>OY728137.1:449354068-452264068 GCA_963277665.1 Viscum album | reverse complement strand
CTTGAAATGATGTTTCTTTTATTTTAAAGGTAGTGCATTGGGAATAGATATCGGGCTAGCCTACTGAGTTTTAATACTCACGCCTATAGTTCTTTTCTGTTTTTAGTGTTTGTGCAGGTTTTAGTTTGAGTGCGCTCGCCTAGGGCGACACGTGATCGTTGAGTCGGAGAGCGACCCGTGAGGTCGCACGGAGCTTGTTCGGACGTCGTGTTTGGTTAGTTTGTTTTCTGTTTGTTCTTGTTTAGTCACTTTATTTGGTTTATCATTTCTGCGCTGCTCTGTATTATTTTCACTGTCTTATTTATTTATTTTGGGCGAAATCGTTCCCATAGCCTCTGTTGATGCCCTGGCGCTTGTCGCCAGCCCGGGAGGATCGGGAACGCCTCTCGGGCCATGTCGCGGACCGGCTCGGGTGACCGGTTCAGGGTCGACCCGGGTTGGTTCGTGACAAAATGGTATCAGAGGGAGGTTTGCTCTTAGCAGACCTCACTTTTCAGAGCGCCCTTGTTATTTGGGATGTCAAGGTAGATGGAGTAGGATTGTCGGGACTTGAGGGGTAGGTGCGAGAAGAGCGTCGCGAACTCTTGCCCGTACTGATCCTCAGGTTTCCATGGGAAGTCCGGTTTAATTGGTTTGTTTGGGTTTTTATGGAAATGTTTTGCGATTGGGATATGACAAATGGAGTTGGGCTAATATTCCTAAGCCGCATGGCCTGGCAAGCCATGTGGAGCTAGGGGCATGGTCCAAGAAGGCTCTCTGTGTCAGTGACGTGTTTGGCATATGGCCGCCAACCATATGGTCAAGTTGTTTACTGACACTAGTCTCCTGTTTGAGTTGTTTTGGGTTTCTCGTGATGTTTGAAAGTGGTTTGAATCAAAAAAGTTGGTTTTGAAAAAAAAATGGTTGTTTTAAATAACATGTTTAATTTGCAGATTGTTTTAAAAGAAGTGGTATAAATGAATTGTTTTTGGAAAATGAAGTTGCTTTGTTTTGACCTTGGTGTTCTGATGAGTGCTCACATGCATTGTGGTATGTTGGAAATGTGGATGGATTTCTGGTATGGTGGATGGATGCCCTGGGTGGCACGGATACATGCATGTGAGTGAGGCTCTAAAGAATACCAATGGCAGGGGTTTAACCCACTAAGCTTGTTCTAAATTAAAGATGTTTTCAAAGAGAAAATTTTTGATGCTATGATAACTTGTTTTCTCGGATTTTGAGCTTGTCACCTATGCAGTGTTTGATTTTGAGGTTTTTTTTTCATTTGTTGAGTTGGCCTTGATTGGATTTTTGACCTTTCCTTGTCCAGCGGTTATCCCTTTGAGGCTTCGATGGGTGATCGTAGTGCGGTTGATCAACCTAAGGATTTTATGCTTGAGTTTCGGAAGCTCGATCCACCTCTCTTCTATGGTCAAGCAGAAACTTCTGTGGAAGAGGAGTGGATGCAGAAGATTGAAAGGGACTTTAGCCTCATTGAGTTGCCCGATTCGTTGAAGGTCAAGTTTGCGACCTTCATGCTTGAAGGTTCACCGTGGATGTGGTGGAAGTCAGTGTCTCGGAACAAGCCCCGTCAAGAGATTACTTGGGAGTTTTTCAAGGCCTCGTTCATTCGCCAGTATTTCTCTGAGGAAGAAAGGGTGAGGAAGGGGATGGAAATGTGTTGTCTGCAGCAGGGCGACAGATCCGTGTTAGAATATTTCCATCGCTTTGTGGAGCTAGTACCTTATGATCCAGAGTATGCCACAAATGACCCCGTGAAGGCTCGACGCTTTGAGGCGGGTCTCCGCCCTGATCTGCAGTCGAAGGTGTTAGAGTCCAACCTAACTTCTTTTGTCGACGTGGCAAGACAAGCTTTTCGTGTCGAAGCTGCGATGGTAGGAGTGCTCGAAGTAGTTCTCCCTCCTTCGATCCCTATGAGCATTGGTGAAGATTCTGTAAAGGAAGTGAGTAAGCAAATGGAAGTGTATGGATCAGGTCGTGGAATCAAGAGACCTCGGGATCTTTCATCAACCTCTTCGGAGCGAGAGATTATTGTGTGTTATCAGTGTGGCAAGCGAGGTCACAAGAAGTCGTCATGCCCAAGCACTCCGAAGCCCTGCCAGGTATGTGGATGCCTGGGTCACTTGCGACGATTTTGTCGGGGTGTTGCAAGGAAGCGTCGCAGAGGAAGTTCTCAGAAGTAATGTGTTGTAGGGTCTTTGTTCAAAGTTTCCAGTGTAAGTTTCCTTTCTGTGAAAGTGATCTATTATCGTGGCCTATGTATGGGTGTTGTTTTGGGTTTGAAATGTATGGGAACTTCATGGGTCTTTTGACGAACCTCGTCTTTCAATGCTGGTGTGTTTTAATGTTAAAATCTTGTCCTTCAATCTGTCAGATCAAAAGATGTATGTTTCTTGTTGGGATTATCAGAACCTGACTACGAGGCAGGAGATGCTTCATCCATCAGAGCTCCAGCCAAAAGGTCTCGGAGTGAAGCCGGCACGTAGTCAGGAACCCCCCGGGGGAAATTTTAAAGAGTCCGGTTAAAGTCATGCTTCTATCGTCGTGGTAAGATAGTTTTGGTGTTGTTGCTCTGGTTCCTCTGTCGTTGTAGTTTTC
Organism: Viscum album; assembly: GCA_963277665.1. Classification (NCBI taxonomy): domain Eukaryota; kingdom Viridiplantae; phylum Streptophyta; class Magnoliopsida; order Santalales; family Viscaceae; genus Viscum; species Viscum album. Next base: position 452,261,470 of record OY728137.1, on the reverse strand, counting down.
CTCTTGTCACAAAGCGCGTGATGGACTTATCCCTCACGTAGTGTCGGGAATCGTGCCTCTTGGATGTAAGTTGCTGACCAGTGACTTTTCATGGGCCACTGATGTAAATCAGTTGCGGCCCTGGTTTGGGTCCATCCCGAAGTGATGGGTTGTGAGTAGTCGTACGTCGTAGTTTCAGTGATATGATCCTTGGGCCCACCCTCCCCGCCCATGGGGTTAGGGTTTTTAGTTGTGCTAAGTATCCATTTAAGCTTTTATCCCTTTTGGACGTGAGTAAGTGGTTTAAAGGTCCCTGCTGTGCTCTTTCTAGCTGGAGTAAGGTCTCGTGCATGTCTAAGCTGGTTTCCCGTTTGGTCGTTAGTTGGTCGGTTCTTTATGGTGGGAAGACCCACCATGAGTCTCTTTGGGTTTTCTCTTAAATCGTTATTGAATGCTAGTTGAGTTCTTATGGTGGGGAGACTGTTCAGGCCTCCCCTCTGTTGGTGATTTACTTTTGGCAATGAGGTTCAGTCCCGCTGGTAGTCGTTGTGACATCCTTGGTTAAGAGGTTGGATCGTGTTCTATGAAATCCTTAGGTGTTGATCGACCAACTGGTTGGTGTTGTGGCTTTCCGGGGGCGGAAAGCGTTATGGTGGGGAGAATTGTCACACCCCGACATGCGCGTTTATTTTATTTTATGATTTCTTTGACTTTAAATTATATTGCTGCAGTTCGTGTTCAGTATCGGACCAGGTTTTTGAGTTTTTGTTAAAATGTGCGCTTTTTGATGCGACGTCGTCGGGCGCGTGAGCGGAGCCTGTTCTGGAAACCCCGCTCGTCCCTGCCCGGTGTATTTTTGCATCTCGTTGTCTTTGGAGAATTTTAAATAGAGTCTTTATATTAAACGCGCACATCTATAATTATAAGTTAATAATTATTTTTATTATTTAAGACGAAATGAGTATTTTTACCATTTGTATTTTTCTCATTATGATTATTATTATCATTTGATTTTTTTATCATTATGTTTTGTTAACGTTGCGGATAGTAGTATAACCGTTATTAAATATGTTTTGTTATTAATATTTATTATTGTTATTAGTATTATTGTAATTTATTATTATTATGATTTTGTTTTGTTTTATTTAATTTTCCTTTTTTTCTTTTATCTTTTCTTTCTTTCCCCTCCAACCCTAGCGGCCCACTTTATATATATATTTTTTTTTTCTTCCCCGCTGGAGCCGCCGCCTCCTATTCCTCTCCCCCACTGTCCGCCTCGGCCCCCTACCCGACTTCTCCCTGGTGCGCCGTCCACGGCCCCCGCCCCCTTCCTGCAGCGCGCCGCTGCACCCACCTCTCCCGTTGCAGCAAACCAGTCCCTCCGGCGCTGCTTAGCCGCACCCCCGTCCGGCTCCCCAGCTCTGCCCTCCCTCTGTCCGCCGTCGCGCCCAGCCCGGCGCCCGACCGCCAGCACCCCCGCTCGGCCTCCCCTCCTAGCGCAGTCCTCCCCTTCTTGCGCTGCACCCTCCAGCTGCCGGCACCCCCTCGCCACCCTCTTCTCCTGCGCCCCACTGCTCACCTCCGCCGACCTCCTTCTTCTTCCTCACCCTCAGGCTACCTCCGCCCAGCAGCCCCCGCACGACACCCCTGTCCGCCGCACTGCACCCCCGCCGCTCGGCCTTCCCCTTCTTCTTCCTCCTCTTCTTCTTCTCTTCTTCTCCTTCCCTTCTTCTTCTTCTTCTCTCCTTCTTCCTCTTCTTCTTCTTCTTCTTTTTCTTCCTCCTCTCCTCCCCTGTCCAGCGCGCACAGCCGGTGCCCCTGCTCTCTCCTTCTTCTTCTTCTTTTCTTCTTCCTCCTCTTCTTCTTCTCTTCTTCTCCTTCCCTTCTTCTTCTTCTCTTCTTCTCCTTTCCTTCTTCTTCTTCTTCTCTCCTTCTTCTTCTTCTTCTTCTCTCCTTCTTCCTCTTCTTCTTCTCTTCTTCTTCTTCTTTTCTTTCTCCTTCTTCTGCTCCGCCGCACAGGTCCGTTTTTTTTTATTTTAATTTAATTTGCTATTTTATTTTATTTAATATGTTAATAACCTTTTTTTTGATCATTATTATTATTAATGTTAGTATTGCTAATATTATTATTATTATTATTATTATTATTATTAATTTTATTATTATTATTATTATTATTAATTTTATTACTATTATTATTATTATTATCATTATTATTATTAATATTATTACTATTAATTTTATTATTATTATTATTATTATTATTATTATTATTATTATTAATGTTCATATTATTGTCTTGTTATTATTATTATTGTTTTTCATATTATTATTACTATTATTATTATTATAATTATTATTATTATTAGTGTTAATAGTATTACCAATAATTACCAATAATTACCAATAATTAACAATAATTAGTAATAATTAGTAATAATTAGTAATAATTACCAATAATTAGTAATAATGAGTAATAATTAGTAATAATTAGTAATAATTAGTAATAATTACCAATAATTAGTAATAATTATCAATAATTAGTAATAATTAACAATAATTAGTAATAATTACCAATAATTAGTAATAATTACCAATAATTACCAATAATTAGTAATAATTACCAATAATTACCAATAATTAGTAATAATTAGTAATAATTACCAATAATTAGTAATAATTACTAATAATTACCAATAATTAGTAATAATTACTAATAATTACCAATAATTAGTAATAATTAGTAATAATTAGTAATAATTAGTAATAATTACCAATAATTAGTAATAATTACCAATAATTAGTAATAATTAAAAATAATTAGTAATAATTAGTAATAATTAGAAATAATTACCAATAATTAGTAATAATTACCAATAATTAGTAATACTTAACAATAATTCGTAATAATTACCAATAATTAGTAATAATTACCAATAATTACCAATAATTACCAATAATTACCAATAATTAGTATTAATTACCAATAATTAGTAATAATTACCAATAATTACCAATAATTAGTAATAATTAGTAATAATTAGTAATAATTAGTAATAATTACCAATAATTACCAATAATTAGAAATAATTAGTAATAATTAGTAATAATTAGTAATAATTACCAATAATTAGTAATAATTACCAATAATTAGTAATAATTAACAATAATTAGTAATAATTACCAATAATTAGTAATAATTACCAATAATTACCAATAATTAGTAATAATTACCAATAATTACCAATAATTAGTAATAATTAGTAATAATTACCAATAATTAGTAATAATTAGTAATAATTAGTAATAATTAGTAATAATTAGTAATAATTACCAATAATTAGTAATAATTAGTAATAATTACCAATAATTACCAATAATTAGTAATAATTAGTACTAATTACCAATAATTAGTAATAATTAGTAATAATTAGTAATAATTACCAATAATTAGTAATAATTAGTAATAATTAGTAATAATTACCAATAATTAGTAATAATTAGTAATAATTAGTAATAATTAGTAATAATTACCAATAATTCGTAATAATTAGTAATAATTACCAATAATTAGTAATAATTACCAATAATTAGTAATAATTACCAATAATTAGTAATAATTACCAATAATTACCAATAATTACCAATAATTACCAATAATTACCAATAATTACCAATAATTAGTAATAATTAGTAATAATTAGTAATAATTACCAATAATTACAAATAATTAGTAATAATTAGTAATAATTACCAATTATTACCAATAATTAGTATTAATTAGTAATAATTAGTAATAATTACCAACAATTACAAATAATTAGTAATAATTAGTAATAATTAGTAATAATTAGTAATAATTAGTAATAATTAGTAATAATTACCAATAATTAGTAATAATTACCAATAATTAGTAATAATTACCAATAATTAGTAATAATTACCAATAATTACTAATAATTACCAATGATTAGTAATAATTACCAATAATTAGTAATAATTACCGATAATTACCAATAATTACCAATAATTAGTAATAATTAGTAATAATTACCAATAATTAGTATTAATTAGTAATAATTACCAATAATTGGTAATAATTAGTAATAATTAGTAATAATTAGTAATAATTACCAATAATTAGTAATAATTAGTAATAATTAGTAATAATTAGTAATAATTACCAATAATTAGTAATAATTAGTAATAATTACCAATAATTAGTAATAATTACCAATAATTAGTAATAATTACCAATAATTGGCAATAATTACCAATAATTAGCAATAATTACCAATAATTACCAATAATTACCAATAATTACCAATAATTACCTATAATTACCAATAATTACCAACAATTACCAATAATTACTAATAATTAGTAATAATTAGTAATAATTACCAATAATTAGTAATAATTAGTAATAATTAGTAATAATTACCAATAATTAGTAATAATTTCCAATAATTAGTAATAATTACCAATAATTAGTAGTAATTAACAATAATTAGTAATAATTAGTAATAATTAATAATAATTACCAATAATTAGTAATAATTAACAATAATTAGTAACACTTAACAATAATTAGTAATACTTACCAATAATTAGTAATAATTACCAATAATTAGTAATAATTACCAATAATTAGTAATAATTAGTAATAATTACCAATAATTAGTAATAATTAGTAATAATTAGTAATAATTAGTAATAATTAGTAATAATTAATAATAATTACCAATAATTAGTAATAATTACCAATAATTACAAATAATTAGTATTAATTAGTAATAATTAGTAATAATTACCAATAATTACAAATAATTAGTAATAATTACCGATAATTACCAATAATTACCAATAATTAGTAATAATTAGTAATAATTACCAATAATTAGTATTAATTAGTAATAATTACCAATAATTGGTAATAATTAGTAATAATTAGTAATAATTAGTAATAATTACAAATAATTAGTAATAATTAGTAATAATTAGTAATAATTACCAATAATTAGTAATAATTAGTAATAATTACCAATAATTAGTAATAATTACCAATAATTAGTAATAATTACCAATAATTAGCAATAATTACCAATAATTAGCAATAATTACCAATAATTACCAATAATTACCTATAATTACCAATAATTACCAATAATTACCAATAATTACCAATAATTACCAATAATTACCAATAATTACCAATAATTAGTAATAATTAGTAATAATTACCAATAATTAGTAATAATTAGTAATAATTACCAATAATTAGTAATAATTACCAATAATTTGTAATAATTACCAATAATTAGTAATAATTAACAATAATTAGTAATAATTAACAATAATTAGTAATAATTAGTAATAATTAATAATAATTACCAATAATTAGTAATAATTACCAATAATTAGTAATACTTAACAATAATTAGTAATACTTACCAATAATTAGTAATAATTAGCAATAATTAGTAATAATTACCAATAATTAGTAATAATTAGTAATAATTACCAATAATTAGTAATAATTACTAATAATTAGTAATAATTAGTAATAATTAATAATAATTACCAATAATTAGTAATAATTACCAATAATTAGTAATAATTACCAATAATTACCAATAATTAGTATTAATTAGTAATAATTAGTAATAATTACCAATAATTACAAATAATTAGTAAGAATTAGTAATAATTAGTAATAATTACCAATAATTAGTAATAATTAGTAATAATTAGTAATAATTACCAATAATTAGTAATAATTACCAATAATTAGTAATAATTACCAATAATTAATAATAATTACCAATAATTAGTAATAATTACCAATAATTAATAATAATTACCGATAATTGGTAATAATTAGTAATAATTACCAATAATTAGTTATAATTAGTAATAATTAGTAATAATTACCAATAATATTAGTACTATGAAAATAATAAAAAATTTATATAATATTAAAATTATCAATATTTGTAACATTTTTTGCTTTATTCTCAACATATTTAATTCTTAAAGGGTCAATTTTTAGGTTTATCTCAATAAAAAGTTTGCGTCAGTCGTGTATGATCTAAAATCTATAATTATCCTAGCTTGAGTGTTTTTTCTAACAAATTATTCAAAACCAGTAATGCTTTTATATTTTATAGAGAAATATGGAACAATGAGGTCGTCAACAATCATTATTAGGTGACCGCATATGGATAAATCAATGTAGAAATCCAAACAGTTCTGGTTTAAATCCAGTATATGTAGAGGGTGTAGAGACTTTTTTATCATTTGCGGCATCAAATCCAGAATTTGTTTCAGAAGGCAAAATAAAATGCCCTTGCAGAAAATGTGCATTGAGAACATTTGACATGTTTGACAAAGTGGGAGAACATCTCTTGCGTTTTGGTTTTCAAACAGATTATGTTTTTTGGTATCAACACGGTGAACGCAGTTCCAGAGCAGGTGATACCAACTTGATTCCGGATCCATCCCGGTTTCAAGATTTAGTACATGATGTTGCAGGTTCATCTGTTCAATATACAGAAACTCCGGCTGATATAGCTTCAAATCCTGAGTTGGCACTGTCTGAATTTTATGAGTTGTTGAAGTCTGCTGAGGATGCATTATATCCTGGCTGCAAGATGAGCAAATTAGAAGCAGTTGCAAAATTTATGGCTATCAAATCAGATAACGGAATGTCAAACACCTGTTTTGACCAGATATTTTCTTTGCTTAAAACACTGTTACCCGAAGGAAATGTTTTACCTGCAAATTACTATGAGAGTAAGAGGCTGGTTCGAAATTTGGGACTTGTCAGAAGATTCATGCATGTTCAAATGACTGCATTTTATATTCTGGGGAAAATGAGTCGTTGGATAGTTGTCCCACATGTGGGCAACTGAGATATAAAGAAGGACAACACGGGAAGTCTGGTTTGATTCCTGTAAAACAGTTGAGATATTTTCCGCTTACATCCAGACTCCAGCATTTATTCATGTCTAAGAATACAGTGACAATGATGTCATGGCATAAAGAGAATATTTCAACCGATAAAAGCTTGAATCATCCAGCCGATGGTGATTCATGGAAACATTTTGATAGAGTACATCCATCCTTTGCTTTAGAAGCTAGAAATGTTCGACTGGGCCTTTCCACTAATGGTTTCTGTCCGTTTGGATCTTATGGTAGTCAATATTTATGTTGGCCTGTTTTTTTAACTCCGTACAATTTACCTCCATGGATGTTGATGAAGGAGCCATATATATTTTTGACTTTACTAATTCCAGGACATCCGAAGAAAAATATTGATGTTTATTTGAAACCATTGATTGATGAATTAAATTTATTGTGGAGTACTGGTGTCAGTACATATGATGTTGCAACGAAACATAATTTCATACTGAGAGCAGCATTGATGTGGACAATAAGTGACTTCCCGGCTTATGGGATGTTATCTGGATAAAGTACACATGGTCAGAAATCATTTCCTTACTGTATGGGAGAGAACAAAGCATTTATGCTCATTCATGGAAAGAAACCTTGTTATTTTGACTGTCATCGCAGATTTCTTCCAGCTGATCATCCTTTTCGCAAAAACAGATCTCATTTCAGAAAAGGAACAGTTGAAAGGGATGGACCTCCAAAAATTCTATCAGGTTCGGAGTTAAAATCAGTTGTATTTTCATTACCTCCCATCACTTTTGGTCCCACAATAAACCAACAGAAAATTTCTGGTTTTGGGAAAGAACACAATTGGATTAAACGTAGCATATTTTGGGATTTGCCATATTGGTCTGATTTGTTGGTCCGACACATGTTAGATGTCATGCATATTGAGAAGATCTGTTTTGATAATTTGTTTCATACAGTTTTGGATACGCCAGGAAAGAGCAAAGACAATGTAAATGCACATTTAGATCTTGCCCAAATTTGCAGGCGTCCAGAATTGGAACTGTTTGAGAATGTCAGAACAGAAAGGTTACTGAAACCAAAATTAGCTTATACACTGTCTAAAGAAAACCGTTTATTATTTTTTCAGTGGATTGCAGATTTGAGACTTCCAGATGACTGTGCTTCCAATTTGGGTAGATGTGTAAAGAATGGTCATATTACTGGATTAAAAAGTCATGATTGTCATGTTATAATGGAAAGACTTCTACCCATTGGATTAAGAGGTCTGTTGAATTCTGTGATTTGGGATTCCATAACAGACATGTCTCATTTTTTTCGGGAAATTTGTGCGGCTACAGCAGATTATGATGCTCTAGGCAAACTTGAAAAAGATGTTGTTGTAATTATATGTAAACTGGAAAAAATATTTCCACCGTCTTTCTTCGACTCAATGGAACATTTGATGTTACATTTGCCATATGAAGCCAAATGTGGAGGTCCAGTACAGTTTCGATGGATGTACCCATTTGAAAGATGCATGCAAAAATTGAAAAGAAAAGTACGTAACAAATCATCTGTTGAAGGATTTATTGCAGAAGCTTATTTTCAAGAGGAAATATCTTTTTTCTGCTCCCATTATTTTGAATCTGAGTATCCTTCAAAACACAACCGAATGGGACGAAATGAGAGGAATATTGATGAAATCGACAATCAATTATCTGTTTTCAACCAGTCAGAGCTTGGTTTTGGTGGAGTTTATGAACGCTGGCTTTCAGATGATGAACATCATAGAGCTCATACATATGTTCTGCTCAACTGTGAAGAGATGACATCAGTTGTACTATAAGTGTTTATATCACTTATTATATCATTTATGTTACAGTAAATAACTTTTGTTTTTATAGGTTGTATGATAATCATATCAAAAAAAAAATTCCACAAATTACAACAGCTGCTCTTGAAGAACGTCGACTGAAAAATTTCTCTCATTGGTTTCAAAAACTGGTAACATAAATTCTTTATCTTTTAGCAACTCATTCAATGTATAGTTTACTATATTGATAATTATTTCACAAATTTTCAGGTGTCTCGACATGCTGATAAAATTGACAAACGACTGTGTGTATTGAGTAACCCACCTTCCAAACTTGTTAAAACTTATAATGCATATGTGGTGAATGGATTTTGATTCCACACACATGCATATGGAGAATCGAAAAAAAAACAATGAACAGTAGAGTTAGCTTGAGAGGATCTCATCATCGAGAAAATGAAGTTGACTTTTATGGCATACTTGATGAAATCATTAAACTCTGTTATCTTGGACAATATTACATAACCATGTTCAAATGTCGGTGGTTGGATACAGAGAGAGGCGTGCATGTTCATCTGACTCATGTAATCATCGATATTAAATGTAAAAGTGTTATCGCAGTAAATGAACCATTCTTATTGGCTCAACAGGCACATCAAGTTTATTACGCAAAGTACTGTGCTACATCAAGAGACTTGACTGATTGGTGGAGTGTAATAAAAATCAAAATTCGAGACAATCAGTTTAGTCAAAGTGAATGTGCTTTTACTGATGTGAAAAGAATTGAAGTTTTTAAAGAGAGTACTCAAAATCAATCTTTTTTACAAAGAGACATGAGTATCGATGACGACACCCCACATTTAAGAGTCGGTGATGACGATGATGTTAATGATGTCACATATGAATTTGAAATGGTAAGAGATGAAGCAACTGTAACTCGAATGGATATCGATGATGTTGAGGAGGAATATGAAGATGACATTGACATATATGAAGATGATGATGAAGATGAACACTGATAGAATTCCATGGTATTTATATAAAATCATAATATGTATATATGTATATATAATAGTAATTATCAATTATTTGCTAACAACATTAAAATTTTCTGTTTCAGATGGATGACGCCACATTTCGTGAGTTGGCGGATTCTAATCTTCCTTTCGATGCGGATGAGTTGCTGGCAGATGACCCTCAGCCTGCAGGCGCTCCAGGGAGTACGCGGAGGGGGAGCGGTCTTGCACGATTGATGATTCCTGACCCCGTCCCCGAGCGACGTCCACGTCTTGGGTTTGATCCACACACACAGAGGTGTAATAACCTGTGGATTTGACTAATATTTCATTAATTTATTCACATAATAAATTTTTATTATTTTTACAGTTTTCTGCATATAGCAGTCGGACAGGGCAGCGCTATTTTGCACAACTATTTCTCTCAGCCGTGGACCACATGGGAGCAGATTCCCATTGATGTGCAGCAGGCCATGTTCGGCCATTGGTTGGTACGTACGTAAATAAATAATTTTTATTTTGAAAATTATTTCATTTCTAACTTGATATTTTGATTTATTTTTAGGGTTTATGGTATCCGATCGAGGATACCATGCGTGACGCCATCCACGAGGCATGAGAGGTGGCCATGCGTGATCGCCTTCGTCAGTTTTTGCACAATTTAAGAAAAGATGTGATGAAGAAAGCAGGAGTGTCAGATTTTGACGAGTCATGTAGAGCACACCGACCAGAGTACATTTCATCCCATGTATGGGATGGATTATGTGCGCATTGGTTGACTGGTGCCTTTCAGAGGAGATCATCGGTGGGGAGGCAGAATCAAGGGAGACAGGAGGTGACTCATCGAGCTGGGAGTCATTCTTTCAGTACTCATAGACAACATCTGGTACGTACATTATTTATAAATATTTTATATAACTATAAATATTAACAATTTATTTTTTATTCTTATAGGCTGTCGAGCACCCCGATATTACGGAGTACAACGTATATCGGAGGATGTATAGTGATCCTGCTACTGGGGAGCTCAGAGGTGATCATCAGCATCACATTGTGGTTAGTATTATTTGTTTTCAAGTTTAAAAATTAACTGTATATAATATATTCACAATTTTAATTTTAAATTGCAACTACAGGAGTCATATGAGGCCGCAGCGTCACAGGCCCGGCCTGAGAGTCAGGACGAGTCATCAGATCAGACCACTGGCCGTCAGTTTGATGAGGCGACATGGATGCAGGACACCCAGTATGCCTTCAATAAGGGCCGGGTAGTTGGTATCAGCTCTCGACTGACTCTCGGAGATTATTATGGCAGTGCTGCGATGTCGGCGTCCAGCTCGAGAGGAGCTCGTGCATCTTCTTCTGCTACACAGTATGAGGACCAGTTGCGATCTCAGACTGCACTGATAGAGAGTCTCCGACAGGAGCAGGAGCAGATGCGTCAGCAGCATGAGGAGGAGCGTCGACGCCAGTAGCAGCTGTACGAGGAGCAGACGAGTCGGTGGCAGCAGTAGGATCAGGAGCAGATGGAGTACATGCGCCGACTCACTCATGCTTTAGGGATGAGGTTTCCTCTACCACCATCTGCAGATCCCCCCCCCCTCCTTCATATTAGAGTTTGTATTTATGTTATAAAATTTGTGAAATCAAAATATGATTTTTTTCTATTCGTAGTTTCTGTCTCATTATAAAATATTTATTAATATTCTATTATTTTTTATTTTTGAATTATAATTCTATTATTATTATATTAATTAAAATAATTTATTATTTTTATTTGTGAATTATAATTCTATTACTATATTAATTAAAATCATTTATTAATGTTTTATTATTTTTTATTTTTGAATTATAATTGGATTATTATTATATTAATTAAAATAATTTATTAACAATTTATTTTTTTTATTTTTTTATAGTATTTGCGACGGGATACTATTCCCATCGCAAATAGTATTATTATTTTTTTATTTTTTAAAAAATAGTTTTTGCGACGGGACCCGTCGCAACAACTATTTGCGACGGGTCCCGTCGCAACAGGTATTTGCGACGGGCCCCATCGCAAATAGTTTTTTACAAATATACGGAGTACTAGTTGCGACAGGGATTCTCCCCGTCACGGAAAAATGCTTTAGCGACGGGCCTGTCGCAAAAAAATGTTATTGCAACACCGTTTTCAGCAACGGGTCATTTGCGACGGGCCCCCGTCGCAAAAAGCCATTTGCGACGGGATCCCGTCGCAAATGACCCGTCGCAAATACCTGTTTTTCTAGTAGTGTATTGTCTCCACGCCGTGGTCTAATCTGTTTTTCCACCACCACCTTACTTGGATGGGTATAATGGTGTAAAGAATAACTATGTATAATTATTATAACATCATAATGATTCTGATATATTATATTATCCACTCTAATTCAATTCAATAATTATGGGAACGATATCATCTCTCATGCGTACGTACGAATTACCGTCTCCACGACGCGATGAGATTCATTCTCCATGTTAACCATTCAAGAATGATTATAAAGTATATATAATGAAAAATAATGAAATATATGACATGATAAAGCTACTAGATATATATATATATATATTTCATATACTTACTTCCATTGAAGTCAATAAGGAAAGGAAAACAACGTTCATGCGTACGCACGACCTACCGTCTCCATGAATGGTGTATTTCATTTCATTTATCTATATTATATATATATATATATACTGAATATATATGATAAATAAATAATTATTTACATTCTGTAAGTAAGTAAAACATTATATAAGTAATAATAATATCAAGAACAACAAGTCCAAACACGTACGATAAATAAAACGATTTCACCCAAAATGATGAATTAACGTGGAATTTACAAAAGAATGGGTAATATAAAGTCATAAGTGAACCATATATGATATCATAACAATGAATATGATTCTGTAATAAGTCAATGACATTATTTGAATCATTATACAAGAGGTTCGGATATGTACGAATCATATCGGACCTAAGGTAAGGGATAATTTTGTAATCTCATTTTTATCAGAGATTGCTTATACGTAAGTATTTATTGGGATTATATTTTTCATCCATGTCCATAAAAATGTTTTTTCATAAAGTTTTTAATATTCTTCCATGTATTTTTAAAGTCATGTTTACCCCTCTTTTACTTTTACATTGTGTTATGGAAAGAATATTTCTTTTGTTTACCATACGAGGAACTTTTTGACTTTTCTGGAAAAAGTACGAGGAGAATGTTTTTTTACTTATACGGCATGAACATATTTTTACGGTTTCATAACGCATAATTTTTATGAATCATCCTATACAAGTTTTCAAGTTTATTTTCAATAAAATCCTTTCCTTTTAAAATTGTGTGGCATTTTGTGAAAAGAAAATGATTTTGAAGAAGAAAGGATATTTTCCTCAAGAATTCATTTCATGTGTTTTATCAAAACCATTTTCCATATAAGATGACATTATTTCATATGTGTATGTTTCAAGTATAATGTATCTATGGTTTATATGGTTTCACTTTTCTTATTATTAAATGATATCCATTTGTTTTATATGGATTATGTTATGATGGGATGATGTTTATGAAACCCATTTTATTCTTTGGGTTATGATGAATGATTTATGTTTATGTTGTGGCACACGTAAGAATGATTTTATTATGAGATGGGTGGGACCTATATCTCCCTACAATGCATTGGGTAAAGATTTATATCTCATGAGATAGATATTGCTGGAACGATAAGTTAATCCGATTCAGTGATACATGACTGGAACGAGGAGTGAACACGATTTAGAAAGAGACTTTTTCCACTAAGATGGTCTTGGAAGAAATGCCTTGGATACTATGGAAATCATATCATGTTCTTAATGGTTTTCCACAATTACATGTTTTATTACCTTGCTATTTTATCATGATTGATGTTCCTTTATGATATATGCCTTACGTACTTCCAAGATTTATGTTTTTGCTCAAGATTTTGATGTTTAGATTTTATGTTCAAGTTTTTGCATTCAAATGTTTATGGATTGTTTTATGTTCTCTATGTTTACCCTTAATGAGCATTTGAGCTCATCCTTTATATGTTTTCTTTTCCCCAGGATATAAAGAAAGGTTTTAGGTAATAAAAAAAGGAAGATCTTTATGGGAGATGTTGAATATCTTTCACCAATATTAGAAGATTATATTTTGAGTTTCCAAAGACACTAAAATATTACGGTCCTTTGGTGTCTATTTTTGTTATGTATTAGGTATTCCACAAAAGTAATGTAATTTCCATGTATGTCAAGCTTTGGATCTCTACAGTTGGTATCAGAGGAAAGGTTTAGTTAACATTTGGAAACTAGGATGCAAAAACTTTAGTGAAATCCGTAGAGATATTTCTAAGGTATGTCTAGGGATGTCTCTAAGGTTCAGTATACGTATAGGTTATAGTCCTATAATTATGGTAAATATCTTAGAATTTAACCTAAGATGTTATATATTGAAGGTAATCCCCCTTTATTATGATTTTCCTCTCACACTATTCTTTTTGGGTTTTCGAAAATGGCTGGAAACAGGAAGATTCAAGATAATGGAGGATATGATGGATAATGGAATGAAATTCTTCATGAGAAACCAAATGAAACTGGATTTGGAAGTCCAAACATCATTATTATGCCTAATCAGAAATCTTATAATATGATCAATAATCTCATCTTTGGTAAGTATCTTGAATCATATAATAAGAGAAATATGAAGTTTCATGATGATCATAGAGGAAATAAAGTTCAATTTCCCTCATGTAAATCATGTGGGAAGAGGTATCATGGAGAATGTTTCAAAGGAACTAGAAGATGATTTGGGTGTGGAAAAGGACACAAAGCCAGTAATTGTAAAGGAAAAGGTTCAGTTAACACTATAGATAAGGATAATGGTATTGCTAAGACATAAACAATGGTTAAATGTTTTAAATGTGGAATGTACGGGCATTATGCAAACCAATTCCCTAAGGGAAAATATCATGAAGAGAATCTGCATGGTCATATGGGTAGTATTTATGTGGATGATGATGAAGAGACTACAAAGGATATATGAGATGAAAGAAATGATGAAGCTCAGTAAGTGGTTTAAGAAGGTAGTGGAATGACTGTATGTTTATCAATAATAATGTATTGTACTATGGAATAAAGAAAAATCTTAGGATTGTTACACTGTTGTCTTTCCTTGAGTTTTTGAAAGTATATGATGAATGGTACCGGTAACCATGAAAGGTTCTTCAAATATTTTTGGAAGGTAGATGATATGTGCATAATGAAAGTATAAGGAGATAATGAGATGTTTGATAGTATTAATGAGCTCACGACTGGTATAAGGACAAAGTGATGTCATGGTTTGAGTATACATAATTTTGGGATTTTGGTATGTGGAAAGAGTTAACTTTTGACAACATTCATGTTTTCAATAAGGATAAATGGGTACTCATGTTTCAAGAGAATACATGATTAAGTAATTCACATGTTTGGAATGTGACCAACAAGATATATATATCTTATGATATACGAGTGATAAATGATTGTATTCAATGCTTGGTAGATGACCTTTCTAGTAATAATTTTATTTATAACATGAGATTGGATAGAAGTATTTTGGATAAACCTAAATATTAGAATAGATTAAGTTAGACATCAGATATTATTATTTAAGTCTAGAACTTTTTGTTATGTTATAATATTATAGTTTTAGAAAAAGGACAACCCGTAGGATGGGCAACAAACCGTCACGTCGGACAAGGATGTGGGAATCGAACCCACAACTGAAGTGCGACAGGCCTTTATCGCCTACCACTGGCCTACAATAAGTCCCTGGTTAGTAGAAACTAGTTTTATTTTATTAATCTCTATGATATATGAATTATAAGTCCATTTTTGGAACCACATACGATTAATCTCACTATAAGATGGACTTATAACTTTTTCTAACCTTATGTTTGAGATAGATGGAATGACCTATCATTCTATCGCATGATCTACTAATACTTCACGGAAGACAAATTCAACTTCATTTCTTTAAGAGATGAAGTGGAAATTGTTCATGAAACAAACAATAGTAAGATTTTACCAAAATCAAGTAATTATTTATTTTAATTCAAAAATTATTCAACATTAGGGAAATGATCTTGAAAACCAAAAATGTTGTCCTAGTGCCCTCATATCTGATGAATCAGATGGTACCTTAGATCATCACAAATTTATGGCTTTATGATTGTTGGATTTTTCATAGCCATGTTCTCTACCACTCTTCATCTAAACATGATGGTTAGATTTCTCTTCCATATCCAAATTTTCACTTATATCCTTCTATGTGGAAACCCAGTGACAAGTTACTTTGGGTATCCATTATGTTTCTAACACTCCTTTTTAAAATGATGATTTAGTATTCCTTTTTACGATGTCAGTTTCTATGAATAAAAATTTCAAGTAGTAAACGATTTATAACCCCGACGAATTTCGAGGGTGAAATTCATTTTAAGGGGGGTAGAATGTAACACCTCAAGATTTTATGAGAAATATTTTTAATTTCATTGATGTCTTGTATGATACACCAAGAATAACTTGCGCTATACGCAACACCGTATTAGCTTGAATTATATGCCAACACTATTCTAGTCTTGTGTTGCACGCCATATCAACCTTCCTCAATAGCGTGTGTTATACGCAATACCAAGTTTCACTAAACGAGATATTATTATAATATTATTATGAACTAGCCGTTATGAATAATAATACCCACTTTTTGAAATTTTATTTATCTTTCAAAATTTACTTCATTTTTGGATTCGGAATATCAAAATTAGCTTAGGGTGAATTTTTGGTATTTTTCTGAAAACTTTCAATTTTTGATGAATAGTGAAAAACACTGAGTTATAGTTTAAAACCGAATTTTTATTTAAATAATTATTTATTTTATTTAAATTTATTTTAGGTAAAAATAGATACATAATACCTATATAAGTTCAATGTAATTCATTGGATTCATTTTATAATAATATAGATATATAAAAATTTTATTGAACTTTTTGACCGTCTTTTTTCCACTTCCTAGGAGCATTTGAAATTGTACATAAAACATAATTTTACCGCTTCTGTGAGTTGAATTTAAAAAATCCAAGAGACATTGTTAATATAAAGGAGTAAATTTTTTTTCAATAAGATAAAAATAGTTTTTTATGAATAGTAACTTTTTACTTTTATTTACCACGGTTAAAAGTAAATAGGGTAATTAAGGGTAAAAATGATATTATTATTACCCTAACACATGTCATAATTCTATTGGATAAGTGTAATTTGACCAAAAACAACCTTAGGAATAAAATATCACCCTTTAGGTCCACTTGGATTAGATTAGGACATTTATTATTATTTTATTTAAAGAAGAGTTAAAATAGTTAAAATCAATGTTTAATAACTAAAACATTTTTAATATAGAGTTATAAATAAGATAAATTCAACTAAAAATATTCATTAGAAAGATAAAAATATTTAATACATAATGTAATTTTATTTATAATTTTTAGACATTAAATAATTTAATTTATTTATGACACAATGGTGATGCAGTAATTACCTTATTAATGAAATATTAACATAATTGATGTTATAAATACCCAAATAAATGTAATTTGATACTTTTTATGAATTAAAATAATTTTATATGTTAATATGAAATGTTAGTATTTATTTAATTCAATTTTTTAGAACTAATAATGCTTTTATGATTTTCACAAAAACCAATTACCAAATAGTTTCAAAATTGACATAAAATAGTTTTTAAAACAAATATTATATTATTAATTGTTATTATATT
The DNA here is from genome assembly GCA_963277665.1 of Viscum album. Lineage (NCBI taxonomy): Eukaryota > Viridiplantae > Streptophyta > Magnoliopsida > Santalales > Viscaceae > Viscum > Viscum album. Next base: position 452,243,900 of record OY728137.1, on the reverse strand, counting down.
CTTAAAAATAAAATGTTCGGCCAAATAACATATATAAGGTTATATATATTAATAATGAACCACTTGGGGTTCGTTTGGATTGTTATAGTAAGTTTATTAACCATATATTGTAAGAAAACAAGAAGACATGGTAAAAGTTAAATTATTTAACTTAGAGTTAAATCTAAATGATAAGGTTAAAATAGTAACCTAAACTTGTCTAAAACCAATTGGTTGAGAGTATTTAGACCCATACCCACATTATCTTCGAAATAAATCAATTTGGATCTATTATAAACTGAATATGACTTTATTATAAAATAATATTTTATGTTTTTCCTAAGGTGCCCCTCTCCTTCCTTATAAAAGGGAACCTCCTCCCTCTTCTCTTTACACAATTTTGAGCCTTAAAGATCGGCCAAACCCTATAAATTTTTCTTATCAACTTCCCTAGAAACATTATAGAGGTTCTGGTATCCTCAAAAGATCAATTCTAGTTCCTTAATAGGAAGCTTAAAAGAGGTGCGTCGAAGAAGAGGTAATCTCTTCTACCAATTCTTTCAAGTTTCTTTCTTCTTCAACTTCTTTTTCTTTAGTTGTTTCATTATAAAGTAATAACATATGTATCAATAATATACTGATATGTTATTATAAATATTAAACAACCCCATTTAACCTTCTATCCATCCTACGGAAAACGAAATCACCACGCGTGAGTACGTACAAAATACCATCTCCCCGCCGTGGTGTAATCTGTTTTTCCACCACCACCTTATTTGGATGGGTATAATGGTGTAAATAATAACTATGTATAATTATTATAACATAATAATAATTCTTATGTATTATATCACCCACTCCAATTCAATTTAATAATTATGGGAACGATATCATCGCTCGTGCGTACGTACGGATTACCGTCTCCACGACGCGATGAGATTCATTCTCCATGTTAACCATTAAAGAATGATTATAAAGTATATATAATGAAAAATAATGAAATATATGACATTATAAAGCTACTGGATTTATATTTATATATATATATGTCATCTACTTACTTCCATTCAAGTCAATAAGGAAAGGAAAACAACGTTCATGCGTACGTACGACCTACTGTCTCCATGAACGATGTATTTCATTTCATTTATCTATCTATTATATATATTTATACTGAGTATATATGATATATAAATCATGATTTATATTCTGGAAGTAATTAAAACATGGTATAAGTAATAATAATATCAAGAACAACAATTCCAAACACGTACGATAAATAAAACGATTTCACCCAAAACGATGATTTAACGTAGAATTTACAAAAGAACAGGTAATATAAAGTCATAAGTGAACCATATATGATATCATAACAATGAATATGATTCTGTAATAAGTCAATGACATTATTTAAATCATTATAAAAGAGGTTCAAATATTTACGAAGCATATCAGACCTAAGGTAAGAGATAATTTTGTAATCTCATTTTTATCAGAGATTGCTGATACGTAAGTATTTACTGGGGTTATATTTTTCATCCATGTCCATAAAAATGTTTTTCATAAAGTGTTTAATATTATTCCATGTATTTTTAAAGTCATGTTTACCCCTCTTTTACTTTTACATTGTGTTATGGAAATAATCTTTCTTTTGTTTTCCATACGAGGAACTTTTTGACTTTTCCGGAAAAAGTACGAGAAGAATGTTTTTTTACTTATACGACATGAATGGATTTTTACGGTTTCATAATGCATAATTTTCATGAAGAATCCTCTAAAAGTTTTCATGTTTATTTTCAATAAAATCTTTTCCTTTTAAAATTGTGTGGCATTTTGTGAAAAGAAAATGATTTTGAAGAAGAAAGGATATTTTCCTTGAGAATTCATTTCAAGTGTTTTATCAAAACCATTTTCCATCTAAGATGACATTATTTCATATGTGTATGTTTCAAGTATAATGTCTCTATGGTTTACATGGTTTAACTTTTCTTATGATGAAATAATATCCATTTGTTTTATATGGATTATGTTATGATGGGATGATGTTTATGAAACCCATTTTATTCTTTGGGTTATGATGAATGATTTATGTTTATGTTGTGGCACACGTAAGAATGATTTAATTATGATATGGGTGGGACATATATCTCCCTACAATGCATTGGGTAAAGATTTATATCTCATGAGATAGACATGTCTGGAACGGTAAGTTAATCCGATTCAGTGATATAGGACTGGAATGAGGAGTGAACTCGATTCAGAAAGGGACTTTGTCCACTAAGATGGTCTTGGCAGAAATGACTTGGCTACTATGGAAATCATATCATGTGCTTAATGGTTTTACATAATTACATGTTTTATTCCCATTCTATTTTATCATGATTTATGTTCCTTTATGATATATTCCTTACGTACTTCCAAGATTTATGTCTTTGCTCAAGATTTTTATGTTTAGATTTTATGTTCAAGTTTTTACATTCAAATGTTTATGGATTGTTTTATGTTCTCTATGTTTACCCTTACTGAGAATTTGAGCTCACCCTTTATATGTTTTCTTTTCCCCAGGATATAAATAAAGGTTTTAGGTAAGAAAAAAAGGGAAGATCTTTATGGGAGATGTTGAAGATCTTTCACCAAGATTAGAAGATTATATTCTGAGTTTCCAAAGACACTAAACTATTACGGTACTTTGGTGTCTATTTTTTCTATGTATTAGGTATTATGCAAAAGTAATGTAATGTCCTTGTATGTCAATCTTTGGGTCTCTACAATACTTACATTGTAGCTTTCATAGTTACATAGGGAGTTAAGTTTGGAATACCCATCATAGTATATTTGTTAAATATATTTGGAGAAACATTAATATTTACCTCAATCATGTTACCCAATGCATTGGAGAGCTATCTCAGGCTCACCCACCCTAGGTTTATCATAGAACCACCTGTATACATAAAAAATTCCCAAGAACCATAACATATTCATAACACATAAAACAAGCATAATGGAAAGATAAAATTTTCACATTGAAATCAAAAGATACCAGTTCAAATATATTGACATAATAAATCCATTATAAAAACCATTTTCAATACTAAAATACATAAAAGATTATATGGTATTTATTTTTCTTTTAAAAATATTATGTCTTGTTAAGGAAGCCAAACATCAAATAAAGCTCACGGTGGCGGAAATGTTGTTGTCACCGCGTACATTAAAAAGAAACATTATTTTTGTCATTTAGTAAAACGCTTCATAGAAAAAGATTCCCATTTAATGAAATAAAAATTCAAAGGTTTTTATACACTATATAAAATAAAGTTGTGTATAATTCAAAATATGTCTCAATGAAAGGAGATTGAGACGAAGTCCCTTACCTCGTGTCCGACTTGACTCGCTTGTTCTTTAATATCCTGAATAATAAACTAAAGTTAATTTCTACTTTCTGCAGAAACTTTTTTATGTTAATTATTCCTTTTATATCATTTATTACCACTTTATAAACATTACATAATCATTTGAGTTAATAATGGTCGTTTTGTCGATATTTGGTACTTGAGTCAACAATGGTCTTCTTATAATTACAAGTTGTCCATGTGTTCAAAATTCCATTATCTCCCAAATGGTATTCATGATTTAAATATCATATATATCATATATATCCAGTATATATATGTAATTATAATATTACATAACATTTAAAGATAAGAAATGAAATGCACCGTTCATGGAGACGGTAAGCCGTACGAACGCATGAACGCTACCTTCATTTCTATTTCATATTTAATGGAATGAAAAATTAATTATAAATAGGTATATTATAATTCTAGTATAATATAATACATAATCTCATTAAATTCATCTTTTATACATTTCACATATGTCATGAACGAGTCATATCACTTTGAGGGGGCGGTAGTCCACACTTTCTCAATTGAAATTATCGTATTTATCCATTATGGAAACCATAAAGTTATGAAATAAATGAAAAATACAAAAGTATAAAGATAATATAAATATAATATATATCACATATTAATACTGTTCCATCATAATGTCCACCATGAGAGGTAGTATGAGATATTTGAACAATCATCGTTTCGTGAGGTAGTAGTTCGCCGTCCACAGAAACAGTATGTTCGTATCCATTAGATAGAGGTGTGTGTAAGTGTAGTTAGAATACTTCTCATAACAACATACTAGTATATTTATGATACTGGTTTTGTTATAATATAATGTAATAAATAGAGTTTATGGGGCTTAGAGAAGGAAAATAAAAGAAAAGAATTTGAGAGAAGACATTACCTTTAAATCAGGTAACTCCCTTTGGTTTGAACCAAAATGATTTATTGAATTGCCTTATGCCCAAAGTAAGGATTATAGGTGGAACATAGGGATTTTGGGAGATTATTGGATCAGATTTTGGATGATCCAATGGGATTTAGAGGTGTGAGTAATGGGTTAGAGGTGATGACCTTTTATAAGGGGGAGGGGAGGCTCTTTAGGAAAGTTTGAAAATATTATTTTATTATAAACTGAATTTCGATTTCAAAAGGTCACCAACTCATTTAATTAAAATATAAGATGATTATTGTTATAAATAATCTTATCCAATGGGTTTTATAAAATTTCAGGGAATAAAATTAGCCTTATCTTTTAGATTTAACCTTTACTTAACTAATTTAACTTTTACCATGTCCTCTTGTATATTCATACTATATGGTTAATATATTTACTATAAAATGAAAAGATACCAAAAAATGAATCATTAATGAAATTTTTAACATCATATATGTCATTTGGACGAATTATATATTTTTAGGATTATTTTATCATTTAATAAAATAATATTCATTTTAAAAACTCATTTATGTCAATTTATAAAATATTCATATCAAGACTTTAAAAAAAATATAACAACTTTATTCTTTCAAAAAACCTAAATTAATTCAAATATAAAAAAGTTATAATCATCCATAAAATTCTTGGATGGAATAATAAGTTTCAAAATAAATTTATTTTAATATTTATAATCTCATTTATTTAAAACATTCATTAATGAGGTAATCATTACATCATCACTGTGTCATAAATAAATTTATTTATTTGATGTCTAAAAATTATAAATAAAATACCATGATGTAAGAAATATTTTTATCTTTATAATTAATACTAATAGTTGAAAATATCACCTATATAACCAATTATAATTTTTTTTACTAAGAGATGTATGTTTATGTTACATTTTCCTTAACTTTAAATTAATTTTTATAAAGTGTCATTTTCACTTACAAGTGGCTCCATGGGGTCCCAAAATTGACCAAAGGATTCCCATGGTCGTAAATGTATCCTACAATAGGGTTAAAATGTATGTTAGGATTATTTCATATTATTATAATATTATTTTTTACCCTTATTTACCAGATTTACCCTTTAACCATGGTAAATAAAATATTTTCTGATGTTACTATTCATAATGTCTAAAAATAAAAGTTACCTATTTACAAAATTTAGACCTCCTGATTCCAAACATGGAATACATTTTTTCAAATTCAAAACACATAAGTTTCATAAATTAATTTAAAATTAAATACTGTTGTTAAAACCCAAAAGCGTGTTTTTATGAAATAATAACTATCAAAAGATTGACATTTATTTATGTCCAATTTCAAAGTGAAATTACTTAAAATGACCAAAATTGGATCAAATGGTAAAAATTTAATCTAATTACACTTTAAAACCAATTAAAAATATAAATTAACCATATAAATAAATTATATTAAAAGACAATTTTCAATTAAAATACAGTATATTTCCCTATTCATTAAAAATGAACATTATCAGAAAAATACCAAAATTTCATCCAACATAAATTTTGATGTCCCAATTATAAATAATAATTTTATTTTGTCAAATAGAACATATAAAAGTGAGATAAACTATATTTAAAATGGGTTCTCCATCAAAAGATGGTAAAACTGCCTTTTAAAAATATTTGAGTATTTATGCTTAAAATTGGATTCATTCTCATTTTAAGCCTCTAAATTTTATTGGATAAATGTAAAAACATTTAAAAAACATGTATAATAATATTTTAGTTATTTATGTTCATTCCTGCCAATACAACGGTTAGGCATTAACTACCATTTAAAATAATATATTATTATTATATTATTTTTCGATATAACTCAAAGTTGTGTGAAACATAAGATTTCAAAGAAACCCGTTGTTGCATGTTGAGTATGCTATCGGAAATAGCATCCCCTTGAAAGTAAAATTAATATTTAATTCAAAAATATTAATAAATATGATGTCATATTCATTATTTACCTGGGATGTTATAGTCATGCTTTCAGGGTTCATGTTTTTTGAATAATGTTCCGACACTCTTATGATTCATTTATTATGTTATGCCATTACATACTCCATGAATCATGTTTTATGATATAATATTTATTGGGTATGATATTATTATTTGTCTATATTATACCCATATTCTCATATTATGTTCACTTATGATCATTAGTTGTTATCGCTTACGTTTACCCTTTTTGAGTGTTTCATCTCTCCCTTTCTTATGTTTCCATTTTCCCCAGGTTATGAATGAAATTATTATGTATGAATTATATAGAATATAATATTATGTAGATAATTTATTAGATATATTGAAGACTTATTATAGATTTAGTAGTTTTATATATAATGGGAAGAATACCCCTTTAATAAAAATAACATGGGTTCTAATAGTTAAATAATTTTCATAACTCTCTAAAAATCTAAACCTAAAAGATATTTGGAATGTAAATGTTAAATTATTTTGTAAAGATATTATAATTAAGGATGTTTATCAAATATAGTGTGTAATTTATGTTTTTTTAGCACTAGATCCAGGAGTGTGGGTCTGGGAATCTATAGTTAGTATCAAAGCAGAGTTTAGATAACTCTAGAGATTAGAATGTTATCATTTGAAGATAAAATGGTAAGTTATAAGGTTAATTATGATTTATAGGTAAAGGTTTATCATAGTTACTAAGGTTTAAATAAACCTTTTGGTTGTTTATGTTGAATATTTATGTTTTTTTGGGATTAATATGAGATAATATCAGAGAAAACCCTATGGATAAGTTTGTGAGATAAGTATAAATATAAGACAACATCTTTATGTTTTGGTAAATTTTTGAGTATATGGTTTTCCTAGAAGTTACACCCTTATATGGATATTGACAATTGTATATGGTAGTGGCACATATTTAACTAGGATTAATCATCTTAAAAAAGGATGGTTGAGTATCAACCCAATCTCTACTATGGTGCATAATGAGTGGATTAAGACTATACAATTGGATAGATACTTCTGGGATCACATTATCTTTACAAGACATTATGAATGATTTATTATATTTAGGAATTAAGTTAACAAGTATAAGAGATTCCAACCTAAAAAAACCAATATTGAACCAAGAGTGATTTAGGTTGAACTCCACCTCCAATAGCCTAAAGGACTTATATTATTATTATTATTATTTGAAAAGAATCCCCTTTTAATGGAAGAAGGGGGAAACCAGATAGACTTCATGACAAAACACATTAACTGACCCGAAGATCATAGAAAACAAAATTCAGACTGACAACTTAGAACTACCCTCCCCAGCAATGGCTAAAACTCGAAGGAAATAAGTAAATAATGGAATCCATGGGAAATGTAGAGATTATACCAATGAGAAACCTAATGGGATAATATATAGAGTGAGAAATATTATTATTATGCCAAACTAGCTATCAAGATTTATGATTAATAAATTGAACTTAAATGAAATCCCAAACACACCAAAGAATATAAGGATGGAGTCTCATGGATGTTCAAGTGATAAATATGATGAAGGAAATATGATTTAATTTATCATGTGTAAAAAATATGGAAAGAAAAATTTCTTTAAGGGGGTGGATGAAGGATAAAAATGTGTACATAAAGGAGATCACTTACATGTGTAAGGTAAAGGGAGAAGCCATAAAAACCATTGCTTCAATTGTAAGGAAATTGGGTATTATGAAAATAAAACCACCAATCCAAGGTATAATAAGGGAAATAGGAAATGAATGCCTCTTAGGCCATGTGAATAAGGAAAATCCTATGTAATGATTTATATTTAAGTGAATAGTTATTTTTAACTCTAGATTTTTGGATCTATTTTGGAATGTAAGTTTTTACCTATTAGATATTGAATTATAAATATTATTTTTGTAGTTTAATTATTATATCTAGAGTATATGAATATTATTTATGGGTTGTAAAAAGTTACATCATATGGATTTTCCTCTTCTTCACTTATTATGGTTTTATTAGGAATGGATTAACTCTCATTACAAAAGGATCATATCCATTTTCATAAAAAAAAACCTCACTTCATGTCATAAACCAACTCTTGGTCATCTAATGATGTATGGTTAATTATGAAATCCCTATATAAATTACTCTCATAATTTGAGTTTTAAAATTTTGAGTACATAATTTCTTTAATGAGGGATAATGTAATGACCAAAGATTTTACTATATAAATTTTTCTTTAAATTAACACTACATCAATAGCTTGTTTCCCATGAAACAATAAACTAAAATGAGTCGTGAGATATTAGATAAATGTTATTAATAAAATTTAATAATAATAAAATATCTATTAAATAATTTTTTGCGATAAATTATAAATTCATACAAAGTGGGATATGAATACTTAACGTCTTAAAATGGATTTTTCAATAAAAATAGTTTTACTTATATATATTTTATTTTAAATTAAATGGTAAAATTATAAAATTTATAATTTTAATTTTTTAAATTGAAATTTATTTTATAATTCCTCATATTAAAATTGACTTAGTGTGAATTTTTGGTATTTTTATAAGATAAGTGATTTTTAGATGAATAGTGAAAAATACATTTTTTGCCAAAAGAATGACTTTTATTACTTTATCAGTATATAAGAAAGTCCCATAATTTTATCAAACTTATTAATTGATAAAATATGTTTTTATGGAATAAATTTATGAATTTTAAATATATTTTTCAAAAGTTATAAAATCTATGTTTAACCATAAAAAATAAAAGTAATATTTTAATTCTAATAAAAAATTATTTTTGACCTTTTCTTCTAATTAAGTACTTGAATGGAAAAATTCGAATTTGAATTGAATTGAAAGGGAAATAATTTTTTTTTGTTTTATAATAAAATAATTTATTCCATTAAAATCGATAATGTTGATAACTATTGCTTGCACATAAGTTTTAAGCTTGAAGAAACACTTTTCCTAAAATCTCTTTTTACACATAATGTGTGTTTATTTTAAAACTAACATTTTACACCATTAGATATTTTATTTGATAAAATTAATTTAATATTTAAAATAATAATTTTTCAAATTTGGTAAAAAGGTCAATTTTAATTTTTTTAATTAAAATTAATTACTAAGGCTGAATATTAATTACCCCGATAAAAGTAAAAATGGTAAAAATGGATTTACTAAGAGGAAATGGATTAAAACTTGTTAAAAAAATGTTTCCAAATTTATGGTTTAGGTATGGCTAAAAAACTCACCCCTTCCTCTTTTTTCCCTTTTTGATCATTTTACCCTTGAATAGTAGCTTTACATTATTGAAAATGTAAAGGGTGTTTCCAAAATTTCCCTTCTCTTTATTTATAAAAGGGGATCCTTACACCAATTCATATCACACATATACAATATAATTTATTAATAAAAATCTGAAATTTTAATCCCCATAAAACTATATCAAACTTTCATAATCCTCTGGTCACCATTACTTAACTTAAGGCCTCCATTTGCAAGGAGATCTCTAAGGGAAAACTTTTTCTCTCAATATAAGTATTACCTCTTTATTTATATTTTATTATTAATATTCACATTACAAAACTTTTATACCCAAAATAATATAATAATAATTATAATTAATATACAAAATTTTTATTATATTAAATTAAACACCCTTATTTATTTATTTCCATCCACTAGTAAAATTAAAAGAACATCGATCGTGCGTGCGTGTGGACTACCACCTCCATGAATCGACGTCTTCAATTTTTTTGTAACTACATATAATGAATTTTTATAATGATTAAATTGATAAATAAATATATTATATACAATTATATTCATGATTCGAAAATGAAAAAAATAATATTTACCTTTAATCCCTCGAATTCGTTGAAAAATAAAAACGCAGTCTTGTGTACGTGCAGACTACCAACTACATGAATGGCGTGTCTTATTTTTCTTAACTATATAATATGGATGGTCATAAAAGTGTAATTAATGAAATAATATTATATTTATGAGATTATTAAGGCTCTAAAATTATAAACCATTCCCTAAATTCCTCTTGTTCTATGAAAAAAATGAAAATGTTATACGTGCATATGTGCGGACTACCGCCTCCATGAAAGTGATGTTTTTAATTAATTTGGTGTTTTATTATTTGTTAAAATATTTTAAAATAATATTAAAAACCTTAATAAAATATAAATAATTTCAATATTATTCTTTAATAATGATATTATAGCTAAATCACCCCATAATCATACTTATCCATTAATTATACCATGTTCATTTTTTAGCCTGTTTAACCACCTAAATGAATGAGGATATAAATTCATATCATGGATGACTATGTAATAATAACTAATGGTTATATTGGATAATAATAACTAAATAAATATTTTTTAATGTTTGAAAATGTAATATTAGATATTTTATAGTTGATATTATCATTAAACTATCATAGTAAATTTGACCACCAAAAAGGAACATATCAAGTTAACTTTCATACATGGAGTCCATTTTGGAAACCTATGAAACTATATTAATTTTATAGTAATTTAATAATAAAGTAAATTAAAATCTAAAAATCTTGTTATTATAAATAAATTTTCAAACATCTTTGACCATTTTCAATATATAGAAAGAGTTATATAAAAATTGACCAAACAACCCTGAGTATCCAAGATAAGTGAAAATTATATAATAAATAAATAAAATATTATAATAGATAAAACTTACCATATTAAATATATATGAATAATTTTCTTAATAAAGTTTTTAACAAACTTAATTTGATTATCTAAGAAGTTAAACACATGAACATAATAAATCAGGACCAAGGTAAGGGGTTCATTGTCTCGAATTTAATTTCTTGAGACGCCTTTCATATGCTTCACCATGATATAATTAACATGGTGTGATTAATTAATAATAAATTTATTTTACTATATTAATTTAATTTCTGGGTGTTTAAGATACATATCGTGTTCTTTCTTTAAATGTCCTTTAATTCAAAGGTTACCAATGTTGTAAGGGTTTTTTTCTAACTCACTTTCCTTCCATTGAGTTACAAAATTTATTATTAAACTATATTATTCCAAATTTTATTTATCATAACTAATGAATTATTTATAATGTATTTAATACTTATTTTATTAGGTTTTATATTTCTTCCTTATAAACTTATTTCCAAATGACTTTGACCTCAAAGATTATGTTACTTGTAAGGGTTTATTTATAAGGCCCCAGCCTTAAGCCTTACTTAATTTTGAGTTATTACAAGATTACAAATTGAGGATCTTTTCGGGTTTATAGTTTTAGAGAATTAGATCATAAAACTTGAATTACATTCCACATATAAACAAAGTGGTTACATAAAGATAGTATTATTCTTTCTCATCAATGGAAACATATTTAAAATAAAACATGGATTCTTTCATGACACTTCCTTGACACTATCATCATATCATGTACCTTTCCCTTGACCTGTGAAAAACATTTCAAAAAAACTTGGGATGAGCATAAAAATATCAGTAAGGGATATAAAAATATGGAAAGGAAACATGGGTACATATATACATAATAATGAAATCATACTTTACCCATAAAACATAAGCACTTTAACATACCTCATCAAATCATGAATAAATCATAGAAATCATAATACATAAAGGTTACTTGAGGCATTCATAACATTCTTACGTAGGGAGTAACCCTCTTGGTTACGTTTGGAATACCCATCATAGTATATTCCCTAAATCTCTTCGGAGAAACCTTAACATTTCACTCCTTTGCGTTACCCAATGCATTGGAGAGCTATATCGGGCACACCCACCCTTAGTCTATCACGAAACCACCGGTCTTCATAATAATGCCCAAGAACCTCAACATAATCGTATCACATAAAACATGCATAAAGGAAACATAACATTTCCACCTTTGAATCACAAGATATCAATAAAACACATTGATATAAAAACATTATGAAAACAATTTTCAATACCAAAATAAAATCAAAGTAAAACATGCTATTTATTTTTCTTTTTTAAAAAAAGGTATGGCTTGTAGAGGAAGCCGAAACTCAAATAATGGTCACGGTGGCGGAGAAGTCGTTGTCGCTGCATACGTACGACAAAAAAATTCCCTTTTTTCGTTTAGTAAACGCTTCATATAAAAAATATTCTTTTTGAATAAACGTAAAAGTCAAAGGGGTTTATACACCGTATAAAAGAAGGTTGTGTATAAAACAAAATATGCCTCAATGAAAGGAGATTGAGACGAAGTCCCATACCTCAGGTCCGACTTGACTCGGTCATTCTTTAATCTCTTGAATAATAAACTTGAGTTAATTTATACTTGTTTAAGAACCTTTTTCAAGTTCATTATTCCTTTTATATCACTTATTTCCATGTAATGAACACTATGTAATTATTTAAGTTAATAACGTTCGTTTTAATGATCATTGGTACTTGAGGAGTAAAAAATAAACCCTTTATAATTACAAGTTGTTCATGTATCAATTATATAAATAATGGTATTCATTATGTAGATATCATATATGTCATATATATCCAGTACATGCATGCATTTATAATATTACATAATCATTTAGAGGTAAGAAATGAAATGCACCGTTCATGGAGACGGTAAGCCGTACGTACGCATGAACGCTACTTTCATTTATATTTCATATTTTATAGAATGGAATCATAATGATATAAAGGTATATTATAATTCCAGTGTAATATCATATATAATATCATAACTCCATCCTTTATACTTCCCACATATGGTATTTAACGAATCAAATCACTTTGAGGGGGCGGTAGTCCGCATTTCCTTAAATGAAGATATCGCGTTTACCCATAATGGAAACCATAAAGGTATGCCTAAAATGAAAAATACAGAAGCTTAAGGAAAACATAAACATATTATATATCATATATAAATATAGTGTCATCTTAATGTCCACCTTTGAAGGTGTTAAAAGAATGTTGAACAATCATCGTTTCAGGAGGCATAAATTCACCATCCACGGAAACAGTATGTCCATTAACCATTAGATGTAGGTGTGTGTAAGTGTAGCTCAAATAATTCTTATAACAACATCCTATTATATTTAATATACTAGATTTGTTACAAAATAAATGAATAAAAAGAGTTTAGGGGGTTGGAGAAGCAAAATAAAACAAAAGGACTCAAGTGAAGACATTACCTTAAAAATCGGGTAACTCCCTTTGGTTTGAGATCAAAGGCTTCCTTGGGAAGACGTATGACCAAAGTGAGGCTTCAAGGAGTAAGAGAGGGAAGTGTAGAGACAAAATGGGAAGGGTTTTCCTGAGCCAAAGGCTTTGGGAGTGTGGGTAAGGAGGTAGAGGTGGGGGCCTTTTATAAGAGGAGAGGAGGGGCACTCTTGGAAGGTAAAGAAAAGTCAATTTATTTTAAAATGGTATTCGGATTTAAGAGGCCCCACATTGATATAATTCGAGTATAAGGTGATAAGGGTTCTAAATACACTCATACAATAGGTTTTGGACATGTGTAGGTCTTAGATATTACATTATCTTTCCATTTTATTTAAATCGTTAAATAATGAGGTCATCGCTGCATCATCATGATGTCATAAATAATTTAATTTATTTAATGTCTAAAAATTATAAAAAAAATACTATGATGTAGGAAATCTTTTTATATTTACAATGACTATTTATAATAAAAAATCTGACTTGTATAACTTCATGTAAAAATTGTTTTAGTAAAACATCTCATGTTTGTGTTATTTTTACTTTAACATTAAATAAAAAGTTATTTATGTCATTTCCCAACCAAAGTGGCTCCATGGGATCCCCAAGTTGACCCATGGCTTGTCTTGGTCAGCCATGACACATCCAATAAGGGTAGGACATTTTTCAAGCTCATCTCATATTATTGAAACATTATTTTTACCTTAAACTACAGTAATTACCTCTAATCGCGATTAATAACTTAAAAGTTACTATTCACCAAAAAATTATTTTAATCTCATTGAACCACATTTTACTTCTTAATGACAACCATGTATGTCGGATTTTTGAAAATCAAATCACAGAAGTGACAAATTTTCATTTAAACGAAAAATCAGTTTTTATAAGTACCACTTAGTGGTTTCACTATTCATCAAAAATTGAAGTTTTTCAGAAAAATACCAAAAGTTCACCCTAAGCTATATTTGATATTACAAATTCAAAAATGATGTCTATTTTAAAAAATTCAAAACATGTAAGTTTAATTAATTAATTTAATAATTAATTCCCACTGTCATGACAAATAGCGTGTTTTTATGAAACAATAAGTATCAAAAGATTAACACTAGTTTAAGTCCAATTTCAAAGTGAAATTGATTCCAATGACCACCATTGGATAAAATGGTAAAAATATATTCTAATTTCACTTCAAAACCAATTCAAAAGATAATATAATCATATAAATAAATTAGATTAAAAAGAGGTTTTGAATTAAAATACAACATTTTTCACTATTCATTAAAAAATGAACTTTATCGGAAAAATAACAAAAATTCACACAAAGTAAATTTTAATGTCCCAATCATAAATAATAAGTTTATTTTGACAAACATAGCTTATAAAATTATCAAAATATATATTTAAAAAGGGTTTCCCATCAAAAGGCAGTAAAACAATCTTTTAAGAATATTAGTGTATTCCATGCATAAGATTGTATTTATTTT
This sequence comes from Viscum album, assembly GCA_963277665.1. Classification (NCBI taxonomy): domain Eukaryota; kingdom Viridiplantae; phylum Streptophyta; class Magnoliopsida; order Santalales; family Viscaceae; genus Viscum; species Viscum album. The sequence goes on along the minus strand of OY728137.1, from coordinate 452,228,869 downwards.
CATTTTAAGCCTCTAAACCACTATCTTAATCATTAATATACATAGATAAAAATATCTATTATTCATTACTTACTTGGGATGTTACATCCTTCCCCCCTTTAGAAAATTGCATCCCCACAATTTATTTACTTATCAAATAAATGGGGGTACTTATCCCTCATTGCATTTTCAGATTCCCATGTTGCCTCTTCCATAATGTGGTTTTTCCACAAAACCTTTACCTAATTAATCACCTTATTCCGTAACACTTGCTCCCTGTGGTCAAGAATCTGGACCAGTTGTTCCTCATAAGATAGGTTCTCTTCCAACTGAACTACCTCTGGACTCAAAACATGAGATGGATCTGGCATATACTTTCTCAACATCGAAACATGAAAAACATTGTGTACCTGAGATAAACTCAGAGGTAAAGCCACCCAGTATGCAACTGATCCAACTCTCTCCAGAATTTCATATGGTCCAATGAACCTTGGACTCAGCTTTCCTTTCTTACCAAATCTCATCACACTTTTCCATGGTGAGACTTTGATAAAAACATGATCACCTACCTCAAAAATTAGATCTTTCCTCCTGTTGTCTGCATAACTCTTCTTCCTACTCTGAGCTGTTCTCATGTGTTTCTGAATCAGCTGAACTTTTTCTACCATCTCTTCTACCAATTCTGGTCCCATCAACTTCCTTTCACCCACTTCATCCCAGAAAGCTGGAGTTCGACACCGCTTCACATATAATGCCTAAAATGGTGCCATCTATATACTGGAATGAAAACTGTTATTATATGAAAATTCAACCAAAGAAAGATGTTGGTCCCAACTTCCCTGATAATCCATCGAACAAGCTCATAGCATATCCTCCAAGGTCTGAATTGTTCGTTCTGACTGCCCATCTGATTGAGGATGAAAAGATGTACTAAAATTTAATTCAGTATCCAACGACTTCTGAAGGCCTTTCCAAAAGTTAGAAGTGAACCTGGGATCGCGGTCAGATACAATGGAGAGAGAAAATCCATGTAACCTGACTATCTCTTTAAGATACAAACAGAAAAGTTGATCTTGGGAAAAAAGTATATCGTATAACAAGGAAATGAGCAGATTTGGTCAAGCGATCAACAATAACCCAGATTGCATTATTACCTCGAGATGTCTTTGGTAATCCCACAACAAAATACATGGATATATTATCCCATTTCCACTCTGGCACTGGTAAAGGCTGAAACATCCCTTTCGGTAACTGCCGCTCTGCTTTAACCTGTTGACATGTCAAACACTTCACAGTAAAATCAACAATATCTCTTTTCATTCCCCACCAATAATACTCCCGCAGATCTCTGTACATATTAGTACTGCCAGGATGAACTGAAAACGGAGAACTATGAGCTTCACATAACAACTCTATCTTCAGCTGTGAATCACAAGGCACACACAATCTCTTCCCAAATCTCAAAACTTAATCATTATCAATGTTGAATTCAGGCAACTTACCTTTCTGAACCAGCTCTACCTCTTTCTGCAACTCACTATCTTGCTTCTGTGCTTACTTGATTCTATCTGATAGAGATGATCTCACTGATACCTGAAACAAAACAGAAGAACTTCCTGTGCCAAAAACTTCTATGCCAAAGTTCATCAAATCCTTTACCAAAAGATCACGTTCTAAACGCAACATTTCTAATGAAGCATTACTTTTTCGACTCAAAGCATCAACCACTTTATTTGCTTTTCCCGGATGGTAATGAATTGTACAATCATAATCCTTGATTAATTCTAGCCATCTCCTTTGTCTCATGTTCAATTCTTTCTGAATGAATATATACTTTAAACTTTTGTGATCAGTATATATTTCACACTTTACTCCATACAAATGATGCCTCCAAATTTTTAAAGCAAAAACAACAGAAGCTAATTCCAAATCATGTGTAGGGTAATTTACCACTTGAGTTTTCAACTGTCGTGAAGCATAAGAAATTACCTGATCATTCTACATAAGGACACAACCAAGTCCCTTCAACGAAGCATCACTGTAGATAACAAAATCACCATTCCTGGAAGGTAGTGCTAAAACTGGAGCATTCACTAATCTTCTTTTCAATTCCTGAAAACAATCATCACATTCTTTTGTCCAGATAAACTTAACACCCTTCCGAGTTATCTTAGTCATTGGACTAGATAACCGTGAAAAATTTATAACAAACCTTTGGTAATAGCCTGCCAAACCAAGGAAACTACGAATCTCTGTTACATTTGTGGGTCTTGGCCATTCTTCAACAACCTTTGTTTTTGTAGGATCAATGGTTATCCCATCTTTAGAAACAATATGACCAAGGAAAGAAATTTGTTGCAACCAAAACTCACACTTGCTGAATTTCCCATACAATTTCTTTTCTTTCAAGGTTTGAAAAATGACCCTTAAATTTCTTTCATGTTCTTATTTACTTTTAGAAAACACCAAAATATCATCAATGAAAACCACCACAAACTTATCCAAGAACTCATGGAAAATTCTATTCATTAAGTCCATGAATACAACAGGTGCATTGGTTAGCCCAAAAGGCATTACTACAAATTCATAATGGCCATATCTTGTACGAAATGCAGTCTTCAGAATATCTGCTTCCTTTACCTTCAGCTGATGGTACCCCGATCTCAGGTCAATCTTTGAAAAATACTGAGCTCCCTGGAGCTGATCAAACAAATCATCGATATGAGGAAAAGGATATTTGTTCTTAACAGTGATATTATTCAAGGCTCTATAATCAATGAAAAGTCTCATTGAACCATCTTTCTTTTTAACAAATAAAACAGGAGCACCCCATGGTGATGTGCTAGGTCGAATGAAACCTTTCTCTAATAAATATTGCAATTGCTCCTTCAATTCTAAAAGTTAAATTTGAGCCATTCGATAAGGGGGTTTTGAAATTGGCTTAGCATCAGGAACTAAGTCAACAGTAAACTCAACTTCCCGATCCGGTATTATTCCAGGCAACTCATCAGGAAAAACATCAAGATACTCATTTACCACTGGAACATCATTAATCTGAATAGTTCCCTTGTTTTCAACAATGTGTGAAAGGTAACATTCATTTCCATCTTTTACAAGTTTCTTGGCCTCTTGATAAGTTATCAACAGTAAGGGTTCATTCTTGAAAACAAACTGAAAGTATTTCTGAAAAGAATCTTCTTTAGCTCTATAGTCAATCTTAGCATGGTAAATAGAGAGCCAATCCATACCCAGGATAACATCAAACTCTACTAGAGGTAGAAAAATAAGGTTTGCAAGTAGGTTCTTTCCACAGATAAGGATAGGAAGATTCTTATAAATTCTTTTTGCCTCAACATTTCCCCCAACTGTTTTTACCAAAAGTTCAGGAGTCATTTCTTGAGATGGTATTCCCATTTTACTAGAAAAGTTTTCAGAGATGAAAGAATGTGTAGACCCCGAATCAAACAACACACTGGCATAATCTGAAAAAAAAAACAAAGTACCTGATACAACTTCATTTGACGGCCTGACATCTGCTGAAGTAGTTGCAAAGGATTTCACCACCCCTTTCTGCTTGTAGTCTAACTACTTCCCATCACTCAAGCTCTTTTTCGGACACTCGTTTGCATAGTGACCCATCTCATTGCACTTAAAACATTTCACTAACTGTAAATAAAATTTGGTCTTACCATCACCCTGATCTTTTTCAGTGAAATCACGAGCCTTATGTCCCATCTTACCACATCGGTAGCACTTTCCAGAATTCAGAAGACATTCCCCAGCATTCCTTTTGCCACATTTATCACAGACTGGAAACTTAGTTTTCTTACTGTCAGACTTTTTTGAAGAATTATTACCTTTCTCCTGCCACCTTGGTCTCTTCTTCTGCTGGTTGTTATAGAACACTTGATCATCGGCAAACTCCATTTCCACATTCTCAGCACATAGAACAAGCTTTTCATAACTTCTAAACTCACAAGAAGATAATTCCCTTTGATATTTTGGCTTTAATCCTGAGTAAAAACGATTGATTTTACTATCAAGGTCTCGGATAAAATTTGGAGCATACCTTGCCAATCAAGTGAACCTTTCTTCATAGGTAGCCACTGAGTATTCCTCTTGCCTCAATTCCAAGAATTGTTTTTCCATCCTAATTCGAACAGCCTTAGGAAAAAACTTTTCAAGAAACATACCTTTGAATTCATTTCAGTCGAGAGCATCAATCTCATCAGCGTCCCTGATATTTTTAACCATCAACCACCACTGATCTGATTCACCCTCCAAACGGTAAATAACAAGACTAACCTTTTGATTGTCTGAACACCCCATGACATTGAAAATCTTCTTCAGTGCTTTAATCCACCCTTCAACTAGCACAGGGTCAGATGATCCTATGAATGATGGGGGATGTTGCCTCATGAAATGTTCCACCACTGACATGTTCCTCTGCGGTTGATCTGGATGATCTCGTGTATGGATACCACCACCATTTATCTCTTGAGTCAACTGCGCCATTACTGCAACAAACTGTTCAGTTCCAATTCCGACCATCTCAGGATGCTGCTTCGTAAGGTTATTTCCTTCTGTATGCCTTCCTAACACTTCTTCCCTGTTTCCACTGCGGAAAACCATTCTGAACAAACATGTCTTAGATAAAGCAACATGGTAATCTTCAAATAATATATCACTTCAATTTGACCATACAAAAAAAATATTTTTGGATAATCATTTAATAGAATTATAACTCCTAAAGTTATCTAAAACGACCTCTGATACCAACTATAAGGCCCCAGCCTTAAACCTTACTTAATCTTGAGTTATTACAAGATTACACATTGAGGATCTTTTCAAGTTTAGAGTTTTAGATAATTAGATCATAAAACTTTAATAACATTCTACATATAAACAAAGTGGTTAAATAAAGATAGTATTATTCTTTATCATCAATGGAAACATATTTAAAATAAAACATGGATTCTTTCTTGACACTTCCTTGACACTATCATCATATCATGTACCTTTCCCTTGACCTGTGAAAAACATTTCAAAAAAACTTGGGATGAGTATAAAAATATCAGTAAGAGATATAAAAATATGGAAAGGAAACATGGGTACATATATACATAAGAATGAAATCATACTTTACCCATAAAACATAAGCACTTTAACATACCTCATCAAATCATGAATAAATCATAGAAATCATAAGACATAAAGGTAACTTGAGGCATTCATAACATTCTTACGTAGGGAGTAACCCTCTTGGTTACGTTTGGAATACCCATCATAGTATATTCCCTAAATATCATCGAAGAAACCTTAACGTTTCACTCCTTCGCGTTACCCAATGCATTGGAGAGCTATATCGGGCTCACCTGCCCTTATTCTATCATGGAACCACCCGTCTTCATAATAATGCCCAAGAACCTCAACATAACCATATCACATAAAACATGCATAAAGGAAACATAACATTTCCAACTTTCAATCACATGATATCAATACAACACATTGATATAAAAACATTATGAAAACAATTTTCAATACCAAAATAAAATAAAAGTAAAACATGGTATTTATTTTTCTTTTTTAAAAAAAGGTATGGCTTGTAGAGGAAGCCGAAACTCAAATAATGGTCACGGCGGCGGAGAAGTCGTTGTCGCCGCATACGTACGACAAAAACATTCCCTTTTGTCATTTATTAAACGCTTTGTATAAAAAAGATTCCTTTTGAATAAACGTAAAAGTCAAAGGGGTTTATACACCGTATAAAATAAGGTTGTGTATAAAACAAAATATGCCTCAATGAAAGGAGATTGAGATGAAGTCCCATACCTCAGGTCCAACTTGACTCGGTCGTTCTTTAATCTCCTGAATAATAAACTTGAGTTCATTTATACTTGTTTAAGAACCTTTTTCAAGTTAATTATTCCTTTTATATCACTTATTGCCATGTCATGAACACTATGTAATTATTTAAGTTAATAACGTTCGTTTTAACGATCATCGGTACTTGAGTAAAAAATAAACCCTTTATAATTACAAGTTGTTAATGTATCCATTATATCCAGAATGGTATTCATGATGTAGATATCATATATGTCATATATATACAGTACATGCATGCATTTATAATATTACATAATCATTTATAGGTAAGAAATGAAATGCACCGTTGATGGAGACGGTAAGCCGTACGTATGCATGAACGCTACTTTCATTTATATTTCGTATTTTATAGAATGGAATCATAATGATATAAAGGTATATTATAATTCCAGTGTAATATCATATATAATATCATAACTCCATCCTTTATACGTCCCACATATGGTATTTAACGAATCAAATCACTTTGAGGGGGCGGTAGTCCGCACTTCCTTAAATGAAGATATCACATTTGCCCATAATGGAAACCATAAAGGTATGCCCAAAATGAAAAATACAGAAGATTAAGGAAAACACAAACATTTTATATATCATATATAAATATAGTGTCATCTTAATGGCCACCTTTGAAGGTGTTAAAAGAATGTTGAACAATCATCGTTTCGGGAGGCATAAATTCACCATCCACGGAAACAGTATGTCCATTAACAATTAGATGTAGGTGTGTGTAAGTGTAGCTCGAATAATTCTTATAACAACATCGTAGTATATTTAATATACTGGAGTTGTTACAAAATAAATTAATAAAAAGAGTTTAGGGGGTTGGAGAAGCAAAATAAAATAAAAGGACTCAAGTGAAGACATTACCTTAAAAATCGGGTAACTCCCTTTGGTTTGAGCTCAAAGGCTTCCTTGGAAAGACTTCTGCCCAAAGTGAGGCTTCAAGAAGTAATAGAGGGAAGTGGAGAGATAAAATGGGAAGGGGTTGGCCGAGCCAAAGGCTTTGGGAGTGTGGGTAAGGAGGTAGAGGTGGGGGCCTTTTATAAGAGGAGAGGAGGGGCACTCTTGGAAGGTAAAGAAAAGTCACTTTATTTTAAAATGGTATTTGGATTTAAGAGGTCCCACATTGATATAATTCAAGTATAAGGTGATAAGGGTTCTAAATACACTCATACAATAGGTTTTGGACATGTTTAGGTCTTAGATATTACATTATCTTTCCATTTTATTTAAATCGTTAAATAATGAGGTCATCGCTGTATCATCATGATGTCATAAATAATTTAATTTATTTAATGTCTAAAAATTATAAAAAAAATACTATGATGTAGGAAATCTTTTTATCTTTCCAATGACTATTTATAATAAAAAATCTGACTTTTATAACCCCATGTAAAAATTGTTTTAGTAAAACATCTCATGTTTGTGTCATTTTTACTTTAACATTAAATAAAAAGTTATTTATGTCATTTCCAAACCAAAGTGGCTCCATGGGGTCCCCAAGTTGACCCATGGCTTTTCTTGGTCGGCCATGACACATAAAATAATGTTAGGACATGTGTCAAGCTCATCTCATATTATTAAAACATTATTTTTACCTTAAACTACACTAATTACCTCTAATCGCGATTAAGAACTTAAAAGTTACTATTCACCAAAAAATTATTTTAATCTCATTTAACCACATTTTACTTCTTAATGACAACCATGTATGTCAGATTTTTGAAAATCAAATCACAGAAGTGACAAATTTTCATTTAAACGAAAAATCAGTTTTTATAAGTACCACTTAGTGGTTTCACTATTCATCAAAAATTGAAGTTTTTCAGAAAAATACCAAAACTTCACCCTAAGCTATATTTGATATTAAGAATTCAAAAATGATGTCTATTTTAAAAAATTCAAAACATGTAAGTTGCATTAATTAATTTAATAATTAATTCCCGCTGTAATGACAAATAGCGTGTTTTTATGAAACAATAAGTATCAAAAGATTGACACTAGTTTAAGTCCAATTTCAAAGTGAAATTGATTCCAATGACCACCATTGGATAAAATGGTAAAAATATATTCTAATTTCACTTCAAAACCAATTCAAAAGATAATATAATCATATAAATAAATTAGATTAAAAAGAGGTTTTGAATTAAAATACAACATTTTTCACTATTCATTAAAAAATGAACTTTATCGGAAAAATACCAAAAATTCACACAAAGTAAATTTTGATGTCCCAATCATAAATAATAAGTTTATTTTGATAAAAATAGCTTATAAAATTGTCAAAAGATAGATTTAAAAAGTGTTTGCCATCAAAAGGCAGTAAAACAATCTTTTAAGAATATTAGTGTATTCCATGCATAAGATTGTATTTATTTTCATTTTAAGCCTCTAAAACACTATCTTAATCATTAATAGACATAGATAAAAATATCTATTATTAATTAATTACTTGGGATGTTACATTATTGGTCCCAATTCCCATATCTTGGGACATGCTTCTTGTTATGCACTAATTTAAATTTATATGGTGGATGTATTGAATATTTTATATATTATATCCTAAATTATCCTTTATTCATGATATTTAAGGTTTAATTTTAAGCTCACTCTCCTTTAAGGGGTTTGATTTGAATGTCACTCAAGCTGTTAGTTTTCTATTACCAACTTATTTTTTCAAATTGAAACCTCTCAAATGTGATAACCCATCCATGTGATTTTTATAGTCTTCAATTATAATATAAAAATCATTTTATTCTCCTCTATTTATCTTGGGTGATATTTTTCTTATCTTTACCTTATTTTATGATCTTCTAAATCAATGTGGTTTTCAATAAAATGTGTTTTTAAAAAAAAATATAAAAAGGGGATATCTTTTATGATAAGTCCACATTTTATGGATATCCATATAATTATTTCAAAAATTTAAAAATTTAATTTCAAACAATATTGAACTCATTTTCGAATATTTTAAAATAAAATTATTTTAATATTTTCTATATGCATCATTTTTGAAAAAATATATATTTTTTAACATATCCGTGTGAACTTATCTTTTTTCTATATTTTTTGTTTTATATCAAACTTTCTCTATAATTTTCCATGGTTTCTGAAGGAAATTATTTTTATCCTAGTTTTATAAAATATTAATCTTAAAAATATTTTAAAATATTCAAGTTATTTCTTATTTCAGAAGCGATTTTTTTCTAAAACCCATAAAAAATATTTTTTATTAAAGTAAGCATTCCTTAACATGTCATATGATTGATCAAGGAAATTTTTAAAATTAATTTTCTCTATTAATATATTATTTTACATTTCTTTTATTGAAGTGTGTTCACACATAGGACACACATTGTTTGATTGGGGGAATTACTGACTAAACTATATACCATTTATTTATACAGTGTAGATACTCTATACCTCATCATCTTAATTGAAGGGTATTTTCCTAGAAAGTTACTAAATATATTTGGATGCACATTTATTTTACATGGTTTAATCATATTAAGATCATTTATGGAATTTTAAATGATTTCATTATGTTAATTCATTTGATAAGGATATGAAACCCATTCTCTTTCTATGTGTTATTTATGATGTGTTGAATAAAACCCATTTGATTTAAATGTATTATTTATGATATGATGGATGATTGTTTTCAAATAGAACTCATATGTATAGATTATTAGGGGGGTCATATATCACCCTATAATGCAGTGATTAAAAGTTTATATCTCACGAGATAAGTAATTTTGAGTGTTTTTTAGTTGCTTGTAAGTGTGGGCACTGATGGCGTGGAATGCAGAAGTAATGTTCCCTATGATAATGTTTGTTCCATGTTTAAAAAATGTTCTATATTATTATCTTATGATATCATGGTGTGGATCATGAATTTAATGTTCCTTGTACCAATATTTATGCCACAATATTATGCTTATTCTTATGCACACATTATGCTTTCATGGATCATGTTTATTGATTAATGTTCTCACACTATTGTGATTCATTTCTTATTTTATGACATTTCATACTCTATGAATTATGTTTTATGATCTAAGATTTATTGGGTATGATTTTATTAAGTGCATTGATTATACATATATTCTCATCTTATGTTCACCTATTATCATTGATTTTTATCACTTATATTTACCCTTACTGAGCATTCGAGCTCACCCCTTAATATGTTTCCCTTCTCCATATGTTTTGAAAGGAAGTATTATGTTTGGATTATTTATAAGATCATATTGTGGGGATAATTTATCAGAGATATTTAAGACTCATTATTGATTAAGTGGTTTCATATATAATGGGAAAAATATCCTTTTTATACAAATAACATGGGTTATACTAGTTAAATATCCATCCTAACTCTCTAAAAATCTAAACATAAAAGTTACTTGGAATGTAAATGTCACATTATTTGTGAAATAACTTATAATTAAGGATGTGTATCAAATACAGTGTGTAATTCATGTTGTTTTTAGGATAAGATCTGGGAGTGCAGGTCTAGGGTTCTACACATTGATCCTATATATAATCCTGCATCTCATGCAATAATATCATAACCATTACTACATCCTGTGTAAGACATATCCCATCATCATCTTATCCAAGTAGAAAACAAGTGTATGCCTAGAAGCCATTATATCATGTGTATGTGTGTCATGAATTAAACCATCACAACCCATGAATGTACTACCATGGGAAACTAAAACTACCACATCTCAATACAAGTATATGATATACTTCAATCCATTAAACCACACACATAAATGGATAGTAAAACTGTGAGATATAATAATCCAAGTATTAATGCACCCTATAACATAGGACACTATATCTCGGGATACACCTACTCATCTACATCTGAAGGGAGAGTGAGGGGATAAAGAAGTCAGCTACATATTCCCTTAACTTCAGAGATTTTGGAAAAATACCCCCAAAATATTTCGGTGTCAGTTTCCATACTTTTGTGGGAGATGAACCATATAAAATCAGAAAATATAAAGAAATATCTCATACAACCACATTAAGGGAATTTACCTAGTCTTAGACCCATTCACCACTATCATCACACATGACACCCGATTACCACTGATAAGGTCTAGATATAAAATAATAATACATGCATCAATTAATTATTAATTAATTAATAATAAATTAATTAATATATTCTATATTCATTTTCTAAGATTAACATTTTAATATTTTAATCCTGGTAGCTTAGGCACCATAAATATTGATTATACTATAAAGTATGTCATTATCAGTTGGAAACATCATGAACCAAACCTATTCATTTATTAGTTCAATTTATAATATTTTTAGTCATCTAGGTACTTTAGGACTCAACCTAAGCTACCAATTCAAAAATACACTTATAATAAATAATATCAACTGCATAAAGCAGTTGGAAATTGACCAAATAAATAACATTAAACCATGTGACCATTAATAAAGTATTAAACAAGAAATTCATAGTGATGATAAATCTCTACTCTGAACTCATCCCCACTGCCTTAGTGTCCCACACCATTGTGCATAATATAATTTTTCTTTCCATCATAGACCTCAACCATAACTGTAGGTCGGGATCCCAACCAATTGCTTATCAAAGGTTCCCAACCATATCAATGTTATCAATCAACACATTAGGACTCTAAATCCATACAAAACACATGAATTTCAAATGAATATTCCCAAACACAGAAAAAATTCACTAAGACCATTGCATCAATGCAATTATACCTCCCACACATAAGAATATTCTAGTTCAACACTAAAAGACTTTTTATTTAACAAACAACCATTTTAATTACATCTATAATCAACTGGTGTATTATTCATAGGTTTTACATAATAAAAAAACCAAAATAAATAGTTATTAATAGTTATAAATTAATATAAACATGCTTCATGTATCATTTCCATGTTTAATCAAACCAAGAAGAGAAATAATAATCCTGCTCATGCCTCTTCCATTAGTTAATTGTGTTATTATTCCAACTTAATGCTGTTAATAAATTTATAGCATATAAAATCATTCTATATAGTAATGAAAACACAACCAACACTACTAGACATGCATCAAAATATCTATAAATAAAAAGTGGCATCATCAATAAAATCACAAGCACATGTGATCACAAACCCAACAATCCATTTAATTCCCACATCCTGAAATATTAAATTATCATTAACAAGTGAAAATTCCCATTTTAGTTAACATGTATCTATAATTATATATTCATTCTTATCCCTATTTTATTACAGAATTCAACACTACAGATATATGATTATTATCTTTCTCTCTCTTAGATAATGTACAGAATAATGATTATTATTCTATAACATGTGTTATCTTCAAATCCCATTATTGAAATTATTTTCAACAATAATAATAACATATTTCACAATGAGATATATAGATTCTAATGATAAATATATTTGTCTAAAAGATGAGATAAATCTTAATTAAACAATACTAACCATAAATAGAAATATTATTTATAATTCAATTCTGGAAATAATAACAATATTAATATATTTGTTTCATGAAATTTAAATATTCATATTATTACTTTTAGTTTTCTAGAATATATAATAATATTCATCATTTGTTTCATTTTATAAATTATTATTTGACTAAGATTAAATAAACTTAGTTAAACAAATAAACTTAGTCATGATAATTTCAAATATTTCACATAAAATAAGGGATAGGTAAATAGATCCCCTACTTTAAATGAGTATGGTCATACGTTGGACATAGGAAGAAGGTGAGGATAGAGGTTTACTCATCCAAGCCTTTAAAAGATAACCAAAATTAACCTGGGATCACATCAGATGATCTCCTGATGCTGAGGAAATTAAACTCAAATGAAGACACCCTTTAACTCAAAATAAGCAGCTTTGGTCATGCATCACTTAAAGTATAACATGATGAAAAAATAAAATAGAGGAAGAGAGTCCACATATATAATATAGATAGCCAAAAATCTCACAAAATCATCATAACATGATACAAAAAAAAGGAAGAATGATGTTATTTGAAGATGTGTGCTAATGTATAATTAAATGGTAGGTATTACACTTACCAGCATGGGAAATTAAACATATAAGGTCAACTATATATTTTTACCATACATGTTTATATATATTTTCAGCACTCTACCTATTTTTTAATAATCAAAATATCCATTATTTCATTTATTTTAATTAAATTAATTATAAAAATATTATTCCATGATTTTAAATAAATATATTCCATGATTTTTATCTCAAAATATTCATATTCCCCATAAAATTTGAGTTACATGTGAGTATAGGAAGAAAATGGAAGAATTATAAAGTTTTGGGGGAAAAATGATACCATTATGCATGAAGAGGGTCTCATGGAAAGGTAATATGGTTTACCATTATACAGTGAATGAAATTCTAAATGAGCCTTACATGAAATCTTAAAACTATAGTTTACCTTCACACAACTACAAAAAACTCAGGATAATCTTTATATAACTATATAAATCCTCAGGCTACCTTTATGTAGCACATAGAAAATATATTATGCCATTATGTAGCCAATTTAAAAACATTAGATACCTTTTTTATATTTTATAAATGGTGGGCAACCCTTCTTAAACTTAAGGAATTTAATTCTTACCTTTAAAAAACCTTAAGAAAAATGAGGTTACACAAGCGATGGGGGGGTGTTTACATTAGAGAAGATAAAACTTTATAAAAATAAACTTTCATTAAATAAAACTATAACATAATAAAGGAAAAGGTTCTGGGAACCCTCTTGAAACTTCACAACCTTAGGAAAACAAAAAGTGGGGATTTTTGAAATATATGACCTTACGTTGATCATTTTTTACCACTTCATTTATTTTTAATAATTTTTAACGTAAACTTAATTTTTTAGTCATTTCGACCAGACCATATATTAAATTAACATTGCATTCATTCATAAATATTAAAAATAAATCGATGATCATTACCATAATATTTTATAATAATCAAAGATCTTTTGTCTGTTTTTTCCAATTTAACACGTTTTTAATCAATTTTTAATATAAAACAACATTTTCATTCATTCTAAAAAGCCGCATATCACATTGATGTATCATTCAATCCTATATGTCAAAATTTAATCAATGATCATTGTAATAGTGTTCCATGATAACCAGAGGTTGTTTGATTGGTTTTAACCTTTTGATGCACCTTTTTAACACTTTTAAAATTATAAAATCACAATTTAAATAATTCTAAGCATGATACACATTTTATTGACATGTAATTTGTTCTTACAATTTAAAAAACAATCAATGATAATTTTCTTATAATTTCATGATAATATAAACTGTTTTTCTCAGTTTTCAACATGTGACACATGTTTTTAATTTTTGGAAAACACTTTTTAGTCATTATAACCATAGAAGACATAAGATTTACTTACAGTACATTTATGAAGATAAAAAATTAATGGAAAAAATTATTTTATTTTAAAGATAATTATAATTCATTTGATTTTTTGACCATGAAATGCAATTTTTAAAGTTCAATACATTTTTTAACTTGAAAATAAAATTTGGTCATTCTGACCAAACCAAACATCAAATGGACATTTGGTCACTTCGTACATGTCAAAAATGAATCAATGATCATTATAGTTTAAGTTTATAATAAGATGAAAATTTTCATTTGGTTTTGAATGAAAGACACATACTTTTAAGAAAAAAAAATCCAATTTTAACATAAAAAACACACTTTGATCATTATGAGCACACTAAAAATTATATTGGTGTAAAATTTTCAAATATAGGACAAAAATTATTCTTTAATTATTTTCATAGAGTTTTGAGATAATTTTAGCTCATTTTCTTAGTTTTCAGTGTGTGGCGCACATTTTTAACTTTAAGAACACACTTCTACATGTTATATGTGTCATTAGATATCCCTATTTTCATACATGTGTATTATTCCTTAGAATTGAGATTATTATTAATGTATTTCAAAAATTATGTACTTTGATGTATTATTTAAAACTATGATGGAATATGATTTTTGTGAAGTATGATACACTGAGTGTGTCATAAGTGATATGTCATTAATGAATATGTTAAGAATAGATTTTTACCTTCCATTTTAATGGAAATACATATTTCTGAGCCTTTGATGAAATAAAAATACCTATTTATGTATATGGTCTTGTATGTTTATTGATGATTTCATTTCAGGAATTCAATGAAATATATATCATGCATATAGGTTGATGACACAAGTAATGCAACCTGCTTGATGATATATCAAGATAAATGGATTATATTATATAATGAGTGCTCATAGGAGGTTGTTTCCATTGAAACATTGACATCTTTATTTATGGGTACCTTGATGAGTTTCTATATTCCAATATTAGGATTTAGGCCAGTTTGCCTAATGCCACTGAGAAATAGGCCTATATTGTAATGTCCTAGTTCTAGAAGCCACCCAGAGGCGCCCCGTACCTGGTTGGTCACATGGCCTCAAGCGCATTTCCCTGAACACCATAGGCTGCCGACTAGCAGCAAGGGCCTTAGGTGTGATAATGGGGAAACTATTCCCTCATTGGCAGAGTACACAAAAAAAGTAAACAAATACATACAATAACAGAAGTAGTAAATATCCAACAATAGTAAACAGTGGAATACTAGAATAACAAACAACTGGAATTCACATATACATATAAAATGATGCATGATACATATGTCTAGGAAAGAGGACAAACAAGCCACAATACTGGAAATACAAATAGTACTAAGCCAAAGGACAAAAGAAAAAGATAAACAACTCCTCAGCATCGCAAGCCTAAGCTTGGTACCATGCTCTCTAGCTCGATAGTAAGTCAAGTACCTGAAGTAGAAGGGAACTTTCCCTTATCTATACCTGAAATAATATAATTTGTTTGGGACCAAAAGCATAACCCAAACAGGGTGTGAGACTAAATCCCAGTAGGCAACCACCCAAAGATCTGTGCCTAACAGTAAGTGAATATATGATAGGTAAAGTATAGAAAACAGTAAGCTTAAAAGTACTCAATGTTAAACAATCCATAGTTTCAACAGCAAACAACATCTAATCAAACAGCTAAGCACAAATAGGTAACCCTCTGGAAAGTACTCACAACCATCTCCTCTGGTCCTACCTAACAAGTACAAGCCACCCTATGGATAGTACACTCGGCCTAAAACCTGTGGTTCAGTATATAAAGACTCTCTAAGGAAGCACTCACAACCAATTCCCCTTATAGTATAAGGTAGTCAGGAACTCTCTAAGGAAGCACTCAAAGTCAATTCCCCTTATAGCCCCAAGGTCAAAGACTCTCTGAGGAAGCTCACTCGGTCAATCCTCCTTATAGCCCAGGTCGTTCATAGACTCTCTGAGGAAGCACTCACCATCAATCCCCCTTATAGTCTAAAACAGTCAAGGTAATTTAGAGTAAAAAAAAGGCTCTATAAGGAAGCTCGCACGGTCAATTCCCCTCATAGTATAAAGTGATCAAAGACTCTCTGAGGAAGCTCACTCGGCCAATTCCCCTTATAGCCTACTACACCAGGTTCTCATAGTCCTGTGTAGGTCAACGAGCATAGAAATGTAGTATGGAAAAAGTAAACCTACATAACTACGTGGCTAAATAGTCTACAACATATCAAGCATGTCAAAATACAAACTCTCCATCCTACAGCAACATGCATGGAAAAAAATCAAGGCATCCTAAGGCTAAGCAGGACCAAACAGTCGTAAACAGAACATGTGTGGTAAAAATACATCCAATCATGGAAAAACACCATACTCATATCCAAATAACCTCTACATAGGCATACAATCATGGTAGGAAAACAACAGGGGTAAAAAAGTAAACACGCAAAATCCCGTTCATGGGTATTGGTGGAATTTCCACATTATACTCAAATAATTTGAATAGAAAGGAAAAAACCACCAACCTTGTCGTTAGGAGATTGATATATGTGAACCTAGAAGCTTTATTCACCCTAGAACGCTGAAGATCTACAAAAACGTCCAAAATATTCAACCCACGATAACTTGATAAAGAAGGGGAATCATAAACTGAGGCTTAAGGAGAAGAGAGAACTCACCGATGCGATTTCAATGCAACCGATGTTGTTTGATTCGTAGGATGGATGGAGGCTCGGGGGATCATCGAAGATCTGCATCCGTATGAAGCTCTCGGTCGAACGAGACCTAAAAGAAGAGAGTTCTAGCGATTAGACGCGACCCTGGTGCATTTAATGAAAAAAAAAATAAAGTACATAGTGTGTACTTTTGAAGTACATGGTGTGTAATCGCCTTTTCCATACTCTTTTTTAAGCGAACTCCTAGTCACTCCCACATGGCCGTGTGTGTGGCTACGACATGGCCTGCACAGGGCCTCCTATGGCAAAGAAGTACACGGCGTGTACTCATAAAGTACATGGCGTGTACTTATAAAATTTCTAGAATTTCTTCTTTTTCTCAAAAACGATGAGAAAACAAAAAAACATACCTGAAAAGATGGTCAGGGTTCTTACAAACTTCCCTCGTTAAAGAAATTATTCCCAGAATTTTCCTAGTGCAGCGTAAAAGAAGAAACCCCAAAAAGTTCCAGCCACTGTGCTTGTATATCGGCCTCCCTCTCCCAAGTCTCATCTTGTACTCGCCCATGCTGCCATAACACTCGTACCAGAGGAATAGACTATCCATGGAGAACCTTTGGATTACGATCAAAAATCTGGATAGTATGATCCTCGAATGACGTATCCACTTTGAGCTCAACCTCCTTGGGTTGAAAGACATGAGACGGGTCTGAGAAGTAATGTCAGATATGAGAAATATGAAAAACATCGTGCATAGACCGGTACCTCTGAGGTAACAGAAACCGATAGGAAACCGGCCCAACTCTCTCCAACACCTCAAACGGCCTGCCATACCTTGGTGAAAGCTTACCCTATCTCCTAATCCTCTTGTGTCCCAACCTCGGTGTGACACGCAGGAAAACTTGATCCCCGACCTCGAACTCTAGAGGTCGTCTCCACTGATCATCATAAGACTTCTATCAAGACTGTGCAGTAGCCATCCTCTTCTGAATCATTTATATCTTCTCTGTAGTCTCCTGGACAAGACGAGGTCCCAACAAAGCTACCTCTCCTGCCTCCAACCAACATAAGGGTGATCGGCATAGCCTACTGTACAAAGCCTCATAAGGTTCCATATGAATAGTTTCTTGAAAACTATTGTTGTAGGAAAACTCCACAAGAGGTATATGATTCTCCCAAGAACCTCCAAAATCTAGGATGCATGCATGAAGCATGTCCTCAATCACCTGAATCATATGCTCGGACTGGCCATCTGTCTGGGGATGGTAAGCTGTACTCAAAAGTACCTGTGTACCCAAATCCTTCTGAAGCCCTTGCCAGACCCAAGAAGTAAAACGAGAATCCCTGTCTGAAACAATGGAGTGTGGAAATCCATGTATACGTACGATCTCACAGATGTAAAATCATCATAGCTCATCAACACTGAAGGTCTCCTTGATCGTCAAGAAGTGAGCAACCTTCTTGAGTCTGTCAATGAAAACCCAAACTACATCATTCCCTGGAGGTGACCTCGGTAAACCCATCAAGAAATCCATCGCGACATCATTCCACTTCCACTCAGGAATGGGTAACTATTGTAAAATCCCTGCTGGTCACTGATGCTCCACCTTCACCTGCTGACAAGTGGAACACCTCCTGACGAAACCAGCAATGTCCCTCTTCATACCTGACCACCAATACTGATGGTGTAGATCACGATACATCTTAGTGATGACATGATGAACTACCCAAACTGGGGAATGAATGTCCCGCATCAGCTCCTTGTGTATGTCTGCTGGCACCCATACGCACCCCTGGAACCGAAATATCTCATCCTCACCTACTTTCCATCCAGGAATAGGTTTCTCTCCTGACATGCTTTCCTATAGGACTAAGCCTTATGAGTCTGATAGCTACCTTATTTGCATTCGATCAAGAAGAGTATAGGTAACAACTACAGAAGATAGAAAAGTATTCCCCTATCTTTAGTGCACCTCCAAATGTATTTCAGAGGACAGAGCCATAAGATTCCATTCACTGCTGGCCTCCTGAACTGCCTGTACCTGAGTCCTCTTGCTCAGCGCATCAACAACTGCATTGCCTTTACCAGGTGTATAGGCAAGATCAAAATCAAAGGACTGAAGATACTCAACCTACCTTCACTGCCTCAAATTCATATCACGCTGAGTGAAGATTTACTTAAGACTTTTGTGGTCGGTGAAAACCACAAAATTATCTCCTAGAAGATAATGTCTCCAATAGCATAAGGCATGAACAACTACTGCCAACTCGAGATCGTGCGTCGGGTAATTCCTCTCATGTGGCCTCAACTGCCGAGACCCGTACACAATGACTCGATCTCCCTGCATAAGCAAAAATCCCAGCCTGATACCTTGATGCATCATAGTAAATAGTATAGCTCTTGCCTGGCTCTAGAAAGACTAGTATCGATGCTGAATTCAACCTCCCCTTCAGCTCCTGAAAGGATGACTCGCAAAAATATGACCACAAGAACTTCACACCCTTATTAGTCAGACTCGTCAGTGGTGCTGCTAAGTGTGAAAAGTCTTGTATGAAGTGTCTGTAGTATCCAGCCAACCCCATAAAACTTTGTACCTCAAATACGTTCTTCGGCTGCTCCTAGGAAAATACTGGTCTCACTTTCTCTAGGTCTATTGATACTCCCGTCTCTGAGATAACATGACCCAAGAAGTGAATCTGATCCATCCAAAAGTGGCATTTGAGAGCTTAACATATAACTGATGCTCTCTTAGTGTACTCAAAATGATCTCAAGATGAGTGGAATTGTCATGTCAAGTGTGAGGGTACACCAAGATATCATCCACAAAAACAACCATGAAGGAATCCAAGTATGGATGGAACACTCGGTTCATCAGTGCCATGAAAACTGCATGAACTTTCGTGAGACCAAATGGCATAACCATATATTCATATAGACCATACCTACTCCGGAAGGCTGTAAGAGGTACATCTGATAGTCTAACGTGAAACTGATGATAACCAGAACTCAAGTCAATCTTCGAGAACACCCATGATCCTCAAAACTGATCAAAGAGATCATCAATCCTTGGTAAAGGATATCAGTTCTTGACCGTTAATTGGTTCATATTCAGATAATCCACACAAAGACTAAGGGTACCGTCTACCTTCTTCGCAAACATGACATGCGAACCCCAAGAAGAAGTACTGGGTCGGATGAAACCCATTTCTTGCAACTCCTCCAACTACTTCTTGAGCTCCTGCAACTCTGGTGTAGCCATCATATAGGGAGGAATGGACATCGGTGCCCCCTGGCATAAGATCAATAGAAAATTCTACCTCATTCTCTAGAGGAAAACTTGAAAATTCCTCTAGAAAGACGTCCCTGAAACAATCCACCACTGGAGGAAAGTCTAACTGAGAATTCCCCTGATCACCCAGATATAAACTAGCAATCTGAGCTATAACTTCTCCAAAACCATGATGCTATGGACCTTCTCTACTCACCTGGACATCCCACTCGCCCTTATGAAGAAACGATATGCCCTCTGGTGATGTGAAACTCACCCTACAATAATAAAAATCAATGACTACCTAGAAGGGAAACAACCAGTACATTCCGAGAATGACATCATAACCTGTCATCTCCAGGACATAGAGGTCCCATAAAAAGTGACACCCACCAACCTCTAGAGGGAACTCCTTACACCGACGTACACTAGCCATTATAGTCCCCAATGATGTGTCTAGTGTCAAGATATAAACAGAAGAAAGGATACATATCCCAAGGCTCTTTACAACAACAACGAATAAAAAGCTATGAGAATCCCCTATATCGAAAAGGGTAGAAGCTAAAAATGAGGCTACTAAGATCGTACCTCGAATTGTAGAAGGTCTGGGATCCTAATCCTACTGGGTCTGCTCCACTACAAAAGTCTGGCCTACACCGCAGCCCTGTGTCCCTGCCTGACCACTATGAGCTGATCCACCCTACTGTTACTGAAAACTAGGAAACTAGATACCCAGGACATGACCTCCACCTCAGCCTAAATGGCTGGAAGAACTCTAGTTCCCACTGCTGAGAAACTAGTGGTTCTACTCTTGAACGTGGAGTCATAGAAGAACCCCTATCACCAGCTACTGGTAATAAGAACTGACAAAAGCACTAAAGGCGACCCATCTTTCCGTATGATCAGCACTCCACTAGGTCTCTCGAGCAATGTAGCCTCATATGCCCACTCCTCCCGCACTGGTATCATACCACCTGGCTACCAGAAGATGCATCCATCCTACTCTGATCTCCTCATGAAATCTACCTACGACGCTTCTTGCTATCAGCTGGCGGAGCACTAACCCTAGATTCCAAACCGCCCTGGATCACAAATCCAAAATCCCTCAGATTATGCTCTGTGATTAACACCTGGTTGATGATAGATGATATCAAATTCAACCTGAAGATGTTCATATGAGATCGGATGTCATTCCTCAGACCATCCTCAAACTTCCATGCAAGGAACAACTCATCACCTCCTGGAATAGGCATGAAACGCTGCAGCTCAGTGAAGCGAGAGGAATACTCCATAACTGAAAGAGTACCCTGCTCCAGGCTCATGAACTCTCGAGCTTTATCGGACCTCAATGCCTCTTGATAGAAGTAATCATATAAGATGAGCTGAAACTCATCCCAAGCCATATTCTGCTAACGTCCTGCCTGTGAGATCACATCCCACCACCTCTTGGAAGAGTTTCGAAGCATGTAGATTTCATGATTCACACTCTTCTCTGAAGGTATCTCCAGATGCACAAATATCGTCAACGTGGCTTCTAGCCATGAATCTACAGCCTGGGGTCCTCCATACCCTGAGAAAGTAGGAGGATGCTCCTACTGAAAGACCCACATCAAATCTACCATCGACAGGGAAGAAGGGAATGCTCCCTAAAAGGTCTACATAATCCTAAAAAAGTCCTCCCTAAACTGTACATACACACCTATGTTAGGTACAATGGCTGGTGCCAAGGCCGACACGATTGGAGGATCCGTGGGTAGTCCCTGATCAGCCATGTCTGGTGTCTGATCACTGCCTGGAAACTGGCGTACAACCGGAGGATGTCTCGGTGGCATGACTCTGCAAGTTCAAGCACACACCTTAGATCAAGATTATTAAGGACTGAAAACTAGAAGCATAAGAAGGGAACATGAGAAAGAAAACAATCAAGTTTCGCAAAACATGACTACACGACGTGTACATTTCCTACATGGCGTGTTCCATTAAGTCATTCACATGGGCGTGTACTCCTGCCTAAACTGGTCATGTAACACCCCAAACACACAGTGTGTTCTCCTAACACACTTAATGTACTTTAATACTCTTCCCCTGCCCAAGTCCTTCTACACGGTTAAGCCACATGGACCTCCTAAGACAAGACTACACGACGTGTGTAAGGTAGACATGGTGTGTACTAGACAAGATTCACCTGACTCGTGTTGTTAGTTACATGTCCAGATACATGGTTGACACTAAACAACATATTACTGGCAGAAACAACATGTACAAGAAGGGATAACACCGACCCGTGTTGTTCGTGACACGACCAGGTACCAAGGTCAGACTACACGACATGTTCAATTGGTACACAGTGTGTTCCCACAAGAAAATCCCTACCCCGTGTCTCTATCCACATAGATTATGACATGGTTAGAGACTACACGACATGTACATATGATACATGGTGTGTACTTAAGAAAAACTATTTCTTTCCGAACAGAAGAACACATGGAGTGTAGTCAAAACTACACGGTGTGTATTCTGGGTTTTTTCTAGACAGTAAGCCTCAGAAACTACTCTGAAACCCAAAAAAACACTAAAATGAGCATTGAAAGTGCCAAATTCCGATCCTTGAGGGCCCATAATCCCCTCTAATCAAAGATTGGAATCTAAAACATGTTATAGAAAGATAAAAAAGTCAATGATCCACCAAATTCCGGTCTATGAGGGCCCATAACACCTCAAGAACCAAAGTTTGGCATTCATTTAGACAAAATTTACACGAACAATACCCTATAAAACAAAAAGTATTTTATCAAGGCATATATCACAACAACATTCATATATTACACAACATCTATCACAACAACATGAAATCTCTAATGCACCCTAAATGGCATGGAAAGAATGCATGACATGTGATTTCTAACAAGTGCCTATATGATGCATGAGATGGCATACCCTCATCTCATCAGGTCGCGACAGAAATAGAACCTTAATAACATAAAAAATAACAGAAAAAATCATGTGAATCACTCAAGGTGAAATCAAATCAACTATAATAATTGAAAAACTAGAGAAATTACAATTAAATGAGGTAGATTGGATTTTCCCTGTACATGGGTTAGCTACTCCTGGACACAACTTATTAACAAGTACCAATTCCGTCCTATACCTGGCTATAGGATTAAAAAAATAAGTCAAGAGAAAAGACTTCCTTTGATACCACTTTGTAACTTTTGGGTTCCAGAATCCACCTAGAGGTGCCCCGTACCCGGTTGGTCACATGGCCTCAAGAGCATTTCCTCGAACGCCAGAGGCTGCCGACTAGCAGCGAGAGCCTTGGGTGTGATAGTGGGGAAACTATGCCTTCATTGGTAGAGCACATAGTGGAAGTAAACAAATACATATAATAGAGGAAGTAGTAAATATCCAACAACAATAAACATTAGAAAACTAGAATACCAAACAACTGGACCACACACACATATATAAAATGATGCATGATACATATGTGTAGGAAAGCAGCCAAACAAGTCACAATGCTGGAAATAAAAATAATACTAAGCCAAATTACAAAAGAAAAAGATAAATAGCTCCTCATCATCGCAAGACTAAGCTTGGTCCCATGCTCTCTAGCTCCACAACAAGTCAAGTACCTGAAGTAGAAGGACACTTTCCCTTATCTATACCTGCAACAATATAATATGTTTAGGCCCAAAAGCATGACCCAAATAGGGTGTGAGACTAAATACCAGTAGGCAAACACCCAAAGATCTTTGCCTAGCAGTCAGTGAATATATGAAAGGTAAAGTACAGAAAACAGTAAGCCGAAAAGTACTCAAAAGTAAACAATAAATAGTTTCAACATCAAGAAACAACTAATCAAACAACTAATCACAAACAGGTAACCCTCTGGGAAGTACTCACAACCATCCCCTATGGTCCTACCTAACAAGTACAAGCCACCCTCTGGGAAGTATACTCGGCCAAACCCCTGTGGTTCAGTATATAAAGACTCTCTGAGGAAGCACTCACAGTCAATTCCCCTTATAGTCTAAGGTAGTCAGGAACTCTCTAAGGAAGCACTCACAGTCAATTCCCCTTATAGCCCCAATGTTAAGGACTCTCTAAGGAAGCTCACTTGGTCAATCCCCCTATAGCTGAGGTCGTTCATAGACACTATGAGGAAGCACTCACCATCAATTCCCCTTATAGTCTAAAGCAGTCAAGGTAATTCAGAGTAAAACAAAGACTCTATGAGGAAGCTCGCATGGTTAATTCCCCTTATAGTCTAAAGTGATCAAAGACTCTTTGATGAAGCTCACTCAGTCAATTCCCCTTATAGCCTACTACAACAGGTTCTCACGGTCCTATGTAGGTCAATGAGCATAGAAATGCAGTATGGACAAAGTAAACCAACATAACTACTTGGCTAAACAATCTACAACATAACAAGCATATCAGAATACAAACTCTCTATCCTACTGCAACATTCATGGAAAACAGGCAAGACATCCTAAGGTTAAGAAGGACCAAATGGTCATAAACAAAATATGTGTGGGAAAAATACATCCAATAATGAAAAAATACCCTAATAATTTATAAATAACCTCTACACAGGCATACAAGCATGGTAGGAAAACAACATGGGTAAAACAGTAAACAAACAATACCCCGTTCAAGGGTATTGGTGGAATTTGCACATAATACTCAAAGACTTTAAACAGAAAGGCACAAACCACCTACCTTGGCGTTAGGAGGTTGATATATGTGAACCTCGAAGCATGATTCACCCTATAACGATGAAGATCTACAAAAAATGTCCAAAACATTAAACCTATGATAACTTGAGAAAGAAGTAGAATCATGAAACGAGTCTCAAGGAGAAGAGATAACTCACCGACATAATTCCAACGCAACCGATGGTGTTTGATTTGGAGGACAAATGAAGGCTTGGGGGCTCGTCGAAGATTCACGGCCATATGGAGCTCTCGGTCAAATGGGACCTAAAAGAAGAGAGTTCTGGCGATTAGACGCGACCCCGATGCGTTTAATGAAAAAAATTACATGGCATGTACTTTTGAAGTACACGTCATGTACTTGCCTTTTCTATATTATGCTTTAAGCTCCCTCCAAGTCACTCCCACACGACCATGTGTGTGGCTAAGACATGACCAGCACACGACATCCTATAGAAAATGATTACAGAGCATGTAATCATAAAGTACATGGCGTGTACTTAGAAAATTTACAGAATTTCCTCTTTTTCTCAAAAACATCCAAAAAAGGAAAAACGTACCTGGAAAAAGGTCTGGGTTATTACATAGATAGTCACACACAATTTGTTTTGAGAACCTTAGTTAAATTATATTTTAATATAATATTAGAATAAATATTATTCTCATGTTTTGAAGAATAATAATTATTCTAGTTATGTTGATAATATATATTAAATCACCTGTTATTAAAAAGAATAAATATGTGATTGAGATATAAAATAAATATTTCCTCACTAATTAATGAATATAATGTTTATTTATTTATTGAACCAATAATACAATGATATTTATTTATTTTAAAAGATAAATATTATTCAAGGCTCGATAAATGTTGAGTGGGATTTCAAGGATGAGTTAAGGGATCTTAAGAAATGATATATATTATTTAATATCATTTAATTTTTTTAATTAATTTATTTAATAAATGACATTTAAATATCCTATGAGTTTTTTTTACATCAATAAAATAATAATAATAATAATAATATTATTCAATGTTGAGTTTACATATGATTCATCTAGTTTTTAAGAGACTTTTTAATAATTAATTCTCAGACCTAGGTATACAAACCTGATTATATCATTTTATGACACATAAAGAATTCTAGCCACAACAAATTCTCTAGAAAATTCTCTCAACCCTAGGGAGAAATTATCAATAATGCTCTTAATAAACAAACGGTGATCGATCCTCATCCTCCCTATCAAGTTTGAGAGAAAAAAATAGTTTCTTATATGTGGGTAAATATTCCTTTTTCAATAAATGAAAAATGACACAATTAATTTGGTCCTACCATGCTAGCACTTGGGGTTCCAACTTTTATGTTTTGAGATTCATGTTGCATGTGTGGATACCACTAGTGAGATTCTCCCCATAGACCCTACATCTCAATGATGGTATGAAAAGAATGTTCAACCCATTTGAGAGTTGAGAAATAATTCCAAGTAGTGATAATTCTTGTCTATGATTTATTTATGAAATATATGTTAAAAATATTATCTATGAATATTTTGGGGTTTCAACATCCATTTTTGAGGATTTTATCTGAACTAATGAAATACATTATTGGGAATGGGAACTACTGCTTCTGGTGTTCCCCAAAACCTTTATAATGTTTGTTTGATCATTTTGGACTATGTAATGTTTACTTTCATTTATTTTTTTAACATGAAAAATTCACTTTCAATCATTTTGAATAAGTTTTAAATGACTTTCGATCCATTCATATAGATAAAAAATTAATCTATGATCATCATCATGAAATTTCTAGACAATTTAATCTATTTGGCTCAGTTTTGACCATGTTATGATTTTTTATATTATAATCACCTTT
The DNA here is from genome assembly GCA_963277665.1 of Viscum album. Lineage (NCBI taxonomy): Eukaryota > Viridiplantae > Streptophyta > Magnoliopsida > Santalales > Viscaceae > Viscum > Viscum album. Next base: position 452,201,999 of record OY728137.1, on the reverse strand, counting down.
TATAATAAAAAATACATTCACAGTCATTCCGAGCACACCAAAAGTCATAACATCATATATCTTTTTCAAAAGTTCAAAAAATAATTATCAATCATTATCTTAAAATTTCATGACAATTAAATATATTTTTATTGGTTTTCATGTGTGATGCATGTTTTTAATTTCAATAATTCACTTATGGTCATTGTAACCAATATGAACATTGGATTAGAATGTGGTTCATTATTACATGTCCAAAATTAATTAGATATTTTTCCTATATATATTCTTGAAAATACAATTTTTTGATTAGTTTTGATCCCATGAAATTCTTTTTTATGTTAAAACTACTTTTTAACTTAAAAACATACCTTTTTACTATTTTTACCAAACTAGAAATTAGATTTATGTTTAATCTATTCTTATAGGTCACAAATAAATTTATGATATTTTAGGGTTGTATTTGAATATAATATATATTTTTATTATTTTTACCATGTGATACACATTTCTAAATTAAAATTAGCTTTTAACTTGAGAAATAAACTTTTAGTCATTTTGACTAAACATGAAACCTTATTGATGTGTAGTTCATTATAATAAATATGGAATTAATTATATTTTCTGACTGGTTTTAACTTAATTAAGTATATTCTTAAGTTAAAAACAATATTTAACTTGAATAATGTTTAATAAAGCCACTATAATTATAGTTCAAAAATTAAATTTTAAGTAAGAAAATTGTAATGGATCATACGACATACTTCTAGTGCATCATGCATTGGATCAACCATAGACTCATAAAAATGACCACTACCTGTATCTATGGCCAATAATTAATAAATATTATATTTTCACACCTATAGTGTCATTTTCATGTATAAACTACCTTATTTATCATTTATTAATTTTTATGTGTCTTTTCCATTGAATTTTTAGGAAAAATGGTGAATTTGGACATGATTCACTATTAACACACAATTAGTGCTAATCGTGCACCTAGACCATGAGAGGGGGGAGAAAGAAATATATTGGGGTGAACATGGTAGGTGAAAGTATTCCTCAACCATGCATATCACCCTTTCATATGAGGCTTATTTTTAGTAGATATTGCATGATTAGCGCATTATTTTTCATGTGTCCAAACCGCGTGGTGTAACACCCCTAAAAAAGTGAGAATTAAAATAATAAATATTCCTACACATATTAACAAGGTGGAACATTTTTTTAAGAGTCTACCTGATTAGAAATCCATAGTTAAGTAAGGTCTAGACTAGATTATTATCACGATTGGTAACCTTCTAGGAAGTTTCCCAGGGTGGCTGTGAGTGAGGAAAAACACACTGAAAGAACATGTGTTGGCATATGGGGAAAATAATTAGTCTAATAAGTGACCTTAGGTAGGTATAGACTATAGTATTCTGGTAAGGAAACCAAGGTATTATAGGAGACCCATGGGGTCAGATGACCAGAATCGTGGCCCAAGGAGGTTGGGTCATTAAAAATGGTATCAGGGAAAATACCCCACCTAAAGTGCAGAGGCACTACCTGGGTTTTAGATGTGAGTTTCATAATGAGGGTGATTTTATTTAAGGTGTAGTGTAATACCCCTATAAAAGTGATACTTAAAAAACTAAATTTTACCAACCATGTCAATAAGGTTCAACATTATTTATAGGATCCTACCTGATTAGAAATCCATAGTTAAGAGAGTCATGGCCTAGAGTAGTGTCAGAATAGGTGACCATCTAGGATGTTTTTTAGGGTGTGTATGAGTATGAAAAAATCACACTAAAATAAAATCTACTGGGATATGGTTATGGTCATTGGTATGATAAGTAACCTTGGAGGGTAATGGCCTATAGTGTGATGGTAAGAAAACCAAGGTATTTCAAAAGATTCATGGGGTAAATTGACCAGGTTCATGGTCTGAGGAGGTCGGGTCATGATAAATGGTATCAGAACCAATACCCACCCTGAAGTGTATAAGTACAACATAGTTTTGAGATGTGTTGTCCCTAATGAGGGAGTTATGATTTAGGTGGGGGGGGGGGGGAATCCAACAACCCTGAAAAAATGAGTCTTAAAAGTCTAAATGTTACTACCCTTGTCAAAAAGGTGCACCTTTATTTTTAAGAGCTTGCCTAATTATAACTCCATGGTTAATAAAGCATTGAAATAGAGTAATTTTTGGATGGGTGAACTTTTGGGAAGTTTCCCAGGGTGTTTGTGAGTGAGGAAAAAACAAACTGAAAAAGAATGTGTTGGCCAGTAGGGAAAATTGTTAGTATGATAAGACACCCTGGGTGGGTAATAGTCTATGTTGTGCCTAGATGAAAACTAAGGAATTATAGGAGACACATGGGGTCATATTATAGGTTCATGTACTTATGAGGTTGGTTCATGACATACAACCTTCCCAAAAACTTAAATATGTGAAATTACAGACCTTACCCTACTTGAATTAACATTTTCCCTTCTTTATCCTTCCATTTTAAGCTCCACATGCCTCTCACATGTTGATACACTCTTATACCTCCCTTGGATTGATTTTTGTGTATATTTTACCTAGAATAACATATATATCATAAAGTAAGTGGATTATCTTACCTTGATTGGCCTTTTTACCTCCTCCTTCATGATTTTTTCTTTTCTTATGGAAATGGTGGTATAGGGTTTATATTAGATGAACTTTATGGTGTGTGTTCTTGATGAAATGAAATTTATTTTTTATTTTATTAGTGTATTCCCACTATTTGGGAGTGGTTTAATTGGTTTATAGTTGGTGGTTCCATGATTTACCCTTGTTTAAAGATCCATGGGTGCATGAATTTATAAAACGGTGTTTTATGATGAGTTTAAAGTATTGTGTTCCCTTATTAATGATTTATTATTATTTTTATAATTGTTTTAAAACTCTCCTTGTGATATGAGTAATTAAAGTGGTTTGAAAGAAATGTTTTACACATGGAAATTGATGATTCAATTTCTATATTTGATAAAATTATTCTTTGAATAAAGATTAATTTGAATTGATTATTCTTTTTGGGAACCCTGGGTTCTTGGGTAAAAAACCTAGTTTAAGTACTAGATAATAATTGATGATGTTCTCCCTAGTTTTGGATTACACTACTAGTCATCTACTATTCTCTCCCTTGTTGATTATGAGTAACTTTAGCAATAGAAATTGATGCTTATCTCCCCAGTGTTTTGAAAAAAAGTTAAACAATATTGGATTTGAACATAATATGTTTTGATAATATTATAAATCCTTATCTATAGATACCTCAATGATTATTCAATTATTATTGTTTTGTAATGATTGTATACTGGTCTTTTACTTTCATTTTAAATTGTTATAAATAATGTTATATATTACTTATCTTTAAAATATTCAATGAACACTCTTATATGTTTTATTTTAAAAATAAAATGATTATATTATCTAAAAAAGGTTTCTTATTGTACACTTGGTGGGATCCTATGGGTCTAGTTATGCCCACATTCTATATACACCCTCTGGGTGTTTGTAGACTTTTTTTCTTGAGGTAGGAAAATATAAGGCACTTCTAGTAGGAGATGAATTTCCATGTAAGGTGAGCTTGGGTTGATGGTGGTGACATGGTTGGAGATTTCCCTCATGTCACAAAAATATACATATGGGATTTTTTTTTTTATTTTTTTACCATGGTTTTATAGAAGTATTATATTGGTATCACCTCCATATATTCCCATCACGTTTAATCATTTTTTATACTTATTCCTTACTTTTGGTTATGTATGGATGATAATTTTGTTATATTGGTTAGTATAATTTTATTTTAAGTTTTCATTTATGATTATAAATTGTTGATGATTATTTTTATATAGTTGTTTTTATTTGAGTGAATGATTCAAAAACTTTTAATGAGGTTATCTCAAGTTCTTGGTTGGAACCCTCTTGATGATAGTTTGGTTTACTGCGAGAAACCATTACCAAGGTATGTTTGTGATGACTAGATACTAGTTTCTTACCCATGGGGATCATGTAATGATATGAACCTTAATAACCCTTTATTTTTAGAGGTTTGGAAGTTGGAGGACCCTTAATGAGTTTGGGGGAATAATAGTGCTATTGGAGAAGATATTTTAGCTGAAAGGAGTCAGGCCATAGCGTGTACATTTTTATCATGGTGTATAGTACCTAAAATAGTAGGTCTTAAGTTCTATAGTTCTATGTTTTAACATATAGGGGTGGGTTGATGTGTGAGGTATTCTAGGAAGTGGTGGATGATTTCCATGGATGATCTTTACAGAACACCCATGTACATCACAACGTTAGAGACTTGAGGTCGAATATGAGGGGTTTTCTAATGGTTTGATTCATGATGCAACCTTATATGTCATAGTGTGAATATCTTAGGGATGGTTATGTGTTTTTCTATTCCATATGATGTCGAAACATGGTGGTATGGGCCATAACATGATACTTTACTTTGAATAAGTTTTGAAAGGGTGAGATTTGGGGGATTCATGGCATAAATTTCAGATCATCAGAAGAGTTTGATCTATTTCGGAGTAATCATGACTTTTCATGGTGATTTTAGGATAGTCATGGTGTGGAGAACTCATTTAATTCTAGGACTAAAACAGACCAAGATTTAGTGAAATATTTTTTTCAAATAATTTAATTTTTTTGATAGATTACATTACATGAAACATCAAGTTTAGCCTGCATTACATGCAACACCGAGTTTAAACAAAACATGACATACTATTAAAATATTATTATTTTTTATGATAGTTATCACCTAGACATTGGAAAAAAGGGTATAAATAGGATTAAATAAATTATTAAAATAAATGGTTTGAAAATTTATATAAAATGAATTCTTTTTTTACTAATTAATTATAAATTAAAATAAGAACCATTTGAAAATAAAAACAAATATTTTTCAAAAAAACTACTTTTATGCTCAAAAATGTTTTTTACATTAATAAATTAAATAAATAAATTTTGGGGACTGATATTAATTAAATGTATATATTATATATTCAATATAATATTTAACATTCACCTTATGTATTTTCTGGGAATGAGATAAAATAAATCCAATTTTATTCTTAAGAATTATATTTTTTTAAAAAGAAGTTTTATCGCATTTTGTGTACTTTTTAAAACTTTTAGACAATTTATTTACAAAAATAAAATTAATTTTTTAAATGATAATGTAATAATTATATTGGAGTTAATTTTTGATAATTTTCTTAAAAGATAATTTTTTCGATGAATAGTGAAAATACTGGTTTTTATTAATATTTTTTATTTCTTTTAAAGAATTTTCAAAATTTCAAAATTGTTTTAAGATAGTTTTAAAAGTAAAATTAGTTCAATTATATATCTATTAATCCAATTTTTTTCATTTTAATAAATTTAATATTGAAATTTTTTATAAAAACCTTTAAACTTTGGAACATTTTCTCTTTGGAAAACCATAGTCTCATCACGTTTACGAGTTTAATTTTAAATTAAATTATGCACTTTTGTGAATTGAATTTGGAAAATGGATTCTATATTTTTAATCAAATTAATTTATATTTTATAAAAATTTCAAATTAATTTTTTACTATAATTAATAGTGAAAATAGTAAAAGTTAAGTACCGTAGTTAAGGTGAAAATGTGTTTATCGGGGGTTAAACTAAAAATATCAAGGGTAAAATCACATAAAAAATTATCCAATACCCATTTGGTGGAAATATTTTGACCTTTTCATGTATAGTTATATATAAGCGTCCATTTTGGAGCCTTTTATCATGTGTAAAACATGGGTACACATTTTTCTTTCCAAAAATTACAAGTGTACCACTCACCTCACTTATAAAAGGACACACCTTCTTCTCTCCTATTCACATTACCAAAACCATTTTTTAAAAAATACCTGAAAAATAACTTCCTTAATTCCATAATATCATTCTATAATTCTTATTTTGGTCATAAATCAAACCTATAAAGGATTTTGGTGCAAACCTATGGAGGTTACCTGAAGAAGTGGTAACATTCTTCCATGATCATTTTTATTTTTTTTATTCATCCTCCTAAAATTATTATTAAACCATGATGATATAATAAACTTAGTATCTTAAATATACTGATATTTCTTTAATTCAATGTCTTACAACCATCTCCACTTCTATCAAATGGGATAAAAAATCATCATTCGTATGTACGACGAACTACCGCCTCACGAACCGATGTTATTCATTTTCCATCACCACTTATAATGGCTGAATATAACGGAATATTAAATATTTATATATAATATTTATGATATTATTATACTTATATAATTATTATATCTCACATACCTTCTTACTTTCCATTCTTTGAGAATATGATAATGTCTCTTGTGCGTATAGTGAACTACCACCTCGTGAAGCGATATGATTTGTTCACACTTTACATGAAAGGTAATAAGGATGGGTTTACTAAAAATATGTGATATATATGACATAAAAATAATTATTAAATTATTAGATATTATTTACCATTATATATATCAATCCTTTGAGAAAATAGAAATAACATTCATGCGTACGTATGACCTACCATTTCCATGAATGATGTATTTCATTTTCTCTCTCAAACTTTTATATATTAATATATATATATATATATATATATATACTGAATATATATTATATTTATATCATGTTTAAATTTTTTGAGATTATGTATCCATGATAAAATTAATAGTACCAAAAAAAGAACAAATCAAAACATACATGAAAAACAAAGTAGTTATGGTCAGAAACACACATTTAACATGGACTTATTAATAAATGGGTAATAAAAGGTCATAAGTAAATCATATATGGTATGATATATATATATATATAGTTTTATTTAATATATTTATAATAAACTTATATTTTTTATATAGGATTTTTGAATGTGTATGAAATAATTCAAGACATAAGGTAAATGATTTCCATCTCACTTTTATTTTCTATGAGAGAAATTCCACATGCACAACATGCTTATTTTATATGGTGTATATAATACCCATGAATTTATTTTATTATCAATATACTAAAATTTAATTGGATTTAAATATCCATTTTAGGATCTCTCTTTCACGGGGTTTATGGTTCAAAAGTTACCAAAGAAGTAAGAGTTTTTTTGCCTCAATTTGCCTTCTTTGGGACATACATTATGTTATGAACCTATATTATTTTGTGTGGTGAATATGTATCCACATTGAAATGTTATATCATGAATCTAATTATATTAATTATATTTAAAGTTTTATTTAATTTTATTCTTTCATGGGGATTATGATTCAATGTTACCAAAGTGGTAAGGGTTTTCCGATACAATCTCATTTTTAGGGATTTTTTATGATCATATTTATGATGATGAAATATTATAATAAATATATCAATAAACTCATTAATTTTATTATCCTATAGTTATTTAAAGATAATATATTTTTCCCATTAATTTTACACTCTTTGTATATAAGAGTTTAAAATAATGTTTTTATGAAAAATCATCTTTATTTCTCTATTCAGTCAAAAACCCTTTTTCTTCTTAAACCATGTTTTCTAAAAAAAATTTTCAAAAAAGTTTTTAATATTTTTAAAATGATTTATTAAAGAAATTTTTACCCATGTTTTAATTTTTACAATTTTTTTGAAGGAATCTTCATGTCTTTTTCTAAACAATACCTATTTGGATTTTACTGAAAATGTGAAAAGAATATTTTTTAGAGTGTATGACATTAACATAATTTCCCATCATCATGAACATTATTTTCTTTAAATATTACTTTATATATTCTAATTTTAATTTTTAAATAAAAGGATTTTGTAGATATGTTTTGTTTTAAAAAGTTTTTTTTCAAAGAAGAAATGATATTTTCCTCAAGAAATATTTTAAATGAATTTTAAAGCTTACTTTATAAGTTTCCAGTATTATTTTCAAAGAAAATGATTTCAAAAAGATTTTATGAAATTTTAGTTTTAAAAATTTATTTTTAAAGAAAATTTATTTTCTATAGGAAATTTTCTAAGTGTTCTTTCTAAATCATTTTCCATCTAATATAAAATCCTTTAATGTTACTTATGCTTTATTGGGGATATAATCCAAGGATACCATTATTATTATTTCTATGGATGGTTTATGTTTATTATGACAAGTTTCTTATGAAATCTGTTTCTCTTCCACATGTTACACCATAATAAAATTATTACAAAACTTGCTTCTTTTTTCCATGGGTTTTTCTTTGATGAAATGATTATAGAACATGTTTCTTTTCTATAGGTTATGTTTTTATGAAATGTTTATGAAACCTATTTATTTTCATGGGTTTTGATATGATGAATGTTTTATGATCTTGTGGAACACATATATATGATTTTCATTATATGATGATGGTTATGTTCTAACCGAGGATGGTGGTTTCATTATAACCAAGTACGACAGTTACATTATAACCAAAGATAGGTGGGACCTATATCTCCCTCCAATTCATTAGGTAAAGATTGATATCTCATGAGATAAAAAAGACTATAATAGGGATTGAACCCAGTTCAGTAAGGGACTCTATCCACTATGGTAGTCTTGGGAGTGAACCTTGACTATTATGATAGTTTGGGGATTGAACCAATTCCATTATGATAGTCTTTGAAATGAGCCTTGAATTACTAAGGAAATTATTTTCAATGCTTATGTATATACCACAAATCTATGACTTATGCCAATGTTATGTTCTCATGGATCATGTTATTTGATTTAATTATGATTCATGTCTAATGAACTACCAATATTTATGACATGAATAAAGTTTATGATCAATGATATGTATGGTATGCTTTTCAAATTTTATTCTCATGTTCTCATAACCCTATGATAATTATATGTTGATTTCTCCATTTTTTACCCTTATAGAGCATTTGAGATAACCCTTTCTTATGTTTCATTTTACCCAAGTTATGATGAAAGGTGTTATGTATGATATGACTAATAAGGGTTTTAGTTATTAAGAACATAGTGGGAGATAACGTATCTCACTTATAAAAAATTGTTTATGTGTCCAAGCTTCCTAATGCACTATACCTTTATGATCCTCAGGTGTGTAATTGTGTAATGAAATGAATATTCATCTAAAAATAAGTAATATCTATCTATGACATGTTTGGGTATTTATAGTTGGTATCATAGAATAAGTTTAATTAACCTTTGGAAAATAAAATATTAAAACTTTGTTGAGAACTCTAAGTATATGTCTAAGGATAAGTCTAAGGGAGAGTCAAAGTATATAAAAATGTCTTGGAATTTTGATAAAGGACATAGTGAGAGGTTTCCATGAAATTTCATCCCTTTATAGATACTAAAAGTGGATGTGTCTTCATAAAAGAGGTACCTAGGGGTAATAACTCCAAAAAGGGTGTATTGAGATATACTCACTTGTCATTGGGTGCATGACAACGTGCCTTACTTTACACCTAGTTTGACACTCCTAGGGGATATGATTTAGAAATTCAAAAACTCTTTATGAACCATAATTAAGGTTTTAAACAATGACCATAAATAACCTAGGTCAATCCTAAGTTATTTTTTTTATTGAAAATAAGGTTTCACGATTTAGACAACATATATGTTTTTTTTCATGATTATGTAGTTTCCCACTATTAATATTGTTAATCACACTATTCTTTTGTGTTTTAGTCAATGGTGAGAACCAAAAGGAAGTGGATTAATGTTAAATGTGATATGAAATGCGTTGATGTGCAACCAAATGTAATGATGACTTGAGTTAAGAATATTATGATTATGCCTAACCAGCTATGATGATATATGATTAACGACCCATATCTTAACCAAATATTGGACTCACTAAAGAAGATAAGGATATTGTTCATTGATAGTTCAATTGGTGGATACCATGTAGAAAAGAAGATTTAGTTTTCTATATGTAAAGAATATGGGAAGAATCACCCAAGTGAATATATCAAAGGTATAGGAAAATGTTTTGAGTGTGGAAAAGGACACAAAGCAAGTAATTGTTGAGGAAAAATAAAAATTTCGATTAAAGAAATGGAAGAGAGTGACGATTTACCTAAGGCATAATTAATGGTTTAATATTATAAATGTGGAAAGTATGTGAATTATATAAATCAATGTCCTAGGGGGAAATATCAAGAAGATGATCAAAAAGTTGTTACAAGTAAAAGTTTTGTTGTTAATGATGAAGAGACTAAAAATGACATATGAAAGGAATGAGGTCTTAAGGAATAAGATTATAAATCCTAGTTAATGGTTTAATAATGAAGTATAATTATTGAAGTATTTATGTATTGTAATTCAATAATTATAAAAAAATATAAGTATTTTTTAATATAAGTGTTTTGTTATGGATTTACAAGAATATGTTGGATAGTGCTGATTCCCTAAAAAGTGATTTATTAGAAAAGTGATATTTTATGGAAAACACATTATTAAGGGAAGATCACCCTTAATATGTTCCTGAAGTTGAGATAATGATGTTGGAAAAAAATGATGATGGATATTAATAAATTAAATTAGATAGTATTGATGGCCTTGGAACTGATTAGTGATTTTTGGGAAAAGTGGTTTATTTTATCATTGATAGAGTTTATAAAATTTTTGGATATATGGATTATATTTAATTATATATTATTTTAGGTAATGAGTAAAGAGTTAATTTTGGAAAGATCATATGTTTTAATTAAGGTTTTATGATAATTCTGGATATTACTATATTTTAAGAGAATATATAATCAATTTATTTACATATTTTGTATGTGAAATTAAGTGATACTTCATGTTGTTTGGGGGATTAATGATAAGTTTATTTTGGAAATTTAGTGACCTTATTTATAAATTTTTGGATTCAAATTTTGGTCAGACATGTAGGATCCTTAAGGTTAACTATTTATGAAATGGATTAAGTTGACCTTTGGATGTTATTTTATTACCTATTCTAAAATTTTGTTTTTGATAATAATTAGAGAAAAAAGGAATGACTTGTAATTATTTTATGAATCTTATTATCCACTGGTACTTCATACATAAAAAAATTCATCTTCATTTCTTAATGTAAGAGATGATGTGGAAATTTATTAAAGAACAATAGATGAATAATATTGTAATTATGAAATAAAAGTAAATCAAGTAAGTATATCTTCTCGTGAACATTTATCAAATTTAGGAAAAGGATTTTGGAATAAAATTTTATCATATTAACATAATTTTTATGATATCAATGATATTTTTCACACATATTTGGTTTATAGTTTTTTGGTTTTTGAGTTTCTTATGATCATTCACCTTTTTATGATCAATGATCTCTGTCACTCTCTATCACTATTTGGACATTACACTTTTCTTCTATGTAAAAATACACATTTCCCACCTATGTTATCCCATTTGGAAACCTAGTATGTTTTATTCTAGATAAAATTTTTAAATCTAATTTTATCTCTTTAATAGGAAGTTTTATTAACCCTTTTTATGATGTGGTTTTCCCAAAAAGGGATTTTCAATTGTTAAACCCTTGATTACCGAACACAAGTTCAATTTATAAAGACGTGATTTATTTAAGGGGGTAGAATGTAACACCCCTATATTTTTTGAAATAATTTTTTTTAAAATAAATTTATTTTTTTATAGCTTGTGTTACACATATTACCGATTTTAACTTGAGTTACACACAATAACGAGTTTAAATGAAACACGACATACTATTAGAATATTATTATTTAATATGATAGTTTTCACTTATCTATTAGAATGGAGAGTATGAATATGATTAAATAAACTATGAAAATATATGGTTTTCACATTTATATAAAATAAAATATTTAGTGACTAGTTAATTATGAATGAAAATAAGAACCATTTAAAAATAAAGAAAATATTTTTATGAAAAACTATTTTTATGCGCATAAACATATTTTACATGAATAAAATTAAAAATAATTTCTTTGAATTATATTAATGGAGTTTATATATTATATATTAAATATAATATTTAACAATATCTTATTCATTTTCTAGTCATGAGACAAAATAAATCCAATTTTATGCTTAAAACTGCATTTTTCTAAAAAGCAGTTTGTCACATTTTGCACATTTTTTTAAAAATTAATATTTGAAACTACTATAAAATATATTTTAAAAATAAAATTATTTTTTTAAATCATAATTTCAGAATCATCTTAGAGTAAACTTTTGATAATTTTCTGAAATGATAATTTTTTGGATAAATATTGATTTTTTTTGGATTTTATTAAGAATTTTTGTTTCTTTTAAAGAATTTAAAAACATAAAAATTGATTTAACATAGTTTTAAAAGAAAAATTATTTTAATTATACATATATTATTCCAATTAAGTTCATTTTGAGGAATTTAAATTTGAAATTTGAAATATTTTTTTTAAACTTTTGAACATTTTCTCTTTAGAAAACTGCTTTCCCATCACGTATGTGGGTTTAAATTTAAATTTAAAATTTCCTCTTATGTGAATAGAATTTATAAAAATGGATTCTGTATTCGTAATAAGAATAAACTATATTATATAACAATATTAACTTAATTTTTTATTGTAATTAATAGTAATAATTACAAAAATTAATTACCACGGTTAAGGTTAAAATGAGTTTACCAGGGGTCAAACTAAAAATATAGGGGTAAAATCATCTATAAAATTATCAAATTTTTTTATGGAAATATTTATACCTTATTATGTGTAAGGATCAATAATTTTCTATTTTTGATCTTTTTGGAATGTTAAAAATCTGGGTACACCTTTTTCTTTCAAAAAATTACAAGTGTAGCAGTCACCTCACTTATAAAAGGCCACCCATTCTCCTCCCATCTTCACACTTAAAAAGCCATTTTTTCAGAAAATACCTACACAAATATATTAATTATTTCTATATTTTCATCTTATATGACTTATTTTTTTCATAAATCTAATCTACGAAGGCTTTTGGATCAAACCTAAGGAGGTTACCCGAAGAAGAGGTAACGTTCTTCAACCAGATTTTTTATTTTATTTATTCCTCCACCTCCTTAAATTATTTTTAAAACATGATTATATAATAAAATCAGTTTATTAAATATAATGATATGTCTTTTGTTAATTTTATTACCTAAATACATCTCCACTTCCATCAAATGGGATACGTAATCATCATTCATGTGTACAGTGGACTACCGCCTCGTCAACCGATATTATTTGTTTTCCATCACCACATCTCATGGATGGATATAATTATCTATTAAATGTTTATATATAATATTAATTATATTAATATATTTTTTTGAATTATTATTACACATATACATTCTTAATTTCCATTCTTTGGGAATATGATAAAGTTGCTCGTGTGTACGACGGACTACCACGTCACGAAGTGATGTGATTTGTTTATGCTTTACATAGATGGTAATAAGGATTATTTTAAAGAAAATATGTGATATATTTTTCATATAAATTAAATTGGAATTATAATATATTATTTACCTCACTTTATTTTAATCAATCGATAATATGGAAACAACGTTAATGTGTACGTATGATTTATCGTTTCCATTTACAATGTATTTCATTTTCTATCTATAATTTGTATAGATTACTCTAAATACTTATATACTAAATATATTTTATATTTATATGATGGTTAAAATTATTGATATTATTGAACCATGATCAAATTAATATAACCAAAAAAATAACAAATCAAAACATATACAAAAAACAAATTAGTTATTGCTTGAAATATGAATTTAACATAGAGTTGTTAATAAACAGGTAATAAAAGGTCATAATTAAATAATATATGATAATATATATATTTTTGATTTTGTAATATATATAATAAAATTATATTTATTATACACGATTCTTGAATGTGTACGAAGGAATTCAAGACTTAAGGTAAGGGATTTCCATATCACTTTTATTTTTTGGGAGACAAATTCTATATTCACCACGTGTTTATTTTTTGTGGTGTATATAATACCCAAGAATGTATTTTATTATAATTATCCTGATATTTATTAGGATTTAAATATCCACTTTATGATATCTCTTTCAAGGGGTTTATGGATTAAAAATTACCAAAGCTGTAAGGGATTTTTGTCTCAATTTGTCTTCTTTGGGACATATGTTATGTTATGCACCTATATTCTTTCATGACATGAATATATAGTTCATTTAGAATTTTATATCATTAATATCATTCTATTCATGATATATTAAGTTTTATTTAATTTTATGATTTTATGGGGATTATGATTCAATGTTACCAAAATGGTAAGGGTTTTATGATAAAATCTAATTGTTTTTCGAGTTTATTTATGATTATATTTACGATGCTGAAATATTATAATCCATCTCTCAATAAACTCATGAATTTTATCATCCTATGTTTATTTCATGATAATACATGTTTCCCTTTAATTTTTCACTATTTATGTACTCAATATTTCAAAAGAATGTTTTTATGAAAAATTTCATTTATTTCTCTCTTCGGTCGAAAACCCTTTTTCTTCGAAAATCATGTTTTCTAAAAATGTTTTCAAAAATGTTTTTAACATTTTTAAAATGATTTATTAAAGAAATTTTAACTCAAGTTTTAATTTTTACAAATTTTTTTGAATTAAATCTTTATGTTGTTTTCCAAAAAATACCTATTTGGGTTTTACTGAAAATGTGAAAGGAATATTAGTTTTAACTTTAATGGCATGAACATAATTTCCCACCATCATGAACACTATTTTATTTTCAAATAAAAGTATTTTGAAAATGTTTTATGTTTTATGAAGTGTATTTCAAATAGAAAAGGATGTTTTCCTCAAGAAATATTTTAAATGAATTTTAATTATTCCTTTTTAAGTTTTCAATGTTATTTTCAAAGAAAAATATTTAAAAAATAATATATGGATATTTAGTTTTATAATTTAATTTTTAATAAAAATTTATTTTACTAAATAAATGTTCTAAGTGATCTTTTAAAATCATTTTCTATCTAAAATGGAAACCTTTAATATTACTTATGCTTTATTGGGGATATGATCCAAGGATACCATTCTTGTTGTTTCTTTGAATGGTTTATATTTATAATGAAAATATGTTTATGAAACCCATTTCTCTTATGTAGGTTAAACCATGATAAAATGATTATGAAAACCACTTATTTTTTCCATGGGATATTCATTGATAAAACGATGAAATGATTATGAAACCTGTTTCTTTTCTATAGGTTATGTTATGATGAAATGTTTATAAAATACATTTCTTATCATGGGTTCTGATATGATGAATGTTTTATGATTTTATGGCACACATATGCATGATTTTAATTATGTGATGGTGGTTAAGTTATAACGAAGTATGGTGGTTACGTTATAACCAAGGATAATGGTTACATTATAACCAAATATGGATTGGACCTATATCTCCCTTAAATGAATTGGGTAAAGATTGATATATAATGTGATAAATAGGAATAGAAAAGGGAGTGAAACCAGTTCAGTAAGGGAACCTATCTACTATGATAGTCTTGGGAGTGAAACTTGACTACTATGATAGTTTGGGGAGTGAACCCATTATACTATGATAGTCTGAAAATAATCCTTTAACTAATAAGTAAATGATTTCCTATGCTTATGAGTGTTCCAAAAATCTATATATTATGAAAATGTTATGTTATCATGGATCATGTTATTTGATTTCATTATGATTCATGTCTTATGAACATCCATGATTTATTCCATGACTCAATTTTATGATCAATGATATATAGGGTATGGTTTTCAAATATTACTCTCATATTCTTATACCCCTATACTCATGATATGTTGATATATCCATTTTTACCCTTAACAAGAATCCTAGATAACCCTTTATTATGTTTCCTTTCCCCAGGTTATTATGAAAGGTGTTATGTATGACATTTATAAGAAGGATTATAGTTATGAAGAACATAGCAGGAGATAAAGTAGCTCACTTATAGAATAATTGTTCATGTGTCCAGGTTTCTAAATGCACCTTAAATTTATGATCCTCAAGTGTTTATTTTTGTAATTTAATTAATATTCATCTAAAAAGAAGTAATATATATAAATGTGAAGCCTGGGTATTTATAGATGGTGTCATATTATAGGTTTAGTTATCATTTATAAACTAAGATATGAAAACTTTATTGATAACTATAAGGATATTTCTAAGGATAAGTTTAAATATGAGTCAAAGTATAGAAAAATGTCCTAGAATTTTGGTAAACGATATATTGAGTGATTTCAAAGAAATTAAATCCTTATTTAGATAAAACATGTGGATATAACTTTGGAATAGTGGTACATAAGGGTAATAACTCTGAAAAGGGAACATTGATATTGACTCAATTTCCACTTAGTGCATGAAAATAGGCCTTACTACACACCTAATTTGAAACTCCTAGGGGATATTCTTTGTAAATTCAAAAACCCTTTATGAATAATTATATAGGATTTAAATAATGACCATGAATAACCTAGGTTAATCCTAAGGTTTTATATACTGAGAAGAATGTGACATGATTTAGACATCCTAGAAGTTTTTTCATGATTATGTGGTTTCCCACTATTAATATTGATACTTAAACTATGATTTTTGGTTCTAGTCAACGAAAAGAAATAGACAGAAGCATATTAATGTTGAATGTGATAGAAAATGTTTTTATGAGAAACTGAATGGAATGATTACTGGCGTGAAAGATATTATGATTATGCATAATTAGTTTTAATTCTATATTATTAATAACTTTCATCTTAACTAACTCTTTGATACACCAAAGATGATAAGGATAGTGTTCATTGAAATTTCTATTGGTGGATACCATGGAGTAAAGAAGATCTAATTTTCTACATGTCAAGAATATGGTAAAAATCACCCATGTGAATATCTCATAGGGACAAGAAGATGTTTTGAGTGTGTAAAATATGGACAAAAGCAAGTAATTACTGACGAAAAATAAAATTTTTAGTTAAATCAATGGATTAAAATAATAGGTTACCTAAGGTATCATCAATGGTTGAATATTATAAATTTACAAAGTATGGGAATTATACAAATCTATGTCCAAGGGGAAAGTCTCAAGAAGAGGATAAAAAAGTTTGTACAAGTTAAGGTTTTGTTTTAAATGTCGAAGAGAATAAAAATTACATATGAAAGGAAGGAGGTGTTAAGGAATGAGATGATGAAGCCTAGTTAATTATTTAAGAATAAAGTAGAATGATTAAAGTGTTTATGTATATGGATTCAAGAATTATGAATTATATAAGTATTGTTTAGTATAAGTTTTTTGTTAAGGATTTTCAAGAATATGTTTGATGGTGATGATTTACTTGAAAATTGATTTAATAAAAATGATATATTTTATGGAAAATACACGATTAAGTGAATATAACCCTTAATATGTTCTTGAAGTTGAGATAATTTTTTTGGATAAATAGATGATGGATATTAATAAAGTAAATTGGATAATATTAATGACCTTAAAACTGATTAATGATTTATGGAAAAAGTGGTTTATGTTATCATTGATGGAGTTTAATTTTTTTGGTTTATGGGTTATATTTAAAAATATTTGATTTTAGTGAATGAGTAAAGAGTTAATTTTTGAAATCATGTATGTTTTCATTAAGTTTTTATAGTAATTCAATATATTACTATGTTTTAGAAGAATATTTTATCAATTGATTCATATGTCTGGTATGTGACATTAAGAGCTACTTCATTTTGTTTGGGGGATTAATGATAAATAGATTTTGGAAATTTAATGACATTATTTCTACGTTTTTGGATTTAAATTTTGTTCAAACATGGAGGATCCTTAAGGTTAACTATTCATGAAATGGATTAAGTTTAACTTTGGATTTTATTGAATAATATATTATTAAAATTCTATTTTTGATAATAACTTGGGAAATGAGGAATGAATTATCATTATTTTATGGATCTTATGATCCACTAGTTATTTAGGGATAAAAAAATCATCTTCATTTATTAAAGTAAGAGATGATGTAATAATTTTTTAAATCACAACCAAAGGATGATATTGAACTTATGAAATGGAATTAAATCAAGTAAGTACAAATTCTCATGAAAATTAATCAACTTTAGAAAAAGGATATAGAAATAAAATGTTGTCCTCTTACCATAATTTTTGATGATATCGATGACATTTTTCACACCTATTTTTTTTATGGTTTTGTGTTTGTTTATTTTCTCATGATCATTCACATTCTTGTGATCAATTATCTCTATCACTCTCCATCATTTTTGGACATTACACTTTTCTTCTATGTTCAAATATATACTTACCACATATTTTATCCAATTTGGAAACATATTATGTGTTATTATAGATGAAATTTTCACATCCCTCTTTCTATTTTCAATTATAAGTTTTATTAAACCTTTTTAGATGTGGGTTTCCTACAAATGAATTTTCAAATGCTAAACCCTTGATTACCGAACATAAGTTCAAATTACGTGGATGTAATTTATTTAAGTATAATATAACACCCCTAGATTTTTTGAAATATTTATTTCAAATAATTTTTTTTGATATACCATGTTACATGAAACACTGAGTTTAGATTACGTTACACATAACACCGAGTTTAAACGAAACACGACATACTATTAGAATATTATTATTTAATATGACAGTTAACACATAACTGTTGGGATTGAAGGTATGAATAAGATTAAATAAATTATAAAAATATATGATTTTTAAAAGTATATAAAATTATTTATTTTATGAATAGTAAATTATAAATTAAAATAAGAACCATTTGAAAATAAAGAAAATATTTTTCTGAAAAACTATTTTTATGCGCACATACATGTTTTACATCAATAATTTAAAAAAATAACTTTTTTTTTGAATTGTATTAATTATATTTTAATATTTTATATTAAATATAGTATTTAACTTTCATATTATGTGTTTTTTATGACTAAGATAAAATAAATCAAATTTTATGCTTAAAATTGTATTTTTCTAAAAAGTGGTTTTGTCGCATTTTTCACACTTTTTTAAAAATTTATTTTTTAAAATATTAGAAAATTTATTTTAAAAAATGAAATTAATTTTTTAAATAATAATTTCTGAATTTTATTGAAGTAATTTTTTGAAAATTTTCTAAAAAGATAATTTTTTTTGATAAATAGTAAAAAATACTGGTTTTTTATTAAGAATTGTCATTTATTTTAAATAATTTAAAAACATAAAAATAGTTTTAAGATGGTTTTAAAAGTAAAATTAGTTCAATTATATATCTATTAATCCAATTTATTTAATTGGAATCAATTTTTTATTAAATGTTAATATATATATATATATATATATATATATATTTAAACTTTAGAACATTTTATCTTTGAAAAACCAATTTCTCGTCATGTCTGCGGGATTAATTTTAAATAAAATGTTGAAACATATATGAATTTAATTTAAAAAAATTTATTAAATATTTTTAATATTAATAATTTATATTATATTACAAGTTTAACATAATTTTTTATCATATTTAATAGTAGAAATAACAAAAATTAATTACCATGGTTAAGGTAAAAACGAGTTTACTGATGGGTTAAACTAAAAATATAAGGAATAAAATTACCTATAAAACTGTAAAAAACCCATTTTATAGACATATTTATAAATTATAATGTCTAATTATTGATAATGTTCCATTTTTTTGTCCTTGTGGAATGTGAAAAATGTGGGCACACTTTTTTCTTTCAAAAAATTACATGTGTTCCACTTACCTCACATATAAATGGCCGCCCATTCTCCTCTCCTATTTACACTTAAAAAACCATTTTTTCAGAAAATAAATACCAAAATATCTTACTGAACTCCATTATATCGTCCGATAATACTTATTTTGGTCATAAATCTTACCGAGTAAGGCTTTTGGTGCAAACCTAAGGAGGTTACTTGAAGAAGAGGTAACATTCTTCAACGAGCATTTTTATTTTATTTATTATTCCACCTACTTTAATTATTATTAAATCATGATGATATAATTAATTCAGTATCTTATATATACTAATATGTTTTTTGTAGGTTCATGACCTAAAACCATCTTCACTTCTATAAAATGGGATACAGAATCATCATTCTTGTGTTAGGGGACTACCGCATTGTGAGCCGATGTTATTAGTTTTCCATCACCACATCTCACGAATGGATATAATGATGTATTAAATATTTTTAAATTATATTTATTATATTATTATACTTTTTTAATTATTATAATACATATTAATTCTTACTTTATATTCTGTGGGAATACGATAACGTCACTAGTGTTTACGACGGACTACCGCCTCATGAAGTGATGTGATTTGTTCACAGTTTATATGAAAGATAATAAGGATGGGTTTAATAAAAATATGTGATATATATATATATATATCATAAAAATAATTTTTTAATGATAATATACTATTTACCTTACTTTATTTTAATCTACAATTAAAATGTAAACAACGTTCATGCGTACGTATGACCTACCATTTCCATGAATCGTGTATTTCATTTTCTATTTATAATTTTTATAAATTAATATAAATATATATATAATGAATATATATTATATTTATATAATTTTTAAAATTATGGATATTATGGAACTATGATCAAAGTAAGAGGATTGGAAAAATAACAAATCAAAACATACATGAAAAATAAAGTAGTTATTTCTCGAAACTTGACTTTAACATGGAATTGTTAATAAATAAGTAATAAAAGGTAATAAGTAAATAAAATATTGTATGATATATATATGTGTGTTTCTATAATAGATTTATAATAAACTAATATTAATTATACATCATGTTTGAATGTGTATGAAGGAATTTGAGACTTCAGGTAAAGAAGTTCTATCTCACTTTTACTTTCTATGAGATAAATTCCATATTCACCACATGTTTCTTTTATGTGGTGTATATACTAGACATGAATGTATTTTATGATTCTTATAAATATAATTATGGTAATTTAAATATCTATTTTAGGATATCTCTTTCATGGGGTTTATAATTCCAAAGTTACCGAAGAGGTAAGGTATTTTTGTCTCAATTTGTTTTCTTTGGGGAATATGTTATGTTACACACACATATTCTTTTATGAGGTGAATATAAATCCCATTTTGAATGTTATATCATGAATATAATTATCTTCCTTATATTTTATGTTTTACTTAATGTTATTATTTCATGGGGATTACGATTCAATGTTACTAAAGCGGCAAGGATTTTATGATACAATCTCATCATTTATCGGGATTGTTTATGATTATATTTATGATGATGAAATATTTTATTCCATATCTTAAGAAACTCATGAATTTTATTCTCCTATAGTTATTTCTGGAGAATACATGTTTTCCCTTCATTTACCTCTCTTTATATACTCAAGATTTCAAAATAATGTTTTTATGAAAAATAACCTTTATTTCTCTCTTCCATCGAAAACCCTTTTTCTTCAAAAACCTTTTTACTAAAAAAGTTTCCAAAAAAGTTTTTAACATTATTAGAATGATTTATAAAATAAATTTGTACCCATGTTTTACTTTTTAAAAAATATTTTGAAAGTACTATTCATGTTGTTTTCCAAACAATGCCCATTTTTCTTTTACTAAAAATGTTAAAGGAATATTTTTTTTAAATTAGAAAACATGAACTAAATTTACCATTGTCATGAGAATTATTTTATTTAAATATTACTACATAAAATTTTAAGGTTATTTTAAAATAAAATTATTTTTAAAATATTTTATGTTTTAAAAAGTTTTTTTCAAAGAAAAAAATGATGTTTTATTTAAGAAATATTTTAAATGATTTTAAGGATTCCTTTATAAGTTTTCAAGGTTATTTTCAAATAAAAGGATTTCCAAAATATTTTTTTGAATTTTTAGTTTTAAAAACTGATTTTCAAAGAAAAGTTATTTTCCTCAAGAAATGTTCCAAGTGATATTTAAAAATCATTTTCCATCTAAGATGTCATCCTTTGATGTTACTTATGCTTTAACAGGGATATGATCCATGGATACCATTCTTAATATTTCTTAGTATTATTTATGTTTATGATGAAAATATGTTTATGAAACCCATTTCTCTTCAACAGGTTATACCATGAAAAAATGTTTATTAAACCCACTTCTTTTTCCATTGGTTATGCTTTGATAAAATGATGAAATGATTATAAAAAATGTTTCTTTTCTATAGGTTATGTTATGATGAAATGTTTATGAAACCCATTTCATTTCATGGATTCTAATATGATGAATGTTTTATGATCTTGTGGCGCAAATATGTATAATTTTCATTATGTGATGGTGGTTGCATTATAATAGAGGAACCAAGGATGGTGGTTACATTATAACCAAATATAAGCGAGACCTATATCTCCCTCCAATGCATTGGGTAAAGAATTATATTTGCTAAGATAAAAAATACTGGAATGAAGAGTAAACATAGTTTAGTAAGGGAATTTTTCTACTATGATATTATTGGGAGTGAACCTTGACTACTATGATGGTTTGGAAAGTATACCCATTTCACTTTTCTATTCTTGATAATGAGTCTGAAAGTACCAAGGAAATGATTTCCTATACCTATGTTCACTCCGAAAATCTATGTATTATGCAAAAATTATGTTCTCATGGATCATGGTATTTGATTTCATTATGATTCATGTCTTATGAACTACCAATATTTATATCATGACTCAAGTTTATGATCTATGATTTGCAGGGTATGGTTTTCAAATGTTATTCTCATATTCTCACACCACTATTATCATGAAATATTGATATATATCTTGTTTACCCTTACTAATAATCTAAGATCACTCTTTCTTATGTTTAATTCACCAAGGTTATGATGAAAGGAATTGTGTATGATATGTCTATGATGGGTTCAAGTTATGAAGAACATAGTGGGAGATAACATAGACCATATATGGACCAGTTGTTTTTGATTCCAAGTTTCCAAAGGAACTATAACTTTACGATCCTTAAATGTGTGTTTGTACAGTGTAATGAATATTCATTTAAAAATATATAATATCTATATATGAGAAGGCTAGGTCTTTATAAGGACTGGGTGTTTTTCTATCTAGGTATAAATCAAATAATCCTCTTGATTTCTCTTAGACCCCTTTGTTTTCTCTTGATGGGGGCTATGATACACATGGTATTCCCCATGTAACCAAGGATCCAATTGGGTATATATTTTGGTTTGTTAACTCAAAAAAATAAATCACAACATAATGTTTATTTTTTGGGTGTAATGATAATAAATATGAATATATTTGTTTAAAAAAATCCCAATAACTATATTTAAACAATCATTGTAACAAACATGAATAATACATGGGAAAAAAAAGATACAACAGACCAAAATTGCAATAATTTTCATAAACAAATAAATAAAGTTTGTACGCACTAATACATCAAAATAGAATCACAATACATGATAATTACATTCCATATTTAACAAATGTGCATTATAGAATCTAAAACCAGATTCAAATGAAAAAAATAATTCAACTGTAAATCACGAAACATATAACTAACATATAGTTACAGAAACCAAGGAAAAAAACATTAAACCACTTAAAATTTAATTAAAAAAAAATTTAGAACTAAATTTGAAAATAAATCAAGATTTAGAATTCAACAATTATAGGTTAATGAAAATAAAAATGGAAAGTAGTAAAAAATAGAGATGGGGATTTATATGTTTTGGCCAATTGCCATACATTCATAGGGAAAAGTCACCCTGGGTTTTTCACTATAAAATAAAAAGATATTAGTAAACTACAAGACATGAATCTGAATGGAAAAACCTGATGCACCCAAGAAACTATAACCACATGATCAAAAACACAAAAGGGAAACAAATAGAATGACCTCTCTTACCAAGTTTGGTCTTACCTCTTTTATGATGTTGATCTACCAGGTTAAAGTATCACAAACCAGGTCTGTTGTATAGATCTAGAATCATTTAGGTCTAACACTATTCAAATATGAGGTAATCCAATTCTATCATCCTTTAAGTATAAAAATAAGAGTTTATTTTTTTGTATAAAGGTGATGTCTAAAAATCAATCCCCTTCAGGTTCAAGAACCAAAATAACCACCTTTGGTCATGGTCGATCTCTATGTGTAGAAACAAAGATGATATAGGGGCTCTTCAGAACTCCTTTATACCAGGGAAGATGATACAATCTAGTCATGTCACAGTTCCTCCTTCGACAAACCTGGAAGACACCATTGAGAATCCTATCCTTGTGATCTCTCTTGGATGATACAGAATCATCAAAAAAAGAGAGGCCCTCACCTTCCTAACATCATTACTCATCCTCATGGTCACGTCTCTCCTCTTAGTGAAGTTGAGTTCTCAAAAAATTGGGTATGAAAAGAATGAAGTGGCATGTCCGGAAGGAGGAGGTACATTAAAAAATGATGAGGCTTGAAGTGGTTACATCAAGGTAAGATGGAACCAGACACTTAGAGAAAACTAATTTTTAATAGAGGAGATAAATGAGATCTATTGGAAAAGAAAATCCTAGGGAATAAAGAGAAACATCCAAGTCCACACGGGCCAAGAAGGTTCAGGCCAAGGAATGACCCAACATTATAAAAAACATTATATTAAATGGTAATTTAGTTAAAAAAGTGAAATTAGGATTTCACATATCTCAAACCACTAACACCTATAGGTTTACTTTTAGAGTATCTTGACCCACTTTATTATCTTTTGATCCTAGGTTTATAAGGTTGAAAATCCTTCCATTTGAGGTGAGTTTTACCCCTTTTCCCTTTTGGTTCATTCTCTACCATTGAACAGAGAAGGATGTGGTTGTGAGAGTGATATGTTTGGATGGTGTTGTAGTGAGTATATGGTGGTTACATCTATGTTCTAGATTATTAAGTCTTTCTTTATGTGGTTCTGGCCTTGAGACCATCTTTAACTATGCTATAGTTGTGTGTAACTAGAAAATTAAAATAAATTCAAAACCCATGTAGAACAAATTTCATTCTTTATAACCAGTTGGAAAGTGTTAAGTCCTTGAAATGAGGTTTTAGTGAGTACCTCATTGATAATTTCAAACTACAACAAAATAGGGGGCCAATGACAATTTTATATATATTGGAGGTAGTTTAAAACACCACCAAATGGTTCCGAAATGGTTTTTTTGAAACCTTCACTAAAGTTTTATTTATCATAAAACTCATAGAGGTTTCACTCATTTAGAAGAGGTTTTTTTAAAGTGCTATGGAATGATTTTTAGTGGCAGTTATTTCATTTTTTACCAGCCATTTTTCCTGTTAAAACGACTGAGGATTTCATGGTGGTTTAAATTAACACTATATTTAATAATATATAA
Source organism: Viscum album (assembly GCA_963277665.1). Lineage (NCBI taxonomy): Eukaryota > Viridiplantae > Streptophyta > Magnoliopsida > Santalales > Viscaceae > Viscum > Viscum album. The sequence goes on along the minus strand of OY728137.1, from coordinate 452,176,548 downwards.
TGTTGGCATAAAAATATGATAAATTTTTATTTACTATATATAATGGTGGTTTAAATTGCCACTAAAAACTTTTTTTTTGTATATATAGAGGTGGTTTAAACTACCTTTATATATCACTGCTAAAAAAATAAAAGCTGCAAAACTACAACCCCATAAAAAGTATACTAAATAGATGGAAACCAATAAAAAAAGAAAAAGTATTCATATAATAAAATTAAAAAACCTAGAATTACAAATATTTACAATATCCATAAAAAAATAATAAAGGTAGTGGCTAATATATGAAAAAAATAGAATCATATTGATATTCTAAAAACCATGATAAACCTACTATAAATGGAGTTTTAATTAAAAATAACAAAAACATAATAAAAATGTTTTCCATATTCAAATATATACATTTATAGAAATGATAATGAATTATTGTATATATTGAATTATAATAGGAAGTGAGAATAAACAATAACAACATGAAGAGTGTTAATATATTCTTAACCAAGTCTATGATATCAGTAGACACAAACTCAAGTTTACAAAGATAGTGTGGGCCAGAGTGAGTATCTCAATAGGGGTGGGGGTGGATAATTGATTACCCAATTAAAAATTTTGTTAACAAAACAATTTACATAAAATCTACCAATTAAATTATAAATGGCCGAGTTAGTTAAAATATTAGTTTGATATAAATCTTGACTTTTTAAAATATTTCTCAAATATTGACTATTCCTCAATTAAAAATATATATATCATATTAATTCAACCTTTGAAATAAATTTACTAAATCAATACTTTATATAAAAAATAAATAAAACTAACTATCAAAGTAGTTGTTTTGTTTATGCTTCAAAAAAAACTCTGTTTAAAGAAAAAAGAAATAAATTAAAATAAAACACACAACAAAATTTTAATACAAGAGGTTTAATATCCTGATGGGACTTAGTATTCTCCACTTGTAAATCACCTGGAACCAAGAAATTCATATAAAATAAATTTTTATCTACATTCTATATTGGGTATCAAAATATTTTGAAAACTTTCCTGGCCACATAGGGACCTCATACATAGTTTTTGTGGGAGTAAAAATAAACAATAGGGCACAACTAAACCTATACAAAAAAACATGGTAAATGGGAATAAAAAAGGTATTGAGAATATATCTATGCATCTTATAGTTTAAAGTAGAAGAAAATGTGTTTGTAGAAAATATAGCAACACACACTACTTGTAATGTAAATAAAAATAAGAAGACTGATCAAATAAAATATATAAAGGGATAGTGTTGATCGGTCTGTTAGAAAATGGAGCTCATGACTATTGAATGTGATTTTAGCTGAGGATTGAGTCATGTTTTAGGAATCTACTATAGAACATAGTTTCATAGACTCTTTGTTATTTATTTTAGGAAGGAACTTGCATATAATGATAAAGCTTCCTCTTTAAAATTTTTGTTAGTATGAGTTTTGTAGCTTAAAGAGGGAACTCCTTGGGATCTTCAATTAGCTCCATAAATTGTTTTTTGCATGACCGCATGAGGGAGTCTTATTATATTTTTAATATTCACAAAAACATGTAAGAATATCCATATCCTTTCTGATCCTCATACTACATGTCTAACACAAAGTTTAATTCATCTCTACTGAGAAATTAAAGAACAATAATTAAAATAATTTTGATCATTGAATTAGATAAAATATTCTTTAGATATATTTAATTAAAAAAATTATATAAAATAGATAGCGATGTTGAGTCTTTTGAATGGTGGCACTAGCAGTGTCTAAGTCTGGTGGTGAGACATTTGAATGATGTCTGTGGATCTGGTGGTGTCTCTTTTGAATAGTGACACTTTATGGCAGTGATACTTTTGAGCAATGAGAACTTCTAGTGGTGAGTCAAGCTCTAGTGGTATGTTGGGCTGGTGGTGACTCATAATTTTTAAAAATTATGTTTTGGAAGTGACTCGTGATGACGGTGACTCATCTAAGTACTTATCCAATTCTATATCCCAGCTGTAAGTCTTTCTTGACGGTGTCTCATCCTTAGTAGTGAGACTTCTCAGCGGTGAGACTTTCTTGGTGGTTATTCTTTATTAGACTTAAACATATTTTTTTCCAATCTATCATATAATTTTAAAAGCTATCAATAAACATGAAACTCATAATATCATTATAAAAATGATTTGGTGATCATTAAAACAAGGCGGTCAATAATCTCCCTCATTTTGATGATCAAAAATCATGTAATTTTATACACATGATATCAAAGGTAAATCATGGTAGTTTAGATATATGGTATCAAAGATAAAGAAATGATCAACATAAGAAATTGAAACAAATAGTATCAAGGGAAAATATTTTCACAAATCATTAAAATATCAAACGAAAAGAAAGATATCAAAAAGTATCAAAGGAAGTAAGACTACATATATAACAGTAAAGAAACAATACTTATAAATAAATTCCATAAATTTCTTCCTCTTTTGGGATTATAAAAAAAGGTTCACAATAAAATAGGAAAAGTAGTAGAATATGAATAAAATAGGAAAGAAAATAGAAACACAAAAAGAAAAATAATATAATATCTATTAAAAATGAACTAAAGTTTATCCATAAAAAGTTATAAAAAAACAAAAGTACCATCAAAGACACAATGTCTATGCATCAACAGTCTTTGGGTTTTGATGAAGGGTCAAGAGGAGATTTTCTATTATCCTTATATAAGGTAGAAGCAATAGTGATAGAGGATCCAGAAGGAATAATTACATGAACATTAGTGATAACTGAAGAAGGTTGAGGCTCTCAAATTAGGATGGGTCTCAGGTGCTGCACTACTTGTCTAGGAGTGATATAAAATGGATGAAATCTAGCTAATAGAGGGGAAAGAGGATCTTTGGTAACACAAAGTCTCAAGAATTCAGGCTCTATGGTAGGAGGAGTCAGATGGAAAGTCACTGGTATAGCCTCATGAGCCAAAATAGTAGTCCCATGCACATGAATGAATAGTTTTATAAGGTTTATTAAATCCATTATGATTTTACCACCTCGCTCCATAGTACTGAAAAATTATATCTTCTATTCCATAAAATGTTGAAGCATAGGAGTATGAACTTTTAACTGGTTAACTTATTCCTTAATGGCCTGGGAAACATGATACATCATTATATTTTTTTTCCAAAAACAGAAAGTAAGAATTCATCTCATGATTGGAGTAAACCCATGAGAGATAATGATTGATGGCTTTGGTTATGGTCTTCCAATCAACTTTCATATCTTTTTCATACTCTCTTATCATTATATGATCATGGTCATTATTGTGCTCAAAATTCCTCAAAGTCTCTAAAGGTAAGGAAAAAACATCATTTGAAGAACTAATTGAGGCAATTTGATGCTCTTCCCTAACAATAGTTCTAATTAGATCAGCATAAAAAATGGTGGAGGGGCAGTAGAACTAGATGATACTAAATTAATAATTTCCACTCTCTCTAATAAATCATCCTTAATTGCTACAAAAGTAGACTACATCCCTTCCACAATAGATCATAAAGACTCTAACTCACCGGAGAGTCTTTTATTCTCAATTTCAACTTCTTGGATATGGTGCATAATCTTTGGTTGAATGTGTTGGATTACCAATTCAAACAAGTATCTCGCATCCTTTTCACTTAACTTAGAAAGAATTGGTGTTTGACTCTTTAAACTTTTACCAAAATAAGAAATAATATTTTCTATGAACTCATCCAAGTCACTCTTGGTGACCATATCCATTGAAACCGAAGGTACAACAACTAGTGTAGGCACTCTTACAGAAAAAAATCTTCTTAACACATCAGATGCATCAATCTGACCAATCAATAATCCCTTAAGATCTCTTTATTCTCTAATGTAAGGTTCACCATTCTTTGGTGAACTGACAAGAAACAAACCCCATTCCTTAGAAATAGGATCTATCCAAATATCATAAGGCTCACTAAGAACCTCATTAAAAGGGGACTACAACTTTATACATAAATACATCTCAAAAAATAACAAGTTGAGTATCAAAAGTAGCACCCATATCTCTCAACTCTATATAAATAGTCTGTCCAACAATAGGATCATCTTCCATTTGTTCATAAACTCTCTTATCTCCCACTGAATGCTCAACAACAACAACAACATTCATATTCTCAAATTCAACTGAATCCAAAATTGTATGATCATCAGCAATAGATACACAGTTTCCATCAACAAAATCATCAACATCTTAAAAAATTCCAAGAATTTTGGATTTTTACCCCCTCAATAGATGCATCTCCCTTTCCTCTAGTAGGTAGATCCACCTCACCAACAAATATAGGCCGCTCCTATGATATGGAAACAGAACCACTGGGACAAGTAAACATATCATGTTGAATGTCAATATCCACTCTTCTAATTTTCCCACTAGAACCATTGATATCCGATCCTTCATCATCATCATTATCTTCATTTGATTTTAAACTACTCTTGAAATGACATTCTCTTGAGACTTCAATCTCTTCCTCATCACTTTTTATGAATTTATCTATTTTAGGGAGAGTCCTAGGTGGAATATAAGCTTTATAAGTGATAGAAGAATATCTAGGAGGATGGTTAAGGTCACTTCCCCCATCAATAGAAAATTCTCTATCCTATTATTCTCTAGAGGCAACATACCCTTCTTCCTTATCACTAACCAAGTCAAATTCTTATCTTTTTGAAAAAAAAACAGTCCTAAATTATAAGTATATTTGAAGTATTTGAAAATTATTTTCACATCAACCAAGTAAGACTCTTTTTTATTTTCTTGAAAGTGAGCACACACACACACACACTGAACATAATATTAGGTTGGCTATCAGTAAGATAGAGGAGACTTCCAATCATACCTATGTAAATGGTTTGATCCACTTGTTTACCAGCTTCATCAAGATCCAATTTACTTGTTATACTCATAGGATTATCACTAATCTTATTGATATAAAAGTTAAAACATTTTAAAGGATCCTTTTTATATTTACTTATATTTAAAATGATTCCTTCTTTATTTTGAAAAATTTAAAAACAAATAAAGAATATGAGTTAACCCATTAAAATCATTTCAAATTAATTCTCCATCATTTTAGAAAATTCAATACTTAAGTAATTTTTTGATGATCTAAAAATAATATCATCGAAATAAATTTGAAAAACTAAAACATCTTTCAAAATTCATTTTATAAAAAGAGAAGGATACGCTATACCTTTTGAAAAAACTTTTGAAATAAGAAACGTTCTGAGCCTATTATACTAATATCTAGGAGCCTATTTTAAACCATATAAATATTTTTATAATTTTAAAACATGATTCATAAAATGGGGGTTTTGAAAACCATGGGGTTGTTCAATAAAACATCCTCAATTATAAAACCATTTAAGAAATAACTCTTGATATTCATTTCGTAAAGTTTGAAATCTAGATGAGTTTCATAGGAAAGCAATATTCTAATGGATTCAAGTATGGACACTAGTGAAAAGGTATATTCATAGTCTATTCCTTATTATTGAATATATTCTTATGAAACTAGTCTATCCTTTTTTCTTACTATTGTTCCTAACTCGTCTACCTTGTTTATGAACACCCCTTTAGTGCCTACAGTAAAGGTGTCCTTGGATCTATCAAAAAGTTCACACACCTTGTTTCGTTAAAATTATTTTAATCCTTATTACATTTCCATTACCTATAATTCATCATTGATTTCATCATGGATGTTTTTTGGTTCAAGCTGAGATAATAATACTTGATGTTTAACCCAATTTCTAAGAGAATCTCTAGTCTATGTACCTCTATCTATCTCTCCAACTAAAGAATCTAGAGGATGGTACTTGAGGGTTCTAACAACTCTAGAAAAAGAGGGGCTAGTGACTTCATATTATTCTAAAGGTTTGGCTTCTATAAGTTCTAGAAATTACTCAGAATTGTATGATTTTTTTGACAGTTTCACAACAAAATTGGTAGATTTGTAATTTAAGTTAAAAGTTGATAAATCATCCTCAAGGTTTTATAAAGTGGTCTTAGACTCATGTGGATCCATATCATAAAATTTGATATAAACATATTCTTCCAAAATCTTGGTTCTTTTATTGAAAAATCTATAGGCTTTACTGAAGGTTGAATAACCTAAAGAATTCCTTCATCACATTTAAAGGAAAATTTGTCTAGATTATCATTAGTGTTAAGAATAAATAATTTTAAAATAAAAACTATAAAGTAATTAACCTTAGGATTTCTATTATTCCAAATCTCATAAGGGTTCGTTTTCAAGATATGTCTAATTAAAACACTATTTATTATGTAACATTCCATGTTCACAAACTCTGCCTAAAAGTAGATAAGTAAGTCATATTAGTTTTTCACAGTTCAAAATATATCTTGAAGTGTAATATTCCTTATTTATATAACTCCATTCTGTTGGGGAGTTCTAAGAGAAGATAAGTTATGACTATAACTATTTTGTGAGAAAAATATTAAAAATCTTTATTTTCAAACTCACAGACATGGTCACTTATTAGGGTCCTAATTATAAGTCCACTTAAATTTTATACAGACCTAGCATACTTGGTAAAGTAAGAACAAACTTCACAATTGTGATATAAAAAGAACACCCAAGTATACCTAGAAAGTTCGTCTACTATTACATAAACATATTATTTCCCATCTAGAATAGAAACTTTGGATGATCCAAATAAATCCACTCGAACCAACTCAAGAGGTTGAAAAGTTGGAACTTATTTCTTTTATTTAAAAGAAATCTTATAATGTTTCCCTTTTTGAAAGGGGTTACAAACTTTGTCATTTGGGAACTCTAGTTTTGGTAGATCCCTAACTAAACCTTTCCTAGTAAGCTTTCTAAGTGAGTGAATATTTCAGAATCCGAGTCTCCTACTAAAAATACAAGATTATTTGTGAAAATAAATCAAGTCAGAAACATTTTGAGAAATTAAATAATTAATATCAATATCATAAACATTCTAATTTCTCAAAGCAGTAAAGACTAAATCATATTTAGAATAAAAAAAATTACATGAATTATTCTCAACTTTAACATGAAAACCATCATCACAAAATAGTGATATTCTAGGAAAGTTATAATTCAAACCATTAACAAATACTACTTTGGAAATTAAAACTGAATTGATTTTAGCAATTTGGTCAAGTTTAATTATTTTACTTTTATTATTATCACCAAAAGTGACATGAACACCATAAAACTTTATTAGGTTATTGAAGATACTATATTATATTATCATATTCCTTGAACATCCACTATCCAAGTACCATAGGATTTTATATGAGGTCTTCAATTAGTTTTCCTATAAAAAAATCTATACAAGAAATGATTTTGGTACCCAAATTTTCTTGGGTCTAGAAATGTTAGCAATTAGTGCTTTAGGAACCCACATTTTTCTAATAGGTCTCTTATAAATAAACTGTAAGATTTTTGAAATAAACACTTTGTCTGGTCCTTTAGAAAATTAACTAGTAGTAGCACTATCATATTTAGACTTAGATACAAATGTGCTATTTGCTATTATTTTTTATCTAGGTTGGTATTCTAAACCTGTAACATACTTAGGAGTGACCTTTTTACATATAATCTGAGTAAGTTTTTCTCTACCATTTGTAAATATTTTTAAATCCTTATTAGGTATATCATTATACAATTTAAGTTACATGTTCTATTTTAATAATTGATCATTTTTTTCAATAGATAATTCTGATTTAATATTGGTAGATAACACATAATATCTTTTAATAACTTTATACATACCCTTAAGTTCATTAAAAGTTTCTTATAGAATTTTTCAGTATTCAAAAATCTCTTCTTGATACATGTAATCATGATTATTTTCATCCTCAGAATTATCATAATTGAGCACATGTTAAATAGTAGAAACAAAAAGTACCTTAGAGACATTAGTTATGAATCACATGTTGGCTTGATCCGACATCTCTTCATGAGTAGAGTCAGAATCACTAGAGATATCCTTAGAGGCACTCCATGTTTCATTTCATATATTTTATAAACCTTAGGTTCTTAACATTATATATATATTTTTATTTTAGTTTTAGGGAGTATTCCTTGAAATTTCATTTTATTTTTCATTCATAAAAAGTAATTTCATTTTCATCATTATTATAATCTTTTTTCCAATTGCCTTTATTGTAAAACTTTCCTTTATAGTTTGGATTTATGAAGAAGTTCTTATTTATATAAAATTTCTTAAATCTCCTCGCCATGTGGGCCATCTTCTAATCACTATCTGAAGGTTATTCACTATCACTAGAGTTTTCAACTTGTATCTTTTCTATTTCTTTTTCTCTCTATTTGGATGCAGTAGAATTAAAAGATATTGACTTTCTTTTCTACTCATCATCTTTCTCTTGGTTAACTTTTATTTCTTCTTTATACATATTCTATTTCCCAATAAACTCCTTGACAGATAGTTTTTTGATGTCACATGACTCTCTAATCGAAACAGACATGCCTCTCTATGTTTCTAGAAGGAATCTTAGAAATCTCATGATTTGGTCTTTGTCATACATTGGATTTCCTAGTGAGATCATGGTGTTCAATTTTTTTTTGAACCCGAGATACATGTCATAAATTAATTCATCATGATTCATCTTAAAAGTATCATACATAATAGTATATATATTCAATATTATTTCTTTTACATTGGTTGTTACTTTGTGAGAAATATCTAATGTGTGCCAAATCTCAAAGGTCGCTTTATAAGTATATATATTTTTGAATCCCTCATCTCCTAAAGTATAGTAAAGGGAATTCATTACTTTTAAATTTTTATTATAGAAAAAATTTGTAGCATTATCCCAAGTAATTCTAGTAGAATTAGGTAACTCATAATTATCCTCAATAGCAGATCAAATCTCAAAACTCATACTTTCAATATGAATTTTTATTTTTATCTTCCACTGAGCATAATTATTTATATTAAAAAAGGAGTTCTTTTAGAAGAAAAACCTCCTTGTCTATTGTCCATTTAAAAGATTAAATTTATAACTAACAAAAATTTAAGATCTTTAAAGAAAAACTAAAATCACAGTTGAAATGTTTTTAAAAACTTTGATACCAAAGGTTTTACCTTTGTTACCAAATATTTGTTGGAGTGAGTTTCTCAAGAGGGGGGGGGGTGAATTGAGTACCCTAATAAAAATTTCAGTTAAAAAATGATTTACATAAAATCCCCCAATTAGATAAGAAAAATTACATTTAATTAAAAGAATAGTTTTATATAAGTCTTGAATTACTAAATAACTTATCAAATATTAATTTGGTCTCAATTAAAATAATATATATCATATTACTTTAACCTTTGAAATAAATTTATGTTACACTTGATTTTTTTTCTTTTCATGTCATGGTTTTGATCCGGTTCCTTAAAAATCACGATCCTTTTCTTGGGTGTTGGGTGAGATTAATTTTGAGTTTTTAACTACCATATATGTCTAATCACCCTAATTTGGGTTCCCCATTGATTTTTAGGATTTTTTGGAGAGAGGGTGGTTACTTCATGATTTGGGTCAACTGTGAGCCCATTTCCAGTTTTGAAAACCAAATTTTTTTCTTTTATAACTCCTTTTTTTTAAACATTTTCACCCATTACACTTTATAATTTGCCTCCAATGACATATTCAAACCTCCATATCATTTTTACCCCTTAATAATTCATAATTATGGTGAATTTGAGTTACTTATTTAGGTATTGGGCCAGCCTGTGGGTCCATTTGTAGTTTTAAAAAAATAATTTATTTCTTTTATATCTTTTTTATTTTTTAATATTTTTCGTTAATTCTACATACCAACAGAATAAAAAGTATCTATACTCACCCCATTATCTATTTTACTTCTTTTTAGCTCATTTTAATCGAATATTAGGGCGAAAGTTCTCAGGTTTCCTCAAATCAACTAGATTTGAGAAGGTAAATTGTTTCATACATAAATCATTAAATTCATGCTCTTTTTCCCACAAATATTTTTTTTCTGGTTCTTCAAGACCTTAGGAGACTTTAAAATAAGTTCCAACCCATTATATTCTCTCTAAGGGTTCATATCTAATGGAAGATGAAGAGTTTTCTAGTTGAAAAGGTGAGATTCTTTCTCCTTTATCCTCCCTCTTCTTCCTCCATTCATTATTTATTCGTTTTATAATATCCCCTAGTCATGATATAACTAAGTATCTGTTATAAAATGATTTTTATGGGTGTTTTGTTCGTTTTTGGCTGGTATTCATAGGTTTAGGGTTTGTAAACCATCAAATGGCGATATTGGGTGTGCGTTTCCATTACGCCAAGTATTTGAGGAAAGATATCCCTTACACATGACTTTATCATTTACGTTTCATAATTTTATTATTTATCACATATTATATATATGTTTATTATTGTTTTTAAGCCTTTGTATAATTTTCTTGGTGTAAAAAAATTGTTTTTTATGCCTTGTTTTGTGAAAGGTAGAGTTGTTTTTTCATAAAAGTGCACACCAAGTGTTTGTTTAAATGTTCCGCTATCTTTCTCAATGGTTTTTTGAGTTTTAGAACTTGGTTTATGGTATTTTGAACAAGTTATAGTATCTTGAATAAAATATGTCAAGAAATTGGTGTTTTATTCTTTTCTAAGTTCTTAAAAAAATTGTTTTGTTTAAAAAGGGCATGTCATGTGTTCTGTAAATTGCCCGGTTGGCTTTTATGTGTTATGTGTGATTTAAAAATTATTTTTTTTGGATTTATAAATGAATTTTGAAAATTATAAATGTTATTTTTGGGTCCTTATATGTATTTACAATTTGTATTTGGTTTTAAAAACAAATGGCTTTTGGTTTACTACATGTTTTGGCCCGAGTTGTTGGAAAATGGCCCGTTTCACATCCTTATGAAAATGGTTGTGATTTGAATATGTAACCTGAGTGTTTTAATGGATTTATGAATGTGTTTTTATGCTATAAATTTTGTGTATACAACTACTTAATAAAAGTGAAATACATAACTTGGTCAAATGTTAGTTTTGAGAAAGGCTTAAAGGCCCGTTTGGCATTTTTTTTGTAAAAATAATTTCCATGTGTATTTCATGTTCTATCTTTTGGGGAAATTTATGGTACCTAAAATTAATTTATTAATTGGTTTTGGGGATGAAAAATCTGGGCCTTTATGTTATTAATGGGGTTGTGGCCTTAAAAGATCATTTTTGAATGGATTTTATGTGCAAGGCTTCATTATACTCCTTGAAATTATTTTAGGAAACTTTTTAGTGGTTTATTAATTAGTGAAAGAAATGTGAAGCATGTTTGCAGGATGTTTGTGTTTTTATGGTTTGGTAGTGTAATTTTTATTTGTAAAGTGTAGTTAATAATATGTGTAACTTTATTGAGCACTAAAGGGAATCCCGGGTATCTAGGTTGGTGGACGTGTACTAGTATACTAGTGATCATGTGGGGTTTGGCCCCTGTTTCACATAGCAAGATTGAAAATGAAAATACTAACTAAAATATGATGATGATGTTTTTTGGGGACCACTATGTTATGGGTATTCTCTTTACTAGTGTCTTGTGTGCACGAGAATGAATATTTATTGTGGTTACTTTCACTGAGATACGAGGTACTTGGGACTCACAACTAACTAGTTCCTAGGGGTGTTCCCGTGAGTTATGCTTATTGGATATTTTGTATTCACCATTGGCATAAAGTGTGTTTGGTTGATGAATTCAGTAGTGTGTGTGATTTATTTAAAAGTGTAAATTCTTTAAAGCAACCCTATTGAAACTATTTTCATTTTGAAGTTTCACCTCTTTGAAAATTATTACTAACATTCTTGTTTATAAAACATGCATGTTTTTGTTTGGTAATTTTTTTATAGCGTGGGACCTCATTTGGAAAAAATAAATTTATATTTTTATTTAAAACTTGAAATTAATGTTTCTTTTATTTTAAATGATGTGCATTGGGAATAGAATATTGGGCTAACCTACTGAGTTTTAATACTCACGCCTATAATCTTCTTCTATTTTTAGCCCTTGTGCAGGTTTCAGCTTGAGTTTGATCACCTTGGGCGAAGTGTGATCATTATATTGGAGAGTGAACAGTGGGGTCACATAGATTTAGTTGGTTATCGGGTTTCGTCATTTGAGTTGTTGGTTTAATTGTACTTTTAGTTTCTTATACAAATAATGTTCAGTTCAATTTTTATATAATGTATTTTGGGTTGTCCATTTCTTTCTTCTGTTTGTTTGATTATTTATATATGGTAGAAATCGTTCCCTTGTGTACTATATTGATGCCCTTGGTGCTTGTCTCCTTCTCGGGAGGATCGAGAACGCCTCTTGGGACTTGTCGTGGGCTGGCATGGGTGACCAGTTTAGTGTTGACTCGGGATGGTTCATGACAAAATGGTATCAAAGGAGGTCGGCTCTTAACAGAACTTTCTTTTTAGAGCACCCTTGTTATTTGAGGGATGTCAAGGTATATGGAGTTGGATTTTTGGGACTTGAGGGGTAAGTGTGGGAAGAGAGTCATGAACTATTTCTCATTATGATCCTTAGGTTTCCACGACAAGCCTGGTTTTATTAGTGTCCTTTGTTCTTGATGATTGTTTGTTGTTGGGATATGACAAGAGGAGTCTGACTAATGGAATCTGTGAGTTTTCAGAGCCTAGCAACCCATGTGGAGCCGGGGCATGGTCCTAATAAGTATCTCTGTGTTGGTGTTGTGTTTGATATATGACCCTCAACTATATGGTCAAGTCACCCACCGAAACTAGTTCCTTTTTTGGATCTCTTGGACCTTTCTTGAATTCTGAATTTTTGTTTTGAAAATCCCTATGTGAGAATTGTGGAAATGGGTTTTAAAGGAAGGATTTGATTTTTAAAAGTGGAAAAATGGGTTTTCAAAAAATTAAATATAAGAATGGTTTTGGAAGGTTGTGTTTTTGTGAAAAAAATTAGGAGTAAGTGGAAATGATTTAATAGGATTGGATTATACATAATCTAAACTTGTGGTTTGTTGGAATAAAATGTTTTGAAAGTGTGAATCATTTTAAGGTGATTCTGAATCTTTGTTTTAAATGGGGTGTTTTGGGATGTTTAAAAGTGTTTGAATCTGATAAATTAGTTTTGGAAATTGGTTTTGAGCGGTTGGTGTTTTCCTAGAAAGGGTATTGGTCTCAATGGACATCAGATTATGAAAATATACCTGGTTAGATTTCAAAAAATGGGAAGCGGTTGTTTGGAGTAGTTTGGTTGTTTTAAAAGTTGTTAAAAATGAAAAGGGGTCAGTTTTAAGCAATTTTTTCTTGATGAAGTGTGGTTTGTTCTGTGAAATATGAAACGGGTTTTTAAGAAAATGTATTTTTTTGGAATGATGTTATTTTTTTTAGACTTTGGTGTTTTAATGGGTGCTCACATGATTGGTTTTATTTATATCTGGAAGGATGGCCTATATGGCATGGTGGTTGGGTGCCTGGGTGGCATGGAAATGTGAATGTTGGTGAGACTTGATGAAACACCATTGGTGAATGTGGAAAACCACCAAATTAGTTTGTTTTTCAAAAGTGTTTTGAGCTGAAAAATTGTGGCCTTTTTTTATAAAATAATGGTTATGTGGACAGTTTTTTCTACGTCTTAGAAGAGTTTTTTTATTCAGTAAGATTCCTTGTGATCTAGAAGTAATACTCTTGTTATATCTTGAGATGAGATCCTATTGGTGGCTCGGTTTTGGAGTGATGTTTAGTGGGTTTCTAAAGATGTGTTGGATGTCGTGATGTGGCCATAGATAGTTCTATGTTTTCAAGATTTCCAATTGATAAAACTAAGGATTATTTCTCATGTTTAACAAGCTAGATCCACCTCCTTAAATAATTACCCATCCCATTAGTTGAAATAGAGAGATATTTGGGGTCAATTTAAACTACTTCTAGGTCGTGATATTGTTTTTTGGACATAGTAGTTAGGTTTAGTGATGTTGATGCGTTTCTTTGTATTCCTTGTACATTTTTCTCCTTGTTCAGAGTGAGATAGAATTTTGATATATATCCATGAGTTCCTATTTATATGAAGGTATTTTGTTGAGAAAGTGAGTTTTTTTAGTGGTGTGATCCTTTGCACTTGACTGCGGTGCAACAAATGCTTCAATATTCAGGGCTCCATCCATAGGCCTTGGAGTGAAGCTTTTCACACAGTCTGAAAATCTATAGAGGTATGGGGAGCTTGACCGGGCTCCTGCCTCCACCATTATGGTATGGTAGTTTCTATGTATCTATTGTTGTTCCTCATTACTGTGAATTTCCCTTTGTCACAACAAGCATGGCAGACTTACCCCTCACACAATGTCTATGCTTATGCCTTCATGGATGTGGAATTCCAATCAATGTCCCAGTGTGGACCTCTAGTGAAAATTGATACAGTCTTGGTGTTACCTATTTATATGTGGAGAGTGTTGGTTAGTTCCTTTGTTTCTTTTTTTGGTTTCATTTTCCTAATTATTAGGTCCCCTTCCATCCCCTCCTCAAGTGGCGGGGGTCCGGATCTGTGTCGAAAGTGTTGGCCCAGTTTATTGTCCCCTCCATTCAGGAGTGGGTGTTTTAGATGTTCATGTTGTAACCCAATTAACATGGGTTTTTAGGTTTTTGTGGGATATTTTTGGTGATCTTGTGCAGGTGATACCTAATTCTAGTTCATTTTTAATTCTTTTTTTTTCATTTCTAGTTGGTCTCTAATGGTGGGGACATCCACTATTGGTCTCGAATATCTTTCCTTTAGGATTTGTTGGATGATAGTTGTGATTTAATGGTGGGGAGCCTATTATGGCCTCCACCCCAAGCCATTGGATTTTGTGACTGAACTATGGTTTTATTGATCATTGGGTTCATTGGGAGAAGGCCCAACAATCTAGTTCTTGGCTTGGTTGTGGAGGTGGTGGCTTGATCTTTCTGTTGATTCTCCAGAAGTGTTTGTGAGTTGGTGTTTTGTTTGGGAAAGAGTATTAATTTACATTGTTGGTGAATGATATTTACTTATATTTAGAGCTTGGATTATGTTAATAAGGAATCCTTAGGTGTTTTTCTGTTAGTTTAAAAGCGTTATGGTTTTCCGGGGGTGGAAAGATTTAATGGTGGGGAGAATTGTCACACCCGATTTTTTTCTTTTCATGTCATGGTTTTGATCCAGTTCATTGAAAATCACGATCCTTTTCTTGGGTGTTGTGTGAGATTAATTTTGAGTTTTGAAATACCATACATTTCTAACCACCCTAATTTGGGTTCCCCATTTCTTATTTAGGTGTTTTGGAGAGAGGGTGGTTACTTCAGGATTTGGGCCAACCATAAGTGCATTTCTAGTTTTAAAAACCAAATTTGTTTCTTTTATAACTTCTTTGTTTTTCAACAATTTTCACCAATTAAAATTCCCAATTTTCCTCCACTGACATATTTAAACCTCCATATAATTTTGGACCCTTTAATAATTCATAATCATAATGAATTTGGGTTACTTATTTAGGTATTAGGCCAGCCCATGGGTCCATTTCTAGTTTAAAAAAATAATTTGTTTCTTTTTATGTCTTTTTTATTTTTTAATATTTTTCAGTTATTCTACCTCCCAATCTAAGACAAAATATCTAGCCTTATCCCCATTATCGATTTTACCTCTTTAGATCTCATTTTAATCAAATATTAGGGTAAAAGTTCTTAGGTTTCCTCAAATCGTCCAGAATTGAGAAGGTAAATTGTTTCATACATAAATCAATCAATTCATGATCTTTTTCCCACGAATATTTTTTACCTAGTTCATACAGACCATAGGAGCCTTTAAAATAAGTTACAAACAATTCCATTTTCTCTAAGGGTGCAGATATAATGGAAGACGTAGAGTTTTCTAGTTAAAAAGGTGAGATTCCTTATCCTTTATCCTCCCTCTTCTTCCTCCTTTCATTATTTCTTGGTTTTATAATCTCACCTAGTCATGATAGACCTATGTTTCTGTTATACCATGATTTTTATGGGGGTTTTTTTCGTTTGGGGCTGGTCATCATAGGTTTAGGGTTTGTAAGCCCTCAGATGGTGATATTGGGTGTGTGTTTCCATTATGCCAAGGATTTGAGGTAAGATATGCCTTGAAAATGCCTTTATAATTTTAGTTTCATCAGTTTATTATTTTTCCAATGTTATATATATGTTTATTATTGTTTTTCAGCCTTTGGATAATTTTATTGATGTGAGGAATGGTTGTTTAAGCCTTGTTTTGTGAAAGGTAGAGTTGTTTGTCGTAAAAGTGCACACCAAGTGTTTGTTTAAATGTTTCTATATCTTTCAAAATTTTTTGTGAGGTTTAGAACCTATTTTATGGTATTTTAAACATTTTAAAATATCTCTAATAAAATATGGCATGAAATTTTTGTTTTATTCCTTGTCAAGTTCTTAAGATAAATTGTTCTGTTTAAAAAGGGCATGTCATGTGTTCGGTAAATTGCCCGATTGGATTTTATGTTTTATGTGTGATTTAAAAATTATTTGTTTGGATTTATAAATGAATTTTAAGAATTATAAATGGTATTTTTTAGTCCTTATATGGCTTTCCAATTTGGATTTGATTTTACCGACAAATGGGTTTTTGTTTACAACATGTTTTGGCCCGAGTTGTCGGAAAATGACCCGTTTCACATCCTTATGAAAATGGTTCTATTTTGAATATGTAATCTGAGTGTTTTAATGGATTTATGAATGTAGTTTTTTACCATAAATTGTGTGTATACACTTCCTTAATAAAATTGAAATACATACCTTGGTCAAATGTTAGTTTCGAGAGAGTCTTAAAGGCCCGTTTGACATTTTTTTTTGTAAAAATGGTTTCCATGTGTATTTAATGTTCTATCTTTTGGGGACATTTTATGGTCCATGAAATTGATTTATTAATTGGTTTTGGGGATGAAAAATATGGGTTTTTATGTTATTTATGGGTTTAGGGACTTAAAAGATCTTTTTTGAATGGATTTTATGAGCAAGGCCTCGTTATACTCCTTGAAATTGTTTTAGGAAACTTTTTAGTGGTTTATTGATTTGTGAAAGAAATGTGAAGCATGTTTGATGTATTTTTGTGATTTTATGGTTTTGTAATTTAATTTGGACGTGGAAAGTGTATTTGATATTATTTTTAACTTTATTGATCACTAAAGGTAATACCGAGTATCTAGGTGGGCAGACGTGTACTAGTATGCTAGTGATCCCATGGGATTTGTCCCCTATTTAACATTGAAGATTGAAGATGAAAATACTAACTAAACTATGATGATGATGTTGTTATGGGAACAATAGGTTATGGGTATGATCTATACTAGTGTCTCGTGTGCATGAGAATGAATATTTACTATGGTTACTTTCACCGAGATACGAGGTACTTGGGGTCACAACTAATTAGTGCATAAGGGTGTTCCCGTGATTTGTGATTATTTGATATTTTGTACTCACCATCGGCATACGGTGTGTTTGGTTTATGAATGAAGTAGTGTGTGTGATTTATTTAAAAGTGTAAATTATTTAAATCATCCCTCTTGAAAACTATTTTCATTTTGAAGTTGCACCAATTTGAAAATTATTACTAGAATTCTTATTTATAAAAAATGCATGTTTTTTTCTAGTAAAATTTTATAGATTGGGACCTAATTTGGGAAACATACCTTTATATTTGTATTTAAAACTTGAAATTGATTTTTCTTTTATTTTAAAGGATGTACATTGGGAATAGAATATTGGGCTAACCTACTGAGTTTTAATACTTATGCCAATAGTATTCTTCTGTTTTTTACCCTTGTATAGGTTTTAGCTTGAGTTCAATCGCCTTGGGAGAAATGTGATCATTGTGTTGGATATTAACAAGTGGGGTCACATGGAGTTAGTTGGTTATCAGGTTTGGTCAGTTGAGTTTTTTGGTTAGTAGTACTTTTAGTTTCTTGTACAAGTAATGTTCAGTTTGATTTGTATATAAATGTATTTTGGGCGGTCCATTTCTTTTTTCTATTTGTTTGATTGTTTATATATGGGTGAAATCATTACCTTGTGTACTCTATTGGTTCCCTTGGTACTTTTCTCCATCCCGGGAGGATCGGGAACGCCTCTCGGGACTTGTCTCGAGCTGGCCTAGGTGATCGGTTTAGGGTCGACTCAGGATGGTTCGTAACAATTTACTTAACCAATAATTTTTATAAACACTAATTAAAACTAACTATAAAAGTAGTGGGTTTTTATGGTTCAAAGAAAACTCAGTTTAAAGAAAACAAAAATAAAGTAAAACGAAACACACAGCATAATTTTAATACAAGAGTTTCAGTCTCAAGATTAGACTTAGTCCTCTCCACTTGGAAATGACCTACTTCCAAGAAGTTTATATAAAATAAACATTTGATCCACAACCTAGATCAGGTATTAAAATAGTTTGAAAACTGTCCAAGCTATACAGGGACCTCTTCCACAGTTTTCATGGGAGTACAAATAAACAATAGTTCACAACCGAACCTCTACCACAACATGTGGGAAACAATAATAAAAAAAGGTGTTGATAAGATATATATGCATCTTCTAGTTTAAATCAAGACACAATGCATGTGTAAAAAATAGAGTAACACATACTACTCATAATGTAAATGAAAATAATAAGATTGAGAAAATAAAATATGTAAAGGGATAGTGTTGTTCGGTCTGTTAGACTCTGCAACTCGTGATTCTTGAAAGTGATTTGAACTGAGGTTCGAGTCGTATTTTATAAATCTTATATAGAATAGAGTGTTGTATACTCTTTGTTCTAGACTATAGGAATGCACTTGTAAGTAGTGAAAGAACATCCTCAGTCGAATATTTTTCAGTATTATTCCTATATATCCAATAGGGAACTCCTCATGAGATTTAATGATCTCCAATTCTTGTTTTTTTCATGCTCGCATGAGGGAGTCTGCTTCTATTTTTAACATTAATAGTTGTAGGTAAGAATATATAGACCCTTTACGTTCCTCATACTGCATGTCTGACAAGAAGTTTAATGAATCTCTATCAATTAATTAAGAAAAAATAATTAAAAATAATCTTGATCATTAAATTCTATAAACCATTCGTTATATATATTTAATTACAAAAGATAAGTATAAGAGACAGTGATGGTGAGTATTTTGAACGGTGACATTAGCGGTGTCTAGTTATGGAAATGATACATTTTAATGGTGTCTTTGGATCTAGAAGTGTCTATTTTGAACGGTGACACTTTTTGGTGGTGATACTTTTGAGCGGTGAGAACTTCTAGTAGTGAGTGAGGCTCTGGAAGTATGTCAGGCTAGCAGTGACTCATACTTTTTAAAAATTATGTCATGGAGGTGACTTGTGCTGATAGTGAGTCATCCCAATACTTAGATGATTCTATATCCTAGTGATGAATCTTTCTTGATGGTGTCTCATCCTTGGAGATGAGACTTCTCGGTGGTGATACTTTCTTGGTGGTGAGTCTTTCTTAGACTTAACCATATTTTTTTCCTAATCTATCTTATAATATAAAATTCTAATAGAAAAAATGAAACTCATTAATATCATAATAAAATTATTTGGTGATCATTAAAATAAGGACTTCAATATATAGAAAACTTAATCAAATAATGATACATTGAAATATAGGTAATGTTTAATAAATACAAGGTTAATAATAAAATATAAAATCAATGGATTAAAATACCATAAAGTAAGAACCAATAAAAATGAATGAAAGTCCTTATCATAACACAAAAATTTACCAGTAAAATAATTAAAAATTAAGTGCCTATAAAATCAACACATAACAACCACTTCATGTTTCCACTTAATCCATGCTTTCATATATCTACATTCCACAATATTACCACATCACTACATACCACCACATAATCACATAACCCCACTATATGTATAGAACCCCACACTTCATTTCACAACACTACCACCAATGCATATCTATCACAAAACTATTTTATATTACCACCACACATCCTCATAAATTATTACCACATCATCACCAAACAACTTCCAAAACAACACAAATAAAAAAATAACATGAAATAAATTACTATAATAGTTTTCCCATAATAAGTCTTCCACATAATAAGAAAAAATGAACTACTCCCCCATAATCTCATAAACCTTTTCTCCATCAATCCCTAAATGATACCAAAACCCCACTTTCATTCTAGAAACCACACAATACCCCAATCCAATAATAATAATAATGCTAACATAATAAAAAATTGATAAAACATAAAAATTATTCAACTATGAATTACTTTTAGCCTCCTTATTATATGGTATAACCTAACTCTCTCCCTTTATACTATCCTACTAAAATCATGACTTTCATCACAATAATCATACACTACCCTTCCCAACTCTAATATAACATTTAAGAAAAGGAAAAAAGTCATCAAATTATAATGGAATCATACTTGGGTCATTAAATATTTACCAAGAGGTTCATAACCTATTGGTTATAAATGAGTTTTCAGAAATAAACATGATTCTAGAGGTAACATGAAAGATTTTAAAGCTATATTGTTTTCCAAAGGTTTTATAAAAATATGAGGGATTTATTATTTTTATACTTATGATTCTATAGCTTGAATTACTTCAATAAGGATTTTATTTTCTTTAGATTCAATTAATAATTTATATGTCCATCAAATGGATGTTAATACTTCATTTTTTAAATAAAGACTTAAGTGAAGAGATTTACATGGAAAAAATAGAAGGTTTTGTTTTAAAAGGTCATGAAAAGAAAGTATGTGAACTAGTTAAAACTCTTTATAGACTTAAAAATCTCCAAATAAATGGAATGATGAATTTGATTATATTATTTTATCTAATGGATTTACTCATAAAAATAATGATCAAAGTGTTTATTGAATGTTTAAAAAAGAATATGGAATTATTTTGAGTTTAAATATGGATGATATGTTATTTTTTATAACCAATATGATTGTTTTAACTGATATAATGAATTATTTATCTTCTATGTTTAAAATGAAGGATCCTAGAAAATTTGATACTATTATAGGTATTAAAGTTAGGAAACATAGTGGGGGATATTTTTAAGATCATCTCATTACATAGGGAAAATGTTAAATAAATTTTATTATATTAGTCTCAAGGATTCTAATACTAGATTTTGTTCTAGTGTTGTAATATTTATGAATACCAATAGATCCATAAAAAAAACTTGAGTATGCTAGTGAAATTAGTTCTTTAATGTATGAAATGAATTTCACTAGACCTAATATTTATTTTTAAGTATGTAAAATGAGTTGATATACTAGTAATCCTGGTGTGGATCATTGGATATGTATAACGAGAATATTTGGATACTTAAAAATTACCAAAAATTTAAGTTTACACTCCAACGATTATCTAAATGTATTATAAGGATACACCAATGAAAGTTAGATTACTCGTATTGGTGATAACCAATCCACATCTAGATGGTTTTTTTACTCTTGGAGGTTATTCCATTTCTTTGAAGAGAAAGAAATAAACATGTATTTCATATTTGACTACCGAGTTAGAGTTTATCACCTTAGCAGATGTGGAAAGAAAGCTGAATATATTATGAATCAATTATTGTATATTATATTGTGGCCTATTCTAATGCCTCTTATCTTTAATAGCTGTGATAATGAATCAACTTTATCAAGGGAATATAGTTTCATGTATAATTAAAAGTCTAGACATATAAGTTTGAGACTTGAATATGTGATACAATTGTTACAAGATGGTACTATAACAATTGTCTATGTGTGATCTTATAAAAACCTTATAGATCCATTTTAAAAAATTATTCCTAGAGATATCATTCATACAACTAATAAAGATATACAGTTAAAATCTATAGAATAAATTATTTTTTTAATGGAAACCCAACACTTTCTTTAGGTAGATCCTAATCAAAGTGTTTAATGGTAAAAACAAGTTACAAAGATGATTGTTGATATTGAAAAATATATCCCTAATTACATGGTGTCAATAACATCCATTATTAATATAGGTTGAGTTATGAACTCTTAAAAAAATATTAAGACTCAATATTTTATGTGTTATAATAACAGAATCACATTGTAATATTTTTCATATGTGAACTTAGAAGTGGTGCCACTTCTTACAGGAGTTAATGATTTTACTCTTCAGAGAGTTAATGAAATGGATATAATAATGTGGATGTAAAATTTCTATAAAATGAGATGTTGGATGTAAATATTATAGTATGGATGATATATCTAGTTTATATTAATTATTAACAAGTTTAATGTATCTAAAACATGTAAATATGATAATACTTTCATATATTGATACTACATAAAGGTTTAAATAAAAAAATGACTTTATATGTATAATGATTTACTTGTGATCTGGAGAATTAATATTTATGAATAAAAGTGGGGTATTTTTATATTTTTATTCATAAAATAGATAAATTAAAAGTTTTTTACACTTAGTTGGTGGTTTGGATTGATGAGGTGGAAAAATATTTGGGAATCCCATATTGTAAATATGGGTACAATTCCTAAAGCTCCTCTCTTATAAAATGGGATTTTGGAATTGAGTTTTTTATTAAAAATATATATTCCAATGTTTTAAAAATATATATTTTTAGTAAATTGTTATATATATATATAAAACAAAACAAAAAAAAAATCAATATAAAATAAAAGAAAACATTTAATAAAATGACTAATAATATGATTAGTTGTAATGGTTCGATTTTAGTTTTTTTGAAATCCTATTGGGTTCCCCCTCTATGAATTGTCTTATTTTGGTCAAATCAAGGTGTTCTTTGACCAAAAAGATGAGATTGGATTGATTCAAATCACACTGATTTTGATCTACATATAAAGGATTGTGATTTCAAACCTAATTAATCCTTCTTTAGTCTATAAAAATTTCTCTAGATAGTTCTCCCAACATTGGTGTTGTGGGGATTCAAAAAAATTTGTTCACCTTTCCCTAAATCTTGGTGAATTTCTTAAGGGAAAATTCCACCGATAACCATACACCAACAAGTGTGGGTAGATCAAACTATTCTGGAAAGTGAATTAAATTCATGCATTGAGATTAGATATGTATTATATATTTGCCTTCTTATTTATATAATATCATGGAGGAATAACTGGTGTTGGGTTTGTGTGAAGAGACGGTGAGAGACGTGGGTGTTCTAAGATATTTTGGAAACAAATCCTTAATATATATATGAAAATATTCTTCTTTATAAAACAAAAATAGGAAACATGAGATTTGGTAAAATCTTCGGACAATGATCTTGTTCATGAAAAATTTTATTTTTAGAATTAAATATTAATATTAATATATATATATATTATGTGTCTAAAAAGTGAATAATTATACATATTTCTTCTAAAAAAAGTTATATGAACTTGGATGTTTTAAAAAACATTAATAAAATAAAAATGAAGTGAATATATCTTTTATGCTTCAAAAATAATCATATAATTTTAAAAAAATGTTCATATTTTTTATTCAAAAATATGTTCTATGTTTCAAAAAATAAACATTCATATGTTTTTAGAAAAACACATATCAAATCAGAATTATTAAAAATTTATTAATAAAGTGAAAAAATAATGTAAAAAATATATGTTTACGTTTAGAAAATATATCTAATAAGTTTTAAACAAATTAATGTTAATCTTTATAAAACTATTATCAAAGAAATGTATAAATCGTATAGTGACCTTTATCAATGGTTTTAATAAGAACTTTTACCCAATGATAGGTGCAACAAGTTCAAGATAGAAAACACCCTATAATAAAAATATAAAATATACATAGAAACATATCAACATTTAAAAAAAATGAATACATAACATATAAATATTTCAAAATAACCCAGATAAATTCACATTCCCCAACTAACCCCTGACATTGGGGGGTCCTAGGGGGTTGATCAGTTCTTCCTATAGGATTGCAACAAAGATGCAAACTGTGGTTGTTGATCAAGACTTTTATTCAATGACAGTTAAGTCCCTAGATGTTTGGTCCACTAACATTAACATATTAACATTCCCCAGCTAGTTTTTGAAATTGGTGGGTCCCAGGGGTCAATTAGTATCTCCTACAAGATTAAAGTGAAATTTGAGCAACATATTCAAGCATGGTGTTCTGATAAGAGGAATCAAACCAGGACCCTCAGTCAACATCTTTGGTGATACATAAATTTAAATAAATAAATAAATATATATTGGTAAGTTAAATTTATATATTTGTTCTAATAATATGATTTATATTTAAATATAATTAATAATATATTTTTATTTATGTAATTATATTTCAATATTTTTTTATCTATATACTTTTTATTAATATTATAATGTATTATAATATATATTCACACACATATATATATTGAAGTCACACACATATATATATTATTTTAGTATATAAATAATTTATATATATAAATAAAATCAATATTATTATATATCAATATTAAAATATAATTATCATGTTAAATATATATTTTTATGAATAAATGAAATTTAAAATGGAAATTAAAGTTGAAAAAATAATTGAAAATATGTGTGTGTGTAGTAATATAAGGTGGAATACATAAGTAGACACACATATAAACATATATTAAATTGTGTAAACAATATATTATTATATATACACTACTAGAATAAAGTGGTTTTGATTATGTATTACAACCACTAAACGAAATTCACTTTCGAACGATCACTAAAAGTTTTAAAAACTTATAAAAGGTGGTTGTAAAAGGGTCCCAATATTTCTTAGTTTCCAGCATGCGATACACATTTTTAATTTTGGGAAATAAATTTCTTTATTCTAACCAAACCAGATATCATATTTATGCGTGGAAAATTTGTGAAGATAAAAAAATTAATCAAAAGGAATTTATCATTTAAAAACAATTATAATTTTTTGATTGGTATTGATCACGCAATACAATTTTTGAAGTTAAAAACAAAATTAAATTAAAAAACTCAATTTGGTTATTCTGGAAAAACTAAAAATAAAAAATAAATTTGGTACCTTCCTACATGTCAAAAATTAATTGATGATCATTGTGGTTGAATTTTATGAGAAGTTGATATATTTTTTGGTTTTATCAATGTGATATTAATTTCAAAGATAAAATCCAATTTTAACATAAAAACACACTTTCAATCATTCTAGGAACACTACTATCATATTGGTTTGAAATTTTCATGTACATGTCATAAATTAATCTACAATCATTTTTAGAAAGTTTTTAGAAAATTCCAGCACTTTTGCTTAGATTTCAGCTTATAGCGCATGTTTTTAACTTTAAAAATGCACTTCTGGTCATTCTTACCAAAAAAATCAACAAATTGATGTGTTATTCATTCCTATATGTCAAAAATTAATTTTGTATCGTTATAATAGAATTTTATGGGAACTAAAGTGTTGGATTTGGTGCCCTAGAACCAACTACATTGTATTTTTGATTCACAAAATTTTCAAAAACTTGAATATTAAAAAATATCTTATAACATGATGAGTGTTATTATATTTAAAATTAATATAATAATTTTATTAAAGTATATATCACATCAAAATATCATAGAAGTTCCACACTATGACGAGAACCATGAAGTGATATGAAAATATTCTTCAATATATGTTCTATGAGAGGATTAAATCTACCTTACAAAACATAGATTTTATGTGGATATCAGGGTAGGGGGTTCATATGTATTTGATACTTCCTCTCATTATTTTTTTCACTTGGTAATCTCTAAGAGATAAGGTTATAATAATAGAATTTTTGGATCATAGAAATGGGAAAAGGGGGTGAATTTCATTTTTAAAAATTAAAGTGAATAAATAAATTGATTATATAAAAGATATGATAATATTATACAAGAATGAGATAATATAAAATCAAAGTGTAGCAGAAATTAAAACAAGGTAATTAAGAGAAAGTATTATAGAAAAGTAAATTTTGAAAGTAAATAGACAAGGAACACTTTGATAACAATGTCTGGTAATAACACACAAAGGTTCCCCTATGTCTCCCCCTTGTTTTAATAGGAACCAAGAACCAAATAAGTCCCTCGATTTTGAATGGAGAAAGTAAGAATCTAATAAACCTTGTATTTAATGGGAACTAAGAACCAAATAAAGAATCTATTACTTTTTAATGGAGAATCATGAAACCAATTGAGCATTTTCTTTTAAACGGACAAATAATGAAAAAAATTATGAGAATGAGGGAGAAAAGTGATGGCTTTCATTTTTTAAAACCCATTACAATGTTGTCTCAACTCTTATTAAAAGATAATAAGTATAATGAAGGATATGTACAGAGATATTAAACATGATAGGGAGGTATCCAAGGGGTTATACAACAAAGAACAAAGGCTTAAAAATAATAAATATAATGGGAGAAAATAAATATTGAAATAAACCAAATAGATTTAATGGTTCATGAAGATAGTGGATAAATATCACACATTTGGAAGGTTCCCTTTGATTTTAAAAATTTCCAGAGAGAATTATCAATTTGATCTTCTTTGTGAAATGAAGAGAATGATGTAACTTTGAAACTCTTTGAATAAGGAGGAATATTCCTTGAGAATTGGAGATTAGAGAGCATTTTTTTAATGAGTACTATATTTGGAAAAAGTTATATTCCTCCCTTTTCCTCCTTTTTAGACTTCTAGGATTCTTAGGTGGTCTAAGGTAGAGCCAAGACTTTAAGAGATGAGTGATAATCTTTTTAACCATCACTAATGCTTCCCAGAATGTTTTGGTATGACATCTCTAGCTAGAATCCTGATGCCACAAGCTAGATGATGTGAAAAGTACGAGATACCACATAACTATATCCTCCACTATCTATTTGGTGAATTTTTACTAGTGATGGGTGTTATTGATTGTTGTATCAGCTAGTCAGTGCACTCATGCTATGTGTCTAGTGCTTCACTGTTGTACATCACTTAAAAAAGGTCCTTTGAACCTATTTGAAGCCAAATTTAGGTCAGTTTCCTTCTTACCATTATAATTTAATATAAAAACAATAAATACACTAGAAAAAACCCAAAATAGGTAATAAAAAAAATAATTTTTTTATGATCATTAAAGATATTACACTACAAAGTACAAAAATATCTTCCTTTTTTGATGATCACAAACACTTGATATAAAAATCAAGATAAGGAGGGAAAATATAAAAATGAAGTATTTACCACATTTTCATGAAACCATGTGCCCACCTTTGATACACCTTTAAACAAAGCCCCCCTAATGAAATAAAATTTGAAACCAACAAGTTTTATATTTATCCTTTATCAAGAACTTATCCCCATTTGAGATTATGAAAAAGGAACTTTTAGAGCAAGTGGGTTTGATAAATAAGATAGTATGGAAAATATTGAAGAAAATTTCAAAACAATTTTTTTATAAAATAAATATCAAAAACTAACTCTACCTAATAAATGTAAGATATATTAAAGTGAGGGGATATAAGAACTACCATGATTCAAAATAAAAAGAGATAATCAATGAAACTCAAGAATCTATATAGATATTAAAAAATAGGATCGTGCTCAAGAAAATAATAATACATGGACAAAAAAAAATTTAAAAATAAAATATTTTTTTAAAAAATTATTTTTTAAACATGTATAAATATATTCAAATAATTTTAAAATATTTTAAAATAATTAAGAAAGATATAACCAAAATATTGATATTTAAAAAATTATTTTAACAAGATATTGAAAATATGATTAGATAAGAGAGATAATAAAAATAAAATATCATTAAAAAATTCACCTAAGTTAAATAAATAAATTATAAAAAATTTAAAATATAACATGGATTTTAAAAAACTTACAACTCTATAGATTTTATTTTTAACCACAAATTTTTTGATCTGGATCATATTTTATTGTATAAGAACCTATGATAGGTCAATTAATATCTATGGTGAATCCTTTTAAGATATAAAATTGTTTCTTTTTGGAACCCTTGAGGGTCTGACAGTGTTAACATGATATAATTTGGTGATGTAATAAAATTTAGGTCTATAAACATTGTCGAAAAAGAATTTAGGGACCCAAACTTCCTTATATTTTTAAAGAAGATCATAAGAAATATGGATAGACTTTTGCCTTCCATATATTTCATTTTTAAAATAACATTCATAAATAATATGTATATATATATGAAAATATTTTTAAATTTATTTTGAGAAACACATTTTACAAAAGTAGTGGTTTTTGAAGAACATTCATTATTGTTTAAAAAAAACATGATTATTTATTTTAACACATTGAGATCCAAGGATCATATTAATATTTTTTTCACCATGGGTGAATTTAGAAAGTGATATGTTTAGATCCTTGATTTTAATTTTTAAAACATGAATATTGGGATAATTTTTTAATTACAGAATCAAATCATAATTTTATTTTAAAGATTGATCTTTTTCTTCAACCACTTATATTACTTTTCAAGATTTTTATATAAATAATCAAGTTGAACAAAACCATTTTGGAGTTTATCATAATAGTATTCAATTTATTCATAGGTTATGGATCTTGAAGAGGAAGAAGAGAAAGAAGAAGAGGATTGAGAAGTAGATTGAGACATTGGAGTTCTAACCTTCTTACCATCCTCGAGATATGACATGATCCATTTTGGACTTTAGCTTCTTGAGGAGGTTGATTTATCACTATCACTCCATGTTGAAAATTTTATATATTTATTTCCTTTTTTATAATATTTTAACATGTTTTTTAAATAGGGTTATCTGATATTATGTGAACCGTTTTATTTAATTTGTAACATGTTACTTATGGAACATCAATTATATCTTAATTTTTGACACATTATAATGATTTCTTATTCTTTATAATCTTTTTCACCATTTTGAAAAGTTTTTTAAGTTCTAATTCATTATTTGTGTCAATTTTGGAAGAATAATCATCTTGTATTTCTTTAAAAAAAAATTTCTTCTTGTTTTCTTTAACTTTCATTGCTTCATTAACCATTTGGTGTTTCATCATCATCTTATATTCCATTTAGGATTTGATAATTTCTTCAACCTATATATTTTTTATGTCTTTGGATTCTTGAATATCTATCACTTTTGGATCCCATAAACTTGGTAAAATCTATATTATTTTCTTTAATAGATTTCTTATGGATAAGTCATCACCAAGAGATTATCTCCATTAAAATGTTTAGTGAAATTTGTAAACATGATTGTAATAGATTCATTTTCATGCATATATAAAATTTAAAATTCTTGATGATAAATATCAAATATAGTGCTCTTTAATTTATTTTTTTCTTCATGAGTAACTTCAAATAATTTCTATATTTCATTGGATGTTTTAAAAGTAGATATTATATTAAAATTATTTTGATCTAAACCATAATACAAGGAATTCATAGCTTTGTTATTAAGTTTAAAATTCTTAATATCTTAAGGAGTCTATTTTTCTACATATTATTTAGTTGAAACATACACATGCATTACCATTTTCCAAATTGGATAACTAATAATACCAAGAAAAGTTTACATCCAATTTTTTAAATATGAGTAATTTGAACCATCAAATAAAGGATTAGGCATATAATATTTAGATTCCATTTAAAAATAAAACTTTGAAAACCAATAAATATTTTAAAAAAAATAAAAAATTGAAAACAAGAATTTAAAATAAAAAAATCTCTCCTTTGATACCAAATTATGGTATTCAATAATAAAAAGTATTTTCAAAAATATATTTTTGAAATATATTCGAAGAAAACCTTTGATACCAATTATTGGGTTAAAGAAATGGCAGGGGGTGAATTTACTTTTTAAAAATTAAAGTGAATAAATAAATTGATGTAAGAAAATATATGAAAATATAATACAAGATAGTGATAATATTAAAGTAAATCATAATATAAATTAAAACAAAGAAATTAAGTGAAATCATCATGGAAAAGTAAATATGTAAAGTAAATAAACATGGAAAACTTTGATAACGGAGTTTAAAAATAAAACAAAAAGGTGAAACTATGTCTCCTCCCATAAATAAGGGTTGAGATGGAATATAACCCATTGGTTTTAATAGGAACCAAGAAACAAAAAAGTCACTTTATTTTGAATGGAGAAAGAAATAAACCAAGAACCACTGGTTTTAACAAAAACCCAAAAACAGAAAAATAATCCCTTTACTTTGAATGGATAATAATGAAACCAAATGAATAATTGCATTTGAAAAAATAAATAAAGAAACCAATAGTGAGAATTGGGAGAAAATATATGGTTTTAATTTTTGGAAAACCTGCTACAATGTCATATTAACTCTCACTAAAAGATATGAAGTAGAAATACAGTGTTTGAGAGAAACATTACACATGAGAGAGAGGGATACAATGGGTTATACAATAAAGAAAAAAGGCTCAAGAAGAAGAAATAGAAAGGAAATAAAGATAGAAATAGAACAAAGATATTTGATGGAACTTGATGATAGTTGATGAAGATCATGACTTTAGAAGTTTCCATTTGATGTTCACAATTCCCATGGAGAATGATCAATTTTAAATTTCTTGGGAAAGGAAGGGAATGATGGAACTTTAATGACATATGAATATAGAGTAATAATCCTTGAGTGTGTGATATCAAAGATAATTTATTTTGATTCATACTATACTTGGATGATGTTTCATACCTCTATTGTCCTCCTTTTATAGCCTTCTAGGATGCTTAGATAGTACAAGGTCAATCCAAGACTTTAAGAGATGAGAAGTAGCATTTTTGACCCTCATTAATACTACCCATAAAGTTCTGGAATGCCGACACTGGATATACACCCGATGAGATTGGATAATCAGTGTGTAAGACAGTAGTTTCTACATGATTGTATACTCCACCGACTACCCGATTATCTCTACTAGCTAGCATGTGGAGTGATTCTAGAGATGGGTTCTACTAATTGTTATACCGACTAGATGGTTCACACTTATTAGTTGGTTGATTCTTCACTATTACACATCACATGGAAAAGATAAATTAAACCTATTTTGAATCCAACCTTATTATGGTTTCCTTACTACCATTATAACTTAATATAAACATAAGAAATACATTATAAACAAAATGAAAAAAAATTAAAAACAAATTAAAGTGCTTGTGATAATTAAAACAATTACACTACACGGTACAAAAATACCCTCTAGTAGGAATTATACATGTTATATGTGTCATTAGATATTCTAATTTGTGGACTTGTGTATTGGTACTTATACTTGAGATTATTATTAATGTATATCCTGAATCATGTACT
This sequence comes from Viscum album, assembly GCA_963277665.1. Classification (NCBI taxonomy): domain Eukaryota; kingdom Viridiplantae; phylum Streptophyta; class Magnoliopsida; order Santalales; family Viscaceae; genus Viscum; species Viscum album. Next base: position 452,145,166 of record OY728137.1, on the reverse strand, counting down.
TTAATAGATTTTCAAAAACTATTACAACATATTCTTATGATGAATTAGGATATGTTGGGTATATAATAAGTGATAGGACATTAATTAATATATAAATAAAGGGTTTGTGTATTCCATTTTAATGTAAGTACATATCTATAGACCATTAAATTAAATATAACTATCTGATTAAGTCACAACCATGAAATTTTATCAACAATTTCATTTTAGGAAGTTAAATAGAGATATATCATGCATATAGGTTGACGGAATAAGTAATGAAGCCTACTTGATGACATATCAGGAGAAATTGACTAAATTACACAATGAGTTTTCATATGAGGTTGTTGTAATTGCAACATTAAATTAATGGTTTCCTTGATGAGTTTTTAGATTCAAATCTTTTACTTTAAGCCAGTTCACATAATTCCAATAAGTAATAATCCTAGGTTGTCACACATTAAGTTTTTTAAGAACCTAAATTTAATATTATTTTAATATAATATTATAAAAAATATTATTTTCAAGTTCTAAGAAATAATAATTATTTGAGTTATGTTGATATCATAGATTCAATGACCAATTATTCAAAATAATAAATATGCAAGTTAGATATAAAATAAATATTTATTCACTAGTTAGTGAATATAATATTCATTTATTTATTGAACCAATAATACAATGACATTTTTTTTAAATAAATAGGTATTATTAAAGGTTCTATAAATGCTAAGGAATATTGAAAAATCAAGTTATGGGACTACAAAAAAATGATATATCTTATTTAATATCATTAAAAAAATCATTTATTTATTTAAGAAATAATATTTAAACATCCTAGAGTTTTTTACACATTAAGTAAATAATCACAATAATAACATTATTATTCGGTGTTGAGTTTACTTTAGATTAAGATATTGGTTAAGGGAATTTATGTAAAAATTAATTCTCAGACACATGTATATAAATCCGATTATATCATTTTCTAACACATATAAGATTGTATGCATAATGGATTCTCTATAGAATCCTCTCAACAAAATAGAGAAATTTTGAAGTACTATATAAAGAAATAAAAGGTAATTGATCCTCTTCCTCCCTCTCAAGGTCTAGACAACAAGAGAGTCTTTCATGTGTGGAAATATTCTTGGTGTGATCAAATAAAAATGACGCAAGATGTTTTGTCCTATTGTGCTAGCACTCAGAGTTCCAACTACAATGTTTTGAGATTCATGTAACATGTGTTGATACCACTAGAGGGATTTTACCCTTGGTTACTTCATCACAATGATGCTATGAAAATAATGCTAAACCCATTAGAAGATGGACAAATAATCCTTATATGAGGTAATTCTTGTCTATAAATTAATTATAAATTATATGTAAAAAATACCCTCTATGAATATTATGGGTTTTATTTATCCTATTATGAGGATTTCTTCCAAGGAAACTAATGAAATCCATTGCTGGGAATGAGACCAACCACTTACACCACACCCTAGAACCTTCATAAATCTTTTTGGATAATTTTTGACCATGTTATATGTACTTTAATGTAAAAATATATTTTAACATAAAAAATTCATTTTTGATCAATTTGACTAAGTTGTAACCAAAATATAGTCTATTCCTATGGGTCAAAAATTAATCTATGATCATCACCATATAATTTCAAGAAAATCTGATATATTTGACTCAATTTTGACTATGTGATACATGTTTTTATATTAAAATCAACTTTTAACAAATAAAATGCATTCTAACTTATTCTGAGAAAACTACATGTTATATTAGTATGATTTTTGTTCATAATGTTCACAAATTAATCACCATTAATTCTCTTATAATTCCATGAAAATTATAGATCTTTTTCTTAATTTTTAGTATATTATGCATATTTTCAACTTCAATAATTAGTTTTTTTAAATATATCCAAACCGAACATCATATTGTAATGTAGTTAATTTGTACATGTCAAAAAATAATTAGATATCATTGTTGTATATTTTCATAACAAACTAATTTCATTTGACTAGTTTTGATCCCATGAAATTCTTTTTTTTTAATTTTTTTAACATGAAAATTTATTTTTGATTATTTTGTCCAAACTAGAAATTGAATTAGTGTTCAATATATTCCTATAAGTCACAAATTAATATATGTTTTTTTTATTTTCATTCAAATCAGATATATGTCACTTTATTTTTGTGATGTGTTATAAATTTAAAAATTAAAATTGAATTTTATCTTGAGAAATACACTTTTTTCACTTTTACAAAATATGTCATCCAATTTATGTGAGTTACACTCTTATAAGTTTGAAATTAATCAATTTTTTTGATTGATTTTGATCAACTGAAGTATATTTTTATGTTAAAAAAATATTTATCTTGAAGAATGTTTAGGAAAACTACTATAATTATATTTCTAGAATGAAATATTAAATAATAAAATAGTAATACAACACACCTATTGAATCTGATGAATAATAAGTTATATTACCTATAGAATTATGACAATGAAAACTAGCTGCATCTATAACATATAATAAATAATGATTATATTGTTTCCCCTCACCCTTGAGAGGAGAATTATCAATAAAAAAATAAAAAAATGAAGGCCTTCAGGCCATTAAAAAAATAACTATTATACCGTCATACCCATAGTGTCATATTTATATATGAACTAATTATTTATCATATTATTGTTATTATTATTCCAATACTTTTTCATTGAAATTTTGAAAAAATGGAGAATCTGAATAGGATGCATTGTTAACATACAACTAGTACTATTCCTGAACTCATACCATGTAAGGGGGAGTGATATCTCTAGTGGGGTGTTCATGATAGGCACAATATTTACAAAACCATGTGGACCACCCTTATATATGCGGTTACTTTGTAGTGGATATCATATGGTTGGCATATAGATTTCCATGTGAACAAACTATATATCCTATCCAGAAATTTGAAATTGTGAAATTATAGACTACCCCTACTAAATTTAACTTTTTCCCTCTTCCTTATCCCCCCCATTTTTGAACCACATACCTATCACATGTTAATATTCTATTCTCCCTTCACTTATATTTTTTTGTATCTTTCACCTAAAATCACTTAGATATCATCAAGTGGATTATCTTCCCTTGTTCATTTTCTATGCTCCCTCAGGGTTTTATTCTTTCTATATATCCATGGAGGCCTAGGTTTTGTGTTAGTGAAACCTTATCAGGGGAGTTATTGATTATAAGGGAATATATTCTTATTTTATTGTTTTAATTTCACCATTGGTGAGTGGTTTCATTGGTTAAGGTATATGGTTCCATGCTTTACCCTTGTTTGAAGAACCATGGGTGCATGAAATTATGAAGTGGATTTTTCTAATGGTTTTAAAGTATTGTATGCCCATGTTAAGGATTTATTATTCATTTTATAATTGTTTTAAACTAGTTCTTATTATAAAAGTAATTAAGTTAGTTTAAAATCATGTTTCACTCATGGAACATGAGGATTTAGTTTCTAAGTTTTATAAAATACTAATTTGAGTAAATATTAATTTGAATTGATTATTCTTCATGGGTTTAACATCCTCTATTGTTTTTAATGTATGAGAATTTTAAGTTAATGTAATTATATTTTTTCCTCTAATGTACATATCTATTTAGAGGATGGGTTTTTATCTCTAAACGTATGGGTTTCTAAGGGTAAGTATTGAGGAAGTATTTACCTTCATGGTGGATGGAAAATAGCCACTATATCACCAGTGGAACCCAAGGGACAAAAAATAGTGTTCCTATGAATATATCAAGACCAACAGACCAGTTGGTGGCCAAGGAAGAATGCATGGAATTTTTTGAGTCACACTGGCTAGTTGGTGTCCAGTCACTAACCACTCAGTGTTGTCTACTGACTGGTCAGTGCAACAAGTTTGAGGGTAAAATAATTATCCCCACAAGTTTTAATTTCTCTCAGTTGAAACCTCCTTTAACTCAAAATTCCAAACCCCTTGTCCTAATTCATACATCAGACCACTCCCTTGGTCCTTTGTCTCTCCAACACATATTCCTTGGTCTCCCCAATTGTTTATCTATTTTGGAAATAAGAACGATACGTTTTCTCTCTAGATCCATTCTAAATCCATCTTTATTTTGGTAAGTAGAGCATGGATCTATATAAGATATGTGTTTTCCATGAAGATACAATGATTTTTCCTTCTTTCTTCATAGATCGGTATAGGATCTTGAGAATTGATTCCATTTCTTGATCAAATAGAGATCTACCTTCTATAATAGGTGTTCTTTTAGTAATTTTTCTTAAATCATAATCATAGACCTATTCTTGAAAATGGAATGATGATGTAACCTTTATCTGTTGAAGAATTCATGGTAGATTAGTGGTTACATCAACATTTCAATGAAATCTCATTGATCAGAGTTAGAATTAACAAGAACAATATCATTTTCAGAAAATCATTTCTAGAATGATCATCATGAGACTTTATCCTTATTGAATATACTTTCTACTGATGTATTATTACTAGATTCATGCTCATTGGATACAACCACATCTCTATTCAAGAATTGGCGATAAATCCATGATCTATTATTTGAACAATGATGAATTTGATGAATTTGAATCCTTCATTAGACATACCTTAGTTTTGGATCCATTTATAAACATATAAAATTATGTGATTCTAGAATCATGTTATTTACTTGGATTTCCCTTGAGTCTCCATTCTAAAATTCTGATTGATGAATCAGAACCCATATTTGGCACCCTTGACATGTGTTCTTCTTCTTTATGGTGTGTAACATGGTTCATTCTTAGATACTTTATGAGCTTTGTAGTTTTTTTAAAAAAACTTCTAGGTGTGAAGTTTCTTTCCATTTGGGTATACTATATACACTTATTTCCATGATATGATTCATGTGTTGGTATTGACTATGTTCTCTATTTATGGTGATTTATTGTGGGTGCGTGCATTATCATGTTACCCATATATGATGTTTTTTCCATGATATTTGTTAGAGTAAATTTTATTCATATTCTATGTTGATTTAAAAGAATTTTTTAATGATATTGTATTTATCATGATGACATGCTATGTATGTTTATCATGTTTTACCTTATTGTGTATTATCTTGTCTTTTAATGTTTGGTGCTTGGTACACGTGATAGGTATCCTTAGTGGTATTATTACCCCTTAGATGGGAGTGAACATGATGTGAGATGATGATGGTGGAACATGATATCCTTGTGTCCTAGATGAAACTCTATTCCTTGAAGATTCCGAAGAACATGCAAAAACTTGATGCATTGTGGATGTTGACTTGTGTGTCAACTAAATTCCTTATAGATTATGAGTAACATGTATACTTGATGCCTTGGTGATTTTGATTGACATTTTGATATCATTATTTCTGTTTCTGATCATTTCCAAAGACCATTGATTGTATTTCCAATAGGGAGACAATGTAGGAATAACTAAGGATTTTTTGTTGGCTTGGTTTTCTCATAACCACTTGGTATATGATTTTTTTTGTTGTGTCTGATTTTGGATTTATTTTTATTATAAATGTTTAAAATTTTTAAGGATTAATTACTGGTGTAATAATAGATTTCATTATTCACACTCTACATGAGTATCTTGTTGTGTGTGCAAACTTCATGTATTGGGATCCGAGTAAGGGAAAGCCTGTGGCTAATGGCTGAGCCATGGAGCATGGAGCTAGTGGAAGACTAGGAAAACCTCTAGAGGACTTAATAATTTGTTTATTTATTTACCTTCTGTACATTTACACTGTGATTTGACTTACCACATTTGGATCCCATTTATTACCTGTTTGACATGTGTTCTTTTTGATTGTTTATTTTCCAAAAGATACTATGATCATTATATTATTTATAATTTGGTTTTATTATTATTTTTTCTATAATATGAAACCAAGGGTATATTCTTCCCACTCATAGACTTATACCCACTATAATATTTGGTATCTTATTGCATATGGGAGGTGAGCATGAGATTATGCGAGACTCAAGCTCTGACCAGATTGTTCGGGATGGGGAATTTAAAAATAACATCATCGAACCATTTTATTTTTTTTCTTTTTGGATTAAACTAGGACATGGTATAAAGGAGATATCTACTTGGGACTCAGGTAGAGGATTTTACTTGTACATAGACAAAACAAGTGTAATAGATTTCTGAGTTACCACCAATAGGATTTATGTTACATTATTATGAAATTTTGGGCATGTTCATACATCATGGTTGGGAATGTAGGTTCACATTCCATATATATACATATTTTTGTACAATATATTAGTTATTTAATTTAATTTATTGATTTGTGATATATATTTAGGATGGATTCTCTATTGTGAGATATATCTATTTTTCCTTTCTATTATGATATATCATTATTGGAATTAATTATTTGGATGGAACATGTTGTTGTGTTATTGTATAGATATGATGACTATGTCTAACATGTTAGGATGGAGACCTAGGTTAGTTCTAGGAGAGATATACATTGGGTTGTCGATAGAAATTTAGGGGAATAATTTATGTGATCCTATAGAATTATTAGGATCCTTCTTAAATTTTCTATAAGTTATCTTCATGTTTCAGAATATTCCACCATGTAGATGTCTAGTGGGACTTCTTAATGTGTAGGAGGATGCTGTAGAGCATGATCCCACACCCACTCTAGTAGTTTAGGAAAAAAGAACACTTCAATCAAAATTATTCTACCTAGTGCATATGTAAGGTGGGAGAGTCACCAAGACTATTGTCAAATATGATTGAGACTTTTATCACTAGCATCCTCTATATTTATATGGCACTGGAGGCCCTTGAGATGTTGGGGGCTGGATTCAGATTATCGAGAGGTTCTTTATAATACCCCAAGATTTTATGAAATACTTTTTTCAATTAAATTTAATTTTTTTGATAGCTTGTATTAAAAAAAAATCTGATTTTAGATTTCAATACATGCAACACCAGGTTTAGATTGTATTACATGTAACACTGAGTTTTAATAAAACAAGACATACTATTAAAATATTATTATTTAATCTGACCTTTGTCACCTAGCCATTGGAAAGATAGGTGTGAATAGGATTGAATAAAATTTTAAAATATATGGTTTCCAAAAAATATAAAATTAATTCTTTGGTTAGTAATTAATTATAAATGAAAATAAAAACCATTTTAACATAAAGGAAATCATTTTCTGAAAAACTATTTTTATACACACAAACACATTTTATCTCAATAAATTAAATAAATAACTTTTATTGAATTATTTTAATAAAATTTATATATGATATATTCAATAAAATGTTTTAACATTCATTATATGTTTTTTTTCTAGGAATGAGATAAGAACAAATCTAATTTTACTCTTAAAATAATATTTTTCTAAAAAGCAGTTTTGTCTCATTTTGTGCACTTATTTTTAAAATTATTTTTTTAATATTTTAGAAAATTTATTTGAAAAAATAAAATTCATTTTTGAAATAATTATTTTTAATTATCTTAGTGTGAATTTTTTTTTATAATTTTCTATAACGATAAAATCTTTGATGAATAGTGAAAAATACTGGTTTTTATTAATAGTTTTAATTTATTTCGAAGAAATTAAAAATGTAAAAATTAATTTAATGTGGTTTTAAAATTAAAATTAGTTCAATTATATATTTATTAATACAATTTATTTCATTGGAATCAATTTAATATTTAATTTTTATGTTAAAACTTTTTAAACTTATGACAATATTCTCTTTGGAAAACCACCTTTTCATTATTGCTACAGGTTTAATTTTAAATTAAATTATGTCACTTATATGATTTAATTTGAAAAAAATTAATCCATATTTGGAATAATAATATTTAATATTATATAATATTTTCAAGTTAATTTTTTACCATAATGAATAGTAAAAACTATAAAGAAATATTTACTGCGGTTATGGTAAAAACAAGTTTACTAGGGGAGGGGTTAAACTAAAAAGATAAAAGAAAAAATGACTTATAAATTTATCCAAAACAAATTTTATGGAAATATTTTTAACTTAAATTTTCTATTTTTTGATAATGAGACATTTTGGATCCTTTTGGTATGTAGAAAATGTGGGTACAATTTTTTCTTTTCAAAAATTTCCTGTGTCCTCTCCCCCTCTTATTAAAGGCCACCCCTCTCCTCACCTATTAAAACTTCAAAAAACCTTTGCTTAATCAAATACCTAAAAAAATACATTATTTAATTTTTTTCTCACTTCCTATAGTCTTCATTTTTATTATGAATCTCTCCTGTGAAGGTTTTTGGCGAAAACCCAAAGTGGTTGTCCGAAGAAAATGTAACTTTTTCAAAGGATCATTTTTTTTATTTCTTATTAAAAGGCCTTCAATCCTTATATAAACATAATTATATAATAAAATAATTATCTTACATATAATTATATGTTATTACGTTATGTTCATGACCTATATCCATCTAAAATTCCCTCAAATGGGAAGAAACCGTCAATCATGTGTACGACAGACTACCACCATGCGAACCGACGTAGTTCGTTTTCCTTTACAGACTCTCACAGATTGTTATATTTATGAATTTAAAGTATATAAATTATATTTATTAAAAAATTATACTTTTTTAATTATGATATCACACATAAATTTTTACCTTCCATTCTATGGGGAATATGATAAAGTCACTCGTGTGTATGGTAGACTATCGCCTCATGAAGTGATGTGATTCATTTTCACTAATGATTTAAATGGAATGTAATAAGGAAACATTTTATGAGTATATGTTATATTTATGACCTGAACATACTTATGGAAATATAATATCAAATCTAACTTCTTACCATCCAACTCGTCAGAAAATAATAACGTCGCTCGTGTGTATGGAGAACTATCACCCCACGAACCAATGTGATGTGTTTTTCATTTCCATTTAAATTGGATTGTAATAATAATATATTAAATAAAGATACATGATATAATTTAAATAATAAATATTATTAAAGTAAAATTTATTAATTAACTTTTTTCATTTCATCCATTAAGAAAAATGGAAACAGTGTTCATGTATACGTACAACCTATCATCTCTATGAACAATGTATTTGATCCTTCTACCTATAAATTTTATGAATGATTTTAAATATTTATATAATTTAAATTTTTTATATTAATATCATGGTTAAAATTCTAGATATTATTTCATGATGATAAAACTGCAAGGAATAAAATTACCAAATGATAACATATATGAGAAAATAAATCAATTATTACTTGAAATAATGATTTTAAAAAAGAATTGTTAATAAAATGTTGATAAAAGGTTATAAGTAAATATTATATGATATGATATATATATGAGTATGTTTATATAATATGTGTATAATAAGCCTATATTTCTTATCTAGGAGGTTTAAACATGTACAAAGGATATCGATACTGAAGTCATGATATCTTCATATCACTTTTATTTTCTATGAGATACATGGCATATTAACCATTGGTTTATTTTATGTGGTGTATATACTGGCCATGAATGTATTTTATAATTATTATCCTGAAAATTATATGGATTTACCTATCTATTTTAGTATCTCTATTTCATAGGTTTTATAGTTCATAAGTTACCAAAGTGTTGAAGGATTTTTGTCTCAAATTTCCTTCTTTGGGAAATAAGTTGTGTTATGAAACTATATCTTTCATGAGGTGTATATAATTTTCATTTGACTCATTATATAATGTTTTTTTGTTTTCATGAAATATATATTTTTTAATGTTATTATTTCATGGGGCTTATGATTTAAATGTTACCAAAGTAGTAATGATTCTATGTTACAATATCATTATTTATCGAGATTGTTTATGGTTAAGATTATGATGATGATATCTTATGATCTATCTCCCAATAAAATCATTAATTTTATTCTCCCATGGTTATTTCTTGAGATTAAAATTTTTTCCTTTCATTTTACTCTCTTTAAGTACACAAGATATCAAAGATACGTTTTAAGGAAAAACTTACTTTATCTCTCTCTTCAGTTGAAAATTATTTTTCTTCCATGTTCATGTTTTATAAAAATGGTTTAACAAAAGTTTTTAATATTCAATAATTATTTTTTAAATACATTTTTACCCATGTTTTAATGGTTTAAAAGGAAAATTCTTATCATTTTCCAAAAAGGATTGTTTTACTCTTTATATAAAATATGAAAGGAATCATTGTTTTTAAATATATAAGATAGGAATTAAATTTACTTCCATCATGAGATATTTGTGATTTAAATATTCCTTTATAAGTTTCCATGGTTATTTTCAAATAAAAGGAATTTGAAAATATTTTATGTTTTAGAAAGTTTTTTTAAATTGGAAAGGATATTTTCCTCTAGAAAATTTTAATTGATATTTAAATATTATTTTATAAGATTCCAAGTTTATCTTCAAAGAAAAGGATTTTGAAAATGTTTTATTTTTTAAAATGTTTTTTTTCAAAGTGGGAAGGTTATTTTTCTAAAGAAATTTTCCAAGTGATATTTCAAAATAATTTTCTATCTAAGATTACATCCTTTGATGTTACTTATGCTTTATTAGGGATATGATCCAATGAAACCATTATTATTATTTCTATGAATGGTATATGTTTGTGATGAAAATATGTTTATGGAACCCATTCCCTTTCCACAAGTTATGTTATGATGAAATGATAAATGTATTATGAAACCCATTTATTTTCCATGGGTTAAGCTATGATGAAATGTTTATAAAATCCATTTCTATTCATGGGTTCTGATATGATGAATATTGTATGATCTTGTGAAAAAAATGTGTATGATTTTCATTATGTTATGTTGGTTATGTTATAATCAAATAAGGCGGTCACACTATAACCAAGGACAATCGTTATGTTATAACCAATATGTGTGGGACCTATATATACCTCTAATTAATTGGGTAAATCTTTATATATCATGAGATCACAATGGGAAATAAGCTGATGGTATTAATCCACAATGTGAAATAGACTGATGAGATTGATTCACAATGGGAAACATGCTGATGGGCTTGATCCACAATGGGAAACAAGCCACTGGAGTTGATACAAAATAGGAAACAAGTGATGAGGCCTGACCCTCTATGTTTGATGATATTGGTAGTTAAACTTAATAAATGAAATCGTTTCTATACCTATATTGGTGATACACTTTTATGAAATAATCTTATGGTTTATGAATTATTATGATTTCATACTCTTATGAATCATGACTTTTATAATGATGATATTTTTTTCAATGAAACATGTTTATGATCTATAAAAGTTTGGTTATGAAATTTGTAAGTTGTATTCATGTTATCATACCCTTATACTTATCATATTATTTAATTTTATTATAGATTTATATCTACCATTTTTACCCTTATTGAGAATCTAAGATAACCCTTTATAATGTTTCCTTTACCTAGGTTATAATGAAAGGTATTATCTATGATATGTTTAAGAAGGATGATAGTTATGAAGAAGTTAGTGGGAAATGATGTGGTTCACTTATGAACTAGTTTTTTATGTTTCTAAGTTTCTAAAGTCACTAATAAATTATGATCCTCGGTGATGTATTTATATAATGTAATGAATATTAATCTAAAAATATGTGGTATTTATGTATAAGAAGCCTGAGTCATTATAATCTTTGACTTGGTAGAAACCTTGGATGATCAAAAAGTGAAGCTTGTGACTTCTATACTGCAAGGTACTACTAGATGATGGTGAGATGTTATGCTTCAGGCTATAAGGCATGAGGGTATCACATGGGTAAAATTTAAGGAGTTATTTCTAATTATAATGATGGTGGACTAAGCTTAGAAGTTTACATTGTGTACTTCTAAGGAGAAGTGTTGCCTATTAATATTATTGTCCAAGTGGAGGATGGATGCTTTGAAGGATTATGGATTGATGACTTGTTCCCCCTTATTGATCACATATTCTCTCTTAGATTGGGTTAAGACTATTCAGGAGTATGAAACTGAGTGTGTCATAACATAGAAGTGGCTAGTAAGAGGTGATCCGATGTTTGAGTGGTCCATGGATGTCGATAATGTTATCATAATACATGGGAGAGTTGTAGTCCCTAACTCTATTAAGGAGGAGTTGATAAGGTACTTCCATACCTGTAGATGGGTGGTATATACTAATGAAAAAAAATATACCATGAAATCACCTGCATGTTCTAGTGGATAGAGATAAAGAGATAATTTTTTAGATTTTTTTCTAATTCTTTTTCTTCTAGAGGATAAAGCCCGAGCACTAATGTCCTGGTGGTTTTCCCCAGCTACTTCTGATGCCTATGTAGAAGTGGGAGGGTGTCATGATGGACTTTATAATGAGGTTACCTAGGATCCTGAGGAGTCAGAATGCTATTTGGGTGACTATCGATTAGCTGACAAAGGTTTCCCACTTTTTACTGATTTGGGGGACTCACTCTGTGAATGAGATAGGGAAGCTATACATCCATGAGATCATACACTTACATAGAGTACCCTTGAGAATTATGTCCAACAAAGATGCACATTTTACCTTTCACTTTTGAAAGGGATTTAAGAAGTCCCTAAGGACTCATCTGATATTGACCATAGTGTACCATCTTTATATAGATGAACAATCTAAGGGGATGATTCACATACTGGTGGATATGCTTTAGGCTTGTGTCCTTGAATTTGGCGGAGCTTGGTATGATCATCGAGACTTGGTTGAGTTTGTATAAATGTTTTTACTATGATTCAATTAATATGGAACCTTATGAGGCTCTTTATGGGTGTCCACATCATACACTTCTCTGTTATCATGAGGTGGGTGAGGTAGCAGTTGTGGGATCCATCTTAGTATAAGAGATATCTAAGAAAGTACAACTAATCCAGAAGAGGTTGATCATAAATCAGAGAAAAAAAAGTTGTATTCCAACTATAGAAAAATACATTTGGAGTTTTCTATAAGAGATCAAGTATTTATTATAGTGATTACTCAGTTAGGCCATCGACATTTAAAGAAGTAGAGGAAACCATCACCACACTATGTTGGACCCTTTGAGATCACCAATTGTGTTGGGATAGTGGAATATCATTAAGATATTCCTTCTTACTACCAAAGTATGCATGATGTGTTTCATGTGTCATATCTCTAAAGGTATATTCTTGATCATACATATTTTATTGATTATGAGGATTTTGATCTTAATACCGATGCATCATATGTGGAGAGCTCAGTGTGTATAATAGATTGAATTGAGAAAGTCCTTTGAGGGAAGATGATACCACTAGTCTGTGTTCTATGGAATCATGGATGGATACTAAAGGAGATTTTGGGGAGAGAGGATTATGTTTTAACTCTATAGACTATGTTTTTTAGTAAAATCTTTAAAGGTACTTCTCATGTATGATAAGTCATTATAGGGGGAGAACTGTAACATCCTCACTTGTTTTTGATGTATAAGAATGTAAATTTAATGAAATCCACTTTTTCCTATATTCTTTGTGTTAATTTAGTCTAATGGTATGATTTTTGTAGTTGAGGTTTTGAAGAAGGATTAGCCTTGATGGTTGATGGAAAATAGTCATCAGCTATTTTGGGAACCCACCATCTAACTAGTGGCCAAGGAAAAATTCAAGGATTTTTTCTAGGCACACTGATAGGATGGTGAGGCCCACCTACTAGACGGTGTTCCTAGTTCATGTATATAATTAATACACCCCACAAGTTTTAATTTCACTTAGTTTCTACCCCCTTTAACTTGTAATTAAAACCCCCTTGGCCTAATTTGAACTTAACCTTCCCTTGGTCCTTTGGATCTCTGACACTTATTTCTCGGTCTCCCCAAAATTTTCTAATCTAGAAAGTAATAACAATGATTTTTATCTCTAGATTCATTACTAATTTGTCTTTCTATTTAAGAGTATATAATGTATGTATGTTATATATGTTTTTTCCATGAAAATACAATGATGTTTTCCTCCTTTATCCATATATCAGTGGATGATCTAAATCATTTATGTTGTTTCTTGATAAAAAATAACTACCTTTTACAATGGGTTTTATTCAGGTAAGTTTTCTTAAATAATCAACCTATAACTATTCTTGAAAATAGAATGAAAATGGAACCAAAATACCTTGAAAAATTCATTTTAGATTGGTGGTGACATCGATGTGTCAAGAACCTCTCATTAAAAAGAGATAGAATTCTCAATAATGGTGTAATTTCTGGTAAGCCTTTATAAAATAATCACCATGAGACTTCATCCTTCTTGAAACTAAATTCCATTGATAAATTATTAATGTATTAATGATATTTGGATAAACCCAAGGATATATTCTAGAAATGGAGATGAATTCATAATATATTATTCAAATGACGATGAATTCAGGGAATTGGAATCATTCCTTAGACATACCTCATTCTTTGATTCATTGACTAACATAAATAGGTATGTGATTATATAATCACCTTATTGACTTGAATTTATTATGATTCATCATTCTAAACTTCTTCTTGAAAAACCATATCCAATTTTAGGCACCCTTGACATGTGAGCTTCTTCTCTGTGGTGTGAAACATGGTTCATTCTTTAATCCTTGACAAAATTTGTAGTTTTTGATCAATAAACTTGAAGAAATAAGTTCATTTACATTTGGGGATATTATATACACTTGTTTACATAGTATGATCCATGTGTTGGAATGGTTTTTTTCTCTATTTATGTTGATTACTTATGGATTTTTATGTTGTCGCATTTCCCATATATGATCCTTGTTCCATGAGATTTTTAGAGTAGATTATTATGACATCCCATAAATTTCATACACTTTATTTCATGATTTATTACATAATGAAACTCTTAATACAATCCCAAAAGATCAATAGACCTAGTTTATTTTGGAAACTAGATACATAGAATAATAACTTAAAACATGGATGCGACAACATTATTTAAAACTCATTAAGATGCTTTTAAAATTCCATCTCCCTTATAAAACTACATAGGATAACCAAGGGATGTACATAAGAAAGAAATGAGCTATAAATCTCTGTAATGGAATAATAAAAGAATAACATGATGAAAGTAATACATGTGATTAAAGAGGCAAATAAAGGTTACATAAAAGTGGTGATAATCATAAACATAAACATCGATGGATGATATAACATGGTAACATCAAGGAAACTTATGAATGTGGCCACAATATAAAACATGACATCATAAAAATAATCCAAGTATAATCATATAGATATCATTATATAGTGTTATTGTGATAACCTCCTATGCACCATACATAGTATCTCATGAGATAAAAACATTACCCAAATTATTGTAGGGATATATAATTCTGGGCCCACCCTTCATATTCATATCATTTACATGCATTTATGTGTCACATGGGTCAAGAAACATATGAAAATATTTCATCAATTTTAATCCCAAGATTAATGAGTTTGGGTTAAATACATAGAAGTTCCCAATCAAGGAAGGATATGCACATCTAGGTGAAAAAACTTGATTATAAATGGGGATGATTATTCACTACACAAAGTTTTGGCATTGAAAATTTTAGGACCATTTTGGTAACATAATGGCTATACATAAAGATTCATGGAAGGGTTTAATGAGAGTTAAATGTGGTATTTTTTTTTGAAATCACAAGGATATTAAAAGGAATGTTTAAAAACATATTTTATCATGAATAATTGTAAATAAAAGGTTATAATTGAAAGACATTTCTCAAATAGAGAGGAGGAGAGGATCCCTTTCCTTGGGAGGGCGCTAGAAAAATATTGGGAGGAGCTTCTTAAGATATTGGTAACATATTGAGAGGGATTTAGAGAGGTAGATACATAGTAACTTAATTATCAATGGTTTTTGAGTAAATATTCATTTTAGGTTGGGTGAGTATTTATAAAAAAAGAGAGGGAAATTATTTATTAATTTCAAAACTTAGGTTATGTACTCTATATAATAAACTAATAAAAACTATAAACCATCCCATGGGGTTTTCCATTGGTTTCTAACAAATAGGAGTGATTTTCAATATTTTATAAGGCCAATAACTAAAATTATCAAAATAATACTATTAGTGATGTGGAAGTGAGTCATGTTCATAAATAATTGATTTTAAAACCATAAAATATAATATAATTTTTGGAGGATTCATTAAAGGTTTATAAAATTGATCAAACAACTTCAAAAAAAAATTATTTTAAAAGTTAAATCTATATTTGTTCGTGGATGAATTATATGGTATTTATTACATCATTTTTTGTCTTTTCTAATGTCATAATACATACCATATATTTATACCATATTTAATTTTTACCAAAAAATTTGACTATCTCAGAAAATTATGAAAATTCACTATTGGATAATTTCTATGTGATGATTTAAAAAGTGATATTTATTTTACCAAAATTAATTTCTAAATATGATAATTTAAACTTTTAAAT
This sequence comes from Viscum album, assembly GCA_963277665.1. Taxonomy (NCBI): domain Eukaryota; kingdom Viridiplantae; phylum Streptophyta; class Magnoliopsida; order Santalales; family Viscaceae; genus Viscum; species Viscum album. Next base: position 452,128,671 of record OY728137.1, on the reverse strand, counting down.
AAAAAAACCTTATTGATTTGAAAATACTAGTTTTTATGACACTAACCACATCCCGACCCTTATAAAAATTATAATGGACTTCATTAAATTATATTATCATTTATATTAAAATAAATATTATTTAATAATATTATTTCAATAAAATAACATTTATTTAAAAAATTCTTGTATTTATAAAAAAAGTGTCTTTAATTAAACTATATATATTTCCCTAAAAAAATTGATATCTTCATATCAAAATATAATTTTTATCAAACTCATTAATAATTTATAAATTAATAATAAAAGGGATAAATATAATAATTACTTTATTAAAAGAAACAAAAAATCATATTACTAGGGTCAAGATACATAACCCCTTATTACACCAGCATATTCCCTGCTGATTCTCTGATTATTATATTATTTATCATTCTGTTTTATTATTATTAGTGTTATGACATGATAATGAGGGTATAGTCTCCCCAATAACCAAATTATACCCATGATAATATTTTGTAGCCCATTTCATATGAGGGGGAGGGGGAATACATAAGGTCATGTGATACTTTGGACTTGGTAGTTTGGGTTAGGGAGTTACAATGGGAACCCTAGGTTTTTAGGTAACAAACCCAAGTGGAGTAATAGCTAAGAATTTAAAAGTCTCTCCCTAACCTTGGATGACATTTCTAGTCATTAGTATTTCTCTCCCTAGTGGCCTACATTTCACATTACCACTAATTATGATCACATGCTACATACAACCATTAGTTGTATTAAACTTTTTTTTTTGAATAATATAGGAAAAGGTAAGGCACTACTACGAGGAGGTGAATTTCCATTCAAGTTGAGCTTATGTTGATGGTGGTGACTTGATGGGATTTATCCCTTATGTCACACAGAGATGGGTAGAGTATATTTTGGTTTATATTTGGCCTCAATTATATTGTCAAATTATCTTAGTATCACCTCATAGACTTCCCACTATGTATTCCCCATTTATATACTTATGCCTTACTTTTTGTTATGTATGGATAATGATTTTTTTATATTTGTTGGTATGGTTTTATTTTGAGACTTTATTTATGATAATTTCATATTGATGAGTATTTATATATTTTTTTATTTGGTTGAATGATTCACATACATATGGGGAGGTTATCCCAGATTTCTAATTGGATACCTCTTGATGATATCCTGGTTTGTTATTAAAAACCATTCCCAAGGTATGTTTGTGATTCCTACGTAAACGTTGCTCACTTGTGGGGATTTTGTAATGGTCAAGACCTTCCCATACCATTACTTTATAAGGCTTGGGATTGGAGGTATTGGGTGGATTTTGGGGAAACCAGAGTGATGTTAGAGATGCGATTTCAAATAGAATAGTGTTAGTAATGGTGTGACTATTTTTGTTATGGTGCGTAGTACCCACAGTAGTAGGTATAAAGTTATGTTATTATGGGCCGTGGAGCATAGGGCTGGTTTGGGACTGAGGTATTTTGAGAAGTGGTTGATGCTTTTGGTAGAAGATCTTTACGACAGACCCATGTACATCATGGAGTGAGACTCTAGATTGGATATTTGGGGGTTTATGATACTGTGATTCATGGTGTAACCTTATATGTTGCATTATGATGATCTGAGGGTTAGTTCAGGTAACTTCTGTTCCAACAGATAATACTATAGAATCAAAAATATTCAGTGCTACCCTTTATTAACGATAAAACAAAAGTGATGAAAAAGGTGTTAATTTTATCAACACTTGTTAAACACATTGAAAAAGTTAACCTTTATCAGTGATACAAAAAGAACTGATAAAAAGGAAAACATTGTTAATATTTTTAATGCTAATAAAGGTGTTCCCTTTATCGGTGATAAACCACTTGTTTTTAACACTGAAAAAATTTATCCTTCATACTTTCTTTATATATTATAAAAATCATTTTTAATATATAAATATATTTATATTGATATAATTATAATATATTTTATTAAATATGATTTATATGATACTAAATATATATTTACACTTAATATGTAACAGATTTAGAGAAAATGTTTTATAAAATAATTGAACATTAATATTAATTAAAAGTTGGATAATTAGTATAGTGTAATATAAATTTAATTAAATTTTAGGTAAAATAAAGAACTAATAAATTTATTAATCTATTAAGATAAGTTGAAAACATGACTTCAACTTCAAATAACCATAAATTTTCTTTCAGGTGTCTGTTTAGGATTTACAAGATGTCAAATAAAATCCTATGATGAGATATACTCCATGTTGATAGAGTATACCCTAGTCAATATTTTTTGAAGGTCAAAAAAGTCTTAGAAGGCCTCCAAAGTTGAGTTTTTAGTTGGAATGTCCTAATTTTTAAATATTATATAGAATTTCAACTTTGTTTAAGAGGGTATTATTGTATTTTTTTCTATAAAAAAGGAATTTATTTCTAGTGATTACATTTATATAGATATTATGGTTTTGAAATTTTATCATTTTTCACATTTTAGTTTTATTTATAATTAAATATATACACTTATATACATATTTTTTATATCTATATATAAAAAATTAATTTAATAAACAAATATTTAAACATATTTTCATGTAAAATATATATTTTAAATATATAAAACATATAAAACATATGGAAATAATTATTATCCATTTTATTTAAAAAATATATAACCATTAAATATATAACCATTAAATATATAACCATTAATTACCTTATAAACCTACACAAATGTATATATAATTTTTATGTATAAATATATTTGTGTGTATTAACAAACAGATATATATATATATATATATTTATGTTTATATTACAATAATATATGTAAATAAATAGGTATATATATATTAAAATAAGTATATATTGAGAAATATCTATACATATATATTAAATATGTCAATATATGATAAGTAAAATCCTCTAGGCTAGTGGTATTGCATAATTGTTGTGTGTCTATATACATGTACATATCTTTATACGTTACAACAAATTTATATTAAAATAAAATAATAACATTCATATATATAAACACACACCTACACAAATATATATATATATATATACATAGAAAGAGAGAGAGAGAGAGAGAGAGAGAGAGAGATTGAGCCACACACACACATAAATGTATTTGCAATAAATATGCATTTTATAAATACATTATAAACAATTTATAAGTAAATATACTATTATACATAAATATATAAATATATAAATATATATATATACACAAATATGTAAATATATAAACATATTTTATATATGTATTTAAAAATAATTATATAATTATATAAAAATATATGAATAAATATACAAATAAATTAATGTAAATATATATATATATCAATAGATATATCATAAAATGTTGATCAAAAAAAGATGAAATAGTGGTAAGGGTGATCATCATACAAGAAGGAGGACATGGGTTCAAATTTTCATTGGTGTGATGCTATGCAAGGGTTGAGGAATTAAGTAGTGCAGATAACTGGTTGGGAGAATCACAACTTCCAAAATTTTTAAAAAAAATATTAAGTTTTATTAGCACTAAAAACCAGAAACGATAAAAGTCTCCTTTATCAGTGCTAAAAACATATTAAAAGAAGGTATCCTTTATCAAATATTTTTTTAACACTGATAAAAGAAACTGTATTTTAAGGATACTTACAACATAGATTCTTTTTTTATCATTGATAAAGGTGAATTCTAGCAATGATAAAAGGAACTTATGTAGTAGTGTAACGTTGGTTCATAGTGCAAATGGTCATGATATAAAAATTTTATTTGACTGAGTTTTAGAAGGGAAATATTTGTGGGATTCATGACATGAATTTCATATATTTGGAGGAGATTGAACAATCATGGGGTGACCATGATTTTTTGTGGCTCTATCTTATGTTTTCTGGATAGTCATGGAATGTATATGTCTTATAAAACTATGAATATGCATTTTTTATATCTAGGTATGAATCTAGTAGTCCTATAAATTTATATCAGAACCATTAATTTTATCTCAAACCACTAAAAACCATAGGTACATTTTTAGAGTCTCTTAATCCCCATTTAGAAGCTTTTGGTCCTTGTCTTTATAAGGTTAGAATCCTTCAATCCGAGGTGAGTTTTACCCCTTTTTCTTTTTGGTTCCTTCTCTTTCTTCACATTGAGAAGGTGATGTCTATGAGAGTGATATTTTTGGGTGGATTTTTTGTGAGTGGGTTATGGTTATAGATATGTTCTATATTTAAAAGGATTCCTTTTTGGGCTCTGATACTTGAGAACATCTCTTCGACCTGTTATATTTTTAAAGAATAGATTAAATGGAAGCACATCCGAAACCAACGTGAAAAAATTACATTATTTGTAATCCAGTTTGAAGGTGTGTAGTTCTTTAAATGAGGTTATAATGAGGATCTAATAAATAATTTCACCAATAATATACAATTTTCATGAACATTGTATCATCTACTACATAACTATAATAATATCCATGAGTAGATCTCTTTCCATGAGAGTGTAGAGGAAGAATAGATGTTGGGTCAGTGTGAAGAGATGGTGAGTGATGTGGGTGTAATAATAAATTTCGGATACATGAGATTAAGATATAAATGATGATCTACTTCTTCATAAAAAAATAGGAAACATGAGATTTGGTCAAATTTTGGGGTGATGATGATCGTCTTCATAAACAGTTGTATTTAAGGCATTGAGCATGAAACTTTTGTAACACCCTAAGATTTTAATGGAGGAACATCATGTTTGATAGCATGAATGAAATAAAACACCATGATTAGAAGAAAATATAACACCCTGAGACTTTGTGATATATTTATTATAAATTAATTTAATCTATTTGATAGCTTACTATGCACACAATATCGGGTTTAAACAAAACAAGATACTCTATTAAAATATTATTATTTAAACATGGTCATTATAACCTAACCGTCAAGTTTGTGGGTATGGATTTTAATAACTAAATTATAAAAAATTATATAGTTTAGACATGTATAAAATAAATAAATGGTTATATATGTATTCTAAATAAAAAAATACCCATTCAAAAAAAAAAATAAATGTTTTATAAAAAATTATATTTTTTATGAAAGGTATATTAGTCATGCTTTGCGCACATAATTTAAAATTATTTTTTCCACTTTTATAAAATTTATTTTTAAAAATAAACTTAATATTTGAAATATATATTTCAAAATTATATTTGAGTGAATTTTTCAAAATTTTATGAAAAGATTAATTTTTTCATAAATAGTGAAAAATGATAATTTTTATTGAAAACAACATTTTTCATTTAAATTAATAAAAAGTTAAATTATAATTTAAATTTATTTTAAAGTAAAATTAGTTAAATTATAATAAAATTTAACTAATTTATTCTGTTGGGATAAATTTTATATTAAATTTTTATATTTAAACATTCTATACTTAAGAGAATTTTCTCTTTAGAAACCTACGTTTTCATCACGTCTGCAGGTATAATTTTAAATTGGATTATAAATTTTATGTGAATTTAATTTATAAAAATGGATTAAATATTTGGAATAAAAATAATTTATATTATCTAATAATTTAAATTTAATTTTTTACCATAATTAATTATGAAAATATTAAAAATTAATTACCATGGTTTAGGTAAAAATAGGTTTACTAGGGGTTATACTAAAAAGATAATGGTTAAAACGACCTACCAACTTGTCCAAAACCAATTTTATGGACATATTTAGACATTATCACATAAATTTATCAATAATTACCCATTTTATATGCTTTTTATGATAAAACATGGGTTTTATTGATTATTTTAAAAAATACCTGGTGTGTCCACTCCCCCATTTATAAAAGGACTCTCCCTCTACTCCCCACTTTATACTTTCAAAACCATTTGGTTTAGCCAATAAAAACCCATATACCTTAATAAAATCCCTACCTACACCCTAGAGGCCTTATATAGGTCATAAATCCAATCAAAGAAGGCTTTAGGTTAAACTTAAAGAGGTTTCCCGAAGAAGAGGTAAAGATTTTAACTATAAATTTTCATTTTACTTCTTCTTATAACTAATTTTAATATTATTAATATATGATAATATAATAAAAAAATTATAAAATATATGTTTATATTATATTATGTCAATTTAATAACCCAGATACATCTCCACTTCCATCAAATGGGAAACAAAACTGTCAATCATGTGTACGACAGACTACTGCCTCACGAACCGATGAAATTTATTTTCCATCACTACCTTTAAAGGATAGATATAAAGATATATTTAACATATGTATATTATATTTTTGAAATTATTCTTCTTATGTAATTATAACATCACATATAAATTCTTACTTTCCATTCCGTGGGGGATACGACAACGTCGCTCATGTGTAAGGTGAACTATAACCTTACAAAGCAATACAATTCATTTTTCACTTACTCTTTACTTGGAAGGTAGTAGGGTTAAAATTAATTAATATATGTGATATTTATGATATAAACATACTTATTTAAATATAATATCACATATAATTTTTTACCTTCTAATCTGTTGAAAAAAAACGTCTTTCTTTCGTACATATGGTATACCGCCTCTACGTAGCGAAGCGAAATGTTTTTCATTTTTTACATATATGTTAATAAGGATATATTTTATTTATATAAATGTTATATATAAAATAATATTTAATATTTAATTGTTAATTAATATTTATTTTCATTTCATTCCATCCATTGAGAAAAATGGAAACAACATTCATGCGTACGTATGACCTACCATCTCTATAAACGATGTAATCTATTTTCTATCTCTAAATTTAATAGATTACATTAAATAAAAATATAATTGATATATATATATATATATAAATAATATTTTTATAATATTTAAAATTATATATATTATGTAACCAAGATCAAATTAAAAGGACCAAAATTACCAAACTAAAACATACATGGAAAACGAAGCAATTATCACCCAAACAAGTGATTTCAACAAAGAATTATAAATAAATGGGTGATAAAGGACTATAATTAAATCATATATGGTATAATATATATGTGTATGGTTATTTAATATATTTATAATAAAAATCAATTCATTATAAAGGGGTCTCATACAAGGAAGTCGAACCTGAAGTAAGGGTTTCTCATCTCACATTTACTTTAATGAGGTAGGCACCATATTCACCACTTATTCCTTTAAACAGTGTATATAATTCACCTTTGATATGTTATATCATGAATATATTTATATTAATGTTATTTAAAGTTTCATTTTATTATTATTTATTTTATGGGGTGTATGATTCAGAAGTTACTAATATGGTAAGGGTTTATTTCACAATCTCATCATTATTTAATATTATTTTAGTTTAAGTCTCCCTTGGGGGAATTATTTGATATTTATATCTTAAACTCAATATATTTTATTCTACTATGTTTATTAATTATTATTTTCAAGAAATATTACCATTTTACCACTCTTTGGTACTTAAAATGGCTGAGAAAATGTTTTTTTAATAAAATTTGACTTTAATTCTCTCTTTGGTTGAAAATACCTTTTTCATCAAAATCCATGTTTTATAAAAATTATTTAATTTTTTTTAATATTTTTCAATTGATTAATTAAATGAAATTTTCCATTTTTAAATTTTTAAATTTTTTTAAAGGAATCTTCGTACCGTTCTCAAAACAAGGCCCGTTTGACTTTTACCAAAAATGTGAAAGGAATATTTGTTTTAATATGTATGTTATAAAAGGAATTTTCTACCACCTTGAACACTCAATTTTTTAAATATTATATTATAATTTTTCAAATTATATTTTCAATGAAATGTATTTTCAAAATATTTTGTGAACTTTTTATTTTAAAAATATTTTCATATTTAAAAGGTTATTTTCCTAGAAAAACATTTTAATGACATTTTTACTGTATTTATATTCGTTAATGGAATAAATCATCTATTTTAATTATTATCCACTAGGAATATGTTGTATTGATATCATCCGTATTCTTTATTTGGATGGTTTATAATCAGTTTGACTGAGGATGGACAAAATTATTACCATTCACTATATTACTCTAGTTGGGTTATAATTATGTTTATTTGATTAAGATAAGTATTAAAATTTCATATGTTAGTTTTTTAATACAAATTATTTTGTTGAATAAGTTTCAACCCTTTTATATGATAGTTTTTTTGACTTAATAAGTGATGGGTAGGTCCCATTTATAAACAACCCTCAATGCAATGATAAGTCTTATGAGAAAAATCAATTGTCCAAATTTGATGGGTTTCTACACATTGGTTTAAACTATCTTGTGAAAGGTCTTGACAGTATGTTTTAGACGTCTAACATTATTCATTACCACATTATGAGATTATTTATTTATGTTTATGTGATCACTCAATTAGTTATAATATCCATGGATAATTTTTAAGATCATGTGATTATTTACATGTATTTATTTAATCATCATTTATTTCCACCATACTATGCTCATTTTTTTGATAAAATGGAATTTTTTTATCTATTTACCCTACTATACTAATAATGATTATTTATTAATGATAGCATCCATTATATTTTTACCCCTACTAATCAAATGAGCTCACCCTTTCTTATGTTTTATTTACCAAGGATACCAGGAAGTGTTTTGGGATTGATATGTTGGGATATAATAAGGGTAAATATGGTTTTCTCAAAGGAAACACTTTGTGTATTTTGTGTTTTCAATTATAATGTGAATTTCAAGTATGTATTTAGTTTACTAATATTAATAAACTATTTAGTCCTTTGGGATGTGATTCCTCTTACCTTATTCCAACGTAATAAAGTATCCACTAACTCTAGGCTACTAGGGCTGGGGTTATTAAAACTTGCATTGAATTAATTATGGTGAGATTTGAATTTTTTTAATAAATATTTCAATAAATTATTTAAACGCATAGTAACTTGAGAAAAAATGATAAGTATGTCGGTTGAATTTTAAGGAACAAAAAGGAAAAACTTATTCCATTTAATTTTACCTTTTATTTCCCTTTTAATTGAAATCTTTAATGTGGTTAATGTGGGTTTAAAGAGGTAGGGTGGACAAGGGAGTGTGGATCTCCTATGAAAGGAGGTTCTCCCTATCCCATTTCCATCATCAACTACAATAACCTCTCATATCTTTATTATATTTCATATTTGAGGGTGTGGTATTGTTGATGTGTTCTATCAATTTGTTCAAGAGATATTTTATAATAGTTTTATCCTTGTAATATTGAGAGAGATTTTGTAACCACTTTTACCTATAATAATCCTTCTTTTTCTTGTGGGTTTTTACCCCTTTCATTTAGAGGGTTTTCCATTTTATATCCTACATCCTTTTATTTTTTCATTGTTTCACTTTATTTTTATCTTGTAATTATAATCAAAACAAAGTGATAATCACATTTTATCCAAAAAAGTGGTATCAAAGGGAGGTTTTGTATTGAGAAGATTATGGACTAACAATATTCATAGATGGTGGTAAAATTAGAGATTGAAAAATTGAATGAGAAAAATTTTCCTTTGTGGAAAATGAAAATGAATGTGATGATATAGAAGGATAATTTCTTACTATAAATTGGTGAAAACCATATCTTGTTATAGAGGATGAATAGAACAACATGGATTTGAATGGTATTTATAACATCCATTTGGCATTGGTAGATATGGTTTGGTCTATAATCACAGAGAAAAAGATAGTGTAATAAATCTAGGATACTCTGAAAAAGTTGTACAAGGCCAAGTCATTACATAATTTTTTTATTGAATAGAAAATTAGACAATCATAGAATGGAAAAGTCGTAATCAATAAACAACCACATAAAAACCCTTAATACCCTATTTTATTATCTTATAACGTTGGGATAAAAAATTATGGATACTGAACATGTAGATATTTTACTCCATATTTTTCTAGATTTATATGATCAATTAATCATCAAACCCACCATCATAAAAAATATATTTCTCTTCAATAAAATTTTAGCAATAGTTCTTGATGAATAAAGTCAATATTATAATAAAGAATACAAATAGATTACATATGACCAAGCAATGTCTCTATAAATAGAAAGAGGAATAACATTGGAGCATGTTTCTAGTGGGTGCCAGAGTCAGGGAAGGTCCAAATCAAGGAAAAAGAAGAAAAAAATACACTGTTATAATTTTGGTAATAAGGGAAATTTCATCAAATACTATTGATACAAAAGGGGTGATGTAAGTAAATATCAAGGAAACTTGGTTATTACTTATAGAAATAGAGGCATACTATTCTGTGAAGTAATGGCGACTAATGGTGGTAGGAAACTCTCAACAATACATAGATAATTTAATTAGGGGAAACATGTCACATGAAATCTTGATGAGAATGGTTTGATCAATAAAAAATATCTAAAAAAGACTTATGTTCATGGGGAATGATCACACCTTGAAATTCATTGAATTTAGTACTATCAAACTGAAGATTTTTGGTGGTATGGTTCAAACCATCCATGGAGTACACTATGTTAAAGGATTGAAGAAGAATATATTGTCTTTGAAAAAAATTGACAACATTATATTAATTACACACACTAAGAATGGATTTATGAAGATTATGAAGGAAAAAATTATGGGGATAAAGGTGGATAATATCTCAAATAATCTATATTTTCTTATGGGTGAAATGTACAAGGAGTTGGAGATATTTTTCACATCAACTACCTTGAAAAAAAATTAATGATATTATGGCATTAAAATCTTGTACATTTATTTGAATGAGGCTTAAAGATTATTTCTGATCATAATTTTCTTCCTTGAATTAATTTTTTTTCCATACCACTTTATTAGCATTGTTTATTAATCAAGAAACCTATATTAACATTCATAACATCAATGATGAGGAGAAAGGTGGTCATAGAGTTAATCTATTAAAAAATTTTGAAAGCACCAATTATATACCTAAGAGGAGAAGGGAAATGTTTATCATTTATTGATGATTATTCTAGGAGATATTAGGTGTACCAAATCAATAGAAAAACATATGTTTTTACATTCTTCAAAAATTCAAAAAATATAAGAAGATTGAATCTGGAAATAAAATCACGTGTTTAAGGGATGAAAATGGAGGACAACATACAAGTGAGAAGTTTTATATTTTTTGTTAGCATAAAGGATTCAAGAGATAGTTCACAATGGAATACACTACTCAACTGAATGAAGTTGATGAGTAGATAAAAAAAATATTGTATAAAACAAGTTAAATATTGAATACTATAGAATTTTTCAAGTTGTTGTAGGAATAAGATATAAAGACCTCCTTTTATATGACCAATTTATTTCCTTCAGTGGTGATTGATCTAAATATATGAATGAAGATGTGGATTGGTAAACCTACCAACCATTATTTATTACACACTTTTATAAGTGTTGTATATGCAATTTTTAATGACTAGGAAAGATAAAAATTAGATTCAAGATCTAGGAAATGTATCTTCTTAAGATACACTAATGGTGTGATGGGGTATTGTTTCTAGGACCCCACTTCCCAAAAAGTTATCATTAGAAGAGATGTTGTATTTATATAACACAAGGTGAAGTGATGATTTATCAAGACATAGAGCAAAGAGTGCATAAACTACAACAGTCAAGGTGAGGGATGAAATAAAGGAAGAACCAACAATATCCTCTAAGGCATTACTAGAGCATGATGATCAAATACTAATTAATTTTATACCATGATAGAAAAATTAGGAGAAAAGATCACTAATATGGAACTCAGACTACGTCACTAAGTGAAATATTATGTATTGTTTATTAAAGAGGTATAGGGAACCATCTTCTTTGGTTGAGGTAACCCAAAGTCCAAACATATACTCATGTATAGTAGAAATGTAAAAGGAACTTAAATCCCTATGCAAGACCAAGACATAGGATATTATTCCATTACCTCATGTAAGGAAGGATAAAAGTAAAAAATAGTTCTTTAAGATCAATAAGGATGGAAAAGACTATGGGGAAAGATATCATGTGAGACTGGTTGTCAAAAGATATGCCCAGAAGAAATGTATTGATTTCAATAAAATATTTTCTCTTGTTGTCAGACTGCCGACTATTCTGGTAGTTTTGGTGATGTTTACTATATAAAGACTACATCTAGAGAAGGGATATTGAATATAAATTTTCTCCATAATGATATTGATAAAAAAAATATATGATCTAATAGAAAAGTTTTATAGAATAAGGTAAATCGAAATTGGTTTTCTGGTTGAAAAAATATTTTTATGGTCTCAAGTAGGCATCAAGGTGTTGGTAAAACAAATTTGATTCCTATATCACAAGCCTTAAATTTAGAAGACTTCATTTGGATCCTTATAAATATTTCAAGGTTTTAGAGAGTAATTATTTTATCATTCTTATATTGTACATGGATTGAATATTGGTTGTAGGTCTCAACAATGATAAGATATTTGAGATGGAGGTACAATTAGTTGGGGAGTTTGATATGAAGGATTTGGGACTAACAAACTAGATTATTGTGATTCAGATTTACTAAGATAAAAATAATGTGAATATTTGGATATAATAAAAGAATTACCTTAGGAGAGTCTTGAAATTAATCAATATGCATGACTGTAAGTCAACCTATACCCCTATTGCTATTAATTTCAAGTTATACTCTATGATTAGTCCTAGCAATGAAGTTGATAGGATGCAGATTTATTGAGTATCGTATGCATCTGTAGTGGGGATTATGATGTTTTCTATAGTTTTTGCTAGACCAAAAATTGTACATATAGTGGGAGAAGCCATTAGGTACATGGAGAATCCTGGCTGAGAGCATTGGAACATAGAGAATATAATCCTAAGATACATCAAGTTTACCTCAGATGTTGCATTATGTTATGGAGGATCAAATTTCTCTATCGTGGGATATATTGATGCAAATTTTATAAGTGATTTTGGCTAGAGGAAATTCGCTAATGGTTATGTTTTTACTATTAAAGGAGGAGTTGTGAGATAGATTTCAAAGTTACAGTCAATGATGGATTTATCCATGACTAAGGCAAAGTATATGGCAATTACACAAGTTTGTAAAGAGGTGATTTGGATGATAATCTTATTGGAGGATCTTAGGTACATACAAGACCAAATTTAATTATTTCTTGATAATCAAAGTGCCATGTACATTACAAGTAATTCATATTTTCATTCAATGATGGAGAAAATTGGTGTGAAATATCATTTTTCAAGATGTCATAGAAGAAATAAGTGTGGATATATAGAAATTCATACTAAATAATATTTGGAACATTTCTTTATAAAGGAGATTAAATATGATATATTCATATACTACAGATCCTCGATCAGCCTTCCAGAGATGTGAACAACATGGTTTAGTTTATAGAAAGGATGTGTGTAGATGTGATTGGTTCTCAATCAAATATCTAAGGGGGAGATATTTTGGTTGAATGTTGAAGAAAAAGAAGGGAAAATTTTCACCATTTAATTTTTAATTTTATTTCCCCTTTATTTTACTTATTCAATATGGGTAGAAGGATTTAAAGAGGGAGGGTGGCCAAGGGGGTGAGGATCCCTTATAAAAGGAGGCTCTCCATATCCCATTTCCTTCACCAAATTCAATAAATTCCTATCTCTTGATTAGATTTCATCTTTGAGTGTTTAGTATTATTAAGGCATTCTCTCCATTTATTCAAGAGAAATTTTTTGAGTGTTTTTATCCTTTTAATATTGATAAAGAGTTTGTTACCACTTTTTCTTATAGTGATATTTCTTTTGATCATGGTTTTTTACCCCTTTCAATTGGGGGGGGGGGATTCAATGTCACATCCTAGGCCCATTTATTCCTACATTTTTTAATTTTATATTTATCTTGTAATTATTTCCAAACTCAAGGTATAATCATATTCAATCCAAAAAAAGTATAAATTAATATAGGGAAATTATGTATTTAAAAATAAATTTATTTATTGGGAAAACCATAACAAAAAATGAGAAATCACCTTATTTAAAACAAATATTAATTTTTAAAATATATATACATATATTAAAAACTAAAAATAAAATATGTATATTTTTAAAAATAAATCATCATTAAATTTTATATGGATTTATAAATTTAAATATAATATTTTTTTAAGATTTAAATACTTGAAAAATTCAAATAAGAAAGCATATTACGATACAAATGTTTTGTGTTTTTAAAAATAGTCAAATATATTTTTAAAGAAAATTATTTATTTTTTTATGAAAATATATTTTGTGTTTAAAAAGAAAATGATTAAACTTTTAACTTCTCAGAAAAGATATATAAATTAAAATGTATTTAAAATATTAATAAAATGAAAAAATCATAGAGTATATCTTCTGTATTGAAAAATAATAAAATAAGTTTTAAAAAGGAATGATTATATTTTTTATAAATAAAAAATATAGTGTCCAAAATATATATTTTTTTTTCAAAACTACATCTAATTATTAAAAAAACTAAATGCTTATATTTTGAAACACATTATCAAAGAAATATAGAAATCGAGGAGTGACCTTTTTAAATTTTTTAATATGTACTTTTTTCAATGCATATTTTAGTGTTGAAAATGGTAAGTTTATAAATAAAATTAATATATGTATATATATATAATATAAAATGTGTGGGTATATATGTGTGACAATATTTATATATATTAATAATATGTAATTATATTTCAATATATTTTTGGTAAATAAACTTTTTATTTATATTATAATATATATTCAAATATATATATATATTGAAATCATATATATATACAATTAAATCATGTAAATAATATATATATATATATACATATATAATATTATTATATATCAATATTAAAATATTATTTTAATTTTAAATATTTTTATAAAAAAATAAATTTAAAATGGAAGTTAAAATTATGTAAATAATTGAATGCGTGTATAATAGTATTATATAGAAGACATAAGGAGTGAACACAAATATATTAATTTTTGTAAATAGTATATTAGATATATATATACTACTAGAATAATGTGATTTTGTGTATGTATTGTGGGACCAAAATTGTGGTCTCTTTTGACTAGCCAGTAAGGATTTTAGAAACTACTAAATGGTTGTTGTTAAAGGGTCCCAATATTGAATTCATAGACCCTATAGGGAATTCTAGTTGGCAGTCACTAAAGTAGTATTAGCTACTGCTAGATGATAATCATTATAGGGTCCAGAAATGAAATATTATGACCTTTTAAAGATTATCATTTAGTGGTTTATGATGCTGTCTTATATATATATATATATGTGTGTGTGTGTGTGTGTGTGTGTGTTTCTGTTTATTACAATATCTATCCCATAGTATCCATAAAACCACTGAAAATGACACAATATTTAAGTCACAATTACACAACATCAATATATTTATATATTATAAAAAATTTAGATATCATATAATAATTTTGCAAATAAAAAAATAACTAACATCAAATATGTCATATTTTGAACAACAACCAACCTCTTGTAGTCCAAAAAATTGAATTTAAAATTAATATTGATATAATAAAAAATTAGTGAATATTAAAATCAATAAACCATTTGATTTTTGACAATATAATGCTAGATTATTCTAAAAAATACATTTTTTCAAAAATTTTGATTTGACTATTTTAACCATATAGCATGTCAGATTGATGTGTTGTTCATTTATAAATGTAATAACTTAATCGATGATCATTTTCCTAAGATTTCATGACAATTTTAGGTTTTTTGTTCAAGTTTTTACCATATGACCTTTTTAATCACTTTTAAATAGAAAAATGAACGTTCAATCATTCCTACCAAACCACACATCATATTGACATTTTATTCATTCATACATGTCAAAAATTAATTTAATATCAATATCATATAATTTTATGAGAAATAAAGTGTTGTAGTTGGTTCCATAAAACCAACTACTTTGCACTTTTAATTCCTTGTATATTTAAATACTTGAATATTAATAAATATATAATCACATGATGAGTGTTCTTCTGCATAAAATTAATGTGATAATGTTCTTAGAGTATATGTATCATTAAAAGGTCATATTAGTTCTCCACTATGATAAGAACCATGAAGTGGTATGAAAATATTCTTAAATATATTTTCTATAGTCGGATGAAATGTATCTGACAATACAAAAATGATGTTTGGATATAAGGTGTAGGGGGATCATAATTATTTGGGACTTCTTCTCAGGAAGTTCACTATAAAGGACAATATTTTCCCTTTGTCTTGACTTTGTAATTTCTTGAGTGTTAAGAGAGTCTCAAGATGTTTTAAAAATTTATTATTCTTTTAGGTTTAATTTATTTTCAAAATTTTGGCTGAGTGAGATATATTATGAATGATAATAAATCTTATGCATGGTTTGAAAATAGTATGCATCTATTAAAAATATTTCATATGTATAATTTATTATTGATTTAAAGATATTATGCATTAATTTTAAATATCATATGCAAAGAAATGTTATTGAGTATATATTATATATATTACATATAAGTTATATTTTCTTATGTATCAAATATTTTCCAAATTATCATAAAAATTGGAAATTTATTGTGAACCATATAATTATAAATTATATTACATGTCATCAACATTATCTTACACATTGATTTTTTCATAAGTAAATTATTTTATGTATATAAAATATGTTATATTGTATTAAAATATTGTGAAAATTTTATATTAAAAAACATAATATGAATATATATATATATATATTATTTTATTATATATTGTGTTATAATTTATATATTTTATTATAAATTGAGATGTTAAAAAATTGTAAAAGATAAAAAAGGATGAATAATTTTTTTGAGTTGGAAAAGTGTGGAATGTTTAGAAAATGATGATGATTTATGATTTAAATGAAAATGTCAATTATTATATGAGAGAGAAGCTTGAAATTAAAAACAGGTGGTGTGTATTATGTTTTAAATAAATAAACACATGTGAATTGAGAAAATGGGAAATAATGAAAAAGAAGAAAAATGTGTAAATGAATAGAGGAAACATATATTCCCATTTCAAAAAAAAAATCATGAATTTGAATGTGTGAATTAACAATATAAATTAAATGTGGAAAATTATTTTAAAAAAAATTATTATGAAATTACATGTGACTATATTTTTTTTAATGAAATGAATAATAGAATGAATTTAATGAAAAATCATGGGATTAAATCACCCCTTGCATGAAGTGTGTCTAAACATTTAATTTCTCCCCACCCATTTTAAATGGAATTTCATGTTATAATTAAATACCGTTGATTGATTAATGAAATAACTACTATATATAAGGCCTTTAATAATGCTAAAATATGGATTTTCAGTGAATAAAATCATTGAAAATTGGAGCACCCTTGAAATCCCTAGGTCTTTTTAAGTGGTTTTATTTAGGGCTGATAAAGGGATCCTTTATCAAAACTTAAAGAAGTGTCAATAAATTACGTCCTTTATCATTGATTTTCCTAGAACTGAAAAATAATACCATTATTAGCGCTATTTATAGTGCTCATAAAAGGCCCCTTTATCTGTGCTATTACTATTGCTGATAAAGGGGGATACTACTTCCTTGTGTTGTTAAGATTATTGAACACTAAAAGAGAAAAAATAAGAAGAAAATTGAAAATATAGGGAGAGAAAATACAGAATTTAATTGAAATAAAATTTACAATGCAAATATTGGAAAAAACAAAATATTAAAGACCGTCAAACATTGGTTTGTATAATTACATGAGTAAGTACACTTTATCACAGAAATTCAAAAACATCATTATTCCTTTTTCTTTATCCCCCGACCCATGGTTCTGCTATTAGTTTCCAAAAAAACCACCCCAAATTAATAAAAAGAGTCCACCTATATAAGAAAAAAATTATTATATTAGTAATATTATAAATAAATAAATAAATTAAAAAATACATGTCAATAATAAACTAAAAACATATACTTTGAGTCATCCTTGGAACACCATGTATCTGATTGAGTTGAAGTTGATTATTACACATCACACCATTTATTTATATTCTTAAAATAAGGTGATATGGAATTGAATCACATTTTTGTGTGTTAAAAAACTCACAACAAATGTGAGTCAATTTAAGAGTACTAGATTTTTGAGAACAAGGCTTCAACAATCACACCATTTCTCGTTAATCTTCAAGAATTATCTCTATGAAAAGTAACTAAATAAGTATTAGAAAAAATGATAAGAAAATTAATTAATTAATATCATATAAAATGATGAGAAAATAATCTAAGTAGATTATGCTTAGTTTTTCCTATGTGATGCATGTTTTAAACTAAAATGACACTTATATATTTAAGATAAGCATTTCATGTCATAATGACCATATCATGTGTTAGATTGACATTCAATTAATTTTTATATGTCACAAAGGAATTATGGATCCTTGTTCTAAAATTTGAAAAGAATTATAAATATTTTTATCATTTTTGACTAGTGACATGGGTTTTAATATAAAATAAGAATTTTATACTAAAAAGTCACACTTTGATTCATATCAGTCAAATCGTTTGTCAGATTGATGTGAAGTCATTTTTTATATGTCACAAATGAATTATGTACTTTTTTCTTAATATTTGAAAAAATTTGAGTTTGTTTTCTTTGTTTTTTTCTATTTGATGTGTGTTTAAAACTAAAATGACACTTTTATATTGAAAACACATACTTCGAGTTATATCAACCACACTATGTTTTAGATTGGCATGTGGTAAATTCCTACACATGAAAAATGAATTATAGATCATTTTCCTAAAATTTGAAAACAACTTTAGCTTATTATGCTTAGTTTTTATTAGATTCACATTTTAAACTAAAATGACAATTATATATTGTAAGAATGAACTTCGATTCATTCTAACCACATCATATTCTATATTGACGTGTTGTTGATTTTTACACGTCATTAATGAATTATCAATCATTTTCCTAATGTTAGAAAATAATCTAAGCTCATTTGCTTAATTTTGGCTAGTGATATGCATTGTAAAATAAAATGAAAACTTTATATTGAAAACACACACTTGGAGTCATATTATTCACATAGTGTGTTATATTGATGTGTGGAAAATTATTTCATGTCACAAATGAATTATGAACCCGTTGTCCTAAAGTCTGAAAATAATCCGAGCACATTTGCTTAGTTTTGACTATTTGATGTGTCTTTTAAACTAATATGATACTTTTATATTGAAAACAAGTACTTAGAGTTATAATGGCCACATTGTGTGTCAGAAGGACATGCAGTCAATTCTTACATGTGAAAAATGAATTATGGATTGTTTTCCTAATATTTTATAACATTCTGATATCATTTTCTTGGTTTTGTCTATATGACACTTGTTTTAAACTAAAATTAAACTTCCTTATTGAAAACAAAAAATTCATTTTATTCCAACCATATTGGGTTTTGGATTTACCTAAGATCAATTCCCACATGTCAAAAATGAATTATCCGTCATTTTATGAAATTTTGAAAACAATCTATGCTCATTTGCTCGGTTTTGGCTTGTGATGTGCATTTTAAACTAAAACGAAACCTTTATAATAAGAACACACACTTCAAGTCATATTAGTCACATAATTTTTCATATTGATGTGTAGTCAATACACACATGTCATAAATGAATTATGGACCTTTTTTCAAAAGTTTGAAAACAATCCAAACTCGTTTTCATGGGTTTGGCTATCTGATATATGTTTTAAACTAAAATGAAACTTTTATATTGAAAACTTGTACTTTGAGTCATACATATCACATCATGTGTTGGATGACATGTTTTCAAATCCTACACATGAAAAATTAACTAAGGATAATTTTAGTAAAGTTTAAAAGCAATCCGAGTTCATTTTCTCAATTTTGGCGATATGACACATGTTTTAATCTAAATGAAACTTATTTATTGAAAACATGAACTTCGAGTCATACCAACCACATCAGGTGTCATATTGATGTGTATTAAATTTCTACACATAAAAAATGAATCATCATTTTTCTTCTTGAAGTTTGAAAAACATCTATGTTTTTTATCATCTTTTGTAAGTGGTGTGTGTTTTAAACTAAAATGACACCTTTATATTGAAAAAATACACTTAGAGTCATATCGGTCACATCACATGTAAGATTTATTTTTTGTTGATTTTTACACATAAAAAAATTAATTATATACCATCTACTTAATGTTTGAAAATAGTCCCAGATCTTTTTCTCTGTTTTGTCTATTTGATGTGCGTTTTAAATTAAAATTACACATTTGTATTGAAAAAAATATTTCAAGTCACACTGAAAATATCATGTGTTAGATTGGTGTGCAGTTAATTCAAACATGTGAAAAATTAATTTTGGATTATTTTCATAAATTTTGAAAACAATCCATGCTCATTTTCATGGTTTTGGCGATGCAACACATGTTCTAAACTAAAATGACACTTCTTTATTGAAAACATGCACTTCAAATCATACCAACCACATAAGGTGCTAGATTAATGGAAAATATATTACTATACATAACAATGAATTATTGATAATTTTACTAAAATTTTAAAACAAATTAAGATTATTTTCTTGATTTTGGCTAGTGACATGAATTTTAAACTAAAATGACACCTTTATATTGAAAAAAACACTTCGATTCATATCAGTCACAAAGTGTGTTAGATTGATGTGTAGTAAATTTATACATAACAAAAAATAATTTATATTCTACTTTCCTAACTTTTTAAAACAATATGAGCTCATTTAATCAATTTTGGCTATTTGATGTTTGTTATAAACTAAAATGACACTTTTATATTGAAAAAACATACTTCAAGTCATAAAAACCCCATCATGTACTATATTTATGTGTGGTCAATTACTACATGTGAAAAATGAATTATGGATCATTTTCCTAATGTTTGGAAATAATATGAGCTTTTTTTCTTGGTTTTAGTGATGTGACCCATGTTTTAAACTAAAATGGAACTTTTTTATTGTAAAAATTCACTTCAAGTCATACTGACCACATCGGGAGTCAGATTTATGTATCATTTATTACTACACATAAAAAATTAATTATTGATCATTTTCCTAAAGATTAAAAATAATTTGAGCATGTTTTCTTAGTTTTGGAAATTTGATGCGTATTTTAAACTAAAGTGACACTTTTGTATTGAGAACACACACTTTGAGCCGTACCAACCACATCGGGTGTCAAATTGATATGTTGTCAATTCCTACATGTCAAAAATTAATTATGGATTGTTTTCTTAATGTTTTAAAACAATTCAAGCTCATTTTTAGAATTTTGGTCATGTGATATGTGTGTTAAACTAAAATGGAACTTGTGTATTGAAAGCATGCACTTAAAGTCATACCAATCACATAATGCATTATGTTGATGTGTGTTAAAGTCAAAAACATCAAAAATGAATTACGCATCACTTCCCTAAAGGATCAAAACAATACAAATTTTTTTCTTGGTTTTGATCATGTGACATGTATTTTTAACTAATGTGTAAATTTAACAAAATAAGTATCATATATAAATGATAAGGAAATTTATAAAAAAAATTAGATAAAATGATGAGAAAAATAACTAAATAAGTATTAGCAATTAACCTCTTTATGATGTCTGTATACAATATAACACTATATATTTTTCCCATTTGTTTCTAACCAAATTGATTTCCTCCATTATACTTATCTTTGAGAAACCGATATAAAATAATATATAATAATTCTAATATGAATGCTTTATATCCCAAATATATTTCTATGTTCATATTCTACATTAGACCATAAGCATATTAGGTAATCACCTAAATTTAATTCTATAAAACATTCTGACACTATGAACTCTACCTTCATCTCTAAACAAATTCACTTATTATTTTGAGTATATATATTGTTGGAAATATTGAATGTACTGAGAAAATATAGACAAAAACATGATTAATAAATATTTTTAATGAAATTCTAATTACCTTTAGAAATTACCTATTCAGGGATGCTATTATTTCGGTGGTATATGATATATTTCATAAAATTGAAGACATAATATGCACAATCATTACATTTATATTTCTTCTTACACTACAAAAACATTGACCAAAATAAGTAAACTATTTTGAAATATATTTTGATAGTAAATATTTCTATATATACCTTAATCTATTTCCATTTAAAGAAATCCATAGGCTTCTTATGTTCAGTGACCGACCTCATACCATGATTTAGACTATATTTATAGATCACCCTATCATAAAAAAATTCTAGTTAAAACAAAAACCGAAACATATAATTTTAAGTTTATCTGTAAAATATTGATTATAGTGCATTAAAAATTCATAATATACATCATGTGTGGTTATTTTGATAGAAATTGATGCATTGGATCCAAAAAATAATTATTTAGGATATCCAAATTGATTTTGATCTGCATCTAGTACTTCCTAAAAAAAAAATCAAATAAGTAATGAAAAAAATAAAAATATATTTTATATGATTATATTAGAGATTTTCACCCCTGTATTATAGGAATCAACAATAGTCTGTCATATGTTATTTTCTTCTCAAACACCATGGTTAGATCATCTTTTTTCTTATGAATTTATCCTACTTCCAAATAATTTTTTTCATAGAAATGATACTGGGATTAATGAATCCAAATCATCCTTCATAGGATTTTTCATTTATATAGTATTAACATAAACACCTATAGAAAATATGAATAGTTATTAACTATAATGAACATAGTATATCATTTTTTTAAATAGACAGATTATGAAAATGTACATAATGTATGTATTCAAAACTAAGACTCCCAACCATTCAAACTTGATAATCCCATTTATAATCTTGAGAGAAACCACATCTGTAATGACATATCCAAATATGTATTCTTCATATTGAATATAGGATACATCTCTATCTTTGAATATGGTGTCTTCATGAACTTTTAATGTTAACATTTTCTTTAGTAGAAGTGGTGGAGAGAAGGTATCTTAGAAGGTACTTTTGTTTTCTTGGCTGACTCACTAGATTTTCTTGATCCGAACTTCTATTTCCCTATCATTTTATCCATCTGTAATACCACAACTCAATTTAGACCTATTTTCATGAACTATTATTTGTTTTTCATTTGAAAAAAATTGTTAAGGACATGCCTCATGTATCTTTAAAAGATTATATGACCATGCTATGAACGTTACAATAATATCATTGACAGTTGTAATATATGGATCATCAAGTAGAACTAGAAACTTAGTGATCAACTCTTGAGCTACTTCAATCCTCACTCTCATGTGATTTTTTGGGAGTTATTTATTGTGTATCATGTCTCTTGGGATATTTTACATTGTACCCCTTATAATAAGGCCGTGCGTGGGTGTTGATAGATAGAAATCACCAAAAAAATCACCCTATAGAATTTTAGTAATATAAAGTTATCAGAAGTTGTTGGATTCTCATTTAGGATAAAGAGTAAAGAAAAAATCGATTACCTTTGGTAAGATATGTAGTCTAGGGGAATGAATATCTTTAAATCTAGTGGATTCATTTGGTTCTTCATGTAATGATATTTGTCCCAATACTAGTTCAATTTGATCCTTTTTCATATATTGGTCTTCCAAAACAATCTAGAAAATTATATCTTGCAAAGAATATATTTTATCCTACAAAAATTTCATAATATGATATGTATCTTCTTGAGGTTTTTTATTCTTGAAATATGTTTGAGGTGACACTCTAAAACCTACACCTCTAACATTACCATATTGTTTTTTCTTCTTAAAAGATACTGAAAGAAGTTTTTCGTTAGGTACATTCACTGCTGATTCTTGTGTCTAAACTGTATAAAAATATATGAACATAAATATATGTTTTTATGCTATACTATTATAAATAATAAATAATTACTATTATGTCATACTAACACATGTTTCCATACATATTTTCTGTTTTCATCAACTAGTTTACCCTCATTATTTACATGGGCCACATTCTATTACACATGATGTGTGATGGAAGTGGATTTAGATTTTGAATCATCAATATACATAAAAAAGGAACATATATTGTTTCATATCACATAAAACTTTTAGTGTAGACTTAAAATACATACCATTTTCTTCTCTAGTGAAGTGTACTCCATCATTTCTTTGTGATAGGGGTACATTGGTTTTAATGAACATTGTTTATTTCATCACTCCTTTTTTATATCATAATTTAATTTTTTTGAATCAAATTTTATAAAATAAATAATCTCAAATAATATATTATTGACTACAATAAACCTGAAATTATTTCTCATCAAAACTAATGATAAAATTATTCCATGTTTCTTACTTTATAATGTGTGCATAAGTAAATAGTGGCTGGGGATTTACTTTACCCTCAGTATACCTAAGATGAAACTTGGTATGAAATTTCTAGAATCCTCTAGGGGATTTTTCAGAATTTATTAAGATAAATTTATTACAGAAATATTCTAAAATAAACAAACACTTAAAGGGATAATGAAAACTAAATCAAAATTTCATTATATAAATTTTTCAGTAAAATAGAGAAATTATATCATAACATTAACTTAATATCTTCCCAAAGGGTTTCCTTCATTATAGACTGAACATGGTGCCATGATTCTATATAAAATAGGCACATTCATTTCTTATTATGAACCCAACATAACTAATGGATATTGACTTGTTGGGGTCAATAGGTTGGTTGTGTTGATTCCATCAAAACTCAAATTTTATACTATCTTTTCTTAGCCTAATAATTTTAGTTAACACAATTATGTTATGCCATTATTTTTTTCATCAACATGTTGTTGATCCCTTAATAATTCTACAATTTCATCATCAATTGCCTATTATTCCCCAGGATTATTAACATCATCATGTAAAAAAGTCATTTCTAGTATTAGTAGTCATACATTTAATTTAGATTATGTTAATATAGTAGATAATACATAAAATTATGACGAAAATCATAGTATATTAAAAAACACTTCAATATTATCATTGAAATCTCTTTATTTTCTTTAATAGTTTAATGTATTTGGATCCTCTATCAATAATACAAACCCCCTCTTAGTGGTCCCCTCTAACATACAAGACATTTTCTACATTGGGAAAACCATGAAATAATTGGGATCTACCAATGAAAGGGTCATTTTCAATTGAATTTTCATTTGACCCTATAGTTGTTTTAGTAGATATTAAGAAAATTGAACAATTATTGTTTACTATATTTGGGGCATAAAATACCTACACTACTTGTGATTCCCTTATGAATGGCTCATCCTTAAACCCTTCCACACTGAAATTCACCTTCATGAATCCCATTTCATCAAATTTTAATGCACTCATACTATCAACCCATTTGAAATAGAAAATCAACACCTGGAATGTTGTATAATCTAACTTATATATCTCTTCGATAATGAAAAAATATGACATATTCACATTAACTGGATTTCTATCCTTGGAACCAGATATGTGAATCACTTCTACCACAAGCATAAATCCAATTTTTTGTATCGTACAATGTTCATCATGTTATTTTTTTATATAATGTATAACCATTAATACAAAAATCATGTAAGATATAATATTTTCATTTGGACCCCTAGGTATCCATAAAAGTTATCCAATAATTGAATTTCATGTTTTTAGATAAATACTCATACATATAATATTAGAACCATCCTATAAAATTTTAATTATGTGTATTTGATTTTTATCCTTCATCCCTTGATGGATTAAAATGTCTATCAATTGGTTTTTGTGATTCAATGTATGGATCAACATCTTCACTATTATATAAAATGTAAAGTTGAGATTTATCTCACTCTTTGATGGTAATTATAACAAAATCTCTTTTGGAAATACCTTCACCCATAAGGCATATGCTATAATGAGATTTGGGAGACTGATGCTATTAACATTTGATAGGTAATCAGTATAGAATTTTGTATCTTCTTAAACAATATATCATTCTACAACAAACCCTTCTGGATGACTTTGATTCATAACATACCCTTTAAAAATCTTCATATATCATTCAATTGGGCACATCCATATGTAATGGACAGAACAACATAGTTGAACCTCTCTAACCAAGTGAACCATCAAATAAACTGTTATATAAAATAATTATGGTGGTAAGAACATCTCTATTACACATATTATGACTTTAAACTTCTTATTCAGTATTGAAAACTTCACTGGGTCTATAACTTTATAACATTTGGATTTGAAAAATAATCATAGTTTGGTTAATGTATGTCATACATTTTCTGGAATAATGAAAAGTAAACTGATGGGAATAAAAAATTGCATCAAAACGTGTTGGTAATGTGATTTTAGTCTATTTATATTCAAATTAGTCAATGAAATTAAATTATTTATGTTTGATGAATACCCCAATAGAAATTTTATACCATTAATGGAAATACAGAATTGCAATATTTCTTGTCTGGATAGAGTCTAAGTTGCTGTAGAAAGAAAAGTATGCCTTTTACCCTTCACTAGTGAAAAATCTTTCATTATACACATATTAATCATTTCGAACCTATTCTTGATTCCATATTTTATTTTTCCAAGAACATTTAGTAATGTTCCAATAACACTATCAAATATTTTTTTTCTACATGCATGAAATAAAGAAAATGTCTGATGTATACACAATTCTCGTATTCTAATTCAAAAAAAAAATAATCTCACTTTCTAACCTAATTTCATAAGGTTTTTCCTAAAACTGTTTACTAAAAAAAGTGTTAATATATTTTACTTTATTTAATAGTTGAACACCTATTAGTGGAGATGGTGTTATACCTTGTTTGATATTCCCATAGAATGTTGTCATCTATGATTAGTATTTATTCCATCGAGTTAAAAAATTTAAACTTCCTAAATAAAAAATATTCAAGGAATGTTTCAACCAAAACGAGTGTGTGGATTCTTCAAAAATGGTACACCCCAACATTCCTTTAATGCTACATCTTGAAAAATTTCCATAATCATGAAAGTCTTTTATCATCTCGTACAACATGGACCTCGATATGAATTATTAACTTCTAGATTCATAAATTGTAACACCTATATCCAAAATCAATTTTAGATATTTGATCAATGGATCCAAATATACATCAATATCATTACTGGGTTTTTTTGATCTAGATATAAACATAGAAAACATAATGTATTTACGCTTCATGCATAACCATGGTGGAATGTTGAAATTTATCAAGATAACTGGCCATGAACTATGAGTTCTAAAATTTACACCAAAAGTATTTATTCTATATGTAGATAACATAAGATGGAAGTTTCTTAGATCATTTACAAATTTAGGATACTCATAATCAATTTTTTCTATTGAGGAGAGTCTGTTGGACGACATAGTTTCCCATCTTTAATTATTGTATCCATGTGCAATGTTAATTGTATCACAATTTCCTAATATATATGTTGTATTCTAAACTGTGAAATGATAATAAATTACCACACATCTTTCAATTTAATTTATTCATATTTATTATATCGATTCATGCCATATTTAGGGAATTTTATTAGTGATTCAGGGTCCTTGAAAAACAATATGAAATCATTTGGAAAATCATGTTTTTTAGAGATCATGACCATTGAAAGGAACATTACTTTAGCATCATATGTTCAACAAGGAAGTTTATTTTCTTCTGGTATCATATCATTATGGAGAACAAGTAGTTCTATAAAGTTCATGCCACTCCATCTATTTTAATATTTCAAATTATATAATTTCAATACATCTGAAAATGTTGTGTATTTAGTATAACCGATATACAATGTGTTTTTAGCACAACAATTTGAATTCTAATATTTTCTGGACAATGATTAAGGTCATCTTCAATTTATATTATATTTTATTCCATATGATCCCCATAATTATTTACACTGGTATTCATATCAAATGATCCATAAAACATAGTATCATCATAACCAGTGTGCACATTCAGTTTCCCCCCAATTTAGTCCAAAATTTGTAGCTCTGATCTATTTCGTGACAAGTCAATTATTCTTTCCAATCTTTTAGGCTAATTTTTATTGAATAAAAACATTGTAGAAATGGACAAAGGATTTGAGAATGGTTGTATTAATTCTCTATAGAAAACTTTATTAACTCTTTAACTCCATATTCATACTCTTTTTTCATATTATTAGTGTGCATTATGACGAACTCAACTCGATTAACCTATCAAGCTATTACCTGAACCCAATTTACACATAACCGAAGAGAATTCCTGATACCCATGGGATAAAGACCAGGACTTGGGAATAAAAAACTAGAGGGTATGATTTCACCCAACCTAAAACAAAAATAGAAAATATATACATAACATAGAGAAATAGTGGAAGAGATAAATATATTTTATAATTGAAAGAATACATTGAAAACTATAAAACTAAAAAGTAGAAACAATCTCCAAGAGAAAAATCTAATAGAAAAGGAATAAATGAAAAAACTTCTACTCCATGTGATAACATGGGCATAATTATGCAATCTCAATACTAACTACCCAAGTTAGCTGACAGAAAACCTTACTGCCTCACTGTGGCACCTTTCTTTTCCCAACATAAAAAGACATACAAAGGTCTACACACCACTTAAGGGGTGTATATATTATGAGCTAATACGATTAGTAGGATCCCACCAAGGTGTTCCATATAAAGCCTCTATATAATAATATGAACAATGCTCAATTTACAGAAAACAAGGCATGATAAAACTTTTAAGAATTCTTATATCGAAATCACGGGAAATCATTTAATTTTACCATTTTCCACATTTTCAAAATAATCTAGGTAGAATAGTTCAAATAATTTAATACATAAAATCCAATTAGCTCAAAAAAATCATGCATTATATATCATATCAAAACCATAGTAAAACAAACAAATAGTACAATCCAAAAGCATAGAAAACATCATGCCAAGGATCACACTAGGTCAAGATAGTAGACCAATCATACCCCAATCAATGACTAGTGCACAATGAAGTCCATAGAACATAATCCTAATGAGTATAGAAATACAATATGAGTGAATCCCCCAACAATGTAAATACCAATTCCCTAGAACAATGGTCCTAGGGAAAAGAGGAACACCCCATGATTGAACCCCCTAATAATACATGGATAATGAAACTAAGATAAACCTTCCACCTAAGTACCTAAGGCTTCCCATGTTCTCTATTTTACAAACCATTTAATTAAATTAATGATTTGAAAACAATTTCATAAAACAATTTCAAAATTATTTGAAAATACCTTTTCTTTTACCAAAATAAGGTAAAAACCATATTTTATCAAAAACACATTCCACACACACAAATACATCAAATAATCACTCCATTTTCATTTATAAAATAACTTATAAAAACCATAGAAATAAAATTCATCCAAAATAAACTAGATACAGAACCAACTAACTTAAACTTGTGTTGCACACACCCACAATAGGATCCACCAAAAAGGAATAACATTAAAATTCCATCAGAAACCCTAGAATCAATATAAAAACCTTAGAATTGATTCAATAAAGAAAAATGGATAGTTATAAGGATATATCACAACATACCTCAATGAAACTCACATGCCGTAAAACAACCAACATAAGGGTTATCCCCCAGAGGAAGATCACACCACATATAATAGGAATCAAGAAGAATCAACATGACTAATAAACAGATCTAATACCATAGTGAAATAAGGATACTGTAATTAAATAATAAAAAATTAGAAGGAATACTCACCAATAGAAATACGCAATAACTAAAATGATGATCAATCACTAAATAAAATGATAAGAAGGGTTGTAGGTCTCCAAAATATCCCCTAAGAGTCTCTTGGTTGAGAGTAATGAGGCTGCAGATGAATGAAATAACAAATCACGCATGTAGTGACATAAAATCCCAAATCACGATGATTAAACATTGTGTAATCCCTTTACACATTGTGTAATCTAAAAAACCCAATTATGTCGAAAAAACCACTTTCTTTTTATCAAAACCCGATTTTAACAATTACAGGACGTGTAACCTTTACATAGTATATAATCCTTTCATGATTTGTACTAGACTCATAGATTCTTCCCCACATACATTACATGGTGTGTAATCCAATTAAATGGTGTGCAATCCCATTAAACAATGTGTATTTCTCATGCAAACTATAAAAAGTCCTATTTTCAGTATAAAAATCCAAACCTCCATGGAATTTCTCTGAACGCAGGGAGAACATTGAAAATCAATTAATACATTTATATTCATGATACATTTATTCAAAATAATATACATAACCTAACTTTAGGTCATTATACATGAAAAATTATCTCCATCATTGGGAGTACCAACACATACCCAAATAAAGAGGGAAACAACAAGAGAGAATAGAAATACCTGAAAGTGGTAATGAGATATTACATGCATCAATTTTCGATTCATATACATCTGATTAAGTTTATAAAAAAATCATTTAGTAAAAAATTAAATAAATACACATAATATATTCATAATAAAAAGAAAAAGTTATAGATAATTTTAATAAGGGGAACCCAATATTTGAATGTTATCAATTATAATTCCTAACAAGATATATCTTTCACTATGGTGACATGAAAAGAAAAGACTCAGGGTAAACATATGGATGTTGGTCTAGGATCTAGATTTTATGTTGTTTGGGATAAAAATGTGCTAATAAATAATTTGATAAACAAAATTTATTTATTATTAGATGACAAACCTTCCTGGGAAATTCTTTCTATTTCTTTTCATTTAATTGTGAACTAGATTTCTAAATTTGTATAAAAATATCTTTCCTCGAAACATAAAAGTTCAGGTAATCATCAGATTTTGAGAAAGGGTCAAGGAGCTTGGAATTTCATGAAACAAATGGACTAAAATATTATTTATGATCAAAGTGAATTAGGATTCCATGTTACTCAATTTTTATATAGATTATTCTAACCATGTAATATAGGAATACCAAAAACTATATTTGTACTATAACCCAATGATGAACCCCTATTTCAAAAATAGTATATTAATTAATCATAAGTATATTTCACATATCTTATAATATCCAAAAACTCTCTTCAATTTTCTTAAAAACACTACAAATACAGTCCATTAATAAAAATTTCAAAAAATTCAGTTAGCATGGATTTCACATCATTGAGATCCAAACCATTCAGATTCCACCTCTAATAATGAAACATATCACTATAATATATATCCCACATCTAGTAGTCAAAAACTTCATAGTTATATCCAAAATGGTGTATTCATTATTAATATAATCCATACCACAAGTATGTATTGGGGAGATTATAATAAACTTTATAAAATTATTCCACTATCTTCTAATCCTATATTTTTCTAAGATAAATGTGTTTTAAATTATAACATTTTATGGGTGACACTAAAACCATTCCTAATGATACACAATAGATCAAAATAATAATAATATTATGTACATGGATTAATCAAAATAAATAATGTTATAAATAAGAAGATAAAAATTATACATACCCACACACCTCAAACCATGACTTAAAATTTTCCTTATCCACCCATAATATTTAAGGTAACTATATAAGAAAATGAATTTGAAAAATTGTTTTCAGAACGTCTATATCAAGCAAGGAAAACTCACAACACCTTTGGTTTTAAATTCCTAGTTGGTGTCCATTTTTTATAATTCAAACATTAAAATCTCCCGAGGCATTTTAAACACTAAAAATACCTTTACTATTTGAGTTATAGCTTTAAAAAAATAGTTTTAATGAGTTTTAATCATTTCACCACTCATTTATTTAAAAATAATTATAAATTTAATGAGTATTAAATAACTCAATAAGCAATTTTCACAAATATCATTCACAATGTAGCATCCCTCTCTGCTTTCTACTCAATAGTGCCCTAAGACGGTGGGTCAAAAGATCTCAAGTACACCTCTCTAAATGATAGAGGCTTCTGACTAGCAGTGAGGGACTAGGGTGTGTCCTTAGGAAGTATATTACCTTATAGATTAGAGTGATCATAACATAAAAAATAGATAACAAATAACAGAAGTAAAATTAAGAAATATACATCATTGAAAAAATGGAAATAAACCTATCAAATATAATAAAACAACTAGAGGAAGCTAAATAAACATTTGTACTAATGTTGATGATGATCATAATGCTATAAAAAATAATAGTACATGGGGAATAGGGGATACAAGTATATAATATATGCTTTAAAAAAGGTACTAACAGATTAACAACCAATACAACTAGAATATTAAGCATAGGCTTGGTCCTCTACCCCATACTCTATCATAAAGCTACAAATCAATCAAGCATCAGAAGTTGAATGCTTCCCTTTATTAGTACCTACTGTCATGAAGTCTTCTTGGGTACCCAAGGTGGACCAAGCAGGCTGTGAGATACAATCTCAGTAGACCACTAGAAATGATGTCTAGATCAATCTATTTCATGAAATAAATAAATGAACAGTGTTCCATAAATGATAAATACAGAGAAATAAATAAATAAACACTTTAGTCCAGGTTCCTAAATAGATGCTCAACAAATATCATATACTTCAGCCTAAGTCAGATGTTTGATCCAAGGTACTTTTACAAGCATTAATTTGTTTGTATGGGTCATCGTATATAATGAAACCAATATAGGAATACCCCAATCTTTTTATTTGTCTCTCTAGTCACATTCCCATGTCATCATACAAACATGCTCACAATATAAATAAGAAACCTCATAAGTGAAGTAAGAAAGCAGTCTATCAAATCCAATAATGGAGTCTTGAGCCCATCCAAGGTGATCTATAGAGGACCCTAATAGTCACTATATGAGACTCTAGTATAACTAATACTACTGAGTCCATCCAAGGAAACCTATAAAGTTATCTCTTGTATCACTCATGGCATGGTGAACTCTAAGTCCATACCAAGTATCTCACATTAGGGATCAGGTATCACCTGATGCATGACATATATTTCATGCCAACAAGTCCATCCATGGTTTCTCCCCCAGGGAACCAATGTCACTCATGAGTATAAATAATTCACTTGGAGATCCCATGCAAGGAAAACCAAAGTATCACTCTCGGTGTGTCAAATAGATCCAAGGCTATGCACGATGATTCCATCCATAGCGTCTTTAAGTCTGGACTTGTGTTATCTCTCATCCCACAAGAAAGCAAGGCATTGAAACCAAGGAACATATCCTAACATAGAGTTCACATTATTCTATCATTAATAATCATTTCAATATCACATCCTAAACAAGTTATCCAAGACATGAAATTTAAGTCAACAACTATGGAAATAAAAACAAGGCATACAATGTAACAAAGGCACATGACACACGACATAATACATAACATGAAGCAATGAGACATGAGGCATAAGGTATAAAAACAAAGAACAATACAACAAGATCAATTATAAGGATAAAGGCATTGAATAAATGTAAAGTGATAACATAAGGCATAAAGCATGAGGCCAATCAATGAGCATGGAGTAAAGGGAATTTCAAAAGGTTCCTAACTCATGGATTACAATTCATCTTAACTCAATTTATAAATTTAAGGAATCTCACATAGGATAAACATGTACACACACAAGATTGGTCAATAATTTGAGGCATGGAAAAATAGGCCATTATGGCCGGCACTCTCAAAGTGGTGGAAAATGTCAAGAAGAACAACCCACATTTGGGTTTTGTCATAAGTTTGGGTCAAAAAAGGAATGAGGAACCAATTAATTTTATTAATTAAACATATTTGAGGCATCACCAAATAGGGTCCAGCACACAACATAATTGTGCATCATTTAAAAAGCGATGAAACAAGCAGGGAACACCTAGAACACCCACCTCAACGTAGTATTGATCCACTCTTCAATTTTCAAGACACAAATGAAGCTAAAATGGGAGAAAATGAAGAAATTATCCAAAAACCTAAAAATAAGGGAAAAGAAGTCACACCTAAATAGAGAAAAAAATTATGGAATCTAGGAGGAAAATAAGGGATAGGATCAAAGATATTACTGATGGATTTCCAAATCTTCTAATAATGAGAGTTTCAGATTCCAATTAAGAGAGATAGAAAAAACCCTATAAAGAGGGAAAGAGGAATACCATGCATGAGGGTGGAGCGAATAACTACTATAGAACAAGGAAAGAAGAAAGGGTTTTATTAAAACATTCATTAAGGTAAAAGTTGGAATTTCACCTACACATGTCAGGGTGCACGATTTGGCTACACAGTTGGCCAAACTGTGCACTAACCATGCACTATGTTCTTCTCCAAGGGAAACCCCGCATGGTCTAGGTACATGGTTTGGATAACCATGTGTAGTACATGAAAAAATATCTTCCCCAATTGTATGTAATCATGCATTTCCATGTGCCTAGGGTTACACAGTTGTAGAAAAACCATGCGGGCCCCAACACCCTTCTTCTGCAACTGCACATTTAGAGAAATTGTGCAAGATGTGCTACACAATTTCTACTAAACATGCATCTCAATCTACTACTTTACCTTTTTAGGGCTATGGGCTCTGAATGAGCCCCGAACTCCCCCAAACCTCCTTTAATCCATTATAAAACTTTTAGGTTCAAAAAATGGAATTAAAACAGAAAACAAATGGTTCATACCTTTAAAAAAAATTTGGGACATTACAACCTCTCCTCCTTAAGACAACTCATCACTAAGCTTCCCTTCTGAGGGTGGTAAGAAATTATATGAGAAAATTTTATGCCACAAAACATGTACATCAGCTTCCCACTCCCAAGTATATTCCTGAACATGTCTGTGCTTCCATATCTCTCATATTATAGAAACTAACCTAACTCAAAGAGCCTTCGTGCTTCGGTAAAAGATACATATCAGATGCTCCTCAAAGGATTTATCCATCTCCATATCAATATCCTTAAGGGTCAAATTAATGAGATAGGTTAGGATGATACTTTTGAATCTATGATACATGGATAAAATCATACATGGAATGGTACCTATGAGGTAGATGCGACTGATAGGCTAGTGGCCCAACTCTTTCCACTATCTCAAAAGGCCTGACATATGAAGGGGATAACTTTACCTATTTCCTAATTAATCTATGACCCAATCTTGGAATAATATTAAGAAATAATTAATGTCCCAACTCAAAATATAGAGCTATAAAATGATGATTGGTTTAAGAATTATTCATAGACTGGACTATATCAATACACTTATGAATCACATGTACTTCCTCTAAAGTATCTTATACAAGATGAAGACCAAGTAGGACTACCTCACCTTCCTCTAGCCAGCATAGAGGTGAATAGAATAGTCTACCATAAATGGCCTTATACGGATCCATCTGAATTTTTTCATGAAATCTTCTGTTGTAAGAAAACATAACCATAGGAACATTCCATGAACAAAAAAAATCCAGGATACATGCCCTAATCATATCCTATAACACCCATATCATCTAATCAAACTGACCATTGGTCTAAGGGTGATATGATATACTCAAGAGTACCTGTGAACCCAGTGCCTTATGTAACCCTTTCCAGAAGCAAGATGTGAAATTGACATCTTGATACAAAATGATAGAATGGGGGACACCATAAAATCACACAATCTCCTAGATGTATATCCTTCCCAGTTCATCAATAGAGAAGGTATCCCATATCATTAGAAAGTATGTAACCTTGGTCAACCTGTCGGTGATCACCCACACCACATCACTTCCTCAAGGGGATCTCATAAAGCCTACATCAAAATCTATGGTGACATTATTAAATTTCCTCCTAGGAATAGAAAGAGGTTGTAGAAGTCCTATAGGCCATTAGTGCTCTTCTATCACCTATTTAAAGGTGGAGCACTGAGTGATGAAACTTTCTATCTACCTCTTTATACTTGGCCACCAATACTGATGATGCATGTATTAGAAATATTTTTAATCCCAAGATGAACATAATAAATAGAGGCATGCGATTCACTCACCAAATATTCTCATATATCTGTAGGCACCCATACACGACCATAGAAGAGTAGTGTTTCACTTTTTTCAACAACCCAACTAGGTGGTGGGTTCTCTCCTATGTCACTCTCCCTCAAAACTAGGAACTCATAATATGATAACTTCTATATATGAACCCACTCCATAAGAAAGGATTTTATTTCCAAAATTTCTTAGAGTGATTGTCCATGTTGTTCATGAACCATTAGGTGTAATTTAGAAAAGAAAGCGATCATATGCCACCCACTACTGGACTCCTTGATGGCTTGCATATGAGTCTTCTAGATCAAATAATAATCTATGGAATTTACCTTTATAAGTGTGTAAACAAGCTCAAAGTCGAATGATTTCAGGTATTAAACCCACCTACACTGCCTTAGATTCAAGTCTCTCTATATAAGAATAAATTTGAGACTTTTGTGATATGTGTCAATTTTTAATTGCTCACCCAATAAGTAGTGCCTCTAAAAACGTAGATCATGAACCATGACTGCTGGATTATTGTCATGTGTATGGTAATTCCATTCATGATGCCTTAGCTGGCGGGACCCATATGCCATGACTTGATCACCCTATATTAGAACTACACCCAAATTGATTCATAAAGCATCATAGTAGACTGTATAAATTCTTTCTAGCTCTTGAAGAATCAGGATTGGTGATAAAGTAATTCATCCCTTTAACTTCTGAAAAGTTGTCTCACAAGATTTAGTCTAGTCGAAATTCACACCTTTCTTTATCAATCCCACAAAAGGATCTTCCAAAAATGAAAATTCTTGGATTAATCACCTGTAATATCCAGCTAGCCCCAAGAATCTATTAAATTCAAACACATTCTAGGGATGCTCCTAGGAAACCATAGAACTCACCTTTTATAGGTCAATAGATACACCTACCCCAGATATGATATGACCTAATAAGTGAATCTTACTAATCCAAAAGATGAATTTAATTAGTTTTAATATAACTGGTGCTCTATTAGTGTATTCAGAATGATCTCAAGATTTTCTGAATAGTCATTTCTAGTATGTGAATACACTAAGATGTTGTATATAAGGACCACCACTAAAGAATCAAAATACGAGTGGAAAAACCAATTCATCTGAGCCATGAATACTTCCAATGCATTAATCAGTCCAAATGGAATGAACAAATACTCATACAAGACATACCTACTCGGGAATACTTTAAGTGGTATGTCTGGTGGACCCATATGCACCTGGTGGTAGCCCGACCTCGAATCGATCTTAGAGAAAATAGTTTCTCCTAAAAGATGCTCGAAGAGGTCATTGATACTAGGTATTGGATTCCAATTATTTATCATAAGATGTTAAAGTTGGTGATAACCCATGAATAATATAAGGGTACCTTTCACATTCTTGGTGACAAGGATAGGTTAATCCCATGGTGATGTGCTGGGTTAGATAAATCCCTTAGCCTCTAAAACATGATGCAACTTATTTAGTCTTTAAAGATCTATAGGTGAAATCCTATATAGAGCAATGGAAATTGGTTTCAAACCTAACACCAGATAAATGGTGAAATTTACCTCTCTCTCTCAATAGGCAATCTAGAAAAACAATCTCAGAAGATATCCCTAAAATGATCCACAATACGAGGGAACTCTTTTAAATGCATTCCCTGATCGCTCATAAATAAACTAGACATATGAGCTATCACTCTTCCTATACCAGTACAATTAGGTCAATGTATACTTTCCTAGATATCCCATTTTTCCTTATGGATATACGTGCTTCCCTCAGGTGAGGTGAAAGACACTTGGTGGTGATAACAGTTCACTTGGGCATGAAAAAGCACATACCAGTCCATTCTGAGAATGATGTTGAAGATGACCACATCAAGGATGAAGAGACTCTATATAAAATGGTACCCACCAATTTCAAGGGGGAACTCCTAAAATTGTTATAATCCCTCTTATTTGATCACTAATGATGTGTCAATATACATAACACTAAAAAATTACTCAATTTTAATTCCCAAGATTTCCACAACTAAAATAGACATAAAAGAGTGTGATGAACCAGTATTAAAAAAAGAATAAAATAAAGTATAGGATACCAGAATAATACCTATGGTCATAGATGGTCCTGGAATCTACTCCTTGAGCATAGGATGCACTACATAAATATGTCATGAACCGTGACCCTAATATTCTTCCTGACTAGCCTGAGGAGATCCACTCTGCTGATGCTGAAGCTCTAGGGCCTAACTACCTCATCCTTGACCAATACCACCTAAGCTTGATTGACTGTTAGAAGAAAAACTCATATCCTGACATAGAGTCATTGATTCTATACTTGATAGAGGAGTCAATACATATCCCCTCCCACTAGACACTAGAGGAAAAGACCGACACAAGAACAAAAGGTGACCCATCCTTCCACAATCTCAACATTCGATTGGGTTTATCATACACTGGTGCTTCTTATGGCCTAAATATCCTCACTAGTGACACGCTATAGAGCTATAATTTCAAGTCACCTGGCTGAAACCAACCCCATGTGCACCCTCGAAATGATGATTCTTACTTCCAGATGAACCATCACCCTGGATCACATTTCTATCTTCTATGAGATTTTTATATAATTAAAGACTAGTTAAATATCGTTTTAATGGTATCCAACTGAAATATGTTCAATTTTGAGTAGATATTATACCGAAGAACTTCCTTAAAATGACCCACAATTATTAACTCATCAACGGTTAGAGATGAAGAAAAATTATAGAGCTCAGTGAAGTGAGAAAAATACTCTAGAATAGTCATAGTGACCCGATGAAGGAAAATAAACTCCCTATAGGGTTCCAACCTCTAATTCTGTAGGAAGAAGTGATCATATAAGTATTTATGGAATTCTTCCCAGACCATACACTGATGAAACTCATCCTAAGGGATGATGTCCCACTAGCGCTTAGAAAAATCATGTAACATGTATGTAGCGAGCTTTACCCTCCACTTTGGAGGAGTCTCAAGATGGTCAAATATCAACACCATAGATTTTAAACATGCCTCAGTAGCCTTAGGGATACCATCTCATGAGAAGGTTGGAGGATGTTGCTGCTGAAAGTCCCGAGTCATCTCTTCCATAGTAGGGGTGGGCTGAGTACCCTAAATATACTGGATAAACTGAAGAAAACTTCCATAGAACTGAGCATTAGTTCCCAATGTAAGATATGTAAGAGGTTACTTAGGCTTCAATATAAGAGGCATCACTAGTGGATCAATTTCTACCACACCAGGAGTATTCTCATATCCACTCTCTTGGCATAAAACATGGGGTCATCATAGTGGCATAACTCTATAATTTCTAAGTACACTCCTCATATAGGATTTATAATGGATAGTAAAATTATACAAGGAAATATATATAGGAATGTAAGGTATAAGGATATCCTAATAAATAAAAAAACCCTCTTCCTTATCCAAGTGTCAAGTCCGGGTGACAATAAAAATTCATATAATAAATAGAGGAGACACAACCTGCTACCCACAACTTAGGTCAGTCAGGCTCCAGGTCTCATATCACACCTATAAGATGCCTATTTAAATATTATATCCATTTAAACTTTGTATTCTTTTATTTATTTAAATCAATTTAAATGGTTGAATTAAATGGTCTATCATTTTCAATTTATGAGGGTCCATACACCTTACAAATTGAAATATTGCATCCACTTAACCCTAACCATAACACGTTCCAGCCCATGCGACCAAGGTTACATGGCTCAAAATACCATAAACAACTAATTAAGGTGGATGATTTAACCTATGTAAGAAAACACTATTAGGTTAAGGTAGGAACATTAAGTGTTAGTTACGTTTTTCGATCCTGCAAGAAAAAATGGAACATTTCTATATGTAAAAATAAAATAACTAAAATGAGAATAGGTTCATATATGGAAAATAGATATTTCATGCAATAATTTAAGGAATTTTAATCCTATAGTTCCTAGTAAGATGCATTATTTAATATGCCCACATATCATTCGTTTATGGTAGAATAAATCCCATTTTGTTAATAAACTTTTCAATAATATTAATGGAACTAAAAAAGTGCATCACCCAATGATGAAATCCATGAAACCGTAATAGAATGAGAAATAAAAATATTTACACATCCCAGGTAGTTTGGGTTTCCCTTGCATGTGGGTTAGCTACTCCCAGACACATGCTCATTACTAAATTCCTTTATCCTTGTCTCGTGTTTAATTTACAAGTAGTAAGAGAAAAGGAATGAAAGCCTCCAATAACACTTTGTATCATTCTTCCATGGTTTCCACTAAATAGTGTCCCAAGACGGTGGGCCATAAGACCTCAAGTGCACCTCCCCAAATTTCAGAGGCTACTGACTAGCAGTGAGGGCCTATGTTGTGTCTGTGGGGAGACTTTTCCCTCATAGATTAGAGAGGTCACAACAGTAAGAATATATAAAAAAACAAAGTATAATTAATAAATAACAGCAGTAGAAAAATTGAAATAAACCCAAGTAATATAGGTAAACAACCAAAAAAACTAAATAAACATGTGTACCAATGGTGATGTAGATCATGATTCTATACAAAATAACTATTTCTTGTTTACTAGATTTGGCACATAAAATACCTACTCTACTTTTGATTCTATTATGAAGGGATCATCCTTATACCCTTACACATTTAAATTCACCTTCATGAATCCCATTTCATCAACTTTCACTTCACTCCTATTATCAACCCATTTACAACGGAAAATTGAAAACTTAAATTTTGTCTAATCTAACTCATACATCGGTTTGATGATTCCAAAATATGACATATTCACATAAATTAGATTTCTAACTTGGAACCATATATGTGTATCACTTCTGTTACAAGTATAACTCCATTTTTTTATATCGTAATGTGGTCATCAAGTTATTTTTTATATAACACATAACCATTAATTAAAAAACCCATGTAAGATATAGAATATTTATTTGTACCCCTGGGTATCCATCGAAGTTATTCAAAAATTGAATTTTGTGTTTTTCAGATAACTCCTCATAAATATGATCTTAGAACCATCATATAAACTATTAATTATTTGTATTTTATTTCCATCCTTCATCCCTTGATGGATTCAAATGTATAATAATGGGATTTTGGGCTTCAATGTATGGATCAAAATATTCACTATTATGTAAAATGTAAAGAGAGATTTATCTCATTATGTGATGGTAATTGTAACAACATCTATTCTGGAAATCCCTTCACCCATAAGGTGTCTGATATAATGAGACTTTGGGAGACTGATTCTATTTTCATCTAATAGGTAACTAGTAAAAAATTCATTGACTTCTTAAACATTATATCATTCTTCAATACAACCTTTTGGACAACTTTTATTCATGACATAACCTTTAAAAATATTCATATATCATTTAATGGGGTACATCCATATGTAATGAATAGAACCCCAAATTTTAACCTATCAAACCAAGTGAACCATCAAGTAAACCATTATATCAATGAATGATGGTGGGAAGAACATATCTGATTCACATAATTTGACTTCAACCTCTTTATTCAAAATTGGGAACTTCATTGGTTCTATAACTTTGCAGCATATGTATTTGAAAAATAAGTAGAGTTTGGTTAATGTATGTCATACATTTTCAGTAATAATGAAACATAAAGTGAACAACATAAAATATTGCATGAAAACATTTCAATAATTTTCTCTTAGTGCCTGTATATTAAAATTAGTCAATGAAATGACATTATTTATATTTGATGAATACCTCTATAGAAATTTTACACTATTAAGGAAGATGAATAATTGAAATTTTTGTTATCAGAATTGAGTGTAAGTTACTAGAGGAAGAAAAGCATTACTTTTACCCTTCATGAGTGCCAAATATTCCATTATTACCATATCAATCATTTACAACCTATCCTTAATGCCATCTTTAATTTTTCTTATAACATTTAGCAACATGTCAATAGAACTATCAAATATATATTTTTTCTACATGCATGACATCAAGAAAATGTATGATGGAAATACATTTTTAGTATTTTAATTAAAAAAACCACATTTTCCAACCTAATTTCAAAATGATTTTCTAAAAAGGTTTACTGAAAAAAATGTCAATATCTTTTACATTATTCAATAGCTGATCACCTTTTAGAGTAGACAGTGTTGTACCTTGTTCGGTATTCCCATCGAATATGGTTGTCTAGGATTGGTATTTATGTCATCAAGGTAAAAATTTTCAATTTCCTAAAAATTCAATCTTCAAGGAAT
Organism: Viscum album; assembly: GCA_963277665.1. Taxonomy (NCBI): domain Eukaryota; kingdom Viridiplantae; phylum Streptophyta; class Magnoliopsida; order Santalales; family Viscaceae; genus Viscum; species Viscum album. The sequence continues at coordinate 452,086,242 of OY728137.1, read as the reverse complement.
GTTTCAACCAAACTGAGTGTGTAGATTCTTCACAAATGGAACACCCCAACATTCCTTTAATGCTATAGATTGAAAAATTTCTATAACCAAGAAAGTCATTTATCATCCCATACAACATGGTCCTCAATATGAATTCTTCACTTCTAGAATCATATATTGTAACACCTATATCCTACATCAATTTTAGATAATTGATCAATGGATACAAATAGACATCAATATCATTATTGGGTTGTTTTGGTCCAGGTAAAAATAGAGAAAACATAATGTATTTACTCTTCATGCATAAACATGTAGGAATTTTATAATTTATCAACATAACTATGAATGTATTATGAGTAATAATATTTAAACCAAAATTATTAATTCCATCTATATATAATGAAATATGGATGTTTCTTAAATCATTTAGAAATTCAGGATACTCATAATCAATTTTCTTCCACTAAAGAGAGTCTACTGGATGACATAGTTTCCCATCTTTATTTCTGGTATCCACGTGGAAGGTTAATTGTCTCATGATTTCCTAACATCTATATAGTATTTTAAATAATGTAATGATAAGAAAGTACCATAAATATTTTAAATGAGTTTATTTATCTTTCTTATATCGATTCACTCCACACTTAGGGAATTTTTTGAGTGATTCATGGTCCTTGAAAAACAATATGAAATCATTTGGAAAATAATTTATTTTTTAGAGATCATGACCATTGAAAGTAGAATTCGTTTAGAATCATATGTTCGATAAGGAGATTCATTTTCTTCTAGTAGCATATCATTCCAGAGACCAAGTAGTTATATAAATTTTATGTCACTCGATCCATTGCTATCTTTAAAATTATATAAATTCAATACAGATGACAATGTTGTGTATTTATTATAACCGTTATGCAATGGTTTGTTAGCATTGAAATTCCAATTCTCAAAAAAAAATTGGACAATGATTAAGTTCATATTAAATTTCTGTTATAGTTTCTTCCATACGATATCCATAATTATTTATACTAGTATTCATATCACATGATCCATAAACCATAGTATTATCACAATCAGTGTGTGTGTTCATTTTTTTCCCATGTTTAGTCAGAATTTTCTAGCTCTAATATATTCTGTGACAAATCAAGTATTCTTCCCACTCTTCTAGACTATTTTTTCTTGAATAACAACAATGTAAACATAGAAAAATAATTTGAGAAGGGTAGTATTCATGCTCTATTTTAAACTTTATGAACTCTTTAACTCCATATTCATACTCTTTTTTCATTTGAGAAACATGAATTGTGATTAAACCAATATGAATAACCTCTAAAACTAATACCGGAACCAAATTTCCACACAACTGAAGAGCATTCTCGATCCCTATGGGTGTGCGACTAGCACTCGAGCATAAAAAAACCCAGAGGGAACGATTTCACCCAACCTGATGAAAGAATATGGAATATATACATAATAGATAGAAATAGTTGAAGAGATAAATATATTCCATAACTAAAAGATGAAATTGGAAACTATATAACATGAAAGTATAAACAATATCCAAAAGATAAATCCAATAGAAAAGGACTACAAAACCAAAACTGCTACTCCATGTGATAAAATGGGAATACTTCCAACATCTCACCACCAGATACCCAAATTAGCTAGAATTAAACCTTTTCACCTCACTATAGTGACTCTCATTTCCTTTTATCTAATGAAATATAAAGGTCTATACACTGCCGAAGGGGTTCACAGGGTGTTTGCTAATGGATCATTAGGATCCCAACTAGGTGTTCCATATAAATTCATTGTATAATAATATGAAAAATTATCTATTTAAAGAGAACAAGGAATGATAAAAAGTTAATATGTATTTATATCAAAATCATAGAAAACATTTAATTTTCACGTTTTCCACATTTCCAAAATAATCCATGAAAAATAGTTCAAAGCATTTCATGTATAAAATCTAATCAACTAAAAACAAATCATGCATTATATATCATATCAAATTCATAGTAGTACAAACAAATAGTACAATCCAAAAGAATAGAAAACATCACACCAAGGATCACATTAGTTCAAGATAGTAGGATACTCATACCAAAATTAATGACTAGTGCACAATCAAGTCCATGGAACATGATAAAAACCCCATGAGTGAATCCATAAACAGTTTAAATATCAATTCCCTAGAATAATGGGCCTAGGAAAAAAGGAACACCACATGAGTGAACCCCGAAACAATACATGGATGATGAACCTAAGATAAAAATTCCACTTAAGTACCCAAGGCTTCCCATGTGATCTATTTTAAAAAACATTTAATTAAAATGATGGGTTGAAAATAATTTCATAAATCTATTTCAAAATTATTTGAAAATACCTTTTACTTTTACCAAAATAAGGAAAAATCATATTTTATCAAAAACCCATTCCAAACACACAAATACATCATTTAATCCTTCCATTTTTATTTATAAAACAATTTATCAAAACCAGAGAAATAAAATTCAACCAATAAAGGCTAGAGACAGAACTATCTACCTTAATCTTGGGTCACGTACACCCGCAATAGGATCCACCAACAAGGAAGAACATGAAAATGCCAATGGAGGAACTAGAATAAATCTACACACTTCATAATTGACCCAATCTATAAAAATGGTTTGTGAATAGGATAGATCCTAACATACCTCAATGAAACTCACAAGCCACAAAATAACCAAAATAAGGGTTAGCCTCTAGAGGGAGATCACACCACATATCTAATAAGAATCAAGAAAAATCAACACAACATACCAAAAGATCTAAGAATATAGTGAAACATGGATACCATGATCAAATACCAAGAATAAATAGGAGGAATAATCACCAATATAAATTTACCATGACTTAAATGACGATTAATCACCAAATGAAAATATTAGGAAGTGCTGGAGGTCTCCAAAATATCATATGAGAGCCTCTAGGTTGAGGGAAATGAGGTTGAGACTGAATGAAATAATAAATCAGTCATACAGTGACCTAAAATCCCAATTCATGATGATTACATAGTGTGTAATCCCATTACACATCGTGTAATCCATCAAACTCAATTATATAAAAAAACCCATTTCCTTTTTATTAAAACATGATTTTAACAATTACAGGTTGGGAAACCTTTACACATCATGTAATAATTTCATGATTTTTACCAGAATCATGGATTATTCATTGTAGATATTACATGGTGTGTAATCTCATTACACAGTGTGTAATCCCATTACATGATGTATAATCCCACTACATGGTATGTATTTCTCCTGCAAACTATGAAAAGTCATGTTTTCAGCATAAAACTCAAAACCACTATGCACATTATTTGAACTCAGGAAGAACCTTGAAAATACATTAACACATTTATACACAGACTCCATTTATTCAAAAAAATATAAAACCTCTAACTTTAGTTTATTATCCCTATAAAATACTCTCCATCCTTGGGAGTCCCAATATGCACCCAAATAAAGAGGGAAGTGACAAGATAGAGGAGAAATACCTGAAAGTGGTAATGAGATATTACATGCATCCATTTTCAATTCATATTCAACCTATTAAGTTCATAAAATACTCATTTTTTTCAAAAAAAATTAAAAATACACAAAATATATTCATAATCAAAGGATAAAGTTATAGATAATTCTAATAAGGGGAACCCAATATTTGAATTTAATTAGTTTTGATTCCTAATAAGCTGTCATTTTTCACTATGGTGACATGAAAATAAAATACCTAGTGTAAAAATGTTGATATTGGTCCATGATCTTAATTTGATGTTGTGTGGGGCAAAAAGTTGGTAATAAATAAGTTGTTAAAAAAATTTATTATTAGATGAGATACATCCCTTGGAAATTATTTTTCTTACTTGTCATTTAATTATGACTTGGATTTATAAATTTGTATAAAATATCTTTCCTCAGAACATACAAGGTTATTTAATTATCATATTTTGACACATGGTCAAGGAGATTTAAATTTCATGAAACATATGGATGAAACTATTATTTATGACCGAAGTGAAGTTGGATTCTATGTTACTCAATTTTTATTAAGATTATTCTAGAACATTTATTGTAGGAATAGCAGAAAATATATTTGTACTATAACCCACTGATGAACCCCTATTTCAAAAATAGTGAGTTATTAATCTTATGTATATTTCACACATCCTATAATATCTAAAACCTCTATTCAATTTTCTTAAAACACCACAAATACATTCCATTGATAAAAATTTCAAAAAAATCAGTTAGCATGTATTCCACATCATTGAGATCCAAAAAATTATAATTCCACCTCTAATAATGACACATATCACTATAAGATATCTCCCACATATTTTAGTCAAAACCTTCATAGGTATATCCAAAAGAGTATACTCATTATTAATATAATCCATACCACATGTATGGCTTGGAGATATTATAATAAACTTTATAAATTCTTCCACTATCTTCAAATCCTGTACGTTTCTAAGATAAATGTGTTTTAAATTATAAATTTTTATGGGTGAACCTAAAACCATTTCTAATGATACAAAATAGATGAAAATAATAATAATATTTTGTACATGGATTAATCAAGATAAATAATGTTATAAATAAGAAGATAAAACTCATACATACCCACACACCTCAAACCACAAATAAAAATTTCCTTATCTAAACCATATATTTAAGGTAACTAGATAAGAAAATGAACCTGAAAAGACTATTTCTCAACATCTATATTAACCAAGTAAAACTCACAACACCTTCTATTTTAAATTCCTTCTCAGTGTCCTTTTTTCACAATTATAACATTAAAATCTCCTAAGACAATTATACACTAAAAATACATTTTTAATTTGGGTTGTAGATTTCAAAAATTAGTTTTAATTATTTTTAATCATCCCTATAATCATTTATTTAAAAATCATTATAAATTTTATGAGAATTCAACAAATCAATAATCAATTTTCACAAATCTCATTCAAAATACTCATTTATTTAAAAACCATTATAAATTTCATGAGTATTGAACAAACCAATGAGAAAATTTCACAAATATCATTCACAATGTAGCATCCCTTCTTAGTTTCCACTCAACAGTTCCCCAAGATGGTGGGACAAAAGGCCTCAAGTACACCTCTCCAAAAAACAGAGGCCTCAAACTAGCAACAAGGACCTAGGGTGTGTCCTTGATGAGTCTATGACCTCATAGATCAAAGTGAGCATAAATGAAACAATATATAAAAAATAGAGGAAGAAAAATTAAGAAACATACACAAATGAAAAAAATGGAAATAAACCCACGAAATATAAGTAAATAACTGGAGGAAGTGAAATATTTTTTTACCAATGGTTATGATGATCATGATGCTATAAAAAATAAGAGTACATGGGGAATATGGGATATAGGCATATAATACATTTTATAAAAAAAGGTACTAAAAGACTAATGACTACTACAACTAGAATCTCAAGAATAGGCTTGGTCCCCTACCCCCATACTTCATCCTAAAGATGAAAATCGATCAATCATCAAAAGTTAAATCCTTACCTTTATTAATACCTATAATCATGAAGTATGATTGGATACTAAAGGTGGCCTGAGCAGGGTGTGAGATACAATCTCATTAGGCCACCAATAATGGTGTCTAGATTAATCCATTTCATGAAATAAATAAATAAATAGTGTTCCATCAATGATAAATGGAGAGGAATAAATAAATAAATAAATTAACACTTCATTATAGGTTCCTAAATGGACACTCGACTGGTATCACCTGCTTCTTCCTAAGCCGAATGTCTGAGCCAAGGTACCTGTATAAGCATTAAGGTGTGTATATGGTCATCATATATAAGGAAACTAATATAGGAATACCCCAGTCTTGTGCTTTGTCTTGGTGGTCACATTCTCATGTCATCATATAGACATGGTCATAATATAAATAAGAAAATTCATTAGTGAAGTAAGCAACCAATCCATAAAATTCAATAATGGAGTCCTAAGCCCATTCAAGGTGACATATAGAGGATCTCAAGGGTCTCTAGAAGAGCCTCCTATATAAACAATACTACTGATTCCATCCAAGTAAACCCGTAAAGGCGTCCCTAGTATCACTCATGGCATGGTGAAATCTGAGTTCGTACCAATAATCTCACATAGGGGACCGAGTATCATCCAAGGCATAGAATATCATTCCTGCCAACAAGTCCATCCACAGTTTCTACCCTAGGGAACCAGTGTCACTCATGAGTATAAATAATTTACTTGGAGAGAAAGTACAAGGGAAACCAAAGTATCACTCCCGGTGCATCAAATAGATCCCTGGATAAGCACAGATATTCCATCCATGATGTGTTTAAGTTTGGACTTGTGTTATCACTTGTCGTAAAAGAAAGTAAGGCATAGAAATCAAGGAACATATCCCAACATGGAAGTTACATTCTCTTATAATCAATAATCATTTCAATATCACATGATAAAAAATCTAGCCAAGACAAGAAATTTGAGTCAACAACTATGGCAATAAGAACAAGGCATAAAATGTAATCAAGGCACAAGGCACGTGGAATAAGCCCTAACATGAGGCAATGAGACATGAAAAATAAAGTATAACCACAAGTAACAATGCAACAAGCTCAATTATAAGGCACACAACAAGGTATAAATGTAAAGCAATAACATAAGGCATAAATCATGAGTCAAATCAATGAAAATCAAGCATAAGGCATTTTAAAAAGTTCTCAATTAATGGATAAAAATTCATCTTAACTAAATTAATAAATTTAAGGAATCTCACATAGGAACAACACACACACACAAGGGTTTTCAACAATTTTAGGAATGGGAAAATAGGCCATCAAGGTCAGCACTCTCAAAGGGGTGGAAAATGTTAAGGAGAACAATCTAAATATGTGTTTTATGATAAGGTAATATCTCAAAATACATAAGGATCCAATTAATTTAATTTATTAAACATATTTGAGGCATCACTAAAAGGGTCTAGCACACAGTACAATGGTGCATCATTTAAAAAGTGAAGAAAAAAATTGGGAAATACCTAGACCACCTACCTTGATGTAGTAGCACTCCACTGTTATGTTTTTGAATATTGAATCAAGATAAATGGTAGAAAATGATGAAATCCTCTAACACCCTGAAAATAGGACAAAATAGGGCACACCTAAATAGATAAGTAGATATTGGAAGCAAGGAGGAAAATAAGGGAGAGGATCGAGGAGATTACCAAGGGATTTTTAATTCTTCTAATGATTAGAGTTTTGGAGTCTAATTGAGAGAGATAAAAATAACCCTTTGAAGATGTTAGGAGAAAGATATTGTATGAGGGAAGAGGAATTAATTTCTGGAGAAGAAAGGTAGGATAATGGGTTTGATTAAAAAATTCATTAATGGAAAAATAGGAATTTCACCTACATAGGTAAGGGAACACGGTTTGGCCACACAGTTGGCCAAACCATGTGACAATGATGCACTATGTTCTGATCCAAGGGGAACCCCACACAAGCTAGGTGTATGGTTTTGATAACCATGTATAGTATGTGAAAACAGTTCTTCCCTGATGGTCTGTAACCATTCATGCCTGTGTGCCTAGGGTCGCACGGTTGTAGAAAAACCATGTGGCCTCTAACACCGCTCTATCTACAACTACATGTTTAGAGAGAACCGTGAAAGCTATTCTACATGGTTTCTACTAATTGTGAATCCCAATATACCTCTTTAATTTTTCAAGGCTTTGTGCTACGAATGATCCCCTAAATCCCCCAAACATCCTTAACTCCCTTAGACAACTTTCTAAGACCAAACAATGGAATTAAACTAAAAAATGGTCCATACCATAGAGAAAAATACGAGATGTTACAAACTCCCCTTCTTAAGACAAATCATCCCTATTTTTCCCTTCCAAGGGTGGTATGACTTCATTTGAGAAAATTTCCATCCACTGTGCACGTATATCATCTTCATACTCTCATGTCACTTCCTGAACACATCTATTGTTCTATAGCTCTCAGATTAGAGGAACTGGCATACCTTGGAGAGCCTTTGTGCTTCGATCAAAGATATGTATCATATTATCTTCTAAAGATGCATCCACATCCAGATCAAATTCCTTAGGTTCAAAAAAATGAGATGGGTTAGGATGGTATTGTTGAAGGTATGATAAGTTTAAGACATCATGCATGGAATGGTACCTCTGAGGTAGATTTAATCGATATGCTATCAGGATGACTCTCTCCACTATCTAAAAAGGAAATACATATTGAGGAGATAACATTCCCTATCTATGAATTTGTTTATGAACCAATCTAGAAAAATATATAGAAATACTGGATATCCCACCTCAAACTCTATAGGTATACAGTGATGATCGGTTTAAGAATTCTTCCCATACTGAGTTGTATCCATACACTTATGAATCAGCTATAATTCCTCTGAAGTATCATGGATGAGACGAGGACCTATTAGGGTGGGATCACTTTCCTCTATCCAGTATATAGGTGAATAGAACAATCAACCATAAAAGGCCTCATATATATCCATCTGAATTGTTTCTTGAAATATATTGTTGTAGGAAAACTAAACCAGATGACTATTCAATGAACCTGCAAAATCAAAGATACATGAACTAAGCATATCCTATATCACCCATATCATATGCTCAGATTTCCCATTGTTCTAATGGTGATATGATATACTCAAGAGTACATATGAACCCAATTACCTCTATAAACCTTTCCAGAATCGAGATGTGAAATAGGTGTCTCAATCCAAAATGATAGAATGGGGGACACCATGAAGCCGCACAATCTCCTAGATGTATATCATTTTTATTTCATTAAGATATAAGGTCTCCTAGGTTAGTAGGAAATAAGAAACACTGTTCAACCTATTGATGATCACTCATACTGCATCAATTCCATGATGGGATCTTGAGAAGCCTATAACAAAATCCCTGGTGATGTCATTCCATTTACACTAAGTAATGGATATAGGATTTAGAAGTCTATTAGGTTGTTGGTGCTCTATAATAACCTATTGACCAGTGGATCACCGAGTGATGAAACATATTATATACCTATTCATACCTATCTATCAATACTGATGATGCATGTCTCAAAAATCTTGGTAATCCCATGATGAAATGCCAAAATAGAGGCATGTGATTCCCTTATCAAAATTTCTAGTATATCTGTAGGCACCCATACAAGGCTACAAAATAGTAGGGTTTCAATTTTGTCAACAACCCAACCATGAGGTGAGTTATCTCTTATAGAACTCTCACTCAAAACAAGGCCCTCAAAATCTAATATCTTCCATATCCAGACCCACTCCAGAAGAGAGGATGTCACTTCCAGAGCTGCTAAAACCCATTTTTGATATTATTCCTAAACCCCAAGGTGCAATACAGAAAAAAAATCCATCATCTTACACCAACTACCGAACTACTTGATGGTTTGGTTATGAGTCTTCCAAATCAAGTCATCATCTATGGAATTTTCCTTTCTGGGTGCGTAAGCAAGATCAAAGTCGAATGATTGTTGGAATTCAACCCACCCGTATTGCCTCAGATTCAAGTATCACTACCTCGAGATATATTTCTGAAATTTTTGATCTATGTAAATGATTAATTATCACCCAATAAGTAGTTCCTCCAATAATGTAGATCATAAACTGTTACTGCTAGATTGAGGTCGTGTGTAGGGTAATTCTAATCACGAGGCTTCAGTTGGTGGGACCCATATTCCATGACTCGATTAATCTACATCAGAACTGCACCCAACCCAATTCCAAAATCATCACAATAGACTATATAACTTATTTTTGGATTTGGAAGAATTGGCATTGACACTAAAGTCATTATTCTCTTTAACTTCTGAAAAGATGTCTCACAAGCTTTAGTCCAGTAAAACTTTACACCTTTATTTGTTAATCCCATAAGAGGATATTCTAGATGTGAAAAATTCTTCGATGAATCTCATGTAATGTCCAACTAGCCCCAAGAATCTATTTATGTCTAACACATTCTTGGGATGATCCTAATAAACCAAAACACTCACCTTTACTGGGTCAATAGACACCCCTTCCTTAGATATGATATGACCTAATAAGTGAACCTTATTGATCCAAAAGTGGAATTTTATGTGATTTTCATATAGATGGTGGTATCTTACTTTATTAAACATGATACCAAGATGGTTATAATGGTTATGTCTGGTATGTGAATAAACTAAGATGTCGTCTATAAATACCACCATAAAGAAATCAAGATACGAGTTAAAAATACAATTTATCAGAGCCATGAAGACTTCTGGAACATTCATTAGACCGAATGGAATGACCATATACTCAAAAAATATGTACCTACTTTGGAACACTATACATTGTATTTTTGATGACCTCACATGCACCTGGTGGTATCCTGACCTCAAATCAATCTTAGAGAAAATAATTACACATCAGAGATGCTTGACGGGATAGTCAATTCAAGGTAGTGGATGCCAATTTATTTATCATAATCTAGTTAATTTTGTGGTAATACATGCACTATCTAAGGGTACTTTTATCCTTCTTGGTGAAAAGGACAAGTGAACCCCATGGCGATGTGCCAAGTTGAATAAAACCCTTAGCCTCTAAATCTTCAAGCTGCTTCTTGAGTTCTTAGAGATCAGAAGGTTCCATCCTATACAGAGGAATGGATAGTGGTTCCACACTTGAAACCAGATTGATGGTGAACTTAACCTCTCTCTCAAGAGGTAATCCAAAAAAATCATCTTGGAAGATGTCCCTAAAATGATCCACAATAGGTGGGAACTATTCTAATTTCATTCCCTTATCACTCATAAATAAACTAGCCATCTGAGATATCACTATACATAGACCAGTATTCTTAGTTCAATGTATACTTTCCTAGATATCCTATTTTACCTTATGAATATGCTTTCTTTTCTTAGGTCAGGTGAAAGACATTTGGTGGCGATAAAAAATCACTTGGGAATGAAAAAGGACAAGATAGTCCATTCTAAGAATGAATTCAAAGCTGGTCATCTTGAGGATGAAGAAAATACAGATAAAATGGTACCCACCTATTTCAAGGGGGAACTCCTAACACTGGTGTATTCACTATGATATAATCCCTACCGGCATGTCAAGAGACATAACACTACAAAATTACTTGATTTCAAGGACTAGAATTTCCATAACCACAATATATATAATAGAGTAAGATGAACCTATATAAAAAAGATCATAAACTAAAGTAGAGACTATCATAATTATACCTCTATACAAATATGGTCCCATAATATTCTCTTTAGGCATAGGCTACACTGCATAATATGGCCTGAACCACAGCCCTGAGATGCTTCCTGACTATCCTGAGCAGATCCACTCAACTGATGCTAAATCTCTGGGGCCTGACTACCTCATCAATGAACACTACCACCTCATACTGATCTAATATTAGAAGGAAGAATCCAAACTTTATGTGGATTCATGGATTCTATACCGAATAGAGGAGTCGATATGGATCCCCTCCCATGGAATGGTAGAGGAAAAGACCAGAATAAGTGCTAAAGGTGACCCATCCTACCACAATATCATCATTGGTAGGGTTTCTCATTTATTGGGTCTACTTATGGAATATATTGCCTCACTATTTACACACTATAGATATGTAAGTGCATGTAACATGGATAGAACCACCCCCACATGCACCCTCAAAATGACGCTTCCTACTACCAGAAGAATAGTCACCCTGCCTCGGAACTGAACCTCCCTGGTTCACATTGCCAGGTTCATTGATATTTTTATGAAATTAAGGCCTATTTAACTATCTATGTAATGGTATCCAGCTAAAATATGTTTACTTTTGAGTATATATCATACCCAATCCCATCCTCAAAATGGATCACAATAGTCAAATCATCATCCATCAGAGACAGAGAAAACTTATGGAGATCAGTGAAGTGAGAATAATACTCTAGCATAGTCATAGTGCCCTAATGAAAATGCATAAACTCCATAGAGATTTCCGCCCTTTATGTCTATAGGAACAAGTGATCATAGAAGGATTTATACAAGTCTCCCCAGACTATACACTGATGACACTCAGCTTAAGAGATGATGTCCCACCAGTGTTGGGTGGAATCATTTAACATGTATGTAATGAGATTGACCTTATGATATAAAGACATCTCAAGATATACAAATATCAAAACCATAGCTTCTAACCATGACTCATCAGCCAAAGGTCTGCCATCCCCTGATAAGGTTGGAGGGTGTTACTTCTGAAAGTCCCAAGTCAGCTCTGCCATAGTAGGGCCAGGCTGAGGAGCACCCTGAACAGACTACACGAAACAGAGAAAACTGCCATATAACTGAGCATCAGTGCCCAGTGGAAGATCTGAATGAGGTTCCTTAGGTGTCACTACAAGAGGTATCATGGGTGTCTTAGTTCCCACCACATCAGATGTATACTCATAACTACTCTCTTGGTGTACAACAAAAGGTCATCATAGGGGAAAGATCTACAATTTCTATGCACACTACTCGGTTAGGATTTATAATTGATAGTAAAATTAGACAAGGAAAGAGATACAAGAAGGAAAGTCATAAGGAAATACTACTAAATAAAAACACCACTCTTCTTTCTCATGGAGTCAAGTCTAGGTGATAAAAAAATTCATAGAAGAAATATAGGTTACAAAACCTGCTAACCACTTCTCAGGTTGATTAGGGACTAGGTCTCATATCGCACCTATAAGACACCTCTTTAAATATTATATCCATTTTAACTTTTTCTTCATTCATTTATTTAAATCAATTTAAATGGTTGAATTAAATGGTCCACCATTTCTAATTTATGAGGGCTCATACACCTTACAAATTTAAATACGACATCCACTTAACACTAACCATAACACGTTCTAGCCCATGCGACCAAGTGTCCATTGATCAATATGCCATAATCAATCGATTAAGGTGTGTTATTTAACCTATGAAGAAAAACACAATTAGGTTAAGTCGTGAACTTTAAGTGTCATTTATGGTTTTCAGTACCTCAAGAAAAAACTGAACACTTATATATGTAAAAATAAAATCACTACAATGAGAATATGAAATACATATAATGCATGTAGGAAAAATAGATATGTCATGGAATAATGCATGAAATTTTAATCTTATAGTGCCTAGTATGATTCAAGATTTAATAAGACATCATATCATTTATTTATGGTAGAAGAAATCCCATATTGTTAATAATTTTGTTCAATAATATTAATGAAAAAAACAAGTGCATCACCCAACAATAAAATCCATGAAACCATAACATCACAACCAATAACAGTATTTACCCATCCCAGGTAGTTTGGGTTTCCCTTGAACATGGGTTAGCTACTCCCAGGAACATGATCATTACCAAATTATATTATCCTAGACTGATTTTTAATTACCATGCTGTAAGGAAAAAAGAATGAAAACCTATTATTCCACTATTTATTATCTCAACCTGGTTTCAAATCAATATTTCCTTGAGATGGTGGGCCAAAAGACCTCAACAATGCCTCCCCATATTCCAGAGGCTACCAAATCGTAGTGAGGGCCTAGGGTGTGTATGTGTGGATACTATTCCCTCATAGATCAGAGCAAGCACAATAATAACAATAGATAATAAATATAGAAAATATAATTAAGAAATATACAGTAGTGGAAAAATGGAAATAAACCCAAGTAATAGAGGTAAACAACTAGAGGAATTCGAATAAATGTTTGTATCAATGGTGATGATGATCATGATGCTATAAAAAATAAGAGTAAATGGGGAATAGGGGATACATGCATACACTAAATGCTATAAAAAAGGTACTAAAAAAATAAAAACTACTACAACTAGCATCTCAAACATAGGACCGGTCCTCTTCCCCCATACTCTATCCTAAATCTTTAAGCAATAGACATCAGAAGCTGCATGCTTCCCTTTATCAATACCTATAATCATGAAGTCTTCTTGGGTACCAAAGGTATCCCAAGCAGAATGTGAGAAAAAATCTCAATAGGAATCCAAAAATGATTTCTAGATCAATACATTTCTTGAAATTAATAAATGAATATGGTGTCATAAATGATAAATATAGATCAATAAATAAATAAACACTTCTGATTGGGTTCCTAAATGGATTTCAGAACGATATCACTTAGTTCAGCATAATCTAGATGTCTGAGCCAAGGTACTTGTACAAGTGTTAAGGTGTGTATATGGGTCGTTGTATATAAGTCAACCAAGATACGAATACCTCAAGATTGTGATTTTTCTTGGTGGTCACATTCCCATGCCATCACAAAACAATTCTCATTATATAAATAAGAAACATCACTTGTCAAGAAAGCAAGAAATACATTAGATCCAATAATGGAGTCCTGATCCAGTCTAAGGAAATCTCTAAAGGTTCCCAAGGGTTACTACAGAATCATCAAATATAACCAATACCACCGAGTCTATCCAAGGAAACCCATAAAGGAGCCCCTTATTTCACTCACGACATGGTGAACTCTGAGTTCATACCAAGTATCTCACATAGGGGACCAAGAATCACTCAAGGCATAGAGTTTCCATCATGCTAATGAGTTTGTCCCTAGTTTCTCCCCTTGGTAATCCATTTCATTCATAAGTATAAATAATTCACCTGGATATCCTATATAAGGAAAGCCAAATTATCTCTCATGGAACATCAAATAGATCCAAGGATAAGAACAATGAGTCCATCCACGACATCCTTAAGTCAGGACCCATGTTCTCTCTTGGATCGTAAGAAAACAAGTCATAAAAACCAAGGCATATATCACAAAATGGAATTTTCATTCACCTATTGTCAATAATTATTTCAATATCACATGCTAAAAAAGATATTTAAGACATGAAATTTGAGTCAATAACTATGGCAATAATAATAAGGCATACAATGTAAGCAAGGCATAATGCACATGGAATAAGACATTACATGAGGCAATGATACATGATGCATAAGGTATAACTACAAGGAACAAGGAAACAAACTCAAGTATAAGGCACATAAACTAGTATAAATGTAATGCTGTAAAAAATGGAATAGAGCATAATGCCAATCAATGAGAATCAAGCATAGGTAATTTCAAAATGGTTCTAACTCAGGGATCACAATTCATCTTAACTCAATTTATAAATTTAAGGCATCACATATAGGATAAACACATGCATAGAAGGGTGGTCAGTAATTTGAGGCATGGTAGAATTGTCCATGAAGGTGGGAACTCCTAAAGGGGTGGCCAACATCAAGGAGAATAACCCATGGATGGTTTTTTCCATAATGTTAGGTCACAAAAGGCATGAGGAACCAATTTATTTAATTTATTGAATATATTTGAGGCATCATTGGAAGGTTCTGACGCAAGGAACAATAACACATCATTTAAAAAGTGATGAAATGATTGGGAAAGACTTAGAACACCTACCTATATGTAGTATCACTCCACTCATCTATTTTTGAAGCTTGAATCGAGATAAAATGGGATAAAATGAAGAAATCATCCAACACCCTAAAAATAGGGAAAAAGTTTTCACACCAAAATAGCACAATAGTTGATGGAAGCAAGGAGGAAAAGAAGTAAGAGAATTGAAGAGCTCATAGAGATCTTTATAATTATTCTGATAGTGAGAGTTTTGGAGTTTGATGGAGAGAGATAGAAAAAACACTATAAAGAGGGGAGGAGGAAGCTCGTGTATGAGGGAGGAGGGATACACCGCTTGAGAAACAAGGAATAAGAAGGGGTTTGATTAAAACCTTCATTAAGAAAAAATAAGAATTTAATCTACATAGGTAAGGGTGCATGGTTGGAAAAATCATGAACCAACTGTGTGCTTTGTTCTGCTCTAAAGGGAACCCCATATGAGCTAGGTGCATGGTTTGGCTAATAGTGTGTAGCCCATGCAAAAACCTCTACCCTAAGGGTCTAAAATCATACATGGTCATACACCTAGGCTTTCACGGTTGAATAAAAACCATGTGGAACCCAACACCCCACTATATTAAAAATCACTATTAGAGAAATCATGCGGGATGGGTTGCACAGTTTCTACTAACCATGTGTCCGAGTATGACTCTTTAATTTTTTGGGGCTTTGGGAGTTGAATGAGACCTAGATGCCCCAAAAAATCATTGAATCCCATTGGAAACGTGTTAGGGAAAATTAAAGGAATTAAATTTGAAATAAAAAGGTCTATACCTTTGAGAAAAGGATGGAATGTTACACACAATCAGTCAAACCAATGCACAATATTACTATTTATTCGCATTACATATGGTATGTGCCTCTAATTAATTATATAAATCTATATTTTCACTAAACCAATCCAAAATAATCAATAATTATATAAAAAGTTTCAAATAAATAATTACACATTTTTATACTCAATGAAAACACATCCCAACTCTAAATTCAAATACAAACAAGATAGAAATCTATAATAAAATAAAAAACTTCCAAAATGAATTAAACCATCATTAAAAACATTTTAAATTTATGAGTATAAATAAAAAACAATATCAACTAATCAAAAAGTATATTTAAACCTAAACCTTTATAAAAAACATAGTTTTGAAAATAGAAACAAAACCAAATAAGGAATAAAACCTCTAAAAAGTTCAATAGAAAACATATAACTATTTTAAAATAAATACAATACATTAGTTTTAAAATCACAGCCCAATATCTCACTAAAAACGTTTTTTTATAAGAAATTAAAATATTCTCCACTCTAACCACCTTTTCTAAAACCAATAAACAAAACTACTTTTTTGAAAAAATTTGGAATTATAATAGTAAATGAAAATAAAAACCACCTTAAAAATCAAAAAATTATAATTAAAATCACATCCTATTGATACAAAATCTAACCAAATTTATTCAAAATGAATTTATGTTTACAATTTCCAAAATAATCAATATTAATTATATAAATCCATTTAAAACACAACCTTATGAAACATTATTGTTTATAACTAAATTATTATGTATTATAATTCCTATTTAAACAAAAACTAAGCTCAATCAACATCCCCATATTTTCAATGAAAATTATTTAGTTTTTATTTATAAACCAATATAAAACAAAACTCATGTTAAAATACTATCTGCACAATTTTCTCATGAATTTTAAAGGTTCAATACATTGGAAAATAAATTTTTTCTAAAACATTATAAATAAATAAACAAAACTAAGTTTAAAAATCATATATTTAATCATAAACTTACGTCAGAACATATATTTTCTCCTGGATTGCAAGAAATCAAGGAATAAAAACCAAGGAATATATCACAACTTGGAATTTACATTCACCTGTCATAAATAATCATTTCAATATAACATTCTAAACAAGCTAGCCAATACATAGTCAACAACTATAGAAGTAAGAATAAGGTATACAATTTAAGAAAGGAACAATGCACATGAAATAAGATATATCATGATGCAATGATACATGTAACATAAGGTATAAATACAAGGAACAAGGAAACAAACTCAAGTATAAGGCACACAACTTGGCATAAATGTAAAGCTATAAAAAGGCATAAAGCATGAGGCCAATGAATGATAATCAAGCATATGAAATTTAAAAATGGTCCTAACTCATGGATTACAATTAATCATAACTCAATTTATATATTTAAGGAATCATGCATAGGATAAACACACACAGACAAGGGTGGTCAGCAATTTGAGGCATAAAAAAATTGGACATGATGGCGGGAAATCCCAAAGGGGTGGCCAACGTCAAAGAGAATAACCCATGAATGGTTTTACCTATAGTGTTAGGTCACTAAAGGCATGAGGAACTGATTAATTTAATTTATTAAACATATTTGAGGCATCGTCGGAAGAGTCCGACGCATGGAACAATATCGCATCATTTAAAAAGTGATGAAATGACTAGGAAAGACTTAGAACACCTACTTAGATGTAGTATCACTCTACTTGTCTATTTTTGAAGCTTGAATCGAGCTAAAATAGGAGAAAATAAAGAAATCATCCAATTCCCTAAAAATAGGGAAAAAGTGATCACCCCTAAATAACACAATAGATGAAGGATGCAATGCGGAAAATAAGGGAGAGGATTGAAGAGCTCAAAGAGGGATTTCCATTGCTTCCTAAAGTGAGAGTTTTGTAGTTTCTTTGAAAGAGATAGAAAAAACACTATGAAGAGAGGACCAGAAAGCTCATGTAAGAAGGAGGAGGGCTTAACCGCTTGAGAAAGAATGGCTAAGAAGGGGTTTGATTAAAACCTTCATTAAAAAAATAGTAATTTAATCTACATAGGTAAGGGTGCACAGTTGGAAAAATTGTGAACCAATTGTGTTCTATGTTCTGCACCAAGGGGCACCTCATATGGGCTAGGTTCATGGTTTGGCTAATAGTGCACATCCCACACAAAACAGATCTTCCCCAAGGGTCTACAATCATGCATGACCATGCACCTAGGGTCTCATGGTTGAATAAAAACCATGTGGTCCCCAAAAACCCACTATATAAAACATCATTATTAGAGAAATCATGCAGGATGGGTTGTACAGTTTTTACTAACCATGTGGCCCAATCCGCGTCTTTAATGTTTTTGGGTAACGGGCTTCAAATGAGCCCCAAATTCCCCAAAAACTCATTGAATCCCTTAGGAAACTAGTTATGGCCAAATAAAGGAATTAAATACGAAAACAAAAGGTCTGTATCTTTGAGAAAAGGTTGGAAAGTTACACACAATCAATCAAAACAATGCACAATATATCTATTTATTCACATTACATATGATTTGTGCCTCTAATTAATGATTTAAATCTATATTTCCACTAAACCAATTCAGAATAATCAATAATTATATAAAAATATTAAAAAATAATTTCATATTTTTATACTCAATTAAAACACATCCCAACTCTAAATTCAAATACAAACAAAATGGAAATCAATAATAAAATAAAAAACATCCAGAATGAATTAAATCATCTTTAAATTTTTTTAAATTTATGAGTATAAATAAAAACACAATATCAACGAATCAAAAGGAATATTTAAATCTAAACCCTTAGAAAAAAACATAGTTTTGGAAATAGACACAAAAACCAAAGAAGGAATAAAACCTCTAACAAGTTCAAGAGAAACCATATAACTATTTCAAAATAAAAACAATATGTTAGTTTTAAAATCACATCCCAATCTCTCACTAAAAAAGTTTTTTTCAAGAAAGTGAAATATTATCCACTCTAACCACCCTTTATAAATCCAATAAACATAACTAATTTTTAGAAAAATAAATGGAATTATAATAGTAAATTAAAATCAAAACTACCTTAAAAATCAAAAAATTATAATGAAAATCACATCTTATTGATACAAAATCCAACCAAATTTTCTCAAAATGAATTTAAATTAATTATTTCTAAAATAAACCAAATTAATTATATAAATCCATTTAAAACACAACCTAATGAAACATTATTATTTAAAACTGAATTATTCTGTATTATAAGTCCTCTTTAAACAAAAATTGAGCTCCATCATCATCCCTATATTTTTTAATGAAAATTATTTAGTTTTACTTTATAAACCACTCTAAAACAAAACACATGTTACAATACTATCTACAAAATTAAATCAAGAATTTTTAAATATTCAATACACTGGGAAATAAGATTCTTCTAAAACATTATAAATAAATAAACAAAATTAAGTTTAAAAATAATATACATAATCAGGAACATAATTCAGGACATATGTTATCTTCTAGATCCCATGAAATCAAGGAATTACAACCAAGTCATATATCACAACTTGGAATTTACATTCACCTATCATCAATAATATTTTCAATATCACTTGCTAAACAAGCTATCCAATTCATGTAATTTGAGTCAACAACTATGGAAATAAGAATAAGTCATACTATGTAAGAAAGGAACAATACAAATGGCATAAGACATAACATGAGGCAATGATACATGAGGCATAAGGTATAATTACAAGGAACAAGGAAACAAACTCAAGTATATGGCACACAAGCTGGAATAAATGTAAAGCTATAAAAATGAATAAAGAATGACTCCAATGAATTAGAATCAAGCATAAGGAATTTAAAAATGGTCCTAAATCATGGGTCACAATTCATCTTAAATCAATTATTACATTTAAGGCATCACACATAGGATAAACACATGCAGACATAGGTGGTCAGCAATTTGAGGCATGGTAAAATTGGCCATGATGGTGGGAACTTCCAATGGAGTGGCCAATGTCAAGGATAATAACCCATGGATGGTTTTCTCTGTAATGTTTGGTCACAAAAGGCATGAGGAACCAATTAATTTAATTTATTAAACATATTTGAGGCATCATCAGAAGGGTCCGACACACGGAACAATAGAACATCATTCAAAAAGTGATGAAATGATCGGAAAAGACTTAAAACACCTACCTAGATGTAGTATCACTCCAATCGTTTGTTTTTAAATCTTGAATTGATCTAAAATGGGAGAAAATGAAGAAATCATCCAACACCCTAAAAATAATGAAAAATTGGTCACACCTAAATAGAAAAATAGATGATGGAATAAAGTAAGAAAAGAAGGGAGAGGATTAAAGAGATCATTAAGGGATTTCCAATGCTGCCTACTGTGAGAGTTTTGTAGTTTGATGGAGAGGGATAGAAAAAACCCTATGAAGAGTGGAGGAGAAATCTCATGTATGAGGGAGGAGGGTTGTACCACTTGAGAAACAACGTATAATAAGGGGTTTGATTAAAACCGTCATTAAGATAAAAATATTAATTTAATCTACATAGGTAAGGGTGCATGGTTTGAAAAATCTTGAACCAATTATGTGTTATGTTCTTCTCAAAGGGGCCCCCCATATGGGCTAGGTGCATGGTTTGGCTAATAGTGTGCAACCCACGCAAAATAGCTCTACTCCGAGGGTCTACAATCATGAATGGCCCTGCGCCTAGGGTCTTATAGTTGAATAAAGACCATGTGGACCCCAACACCCTAATATATGAAACATCACTGTTAGAGAAATCTTGTGGGATGAGTTACACAGTTTCTACTAACTTTGTAACCCAATATACCTCTTTAATTTTTTAGGGCTTCAGGCTTTGAATGAGCCCCAGATTCCCCCAAAACTCATTGAATCCCTTAGGAAACTTGTTAGGGGCCAATAAAGGAATTAAATCTGAAAACAAATGGTCTGTAACTTTAAGAAAAGGCTGAAATGTTACACATAATCAATCAAACTAATGAAAAATATGCCTATTTATTCTCATTACATATGTTCAGTGACTCTAATTAATGATTTAAGTCTATATTTTTACTAAAACAATCCAAAATAATCATTAATTATATAAAAATTTTAAAATAAATAATTTCACATATTTCCACTTAATGAAAACACATACTGACTCTAAATTGAAATACAAACAAAATGGAAATCAATAATAAAATAAAAAACATCCAAAATGAATTAAATCATCTTTAAAAACAGTTTAAATTTATGAGTATAAATAAAAACAATATCAACTAATAAAAAGGAATATTTAAACCTGAACCATTAGAAAAAACATAGTTTTGAAAATAGATGAAAAACCAAAGAAAGAATACAACCTCTAACAAGTTAAATAGAAACCATAGACCTATTTTTAAATAAATACAATATATTAGTTTTAAAAGCACATCCCAATCTCTCACTAATTTTTTTTACAAGAAATTGAAATATTCTCCACTCTAACCACACTTTCTAAAACCAATAAACATAAATAATTTTTTGAAAACATTTGGAATTATAATAGTAAATGAAAATCAAAACCACATTAAAAATAAAAATATTATAATGAAAATCACATCCTAGTAACAGAAAATCCAACAAAATTTGCTCAAAATGAATTTAAATTCATTATTTCCAAAATAATACAAATTAATTATATAAATCCATTTAAAACACAACCTAATGCAACATTATTCTTTAAAACTAAATTATTCTATATTATAAGTCATATTTAAACAAAAACTGAGCTCCATAAATATTATTATATTTTTCAATTAAAATTATTTAGTTTTACATTAAAACCCACTCTAAAACAAAACTCATGTTACAATACTATCTACACAACTTTCTTAAGAATTTTTAAAGGTTCAATACACTGGGAAATATTTTTTTTTCTAAAACATTATAATAAATAAACAAACTTAAGTTTCAAAAACATATATATAATCATAATCTTACCAATTCACTTAAAAATATTAAAAAGAGAGTAATCAATACAAAATCACTCAAATATTACCATAATCGTTAGTTACAAATGCATATATTCAAATTTATTAAAAATACTATCACACATGAAAAAAATTAATATCATTGAAATACACTCAAAATAATACCATTTCTCATTCAAAAAAATTGCATAAATATAAAATATAATTTAAATACATCTATTTCACTAATTGAACTCAAATAAAATACCATTTTTTTGACTATTACATTTCCAAAATGGTCATTTTAATGGAAAATAAAAATAGTTTAATACCACCCAATAAATTTCAAACATGAATAAACATATAACTTGATGGAATAAATATGAAAGAAATATTCAAATGATTTATCCATTACTCATAACATAGTTCATTAAAATTAAATACATTAAATTTGATTGCATAAAAGAATTTCACTAACTATAAAATGAACTGAATCATTTCACTAATTTGGTCACCACTATATCTAATTATTCAATATATGTTACGTATTTTTCAATTTATTTTAAATTGGTTTTGATTCCATCCCATTTTATGGTATCATAATAACTGAGAACAAAACTTAATAAAAGAAATCACCTCAAAAATAATAAAAATTTCCAACTATGGCACCTCACATAAAATCATTTCAAACAAAAGACCTTATAAATAAAATAATTAAAATATATTAAATATTACACTCATATTAAAAGAATAAAATAAATGAATAAAATATGGTTAGTTTCAATTTATTCAATTTATACCCCATGTTTTCCTTCCTACCATCAAAATATTTTCATCATGTGAAAAAATAATTCATTAAATTTATCATAAATTTATCAAAGGGAATTTGTTTAAGGAAGAGAAAAATGGGTCATTAATAGTGATCCAACATTATAAAAGTGATCCTAGAATGGATCAGTGTTTAGTAGGAGCATTAAGAAGCAATAGGACTGCACGACATGCAGAGCTACTGGCCATGAGGATCGAAGCGGGGCAGAACTGGAAGTGCCCATCCACCCTAGTATTTTAATTCTAGAGATATCAAGAGAGGTCCTTGATAATAAAAAAGTTAAGTTCACATAACAATTTATTTTATATTATAATGAGAGATGATCTATGAATGAGAGAGGAGAAAAAACATACCTCTGATTTAAGAGTTGATTCGTCTGAACGCTCCCGAATGATAAAATTGTATCATATAACTCTTAAAAAACCATAAATGACCTTAATAAAATTATAATAAATCAAATACATGTAGAAAATGTTTTGAATTAATTAATTAATGGATTTATTTTGATTATCCTGGACATTAAGTTCAAGTGTAGAACACTTTCAGATTTAAGGTAAGGGTTTCTTCCCGAACCTCCATTTTCATTCGGGTCATGATTTATCCCTATTTTCAAAAATATAATTCTTCATTATTTTTAAAAACTTATTCTATATTATATGTACATGTTTTAAACTTATTTATCTAGATCAATTCATCTTTATTTTATGGGGAAATACATGATTTATAAGGTTCCCTTCTCAATTTTCCCTATAAGAAAACCTGATTAAAGGGAACTTATAGATTTATTACCCATTTTCAAGTACTATAAATATTCTATTTTAAGACAAAATAATTTTTCTAAAATTACTAATTTTTTCATAAAAAACTACATTTTTTTATTTATGGGTTTACATAAATAATTATGGCAAACACAAATTATTTTTTACAAAATAACTCTTCTTTGCAAAGAAAAAGGGGTATTTCTCTCAAGAATTCCTTGATGATTTTATTAGAGTATTTTCATCTATTTAAAAAAATCTATTTAATTATATGATTTATTGATATTTATCTCTTATGATTATTAAATACCATATTTTATTAAATGTTTTATGATTAGTTTGAATGTGGATGTTCTATCTTGATCCCATTCACCATACTACTTATATTGGTTAGTGACTATATTTATAGATTGGGGAAAGTTATTTATATTTAATATGTGTATGTTGTTTATGTTTAAAACCACTCATATTAGAAATGCATTAGACTTATTAATTGATAGGTGGGGCCCTCTATAGCCCCTCAATGCATTGGTAGGTCTCACGAGAAAAAACCGAAATGTATTTTGGCCAAGGACTTAACCATTTATTTTTAGGTGTCTTGGTTGAGGCCTTGATAGCATGTTTATTATATCTAGAATATGCATTCTGTTATCATGATATTAATAATTTATTATACATGTCAATATTATACTAGTATAATATCCATGGTTAATCTTCTTTCTCATGTGATTATTTATATGACATTATTTATTCATCTTTTATTCTTTACATATTACGATCATGATTAAAATATGATGGAATGTGTTTTTAGTCATTGAACATGCCTTATTGTTTATATTAGCTTCCACCACATTACTTACCCTTACTGAGAATCTGATCTCACCCCTTTCTTATATTTTATTTTTCCCTGATGCAAAGTTGTATTTTTTGAATGAATTACAGGGATAATCTAGAAGTTAATGGGTTTTTCCAAAGTAGTTTCTATGTTTTTTTTAATTTCAAGTGATGATGAAAAACATATATTTTTATCTAGTTTCTAAAACTACTAAAATATGCGGTCCTTCAGGATGTGAATTCCTTGTTTATTATACCAATGTAATAAAGCAAGGCACCGACTTTGGGTAGCTGGGTTTGGGGTCTTTACAGTTTGTATTAAAGAAAGTTTAATGGAAAACTTGGAAATAGGATATAAAAAACATTTATTAGGGAACAAGGCCCTAATATAGAATTTGAGGATAAATATATAATAACATCCTAGAATTTTGGAAAGTTAGAGATAATGTGGGTATTACTAATAATACATCCCCATCTGGTAACTACAAGTGGATGTGGTTGTGGAACAAATGTGCCTTTGGGTATCAAGTCCAACAAGGTGTCCTGGGCTTGGGGGGTAACCTAGTACACGATAATAGGCCATACTATGCACATGGTTTTACACTCCCAGTGGATATTCTTAGGATAATTTAAATTTTATTTATAAAACATTATAAAGGATTTAAAAGAAAATATGTCCCCAAAGGAACCAATTTTATGATTATGACATTAGATACACATTAATTATTCAATTTATGATAAGTATTTCACTAGTTTAGGGATTATAAATTATGTTTCATAATGTTATGATCTAATCTAGTGTATTAAATTATTTATAAATATAGCCTAGTGGAAGGAATGTGAACTACATTAATTCATATAATCAAAAGAGTAAAAATGATCATTTCTTCAATGGGTTTAAGCTAGTATTTCGAAGGGAACTAATCTATAAAACTTTATCATCATATAAGGAGATAATATCATGTTTTAAAAATAAATAGAAATAGTTTTATATTTATTATGTCTTCATAGGGAAGCACAATAACAAGAGTATAACTAGGAAAAATCTTGATAAAGGAGAGAAGAAAAAGAAGTATTTTCCCACATGTGATAATTGTGCGAAGAAGTACCCTATTACTTGTTTAAGAGGAATGAGAGTTTGATACAAGTTTGGAGAGAAAGGAAAACATGATAGTTATTGAGAGGGTGATATTTTTCTTCTAATGTGTAATTCATCAATAGCAATGAGATGGGGAACTATGAAAATTAATTTACTAAAAATCAAGGGAATATAGATCAAAAGGAACAAAAGGATCATGGTAAAGGTTATGCTACTACCTCAGATGAAGAGGGATGATTAATATGCTTGTGTTTAGAATAAAGAATTATGTTATTTGAGTATTTTATTAATAATTTTTTGGTTATAAGAATCTTGAGATATTTAAGTATTATACTGCAATACTTCTTCATTATGGAATTGGAAGCATTTGATGATTAACACCAGTAATCAAGAGAAGTGATTCTATTGTATGTTCATCTTATCAAAAAAATATGACTTGGGAAATATAACACTAAATACATTATTGATGTTATGATAATAATAAATATATTCTTATGGGATAATATTAGTGAGCATGAAGGTGGTTAGTGATCTGATGGTTTATGTTATAATAGAATTATTAAATGTTTGGATTTAAAGATTTTACTCACGGAAGCATGAACGTATGAAAAATTTATAAAGAAGATTAAGGTATTAATATATTTGATATGTGTTAATAAGAGCTACATTATTTTTGGAATTTTATGTTAATTTGACTTTGGAAATTTAGTGACCTTCATTCTAAATTTTTGGTCTTTAAATTTAGATAGACATATATTTTATGAGTCTTAAGTTTAACTACTTATAGAATGGATTAAAGATATTATTGATAAAGATTAAATTATGATTTGTCATATTAGATAACATGTGCTAATAATTTTAGTTTTAGTAAAAATTTAAAGCTTGAATTACTGACTTATGGATCATATGATTCGTTAAAAGTGCTTCAGGTGTAGAAAATTAATCATGAACATCCATTTCTAGGTGTAAGGGATAAAGTAAAAATAGATCAAAGCACAAAAAAGGATGAGATTATGATTATGATTTGGAAAGTAATAAATTAAGTTTATTTTCTCAGGTTCTTATATTAATATTAAAAGAATCCCTCAAATCTAGGGAGATATTATGGAACAAAAACATTTCTTGTTTACTTTTCTAAGAAATCAAAGGTCTTTTAACTGATCACAAATTTATGGATTTGTGATGGTTAAAATTATAATGACCATGTTCCCTATCACTCTACATCAAAACATGATGGTTATATTATTCTTTAATGTCTATATTTTTGCTTCACACTAATATTATCCTAATTAAATACCCAGTTTTTTGGTAACCTCTGTATTTTCCCTTTCCCTCTTATTAAGAGGATATTTTATTAACCCTAATTTTGATGTGGGTTTCCCACAAAGGAATTTTGAAGTATCAACCTTTTATTTTTTTGAAGTACAATATAAAATTATTAGGATACAATTTATTGAAGTATGGGAGAATGTAACACCCCATTATTTTATGATATGTATTTTGTTAATTTAGTTTCTTCGATAGCATAAGTTTTACACAACACTAAGCTTAAATGAATAATGATATACAATTAAATATCATTATTTTAAAATTACAGTTATAACCTAATTGTTAAATTTGTGGGAATTAATTGTATTAAATAAATAAATAAATAAATATATTATATTTTTAATCAAATGTTTTTAGTTTCATTCAAATGATTTTATAGGCATAAGATAAGAATAAATCCAATTTTACACATAAAAGGCTATATTTTTCTAAACATTGTTTTACATATTTTTAATGGAAAACATGTTTTAAATATAAATTTTGACACTTATATAAATTATATTTCAAATTATAAACATTATTTTTGAAATCTTAATATCAAAATTTACTTTGGTTAAATTTTTGGCATTTTTCTGATAAGTATCATTTTTTATTAATATTAATGTGACTATTGGAATAGTAAGGTGAATGTTAGGAATGATAATGTGTCCATTAGAATAATAACTTCACCTATTAAAGTATAAATAAAATTTGGGTATCTTATAAACAATAATATGATATATTTATATCTTGATATAAGTAACTAAATGTTTTAAAAATAATAAATTAAGTGTTTATATTTTTGTAAGTCATAAATATTTAATTAAAATTTTAAAATTAATATAATTATTAAAAAGAAATTTATTTTCATAAAATAAATTCATAATATAATAATTTATTTTATTATGATTATAAAATAATTTTATGAGACCTTAATTAATTTTTCAAAGTGTTATAAAATCAGTTATAATTTTAAAATTGATATTTTTCAAAGAAATGATGATTTTATTTAAAAATTAAATTTCTCATATTTAGAAAATTAATTTCATTAAATTAAGTACATTTTTAAATTCTACACATGGAAAAAAATTTAGGGTGAAATTTTTATATTTTTCTAAAATACTTGTTTTTTTTGTGAATAATAAAATACAGTAATTTACAGTATAAGTAAATAAATGAATTTTTTAGTGATGATTGAGTCATGGATGATGTAAGTAGACATTGGTTAGAAATAACATGAACTAATTATTATATTTATTCAAAAAAATCCTCACTATTTATTTTCTTGATAAAAATAATAAACTAATGATAAAATAATGCAAAAACACCCCTCTCCTCCACTATAAATACCACCCATCACCACCTCCACTCCTCACACCTTCCAAGAATTGAGGATTGTTCAATTTATACCCCATACTATTCAAAATCCCCATCCCCACTTCCATGATCCCTTTTTCTCAACAAAAAGTCCAAAACCAATCCCTTTTAGGAGGTTCTCAAGGAGGAGAAAATCAAGAGGTAAAAACGTCTCTCTTTTCTTTTAATTTCTTCTCAAGTTATTTTATTTTCTTATTTTCTCCTAAAATAACTATCTAAAAGTAACATGATATCATCAGTATCTTTTATATTTTTAATTTTATTTTTTAATGGAATAATCCATCATCAATTCTCTTCCCTCTCCTTTTTCTCTAAAAATGAAAACATCATCCGTGATGTGTTGATTTGTCTCATTAAAGGACAAAGAGTTTTAAATTTACATTAATGCCTTAAAATATAGTCATAAAACAATTTTTATATTTAGAAAAAATTATAATATATTTATTACAACTAATTTATTATTCTTTAACCATTATATACACATGATGTTAATTAATAAAACAAAACTAGTTTGTGACGATCGAAAAATCACCAAAATAATCTAAACAATTATCACTGACGTCTTAACTAATGATTCATACTTAATCCAAATAACAAAAATAATTATATAACCATTTAATATTATGTATATTAATTAATACCATATAAATTTAGTTCTGGATATCTATTCCCATTTTACATGAACCTTCATACTCATATACATGTAAACCGATCATGAAAACTAAGAAAACGAACACTTCTGAATGATAAAATTGTATTTTATAACTCATCAAAAAGACCATAAATAAAATTATAATATATAAAATACATGTATAAAAGGTTATTAATTAATTAATTATGGTATTTAATTTGATTATCCATGACATTAAAGTCAAGTCTAGAACACTTTCGGACAAAATGTAGAGGTTTCTTCTCAAACTTCAATTTTCATTCTGGTTATGATTTACCCCTCTTTAAACCAATGTAAATATTAATTATTTTTATATAATTTTTATATATTTTATTTACATGTTCAAAACTCATGTATCTAGATCATTTCATCTTTCTTTTATGGAGAAATACATGCTTTACAAGGTTCCCTTCTCAATTCTTCCCGATATGCAAACCTGATTAAAGGGAACTTCCTGATTTCTTACAAATTTTCATGTACCATACATAATATGTTTTAAGACACAATTATTTTTATAAAATAAATAATTTTTTCATGAAAAACTATATTTTTTCATTTTTGTTTTCATACGAACTTGTATGAAAAATACAAATGATTTTTCCGAATAAACTCTTCTTTACAAAGAAAAAGGGGCATTTCTCTCAAGAATTAATCAATGATTTTATTAGAGTATTTTCATATATTTCAACACATATATTGAATTATATGATTTATTAATATTTATTTCTTATAATTATCATCTACCATATTTTATAAAATTGTTTACGATCAGTTTGACTATGTATATGCTATCTTAATACCATTAACTATGCTAACCAGATTGGTTAGTGATTATATTTATAGAGGGGGAAATTTATTTATATTTAAAATGTATATGTTGTTTATGTTTAACACCATTCATATGAGGAATGTATTAGGCTTAGTAAGTGATGGGTTTGCCCTACTCTAGCCCCTTGATGCATCAGTAGGTCTCATAAGACAAAACAGAAACGGATTTTGGATGAGGCCTTAACCATTTATTTTTAGGCATCTTAGATGGGGCCTCAATAGTATATTTTTGATGTCCAGAATATAAATTCCCAAATTATTATTTTAGTAATTGATTATCTATGTGAATATTATACTATTATAATATCCATGGTTAAGCTTCTTTCTCATGTGATTATTTATATGGAATTATTTATTTAGCTTTTATTCTTTCCATATTATGTTCGTGATTATGTTCTAATGGAATGTGTTTTTAGTCATTCACCATGCCATATAGTTTATATTAGCTTCAAATACATTACTTACCCTTACTTCACATATGATCTCACCCATTTCTTATGTTTTATTTTTCCCCAAGATATGAGGATGTATATTATGAATGACTTACAGGGATAATCTAGGAGTCCATGGGTGTTTCTAAAGGAGTTTTTATGTTTTTCATTTCAAGTTGTATTGTAAAACTTATGTTTGTATATGCTTTTCCAAAACTACTAAACTATTCAGTCCTTTAGGATGCGACTTCCTTATTTATTATGACAATATAATAAAATAAGGCATAAACTTCGGGCAATTGGGGTTAGGGTCTTTACATAGCTCATGAACATGTATGAATATATATTTAAATAAAAATGAACTTATTTTAATTATGTAAATTTAAAATGTATTAAAAACATTAAATGCTAAAAAAATATAATTAAAATAAATTATTATTGAAATGTTTATTAATAAAAATGAAAAAATTTAATATAGATATATATATAATTTAATAAATATTATATTAATTATTTAATTAGTATATTAAGTATTTAATAAATTTATTCTTTTTTATTAATTATAAATAGTGTATTACTTATATAATTATAAATATAATTTTTTATATAATTTATTAAATTTTAATTAAAATATTAATATACTATTTCTTGATATATATATTAAATTTAATAAATTATATATATATATAATTAAATAATAAATATATTATTTTTTAATATATATCAATATATATATATATTAATATATGTCAATATTGATGATGATGCTACGGGTTTGGGAAACGCTCTGCAAAGCTAGCCTTGGCGTCTAGAGAATGTGCTTGAAAATAGAGATACCACATTTCCTTAGCTACATACTTCTATTTTCAGGGCCCTCTCAAGTGTCACATCTAATTTCTGAAGTTATTCCTAGGCGTGTTGAAGGAACTTCATCTCCAGATTGAAATCTCTGTATGTTTTTAGATTTGAATCATGAACTTGATCGATGAACCCAAGCTACTTTAAAGGTCTCATCCACTATTAGTATTCTCATGAAAGGATCATTTAACCATGTTGAAGAAAATTTGGAAGCTTTCTATGAAAGAATAGAGATGGTAAAAAAATTCTCTGATTGCGTGTCTTGTCCTAACCAAGGGTGAAAATTTGTAGAATCTTGTGGACCTAGCTTTAAGAATATCCATCCTTGAGGGGTTCTTGAATTGTAAGTAAATATCACTAGGTAGTGGAATATTTTAATGTATTTTCCATTTAGATTAATCAAGGATCATAGTGTGGACTTATGATTTTCTGTTTTTAAGGCCTATAATGCTCTATTTTCATGAATGGTCCACGGACGTTAATGTGATAAAGATCAAGAATGTCTTTTCAAAAGTATGGGTTCAGTTTCAAGTTCTCAATTAGACCTTATGGAATCCAAAAATCTTGTTTGATAATGCTGCTGCTATTGGTGTGTCGACCGAATTGGATAAGGAAACAAAGAAAATCATGGATTGACATATTTCAAAAATGCTGGTTGAGATTGATCTTATCTCTACTCTAATTGATAATATTATTATCACTACTATGAATGATGACATTCAAATTAGTGTGAAATATGAGAAATGTTTTGATTTTCATCATGTTGGAAAATTTTTGGTCACTTGGATGAAAACTGCAGTAGGTAGGTATGTGAATTTTTTGGTTCGATCGGGCACCTCTCTAAGTTTCGTGATAACAAATATAAAGGGAATTAGGTTAGACCACATGGGTATTCCTCCTCTACCAAGAAGTATAGGGTGTATCCAGTGGGAAATGTGGCCAATGCTACCTAGATCCAAGGCGATCAATCTTGCAAGGA
Source organism: Viscum album (assembly GCA_963277665.1). Classification (NCBI taxonomy): domain Eukaryota; kingdom Viridiplantae; phylum Streptophyta; class Magnoliopsida; order Santalales; family Viscaceae; genus Viscum; species Viscum album. The sequence continues at coordinate 452,053,975 of OY728137.1, read as the reverse complement.
TCAATGACTGGAAGAGAATAAATCTAATGCTATTAGATATGAGGATCCTAGTGGTGAGAACCATATATTTCCAGTTCCACAAGATCTGGGTCAAAATAGGGAGTGGTAAGGTAATGGTCTTGAGTCCAAATCTAGGCCCAGATGGTCTTCTCGAGTCATGACTAACAACAAAAACTAGGTGCATGGTCATATGGCTTCAACTATGTTGCAACCTCATTCAACTACTTCAATTTACTCGGTTGATATTACAAAAGAGGATGAGTCTAAGGGGAATATGGTCCATGTAGGGACATCTTATAAGGATGCATTGTGTTTGGAGGATGAAAGGGAATATGGTGATTCTACTCACATGAAGTATGATACTGAGTTGGCTGCTCAAGATGAAGTGGATTCAGAGCTATGGAAATAGAATCTATTGGTTAACTCCAAAGGTAAAGGGAAGTTCAAAATGATTGTTTCTATACCCAATAATTATGTGAAATGTGTTAAATCTTCTCTCTCTATGAAGGATGATATTCCCACTATTTTGATTTATGTTAATAATTATCTGGAACATGTCCAGGTTGTGCCCACCCCTCTGGATATGTTTTCATTAAATTCAGTTTCAAAATAGAGAAATAACAACTTCCATAGAGGGCATTTTATTCAAAATGATATAGTGCATGATCATTCTATGATATATTTATCTAATGTTGTTGTAGTATAGGCACTTGATGAAATAGTTTAGGTCTCTAATAAGGAGGTGGATAATTCTATGTGTAAGTTTGTGGCCGACCTTATATAATATGAAAATTTAAGGATCTTTTCTAAGGTAGTTCCTTTGACTACTATTGACTATAAGGTTGGCATAGGATCATCCTCATAGAGGAGTAGGTGGGTAAGTATGCATACCAATTTTTAGTTGAATGCCTCCGAACTAGAAAGGAGGATGAAAAGAGTAGTGTTTGATCCTTAGAATAATCCATGGTAAGTGCTAGTATTAATGATGAATCCCTAGATGACACAGGTGGTCCATGGAAGCAGGTCATGACTTGGAGGAGGGGATGACACCCCTGGTGTAACCGGTTGTGCCATCTTGGTCTGTTACTTTGTAATTTCTTGGTTGTTGGTGTAACTCCCCGACCCCAGAAGCCCAGAGTCGGTGCATTATTTTAATACATTGGTATGATCACAAGGAATCAAGTCCCTAAGGATCGATCAGTTTAGCAGTTTTGGAAAATAGATTACATACATGAATGTTACATTACACTTTATAACATACAACACATCCTAAATAATCCTTTGAGAACGCTATTGTTCCCTTTATCTTAACCCTGCATAAAAATCATAATACACATCTTGGAAATCCTGGGAAAATAAAACATAAGAAAGGGGTGAGATCATATGATCAATAAGGGTAAATAATTTAGCGGAAGCTATAAAATTTTAAGGTATGATGTGTAATTAAAAAAAATCCTTCTAAACATAAACTTGAACATAATATGGTAACAATAAATGAAACATTACCATATAAAAATTCACATGGATATTCTACTAGTCGAATAATCACATGTAATAACTGATTTCATAACGAGGGAATGTATAATGCTGGACATTCTAAAACATTTTGTCAAGGCCTCGGCCAAGATGTCTAAAAATGATTAAGGCCTCGGCCAAAACCATATATCAAATTGGGAAGGTCCTCAGCCAATTCCACGTCTAGTTGTCTCATGAGACCTACCGATGCATCGAGGAGCTATAGCGGGCTCCACCCGTCACTTACTAAGTTCAATACATTCCTCATATGAAAAGGTTGAAATGTAACATAAACATTCGTATTAAAACTAGCATACAAAATGTCAATACTTTAACTATAAACCATGAATGGTATAAAAATATCACATCCATAGTCAAAAATATCAAAAAACCTTCAATATAATATGGAAGTTTTGTATCATAATAAATCAACTTTAAATAAACTTAAAATCCATCAAAGGGTGTTGACATAGATGAAATCAAAACCTTTTTTAGAGAAATATCTCTTTATATTTAGAAATTATTTAAGAGTTACATAATTATAAGGATAACATTTATTTTGAAAATATTCTTATAATCTTGTAAGGGAAGCTTTGATGATGTTATAACGACGTAATATAGCTGCACCTGCCGTATAAGTTAAAAACATTCTTACCTTAATTTTGTCTAAAAGGTTAAAAAAGACCGTGTTTGGAAAATGACAAAAAGATTCCTTTCAAACCATTTTATTAAAAGTAAAAAGGGTATAAATGACTTTAACCCATATTATATTAAATTGTAAAATGTTTTGGAATATATTTTTAAGAAACATGTATGTGGATGATAAAGAGGTACCAGTAGATACTTACGTAAAAACAACCTCGGATAATAAAGAGATTGTGAAATTAACCCGTAGCTTGTACTTTTCCTTGGTCGAGGGTTGATTAAACTCCTGTATAATGGTGAAATAATTGTTATTAAATTATACAAGAATCATATACATTAATATGATATCATATATGATCTTTTATCGTTTCTTTGTCAATAATATCTTAGTATTATCGTCGTTTCAGGTGTTAACTGGTTTGTTTTCCTTTATATGCATTGTTACGTAAGTTTTATTTCTTATAGATGGAATTTATATTATTCATATCCATAATTATATCAAGTCTTTAAAGATTTTTTTAATTATCTAATTAAAATTAGTCTTGAATGGATGCGATGGGGAATGAATCTCATTGCGTTCGTGGAGACAGTAATCTGTACGTACGCACGAGCGAAAATATCATCATTTTGATATTAAAATAATATATAATTGGATGGTATATCATATATACAGAATAATTATCATGTTATATTTATTATTTACATAAATTACACATCATTATTATACCCATACAAATAATGTATTGAATAACAATTACACCATGATGTGGAGACGATAAGTCGTACGTACGCACCTATGGTGACATGTCATTCAAAGGATGGATAGAATAGTGAATATGGTTGTACCATATTTCTAATAACATCATAGTATATATAAGATACTAGAGTTATTATTTTAGAATGGAAACAACAAAGAAAGAGGAAGTGAATGAAGAAAGTAACTTGAAAGAGGTGAGTAAATATTTACCTCTTCTTCGGGTTCTTCCTTTTGATTTGATCAAAAAGGGATCCTTAGGTTGGCTTTCTGAATAAATAAAGGCCTATAGGATGAAGTGAGGGAATTTTAGAGGATATTTAGGCATGGGTTGGCCAAATAAAAATGATTTGATGGTATGAATTTGAGATAATAGGGTGCCCTTTTATAAGAGGGGTGAGGGGCACATTAGGAAAAACATAAAATATTATTTTATAATAAATTCATATTATGTTTATAATGACTCCAAAGATGATTTATTTCTAGGATAAGGTGGGGATTGGTCTAAATACACTCAAAAAATAGGTTTTAGACAGGTTTGGATTACTATATTAACCATATCTTTTATTTTTAACTCTTAGTTAATTAGTTTGACATTTACCATGTCTCTTTGTATTTTTATTTTATTTGGTTAATAAAATTACTATAAACTACCAATAGAACCCCAAGTGGTTTATTAATGTCATACCTATCATCATATAAGTAATTTGGCCTAACCTTATATTTTTAGGAATATTATATCAATTAATTATATAATATTTGTTTTAAAAACTCTTTTTTTTCAATTTTGACACTATTTAATAATTGATTTTTTTAAAGTCATAACAACTTTATTAAATAAAATAAATTTATTTAATCAATCAAAACATTCCATATCAACCTATAAAATTCGTGGATGGCATCAAAATATTCAAATTATATTTATTTTAACATTTATAATACCATTTATTTGATTCTTTCATTAATAAGAAAAAAATGCATCATCATTGTGTCATAAATAAATTTAATTATTCAATATATAAATATTATAAATAAAATACAATTATGTTGGAAATAATTTTATATTTATAATTAATATTTATAGTTTAAATGATAACTTATACAACACCTTATAAAAATTATTTTACTAAAAGATATATGTTTATGTCATTTTTTCCTTTACTTTAAATTAATCAATATAACGTGTCATTATCACTCTTAAGTGGCTCTAAGTGGTCCCAAAATCGACCCGAATATTTCCATAGTTGGACATGTATCAGAAAATAGGGTTATTATAGGTTTTACAGTAATTTAATATTATTATAATATTATTTTTAACCTTATTTACTAGATTTACCCTTTTTACCATGGTAAATCAAATATTTACTAAAGTAAATATTCCTAATGTCTAAAAATAAAAGTTACCTATTTACAAAATTTAGAAATACTGATCCAAAATATGGAATCTATTTTTCCAAATTCCAAACATAGAAGTGGAAGAAAGTAATTTGAAATTAATTCCCACTATGAAAACAAAAAGCGTGTTTTTAAGAAATAATAACTATCAAAAGATTGACACTTGTTTATGTCTAGTTTAAATGTGAAATTACATAAAATTACCTGAATTATATTAAATGATAAAAATATAATATAATTAAATATTTAAACCACTCAAATATATAATTTAGTACAATAAATTATTTCGATTAAAAAAGTTGTTTTTAGTTAAAATTTAGTAATTTTCACGATTCACCAAAATATGAAAGTTATCAGAAAAACACCAAAAATATATCGAAACTAAATTTTTATCTTCCAATTATAAATAAGAAGTTTATTTTTCCAAATTTAATATATAAAAGTGTCAAATATTGAATTTAAAACGGGTTCTTCATTAAAAGGTGGTAAAATTGCATTTTTTTGAAAAATACTTCTTTTATCTGAAAAATGAATTTGTTATTATATTATTTTTAATAAAATCATAATAATGATTATAAAATTATAAGTATTATATAAAATTAAAAATTCATTTAATACTATTCATAACAGCTTTTGAATGATTAGTTTGGTAAGTCGTGCGCTTGAACTTGGTGTTGTGTGTAGTGCAAGTTATTGAATTATTTTGAAAAAATAACATACTATGAAATCTTGGGGTGTTACATTCTCATATACTTTAATAAATATCATCCTCGCAATTTGAAATTGTTCTTCAAAAATAAAAGGTTTAAAATAGAGAAATACCTTTGTGGAAAACCCACATCACAAATTGGTTTAATAAAATTTAGTCTTAATAAGAGGGAAAAAGAAATGAAAAAGTCACCACAAAATTATGATCTCAATTAGGAGAACATTGGTGGAAATTAGAGACACATAATTGGATGAAAAATGTTAATATTTATAGGGAGTGATTGAGGTCATCAATCACAAAAAAGTGTAAAATTGAGGACCTCAAACCCATAAATCTATGATGATTTAAAATACCATCGGTTCAAAAAAACATAAGGTATTAGTATAACACATTTTTGGTTTCAAGATACATTACCTAAAGTTTAAGAATTAATTTATCCATACAATAAGAGGAAATATATATATATATATATATATATATATATAATTGACAAGTAGAGTTTCATCCTTTAACTAATTCCTACCACAAACTCATCTTTCATTCCAAAAGATTTTAAAAAAATATTTTATTCATCCTAATCAGATAGGGTTCAAAAAATAATGAATTTATAATTCACCTATCAGACCTTTTAAAAAGAAACTAAATTATACAATCTAGGATATCACATATACCAGTGGTAGGTGATACACCCTTGTCATCCTTTTGCGGGTTCAAGTCTCACGACCTTGTCGGACGCGACAGGTTGTCACACGACCTCTGAGGTGTCCTTTTTATGGTAATCCAAAAATAATCTCAAGAAATGATCTAACCTTAACAATAGTATCCAATGTCAAAATTAATCAATTCCAACCTTTAGAATTATACTAAATACTTCTATCCAAACTCACAATCCAAAATTTATAAGGAATGTAAAAACAATGAAGATCCCTTTTTCCACGTAATAACATGTGAATACCTTCATCATGTATTCTTTTAAAACACGATAAAACCCTGAATTACCATAAAAACTTATTGATTACATTCATTCTCCCTTATTTCTTATAGAATACTAGATATCTTCTTTATATCCAAAAATTTTGAATACTCCAACAATGATGAAATAAACAAACCATTAATCAGTGCCAAGCTAGTCAATAATATCCAATATAATTTATACAAATCAACCATCTCATATCCCAAAATTACTACCTCAGTATCAGGAACATATTAAGGATTACCTTTCCTTCAAACATGTAGTTTCAAAAAAAGTTTAACTTGCTGTTGAGTCACTTTTCATAATACCATATAATCTCACATCTTCAATGAAATAGTACTACAATACAATCCTTATTTATTTCCATAATTTATATAACCAGTACATTGTTGATACAAAACTCAAATGACATAATTCTTTAATAACAACATAAGAACTCTAATCATTCCTCCTCATCTATGGTAGTATAATAACTTGATTATTATCCAATAGCATCATTTGGGGCATACTCTGATGATTTGGAAATTGGTTCGCATAGTGTCTCAACTCCTTGTAGATGAAGCATTGTACATTTGAAACTTTTTTCTTACCCTTGTAGTCATGTACGTGGTGTCCTTTTTCTCCACACTTATAACAAACTCCCATTCCCTTCAGGCAAGTTCCATGGTGTTTCTTCCCAAAATTATCACATATTGGAAAATTCTTCTTTTCCCTCTTCCCTCTATCCATCTTTCTCCCTTCCATCCTTTTCTTCTCTTTCTTCCCTTCAAATCCATAGGACTTAGAGAATTATTTAATTATCTTATTAACACAGGATAATATTTCTTCACATGTTGAGAATACAAGGGAGACTAATTTTCTTCTAAATGTTAGATTAATACTGTGAAAGATATGATACTTTTTACTCTTTGGATCATACGTTTTAATGGAGTTCACATTATTTCAACTGGTCACCATTTCTATAAAATGGCATATACTAGGTCAGTTTATGAATTACAATGAATAATTCCAAACTTGTAAAATACCTAACGTAAATTGAATAGTTTACGGATATAATCAATAATCATAAAAATGTTTTCAATGAGGAAGTATATAATCATAAACCCATCAAAATGGTTTGTAAATAAAATTAAAATTATCCTAAGTTTATCCCCCAGGACTGTCATAACTAATAGTGCAGCAAGACCCGTTGTTGTGTACCAGTTCTCATTCGAGTCTAGCTCAAAGCGATGTTTTAAGGTTTTACCCCTAGGTACATCTGTACCAGATCCACCTCTACCTGCTTGTATCCAAACATGGATGTATTTCTCGGAAAACTCACAAAATCTCTACATTACCAAAATTCTAGGAAGTTCTTCTATACCAATCCTCAAAGTCTTTCTTAGGGTAATGCGCTCAAATAAGAGTTTATCTAAATCTAGCTTCCAAGTTTTATACTAAACTTCCTCTGATACCAACTATAACGCCCTGACCCCAGAAGCTGAGAGTCAGTGCATTATTTTAATACATTGGTATGATCATAAGGAATCAAGTCCTGAAGGACCGATCAGTTTAACAGTTTTGGAAAATAGATTACATACATGAAAATTACATTACACCTTCTAACATACAACACAACATAAATAATACTTTGAGAACACCATTGATCTCTTTAGCTTAACCCTGCATAACAATCATAATACACATCTTGGAAATCCTGTGAAAATAAAACATAAGAAAGGGGTGAGCTCAGATGCTCAGTAAGGGTAAATAATTTAGCGGAAGCTATAAACTTTTAAGGCAAGATGTGTAATAAAAACAACAGCCTTTTAAACATAAACTTGAACATAATATGGTAAAAATAAATCAAAAATTACCATATAAACATGCACATGGATATTATACTAGTCTAATAATCACATGTAATAACTGATTTCATAATGAGGGAATGTATAATGCCGGATATTCTGAAACATTTTGTCAAGGCCACGACCAAGATGTCTAAAAATGATTAAGGCCTCGACCAAAACCATATATCAAATTTGGAAGGGACTCAGCCAATTCCATGTCTAGTTTTCTCATGAGACCTACCGATGCATCGAGGAGCTATAGCGGGCTCCACCCGTCACTTACTAAGTCCAATACATTCCTAATATGAGAAGGTTGAAATATAACATAAACATTCATATTAAAACTAGCATACGAAATGTCAATACTTTAACCATAAACCATGAATGGTATATAAATAGCACATCCATAGTAAAACATATCACAAAACCTTCAATAAAATATGGAAGTTTTGTATCATAATAAATCATCTTCAAATAAACTTAAAATCCATCAAAGGGTGTTGACATAGATGAAATCAAAACCTTTTTTAGAGAAATATCTCTTCATATTTTGAAATAATTTAAGAGTCACATAATTATAAAGATAACATCTATTTTGAAAATATTCTTATAAGCTTGTAAGATAATCTTTGATGATGTTATAACGACGTAATATAGCCACACCTGTCGTATAAGTTAAAAACATTCTTACCTTAATTTTGTCGAAAAGGTTAAAAAGGACCATGTTTGGAAAACGATGAAAATATTCCTTTCAAATAATTTTATAAAAATTCAAACAAGGGTATAAATGAATTTAACTCATAGTCTAGTAAATAGTAAAAATGTTTTGGAATACATTTTTAAGAAACATGGATGTGGATGATAAATAGGTCCTAGTAGATTCTTACGTAAAAACAACCTCGGATAATAAAGAGATTGTGAAATTAACCCTTAACTTGTACTTTTCTTTGGTCAAGGGTAGGTTAACCCCCTGTATAATGGTGAAATAATTGTTATTAAATTATACAAGAATCATATACATTAATATGATATCATATATGATCTTTTATCATTGCTTTGTTAATAATATCTTAGTATTATCGTCGTTTTGGGTGTTAACTGATTTGTTTTCCTTTATATGATTTGTTATGTAAGTCATATTTGTTATATTTGGAATGTATATTATTCATATCCTAAATGATATCACATCTTTAAACATTATTTTTAATTATCAAATGAAAATTAGTCTTGAATGGATATGTTGGGGAATGAATCTCATCGCGTTTGTGGAGACGGTAATCCGTACGTACGCACGAGCGACAATATCATGATTTTGATATTAAAATAATATATAATTGGACTTTATATCATATATAAAGAATAATTATCATGTTATATTTATTATTTACATCAATTACACATCATTATTATACCCATCCAAATAATGTATTGAATAACAATTACACCACGACGTGGAGACGGTAAGTCGTACGTACGCACGTATGGTGACATGTCATTCAAAGGATGGATATAATAGTTAATATGGTTATAACATATTTATAATAACATCACATTATATATAATATACTAGAGTTATTATTTTATATTGGAAACAACAAATAAAGAGGAAGTGAAAGAAGAAAGGAACTTGAAAGAGGTGAGGAAATATTTACCTCTTCTTCAGGTCCTTCCTTATGATTTGATAAAAAATGGCTCCTTAAGTTGGATTTATGACTAAAGGAATGACTATATGATGAATTGAGGGAAGTTTAGAGGATATTTGGGCAGGGGTTGGCCGAACCAAAAGGGTTTGAAGGTATGAATTTGAGAGAAGGGGGTTCCCTTTTACAGGAGGGGTGAGGGACACCTTAAGAAAAACTTAAAATATTATTTTATAATAAATTAATATTCAGTTTTTAATGGATCAAAACTGATTTATTTCGTGAATAAGATAGGGATGGGTCGAAATACACTCAACCAATAGGTTTTATACATGTTTGAGTTACTATATTAACCTTATCTTTTTGATTTAACTCTTCATTAATTAGTTTGACATTTACCATGTCTCTTTGTATTTTTATATTATTTGGTTAATAAACTTACTATAAACTACAAATAGAATCCCAAGTGGTTCATTAATTTCATACCTATCATCATATAAGTTTTTTGGCTGAACCTTATATTTTTAGGAATAATATATCAATTAATAATACAATATTTGTTTTAAAAACTCTTTTATGTAAATTTTGAAACTATTTAATAATTGGTTTTTTTAAAGTCATAACAACTTTATTAATTCAAAATAAATTTATTTAATCAATAATAACATGACATATTAACCTATAAAATTCGTTTATGGCATCCAAATATTCAAATTATATTTATTTTAACATTTATAATACCATTTATTTGATTCTTTCATTAATAAGGAAAACACTGCATCATCATTGTGTCATAAATAAATTTACTTATTCAATGTATATAAATTATAAATAAAATAAAATTATGTAGGAAATATTTTTATCTTTCTAATTAATATTTATAGTCAAAACTATAACTTATATAACACCTTGTAAATTTTTTTTTACTAAAAGATATATGTTTATGTTATTTTTACCTTTACTTTAAATTAATTAATATAAGGTGTCATTATCACTCTCAAGTGGCTCCAAGTGGTCCCAAAATCGACCCAAATATTCCCATGGTTGTATATGTATCAAAAAATAGGTTTAGGACATGTTTTAGAGTAATTTAATATTATTATAATATTATTTTTTAACCTTATTTACTGGATTTACCATTTTAACCATGGTAAATCAAATATTTACTGATGTAAATATTCCTGATGTCTAAAAATAAAAGTTACATGTTTATAAAATTTATACCTCTTGATCCCAAATATGGAATCGATTTTCCCAAATTCCAAACACAGAAGTGACAGAAACTAATTTAAAATTAATTCCCGCTATCAAAACAAAAAATGTGTTTTTAAGAAATAATAACGGTCAAAAGATTGACACTTGTTTATGTCTAGTTTAAATGTGAAATTACATCCAATGACATACATTTTATTAAATGATAGAAATATAATCTAATGAAATATTAAAACCACTCAAATGTATAATTTAGTACTATAAATTATTTTGATTAAAAAAGTTGTTTTCAGTTAATTTTTTTTAATTTTCACTATTCACCCAAATATGAAAGTTATCAGAAAAACACCAAAAATTTATCAAAACTAAATTTTTATCTACCTATTCTAACTAAGAATTTTATTTTGAAAAATTGAATATATAAAAGTGTCAAATATTGGATTTAAAACGGGTTCGCCATTAAAAGGCTGTAAAATTGCATTTTTTTTGAAAAATACTTCTTTTATCTGAAAAAATGAATTTGTTCTTATATTATGTCTAATAAACTGATAATAATGATTCTAAAATTATAAGGATTATATAAAATTAAAAATTTAGTTAATACTATTCATAACCACTTTCGAACGACTAGTTTAGTAAGTTGTTGTGTGCTTGAACTAAGTGTTGTTTATAGTGCAAGTTATTGAATTACTTTGAAGAAATAACGTACTATGAAATCTTGGGGTGTTACAGTTGGAGTGTTTTTTGGAGGCTCGGGGGGTTTTAGATGAGTTCAGTTGCTAAAGGTTGGAAAAAAGAGGGATTACATGTTGTGTAATGAGATTATATGATGTGAAAGTCAGTTTCATTACTTTTCTTGGAGTTTTCATGTCATATGGAAATTTTACATAGTGTGAATATGGGTTTCATGATGTGTAATATTTCAGGGTTATAAAAAAAATGAAAAGGTGATATGTTTTTCATTGAAAACCGAACCTCAGACATTATACGACATGAAATGGGATTACATGTCATGTAATACCCCAACCCCATTTTGTTTTAAAATTATTTTTAGTAAACATTTCATTCATTTGGAAATTTTCTCTCCTTACTCTCATTCTAGAAGAACCCTAAGTTCCCCCAATGAATTATTCGAGCCATGTTTCTCTCCCTTTGATCCGTTGTTCTTGGTGGTTGTTCATTGGCAATATATGGTCGGTCTGTGGTGATTTTTCTCCTCTTTTTTATATGTTTCTCTTTTTTATTTCCTTGGGATTCACTGATGTGATGCAGGTTGGTTTGAATTGGATGTTTGGGAAGCATTTTGATAATCTTATAGTATGAAATAGGTTGATTCACGTTTCAAGTAGTGCAATTGTTGCTTATGGGGATTCTTCTTCACCCTACGGTGCACAGATGGGTTTAAAAGCTTATCTGAGGTAGGATTTCCATCATTTATCTTGAAATTGTGCATCATGTGGGAGAGATTTACTTTTGTTCACCTATGGATCATGGTTATTCCTAGATAATCAAATATAAGAATTGTTTAAATTAAATTTAAAGGGGTAGGAGGATCTATTTTGTAATACTTTGCAGTTTTTATATTATTATTGTGATATTATGAATTATTTGAGCTTGATTCCCCACTGAAAATCATGGCTGTTGGGGGACCTTGTTTGCGCACTAAATGGGTTTCATGGTTTTTGGTTCATGTTGAACACTTCTATGTGAAAATTGGTTAATCACGTAAATCTAGCTAATGAATGGATACCCTAGGACTTGGCTTGTGTGATAACTCCCTAAAATAATGAAGTAGAATTAAATGATTGTACCATTATTAATTCTGAAAATTCATTATGTCGTGGTATGTGGTGAGATGTGTGGAATGGTTATGGTTGCATGCATGGGACAAGTGATGTGTGAAGTGGCCATGTTGTGATGTGTTGTCTTGCTCTGGTTTGTGTTGTGGTATGTCTGTGATCACAGTTATGTGATGTGGGTTGTCCTGAGTAGTGTTATAGATAGAATCATAGATCATACATAAACCTATATATATAATGAAATCTCATTTTGAGATATTGATTGATTGTGGAATGGATGAGAAGTTTTGTGTAGCAGGGCTATGATTTAGTTATGCGGTAATGTGTTACTAGATAGGGTTGTGAGTTAGGGTTTGGTTCTGTTGGTATGTGACTTTAGAGGGATGAGTTTGAAGAATAATATTAGTAGTTGTTATGGGAGTTAAACATAGAGGAAATGTAAATCCTTGTTAACTTTATTCTTGGGGTTCTTCACCTTATGAGATGATTTTTTTGTGTCTCCTAATATGTGTTGTGCTTAGTAGTTGTCTGGATAGTGATCGAATAATTTAATATTTGATTAATAAATCCTGGAGTGACTTGGGTTGGTTTGGATAATGAGATGGAAATGGTTAATTAAATTAGTTGTGAATGTGAAGGTGTTTTGTAGATTGTTGTGTGGTGTTGTGAATTTAGGGGTAGTAGTGAAGTTGGCAGTATTGTGAGCCTGTTGTTTGTTTGAATACCCATAGGTTGGGAAAGAGTGTTTGGTATCATAGAGGTATATACATGTATTTTTCTTATTATTTCTATACACACCCCACCCAAGTTGAGAACTATGCATTGAACACCCCTATCATCATGGGGGGGGTGTCCTTACCAAACATCTCGGTGAGAGGATCGATGGAAGGCCACCCGCTCTTCATTACCCCCTCTTCTAGGCAATGATATCCCAAGATTCTCTAGGCAGGTTGTGATTTCTGTAGCCCAGGTGTGTATGGTCATGTTTTGTTTTCCTAAGTCTCTTTAGGATGAGATGAGTTGTGATTTCCTAGGTTTCTTCAAGATGATATGAGTTGTTCTTTCCCAAGTGTCTTTAGGATGGGATGTGATGTGGTATGTGGCCTAGGTGTCTGCAGGTGGGATGTGATGTGGTTTGTGGCCCAAATTTCTGCGAGCAGGATGTGATGTGATATGTGGACCAGGTATCTTTGGGCGGGATGTGATGTGGTTTTTGAGTCCTAGGTGTGTGCGGGTGGGATGTGGGGTGGTTTGTGGGTCCCAAGTGTGTGTAGACGAGTTGTGATGTGATACTTTTGGAAGATGTGGGAGAATAAGGAAGTTATCCATTAGGAAAGAACATCTAATTAGTGGGAATTGGTGTGAGGTACCCTATGATCGATGTGCATTATATTAAATTATTTGACTTGAGTTATTTAGTGAGGTTGGGATGGTTAGTATACCAGTTATGTGCTGTTTGGTTGAACTATTTTTCTCATAGGGGCATTAGTACACTTATTTCACATGTGCATGATAGACTTTGGTTTTCCTACTGAGTATACTTGTATGCTCACACTACATATATAAAGCTTATTTAAGGTCTCCAGGAGGATTACCTCGACCGTTTTGGGCATTACTAGACCGGGATTTGTGGTAGTTTTTGAGTCCCTGCTTTAGCTTACTTTTGGGTACTTTACTTTAGAGACTTTTGTTTTGTATTAATTCTATTTGACACATGCATGTGGGATGGATTTTGGTTTTCTTTTATATTATTTCTTTGAGTTATTTTTTGTATGATCCATTATATCTTATGATCTTGTTTAAAAAAATGGTAATTCCTTCAATATTGTGTGATCTGTATACCCTTAGTGCTAGTCACCAACCTGAGGCCTACTAGAGGCGGGACTTAGGGGTCATTATATACCTGTATTCATTTCCATCCCATGAGGGTTATATTTTGAGGGAGGGGGCCATGATAGAATAGTATCATAGGTTATGGTTGAGATATTTGATGGATTTTGGATTTAGGAACAATAAGGATATCATGGGATGGTATGAAAATAGTTCCAATTAATCTTGGTGCGTGATATAGGCTAGGAAGACTGGTTAAGACATGGGATTTTAGGGCCCCTGTAATCCAGTGCATGGAATTTGATCTTATCAAATGACTAAGTTAGAAAGGCCTAATTGTAGGTTAGATACATATGAATGGTACATGCATTATAATGACTTGTGTTCTTGTTTGTATTAGGTTGATCCTGGAAGGTCAAAATGGATAAAATTAATAAAATTAATTGAACCAAATTTTGATAAAATTACATACTACTCAGGATTAAGAAATCTTTGTTTACCTTTTAAGTTATGGATCCTGCTCATTGTCTGCATGTGGCTCTAGTATTAGAGGTATGACAGGATGATCTGTTTGATCAGTGGAGGGTTGATCCAGTTGAGGAGGATGACTAGCGGAAGAGTACATTGCATGAATTCTAGCAACAAGCTTTGGGAAAGTACAAGGTAAGCGTTTCAAACATGGAGACAAAGAGATAGATCGAGGATCTTGAGATCAACTTAGTTTTATTTAGGCACTGACAGAGTAATGGGTTCTTTTAATAGTCAATTATATGCGAGGATCCATACATCAGTTTTGGACACTGTATCTGGGGGAGAGGAAGGAAGAATATGTTTTATGGGTCGACTTTGAGAAGGAATTCCAGGAAGAGTTTATTTCCTCAACCACGAAGGGTGAGAAGAGATAGGATCTACTCTCCTTTTAGCAGGTAAGTATGTTATTACAAGATCTAGGGATAAATTTCAAGTATCACTTTTATTTTTTCCTAGATCTCTTTCTAGATGAGGAGTCTCGTGTGAGACTTATTGAGGAGGTGCTTCGTCCTTCGATCCAGAACATGGTTACTCCATTTACATTACCAACTTACCTAGAGTTTTAGAAGAAGGAATAGGTGATTGAGATAATGAACTCATGATAAGTTTTATCATGAGAGGGTATCCATTAGTGTTCTTTGAGAGATGGGGTTACTAGTGACAAGTCTCAGGAATGAGGACCTTTTAGCTTTTGACTGGCAGGGAGTCGGCCTCAGGAGCTTCCTTTTTGATCATCTGGTCCTCATGATTTTTCTGTGAACTTGGGAATGATGTGTTTCTTCTATGGGGTTTGTGACCATATTCATAATCAGTTCCCAGTGGATTCTTAAGCATAGTTTGGTAGATGTGGGCAGGTTCATCATCAGCCTTAGCAGTAGTTTCCAGTGACGCAATTTCAACAATAGGGATAATAAGATTTTTCTCCACCAAGGGGAGATGGAGAAGATATTGTATGACCTTCAGATGTTCCTCATGTTCAAGGACCTCACGTAGGTTTGTCTGTAGAGGAGGTCATCTGCAAATATTTATATGATCCGATCATGATAATTTTTACATTGCAGAGGTAGTAGTTCCAGCGTGGCCAGAGGTCGTTATAGGTATGATCAGTTTATTAATTACCCTTTCTTATGCCTTGTTTGATTCAAAATATTCATACTCCTTTGTTTCATCTGCTCTAGCCCATGATCTGGGGATAGATGTTGAGAGACTTCCCATGCCCCTGGTGTTGAGTACGCCAATTAGAGGCTAGAACATCTTGTTTGATGTGTGTTGGTGGTGTATAATGATGATGGGACATCATCGACATAGTGGGTATATCTTCTTACTACAGATGCATCCATAAAATGTCATCCTTGGCATATAATAGTTGTATTCTATGAATTATGATACTAACTGCATCTAGAGGAGAGTTGTGTTTTTAGACGTGGATGACCAACGTGTGGTTTTCATTGGCGAGCGGGGTTGTTAGGTAGTCATTAAGCATGTGGAGAATCATATTTATTTTTGGGTTGAGATGTTAGTGTAATTAGTAGAAACTAAGATGATGGAGGTTACAATAGTTTTTTGTGGAGTTTCTAGATGTTTTCCCTGAGGTGGTTGTAACTCTACCCCCTCAATGTGACGTTGAGTTCAAGATAGACTTACCACCCGATGCTTCTCTAGTTTTTTATGGATCTTTATTAGATGACATCTGCTGAGTTGTGACATTTGATGATTTAGATTTATGAACTGATGCAAAATGGTTTTATTTGGTTTAGTGTTTCACCATGGGGTACTCTAGTGTTGTTCTCAAATAAGTAGGATGGTGGTTTGAGGATGTGTATAGACTATAGGAGGTAGAATCAGCTGACAGTCAAGAACCATTACCCTCTTTCAGGAATATATGATATTTTTGATCTGTTGGTAGGGGGAGTAGGTTTTTTAATATTGATCTGTAGTCTGGATATCACCAGTTGAGGTTAAATGAGGGTGATATCCTAAATACTTCCATCAGATGTAGATATGGGCACTTGGAGTTCATAGTCACATCGTTCGGTGTTACAAAGGCACTTACCATGATCATGGGGCTTATGAACTTTGTCTTTCATAATTTCCTTAACCAGTTCCTCATCATATTCATCGATGACACATTGATCTACTCAAAGTCATAGGAGAAGCATACTGAGAATCTCAGAATTGTCTTACAGGTTCTTGGACACAACCAGCTGTATGGAAAGTTGTCCAAGTGTAATTTCTAGAAACAAGAGGTATATTTCCCTAGAAATGTGGTGTCTTAGCATAGTTTAGCAGTGGACCCATTGAAAGTTGAAGTATTTTTTTCTTGGTAAGGGCCCAATAATGTTTCTTAATTTCACAATTTTCTTGGTCTTGTGAGATATTATCGGAAGTTTAAACCTAATTTATCTCAATTTGCAGATCCATTGATTTCTTTGAGTAAAAAGGACCAAAATTTTGTGTGGAGTAAGAAACATCAGACATAGTTTGGTTATCTGAAGGGGAATTTGGTCAGTACTCCAGTTCTCTGGTTTCCAGAGGAAGGGGTGATGTTTGAGGTGTTTTGTGATGCTTACCATCTAGGATTGGGATGCATCTCGATGCATCAACATGAAGTGATCTCTTATGGGTCTAGGCAGTTTTTCTCCATGAGATTAACTATTCCACACATGATCTTGAGTTGGAAGAAGTTTTGGTTGCACTGAATTTGTGGAGACATTAACTTATTGGGGAGCATTTTGTAGTCTTTAAAGATCACAAGAGTTTTAGGAATATCTTTTCCCAATAAGATTTGAACTTTCATCAGTGAAGGTGGATGGAGTTTCTCCAAGACTATGAATTTTATATCTCTTACACTTCATGAAAGTGAAATTTCATGGCTGATTATTTGAGAAATAAGTCATATAGGGGGGTTGTTTGGTAATCTACAAACTCTTGGAAGGATACAGAGGAGTTGGTAGCCTTGAACTTGGATGAAAGGGTGGAAGGTGGTAGAGGATAATTGTTACAAATGATATTGTAGTCCTCTATGATACACAAGGTGGATAAATATTAGTGGGGAGACTCATAATAGGAGTTGTTTCATGATCTTGTTGGCCATAATGATGATTTAGAGGGATTGTCAGAGGACGGTCAGAACTAGATTCTATTCTATGGAAAGTTTTTTGTTCTGGTGGAAATGAACAAGGAAGTACTCTATGAGTTTCATATATCAACTTTAGAAGTACACCCAAGAGTTTCTAATTTGTATCATGGCTTGAGAACATAGTTTTGGTGGCCTGAGATGAAATGAGTAGTGACCGAGTTGTGGCAAGGTGGTTAGTTTTCCATAGGTGAAGGCTGAGAACTGTGTTCCCAATGGTTTTTTGTAGTCGTTTGATGTCCCCGAGTTTAAGTGGGATGAAATATCAATGGATACCATCATAAGTATACCCATAGGTCGGGGAGGCTATGATTCTATCTGGTTTATAGTGTATCGGTTGATAAAATCGGCCCACTTCATAGCGATTAAGGAGTCAGGTGCAGTGGATGCCTTGGCTAAGAGGCACGTTGATGAAGTGGTGTAGTTTCATGGAGTTATTAGGTCCATTTTCTTAGACCAGGATGTGTGATTTACCTCATGAGGCTAGAGGGGATTATGATATGCTTTTGGAAACTAGTTACACCTTAGAACTACTTTCAACCCTCAGAAAAATGGGAAGATGGAACATAATATCTAGACATTGGAGGATATGTTGCGAGAGTGCATCTTGGAATTTAGTGGATCTTGGATACAACACCTCCCCTTTGTAGAGTTCACCTATAATAATAGTTATCACTCTCCCATTATCATGGCTCCATTTGAGGCATTTAATGGGAGACCATGTTTTCTCCATTTTGCTGGATGAAGGTTGGGGAGATAACTATTCTTGGTCTGAATGTGGTGCATAGCACAATAGAGAAAGTTCAGCTTGTTCATGAAAGGATGAATGTAGTGTAGGACTAGTAGAAGTTGTTTTCCAATCACCAAAGGAGGCCAAGTTAGAGGTCAGGGACCATGTGTTCTTGAAGGTATACCCTCAATATGGGAAGTGGAGTTTTGGTATTGGGATTAAGATTTCCCCAAAGATTATTGGGGCCTTTGAGGTGCTATGGAGAGTTGGTGAGGTGTCATACTAGTTTGAATTTCCACCGTAATTGGAAAGAATCAAAGATATCTTCCACATATCATAGATCCATTGGTATATACATGATGACTCTCATGTCATTGACTGGGGAGATTTGGATATTAAGGATGATGTGATGTTTGTGGAGAAACCAGTGGAGATATAGGATTATCAAGAGAAGGTGCTATATAGATGAACCATTCCTTTGGTTCGGGTGCTATGGAGGAATGGTGGCTAGGAGGAGAGTATTTGGGAGCAAGAAAAGTATATGCATGCCTAATACCCAGATTTGTTTTGAGTTTTTCTTTATGTTTCGTTTTAAAATTATTGAACCTTGTTTTATATGAGTTGAGATACTTTCCCTTGGTAGTGTTATGTGTAGTGCACAATGTGTTAAAGTCCTAACATGTGGAAAGGGGAGGACCTGATTCCTAATCAAGACACATTAATTGCAATGTTATTAAACCTATGTACGTGAATCAGTACCACCCAGAGTGGATAGCATCTTGACATAGAGGATGTAATTTCCTAATTTGGATGTTGGTATGGTGTGGTTGATGTGATTGAGGGGAATGTTTTGTGGTCATTTGGGTTGCTATGATAAGATCTAGTTACTGTTATTGGAGGAGGTGATATTAGATGTGGGGGTTTCCACTTTAGATTTCAAACAACATAGGGTGGTTTATCGTTGAACGTTAATGTGTTTGGTTGTTAGTAGTATTTCAAGTGTAACAAGATCCTTGAGAGGTATCTCATGAGGTGGTTGCTCAGAACCCTTTTTCTTATGGGCTTGGTTTTGGATTCTAAAGGGAGATAATTTATTGATAGGTATCTAATGTAATGGTTCATGCCTTACTGGTTCATTACTTTGTGACTTTTTGGTTTTTGGAGTGTTTGGAGGAGGCTAGGGGGATTTTGGAGGAGTTTGGTTTATAAACGATGGAAAAAAGAGGGATTACATGTTGTGTAACTGGATTACAAGAAGTGAAAGTGGGTTTCATGAATTTTTTAAAGTTTTCATGTAGTTCATACATTTTACATGGTGTTAATAAGGGTTTTAAGATGTGTAATTTTTTGGGGTCTGAAAAAATAAAATAAAATGAATAGGCGACTTGTTTTTCGGAAAAAACTGAACCCAGAGTATTACATAAGAAGAGGGATTATAGCTCATGTACACAGTTTTGTTTTAAAATTATTTTAGGCCTAAATTTCATTAATTAGACCATTTTATCTCCTTCTTATCATTCCATATGAACTCTAGATGCCCTAAAGAATTATTTTATCCCTCTTCTTCTCTCTTATATCTATTGATCGTGGTGGTAGTTTGTTGGAAAACCATGGTCAGTCTGTGGTGATTTTTATCCTCTTTCTTATATGTTTATCTTGTTATTTTATCATGATTTTATGTCTTGTGAGAATTAGATTTAGTTGGATGTTTTAGAATCATTTTTATATTATTCTGGTGCGGAATAGGTTGTTCTGTGTTTCTAGTGGCACAATTGTCTCTTGCGGGTGTTCTTCTTCACCCTATGATGCACATACGAGTTGAAAAGATTATTTTAGGTAGGATTTCCTTATTTTCTCTTCAAATTTTGCATCATGTGGGAGGGATTTACTTTTTTCACTAATGGATCATGGTTGTGATAGGATAATTGAAGATAAAAATCAGTTAAATGAAATTGAAAGGGGTAGGGGATCCATTTTTCATGCCTTTATAGTTTTGATATTATTATTTTGATATTGTGAATTATAAAGTCTTGATTCCCTACTAAAAATTGTGGTTGTTAGGGGCCCTTGTTTTCACACTAAATGGGTTGTATGTTGTTGGTTCTTGTTGAACACTTGTATATGAAAATTGGTTAATCATGTAAATCTAGATAATAAATGGATTCCTAGAACTTACCTTGTATGACAATACCCTTCAATAATTAAGTGAAATTAAATAATTTTCCCATTGATAAATATAAAAATGAGTTATGTTGTGGTCTATGGTGGGATTTTTGGAATGGTTGTGTATGCATGCATGGGACAAGTGAGATGTGAAGTGGTTGTGCTGTGATGTGTGGGATTTCTCTGGTTTGTGCTATGGTGTGTCTATGAGCATGGTTATGTGTTATGGGTTAGCTTGGGTTATGTTATGGATGAAATCATAGATGATACATCAACTAGGATGTTTAATGGAATCTCAACTTGAGAGATTGATTGATTGTGGAATGGATGCAAGGTGTTGTGCAATAGGCCTATGAGATGGTTGTGCGATAATGTGTTACTAGATAGGGTTGTGAGTTGAGGTTTGGTTCTTTTGGTACGTGACTTGAGAAGGATGAGTTTGAATAATTATAGTAGTGGTTGGTATGGGGTCCAAATGGATAGGAAATGTGATGCTTTGTTAAATTTTGTCTTAGGGATCTTCAAATTCTAAGATAACTTTTATTGTATTTCCTATTGTGTGTTGTGATTAGTAGTTTCTCTGATAGTGATAGAATAAATGAAAGACTAATTAATAAATCCTAGAGTGGATTGGGTTGATTTGGATAACAGGATGGAAATGGTTAACTAAATTGGTTGGGAATGTGAATGGGTTTTGTGTATTTTTGTGTGGTGTAGTGTATTTAGGGGTAGCAACGAAGTTGGCAGTATTGTGAGATGGTTGTTTATTTGAGAATGCATAGGTTGGGAAGGAGTGTTTGGTATCATATATGTATAGAATTATATTTTCCTTGTGGTTTCTATACGCACCCCACCCTAGGTTAGCACTACATGCTAAACACCCCCATTGTCACATGGGAGGATTTCTTTCCCAAACATGTTAGTGGGTGGATGGATGGATAGCCACCCACTCTTCCCTACTTCTTATTCCATGTGGTGATAACCCAATATTCTTCGGACAAGTTGTGATTTGTGAGGCCCAGGTGTGTGTGGTAATGTAGTTCTTTCCCAGGTGTCTTCAGGATGATATGAGTTATTCTTTCCCAGGTTTATTTGGGATAATATGAGTTGTGAATTACCAGGTGTCTTTGGGATGGGATGTGATGTGTTATGTGGCCTAAGTGTTTATAGGAAGGATGTGTTGTGGTATGTGGTTGAGGTGTCTGTGGGCTAGATGTGATATGGTATGTGGATTAGGTGTGTTTGGGCATGATGTGATGTGGTTTTTGAGGCCTAGGTGTGTGCGAGCAGGATTTGGTGTGGTTTGTAGGTCCCAGGTGTCTGTGGGAAAGTTGTGATATGGTTCTTTTGGAAGAGGTGGGAGCACAAGGAAGTTTTTCCTTAGGAAAGAGTATCTAATCAGTGGGAAGTGGTGCATGGTTCCCTATCATCTATGTGCATTATATTACATTACTTGACTTGTGTTATTTGGTGAGTGTGCCTTGGCGAGGTTGGGATGGTTAATATACCAATTAGGTGTTGTTTGGTTCTATTATTTTTCTCATAGGGGAATTAGTATACTTCTTTCACATGTGCACGAGAGACTTTGGTTTTCCTTCTGAGTATACTTTTATGCTCAACATATGTATATAAAATTTCTTTCAGGTCTCCAAGAAAATTATGTGGACCGTGTTGGGCATTACTAGCTTAGGCATTGGGACAGTTCACTACGGGAAAAATGGGTATTTGCGACGGGGCCCCATCGCAAATCGCCCGTTGTGGAAAATACCATCGCAACAACAATTATTTACGACGGGCCCATCGCTGAAGCTATTATTTGCGACAGGTATCCTTCCCGTTGCAAATAATACTCCATATATTTGTAAAATCTTTTAAAAAAAGTAATTGTGACGGGCCCGTCGCAATTACTTTAAAAAAATAAAATAAAAACTATTATTAAATTATTTTAATGGATATAATAATAATACTATTTGCGACGGGCATAGTATCCCGTCGCAAATACTATAAAAAAAATAAAAAAATTATTAATAAATTATTTTAATTAATATAATAATAATTCAATTATAATTCAAAAATAAAAAATAATAAAATATTAATAAATGATTTTAATTAATATAATAATAGAATTATAATTCACAAATAAAAATAATAAATTATTAATAAATTATTTTAATTTATATAATAATAATAGAATTATAATTCAAAAATCAAAAATAATAGAATACTAATAAATGATTTAATTAATATAATAATATTATAATTATAATTCACAAATAAAACAAAATATTAATAAGTTATTTTAATTAATATAAAAATATAGAATTATTTTACATTCAAATATTAAAATAATTCAAATATTACAAAAAAATATAATTAAATTATAATATTATAAAATTTTAATATATATATATAATTTAATATTATAAAATATAAATAATATTATTATTCATATTAATATTTTTATTTCAAAATATAATATTATTAATATTTTATAATGAGACAGAAACTACGAATAGAAAAAAATTCATATTTTGATTTAACAAACATTATAACATAAAAACAAACTCTAATCTGAAGGAGGGGGGGGGGATCTGCAGATGCTGGTGGAGGAAAATCCATCCCTAAAGCATGAGTGAGTCGGCGCATGTACTCCATCTGCTCCTGGTGCTGCTGCTGCCACCGACTCATCTGCTCCTCGTACAACTGCTGCTGGCATCGACGCTCCTCCTCATGCTGCTGCTGCTGCTGACGCATCTGCTCATGCTCCTGTCGGAGACTCTCTATCAATGCAGTCTGAGATCGCAATTGATCCTCATACTGTGTAGCAGAAGAAGATGCACGAGCTCCTCTCGAGCTGGACGCCGACATCGCAGCACTGCCATAATAATCTCCGGGAGTCAGTCGAGAGTTAATACCAACTACCCGGCCCTTCTCGAAGGCATACTGGGTGGCATGCATCCATGCCGCCTCATCAAACTGACGGCCAGTGGTCTGATCTGATGACTCGGCCTGACTCTCAGGCTGGTTCTGTGATGCTGCGGCCTCATATGACTCCTGTAGTTGCAATTTAAAATTAAAATTGTAAATATATTATATGCAGTTAATTTTTAAACTTGAAAACAAATAATACTGACCATGATGTGATGCTGACGATCACCTCTGAGCTCCCCAGTAGCAGGATCACTATACATCCTCTAATATACGTCGTACTCCGTAATGTCGGGGTGCTCGACAGCCTATAAGAATAAAAAATAAACTGTTAATATTTATAGTTATATAAAATATTTATAAATAATGTACGTACCAGATGCTGTCTATGAGTACTGAAAGAACGACTCCCAGCTCGATGAGTCACCTCCTATCTCCCCCGATTCTGTCTCCCCACCGATGATATCCTCTGAAAGGCACCACTCAACCAGTTCGCACATAATCCATCCCATACATGGGATGAAATGTACTCTGGTCAGTGTGCTCTACATGACTGGTCAAAATCTGACACTCCTTCTTTCTTCATGGCAGCTTTTCTTAAATTGTGCAAAAATTGACACAAGCGATCACGCATGGCCACCTCCCATGCCTTGTGGATGGCGTCACGCATGGTATCCTCGATCGGATACCATAAACCCTACAAATAAATCAAAATATCAAGTTAGAAATGAAATAATTTTCAAAATAAAAGCTATTTATTTACGTACGTACCAACCAATGGTCGAACATGGCCTGCTGCACATCAATGGGAATCTACTCCCATGTGGTCCACGACTGAGAGAAATAGTTGCGCAAAATAGCGCTGCCTTGTCCGACTGCTATATGTGGAAAACTGTAAAAATAATAAACATTTATTATGTGAATAGATTAATGAAATCTTAGTCAAATACACAGATTATCACACAGGTTAACACACCTCCGTGTGTGTGGATCAAACCCAAGACGTGGACGTCGCTCGGGGACGGGGTCAGGAATCATCAATCGTGCAAGACCGCGCCCCCTTCGCATACTCCCTGGAGCGCCTGCAGGCTGAGGGTCATCTGCCAGCAACTCATCCACATCGAAATACAGGTCAGTATACGCCGACTCACGAAATGTCTCGTCGTCCATCTGAAACAGAAAATGTTAATGTTGTTAGCATATAATTGATAATTACAATTATATATATATATATTATGATTGTATATAACTACCATGGAATTCTATCAGTGTTCATCTTCATCATCATCTTCATATATGTCAATGTCATCTTCATATTCCTCCTCAACATCATCGATATCCATTCGAGTTCCAGTTGCTTCATCTCTTACCATTTAAAATTCATATGTGACATCATTAACATCATCGTCATCACCGACTCTTAAATGTGGGGTGTCGTCATCGATACTCATGTATCTTTGTAAAAAATATTTATTTTGATGACTCTCTTGAAAAACTTCAATTCTTTTCACATCAGTGAAAGCACATTCACTTTGACTAAACTGATTGTCTCGAATTTTGATTTTTATTACACTCCACCAATCAGTCAAGTGTCTTGATGTAGCACAATACTTTTCGTAATAAACCTGATGTGCCTGTTGAGCCAATAAGAATGGTTCATTTATTGCGAGAACACTTTTACATTTAATATCGATGATTCCATGAGTCGGATGAACACGCACGACTCTCTCTGTATCTAACCACCGACATTTGAACATGGTTATGTAATGTTGTCCAAGATAACAGAGTTCAATGATTTCATCAAGTATGCCATAAAAGTCAACTTCATTTTCTTGATTATGAGATCCTCTCAAGCTAACTCCACTGTTCATTTTTTTTTCGATTCCCCATATGCATGTGTGTAAAATCGAAATCCATTCACCACATATGCATTATAAGTTTTAACAAATTTGGAAGGTGGGTTACTCAATATACACAGTCGTTTGTCAATTTTATCAGCATGTCGAGACACCGGAAAAGTTGTGAAATAATTATCAATATAGTAAACTATACATTGAATGAGTTGCTAAAAGATAAAGAATTTATGTTACCAGTTTTTGAAACCACTAAGAGAAATTTTTCAGTCGGCGTTCTTCGAGAGCAGCTGCTGTAATTTGTGGAATTTGTTTCTTGATATGATTATCATACAACCTAAAAAAACAAAAGTTATTTACTGTAACATAAATGATAGAATAAGTGATATAAACACTTACAGTACAACTGATGTCATCTCTTCACAGTTGACCAGAACATACGTATGAGCTCTATGATGTTCATCATCCGAAATCCAGCGTTCATAAACTCCACCAAAACCAAGCTCTGGATGGTTGAAAACAGATAATTGATTGTCGATTTCATCAATATTCCTCTCGTTCCGTCCCATTCGGTTTTGTTTTGAAGGATACTCAGATTCAAAATAATGGGAGCAGAAAAAAGATATTTCCTCTTGAAAATAAGCTTCTGCAATAGATCCTTCAACAGATGCTTTGTTACGTACTTTTCTTTTCAATTTTTGCATCCATCTTTCAAATGGGTACATCCATCGAAAATGTACTGGACCACCACATTTGGCTTCATATGGAAAATTTAACATCAAATGTTCCATTAAGTCGAAGAAAGACGGCGGAAATATTTTTTCCAGTTTATATATAATTACAACAACATCTTCTTCAAGTTTTCATAGAGCATCATAATCTGCTGTAGCCACACAAATTTCCCGAAAAAAATGAGACATGTCTGTTATGGAATCCCAAATCACAGAATTCAACAGACCTCTTAATCCAATGGATAGAAGTATTTCCATTATAACATGACAATCATGACTTTTTAATCCAGTAATATGACCGTTCTTTACACATCTACCCAAACTGGAAGCACGACCATCTGGAAGTCTCAAATCTGCAATCCAATGATAAAATAATAAACGGTTTTCTTTAGACAGTGTATAAGCTGCTTTTGGTTTCAGTAACCTTTCTGTTCTGACATTCTCAAATAGTTCCAGTTCTGTACGCCTGCAAATTTGGGCAAGATCTAAACGTGCATTTACATTGTCTTTGCTTTTTCCTGGCGTATCCAAAACTGTATGAAACAAATTATCAAAACAGTTCTTCTCAATGTGCATGAAATCTAACATGTGTCAGACCAACAAATCAGACCAATATGGAAAATCCCAAAATATGCTACGTTTAATCCAATTGTGTTCTTTCCCAAAACCAGAAATTTTCTGTTGGTTTATTATGGGACAAAAAGTGATGGGAGGTAATGAAAATACAACAGATTTTAACTCCGAACCTGATAACATTTTTGGAGGTCCATCCCTTTCAACTGTTCCTTTTCTGAAATGAGATCTGTTTCTGAAAAAAGGATGATCAGCTGGAAGAAATCTGCGATGATAGTCAAAATAACAAGGTTTCTTTCCATGAATGAGCATAAATGCTTTGTTATCTCCCATACAGTAAGGACATGATTTTTGACCATGTGCACTCCAACCAGATAACATCCCATAAGCTGGGAAGTCACTAATTTTCCACATTAATGCTGCTCTCAGTATGAAATTCTGTTTCGTTGCAACATCATATGTACTGACACCAGTACTCCACAATAAACTTAATTCATCAATCAATGGTTTCAAATAAACATCAATATTTTTCTTCGGATGTCCTGGAATTAGTAAAGTCAAAAAGATATATGGCTCCTTCATCAACATCCATGGAGGTAAATTGTACGGAGTTAAAAAAATAGGCCAACATGAATATTGACCACCATAAGATCTGAACAGACAGAAACCATCAGTGGAAAGGCTCATTCGAACATTTCTAGCTTCTGAAGCAAATGATGGATGCACTCTATCAAAATGTTTCCATGAATCACCATCGGCTGGATGATTCAAGCTTTTATCGGTTGAAATATTCTCTTTATGCCATGACATCATTGTCGCTGTATTCTTAGACATGAATAAACGCTGAATTATAGATGTAAGTGGAAAATATATCAACTTTTTTACAGGAATCAAACCAGACTTCCCATGTTGTCCTTATTTATATCTCAATTTCCCACATGTGGGACAACTATCCAACGACTCATTTTCCCCAGAATACAAAATGTAGTCATTTGAACATGCATTAATCTTCTGAAAAGTAAGTCCCAAATTTTGAACCAGCCTCTTACTCTCATAGTAATTTGAAGGAAAAACATTTCCTTCAGGTAATAGTGTTTTAAGCAAAGAAAATATCTGGTCAAAACAGGTGTTTGACATTCCGTTATCTGATTTGATAGCCATAAATTTTGCAACTGCTTTTAATTTGCTCATCTTGCAGCTAGGATATAATGCATCCTCAGCAGACCTCAACAACTCATAAAATTCAGACGGTGCCAACTCAGGATTTGAAGCTATATCAGCCGGAGTTTCTGTATGTTGAACAGATGAACCTGCAACATTATGTACTAAATCTTGAAACCAGGATGGATCCGGAATCAAGTTGGTATCACTTGCTCTGGAACTGCGTTCACCGTGTTGATACAAAAAAACATAATCTGGTTGAAAACCAAAACGCAAGAGATATCCCCCCACTTTGTCAAACGTGTCAAACATTCTCAATGCACATTTTCTACAAGGGAATTTTATTTTGCCTTCTGAAACAAATTCTGGATTTGATGCCGCAAATGATAAAAAAGTCTCCACACCCTCTACATATACTGGATTTAAACCAGAACCGTTTAGATTTCTACATTGATTTATCCATATGCGGTCACCTAATAATGATTGTTGACGACCTCGTTGTTCCATATTTTTCTATAAAATATAAAATCATTTCTGGTTTTGAATAATTTGTTAGAAAAAACACTCAAGAAAGGATAATTATAGAGTTTACATCATACACAACTGACGCAATCTTTTTATTGAGATAGACCTAAAAATTGACCCTTTAAGAATTGAATATGTTGATAATAAAGCAAAACCTGTTACAAATATTGATAATTTTAATATTATATAAAAATTTTATTATTTTCATAGTATTAATATTGTTGGTAATTATTCCTAATTATTAGTAATTATTTCTAATTATTGGTAATTATTCCTAATTATTGGTAATTATCGGTAATTATTGGTAATTATTGGTAATTATTACTAATTATTGGTAATTATTACTAATTATTGGTAATTATTACTAATTATTACTAATTATTACTAATTATTGGTAATTATTACTAATTATTGGGGATTATTACTAATTATTGGTAATTATTACTAATTATTGGTAATTATTATTATTATTACTAATTATTGGTAATTATTCCTAATTATTACTAACTCTTACTAATTATCGGTAATTATTGGTAATTATTGGTAATTATTCCTAATTATTGGTAATTATTACTAATTATTGGTAATTATTACTAATTATTGGTAATTATTACTAATTATTACTAATTATTACTAATTATTGGTAATTATTACTAATTATTACTAATTATTACTAATTATTGGTAATTATTACTAATTATTACTAATTATTACTAATTATTGGCAATTATTCCTAATTATTACTAATTATTGGTAATTATTCCTAATTATTACTAATTATTACTAATTATTGGTAATTATTCCTAATTATTGGTAATTATTCCTAATTATTGGTAATTATTCCTAATTATTGGTAATTATTGGTAATTATTCCTAATTATTGGCAATTATCGATAATTATTGATAATTATTGGTAATTATTACTAATTATTGGTAATTATTACTAATTATTGGTAATTATTCCAAATTATTACTAATTATTACTAATTATCGGTAATTATTGGTAATTATTGGTAATTATTACTAATTATTGGTAATTATTGGTAATTATTCCTAATTATTTGTAATTATTCCTAATTATTGGTAATTATTCTTAATTATTGGTAATTATCGGTAATTATTTGTAATTATTGGTAATAATTACTAATTATTGGTAATTATTACTAATTGTTGGTAATTATTACTAATTATTGGTAATTATTCCTAATTATCGGTAATTATTACTAATTATTGGTAATTATTGGTAATTATTGGTAATTATTACTAATTATTGGTAATTATTACTAATTATTGGTAATTATTACTAATTATTGGTAATTATTGGTAATTATTCCTAATTATAGGTAATTATCGGTAATTATTGTTAATTATTGGTAATTATTGGTAATTATTGTTAATTATTACTAATTATTGGTAATTATTACTAATTATTACTAATTATTGGTAATTATTCCTAATTATTACTAATTATTACTAATTATCGGTAATTATTGGTAATTATTGGTAATTATTGGTAATTATGGATAATTATTGGTAATTATTGGTAATTATTACTAATTATTACTAATTATTGGTAATTATTCCTAATTATTGGTAATTATTGGTAATTATTGGTAATTATTGGTAATTATTACTAATTATTACTAATTATTAATAATTATTGTTAATTATTACTAATTATTACTAATTATTGTTAATTATTACTAATTATTGGTAATTATTACTAATTATTACTAATTATTGGTAATTATTCCTAATTATTACTAATTATTACTAATTATTGGTAATTATTCCTAATTATTGGTAATTATTACTAATTATTGGTAATTATTACTAATTATTCGTAATTATTACTAATTATTGGTAATTATTACTAATTATTACTAATTATTACTAATTATTGGTAATTATTACTAATTATTATTAATTATTACGAATTATAGGTAATTATTACTAATTATTACTAATTATTACTAATTATTACTAATTATTACTAATTATTGGTAATTATTACTAATTATTACTAATTATTGGTAATTATTCATAATTATTACTAATTATTGGTAATTATTGGTAATTATTCCTAATTATTGGTAATTATTCCTAATTATTGGTAATTATCAGTAATTATTGATAATTATTGGTAATTATTACTAATTATTGGTAATTATTACTAATTATTGGTAATTATTACTAATTATTCCTAATTATTACTAATTATTACTAATTATTACTAATTATTACTAATTATTACTAATTATTACTAATTATCAATAATTATTCCTAATTATTACTAATTATTACTAATTAGTGGTAATTATTAGTAATTATTACTAATTATTACTAATTATTACTAATTATTACTAATTAGTGATAATTATTGATAATTATTACTAATTATTACTAATTATTGGTAATTATTACTAATTATTGGTAATTATTACTAATTATTGGTAATTATTACTAATTATTACTAATTATTCCTAATTATTGCTAATTATTGGTAATTATTCATATAATTACCAATAATTAGGAATAATTACCAATAATTAGGAATAATAACATTATTAGTATATTTTATTATTAATATTAAAATAATATAATTTTCTATATTATATACAATTTTCCTTTCATCTGTGTGTTTTCTGTCTCCATATACAAATATTACATGTGGAGACAGAAAACACACAGATGAAAGGAGAATTGTATATAATACAAAAAATTATATTATTTTAATATTAATAATAAAATATACTAATAATGTAATAATGTAATTATTCCTAATTATCGGTATTTATTACTAATTATTAGCATTTATTCTTAATTATTGAAAATTATTACTAATTATTCCTAATTACCATTAATTATGAACAATACTAATAATTTAAATTTATTAAGTAACAAAACAATGTAAACATAATTAAATTACAACTAATTAAGAATAATTGAAACTAATAAAAAATTTAAAATAAATATTAAATTAAAATGAACATAAATACCTTTAAAATTGATCTGAGGTTGATCTCTGATCGTTCTTGAAAACTTCAATATCAACTCCGGAGAAAAAAATTAAACTTAAGAATCGTTGAACTCTAGAAATAGAATTTTGAGAGAAGGAGAAGATGGAGTTTCAGAATGAATTGAAAAAAACTGATGGGGGTATTTATAGGTTAGATTATTTGCGACGAGTCCATTTACGACGGGTATCCCGTCGCAAATAATATTATTTGCGACGGTACCCGTCGCAAATGCCTTAGCCATCATTTATTACGGTCAACGGTTAAATAGTTATTTGCGATGGGTCCCGTCGCAAATAATAATCTGCCGACATACTATTTGCGACGGGGGTATATTCCCGTCGCAAATAGCTTTTACCGCCGCCGGTATTTGCGACGGGGGTATATTCCCGTCGCAAATAACTTTCCCGGGATTTGGCGCGCAAATCGCGCCAGTCCTTTTGCGACGGGGTAAGCTAACCCGTCGCAAATAAGTAGTTATTTGCGACGGGGGAATTTGCCCGTCGCAAAATAAGTTTCTAACGGGACTATTTGCGACGGGATTTATTCCCGTCGCAAATAACCCGTCGCAAATATCCATTTTTCCCGTAGTGGTTGCTGAGTCTCTACTTTAGCTTGCTTTTGGTCACTTTACTTTGGAGAATTTTGTTTTGTATCAGTAATATTTTGTACATGAATGTGGGATAGATTTTTGTTTTTTTATATTTTGTCATGGTGTTGTTTTTTGAATGATCCCTCATATCTCCTGATCTTGTTTAAAAAAAAGGGAAATGCCTTCCATATTTTGTGATCTATATACCCTTGGTGCAAGTCGCCACCTCGAGGCCTATTTGAGTTAGGACTCAGGGGCCATTATCTCCCTTTCTTCATTTCCAACCCAAGAGGGGCATATTTAGGGGTGGGGGGGTGGGGTTGTGACCCCCAGGGTTGGGGAAGATGAATTTCATAGCATATCATGTTTACTGATTCTTGAGTTGGTTGATGTTTTTTTGGACAACTCTTATCATTTCTACCTCCACATTCCTTTTCTATCTTTTTTTATTTCAATACATGGGTTCAGGTTTTTCCCTTACCGAATCCTTTAAATATATATATATATATATATATATATCAATATATATTTTTATATATGAAACAATAATTTTGTTATAAAAAATGAATAAATATAAATAAATATTTAAAACGAATAAATTTTTAAAAATATTAAACAAATAAAATTTAAATATATATATTGATATTTAATATATATCAATATTTAATAAATCCACATATATAAATATATATTTTTAAATATTAAATAATAATTTAATTATAAAAAATTTATTAAGTCAGCTGGTTCTCAAACTGAAGGGCTAGCCATTTAGGCTGCCCAACAGGTAAGGTCAACTAAGCAGAGCGTGGAACAAATCTCGCGATGAGCATATGGTGGGACAAGGCCCGCATAGGTTAGTTAATGTAGGAATAAGCCCATATATGTTCATGCAGATAGTGTATATGGGAGCCCATCCCCACAATAGGTTTATGATGTCGTGATTCCATAGAATGATAT
Source organism: Viscum album (assembly GCA_963277665.1). Lineage (NCBI taxonomy): Eukaryota > Viridiplantae > Streptophyta > Magnoliopsida > Santalales > Viscaceae > Viscum > Viscum album. The sequence goes on along the minus strand of OY728137.1, from coordinate 452,020,777 downwards.
GAGAACAAACGGTCGACCGAACACATTTTCGATGTGTGACTCACATATTAGTTTCATCAGTGCATTAACTATCACTGATAAAGAAGAACTTTATCAGTGATAGAAAATGCACCGTTAATGGGTACCCTTAATCAGTGAAAAAAAGTGTCGATAAAGGTGTTATTTTAGTGTTGATAAAAGGTACCCTTTATGAGAACCTTTTTAGTACTGATAAAGACAATCTTTATCATCACGTTTTCAAGAACTAATAAAATCTAGCATTGAGTAAACCCAAAACTATAGTAGCTAATTAAAATAAATTGACTAATGTAAATGGGATGGTCCACACATCCATGCTTCTTATATAGGCCAATTGTATTCACTCCCTTTTCCATTGATTCTGGTTTAAATTTAGAAACCCCTTCTTCTTATTTACTCAAGACAAAATGACTTTCAATACATCATTGGGGTATTGAGTGTGTTTTTGAACTATCTCAGCTTTGAAAACCTATAGGGAGACTTTTTGGGAAGAAAAAAAATAATGGTCTCTGCATTTAATTCATTCAAAGTGGACATCTCCCAACATTTATTCCCCCCATTTAATTTGGTAAAAGGAATTTATTTTTATCAAAGGAGAGAAGGACAAAGAAGGGTGATGACAAGAAATAAAAGGAGATCACCCCTAATAGTTTTCATCACCAGCTTCTCAAGCATCACTTCATCTTCTGGTTTCAAACTTGGGTGTGAAATTTTGTGAGGTGCTTCCACTACCATAGATAACGCTTTATCCAACATAGAATTTTTTCAGTGCTAAACATAAAGCACTGATAAAAGGGTAACCTTTATCAGTTCTAGCTAAAATCACTGATAAAGGTAAATTTCATTAGCACTACAAAAATCACTGATAAAATTATACCCTTTATTAGTGCATTTATTAGCGTTGATAAAGGTGCATCTCTGGACGTTCTTTTATTAGCGCTGATAAAGCTTTTAATAAGAAAATATTATTAATATAAATAAAATTATTATATTTATATTAAAAAATTAATGTTTATTTATATACATTAATTACAAAATGTATGTATATAATTAATATAAATGTGATATATATATATATATATATATATATATATATATTTTAATAATTTAAACAATTATATAAATTTAAATGATGTATTGTTAATATGTGATATTTGAAATTATATATTTATATCGGTGTCTATGTTCCTATATGTGTATGCATTATGTTGTATGTGTTTTGTGTGTGTGTGTATATATAGATGTTGTATGTGTATAGATATATGTAAGTTTATGTATATGTGCACATTTATTTGAGATTGACATATATAGAACATGTGTACATGTGAATGTATGACATGTACTTATTTCACATTTGATGTAGATTTTTTTTATTTTTGATATAAGATTTTTAAATTTATTCATTTTTTATACATATTTATATTTTACTAAGTATTATTTTAAAGCTATTTTTAAGTTATATGATTTATATTTATTAAATTATATTTATTATTTTGTAATATTTTTAAATTTTTTGAAATTATTTAAATTTATTTTTTGATATTTCCTTCATTTTGTACGTGTTTACAATCCATGTAATTAATATTATATGAATTCAATTTTTAAAATAGTTTTGCCTATTAAATTTTATTTATTATTTTTTAATATTTATTTATTTTCATATTTTTTGGAATTTAATCATTTTGTAATATTTATTTATACATACATTTATTTACTATACATGTAATATTTGCAACATGTTTGTAATTTATATAAATAATATTTATTCATTTTTTATTATGTTTTAACATTTAAAATATGTTTGAAATTTATATATTTAATCTATTTAAATTATTTTTTGAATAATATTTTCATTTAAATAGTTAATTATAAAATTATAAATATATTTAATTTTTAAAAAATTTATTTATAAAATTATAAATAAAAAATAGATATTTAAATAATTATAAAAATATAATAAATATATTTATTATCATATATATTTATATATTAATATATATATATATATGCATGTTGGGGTGGTTCTTGAGTGTTAAACCCCATAATCTTGCATCCCAAAGACCAAGGTTTAAATCCTAGCAGGCCCCTTGAGAGATTTATGATGATGGTGGTGACACATGCATGAAATAGGCATGATGCAGGTAAGCGTTGAAGTTGACATGACACATACCTAGTGATGTAGACAGTAAGATATATGCATGATGTTGCACCGAGCCTTCGGGCCATGTTCATGGGCCACTTGTCCTTGGGCCTATGAGCTATGTAATGAGTCTCCCTCTACCCAAATTGAAAGAGGTCTTTGATTTCACAATAAAATGTGGCTTCAACCCCAACTTTGTTAAAAAATAAATAATTATAATTATAATTATATAATTATATATAATTATATTAAAATATATATTTATATAAATGTATATAATTATATAAATATATATAAATATATAAATATATATAATTAGATAAATATATATAATTATATAAAAATATAATATATATTATATAAACATATTTATAATTATATAATAATATATTTAAAAATATTTTTTTTATAACTGTAATTATAAATAAGTAATTATATATTTAAATAATTATAAATTTATAAAAAATATATTTAAATAATAAATATATTTATGATATAAATAAAATATATATAATTATATAAATATATATAAATATATATAATTATATACAAATATTTATAAACATATTTATCTATAATTATAATTTGAGAAGATGGGAGAAGCGGCTTCGGGCGATCCGGTCGACCATGGCAGCTACTAGGGTTCATCGAGGAAGAATGAATGTCTGATGGACATTGATCTTGATCTGCTGATTGGGGAACCTCTCATTGGTTCTTCATTATTGGAAAATTCCTCTTCGAATGGTCAGGAAGGGATCTCACCTCTTGCAGGAAGGAACATCAAGATCGATGGAGATTTTCTGGGTGACTTTGCATCATTGAAAGATAGATCTTTGGATAGAATCTTTAAGTGAGGTAATGCCATTCACATTAGGGCTAACCAAGATATGATTTCAAATTGATTCAAGATCTTCAAATTTTCAAAAATTGTGCATTTGGTGCTGTGTGTTGGAATTAGGTTGTGGAACCCCCAGTTTCAGGTAATTAACTCTTTATTTATGTATTTTGTGTATAAATAGAAATTGGGTTAAGTTTGGGATGGTTTGGAGGAGTTTTGATAAGTTTTTGGGGATTTTCTAGAGGTTCACAGTTGACCATAGTTAGTAGAAACCATGGAACACCTCCAGGAAACCGTGCAAAGTAAAATAGAGGTCATTGGGCACACACATGGTTGGAACATGGTTTGGCCAAATCATCTTGTCACCCAGGTGAAACCGCGCATGTTGTGGCATAGGGAGAAGCATGGATAGTGCATGTTCTATCTAACCATGCAATCCAACCATATGAGGGGTGGCTTAAGGTAGTATCACCCACAGGGTGGGCACACATTTTTCTAAACTGTACAGCCTAACCATGCAACGTATAGGTGGAACTACTTATATTGTGAATCTATTCTGTGTTAGACCCTTTAAATCTTGTTTTTTCTATAGTTCAGCCCTAACATGTTTTTCTCTTCTCACAAAGGGTTGGTGACTCTTTGTGTGTTAGAGGCTTAGATCCCTTGGTAAGTTTGTGTTCTTGGGTTTATTTCCTTAGTTTCTTCTTCTTCCCTCTCTTAGATTCATGGATCTAATCCATTGGGGATATATCCATGTGGTGTGATACTAATAATGAGGATATATGGCTATATTGATGATATGGAAAAAGATTTAAGGAATTCTTTTGGATTTTTAATCCGGTTATGTTGAAGAATTTTCATTTTTCTTTGTTTTCGCCTAAGTTTTCATGGTGGGTGGCTTCTATATTAACTCCTCTTATTAGAACTTTAAGTCTTGGTTTCAAATTTATTTAATTGATTGAAATTTATTATGTAATTGATGTAAAAATTTTGGTAGAAACCCTATTTAGTAATGGGTTGAGAAATTGTAAAAAATAGTTGTTGTGAAAAGTGCTTTGTTTCATGATTTTAAAATGTTGATTTTCAAATTTGGATTTGTTTTGAATATGGAAATGGTTTTCATTAAAATAACTATTTTATTGAAATGGATTTAAATTGTTGGTTTGGCATGGAATTTGGCATACATGGTTTGTGTGAGTACATTTCGTTGATGTGACCCTAGATAAGGGGTGGGTACCATTAGGGTATAATGATGAGACCCTTTAAAAGAAGCATGTTCTATTGAGGATCTTGAGATATGGTTACCTTGTGATAACTTAGTTGATTGATTAGAGACTTCTCATTAGTATAGAAATATTACCAGAGAATTCTTGGGTGGGTGTGTTGTGAATTATGTATTGGGTATGCAAAATTGGAAATTGAGAATGGGTTTTAAGAATTGATTGGTTTCTCTCCTTAGAAAAATTGGTTGGTCTGGAAAATGGTTTTGGATTCGATATAATTTTTTTTAATTTTTTTTATATAAATTTGATAACATGTTCTATCCTAGTGGCATGGGTAGGGAAGTTATTTGGGGAAAACATATTGAGATTTATACTCACCCCTTTCTTGGTCACTTTGACATGTTTGAAGATATTGCATATTGAGACAGTTGTAAAGGTAAAGTATCTCATTTCTCTAGTGATTAATTATAATACTTTGGTCATGGATTGTGTATTTGGATCTTGGAACATGTTTGGAGCTTGGGAGTTTGTGTCTTGGGAGTCTTTGGGATATGTTGGTTTTGTCCTACAATTTTTATTCTAATTCTAGTTTGGTTTCTATATGTACTCTGATATAGATCATGGTTGTAGTTTTGTTTGATTATAAGTTGAATATAATTTGATTTGTCTTATATGGTTCTTCTTTATCATATATTGGTTTTTTGGTTATTATTTTCTTGGTTTAGTTGCTTTATTTTCAAAGGAAAATCACCCCCAACAGTGTATCAAGCCCTTGGAATTTATTTCCATCCCTTATTGTCATAGAGATTTATCCTAAAGCCTAATAACATCTCACCACCTTCCCAATCCAATTAGGAGGGGTGGTATGTTAAAAATGGTATCAATCTTGGACAGCCTACCTTGACAAATTGTATTGGTTTTTCCATCTTGGGGTTGGAAATTAATTCTGGTATAGTCCTTGAGTTGGATTGGTAGCAAAGAGATAAGATCATTAGAACTTGAAATGTAGAGCATAAAGAGGTGTATCTGCGCAATTTATGATTAACCTAAAGTTACCTGGTATTTGGTTATATAAGTGTTTTGAGACACTTATAGGAGTTGTAACCTCATCATCATGGGTTTAGCCGACGAGAATAGCATGACATGCATTGGTAGAAATGACTTCCTTCTTAGAGTGAATATTTTAATCTGAATAATGTTTTGTGATTTGGTGAAAAAGTGTTAATTTTTGAAAAATGTTTAAATTTTTTCAAATTTTAGATTTTTAAAAGGCATGGTAGTGGTATTTTGGAAATGGTTTGATTTTCAAAAGCATGGTGGAATTTTCAAAAATGGTTTGAAAGTGGTAAAATGATGAATTTTGGAAAGAATTTTTATGATATGTATGATGTAGTAAATTTGAAATTATTAAGCCTTTAGTTGTTGGTGAGTGATAATAAATGGATTTTTATTTTGGTTATAGAAAATAGAACCCACTAGCCATTGTACAAACCAACCGGAAGAGGCTGATGAGAATGTGGTTTAACCTGCACTACAAGTGAACCAATAACTAGTTTAGAGTATTGTACAAGATTTTCTAATGTGGATAAAGGTAACTAAAGGGATGAACCAAGGAAAGTGGATCATTAAGTCTAGTTCTTGAAGAATATTCCACCCATATTTTAGGGTGATTCAGTAACAAAGAAAGAAAAGGCGAGGCTGAATAAGATGAATTGAATATTTGATTTCCTTGGCACACCAATAGAGATGAAAGTCAAGTTGGAAATGTACATGCTAGAGGATCTTGCATACTAGTGGTTGGATTTATCAGTTCAAGCTAAATTATACCAAGGAATTTCATGGGAGGATTTTAAAGTATTTTTCAACAAAAAATTCTATCCCAACACATTCAAAATTTCTATAACTATAGAATTTTTCAGCTTAAAGAATGAAAACCTCACAGTGACAAATTATACTTCTAAATTTATGAATTTATTATTCTTTTAACCAAAAGTTCATGTAAGTTCATCCTTGAAGTAACACATTTTTGAATTAGGTTCAAGGATAAATATTTAGTTTAAGATTTCCATGATTTCTATAACATATTAAACAAAGATGTTTAATAGAGAAATAGTGGTAGAAAGAGACATCTCATAAACTATGGGTGTAGGAAGCATGTTGATACCTATGAAAAATGGTGGGAACTCTAATTCTAGGAATAATAGGAGGATGGAAACAAATTTCTAGGGTAGTGGAATAAAATATAATCTTATGGATAGATCAGTAAATCTCCCACCAAAACCAAAGGGTAAGACTGAATATTTTTAGTGTTGTTCTTTTGATCACCTGAATTGAGATTTTCTAATGCCTCTTAGATCATGACACAATTGAAACTAGATGGGGAATCTTCAAAACAATTGTCATATTTCTCCAAGTATTAATTCTATGGAAACATCTCATTTTTTGTATACATCATATTCTTTGACAGGGTGAGGGAAGCAGAATACCTCTCATCATTAAAACCGAGCTACCCATGGTTCTTATAAAGATACCATGACTCCTCAATAAGGGTAATCTTAATAGGGAAATAAAGAAAAAATTACAATTATTAAAAATTTATATGGAGTAGAGAAAGTGACCATGGATGATCAATCTGGACCTGTGATGGTGATAGGTACGATTATTTTGAATTCTACCCTTATGCAAGAATTTTTTATACAGGTACATCCCATTAATTTAATTATTCTTGTGATATTGATCTTCTTAGATTTCATATTGATATGTCACATTCTATTTTGAAACTTTAAAATCCTCTAATTCCAATAGAATGTTTATCTTTTACGTGAAAATAATGTTTTATAAAAATTGATGGAGTTGAGTTTATATGGGATTTCTCTGTTCTTGAGATTGATTTCTATGACATAATACTGGGTATGGATTGGTTGGAAGTTTTCAAATATCATACCAATTGTTATACCCAAAGTGTTAGTTTTATGAATGATGATGGTGTAGATCATCTCTTTAGAGGACACCAAAATATAAAGGAAGGTGAATTAGAATTGTTGGAACCAGTGGATGGATCTTTCTCATATCATTTGGCAGTGTTAAATTTGGAATCAGTGGATGAGATCGATGATAATGGTTTTCCAATAATTTTTGATCAATTTAATGATATTTTCATGATAATTTCTCTAGGTTTCCTCCCATAAGAGAAGTAGAGTTTATGATTGATCTCTTACTAGGGACCAGTACTATCTCACTTGTGTCCTATCAGATGAAAACAATAGAATTAATGGAATTGAAAGTGTAGTTGGAAGAGTTGGAAGTCAGAGGGTTCATTTGGAACAATACATGTCAGTGGGAATCACAAGTCTTATTTGTGAAAAATTTGGATATAAATATTGGGTTATTTATAGATAATCATAAAATTAACCAAGTTATGATAATGAATTAGTATCCATTTCCACACATTGATGATTTTTTCAATCAATTGAGGGGAACCTGGTGGCTCTCTAAAATTGACTTGCAATTGAGATATCACCAATTACAGGTTCAAAAGGAGGATATTCCAAAAATATCCATCAAGAGTAGATATTAAAATTAAGAGTATTTCATTATGCCGTTTGGTTTTACTAATTCACTAATATCCTTTATGGAAATGATGAATCAGATATTTCAATGGTATCTGGATTCTTTTGTGGTGGTGTTTTTGAACGACATATTGGTGCATTCAAGGAAAAGTACTGAGCATGAGAAACACTTGGAAACAGTGTTGGGAATCTTATGGGACCATCATCTATATTCCAAATTATAAATGTTTGATTTTTGGATACAAGAGGTATGTTTCCTTGGAAATTATACCTTAGAAAGAGGTGTTTCTATGGATCCAAAAAAGATAGAGGTTGTGATCTCTTGGCAACCACCAAATAATTTCTTTAAAATACATAGTTTTATTGGTTTGGTTGGTTATTAATGATGCTTTGTTCATGAGTTTTCACAACTAGATTCACCTATGATATATTTGAAAATGAAAAATGTTCCATTCCATTATAATGAATAATTTTATAATTATTTTAAAGAGTTTAAATTTCTCTTGACATCAACACCAATCTTGATATTTCTAGAATCAGGAAAAGGGTACGTTGTGTATTGTGATGCTTCAGGATCAAGGTTGGGATATGTTCTCATGAAGAGATATTATTTTGTTTCTTATGGATTATGGTAGTTATAGTTTCATGATAATAACTATGAAACACATGATTTGGATTTATCTATCTCATTCCATGCTTTAAATACATGGCATCATTACATCTCTGGTGAGAATTTTATATTTTTTATGAATCATAAGAGCTTGAAACACTTTTATCAAAAACTTAGATAATGAATATGGATGGATTATATTAAATTTTTTGAATTTTAATTAGTGTATACACCATGTAAATGAAATTTAGTGGTAGATTCAATAAGCATAAAGTGATATAGTTAGTTCTAAAAAGAGGCTTCAGATCAGTGGCAGCTGATGTCAGTGATAGCCAATATGCACTTGGAGTGTAAAGACCGAAGTAGTGTTGTGGTTTTCTTTATAGGTTTTTCCTAATTTAGTGTAAAAGGTTAAAGTGGAAAAAACCTATGATTCATAATGTAATTATATGATATAAAAACTCAATAGTGGGGAGACTATTGAGGGATGGAAGTTGGATGAGAGTTATGTTTTGTGGTTTAGATATTGTATGGTCATTCCTATGGCTTTTCAAGAAAAACTTATTCATGCTTATAAAAAATTTAGATGGATAGTTAAATGTAGAATATAAAAGATGTATAAGGAAATTAAAGAAAAGTTTTGGTGAATTAGCATGAAAAGAAAAGTGGTTGAGTTTTATTCAAGACGACTTACCTATCTGCAGGTTAAGGCATAACACCAGTGGACAACATGTATGTTGTAGTCTTTACCTATTCCTATTTGGAAATAGGAGAAGATATATATGGATTTTTTAATAGGATTGCCAAGGATGGTTCAGAAGCCTGATACCATATGGGTGATAGTGGATCATCTCACAAAGGAATCCCATTTCATTACTATTCATGAATCTCATATGGCATGGGATAAGTGTGAAATCTATATCTTAGGAGTGGTAAAGAGTCACGATGTACCATTTTTGATAGTATCAGATCAGATCTGAGGTTTACATCTCATTTCTAGAAATCCTTTCAGAAATCCCTAGGGACTCGTTTGACTATGAGTATAGTGTATAAAACTTAGATGGATGAAAAATCTAAGAGGATGATACAGATGTTGGAAGATATTATTAGGGATTGTGTAATAGATTTTGGTGGATTTTGGGATGAACACATACCATTAGTGGAGTTCTCATAAAAAAATAGTTATTATGCCTCAATACATATGGATCCTTTTTAATAATTGTATGGAAATATTTATCGTTCCCCACTTTTTTGGGTGAAAATAGGTGAGAATTCACTAGTTGGACCAATCCCTATGCAATAGAATATAGAGAAGATTCAGTTGATTAGGAAGATAATAGAGACAGATCAGAGTCATCAAAAGTCGAATGCGGATCATCATCGATTTCCATTTTAATTTGTGGTGAGTGATCACGTGTTCTTGAGAATCTCTCTAAGTCTTGGAAATCATCATTATGGGAATTCCGGAAAGTTATATCCTTTATATATTGTCCCTTTTGAGATACTTGAAAGAGTTAGTGAGGTGGCATATCAATTGGATTTTCCACCAAGATTCAGTTCAGTGCAAAATGTGTTTCATGTATCTCTATTGAAAAAGAATCAACCTAATCCCAACCATGTGATTTGATGGGATCATGTTGACCTAGAGCAAAATTCTATGTTGGTGTAAGTGCTAGTGTGAATTTTAGATATCCAATAGAAAGTCTTTCATGGGGAAATCATCTATCTAGTGTGGGTTTTATGGTAGCATGGTTAGATTCACGAAGAAACAATGGAACATGAAAAGGAAACAGTCAATCAAAGGACTAAACTATTTCAGGAAATTAGTTGTTTTCAACTTTTGGAGGATATAAATACCAATGGTGTGGAGAATGCAGCACACCCCCAATTTAATGTAATTAACCATTTATTTATATATTTTTTGTACATAAAGTAATTGGGAAATGTTTGGGATGGATTAGAGGATTTTTTAATTTTTTTGGGGATTTTATTGAGGTGAACAATTTGAGAATGATTAGTAAAAATCATGAAACACCTATAGGAAACCATGAAAAGTGAAACTGAGCTCACTAGGCTGGCTCATAGTTGGTGCATAGTTTGTCCAAACCGTGGAGCCACCCATGTAAAACCATGCATGTTGTGGGGAGAGGTAAAATTATGGTTGATGCATAGTTTTTCTAATCATGTGAGCCAACTATGTGACGGTGTGAATTAAATTAGTAGCACCCACATGGTTGGTGCACAGTTTTCCAAACCGTGTGGCCTAAACCTACAACGTACAGATTTTCATCCTTAAATTGTGGATATAATTAGAATTAGAACCTTAACCTATTGTTTTTATCCTAGTTTGACACTAAATTTTTCCCTCTTCTACCAATGGTGGTTGAGACCATTCCTCTTGATCCATGAGAAATATTTTTCAGATTCATTGTGCTTTGGAGGCCCAAATCCCATGTTAAGTTCATATTCTTGGCTGCTTTCCCTTAAATTATTCTTCTTCCCTCTCTTGGATTCATGGATATAATTTGTTGGGGATATATCCATGTGTTGTTTTTCTAATCATGTTAATATATGGTTGTGTTGATGATAGTGAACAAGATCTAAGGCATGTTTTTAGAGTTTTAATCTAGTTTTATTGAGGAATTTGTGTCGTTCTTTTTTTCACTTAAGTTTGTGAGGTGGGTGGCTTCAATCTATACTACTCTTATTATATCTTTAAGGATTGGTTTATTTTTTTTAAATTACATAAAATTTATTGTGAAATATATTTGAAAATATCGGTATATACCCTATTTAGTGATGGTTTGGGAAATTGTGGAAATTAGTTGTTGTAAAAAGTGATTTGTTTCATGATTTTAAAATGATGAATTTCAAATATGGATTTATTTTGATTATGAAAATGGTTTGATAGAATGATTTTAAATAAATTAATTTTTTTATTGAAATTGACTGATTTTTTTCATAGTATTATCATACATGATTGGTGTGAGTAAATTTCGTTGACATGACCCTGGATTAGGGGAGGGTACTATTGGGGTACAATTATTTGATCCTATAGAAGGGGAATTTTCCATTGGGGAACTTGAGAGAAGGATACCTTGTGACTACTTGGTAGATTTATGAGAGTCCTCTCATGAGTATAGAACAATCACTAGATCATGCATGTGTTGGTGTGATGTGAATTTTTATTGGGTATTCCAAATTGGAATTTGAGAATGGGTTTTAAAGAATTGTTTGGTTACTTTACTTGGAACAATTGGTTGGTTTGGAAAATAGATTTGAATTTAATATAAATTGTTTTAAATTATTTTATATAAATGTGGAAACATTTTCCATCCTAGTGGCATTAGTAGGTAATTAATTTGGGGGAAAACTACTAAGTTTTGTACTCACCTCCTACATGGTAACTTTGGTACATCTATAGATATTGTATATTGAGACATAGGTAAAATAAAACTATCCCATTTATTTAGTGATGCATAGTTATACTTTGGGAATGGATTGTGGAGTTGAAGCTTGGAGAATTTTTGGATCTGTGGAGTTTATGTCTTTGGAGTCTTTGGGATTTTTTTGTTTTGTCTTCTGCTTTGTATTCTGATTCTACATTAGTTTTTGTATTGTAATATAATATAGTTCATGGTTATAGTTTGGTTTGATTATCTATTTTTTATACTTTTATATGTCTTATATGGTTCTCATGCATTATATAATGGCTGTTTGATTACTTTTTTTTGTTGTTTTGGTTTCCTTATTTAAAAAGGTAAAATCATCCTTCAAATATGTATAAAGTCCTTGGAATTTATTTCCATTCTTTGGTTTCTTGGGTATGTCACCTATAGCCTAGTAACACCTCACCACATTTTTAATACAATGAAGAGGAGCTGGATTTTACATAGGCCTTGGGAAGTAGTGGATCTGGTGAGTCGCATTTTGAACATTTTGGGATTTAAATAATGAAAGTGTATTTCAATGGTGCATGGATATTATCATAAAATTTTCCCTAATGAAGAGATGAAATGGAGGTTATGGGGTTTCAATGCAATTTCCCTCAAACCAGAAACTCTTTACATACAAGAATGGCTGTCTATTTCAATCCATTTACCATCAGGAGCGCCAAAGTCCAAGTTTGGGTTTGTGTTTTTGGACCAAACTAGATTTTGTGGCATCCAAGAATTATGTAGGATACATCATCGACTTTTAGAGTTCCCATTAATGTTTAAAAATTTACTAATTAAGACATGTTTGGATATTTTTATAGGTTATTAGTGGAGGTGGATTTAAATTCCACTCTAATTGTGAAATAAATCCTCTCCTCTAATGAGGAATATTTTAATTCAATGATTGTATATGAGTGTGTTTCTATTTTTTGTTAATATTCTAGATTATTGGGAACTAAAAAGATAAATGTTTTAAGGAGAACATTTGTTCTATTTTCTCTACGAAGATTCATTCTCTTGAGAATTGCTAGAAAATGAGAAATGGATCAAATACATAGGATGGAATTTCCCCTAGTAATTCTAAAGATGTATCTCTTCATTCTTAGGGGAGTATCATGGAACCAACCTTTCTCTCATTTTAGTGATGCATGATATTTCCAAGGTGGATAATAAAACAATAGATATTAGTATGGAGGATTTTGTACCTTCTCCCATTATTTAGATGAATTAACATGGTTATGAGTTGGATTAAGAATCATGACTACAACATGAATCCATGGACTCTATTAATGGTGTGAAGCACAAGGATGCTGTGTAGGCCATTTTGGATGCACAAGGGAAGGGCCACAAAGCATGGGAAGAAGTAGTGGAAGAGACTTCTGATGCCAATGTAACTTCAAAATCTGAAATTCTGGCTAAAGAATTTGTGTATTATCAATTGAGACAAGATTAGTTAATTGCATCAATTTGGAAGGGAAAAATAATGTTGATAATATAGATTTGGTGAAAGGAAAATTAAGAAAGCAACGTGTTGTTGGAAGCACTATCAATGCATATGAAAATTCACAAGCTGCTCTAGCTAGTGATACTCAGATGACTGATATGAGGGCTATACTAGAATCTGGTAAAACTTGTTTTAGTCTTATTGATATCTTAAATAGGTTTAATGGAAAATAGGTTTTCTATGAATAATTTAGAAATGCTCATGAGGCTATCCATGTTGAGGGACCATCCTCCGACACTAAGGCTGTCAAGGCAAGATGAAAATTTGATCTAAAGTTTGTATCAGAGAGTTCATGTCTGGCTAGAGAATAGGATCCATGGTCTCTTTATGATCCCACCTCATAGGATGGTCCTTAGGTGGATGATGGGACATGGTAGTAATAAAAAAATATATGAGGGGTTGTCATCTGAGAGGTAGGGGTGGTGGTTGATCCCATAGATGATTTATTTTCACGTTTTATGAGTTGTTGTCTACTTTGACCTTTGTGGATGACTTTTCACTAGCTTCCTCTTCTCATCTTTCCCTACACTTTTTCTTAACTTTTTCATAATAAATTTCTAGACCATGGCTCGTAACCCATAGTTCATGCTATTTTGAGTATAATTATAATTATAAATATATATATATATACACAAATAATAAATATAATAAATATATTTATAATTATATATATTTACATATTAATAAATATATATAAATATATATAAATATATAAATATATAAATATAATTATAATAATATTAAAATATTTTAAAATATATTTAGTTTTAGTTATATTTATAGATAAAAAAATATATATTTAAATAATTATAAAATAATAATTTTTTTAAAAGTTGGGGATGATTCCACTTTTTTATTGAAAATAAAAGACATTTTTTTTGGGTAGAGGAGACCTATTACATGGCCCATAGGCCTATTGGGCATTTACATGGCCCAAAGGCCCATATTTTAGCTCAAATGGCCCTCTAATGGATAGTACTGCTACAGTACTCGGGCTGCTACAATACCTACTACTATACCATTCCCTCTGATAAATATATTTATATAATTAAATAAATATATTTATATAACTAAATAAATATATTTATAATTATATACAAATATTTATAAATATATTTATTTATAATTATAATCTTAAATAAATAAATAAACAAATATATATAATTATATTTATCAATTCATATTTACAATTTTTGATATATATTTTTAATTATAAAAATTATTATTTGTTTATATTTATATATAATTGTATTTATTTAAATTTATTTATAATTATATTTATAAATACATAGTTATAATTATTTAAATACATTTACAATTATATAAATATTTATTTATAATTATATACATTTATTTTTTTAATTATATTAATTAAATTGGTAAAATTAGGTATTTATTAGCGCTTTATTAGCACTAATAAAGAATTATCTTTGTCAGTGCTAAAAAAGAACTGATGAAAAAAATGTTTATCAAAATTAGAATTTTAGCACAATTGAAGATATGCTTTACCAGTGATTTTTATTTTATCACTGATAAAACCACTCTTTATCAGCTCTTTTTTAAAAGAGATGATAAACCCCTTCCCGATATTTTAAATAGAGTCCTAATAGAGTTATCATCACTCGCTCTATTCAAGATCTTTCAGAATTGAATCTCTATTGCCTCTCTCCCTAAATCATTTTGGATTAATCAACATTTTCAAAATCCAAGGTATGTGATCACTTGTGATCCGTCAGCTTCCCTCGAACATCTTTGTTTGTATTTAATTTTTCCCAATGGTTCAAACGATGTGTGAAAGCGATCATATTTATCCTTGATCTCCCTCACTAATTCTCCACCCAATCTCAAATTCCTCAATCCATTATTGGGTCACCCTCTCCCCATCCTTCTTGTTCATTTCACCCATTCATCATTATTTATCACTCTGATTGAATGGATCTCCTATCTATGCACCAAAAATATCTTTCCCACTTATCATGTAATGTGGAGACTGCAAAAGATAAGTAGGAATAGTTCTTGAGGTCACAAATGGTAATCATATCCAAGTTTCAAGTATCCCTCCTACTCCCATGGATTAAAATCAAAAAATTCTTCCCATATACTTCCATTAGCATGCTGTATAACCCTGATCATTTTAATATATCCTAATTTGTTTATAATTTTTTTAGGAATTATGAAATGGTTTTAATTTATTTTGTGTGATTTGTTCCAATTTTTAAAATTTATAGATAAAAATTATTTTATGATACTTTTTATACTTATACACATACTCCATATTTATATGATTTATTTTTATTTTAAGTTTGTTATTAATAATTTTTTCTTGTTATTACATTAATATGTTTTTATATTTTTAATATTTTTTTACATTATTATATATATATATATATATATATATTTATGGATACCAATTTTTTATATATTTTAAACATTTGATATGGCATGGACACATGGGTTCTGAACATGGATTATGGATTCAAATCAGTACAAGAGATATTGATGGTGTATAAGAGGCATTCTTGCGAAATGAGTGGTGTGTAAGTAAAGATCAAGTGACACTACTAAAGTGTATTTTAAGAATATATTATCACACCAATCATGAAAATTGGAGAATGAGTATTATTATGTCAACATATCACTAGTAATGCCAAGAGATTATACTAGGTTATATGTAGAATGAACTATCACATATTAAAGAAATTGATGTTACGATATAACCAAAACATGGTTAGTGTAAATTGATTACATGCCATAATATGTTTATATTACATCACAACCCAACACATATTACATTACCACCAATAGAGTATGAATATATAAAAACAAGATATTCTATTCCTCTAATGACAATGTAGATAAGAAAATAAATACAACACAATGAGCATTTCGATGCTCGACTCCAATACTGTTTTTGAACTCCAACCTGGTAAACTACATTCTGAGTATTTTACAATGGTTTATATTTTTGATAATTTTCTCCATTCCCAAATAATTATTTGTAATTGAATTTGTTCGATGGTTCTTAATTCAGGATCAAAAGATTTTTAGTTCATGAAAATGATTATTGATTTATACAGTGGTTTACCAAGATGAAGAAGAAAATATTTTTTTTTGCATTTCTTGTTAATGAAAGAATTAAATGAAGGACAAAGGGTGGTTTAGAAACTCAAATTATATATCTTGAACTCGTTTTTTAAATGGTTTTATGAAAAAAGGGATTCTCCAAATGGTATTTTCAAAAGTTGGTAGTCCTTTAAAATTAAAATTCCCCAATTGGCATGTCTTAATTTCATTCCATGTTTTATAAAATGTGATTTAATTTTTCAAAACCTCATTTTGATGATATTTATTCCTATTTGATATTTCAAATTATTTTACTTTGATTTAAGAAATGTAATGTTTTAAAGTGTAATGTGGTGTTTAATGAATTGAATTTCTTGGCATGGGTTTTTGAATGGCCCCTTTGATAAAATGTGAACCATCTGAAATGGGACTAGAATATGGGAACCCTATATCAAGACTTATGGTTCATTTGATTTAACTTAAATATTTTCTTCAAAATTTGGTTTCTCAAGAGGGATTATCCATAATATAATAAAAAATAAGGCCTTCAGGCCATTCAGACAAGACCATGTGATTAGTCCCTATAAACGTTTTCATCACCTAGAAAAAGATCAAATTCAGCTTCTAAGAATCCTGTCACTAAAACACCACATAGAGCACCACATACCAAGTAAAGAAATGGATAAAAAACAAATCCTCCCTCTTTTTAATTTCAATTTTTTTCTTTTTTTTCGAGATATTGTAAGTATATTTAATTATTTTAGATATTTTCAAATTAATCCAACATGATATCTCTATGTTTTTAAATAGATGATAATTTAATTAGATTCTTTATAACATTACATTTATCAACCTTTTTTCCTTCAATGATTTACATCACTACAAAAATATCTCAATACAAATCATTCATATCTTATTATCATAGAAAATTTGATTCATATAGCTCAAATGATTCTCTAAGAATGACCTTTTAAGAGTTCCAAGATCATATTATTTTTGTATTTAGTTATTTTTTAAATATTAATATTATTGAATCAAATAGGATGGATATGAATAAAAAATGGATGGATGTCAATCATATAACAAAAGATTATATGGATGGAGTGAAATAGTTCTTCAAGTTTTCAAAAGATAATGCATATGAATCTTCTCAAATCCTTTCTCCATGTTTATGTTTTTTTATTCAAGAAAAATTAGTTTGGAGGATTTGGAAGAACACTTAATATATCACAAAATAGATTGAAGTTATAAATGGTGGGATGAATATGTGACAAAAGTAAATATAGCTAGTTGATGAGATAATAATGCATTTTATGGGTCATCTGATATGATTACAAGTGTGAACAATAAAGAAGATTATATCAAGGATTTGAATATATTTGTGAATGATGATGAAGATCAGACTTAGGAAATGACAATGACAATTGAAGACGAACTTTATGATTATTCAAAATTGTTTTAGAAGTAAACGAGTTGTGAAAAGACACCATTAAATGCTATTTTTATTAGATATACATCATTTTCAACCATACTAAAGCTATATAATTTAAAATCTAGAAATGGACAGAGTGATGCCAGTTTTAATGAAATACTTACTCTCTTGAATGATATACCCATATAAGATAATAATATTTTTTACTGAACATATAATGCTAAAATAATGTTATGTTCATTTTGTATAATGTCTAAAATAATACATGCCTATCCAAATGATTGTGCACTATTTCTCAAGGACCACAAATCACTTAAAAACTCCCATATTATGGTGCTTATAAATACAAGAAAGATGAATTAGGTCCTACAAAAGTTGTATGGTACCTTCTAATCATTCCAAGGTTTAGGTTCCTATATGGATGTGTGGTGACTAAAAGAAAATTTATATGTAACATAGATACAATAAATAAATATGAGAAACTTCATCGCCCGAAAGACTCTCCTTAGTGGTAAATAATTGATCATGACTATCCTAAATTGGGAAATGAGCTAAGAAACCTTCTTTTTGTGATATATATAGATTGAGTTAATCCTTTTTTTCAAAGAAGAACTAAAAGTACATGGATGATTGTGTTGATAAATTATAACATGCCACTGTGGTTATGCATGAAATTAAAATACATTATGTTATCTCTATTTACATTAGTACCAAAAAATCTGTTAAGGATATTGATGTTTATTTAGATATATTGATGAATGATTGGAAATTATTATGGGATTCAAGTGTTACTTTATATGATGTTTATAGAAATGAATATTTCACATTGAGAGTCATGTTGTATGAGATGATAAATTAATTTCCTACTTATAGATTTTTTTTAAGATATAGCATTAAAGTAACTCAAGGGTGTCCCATTTTTGAACAAGGCACACAGTCAATTAGGTTGATGCATTAATTAAAGACTATGTTTCTAGGATATCACATATTTCTACATCAGTGACACAACTAATAATCTTGGAAGACATAATTCAATGGGAGTACATAAAGAGATACAATACCATCGTCACTAATAGGTGATAAACTATTTGAGAAAGTAAAATATATGGACAATGCCTTTGGTAAGCCTTTTAAAAAACACCTTACAAAAACTGATTGGAAAGAGTGGTCATTATTTTTAATTACCATATTGGAATTATTTTTATGTCAAAAAATTTCTTGATGTTATGCATGAGGAAAAAATATATGTGATAGTGTCATTGGAACGTTACTAAATGCACCTGAAAAAAAAGGATGAAATGAAGTCTAGGTTAGACATGATTTAAATGGGGATACGAGAAGAGTTGGCACCTTTGAAAAGTGAAAAGTGAAATTTTCTTCTTCCAGCTACTTATACTCTTTCCAGACAAGAGAGATATCAGTATTTCAACTTCTTAAATTATTTAATGTTACAGAGGGTTATTCATAAAACATCAATAATATAGTGTCAATGCCTGATTTAAAGTTAAAGGGTTTCAAAATACATGATATTCATGTTTTTATGAAAGATATAATTCTGGTAGCTTTATATTGAATTTTCCCAAGAAAATTTATCATATATTTACCAAGCTATATTTATTTTTCAAGGATTTATGTAGCAAATTTATAAACCTTGTAAAATTTTAAACATTGGAAAATGAAATTTCTATCATATTATGTGAATTAGAGATGTTATTCCCACAAAAATTATTTGATATGATGGTTCACCTGATGTTTCACTTGGTAAGAGAGATTCAACTATGTGGTCTTATACATTATAGTTGGATGTACACCATTGAACAATTTATGAATATTTTAATAGGATATATCAAAAATATAAATCTACGCGAAGGTTTTATTATAGAGTGATATGTTATTGAGGATGCCATTGAATTCCATATCGACTACCTGTTTGTTGTGGAGAGCATTGTTTTATCAAAATCTCCACACATCAGGTGGCTTGTGGGTGAAGGAATTTCTGAAATTGTTGTTGTCATAATTACTGTTACAGATAGAGCATGATCACATTTATATTTTACATAACAACTTAGAGGTTGCGCCATATATTGAAATCCAAAAAGTAATTCTTAGGCATTTGAATTCATCAAGGGTTAAAATAATGACATAAAATACACATAATCAACAGTTTATATGATGGTTTCAAGACCATGTTTTTATGGGGTCAACTAAAAATCCAAATTCAATTTCAGAATGACTTCGATGGCTATCTAGAGGACCAAGTGTGCATGTATTATCTTATAATGGGTTTTTAATTATCAGTTATAGGATATATAAAAATTAACATGACGAATTCAGTACCATGTAAAATATTTTAATTTCTTGATATTTTAAATAATAAATTCTATAGTGTACATGATATACAACACTAAGCTTAAACGAATAATGAAATATTATTATTTAAATGTGACCATTATAACCTAGCCATTAAATTGAAAGGAAAGAATATGATTAAATTATTTATGAAATAAATATAAAGTTCCAACTCAATATAATTTTTTTGAAAGTTTCTTATAAAATTATCACACAAATATTAGTATAGTCAGTTTATTCTTCAAAAAATATGTTTTCTTTAAAAATGTATTTTCTACCATTCTATGAGTAAATATTAAAATTAATTTACAGAAGTTATAGAATTTTATTTAGAAAAAAGTGAATTTATATTTTTAATTAATCATGTCAAAATTATGTTAATATTAAGTTTTGATAATTTTTCAAAAAGATTTCTTTTAAATGAATAGTGAAAAATACATATTTTTATTGAAAAAAATGTTTTTCTTTCAAAGTATTTACAAAGTAAAATTATATTTTTGATTAGTATTAAAATATAATTAGTTTTTTTTATTCAAAATAATTCTATTATTGTTTTTGAAATGGATTTTATACTTGAATTTATCATAAAAACATTATATATTTTAAAAGGGATTTTTTTGGAAATAAGTGGTTTTCTTCACATTTTCCAGTTTAATATTGAACTAAATTCAGCCACTTATGTGTTTTGAATTTTAAAAATTTTAATCAAAATTTGAATTTAGGAGGTCCAAATTTATTAAATATAACCATTTTATTTTTAGTCAATATGAATAATAACTTTAGTAATTTTTATTACCACGATAAAGGGTAAATCAGGTAATTAATGTTAAAAATAAAATGATAAGAATTAAAAAATGACCCTAAAACCTTCTTAATTATTATTTTATTAGTCTATTTCATACATAATCATCCAATATTTCTTTATTTTGAATTTTATGGATATTTGGATGAGAATATGACATTTATAGTATTTTACTTCAAGAAAAGTCAAACATGTCATAGTATTGTTTTAATAATTTTAATATTTTAATATAGTTTAATCCATAAGATATGTTGAAATATAAATACTATTTTGAAATATAAAAAATTTATCTACATAATAGTAATTTATTTTAAATTTTTAGTGAATAAATAATTAAATTAAATTATTATAGAAGACTAATGTAGTAATTATTTAATTAATGGAATAATCTAATAAATGATATTAATAATATTTAAAGTAACATAATTTTATATATTTAATGTAATTCATGAATTCTATATATGACCATGATATTTTTAGTATACAATATTTTTTTTTTCTAATTTTACTTATTTTCATGATGTTTTTACAGTCAAAGTAAGGAATAATATCAAAATCGACAATAATGATATTTTATAGGATTAATATTTTGTTAAATTTTTTAAAAATAATTTAAAACATGAAAAGTAAAAATTTGATAAGTTATGGTTTAAAATTTTACCCCTATTAATTTATAGGTAAATTTAAATAATTTTTATCTAGAATAGTCTTATTATATTTTCATATTTTGAGAAATTCCAAAAGTTCCCATCACCTCAATTATAAAAGGGAAGCCCTTACTTCAATTGTTTACACCACTTTGAGCCATATATAATTTCCAAAACCAAATTAACCCTCTTATAAATATTTTTTTCCAATTTCTAGAGGTTTTGGTACTTCCAAAATACCAACACTAGATCCCTTAATAAGAGATCTAATGGAAGTCCACTAAAGAAGAGGTAATCATCTTTAATAACTATTTAAACTTTATTTATTCTTATACTTCTTATTATTTTTATTTCCATATTAAATTAATAAATATAATATCATATATATACTAATATGTTATTATTATTATAATAAAACCTAATTCCACCTTTTATCCATCCTACAAAAAATGAAAGCACCGTGCGTGCGTACGTACGACTTTCTATCTTCACATAGCGGTGTAATTCATTTTTTAGAACCGCTTTAATTAGATGATTATAATGATGGAAATAATGGATATATATTATTATTATGATATGATATTAGTTATATAAAATTAATATATCATTCATTTCCCTACCCATTCTCAATTAAGGGAATGATACTGTCGCTCATGCGTACGTATGACCAACCATCTCCACGAAGCGATGCGACTCATTTTACATATCAAACATTCAATAATGGTTCTAAAAATTTATTTAATAACTAAATATTATACTTATATAAACAATAAAATTATTTCTATGAATAATCTATACCCCATTCACATGAATCGTAACTTACGTGACAAAACATGCATGAAAAAATGAAGCAATTAACACCCGAAACAATAGTAATAATGAAATATTATTAAATAACGAGTGGTAATATGTTATATAAGGATTATATATAATATAATAAAGATTAATATGGATCCATAATAAATTAATAATATGATTTAAACTAATATACATTATTTTAAATCATGTTCAACTAAAGGAAAGTGCAAGGTAATAAATTTTCGTCTCACTTTTATTTTTATGGGACTCATGTATTATAAACTACTTGTTTCATTTGTGTGGTGTATATACTTACCATAAATTTAATTTATTATTATTATCCTAAAAATTATGGTATATAAATGTCAATAGAAATTTATTTCTTTCATGGGGCTTATGATTCGAAAGTTACCAATTCGGTAAGGGTTTATTTCACAATCTCATCATTATTCAGGATTGTTTATGTTTATGTATCTACTAGAGAATATTTATCTTCCATGTACATGTTTTATAAATATGTTTCCAAAAATATTATTACAATTATACTACAATTTTTAAATTCATTTTTAACCATTTTTTACTTTTTAATTTTTTTAAAAGGTATCTTCCTTTAGTTTTCCAAATGAAGTACTTTGTGGATTTTACTAAAAAATATGAAAGTAATATTTCTTTTAATTATATAAAATGAGTATATTTTTCTTCCATAAGGACTCTTTGATGCTTTAAATATTAATTAAAATGTTTATAAGGTCATTTTGAAAGAATATTTTCCTTCATATTTGCACAACTTATTTTTAATAGTTAATTTCAAAGTTAAAAAGTTATTTTCCTCGAAAATGTTTTCAATTATCTTTTATGGCACCTTTCATAATCAATGAAAACAAACCGTTATTTTAAATATTTCCAACTGGGTATATGTTTTAATTATACCATCCTTTGAAACATTCACTTGTGATCATTGGATATTTTATTTCTATGAATTATCTATAGTCTTTCATAAAGGATAAGATTATTTCTTAAACCATATACCATTTTTACATATGGTGTTTACTTTGAAAGTTATTCTATTAACTATGTAATCTTGATAAATCTGTATTATTTAATCTATATAGAGGTTTCTTAATAAGTAGTATTTATAGATGAATAAAATTGATCATTCGATATCTGAGGAATGCTTTGCACCCATATTGACCGGTGATACTCAGAATTATATAGCCCCTCGATGCATTAGAAGGTTTCAAATGACAAATAAGTTGGAAAAACTAATTTTTTTTAACCATAATTGGTAAAATTTCTTGTGAAAGGTATTGAAAGTATATATACCATGATGTTTGAGATCATGGTGTCCAATATTAATTATTTCATTCATTAAGAATTTAGTTCTTATTATCTGTTAGATTTCCACTGTGATATTTTTCATGGACTCATATTGTGTACAAGTTATTTATTAAATAGAATTCTTTTCAATTATTTAAATTTATATAATGATTATTACATAAATTCTCATTATATATACGTTATTGATTAAATTTCATGTGTTTTCAGTTATTTAACTCACCATATTGATGATGTATTACCGATTCAAGTTAGCATCCGTCGTATGTGACCATTAACGAGAATTTGAGATCACCATTATTTTTTCATTTCCATAGGATATAAAGGATAATACTTTGAATGATTATAAGTATTTTGAATGTTTTACATTACTTTGATTAATGGTGTATCTCCAATATAAAATGGGTATCATGTATGTATCTGGTTTTCCAAAACTACTAAACTGATCACTCTGTTAGGATTTGAAAACATGTATTTGTGCTAGTTTAATAAAGTGATGAATGACCCTGGGATACTATGGTTGGGTTTTTTACAGTTGGTATCAGAGAAAATTTAGTACAGACCTTAGGAAGTAGATTTTGGAAAACATAGATTAGGTAATATAACCCTATGAATGACTCTAAGGATAAGTCTATAGATTGTAAAAAATGTTATAGATTTGGTAATAACCATGGATAACCAAGGATAAACATAAGGACTCATAGATTTAGAAAAATGTATAATTATTCAGGAATTATTTTAATAATATTTCCTGACTATTTAATTTCTCACTCTAATTATAATAGTTTGACACTTACACATTTATTTTTGGTTTTAGTTAATGGTTATAACTAGAAGAAACTATATTAACATTTCATGTGATGGAAAAGGCGGTGATCCTAAAAAACCAAATGGAATGATAATGGGAGTAAAAGATATTACGATTATGAATAATCAATTATCAAGATATATGATTAATAATCTAAACCTTAAATATCTCTCAAACTCACCAAAGAAAATAATGATAAAGTTTTATGAGTTCCAAAGTAGTGGAGGCCATTGGGGAAAAGAAGGTACAATTTTATTCATGTCATAAATGTGGAAAGATACACCTTGGATAATGTCTCAAAGAAATGGGAGTTTTTTTTAGATATGGTAAATAAATTCATAACGCAACAAATTGTTGATTAAAAATTAAGAGTATGATGGAAGTAAATAAATTTCATCCTAGGGATACATTTATAGTTCATTGTATTAAATGTGGGATATTGGGAATTATCTGATTCAATGTCCTATTCTAATGGTTAACTTATAGTCCAAGGAGGGTCTTATGTTTTTTTACCAATATTTGAAGTATAATTACAAAACTATGATATATTGGGATTCAAGAATTATATTGCAGAATTATGTCTCCAATTGTATTTTGGTTAGAAGAACCATGAAATGTATAAGGAATTGTGATGATATGTTTCAATTAACATGAGAGTTATAGACACCATCATGGGTTTATGAGTTTAATTTTTATTAGAAGTTTAAATTCTTAAACACCCTTTTGAGGTTTTATGTTATTAGAGTTAATAAATATTAAGGATATTTTGGGATACATTTGTGGAAATAAAACCCATTGGTTTAGTATATATTTTAGTGAAATAGTTATTTAATAAATAATTCCTTTAAATTTTATAGACATAAGTTTAAAGGTAAGGATAACCTTTAGGGTTTATATGATCTTTTATTTTAAGGTAATTATAGGTAATTATATTTTTGGGAATAAAAAATGAAAATTATGAGATAACCATTGAGGTTAAAATATTTCGTTAATTTTGAATATATTAATGTTATTTTTGAGGTTGTTCATTACATTTTTGGAAATTTTGTAAGTATTATATTAATATAGTTGTTAAAAAAGGACAACCTATAGGTTGGGAAATAACCCATCACATTCGGAAAGGCTACATGGTTTGAACCCACAAACAAATGGCGATAACGGTCTATCACCTAACACTGGAATACATTATGTCCTAATTAGTATGACATAGTTATTATTTATTAATAAGATATGAAAGATAAAGGATAAGTTGATTTTAGGAACCCTATGTGATTAAGGTAAAAATATATTATTGAATCTTATTTGAACAATAAAGGTTGAATTGTATCTTGGAGGAATATATGATTTTATTATGAATTTATGGTGATTCAGGTTATTTAAGGAAAGTGGTTAGAATATTTTAGTGATTATATGTTAAGGGAATGAATATTTTTAATATAAATATTAAATTTATCTTGGAAGACTGACCAAATACTTTTTATTTTTGGGTTTCAATCTTACGATGGAATATTTTTTAGTAATTTTAAGGATACTTATTAATTGAATGATCTATGTTGAATTTTGTGTATTAGTATTGAATTTTGAGATATTAAAGTAGTTTTCCTTGCATGATGGTTTTTTTTAGAAATTATCTTATATTTTACTAACCATATTAGTTTTGGTAAATTTCTAATGATAATATTTTTTTTTTCATTTTTTGGATTTTTTGATCCATAGAAGTTTATTGTAGTGCTTCCAGCTTGAAAAAAATTCATACTTATAATAAAACATTATCCCTTTACATTTATTACCAAGAAATCAATGGTCTTTTAATCTATCATAGATTTACAGTTTTATGAAGGTTAAATTTCTCATAACTATGTTCTCTATCACTATCCATAATACCTTTGGAGTTAGTTTTCTATTCCATATACATGTTTTAACTTCCCCCATATAGTCTATTACATGCTAGCCTATTGTGGGTTATCCGAGATGAATTTCATACTTTTGTTTCCCTTTTTTCAATTTGAATATTTATTGAAACTTTTTATGATGTGAGATTTTAAAAAAGGTATTTTGAAAAGTAAAACCTCCTTTACTAAAGACAATTTTAAATTTAAAGGACATGATTTATTAAATTGAGGATAATTTAATTTCCCAAAATTTTAAATAATAATGTTTAAAGCATACAATATACACAACATTAAGATTAAATGAATAACAAAATATTATTATTTAAATGTTACTCTTATAACCTAGTCATTAAATTTGTGGGTAAGAATAAGATTAAATGATTTATGAAATAAATATAAAGGTGTAACTAAATTTAAATTTACTAAAAAAAATTATAAAATAATCACATATTTTTAAGTAGTCATTTTATTCTTCAAAAAATATGTTTTCTTCTAAAATGTGTTTTCTGTCATTTTATGGGTAAATATTATAATTAATTTCAAGAAGATGTAGAAAATTAATTTGAAAAAATAAATTTAATTTTTGAATTCATAATATCAAAAATTAACTTAATATTATTTTTAGACATTTATGAATGGATTTTTTTCAAATGAATTGAAAAAATACTAATTTCTATTGAAAAATATATTTTTAATTTAATGTATTTAAAAATTAAAATTTTATTTTGGATTATTATTAAATTTTAATTAGTTATTTTTTATTTAAAATAATTAAATTATGCTTTTTTGAATTTATTTTATACTTTAATTTTGAATTAAACAATTTTATATTTTAAAAATATTTTTTAAAACTGTTTTTCATCACGTTTTGCAGGTTTAATTTTAAATTAAATTCCACCACTACTATATTTTAATTTTTTTAAAAGTGAATCTACATTTTTAAAAATTATTTCCAAATTTAGTAAATTGGACCCTTTTAATTTATGTCGATATGAATAGCAGCCTTAGTAATTATTGGTATCACAACAAAGGGTAAATTGGAAATTAAAGTTAAAAATAAAATGACATGGAATAGAAAATGACCCTAACACTTTGCTAAATAATATTGGATTATTCCATTTCTTCCATAATCATTAAATATTCTGTTCCATGCCATTTTATGTCTATTTGGAAGAGAATATGACATTTATAACAATTTATTTCAAGAGAAGTCAAACATGTCACACTCTTATTTTAATAATGATAAGATTTTAATATGGGGTTATCTAGATAATATTTTTTAATATATATATTGTTTTAAAGATAAAATACGTATCTAAATCATGGTAATATATTTTTAATTTTCAGTGAATAAATAATTAACTTAATTTCTTACACAATGTTGATGCAGTAATTATTTAATTAATGGAATAATCAAATTAATGATATTAAAAGTATCATAATTTTAGATATTTAAGGTGGTAATAGAATTATATATATTAACTTGAAATTATTAATATATAAAAAAATAGTTTGTTTTCAAAATTTACTGGCTGTATTTATTTTTTTAAAGTGTAAGTAATGAATAATATCAAAATTGATTATAATGATATTTTATGAGATTAATATTTTATTAGATTATTTGAAAATTATAAAATTTTTTAATAACTGAAAATTGGATAATATGTGGTCTAAAATTTCATCCCATGTTAATTTATAGTTCATTTGGAAGAATTTGGCTCTAAAATAGTATTGTTATATTTTAATATTTTGAGAAATTCCAAAAAATCCCCTCACCTCAATTATAAAAGGGCACCCATTCCTTCACTTATTTACACAAATTTCTGCCATATAGCTTGACCAAAACCTTCTCATTAATCTCATAAAAATCATTATATAATTTATATAGGGCTTGGTCCTTCCAAAAGACCAACTCTAGATCCCATAAGAAGAGATCTAAAGGAAGTCCACCTAAGAAGAGGTAATTGTCTTTACCAACTCTTTAAACATTATTTCTTCTAATATTTCATATTCATGTGTTTATTTAATAATAAATTAATAATTATAGTATCATATATATAGTGATATGTTATTATAATTATGAGATAATCAAATTCCACCTTTTATCCATCCTATGAAAAAAGCACCGTGTGTGCGTATGTATGGATTACCATCACCACACAACAGTGAAATTCATTTTTCATCAACAATTTACTTGGATGGTTATAATGATGTAAATAATAGATATATATATGAAAATTTTTACATGATATTGATTCTTAAAAATTAATATATCAACCATTTTCCTACCCATTCTTCATTAAGGTAATGATACCATCGCTCGTGCGTATATACGACCAACCATCTCCACGAAGCGATGCGACTCATTTTCCATATCCAAAATTAAATAATGATTATAAAAATTTATTATATCATTAAATATTAAAATTATTGAATTGGTAAAATTTTTGAGATGACTAATCTATATCCCATGCACATGAACTGGAACATAGATAACAAAAGTGGAATGGAAAAATGAAGTAGTTAACACCTAAAACAATATTAATAATGAAATATTATTAATGAAAAAGTGTTAAGATATTATTTAATAATTATATAAAATATATTAAATATGAATACTATTTTTTATAAATTAATAACAGGATTTTATCTATTATAAAAGAGGTTAAAGCATGTTCAAGTAAAGGAAAATGTATGGTAAGATATTTTATTCTCACTTTTTTTCAATGGGACACATGTCATATAAACTATTTTTTTATTTTGTGTGGTGTATATACTTAACATGAATGTAATTTATAATTATTATCATGAAAATTATGATATATACATATACATATAAATTTATTCCTTTCATGGGGCTTATGATTCAAAAGTTACCAAAGTGGTAAGGATTAATTTCATAATCTCATCATTATTTAGGATTGTTTATAATTAAGTATCTACTAGAAAATAGTTCTATTCCATTTATATATTATCAAATTTTTTTTAAAAAAATAGTTTTACAATTATACTACAATTTTTTAAATTCATTTGTAACTGTGTTTACTTTTTACAAAATGTTTTAAATGGATTCTTCCTATCATTTTCCAATCTAGGTACTTATTATATTTTTATACAAAAATATGATTGGAATGTTTCTTTACATATATATAATGAGATTATTCTTCCGCCATTATGATTATTTAATTATTTGAAGCTTAATTTACTATTTTATAAGGTTATTTTTTAATAAAATTTTTTCCTTTGAATTTTCTTAGTTTCTTTTTAAAAGTGAATTTCAAAATTGAGAAGATGTTTTCCTTAAAAATGTTTTTAATAATATTTTTATGGTACTTTTATTTATAAATGAAAATAGACCCTTAATTTATGTATTCTCCATTGGTTATATTTTGTAATTATACCATCCTTGGAAAAATTCACTTACTTATTATTGTTGGATATTTCATTTCTCAAAAATATATATATTATTGTATCATGGATTTGATTATTTCCTAAATAATATATTATTTTAACATAAGGTTTTTTACTTTGAAAGTTATTATTTTAACTAGGTAATATTTGTAAATTTTTATTCTTTTCTGACTATGTATATTTATTGATAAGGAATATTGATTCATGAATTAAATCAATCATTATATATATGGAGATTTTTTTGGACCTATAATGAAGGTTGGGGATCAAAATTATATAGACCCTTGATGCATTAGTAGATCTCATGGGAAAAATAAGTTGGCCAAATTAAATGGGGTTTTACCTAAAATGATTAAACTATCTTTTGATATGTATTTCAAAAATAGATACCATAAACTCTAAGATCATGGTACACAATATTGAGAATTTCATTTATTATGAATTTAATTATTATTATCTAAGAAATTTTCACTATGATATTATCTATGGATTAAGATTATGCACAAGTTATTGATTAAATGTAATTTAATTAAAATTATTTACATTTCCATAATGATTATACCTTATCTTCTCATTAAAGGAAATTTAATTGTTAAATGAAATGTGTTTTAAGTTATTTAATTTTCCATATTTATTATGAATTATTGATTCAAGATTTCTTCACCTGTATGTAACCCTTACTGAGTATTTGAGATCACAATTATTTTGTTTCCTTTCCCCAAGATATGAAGGAGAATCATTTTAATGAGTTAAATGATTTGGAATGTTTTTAATTTCTATGTTTAATGGTTTATACCTAATATAAAATGGGTATCATGAATGTATTTGGTTTTCCAAAACTATTAAAATGATCTGTACTTTGGGATTTGAAAACTTATATTTGTGCCAATGTAATATAGTGATCATTAACTCTGGGATACTGGGGTTAGATTTTTTATAGTTGGTATCATAGTAAGTTTAGTAGAAACATTGGGAACTAGATTTAATAAAACATATATTAGGGAGAATAACCCTATAAATGACTCGGAGGATAAGTTTATGAATATGATAACATTATATAGATTTGGTAATGACCATGGATTACCTAGGTTAAAAATAATGACTAATATATTGGAAAAATGTGTCATTATTTAGAAATAATTTGAATAATATTTCATTATTAGTTGATATCTCACTCTGATTATTATATTTTTATGCTTACACAATGCATTTTAGTTTTAGTAAGTGGTTAGAAGAAAAATGAACCATATTAACATCAAATGTGATAGACATGATGGTGATCCTGAGACACCAAATAGAATTATAATGTATTTGAAATATACTGTGATTATTACTAATTAGTTTTCAAGATATATGATTAAAAAACACACCTTAACCAATTCTAAGATTCACCAAATTAAATAAGGATAGATATTTCTAAGAGCTTGAGTAGTGGATTCCATGTGGGAAAGAGGGATCAATTTCATTCATGTCATAAATGTGGACAGAGACACCTTGGAGAATGTATAAAAGGAATTATAAAATGTTTTAAGTGTTGTAAACAAGGACATAAAGTAACAAATTTCTGATGACAAATTATTATGATAGAAGGAAATAAATTTAATCATATGGATACATTTATAGTTCATTATATTAAATATGAGGAACCTAAGAATTATCTTAGCTAATTCCATCTTCTAAAGGTTAAATCCTAGATGAAGGATGGGTTTATGTTTTTATTTTCTAATCATTGAAGTGGAATTATGGAACTATGATGAATTGGGTTTCAATAATTATATTGTATAAGTATTTCACCAATGGTATTATGGTTAGAAGAATCATAAAATGTCTATGGAATTGAGTTCATTTGTTTTCACTAACTTAAGAGATATAGAAACCATAATGGGTTTATGATTTTAATGTTGATCATAACTTTAAATTCTTAAACCACATTTTTAAGTTTTACATAATAGGAGTTAATCAAGATTATGGACATTTTGGTACATATTTCTGGTAATACAACCCATTAGTTTAGTATATGTTTTAGTGAAAATTTTATTTAATAAATAATGCCTTTACATAAGTTTAAAGGTAAGGATAACCTTTTATGTTTATATAATCATTGATTTTAAGTTAATTATTGGTTATTATATTTTTGGGAAAGCAAAATGAAAAGTATGATATGACGTTTGAGTTTCAAACATTTATTTAATTATAAATATATTAAAATTATTTTTGAGTATTTTTATCAATTTTTTTTGAAAATTATTTAAGGATCATAGTAATATATTTTAGAAAAAAGAAAAATCATAGGTTAAGAGACAACCCGTGGCATTCGACAAGTCCATGAGCCTTAAACCCACAACTGAAGGATGAAAAAGGTGTATCACCTACCACTAACCTATTTGACTTACTAGTTAGTATGAAATAATTTACTTTGTTTAAATAATATAAAATATAAAAGATTAGTTTATTTTGGGACCCCTATATGATTAAGGTAAACATAAAATTATGGAATTTTATTTTAGGAATAAAGGTTGAATTGTATTTTAGATGAATATATGATTTTACTATGGATTTATAGAGATTTAAGTTATTTATAAAAATTGTTAGCATACTTAGAGGTTATATGTTTTGTTCATGTACATTTTGGATATAAATATTACTTTTATCTTCTAAGTATATGTGATAAAATCTTTATGATTTTCAGGTTTCAATATTAGGTTAGAATATTTTTTATGCACTTTTAAGTATTCTTATTCATTGAATAATCTTATTGAATTTTGGTTATTACGGTTTAATTTTTTGATATTAAAGTATTTTTACTCACATGAAGGTTTATTATTTCTGAAAATTATCTTATCTTGTACTAACCATATTGGTTTTGGTTAACGTACAAATATAGGAGGAATAAATTGTTTTTATTTTATTGATTTTGTGATCCATATAATTTTATTCTAGTGCTTCATGAATGAAAAAAATCCATACTCATCATTTGGAGAAAAAGATGAGTTTGTAGGGGAAATTGATTAAAGGATGAAACTCTACCTATCAAGTAAGTATATTTCCTTATGTTCTTAATATAGGTAGTTTAATAATTCCTCAAATCTAGGAAAAGGATTTTGGAACAAAAATAATATCCATTTAATTTTATTACCAATAAATAATGTTATCCATTTACTTTTCTTACCAATATTTTTTTTAATTTATCATAGATTTATGGTTTTGTGATGATTAACTTTATCATGACCATGTTCTCTATCACATTACATGATTCCATGGGAGTTATTTTTCCATTCTATATCTTTGTTTCCACTTCCCACTTATGTTCTCCTGTATGGAAACCAATTATTTGTTATTTCATATGACCTTCAGACTTCCCTTTCTCTAATTTTAAGTGGATGTTTTATTAAACCTTTTTATTATGCGTGATTTCAACAATGGTATTTTGAAAAGTTAAACTCTTGTTATCGGGGTCAAGTTTAAATTTAAAGGACACAATTTTTTAAATGAGGGATAATGTAATATCCAAATATTTTACATAATAAATTCTTTAATTTAAAAGATACACAAAACCAAGCTTAAAAAAAACACAATTTTATTATTTAAATTTTATATTTATAAACTAGAAATTAAATTAGAGTGTATTAATATGATTAGAAAATTTATTAAATAAATATAAAGGTACAAATCAATAAAAATGTATTGAAATATTTATAGAAAATAATCTCACATTTTGTAGTAAAGTCATTTTTTTCCTCAAAAAATATTTTTTCTTAGAAAATGTGTTGTAGGATCAAAATAAGAATGTAGATTCTCAATTATAAGTAGGGGGTGGTGAATTATAAGTTTAAATACTTTCATTTTTATCCTTAAGGAAAACTATGTTTAAAAAATTTAAATGAGGTAAATTCACAAGACCTCTTTTAGTTCTACAAAATTTCTAGGTTCCGGAAATATGGTTCTAGAAATGAGACTTAAGGAAAGTTTATAAGGAAAAGATTTTACCTTAAAGTGTATATAATCTTACTTATTATATTTTACAAAAGAAAAAGAAAGTATAATAAGGATATAATTTCTTCCTTTATCAAAATCCAACAGAAATAAACTTGAAACAAAAACAAGTAACAAGTATGAAATCTTTTTACCCAAATATTAGGGTATCCAACAACCTTGGATAAAGGTCCCATGATTTATACTTTCGAAAAAGTCGGTCTTACCCACACTAGGGTAAGACCTTGATAGGAATACCAGAATCTGTCTTGCTATCCTCACAAGCCCTTAAACAATAAGGTAGTCATAGACCTTTATCTCCCTATCTACAGAAGTCCTCGAACTTTAAGGTAGTCAACACCTCTGTCTTCCTATCCCCAGAAGTCCTCGATTGTACACAACAATAATCAGAGTTACACGAAGCAAGATGAATATGGTGTTCATCATGCACAAGACATGAGAGTCTATCTCTCTAGAAATCACTTCAGTAGCATGAAATCTATAGAGTGATCGAGTTTGTTTTTTCATTATTGAGCTCATTCAAATGAGCTCCTATTTATAGACATTTCTCTAATAGTCGTCTCCCACCTCCAATGGTCATATTTTTCCTTGAATTTCAGAGGGAACTAGACACGTGTCACTCAAAGAACAGTTATTTAAAAATAGAATATATGAAATTGTTTCATAACTATAACATGTGTAAGTAAAATAAGGTTTTTTAAAAAAGCCTATTTTTTGGAGTCTAGAAAAAAATAAAATTTTGGAGTCTAGGAAAAAATAATTTGGAGAATAGAAATCAGGGATATTCAGATTTTGTTTTATAAAGAATTCGAAACATGAATTATATAGACTTCAGAATCTGAATTCTAATGAATTTAGAATCTAAATTCTTAGGAATTAGGAGTCTGAATTCTAAGGAATTTGGAGTATGAATTCTGAGGAATTCAGAGTCTAAATTATAAGGAATTTAGAGTCTGAATTATAAGGAAATCAGAGTTGAAATTTTAGATAATTTGGCATCTAATTTTCATAGAATTCAGAGTCCGATATTCAGAGAATTTGGAGTCTAAATTTCAAAGAATCCAGAGTCTGAATTTTAGAAAATGCATAATCTGAATTTGGAACCTGAAAAAAAACTCTAAAACTAAGGATTTATAGGATTCTGAGGTTTTAAATATGAAACCAAATTCTACCCTTTATAAATAAAAAGATTTAGATTTATAGAAGCTATAAAATGAACAATTAAAACACATGTAAGGATACAATTTCCTTGAGGAAGGTAAATTTTCATTATTAAGATAAATCTTTGGGAAAATATGATTTTCCTTAAGATAAAGTGTTTTTGATTTTCAAAACATAGAGAAATGTAAAATTCATAAGGAAACCTTATTGAATCAACAATCTCCCCCTCTTTGGAAAGCACAAACATCCTTATGAAAAAGAATATAAGGACTTAGAAAATTTAATTGTGGATATAAAAGAAAAAACTTATCTCCTCACAATAAGAAACTCATTTTCATAGTGTGGGGGGTACATGTTTTTTTTAGTAAAATTTTTCATCATCAAAATTTTTATAATCAAAATTCTTATAATCAAAGAAGAATTGGAAGGGGATCCTGTTGAGGAAAAATATTTAAAGATAAAGGCTGCTGAGGATCTTGAAAAACAAGATAAAGAATAGAAGAAAAGGAAGAAGTAGTTTAATGTTGAGATAGTTCAATCCCTTATCAAATATGTTGAGAAAGCCTTTGAACGATAGAAGGTACCAAAATCTTTTTTGCAAGAATCACTTCCTGTGACTCCGGGAAAGAAGATAGTGTTTCTAGAACGAGATCAAGAGGTAGTAATAGTTCAAGAAGTAGAAGTGGTAGAATAAGAAGAATAAGGGAGTTATGATACAGATGACATGATAAGTCAAGTAGAGGATTATCATGAGAAGGAGAGTCCTTATAAGAAACATTCAATGAAAACTTCTGAAGTAGAGTCTTCGAAACATACTACACTTGGAAAAGAATATAAGGGACAAGAATAAGTGAATAAGCTATTTGACGAAGAAATCAACAATAATGATTTCATTTAGCTAGAGGATATTGTGGAAGGTGCATAGAAAGAAAATATTGAGGAAGATATGATTTTTTAGCTATCAGATGGTGAAAATGAAACTCCCAAAGCATAAGAAATCATTCTGAGAGACGATAAGGGAAAGAAGGTGTTGGTGGAAACACCTAGTAAATATATGGTAAAAAAGAAATGATTTGTTTCTTCATTGAAGAGGGAAGCTGAATGGATTGAAAAACAATCCTCACCAACCAAAAACTCTAATTCAGAATCTTCCTCTCTTGGAAATGATTTTATGTTATAGTCTTTGAAAAAGTTGATTGATACCTTTCCATTATTCCCAAGTAATGATTCAATATTCCAATTGCTTTATCATTCGTTCAATCAAAAATCAGATTTAGTTTCAATACTTATGGATAAATTTTTCAGACTTGAGGTAGATTACAAATCTTTTTCTCATTGGTTATGAGTCTCATAAAAGATTATGAAAAAATATTACAAGTTGGTCAAGAAATATAGTCGAAGAGATCAAATCCTTTGATGGATTTCAAGATAATGTGAAAGATGATTTTGACATCAAAGATGGAAAGATTAATGATCTTACTAAGAGTTGCGAGGAAAAACTGACTCTCAAACAAAAAAATCAAAAGTAAGAAGTAAAGGACTTGAATGGAAAGCTTAATTCAGTGGTTATGAATTGGAAGAGAGAAAGGGATCTCAGAATAGAGTTTGAAGAAAATCTTGTTTAGAAAGAAGATATAAGAACCCAGTTCTTATTCTTGAGGTACAAGTTTCTTCTTTTTATTTTTCCTTAAGTGTTTTTTGAGAAAAAGAGGTAAATGTGGGAAAAAATGCAAAATTTATGGGTACACGCCATGTACTTTTGTACACATGCCCTGTACTTTGTCTATGGGAGATGAGAAGGTAGGGCATAGAGGTTTGTCAGTAAAAACAAACTACATGCTGTGTACTTCCATATACATGCCATGTACTTTGGTCGTGTGGAAAAAAACATAGGGCATGTAGACTTGTTGGCGATTCAAGATTAAATAACTATCTAAATGTCGTGAACATAGTATTACACACTGTGTAATAAGTCGGTAGATAAACAGGGTGACGGTGAAAAGAAGCTACCAAAGGAAAAGTTAAAAAGGAAAGTATATGTCTTGTACTTTAAAAGTACACGCCGTGTAGTCATGAAATTTTTCTTAAAATAGGCAGTAGCCTCCTCATTCGGTAGAGGAGGCAGAACACTCATTTGGAGCTTGAGAGAGAAGGCCGAAGCTTGGAGGAGCTCTCGACAGTACATTGAGAATCAGATTCTTCCACCGTCAGTCACGTTTGAACCACGTGGGTGAGTTCTTCCATCTCTGTGAGTCTTTTTGGACAATTCTTCCTCTAAAGTAAGTTATTTTAGTTTGAACGGGAAATATTTTATCCCAGATATACACCGTTCTTGGTCGTTTCGGGAGGTGTCGTTCGCGTATATCGATCAGTAGAGATCGAGGTAGGTGGTCTGGTGTTTATTTTCAACTATTGAGTCGATTTTGGGTACTATTGTGCTACGTGCCCATGTTTGGGGTGTTGTATAGCTGAGGCCTTAGCTGATAAGATATCTAGAATTTCATATATAATCTAATGATAAATATAAACTGTTGTTTGGGATCATTGATTGGATCCAGGGCCACCCCGTGGATGCGTTCCCCCTGTTTAGCCATTTGGCCAGGATACCCGAGGGAATTCCATATCTATACCATGTTTTAAGTTTTCTTGAGAGGAACTTATATGTATTTCTTGCTATGAGTTTGGGTTCGGCCCATTTTCTTACTTAGCCTGAGGGAAGTGTTGTGTTTAGCCTGTGGGAAGTGTTCGTTATCCTGAGGGAAATGTTTATTATGCCTATGGTCAGAATCTACTGTGCCTATGGGTAATATCTCATATGTCTGTGGGCACTATTCATTATACCTAGGAGTAGTCATCTGCGGGTTTCGATATTTTTTACCTGAGGGTAAGGATATGCATGTATGAGGAAATTGTTTACTTTGAATATTCATTGTGGTGATTTCACTTGTTGTACTTGCCCAGCTAAAGCACAGTCTTGGAAGTGATAAATAATTATTAAAATGGAAATGGAACTAGTATAGATAGTTAATTTTGAGTACTACTGAGTTTACTTCATTTTATTATTTCATACTTATGTTGTACATTTTCACTGATAGTTGGGCTCGGGCCTTTGGTGGTTTCCTACTGAGATTTATTTCTCACACCCTGTTTGGGTCATGTCTTGGGCCCAAATAGATTATATTGTTACAGGTGTTTATAAGGGAGAGAGTGCCTTTACAGGTACTTGATTGTTGCAAAGGAGTAGGAGAGCATGGGACCAAGATTAGGCTTGTGATACTACTGAGTTTCTACTGCACTATTCTGTTTTACTTTTCCGTACTTTTACTTTGTATTGGATTATTCTAGATTGAAGTTTATACTGTTTTGGCTTCTTTCCTAGACTTAGAGACATATTTCATCACCATATATATATATGACTATTTTTATCTTTTACTTTTATACTGTTATACTTTTCAGTTTGGTATTTTTTACTGCTTATGTTTTTGTATGTTTATATCTATTTTCGTTGCACTACACTTTGAAAAATGAGGGCATTGTTTCCCTGCTGTCAAACATAGGTCCTCGCTACTAGTCAGCAGCCTCTGGCATTTCAGGAGATGCGGTTGAGGTCATGTGACCAACCGGGTTCGGGGCACTCATGAGTGGCACCCAGATCCAGGATGTTACAAAGTGGTATCAGAGGGGATTTCTTTTCTTTGACTTACTGTTTGGAGACTATAGTCATGGATATGAGGGAATTGGTAATTGGTAATAAGATGTGCCTAGGATTAGTTAACTCGTGTACATGGAAAATCCAATCTACCTCATTAAATTGAAATTTTTATGTATTTCAATTTTACATTTGACCTAATTTCCACCGTTGGGTGACACACTTGTGGTGTTCCATTTATATTTTCATACTGGGTTTTATTTAGTTGCAACCTGATGAGATGAGGGTATTCCATCTCATGCATCATTTAGGCACATGATAGAATCACATTCCATGGATAGTTTCCATGCCATGTAAGTGAATTAGAAATTGCATGTTGTTGTGATAGATGTTGTGCTATTAAATTCATGATATTTTGATAAGTACCTTGTTAGAAATACCTACTATTTGATAGGGTATTGGTATATGTTACGGTTGAGTTTTTGGACGCTAAACTTTGGTTCCTTAGAAGTATAGGCTCTCTTGGACCGGAATTTAGAGGATCATGATCCATCCTTTTGTTGTGTTTTGTACTATAAAGTGAAATGTCAGGTGTTAAACTTTGATTCGTGGAGAGTATGGGCCCGCACAGATCAAAATTTGGCATATTGATGCTTAAAATTAAAGAAAAAGGGGATCTAGAGTAGTTTCTGAGGTGTACTGTTTGGAAACCGAGACAAAACGACGTGTGGTTCTAGGAACACATGCCATGTACTCTTCTGTTTGGGAAGAAATGAAAAACATTTAAGTGCACACCGTGTACTACAAGTACATGTATTGTAGTCTCTAACCATTTCATAGTCTGTGTGGGCAGAGACACGAGATAGGGAATGTCTTGCAGGAACACGTTGTGTACACTTTGAACACACCATGTAGTGTCAGCCGAGTATTCAGCCGTGTCACTAACAACACGAGTCAGTTGGGGATTCTTAGTATACACCGTGTCTATCTAGAATATGCCGTGTAGTGTAACCTGGGTATACAGGTTATGTCACTAACAAACATGGGCTAGTGAAGCTTGAATAGTACACACCGTGTATATGTGGGACATGCCGTTTAGTTTTGACCAGGGAGAGACCATGGGGATTTGGCCATGTGGACGGGGGAAACAAAGTTGTGTACAAGATGTGTGTGGGTGTAACACGCCGTGTATTTAGGATTGAGACACGCCTAGAATGGCATCATAACACGACCATGTAAGGGCTTAAAGGTACATGCCGTGTGAACTTTATACACACCGTGTAGTCTCTTTTTGCAGTTCTTGTGTTTTGTTTCCCTTTTTTTCATGTGCACTTTTAACTGAAAAAAAGAACCTCGGCAGTAAATTAAGCTAAGGTGTGTGTTTGACCAGGTAGAGTCATTCCACCGAGACGAACACAAGTTGTACACCAAGAGAGTGACAACGATTATACTCTAGAGATGGTAGGCCATGGGCTACCAATGGATCCTCCAGCAGAGCTAGATGCGGCACCAGCCATTATACTGGACGCAGGCGCGGATGCATAGTTCTATAAAGGATTTATGCGGTTTATGTAGACCCTCCCGGGAGAACCTCCGGCTGCCACAACTATTGCAGAGCTGACTCGTATATTTTAGTAGTAGCATCCGCCTACATTTTCAGGGGATGGAAGAACACAGGCTGTGGAGTCTTGGCTGGGTTCTATGCAGACTATCTTTGTGAATCTAGAGACATCTCCAGGGCGGAGGGTCAAGCTCGCTACATACATGCTATGTGATTCCACCAAGATATGGTGGGATGTTACCACCCAAAACGAGCATCACCGAGACATGGCGTGGGAATATTTTCAAGAAGTCTATTATGCCGTTTTCTTTATAGAGGCGCTGAGGGAAGATTGAGCTTGAGAGTTCATGAATCTACAGCAGGGCGCTATGTCAGTGATGGACTATTCTCCCTGCTTCACTGAAATACAGTGCTTCACACCTGTTTTGGTGGGAGATGAGGCATTGAGGACCCGACTCTTTAAGTATGGTCTTCGATATGACATCTGAGAACTGTTGAATGTTTTTAGGTTGCCTACAGTGCACACTATTGTAAACCAGACACTGATTACAGAGAGGAACCTGCGAGAAGCTAGTGGTGCAGGCCAGGGTGGTTCAACACTAGTTTATGGTACTATTTCTACTGGTAAGAGGAAGAGATAGATGGATTCCTCTCAGAGTGGAAGTACTAGACAGAATATTTCTTCAGGTGGCCAGGTTAAGTGCTACCAGTGTGGTAGAGAGGGGCACAAAAGACCTCAGTGTCCATTTGAAATAGTGGGGTTCCAAGATTGCGGTAGGATGGGTCATCTCTAGCATTTTTACAGGGCATTTCTACCAGTGGCTAGTGAGAGGGGTTCTGTGAAAACTCAACATATGGGAGCAGGGCCAGCCGCTTATTACCAGTCAAGAAAGTGGAATACGTTAGAACATTCAGGATGAGGTGGTGGTCATGGCCATGGTATCTAGACACCAGGATCTCAGAGACAGTAGGGCGGGTCAGCTCAGGGTAGCCAGACTATGTCACAGGGCCGCAAAACTGGGTAGGCATATACAGTGCAAGAGACCCAACAGGAGCAGGATCTCAGACCCTCCACTATCAGAGGTACTATTCTACTTTCTTCTGTTCTATCTTAAGTAATTTTTGATACTAGTGCTACACATATCTTTATATCTGTTGCCGTTCTAGAGAGCTTTGGGCTCTGTGTTTCTATATCTTCTGATTTTATGACGCTAGACACTCCATTGGGGATTAGAACGACAAGTGTGCATCAGTGTAGGGAGTGACCCATAGAGGTTGGAGGGTGTCACTTTCTATGGGACCTCTATGTCTTAGAGATGATGAGCTATGATTTCATTCTTAAGAAGGACTGGTTTGTACCCTTTCAAGCCTTTTCAGACTGCTATCATCATAGGGTGAGTTTCACGTCACCAGAGGGCGAGGAGTTTCTATACAATGGCGAATTGGATGTTTAGGAAAGCCGAGATAGATCAGACCATCGTGGGTGAGGTGGAGTGATAGCCCAGATTGAGAGTTTATATCTAGATGACCAAGGAACTTGTCAGAAGGATTTCCCTCTAGTAGTTGATCATTTCAGGGATGTCTTCCTGGATGACTTTTCAGGTCTTCCTCTAGAGTGAGAGGTGGATTTCTCTATTGATCTTGTACCAGGAGCAGCACCGGTGTCCATTAATCCTTATAGGATGGCTACACCAGAGTTAAAAGAGCTCATGAAACAGTTAGAGGAGTTACAAACAAAGGGTTTCATCTGACCCAGTACTTCTCCTTGGGGTATGCCACTCCTGTTTGTGAAGAAGGTGTATGGTACCCTTAGAGCCTGCATGGATTATCAGAAGCTGAACCAGTTGATGGTTAAGAACTGATATCCCTTTCCAAGGATTGATTATATTTTTGATCAACTTTGAGGAGCACGAGTGTTCTCGATGATTTACGTGAGATA
Organism: Viscum album; assembly: GCA_963277665.1. Lineage (NCBI taxonomy): Eukaryota > Viridiplantae > Streptophyta > Magnoliopsida > Santalales > Viscaceae > Viscum > Viscum album. The sequence goes on along the minus strand of OY728137.1, from coordinate 451,978,598 downwards.
TGGATATCATCAGTTACGTGTTAGACCATCAAACATACAACTTACATCTTTTTGAAGAAGATATGGTCTATATGAGTACTTGGTCATGCTGTTCGGACTCATGAATGTGCCATTAGTTTTCATGGCTCTGATGAATCGTGTGTTCCAACCATATCTTGATTCTTTTGTGGTAGTCTTCAAGGACAATATCTTGATGTACTCTCACACTCGACATGACCATTCCACCCATCTTGGGATCGTACTGAGTACACTGAGAGAGAATCAGTTATATTATAAGCTCTCAAAGTTCCACTTTTGGATGCATCAGATACACTTCCTAGGTCATATTATCTTAGAGGCAGGATTTGCAGTAGACCTAGTGAAAGTAAGAGCAGTAGTTTCCTGGGAGTAGCCTAAGAACGTGTTTGAAATACATAGTTTCTTGGGGATATATGGTTACTACTTGCACTTTATACAGGACTTATCCCTCTTAGCAGCGCCATTGATGGGTTTGAATAAGAAGGGTGTGAAGTTTGTTTGGTCATAAGCTTGCGAGACAGCATTTCGGGAGCTGAGGGGAAGGTTGACATCGACACCAGACCTGATACTTCCAGAGCAAGGCAGAAGCTATACAGTTTACTGTGATACATCATGTATTGGGTTGTGAGCAGTGTTGATGCAGGGAGATCGAGTAGTTGCTTACGAGTCATGGTAGTTGAGGCCACATGAGAGGAATTACTTGACACATGATCTCGAGTTGGCCGCAGTTGTTCATGCGTAACGCTGTTGGAGACATTATCTCTTGAGAGAGAATTTTGTGGTGTTTATGGACCACAAAATTCTGAAATATATCTTTACCCAGCATGACATGAATTTGAGATAGCGAAACTGGGTTGAATACCTTTAGTCCTTTGACTTCGATCTTGCCTATAAACCTGGTAAGGGTAACACAATTGCTGATGCACTAAGTAGTAGGACTCAGTTACATGCAGTGCAGGAGGCCAATGGTGAGTGGAAGCTCATGGATTTGTTCTCTAAGATGCATTTGGAGGTGCACGATAGTCAGAGTCGAAACTATATTTCTTCCTTAGTTGTGTCTTCTACCCTCCTAGATAGAGTGAGGACGAGGAAACTATCAGATTTAGAAGGCCTAGTCCTATGAGAGTCAGTGGAAAGTGAGGACCCTCCTCCTAGTTGGACGATAGGCGGTAATGAGGTACTATGTATCCATAGACGAGTGTGGGTTCCAGTGGATATACATGAGGAGTTAATGTGGTAGTTTCATGCTTCATCTTGGGCAGTGCATCATGAAGTTACCAAAATGTACCGTGACTTGAGGCGTCAGTATTGGTGGCCGGGTATGAAAAGATAGGTAGCTTATTTTGTTACGAGATGTTCCACCTGTCAGCAAGTTAAGGCAAAGAATCATAGGCCATCCAGAATATTACAACAATTACCCATCTCGAAGTGGAAATGGGATGATGTCACGATGGACTTCATGATAGGGTTGCTGAGGTCACCTCAGGGCAGTGATGCAGTGTGGGTTGTTGTGGACAGACTTATGAAGGTAGATCACTTTTTGCTGATCAAGGAGACCTTTAGTGTTGATGAGCTAAGGAATTTTTATATCTGAGAGGTAGTACATCTTCATGGGGTCCCACATTCTATCATTTCAGATAGGATACCCGTTTTACGTCTCGTTTCTGGTGGAGTTTTCAGAGGGAACTGGGTACACAGGAGTTTATGAGCATAACTTACCACCCTCATACTGATGGCCAGTCAGAGCGTATGATATAGGTTCTAGAGGACATGCTACGTGCATACGTCCTAGACTTTGGGGGATCTTGGTATAAGCACATACCCCTGGTTGAGTTTTCATACAATAATAGTTTTCAGGAAACTATTAAGATGGAACCTTACGAGGCTTTATATGGTAGGCCATTCCGATCACCATTGTGCTGGTTGGAGGCAGGTGAGGCAGCTTTACTGGGACCACATCTCAGGTTGGAGACTTCAAAGAAGGTCCAGTTGATTCAGAAGTGGATGGATACAACACAGTCTCGTCAGAAATCTTATACTAATCACCGCAGATGACCCTTGGAGTTCATGGTCGGGGATCCGGTTTTCTTGCATGTTTCACCGAGGTTGGGATACAGGCGGATCAAGATACAGGGTAAACTTTCACTGAGGCATGTGGGGTCGTTTGATATAATGGAGAGAGTTGGGTTGTTTTCCTATCAGTTGAAAATACCATAGAGGTACTGGGCCATGCACAACATCTTCCACATATCTCAGTTGTGACGTTATCACTCAAACCTGTATCATGTTTTTTATCCCAAGGTGGATGAAATTTAGGCCAATGCATCCTTTGAAGAGCATCTGATTCTTATTGTTGACAGGAGCATGAAGGTTCTCCAAGGCCGGTCAGTTCCTCTCGTACGGGTGCTATGGAAACATGGCCGAGTGTAGGACAAAACTTGGGAGTAGGAGACCAAATTACGTGCTGAGTGGCCATAATTGTTCACAGATTTACCTTCACCACCCTTATATGGGAAATTCACGGATGAATTTCTTTAAGGGGGAAGTTTGTAAGAACCCGGTTCTTATTCTTGAGGTACGGGTTTCTTATTTTCCTTTTTCCTTAAGTGTTTTTGAGAAAACAAGTAAAATGTTGGAAAAAAAATCCCAAATTTATGGGCACACGCCATGTACTTTTGAACACACTCCGTGTACTTCAACTATGGGAGGTGAGAAGTGAGGGCATGTAGGTTTTTTAGTAAAAACAAACTACATGCCATGTACTTCCATGTACACCCCATGTACTTTGGACATGTGGGACAAAAAACCCTGGGCATGTAGACTTGTTGGTGATTCAGGATGTAATAACTATCTACACACTGTGTGGCAGATGAATAGGGTGACGACGAAAAGTAGCCTCCAGAGGAACAATTAAAAAGGAAAGTACACGCCTTGTACTTTCAAAGTACACACCGTGTAGTCATGAAATTTCTCTTAAAACAGGAATTAGGCTCCTCATTCGGCAGAGGAGGCAGAACGCTCATTTGGAGCTCGTGAGAGAAGGCCGAAGCTTGGATGAGCTCTTGACCACACACAGGGAATCAGATTCTTCCACCGTCAGTCACGTTTGAACCGCACTGGTGAGTTCTTCCCTCTCCAAGAGTCTTTCTTTCCAATTCTTCCTATAAAGGAAGTTATTTGAGTTTGAATGGGAAATATTTTATCCCAGATCTATGCCGTTATTTGTCATTTTGGGAGGTTTCGTTCGTGTATTTCAATAAGTAGAGATTGAGGTAGGCGGTCTGGTGTTTATTTCCAACTATTGAGTCGATTTTGTGTACCGTTGTGCTACATACTCATGTTGGGGGTTTCATATGGCTGCATCATTAGATGATAAGATATCTAGAATTTCATAGATAATCTAATGATAAATATAAACTACTGTTTGGGATCATTTCATGGATCCAGGGCCACCCCGTGAGTGCGTTCCCCCTGTTTAGCCATTTGGACAGGATACCCAAGGGCATTCCATATTTATAACATGTTTTAAGTTTTCTTCAGAGGAACTTATATGTATTGCTTTCTATGTATTGGGCTCAGCTCAGTTTCTTGCATAGCCTGAGGGCAGTGTTGTGTTTAGCCAGAGCATAATGTTCGTTAGCCTGAGGGTAATGTTTCTTATGCCTGTGGGCAGTACCTTCCGTGCCTGCGGTCTATATCTCGTATGCTTGTAGGAACTATTCGTTATGCCTGGGGGTAGTCACCTGTGAGTTTCGATTATGTTTACCTGAGGGTAAGGATATGCATGTCTGATGACAATGTTTACTTTGAATATTCACTATGGTGATTTCACTTGTTGTACTTTCCAAGCTAAAGAACAAGATTGAAAGTAATAAATAGTTATTAAAATTGAAATGGAAATGGTAGATATAGTTACTTTTGAGTACTGCTGAGTTTACTGCATTTTATTATTGCACACTACTGTTGCACATTTTCACTGACAGTTGGGCACAGGCCTTTGGTGGTTTCATACTGAGATTTATTTCTCACACCCAGTTTGGGTCATGTCTTGGTCCCAAACAGATTATATTAATGCAGGTGTTGATAAGGGAAAGAGTCCCTATATAAGTACTTGATCATTACAGAGGAGTACGAGAGCATGGGACCGAGCTTAGTCTTGTGATGTTGCTGAGTTCCTACGACACTGTTTAGTTTTACTTTATTGTACTTGTACTTTGTATTGGATTATTATAGATTGCAGTGTATCCTATTTTGGCTTCTTTCCTAGACTTAGAGACATATTGCATAATCATATATATATATATATGAATTTTTTTATCGTTTACTTCTATACTATTATCTATTTCAGTTTGGTATTGTTTACTACTTCCGTTTTTGTATGTTTATATCTATTTTCGTTGTGCTACACTTTGAAAAATGAGGGCATTGTTTCCCCACTATCATACCTAGGCCCTCGCTACTAGTCGACAGCCTCGGGAGTTTGGGTAAATGTGCTTGAGGTCATGTGACCAACCGGGTTTGGGGAAACCGTGAGTGGAACCCGGATCTGAGACATTACAGAAGAAGTCTTGAAGGCTCAGGCAGAATGTCTTAATGCTCAGGAAGAAACAATTAAAGCATTGGAGAAGAAAATTGAAGATCAAGATCAACTACTGAAGAGTTTTGAAGAATATCACAAGGATCATAAGAAGCAGAAAACCATTGTGAAGAATTTTATTCCAGAGGAGAAAAAGGATAACTCTCCCAAATCCGATCTTTTGTTTTATTTTCTTCTTTGTAAAAATTCTTTCAATATTAATGTAATTTTGGCTGTTCTTCATATATTTTGTTTTTTAGTACTAATTTTTCAGGTAATTTTTTTTCCATTCTCTTTATTCCTTTTTGAAAATCACAAAGGGGGAGAAAGGAATGATAAAAAGAATTATAAAGAAGAGATTTCCCTAAGTAAGGGGGAGTTTATCTAAGGGGAAGTTTTTATCAAAGACAATTTTTGTATGGAAGAAAATGTAGAATGTCATTCAAGAAATCAAGCATATGATCCTTAGGGATTTCAAAACATAAGGGGGAGTTAGTTATATTTACTATGTTCTATAAGTAAAGGGAGATAAGTTTTTTCTTTTATATCCATAAAGAAATTTTATAAGTCCTTATATTCTTTTTCATAATGATTTTTGTGCTTTCCAAAAAGGGGGATATTGTTGATTCAATAAGGTTTTCTTATGAATTTTCCATTTATTTATGTATTTAAAATCACAAACACTCTATTTTAAGGTAAATAATATTTTCCCTAAGCTTTATATTAATAAGGAAAATTTTCCTTCCTAAAGGAAATTTCATTCTTACCTGTGTTTTCATTGTTCATTTTATAGCTTCTATAAATATAACTCCTTTTTATTTCTAAAGGGTGAAATTCTGTTTCATATCTAAAACCTCAGAATCCTATTAATAATTAGATTTTGAGTATTCTGTTTTCAGGTTCTGAATTTAGATTCTGAATTTTCTAAAATTTAGAATCCAAATTATCTGAAATTCAGACCCCAAATTCTCTGAAAATCAGACTTCGAATTCCTCAGAATACGGACTCCGAATTCCTTAGAATTCAGACTTCGAATTCCTCAGAATTCGGACTCCGAATTCCTCAGAATTCGGACTCCAAATTCCTCAGAATTTCGACTCTGAATTCCTAAGAATACAGATTCAAAATTCATTAGAATTCAAATTCTGATGTCCATATAATTTAGGTTCTGAATTCTTTGGAAAAAATAATCTGAATATCCACGATTTATAGTCTTCAAATTATTTTTTCATAGACTCTAAAATTTTATTTTTTTCCTAGACTTTGAAAAATAGATTTGGTTAAGAAAACATATTTTACTTATACTTGTTATAGTTATAAAAAAATGTCATACATTCTGTTTCTAACTAACCATTGTTTGAGTGAACTATGTATAGGTCCCTCCAAAATTCAAGTAAAAATATGACCAATGGAGGAGGGAGCCAACCATTAGAGAAATGTCTATAAATAGGAGATGATTTGAATTAGATCAATACTAAAAAAATAGACTTGACCACTCTAGAGATTTCTTGCTGCTGAAGTGATTTATTGAGAGAGACTCTCATGCATTGTGCATACTAAACACCTTGTTCAGCTTGCTTCGTGGAACTCCAATTGTTGTTGTGTACAATTGAGTACTTATGAGGATAGGAAGATAGAGGTGATGACTACCTTAATGTTTGAGGACTTATGTGGATAGGGAGATAGAGGTTTCGACTGCCTTAAATTTCAGGGGCTTGGGGGGATAGCAAGACAGATTCCGATATTCCAAACAAGGGCTTACCCTGGTGTGGGTAAGACAGACTTTCTTGAAAGTATAAATCAAGAGACCTTTATCCAAGGTTAATGGATACCTTACTCTTTGGGTTACAAGAATACATACTTGTTACTTATTTTTGTTTCAAGTTTATTTCTGTTGTATTTTGATAACGGAATAAAGTGTAACCTTCTTATACTTTCTTGTTCTTTTGTATACTCTGATAAGTAAGATTCTATATGCTTTATGGTAGAATATTTTCCTTGTAAACATTCTTGAAGTTTCATTTCCGAAACCATATTTCCAGAACATAGAAAGTTTATAGAACTAAAATAGGTCTTGTGAGTTTACCTTGTTTAACCTGGTTAAGCATAGTTTTACTTAATGTTAAAAAAGAAAATTTTTAAACTTACAATTCACCCCCCGTCTTGTAATTGAGCATCTACATTCTCATTTCAATCCTTGATGTGTTTTCTACCTTTTAATGAATACATATTATAATTCATTTATAGAATTTATAAAAAATAATTTTAAAAAACTAATTTCATTTTTAAATTCATATTTTTAAAATTATCATATGATTAATTATTTTAAAATTTTCTATAAAGATTGATTTCTAAATGAATAGTGAAAATTATGATTTTTATTGAAAAATTGATTTTTCTTTTAAAGTATTTAAAACGTAAAATTATTTTTTTGGATTATTATTAAAATTAGATTAGTTACTTTTTAATTTAAATAATTAAATTATTATTTTTTAAATGTATTTTTTACTTCGTTTTAATATGAAAACATTTTATATTTTAGAATGGGCATTTTTCTGAAAAACAATTCATCTCCTTTTATGATATAATTTTAAATTAAATTATCCTGCTTACGTATTTTGAATTTAAAAAAATGGAATAAATATTTGGATTTAGGATGACCAAATTTAGTAAATATTTCCTTTTTATGTTTTGTTAATACTAATAGTAAACTTAGTAATTTTTATTATCACAAAAAAGTGTAAATTGAGTAATTAAAGTTAAAAATAAAATAAAAAAACTATAAAATGACCTTAACACTTTCCTAAATATTATTTTATGATTAATGATTTTTCATAATCATCCCAGATTCAGTTATATGGAATTTTATATCCATTTGGTTGAGTTATGACCCTTATAATTTTTGATTTCAGGAAAAGTCAAACATGTAACAATCTAATTTTAATAACTATAATATTTTAATATGATGCTATCTCAATGATAATTTTGAATATAATTATTATTTTTAAATAAAATTTATTTATCTACATCATGACAATTTACATATAAATTTTATTGGAGAAATAATTAACTTAAATTCTTACACAACACTAATGAAACAATTATTTAATTAATGGAATAATCTAATAAATGATATAAAAAATATTAAAAGTGTTATAATTTGAGATAGTTAAGTTGATATAGAAATTATATATATAAAAATAAAATGTTTTTATGTAATAAATATTTTTTTGAATCTAACTTATTTTATTTATTTTTTAATGTTAAAGTAATGAATTGTATCAAAATTGTCAATGATGATATTTTATGGGATTCATATTTTATTAAATTATTTTCAAATCCTAAAAATATTTAATAATAACAAATGGGATAATATATGATCAAAAATATCACCTTTTTTAATTTATATTCCATTTGGAAGCATTTGGATCTAGAATAGTCTTATTATATTTTAATATTTTGAGAAATTCCAAAAGTGTTCCTCACCTCAATTATTTAAGGCCCCAATTACTTCAATTAATTAAACAACATTGAGGCCTATAACTCAAAAATATCTTACAAATTCCTATTTTAAACAACCTTATCCAAGTTATAGAGGTTCTAGGCCTTCAAAAATACTAATCTTATATCCATTAAGAAAAGATCTAAAGGAATTCCACCGAAGAAGAGGTGAACATCTTTAACAACTATTTGAAGTTATTTTCTTATTATACATTATATTCATGTGTTATTTCCATAATAAATTAATATATAAAGTATAATATATATAATTACATGTTATTATTATTATGATAAAACCATATTTGAACTTTTACATATCTCATGAAAAAGGAAAGCATTGTGTGTACATACGTATAGATTACTGTCTCCACATAGTGATGTAATTCGTTTTTCATCATCACTTTACTTAGATGGTTATAATGATGGAAATAATGGATATATATGATATTTATCACATGATATTTATTCTATAAAATTAATATATCATCCATTTCCCTACCCATTATTCATTAAGGTAATGATATTGTCACTCATGCATATGTATGACCAACCATCTCCATGAAGCGATGCGACTAATTTTCCATATCCAACTTGAAATAATGGATATAAAAATATATTAAATCATTAAATATAATACTTATAGCATTAATACATTTTTTTATATGATTAATTTATATCCCATGCACATGAACCAAATCATACGTGACAAAACATGCATAAAAAACTGACGATGTTAACATCGAAAACAATGGCAATAATGAAATATAATTAATGAATGAGTGGTAAGATGTTATATAAGGGTTATATATAATATAAAAATATGAATATGGGTATATTATAAATTAATAACATGATTTAATCCCATATAAAATAGGTTGAACCATGTTTAAAAAAAAAATAAATTGTAATATAATGGATTTTCATCTCACTTTTCTTTTTATGGGACGCATGTCATATACACTACTTGTTTATTTTTTGTGGTGTATATAATTCCCATAAATTTCATTTATGATTATTATCATAAAAACCATGGGATATAAATATCTTTATAAAGTTATTATTTCATGGGAATTACGATTCAAAAGTTACCAAAGCGATAAGGGTTTATTTCACAATCTCATTATTATTTGGGATTTTTTTGTTTAAGTATACGATGGAGAATATTTCTATTCCATGTCGATGTTTTTAAAAAAATAATTTTTTTTTTAAATTCTACTACATTTTTTTAAATTCATTTTCAACCATGTTTAAATTTTTACAAAAGGTTTTAAAAGGAATCTTCCTGTCATTTTTCAAATGAGGTACTTTATGAATTTTTTGAAAAAAATATAAAAGGAATTTTTTTAACTTATAATGAATGAGAAATTTTTTTCACTATCATTATAATTTAATTTTTTAAATATTCGTTTATAATTTTAGAAGGTTATTTTAAATGAAAATGTTTTCTTTTTATTTTGTAATTTTCTTTTTAAAATTGAATTTAAAAGTGAATAACATATTTTCCTCAAAAAAAAAATTAATGATATTTTTATGGTACTTTTATTCATGAATAAAAAATATTTATTTTACTTATTCTCCACTAGGTATAAATTTTAACGAAATTTTATTTTCAAACATTCACATACTTTTGATAATTGTGTATTTCATTTCTCTTAAATATCCATATTCTTGTATAATGGATATTATTTTTTCCAAAACTATATACCATTTTTACATACGGTGTTTAATTTAAAAGTTATTTTATTAACCTATAAATATTGAAAAATCTATATTATTTAGTAAATATGAATATTTTTTATAAGGAATATTAATTCATGAATTAAATCAATCATTCAATATATGATGAATGCTTTTCACCTGCAGTGATAGGTGGGGACCATAATTATATATCCCCTCGAGGCATCGGTAAGACTCATGAGAAAAATTTGTCGGCCAAATTAAATTAGTTTTTACCCATAATGATTAAATTATCTTGTGATATGTCTTGATAGTATATATACCATGATTTCTGAGATCATGGAATTCAATATTAATTATTTAATTCATTAGGAATTTAGTTATTATTATCTATGATATTTTCACTATAATATTATCCATGGATTTAGATTGTGAACAAGTTATTGATTAAATGGAATTTGTATCCAATTATTTACATGAACATAATAATTATTCCTTATCTTCTTATTATAGACATGTTATTAATTAAATGGAATGTGTGTTCAGTAATTTACCTTTTCATATTGATTATGCGTTATTAATTTGATATAGATTCTATTTTATGTTACCCATAATGATAATTTTAGATCACCATTATTTTGTTTCCTTCCCCTAGGATATGAAGTATAATCCTTTAAATGAGTTCAATAATTCTGAATGTTTTCCATTACTATGTTTAATGTTTTAACCCCAATGTAAAATGGGTATCATATATGTATTTGGTTTTTCCAAAACTACTAAACTAATATTTCCTTTGGGATTTGACCACTTGTATTTTTTCTAATGTAATAAAGTGACCACCGAATTTGGGCTACTAAGTTAGGGGTTGTAATAATAATGGAGTTACATTTATGGTTGAAGTGATTCGTGTATCTGGTACCAAGGTTAGAAATACAATTTATGTGAATTTTCCATACTTTCGCATCATGAAACAAATATTGGAGTTGTATTATATAACTTCTAGATTTCCAATTTTTCAATGAAAGTGGGTTGATAATAGTATCACAATTAAAATAGATGCATTGGGATTTGTAAAACTGGATTTCGGCAATGAAGGGTATAAAGATGAACCATTTATAATGACATCACATGCAGTATAAGTATTTTATGTTCAAGATCCCACAAACTAAAAGTGGTAAATTGTTTTTTATCAAATAAAACCACTAAAGGGTCATATATCAATTCAACTGAGGTTTACCCATTAAATGGTATATTAAAATCATTTTTCAATGGTCCTAATGTAGATGGAATCTTGTATGTCAGATGATTCCATAATGAGGGGATTTAGATACTCGATAGAGGGGTCAAATCCCATCAACCTTTAAAAAGTGAGTCCAATTATTATGTTACATTTTTTTTAATATACCTTGTGGTACAAAATATTATTATATTTTCACTATTACATTTAAATAATATAAATTAAATGTTCAACCACTTCTACAGATAATGACTTCTTTACATTCCAATGCTCCCCATCCTGAGGAATAATATGTTTTTCAAAATACTGATGCTCCCAATGCATAGAAACAATAACCTTATAAACATGTTGAGAATACTAATCCAAAGGAACAACATATTGATTATGTTAAAACCAAAGAAATGGTATATGATGAATAGCCTATGTGCTAGAAAAAATAGAATCATCATAGTGTGATAGTGTTAGAAAATATTCTTAAGGTGAGAGAGAAAGGCATCAAATTCGATGTTGGATGAAATGCATGTGGCCAGACTGTTAACTCTAATAAGGATATGTTCAATAGTTACATTGGACTCAATACTTGAATGTTCATACCAATTAATTTAGATTCATGGAACATGTTGTTCCCATGCCTAAGGAACCAATTTTTGAAGAGACTAGGGTAAATTTATGATTTATTTATTTATTTTACTAAAAATAATATTCAAACATTGATTTTATCTTCATTATACCTTATAGATTGCATTTATAGTAGACGAATCCTGAATGAAATTTATAATAATTCTCCCTGTAAATCCTCATAGAGGCTTCTGGACAATTCTTATGAAGTATCACCTCAAATATGTTGAAGGGAAAATAAACCCACACCCACCACAAATGTTTTTAAACTTGATAAACCAAAAAGTGTGGGATGTATGTACTGGTCATCGTGAGGAGACATATTTCCAGGTACATTATGTCTGGTAATACATTTCTACACAATACTTGTATTAATCACTTTGGTTAAGAGTTATTAATTTATGAAATAGAAAATGAGTACTAAAAATAAGAAAAATATAGGAAAAACAACATACCCATACTATAAATAAAGTATGGGGTATACTTCATTGGAAAAAATGGAATGTTTTTTAAATATATAGTATTAATTTTTTGTGACATGAAACAAAAATATAATTATGCTCCTTTTGTTATTTGAATATTTATGAATCAAAATCCAAAGCCACTTCCATCCCACATCACGTGATATGGAAGGAGACATGTGTAAATAAATATGCGATACTAATAGTTGAAAACACATAAAAAGTGTGGGAAGAATGTGTAGGTATGGTATAATATAAAATTTGTCTTTATTTAAATAGGTATTATATAAATTTTTTTACTTATTGTTCTTAATTTTTTATCCATCTTAGATACAAGAATCACCATTAGTTGTACCTGATTAATGGATACTATTAGTGGCCTTGATATATCCATAATAGTATGGACTCATCATAGGTGCAGGTTTTGGGGTGTCACCCCAAACATATTTTGAAAAAATAAATGAATATGGGGATAAAGATAAGAAAATGGAATAGATGTAGGAAATATTAGCTACTAAAGAAGAAAAACATAATTAGAAGTTAGAGTTGTTATAAAATGTTATGGGAAGAAATCAATGAGAATAAACAACACAAAAACAAAAAAATATATGAAGATACCCCAATACCAACAACTTTGAGGAAAGACATTCCCTTCAATGGGAATCTTAGAAGTGGTAATCAATATTATCATAATTGTTTCTCTGAAATGTGAACTTGGAATACACTGATACCATTCATGTACTAATATTTTATAGGGTGAAAACGATTGTGATTTTTAACTATCAACACACACCCATTGACTTGTTGTGAGGGGTACCACTTACAATATCCAAGGAGATAATCTAAAAAAACTTCCAATCAGTCTTGTGAGAGAGGGTATTCACATATATCATGAGCCGAGCAATGAACTACCTATTCCACTTGATGATTCAGATGTTCATACGGTCGAGAAAGCTATTGGAACTGTCATAGAATGACCATTAGATCTTGTAAAAATACATTTTAAGAGGGTGGTATTCGTTTAAAATTTATTTTTTATGTAATTTTTTATAATTAAGGAAGAAAAGGAATGTACTAATCAATTTTATTATAGACGAAAAAAGGGAAAGTGTAATGTTGAAGGTCAAATAAAAATTATATAAATGATCAACCAACCTATAAAAAAGATCTTAAAAAATTACCTTTACCCCACCCATTATACTTCCACATTTTCTAACATTAATAGTTCCTGAAGATGCAATGTTAGAAAGTGTTGATATGATGAAATTTTATTTTGAAGAACAAATTTATGAAGAGGGTATTACATGCTATATTGGTCTTGAGAATATAAATGAAATATTCAAGTATGAATAGCTAGGAGTATGAGTTCTAAATGTATACATGAGGTGTGTTTTCATTATTTGTTTGTCCAATAATTCATCTAATATGTTAATTTTGATTAAATACTTTTCATAATTTTTGTAGGTAAATATATAAATACTATTTTAAGGGAAATCCCTATGAATAAAAATTTGGACTCATTAGTCCTCACATCACTTCTAAACAACTATTATCATTATTACCAAAGTAATATATAATAATAACAAACAAAATATCTAGAGTTTTTTAAATAAAACTTATAGATGCCAGAATCCTATTAATACCCAAAATACATGGGTAAAACTCTATAATATAATCATATCAAATATATTTTCATTCATTTTAATAACTTTAATATTTTTAGGGAACATTGGTTACTCATTACAGTCAATTTGGATACTCAAAATATTTATTTCCTATATTCAATTCATGGATACCCAAAAAACAGACCACATGGGATGATGTTTATTAATTTTTAATACACTACATGCAATATATTATAAATTAACTTCAATTTATAAATTTTATATTATGTTTTAATGATTCTTTTATGATATGGTGGTGTTTAAATATCATCAAAATCATGGTATGAGGATAGCCCATGATTAAAAAAAATCTATAGAATTCTACAAATGGATAAGTATTAGGTTATATATAGTAAAATTATACTATCAAAATATATATCCAAACAAATTACCTATTTTTCTCATTGTTTATGTAGTTCCCAAATCAAGCTAATGGAAATGATTATGGTTATTTTTGTGAAAATTTATGAAATATATCATATTCCTTCACCAAACAACCACCACTAAAGAGGTATTTATGATGATAATTACGATTTCATTTAAAATATTTATTAATACTTTTTCAAAGATGAATGGGTAGAATACATGGTGTCAAATTATATATAGACATCATGAATAGGTGACTTCCTAAAACTTATTTAGAAAAATTTCTCATCATTTTATCTACTTTTCATAGTTAATTTCCTTATAATTTTTACTTGATAATTATTTTGTTAATTTTTATATAGATCATAAGTAAGGATGATACACTTCTTATGAACTATTATTCAATGATTATGCCTTCAATGAGGATGATTCACTCATGATGATGGAATTTTATTTTTATTCCACAATGAATTCAACATTTTGGGTTATAAAATAGTAATATTTTTATATAACCCCAAATTTTGAAGCCATTGAAAAATAAAAATACATGGTGTGATATGTAGGAATCAACCATAATTTTATATGATACATGATATGAATAGTATGACTCAAAGTTTCTATATTTAGTTTTAAATTTAAATTTTAGTTAAAAAACACGTTCCATACTCAAAATCAATCAATCACATTCATATTTTTTTAATACTTCATGAAAATTATTCATAAGTCATTTGTGATATGTAGGAATCAGTAATAGTTGAATCTAATTCACGGTGTGGCCAGTTTGATAGATCTATTAACATGTTCAAAGATACTCGTGATCATGATATATTAGACTTAGAGGATGTAATTAAGATAATGGAGATATATAAATGGGTCAAAAATGTATACATATATCATTAAAAGGTGAATTCTTACTACTTATTTAGTTAATTTTTCATCATTTTAACTACTTTTTTGAAGTTAATTTCATTATAATTTTTATCAAAAATTTAGTGAGTTTTTCCACAAATCTTTTAGGAATATATAATTTTCATTCAACTATCTATAATAAGATATAAAATAGAGAAAATATTCCTTTCATACGGAAGAGGAAACCACATGTTTCTTGAAATGTGAAGTGAATCATAATGATGCATCTACAAATGTATTTTTCAATTGTATAATGGAAAAGGTATGACTTATGAAAAGATCTATCATGAACATTGCCTTTAATGGTGTAGGAATCAACCACACCTTAATCAACCACACCTCAAATCCAATACACAATGTACTCAGTACGACTTTAAGTATATTTTTTTAGTTTATAATTAACATTTTGGTTTAAAACACACATCACACACCCAAAATTGAGAAAACACATTCAAATTGTTTTGATACTTTAGGATAATGATCAAAAAGTCATTTGTGACTTGTAAAAATCAACCAAATCTCTGTTAGATACACAGTGTGTTTGTTATGACTCAAAGTGCATGTTTTTAGTTTAAAATTGACATTTTAGTTCCAAACACACATCAAATACTCAAATTTGAGAAATGAATTTAGATTTTATTGATACTTCAGGAAAATTATCGATAATAATTTGTAACTTGTATGAATCAACCACATCTCAATCAAATATACAATGTGCCCAATATGACTCAAAGTGTCTACTATTAGTTTAAAATTGAAAATTTAGTTCAAAACATGAATCACTCATTGAAAATCAAGATAACATGATAAGATTGTATTTATAATTTAGGAAAATGTTTTATAATTACATTTTGATGTGTAGGAATTATTATTACATCAAACTGGAACATGATGTGACTGAGATGAATCAAAGTTTGTGTTTTTAGTTTAAATTGACATTTTAGAAAAAAATAAATGTGACATACTCAAAACAAAGAAAATAAATTCATATTGTTTATATACATTATGAAAATGATCCATAAGTCATTATTGACATTTATGAATCATCCAAACCTCAATCCAATGCACAGTGTGATCAGTATGACTCCCAATGTGTCTATTTATTTAAAATTGACATTTTAGATCAAAACATAAATCACATAAACAAAACTAAGAAAAAACATTTGGATTATTTTTATAATTTATTAAAATTTTCCATAAGTACTTTTTTATGCATTGGAAAAACTTCATCTCAATTCGATGCACGGTGTGATCGGTATGACTCAAAGAATTTATTTTTATTTAAAATTGACATTTTAGTTCAAAAAAAGTCATAATATAAAAAATGACAAAACACATTTGTATTGTTTTATACTTTATTAAAATCATCAAGAATTTATTTTTGAGGTTTAGGAATTAGTATCACATAAAACTAACACATGATGTGATCGGTATGAATCATAGTGCATGTTTCCACTTTAATTTGACAGTTTAGTAAAAAAGACACGTGAGATACGCAAAACTAAGAAAGCACATTTAGATTGTCCTTATATTTTAGGAAAATAATTATTAAGTAATTTTTTATGTGCAGTAATCATCTTCATGTAAATCCAATGCACGTTGTGACTGGTTTGACTCCAAGTGCGATTTTTGATTTAAAATTGACATTTTAGTTCAAAACACATATCACATACTCAAAATTGAGAAAACACATTCAGATTATTTTTATACTATATGAAAATGATCCATAAATCATTTGTGACTTGAAGTAATTAACTATAACTAAATCTAATACACGATGTTCCCAGTATGATTCAAATTGTCTGTTATCAGTTTAAAATTAATTATTTAGTTCAAAACATGTTTCACTCACTAAAAACTGATAAAAAACACTTAGATTGTCTTAATACTTTAAGAAAATGACTATTAAGTCATTTTTGATCTATAGAAATTAGTTTAACATCAAAAAGACAAACTATGTGATTGGTATGACTCAATGTTCATGTTTTTAGTTTAAATTGTCATTTTAGTAAAAAAGAAACATGATATACTTAAAACTGAGAAAACACATTCATATTATTTTGATACTTTTAGAAAATGATCCATAAGGCATTTTTGATGTATAAGAATCATTCTCACCACAATATGATGCATGTTGTGACTAGTATGACTCCAAGTGTGTCTTTTTAATTAAAATTTATATTTTAGTTCAAAACAAACATCACATAATAAAAACCGATCAAACATATTTGGATTGTTTTGATACTTTAAGAAAATGATCCATAAGTTATTTTTTACTTGTAGTAATATCCTCACAAAATTCCAATGCATGGTGTAACTGGTATGACTCCAAGTGTGTCTATTTATTTAAAATTGATCTTTCATTTCAAAATAGACATTACAAACTCAAAACTGATAAAATACATTCAGGTTGTATTGATACATTATAAAAATGATACATAAGTAATTTTTTATGTGTAGGAATCAATCTCACATCCAACTAATATATTATGTGACTGATATTAATAAAAGTGTGTATTTTTAGTTTAAATTGAAATTTTAGTAAAAAAGAGACATGACATACTCAAAATTGAGAAAAATAATTCGGAGTGTCTTGATACTTTAGGAAAATTATTCTTTAGTCATTTTTGATGTGTAGGAATCAACCAAATATAAATCCAACACTCATTGTACCAGGTATGACTCCAACTATTTCTTTTTTTTAAAATTGATATTTTAGTTTAAAACACACATCACATACTCAAAAAATGAGAAAACACATTCCGATTATTTTGATACTTTTGGAAAATTACCCATAAATCATTTTTTATGTGTATGAATTATCCGAACCTGAACCTAATAGAATGTGTGACTAATATGACTCAAAGTATCTGTTATAAATTTAAAATTTACAATTTAGTTCAAAAAGTGTTTCACTCACTAAAAACTGAGAAAACATCATTAGATTGTCATAATACTTTAGGAAAATGATTCATAAGACATTGTGACATATAAGAATTAGTCTCATGTCAAATTGACACATGATGTTATCATTATGACTCAAAGTACATTTTTTAAGTTTAAATTTACATTTTAGTAAAAAAGTCACATGATATACTTGAAACCGTGAAAATGAATTTAGGTTGTATTGATACTTTAAGAAAATGATACTTAAGTCCTTTTTGATATTTTGATATCTTCTGAACCTCAATCCAATTCATGGTGTGAATGATATGACTCCAAATGTGTATTTTTTTTAAAATTGAAATTTTAGTTCAAAACCCATATCACATACTCAAAACTAAGAAAAAACATTAGGATTGTTTTTTATACTTTATGATGAAAATCCATAAGTTATTTATGACATGTAGGAATTAGTCAGACCTTAATCTGATACATGATGTGCCTAGTATGACATGAAGTCTCTACTATGAGTTTAAAATTAAAAAATTAGTTCAATACATGTATCACTCAATGAAAACTGATAAAAATATCTCATATTGACTTGATACTTTAGGTAAACAATTAATAAGTAATTTATAATGTGTAGAAATCATTCTCACATCAATATGACACATTATGTGACTAGTATTACTTAAAGGGAATGTTTTCAGTTTAAATTGACATTATAATAAAAAAGATATGTGCCAAACTCAAAACTAAGAAAAATTATTCTAATTGTTTTGATACTTTAATAAAATGGTCCTCAGTTATTTGTGTCATGTAGGAATCATTTTTCTATCAATCTAAAGCATGGTGTGACTGATATGACTCTAATTATATTTTTCATTAAAATAGAAATTTTAGTTCAAAACACATATAAAATACTAAAAATTAATCAAGCACATTCATATTGTTTTAATACTTTAGAAAAATAACACATAAGTAATTTTTTATGTGTAGGAATTAGCCGCACCCCAATCTGATACATGGCATTTTTGACCTGACTCAAAGTCCCGTTATCAGTTTAAAATTGACACTTTAGTTCAAAAAACATGTCACTCACTAAAAACCAAGTAAACAAACCTATATTGTCTTTATACTTTAGGAAAACTATTCATAAGTTATTTGTGATGTGTAGTAATTAGTCTCATGTAAAAATGACACATGATGTGACTGGTATGACTCAAATTATGTGTTGTTAGTTTAAATTGTCATTTTATTAAAAAAGACATGTGACATACTCAAAACCAATAAAACAGTTTTAAATTGTCTTTATACTTTATGAAAATGAACCTTAAGTCATTTTTATGTGTATGAGTCATCCACACATCATTTTGATGCATAGTGTAACCAGTATGACTTAAAGTTTGCCCTTTTCTAAAAAATTGACATTTTATTAATGTAGTGTTTCATATTTTTGTTTAATTTTTTTATTTATATCATTACTATCATAAAAATTTATTTGTTATACTGGTGGATTATTTTTCTTGATTTGGGTTAGTTTGTTCGGTAACTAATACCATGATTGGGAATTTTTGAGTGGGGGTCCAGTGCCAATGACAATGAAACTATTGATGTTGTTGAATGTTTTTGATAGTACTAACTAATGTAATTATTATTTTTTAAATGTCTTTTATATATTTATTTTTCTTGTATTTATGATGTAATTTTTATTTTAATTAAATTTTGAATTTTCCATATACATGTGTATTTTATACTATAGTGTGTTATAATTTTAATAGCACAATATAGTAATACATACTTTATCAGCACTAAACAAGAAATGATAAAGGACCACCTTTATTAGTACATTTTTAGTATTGTAAAATTCCAACCTTTATTAGAACTTTTCTAGTACTGATAAAGGTGGGAAACTTTTAACAGTTCTTAGATCAGTAACAGTTTTTTAGCATTGATAATGTATTTTTCTATCACTTTTAAAATCCACTTCTTTAGTAGTTCCCTCAATTTATTCAAGAGAGATTTTTTTGTTTTCTTATTATAATTAATAGATTTATTTTTTACCCACATTTTACCATAGTAACTTCCGTATATTTTCCCACAAATTTTCACCCCTTTCATTTCAGGGTTTTTCTATGACACACCTGGCATTATTTTTAATTCCACATTTTCACTTCATTCTAATATCATAACTTTAGAAACATTGATGGGATAATTATTTGTGATCCTAACAACTTGTATTAGATAAATTTTTTTGGCTTGAGGAAATTCTAAACTAACAGTGTGTCCAAATGGTGGTGAAATTGGATATAAAAAAATTCAATGGAAATAATTTTTCTTTATGGAAAGTGAAGATAAAAGTGGTGCTACGGAAGTATAATTTCTTATAGGTGATTTATGAAAAACCAGTGGGTGTGATAGAGGATAAATAAAACTACATGGGTTGGAATGAAATTTCCATCATCTATTTATCTTTATAATATGTGGACCTATCAAGCATTGTAGAGAAAAATATGGTGAGGGTAATTTAGTATACTCTGATAAAGATGTATGAGGCCAAGTCACTCCATAAAAAAACTTTACTAAAGAGAAAATTATACACTCTTGAAATGGTGGATTCATCATTGGTGACTGACCACATCAATACTCTCAATACCCTATTTTCTTAGCTTAACACTTTGGGCTACAAAATTATGGATACTGAATGTGTAGATATTCTACTCTAGAGTTTTTCAGATTTGTATGACCAACTTATCGTCGAACTCACCAAAAATATCCAAATTTTTATGTTTCTCTTCTATCATGTTATATATACTATTCTTAAAGAAGAAACCCATTATAAGAAAATCATTATATACATACAAATTTTACCTAGTGAAAGCTCTGCTAATAGAAATAAGAATAATTATGGAGCATTGTTCTAGTGGGAAACATAATATTGATAAGTCTAAATCGGGGAGAATGAATACAAACATGAGATGTTATAACTACAGTAAAATGGGGATTTTCAACAAAGTATTTTGGAATAATAAGGATGGTGAAAATAACCCTCAAGGAAATGTGGTGAGTATTCTTGGAAATGGAGACATACTAGTTAGTGAAGAAACAACCACAACTGAAGGCAGACAATATCTCTACGATGCATATATTATCAACTCAGGAGAAACATGGAACTTGAAATTTTGATAGGAATTGTTTTATTATTTGAAAATATCCCAAAAATACTTGTTTACATGGGGAAAATCATACCTTTAATATCATTGGATTTAACACCATGAAACCTATTATGCATGATAATTTAGTTTTTTCCATTCATGGAGTAAGCTATGTGAAGGTCCTTGAGAATAATATTTTTTCTTTTGACAATTTTATGATATTGAATGTAAGAATCACATAAATAAAGGGATGAATAGTATTATAAAGGGAATGATTATGGTGATTAAGGAATATAAGATCTCAAAAAACATATACGTGCTTATGGGAGAAACATACAAGGAAGCATAGATGGTTATCACATCAACTGCCTCGATAAAAGGGTTGATGACATTATATAATTGAAATAATTGAAATACGTCTAAATAAGGAATGAATATTATTTCTTATCAAAAGTTTATGTTTAGTATTATGAAGGTAACCTTAACATTTTCTAATAATATTTTCTTAATTAAGAAACATAGGTTAAAGTTTGGAAAGTCAATGGAGAGAAGCAAAGAGATCTTGGAGTTGATCCATTACAAAGTTTAGCAAGCATCACGTGTATCCATGGGA
This sequence comes from Viscum album, assembly GCA_963277665.1. Classification (NCBI taxonomy): domain Eukaryota; kingdom Viridiplantae; phylum Streptophyta; class Magnoliopsida; order Santalales; family Viscaceae; genus Viscum; species Viscum album. Next base: position 451,956,920 of record OY728137.1, on the reverse strand, counting down.
GTGGAAATGTACTTTGTATCTTTTGTTTATTCATATTCCCATAGATGTTGGGTGATTCCAATCAAGAGGAAATAAGATGTATTTGATGCCTTTAAAACATTCAATGTGTGGAAGAATGTTGAATATAAAAGTAAGTACAAGTGTTTGAGGACCAACAATTGTAGATAATATGCAAGTAAGTATTTTTATTTATTTTTTAAAAAGGAAGGCATCAAGATATTTTTCATGATGACATAATTTAAATAGAATGTAGTGATAGAGTGGATGAATAAAACACTACTAGATAGAATAATGGTGACGCTTTTGACGGCATGATTTTCTAAGATGATATGGGATAAAATAGTGAATACTTCCTTCTATGTGATTAATTGATCTCCATCAATGAGAGTTGATCTGAAAACACTGATGTAGATGTGAAATAGTAAACATTCTAACTACTCCCAATTTCATACTATTTGAATTATTTTATATGCACTATTTAATGACCAGGAAATATTTAAGTTGGACATGATATCTATTGAATGCATCTTCCTAGGATACATTGATGGTGTAAAGGGGTTTCATTTGTGGAAGACTACTAACTAAAAACTTATAATCACCAAGGATTTCAATTTTTCATAAGGCAATGTGAAAATGATGATTTATAAATATTTGGAGAAATCTAGTACAAAAACTACAATAGTTGAGGCAGAGAATGGAATAAAGGAAAAAACCAGTTTCCTCGGAGGCTTTACCAGAGTATGATGATCTTGGAACAGATTGAACAAATCCAGTGGATAGAGAACCAATATAGCACTTATATTATGTCATTGAGAGAAATTTATTTTATTTCTTATTGATATAGGATAGATAGCTATCATATTTTCTGGAGGTGACTCAGAGTCTAGACATATATATATGGATAGTGGTGATGCAAGAAGAACTTGAATCTCTGTATGAGGAAAATTCTGGGGATATTGTCCATTACCTAATATAAATAAGTCCATTAAAAAAATGGGTCTATAAGATCAAGTGGGATAAAAAGTACTAGGTGGAAAGATATTGTGTGAGACTGGTGGTCAAAGGATATTTTCATAAGTAAGGTATTGATTTCAATGAAATATTTTCTCTTGCTGTCACACTAATGAATGTTTGGGTAGTTTTTTTGATCTGTACTATACACAATCTATATCTAGAGATACTATATGTGAAAATAGATTTTCTCTATAATGATATTGATGAATAAATATATATTCTACAACTAGGATTTTTTTTCTGAATAAGGTAAAGAGAACTTGTCTTATAGGTTGAAGAAATATTTGTATGATCTTAAACAGGCACCATGGTGTTAATATAATAGATTTGATTACTATATCATGATCATATGATATGGAAGACTTATTTCATATCCTTTTTCATATTTCAAGGGTCTATATTGTAATTATTTTATCATTATACTATTATATGTGGAATAATGTTGGTTACATTCTCCAACAATGATAAAATTTTGAAGATGATTGTACATTTTTCTAGGGAGTTTGATTTGAGGAACTTAGGACCTACAAAAAAATATTATTGGGTTTAAAAATTTTCAAATAAGAATAATGAGAAGATTTTTTTATCATGGAATAATTACTTGAGTAATGTCTTGAAATGATTCAATATGTAAGACTATAATCCAATATCAACCCATATTCCCATTAAATACAAGTTATCCTCCATGACGAGTCCTAGTATTGAAGTAGAGTGGATGTAAATGTCTCGAGTTTCATATGCATGAGTAGTGGGGAGTCTTATTTTCAATATGGTTTTTACTAGATGTAACATTGAACCTATAGTGGTAGTATTATTCAGTACATGGAGAATCTAGTATGGGAGCATTGAAACACAACTAAGAGGATCCTAAGATAATCAAGGAGAATTAATATGTTGTGTTATGTTATGGAGGATCAAATCTTACTATCATATTTTATGCTGATTCAAAATTTTTAGGTGATTCTGACCAAAGAAAATCCACTATTGGTTAAGTGTTTACTCTTATAGTAGGAACTGTGAGATAGATTTCAAAATTATAGTATGTGGTGGCCTTATCCACGACTGAGGTGGAGTACATGGTTGTTTCATAGTCTTGCAATTATTATATTTTGATGAAACATTTGTTATAAGATCTTGGGAACAAATAGGAAAACATTTCATTAATTTGTGACATTCAGAGTGAGTTAAACATTGTAAGTAATCTATATTTTCATTATAAGATGATGTAAATTGTCAGACACTATCATTTTGTTTGATATTTTGTGGATGAAGTAAATGTGGGTACGCATAAAATTCATACTAAATAAAATCTGTAATATTTTTGGATGAAGGAAATGAGCTCTGATAAGTTTGGTTGCTATAGATCCTTGAGTGGCCTTGTAGAGTCTTGAGTAGTATATTTGGAAGATAGAAAGGATGTGTGGATATGTGATTGGTTCTCAAAACAATCTAAAATTGGGGGATATGTTATGATATATGTAGGGAGAGAAAAACATATAATAATGTCTGAATCATTATATTCATTCAAAGTTTATGGATCCCTACCTTTATTTCACCCAATTTCATTTTGTAAAAGGGGTTTATTTTTCCTAAAGGAGGGAAAGAAAAAAGGATGGTGATGGAAGCCTATACAATGAGATCTCCCCCAATAGTTTTCATCATCATCTTCTCAATAAATACATCATGTTCTAGTTTCATCTTTGAGCATTTTATTTTTCAAGGTACTTCTAATTTTATTCAAGAGATAATATATTTACTATTTTCTTCTATTAATTAAGAGAGAGATTGTACCCATATTTTACCATAATGATATCCTTCTATTTTTTACATAAGTTTTTACCCCTTTCATTTTCGGGGTTTATCCTTATTACTTATGGCGTTATTTTTATTTCTATATTTTTCATGTTATTTTTATCTTGTAATTATCACCACATCGAAGGGCCAATTATTTTTTGTCATAAAAAATATATCTCAATAAGATATTTTTTTCTTTATTGATGTGTTCTACTATACCCTTTATTATTTCTACATTTGTAAGTCCATCTAGGAGTGGACAGTGCTAAATCTCCATGAAGGAGTTCACCACCACCACAAGGTTTATCTTAGTCAAAATCCTTTAATAGTTTCTCTTGGATTCTTTCTTTGATTTGATTCTATATATTTTTCTACACCTATTTTAAAAGTAAAATTTTCTTAGGGTGTTGTTATCATCATGAATATAGGATCAACATGATTTAAAGAATGTTATATATTGGTGTTCTTTAATAATTTCTTTAACTATTTCCATTAGAAGATTCATCTTATAATCAACTTCAGGTTTTCTAAAAAAATGTTTTTTATAATTAGTTTGTAACCCACAATAACACATCAATGTATCTTTGGTGGTAAAACTATATTTAAGAGGAGGTGATGGTTTTTGGGTGAGATATTTTCGTTTGGGAAGTGACCAGTGGTCCTTATAGAAAATATGATGATAAAAAGATATGGGACACAATATACGCATATTTCAATTTGTTGTCTATTTAAAAGATGATGTTTATGAATGTTGTGGGCATTATGAGTTCTAGCTCTATGGGAAAAGGCGTTTTTTGGTGGGATGATGATGTAAAAGGGGGTGATGTCGAGCTGGATAGCTAGAGAATCATCTCTATTCCATACACCACCAGATATATATTTTTTAGATCATGTTCTACAAAAACTTTGGGTGTTCTAGTGTAATTTGAGTTACAGTTCAACTGGAGTAAATGTTAACATGAAACATGGAATCAAATGATATACTAAAGGGTTTAAGTGATGGAGAGGATTAAATTTTCATTTTAAATGGGTTCCAAGGAATATTATTATTGTTTTCTTTTTTATGGATGAATGGAATGACAAAACTTCTTGATATATAAGATAGTGTAAGGCACTGGCTTTTAAAATTTTCACCGTGATACAAAAATTGGCAGTTTTCAACATTAAAATATCAATGGGGAGTAGTGTTACTTTATAAGTATAGGTGCACCTTAGAATATATTGAAGTAAAGCATATTTAATTTTTAGTGTGTGTGTGTTACTCTTCATTATTCATGTTTGTCCTGGCACATTGTTCTACATAATATTCGTTGGCCAATGATTGTTTTAGGATAATGCCTTCTTACCTGTTTTTAATTCCTTTTACTAAAATATTATATTTTCCTTTTTATTTTTCTTTGTCAATCATTTAAAAAATACTTGAAAAATGTTTTCATTCATATGATATTTTCAAAATTAATTAATTTAACAAAAAAAAGAAATATTAAGCCATTTTTTCATTTTAATTTAAATTTACTCAGATCTGAAAAATGTGTTTAATTTCTAATAAATAAATAAATTATGGGGTATTAATAATGAAATTCAAAAAAATTATGATTTTTTTGGCTCCAAATAAAAATACACCAAGGGGGAGTCAACTATGGGGGGGGTGATCAAGACTCTTTCTACACTCTTTATCCATTTATTACACATTCTCTTCCATCTTTACTTTGATTATTAATATTTTTATGTGTTACTATAGATTCACATTTATTAAGAGATACCCTTTATTAGTATTAAAAACACTGATAAATGGGGTACTTTTATTGGCACTAACTAGAAGATCTGATAAAGGTATCCCTTAATTAGTGCTTTTCATAATGATGATAAAAGCGTGTCTTTTATTATCACTAAAACATATGATATTATTGATTATAAAAGGTATAATTCATAATAATCAATTTATATATTATTAAATATAATTTTATAATATATAAATATATTTAATTTATATAGATATACTATATTTTTTTAAATTCTATTTTTATATTACTAAATATGTTTTTAGAATTAATATATAATATATTTAGTGAAATATGTGTTCTAAAATAATTAAAAAATAATATTAATTAAGAATTTGCTAATTATTGTTTATTAATATACAATTAATATCAATTTGGATATATAAAACAATAATGAATCAAATTAATATCCTAACATAATTTGAAAAAGTGACTGAACTTCAAATGTCAATAGCTTTGGATTCAAGTGTCTGTTTAGGATCCACATGATGTGATATTAAATCTTGCGAATTGATTTATACCCTTAAAATTAAGGAAACCATTTTATATATTATCTATTGGTCAAAAAAATTTTCAAAGACCTTTAAAAATTTTATTTTTTGTTGGTATACCCAAATTTTTAAATATTGAATGGAATTTCATCGTTTTTAAGTTGGTATTATTACATTTTTAAGATGGTGAATAAATCTAATCCTAGGGATCAGATTCATATGGACATTATGAAGTTAAAATTTTATCATTTTTCAATATTGTTGAGATATTTATAATTTATTATATACATATTTATATATATATACCTTTCAAAATTAAATTATATAAATAAATATTTAAAAAAATTAAATATAAATTATCTTTAAAAATATATAAACCATTTAAAAGAATTAAAATTTTATTTAAAATAAAATATTATCTATTAAATTTACCTTAAAAAATGAATGAATAAACATATTTCTCTAAAAGTGTATATATAATGTTTGTATATAAATATATATGTGTGTGCATGTGTTAATTATTAAATATATATTTACATATATTTTAATATATATTTTAAAATTAGTATATATTTTAGAAATATATATACATAGGTATACATTTTTGAAATATATGACAATAAAAATTTGTTATGCTAGTGGTAAATGTGCTTATTGAGAAAGTGGTGGGTCGAGGTTGAATTTCACACCCCAAAAATTAATTTAATATTAAAAGGTTGGGATCATGTTGGGCTTGAGGTGGTAGGGCCACATGTGTGTGTGGTGTCTCAGAGATGGTGGTGGGGTGTCCTTGTAGTTAATTTATTTTTTTCCATATTTTTTCAATATTTTTTTAAAATTTTTAAAAAATATTTTATCAGTCCTAAAAAAGTGTTTGTAAAATAACCTTTTATCAACACTAAAAAGTAATGAAACAGGGGGCATTTCTGAACATTTTTTTGCACTAATAAAATTTTCTTTTATCAACACTTTTTAGCACTAATAAAAGTGACCACATTTTAAAGTTTCTTAAGATATAAATGATTTTTTAACACCGATAAAAGTGAATTCTAGCACTAAAAATGCCTTATTTTTTGTAGTGATCAGTATAAAAAAAATGAAGTAATTTATTTCTTGACCTTACTGCTCAATTTTAGTTATCAAATTAGGGATTTAGGTTTTTATTTCACACAAAATAAGCTGAAATATTATTAGGGTTTAGGAATTATTATTTTTTCATCTACAATAGACTTATGAGATATGATCAAACTTCTTTAGCCACAGTTTTGTTGGTGATACATTGCATCTTAAGGTAGACTATAATGTTCTTATGATGATTTGAAGAAATATATTACAACTAACCTGACATTTTTAGGTAAATTTTCCATTTAAATTTCTATGATTTAATTTAATTTTAGATATAATTTTAGGCTAAAAATGGAATTAGAGGGTTTTAGAAGGGAATTGGGAGAAATGGGAAAAATGGTAAGGTGAAACGGACACTGATTACCTGGTGGTTTTTTACTGTGTACATGGAGGGTTTTAGTGGACATGGGTTGTTTATATATGGACTATTGAGAACTCTATTGCTCTATATTGGGTACTTGATCCACATCTAGAAAAACCCCTTATGATAAAGGTTTTGTAGTTGGGGTTTGGCTTAATGGTAAGCACCCCGTAATGCTACATGAAAAATGGGGGTTAAAAACCCTTGGGGGAACATGGGCTGTAGTAGTACTGTAGCGCACTGTAGTAGTGGCAGGCACTGTAGCAACGATGGGCACTATAGCGGTGGTAGGACACTGTAGCGGCGGCACGGTACTGTAGCAGTGGCGGGTACTGTGCGGTACTGTAGCAGTGCGAGTATTGTAGCAGTAATATTCACAGAATGGGCCTTGGGACAAAAATTTGGGCCTACGAGCCATGTAATGGGATAAATGACCACTGGGCCTTCGGGCTATGTAATGGGTCACCCTTTACCCAGTTAAAAGAGGTCTTTGCTTTGATTTAATGAAAAATAAGGCTTCGACCCCAACCTTTAAAAAAAATTTACCCCTTAAATGTTAACCCATTGTATTTCCCTTCATTTCAAATCCATTTTATGACCTCTCATTCCTCCCTCTCATTTCCTTCCCTATTAGGCCACTCATCATAAATCATTAATTCATGTGTCTTTGATTGGTCTTGGGAGCCCATATTTAATAGGTATAAGGCCATATATCTTCTTTATTACTCATTTATTCCTTATCTTTTCATGTAATATTATAATATCCTCTTTCTCTAACCTTAGGGATTGTGAATATTTTCAGTTTCTATGACCTTATTCTAATCTCACTGTGGTGATAAATTTAATTATGTGATAAAATGTATTATTTTTCTTGAATAATTTCTTATTACCTACTAATAGTGGATCGTAACCTAAATTCCTTTATATTCTTGGTTGTTATGAAGCATCAGTTAGTGGATTATCCTCCTTCCCTAGAATTAAAAGTAGTGTTTTGATATTATTTTTTAAGGTGACCACTTAATTCCCTCATATTCTTAAATAGAAAGGAAAAAATTATAGATCTGTGTTAATATAGTTTAAATCAATCAATTTTTTTCTTCTAACAAAGGTTTTCAATTTTCTCACATTAGATAATCTATATATAATATATTTTTCCTAATTATAGAAAAATATTAATGATTTAGTATGTTTCTATTTTATATGTTATTCCATATTCTTATATTTCATTTATTAACTTGTTAGTTATGTTGTAAATTTAAACATTCATTCTTATGTTATTATTATTGCACTAATATCTAGAAGTGATAATTTCTAATTGTATGGGGGTATAGTTTGTGATTGCATAAAATTTTTTTATATAAACCTATTTTTGATGGATATGTAGATGGTTTGGGATCAGCTATTAGTTCCCAAACTTATTATAAACCTCGCTCCTTTCCCTTAAGTGATAGATAGTATGACCAACCTACTTATTATATATGATCTTATTTCCCTAGGATGAATAACAAGACTGGCCTAACTTCTTAATCATCATTTGGGATGGGTTGTATACTTTTAATTATTATACACATTTGTATCATACACTCACTTAATCATAAATCATATATGCCAAATATAGACCCCCCAATATATATATATATATATATATTTATTTTAGTTGATATTGAAAATTAATTGGCATTAGTAAATCACATTTTTTTGTTTTTTATTATTTATACAGACTTATTTTGTTGCTTCATACACTTTAGTTTATTATATGTGATTAAGGTAATCTAATAACTATCTACTGGTCATGTCATACTCATACCATACAAGGGTATCTATAGGATGAATACAGATGATTTTAATTTTGATTCACGTAAGGGGAAGAAACTCGTCCATGGGGGATATACATGCTTGCAGTAGGGAGACCTTATAGAGACTTTTTTTTGATGTCTTCCAGGTCACATGTATGATTTAATCTCATCTTGGTTTATCCTTTGGGTCATTCTTGATGTTTTTGGGAGTCAAGGTTGAAAACATTGAATTTCGAATGAAACTGGACACACATATGATTTAGGTGCATTGTTAGTACTTACCCTACGAAAACCATGTGAGATATCATTATGAGGATCTAGTGCCGTTTTTTACAATTTTTGTAGGGGATTTCAAATCATGTGAATCACCAAGAAAACCATGTAGGTGTCTTTGTGGTTATCTATATTTGTTTCACATATTTATTATGGGTTATCAAACTATATGACTTTTCCCCAGTTAACGATGCACCTCGTTTTTCAATAGATAGAGGCCACACAAGGTCGGTGCAAGGTTTATTAATCTGTACAACCTAACCATGTTCCCAAATATAATCCACTTAAAAGTGGGACTTTACCTATTTGATAATGATCTTTTTTATACGTAATCAGCTAACAATATCTCTTAGGATCAAACTAAACACTCCCAAATGATTTAGAGGCTTATACACTAGCATCCTTGGTGAATTTGATTTATTCACAGTGGGTCTCTTCAAGGTATTTCTCATTTTTAATATGATATTATCTCTAATATTAATATCACTTATTGATATCCTTTCCACATGTTCCATTGGAAGTTTATTGGGATGTGGCTTCAGATATATAGGGTTTTATAAGAAATTTATATTGATTCTTATAGATCTAGGATTGTGATGTCTATAACTCTTCGTTTCTAATCTCCATTATTGAAGAGGACTATTTTACCTCCATTAGAAAGGTATGTGTCTCTATATAATTTTTCTAACACATGAATTCCCTAACATTCTTGTAGATTTCTTTTGTTTGATTTGTGAAATTGATATATTGATCACATATTTGACGAAAAAGGGGTTTTTAATGTGGGTTTTATTTAAAAATAGTTCATGAACTTACATGTTTGATGAAAATACCCACTGATAGATTTGATAATAAAATTTATTTTTAATCAAGAAAATGGTGATTCTTTTCTAAGAAAATGTTTTTTAAAATCTGATCACGGTTTATCTAATGGTTTTGGAAAACATAGTACATTGGGAAACTTATATGCATCATGTTATAGACATATTCAACCAATGTGTCTGTAAAACCACTATGGGATACTTTGGTTAGAAAGACTATGATAGGAATCAATATCGATATGATTCACATTATTCTGTATAGTGTTCCTTCACATGTATTAGTACATATTTTTCATATAGTAGAGACTATTTGTGATTTATTTTATACATGATGTTATTTTTTTAAAGTGGATTACTCACATTTTTATACTATAGAGTTTCCATGAATAACTCTACATATTAATTAATAATGTATTTCATGTAATAATTATTTTTTATGAGAATATGATATTCTTATGAAAAACCAAATGGTGTTTTATAAAAATTAATTTCACATGAAATTTCATTGTAAAATGGTTTTTTAAATATTGAGTTAAATTTTTCATAGTTTTATACTTTGTATAAATTCTAGATAGTATCCTACTAAGATTTTTGATCACACCCCACTTTTACCTTTGGGAATTTTTAGATATGGGTTTTCTGGAATTAATTAGGTGAGGGAATCATGTATTTCTATAGCTTCTCTTGGTTGTCATCACCTTCTTATTGAGATAGATTGGTGGTGATAAATGGTCACATGGAGACTTGGATTTTTTCTTATCATGTATTATTTCAAGGTTTATCCTTTTTACCCGAAGTTATATTATACAAGGTTGTGCAATCTTCTTCTACATTGTACTCTAATTTTTATATCTCTTTTTGATAATTCATAGTACTTTTTGGGTTTTTTTGATCTCCAACTTATGGAGGGAAATCTCGAGTGATGTGTCACATCAACCAAAGTCGATTCATTAAAAAAATGGTATTAGATCAATTATAAAACCATAAGGGTTTATGAAAATACCTAAGTTTAGTTTGGGTTCCTTGGTATATAGGATTTAGGTCCTTCATAATTTGGTTAGTAAGAATGATAGGGTTCCTATTTGGTCGACTTCCATGTATGAACTCTAGTTGTCATGGGTGGTTTGGTATTTTTATCAAGATTTAGCTTAGTTTTTGAGTTTATTAGATTAAATTTCATTGATTTTTATTTAAAAAACCAGTTCTTTATTATTAATCCATATTTATTTCATATAATCCAGGTTCAATTTAAATTCTTATTGTTTGAAAGCTTTGGTTTGGTTTCTTGAATTTTTTTTATGATTCAACAATTTTCTATTAAGATAATTTGATATTGTGTTTTGTGTTTTTTAAATAATGCCTCATAGAAGACCTATTATTAATATAAGAGAGTAAGCTATAATACAAGTTCTAGAGGAGAATATTCTTGTAGATAATTCATTGGTGGAAGCCGTTATGTGCATTATATAGAAAATGGTTCAGGAAGGTGTTGAAAACTTATGATGAATTTTGGATCATGGCTCATAATTTACCAAGATGAATATACTTATCATCTATGGTGAAAAGGTACCCCATGAATCTAAATAGTGTCTTGAGAAAATTGAAAGGATCTTCCATTTTCTAAAAAATCAAGAGGACTCTAAAGTAGTTTTTTAAAATTTTATATTTGAACGACTTGGAATAAAATGGTGAGATTCCATCAGGAAATATATGATGTATGAGAATATTACTAGAAATTATTTCAAGATTATCTTTAACCAAAAATTCTCTCATGAAACATTATGAGTGGAAAAGACTCAGTAATTTCCATCCTTAGATCAAGGGAAGCATTCAATTATAGAGTATTCCACCCATTTAGATAATTTGGTTCACCTAGAAACCTAGAAATTTACTAATGAATACATTAAGGCTCAGAGGATCTATATGGTTATGAGGGATGATATACGGTGGATGGTGATTCTTTTATGTAGAAAAACCTTTGTTGAGGTAGTAGATAAAATAGTTATGGATGAGGTATATATAATAGGGAAAACGTGTTTAAGTGGAGATTCAATAACCGCTAGAGGTATACATGTTGTGTCTTCTTGTAAGAAATGTTAGCATAAGGGAAATAAATTTAAATCAAGACCGGTTTATTGGTATTCTTTGGGATAGTAGTAGGTAGTTTTCTATCTATATAGGATGCCTTGTTACACCAATCCTAACTACATAGAAGTACCCATGGAATTCCATCACTTTAGAAAATATGGTTATCTCATTCATTTTTGTAGAAATTTATATAAAGTATGTCGATATATATCTACACTCACAAAAAGATCTCAAGTTCATTCTAGTGCATAAAAGGGTAGTGGATCTCATCCTCATGACAAAGGGGATGCTCAGGTAGTAAAGAAAGCATTAAGAGGATCTAATACTATATGTCTTTTTACAGTAAAGTATGCACCATATGAATCTAAACAAGGGTGGGATACTATTATAGGTATGATGTTTATATCATCCTCTATGGTTTTTTATTTTTTTATATGAGTGTATCTCACTATTGTTTATCATATATGTTAATTGAAATGTTGGGCTTACATTATGAGTTTTTGTCATTCATGTTGGATATTTCCATGCCTTTGGGAAAGAGAATGGAATAGGGTTTTAAATTTCTCATGTGTATGATTATGAGGAACCTTGGAATTATCTTAGCTAATTCTATATTCTAAAGGTTAAATCCTAGATGAAGGATGGGTTTATGTTTTTATTTTCTAATCATTGAAGTGGAATTATGGAACTATGATGTATTGGGATTCAAGAATTATATTGTAGAAGTATTTCACCAATGACATTATGGTTAGAAGAATCATAAAATGTATATGGAATTGTGTTCATTTGTTTTCATTAAATTAAGAGATATGGAAACCATAATGGGTTTATGATTTTAATGTTGATCATAACTTTAAATTCTTAAATGATATTTTTAGGTTTTATGTTATGGGAGCTAATCAAGATTATGGATATTTTCGGACATATTTGTGGCAATACAACACATTGGTTTAGTATATGTTTTAGTGAAAATTTTATTTAATAAATAATTCCTTTACATAAGTTTAAAGGTAAGGATAAACTTTTGGGTTTATATAATCTTTGATTTTATGTTAATTATTGGTTATTATATTTTTGGGAATGCAAAATGGAAGGTATGGGATAACCTTTCTATTTCAAACATTTATTTAATTATAAATATTTTAAAATTATTTTAGAGTATTTTTATAATTTTTTTTTGAAAATTATTTAAGAATTATAGTAATATATTTTAGAAAAAAGAAAAATCGTAGGTCGGGAGAAAACCTGTGGCATTCGACAAGGACATGAGCCTTAAACCCACAACTAAAGGGTGAAAAGGGTTCATCACCTACCACTAACCTATTTGATTTCCTAGTTAGTGTGAAATAATTTTTCTTTGCTTAAATGATATAAAAGATGAAATATTAGTTCATTTTGGTAACCCTATATGATTAAGGTAAACATAAAATTATGGAATTTTATTTTAAGAAATAAAGGTTGAATTGTATTTTAGAAGAATATATGATTTTACTATGGATTTATGGAGATTTAAGTTATTTATAGAAATTTTTAGCCTACTTAGATGTTATATGTTTAGTGCGTGCACATTTTTGGATATAAATATTAAATTTATCTTCTATGTATATGTGATCAAATCCTTATGATTTTTGGGTTTTAATATTAGGTTTGAATATTTTTTGTGCACTTTTAAGTATTCTTATTCATTGAATAATCTAGTTGAATTTTGGATATTTCTATTTAATTTTTGGAGATTAAAGTATTTTTACTCACATGAAGGTTTATTATTTTTGGGAATTATCTTATCTTGTACTAACTATATTGGTTTTGGTTAATGTATAAATATATGAAGAATAAATTGTTTTTATTTTATGGATTTTGTGATATGTATAATTTTATTCTAGTGCTTCATGAATGAAAAAAATCTATACTCATCATTTGGAGAAAAAGATGAGTTTGTGGGGGAAATTGATTAAAGGATGAAACTCTACCTTTCAAGTAAGTATATTTCATTATGTTCTTAATATAGGCAGTAAAATAATTCCTCAAATCTAGGAAAAGGATTTTGGAACAAAAATAATATATGTTTACTTTTCATTCTAATAAATAACATTATCCGTTTTCTTTTCTTACCAATAAATAATTATCCTTTTAATTTATCATAGATTTATGGTTTTGTGATGATTAACTTTCTCATGACCATGTTCTCTATCACTTTCCATGATTCCATGGGAGTTAGTTTTATATTTTATATATTTGTTTCCACTTCCCACTTATGTTCTCCTCTATGGAAACCAATTATTTGTTATTCCATATGACATTCAGACTTCCCATTCTCTATTTTTAAGTGGTGGTTTTATTGACCCTTTTTACAAGGTCTGATTTCAAAAATGGTATTTTGAAAAGTCAAACTCTTATTACTAGGGTTAAGTTCAAATTTAAAGGATACAATTTATTTAATGAGGGATAATGTAATATACAATATTTTACATAATGAATTCTGTAATGTAAAAGATTCACAAAACCAAGCTTAAACAAAACAACACAATTTTATTATTTAAATGTGATAGTTATAACCTAGAAATTAAATTAGAGGGTATTAATATGATTAGAAAATTTATTAAATAAATATAAAGGTACAAATCAATAAAAATGTATTTAAATATTTATAGAAAATAATTTCACAGTTTTTAGTAAAGTCATTTTTTTCCTCAAAAAATATTTTTTCTTAGAAAATGTGTTTTAGGATCAAAATAAGAATGTAGATGCTCAATTACAAGAGGGGGGGGGGGGTGAATTGTGAGTTTAAAAACTTTCATTTTTATCCTTAAGGAAAACTATGTTTAAAAAAGTTAAACGAGGTAAATTCACAAGACCTCTTTTAGTTCTACAAACATGCTAGGTTCTGGAAATATGGTTCTTGAAATGAAAATTAAGGAAAGTGTACAAGGAAAAGATTCTAACTTAAAGTGTATTGAATCTTACTTATCAGATTTTACAAAAGAACAAGAAAGTATAAGAAGAATATAATTTCTTCCTTTACTAAAATCCAACAGAAATAAACATGAAACAAAAAAAGTAACAAGTATGAAATATTTTTACACAAAAAAGTAGGGTATCCAACAACCTTGGATAAAGTTCCATTGATTTATACTTTTGAAAAACTCAGTCTTACCCACACCAGGGTAAGCCCTTTATAGGAATATCTAAATCTGCCTTGCTATCCTCGCAATCCCTCGAACAGTAAGGTAGTCATAACCCTTTATCTCCCTATCTACAAAAGTACTCAAACTTTAAGGTACTTGACAGCTCTATCTTCCTATCCCTAGAAGTCCTCGATTGTACACAACAACAATCAGAGTTACATGAAGAAAGATGAATAAGGTGTTCAATACACACAAGGCATGCAAGTCTGTCTCTCTAGAAATCACTTCAGTAGCATGTAATCTCAAGAGTGATTGAGTTTGTTTTTTCAGTATTGAGCTCATTCAAATGACCTCCTATTTATAGACATTTCTCTAATAGTCATCTCCCTCTTCTAATGGTCATATTTTTCCTTGAATTTCAGAGGGACCTATACATGTGTCACTAAAAAAATGGTTAGTTAAAAATAGAATGTACGAATTCATTTCATAACTATAACATAGGTAAGTAAAATAAGGTTGTTTAACAAAGTCTATTTTTTGGAGTCTAGAAAAAAAATAAAAGTTTGGAGTCTAGGAAAAAATAATTTGGAGAATATAAATCATGGATATTCAGATTCTGTTTTACAAAGAATTCGGAACCTGAATTCTATAGACCTTAGAATCTGAATTCTAATGAATTTAGAATCTGAATTATTAGGAATTAGGCGTCTGAATTATGAGTAATTTTGAGTATGAATTATGAGGAATTGAGAGTCTAAATTCTGAGGAATTTAGAGTCTGAATTATGAGAAAATAAGAGTCGAAATTTCATATAATTCGGAGTCTAATTTTTATAGAATTCATAGTCTAGTCTTTAGAGAATTTAGAGTTTGAATTTCAAAGAATTTGGAGTCTGAATTTCAAAAAATTCAGAATCTGAATTCAGAACCTGAAATCAGAACCTGAAGACAAAATACTCTAAAACTAAGGATTTATAGGATTCTGAGGTTTTAAATATGAAACCAAATTTCATTCTTTAGAAATAAAAAGTGTTAGATTTATAGAAGCTATAAAACGAATAATTAAAACCTAGTTAAGGATAAAATTTCTTTGAGGAAGGAAAATTTTAATTATTAAGATAAATCTTAGGGAAAATATGATTTTCCTTAAGATAGAGTTTTTGTGATTTTCAAAACATAAAGAAATGTAAAATTTATAAGGAAACCTTATTGACTCAACAATATCCCCCTTTTTGGAAAGCACAAACATCCTTACGAAAAAGAATATAAGGACTTAGAAAATTTATTTATGGATGTAAAAGAAAAAACTTATATCCACACATTAAGAAACTCCTTTTCATAGGGTGGGGGAGGGGGTACATTGTTTTTGTAGTAAAAATTTTCATAATCAAAATTTTTGTAATCAAAATTTTTATAATCAAATAAGACCAGGAAGGGAAGCCTGCTGAGGAAAAATCTTTAAAGATAAAGGATACTGTGGATCTTGGAAAAAAAGATAAAGAAAATAAGAAAAGGAAGAAGTTTTTTAAAGTTGAGATAGTTCAATCCCTTCTCAAATGTGCTGAGAAATCCTTTGAACAATATTAGGTACCAGAATATTTTTTGAAAGAATCACTTCCTGTAACTCTGGGAAAGAATATAGTGATTCCATAACCAGATCAAGAAGTAGTAATAGTTCAAGAAGTAGAAGTGGTAGAATAGGAAGAAGAAGGGAGTGGTGATACAGATGACATGATAAGGAAAGTAGAGGATTATCATGAGAAGGAGAGTCCTTCTAAGAAACTTTCAATCCAAACTTTTGAAGTAGAGTATTTGAAACTTACTTCAATTGGAAAGAAGATAAGAGATATGAAGAAGTGAATAAGATATTTTAATAAGAAAGCAAAAATAATGATTTATTTAGCTAGAGGATGTTTTGGCATGTTCTGAGAAATAAAAGATTGAGGAAGATGTGGTTTTAGCTATCAGATAGTGAACATGAATCTCCAAAAGCACAAGAAATCATTCTGAGAGCCGATAAGGGAAAGAAGGTATTGGTGGACACACCTATTAAATTTGTGGTGAAAAAGAAAAGAGTTCGTGATTTATCTAAGAGGCAAGATGAAGAGATTGAAAAAAAATCCTCACCAACCAAAAACTCTAATTCAGAATCATCCTCTCTTGGACATGATTTTATGGTACAGTCTTTGAAAAATTTGGTTGATACCATTCCATTATTCCCAAGTATAGATTCAAGATGCCAATTACTTCAGCATTTGGTCAATTATAAATCAGATTCAATTTCAATGCTTATGGATAAATTTGTCATACTTGAGGTAGATTATAAATCTTTTCTCTTTGGTTATGAGGCTCATAAAAGATCATGAAAAAATATTACCAGTTGGTCAAGAAATATAGTCAAAGATCTCAATGTATTTGATGGATTTCAAGATAATGTGAAAGATGATTTTGACACCAAATATGGAAGGCTTAATGATCTTACTAAGAGCTGCGAGGAAAAACTAACTCTCAAACAAACAAATCGGAAGTAAGAAGTCAAGGAATTTAATAGAAAGCTTAATTCAGTGGTTATAAATTAGAAGAGAGAAAGGGATCTCAGAATTGAGTTTGAAGAAAATCTTGTTTATCAATAAGATATAATAACCCAGTTCTTATTCTTGAGGTATGGGTTTTTTATTTTCGTTTTTCCTTAAGTGATTTTTTTAGAAAACAAGGGAAATTTTGGAAAAAAATCCCAAATTTATGGGTACACGCCCTATACTTTTGTACAAACACAGTGTACTTCAGCTGTGGGAGATGAGAAGGCATGGTGCATAGGTTTGTCAGTAAAAACAAACTACACACCGTGTACATCTATATACAAGCCATGTACTTTGGTCATGTGGGACAAAAACATAGGGCGTGTAGACTTGTCGGTGATTCAGGATGTAATAACTATCTACACACTGTGTACTTAGTATTACACGTCGTGTAATCAGTCGGCAGATGAACAGGGTGACGGTGAAAAGTAGCTACCAGAGGAATAGTTAAAACAGAAATTACACGCCATTTACTTTCAAAGTACACGCCGTGTAGTCATGAAAATTTATTTAAAATAGGCAGTAGCCTCCTCATTTGACAGAGGAGGCAGAACGCTCATTTGGAGCTCGGGAGAGAGGGATGAATCTTGGATGAGCTCTCGACTACACATCGGGAATCAGATTCTTCCACCGCCAGTCACATTTGAACCACGCGGGTGAGTTATTCCATCTCCGTGAGTCTTTCTGGACAATTATTCCTATAAAAGAAGTTATTTGAGTTTGAACGGGAAATATTTTATCCTAGATCTACACCATTCTTGGTCGTTTTAGGAGGTTTATTTCACGTATATCGATTAGTAGAGATTGAGGTAGGTGGTCTGGTGTTTATTTCCAACTATTGAGTCGATTTTTTGTACTGTTGTGCTACGTGCCCATGTTTGGGGTGTCGTATGGATGAGGCCTTAGCTAATAAGATATCTAGAATTTCATAGATAATCTAATGATAAATATAAACTATTATTTGGGATCATTGCTTGGATCCAGGGCCACCCCATGGGTGCGTTCCTCCGGTTTAGCCGTTTGGCTAGGATACCTGAGGGTTTTCCATATCTATAACATGTTTTATGTTTTCTTGAGGGGAACTTATATGTATTTCTTTCTATGTATTGTGATTGGACCGGTTTCTTGCATAGCCTGAGGGCAGTGTTGTTTTTAGCCTGTGGGAAGCATTTTTTAGCCTGAGGGTAACGTTTCTTATGCCTGTGGGCAGTACCTTCTGTGCCTACGGGCAATATCTCGTATACATGTGGGCACTATTTGTTAATCCTGAGAGTAGTCACCTTTGGGTTTCAATTTTGTTTACTTGAGGGTAAGAATATTCATGTCTAAGTAAAATGTTTACTTTGAATATTCACTATGGTGATTTCACTTGTTGTACTTTCCAAGCAAAAGCACAAGCTTGTAAGTAATAAATAATTATTAAAATGGTAATGTAACTTGTATAGCTAGTTAATTTTGAGTACTGATGAGTTTACTACATTTTATTATTGCACACTGCTGTTGCACATTTTCACTGACAGTTGGGATCGGGCCTTTGGTAGTTGCCTACTGGGATTTATTTCTCACACCCTATTTTGGTCATGTCTTGGGCCCAAACAGATTATATTTTTGTAGGTGTTGATAAGGTAAAGAGTCCCTATATAGGTACTTGATTATTGCAAAGGAGTAGGAGAGTATAGGACCGAGATTAGGCTTGTGATGCTGCTGAGTTTCTACTGCACTATTTTGTTTTACTTTACTGTACTTGTAATTTGTATTGGATTATTCAAGATTGCAGTGTATCCTATTTTGGATTCTTTCTTAGACTTAGAGACATATTGCATCATCATATATATATGACTGTTGTTATCTTTTACTTCTATACTGTTATCCATTTCAGTTTGGTACTGTTTACTGCTTCCGTTTTTTGTATGTTTATATCTATTTTCACTGCGCTACACTTTGACAAATGAGGGAATAATTTCCCTACTATCAGACCTAGGCCCTCACTGCTAGTCGGCAGCCTCTGGAATTTAGGGAAATGCGCTTGAGGTCAAGTGACCAATCGGGTTCGGGGCACCCGTGAGTTGCACCCGAATCTGGGACATTACAAAGTGGTATTAGAGGGGATTTATTTTCTTTGAATTACTGTTTGGAGCCTATAGTCATGGATAGGATGGAATTGGTAATTGGTAATAAGATGTTCCTGCGAGTAGCTAACCCGTGTATAGGGAAAATCCAATCTACCTCGTTAAATTGCAATTTTTCTATTTTGAAATTTTATAATTGACATGATTTCCACTTTTGGGTGACACACATGTGTTGTGCTATTTATATTTTCATACTGTGTTCTATTTAGTTGCAACCTGAGGAGATGATGTTATGCCATCTCACGCATCATTTAGGCACATGATATAATTACATGCTATACTTAGTTTCAATGCCATGTTGGTGAATTAGAAATTTCAAGTTGTTGTGATAGATGTTGTGCTATTAAATTCATGATATTGTGATAGGTACCTTGTTAGAAATACCTACTATTTGATAGGGTATTGGTACATGTTACAGTTGAGTTTTTGGATGTGAAACGTTGGTTCTTGACAAGTATGGGCTCTCTTGGACAAGAATTTAGCGGATCATGATATTTCCTTTTGTTGTTTTTTGTATTATAAAGTGAAAGTTCAGGTGTTAAAATTTAATTCACGGGGAGTATGGGCCCCCACAGATCGGAATTTGGCATACTGACACTTGAAATTAATGAAAAAGGGGCTCTAGAGTAGTTTTTGAGGTGTACTGTCTAGAAACCCAGACAAAAGGGTGTGTGGTTCAAGGAACACATGCCATGTACTCTTCTGTTCAGGAAGAAATGAAAAAAATTTAAGTGAACGCCCTGTACTGTAATTACGCATCGTGTAGTCTCTAACCATTTCATAGGCCATGTGGGCGGAGACACGATATAGGGAATGTCTTGCGGGAACATGCCTTGTTCACTTTGAACACGCTATGTAGTGTCAGCTGAGTAGTTGGCCGTGTCGCTAATAACACGGGTCAGTTGGGGCTTCTTAGTATACACCGTGTCCATCTAGAACACGCCATGTAGTGTAACCTAGGTATACATGCCGTGTCACTAACAAACACGGGCTGGTGAAGCTTGACTAGTACATGCCGTGTTCCTGTGGGACACACAGTTTAGTTTTGACCAGGGAGAGACCGTGTGGATTTGGCCATGTGGCCAGGGGAAAAAAAGTGGTGTACACACCGTGTGTGGGTGTAACATGCTGTGTATTTAGGGTTGAGTCACAGCTAGACCAGCATCAGAACATGACCATGTAAGGGATTAAGGGTACATGTCGTGTGGACTTTATAAATGTTGTGCAGTCTCTTTTTTCTAGTTCTTGTGTTTTGTTTCCTTTTTTTTCATGGGCACTTTTAATAGGACAAAATAACCTCGACGGTAAATTAAGATAAGTTGTGTGTTTGACCTTGTAGATTCATTCCACTGAGACGACCATGAGTTATACGCCAAGAGAGTGGCAACGATTATACTCCAGAGATGGTAGGCCATGGGCTACCGATGGATCCTCTAGCGGAGCTAGATGCGGAACCAGCCATTATACCAGACAGAGGTGCAGATGTGTAGTTCTGTGAAGGCTTTATGAGGTTTATACAGACCTTCCTAGGAGCACTGCTGGATGCCACATCTATGGCAGATATGACTCGTATATTTCAGCAGTATCATCCACCTAAATTTTCAGGGTATGGCGGACCACAGGCTGCGGAGTCTTGGATGGGTTCTATGCAGACTATCTTCGAGCATCTAGAGATGACTCTTGGGTGGAGGGTCAAGCTCGCTACATACATGTTGTGTGATTCCACCAAGATATGGTCGGATGTTACCACCCAGACCAAGAATCACCGAGACATGGCGTTGGAAGATTTTCAGGCAGTCTTTTATGAATTTTTCTTTTTAGAGACGATGAGGGCAGATCGAGCTTGAGAGTTCATGAATCTACGCCAGGGCGCTATGTCAGTGATGGAATATTCTGCCCGTTTCACTGAACTACAATGCTTCGCACCTGTTTTGGTGATAGATGAGGCATTGAGGGCTCGACGCTTTGAGGATGGCCTTCGATATGACATCCAAGTACTGGTGAATTTTTTCAAGTTGACTACAGTGCACACTATTGTGAACCAGGCACTGATTACAAAGAGGAACCTATTAGAAGCTAGTGGTGTAGGACATTGTGGTTCGACACCAGTTTCTGGTACTATTTCAACTGGTAAGAGGAAGAGACAGATGGATTCCTCTCAGAGTGGCATTACTAGCTAGAAGATTTCTTCAGGTGGCCAAGTCATGTGCTACCGGTGTGGTAGAGAGGGGTACAAAATACCTCAGTGTCCATGTGACCCAGTGGAGTTCCATGCTTGCAGTAGGATGGGTCATCTCCAGTGTTTTTATAGGGAATTTCCACCAGTGGCTAGTGAGAGGGGTTCTGTGCAGACTCTTCATGCGGGAGTAGGGCCAATGGCTTCTTACCAGTCATGGAATTAGAATACGTTAGAGCATTCAGGCCAAGGTGGTGGTCCTGACCATGGTAGCTAAACACCAAGATCTCAGAGACAGTAGGGCGGGTCAGCTCAGGGTAGCCAGACTGTGTCGTAGGGCTGCAACACTGGGCTAACATATGCAGTGCAAGAGACCCAACATGAGGAAGATCCCAAAACTTCCACTGTTAGAGGTACTATTCTAGTTGCTTCTGTTATGTCTTCAGTACTTTTTTATATTAGAGACATAGCTTTATATCTGCACCCGTTGTAGAGAGACTTGGGCTCTTTTTTTCTACATCTTCTGATTTTATGACGCTAGACACTCTGTTGGGGATTAGAACGGCAGGTGTGTATCAGTGTAGGGAGTGCCCCTAGAGGTTGGAGGGTTTCACTTTCTATGGGACCTCTATGTATTAGATATGAAGAGCTATGACGTCATTCTCAGGATGACCTGGTTGGTACCCTTCTGAGCCTTTATATATTTCTATCGTCGTAGGGTGAGTTTCACATCATCAGAGGGAAAAGATTTTCTATACAAGGGAGAATGAGATGTCCAGGCGAGCCGAGCTAGACCCAAGCGTCATGGGCGAGGTGGAGTGATAGCCTAGATTGTGAGTTTATATCTGGATGACCAGGGAACTTGTAAGAAGTATTTCCCTCAAGTAGTTTATCGTTTCAAGGATATATTCCCAATTGACTTTTCAGGTCTTCCTCTAGAGTGAGAGGTGGATTTATCTATTGAGCTTGTTCCAAGAGCAGCACCGGTTCCCATTACTCCTTATAGGATGGATACACCCGAGTTGTAGGGGATCAAGAAATAGTTAAAGGAGTTACAGGGAAAGGGTTTCATCAGATCTAGTACTTCTCCTTGGAGTTTGCCTATCCTATTTGCAAAGAAGGTGGACAATACCCTCAGAGTATGCATGGATTATTAGAAACGGAACCAGTTTACAGTTAAGAACCGATATCCCTTGCCAAGGATTGATGATATTTTTGATCAACTTCGCGGAGCATGAGTGTTCTCAAAGATTTAATTGAGATCCGGATATCATCAGTTACACATTAAATGATCATACATACCACTTAAATATTTTCGGAGCATATATGGTCTATACGAGTACTTGGTCATGCTATTCGGACTCAAGAACGTGCCAACATTTTTCATGGATCTAATGAATCGGGTGTTCCACTCATATCTAGATTCTTTTTTTCTAGTCTTCATGGATGATATCTTGGTGTACTATCACACTCGACACGACCATGCCACCCATCTTGGGATCATACTGAGTACACTGAGAGAGAATCAATTATATGCTAAGCTCTCAAAGTGCCACGTTTGGATGGACCATATACACTCCCTGGGTCATATTATCTTTGAGGCAGGAGTTGCAGTAGACCCAGAGAAAGTGAGAGCACTAGTTTCCTGGGAGCAGCCTAAGAACGTGTTTGAAATACAAAGTTTCTTAGGGATATCTAGTTACTACATGTGGTTTATATAGTAATTCTCCCCCTTAGTAGTGCTGTTGATGGGTTTGACTAAGAAGGTTGTGAAGTTAGTTTGGTCATAAGCTTGCGAGACAGCCTTTCAGGAGCTGAAGGGAAGGTTAACATTAGCACCAATCTTGATACTTGCAGTGCAAGGTAGGAGCTGTACAGTTTACTATGATACATCAAGTATTGGGTTGGGAGGAGTGTTTATTCAAGGAAATTGAGTAGTTGCATACGGGTCTCAGTAGTTGAGGCCAAATGAGACGAATTACACGATGCATGGTATCGAGTTGGATGCAGTTGTTCATGTGTTACGATGTTGGAGACATTATCTATTGGGAGAGAATTTTGTGGTATTTATGGACCACAAAAGTCTAAAATATACCCTTACCCAGCGTGACTTGAATTTGAGATGGGGAAGGTGGGTTGAATACCTTCAGTCCTTCGACTTCGATCTTGCCTATACACCTGGTAAGGGTATCGCAGTTTCTAATGCACTAAGTAGGAGGACTCAGTTACAGGCAGTGAAAGAGGCCATCGGTGAGTGGAAACTCATGGCTTTGTTCTATGAGATGCATTTGGAGGTGCGCGATAGTCAGGGACAAACCTATCTTTCTTCCTTAGCTATGAATTCTACCCTCCTGGATAGAGTGATGATGAGAGAACTATCTAATTCGAAAGGATTAGTCCTACGGAAGTTGGTGGAAAGTGAGGACCCTCCTCATGGTTGGACGATAAGTGATGATGAGATAATATATATCCATGTACGAGTGTGGGTTGCAGTGGATATACACGAGGAGTTAATGTGGGAGTTTCATGCTTCATCTTGGGCAGTGCATCTCGAAGTTACCAAAATGTACCGTGACTTGAGGGGTCAGTATTGGTGGTCGGGTATGAAAAGAGAGGTAGCTGGTTTTGTTACGAGATGTTCCACCTGTCAGTAAGTGAAGGTGGAGCATCAGAGGCCAGCCAGACTGTTACAATAGTTACCCATCCCGGAGTGGAAATGGAATGATGTCGCGATGGACTTCGTGATAGGGTTTCCAAGGTCACCTCAAGGCTGTCACGACCCGTCCTCGGGGCCCGTGCCGTGACTACCCCAAGCCCGCCTTCCATAGGCCAGGGGCTGGCGACTAGCACCAAGGCGTAAAATCCCGGTAAACAGGGAAGGCATTGCCTTTATAAGTAACAACCACACAGAGTCAGCAAGCGGAAAGTAAAGTGCAGAAAAGTAAAGGGGGCCGGAATACAAGCCCAACTGTAAAGTACAACTGAAAAAGTAAAGAACAGCAACTGAAGAAAAGACGGCGGCCTCGTGTCGTCCACTGGCAATCCCACCTGAAGGGTGGGTACAGATAGCCTCCAGGCTCCTCGGGTCCCACGTCCGCTCTGAGCACGTCCCGCCCGGTGGTCCACCTCCAGGTACCGTCCTGCTCCACGCCCCAACCGTGATCAGCGCTGTCCGTCGTCTGCAACCAACACAACAAGGTGCGGGCATAGCCCGTGCAGGGGTGAGTATAAGCTACTCAGTAAGGACCCCGAGACCCCCGAAGGTCTCCCAAAATCCACAGAGGATATAACACAAAGGAAAGATGCAATCACGAAGTAACATCTGACTCGACTTAGGTATATGCCCATACATATACCTAAGTCCCCAATTCTAGCTCTGCTCACGAGCTCCCGAACAACTCAATCCACAAAGGAAAGCAAGACTCAAATCCACAAGGAGAGTAAAAAGTAAATCCACAAAGGATAGTCCAACACAAACCACAAAGGAGAGTAACATAAGATTCAGCTCAACCAGGTATACTTTTTCAGATGACGTCAAAGATGATCACTGATCCATCTAAGTCGTCGGACCCACGAAGGATCGATAGGTACTAACCCCCGCAAAAGACCCACGTAGGATCGGGCTCACACAGAACCTGTAGGCAGTGGCTCACACAGAACCGGTAGTAAGGACCCACATAGGATCGGGCTCACACAGAACCTGTAGCACTGATCCACGTAGGATCGCTGAGTGCAGTAGTCGACGCAGTCCACTGAGGATCTCTGCACAGTCGTCGCCGCAGTCCACGAAGGATCTCTGCTCTGCCGTCGTCGCAGTCCACTGAGGATCTCTGCTCTGCCGTCGTCGCAGTCCACGGAGGATCTCTGCTCTGTCGTCGAAGTCACAGCCAGCGCTAGGGTTCCCGCACAAAGCGAGCTCGTTTAGGAGGGTCCGCTCCACGAGCCGAGAGGCTGATACATCAACTGACACGTAGTCCGAAGTTGATGTATCCAAAAGTTCCGTATCGACAACAGGATCTCAACGCAACAGACGGCGCGTCAATCGGACGCCCGGTCTGAGAGTTATTGGCATTTTCGTCCCAGGGGCCCGGTTGGTTTTTAGGGAAAAACCAACCCGACCGTACTCCGCCTGTATCCGATCCTCGGGCGGAGTATGCCAAAAGTTCCGTCTCACTTAGAGAAAACTACCATAGCTGACGGTACGTCGATCGGACGTCCGTAGCTCAAGTTATGAGCGTTTCCGCTCCGAGGGCCCGGTTGGTTTCGTGTATGAACCAACACGGCCGAACCCAAAGTCTTTCGAAACCTTGAGTGTAATACACCGAAACGACCGTCTCGATCCAAGGATCGCATAGCCGCTGACGGTTCGTCAATCGGAGGTCCCAGGCCCAAGATATGGGCGAAAGACCGAAGAGGGCCCGAAACGGCGGTTCTGGGCCCGGGGCGACCCGGCCCGAACCCCCCCCTGGGTCGGCCGAACCGGGTCGGCCCGAACCGGCTCGGCCGGGTCCGGCTCGGCCTGGGCGCGGCCCGGCCGACCGGACCGGCCGGCTCAGCTTCGGCCGAGCGGCCGAAGGAGGGCGCCGCGGGCTTGACCCGCGGCTCAAGCGAAACGCGGCCCCGCGGGGGGGGGGGCCGCCTGTCACGCGGACGCGGCCGGGCCGCCGCGTCCGTTCCCGGTTCCGCGCGGCCGCAGAACCGGCCGCCGCCGCCGCGGCTTCAGCCGCGGCGGAAGTTCTCCACGGCGGCGCGCCGGGCGCCGCCGCCTCCGGTCACCGGCGCCGCCGCGCCGGCGACCCGCGCCGCCGCCACCTTCCGCGGGCCGCCGGAGCTGCTCCGATGGCCCGTTTTGCCTCCCGTCTGCGCCATTGTTCCTCCCGGGACGCGTCCTCCACTGCGGAATCAATAAATGGCCCTTGCGTCGTGCTTTTGCCGTCGCCCGCCAAATCCGCACAAAAAGGAAGATCGGCGGAGGGTTGCCGGGTCTTGTTCGTTAGACCCGCACCCTCCGCGTTAGTCATAAACAACGGGAGAAACAAGAAACGATCAAATCAACAATTTTAAATAAATTTAAAATTGTTCTGTGATCGGTTCCTTATTTTAAAAGAAATAAAACCATGGGAAAGGAAAATATTTCAAATCAACCCTTACCTCGCAGCTGTCGTTGCCGAACGAGGGATCGTCGCGGGATTGCTCGTCGCGGAAGAAGGGGGATCGTCGCGTCGTCGCGGTATCCGGCGTCGCGTCGCCAATCTACGGATCAAGATCAAACGGATTTAATTAATTTAAATCCGTTGATATCGAAATTAAAAAGGGAGAATTCAAACGATTCGTTTCTCACCTTAGTTGTCGAACGAAGATCGGCTGCGGAGGTAGGGGCGTCGCCGAAGAACGTCGCGGGTAAGGCTCGTCGACGTCGCAGATCTCGGTGTGCGTCGTCGAATTTCGGTCACCGGCGTTCTTCGCGTTCTTCGCGTTCTTCGCGTTCTTCGTGTTCTTCGCGTTCTTCGCGTTCTTCGCGGGGAGATGAAGAAACAAGATCCTCTCAAATCCTTTCAAAGGATTTTTAGGTTGGTCTTATTTTATAAACATGCCAACACACGAAACCGGTTAAGAAACGATCCATCAATTCGAAAGAAACGACCCATTTAATTCACGAAAGAAACAGTCCATTTAATTCACGAAATAAACCGCCCAATTAAATGGTCTGTTAAGAATTTAAGAAAACGCGTCGGTTGACTTTTCAGTTACCTTGACGGGTTTTCACGGGTGCGTTACTTAGCGAAAGAAACGACGGGGCTCGTGCGGGCCCTGCCTCACAAATATCCTACCAAGGGGGTAGGATATTTCTGGATAGCATCCTATCCAGTTCAAATCAGTTCAAGCTGCCTTTAAGTGGCTTCAAGTGTCTTCCAAGCAGCTTAAGTGAAATAAAATAAAGTTGTCGCACAAACTTTATTTTATTTCTGACTTAAAGCCGCAAAATTTAAAAACCACGTCTGAGCAAACGCAACTCCGGAAGAGGCGTTTCTAAGCAAATACCGGCGCTGCGATTTCATCGGTGCCCTCAGAATTCGATTCCGGGCACCGGTTCAAAAGATAGAAAAACCCGCTCGTCCGTTCACTGAACGTACCCGAGCCAAACTTCGGAAATTGATTCCAGGCACACCGGGCCTCGGAATCAGGTGCCGTCTGAAGCTGCGCTCTTGAAAAATTCCAAAGAAAATTAAGAAAAAAATTTCCTTGAAATTTGCGGGTCTTTACATTACTCCCACCTCAGGGCTTTACGTCCCCGTAAAGATACATCAAAAACTAGGGGAACAAATGGGGGTACTGAGCACGCATCTGAGCCTCCCGCTCCCAAGTGCTCTCCTGGAGGTTCCCGTGCTGCCATCTGACCCGCACAAGAGGAATCGACCGCCCACATAGGACCCGCTCCTGTCGATCCTCGATCTCCACTGGGACCTCCGCAAAAGTCTCCCCCTCGTCCACGTCCAGCTCCCCAAAGTCGATGATGTGCGTCGGGTCGTGCACGTATCTCCTCAGCTGAGACACGTGGAAGACGTCGTGCACCCGGTGCAACTGAGGTGGTAGAGCCAGGCGATAAGCCACCTCTCCTATCCTGCTGAGGACCTGGAAAGGCCCGATGAAGCGTGGAGACAACTTGCCGCCTCGGCCAAATCTCCGTAAACCACGTCGAGGTGAGACACGCAAAAAGACGTGGTCGCCATCCTCGAACTCTAGTGGCCTCCGCCTCCTGTCAGCATATGACTTCTGCCGGCTCTGAGCTGTCCTCATCCTCTCCTGGATGATCTGGACCTTCTCTGTCGTGGCTCGGACCATCTCTGGTCCCACGAGTGCTGACTCCCCAGGGTCTGTCCAGCACAACGGTGATCTGCAGGGTCTGCCGTACAATGCCTCGTATGGTGCCATCCCGATGGTGGAGTGGTAGCTGTTGTTGTACGCGAACTCCACCAAGGGTAGGTGGTCCTCCCAGCTGCGACCAAAGTCGAGAACACATGCACGGAGCATGTCCTCGAGTGTCTGTATGGTCCTCTCCATCTGACCATCCGTCTGAGGGTGGAAGGCTGTGCTCAGATGGAGCCGCATCCCGAACGCCTCCTGCAACCCCTTCCAAAGCCGGGAAGTGAAACGAGCATCTCGATCGGAGACGATAGACGATGACACACCGTGAAGCCGTACGATCTCCTGAACGTAAAGACGTCCCAAGCTCTCCACTGAGCCCTGCTCTCTGATGGGTAAGAAGTGTGCCGACTTGGTGAGTCGGTCGACAATCACCCAAATGGAGTCGTGACCTCTGGAAGTGTGTGGAAGTCCAGTCACGAAGTCCATAGATATGGCATCCCACTTCCACTCCGGGACCTCCAAGGGCTGCACCAAGCCTGCTGGTACCTGATGCTCTGCCTTCACCTGCTGGAAGGTGATGCATCGCGAAATGAACTCTGCCACAGCTTTCTTCATGCCCGGCCACCAGTGCTGTCGTCTGAGATCCTGGTACATCTTCGCCACTCCGGGATGTACCGCCAAGGGAGAAGTGTGAAACTCTCTCAGCACCTCCTCTCGTAAAGCGACTGGTACGAAGGTACGTCCTCTGAAAAGGATGTCGTGCTCTGCTCCAAGGGAGAAACCATCAGGCGCCTGACCTGAGGATATCAGTGCACGCCGGGTCTCACAGTCAGCGTCCCCACGCTGAGCCTCTCTGACCCGCTGTAGAAGTGGAGGAGAGACTGTGAGAGACTGAAGAAAGGCTGCTCCGTCTCTATCCACAAAGGATATCTACAAGGAGGCTAGCTGCTCCGTCGCCTCCTCAAGTAGCTGAATGCCCGTCCTCCTGCTGAGGGCATCGGCTACCACGTTCCCCTTCCCAGGAGTATAGACTATCTCAAAGTCATAGTCCTGGAGGAACTCAAGCCATCTCCGTTGTCTCAGGTTCAGGTCCTTCTGAGAGAAGATATACCTGAGACTCTGGTGGTCAGAAAATACTGTGAAGCGCTCGCCCATCAGATAGTGCCGCCAAGTCTTCAGAGCGAAGACCACTGCTGCTAACTCCAGGTCATGAGTGGCGTAGTTCTGCTCATGCGGCCTCAACTGACGTGATCCGTAGGCGATCACGGCCCGCTCCTGCATTAGGACGCACCCGAGTCCAGTCCCTGATGCATCGCAGTAAACTACGTATCCAACTCCCTCCTCAGGCAACCTTAAGATAGGTGCGCTGGTCAATCTCTGCCTCAGCTCCTGGAAGCTCTGCTGACATCTGTCTGACCACACGAAGGGTTTCCCCTTCTTCGTCAACGCTGAGAGTGGTGCCGCAACTCTAGAGAAGTCTGGCACGAATCACCGATAGTATCCCGGTAGGCCCAAGAAGCTCCGAACCTCTGTCACGCTCCTGGGTGGCTCCCAAGCTAGCACTGCCTCGATCTTCGCGGGATCCACTGCAACTCCCGCCTCAGAAATGACGTGCCCCAAGAAATGGACCTCACGTAACCAGAACTGGCATTTTGAGAGCTTGCCATAAAGCTGGTGCTCTCGGAGTGTGTCTAGCACAACTCGCAGGTGGTAGGCATGCTCCTCCTCAGTCGTCGAGTATACCAAAATTTCGTCAATGAAGACCACGACAAATCGGTCGAGGTATGGCTGGAAGATCCTGTTCATGAGGCTCATGAACACTGCTGGAGCATTGGTTACGCCGAACGGCATAACCAGGAACTCATAATGGCCATACCGACACCTGAAGGCCGTCTTCTGCACTTCCTCGTCTCGAACTCTGAGCTGATGATAGCCTGACCGGAGGTCTATCTTTGAGAACCACCTCGCTCCCTTGAGCTGATCGAAGAGGTCATCAATCCGTGGCAGCGGATACTTGTTCCTCACTGTCACCTGGTTCAGGCGACGATAGTCGACACACAGTCGCAAGCTCCCGTCCGCCTTCTTGGCGAACAAAATCGGGGAAGCCCAGGGTGAAACACTGGGTCGGATAAACCCCTTGCTCTGCAAGTCCTCCAACTGTACCCGCAGCTCTCGAAGCTCGGCGGGGGCCATCCGATATGCTGGAGTAGATATCGGGGCTGTCCCGGGGTACAAGTCGATGTAAAAGTCTACCTCTCTACGAGGAGGTAGCCCTGGAACGTCATCGGGAAAGACGTCCACATACTGGTCCACCACTGCAGGAAAAGCTGGACTCCGCACGTCCACTGCTCCTTGGATGAGGCTAGCCAACTGATGAGAGATGGGCTGCACTCTCCTCCGCGGAAGTCCATCCTGTGCTGCAAAGGTTACCTTCTCGCCGGTGAAGGTAAACCTGCTCCCGTCGGTGCGAACACATCGCACCTTGCGCCTAAAACAGTCGATCTGGGCATGAACCGTGGATAGCCAATCCATGCCCAAGATGACGTCGTAAGGCCTCGACGCCGCTACAAGGAGATCCCAGCCGAAGCTCTCGCCTCCTAGAGTAAGCTCACACTGCCGGCACCAGTGCGTAATCGTCGAGTCTGCTCCCGTAGGAGTCTCTAGCCGTAAGGATCGAGCCAACAGCTCAGTCGGAATCTCCGAGCTCCGAACAAGGGCAGAGGCTATGAAAGAGTGACTCGCTCTTGTGTCTATAAGTACTGCAGCAAGGGTGGAATAGACACAGATCGTACCTCGAATCATCTCTGGCATGTCGGGGTCGTAGGCCTCCACTGCCTGAAGCTGGGCCTGCCCCTGCCCACCAGCTCCCTGTGGTCGAGGTGGCCCTCCTGGTGGTGGTGGGGGTAGAGCCTGGAAGCGTCGCACACCACCCGCTGCTCGGCCAGCTCCTCTGCCTCGTTCGCCTCCTCCCTGCGGACCGCCACGGTCGACCCTCTGCCTCTGCCTGGGTGGCCCCTCCACCGTCTGCTGCTCCTCTGATCGGCGAGTCGGGCAGTCACGAGCCATGTGACCCTGCCCGCCGCAGGAGTAGCACAGCCTGCCTCTCGGAAGGCTGGCACTCCGCTGTGTGCCTCGTACTGCTGAGCCGGTGTCCTGAGGCCGTCTGCGTGGGGGTCTGGTCTGCCTGGACCCGAGAGTCATCCGTCAGCTACCTGCTGTCGAAGACTCAGCTACCTGCCACCCTGCGCTAGGTCTCGCCGCTGAAGAAGGCTCTGCCAGGAAGCTCTCGATCAGGAGGGCTCGCTCCAGCACTCCCGCCTAAGTCAGAATGCTGAGGGAGATCAGCGACGCCCGAATCTCCTGTCGCAAGCCCTGCTCGAAGGTCCGGGCCCGGAAGAAGGGGTCCCGTACCATGTCGGTCGAGTAGCGAGATAGGTCAGTGAACCTCGCCGCGTACTGAGCGACCGTCATGCTGCCCTGGCGCAGCTGGAGAAGCTCCTGGATGCGCACCGCTCGGAGGGTGGCCGGGACGAACTCAGAGTGGAAGAGGCTCTCGAAGTCCGCCCAGAGCAAGGATGCCTCATCGTGAACCTGGAGCATCAGGCTCCACCATCGTCCCGCCGCCGCCTGCAGGAGGCTCGCCGCGAGGATCACCATGAGATCCGCTGGTGTCCTCACTAGCCTAAAGATCCGTACCACCGCCTCTAGCCAGTCCTCGGCGGCCTGGGGGTCCGCCTCACCGCGAAACCTGGGCGGTCGCTGGCTCTGAAACTCATGCAGTGCCCTGAGGCGACGTGCATCGTCAGCGTCTGGTACTGGTAGCATCGGTGGCTCGGCGGGTAAAGCTACCGCCGGTGCCACTGCTGGCAAAGGGCCCTGCACCAAGGCCTTGTCGCTCGGTAGGCTGCCGTCGCGCCCTACACTCGGAACCCTAGCTGGCTGTCATCGCGGGGCCATCCTGAAAAGGAGAACAAGAGCACCACAGTCAGAACAGTATACCTGGTGAGCTGGCACAAGTAATCACAAGGAAAACTTGAGACTTTCATAAAGCAGATTAGTATACCCGGTGAGCTGACATAAGTAATCACAAAGAAAACTTGAAACACACACGCAATCAATGTTTTCATGCATTAAGTCGGAAATCAGGAGTCAGGGTCCTGGTGTACGGATACGTCGGCCGCCGCACCAACACTGGGCTCCCTGAACTGATAACCACACTCAATACACTAAACACTATTGCTTCATATAGAAAGAAAGGACGATCAGAGTCTGCGGTAGAACCGACCACCTCTGATACCAATTTGTCACGACCCGTCCTCGGGTCCCGTGCCGTGACTACCCCAAGCCCGCCTTCCATAGGCCAGGGGCTGGCGACTAGCACCAAGGCGTAAAATCCCGGTAAACAGGGAAGGCATTGCCTTTATAAGTAACAACCACACAGAGTCAGCAAGTGGAAAGTAAAGTGCAGAAAAGTAAAGGGGGCCGGAATACAAGCCCAACTGTAAAGTACAACTGAAAAAGTAAAGAACAGCAACTGAAGAAAAGACGGCGGCCTCGTGTCGTCCACTGGCAATCCCACCTGAATGGTGGGTACAGATAGCCTCCAGGCTCCTCGGGTCCCACGTCCGCTCCGAGCACGTCCCGCCCGGTGGTCCACCTCCAGGTACCGTCCTGCTCCACGCCCCAACCGTGATCAGCGTTGTCCGTCGTCTGCAACCAACACAACAAGGTGCGGGCATAGCCCGTGCAGGGGTGAGTATAAGCTACTCAGTAAGGACCCCGAGACCCCCGAAGGTCTCCCGAAATCCACAGAGGATATAGCACAAAGGAAAGATGCAATCACGAAGTAACATCTGACTCGACTTAGGTATATGCCCATACATATACCTAAGTCCCCAATTCTAGCTCTGCTCACGAGCTCCCGAACAACTCAATCCACAAAGGAAAGCAAGACTCAAATCCACAAGGAGAGTAAACAGTAAATCCACAAAGGATAGTCCAACACAAACCACAAAGGAGAGTAACATAAGATTCAGCTCAACCAGGTATACTTTTTCAGATGACGTCAAAGATGATCACTGATCCATCTAAGTCGTCGGACCCACGAAGGATCGATAGGTACTAACCCCCGCAAAAGACCCACGTAGGATCGGGCTCACACAGAACCTGTAGGCAGTGGCTCACACAGAACCGGTAGTAAGGACCCACATAGGATCGGGCTCACACAGAACCTGTAGCACTGATCCACGTAGGATCGCTGAGTGCAGTAGTCGACGCAGTCCACTGAGGATCTCTGCACAGTCGTCGCCGCAGTCCACGAAGGATCTCTGCTCTGCCGTCGTCGCAGTCCACTGAGGATCTCTGCTCTGCCGTCGTCGCAGTCCACGGAGGATCTCTGCTCTGTCGTCGAAGTCACAGCCAGCGCTAGGGTTCCCGCACAAAGCGAGCTCGTTTAGGAGGGTCCGCTCCACGAGCCGAGAGGCTGATACATCAACTGACACGTAGTCCGAAGTTGATGTATCCAAAAGTTCCGTATCGACAACAGGATCTCAACGCAACAGACGGCGCGTCAATCGGACGCCCGGTCTGAGAGTTATTGGCATTTTCGTCCCAGGGGCCCGGTTGGTTTTTAGGGAAAAACCAACCCGACCGTACTCCGCCTGTATCCGATCCTCGGGCGGAGTATGCCAAAAGTTCCGTCTCACTTAGAGAAAACTACCACAGCTGACGGTACGTCGATCGGACGTCCGTAGCTCAAGTTATGAGCGTTTCCGCTCCGAGGGCCCGGTTGGTTTCGTGTACAAACCAACCCGGACGAACCCAAAGTCTTCCGAAACCTTGAGTGTAATACACCGAAACGACCGTCTCGATCCAAGGATCGCGTAGCCGCTGACGGTTCGTCAATCGGAGGTCCCAGGCCCAAGATATGGGCGAAAGACCGAAGAGGGCCCGAAACGGGGGTTCTGGGCCCGAGGCGACCCGGCCCGAACCCCCCCTGGGTCGGCCCGAACCGGGTCGGCCCGACCCGGCCCGAACCGGCTCGGCCGGGTCCGGTCCGGCCTGGGCGCGGCCCGGCCGACCAGACCGGCCGGCTCGGCTTCGGCCGCGCGGCCGAAGGAGGGCGCCGCGGGCTTGACCCACGGCTCAAGAGAAACGCGGCCCCGCGGGGGGGGGGGGGGGGGCCTGTCACCCGGACGCGGCCGGGCCGCCGCGTCCGTTCCCGGTTCCGCGCGGCCGCGGAACCGGCCGCCGCCACCGCGGCTTCAGCCGCGGCAGAAGTTCTCCACGGCGGCGCGCCGGGCGCCGCCGCCTCCGGTCGCCGGCGCCGCCGTGCCGGCGACCCGCGCCGCCGCCACCTTCTGCGGGCCGCCGGAGCTGCTCCGGTGGCCCGTTTTGCCTCCCGTCTGCGCCATTGTTCCTCTCGGGACACGTCCTCCACTGCGGAATCAACAAATGGCCCTTGCGTCGTGCTTTTGCCGTCGCCCGCCAAATCCGCACAAAAAGGAAGATCGGCGGAGGGTTGCCGGGTCTTGTTCGTTAGACCCGCACCCTCCGCGTTAGTCATAAACAACGGGAGAAACAAGAAACGATCAAATCAACAATTTTAAATAAATTTAAAATTGTTCCGTGATCGGTTCCTTATTTTAAAAGAAATAAAACCACGGGAAAGGAAAATATTTCAAATCAACCCTTACCTCGCAGCTGTCGTTGCCGAATGAGGGATCGTCGCGGGATTGCTCGTCGCGGAAGAAGGGGGATCGTCGCGTCGTCGCGGTATCCGGCGTCGCGTCGCCAATCTCCGGATCAAGATCAAACGGATTTAATTAATTTAAATCCGTTGATATCGAAATTAAAAAGGGAGAATTCAAACGATTCGTTTCTCACCTTAGTTGTCGAACGAAGATCGGCTACAGAGGTAGGGGCGTCGCCGAAGAACGTCGCGGGTAAGGCTCGTCGACGTCGCAGATCTCGGTGTGCGTCGTCGAATTTCGGTCACCGGCGTTCTTCGCGTTCTTCGCGTTCTTCGTGTTATTCGCGTTCTTCGCGTTCTTCGCGGGGAGATGAAGAAACAAGATCCTCTCAAATCCTTTCAAAGGATTTTTAGGTTGGTCTTATTTTATAAACATGCCAACACACGAAACCGGTTAAGAAACGATCCATCAATTCGAAAGAAACGACCCATTTAATCCACGAAAGAAACAGTCCATTTAATTCACGAAATAAACCGCCCAATTAAATGGTCTGTTAAGAATTAAAGAAAACGCGTCGGTTGACTTTTCAGTTACCTTGACGGGTTTTCGCGGGTGCGTTACTTAGCGAAAGAAACGGCGGGGCTCGTGCGGGCCCTGCCTCACAAATATCCTACCAAGGGGGTAGGATATTTCTGGATAGCATCCTATCCAGTTCAACTTAGTTCAAGCCGCCTTTAAGTGGCTTCAAGTGGCTTCCAAGCAGCTTAAGTGAAATAAAATAAAGTTGTCGCACAAACTTTATTTTATTTCTGACTTAAAGCCGCAAAATTTAAAAACCACGTCTGAGCAAACGCAACTACGGAAGAGGCGTTTCTAAGCAAATACCGGCGCTGCGATTTCATCGGTGCCCTCAGAATTCGATTCCGGGCACCGGTTCAAAAGATAGAAAAACCCGC
This sequence comes from Viscum album, assembly GCA_963277665.1. Taxonomy (NCBI): domain Eukaryota; kingdom Viridiplantae; phylum Streptophyta; class Magnoliopsida; order Santalales; family Viscaceae; genus Viscum; species Viscum album. The sequence continues at coordinate 451,920,853 of OY728137.1, read as the reverse complement.
TCGTCCGTTCACTGAACGTACCCGAGCCAAACTTCGGAAATTGATTCCGGGCACACCGGGCCTCGGAATCAGGTGCCGTCTGAAGCTGCGCTCTTGAAAAATTCCAAAGAAAATTAAGAAAAAAATTTCCTTGAAATTTGCGGGTCTTTACAAAGGCAGTGATGCCCTGTGGGTTGTTGTGGACAGACTTATGAAGGTAGCTCACTTGTTGCCGATCAAGGAGGCATTCAGTGTTGATGAGATCAGGAAGTTGTATATCTTAGAGGTAGTACATCTTCATGGGGTCCTACATTCTATCATTTCAGATAGGGAAACCCATTTTACGTCTCTTTTCTGGCAGAGTTTTTAGAGGGAACTTGGTACACAGGTGCTTCTGAGCATAGATTACCACCCTTAGACCGATGGCCAGTCAGAGTGTATGATATAGGTGCTAGAGTACATGCTGCATGCATGCATCCTAGACTTTGGGGGATCCTGGGAGAAGCACATACCCCTGGTTGAGTTTTCCTACAATAATAGTTTCAGGAAACTATTGAGATGACACCTTACAAGGCTTTATATGGTAGGACATTCCAATCACTATTGTGCTGGTTAGAGGCAGGTGAGGTAGATTTACTGAGACCACGTATCGTGTAGGAGAATTCAGAGCAGGTCTAGTTGATTCAGAAGAGGATGGCTACAACATAGTCTCATTAGAAATCTTATGTTGATCACTGCAGATGACCCTTGGAGTTCATGATCGGGGATCATGTTTTCTTGCATGTTTTATCAAGGTTGGGATACAGGCAGATCAAGATATAAGGTAAAATTTCACCAAGGTATGTGGGGCCGTTTGATATCCTATAGAGAGTCGGGTTGGTTGCCTATTGGTTTCAATTACCGCAGAGGTACCGGGCCATGCACGACGTCTTCCACGTATCTCAGCTGCGCCGTTATCACTGAGACCCATCTCATGTTTTTTAGCCCGAGGAGGTTGAACTTCTGGTTGATGCATCCTTTGAGGAGCTTCTGATTCATATTGTTGATAGGAGCACGAAGGTTCTCCAAGGCCAGTCAGTTCCTCTCGTATGGGTGCTATGGAAGAATGACCAAGTGGAGGACGAAACTTGGGAGTGGGAGACTGACATACGTGCTCATTGGCCAAAATTGTTCATAGATTTATATTCACCTCCCTTGGAAGAGAAATTTAGGGACCAATCTCTTTAAGGGGGAAGTTTTTAAGAACCCGGTTCTTATTATTGAGGTACGAGTTTCTTCTTTTCCTTTTTCCTTAAGTGTTTTTGAGAAAACAAGGAAAATGTGGGAAAAAATCCCAAATTTATGGGTACACACCATGTACTTTTGTACAAACACTGTGTACTTTGATTACGAGAGATGAGAAGGCAGGGCGTGTAGGTTTGTCAGTAAAAACAAACTACACACCGTGTACTTCCATATACACACCATGTACTTTGGTCGTGTGGGACAAAAACACAGGGTGCATAAACTTGTTGTCAATTTAGGATGTAATAACTATCTACATGCCATGTACTTAGTATTACACGCCGTGTAATTATTTGGTATATGAACATGGTGATGGTAAAATGTAGCCACTAGAGGAACAATTAAAAAGGAATGTACACGTCGTGTACGTTCAAAGTACATGCCGTGTTGTCATGAAATTTCTCTTAAAATAGGTAGTAGGCTCCTCATTTGGCAGAGGAGGCAGAACGCTAATTTGGAGCTCGGGAGAGAAGGCCGAAGCTTAGAGGAGCTCCTGACCGCACACTGGGAATCATATTCTTCTACCGTCAGTCACGTTTGAACCACGCATGTGAGTTCTTCCCTCTCTGTGAGTCTTTCTTTCCAATTCTTCCTTTAATGGAAGTTATTTGATTTTGAATGGGAAATCGTTTTTCCCAGATCTACACCGTTCTTGGTCGTTTCAGGATGTTTCATTCGTTTATATCGATCAGTAGATATCGTGGTAGGTGGTCTGGTGTTTATTTCCAACTATTGAGTCGATTTTGTGTACCGTTGTGCTATGCGCCCATGTCGGGGGTTCTGTATGGATAATGCCTTAGATGATAAGATATCTATAATTTCATAGATAATCTAATGATAAATATAAACTAATGTTTGGGATCATTTCTTGGATCTAGGGCCTCCCTGTGGTTGCGTTCCCCCTGTTTAGCCATTTAGCCAGGATTCCCAAGGGTATTCCATATCTATAACATGTTTTAAGTTTTCTTGAGAGGAACTTATATGTATTGCTTGATATGCGTTCGACTCAGCCCTGTTTCTTTCTTAGTCTGATGGCAGTGTTGTGTTTAGCCATAGTGTAGTGTTTGTTAGCCTGAGGGTCACGTTTCTTACGCCTGTGGGAGTACCTTCCGTGCCTGTAGGAAAAATCTAGTATTCCTGTGGGCACTATTCATTATGCCTGGGGGCAGTCACCTGTGAGTTTCGATTCTGTTTACCTGAGGGTAAGGATATGCAAGTTCCAAGGACAATTTTTTACTTTAAATATTCATTGTAGTGATTTCACTTGTTGTACTTTCAAAGATAAATAATAGACTTTGAAGTAATAAATAATTATTAAAATGACAATGGAACTAGTAGATATAGTTACTTTTGAGTACTTATGAGTTTACTGCATTTTATTATTGCACACAGCTGTTGCACATTTTCACTGACAGTTGGGCACGACCCTTTGGTGGTTGCCTACTGGGATTTCATTCTCACACCCTGTTTGGGTCATGTCTTGGGCCCAAAAATATTATATTAATGCAGGTGTTGATAATGGAAAGAGTCTCTATACAGGTAATTGATTGTTGCAGTGGAGTAGGAGAGCATGAGACCGAGCTTAGGCTTGCAATGTTGTTGAGTTCCTGCTACACTGTTTTGTTTTACTTTGTTGTACTCGTACTTTGTATTGGATTATTCTAGATTGCAGTGTATCCTGTTTTGGCTGCTTTCCAAGACTTAGAGACATATTACATCATCATAATCATATATTTATATATATGAATGTTTTTATCTTTTACTTCTATACTGTTATCCATTTCAGTTTGGTATTGTTTACTGCTTCCATTTTTGTATGTTTATATCTATTTTCACTGCGCTACACTTTGACAAATGAGGACATAGTTTCCTCACAATAAGACCTTGGCCCTCACAGCTAGTCGAAAGCCTCTGGCATTTGGGGAAATGCAGTTGAGTTCATGTGACCAACCGGGTTCAGGGCACCCGTGAGTGGAACTCGGATTCAGGACGTTACAGAATAAGTCTTGAAGGCTCAGGGAGTATGTCTTAAGGCTCAGGAAGAAAAAATTTAAGCCTTGGAGAAGAAAAGAGAAGATCAAGATCAACTACTGAATCATTTTTAAGAAGATCACAAGGATCATAATAAGCAGAAAACCTTTGTGAAGAAGTTTATGCCGAAGGATAAAAAGGATAATTCTCCCAAATCCAATCTTTTGTTTTATTTTCTTCTTTGTACAAATTCTTTCAATCTTAATGGAATTTTGGTTGTTCTTCATATATTTGGTTATTTAGTACTAATTTTTCAGGTACCATTTTTTCCATTCTCTTTATTCCTTTTTGAAAATCACAAAGGGGGAGAAAGGAATGATAAAAATAATTCTAAAGAAGAGATTTCTGTAAGTAAGGGGTAGTTTATCTAAAGGGAAGTTTTTATCAAAGTGAATTTTTGTATGCAAGAAAATGTAGAATATCATTCAGGAAATCAAGAATACGATCCTTATGGATTTCAAAAGATAAGGGGGATTTAGTTGTATTCACTATGTTTCATATGTAAAGGGAGATAAGTTTTTTATTTTATATCCATAAAGAAATTTTATAAGTCCTTATATTCTTTTTCATAAGGATTTCTGTGCTTTCCAAAAAGGGGGAGATTGTTGAGTCTGTAAGGTTTACTTATGACTTTTCTATTTCTCTTTGTATTTAAAATCACAAACACTCTATTTTAAGGAAAATAATATTTTCCATAAGCTTCATATTAATAAGGAATATTTTACTTTACTTAAGGAAATTTTACCCTTACCCATGTTTTCATTGTTCATTTTATAGCTTCTATAAATATAAATCTTTTTATTTATAAAGGGTGAAATTCGAGTTCATATTTGAAACCTCAAAATCCTATTAATACTTAGTTTTAGAATATTATGATTTTAGGTTCCGAATTTAGATACTTAATTTTCTGAAATTTACACTCTGAATTCTTTGAAATTCAGACTCTGAATTCTCTGAAAATCAGACTCCGAATTCCTCAGAATACAATCTCCGAATTCCTTAGAATTCAGACTCTGAATTCCTTAGAATTCGGACTTAGAATTCTTCAGAATTCAGACACCCAATTTCTCAGAATTCATACTCTCAATTCCTAAGAAGACAGACTCTAAATTCATTATAATTCATATTCTGAAGTCCATAGAATTTAGGTTTTTAATTTTTTGGAAAAATAAAACTGAATATCCATGATTTGTAGTCTTCAAATTATTTTTTCATAGACTTCGAAATTTTATTTTTTTCCTAGACTCTGAAAAATAGATTTTTTTAACCAACCTTATTTTACTTACACTTTTTATAGTTATGAAACGATGTCATACATAATGTTTCTAACCAACCATTATTTGAGTGAACTGTGTATCAGTCCTTCTAAAATTCAAGGAAAAATATGACCAATGGAGGAGGGAGCCAACCGTTTGAGAAATGGCTATAAATAGAATCTCATTTCAATGAGATCAATACTGAAAAAAGAGACTCGATCACTCTAGATATTTCATGCTGCTGAAGTGATTTATTAAGAGAGACTCTCATGACTTGTGCATATTATACACCTTGTTCACCTTGCTTCGTGAAAATCCGATTGTTGTTCTGTACAATTGAGGACTTATGGGGATAAGAAGATAGAGGTGCTGACTACCTTAATGTTCAAGGACTTATGTGGATGGGGAGATAGAGGTTTCTACTACCTTAAATTTCGAGGGCTTGGGAGGATAGCAAGACATATTCTGATATTCCTATCGAGGGCTTACCCTGGTGTCGGTAATACATACATTCTTGAAAGTATAAATCAAGGGACCTTTATCCAAGGTTGATGGATACCCTACTCTTTGGGTTAAAATAATTCATACTTGTTACTTTTTTTGTTTCAAGTTTATTTCCATTGTATTTTGATAAAGGAAGAAATTATAACCTTCTTATACTTTCTTGTTCTTTTGTATACTCTGATAACTAAGATTATATACGCTTTATGGTAGAATCTTTTACTTGTAAACATTCCTTAAGTTTCATTTATAGAACCATATTTCCCGAACCTAGCAAGTTTATAGAACTAAAAGAGGTCTTGTGAATTTACCTTGATTAACCTTGTTAAGCATAGTTTTCCTTAATGTTAAAAAAGAAAGTTTTTAAACTTACAATTCACCCCCAACTTATAATTGAGTATCTACATTCTTATTTCAATATTACATGTGTTTTCTACCTTTTTATGAATACATATTATAATTAATTTATAGAAGTTATGAAAAAATAATTTTAAAAAAATAATTTCATTTTTAAATTCATATTTTTGAAATTATGTTATGATTAATTTTTTTAATATTTTATATAAATATTGATTTTTAAATGAATAGTGAAAATTATGATTTTTATTGAAAACTAATTTTTCTTATAAAGTATTTAAAAATTAAAATTATTTTTTGGATTATTATTAAACTTATATTAGTTCCTTTTTATTATAAATAATTAAATTATGATTTTTTAAATGTTTTTTATACTTGGTTTTAGGATAAAAACATTTCATATTTTAGAATGGGCATTTTTCTGAAAAAAAAATTCATCGCATTTTCCGATATATTTTTAAATTAAATTATCCCACTTACGTATTTTTAATTTTCAAAAATGGAATCAATATTTTTATTTAGGATTTCCAAATTTAGTAAATATTTCCCTTTTATGTTTTGTTAATATTAATAGTAATCTTTTTAATTTCTGTTATGATAGAAAAGTGTAAATCGAGTAATTAAAGTTAAATATAAAATAAAAAGGACTATAAAATGACCCTAAAACTTGCCTAAACATTATTTTATTATTAAATTTTTTTCATAATCATCCCAGATTCGGTTATATAGAAATTTATATCCATTTGGATGAGTTATGACCCTTATAATTTTTTATTCCAGGAAAAGTCAAACATGTCACACTCTTATTTTAATAACTATAATATTTTAATATGATGTTATCTTGAGGATACTTTTGAATATATTTATTATTTATAAACAAAAATTATTTATCTACATCATGATAATTTACTTATAAATTTTATTGGAGAAATAATTAACTTAAATTCTTACACAACACTAATGAAACAATTATTTAATTAATGGAATAATCTAATAAATGATATAAAAAATATTAAAAGTAGTATAATTTGAGATAGTTAAGTTGATATAGAAATTATATATATAAAAATAAAATGTTTTTTATGTAATAAATATTTTTTTGAATCTAACTTATTTTATTAATTTTTTAATGTCAAAGTAATGAATTGTATCAAAATTGACAATGGTGATATTTTATGGGATTAATATTTTTTTAAATTATTTTAAAATCCTAAAAATATTTAATAAGAAAAAATGGGATAATATATGATTAATATATCACCTTATATTAATCTATATTCCATTTTAAAGTGTTTGGATCTAGAATAGTCTTACTATATTTTAATATTTTGAGAAATTCCAAAAGTGTTCCTCACCTCAATTATTAAAGGTCCCCATTACTTCAATTAATTACACAACATTGAGGCCTATAACTCAAAAAAATATTACACATTCCTCTCTCAAACATCTCTATACAAGTTCTATAGGTTCTAGTCCTTCCAAAATAATAATCTTATATCCATCAAGAATAGATCTAATCGAAGTCCACCGAAGAAGAGGTGATCATCTTTAGGAACTATTTGAAGTTATTTTCTTCTTATACTTTATATTCATGCGTTATTTACATAATAAATTAATATCTAAGTTATAATATATATAATGATATGTAATTATGATTATGATAAAACCATATTTTACCTTTTACATATCTCATAAAAATGGAACGAATTGTGTGTACATACCTATAGATTACTGTCTCCACATAATGATGTAATTCTTTTTTCATTACCACTTTACTTAGATGGTTATAATGATGGAAATAATGGATATATATGATTTTTATCATATTATATTTATTCTATAAAATTAATATATCATCCATTTCCCTACCCATTCTTCATTAAAGTAATGATATTTTCACTCATGCGTTTGTATGACCAACCATCTAGATGAACTGATGCGACTCATTTTCCACATTTATCTTGAAATAATTGATATAAAAATATATTAAATCATTAAATATGATACTTATAGCATCAATAAAATTATTTATATGATTAATATATATCCCATGCACATGAACCAAAACTTACGTGACAAAACATGGATGAAAAAATGAAGTCGTTAACATCCAAAACAATGGAAATAATGAAATATAATTAATGAATGAGTGGTAAGATGTTATATAAGGGTTATATATATTATATAAATATGAATATGGATAAATTATAAATTAATAAAATTCTTTAATCCAATATAAAATAGGTTAAATCATGTTTAAAAAAAATAAAGTTCAATATAATGGATTTTCGTCCCACTTTTCTTTTTGTGGGATGCATGTCGTATACACTACTTGTTTATTTTTTGTGGTGTATATAATTCCCATGAATGTCATTTATGATTATTATCATAAAAATTATGGGATATAAATATCTCTATAAATTTATTCTTTCATGGGCATTATGATTCAAAAGTTACCAAAGCGATAAGGGTTTATTTCACAATATCATTATTATTCAGGATTGTTTATGTTTAAGTATACGATGGAAAATATTTATATTCCATGTCCATGTTTAAAAAAAAAATTTTTTTTTAAAATTCTACTACAATTTTTTAAATTAATTTTCAACCATGTTTGAATTTTTACAAAACGTTTTAAAAGGAATTTTCCTGTCATTTTTCAAATGAGGTACTTGATGATTTTTTTGAAAAAAAATGAAAGGATTGTTTTTAACTTATAAATAATGAGCCAATTTTTTCACTATCATTATAATTTAATGATTTAAATATTAATTTATATTTTTATAAGGTTATTTTAAATGAAAATGTTTTCTTTTTATTTTTGTATTTTCTTTTTAGAAGTGAATTTAAAATTGAATAACATACTTTCCTCAAAAATGTTTTTAATGATATTTTTATGGTACTTTTATTCATGAATAAAAAAACCTTTATTTTACTTATTATTCACTAGGTATAAATATTTATGACATTATATTTTGAAACATTCACATAATTTTGATAATTGGATATTTAATTTCTCTTAAATATCCATATTCTTGTATAATGGATATTATTTTTTCCTAAACTGTATACCATATTTACATATGGTGTTTACTTTAAAATTTATTTTATTAACCCAGAAATATTGAAAAATCTATATTATTTAGTAAATATGAATATTTTTTATAAGGCATATTAATTCATGAATTAAATAAATCATTCAATATATGATGAATGCTTTTCACCTACAACGATTGGTGGGGCCCATAATTATATATCCTCTCGATGCATCGGTAAGACTCATGAGAAAAATTAGTTGGCCAAATTAAATGAGTTTTTACCCATAATGATTAAATTATCTTGTGATATGTCTTGATAGTATATATACCATGATTTATGAGATCATGTAATCCAATATTAATCATTTAATTCGTTAAGAATTTAGTTGTTATTATCTATGATATTTTCACTAAAATATTATCCATGGATTTATATTGTGAACAAGTTATTGATTAAATAGGATTTGTGTCCAATTATTTAGATGGACATAATAATTATGCCTTATCTTCTCATGATAGACATGTTATTAATTAAATGGAATGTGTGTTTAGTAATTTACCTTTCCATATTGATTATGCGTTTTTTATTTGATATAGCTTCTGTTGTATGTTGCCTATAATGAGAATTTCAGATCACCATTGTTTTGTTTCCGTCCCCAAGGATATGAAGTATACTCATTTAAATGAGTTCAATAATTTTGAATTTTTTCCATTACTATGTTTAATGTTTTAACCCCAATGTAAAATGGGTATCATGTATCTATTTGGTTTTTCCAAAACTATTAAACTGATATTTCCTTTGGGATTTGACCACTTGTATTTTTCCCAATGTAATAAAGTGACCACCGAATTTGGGATACTATGTTTGGGGTTGTAATAATAGTGGAGATACATTTATGGTTGAAGTGATTCTTGTATCTGGTACCAAGGTTTGAAATCCAATTTATGTGAATTTTCCATACTTTCGCTTCATGAAACAAATAATGGAGTTGGTTATATAACTTCCAGAGTTCAATTTTTTCTATGAAAGTGGGTTGATAATAGGATCACAATTAAAATAGATGAATAAGGATTTGTAAAAGTTTATTTAGGTGAGGAAGGTTATAAAGATGAACCATTTATAATGACATCAGATGCAGTACAATTATTTTATGTTCAAGATCCTACAAACTAAAAGTGGTCAATTGTTTTTTTATCGAATAAAACCACTAAAGGGTCATATATCAATTAAACTTAGTTTTACCCATTCAATGGGATATTAAAATCATTTTTCAATGGTTTCAATGTAGATGGGGTCTTGTATTTAAGATGATTTCATAAAGAGAAGATTTAGATACTTGATAGAGGGGTCAAATCCCCTCAACCTTTAAAAAAGCGAGTTCAATTATTAGTTTACATTTTTTTAATATACCTTGTGTTACCAGATATTATTATCTATTCACTATTACATTTAAAGAATATAAATTAAATGTTCAACCACTTCTACAGATATTGAATTCTTCACAATACAATGCTCCCCATCCTAAGGAATAATATGTTTTTCAACATTCTGATGCTCCCAATGCATAGAAACAATAACCTTCTAAACATGTCGATAATAATAATCCAAAGGAACAACATATTGATTATTTTAAAACCAGATAAATGGTATATGAGTAATTTCCAATGTGCTAGAAAAAATATAATCATCATAGTGTGATAGTGTTAGAAAATATTCTTAAGGTGAGAGAGAAAGGCATCAAATTCGAGGTTGGATGGAATGCATGTGGACAGAATATTAACCCCAATAAGGCTATGTTCTATAGTTACATTGGACTCACCACTTGAATGTTCATACCAATTAATTTAGATTCATGGAACATGTTGTGCCCACGCTTAAGGAACCAATTTTGGAAGAGACCATAATAAATTTATGATATATTTACTTATTTTACTAAAAATAATATTTAGTCATTGATTTGATCTTCATTATACCTTATAGATTGCATTTATAGTAGACGAATCCTGAATGAAATTTATAATAATTCTCCTTGTAAAGGATCATAGAGGATTTTGGACAATTCTTTTGAAGTATCACCTCAAAGATGTTAAAGGGAAAAGAAACCCACATCAACCACAACTATTTTTAAACTTGATAAACCAAAAAGTGTGGGATGTATTTATTGATCATCATGAGGAGACATATTTCCAGGTACATTAGGTCTGGTAATACATTTATTGACAATACTTGTATTAATCACTCTGATTAAGAGTTATTAATTTATGAAATAGAAAATGAGTACAAAAAATAAGAAACATATAGGAAAACAACATACCCATACTGTAAATAAAGGATAGGGTATACTTCATTGGAAAAAATGGAATGTTTTTTTAAATATATAGTATACATTTTATGTGACATGAAACAAAAATATAATTATTCCACTTTTTTTATTTGAATATTTATGAATCAAAATTCAAAGCCACTTCCATCCCACATCACGTGATATGGAACGAGGCATGTGTAAATAAATATGGTATACTAATAGATGAAAACACATAAAAAGTGTGGGAAGAATGTGTAAGTATGGTATAATAATAATTTGCCTTTCTTTAAATAGGTATTATATAAAAATTATTACTTGTTGAACTTCATTTTTTATCCATATTAGATACAAGAATCACCATCAATTGTACCTGATGAATAGATACTATTAGTGGCCTTGAGGTAGCCATAATAGTATGGACTCATCATAGGTTCTGGTTTTGGGGTGTCACCCCAAGCATATTTTGAAAAAATAAATGAATAGGGGGATAAAGATTAGAAAATGGAAGAGATATATGCAATATTAGCTATTATAGAAGAAAAACATAATTGGAAGTTAGAGTTGTTATAAAATGTTATGGGAAGAAATCAAAGAGAAGAAAGAACACATAAACAAAAAATATATGAAGATACCCCACGCCCAACAACTTTGAGGAAATCCATTCCCTTCAATGTTAATCTTAGAAGAGGTAATCAATATTAACACAACTGTTTCTCTAAAATGTGGACTTGGAAGAAACTGATACCATTCATGTACTTATATTTTATAGGGTGAAAATGATTGTGATTTATAACTATCAACACACACCCATTGACTTGTTGTGAGGGGTACCACATACAATATCCAAGGAGATAATCTAAAAAAACAACTTCCAATCAGTCTTGTGAGAGAGGGGATTCACATATCTCATGAGCCGAGCAATGAACTACCTATTCCACTTGATGATGTAGATGTTCATATGGTCGGGAAAGCTATTGGAACTTTCATAGCATAACCATTATATCTTGTAAAAATACATTTTAATTGGGTGGTATTCGTTTAAATTTTTTTCTTTATGTAATTCTTTTTACAATTAATGAAGAAAAGGAATGTACTAATCTATGTTATTACAGAAGAACAAAGGGAAAGGGTAAAATGGAAGGTCAAATAAAAATTATATAATTGATCAACCAACCAATCAAAAATATCATCACAAATTACCTTTACCCCACACAGTAAACTTCCACATTTACTAACATTAATAGTTCCTGAAGATACAATGTTAGAAAGTGGTGATATGATGAAATTTGATTTTGAAGAAAAAATGTATGAAAAGGTTATTACATCCTATATTGGTCTTGAGAATATAAATGAAATATTCAAGTATGAATAGCTAGGAGTATGAGTTTTAAATGTATATATGAGGCGTGTTTTCATGATTTGTTTGTCCAATAGTTTATCTACTATGTTAATTATGACTAAACACTATTCATAATTTTTGTAGGTGTATATATCAATACTATTTGATGGGAAATCCCTATGAATAAAAATTTGGACACAATAGTCCTCACATCATTTCTAAACAACTATTATCATTATAACCAAAGTAATATATAATAAAAACAAACAAAATGTCTAGAGTTTTTTTAAAAAAAACTTATAGATGTCAGACTCTTATTAATACCCAAAATACATGGGTAAAACTCAATAATTTAATCATATCAAATATATTTTCATTCATTTTATTAACTGTAATATTTTTAGGCAGCATTGGTTACTCATTACCGTCAATTTGGATACTCAAAATATTTATTTCCTATATTCAATTCATTAATACCCAAAAAACAGACCACATGTGATGATGTTTATTAATTTTTAATATACTATATGAAATATTTTATAAATAAACTTCAATTTATAAATTTTATATTATGTTTTAATAATTTTTTTATGATGTGGTGGTGTTTCAATATCATAAAAATCTTGGTATGAGGATAGTCCATGATCACAAAAAATCTATAGAATTATACAAATGTATAAGTATTAGGTTATATATAATAACATTATACTATCAAAATATATATCAAAACAAATTACATATTTATTCTCAATGTTTATGTAGTTCCCAAATCAATCTAATGGAAATGATTATGGTTATTTGTTTTGAAAATTTATGAAATATATCATATTCCATCACCAAAAAACCACCACTAAAGAGGTATTTATGATGATAATTAAAATTTCATTTAAAATTTTTTTTAATCATTTTTTAAATATGAATGGGTAGAATACATGGTGTCAAATTATATACAGAAATCATAAAGAGATTAATTCCTAAAACTTATTTAGAAAAAGTTCTCATCATTTTATCTACTTTTCATAGTTAATTTCCTTATAATTTTTACTTGATAATTATTTTGTTAATTTTTATATAGATCATAAAGATGAATGATAAACTTATTTTGCACTATTATAGAAGGATTATGCCCTCAATGAAAATGATCCACTCAAGATGATGGAATTTTATTTTTATTCCTCAAGTAATTCAACATTTTGGGTTATAAAATAGTAATATTTTTATATAACCCCAAATTTTGAAGGCATTGAAAAATAAAAATACATTGTGTGATATGTAGGAATCAACCATAATTATATCTAATACATGATATGACTAGTATGAATCGATGTTTATATTTTTAGATTTAAATTGATATTTTAGTTAAAAAAACATGTTCCATACTCAAAATCAATCAATCACATTCATATTGTTTTTATACTTCATGAATATTATTCATATGTCATTTTTGATATGTAGGAATCAGTCGTAGTTGAATCTAATACACAGTGTGGCCAGTTTGAAAGAGCTAGTAACATGTTCAAAGATACTCGTGATCATGATATATTATACTTCAAGGATGTAATTGAGATAATGGGGATATATAAATGGGTCAAAAATGTATACATATATAATTAAAAGGTAAATTCTTACTGATTATTTAATTAATTTTTCATCATTTTAACTACTTTTTTAAAGTTAATTTCATTATAATTTTTATCCGAAATTTTGTTAGTTTTTTCAACAAATCATTTTTGAATCTATAATTTTCATTCAACTATCTACAATAAGCTATAAAAGAGAGAAAATATTCATTTCATACGGAAGAGGAAACCACATGTTTCTTGAAATGTGAAGTGAATCTTAAAAATGCATGTACATATGTATTTTTCAATAGTTTAATGGAAAAGGTATGAATTAACAAAAGATCTATCATAAACATTATCTTTAATGGTGTAGGAATCAGCCACACCTTAATCAACCAAACCTTAATCAACCACACCTCAAATCCAATACACAGTGTACTCAGTATGACTTTAAGTGTGTGTTTTTAGTTTATAATTAAATTTTTGGTTTAAAACACACACCACACACCCAAAACTGAGAAAACACATTCAAATTGTTTTGATACTTTAGGATAATTATCAAAAAGTCATTTGTGACATGTAAAAATAAACCAAATCTCAGTTAGATACACAATGTGTCTAGTATGAATCAAAGTGCATGTTTTTAGTTTAAAATTGACATTTTAGTTCCACACACACATCACATACTAAAATTTGAGAAATTAATTTGGATTGTATTGATACTTCAGGAAAATTATCAATAATAATTTGTAACTTGTATTAATAAACCACATCTCAATCCGATATACAATGTGCCCAATATGACTCAAAGTGTCCACTATTAGTTTAAAATTGAAAATTTAGTTCAAAACACGAATCAATCATTCAAAATGAAGATAACATGCTAATATTGTATTTAAACTTTATTAAAATGATTCATAATTAATTTTTTATGTGTAGAAATTAGTCTTACATCAAACTGACACATGATGTGATTGATATGAATCAAAGTGTGTGTTTTTAGTTTAAATTGACATTTTAGTAAAAAATACATGTGACATACTCAAAACTAAAAAATACATTCATATTGTTTTTTTACATTATTAAAATGATCCATAATTCATTATTGACATTTATAAATCATCCAAACCTCAATCTAAAGGATGGTGTGATCAGTAGGACTCCCAATATGTCTATTTATTTAAAATTGACATTTTAGTTCAAAACATAAATCACATACTCAAAACTGAGAAAAAACATTTGGATTATTTTTATACTTTATTAAAATTATCCATAAGTACTTTTTGATGTATTTGAATAACGATATCTCAATTCTATGCATGGTGTGATCGGTATGACTCAAAGAATTTATTTTTATTTAAAATTGACATTTTAGTTCAAAAAAATATCATAATATAAAAAATGATAAAAAAACATTTGTATTGTTTCGATACTTTATTAAAATGATCAAGAATTTAATTTTGAGGTGTATGAATTAGTAACACATAAAACTAAAACATGATGTGATCAGTATGACTCATAGTGCATGTTTCCAGTTTAAATTGATAGTTTAGTAAAAAAGACACATGAGATACACAAAAATGAGAAAGCACATTTAGATTGTCCTTATATTTTTATAAAAGAATTATTAAGTAATTTTTTATGTGTATGAATCATCTTCATGTCAATATAACGTACGTTGTGACTGGTTTGACTCCAAGTGTGACTTTTGATTTAAAATTGACATTTTAGTTCAAAACACATATCACATACTGAAAATTGAGAAAATACATTCAGATTATTTTTATACTTTATGAAAATGATCCATAAATAATTTTTGACTTGTAGTAATTAACTACAACTAAATACAATACACGATGTTCCCAGTATGATTCAAATTGTTTGTTATCAGTTTATAATTGACAATTTAGTTCAAAACATGTTTCGCTCACTCAAAATAGAGAAAAAACACTTATATTGTCTTAATACTTTAATAAAATGATTATTAAGTCATTTTTGATGTATATAAATTATTCTAACATAAAAATGACAAACTATGTGATTGGTATGACTACAAGTTCATGTTTTTAGTTTAAATTGTCATTTTAGTAAAAAAGAAACATGATATACTTAAAACTGAGAAAACACATTCAGATTATTTTGATACTTTTGTAAAATGATCCATAATTCATTTTTGATGTGTAGGAATCATTATTGACACAATATGATGCATGGTGTGACTAGTATGACACCAAGTGTGTATTTTTATTTAAAATTGAAATTTTAGTTCAAAACAAACATCACATACTAAAAACTGATCAAACATATTTGGATTGTTTGAATACGTTATAAAAATGATCCATAAGTCATTTTTGACTTGTAGGAATATCCTCACCATATTCTAATGCATGGTGTAACTGGTATGACTTCAAGTGTGTCTATTTATTCTAAATTGATGTTTCAGTTCAAAATACACATCAAAAACTCAAAACTGGTAAAATACATCCAGGTTGTATGGATAAATTATAAAAATGATACATAAGTAATTTTTTATGTGTAGGAATCAATCTCACATCAAAATAATATATTATGTGACTAATATTAATCAAAGTGTGTGTTTTTAGTTTAAATTTCCATTTTAGTAAAAAAGAAACAAGACATACTCAAAATTGAGAAAAAGAATTTGTAGTGTCTTGATACTTTAAGAAAATGATTTTTTAGTCATTTTTTATGTGTAGGAATAAACCAAACAAAAATAAAACACACATTGTACCAGGTCTGACTCCAACTATGTCTTTTTATTTAAAATCAACAGTTTAGTTTTAAACACACATCACATACTCAAAAAATAAGAAAACACATTCCGATTATTTTGATACTTTTGGAAAATTATCCATAAATAATTTTTTATGTGTATGAATTATCTAAACCTAAACCTAATACAATGTGCCTGATGTGACTCAAAGTATCCATTATCAGTTTAAAATTTACAATTTAGTTCAAAAAGTGTGTCACTCACTAAAAACTGAGAAAACATCATTAGATTTTCATAATAATTTAGGAAAATGATTCATAAGCCATTGTGACATATAAGAATTTGTCTCATGTCAAATTGACACATGATATTATCATTATGACTCAAAGTACATTTTTTTAGTTTAAATTTACATTTTAGTAAAAAAGTCACATGACATACTCGAAACCAGGAAAATGAATTTAGGTTGTATTGATACTTTAAGAAAATTATACTTAAGTCCTTTTTGATATTTTGATATCTTTTGAACCTCAATCCAATTCATGGTGTGAATGATATGACTCCAAGTGTTTATTTTTATTTAAAATAGACATTTTAGTTCAAAACCCATATCCCATACTCAAAACTAAAAAAAGACATTAGGATTGGTTTTTATACTTTTTGATAAAAATCCATAAGTAATTTTCGATATGTAGGAATTAGTCAGACCTTAATCTGATACACGATGTGCCTGGTATGACACAAAGTGTCTATTATGAGTTTAAAATTAAAAATTTAGTTCTATACATGTATCACTTAATGAAAACTGATAAAAATATCTCATATTCACTTGATACTTTAGGTAAAAAATTAATAAGTAATTTCAAATGTGTAGAAATAATTCTCACATCAATATGAAACATGATGTGACTAGTATGACTCAAAGGTCATGTTTTCAGTTTAAATTGACATTATAATAAAAATGATATATGTCAAACTCAAAAATGAGAAAAATCATTCTAATTGTTTTGATATTTTAAGAAAATGATCCTTAGTCATTTGTGTCATGTAGGAATCATTTTCTTATCAATCTAAAGCATGGTGTGACTGATATGACTCCAATTCTATTTTTATTTAAAATAGGAATTTTAGTTCAAAACACATGTCACATACTAAAAATTAATCAAGCACATTCATATTGTTTTGATACTTTAGGAAAATAATACATAAGTCATTTTTGATGTGTAGGAATTAGCCGCACCTCAATCTGATACATGGTGTTTTTAACCTGACTCAAAGTGCCCGTTATCAGTTTAAAATTGACACTTTAGTTTAAAATACATGTCACTCACTAAAAACCATGTAAACATGCTTATATTGTTTTTATACTTTAGGAAAATTATTCATAAGTCATTTGTGATGTGTAGGAATTAGTCTCATGTCAAAATGACACATGATGTGACCAGTATGACTCAAAGTATGTGTTGTTAGTTTAAATTTACATTTTAGTAAAAAAGACATATGACATACTAAAAACCAATAAAACACTTTTAAATTGTCTTTATAATTTAGGAAAATGATCCTTAAGTCATTTTTATGTGTATGAGTCATCCACACATCATTTTGATGCATAGTGTAACCAGTATGACTTAAATTTTGTCATTTTCTTTAAAATTGTCATTTTCTTTAAAATTGACATTTTATTAATGTAGTGTTTCATATTTTGTTTTAATTTGATTATTTATATCATTACTATCATTAAAATTTCTTTCTTATACTGGTGGATACTTTTTCTCGATTTGGGTCAGTTTTTTCGGCTACTAATACCATGATTGGGAATTTTTGAGTGGGGGTCGAGTGCCAAAGACAATAAAACCATTGATGTTTTTGAATGTTTTTTATAGTACTTACTAATGTAATTATAAAAAAAATATTTTCAATGTCTTTTATATTTTGTTTTTTCTTGTATTTATGATGTAATTTCTATTTTAATGAAATTTTAAATTTTCCATACACATGTGTATTTTCTACTATAGTGTGTTTTATTTTTTATAGCACACTATAGTAATACATATTTTATTAGTACTAAAAAAGAAATGATAAAGGACCACCTTTAATAGTACTTTTTTCAGTGCTAAAAAATTACCACCATTATCAGCACTTTTCTAGCACTGATAAAGGTGGGAAACTTTTAATAGTTCTTAGATCAATATAACTTTTTTAGCGTTGATAAATTATTTTTATAGCACTTTTAAAATCCACTTATTTACTAGTTCCCTCAATTTATTCAAGAGAGATTTATTTTCCTTTTTCTTATAGTTAATAGAGAGATTTTGTACCCACATTTTACCATAGTAACATCCTTATATTTTCCCATAAATTTTCACCCCTTTAATTTTATGTTTTTTCCATGACACACCTGTCATTGTCTTTAATTCCACATTTTCACTTCATTTTAATCTTATAAATATAGACACACTAATGGGATAATTATTTTTGATCATAATAAGTTGTATTATATAAAAGATTTTGGATTGAGGAAATTATGAACTTACAATGTGTCTAAATGGTGGTGAAATTGGATATCAAAAAATTCAATGGAAATAATTTTTCTTTATGGAAAATGAAGATAAAAGTGGTGCTATGAGAGTATAATTTCCTATAGGTGATTTATGAAAAACCAATGGGTGTTATAGAGGATAAATAAAACTACATGGTTGGGAATGATATTTCCATCATCTATTTATCTTTAGAATATGTGGACCTATCAAGCATTGTAGAGAAAAATATGGTGAGGGAAATTTAGTATACTCTCACAAAATGTATAAGGCCAATTCACTCCATAAATAAACTTTCCTAAAGAGAGAATTATACACTCTATAAATGGTGGAGTCATCATTGGTGACCAACCACATCAAAACTCTCAATACCCTATTTTTTTTTCTTAACACTTTGGGATATAAAATTATGGATACTGAATGTGTAGATATTATACTCTAGAGTTTTTCAGATTTTTATGACCAACTTATCATCAAAACCACCAACAATATCCTAATTTTTATGTTTCTCTTCAATCATGTTATATCTATTATTCTTAAATAAGAAACCCATTATATGAAAATGATTATATACATAAATATTTTTACCTAGTGGAAGCTTTCCCAATAGAAATAAGAATAATTATGGAGCATTGTTCTAGTGGGAAACAAATTATTGATAGGTCTAAATAGGGGAGAAAGAATACAAACATGAGATGTTATAACTACAGTAAAATGGGACTTTTCAACAAAGTATTTTGGAATAATAAGGATGGTGAAAATAACCCTCAAAGAAATGTGGTGAGTACTCTTGGAAATGGAGACATACTAGTCAGTGAAGAAACAACCACTACTAAAGGCAGACAATATCTCTAAGATGCATATATTATCAACTCAGGAGCAACATGGAACTTGAAATTTTTATAGGAATGGTTTTATTATATGAAAATATTCCAAAAGTACTTGTTTACATGGGAAAAATCATACCTTGAATATCATTGGATTTAACACCATGAAACCTAATATTAATGGTAATATAGTTTGTTCCATTCATAGAGTAAGCCATGTGAAGGTCCTTGAGAAGAATATTTTTTCATCATACAATTTGATGATATTGAATGTAAGACTCGCATAAATAAAGGAATTAATAGTATTATAAAGGGAATGATTATGGTGTTTAAGGAATATAAGATCTCAAAGAACCTATACATGCTTATGGGTGAAACATACAAGGAAGCATAGATGGTTATCACATCAACTGACTTGATAAAAGGGTTGATGACATTATAGAATTGAAATCATGGAAATATATCTAAATAAGGAATGAATATTATTTCTTATCAAAAGTATATGTTTAGGATTATGAAGGTAACCTTAAAATTTTGTAAGAAAATTTTCTTGAGTAAGAAACATAAGTTGAAGTTTTGAATGTCAATGGAGAGAAGCAAAGAGATCTTTGAGTTGATCCTTTAAAAAGTTTAGCAAGCATCACTTGTATCCATGGGAGGGGAAAGGTACTTTGTATCTTTCATTGATTCATATTCCCATAGATGTTTGGTGTTTCTAATAAAGATGAAATAATATGTCTTTGATGCCTTCAAAACATTCAAAGTGTAGAAGAAGGTTGAATATAAAAAGAAGTACAAGTGTTTGAGGACCTAAAATGGTGGAGAATATACAAGTAAGGATTTTTATTTATTTTTTCAATAGGAAGGAATCAAGATATAGTTCATGATGACATACTTTCAATAGAATGTAACGACAGAGAGGATGAATAAAACACTACTGGATAGAATAATGGTGATGCTTTTGACTGAAAGATTTTCCAATATGTTATGGGATGAAGTAGTGAATACTTTCTTCTATGGGATCAATTGATCTCCATTCATGAGAATTGATATAAAAACAATGATGGAGATGTGAAATAGTACACATTATAACTATTCCAAATTTCATACTATTTAAATTCTTGTATATGCATTATTTAATGAGCATGAAATTTTTAAGATGTACTTTATATCTATTGAATGCATCTTGTTGGGATACATTGATGGTGTAAAGGGGTTTAATTTGTGGGAGAACACTAACTACAAACTTATAATCACCAAGGATTTAAATTTTGCATAAGAAAATGTGAAAATGATGATTTATAAATATTTGGAGAAATTGAGTAAAAAAACTACAATAGTTGAGATAGAGGACGGAATAAAGGAAGAAACAGTTTCCTCTAAGTCTTTACCAGAGCATGATGATCTTGGAACAGATTGAACAAATCAAGTGGATAGAGAACCAATATAGCACTCTTATTATGTCATTGAGAGAAATGATTTTTTATTTCCTATTGATTGAGGATAGAGTGCCATTATATTTTTTGGAGGTGACCCACAGTCTAGACATATATTTATGGATGGAGGTGATACAATAGGAACTTGAATCCCTGTATGAGAATAATTCTTGGTATCTTGTCCATTACCTCATAGAAGGAAGTCTATAAAAAAATGGGTCTATAAGATCAAGTGGGATGAAAAGTACTAGGTGGAAAGATATCGTGTGAGACTAGTGGTAAATGGATATTTTCATAAGTAAGGTATTGATTTCAATGAAATATTTTCTCTTGCTGTCACCCTAATGAATGTTTGGGTAGTTCTGTTGATATGTACTATACACACTCTATATCTAGATATACTAGATGTGAAAATAGATTTTTTCTATAATGACATTGATGAATACATATATATTCTACAACTAGAATGTTTTTCTAAAGAAGGTAAAGAGAACTTGGATTATAGGTTGAAAAATATTTATATGATCTTAAACAGGCACTGTGGTGTTAGTATAATAGATTTGATTACTATATCGTGAGCTTGTGATATGGAATACTTATTTCATATCCTTTTTCATATTTCAAGGGCCTATATGGTAATTATTTTTTCATTATACTATTTTATGTGGAATAATGTTGGTTACATTCCCCAACAATGATAAAAATTTTAAGACGAAGTTACATTTTTCTAGGGAGTTTGATTTGAAGGACTTAGGAACTATAAAAAATATTATTGGGTTTAAAATTTTTCAAATAAGAATAATGAGAAGAATTTTTTATCATGGATTAATTACTTGAGTAATGTCTGGAAACGATTCAATATGTAAGACTATAATCCAATATCAACCCCTATTCCCATTAAATTTAAGTTATCCTATATGATGAGTCCTAGTATTGAAGTAGAGGGGATGTAAATGTCTCGAGTTTCATATGCATGAGTAGTGGGGAGTCTTATTTTCACTATGGTTTTTACTAGACGTAACATTGAACTTATAATGTCAATATTAGTTAGTTCATGGAGAATCCAGTATGGGAGCATTGTAACATGACTAATAATATCCTAAGATAGATCAAGTAGAATTAATATGTTGTGTTATGTTATGGAGGATCAAATCTTACTATCATAGTTTATGCTGATTCAAAATTTTCAGGTGATTCTAACCAAAGAAAATCCACTATTGGTTAAGTGTTTACTCTTATAAGAGGAACTGTGAGATAGATTTCAAAATTATTGTATGTTGTGGCCTTATCCATGACTAAGGTGGAGTACATGGTAGTTTCATAGTCTTGCAATTAGTATATTTGGATGAAACATTTGTTGGAAGAGCTTGTGAACAAATAAGAAAAACATTTCATTAATTTGTGACATTCAGAGTGCCTTAAACATTTATGTAATCTATATTTTCATTATAAGATGATGTAAATTGTCATACACTGTCATTTTGTTTGATATTTTGTGGTTGAAAAAAATGTGGGTATGCATAAAATTCAAACTAAAAAAATCTGTAATATTTGTGGATGAAGGAAATTATCTCTGATAAGTTTGGTTGATATAGATCCTTGAGTGGCCTTGTAGAGTCACAAGTAGTATATTTGGAAGATAGAAAGGATGTGTGGATATATGATTAGTTATCAATAAAATATAAAATTTGGGGATATGTTATGATACATGTAGGGAGATAAAAAAATATAATAATGTCCGAATCATTAAATTAATTCATATTTTATGGATCCCTATCTTTATTTCACCCAATTTTATTTTGTAAAAGAGGTTTATTTTTCCTAAATGAGTGAAGGAAAAAAGGTTGGTGATGGAAGACTATATAATGAGATCTCCCACAATAGTTTTCATCATCATCTTCTCAATAAATACATCATGTTCTAGTTTCATCTTTGAGAGTTTTATTTTTCAAGGTACTTCTCCTTTAATTCAAGAGATAATATTTTTATTGTTTTCTCCTATTAATTAAGAGAGAGTTTGTACCCGTATTTTACCATAGTGAGATCCTTCTATTTTCCCATGGTTTTTTACCCCTTTCATTTTGGGGGTTTATCCTTATTACTTCTAGTGTTATTTTTATTTCTATATTTTTCATGTTATTTTTATCTTGTAATTATCACGACATCGAAGGGGAAATTAATTTTTGTTATAAAAAATATAGCTCAATAATATATTTCTTATCTTTATTGATGTGTTATGATATACCCTTTATTATTTATAAATTTTTAAGTCCATCTAGGAGTGGATAGTGCTAAATCCCCATGAATGAGTTCACTACCACCACAAGGTTTATCTTAGTCAAAATCCTTGAATAGTTTCTCTTGGATTATTTCTTTGATTTGATTCTATATATTTTTATACACCTATTTTAATAGTAAAATTTTCTTAGAGTGTTGTTATCATCATGAATGTAGGATCAAAATGATTTAAGGAATGTTATATCTTGTTGTTCATTAATAATTTCCTTAACTATTTCCATCAGAAGATTCATCCTATAATCAGCTTCGTGTTTTCTAAATAAAAATGTAATTATAATTAGTTTTTAACCCAGAATAACACATCACTGTATCTTGGGTGGTAAAACTATCTTTATGAGGATGTGATGGTTTTTGGGTGAGATATTTTCAATTGGGAAGCAAACAGTGTTCCTTATAGAAAATACGATTATTTAAAGATATGGAACACAATATACACATAGTTCAATTTGTACACCATATAAAAGATGATGTTGATGAATGTTGTGGGCATTATGAGTTGTAGCTCTATCGGAAAAGGTATTTTTTGGTGGGGTGATGGAGGAGAAGGGGATGATGTCGAGTTGGATGGTTAGATAATCATCCCTATTCTATATTCCCCTAGATATATATTTTTTAGATCATGTTCTAAAATAACTTTGGGTGTTCTAGTGTAATTTGAGTTACAATTCAACTGGAGTAAATGTTAACATGAAACTTGGACTCAAATGATATACCAAAGGGTTTAAGTGATGGATAGGATTAAATTTTCATTTCAAATGGGTTCCAAAGAAGATTATTATTGTTTTTTTGTTATAGATGAATGGAATGACAAAACATCTAGATATATAAGATGGTGTGAGGCATGGAATTTTAAAATTTCCACCGTGATACAAAAATTGGCAGTTTTCAACATTAAAATATCAATTGGGAGTAGTGTTACTTTATAAGTATAGGTGTACCTTATAATCTATTGAAGTGAAGAATTTTAATTTTTAGGGTGTGTGTTACCCTTCATTATTTGTGTCTATCCTTGCACATTGTTCTACATACTCTTCATTGGCTAATGATTGTTTTAGGATAATGCCTTCTTACTTGTTTTTAATTCCTTTTACTAAAATATTATATTTTAATATTTATTTTTATTTTTCAATCATTTAAAAACTACCTGAAAAATGTTTTCCTTCATATGATATTTTCGAAATTAATTAATTTAACAAAAAAAAAAGAAATATTAATCCATTTTTCCATTTTAATTCCAATTTACTCAGATCTGAAAAATGTGTTTAATTTACAATAAATAAATAAATTATGGGGTATTAATAATGAAATTCAAAAAATTATGATTTTTTTTGGATCTAAATAAAAAACACCAAGGGGGAGTCAACTATGGGGGGTGGGGGGCTGATCAAGACTCCTCCCACACTCTTTATCTATTTATTACACATTCTATTCCATCCTTGCTTTGATTATTAATATTTTTATGTGTTACTGTAGATTCAGATTTATTAAGAGATACCCATTATTAGTATTAAAAACACTGATAAATGGGGTACTTTTATTGGCAATAACTAAAAGAACTGATAAAGGTATCCCTTAATTAGTGCTTTTCATAATGATGATAAAAGCGTGTCTTTTATTATCACTAAAACATTTGATTTTATTGACGATAAATGGTATAATTCATAAAAACCAATTTATATATTATTAAATATAATTTTATAATATATAAATATATTTAATTTATATAGATATACTATATTTTCTTAAATATGATTTTTATATTACTATTTATGTATTTAGAATTAATATATAATATATTTAGTGAAATATGTGTTCTAAAATAATTAAAAATTAATATTAATTAAGAATTTACTAATTAGTGTTTAGTAATATAAATTTAATATCAATTTGGATATATAAAACAATAATAAATCAAATTAATATCCTAACATAATTTGAAAAAGAGATTGAACTTTAAATGACAATAGCATTGGATTCAGGTGTCTGTTTGGGCTCCACATGATGTGATATTGAATCTTGTGAATAGATTTATCCCCTTGAAATTAGGGAAACCATTTTATATATTATCTATTGGTCAAATATTTTTTCAAATACCTCTAATTTTTTTGGGATACCCAAATTTTTAAATATTGAATGGAATTTCATCATTTTTAAGTTGGTATTATTACATTTTTTAGATGGTGAATAAATCTATTCCTAGGGATGAGTTTCATATGGATATTATAAAGTTAAAATTTTATCATTTTTCATATTGTTGAGATATTTATAATTTTATATATATATATATATATATTTAATTTTCAAAATTAAATTATATAAATAAATATTTAAACAAATTTACATATAAATTATCTTTTAAAATATATAAACCATTTAAAAGAATTAAAATTTTATTTAAAATAAAATATTATCTATTTAATTTACCTTAAAAAATGAATGAATAAACATATTCCTATAAAAGTGTATATATAATGTTTATATATAAATATATATGTTTGGGCATGTGTTAATTATTAAATAAATATTTACATATATTTTAATATATATATGTATTAAAATTAGTATATATTGTAGAAATATATATAAATAGGTATAAATTTTGAAATATATGACAATTAAAATTTGTTATGCCATTGGTAAATGTGCTTATTGACATGGTGGTGGGTTGAGGTTGAGTTTCACACCCCAAAAATTAATTTATATTAAAAGGTTGGGATCATGATGGGCATGAGGGGGTGGGGCCACATGTGTGTGTGGTGTCTTAGAGATGGTGGTGGGGTGTCATTGTAGTTAATTTATTTTTTTCCATATTTTTTCAATATTTTTTTTAAATTTTTTTAATTTTTTTATCAATACTAAAATAGTATTGGTAAAATAACCTTTTATCAACAATAAAAAGTAATTATACGGGGGGCCTTTCTCAATATTTTTTTGCACTAATAAAATTTGTTTTTATCAACACTTTTTTATCACTAATAAAAGTGACCAGATTTTAAAGGTTCTTAGGATATAAATTATTTTTTAACACTGATAAAAGTGAATTCTAGCACTAAAAATGCCTTATTTTTTTGTAGTGATGAATATTAAACAAATAAAGTAATTTATTTCTTGATCGTACTGCTCAATTTCAGTTCTCAAATTAGGGATTTAGGTTTTTATTTCACAAAAAATAAGCTGAAATATTATTGGGGTTTAGGAATTATTATTTTTTCATCTACAATAGACCTATGAGATATGATCAAACTTCTTTAGCCATGGTTTTTTTGGTGATACATTGGATCATAAGGTAGACTATAATGTTCTTATGATGAATTGAAGAAATATATTACAAAGATCCTGAAATTTTTAGGTAAAATTTCAACATAAATTTCTATGATTTATTTTAATTTTAGATATAAATTTAATCTAGAAATGGCATTAAAGGGTTTTAGAAGGGAATTGGGAGAAATGAGAAATATGGTAAGGTGAAAGGGACACTGATTACCCGGTGGTTTTTTACTGTGTACTTGGAGGGTTTTAGTGGACATGGGTTGTTTTGAATGGACCATTGAGAACTCTGCTGCCCTGTATTGGGTACTTGATCCACATATAGAAAAACCAATATTATAAAGTTATTTTAGTTGGGGGTTACCTTAGTGGTAAGCACCCCGTAATTCTACATGAAAAATGGGGGTTCAAAACCCATGGGGCACAGATACTGTAGCAGTACTATAGCACACTGTAGCAATGATGGGCATTAGAGGAACCTCAGGCACTGTAGCGGCGGCAAGTCATTATAGCAGTGGCAGGGTACTGTAGTAGCGGCAGGTACTATGCGATAGTGTAGCAGTGCGGGTACTGTATAAGTACTATTCACAGAATGGGACTTGGGCCAAAAATTTGGGCCTATGAGCCATGTAATGGGCTAAATTTCCACTAGGCCTTGTGGATATGTAATTGGTCTGCCTCTACCCAGTTAAAAGAGGTCTTTTCATTGATTTAATAAAAAATGAGGCTTTGGCCCCAACCTTTAAAAAAATTAACCCCTTAAATGTTAACCCATTGTATTTCCCTCCATTTCAAATCCATTTCATGCCCTCTCTTTCCCTCCCTCTCATTTCCTTCCCTATTAGGACACTCATCCTAAATCCATAATTCATGTGGCTTTGATTGGTCTTGGGAGCCCATATTTAATAGGTATAAGGCCATATATCTTATTTATTTCTCATTTCTTCCTTATCTTTTTATGTAATTTTATAAAATCCTCTTTATCTAACCTTAGGGATTGTGAATCTTTCCAGTTTCTATGGCCTTCTTCCAATCTCGCTGTGGTGATAAATTTAATTATGTGATAAAATGTATTATTTTTCTTGAATAATTTCTTCTTATCTACTAATAGTGGATCATAAGCTAAATTCTTTTATATTCTTGGTTGTTCTGAAGTATCAGTTAGTGGATTATCCTCCTTCCCTAGAATTACAAGTAGTGTTTTGCTATTATTTTTTAAGGTGACCACTTAATTCCATCATATTCTTACAGAGCATGGAAAAAATTATAGATCTGTGTTAATATAGTTTAAATCAATAAATTTTTATCTTCTAATAAAGGTTTTCACTTTTCTCACATTAGATAATATATATATAATATATTTTTCCTAATTATAGTAAAATATTAATGATTTTGCATGTTTTTATTTTATATGTTATTCCATATTCTTATATTTCGTTCATTATCTTGTTAGTTATGTTGTAAATTTAATCTTCCATTCATATGTTATTATTATTGCACTAATATCTAGAAGTGATAATTTCTAATTGTATGGGGGTATAGTTTGTGATTGTATAAGATTTTTCTATATAAACCTATTTTTGATGGATATGTAGATGGTTTGGGATCATCTCTGAGTTCCCAAACTTATTATAAACCTCGCTCCTTTCCCTTAAGTGATAGATAGTATAACCAACCTACTTATTATATATGATCTTATTTCCCTAGGATGAATGACAAGACTGGCCTAACTTCTTAATCATCATTTGGGATGGGTTGTATACTTTTAATTATTATACACATTTTTATCATACAATCACTTAATCATAAATCATATATTCCAAATATATACCCCCCAATATATATATATTTTTATTTTAGTTGATATTGAAGATTAAATGGAATTAGTAAATCACATTTTTTTGTTTTTTATTATTTATACAGACTTATTTTGTTGCTTCATACACTTTAGTTTGTTATATGTGATTAAGGTAATCTAATAACTATCTATTGGTCATGTCATTATAATACCATACAAGGGTATCTATAGGATGAATACATATGATTTTAATTTTGATTCACGTAAGGGGAAGAAA
Source organism: Viscum album (assembly GCA_963277665.1). Classification (NCBI taxonomy): domain Eukaryota; kingdom Viridiplantae; phylum Streptophyta; class Magnoliopsida; order Santalales; family Viscaceae; genus Viscum; species Viscum album. The sequence continues at coordinate 451,892,026 of OY728137.1, read as the reverse complement.
CTCATCCATGTGGGATATACATGCTTGCAGTAGGGAGACCTTATAGAGAATTTTTTTGATGTCTTCCAGGTCACATGTATGATTTAATCTCATCTTGGTTTATCCTTTGGATCATTCTTAATGTTTTTGGGATTCAAGGTTAAAAACATTGAATTTTGAATGAAATAGGACACACAAATGATTTAGGTGAATAGTTAGTAGTAACCCTATGATAACCACGTGAGATAGCATTGTGAGGATCTAGTGGCGTTTTTTACAATTTTTGTAGGGGATTTAAAATCATGTGACTCACCAAGAAAACCATGTAGGTGTCTGGGTGGTTATCTATAGTTGTTTCACATATTGATTATGGGTTATCAAACTATATGAGTTTTTCCCAGTTAACCATGCACCTCATTTTTCAATGGACAGAGTCCACACAAGTTCGGTGCAAGGTTTATTAATCCGTACAACCTACCCATGTGCTAAAATATAATCCAATTCAAATTGGGACTTTAACTATTTTATCGGGATCTTTTTTATACATAATTAGCTAACAATATCTCTTAGGATCAAACTAAACTCTCCTAAATGATTTATAGGCTTATACCCTAGTATCCTTGGTGAATTTTCTTTATTCAAAGTGGATCTCCTCAAGGTATTTCTCATTTTTAATATGATATTCTCTCTACTCTTAATATCACTTATTGATATCCTTTCCCCATGTTACATTGGAAATTGATTGGGATGTGGCTTTAGATATATAGGGTTTTATAGGAAATTTATATTGATTCTTATAGATCTAGGATTGTGATGACTATAACTCTTCGTTTCTAATCTCCATTATTGAAGATGAATTTTTTACCTCCATTAGAAAGGTATGTGTCTCTATAAAATTTTTCTAACCCATGAATTCCCTAACATTCTTTTAGATTAATTTTGGTTTGATTTGTGAAATTGATATATTGATCACATATTTGCAGAAAAAGGGGGTTTTAATATGGGTTTTCTTTAAAAATAGTTCATGCACTTACATTCTTGATGAAAATACCCACTGATAGATTTGATAATAAAATTTATTTTTAATCAATAAAATGGTGATTCTTTTCTAAGATTTTTTTTTAAAATCTGATCATGGTTTGTCTAATGGTTTTGGAAAACATAGTACATTAGGAAACTTAGATGCATCATGTTATAGACATATGCAACCAACGTGTCTATAAAACCACTAGGGGTTACTTTGTTTAGAAAGATTATGATAGGACTCAATATCGATATGATTCACATTATTCTATATAGTGTTCCTTCACATGTATTAGTACATATTTTTCAAATAGTAGAGACCATTTGGGCTTTATTTTATACATGATGTTATTTTTTTAAGGTTGATTTCTTACATGTTTATACTATAGAGTTTCCATGGATAACTCTACAAATGAATTAATAATATATTTCATGTAATTTTTATTTTTTTATGAGAATATGATATGCTTATGAAAAACCAAATGGTGTTTTATAAAAATTATCTTCACTTTAAATTTCATTGTAAAATGGTTTTTTAAATATTGAGTTAATGTTTTCATAGTTTTATACATTGTATAAATTCTAGATAGTATCCTACTAGGATTTGTGATCACACCCCACTTTTACCTTTGGGAATTTTTAGATGTGGGTTTTCTAGAATTAGGTAGGTAAGGGAATCATGTATTTCTCTAGCTTCTCTTGGTTGTCATCGCCTTCTTATTGAGATAGATTGGTGGTGATATATGGTCTCATGAAGATTTAGATTTTATCTTATCATGTTTTATTTCAAGGTTTAGCCTTTTTACCCAATGTTATATTATACATGGTTGTGTACTCTTCTTCTACATTATACTCTAATTGTTTATCTCTTTTTGATAATTCATAGTAATTTTTGGTTTTTTTGATCTCCAACTTATGGAGGGAAATCTCGAGGGATGTGTCACACCTACCAAAGTCAAATCATTACAAAAATGGTATTAGATCAATTATAAAACATTAAGGGTTTATGAAAATACCTAGGTTTTGTTTTGGTTGTTTAGTAGATAAGACTTAGGTACTTCATACTTTGGTTAGTAAGAATGAGAGGGTTCATATTTGGCCCACTTCCATGTATGAACTCTAGTTGTCATGGGTGGTTTGGTATTTTTATGAAGATTGAGCTTAGTTTTTGAGTTTATTAGATTAAATTTCATTGATTTTTATTTATATAACTAGTTATTTATTATTTTTCCATATTTATTTCATAGAATCCAGGTTCAATTTAAATTCTTGTTGTTTGAAAGCTTTGGTATGGTTTATTGAATTTTTTTTATGATTCAATAATTTTCTCTTAAGATAATAAGATATTGTCTTTTGTGTTTTTTAAATAATTCCTCATAGAAGACCTCTTCTAAATCTAAGAGAGTAATCTACATTACATGTTCCGGAGGAGAATATTCTTGTAGATAATTCATTGGTGGAAGCCGTTATCTGCATTATATATACAATGGTTCAGGAAGGTGTTAAAAACATATGATGAATTTTGGATCATGGATCATAATTTACCAAGATGAATCCACTTATCATCTATGGTGAAAAGGTACCCCATGAATCTGAATAGTGTCTTGAAAAAATTGAAAGGATCTTACAATTTCTAAAAAATCAAGAGGACTCTAAAGTAGGGTTTTAAACTTTTATAAGTGAACTACTTGGAATAAAATAGTGAGATTCCATAAAGAAATATAAGATGCATGAAGATATCACTAGAAATTCTTCTAAGAAGATCTTTAACCAAATATTCTATCATGAAACATTGTGAGTGGAAAAGACTCAGTAATTTCCATCCTTAGATCAAGGGAAGCATTCAATTATAGAGTATTCCATCCATTTAGATAATTTGGTTCACCTAGAACCCTAGAAAGTTACTAATGACTACATTAAGGATAATATTATCCATATGGGTATGAGGGATGATATTCGGTCGATGTTGATTCTTTTATGAAGACCAACCTTTGTTGAGGTAGTAGATAAAACAGCTATGGATGAGGCATATATAATAGGTAAAACATGTTTATGTGAAGATTCTGTTACCTATGGAGGTATCCGGGTTGTGTCTTCTAGTAATAAATGTAAGCATAAGGGAAATAAATTTAAATCAAGACCAGTTTATTGGTATTCTTTGGGATAGTAGTAGGTAGTTTTCTATCTATGTAGGAGGCCTAGTTACACCAATCCTAACTACATAAAATCACCCATGGCATGCCATCACTTTAGAAAATATGGTTATCTCATGATTTTTTGTAGAAAAATATATAAAGAATGTTGATATAGATCTACACTCACAAAAATATCTCAAGTTCATTCTAGTGAATCAAAGGGTAGTGGATCTCATCCTCATGATAATGGGGATGCTCAGGTAGTAAAGAAAGCATTGGGAGGAGCTAATACAATATGTCTTATTGTAGTTAAGTATGCACCATAGGAATCTAGAAAAGGGTGGGATACTATTATAGGTATGATGTTTATATCATCCTCTATGGTTTTTTATTTTTTATATGAGTGTATCTCATTATTTTTTATCATATATATTAATTGAAATTTTGGGCTTACATTATGAGCTTATGTCATTCATGTTAGATGTTTCCATGCCTTTGGGAGAGAGAATAGAATAGGGTTTTAAATGTCTAATGTATATGATGATGAGTTCCAAATTTGAAGTGGTGTGGGATTTTTTATATCTAGATAATGAAATATTAAATCCATTTATTATCATGTAATTGATTATTAGTGTTAAATACCTAATCGATTTCTATCATCATCGAGTTCAATTTAAATCTGCAGATGGAGTCTCTCATGTCTTTTAAGGTGAGTGGGATTCTAGAATAGGGATAGAGGGGCATATTGTTCCTTATAATAGAATTATCCCATGATAGTTTTTAGAGATGTTCCTTGATTACATTGATCCTCAATTGAGTGGTACACTTTCTATAGTGGTGAGTGCATTCCCTGAGGTACCTTATTATGATTCTTCAAGGTTACCACCTCAGAGAGAGGTTGATTTAACTATTTAACTTCCTCCTATGATTATTCCCATTTTTATGCCATTGTATTGAATGATGCATGATGAGGTAAATGTTCTTAAAGTTTAGCTAATGGATCTTGTGGTTAAGGGATTTATTTATCTTATTGTGTCACATTGGGCTTCAACTATTCAAGTTTCCAAGAAGTTATAAAAAATCTTCCAACTTTGTATTGATTTCCAGAAGATTAACCTAGTGACCATTAATAACAAGTATCCCTTGATATGTATTTATGATCTCATTGATCAACTCAAGAGATCTTGATGTTTCTCAAAAATTGAACTATGATGAAGGGACTATCATTTGAGATTCTAGTAATATGATATAACTAAGATATAATTTAGTATCTAGTATGGTGATTTAAAGTTCCTATTTACACCATTTAGTATTAGTAACATTCCTATGGTATTTATTGTGTTGGTGAAATGAATATTTCATCGATTCATGGAATCTTTTTTGTCATTTTTTGGATGATATTTTTTTGTAATCCAAGTTTGAGGAGGAAAAAATGGATCATTTAGATATCATCCTTGGAATCCTAAAAGAAAATAACTTGTATGTTAAGATTAATAAATGTGAATTTTGGATATAATAAGTGACATTTCTGAGAAATGTTATATTTGAGAGGGGAATCTCAGGGGATCCTGAAATGATTTGGACAGTAATACCTTTAGAGTAATCTAAAAATGTGTTCGAGATTCATATATTCTTGGACTTGTTGGTTATTATAAGAGGTTTGTTCATGATTTCTCCAATATTTATCTCTAATGACATAATTATTTATTAGGGGTGTAACATTTTTGTGGAATGGTAAATTGAATAGATATTTTTCGAAAATAATGGTGAGGTTAAATTCTTCTCATGTTCTGATTCCTCTGGAATTGGTTTTGGGATATGATGTTTTTTGCAATTCCTCTGGTACATGATTAGGGTATGTCTTTATTGAGGGAAAATGTGTGGTGGACAATGGATCTCTCTAATCACCCCTCATGATAATAACTACCCTACCCATGAACATGAGTTGGTAGTTGTTATGAACACCCTCAAAACAATGTGCCCCCATCTATTTAGGGAATAATTTATAGTATCTCAGATCAGAATATTTGAAATTATATTTTTTTACTTAGAGGGATATAAACTTGTGATAGATATTATATGTTTATTATCTTTAGAATTTAAATTTTAAATTATTCTATACAACCAGAAATGGAAATGTATTGGAAGATTCATAGATAATGAAGTTTCTAACCCGATAATTAAAGGAATCCATAGAGGAGTGGCATTTGTTGAGTATGTTTACTATGATAATTTTGGGATTGAAATGGGTTGGTGGGTAGGTTAACTTAGGTTTAATGTAGTATGAATAGGTTTCTGATTACTAGGTTAGGCTATAACATGTAACATACACCGGATTACCAACACTCTAGTGGAATCCTTAATAGTGGGGAGGCCTCAGGTGATTGGTCTCGATCCCTCATTGGCACTTTGTGTTTCCGAGAAATTTTGTTCATTCTTATATCTATGAGGCCCGAATTTATGTACTATGGAAACTGTTCTTCTTGGTTTTTACACCCTGGGACTACCAAGATGTATCATGATCTAAGACATCAATATTAGTGGTTAGGGATGAGTCGCATGATTGAAAACTTCATGTAACGGTGCCTTACTTTTCATAGGATTAAGGTAGGACACCAAATACCTACTGGTTTTTTGCAAAATTTTCTTATTCCTATATTAAAGTGGGATAAGATATAATTAGAATTAATCATTGGTTTTACAAGAAATCCTATTGGGAAGGACCCAATTTGGTTGATCATAGATCAACTAATGAAATCAGATCATTTCCTTCATATCAAGGGGATGATGATGATTGTTTATTTTAAGAACTTGTATATTCGAGAGGTTAGGGTTTTTCTTTGGTTATTGTTTTTGATAGGGACATGTGGTTTACATCTAGGTTTTGGGAAGGTGTACAAGAGGCGATGGGTAACCTATTGAAGTGAATCAAGACATACCAAAATTAGAATAATGAGCATAATTAATGATCTATTTATTTTTTTATGAATATTATTTATGTGTGAAAGATTTATTTTAGTGGATATTGGGAAAAAATATACCGTTGGTTGAATTTTCATATAACAATAGGTATTAGGATTTGATTATATGTCACCCTTCATAGTGTTTTATGGGTGGCCTTACCAATATCCCTTATACTAGGAATATTTGTTAGTGTGGTCCTTAGTTGGACCAAGCCTTGTACAAGAGACAATAGAGAAAGTGAATTTTATTTTGGGACCATATAGAATCATTATAAATTCTATATAAACCTTCTTAATTTCCTTATAGAGTTTTAGAATATTGATCAAGTGTTTCTCAAAGTTTCAAGTCACTTGGGGAACCATCGATTCGGTAGCCAGTGTAAGTTGGCACAATGGTTTGTTAGCCCTTTTGATATCATTGAACATATTGGAAAGGTGGATTATCAGTTGGAATTTATGTCTCATTTGACATCGATTAATAACTTGTTTCATGTTTCCTAGATTAGGAGGTTTCAACCAGACCTTTACCATGTGGTTGAATGGGAAGAAATTGATCTTGAGCCCAACACCACTAAGGTTGGGCAACTCGTTCTGGAAATGGAAATCCAAGATAAGATACTGTGTGGTAAAATATTTACACTGGTTTTTATAATAAGAAACTATATATGGTATATCTATGAGACATGGTAGAAGAAATTATTGACGAGGAATCACAAAATTTCACTTTTTATTAGTTTAGAATCTTAGGCACTTTATATGAATAGAAATATTTATAGTGGGGAGAGTTTTGATTCCCTATGGGTCACATGTGTGATTTAGTTTGAGCTTGGTTTATCGATTGGGATTCTAAGATACGAGGGTTGAAAACATTGAATTTTGAAGAAAGTAGATCAGGATCATGGTTGGGATGTACAATTAGTACCAACCATTGGATAACAGTCTGATATGTCACTAGGGGGATCTGGTGGCATTTAGTAGTGTTTGAACATAGTTTTTTAAACTATTTAACTTATCAATAAAACTATGCAGGTGTTCAGGTGGTTTTATAGAGGTGTCACATGAGTTGAGAATGGGTTTTCAAAAATCTTTTTCTCTTCCCCATTTAATAGCATGCCTAAATTTTAAAAGGACAAATTCCATAAACAATTGTCACACTATTGGTTAAGCCATGCAACATAATAGTGTTCCATAATATGAACCACTTAATATTATAATATGAACTCTTTTACATTTATTTTTTATATCTAATCACATCCTAACCTATCTTAGGCTTGAACTAACCTCTCCCAGATCTCCAAGGTATTCTCCCCTTGGATCCTAGGTGAGTTTACTTTGTTAATAGTTGATATATTTAAGGTATATCTCATTTTTAATACCAACATCTCTCTTATATCAATATATCTTCTTGATCTTATTTCACCTTGTTCCATGAGAACCCGATAGGACTAAAGTTTTTGTATCTATAGGTTTTATGTGGAATTGATATTGATTGTTTTGGATATGAGGATTAAATCACCTCTTTTTTAATCTCCATTCTCCAAGGAGACTAGTTTCCCTTTGTTGGATAGGGAGGTGTCCTTGTACAATGGTTTTAACCCATGAATTCCTTATTGTTCATTTAATTAATTTGGTTTGATATTTTAAATTTATTGTTAGATCACATATTAGTACACAAAGGGGTCTTAAAGGGGGTTTTCTTTAAAAATAGTATATTCACTTTATGTGTTTGATGAAATACCCCAATGATGGATTTGAATATTAAATTATTTTTCTATCATATAAGTGATGACGATTCTTTGAAAAAAAGTTTTACAAAATTTTATCATGTTTTTTTAATGGTTTTGGTAAACATAGAACATTAGGAACCATTGTTGCATCAGATTATGGATATATGCAACTGTAGTGTGTGTGACACCACTAGGGGTTACTTTGGTGATATCTATAGATTGTGGTTGGAATCAATATCAGAAGGATTCATGTTATTCTTGATAATGTTCCATCACATGTCCTAGTATGTATTTCCCATAGTTTAGAGACAATTTGTTCTTAATATTTAACATAATGGTATTTTTTAATGTTTTATTTATCACATGTTTATATTATGATATTTCCATGGATAACTATTCTTATTCCTCTATAATTTATTTCATGTGATTTTCATATTTCTATTATGATAATATGATATACTTATAAAGAAATGAAAGGAAGTTTTATAAAAAAGATTTTCAGTTGAATTTTTTTGTAAAATGGTTTTGTTTAAAAATTAGAAATAATAGTTTCATGGTTTTGTTAATTTCAAAGATTCTTGGTGGTATCTTACTGGGATTTGTGACCATACCCTACTTTTTTTCTTTAGGTGTTTTTAGATGTGATTTTTTGGGACTCAAGTAAAGGTAAGTTTGACATGTATTTAAATGACTTCTCTTGGTTTTCATCACCTTCTTAGTTAGATGGATTGGTGGTGATGAATGATCACATGGAGACTTGAATATTTTCATGTCATTCATTATTTTCAGGTTTAGAATTTTGGCATGACATTATATATTTCATGGATGTGTACTCTTCTTCTGCATTTTACTGTGTTGTTTTATTTATTTTCAGTAATTCATGCGACTTTTTTGTTTTTTTATTGATCTCCACCTTATGAAGGGCTATCTCAGGTGATGATTCATGTTGACATGGGTTGTTTTGTTACAATTTTAGAGATTTTTCGAGGAAGGTTTGGGGAGTTAAAAAGGTTATATCATGGATAAACACTATTTATATTCCAATATACGATCCTCACATTTGATTCATATATCAAAATTTCGCCTATAAACATTGTATATATATCCCACTTTTATCTTTTTTATACTATATATGGTTTTTTATATATTAACTTATGGTAATGTGATGAAGCATTAACATTATCTATTATATGTAGCTTTATTTTTTACTATCCATATTATTTTTTTAGTTTATACAAAAATTGGGTGCGGAAATCCGTTAGTTACTACCTTACTCTATGGGGGAAAACCATATCCCATGCGTATGACATTCTTTTCTTGATGTTTAAACCATAATATAGTGATTGGGAGGTGAAACTGAGGTGTTGTGGATGAGTTACTTGGATATAGTAAGTATTCAAAACATGGTTAATAAAAATTGGTATTAGATCCCACATTGAGAGCCTTCATGTATAGGACTTGAGAGTAGTTACAAGATAAGATTTTTGGGGCTCCAGAATTAATAAATAAATATTTGTGACCAGTGTAATTTTATCGAAATCTTGAGTTACTAGGGAACATATAATAACTTTTCCATTTATTTATTCTTTTTTAGTTTTGATTATCTAGTCCCATACATTATATCAGTCATCTATAGGTAGGAATAGGTAGGATTACATGATGTGATGTGTTTCCATATTTGTTTTTAGATTATTTTCAGAACTAGTTGATGATTTAAACTAAATAAAACATTAGTAATAAATAAATATTGTTTTATAATATATTTATTTTTAAAAAAAATATATTAAAATGATTCAAAATTTGGTTCCCTTGATTGTGAATTCATTATCATATTGTTGATAGTTCATTTCATTTCGGTCCTTATTAATTATGAATTACTTTCTTTTAGTGGAGTTCTGATCAAGAAAAAAATATTTTAAAAAAATATTTTAAATGTTTTTAATATGAAATCTATATCACTAAATGGAATTACAAGACAGATTAAAAGAGTAAAACAAAATTTAGTAATGAAATTTAAAAAAATTGGGGTTGTCCATATTAGGATAGAAGGTTTAAATATTTTATCTACTTATTGTATAGTATGTTTCCTATATGTTCACCTCTTACTACATGATAAGGAGATGATGATGATGATCTGCTAACAATACCCTATGATAACTTACATGATTTAATAAGTGTTAATCAGATATAATATTCCATGAAAAAATGGTTACCTTGATGGGAAAAAACTATTAATTATGTTACATTAACCTTCAAGGGTTTCATTACCTAACAAGAATATGAAGAATGGATTAAAATGAACCAATTAATCTATGAATAAGTGTAATATTTTGAAAGACACTAAGAATGAGTGGCCATGTTTAATTTTGAGAGGGATAATTGTAAATGGTGGGATCTTATGATTGGAGAAGGAATTACAGGTTGGAATTCTAAGGATCTTATCTGGGAGAGGGAGAGTGAGATTGAGTGGAATTTAATAAATATAAATTATTTCATCAAAATCAAAGTGAGGGTTTTTAGATTATTCTCATTCAAGAAGGATGTTAGTGCAATATCATCAAGGCAATTTCCTTGTATATATCAATATTAACTATATATTTAAATAAAACCAGTTCCATTGTTATGGTCAGTATGTAAATATTTAAATATTTTTCTATAAACAACATTATTAGGTGTTAGTCCGCAAAGATAAGTAAATTAGGCAAAACAAAACTTATGGAATGCCTGATTTACGGTAGCTGTTCTTCTACCATGAAAATTCTCCAGTCATATAGTCTAATAGGGAATCCATGGTTGATTGTATGGAAGTTATTTTTTTTGGGTAGGAGTCTCAACCTTAGGGTTTTTATAGGGGTTTAGGTAGAGAATATGTTGAATAGTAATCTACCACCAATACTAGAGAAGGGATTTCTTATATTTAAGGTACTCTTTTGGAATCCTATACTTTATATTTTACTTTATTTCATATAAGTTTCCTATAATATTTTATTTATACTCATCCAACAACTCTTATTATAATTAATATAGAAGACTCATATTTCTATATGACCATTTATTACCTTATAGGTAAGGGGTTATAGTGAACCACAATGTATCTGTCACATGCCTTCATTTTAGATTCTTATGGGAATTTATAAGATCTCAAGGTTCTATATATTTAATGATTCAATATAATCATAGGAAAGTATTAGTTGACTAAATGTTAAAGCTTTTATCGATTTTTTTTCTTGATGAGTGTTTTTATCTCCAGTCAGCATCCAATATTACCATCAGGGAGAATTGGAGTACCAGAATAGTCACGTGGGACATGATCAAAGGAATCTTGATAATATAATCACTGAAATGGATAGTCTCTTTATTGAAAAAATTACCTAAGGGGAGTCATGTTTTCCCCCAAGGTGTATTTGTACCATGGAATATTTTCTAAAGATTTTTTTAGAATCACCTCCTAAGAGGGAGGTCAAGTTTAACATAATCCTATTATCTTAAACTAAGCTGATCTTAATTATAATATATCCATTGTATCCAACTGATCTAAGGGTACTAATGATCTAGTTGGATAAACTTGTGGCTTAAGGGTTCATTAGTCTAAGGATGTCTCATTGGGATTCACTGGTATTTTTTCTAAGAAGGATTAGGGGAGTCTATTCCTTTGTATAGACTATCATAAGATTTATTGGGACACAATAAAAAATCATCACCCTTTTCCTAGAGTTATTGATCTCTATGACTAGTAAGATAGGGAAGGTGATATTTTAAGATCAACTTTTTTTTGAGTTATAATCTTTTTTGAGTCATAACAAATCACTATTATAAATTTTACCTATAACAATGGAACTATACCAATATTTTGGAAAGATGTTAGTATAGGTTACCTATAATAACCATTTTAAAAAAATTGTTTATGTATCACTTATACCAGTAGTTTTAGAGAACCATTTGAATAAGTAACATATACCAGTAGTTCTATAGCACGATTGGTATATTTCCTAAAATATTTGGGTACCTATACCAACAGTTCTAAAAAACTATTGGTATAAACCAACACTAACTGTTTTGGATAACCATTGTTATATGTAGCCAATTTTTTTATAAATTATTTTTTTCAAATAAGATTAAATTCTTTAAAATTTTAATTATTTTTAGATATATATATATATATATATATTTGAATATATTAATTTTAATAAAATTTATTTTAGGTGAGTGGTTATGTAATTCAAGTATAACTTTGAGGTATTATGATTAAAATTCATGATATTTTTTACGTTACCTACACTAATGGTTTTACCAAACTGTTGGCATAGATATTTCATAAGAAGAATTAGTATTGACCACCAATACAAATGATTTTCCAAATAATGTTTTTATAAACCTATCCTAATGCTAAAACATCCAACAAATTATCAAAAAATTGATATAAGCTATACTAGTGGTTCCAAACCATTGGTATCTTTGTCTGTAATAGTGAAGTACATATTGAAGACTAAATTTCAATGTTGATATATTCACTTAGAACATCAGTTTAATCCTTTTTTGGTAATTAATGCTCTTACCATGTTCATGGGTCTAATAAACGAGACATTTCAACCATTTTTGGAATTTTTTTCCATAGTCTTTATGGATAATATCCTAGTTTATTCTATATTTCAGAATGATCATGGTCGATATCTATATATCATACTATGAAGTTGACATGTAATATATAAATATTTAATCATAGTCTATCTTGAAAAGGTGGAATCAACGATTTTTGGAATACCATTTTAAATGCTTTTAAGGTAAAGAGTTTTCTTAAACTCATAGGATACTACCACTATTTTATTTGTAATTTCTCCAAATTATATACTATGATGAAAATAACGAAAAATAATGGGGATAATTTTGCATGGTATGACTAGTGTTGAATAAATTTTCAACAATTGAGAAATAAATTTATCTTACCTCAATTCCTTATCCTACTTCAACCAGTTGAGGGGTTTAAGGTGTATTATTACGTTTCATCAGTTACCCTTGTGCATGTTTTTTTCCAGGATCATCAAGTAGTATCATATGAATTAGGAGAACATTATGCTAAAAAACTACACTACCCATGATCTAGAAATATTTTCAATGGTTCATACATTAAAGTGTTGGAGGCATTATTTTTTTGGTTAGTGCTTCATGGTACTCACTAATTATAAAATAATTAAATATATATTTTTATAGAGAGACTTGAATATAATGAAGAATCATTGAGTGGGGTATCTATAGTTATTTTATTTAGATATTTAGTATGCTATTTATAAATGTAATGGGGTTTCCAATACACATACTTTGAGAGTACACCATCATAGTTTGTTGGAAGCAATGAAAGAATAAAGGTTAATATTTCTTATGAATGAACTCTACATGGAGATGATCAAGGATTAGAGTGGGATACATTTTTACCACAATGAAATAATATTATATATTAAAGATATAGTCAATTAATATTAGATATTTGATCCTAATCATGTTATTATCCATGAAAAACTCATTGGTTGGAAGATCTTTAGTTGCTAGTTCTGTGATTATCATTCCTTCATACATGTCCATGCTAGACCGATTATAAAAACTAACATGAGGGAGTAAGTAATAAAGGAATATCATTATACTTTAGGGTCAATAAACCCCCAAAACATGTAAATGTATAGAGATATTCATTTCCAGTTCTTTTGAATTAGTATAAAAAATTATATTATAGAGTTTGTTACTAGAAACCTTACCTGTCATCATGTAGAGGCAGAACATAAAAGGGAAATATATACTCTCTTGTTACTAACTCTAAAATTAAAAAATGGATTGAAATAAAGATATATTTCAAGACCAATCTGCCCAGATCATATAAAGGTTGAGATGTAGTGTGGGTGACTGTGGAGTGTTTGACCAAAATGGATAACTTTTTTCAAATTAAAGATGAATATTCAGTTGATGAGTTCATTAAACTATATGTTAGAGATTTTTTTAAGTTTCATGGTGTACCGACTTGATTCATATATAATAGGGACCCAAGGTTCACATATTGTCTATCACAAGGGGTACAATTGTATTTGGGCCCTCAAGTTAAGTTGAAGACAATTTCCTATGCACAGAACAATGACTAGTCTGAGTATACCATTTATATCATTAAGGATATGCATGGAGTGTGTATTTTTTATTTTAGTGTCTTGTGGGTGGATCATCTATACTTTATGGATTTATACTATAATAAGATCTAGAATTACACTGTTGAAATGTCTCTATTCAAGGTTCAATATAGGAAACCTTTCCATTCAGCTCTCTCCTGGAACAAAATAAGAGAATCATTAGTGATTGATACTTGTATCATTCAAGAGACTATGAAGTAGGTGAAAATTAGTTGGAATCAACTCATAACCTATTAATGGAGTAAAAATTATTATGTACATTTTTTAAGAGACTCTTGTAATTGATGGTGGTTGATTTATTATTTCTTTGAGTTTCACTAAAACTAGTTCACAAACAAATAGGTAATAGAGAAAGGTTGTTCCTTAGATTTATTATACCTTTTAATATCTGAGATAGTGCTAGAGGGGTTGGTTATAAACTATCCTTACCACTAAAATCCAACACCATTTATAACAACTTCTACATTTCTCATGTTACAGAGTAGGTACCCAACCCATCACACATGATGTAATATGATGATGTTGATCTTGAATTTGATTCATCCAATATAAAATATCCTATTGGTATCAATGATCGGTATTATAATGTTTTTTGGGGAAAATTAATTCTTCTAGTTTGGGTCAAGTGGTAGAATGGTAGGCTCCAAGATGAAACGTGTAAGTGGGAAGTGAAAATTAAGGCTCAATGGATAGAATTGTTCCTTTAGGATCTTGATTAAAGATTCATATAGATGATAAGTCCTATGGTGGGGAGGTTGTAATGAACCTTACATTTTTATATTTACCCCCATTAAATATCAAGTAATTAATTTCATTTTGGATATAATTTTAATATATAAAGGGAATTGGATGGTTTCGAAAGGGAATTGGGATTAGAATGAGAAGGGGTAAAGGAGAATAGGGGACCGAGTATTAAGTGGTATGGTACTGAGAATATGGTGGGAATTTAGTGGATTAAGGTGGTTTTGAATGAAATATTGGGTACCTAGTGGCCTTATATCAATTACCTAGTAGAAATATAGTCAATATCCTTTAAAATAAGAATATTTATTCATTTAAATACCTAACAATAACCCCTTAAATATTATCCATAGAGATATCCCTTCATTTACCATCTATTTCCTTACCTATATTGATCTCTCTCTCCCCACCCTTCCATATCAAGAAAACCATTATCATGAATTGATTTGGGTCGTTTTGATCAATCTCAGGAGTCCATATTCAATAAGGGAAACTCCATGCCTCTACTCAATTTCTCTTTTCATCCTCATATTTTCATGAAAATAATTAAATTATCTCTTCTCTAATCTAAGGTATTATGAATAATTCAAGTTTCTTACACATTATTAAAATAATTATATATAATAATCTTATATTATTTTATAACAAGGTATTATCATTTTATCATTCCTTGATATTATATTCACTATTAATATTAGATCAAGACCTAAATTATTCTTTCTTCTAGGTGGGTTTTTAGTTGAAATTTGTGGTTTATTCTTCTTTATTATACCTCAAAGTAGTTAACTACCATGATTTTATTAGGGTACCCCTTAATTCTCTTATATTGTTTAAGTTAAAG
This sequence comes from Viscum album, assembly GCA_963277665.1. Lineage (NCBI taxonomy): Eukaryota > Viridiplantae > Streptophyta > Magnoliopsida > Santalales > Viscaceae > Viscum > Viscum album. The sequence continues at coordinate 451,876,450 of OY728137.1, read as the reverse complement.
GAAGGAAACGATATCAGGATAAGTGAATATAATTTTAATCATGTGTTTTTCTTCTAATAAAGGTATTCATATATTGTTTTATAAACACCTAGAATAGTTTTTATTAGTTTGGTTGGATATTTAATATTGACATACCATGGTTAAAAAATGGTTACTTTTCTCATAATACAAAATCTATAAAGCATGTATTATATCCCAATAATAATAAAATAATAAAATGTTTCTAGGTACACCTATTATTGATGGACAAGTTGATGATGTGTGATGAGCTCACAACACCTTGAATTATTATATATATTTCCCCTTTTCCCCAATAGATGGTAGATATTAATTCCTTACTTATTTTACCTAGGATGATTTCCAAGGCTTCCCCGGATTGTTGAGAATCATTTAGGATAGGTTTTTTTCCTTACTTAGTATACCCATTTTTTTAGAACCTAGGTTAATCTCAAAGTAAGAATCTCATGTATGAACCCTACTAGTATAGGGAGTTTGTAATTTTAGTTTATATTGAAAATTAAATAACACAATTAAATTATTTTTTTATTGTTTAATTATTCCTATATCATTTTATTATTTCTAAATACACATTTTATTATAAAAAATGATTGGGGTGGTCAGTGAACTCATATTGGAAATGATATACTCAGACCTTTTGTGAACCTATATAAGACGTGTGAACATGTTTTTGATCATGATAATGGTAAATTAGATTCACCCACACTTGGGGTAAACATTTTCGTAGAGTAGGGAGACTGGGTGGAGACTTTTGGACCTTTTGGAGGAACGGTGAGTGGAGTGTGTAAGGGTTGTCCCTCAATACCCACTAAGGATATCTCACCAAGATATCAAAACTTTTTATAGTTAGAGTCATATTTTTCCTTCAAACTTTCTGTATATATCCCATTATTTTTATTAGTATACTTTATATGGTCTTTTAGATGTATAGTTTTGGTGAAGTGATGATGCATGTATATTATCATTTTTATTTAGTTTCATTTATTAATGTCTATTTGCTTACATTTAGACCATAACAAAAATGTGTATTATTATAGTCTCTAGTAATTGGTAGGGGCATATGAGGTGTTGTTGTGGCATGAATCATGTATAATATGGTATTCAAGACATATTCATCACACAAACACACACACACACACCACATATTATCTTAAAAGAAGTAGTTTCTAGTACATAAAGATAATTTAATAATAAAATACATATATGTGAATCCAAAAGAAGTTATTTTAATGAAAATAAGTTAGAAAATAAATTATGAATAAGAAAAAGTATGTGTTCATTCCACTTCAATTTTGATGTTAGAAAATATATTAAGGCTAAAGTAAATAAAATCATTAGACTAACTTGTAAAGATATTTTATTTCTTATTATTTATCAAGAATATTTTAAATTTTATTTTACTAATATCTATATAAATAGTGGACACGAGATTAGAGTATAGGTTGGGAAATTTAGAGGTAGCGAGTCATCTAAAAATCATTATAATTAAGTGTCTTTTATTAATTTAGCTGATAGAAAAATTGAGTCATTTTTACTCCCTAGATTATCCTCAATATTTTAGGTGAAAAGAATATTTTATTTCATGAATTGTGACTATTAATTTATTTTCATGTTAATGATATGTTGAGATAATTAACATTCATAACAATTCATATTCACAATCTATAAAATAGTGAATTAAGTTTAATGCAACTAACAATACCTTACCTTGATTCAGGTAATTTCTATATTTTACCTATTGACCTGTAAAAAAGTAAGGATTTTTAATTTGAGGTTTTTCACTGAAGTTATATATTTAAACACAATAAATCCAATAAATCATAATGATATACCAATATCTAAATGAAAAATTTTTGTTATGGAAAAACTAAACACTTCACTAATTCTAATCCATTGGCATGAAGGTTTATTTAATTTTTGTGTATGACATTGATAGCCTAATATTTTTATATTATCTTATAATGATATTAATTGATAAAAGAATTAATATTTCCTAATTTTATTTATTTTTGATATTATATTGTATAATTAATCTTAAAGAGAAATGAGAATATGATTTTATAAATTTTATGATAAAATGAAAAAAAACATTTCATAACATATTTGATTATTCCATTAATGTTGTGTATGATTGAATAATAAAGAATAAATATGATATTTCAGTGTTATCAAAATGGTTGAATTAGTTTAGAAGAAAAAAAATTTATAAGAAGGGATCTTAGGTTAGTGATTAGTAGCGTCTTTATGGACCTTGGAAACACACATGGGGGGGGGGGGGGTGAATCCGGTGTGGACTAATTTTAGAAAAATCCAAATTATTCTATTAATATTAACCCCTTTTTGGTTTTTAACCATTTTCACCTGTTTATATGTAAATTAATATCATTATATTATACCCTTCCAAACATCTATATACAGTGCATATGATGATAGTAAAAGTAGATCATGTATTGTTACAATGTTTAACCATAATGTGGGTAACCTTTTCCTTTTCATGTCAACTCATGTTGAGTCATTAATTAAATTGACCCATAATTTTCATAAATAGATAATACATATTATTAGATTAATATTAATTAAATATCATCATGACCCACTCTAGAACCATAAAGTTATAGTTTTATTGGAAACTTGGATACATAAGCAACTTATACATAAAATATCTCGATATATACTACTAATTTATTTATAACCAGAACCATTATTAGACATATCATACATACAACCCTTATTCATATCCTATAGAAAAAGAAAAATAATAAAGGACGATACTAGATTCTTAGTAAGGGTAAACAAAGGAGTCATCATTGATCATTTAATAATAACATGATCATAAGGGTATGAGAACCTGAGATTAATATTTATAAAACATACCTAGAAAATTATAGATTATAAACATGAGACATGGAATAAAACATGGTTGTTCATAAGAAATTAATCATAATGGAATCAATGAAAAATATCCATGAGAGAATAAAAAATAAGTCTGTGGCATATACATAAGAATAGAAAATCATTACCTTAGTCAAGGTTCACTACCAAGTCTATCATAGTAGATCAAGTTCAATCTCCATTGAATCATATCATTAGTCACAGTTTTCTCCCAAGACTATCATAGCGGATGAAGTCCCATACAGAACTAATTTCACTCCCCATTCCATTTATTATCATCTAATGAGAAATCCATCTTTAACCAATGCATTAGAGGGATATATAATTATCAGAACAACCTAAACATAATGATAACTATAGATATGTGTGTTAAAATATCATAAAACATTAATCATATCATCACATCATAACCCAAGGAAAGAATATTATTTTTATACAAATTCCATCATTTCATAAATGTATAACCCATGGAAAGTAAATGCGTTTCATAAACATCTCATTATCATGATCATAAAAAATCTAGAAAAATAATAAGTATGGTATAATTGGATCATATATACTAAATAATACTTCACATAAAATGATGTTATAATAGACGAAAAATTAATTTTAAATATGAATGGAATATTTCTTGAGGAAAATAAATTTTTCATATTGAAATCACTTATTTAAAATTAAAATATTTCCAAAATATTAAGGAAAACAATTTATTTGAAAATAACCATGGAAACAAGTAAATGAAGCTTCAAATAATTGACCATTTAGGATGGAAAGAAATTTTTTATGTGATGTACGTTAAAAAAATATCCCTTTCACATTTTTAATTAAAATTAAAAGGTAGTAAAATAATAAGAATATACCTTAGAGAAAATTTCCTAGAAAGTCCAACAAGGTTAAAAAATGACTTTAAACAATCATAGGAGTAAAAAAAATTCTTTATAACATTTTAAATAAATCATGGACATGGATGAAAATATTCTCAACTAAAGAGGAAATCATGTCTATTTTTTAAAAAACATCTTCTTAATCATTTTAAGTACCAAAGAGAAGAAAATATTACTATTAATTGAAAATTATATAAATAAATATAGTATAAGAAAATAAAATGGGTTTATTTAACAAGTATCATATAATTTTCCACAATGGGAATTCAAGAATAAACAATCCTGATTAAAATGATACTGAAACATAAATCCCTTATCTCATATTCAACATGATTCAAAGGCACTCTCGGCCCTGGCATAATAAATTAAAATTTATTAAAATTATATAAAACAATACTTTACATGATTATAATATAATATATTATTTTCTTAAAACATTTTAACATCAATTTATTAATAATACTTTTTAAAATCATCATTTTTAGTTTTTAACTGTTTCATTTTTTTATGGAAGTTTCAGTTCCGCGGGTTTTATCGTTATATATTGATCGTGGTTCCATCATCTCTATAATGTTAATAATTATGTAAATATCATAAAAATTCATTATATATATATATATATATATTTATAATCATCAATGAAATATTGTGATAGAAAAATGATTCAACCCATTTATTGAGGTAGTAGGTCATATGTACGCATAAACATTGTTTTCATTTTCGGATGAAAATAAATAAAGAAAAATAATATTTTACCCTTATAAAATTGTAATTATATAATAAATAATATATATATGTATATTTTAATATCATCACAGTAATCAACCATGAATTATGGTGATATAAAATGATTTATTTATCTATTTAGATACAATAGTCCATATGTATGCTTGAGCGATACTTTCACTTTCCATTTTATGGAATACAGGGTAGATAATGGTAATTACATAATAATAATAACATTATAGTATATTGGACACAAAAAAGTAACTATTTTATGATTAATAACATATATTTATAGTATATATAAGAATAAATAAATTTAAAGTGATCGGGTCGGATGATTACCTCTCTTCGGTAGACCTCCTTTGGACCCCTTATTTATGACCCTTGGAATGGTCTTCTAAGAAGATGAGAACCTCTAAATTGAGAATGGATAAATTTATAACAAAATTTTGTTGGAATTTTTGGAGCTAGGTTTCTCATGGTAGTGAGAAGAATAGAAGAGATGTGGTGTCCTTTTATAGTGAAGGGAATGCCACACTTGAAGTTTCTTAAAGGATTTAAATATAATAAATTCTTTTTTCATGTAAAATTGGAACCAAGTGGACATAATTTTGACTCTAAGATAATTTAATTTTTAAATAAATTAAACTAATAAAATTTATATAGGTTTATGTATCATTTTAAACCTTATATTTTGGCTTAATCCCTTCATCAACCAATTTTAACCTTAACTATGGTGACAAAATTTTTAATACTAAAGGGTTATAAATTTTCATATAAGGTAAAAATGGGCCCAAAAAATGGTCAAGGGACGATATTTTTTACCATATCCTATCCAATGCTTCCTATTTAAAAATTTTAATGATTTTAAATCACTTAAAAATTTATTACTTTACATAAAATACCATTAAAGTTATTTTAAGAAATATTCACATATTTTAACTTAAAAAAACAATATAGACAGTAATTTGAATATTAAAACCCAAAACATAAGTAATATTATATATTAATATATAAAATTAATGTAACATAATGAATCATCCAAATTTTGTTACTATTAACATTTTTATTAATTATTTATTTTATTTTTCTATTACTTGAATAAGTACTCTGTCAGTGTTTCATAAGAATCTACGGTAATTATACCATCACTAAAAATTAAAAATAAATTAACTTCATAAAAATAAATTAGTTATTTTAAAAATAAACTTTTATATTAGTTCATAAAGTCTTATTACACATATGTAAATATTTATAAGTGAAACTAAAAACAAGAGAGTGATATTTTGGAATCTTCTTTTACTTAAAAAATAATATAGTGTTTTATATCACAAAAAATGGCACAAATTTTTCATATTTTCAAGAATTGGATGCCCAAAGACAAACTAAACTAATTTAGTAGGATATATTAAAGTGTTTTAATATATCTATATTCCTTACCCCAAAGTTTTAACCTCGTTTTACCCTATTTACCCTTACTGAGGTGCAAAATATTTACCATGGTTACTATTCAAAATGACAAAAAATAAAAGGGACCTATTTATCAAATTCAAATAAACTGATTAAAAATATAGAATAAACTTCTTTAGATTCAATTTATATAAGAGGTATAAATTAATTTTAATATAAATTTATAAAACAAAATGGAAAATAAGTTTTTAGAGAAATCCATTTTTAAGCCTAAAAATGAACTTATACCAAAATAAATTATAATGGTGATTCCAATGTAATTAATTATAATATATATAATTAAATTAGACTTATATTAATTTAAAATAAAAATAAAATTATAATGATACTTCTACCTGAAAATATATGATATTTTTAAAAAAATTAGTATTTTTTAGTATTCACCCAAACATTTTTCTTTTCAGAAAAATCCCAAAATTTCACCCTAAGTTAATTTTTATATGATGATTTAAAAAAAGAAATATTTTTTTAAATAATATTTATAAATTTTTTTGAAATTAAATATAATATTTTATCACACAAATCAATGAAACCCATTTTTGAAGAAAAGTATTTTTGATGCATAAAATGACTTTACTAAAAATTGAATACTTATTCCGTAGGAATTAATCAATACATTTGTATCCAGTAGGACCATTATATATATATTTCATTTTTTAGTTACTCATATTCATACCATAAAATTCAATGACTCTGTTATAACAGTCACATTTATATAATAATATTTCAGTAGTATAACAAAAGTCCATTTAAAATCAGTGTTTCATACAAAGAAAAATATTGAAGAAATAAAATTTATTTAATGATGAATATATCCAAAAATATCATGGTGTTAAATTCTACCCCCTTTCTACCTTTAAATGTTTTCACTATAATACAAAAATTTAAGGATAACTCTAATTCATAACATCCTCAGGTTCCCAAGTAGATTCTTAGAAATTTTTTATTCATCGTGAGAACTTTAACTAGGTGAGGAGCCTTTCCCATAAAACATTATCTATATGATCCTTGATTTTTACTAGATATTATTTATAAGAAATATCATGATCTAGTGATATTAGTATATATGAAGGACTAGGTATATACTTCCTCAAGAGAGATACATGGAACACATCATGATCATTAGAAAGGTTTGGTGAAAGAGACCAGCTACCATCCTTACTCAATCAGGAATATCAAAGGGGTAATATACATAGGGTCCAGATTCCCCATATTTCTATATATCATAAGCTTTTTCCATGGATAAATTCACATGAATACCTTTACCACCAACCTAAAATTCTAGATCCGAATGATGATTTTCAGCATAACATTTCTATCAACTCTAAGCTTCCTTGACATGTTGCTGAGTGGATCTAACCTTTTATACAATTTTCTCATCTAGTTCAGGTCTTAATAGATTTATCTCCTTAACTTTATCCCAGTATATTGGAGTTCTATACTTCCTTCCATCGAGGGATTCATAAGGATCCATCTCAACTCTCGAGTGGAAGCTATTTTTATATGATAATTATATTATACAAAGTTATTGATCCCAACCAATTTCGAAATATAGATAATAGGATCTCAATATATATTTTCTAGGGTTTTAATGGTTCTTAGACTGACCTCTATCTATAGATAGTAAATAATACTTAAACACAACTCCATATCTAGATCTTGTTAAATACTTTTCCCAAATTTGAAGTAAAACTTTGATCTCGATCAAATAAAAATGAGAGTGGCACTCCATACATATTCAGCACCAATTTATTGTATATCCTAGAAAGTTGATCAAGTGAGAAATATTATCTGAAGGAAATAAAGTGTTCTGAATTCATAAGGTGATCAACTATAACCCATATAACATTATAGAATTTATATGTTTTTGGTATTCTAGAGAATAAAAATCCATGATGTTTTTCCCATTTTCATTATGGTATGTGTAATGGTTATAACATCCCCTTAGACTTCTATTTCTTAACCTTTAATTTATTACTTAACAAAAACCGACATACATACTTTGCAATATATTTTTTCATCTTATCCCTCTAGAAATACTCTTTTAGATCTTTATATATCTCTATATAACCTGGAGAAATATAGAAGGAAAAACAATGAGCTAAATCCAAAAAATATATTCTTTAAATATAGTACGAAATGGACACATAAATTGTTCTTGAACTATATTATTAGATAAAAATCAAGGTTGAAATTATGAACATTTGTCAACTTTTTTTCTATTATAAATCTTCATTCCACACATCATTAATCTTCATATGGGTAGTCGGTTGAACACTCATTTGAGAAAGATTAGTTTTATCACATTTATTCATGATTTCAAGGTCCATACTTTGAAAATATAGAAATATTGGATCCTTTATGATCCTTATCCAATATAAACTAGTATGGTTATTTTGACTCAGGGCATCTTCCATGTTGTTCCCTTTCCATTGGTGGTAATTTATTAAGAAATCACAATCTTTAATCAACTCCAACAATTTTATCTGGTGAATATTAAAATATTTTTAAGTTAATATATACTTTAAACATATATGATCAGTATACATGTCACAATTTTTTCTATAAAGATAATTCCTCCATATTTTAATGAAAAAGTTACCATATATGACACCAAATCAAAAGTCAGGTAATTTCTCATGAACCTTTAATTGTTATGATTTACAATCTATCACCATATAATTATACATTAGGATGTATCATAATCCTTTATTAAATTCATCTCTATAGACCAAAAACCCTTCTCCACTGCAAGGTAGTGCAATAACCGATTCACCGACTAACCTTCTCTTTAGTTCCTTGAATATTTCCTCGCATTCTCTATCCAAAGGAACTTGAATCCCTTACGAATTAACTTGGTGAGTGTATCATATATCCACGATAAATTCTAAAAAAAAATACTTGATAATATCCATCCAAGTAAATATAATTATAGATCTCAATCCCAGTTGTTGTCATGTGATAATGTTCAATAAATTCCATATTTTATGGATCGACGGATATACACTTGAATGAAATTATATGACCAAAAAATGAAACTTTATGTATTCAAAATTAATACTTTGTAAATTATTCATAAAATATTTATTCTTCAGTGTCTTCAGCACAATACTCATGTGATCTTCATGTTCTTACTTACTTTTGGAATATATAATAATATCGTCTATAAATACTATCACAAACTGATCAAGGTAATCTATAAATAATATATTCATTAAATATGTTGATACAATACCATAATTAGTAATATAAAATGGAATCGTTATAGATTCATAGTTTCCATACCTCATATGGAAAAATTTTCTTGTGTATGTATTCACTTTTTACCCACAATTGATATTAACTAGATCAAAGATCAATCTTGGAAGAATATTGAGCTCCTCATAATTGATCAAATAAATTATCAATATGAAATAAATGATACTTATTATTTATTATAATTTTGTTCAATTACCAATAATCAATGAACAGTTTCATTGATCCATTTTTATTATTAACAAAAAGAACAGGTGTACCCCATGGTGATGCAATTGGCTGAATAAATCCACTATCAAGATTCTCCTAGAGTTTCTTCTTGAATACCTATAACTCAATAAAGCCAATAATATATAGGGTTTTCGAAATAGTTTTAGAACTAGGTATGTGTTATATTGAAAACTCAACACCATGATTTTGTGTAAGATTAGAAAGCTCATTTGGAAACACATAAAAAACCCCTATAGAACTTGCATATTATCGATGTTGTGTCCCCCCCAACCATCAAAGATAAATACATGTTTTAAAAAAATAAATCAATACCCTTAAAATGAATGTAATTTATATGAAAAGATCATATTTATCCTTTCACAGATAAATCATCATAGGTTGGTTCAAAATATCAAATGTGACTTACCATACTTGGTAATTGATATGGGATTCATATAAATAATGAAAATACATGATCAAAATAACATTAAACTCCACTAAAATTATAATAAAAATATTTTTAGGAAGCACATTCCCACAAAATTTAATTGGGGTAGAATTATAGACTTCATATTTGATCATCATACCATTATAAGTTTTTAATTTTAACTCATTAAATAATTATTGAGGTTGTATTATTATACCCTTAGAAAATTATATACATATAAAATAGTGGTAAGATCTAAAATAAAATAAGGCACTAGTTGTTCTACAGTAGATAGTAAATATACATTTCACCACAATGTTATCATACCCCACATCGATAATAGTTATCACATGATGTTCATCTTCATCTCTAGGATTAAGAGGTTGTTGACTTTGATCATCAAAATTAACAATTGGGTTCGAGCATTGGTTAGAATAATTCATATACTCATTGTATTTGAAAAATTATTGTGTGGGTGGTTCATTTTGTTATTCCTTTTCATTGTTCCTTTCATTGATTGGTCTATGGGAATCACTTTAACATTATTTTTCTTGATGAAAATATTTTCCATAATTTAAACATTTACCAATCCCCTTAAAAAAATATCCACAATGTTTCCTTCCACACTTCATGTTTAAAGGAATCTCATATTCTTCCATCCATGTTTCTTATTATTATATTTTCATTTGAATTCCATGTTTATTTTTTTTATTAAAACCATGAGATCAATGGGATAATCTATTTACATTTAAAACTCAATATAACATTGTACAATTTTATCATAGATACTTAAATCCATTATAGTTAATTACCTTTAAAGACATAGTTCTATGTCACTGAAGAATCAATCAATCTTAATTTATGGTTTAATGATAATTCTATAATCATACCTCACAATTCATGTAAACTTTTCCTCATAATCACTAATGGATTCATCATCCTTATGCTTAACCTCAAGGAATTACTTCTCCATTTTTGTACAAAGGATAAATATAAATTCAGTGTTACAAAATATCCTTATAAACTCTTCCTACTCCATATATTTAATTTATTCTTATTGCCTCGTGTTCTTGATGAGAATTCACCATTGATCTAATTCACCTTCCAAATAATAATCAACCAAAATAAAATATTCATGGTCCAAACACTGGAGGGAAGGAAATAACTTTTCAGTGGTATTGATCCATTTATTAGAAACTAATACATCTGAATAACCACTAAAAGAGGGTGGATGTTTCCACATGAAGGACTCAATAGAATGGTGTTCCATCATTTTCTTATTTGGAATTTCAACATGATTCATATATTAAGAAATTTATATAAGCATAATAAAAAATTCATTCCAACTCTAATAACATAAAGTTTCTCAAGAGTACAATCATTTAATTTTCCATCAAATTTAGTATTAACACAGTTCCTTTAGGTCCCAACCATTGAAAAAATTAAAATTATAGTGTGGGAAATAGTAATCATGGTGACAAACCATATAATCATGAAAAATCATTCATAGGTTGTCGAAATCACGACACATTATTTTCAATCTGTGACACCTTAATTTTAATCTAGGTCATCCATGATCGTCATGTATTCAAATTCATAATAATGATTCATAATGAAAATGTTAATTAACCTACACATATCCCATGGGAGTGTCAATCCATGTGTGAAGACTTTGGTCCACTCATTGTGCACCCATGATGATCAAGTTAGTACCAAATCTTTCCCATTCATATTGGTTACACCAAGGTGCATCTATTCCGTATCCACAACCACTAACTATTATCCAGATAGGGATATATTTTCTAGTATAAACACACTCATTTCATTAACATAACATATGATTTTCTCTTATATATTGTCTTACCCAAGGGTTTCTCATAAAAGTTTTCTAATCCTAGTTTAAAAAAAAAACTAATCCTTACTCTAATACAAACTAAATGAACCAGAACTTTTCATACATAGATATTATATCTTATTAGATGAATATTAATTATATATCATTATGATCTACACAAGAAGAAAAAAAATTTAGTGTTATTGTAAAATTAGATATATATAAAACTGGAAAAAAAAGGATCTACATCATCTCCCACTACTTTCTTCATAACTAGAACCTTCTTAGACATATCAACCTTAATACCTATATTTATATCATAGGGAAAATTAAACATATGAAGATGTGAGATAAGATTCTTATTAAGGGTCAAAATGGATATATCATTTATCATTTAATCATAACTTGACCATAAGTTTATGAAAACATGAGCTTAATATTTGAAAAATATACCTAAGAAATCATAGATCATAAACATGAGACGTTGAATAAAAATTGGAAGTTTATAAGATATAAATAAAAAATGAATAAATTAATATAAGAAATGAGAGCATAAAATTGAAATAATATATAATTTTGTGTCATATAAATAAGTATAAAAAAATATTTCCTTAGTCAAGGCTCACTACCAAGACTCTAACAACCCAAAATTATATCAACGGAATTCACATTCTTAAAATTATGTCATATTCAGTAATGTAGTATAAATAAAATTCTTCACATGATGAAACCAATAAAATTTTATTATATTAAATTAAAAATTAAATTTATTGAATAAATATTTCCATAATAATTTAAAATATCACAATTGGATAAAAATCTAAAACAAGATAATTAAAACATGTAAATTGGGATATGATTAGTCGACTATAGTAACTCCACTCATGATAAATACTTCATAAAAGAATCAAAATATTAATAATACAATATTAATCTTGAAAATGAATATATATATAACATATATAGAAATCATAATTAAATTAATAATGAATGAAATATGGGGTATTTAGAGGAAGTATGGATCCCGTATGATCATTAAAACTATGACAATTAGAATAGAAATATGATTGTTGAAATAATAATATGGCTATTAAGAATAGAAAATTAACCATTAGAATAGTAACCTAACCTATGTAAGTGAAAAATAATATTAATATATCTTACAAAAAATCAATATGATATATTTATATTATGGTACAAGTAAATAAATATTTTAAAAATGATAAGTTAAGTGTTTTTATTTTTTAAAAACATAAATTTTTTAATTAAACTTTTTAAAAAATATAATGATTTAAAATAAAATTTATTTTCATAAATATTATCTATGAATTTGTATTATATTTTATTATAATGATAAGATAATATTATGTCACCATAAATAATTTTTCAAAGAGTCCAAAATCAGATCATAATATTAAAATTGGTATTTTTCAAGTAATTAAGGATTTAATTTAAAATATAAATTCCTCATATTTAGAAAATTATATTAATAAAATGGATTTCATTTTTTAATCAACAAATTTAAAAAATTTATGGTGAATATTTTTCATTTTCATAAAATAGTTGAATTTTTAGTGAATAGTAAAATAATGTAAAATAGAGAATTTAACATTTTAAAATAAATAAATGAATTTTTGAGTCATGAATGATGTAATCACCCACTAATTTAAACTCACATGTACCATTTACTATATATGTTCATAATATTCATCTCTATTTTTATTATTGAGCCAAAATAATAAACTAATGAATATAATATTTAAAAAATTGTTTCTTCTCCCCTTATAAATACCACCCCTCACCACCTGTTCTCCTCATAACTTTTATGCCTTCAATCTTGAAAAACTATAACCAATTGTCTTCCTAATTTTCTTCAATACATTATATTGGATTTGGTCTCATCCAAATACCATTTCTATGATCTTTAAAAGGTGGCCTAATAGGAGGCGATCAACGAAAGAGGTAAAATTCTCTACTAACCTCTTTCAATTTTATTCTTCTTTTACAACCCCTATATGTTCCCCATATACACACAAATATTAAAATAAGTATCCTAAATATTATTATATGTAATTATTGGTAAAATATCAATCCTCTAACCTCACATCAATTTATTCTTAATCAAAAGGTCTGTATGAAATATAGTTGCTTCACTACCTCCATGAACAACAAACTTTGTTTTTCTCCACCACATTAAAGGATGGTTATAGAAACAATATTATGGTTAAAAATGATTATAATAATTATATTATAACTTTTATCAAGTTTTTTAATGATTTATTAATCATTTAATAAAATAAAATTAATCTTGTTCATGATGTTCGGTAAAACAACCAAAATAAACTAACCATATAACATTAATATTTTTACTAAAATAATCATATTTATATCAGAACATATAATTTTATTGGTAAAAATTAAAAAAAAATTTATAATTAAATGAATTTAATTTCATTTAACTTCAAGAGTTTTATTCTCATTTCAAAAAAAATTCAATAATTATCCATATATGATCCGACCTTGGAATCAAGAACAGAATCACCTTGAAACAAGAAAATTAGTCTTTATAACTCAATGAAATGGTTGTAAATAAAAAAATAAAATTATAATAAATAAAATATAGATATAAAAAGTTTTAAATTAAGAAATTAATGGATTTAATATTATTATTCAGGATATTAATTGCATGTAAAGAATGGTTCTGTGACATACTGTAAGGGATATTTACAAAAAACCCTATTTTTATTGAGACATTCCTTCCCTATTTTCCCAACATTATTGATGAACATCTATTATAGGTAATGTAAAAATAAATTTATATTTTCCTAATGCAACATAGAGGCTGAACAGGGTCATAACACTTGATAAGCATTGTATTCAGTTTAATAACTTATTCTAGTTCACCTATTCTAATTCTTTTATATTTTTTAATATTTATTGAAAACAAAGTTTTGGTTTTTATGGAAAAAGTAAAATTAAAATAATGACATGTAGAATTTAAATCTATATGCAAACAGAATAAAACATGGGAAGAAAGGTCTTGGTCCTAGGGTTATATAACACTTGTTCATTCATTATTTATTTATTATATAAATTCAATTTGATAACTAATTTATTGAAACCTCATTAATGAATTACTTTACATTTATTTATTGAGTTTGTGATTTTAGCATGAGTCTGACACACCAAACCACACCTCCTCCAATAGTCAAATAGGGTAACACATCAACTAAGAATGTTATCCCAAAAAAACTCGGATCCACTGTAGGCCATTTTATCCCTTATGGAAACCCCAACTCCACCATATTAAGGGTTTTCGTAAGAGAATGGAAGGAAAATGAATTAATCAAGGGAAATAAATGGATTTGGAAATAGTGTCATGGTGGATGACTGCCACAACTATGTAATACTCTGCCTCCATAACAAATAGATTTAAAAAAATTTCAATTAAAATGCAGTAATAAAGAACACCATGAAACTATCTCTTGGGCCAAGACTTCAGTTAGTCACATGCCATCACTATGTGAGAGAATATCACGATGGAAAGATGGAAGAGACGTAATGAGAATTAGAGTTTCAAGACAAGGAAAGATGGAAAAAGAAATGGGAAACACATTAATAAAAAATGAATGTGTTACATGTAAAAGTAAACCAAAATAAAATGAAAATAAATAAATAAAATTCTTAAATGGACCTTGGCCTCCTCTACTTGGTGTCTCAGATGTTGTGGGGATGGGAAATAATGATTTGAGAGGTTGGGGATCCTTTCCTTTTATTCGAATATTTATGTCCTCCGAAAGTGGATTCTTTTTTAACCCATTAAATGGAACATTCACGCCTGTTCCCCTTTATGAAAGTTTCTTCCCATTGTATTGGATGTCTCCTCTAAAAATCTCAGCTTATTTTTCAACCATATATATGAGTTATAAGTTTTTAATTAACTATTAATTTTTCTAGAAGAAGGTTCCATGAAGCTTCCTCAAAAGTACAACATCCAATTCCAACCTTAATGACTTGTAAACTCCCTCAAATTAATTTTTAAAATGATACTATTTATCCTTATTCCATTAAAGGTATAATCACATCAATTTGAGGTGTTTATACAGAGTTGTGCTTCCATTATAGTGGTGGGTTCCATGCTGTCTGCACAGACAATTCTTCAAATTCATTTATTTTTTAAGGCCTCTATATGCTCAAATCATCATCTCGTCCAGAATACAATGTTGAAGGCAATAAAATAAGGATTTAAAAAAATCTCAATTTTGACTTATATTTATAATGAAATGAATAAAATACCCTTGATATAAAAATCTCTCAAAAATCTAGAGTTAATCACTTTTCACCATTTTTCTCAAAAAATATAATAAATCCAAAATTGATCCATATAATCTCAAATTGATAATTTGGGAGGGTTAAAACAACTAAAATACATACAAAAAATGTGGAAAATATTAGCACAATAAATTATCTATCTTATATTCTTATTAAAGTTATCTATAATATATATATATATATATGTCCCAAACATATATACCTAACTTAATTCATCATTCCTTGATGGGGGATATACATGTTTTATAGGTTCCCTTCTCAATTTAATTCATTAAGAAAAACTGAATAGAGGGAACTTCTCTTTATCTCGCCCCTTTTAAATAAAAACTACATAAACTGTTCCCAACCAAACATGTCATATAAAATTGATCATTGAATTTTTTAAAACCATTTTCAGTTCATCAATGGTTTTATGGAAATTAATGTTCCCTTTCCTCTCTTTAAAGACTCTACCCTTTTCCCTAAAACCCTACCTAAGAGGTACATTCCCAAATTGATTTATCAAATTCACATAGAAATAATTTTTCATGGAATTATCTTATTTTAAAAATATATAAATCTTATAATATAATAATTTTTTATTTAATAGAAACCATTGTGAAATTTCATCTGGTTATGCAATACTACATAATTATTCAACCCATCACTCTCAATGGATAATCCTTATGTTTATGCCTTATGTTTTATTTCCTTATGTGTCACACTTATGCATGTACATTTTATAATGGGTGAAAATAGATAGTTCTCCAATGCATTGGGTAATATTTTTTTTCTAATGAGATTTTATGTATGGGATTAGGGAGTAAGCCTAATATGTGACGGGTTTCCATCAACCATGTGATTTTTTATAGGAAATAAACCTTGAATTATTATTATCTCATTTTTTATATTGTTTCTACATTCTTTGTTATCTTGTTTATTCCCTTACTAGGATTTTTTAAATCGCCCATTTGTTTATGTGTCCCCTATGTTTTCCTATACTATTTTAATATATTGATGGTATATATGGGATCATTAGGGATAATAAAATAAATTTATTTTAGTTTAGTTTAATTTTGATGTATTATAAACCTAGTATTCCAAATACACAATGCCTCTTGATATCTGCGTTGGGTTTGTTGGATAGTATGTTAAAAATCATGTAATGATATGTGAAAACGATATGGTTCACTATATTTAGTATCAGATAAAGGTCTAGTTATTTTTTGGGCTTAGGAATTGAATAAATTCTTATGTTATAAAATATAATAGAAAAATTACCATGGATAACCTATATTATACCCTAGATACTCATAAGTTAGGATATATTTTTCATTTATGAGTTTTTACATCTACGTTTGTAATTTCCATTTTTATATGATTTTTAGCTTGAGAATTATCATCCCTATTTTTTTATTTCCATTATTTTAATTAATTGTGGGAAATTGAGGTAACCATACTAACAACCAATGTGATGATTACCCTAATGAGGTGACTAACCTAATAGAAGTATGATATGAGTACTCCATGATAGTACTGGATAAATAGACTCAAGTTATAAATAATAACTTGAATCATGTGGAACACCCTCCTCCTAAAAAAGATAAATTTGTGATATTATGGTCCCCTCATCATGAAATAATGGTTTAACTCTATTGATAAGATATTTTCTATCCTCCAATTCTCATAACAAGAGAAATTCGCATTGGATTTTTATTTCATAGATGGGGAAGATGATCCATGGTGATAAATGATCAAAACTAGAAATTCAAAAGATAAAATTGATTTCATAGAATGGTAAGGATTCAAGAAAAATATTTGTCAATAAATATTTTCCCTAAACACTTTATCTTTAAATGGAGATGGAGTTACTTGGATTGAAGAAAAAGGAAGATGAAAATATCGATGCATATAAGGAATACTTGACAAGGCTTTCATGATACACCTTTTAATTTTTCATCATCATTAAAAGTAATTTGGATTTCTTCTTCAGTGTATTAAATTTGTGTCTACTAAAAAATTTAGTGATTCAAGAATTTGATAACTATAAAGATATTGTTCATTTTTCCCTTAAGATCATGATGAATATTGGAGACTCTCAATGGTCATGTGTGGATAGAGATAAAAATAATAAAATGGATTTTAATTCTATAGAGTCAGTGGATAAATCCAATAAAATAAATAAAAATCAGCTTCACACATGTAAAATGTGTCGAAACATGCATCCTAGAATCTTTAACCCAGAAACTTAGGGATGATTCAAATGTGGAAAATAGGGGACCAGTAAAATCAATGTTAGAGTGAGATGAATAATCACACTAAAGTGATGAAATATAATAAGGTTCAGATCAACACTTAACCTATAACATAATGCTTTAACTACAAGTAACATGGTAATTATATTTTCCAATTCACTAAACCAAGGGGGTTCATAGATAATGAATGAAAAAAACCTCTAATACATAGTGAGTAAGGGAATTCCAATGCTATCACTACCAATGAAGTGGATCTTGAAAAATATATGGTGATAGGTATGTTGGTTATTTATTCAACAATAGTGAACTTAATTTTTGATTTTTTGTCTAAATATTATTTCTTATATTGCATGTTTAGTAGAAAATTATAACCCCACATCAAAACATGTAGGTTAAGTTATCTGTGAGAATATAAAATAAATAAATTATTATATCCCAATTATATAACTCCTCCCTAGTCCATGTTTGTGGATTGAATATTCCAAAAAATCTTGTATCACTTTCTTTAGTATTGTTTGATGCTATATTATGCATGGATTGGATGTTCCTAAATAAATTCAACTTTAACTATTGGGAGAGGGTGATCACTCTTCATATCCGGAGTCATCCTATGATTCTTTACAAGTGTAAATATGAGGATTAATATTTTTTTGAATATTCATATCAAGTGTGGATATTATTTCCTTATTAAAAATCATATATAGTGTAAAGTATTGAAAAAAGAGATAGAACCGTGCTTGAATATATTCCCATTGTGAGGTATTATGTAGGTGTATTCCTTGAGGAGTGGAATGGACTTATTCCTCACTGATAGGTTGAGATATCAATTGAACAGATACCTAGATCTATGCCTATATCCAAGTCTCCCTATATAATGGACAACATTAAGTCGAAATAAAAAAAAATTATTTACAAGAGAATCTAGTAAAGGGTTTTATATTCCCAAGTACTTCACTATGGGGTGCACTGATCCTCTTTATAAAGATGTAATATGGGTCAATACACCTCTGCATTGATTATCATGAACTCAAAAAAATCTTGATAAATAATAATTATCCCTTACTATGGATTTATGACTTGTTTTACCAACTAAATGAGGCCCAATATTTCTCTAATATGGGCCTTCAGTTAGGATACCACCAATAAAAAGTGAAGAATCAAGGTATTCATAAGATAACCTTTCAAAAAAATTATAGACAATATGAGTTCATAGTGATTCCATTCAAACTCACTAAAGCTATAAAAATATTCATGTAATTAATTAATAGAGTATTTAAAGATTACCTTGAGAAATATTTGGTAGTTATTATAGATGATATTCTAATATACTTGAAAATTAAGGGGGTATTAAGAGTATTAGAATACTTTTTAAAGACTTTAAAAAAGGAGTAGCTCAATGAAAAGTATAGTGAATATGAGTTATGAATGGGGGAAGTATCATTCTTTGGGAATGTTATGACTATAAAAAGGATATATGTGGACCATTACAAGAAAAATGAATATAAGGAATGAACCAAACCAATATATTTAACGAAGATCCACAGTTTCCATGGACTAGTTGTGTATTACTGATGATTTTTTAGAAACTTATAACAATTGTGAAACCTACTAACCAAGAATATTCGGAAGGGTTTAAATTTTTTATGGACCAATGACTATGAATAGAGGATCATGGAATTTAAAAATAAGCTTAACAATATACCATTACATACACTATCCACAAGTGGAGAAATTTTCATGGTGTAAAATGATGATTTAAAGAAAGCATTGGGATATTTACTGATGTATAATGATAATTTGATAGTCTATGGATGAATTAAATTTAAATTTCATCATAAAAATTAACAAACACATGATCTGGAGTTGGATGTAGTGATCTTAGTGTCAAATATTTGGTGGAATTATCCCTATATGTAGAACTGTGAAATATATATGAATCATAATATCCTTAAGTATATATTCACATAGAAGGATATTAATATTTACAATGAAGATGTTTAGATATGATTAAGGATTATGACTTCTCAATACACTAACATATAGGTAATAAAATAAATTAACAAATGATTATAGTAGAGAGGATATTTTTTCCTTATTATTGATTAGAATTGAGAAGGATCCAATATTATTAAACTTGAAAAGGATGGACATGAGAATCATAAAGAAGGGAACATCATAATTCATTTCTCAAATTATTTCTCAACCATATCCTCTAGAGAAGATAAATGATACTCATAGAGATGTTTTGGAAATTCCAAAAAGGTAGATGCTATAAGAAAAGGGAAATCCTTAGAGTTCAAAATTGATGAAGGAGTTTTAATATTTGGGTCATGAATATGTGTATCATCAAATCTTGAGATAAAGGAGATATCGAATGATGTAAATAACTCAAAATTATACATCCATCTAAGGAGAATAAATATGTATTTATATCTATGAGAGAACTATTTGTGGAAAAATATGAATAATGAGATTGTTGATTATATATCAAAGTGCATGGTGTATAATTTGGTGAAGGATTAAAGGTAAACGTCCAAGGTGATGATGAAATAGTTACTCATACCCACATAGAAATAGGAGAACATCACCATGGAACTTTAAAATGTTCTTATAAATACATCAAGAAGAAATAATAATATATGGGTTTTTTGTATCATCTTACAAAATCTACTCCATTCATTGAAATTTGAGAGTAAATCTTACTTGATCAACCAGTAAGGATATACATTAGAAAAGTGATAAGGCTACATGGAGCACAGTATTGATTATATTCGTTCAAGATACGAGATTCACCTCGGAGTTATGTAAGAGTATACAACATTATCTAAACACTAATTTCAACTTAAATATGAATTATCACCCCCAAAATGATGTCCAATATGAGAAGACTATCCATACATTAAAAGACATGTTAACTTAATTCTTCATGAACTTAAAAGGAGTATGGGATGAATATCTTCCTCTTTTCATGCTCACTTACAACAATATTTTTCACTCAAGCATCCAAATGGATCTATATGAATCCCTTTATGTGAATAAATTTAGAACACATTCATATTGAGATAATGTTTATGAATGCAATCAACTGGGACCTGAAATGGTCAAATAAATGGTAGAAAATATCAAGACTATTTAGTATAACATTAGGAATACTCAAAGTCCATAAAAAATGTATGATGAAAATATTTGATGAGACCTAGTGTCTAAGTATAGATATAAACTATTACTATACTCCATGGAATAGATTCATTGGATTTTGGGAGAAGAGAAAGCTAAGACCTTCTTATATTATCCCCTTTGAAATTATTTATTGAATTGAAGTTGTCACATATCCATTAGAACTCCCAAAAACCCTATCTCATGTACCTTACATATTCCACACATCCCTATTGAGGAAGTATGTTCTAGATCAAACACATGTACTTGATTTAGATATGGTACAAATGAAAAATTATCTATCTTATGATTAGTAGATAGAGAAGATCTTGGACCATAGAGATAATGTTCTATGTAAC
Organism: Viscum album; assembly: GCA_963277665.1. NCBI lineage: Eukaryota > Viridiplantae > Streptophyta > Magnoliopsida > Santalales > Viscaceae > Viscum > Viscum album. Next base: position 451,854,653 of record OY728137.1, on the reverse strand, counting down.
AATACAACTCACCAATTTAAAGTAATATGGCCAAACTATAAGTACAATTAGGCGACATGGGAATCATATGAATCAATTAAGTAGAAGCACCGTCACTTTTTTTCACATTAGTATGTAAAAAAATTATGGAAAATTTTATTAAGGGGAAAGAATGAAATTACCTATAATTTTATCACTAGAATTACCCTTCTTATAATTATGTTATATTTAGTAGTGTATTAAAAAGAACATGCATCACATGATGATACCAAAAAAATTAATTAAATTAATCTGAACATTAAATTTATAGAATGAAAATGGTTATAATAATTTAAAATATTATAATGGGATAAAAAATAGAAAACATGAAAACTAAAATATGAAAATTTAGTTCTACTTGATCCAATAGAATAACTGCACTCCTGAACAAAATTTTAGAAATAAAGAAGAATATTATTAATAAAATACTTATATTGAAAATGAATATATAAATATAACCTTGAGATAAAATATAAGTGAACAAATAATTAATGAAATATAGTTTATTTATAGAATGTAGGGAACCCATATTACTAATGCAGATCTAACCATTAGAATAGGAATATGAACATTGGTATAATAACCTAAACATTGGAATAGTAATTTGACCATTATGAATATAAAATTTACCATTAGAATAGTATAATCACCTATGTAATTTCAAAATAATATTTATGTATCTTATAAAATGAAAATATGATATATTTGTATCATGATACAAGTAAATAAACTAATCAATATAATATTCAAAAACACCCTTGTCTTCCCCTTATAAATACCATCATCACCACCCCTTATCCTATAAACTTATTAACCTTGGATCCTAACAATTTTTTACCAATTAACTTCCCAAATACTAATTTTTATGTTCTCATCCCAATACCATTCAAGGAGCCTTAAGGGGTAACCTAAGAGGAGGCAACCAAATGAAGAAGTACAATTCTCAACTAATCTCTTTAAATTCAATTCTTCTTCTACCACCAGTATATGTTACCCATACACCAAAAAATAGTAACATAAACATCCTTAATATTCTTATATGTTATTATTATAGTTTAATATTGATTATTTATCCTTGACACAATTTATTTTTAAATTAAATCCTTAATTATAAAATGGTTGGTGCTCTGTCTCCATGAACAATGAACTTCATTTTTATCTACTGCCATCGATGATTGTTATAGAAACAATACTATGGGTAAATATGATTATAATAAGTTAATTATAACTTATTTAATTTTATTTATGATTTATTAATCATTAAATTAAATAAAATGAATCTCGTATAGGATTGTTGATAAAATGTATTAAATGTACTAACCATACAACTTTAGCATTTTTTCTAAAAGAATCATACCTATGTTAGAACACATATGTGTATTAGGGACCATTTAATTTTTTTTAATTATATGAATATCATTTCCCTTCTTTAATTTTATTCCCTTTTTACAAGAACTTCAATAATTATCCATAAGTGATCCAACTGCGGAATATTGAAATGAACTCCCTCATAACAACAAAATTAGTCTTTAAACCTCAATGAAATGAATATAAATGATCATTATATAATAATAATTAATTAAATATACATAAAAAATGTTTTTAATTAAGTAATTAATGAATTTAATTTTATTATTTATGTTATTAAGTAAAATTGCAAAAGGATTTTGTAACATAAGGTAAGAGATCTCTCTCTGAACAACCTAATTTTCATGGAGATATTTTTCCCTATCATTTCCCCACATACTCTCTCTGATATTAATATGTAATTATTTTATATTTTTTATATATTTCTCACACATATATTTCTATATTAATTAATTTTTACTTTATGGGGATATACATGTTTTAAAGTTTCCCTTCTCAATTTCATTCATTAATAATGACTATTTAAAATGAACTTCTCTCTCTCTTACCCCTATTAAAGAACCACTACATAAAACATTTTAAACAATAAAATTTTGGAAAAAACAATTTTAATCCATTAATTGTTTTATGGAAATTTATATAATCTTTCCCCTCTTGAAAAACTATTTACCCTTTTCTATAAAACCTTGCCAAAGAGGTGCATTCCCAAAATGATTTCACAGGTCCACTTAGACAAAACTTTTCATGGAATATGATTATTTTCGACATATTAATATCCAAGAATAATTTAATCCCTTCTTTATTAGAATCAATTATGAAATTGCATCTAGTTATAAAATAAGACATGATTATGAAACCCATTTATTTCCATGGATAATCCTTATGTTTATGAATTATGTTTGATTTTCTTATATAGAGCACATATTCATGCATATGTTATGATGGGTGAACCCATATAACACTCCAATGCATTGGGTAATTTTTATGTTTCATGAGACTTTATTCATGGGATTAGTGAGTAAACATAATACATGATGAGACTTTATCCACTATGTGATTTTATAATTGAAGTTAGCCTTGACTTAAGATTATGTAATGTTTTATGTTGTTTACACAATCCTATGGTTACATGATAATGTGATTCCATGTTAATTTATGTTATGAACCCTTATGAATTTTCATGATCCTTCTATTTTATTATATCATGTTATGTTGTTTAACTCACATTATATTCTTTGTTATCAGGTTTATTCCCTTACTAGGATTTTTAGCTCACCCCTTTGTTTATTTAACCCATAGGTGATCCTATGTAGTTCTAAGAGATCAATGGGATGTAGGAGATCATAATGGAGAATAAAATAAGGTTTTTTATTATCTTTTCATTTTGATGTATTATGAACATTGTCTTAAAAATACACAAGGCCTCTTGATCTTTTGGTTTTGTTTATTAGATATCTATGCTAAAAAACACATAATGATATATCTAAAAGGCTTGTATTTCTAGATTTTATATCATATAAAGGTATAATTATTTTGGGGAATTAGGAATTGAATAAATTTTTATGTTAGAAAACATAATAGTAAAATTACAAAAGACAACCAAGATTAAATTCTAGAGATTCATAAGGTAGGATATACTTTTCATTTATGAGTTATTCCTACTAAGTTCATTATTTCCCATTTTACATGTTTTTTATTTTGAGTATTCTCATCCCTAAATTTTTTTATTTCTATTATTTTAGTTAATGGAAAGAAATATGAGGAACCATTTCAATAACTAATGTGATAGGAAATTTGCTGATTTCACAAATGAGATGCCTAACATGATGGGAGTGAGAAATGAGAACATCATGGTAGTACTATATTAGTTGACTTAAGTTATGAATAATAACATGAATCATGTGGAACACCCTCCTAATCTTATGAAATAGAATGTTGTGACTGAGTCCTTTATGAAAAAAATCCTCAAAATTTTAGTGGATCTTCTTATCCCCTCATCACAAAACTATGGATTAACTCCATTTAGAATATATTATATATCCTTTATTGATTATAATAATATAAAGTAATATTTTATGTTTATCACATGAAGGAGGAAGTTTATTGTTAGTGGAAATTTGTCAATAACATGAAGAAAAAAATAAGAGATTGATTCCATGGAATGGGAAGATTTAAGAAAATATTTTTCAAAAAATATTTTCCTAAAAATATTTTTCTTAAAATGGAGAGGGATTTCATTATATTAATTAAAAATTAATATGAGCCTATCGGGGCATATGAAGAAAACTTCTCAATACTTCAACGACATTCCTTCAATTATTTCATAAACACCAAAATATTGACATACAACTTATTTAGTATATTAAAGTTTTGTATATGAAAATATTTGACAATTTGATAAATTAACAACTATGAATAGATTTTTTGTAGTCCCCTTAAGGCAAAGATGGAGATTAGTGAATCTTAGTGGTCTTATGGGGATAGAGATACAAAGTGTAAAATTGAGTTTAATTCTATATATCAATAGACAAATCCCATGGAGAAAATAAAACTCAATTTCCCACATTTCAAAGGTTTGGGAAGAAGAATCCTAAAAATTGTCTCTAAGTAACTAAGTGATGCCTTAAATATTTAAAAGAGGGACATTAGGATAACAAATATTGAAGTCAGATGAATAATACCACTAATATTGTGAAAATAGAAACTAGATCAATTATCGTATCCCAAGTATATAACTCCTCCCTAGTAAATTCTTGTTAACTAAATCTTCTAGAAAATATTTTCATAGTTCCTTTAGTATAGTTTAATGTTATATTGATCTTGTATTGGATATCCTTAGGTAAATAAAACATCAACTATTGGGAGAGGTAGAACACTCATTAAATCAAAAGCCATCATCCTATTATGTAAAAGTGTAATGAGTGGGGTGAATCTACATTGGAATGTTTATCTCAAGTGTGGATAATATTACACTATGACCATATAAATCTAGCTCAAATTATTGAAACAATAGATATAATATTTCTTAAAGATATTACCATTATTAGGGACTATATTGATATATTCCCTAATGAGTTTCATATACTTCCTCCTGATCGAGAGTTAGAGTTATAAATTCAACATATACATGGATCTCTGATCATATCTAAGAATCCATATAGAATGACCACCATTGAGTTAAAAGAACCGAATAATTAGTTACAAGAGAATATGGATAAGGGTTTTATATTCCAGAATGATTCACTGTGGGGTGCATTGAAACTCTTCATCAAGAAGAAGAATTTCTCAATGTGCCTCTATATTTATTTTCAGGAACTCAAAAAAATCATGATAAAAAACATTTACCCCTTCCATGAATTAGTGAATTGTTTGATAAAATATATAGAGACCAATGTTTCTCTAAGTTTGACATTTGGTAGGGATATCACCAATTAAAGATAAATAAGGAATATATTCACAAGACCACATTTCGAATAAGGTATGGTAACTAAGAGTTCATAGTGATACCCTTCAGAATCAATAATGCTCCAAAAATCTCCCTGGACATAATGAATAGAGTCTTTAGATATTAACAAAATAAACTAATCGTATACATTATGGGTGATATTTTGATATAATCTTAAATAAATTAGTATAATGAGTAATATTTGAATACTGTTTTAATAGATTTTTTATAATAGAATTTATATGAAAAGTAGAGTGAATGTAAGTTATGGATGGATGAAGTATTATTCTTCGGGAATGTTATCACCCACAAAGTGATATCTATGGACCCTTATAAGATAAAGGTGATTTAGGAATGGCCCAAAATAGCATTTATAATGCAGATCTATATTTCAATTGGACAATATAGGTAATCTTGATGATTTACGAGAAACTTATCGTGATTGTAAAACCCTCTAACCAAGATTAATCAGATGGGAGTAATGTTATTCTGAACTATTGAATGCGAATATAACTTAAAGGAATTAAAAGAGAGTGTTATGACTACCCCAATACATACACTACCCAAAAGTGGAGAACTTTTCATGTTGCACAATAATGCTTTAAATAATGTCTTGGGATTTTTACTGATGAATAATGAGAAAGTGATAGCCTATACCTCAAGGTAGTTAAAATTCAATGAGAAGAAATACCCAACACATGATATGGAGCTGGATTTAGTTATCTTAACATTTCATATTTTGTGAAATTATACCTATGGGGAGAAGTGTGAAATATATACAGATCATAATATCCTCAAGTATATATGCACACATAATGATATTAATATATACCAATGAATATGGTTAGAGATGATCAAGGATTGTGACTCCTAAATCCACTACCATCTTGGGAAATAAAATAAAGTGTTATATGATCAAAGTAGAAAGGATAATATGACCTTATCAATATTGATAACTGAGAAGGATATAATCTTATTATACTTGTAAAGGATGGGAATGGTAATCATAAAAGAAGGAACATCATCATTACTTTATCAAATGATTTCTCAACTATCCCTAATGAAGAAGATAATGGATTCTTAAAAAGATGATGTGTAAATTCTGACGAAATAAAAAGCTATAAGGAAAGGGAAATCCTTAGAGTTTAAAATTCACAAAGATGGAGTTGTAAGATTTTTTCCATGAATATGTGTGCCATAAAATCTTGATTTAAATAAGGAGATATTAAATAATTCACATAGCTCGACCTTCTCCATCCACAAGGAGGGCATGAAGATGTATCATGATCTTTAAGAGAACTATTTGTGGGACAAAAAGAAAAAGGATATTTTGGAATATACATTAAATTGTTTAGTATTCTAGTGGGTGAAGTATAAAAGGAAAAAGTACTTGGGGATGATGCAACCATAACCCATACCCATATGAAAATGAGAGAAGATCACTATGGACTTTGTCACTTTTATTTTAAAGATATCAAGAAGATATAATTCTATACGAGTTATGGTTGATTGAATTATAAAAACTTCTCATTTCATAAAAATTAAATAGTACTTATCACTCGATCAACTTGAAAGGATATATATCAATGAGGTGGAAAGGAATCCTGGAACACCATTATTGATTGTATCCGATCAAGACATGAGATTCACCACCATGTTTTGGAAGAGTCTCCAACATGATCTAATCACTCATTTGATCTTTAGTACAGATTATCACTCCCAGTCTAATGGCCAATTTTAGAGGAATATCTATACCCTAGAAGACATGATGAGAGAATTCCTAATGTACTTCAAAGGAGGATTGAATCAGCATCTTCCCCTAGTCGAGTTCTCTTATAACAATTTTTCCAGTCAAGCATCCTAATGGTCCGATATGATACCATTCATGGGAAGAAATGTAGAACACTCATTTATTGGGATGAATTTGGTGAACCCAAGCTATTGGGACCTGAAATGTTAAAGAAATGGTAAAAAAGGTCAAGACCATTCAACAACACATTAAGGATATAAAATTTGATAGAAGAGATAAGCTAAAAATTATCAATGATGCCTAGATTTTGATGTTAGAGATAAATTTTACCTCCATATATATCCATATAACAGATTCATATGATTTTTGGAATAATGGAAAGATAAATCCTAGGTATATCATACCCTTTGAACTTATGGATCACATCAGAGTCGCGACTTATCGATAAGTACTCCCACCGACCTTGTCTCAAGTACATGAAATATTCCACATATCCATCTAAGGAAATTTCATACCAGATCCATCACATAAACTGAATTCAAAGGTGGTATTGCTAAAAAATGATCTCCCTTATGAAGACCATATGGTTAAGATATTGGATCATAGATATAGATTTCTATGCAATTAGATAACTCACATAGTCAAAGTACTTCATAAAAATCCTATGTTTGGGGAGGAGACATAGAAACTAGATGAATCTAGGGAGCATATGTTCCCTTACCTACTTACACTTTATCATGTAAAATGAAATTTCAAGGGTAAAATTTCTTAAGAGGGAAGAATGTAACGACTTAGAATTTTATCCAAGGAATTCTCAATCTAATAATTAATTCATATTACGTAATGTATTAAAAATTACATGAATCACATGATGAAACCAAATTTTTGTTATTAAATTTAGATAAAATAATGGAAATAATAATTGAAAATATTACAATATATTAAAAAATAGAAAACAAGATAAATAAATAATGAAAATCTAGATCTGGTCAATCCACCAGAATAACTACACTCATGAATAACATTGTAGAAATGATGCAAAATATTAGTAATAAAATACTCATCTTGAAAATTAAAATAGATATATAAACTTGAGATAAAATATAATTGAATTAATAATTAATGAAATATGAGGTATTTACTCTATATATCTATATATAAATATGTCGTTTATTTTTCCTACTTATATATAAATATATATGAGGTATTTATTGGATGTAGAGAATACATATGACTATTAGATATATGACTGTTAAAATAGTAATCTGAGCATTGGAATAGTAACACAAGCATCAGAATAGTAATCTTACCATTATTAATAGTCATATGACTATTAGAATACTATCCTTCCATATAAGTGGGTGAAACAAAATTTATGTATCTTATAAAAGGAAAATATGATATATTTATGTCATTATATAATTAAATAACTGTTTTAAAAATGATAAATTATGTGTATATATTTTTTTTAAACATAAATATTTTAATTAAACTTTTCTAAAAAATATAATGATGTAAAAGAATTTTTTATTTTCATAAAATGGTTTTATTATTTATTTTTGTGTAGTATTATAATGATAATATAATTTTATGAGACCATAAGTACTTTTCAAAGGGTCTGAAAACTGATCATAATATTAAAATATAATTTTCCAAATAAATGATGATTTTATTTAAAAATTAAATTTATCATATTTAAAAAAAATTTCCAAAAAATATATTTCATTTTTAGAATCTACACATCCAAAAATGGTTAGAATCGATTTTGGGGTATGGTAAAATATGATATTTAACATTATAAGATAAATATAATAATTTTTGAGTAATAGAAAATGAAAGTACCAACTAGTTTGAACTCACATGAACCATTTATTTTATATACTTATAAGATTAATTAATATTTTAAGTATTGATCAAAAATAATAACTTAATGAATATAATATTTAAAAACACCTCTCTCGTCATCTTATAAATACCTCCCCTCACCACCCCTTCTCCCCACAACTTTTAAGACATTGAGCTTTCCAAATTTCTTCCAAATTATGCTCACAATTATCTTCCTAATGTCATAGTGCTACTGGTGCCATCCAAATACCATTTAAATGATACTTAAGTGGTCTCCAAATAAGAGTTAACTAAAAAAAGAGGTAAAATTCTTGATTAACTCTTTCAATTTATTATTCTTCTACAACCCCCATATGTTCCACAGCTACCTAACAATATTAACATCAGTATCATAAGTATTATGATATGTTATTATTATGATATAATATGAACCCTCTTCCCCCACCTACTTTTATTCTTAAATAAAATTCTTATTCAAAATTTGGTTGGTTCACTACCTCCATGAACAAAACACTTAGTTTTTCTCCATCACCTTCAAGATGGTTATAAGAATGATATTATGGTCATATATGATTATAATAAGTATATGATAACTTTTTTAAGTTCAATAACTTTTATTAATCATTTAATTAAGTAAAATGAATCTATTTTGTGATGGTCGGCAAAACGACCTAAATGAACCAACCATAAATGGTTAAGATTTTTACTAAAAGAGTCATCCCTATGTCAGAAAAAAAATGTGAATATAGAACCATTTAAATTTATATAAGTACATGAAGAATATTTCATTTCACTTCTGGAAATTTATTCCCATTTTACAAGATCTTTAATAACTACCACAAGTGATCCGACCTAGAAATCATGAAATTAACAGCTTCAGAACAATGAAATTAGTCTTTATACCTCAATGAGATAGTTGTAAATAAACATAATATAATTATAATAAATAAAAAATATATATATAAAGGGTTATAAATTTTTTAATTAATGAATTTAATTTTATTATTTAGGACATTATGTGAATGTTCATAACAATTATGGAATATAATGTAAGGGATCTCTCCAAACAACCCTATTTTCATTGAGATATGATTTCTCACAATTTTCTTTAAATTATATCACAATTGGATTCTTATGCTCGTATGATGGTTATTTTTATGATGGATTCCCATTACAAATGATTTTTGGTGATGGGAATATATTTCAAAAACCCATTATAGAAAATGGAATCTTAAATATAATTATTTTCAAGGATATATCACAAATAATTATTATTTGTGATGGACTATTATTACCATCACAACTATGTTCCCAAATGTTTTGAAAATTTAATTGTGTCAGATTAAAAAATCTATCGCAATTACTATTTGTGAGGGACTTTTATTCCAATTGAAAATAAGTTTTCAATTTTTTTAAATAATTAATTATGACATATTACAAAATTCATTGCAATTACTTAAATATTTAAAAAATAAAAATTTATAATTAAAAAAATAATTAGAAAAAATACAAAATTTTAAATACTATCAAAACATGCATAAAATTATTACACCATTTCACACATAATATGTTTGTCATCCAAAATTATAAAATTTTTAAAAAAATTAGGATCAACTGGTATGGGGGAATCCATACCAACACCATGCACAAGCCATCACTTGTACTATATCATCTTCTAATCTTACTGATGCTTATTCTCACACTCATCCTCCCACTCTCATTGTATCTGTAATATCACCTCATCCTGAGCTTGAAAGCTCTCTTCATATTATGTTATAGACAATGATGAATTTGAATAAGATCCTTTTATACTAACTGAAGACATTGTATAAGTACCATAATAACTATTAGGTGTCAACTATGAACCAATATTGGCCACCCAGACCTTCTTGACACCCTGCATAGTCACCTGTATCCAAGCCCCCTCATCAAAACTTGACTCACATGTGGAATCTACTTCAGTATTGGACTGAATCTCTCATGATTAAGAATTCACAGTATTATAAGTTTCCTTCATATATAATTTTAAATTAAAATAATAATAAAATTAACATAAGTATTTTTTAAAAAAAATACTAACCAAATCTGGAATTGTTTATCATTGAGAAGATATATTATACTGGGATCAAAGTAAAACTTCTTATAAACTTTAAACTCTGTAATAGTGGGGTCGGTAGCAGCTTGTATACTATAAAAACATTTAACATTTAAAATATATATATATTAGTAAATAATAATACTTCCCATATTTCATCGATGCATACCAAATATATTACTCCTAGTCTTATGCGTGACCTCATACCTCCCTTGTTTTTCATTCCCAGATGATGACCTCCTATTAAAATTATATCTTATCTAGTAGGAGAACAATCCATACCATACTTGATCTGAGATATAGTTAGGTCCATGGGAGAAGAATGATTAGTAGAAAATAGTAATAAAAGCTCTATCCATCTCTCCCTTTCTTTTGTTGTGTAAAAAATGAAAAAAACCTTCACGTATACAAATAACCCATGCATCCTAGATAGGATCTATCATGATATAATCGATTGGAGACCATAAATTCTAAAATAAAATTAAAAATAATATGTTTCTAATTAGTTAAATTTAAAATAAAATATATTAGTTATTTATGTATAATCTACTGGTCGATCATATGATGTTGAAGAGGAATGACAACATGGTCCCATGACATGAATGATGTAGAAAAATAATTTTGTATAATTGAACTCTAATTCCCTATAGATAAATGTGAAAAAATATGAGAATAAAAAGAACTAATCAGAATATTATTTCTAAAATTAATAAAAAACATAATATAAAATAAAAACCTTAAACAATTGAACATACATATATAAATGAAGATCAAAATTAGGAGATGGATATATTTCTAAAATAGGGTTCAGAATCATCAGTTTATCAAGGTCGTTTAACCTCTTCTGTAGTGCTATAATACCTTGTTGTGGTTGAGATGAATCAGGTTCAACATTAGGAAGCCTGAAATTAGTGAGAGAATAGACTAGATCATTTGTACCATCTCTGACCATTGGAAAAAATATTTTTATCTATAAAAAATTATTAATACAGATATCAAATCTAAAAAACTAATCAATACTAGAATATAATAATCTTACCTGTAAATAATAGTTAATATAGATATCAAATATTAAAAACAAATAAATACCAAAATATAATAATTACTTGTAAATAAATACAAGAATATAATAATATTTCTTTGTAAATAATTTCAAATGTAGATATCAAATATAAAAAACATAAAAATACCATTATAAAAATAATAATATTATTTATAAATAATTTTTAATACAAATATAAAAAATAAAAAATAAAAAATAATTCCATTAGTGAGTCTAAATAATATATCATCAGAACTATCTCCATCCCTCTGAAATAAAAAATCTTACCTGTAATTAATTTTTAATACAGATATCAAATGAAAAAAATATAATAAAAAACTAAATATAATACATTAATTTTCATCTTCATCCTTATCTTCATCGATGGAAATGTTTTAATATTCCTCATTAGCATCCTCAAATTCCCTACAACATTTAGTTTCATCATATTTTATTACTTAATTAGCATTATCAATATCATCATCCCTTAACTAGGGGTTTTATCATAGTTATTTATATCTCATTGAGTAAGATATTTATTTGGGGTTGTTTCTTGAAAAATTTAAGTATGTTTCACTTCCAATTAATCATTTTCATTTTCATGAGATTTATTTTCACGATATTTCATTTTTATTACAGTCCACCAGTCATTTAAATATATTGACACAACATAATAATTTTCATAATAAACTTTATGTGACTGATGTTCTAACACAAATTGTTCTTTTGAGGCAAGAAGACTTTTATATTTAATATTAATTACTCCATGTAATGGATGAACTCATAACCTTAAATCAATATTAAACCAATAAGATTTAAAAAATGTCACCTAATTTGGACCCTGATAACATAACTTAAAATATTTTATCCTACAATCTATAAAAGTGAACTTCAATTTCTTTATGATGATATCCTTTCAAATGAACATCACTATTCATTTATTTCTTTGATTCACCATATATTCATGTATGAAATCAAAATCCATTAACCATATACCCATTATAATATTGTAAAAATTCAAATGGAGGGGGTTTTAGCACACATAATTAACTGTCAATTTTACTTTCATGTTGTATTGAATGCAAACAATAAAAATTGTTAATAATATATATCAATAAAAATTTGATTTAATATTCCACAGTAAACAACTAAAATTACCAGTATTTAAAACCAATATGAAAAATTCCATTCTCAACATTCTTCAATAGAATCAGGGGTATTTTTTTATAAATTATTTTTTGATATAGTCATCATATAGTCTAAAAAAATTTATTTTAATAAATTTATCCCTAAAATAAATTTAAAAATAATAAATATTATTATTACTTACTACACAAATTCTGTCATGTCTTCATAGTTGATCAAAAATATGCTTGACCTCTTTAAGATTCTTTATCTGAAAAGCATGATTCATGATATTCATAAAAACCAAGCTCGAGTTAATTAGAAACTGACAATTGATGTTCAATGACATCATCACAATTTTCTTCATTTTAACCCATGAGATTATGTTTTTAAGGATATTCATATTGAAAATAATAAGAATAAAAACTTGAAATTTCTTCCTATAAGTATGCTTCTATAATTTACCTATCAACTGATGAATTTTTATATACTTTCTTCATTAATTTTTTCTTAAATCTCTCAAATGGGTATATTCATCATAATTGTACCAGCCCTCCACATTTTTCTTCATATGGATAATGAAATATTAAATGTTCCATTGAGTTAAAGATGGTCGATGAAATTTTTTTCTCCAATTTACATAAAATTAAAACAATATATTTTGAAACATACTCAATGAATCATAATATAATATTTCCACAAAAATATCATGGAATAAATATTATATTTCAATCAAAAAGTCCTAGATTTAAGAATTTAATAGCAGTTTAAGACCAAAAAATAGTAGTATTTCTATTATTATATAATATTCATGACCTTTTAACCCATTTATATGTCTATTTTTGATGAAATGAGACAAATTAGAATCATAAATATCATGTAACCTAAAGTATATAATCCATTGAAAGAATAATAAATGGATTTCTTTAGAAAGTGTTAAAGATACTTTTGGCTTCATTAAACTATGTGATCATTCATATTCAAATAATTCAAGTTTACGACACCAAAAAATTTGGGCAATAAATAATAGTGTCTTTACATTATCTTTAGTCTTATCGAGTGTGTCCAGCATGATATAAAATATGTTATGAAAGAAATTCTTCTCAATATGAATTACATCTAACAAGTAACAAAACAACAAATAACACCAGTATTGAGGGTCCCAAAAAATACATTTTTATCTAATTATGATCTCTCCCAAAAGCATATTTTTTCATTTATAGTTGATCCAAAAGTAATAGGAGGTAATTAAAAAATGATATATTTTACTTGAATACCTAAGAGAATTACTAGAGGTCCATCTCTTTAAATTATAACTTTTGTAAAATCATTTCAATTCCTTTGATAATGGTTATCTGTAGGAAGAAATCTATAATAATAGAGAAAAACTAGTATTTATTCTATTAAAAATCATAAAAACTTTATTCTCAACTATGAAGCACTTTATTCTTAACTATGAAGTACATAAATTATTTTATACTATTTCACTCCATCCAAAAGACATATCATGCATTAGAAATCCATTTATTGTCCATATTAAAGCCAACTTTAGTGTAAAATTATTGTATAAATCTATATCATATGTAGTTACACCTTCATTACATAATGAAATTGAGTCATTAATTAGTGGATTCAAATAAAAAACATCATTATTCATTGAATTTCCTATAATTAATAGTGAAAAATATATATATGGTTCATTCATCAGCATCTAAGGAGGTAAGTATTAAAGAGTTATGAAAATATTCCAATAAGAATATCGATTACCTCAAGCACTAAATGGATAAAAACCTTCAGTAGAAAGACCCAACCATATGTTACGATCCTCTAAAGAAAAAAGGAGGATGTATCTGAACAAATTATTTCCATGAATCAAAATTACATAGATGATTCATTCTTTTATTGATGGAAATACTTGATTTATGACCTATCATCAATGCAGTTACGTTACATGACATAAATAGACACCGTAAATGGGGTGTAATTGGAAAATATCTCAAATATTTAAGAGGAAATCTATACTTTCGTTATTGTGCCTCTTTATACCCCAATTCACCATGTGTTTTACAATTAACTAACAATTAATAATCACCATAATATAATATATAGACATTTGAGCATGTATAGATCTTATGATAACTAAGACCCAAATTATGGATCAACTTCTTACTTTAATAGAAACTTGTTGGTAATGTATTTTCATTAGTAGACAATGATTAAACTAATAGAAAATATTTAATTTAAACAACTATTTTATATTCATAAATCTAATTTAATAGCCATATATTTTGTAACCGCATTAACTTTTCTTATTTAGATTCCTCAATATAATGTCTGCTTAACAGATTTCAATAAATTATAAAATTGATTTGGTCCTGATTCTAGATCTAGAATATCATTTTAATTTATTTTTTCTCGAATAGATGGGCTAGAAACCTCATGTACTAAATTAAGAAATGATAGATCTAGAACAAAAAAATTTGTATTTTATAATGAATTTCATTCACCATGTTGATACCAAAAAATATAATCTTTCAAAACTATAAAACACAATAGATAAATTCCAACATTTTCAAATGCTTCAATTCTCCGAATACTGCATTTCCAATATGGATATTTAATTCTTCCTTTAGAAATAATTTCTGAATTTAATGATTCAAATGATATAAATATTTCAATAACCTTAATGTAGACTTGATTTATACCATATACATGATGATTTTTATGACGATTTATCAAAACCTGATTATATAATAGAAACCGGTGTCTGCATCATAAGTCCATATTTATCTAAAAAATAGCACAAATAATAATAATTATCAATCAATATGACTAAGTAAAAATTAATATTAAATTTTAATTATGGCTAATTATGACTACTTATCAGGAATAATTATTAATTTTACATAATTATTACTAATACTTATTAATTATTACAAATCTGCATGGGCACAACATGGTAGTTTCATCATGTGGTGGTCTTTGGGAGGTCTCGGTTTCGAGCCTCCCAATATAAAATTAGGATAGATTTTGGTTTATTTATCCCCCTCCATATTCATTGTAAAATTATAATTATTACTAATTTTTATAAATATTCATCAATTAATAGTGATTGTTTATTAATTATAACTATTTTTAACAAATATTTTTAATTATTAATAATAATTTTTATTTTTTATATTTTTTTACACGTTACAACAAATCATCGTAATCTTTACTAATACTTACAATTTATTAATAATATTTACTTATTATCATTAACATTTACTAATTATCACTAACATTGACAAATTATTATTAACATTTACTAATTTTACCAATGTTTCTTAATTCTTAAAATTTATTTAATTATTACTAATAATTTATTTAATCATTACAAAATTTTCATTAATTATTTCAAAAAATTTTAAAAAAATTTCTATTTTATAAATTTTATTACAATTTATTACAAATTATCATAATTTAGTAATATTTAAAAATTATTACATAAATTTTCCAATTAATACTAACATTTACTAACTATTACTGATATTGACAAATTATTTATTAAATATTAAAAATTATTTAATTATTATTACTAAATTTTTAAATTATTACTTAATTTCTTTTAATTATTGAGAATTTTTATTATTTTTTATTTTTTCCTAAAAGGTATTAGATTTTTTAATAATTATCACCAATATTAATTATTTTTTAAAAATTAATACAGCTATCAATTAAATAATACTAATTATTTTTTAACTATAACTGAATTTTTAATAAATATTACTAATTTTGAATAATTGTTAGTGTTTCATATATAATTTTTAAATTAATTACAAATTATCATAATTTTATAATATGTAAAATTTATTTTAATATTCAATGATTAATAGAGAAAATTAATAATTATTAATAATATTGAGTAATTATTTATTAATTATTAAAAATTATTTAGTTATAATTACTAATTAATTTTTATTATTACAGTATTTTTACTAATCATTATGAATAATTTTTAATAAATGATATATTTTTTATATTTTTTACAAGTTATTGAACAATTTATACTAATTATTAATAACTACATTTTTAATAAATATAATTTATTTTCAATAGTTATTTTTATTTTATATATAGGTTTTTATAATTTATTACAATTTATCATAATTTACTAATATTTATCAATTATTACTAATATTACCTATTTATTTATTAATTACTAATAAAAATTATTAATTAATACTATTTTTTAATTATTACTACATTTTGACACATTATTGTGAATTCTTAATGATTGATATCATTTTATATATTTTTTATACATAACTAAAAATTTCTTTACTAATTATTACATATATGTACTACTAATTATTTATTATTTATTAATAAAAAATTAATAAATATTACTAAGATGTTAAAACAAATCTAAAACATGGGAAAAGGTCAAATTCCATAAGATTAATTACTAAATATCATTGATGAATGATATGTATCAATAAAACCATTAATACAGACAATTAAAATTAACATGTATTTCAAATATTACATATATATCATGCTTTGTAATAATTCAAAACATAAAGAATCATATAGGTAAACATATCAATCAATCATATGGTGTCCCAAATTTCGAATTATATAATCACAAATCTAAAATTATTCACAACCAAAAATATATCCCAGATTAACTATTAAATAATAATATGAGGCTAAAACAAATATGTACCTTATGCTAAGAAATCATTTTAAAAAAATTACAAACAAGTGAGTAATTTTAATGCAATCTTGAAAAACATGGAAACTACACTTCAAAACAATTTCCAATCCATTTTTTAATTGAAAATATTTAATAAATTCAAACAAAAAACAAAGAAAAACACCCAAATAAGAAAAAATCTTAAATCAAAAGGTTAAACATTTGGAAAACTACCTCAAATCAAGGGGAATCAACCTAGGTGGAGCTGAAACATGTTGTTTTCAATGGTCAACACCCAAATCGGGAAGAATATACCTATAGAAACTCTAAATACCAAATAAATCATAAAAATTTGATAAATATTTTTTCCTAGAGTTTGACCAAACATATTTTAGAAAGATGGAAGGGTAAATTTCAAAAATAATGAAGGAGGAGTAAAGAGGAGTCCGTACTTGGGGGGGGGGGTCAAACCTCAATTAGAAAAAATTGGGCATGACTGATGAATTTAGGGTGGTCTCCATAAAGACTGCAAGATAGGGGTGGCTATGTAAATGGAATGTGTGAAGGAGAATAATAGACCGGGGAGGAGGAAAGGGTTTTTTTTTTGTTTTTTTAACTATTTTTTTACGATGGGGTAAGAGAGACATATAATTTGTCTCTAAAAATGATGTCAGTAGGACCTTTTGTGATGGTCCATGTAATCCATCACTATTAATATTATCGTGATGACTAGTAGATGTGGGCTATATTATCCTTTACTATTAGTCATCACAAATTATATTTTCTTCTATGGTGGATAATATTTTCTATCATAAAAATGTATTTTTTTCAAATTATTTATGGCGGATATAAATCCATGGAAAATAACTCATCCAAATGTTAAAATTTCAAGTAGTGTATCTCTTATATTATTATATACATATTTTATATTCTATATATATGTCCCAAACATATATACCTATCTTAATTCATCATTCCTTGATGGTGATATACATGTTTTAAAGATTCCCTTCTCAATTTATTTCATTAAGAAAAACTAATTAAAGGGAAATTCTCTTTCTCTTACCCCTTTAAAGTACCACTCCATAAAATGTTTTCAACTATCCACAATGTCTAAAATTAATAATTATATTTTGGAAAATCTTTTTTAGTTCAATAATTGTTTTATAGAAATTAATTTTACCTTTCCCCACTTTAAAGACTACCATTTTTTCTAAAACCCCGCCTAAGAGGTAAATTCCCAAACCAATTTTTGTACTTAACTCGGACAACATTTTTCATAGACTATTCTTATTTTCCAACTATAAACATGTGAATTCCCACACCTGTGGTTCCATATATGGTATAAAAAATGCAATATATTTTTTTTTATAAAAAGTAACTGAAAAATATTTAGACATTCACATCTAAGGATTTTTTCGGTCTAGGATTTGGAGGAAAATACCACTCTTACATATTATCCATGTTAAAATAATAAATAAAAAAGGAGGCAATAATAATTTTCTTGTGATAGATCTTTATTAAAGATAAATAATATGAAACCTATAAATTTACTATAAATCATTTTATAAAAACATAGGGTGAAAAAAATTGCCTTGTATGGGGTTTTTAAAAATCCCGTAAAAAACCATTGTTCGAAATATATTTTCCAAATAATTTTGAAAATACTTTTGAAAAATATCTTTGAAAATAGCTTTAAAAATCCTTTAAAAATACTTATAGTTTTGAAAATATAACTTTCAAAACACATTTAAAAATATAACTTCTTTTGAAAGATCATTTGAAAATCCATTGAAAGCATGATTTGAAAATTCATTTGAAAATACCTATTCCTTTGAAAATATTATAATACTTTTGAAAATAATTATGCATTTAGAAATTATATAAAGCATTTTAAAATACTTACACATTTGAAAAAATTAATAATACTCTTTTGAAAATACTTACCCATTTGTAAATTCTATAAATCTTTGGAAAATACTTTTGATTTTAAAAAGAGTATAATGCTTTTGAAAATACTTACACTTTAAAAATCTTAAAAATTAATGAGTGTGTTTTCATTAAACACTAAGAAAGATATTAAAAACAAAATAATGAGGCCAGTTTAAACATTTAAGGCTATCTGGGCCTACCCATTCCCCTTAGGAATGGGTTCACTCCCTACTCCCCATTCATGTTTACAAAGTCCTAGTGATTATTTTTATAAAAAAATAATCTTTCCTTAAATATATATATACTTTTTCACTAGATTTTGTTTTCTTTTAAAATGTAATCATGTATTAAATACATATATATTGATATTTAAATATAAATATTAAATTCCTTAAGAAAATAACTTATAATATTTGACATAACCAAAACTCAAGTCATTTAGCCTTTGCATGGGATATTAATAATAAGGGAAGTCCCTATATTCAAACCATCATTTATTAATTCATGAAATTTAATTTATATAAATTGACAAATTTTATCATTTAAAATTCATCCTTGAATAACTTATTTTCTTAATTAAAAATTGGATTATTTCACACATAAAATATTAGGGTAAATATATAAACTTTCACATAAAATAGTATCAATTGTAGATTTCAATTCACATAATATAATAGAAATCAAATGTTTATTTATTTGAATAATCATGGGCATAATTATATAATAGACATAAAATTCTAATAAGTAATATTTTTAAGTAAAAAATTTCATTTTAACCTAGTTTAAAAATTATTAAATTAAGCAAGATCATAACCTGAATTTCTGATGAATTTCCTTGCATATGAAATATTACTTATTTAAAATCATGACATTATAATTAATGGTATAAATATATACACACAAATCAAAATTATAAAACTCTTGAAACTTTGAGATTTCTCCCTTTATCCCATAAAATATAAGATAATGAAATAATGGTATACATAATAGTAATTGTCCAATTACTATTTTCATAAAATAATTATCTTATATATATATATATATGTGTGTGTGTGTGTGTGTATGTATATATACTTTCAAGGTACAATTATAATAAAAATAAAAACATCCTTAACATATAAGTTTTAAATTAATATTATATAACACATAAAAATTATAAAATTACCATTTTTTAAATAAATATTTCATCCTTCCACAACATAGAAATATCAAATTGATTATGATTCATGATTTGTAATGAATTTATTCTTCATTAAAATCACAAAATAATGAAAAAATGTGTATATATATAAATATTTATATATATTTATACACATACATAATTAGTATGAAAAAACTTACTTAAATATAAATTTAAAGTACTTCCAATATTATAAGTATATGAATATATGTTTTGAAGAACACAAATTGAAGAGGTATATAAATATATATATGTACATAGCAATAAAATTGAAACTAAAAGGTTTAAAAATAAATGGAATTGAAAATTTAGGGAAACGTATACATACACTACAGGAAATACCATTTTTTACCAACGCTTATATCCCAACGGTTTATCAAACCGTTGGGAATGGTTATGTATACCAACGGTTTTAAGAAAACTATAGGCATAGAGGATTTTATGAAGAATTTTACCAACGGTTTATAAAACCGTTGGTATAGGGATCCCTTAAGAGACTTTTACCAATGGTTATACAATAACCGTTGGTATATGTTGGAATCTATACCAACAGTTTGTGTAAACCGTTGTTATAGGCCTCAGGTAACATACATTCCCAACGGTTTTTAAAAACCGTTGGGAAAGTTTTCCCCTAAATCCAGTAGGCCCTTCGCTCGATTTCAGTCCCCATCCGCTCGACTACAGCCCTAAATTGAAGCTCTCCCGACGCACTCTCGTTACCCAGTCTCCGAAACTCCATCCATCCTCTTTAATCAAACAATTTTTCTGTTCTACACTTAAAATCTGTAAGTTCTAATGTTATTTATCTATTTTTTTATTTTCTATTTTGATTTGACCTAAATGTCTCAGATCTCTCTATACAAGGACTCAGAAACTCGTTCCACTCATAGATCCATGTTAAATCAAACAATTTTGTTGTTCTACACTCTAAATAGGTAAGTACTACCTTAGTTTTAATGTTTTCCATATATTATTTTTGTTTTCTGTTTTAATTTGGTATAAACTAGGTTGTGTTGTTTATGGCATGCGAAGGTTAGTGATATTGAGGATGAATTGGATGTTGGTTGGGTGATGGATTGGAATTGTGATGTATTTTGGATTAAGTATAGTTAATTTTAAATGAATTATTTGGGGATTTCCTCCATTTAACAAAGCCCCCACTCCTCATGGACCCTGGACACCCCCCCTCTTGGACCCTGGACAGTCCCCCCCCTCCTGGAACTTGGACAGCCTGGCCCCCCTCTTTCCTGAAACTTGGACATCCCCCCTCCTGGACCCTGGAAAACCCCCCTCCACCCTCCTCCCAGGACCTTGTATAGTCCCCCCTCCTTCCTGGACCCTAGGAATCCCCCCACCCTCCACCCTAGACCCTGGATAGCCCCCCTCCTCGATGGACCCTGGACAGCCCCCCGCCCCCCTTCCTGGACCCTGTACAGCCCCCCACCCCTCCTCCTAGACCTTGGACATCCCCCTCACCCCCCTCCTCAACCACCAAATACCCCCCCACTTCAAAACTTTGACCACCAAACTTGGACATGCTGGATTTTCTCTAAAAAGATAGATTTATCCTCAAACCACCTTAATAATATCCTAAACAATGCTTATAATGTGGTTTTCACCACATAACATCCAATTGTATTCCAAGTCACTAGTCTATCCTCCCTTGGATAGATTTTACAAAAAGTGTTCAACCTTAAAGATCTAAATAAAAATAAATTGATATAAGACATTTGATAATGGATTAAAATTTCAAATTGGGATCCAATGAAGAATATTTGAGATATTATGCATCATGTCCATGAGTAAATCCATTTTTATATATCCGATAAGTTATTTTTCACAATTTTCACACATTAATTGTGTGTAAAAATGGGACAAACATTTATAAAGGTTATAATATATAAAAATGAATCTATTTGTTGATGCAGCTTAACCAACAATGTCTAGCTTGTCAGCCTCTTCCATGATCATCGATGTGCACGTCCTGTCTCCATATGACCTCGCACGACAGGTGACTCAGCGTCTGGCTGATGAAGAGCACCATATTCTCTTAATTCCACACTAGATTCACGCCCGCTACGCTCCTGAAGTGATCAATCCCACTCAGCATCTGGCTGATGACGAGCGCCAGATTCTCTTACTTCCGCACCAGATTCACGCCCGCTACTCTCCTGAAGTGATCAATCCCACTAAGCGTCCATGTGAGCTTGATGACACGACCACCAGTTCTTGTAAGAGGTAGAGGAGTTCTGAGCTGATGGACCAAGACGATTGACCAGTGTCCATCCATATGGCTGAAGACGTAAAACCTAGCGCTTCCTAGGAGGCAACCCATATTCTATAGTTTCATCATTTTTCTTTTTTTACTCTGTTTTAGGAAATAAACATGGCATGTATGCAATAATGTTTTAGTTTCTTCTGATCTGTATGTGCACTTGTCATTACTCTGCATGACTGCTTCTATTTTGTCTGATCCTTGGTGTTATTTTTTATGACATGATGCGGCTATGTGCTGTCTATGTGTAGATTTTACAGGTACATAAGTATGTACACTTTTCATTATTCCATTCTTTCAGTGCTTAGGCCGATGGTACGAGGGAGGTTCGTACCAGAGGTAGACGAGCATCTCCGCGTACCCGACTAGACCCTTCCCCTCCGACCAAATAGATTCGGATTCTGTTGAAACTTAAGAGAAACAATCCATGGGTAAAATTTGACGTGTATAAGTCAACCCACCTCAATAAAAGGCACGGTGTGGCCAGGATCACACAAACTACATCTCTTTTGTTTAAAATTGACATATTTTTAAGTGAAATCAACAACTGACATATGGGAAACCGACCAAACACCTTAGGATTGTGTTGGAACTTTAGGAAAATGATCCATGGGTCATATGTGACATGTAAAAGTCAACTCCTCCTCAATCTGATGCACGGTGTGGCCAGTATCACTCCAAGTGTATGTATTTTGTTTAAAATGGACAATATTTTACGTACATACACCAATCCAATCAAACAACTTTTTATTGTGTTGATACTTTTTAAAAATTATCCATGACTCATATGTGACGTGTACGAGTCAACCCCGCCTCAATTCGAGGCCCAGTGTGGCCGATACCACTCAAAGTGCCTCTGTTTTGTTAAAAATGGACTTAATTTTAAGTGAAATCAACAACTGACATACGAAAAACCGACCAAACGCATTCGTATTCTGTTGAAACGTAAGGAAAACGATCCATGAGTCAAATCTGATGTGTATGAGTCAACTCCGCCTCAATACAAGGCTCGGTGTGGCCGACACCACTCAAAATGCCTTTGTTTTGTTAAAAATGGACTTAATTTTAAGTGAAATCAACAACGGACATACGGTAAACCGACCAAACGCATTCGGATCCTATTGATACTATAGGAAAACGATCCATGGGTTATATGTGACGTGTACGAGTCAACCCCGCCTCAATCCAAGGTGCGGTGTGGACGGTACCATTCAAAATGTATCTTTTTTGTTCAAAATGACTTTAATTTTAAGTGAAAATAACAACTGACATACAGAAAACCAACCAAATGCATTCCAAATCTGTTTAAAATTTAGAAAAATGATACATGGGTCATATGTGACATGTACAATTAAACCCCGCCTCAATACAAGGCACGGTGTGGCCGGAACCACCCAAACTGTCCCTCTTTTGTTTAAAATGGACAATATTTTACGTACATACGCCAAATAGATCAAATGGATTCTGATTGTGTTGATACTTTTTCAAAACGATCCATGACTCATATGTGATGTGTACAAGTCAACCCCGCCTCAATTCGAAGCCCGGTGTGGCCGACACCACTCAAAGTGCCTCTGTTTTGTTAAAAATGGACTTAATTTTAAGTGAAATCAACAACTGACATACAACAAACCAACCAAACGCATTTGGATTATATTAAAACTTAAGGAAAACAATCCATGGGTCAAATTTTATGTGTACGAGTAAACCCCGCCTCAATACGAGGCCCAGTGTGGCCGACAGCACTCAAAGTGCCTTTTTTTTTAAATGTACTTAATTTTAAGTGAAAACAACAACTGTCATACAGAAAATTGACCAAACACCTACGGATTATATTGAAACTTTAGGAAAACGATCCATGGGTCATATGTGATGTGTACGAGTCAATATCACCTCAATCCGAGGAACCGTGGGGCCGGGACCACCCAAATTGCCAGTCTTTTGTTGAAAATGGACTAAATTGTAAGTGAAAACAACAACTGTCATACGGGAAACTGACCAAATGAATTCCAAATCTATTGAAACTTTAGCACAACGATCCATGGGTCATATGTGATGTGTAAGAGTCAATCCCTCATCAATCCGAGGCGCGGTGTGGCTGACACCACCCAAACTATCTCTCTTATGTTTAAAATGGACAATATTTTACGTACATACGTCAAACCGATCAAACGGATTTTGATTGTGTTGATACTTTTGAAAAACGATACATGACTCATATGTGACGTGTAAGAGTCAACACCACCTCAATCTGAGGCCTGGTGTGGCCGAAAACACTCAAAGTGCCTCTGCTTTGTTAAAAATGGACTTAATTTTAAGTGAAAACAACAACTGACATACGCCAAACCGACCAAATGCATTCGGATTATATTGAAACTTAAGGAAAACGATCCATGAGTCGAATGTGACCTGTACGAGTCAACCCTGCCTCAATCCGAGCCACGGTGTGGCTGGGATCACTCAAACTGTCTCTCTTTTGTTCAAAATGGACTAAATTGTAAGTGAAATCAACAACTGACATAAGAGAAACCTACCAAACGCCTTCAGATTCTATTTAAACTTTAGTAAAACAATTCATTGGTCATATGTGATGTGTAAAAGTCAACCCCGCCTCAATCCGAGGCTCCGTGTGGATGGGACCACCCAAAATGCCTCTCTTTTGTTCAAAATGGACAATATTTTACGTACATATGCCAAACCGATCAAACGGATTCTGATTGTGTTTAAACTTTAGGAAAATGATCCATTTCTCATATGTGACGTGTACGATTCAGCCCCGCCTCAATCCGAGGCCTGGTGTGGCCGACACCACTCAAAGTGGCTCTTTTTTTAAATGGGCTTAATTTTAAGTGAAAACAACAACTGACATACGTCAAACCAACCAAACGTCTTCATATTCTGTTGAAACTTTAGGAAAACGATCCATGGGTCAGATGTGACGTGTTAGAGTCAACCTATCCTCAATCTGAGTCACGGTGTGGCCGGGACTACTGAAACTGTCTCCCTTTTGTTGAAAATGGACTAAATTTTAAATGAAAACAACAACTGACATACGCCAAACCAACCAAACGACTTCTGATTCTGTTGAAACTTTAGGAAAACAATCCATGGGTCATATGTGACGTGTATGAGTCAACCCCGCCTCAATTTGAGTTGCGGTGTGACTGGGACCACTCAAACTGTCTCTCTTTTGTTCAAAATGTACTAAATTGTAAGTGAAATCAACAACTGACATACAGGAAACTGACCAAAAGCCTTTGTATTCTATTTAAACTTTAGGAAAATGATCCATGGGTCATATGTGACGTGAACAAGTCCACCGTGCCTCAATCCGAGGCACCGTGGGGCCGGGACCACCCAAACGGCCTCTCTTTTGTTCCAAATGGACAATATTTTACGTACATAGGCCAAACCGATCAAACGGATTCGGATTGTGTTGAAACTCTAGGACAATGATCCTTGGCTCATATGTGACGTGTACAAGTTAACCCCGCCTCAATACGGGGCCCGGTGTGGCCGACACCACTCAAAGTGCCTCATTTTTTTTAAAATGTACTTAATTTTAAGTGAAAACAACAACTGACATAAGGAAAACCAACCAAACACGTACGGATTCTATTGAAACTTTAGTAAAATGATCCATGGGTCATATGTGATGTGTAAGAGTCAACCCCGCCTCAATCAGAGGCCTGGTGTGGCCGAAACCACTCAATGTGCCTCTGTTTTGTTTAAAATGGACTTAATTTTAAGTGAAAACAACAACTGACATACGCCAAACCAACCAAACTCCTTCAGATTCTGTTGAAACATTAGTAAAATGATCCATGGGTCATATTTGATGTGTACGAGTCAACCCCGCCTCAATCTGAGCTGCGGTGTGGCCGGGACCACTCAAACTGTCTATCTTTTGTTCAAAATGGACTAAATTGTAAGTGATATCAACAAATGGCATACGAGAAACCTAACAAACGCCTTCGTATTCTATTAACACTTTAGGAAAACGATCTATGGGTCATATATGATGTGTATGACTCAACCCTGCCTCAATACAAGGTGTCGTGTGGTCGAGACCACCCAAATTGCCTCTCTTTTGTTCAAAATGGACAATATTTTACGTACATACGCCAAAACGATCAAATGAATTCTGATTATGTTGAAACTTTAGGAAAATGATCCATGAATTATATGTGACGTGTACGAGTTAACCCCGCCTCAATCCGAGGCCCGTTGTGGCCGACACCACTCAAAGTGCCTCTCTTTTGTTTAAAATGAACTTAATTTTTAGTGAAAACAACAACTGACATAATCCAAACCAAAAAAACACCCTCAGATTCTGTTGAAACGTTAGGAAAAATATCCATGGGTCATATGTGACATTTACAAGTCAACTTCTCCTCAATCCGAGCCGCGGTGTGGCTGGGACCACTCAAACAGTCTCTCTTTTGTTGAAAATGGACTAAATTGTAAATGAAATCAACAACTGTCATACAGGAAATCAACCAAACGCCTTCGGATTCTATTGACACTTTAGGAAAACGATCCATGGGTCATATGTGATGTGTACGAGTCAATCCCGCCTCAATACGAGGTGCGGTGTGGCCGACACCACCCAAATTGTCTCTCTTATGTTAAAAATGGACAAGATTTTATGTACATATGCCAAACCAATCAAACAGATTATGATTGTGTTGAAACATTAGGAAAACGATCCATGTCTAATATGTGACGTGTACGAGTCAACCCTTCCTCAATACGAGGCCCGATGTGGCCATCACCACTCAAAGTGTCTCTCTTTTGTTTAAAATGGACATAATTTTAAGTGAAAACAACAACTGACATACGCCAAACCAACCAAACGCCTTCGGATTCTATTGAAACTTTAGGTAAATGATCCATGGGTCATATTTGACGCATAAGAGTCAACTCAGCCTCATTCCAAGCTGTGGTGTGGCCGGGACCACTCAAACTGTCTCTCTTTTGTTAAAATGGACTAAATTGTAAGTGATATCAACAACTGACATACGGGAAACGGACCAAACACATTCAGATTCTGTTGAAACTTTAGGAAAACGATCCATGGGTCATATGTGATGTGTATGAGTCAAACCCGCCTCAATTGGAGTCATCGTGGGGCCGGGACCACCCAAACTGCCTCTCTTTTGTTCAATATGGACAATATTTTACGTACATACGCCAAACCGATCAAACGGATTCTGATTGTGTTGAAACTTTAGGAAAATGATTCATGGATCATATGTGACATGTACCAGTAAACCCCGCCTCAATCCGAGGCCCGGTGTGGCACTTATGGAGTCACAATTTATGAGACTCCTAAGAAAATACCTTTTCACCATATATTAGAAAAGTGGTTCTCATATGAAGATTCAAATGGGTGTAAATAATATTTGAGTTATTTAAACTCTTATTCAACTATACTGGATGATTTTTGTCATATGAATATTCAAATGGGGAATTATTCACCATGTCTCTAATCAAAGAGGTGGTCTTTTTTTGTTGTTTTAAGTTTGTCACTGTTTTAAGTGCTGTTTTGTATGCAGGTGTATGCACAGGAGGGGCTGCTGTGCAACAATTCTAGAAATACACAATACCAAAAGTTTACAACCGTTGGTATACTTTGAGAAAGAATTATACCAACGGTTTGTAACCGTTGGTATAGTATTTTTTATTGAACATATGCCAACGGTTTCATTGAAACCGTTGGGAAAAAACTATACCAATGGTTATAAACCATTGGTATAATATCAAAATCATAGAATTCCCAACGGTTTTAAACCGTTGGGTAAACCTATACCAACGGTTCAACAAGAACCGTTGGCAAATCAAGACATAGAGTGGGCTATTCCAATGGTTTAGTTCAAAATGTTGGAATAGATCTTTCCCCATGCCTTACTTCCCTACGGTTTGGACAACCGTTGGTATAGAATATACCAACGGTTTTCCAGCCTATACCAACGGTTTAGAACCATTGGTATATCCTGCATTTCCAGTAGTGATATACGTTTATATGTTGGATAACATAACTTTAAAATATTATATACTTATATATAATACACCCTTTCATAATAATAGATTATGAAAATAAATATAGTTTTAGAAAATAAATATTGTAGAATACACTTTCATGGATTTAAAACCCTTCATACAAAAATATTACAATACATAAACTTGAATATATAAACACATACATGAAGATAATGAACTTAAATTTGAAAATAATACATATATAATAGTTTTAAATAAATAATTTCCCCTTAATTGATTACTAGAAAACCAAAATGGGTTTTCAAGGTATTCAGACCAAGTGGAGGCAATAGGCAATTGAACTAGTGGAAAGGGGGGGATAAAGGAGGGGGATCTTACTTAGGTCTTACAATGAAGGAGAGGGTTTATACCTAATAAAGAATATATATATATATATATATATATATTTATGAGAGAAAGCTTCCTAAGGAAGCATTGTTCTAATAAAATAATTGTTTCTGTTTGAAAAAAATGATCGATTTTGTTTTTTAACAAACTAATGACTATGTGCATATATTTACAAAACTTCCTTTAAATCGATTCATTGAGAAGTTAGGGATAGCGATGGTTGAGACCTATAACAATTTATAGTTAAGGAAAAATTGACACTTTATAATATACATTATGTAGGTTGATTCTATTGTTGTTGTCATGTGGAAAAATTAGATTAAACACCAATAATGGATAGATTTGAAGATATTGGGTCATGTTTTGTTGTTTTAGAAAATCAAAAGTGGATTAGGTTTGACCTTACTGGTGTTTTCATCGGGTGAAAGGAATTCAAAGGAGTCCCTTTGATAGTTATGGTGACAAATCAATCATGCTTGAGAAGGGATGGACAATAAGGGGTTTGACTCAACCTGGATACCTTGCAGGAGAAGACTCAAACTACAAATCGAGGGATTCGATAAAATTGGATGACTATGGTGATAGGGGTTTTCCAGCGCTAGTTCGGAGATGACAACATGACCAACTGGTGAAGCATCTACTAGTGGTGATCGATATAAAAGGGGTTTCAAGGGGGGCTCGACAAGAAAGATGACCTGCCTCCCAAAATATCTTTTTTTTGTTTTATTCTTTTTTTTATTATTTTCATTTTTTTAAGAAAGGATATATATATATATATATAAAGGTAAATATCTATATGTATTACCTAAATTTGAAAAACTTAATTATTTTATTAACATTATGTCTTGAAATTATAACTTTTATTTATCTAGTTAAATTAATAAATTAATTTCTAATTATAACATAATGAATTTATATGATTTTATTATCCTTAAATAATTTTATCCATTTTTTCAATCAAACATCATTATTATTGTTACTATTATTTTTCCATGTTTGATTAATAATTTTTCTGAATTTATCTCAAACCATCATTTTTTAATACTGTTATTCTATAAATATTTATAATTGTGGGTGTATATTAATATTTTATTTATTATTTTAATTATTATTTCATTACCTTTCTTAAATTGGTGAAATTATTTTCATTTGAAAAATAACATTTCATGTACCACTACCCAATTTTGTTTTGGTTTTTAAATATATTAGTATCTTAACCATTAAATTGTATAGATTATTATATTATTTATATAATTTTATAAATATATTATTTTTATATCAATATATATTTATTTACAAATGTTCATAGTACTTCTATAATTACTTATTTCAATTCATGTTCCACGACGTATAGATTTTGTAAATCCAAGCACTTTTGTTTCACTTTATTTTTATAAGGTTTCATTTACCATTAATTGATTTCTTATATTTCTTACATCGCTTTATATATTATAAATATAATTTTATCATCTTAGTATATATCTGTAATTGGATATACTTATTTTTAAAATAATTTCAAATTAATGCAATTTGATTATTTCCATAATTTAAATAAAGAAAACAATAATAAAAATAATTTATCTCCAAATATAGGGATGTAAATTCTACCCCCCTAAAATAGAATTTCATCCTTGAAATTCATTTTTCATACTTCATCAAAAATTATGAAATTTTATTTTCATAATAAGGACAATTAGAATCACTAGGATTCTATATTCTTAAAGGTCGCTTTACTTCCTAGGAGATCAAATGTAGATTTCAAACTCTTAAATTTATTTCTCAATCTAAGAGGTTTGAAAACGTAGGTTTTATTAAAAGAGTATACGTAGATACTAAAATTATTTTAATAAAACATCATAATCCCAAAATTTATCTAAATCATTCCTATGATACCAACTTTGAATCCCCAAACTCGTGCTTCGGGATCTAATACAAAAAATGTCGCATATTTGTTTTTATAAAAGTGACTGAAAATTATACAAGCATTTACATATGAGGATATTTTTTAGTTTAGTATTTAGAGGAAAAGGATCAATCTTACATATTTTTAAAGTTAAAATAATAAATAAAAATTTTACAATAAAACATTCCCCATACTAGATTCTTATTGGAGCTGAACTTCATAAAACTTCAAAATGAACCAAACAACGTTTTATAAAAACATAGGATGAGAAAATTTTCCTAGTAAGGGGTTTTAAAAATCCAGTAAAAAACCATTTTTGAAAATACCTTTTGAAAATATGTTTGAAAATACATTTGTAAAATATATTTGAATATACCATTAAAACCCTTTAAAAATATTTATAGTTTTAAAAAACTAATTTTGAAAACACATTTCAAAATATAATAGTTTTTAAAAACTCTTTTCAAAATAATTTGATAACATGATTTGAAAATGAATTTAATAATACTTACACCTTTAAAAATATTATAATACCTGTAAATATACTCACACTTTTGAAAATTATATAAAGCCTTTGAAAATACTTACGCCTAAAAAATATTAATAATACTCTTTTGAAAATACTTATTCTTTTGGAAATAACATAAATCCCGTCAAAATACTTAAGCTTTTGAAAACATTATAATTATTTAGAAAATACTTACACTTTGAAAAATATATAAAATAATACAATGATATTTTAAA
Source organism: Viscum album (assembly GCA_963277665.1). Taxonomy (NCBI): domain Eukaryota; kingdom Viridiplantae; phylum Streptophyta; class Magnoliopsida; order Santalales; family Viscaceae; genus Viscum; species Viscum album. The sequence continues at coordinate 451,822,863 of OY728137.1, read as the reverse complement.
AAACATTAAATAGGGTATTCAAAAAAATGGGGTCACATTAATCATTTAATGATATCTCGTTATAACTACTTTTCTTAGGAATGGGTTCACACCCAAATCCCCTTTCATGTTTACAATGTCTAAGTACCAATTTTTATAAAAACATTTTGATATTTTGTTACTTACATACATATATATATATATATATTTCATTGAAGTTTTTTTTCTTTAAAAATGTAATCATGCATTAAATACATATACACTAATATTTAAATATAAATATATAAATATTAAATTCCTTAAGAAAGCAATTTATGATATTTACAGAACCAAACTCATGTCATTTAGCCTTTTCATAGACTGTTAATAAGAATGAACATCCATTTATTCAAACCATCATTCATCAATACATGAAATATATTTTATATAATGTGATAAATTTTATCATTTAAAAGTCATCCTTGAATAACTCATTTTATAAATTAATAATTTGATGCTTTCACAAATAAAATATTTGGTAAATATATAAACCATTCACCTAAAATAATATCAATTGTATATTGAAATTCATATAATATAACAGATATTAAAATTTTCATACATATAATAATCATGGGAATAATTATATATCACACATAAAATTATAATAATTAATATTTTTAAATAAATCATTTCATTTCCTCATAATTTGAAAATTATCAAATTAATCAAGATTATAACCTGAATTTATAGTGAATTGTTTTATAAATGAAATATTACTTATTTCAAATCATGTAATGATAATTAATGGTGTATATATATATACATATATAAAAATTATAACACTATTAAATATGTGAGATTATGCTCTTTATCACATAAAATATAAGAACATAAACTAATGGAGTACATAATAGTAATTTTAAAATTTCCATTTTCATAAAATAATTTTTTTAATAATATATATATATATATATATATATATAATTTTACTTTCATGATTCAATTATAAGAAAAATTAATCATACCCTTAACATATAACATTGAAAGGAAGATTATATAACACATAAAAATTATAAAAGTAAACATTTTTAAAATAAAAATTTCATCCTTTCTCAACTTGTAAATATCAAATTGAGTAAGATTCTTGATTTTTAATGAATTGTTTATTCATTAAAAGAATGAAATAATAACCAAATGTGTATATATATAAATATTTATAATGATTATTTCAAAACATAATTATAATTAAAAACATTAATAAATATAAATTCAAATTACTTATATAATTAGAAGTACATGCATATATGTTTTGAGCATCACAAATTCAAGAGGTATATAAATATACATATGTACGTAATTATAAACTTGAAACTAATTGTCATAAAAATAAATGGAATTGAAAATTGATGGAAACATATACATATATGTATATATTTTGAATAAAATAACTTGAAAATAATATAAACTTATATATAATGGCCCCTTTTCTAATAATAAATTCTAAAACTCAATATAGTTTTTGAAAATAAATATAGTAAAATTCACTTGCATGGATTTAAACACTTTCATAAAAAATTATTACAATACATAAACTTTAATATACAATCCCATAAATGCAGAGTATGAACTTAAATTAGGAAATAAGTCATGCATGATAGTTTTAAATTAATAAATTACCCTTACTTTTTTGCTGGAAAAAATTGGGTTTTCAGGGTGTTTAGACCAAGTAGAGGCAGTAGGTGACTGAAATAGTATAAAGGGAGGAATATAGGAGGGAGATTTCCCTTGGGTATTGTAATTAAGGAGAGTGGTTATAACTAATAAATTATATATATATTTATATACATATATATACATATATTTTTATGGGAGGTATCTACCCAAGGAAGATTAGTTCTAAAAAAACTGATTTTCCTTTGAAAAAATGAACTTTTTTTTGAAAAACACATTATTATGTGTATATATTAAAAAACTCTATAGAAAAGGATTATTTGAGAATATAGGAACAATGATGATTGAGATCTAGAACAGCTTGGGGTTAATGAAAAATTGACACTTTTGAATATACATTATGTAGGTTGATTTTACTATTATTTTCGTGTAGATAAAGTAAATCAAACATAGATAATGTATAGATTAGCAGATCTAGGGTCTTATTTTTATATTTTAGAAAATCAAAAATAGAGTAGGGTATACCTTATTTGTTTTTTCATGGGTTGAGAGTAAATTAAAGGAGTCCTTTTGATGGTGATGTGATATATCATTAGTACTTGAGAAGGGATAGACAACTAGGGGTTCCACTCAAATTGCATACCTTGTAGGACAAGACTCGAACTACAAATCGAAGGATTATATGAAATCACATGGTGGTAGAGATAAGAATTTTTTTTATTTATGGTTCAGAGATGATAGTGTGGCATTTTATTGAAGCAGATTCTTGTGGGGATTGGTTCTAAAGGGGTTTGGGGGGGGGGGTGGCTTAGTAAGGAAGAAGACCTACCCCTTGAAATCACCTTTTTTTCTTCATTTTTATTTTGTTATTTTTTTATTGTTTCCATATTTTTGTAAGAAATTATATATATATATATATATATATAAAGTTAAATATATATATGTATTAATTAAATTAAACAAACTTAATTATTTGATTAATATTATGTATTAAAATTATAGCTTGTATTTATTTTGTTAAATTAATAATTGATTTACTAATTAAAAATTAATAAATTTATTTGATTTAATTATTCTTAAATAATTTAATCCATTTTTAACAATAAAATGTTGTTATTATTACTATTATTAATACTATTTTTCCAAGTTTTATTAATCATTTTTTTGTGCATTTATCTTAAACCCTCATTTTTTAATATTTTTGTTTTATAAATATATATAATTGTGTGTGTGTCTTAATATTTCATTTATTATTTGAATAATTATTTCATTATATTTTTCAAAATTTTGAAATTATTTTCAATTCAAAAATTTCATTTTATGTATCACTATCTGATTTCATTTTGGTTGTAGAATATATTAGCATTTAAACCAACATATTATATTGGTTATCATGTTATTTCTGTAATTTTACACATATATTATTTTTATATCATTATATATATATACGTGTTCATAACAACTATATAATTATTTATCTCAATTCATCTTCTAATATGTATACATTTTCTAAATCCTAGCACTTTTGCTTCACTTTATTTTTATAAGGTTATATTTACCAATAATTAATATTTTATATTTTTAAATTGTTTTATATATTTTAACTATCATTTTAACATCTTAATATATACTTGAAATTGGATATACTTATATTGAAAATAATTTCACATTAATGTAGTTTTATTTATTCCATAATTATTTGGAAAACACTAAGAAGGATATTGAAAACAAAAAAAACGGTTCAACTTTAAACATTTAAGTATTTTTAGTCCTACCCAATTTTTTATGAATGAGTTCACTCTCTACTCCCCTTTCATGTTTACAATTTCTAAGTTCCAATTTTTATAAAAACATTTTGAGCTTTACTTATATATATATATATACCTTTTTCATTGGAGTTTTTTTATTAAAAATTTAATCAGAAATTTAATAAATAAAAACTGATATTTATATATAAATATATAAATATATAAATATATAAATACAAACTTCCTTAAGAAAATCATTTTTGAGATTTGGTATAACCAAAACTCATGTCATTTAGCCTTTTCATGGACTGTTAATAATAATGAACATCTATTTATGTAAACCATCATTCATCAATTCTTGAAATATATTTTATACAAACAGATCAATTTTTCATTTAAAACTCATCCTTGAATAAATCCTTTTCTAAATTAATAATTTTATGCTTTCACACATAAATTATTGGGGTAAATATATAATCCTTTCACATAAAATAATAGAAATTTTAGATTTCAATACACATAATATAATAGATATACAATTTTTATTTCTTATAATAACCATGGGAATAATTATATAACACACATAAAATTATAATAAGTAATTTTTTGAAATAAAACATTTTATTTATTCTTAATTCGAAAATTATCAAAGAAAGAAAAATCATAACCTGAATTTATAGTGAATTGTCTTGAAAATTAAATATTACTTCTTCCAAATAATGTAATGATAATTAATGGTACACGCACACACCTAAAATGTATAACACTCTTGAAACTTTTATATTTCTCTCTTTATCACATAAAATATAAGATCATTAAATAATGGTGTACATTACTATAATTGTAAAATTAATATTTTCATAAAATAATTCTCTTAAAAATATCTATATATATATATATAATTTTACATTCATGAGAAAATTATAACAAGAAAACCTTAGCATATATTTTTGAAACCTAGATTAAATAACTCATAAAAATTATAAAAGTAACATTTTTAAAATAAACTCTTCATCCTTTCTCAAATTAGAAATATCAAATTGAGTAAGATTCCTGATTTGTAATGAATTTCTTATTCGTTAAAATCATGAAATAATAACCAAATGTGAATATATATATATTTATATATTTATTTGTACACATACATAATTTTTATCAAAAACAATACTTAAATATAATTTTAAAGTACTTCAATAATTATAAGTACATGCATATATGGTTTTATGAACACAACTTCAAGAGTTATATAAGTACATATATGTTTATAATTATAAACTTATAACTAAAAGTCTGAAAAATAAATGGAATTGAAAATTTATGAAAAAATACACATATATGTATATATGTTGAATAAAATAAGTTGGAAACAATATATACTTATATATAATAAACCATTTCAGAATAATATATTCTGAAAATAAATATATTTTTTGAACATAAATATAATACAATCCACTTATATAGATTTAAAAACTTTTAATAAAAAATGATTGCAATATAAAAACTTGAATATACAAACACTTACATGGAGAGTATGAACTTAAATTTGAAAATAATTCTTACATAATAGTTTAAAGTAATGAAATTCCCCTTAAATGTTTTTCTAGAATCCAATATGGGTTTTTAGGGAATTCAGACTAAGTGGAGGCAGTGGGTGACTAAACCCGTGTAATTGAAAAGATATACGAGGGGGATTCTACTTGGGTCTTGCAACGAAGGAGAGGGGTTATACCTAAGAAATAATATATATATATATATACATATATATATATACACACGTCGATGGGTGGAAGCTTCCCTAAGAATATTGGATCTAAAAAAATAACTGATTTCGTTTGGAAAAAGTGATCAATTTTGTTTTTTTTAAAATAGATTATTGTGTATATATAATAATGAAACTCCATATAAAACGCTTCTTTGAGAATTCAAGAACAACACTGGTTGAAATCTAGAATATTTTGGAGTTAAATAAAAATTGACAGTTTTTAATATACTTTATGTAGGTTGATTATACTGGTTTTTCGTGTGGAGAAAACAGACTAAACACCAAAAATTACTAGATTCATATATCTAGGGTTATGTTTTTTTGTTTTAGAAATCAAAAGTGGAGTAGGGTCACCCTTACTGGTGTTGTGATGGGGTGAAAGGAAATCGAAGGAGTCCCTTTGATGGCGATGGAAACAGGTCGGGAGTGCTTGAGAATGGATGAACATCAAGGGGTTAGGTTCGACTTGTGTAGACTGTGAGAGAAGAATCAAACAAAAAATCAAGGGATTCAGAGATATTAGATAGTTGTGGTTGTAGGGCTTCACCAGTGCTCGTGTGGAGATGACGGCATGACCAACCTATTAAGAGGCTTCCTTTGGTGCTTAGTTCGAGAGGGGTTTCATGGGGGGGGGGGGCTCTGCAAGGAAGATGCCCCACCTCCCAAAAGATCTTTTTTTCATTTTAATTTTTTTATTGTATCCATTTATTATTATTATTATTATTTTAAGAAAAGATATATATATATATATCTGTGTGTGTGTGTGTGTGAAACGATAAATATCTATATGTATTAATTATAAAACAAACTTAACTATTTGATTAACAATAGGTATTGAAATTATAACTTTTATTTATTTTTTAAAATTAATAAATTACATGCTAATTGTAACTTCAGAAATTTCTCTGATTTTATTATCCATAAATAATTTAATCCATTTTTTTACAATAAAATGTTATTATTATTATTATTATTACTACTACTACTACTACATATATTTTTTCAAGGTTGATCAATCATATTTTTAATAATTTTTTTTATAAATATATAAAATTTTGTGTGTATATATTAATATTTTATTTGTTATTTTAATTATTATATCATTATCTACTTTAAATTAGTTAAAATATTTTCATTTCAAACAAAACTTTTCATGTACCGCTATCCAATTTTATTTTGGTTGTTGAATATATTAGCATATTAACCTCCATAATGTATAGGTTATTAAATTATTTATGTAATTTTATACATATATTTTTTTATATCATTATATATATATATATATATATTTAAACATGTTCATAATACTTCTGTAATTATTTATTTCAATTCATGTTCCAGAATGTATATTTTTTGTAAATCCCAGAAATTTAGATTCACTTTCTTTTTAAAAGTTTATATTTACCATTGACTAATATTCTATATTTCTTATGCTTTATTATATATTTTAAATATCATTTTACCATATTAATATATACTTTTAATTGGCAATACTTATTCCTAAAATAATTTAAAATTAATGAAATTTGATTTATTCTATAATTTAAATAATGAAAACATTAATAACAATAATTTATCTAAAAATCATTGGATGTTACAGAACGTCCATGAATTATTTAGTCACTTATTTTAAGGAACCCATTTTAAAATTCAATATTTTTATGAAAATAAGGCAAGATTATGTAACCCATCTATTTCCATGGGTAATCATTATGTTTATTCCTTATGTTTAATTTCCTTATGTGGAACACATATGCATGTACATGTTATGATAGATGTTCCTTGAGAGAACTAAAATTCATTGGGTAATGTTTTTGTCTCATGAGATGTTATGTATGAGATTATAAATAAATCCTAATCTATTATGAGACTTTGTCCACTATGTGATGTTGTCTTGGCAGTTAGCCTTGACTTATTCTTATGCCATGTTTTTATTGTTTCCACATTCCTATGATTCCATGATCACGTGATTTCATGTTTATTTATGTTATGATCCCTTATGATCATGCACGAGCCATCTCTTTTATGGTACCATGTGATACCTTTTGACTCACATGATATGCTTCGTTATCATGTTTATTCTCTTACTATTCCTTTCTAAACCACCCCTTTTTTATGAATTTCCTTTGTTATCCTATATATTTTTTTGATCATGATGGGATATGACAGATCATTATGGATAATAAAATAAAAAAATATATTTTATGTATTATGACCCTAGACTTTAAAAGACATAAGGCCTCTCAATATTTGTATTGTGTTTATTCGATATCTTTATTAAAAATCATGTAATTATATGTGTAAAAGTATTGGGATACTACAAAGACTATCATAGTGGATTGGTTTTTCTCCTCATTCTATCATATCCTTAAACAAGGTTCACTCCCAATACTATCATAGTAGAAAGAGTCACATACTAAACTGAGTTCACTCCCCATTCCAATTCATATTATCTCAAGAGATGTCCATCTTTACCTAATGCATTGGAGTGTTATATATTTATAGTTCCACCTATAAAATAATGGAAACTATACATATGTTTGAATCTAGATCATCAAACATTCATCATATCATAACCTACGGAATTAAACGGGTTTTGTAAACATTTAATTATTTTATCAAAGTATAACCCATGTAAAATAAATGAGATTCGTAAACATATCATTTTCATAATAGTAAACAATCTATCGAAAGAATAAGGATGGTATCATTGGTTCATATCTTCTATAAATCCTAAGTATAAACCAAGGATGTTATTATAGAAGAAAAATTCATTTAAAGGATCGCTAGAATATTTCTTGAGGAAAATACCATTTTCACATTTAAATCACTTATTCAAAGTAAAAATGTTTCCAAAAAAATATTTAGAGAAATATTTTACTTGAAAATAACTATGGAAACTTTTAAATAAAGATTTAAATAATGAGCTATCATGATAACAAGAAATTACATTCATGTCTAGTACATTAAAACAAATATTACTTTCACATTTTGGTAAAAAGTCAAAAGTACCTAATTCCCAAAAATGATAAGAATGTTAAATTGTAGAATATTTATTGAAATCAAACAAAAATTAAAAAAAATTCGTTAAAAAATAGTTTATTAAAAACATTCTTGATTTTATAAATAAAAAATGTACAAGGAAGAAAATATTCCTTAGCAAAGAGAAAATAAAGTTAGTTTTTCTTAAAAACATTTTCCAAAACCTTTTGAGTTGCAAAGAGAATAAAATGGAACTATTAATTACAATTATTTGAATAAAAATATGATAAGGAAATAAAATGGTCTTATCATATAAAGATTATATAATTTCCCTCAATTAAAATTCAAGTATAAACAATCCCGATTAAAATGGTATTGAAATGTAAATCCCTTACCTTAAGTTAGAATCGCTTAAATGGTTCCATAAACACATGAATAAGAAACATAAATTTATAATAAAACTATATAAAATAAATTTACATACTAATAAAATCATATATTATCCACTTATAACATTTCCACACCCATTTATTAATAATTCGGATTAAAATCATCATTTTTTGTTATTAACTTTTACATTTTTTTTCATGTTTGTTTTATTTTAGTAGTTCTAGTCCTTATATATTGATCATGGTTCCATCATCTAAAAAACTTTAATCATGATATAAATACCATATACATTCATTATATAGTTTTCTAAAATCATCCATGAATTCTATGGATAGAAAAATGATTTACATCGTTCATGGAGATAATAGGTTGTACGTACGTTTGAACGTTGTTTTTATTTTTTAATGAAAAGATGGAAATAAATTTAAACAATATTTTACCATTATAAATCATAAATATATCATAGATATCATATATGAACATTAAATCTATCATAATAATAAACTGTGAATTATGGTTATGGAAAATTAATTATATCTCTATGTGGAGGGGAGGGAATGACTCTCTTCTCTCCTCGCTCTCATCCTCTCACCCTCATTTCTACCAAGGGTTTACTCCTGAAACCCTTATCTTGGGAGTTAATGAAGCCTCTAAGAATTTTCCTTCTCCCTTATATTTATTTACTCCCCTCTTTTAGGATCTTTCATCCTTCTTCCTTCACCATAGACTCTCTATACTCTAGTTTTCATTAGTGTCGACAACATCTTCTTCAAAGAGGTCTTGGGGTCCTGGTAAAGGTTTTCTATTATTAATTCTCTCAAATTCTTTTTTTGTGGATCTGAACTCAAACTCCTTGGAACCTCTACATGTTTGATATGTAGTAGTGGTTCAAAGAGTATTTGGGTTTTGTGATTCGTTAGTTGATGTGTCTCAAGGCACAACCTGGGTCAGCATTCCCTTGCTTTGAAGGCTACTGATTTTCTACCTCTTTTATGTTTCCATTGTTCATATCCCTCAATTTCTCAAACCACTACTCTGAATTAATTTTCTATATCTCATCTCCTAGTATGATCTTGAGTGGTGGTAACAATGTGGTTTTGGTAGGTGTTTTCAGCAGTTTTCTGTGTTCCAGGCCTAATCCCTTCGTCGATGGATTTGGTTTTCGGATTTCTTACTCATTTCTCAGTGAAGGTTTTTTTCTTCGTCTTAGTGGTTGATATATTTTTTCCTTGTTCATTGGTGTTTATATTGATGGTTTTGGTTTGTTTTTTCTTAATTTTGGTTATGGTGGTGGTCGTTGGTGGTTCTCTTGAAGGTATTGCATTGATGATAGTTTTTTCCTTGAGGTGAGTTTGCTTAATATTTATGGTTTGGTTATTTCTAGTTTGATAGGGGATGATGACAACATGCTATGGTGCGATGTTTTCTAGAAGATTTATTATAATTTGATGATCTTTAATAACCAGTGTGGTGGTTGGATGGTAATGATGGTGGTGGTTATGGATGGAGATGTTGAATTATGATGATGATGGCTAGCAATAGGGTCACGCGAGTGATCGTGAATCGTGGTCTTCTTAGGTGTTGTATTCTATTTTAATTTCAAACATTAAAATAAGATATCAATTGTTTTTTGGTAACCTCTTGGTGTGTAGGTTACCCTTAAACCATAAATCATCTTTTTAAAATCAAATAATTTTTTTTTTCAATCAGTCTCTATGTGGAGGGGGTATTCCACATGTTCACTTAAGTGATACTTTCACTTCAGATTTGATGGAATGAGGGTGGATAATGATAATTTCATAATAAAAATAGCATTAAACTATGTCTAAGAGTATTAATTTATTATTTTATGATGAATATAAAATATATATAGGAGGTGGAATAAGAAATAAATTAAAAGAGGTTGGGTAGGATGCTTACCTATTCTTCTATAGACCTCATTTGGATCCCTTCTTAAGGATCATGGGAAAGAACTTTTAAGAATACCATAACCACAAATTCATGGAAAGGGGTTTTTAGAAGATAATTAGGTAGGATTTTATCTATCAAGGTGGATCAAAGTGGTGTGAAGAATAGGAGAGATGTCGTGTCATTTTATAGTGAGGGGAGGAAACACTTAGAATTACATAAAATATTTAAATATGATAAATTACTTTTAATTTAAAGTAGAACTTAGTGGAAATAATTTTGAATCTAAGATAGGTTAAGGTTTAATTCCATTAAACAAAAAAATTACAGGTTTATATGGTATTTTAAAACATATCTTTTGGTTTAACCCCTTTATAAACTAATTTTAACCCTAACCAATATAACAACCTTTTCTATACAAAAATGTTGTAAAAAACTCTGATGTAATAATTGGAATAAAAATCGAAAAGGGATGAAATTCTAGACCGCATATCATCCTTCTTATCATCATTCAATATTTTATGTTTTTAAATATTTTAATAATATATTATTTAACATGAAATACCATTATTGTCATTTTAATAACTATTCAAATATTTTAACTTTAAAAATAACAATATTGATATGGAATTACAATTTCCACTTATAAAACATAAAAAATATGATATATTTATCTATAAAATTCATGGAATAAAATAATTAATAAAAATTGTGATATATTTAATATTTTTTTAAATTATTTATTTAATTTTTTTATTTTTGAATAAGTATTGTGTCAGTGTTGTATAAGCATTTAAGGTAATTATACCATCACAAAAAATTAAAACGGAATTATCATAATGAAAAATAATTAATTTTCAAAATAAACATTGAAATTTGTTCATAGCATCCTCTTATCAACATGTGATAAAATAAGTAAAATTTTAAACAATAGAGTGACATTTTGGAATCTTGCGTTACTTAATATAATATAAAGGTCTTTATCAAAGAAAAATATCACCACATTTCTATATTTTAGATATTTGGATGAGCATGGACGAATTAAATTCATATAATATGATAAATTCAATTTTTTTGGAGATTTATAGGCCTTACCCCATAGTTTTAACCCCCTTATACCCTTTTACCCCTATTGATGTTACAAATATTTACCACTATTACTTTTCATAATAATAAAAAATAAAAGGTAAATATTTAAAAAATTTGAACATATTGATTCATAATATGGAATATATTTTTCATGATTCAATTTCTAAAAGTGGTATAAATTAATTTTATTATAAATTTATAAAATTCAATGAAAAAAGATTTTTAGAAAAATGTTTTTATACCAAAAAATAAACCAATACTAAAATAAAGTATAATGGAGATTCATATGTAATTATTTGGATTATATCTAATTAAAGGATACTTATTCTAGTTTAAAATGACATAAGAAGAATAATGGGACTTATATTTGAAAAGAAATAATAGTTTTACAAAAAAATAGGTATGTTTCACTATTCCATAAAAAATTATTCTTTTTGAAAAAAATAATAAAAAATATCCAAAAGTTAATTTTTATATGACGATTTCAATAAAAGATATGTATTTTTAAAATAAAATTTTTAAATTTTTGGTAAAATAATTATAATATTTTCTCACAAAAATCAATAAAAACTATTTTGGAAGAAAACTATTTTTGAAACAAAAACATGATTTCACTAAAAGTCAACTACTTATTTAATAAGAATAAATAAATAAATTTTTATTTAGTAGGAACATTATATATAGATAACATATTTTAGTTACTCATATTAATATCATTTAACTCAACAACTTGGTTATAATAGTCAAATTTAAATAATAATATTGAAATTGTATAACATGTTTGTTTAAACTCATTGTTGGGTGAAAAAGAATCCATCAAAGAAATAAAATTTATTTAAATATAAATATATCATAAAATCTTCAAGTATTACATGGATTAAAAACTATAACTGAATCACTAATTATAAGGGGTGGGGGGGGATGATCCTGATACCACCTCACACAATATTACACATGTGTGGTCACCATATTATGTATATGAAAAACCTCAATTATATGATCCAAGGAAAGAGGTATTTATACTAAATCCATAGTATTAATATCCCAAAAATTCTCTTCTTACTTCCTCCTTAATATGTAGATAAAAATATATCTTGAAATGTCACAACACCAACAAGGATGATCTCTTTCTCAACTCAGAGAGTCTCCAACTACCAGGATGTCTTTAAACACAATAAATGTAACTTCATCTATGCAACTCCACAAATTATAGTTATTTATAGAAAATAAAGTGGTAAACTAAACTAAAATATTCTTTAAGGCCAAGAAGGATTCACAGGGCCAGTATAATCACTCTTCTTCTTCTATATCGGTTGCAGTGACTTCTTCTTCTTTGTCTTTTTATTCTTCTTTGAGTGCTATAATTCTATTTGCTCCTATTTTTTCACAAGTTTGTTGTAACACCAACATATGATTCTCCATTTATCTTTATTTATCCTTGATCTTCTCAATAAATTACATGTATATGTGCTAATATTTATTTCAAATTTCATTTTCATTGTCCCATAAATGGAACTCCTATTGAAAAAACTATCCACCTAGAAAAAGTTCCATTATAGAATACCCATTATAAGATTCCATGAAATCAGGTGCATCAATTTTTCTTCTTAGGTAGTATTATAAAAATACCCCTAATAAATTATTATCATTTATGAAACATAACTGAATATTATATTCTATATTCTTATACAGTCTAGGATTCTTCTTCATTAAAAGCACCCATAAAACATGCACATCAAATCATCAAAACTGTAAAAAGATCATACAACACATAGGTATTTGGAATGGAACATATTTTAGGATTTGGTGGATTCCCATCCATCATCTGTTTTATTCCCCAACACTCGACTATAGTTAGATCAAATAGATATAGACCATGATAAACAACAACTTGAGTTTTTATGGAACTTCATTATCATTTTTCTTAAAAACCTGATAAATCCATTTATAACTTTAAGAAATATATGTGGTGGTTCAACTCATATAAAACTTCCCAAAACAACCTTAAATCTTAGATTAAATAATATTTATATATTTTTTTGAACTTCAAATCACTTCACATACATCTTCATATCTATATTTCCTCATAATTAAATAATTATTGAAAATCTATTTGTCATTATTCATTGAAATTTATAACTCAAAGATCTCCTTCTCTTTATTTAAATGTTTGAATCAAACATAAATATAGTTATTAATGTTGATTATACTATGATTGAATAAATCTTTCATTATGAATAACCTTTTATTCTTCATCATATTCAAAATATGGAAACTTGATTTTTTATCCAGTAACAATTCTGGATTTTCCTAAGTATTTAAATCTTACACTGGGATATTCAAAGCCTTATGTTCACAAATATTATAGTGAATACTTGCATTATTTTTTGTGTACTTCATTTTTCATCCATTATTTTTCTAAAAATTTCACTAAGTGTTAAATGTTTACACACATCCAAACATTTACACTGGGGACTTCAAAGCCTTATGCTCAATGAAAAAATCTTATGCTCTTTGACTTTTCTATTTCTGCACACCATCCTAAAGTTTTATATTCTAGCGAAGTCATACAATGGGATCGGAGACTTATGGTAATGTATTGTGATCTAGAATTATGTTGTGGATGGATTCTTAAGACCATTTCATTTTTAATCATTAGTAGACTCTAAATAATTGCAATGATAGGAAATCCATACAATGAAACCTTACACTTGATATGAATACTTATGTTTAGTACTTAAAGTATTATGTTTTGTGGAAGCCTTACAATCAAAATAGGCCAAGTCTCATGATATATAATTAACCCTTTTCTCATGAACTCTAAAAACATATTTCTACTATTATCTTTAAATGGAATTCTCCTTACTTTAGAGATTATTCAAGTATATTCAAATTATATCAAAACTTCTTCAAATGATTATTGGGATTATTAGAATAATTTTAAAGTCATTCAAAATAACTTTCAAGGTAATGTAGCATATATAATACTCAAATAAGAGTATTTTAGTGATTATCTCTACCAAATCATGTGTGACTTCTTGATTAATCAATCCCAATCCGTCTCTATTATCATCAACTTTTAACCAGGATTGTATAATCACTATAAGTAGAATAACCAACATTCATTTAACTCCTCTGATGAGTTATTCTCTTTATACATATCCTTTTCCATGTATGCATCATGAAAGGAACTCATAGAACCATTACCCAAAATCATGGAAAGCCGCATTACTTCCATAATGGGTGGACACTAAAGTATAACCCAAAATGATATCATTTTGAGTAATTACATTGAAAAACTTCTAGGAAATAATCTTAATTAGGAAAAAATGATTCCAAACATCGATGGCCACAATAATCTTCCCCTTTGTATTTTTTTTTCAATTTCATCAATTTCACATTACCAAAAATCATCAATTTCATTCTTATCTCCCTAATTGAAAAAATGAGGAATAATTATTATCCCCATAATTTATATGATAGTTTTGGAAAAAATATTCTCTACCCCCTTTCTATGATACTAAATACCACTTGTATGGTTATAATATTTTATATAAAAATGGTAGTATTTTGGGAAGAATATTCATATCTAATTTACATATGATTTCACTCTCTATTTGAGAGATATAATAAACTAACATTTGGTAGAAGGAATTCATAAATAATCATTTCTAACCAGTTTCAAGTGATTTTACTAACTTCAGATTAATATAACATTGGTGGATATGGACTTGGAATCACATTTATCTTAGTAGCATGCCATAAAAAATTCAACTGCAAGTCTATGTGAGATGAAAAATTGTAGGAAACAAGAGAAGTATGTTAAAAAGGGCTTTCCATATTTTGAAATGTGATACTAGTTTTTTCCTTTCACATTTAATGTAATGTCATTCAGATTTTCAGAAAAATATAGAAACTTATTCTCACTTGTATAAATAAATCAAAATATTTCATGTTCTAGGTCATCCCCAATGGGTTAGATAACACCCAATTGATAGAAATAAAACATATATATATATATATATCTATGTGTGTTTGTGTATGTGTACATGTGTGGTTGTATTAAAATAGAGATGGGAGAATGAAATCACACCTCATCCTTCAATTTTTAATGAAATATCCATATTTTCATTTTCAACAATATTTGATAAATATTGTTAGTATTGGTTATTTTAAAATCCCCCCCCCCCCTCAATTGATACTCTCTAGACTTCATCACCTTATATATCATATAATTAAATATCATAAATGAAATGTAGTTGGTTGATGGATCTTCTAACAACTATTTAATTTTAGCAATAAGGATTAGACTAATTTCTCAACATATATTTCTTGTAGGTATGAAATATCTATACCTCTCTATTACTATATTTCATTTGGATTTACCACTTTGTTCACCTTTTGGAATAAGTAACTTCTTTATTTATTCCCAATTATTCTCAGCGGGAATGGGCACATCAACATTGGTAAATAGATAACTTTATTTATTTTTATCTTTCTCTATATTTTTATCAAACATTAACTAGTTTATCCATACATTGATGATATTATTAGGATCGTACATAAATTTATCTTTGGGTGTGGATTTCATATTTATATCATCAATTTTAGATATTGAGTTCTATGTTTTTTCCCTTTGTGTTGAATATATCCAAGAAAATAGTCATAAATATGATAGACATATTTTTTACCTAGTTGTACTTTTCACACACACCTTTATAAACTTTTTATTTTCTTTTCTTGGTAAGTATATCCACTTATTCACAAGAAGTTTCAACCATTAGTCTAATCTAACTATTTTTTGCTTGGATGGCCTCTTTTCTTAATTATAGATTATTTCCTTCTATTTTGATATTCATGGACTATTTAAAATGGTCCATTGTATGGCCCCTCTTACCATAATATAATTATATTTTTCAGTGGGTTTATCCTCCTAATTTCATTTATTCATTTCCTTTTTGTGTGTGTTTTTCTTCCCTGATTTATTTTTATTAACACCCAAGGCAGATGCACAAACTTTCTTCGCATACTCTTTAGCTTATTGTGGTTATTTTTTATATGATATTGGATAACACATGATAGTATTATACCAAAATTCATTAAAATCATTTCCACCAATCTTAAACAACTCTAAAAAAATACTTTAATAAATCAAATTTGTTCCTCACAAAATAGATTCTATCCTTTTGGGTTGTTTTCTCCATTGTAACAGGTTGTCTTCTTTCTATAAATTTTCTCCCCCATAAGTTAGGACTTAACTAATTTACATGTACTAATATATTATTTAATCATTTTATATCCCTATAACCAACAATCTTGTAGCACAAAAAAAAATATTCCTTGTTCTTTTCACTTCAGATGTAGTATGTCCATCTTGACATGCTTGCTATTTAGGGACTGAAACAAAAAAACTGGGATCATTTTTTGGAATAGTTTCTCTATAACTTACCCACTTCCTTCCTTACTAGATTTTTTAAACTTCCATGTTTGTACATATTTTTTCTTTTTCAAAAAAGTTTTATAAATTCTAGATTTTGGGTATACCACTTTAGCTACACTTGGGAAATTTTTTTTACATGAGATAGAAGTGGATTATTATATAAATGGTCTAAAGATCATTTATCCACCATTTTGAGCCTTATTTTATATATTAATCAACTAATAAGTTTTCTTGATAAAAAATTTGTTCATAAAAGATTGGCATATTCCATATTAGTCTTCTAGATTATTTAATTTGATTTTTATATCAAAAAAATTCAGGTTGATTAAATTCTTATTATCTTTCACTAATCTCAATCTATCTTAGAAATAATTCTTCAACTTAAAGTTTTGGTCTTCATTCACTTTTCTTGTCTCCACTAAAGTATTATCTAACTCCTTCACCCTTTTTTATTTAATTTTATATTGGGAAGGCTTAACATCCACACAGACTTTATGAAGCCTCTCCAATGCATGAATCACCTCATTCAAAAAGATCCTAAAAATATATTTATCACATAACTATCTTTTTAAATTATTCACCAAAATTAAATAATATTTCATTGCAAAGTTAAGTTGTTACTTATTTTTCGATCACAAGCTTAGTGAGAGTTTTGTAGGAGATCATCTTGTTTACTAATTCATTATCCATTGCATCGGCCTCTTCTTATAGATATGAATTTTCATTAATCAGTCTCCTGATATATGAGATAATATATAAAATAACATCTTTAGGTATTGTTTTCTAAAAAACATTGAGTTTAGAATAAAATCCACCAAGTGACTCATTGAATTCATCTTCCTTATAGATTGATCTTCCATAACTTCAGAAATAACAATAAATATATTTAACAATTAAATAATTACCATTATTATTACCATAATCTAATGGTGTTTTTAATAACCCAATTTTTTTAAACTAATAATCTGTTCGATAACTCTCTTAACATCTAACACTGATCTTTAAGCAACCCATGATATACTATTAAAATATTATTAATTAAACATGACCATTATAACCTATCCATTAACATTGGTGGTATCGATAAGAATCACCAAATTATAAAAAAATATGTATAAAGGTTTTATATAATTCAATTACTTTATTAATTTATAATAGATAAGTTCTCAATTTTTAGTAAAGTCATTTTATGCTTCAAAAACACATTTACTTTAAAAATTGTTTTTATTTAATATTTTTAAAATAATATAACTATTTTTAACACATATAAAAATTTTATTTGAAAACATAGACTCTATGTTTCAAATAATCATGTCAAAATTAACTTAGAAAGAAATTTTTGGGATTTTCACGAACTGGTTTATTTTTCAGTGAATAGTGAAAAATACTAATTTTTTAAATACTTTCATTAAATAAAGTGATTTTAGAGTAATATTATATTAAGGAGATTTATTAAAGTGAAATATTATCCATTTTTTTATAATAATATATTAATTACTTTTCTATAATTAATATTCTTCGTTTTGATATAAGTTAATTTTGATGCTTAAAAACACAATTTTCTATGAACTATTTTCATTTTGTAACGATTTTATATTAAAAATAATTTATTCAAATTATTGAGATTAAACTTGATAAAATTTATTAAATATTTTTAATCATGTTGTTTAAATTTGGTAAATATTTCCCTTTAATTTTTATGCATTATAAATAGTAGTCGTAGTAAAATTTAAAACCTAGCCAAAGGGTAAATCGGGTAATCAAGGATAAAAATTATGTGATATGACATTAAAATTCATCTAGAACTTGAATTATTTAGTTTTATGAAATTATTTTTACCTAATCCATCCAAATTTATAATATATTTTATTTTTTTACCATTTTCTTTGGATGATGACATTTATATTACTTTAGGTAAAGAAACTTCCAAAATGTCACTCTCTTATTTTTAATTTGTTTTATATGTTAACATAGAGATAATAATATTTCATGTAAGGGTATAAAAGTTTATTTTGAACATAATTTATTTATTTTTAATTTTTTTTAATCATATAATTACCTTAAATACTTACGCAACGCCAACTCAACATTTATTCATAAATAGTGAAATAAAATAAATGATTTTAAAAATATCAAAAGTAATATAATTTAGGTTATTTGTAGTATAATATGATTTTTATAGATTAATATAACATATTAGGGGTGTGGTAATGGTTTATATTCAAATTTCTTTACCATAATGTAGTTTTCAAAGTCAAATTAAATTAATAGTTTAAAAAATGATATTAATGATATTTTATGACAAATAATATTTTATTAAATGATTTAAAATTCATAAAAATAATACATTTCGAAAAATTGAATTTTATATGGATTAAAAATCAACCAAAGTCCATTTTTGGACTTTTTTTCATTTATAGTAACATTATTAACCCATAAATGGAAGAAAACTTTAATATTGTAGTAATTGTAAAAATGGTTAATATGCGGTTAAAACTAAAATATAAGGGTGAAAACATAACCAAAACTTGAAATTTTTTTATTAAATGATATTATTTAGAATAATACTCATCATATATTCTAATTATATCAATTTGGTTCCATTTTTATATGATAAATCATTTATATTAATTTAATACTTTATGAAATCCCAAATATGAACCTCCCTTTGATTAAAAAACGACACCTATTTTCTCTTTTTTTTCCACCACTTAAAACCATATATATCAAATAAACCTAAAAATACTATTCTAAACATAAAAATACAAGTTTTATAGGTTCTTTTTTTCCATAAGACCATCCATAGTATCTTTAATAAGATACCTAAAGGAAATATTCCGAAGAATAGGTAATCGTGTTTACCAAATTTTTCAAGTTTATTTCTTCTTATACTTCCTAAAAATGTCTTTTAAACATACTAAAACAATATTTATACTATCATAAATATATTTATATTTCTTTATGATTATGATACAACCATTTCATATCCTTTTTCCATCTTACTAAAAGAAAAAACATTGCTCGTGTCTTCGTATGACTTACCGTCTCCACGTTGCAGTGCACTTTTTTTAATCATCACTTTAATTGAATAGTTATAAAGATGGAACTAATGAATATGTATGATATTTAAGAAAAAATTACTCTTATTAAATTATAATATCAGTTATACCTTCTTACCTTCCAACCCATTAAAAAATGATAAGGTTACTTGTGTGTATGTGTGGACCACCACCTCTATAAGTCGATGTGACATGTATTTCTTTTACTCTTTTCATGGATGGTAATATGGATAGATTTAATAAATATATATGACATATATGATATAATAATTATTATATGAAGGAAAATTATTATTTACCTTTCATTCATTCAATCCTTTAAAAATTTAAAAGAGTGTTCATGCGTACGTATGACCAATCGTCTTCATGAATAGTGTAATTAATTTTTCCCTCTATATATTTTCTAGATGAATATGAATAAATTTATTTAAAATATATGATATTTATATCATGAATAGAATTCTTAAGATGATATAACCATGAAAATGATACAAGGACTAAAATAACCAAATCAAAATATATATGAAAAATGAAATAGCTAACACAAAAAATAATGATAATAATAAATGATTATTAACCAAAATGTGAAAAAATATATAAATGGATCATATATAATTTTATAGATATGTATATGGTTATTTTAATTATGTATAATAAATCTAAATTTATTATACTGAAGGTTAAAATCACTTATGAGGAAATTCAAATATGAGGTAATGGGTTTCTTAACTCAATTTTCATTCATTGGGTTATACTTCTACTTCATTGACTTTGTTATCTCATGATTATGTGTGAAATGACCTATGATTTTATTATAATTCATTTCCACTTGTTTTGTGTAGATTTATATTTTCTACACATAATAAATTCATTGATTAATTTTCACTTCAATGATATGATCTTTTTAAAGGATTTTTTCTCAATTTCTAATTTGTTGAGACATATTTGGTATTATGCACCAATTTAATCTTTTTTTGGCATATTTACTATCCAATTTTTTGTATTTAACAAGAATATATATTTATTCATTATCATTAATTTTTCAATTTAGGTTTACTCCTACAAGGGGTTACATTTTAAAAGTTACCAAATTGGTAATAATTTATTTTATAATATCATTTTTGGGATTTCCCTTACTTTCAGTGAATGAATCATATAATACATCCTTAATTAAATCCATATATTTTCTTAAACACTATATATTTAAAGAGGTTCCATATTTTTCTCCAATTTTTTCTCTCTTTGGAACTTTTATCGAGGTGTGAAATGTTTAAATGAAAATATGGTCCTATTTCTCTTTTTGATAGGGAATATTTTTCATAAAAGTCCATATTTTTTGTAAAATTAGTTTTCAAAATCCCTTTTTATTTAATAATATGATTTATTAAAAGAATTTTATGAAATTAAAAACATTTTAAGAGGTTTTAAAGGAATATTTCTAATGTTTTTTGAAAGGCCATTTTCAACTTTTTTTACAAGTTAAAAAGAATGTTTCCTTTTAATGTATTTGTCGTTAATGTATTTTCACACCATTATAACCATTTTAAGCTATTTATATTCTTATATAATTTTTACATATTTTTTAAATAAAAAATCTTCCATTAAATATTATTTTAATATATCACTTCTAGTTTTCAAAATACCTGGTTTTACTACAAAACCTATATTTCTGATGCATTGAGAGTAATCTTTCATTAATTCTATAGTAATTAACTTTCTCATGGAATATTTAATTTATTATGATCATTATAAATTAAATTTCTCTTAAATATCAATATTTTTTTATAATGGATATGATTAAACAATAAACTATATACCATTTATACATAAAGGGTTTTACTTTGAAAGTTATTTGATTGACTAGGAAAATATTGATATTCAATATTCTTTACTCAATAAGGATATTTTTTGATAAGGAATGTTGTTTATGAAAATATATAAGGAATTCATTGAACACACAGTATTAGGGGAACCCTAGGTATAAACATCCCCTTGATGAATCAATAGATCTCATGAGACAAATTAATTGACCAAATGAAACGGGTTTCTGGTTTATACGTACTCATCAATTAAAATGTCTTGGAAAAAGGATTTAATGTTAATGATGTCATGATTTAGGAAATTATGGAATCCAATATTAATCATTTTACTCATATAGAAATCAATTTTTATTATCCATGAGATTACTGTAATGATATTATCAATGGAAGCATTTTTTTCTCAAATTATTGATTAAATGGATTGTGTTTTTAGTTATTTTCCTTTCTATTTTGATTATATCTTATTTAATCATAATAGATTCTATTTTATGTAAATATTACTAAGAATCTAAGATCACCATTTATTTATTTTTTCTATCCCAAGGATATAAATAATAATATTATGAATAATATAAAGGATGAAATATGTTTCTTATTCTATGAATTTTATATTTCCAATATAGTATGGTAATTATGTATGTATCTGGTTCTTCAAAACTAGTAAATTAATCAGTTCATCAAGATTAGATTACTTCTTTATTATGCCAATTTAATAAAATTAAAACCAAATTTGGGTCACTGGATTTGGGGTTTTCTATTTCATTTACTCTTGATTCTCAAAAAATTTATTTTCTTTCTTGCCTCTTTCCTTTTTTTTGTTTCTCAAATTCTTATTAAAGACTTCCAAGTCATCTTTGATAAGAATGTAATTTAATTTTTTTATCTAATTAAATTATTCAAACATTTTAAATATTCAATTTATATATTAAATTGAACCAACGTCCAAATTTGGTAACCAATTCTCTAATTAAAAATTTCATAACATCTAAAAGATCCAAATAGTGGGAACCTGTGATTTTATACCACTAGTAGTATCCCAGTGGACTACGCAGACACACCTGAGACTGTGTGTGTGTGTGGGGGGGGGGTGAATCAATAATTGATTAATTTTACCAAAAAAACAATTCCTTATTTTAAATTTAACCCCTTTTAAAACTATTTTAACTATTAGGATCTAAATGAATATCTTTATAGTTTACCTGACCAAACACTTATATGCATTTATATGCTGAAATTAAAAAATATCTTTGGTATTTTTACAAATTTAACCCTTAGTGTTTGTAACCTAAAATTTACCATGCCAACTCCTATTGAGTGACATATTATCAAATATAATTGGGTCACTAATTATAATGGATGGTCAGAGATTATCCTTAAACCATATAATTCAATATAACACATGTGTAGTCTTCATATTTCACAGGTGAAAACCCTATACTATATGATTAAAGACATGGGTTCTTTATACTAATTTCAAATTATTTTTCAACAATTGGTTTTTATCTTATTTCCTCCTTCTAAAGTAGATAAAAATCTATCTAGGGATGTCACAACACCCACAATGATGATCTGTTCCTCAACTCAGATATTTTTTAACTCCCAGGATGTCTTCAAACTCATCACATGCAACTCAGTCTCAACAAATTTTATTTTATTATATAACTTTTAACTAGAAGATCATCCCAAAATTTTTTCTAAACCTTTAAAGTTTCACATAATCAACATAATCACTCTTCTTCTTCCTATTCTTCTCTATAAGTTGAAATAACTTTTTATTCTTGTTTAAGATATGTAGTTCTATCAACTTCTCTATTTTGTCACATGTATACTGTAACACTAATGACCGATTCTGTTATTATATTTTATTATCCTCACTCTTCTAAAAAAATCACATATATAGATAGTTATATTAATTTTACTTTTTTCAATGTTCCCTAAATGTAATACCTATTATCAAAATAATACTAATTAAAAAAATAACATAAAAGAATACCCTTTATAGATTTTCATTAAATATCTTGCACAACTTTTTCTTCTCAAGTATTATTCGAAAAATACCCCTAATAAATTATTCTCATTTATGAAACATGATTGGATAAAATAATATATTATTCTTCTATAAGAATGACTTCTTATTCTTCAAAAGAATCCATAAAATATGCACTTGAAATATTTATAATTATACAAAGACCATGTAGTACACATGTCTATGATTTGGAAATTATTTCAAGATTATATGGATCCACAAACTTCCTCTCTTTTATTCTCAAACACGCATTCAACAGTAGTTCAAATAGATGTAGTCCCTAATAAACAATAGATCAAGTTTCAATGGAATTTCATACGCATTATTCTTGAAAACCTGATAAATACACTTTCAAATTCAAGAAATATATTCGGTGGTTATCCTTATCTCAAACTTCATAAAATAGGCTTAGATCATAGTTTAAATAATCCTCATGTTGTTTTGAACATGAAATCACAACACATGAATTTCTTATTTGTATTTATTTAGAATTAAATAATTCGAGAAACAACAATTATCTTTATTCTTTGATAATCCACATGAAAGATAAAATATCAAATTTTTTTAATTTCAAAAAATGTATCATACACTAATCAAGGTATTAATTATGTTTATACCATGATTAAATAACTATTTATAAGTTTTAACACTTAACACTTATCCAAATATTTACACTGGGAACTTCAAAGCCTTTTACTTAGTGCAATAAGTCTTAAACTCTCTACCTTTTCCATTTTTCTATATCATTTTGAAGTCTTACATTCCAAAAAAGTCATATGTTAAAGTATTAAGATCATTACATATGATATGGATGAAGTCTTATGACCATTCCTTTGTCAATCTCCACTATAATCCAACTCTTTGTCATAGACATGAAAGCGATATTGTGAATTCTTATACTCAATATTAAGACTTATATTCAACACCTAATGTATTAAGTTCATTAGAATCCTTATAATAATAGTAGAGTAATCCTCACACTATGGAATGATATATTTTCTCATGAACTCCAAAAATCATATTTATGCAGGTAGATTTAAATAGAATTCTTCTTTCTCTATAGATTCTCTAAACATCTTAAAATCATATAGAAACCTTTTCAAATGTTTTTTTTCAATTATTAGAGTAATTATAAACTTTTTAAACCTAATTTTTGAGGTGTTATAACATAAAAAATACTCAAATATGAGTATTTCAATGATTATCTTTACTTGGTCAGGTGTAATTTCTTATTCTATCAATACTATGATATATTTATTAGCATTAACTTTAATCTATGAGCGTATAATCACTATAAAAACAATAAACAACTTGACTTCTACTCCTCGAATGAGTTTTACTCTTTCTACATATCCTTTTCAATGTTCCTATCATGTGAGTACCTCAAAGAAAATTTACCAAAACTCATTGGCAGCCTCAATCCTTCCTTAATGGGTAGATTTAATTTCATCACCTAAATATATCCTTTATATTAATTACATACAAAAACTTCTTATCAAAAAACCTAGTTGAAAAAATGGAAATAATGACCTTTAGTAACAACATGATTATTCCCAAATTTTAGGTGTTGTGAAATTTCCATAATATTTGTTCCATAATTCTAAAGCAAGAATGAACAATGTAGAACTATGTATTTCATGACATAATACAATAAATATTATATTGTAATCATATTATTATTGATATATGAAATTTGAATCGTGAAAAAATATCACATAGGTTTGTACTATGATATATTAATATTTGGAAATGTATTACATGATATTAGAATGTTTAGTGGAACCTCAATCATTGATTATAATGAACACGATATTTATTTTCAAAAGGTGATATAAGTGATACCTAAGGAATGAAATATATTTAAATCTAAATCCATATTCTTATTATGACATAACCAGAGTCATTATTCAATTATTTCATTAAGGGAAAAGGAAATGGGTGGAATAATAATGAAATTTTCATTGGCAGAAATTGATGATTTTAATACCTATAGATAGTCAATATGGCCAATTAGTATTTTATTAATGTGTAAGGGAATTTGGAGGTGTTTTGTGATGTTTGGAGCCAATATTATGTGATTTCAAAAAACATCCACCTAATGGACTACCAATATAGTTTTAATTACACATTGTAATGAAACTATTTATGTTACTAAAAACAATATATTTAAAAATATAAAATATTAAAATATGTATGGAAACCATTCAATACTTTTGGGATAGTATATAATGGGAACCAAACAAATTTTAATCACTATTTTAGATGTGGTTTAACTACCATTAAAGGAGGAGGAGATAACAGAATATATAAGGATATTTAAGAGATATAAAATTGAATTATATGTATAAAAGGAGACATTTTAATGAAGTATTAACATCATCATATCAATATAAAGAGGAAGGGAATTTGGGAGGAGAATCTAGGATCTTAATGGTCACAGTTAGAAATTAGTTCAAGTTTTTCCCTCATCCATGACAAACATGAACTAATCCTTTGCTTCATGTAAAACTATGTAGAGTTAAAAATCATTTTTTTAGTTTTATAAAAAAATGCTTAGTATGTGATAAAATGTTTTTTAATAGCGATTATTTTTCTATCTATTGACTCAAATCAAATGGCCTGAAGGCCTTCATTTTTATTGATTTTTAATAACCCCCCTTTCAAGGGATGAGGGGGTACCCTTACATGGCCCATAGGCTTAGGATATTACATGACCCGTAGGTTTTAGGGAATTAAACCAGACTATCTACAAGGAACTGCCCCTCCCCAGCATCTGCATCATGATAGTAGCTCTCCACCTCCGCATGGCCGTTTGGCTAGGCTTCCCGTGCAAGTACAGGCTGGTCCTGGTGGAAAATCCATACCCTGTCATTCTGAAAAATCCATTTTGACTCTGCTCTAGTGAGTGTACCTACTATTAATCATCTTCTAGGGATGATCCATTTTTCTAGAGTCTGTCTGGGGAAACTGTATGTGGCCCAAAGGCCTTGAGGTGGCTCGAAAGCCTTAAAGGTGGCCCAAAAGCCCTACTGACCTGAAGGCCGAGGTGGCCCGAAAACCTTAAGGACTCCAAGCCCAAACCAGTGGCCCAAGGTGAATAGTTCCAGCTGCTACAGTATTGAACAGTACCTGCTACAGTCACATAGTGTACAGTTCTACTACAGTACCTGTATAGTGTACAGTCTTCTATAGTACATTCATAGTGTACTTTCTGCTATAGTACTGCTATAGTTCCTACTACAGTGATGCTACAGTACCCTAGAAATATTCCTCCACCTGGTTTTGAACCTAGGTCTCATGGATTCACTTAAGGATACCTCACCAACTGGGCTAAGGCTCATATCCTTTATTTTTTCTTTATACAAGATCAAATGATGTTAATTAATGAATTTCTATTTAATACATGAACTAGTTTCTTGAATTGTTTATTGATCATGGAATTAGATTGAGTTGGATATATTTAACTATGGTTTTGGACCAACTAATAAATTAATGAATTGAATTAATTGATCTTTTAAAAAGATAATTTTAGTAATTAGAGAACAAACTTCAAGACCATGTTTTTTGATCTAATTATAATAAAAAAACTGATCATTCATTAAGAAATTAAAAATATCAAGTATATCATTATCCTAATATTTATAAAAAATCATTATAATTTTAACATTTTATGTTATTTTCATTAGTTTTATTTTCCTTTAATTCATTTCGGACTTGGGTCATAAATTTTTTATTTATGTTTCATGCTAAGGATCACATGTCATTGTGGGTTTAACCACATTCATGATATATACTATGCATTTTAAGTTTTATCTTTAAGGAAATGTGATTCAAATTTTTTGTAAAACCCTGACCCCATAAGCCCAGAGTTGGTGAATTATTTTAATACATTGTCATGATCACAAGGGATCAAATACCGAAAGGCCGATCAGTTTAGTATCATTGGAAGTAATAGATACATACATAATTTTTACATTACATTATAATATAAAAAACAACAACAAAAACATTGTCTCCATTGAACACATTCAGATCCCTTATACTATCCTTGACGGTCAGTCATAAAATACTTCTTTACAACCTAGAAAAAATAAAACATAGAAAGAGGTGAGCTTAGATTCTCAGTAAGGATAATAATATAGTAGAAACTTTCATAAATAAGCATAAAAATTTAAGGCAATATATCAGACTAAAAAATAACCTTTTAAACTTAAACTTATGCATAATATGGAAAATATAAATCAAATAATTCCATTTAATTATTCACATGGATGTTCTACTATTCGAATAATCTCATGTAATATCGATATCTAATTTCATAATGATGGAATGCATAATTCCAGAATTCATAACCACATAGTCAAGGCCTTATGCCAAGACTACAAATAATATTTTTTCAAGGCCTTGTTCCAAGACACTAGTTTGTCACATGAGACCCACAGATGCATCAAGGAGCTACAACAGGCTCCACCTGTCACTTACTAAGTCCAATGCATTCCTCATTTGAAAGTTTGTAACATAACATAAACATTCGTATAAAAACTATCATATGAAATGTTAATACTTTAACCATAAACCATTAATGGTATAAAAATAAAACATCCACAGTCAGACATATCACAAAACCTTCAATACAATATGGAAGATTAGTATCATAATGAATCACCTTCAAACAAGTGTAAAATCCCTCAAAGATTGTTAACATAGATGAAATCAATATTATTTGAGAAAAATATCTATTAATTTTTTTAAATCATTTAAAAGTCACATAATTTATAAAGGAATACATTTAAATACATTTTTGAATCAAAGTGTCTCATATCACTTTGAAACTTTTAAAAGAATTCACATTTTAAAACAATTATGTCCATATAAATAAATCCTTAAAATCATTTTGAAAACATGGACATTAATTAAAAAGATTTAAAAAAATAATTATTTAAAACATTAAAATTGATGATATAGTTAAATAGACCCTTTCATAAAACCTTAAAAGGTTCCTTTTGAAATCATTTTTATGAATTATGGACATCTATGATAAATATTTCTCAGTAAATACTTAATCATAAACAATCTTGGATAATAATGAGATTGAGGAATTAACCCTTACCTTGTACTTTTCCTTGGTTGAGGGTAAGTTAAACTCTGTTATAACAGTTAAATTATTGTTATTAAATTTTACAAGAACCACATACATAAATATGATATCATATATGATCTTCTAATATTGCTTTGTTAATAATATTTTAGTTATATCATCATTTCGGGTGTTAACTGATCCGTTTTCCTTTATATTATTGGTTATGTAAGCTATGTTTGTTATGGATAGGATGTATTTTATTCATATCCAAAATTATATTAAGTTCTTTAACATTATTTTTAATCATAAAATTAAAATTTTTCTTCAACGATTATGATGGTGAATAAATCTCATCACGTTTGTGGAGACGGTAATTTGTACGTACGCACGAGTGACAATATCATTATATTGATGGTGAAATTGTATGTAATTGGATATTATATCATATATAAAGAGTAATTAATATGTTATATTTATTATTTACATAATTTATACTCATTATTATACCCATCCAAATAATTAAGTGTTTGAATAACAAACTACACCACGCCGTAGAGACGGTAAGCCGTACGTACACACATATGGTGACTTTGTCATTTATAGGATGGATAGAATAACAAATATGGTTTTACCATATTTATAATAACATTACAGTATGTAGTAGGTACTGGAGTTATTTGTTTTATGTAAACAATAAATAAAGTGGAAGTGGAAGAAGAAAAGAACTTGAAAGATGATGGTGAAATTATTACCTCTTCTTCGGGTGTTTCTTTTTGAGTTGATAAAAGGGCTCCTTAAGTTGGATTTATGTTCAAAGTAATGAATCTAGGTTTATTTTAGGGAATTTTTGAGGATATTGTTTTAGGGTTTGTCCAATCCAAATGGATTTGGAGTTGAGATTTTGAGAGAAGGGGAAGTTCCCTTCTATAAGAGGGCTGAGCATCACTTTAGGAAAAGATTAAAATATTAATTTATTATACAATAATATTCGATTTATAATGGATCAAAATGAATTTATTTAGAGCCTTAGGTGGTTATGGGTCACACTCCTCTCAAAAAATAGGTTTTAGACATGTTTATATTTCCATTTTTACCATATCTTTTTTATTTAACTCTTAGTTAAATAGTCTTACTTTTACTGTGTCGTCTTGTATTATTACAATATATGGTTAATAAACTTACTATAAACTTAAAAGTCAACCCTAACATGTCATATTAACCTATAAAATTAGTGTAATTCATTAAAATACTCAAATTATATTTATTTTGATATTTATAATATATATTATTTTAATAATTCATTAAGAAGGAAATTATTGCATCATCATTGTTTCATAAATAAATTTAATTATTTAATCTCAAAAAATTATAAATAAAATACCATTATGTAGGAAATATTTTTATCTTCCAAATGAATATTAATAGTCTAATTTATCTTATTTATAATTCTATATTAAAAATGTTTTATTTAATAAACATTGAATTTAACACTTTTAGCTCTTCTTTAAATAAAATAATAATAAATGTCCTAATGTAATCCAAGTAGACCTAAAGGATAATATTTTATTCCTAAGGTATTTTTTGGTCAAATTAAACTTATCTAATAGAATTAGGACATTTGTTAGGGTAATTATAATATCATTTTCACCTTTAATTACACTATTTACTTTTAACCGTGGTAAATAAAAGTCAAAATTTATTATTCACCAAAAATTATTTTCATCTTATTAGATAAAATTTTACATTATGATTTCAACCATGTCTCTTGGATTTTTTAAATTCAAATCACAGAAGAGGTAAAATTATGTTTTATGTAAATTTGATAACGTGTCTAGAAGGTGGGTAAAAGAAGTTAAAAAATTCACTAAACTTTTATTCATATAATTTCATTATAAAATGACTCTGATTAGTTACATTATACTAATATAGGTATTATTAATCTAATTTTACTTTAAATAAATTTAAATAAAATAAATAATTATTTAAATACAAGTCTGTTTTAAACAAAAACTTCATGTTTTCAGTATTCATCAAAAATTTGAAAGTTTTCAGAAAAATACCAAAAGCTCTCTCTAAGATAATTTTGATATTACTAATTCGAAAATGAAGTATATTTTACCAAGTTCAAAACATTGAAGTTGTATTTATTAATTTAAAATTAATTCCCATTGTCCAAACTAAAAAGCGTGTTTTTTAAAAAGTAAAAACTATCAAAAGATTGACATGTGTTTATGTCAAATTTAAATTTAAAATTACTTATAATGACCTATATTGTATTAAATAATAAAAATATAATCTAATTATACTTCAAAACCATTCAAATGTATAATTTAACACTATAAATTAGTTTGATTAAAAAAATTGTTTTCAATTAAAATTTAGCATCTTTCACTATTCATCAAAATATGAAAGTTATCAGAAAAACACTAAAATATTATCCCAATTAAATTTTTATGTCCCACTTATAAAGAAGAAATTTTTTTTGTCAAATTTAATATAAAAGTTTCAAATATTGAATTTAAAAAAAATTAACCATTAGTAGGTGGTAAAATTGCATTTTTGAAAAATACTTCCTTTATCTGAAAAATTGAATTTGTTCTTATATTATGTCTAAGAAACATATAATATGGTTTTTAAAATTATATAGAGTATATAAGATTCAAAATTTAGTTAATACTTTTCATAACCTCTTTTTGAATGGCTAGTTTGGTAAGTTGTGGTGCACAGGAACTCGGTGTTGCGTGTAGCGCAAGCTATTGAATTACTTTAATTAGATTACGTACTATGAAATATTGGGGTTTTAAATTTTTAAACTTGATTATTTCATTGAATTAATGGCGCCTCATAGGTGGTCTTAAATTCCAATTGGGAACATTATTAAAGGAGCACTATGAGATAGATATATAACATTAGGACCTATCTCAGATCCATCCATCTCAAAACAGGATGAAATATCACATCAGATGCATTCCTTGGTCATCATAGGTCGGTAACTAGCACTAAATTTTCATTTTTCTTCCAATTATAGAGTTATTTAACCTTAATACCCTAACCATAAATCAATAATATACAAATAAATAATCAATAAATATACTAAAATTGGAAACCCACCATAGAAACCTAAAAATTAAAATTTCAAAATAACACATTTCATATTATATCATATCAATCATAAATTTTTGGAAACATACAATATTAGTTAGGGTTTAAGCTTATGGTGGGTCTTTTCCCATTGGATAATAGTGGTTTTTGTTCCTTATTTTTTATATTGGTGATGGTGCATTCTCACACTAGATTTGTGCTTGGGGGTTTTGTTCTCATGATTTTTTCATGATTAAATCATTATTGTCCTATAATTATCCCATTCTACCTATCCCACTATGAAAGAAACCATTTTGGTATTGCACTTTGGAGGACAATATGGTTTGGGTTTTTCATACTAGAGTTGGAGAAAGATCACGAGAGAATGACTCACGCTGTTGTCACTTTTTCTGTCTTGTTTTGAATCAAGAGGTTTTCTGGGTGTCTGTACATATTCACCAATTGTTCTTCACAGTAGGTGGTTGTTATATGCCCTTCTGGAGATGGTTACTAAATAAGGGTTATGTTTCTAGTATGGGTTCTATATCATGGCTATGAAGTGGTTCTTTCTGGTTCTTCTTCATGGTGACGAGTTGGTGGTTTTAGCCAACATCATGTAGCTTATTTGGGATTAAATTATTCACTATTGTTTTTTTGTGTAAGTCAAATACAATAAAATGGTTTTGGTGGTTTTTTGATGATGTTCAATTCTAGATCTCAAGTGGTCAAACTTATTAGTTTTAAATAGAGAGATAGTAGGGTGAAAGGCTTAAATTGGGGTGTGTGGAGGATAAAATATGGAGCTTAACTTGAAAGGATGGATCCCTCAGTTGTCATGTGTGATCCATTGGATCAAAAGTCACCTTGAGTTACACAACAGATCATTCAGGAGCCATATTTTTTTTTTAATTTTGATATTTTAATTTCCATTTTAATTTTTTTATTTTCTATAGAATTTTTTGATGTCTTTCCTTCTATTTTTTACCATTACCACTATGATAATTTATTTTATTTAAAAATCCAAGAAATTTTCATTTGAATGAACAACCACCATCACCTATTATAGATCCCTTTCCATTACCTCTATCAAGAGGTATAATTTCTACATGTATATATAAAGTGTACGTATAGGGTTTTATTAAAAAAACCCAATATGGTGTTTCCAAATAACCTAAATTATATAGATGGGATCAAATAATTCTAATAAAAATCATTATATGTAGTAGAAACAATCAAAATCACTTTCCCAAGATCTCCCATACATGAAATATGAAAATTATACATAAAATAAAATAAATGACACAATTTTAAACATGTTTATCATTCATCAACGAGTATATAATACATCTTGATAACCATTATATGGGATTGGGGGACAAAACTAAGGGATTTCAATAAAAATCCCGTATCTATGGTGTATCCATTTCCCAACCAAATCACTCGACATTAAAGTTAGATCCATTCTCCCTCCATGAAATCTCCATACCTCAAATTCAAAGGAGAATAATGGAGAGAGCTTTAGGGGAAGAGACATCTTGACTTAACAAGAAGAAATAATGATCCATGAAATCATATATCTATGGTTTATAAAAACAAAATAATGTACCACATTATATTCCATTTACTCATGAATTTATAATTCAGTATTAAATGATGATTTACCAAACTCATTCATCTTATGAATGATTAATGAACTCTCAATCTGATAAACATTATAAAATGGATCCTTAATTGTAGTTAATATAGAAGACTCACTTGAATAATAATTGTTTATCATTTAGATTCCAAAGGATGGTATATAACCATGCATGAAAATCATAATTTTCATACAATATTATAAAACTTATGTTTTTATATACATATAAAGAATTAGGTTATATTTCTCCTTTAATCTCCCACTTGTACTAAATCCTAAAATTCTTTCTTACATTTCACTTTATATTATGTTGTATTCAATAACTTTTAAAACGATATCCAAAAATCCTTTTGGATATATTCCAAAATACATTTCTAAAGATATAATTTACTTCAAAATTCATAACATCATATGTAATTCCTTTAGAATACCCATCCAAAGCAATTTTTTATTAACTATAAAACACTTTTAGAGTATTTATTTGATTAAAAATCAATCCCCTTTCAATCAACCACAAAATGTGACCTCACAAGACTTTATAGCATTGATAAAAATATAAATTTCAAGATCCATATATATAAGAAAAGAGTGACCTCTAGAAAAAAATCAATACTATTCAAGATAAAAAGGGATCTGGTGTAATCTATATTAAACATAAGTATATCTACAATACAAAAAATAAGGCCTTTAACATCGCTAAAATTGGCCCTTTTCAACGCTACAAAAGGTTTGACAAATGGAGTGTGATTAATAGCCCTATAATTTTATCAATGCTAAAAAATAGATGATATAAGAACAATTTATCAGTGCTACAAAAAGTATTGACAAATAACCCCCTTTATCAGTACTATTATTTAGTACTGATAAAGTAAACTTCTATTAGTGCTACTAAAAGCGCTGATAAAGGGGTATACTTCTACAATGTATTGTTAAAATTATAGTATAATGTGATAGATTAAACAATAGTAGAAAATATAAAATATGGGTTGAAAATACAGAATTTAAATGGAATAAAATTTACAAAACATATAAAATAAAAAAATACAATATTATATACATCGCAATCAATGGTTTTTACAATTATATGAGTAAGTAAAAATTATCACAGACATTCAAAAAAATAAATGTTTTTTATCTTTGGCCCCTAAGCCCCATTCATTTAATTATCAAATAAAAAACCTCATCTCTAGAAAAATAATTCAGTTGTATGGGAAAACCACACTTATATTTTTAATTCTATATAGAAATTAATTAAACACAAAGTGACAATTTCAAAATAAAAATATTACTTTGGGTCATACCATGCACATAGTTTATCGGGTTGAGTTGTGGTTGATTTTTATACATAATTCCATTTCTTGATTTTCTCAAGAGCCAGTCCTCTTGAATTGTATCTCATCTTTGGTGATTAAAAACACACTATATATTTGAGCCAATTCAATGGGACTAGAATTTTATGAACATGCCTTTAAATGTAACACCATTTTTTGTTTGTCTTCAATAATTTTATGTATAAAAATTACTGAAATAAGTATAAGATAAAAATGATAAAGAAATTAATTAATTAATAGCTAATAAAAGGAGGAGAAATAAACCTGTGATCATTTTCTCAGTTTTGTTGATGTGATGCACGTTCTAAACTAAAATGTAACTTATATATTGAAAAACATACACTTCAAGTCATATTAACTACATTGTGTGTTTTATTTATGTGTGATAAATTTATATATGTCACAAATGAATTATGGATCATCCTAAATTATCATGACAATCTGAACATTTTTCTTGTTTTTTAGTGAGTGACACACGATTTTAACTAAATTTCAAATTTTAAACTAATAACAAAAACTTTGAGTTGTACCAGGAACACCTTGTATTGGATTGAGGTGACTCTAATTCCTACACCTCACAAATGACTTATATATAATTTTTTTAAAGTATCAAAACAATTGGAATCCATTTTCTTGATTTTGAGTATGTGACATACATTCTAAACTAAAATGTCAATTTTAAATTAAAACCACAGAATTTGAGTAATAATGGTCACGATGTGTATCAGATTGAGGTATGGATAATTTATACAAATTAAAAATTACTTACAAATCATTTTTCTAAACTATCAAAATAATCTAAATATGTTAGCTCTATTTTTAATAGGTCTATATGTTTGATTAAAATGTAATTTTAAATTGAAAACATGAACTTTGAGTCATAAAAGTCATATCATGTGTCAATTTGACATGATAATGATTCTTACACATAAAAATGACTTATTAATCATTTTCTTAAGTTATCAAAAAAATATGAGAATGTTTTCTTGGTTTTCTGTGAGTTACACTTTTGGAACTAAAATGTAAATTTTAAATTAATAACAGAAACTTTTAATCATATAAAGCACATCATGTGTCAAATTTAGGTGTATCAGATTCCTACATGTCAAAAATGACTTATGAATCATTTTTTTAAAGCATTGAAATAGTTCGAATGAATTTTCTCAGTTTCGAGTATGTCACTTTTATTTTTTAATAAAATTTCAATTTTAAATAAAAATAATCATGGGTCATAACATTTAAAAAGTTCATTGGATTGAGGTATATATAATTCCCACACATCAAAAACGACTTAAGAATCTTTTTTTTAAAGTATCAAAAAAATACAAATGAATTTTATCATTTTTCAGTATGTCAATTGTGGTTTTTACTATAATGTCATTTAAAACTAAAAACACACACTTTGAGTCATATCAGTCACACAATGCATAAAATTTATGTAAAACTTATTCATATATTCCACAGTTGACTTAGGAGTCACTATGCTAAAGTATCAAAATAATCTTAATATGTTTCATTTATTTTGAGTATGTCACATGTTATTTAACTAAAATATAATTTTAAACAAAAAACATGCACTTCGAGTCATACTGGTCCCATCATGTGTTAGTTTGATGTGATCCTAATCCCTACATGTCAAAAATGACTTATTAATTGTTTCCCTAAATTATCAAGATAATATGAGTACATTTTCTTTGTTTTTAGTGAGTGACACATGTTTTGAACTAAATTATCAATTTTAAACTAATAACAGACACTTTGATTCATACAGAGCACACTGTGTATCATATTTTGGTGAATATGATTCTTACACCCCACAAAATAATTATGGATCATTTTACAAAAGTATTGAAACAATAAGAATGTTTTTTCTTAGTTTTTGTTATGATATATATTTGTTTTCAACTAAATTTTAAATTTTAAATTAAAATCACACAATTTGAGTAATATCAGTCACACCATGTTTAATATTGATGTGTGGATGATTCCTACATGTAACGAATGACTTATTTATCATTTTAATAAAGTTTAAAATTAATCCAAATTCATTTTATTGGTTTGGAGTATGTCACATTTTCTTACTAAAATATCATTTAAACTGAAAAAATGAAATTTGAGTCATATTGGTCGCATCATGTGTCAGGTTGATGTGAGACTCATTCATACATACCAAAAATGACTTATTAATTTTTTTCCTAAATTATCATGAAAAATTATGTGTTTTTTCTCGTCTTCTAGTTAGTGGCACATGTTTTGACTTAAATTGTCAATTTTAAACTGATAACGAACACTTTGAGTCATATCAGGCACACTGTGTATCAAATTGAGGTATTTAATACCTATACATTTAAAATTAATTATCTATAATTTTAATAAAGTATAAAAATAATAGGAACTCATTTTCTTATTTTTGAGTATGTTACTTTCATTTTTTACTAAAATGTCCATTTTAAATAAAAAGACACACATAGAGTTATACCAGTCACACTGTGAATCATATTTGGGTGAGGAAGATTCCTACACATCAAAAATAACTTATAGGACATTTTTATAATGTATCAAAATAATCAAAATGTGTTTTCTTGGTTTTGAGTAAGTAACTTTTTTATTTTTACAAAAATTTCATTTTAAACTAAAAACAAATACTTTGAGTCATATCGATCACTTCGTGCATTAGATTGATGTATAGATAATTCTCATATGTCAGTAATGAATTATGGATAGTTTTTATAAAGTATAAAAACACTCAGAATGTGTTTTATTAGTTCTGAGTATGTCACTCGTGTTTTCTAAAATGTCATTTTAAACTGAAAACACAAACTTTGAGTCATACCAGTCACATCGTGTGCCTATTTGACATGAGAATAATTCCTACACATCAAAAATGAGTTATGAATCATTTTTATAAATTATCAAGATAATCCAAGTGTATTAATTTGGTTTTTATTACATGAAACATATTTTGAACTAAATTTCCAATCTTAAATAGATAACAAAAACTTTGAGTCGTACTAAGCACATCATGTTTATATTAGAATTAATTTAATTTCTACAAGTGAAAAATTAATTTTGAGTTATTTTCCTAAAGTTTGAAAAAAATATAAGATCATTTTCTCATTTTTGAACATGTGATGTGTGTTTTGAACTAATGTGTAAATTTTAAAAAATAAGCATCAGATACAAATTATATGGAAATTAACTAGAAAATTAGATTAAATTATAAGAAAAATAACTAAATAAGTAGTAGCATGTAACCTATTAATGATGTCTGTATAAATTCTGATTCCATGTATTATTTAAATTCATTTATAAAGAAATTTATTTCTCTATTATACTTATCCTCGAGAAATAGATTGAAAATAATATATAATCATTCTGATACTAATTATTCAAACAAAAAAATATGATTATTTGATAATAGCTTGTAATATATCACAAACACAGTAGGTAATCACCTAAATTTGATGTTAGAAAACATTTTGACACCTTATACACAACTGAATCATCTCTAAAAAATTAATTCTTCTTTTAAGTATGAAGTTTTTGAATAATTATAGTAGTACTGAGAAAATAAAGACAAAAAAACTGATAAGAAATATTTTAAATGAAATTTTAATTATCTTAAAAAATTACCTATTCAAGGATGCTGGTATTTTGAGGGCTTTTGATATCTTTCATCAATTTTAAAACATAATATCCACAATCTTTGTTGTTATCTTACTTCAGACACTACGAAAACATTGACCAAATATGTAAATTTTTTGAAATATGTTTTCATAGTTAAATCATTCTATATATACCTAAATATATTTCTATTTGAAGTAATCTAAAGGGTTATTATTTTATTCATCGACTTTATACCACGGTTTAGCCTATATATAGTGATCTCCCTGTTATAAAAAATTGTTAATACACTGATTAAAACATATAATTAAAAGTTTATTTATAAAATATTGATTGCAGTTCATTAAAAAATCACAATACATGTAATGTGTGGTTGGATGGTTGGATATCCATGCATTGGATAAAAAAATAAATATTTAGGGTATCCAAATTAATTGTGATCGACATCCATTTCATCCTAGAAAAACAAAAAAAAATAATGAATAAAATAAAACTATATTTT
Organism: Viscum album; assembly: GCA_963277665.1. Taxonomy (NCBI): domain Eukaryota; kingdom Viridiplantae; phylum Streptophyta; class Magnoliopsida; order Santalales; family Viscaceae; genus Viscum; species Viscum album. The sequence continues at coordinate 451,783,750 of OY728137.1, read as the reverse complement.
ATATGATTAGATTGTAGAGTTTTACCCTTGCATTATAGGAATCAAAAAAAAAATCATCAATTATTTTATTCCCAAACACCTTGATTTACACATCACTTTTCTTATAAATTTATATCTCCTCCAATCAAAATTCTTTTGAAGAAATTATATCTGGATTAATGAATCCAAACCATACTTCGTAGGGTTTTCCATTTTTACTGTATTAATATAAATTCTTATATAAAATATGAAAATTTATTTAATTTAAAGAACACATAAAATTATTTTTCTGGACATATGTATTATGAAAATGTACCTTATGTATGCATTCCCAATTGAGACTCCCAGCCATTAAAACTTGAGAATCTCATTTATACTATCAAAACCAACAACGTATATAATGAAAGTTTTCAAAATATTTCTTCTTAAAATGGAATATAAGACACATCTCCACATTTTAATGTGGTGTCTGTATTAAATTTTAATGATAATATATGTTTCAGTGGATTTTTTAGGATAATGTACTCTCTGAAGGTATTTTTGTTTTCTTGGTTGATTCACTAGATTGTCTTGATCTAACCTTATATTTCCCAACTATTTTATCCTTCTGTAATACCATACCTCACTTAAAAAAAAATTAAGTACATAACTCATGTATCTTTATAAGAATATATGACATTGCTATAAAAGTTAGAATAGAATCATTTACCTTTGCAACATCTGGGTCATCAAGTGGGACATGAGACACAATGCTCAGACCCTGAGCTTCATCAGTCCCCACTCTCATTTGATTATTTAGGAGTTATTTATTGTGTAGTATGTATCCCATGATATTATACACCATACCCCTATAAAAAAGCTATGTGTGGGTGTTTATAGATAAAAATCACACACAACTTCACCCTACAGAATTTTAATAATATGTAGTTATCGAAAGTTGATTGATTCAAATTTTGGAGAAATATTAATGAAAAAATTTATTACCACATTTAAGGTATGTATTTGAGGGAAATTACTAGCCTCAAATATATTAGGTTCATTTGGTTGTTCATGTACTAATCTTTATTGCACAACCATTTAACTTTGATCCTTTCACATATATTGGTCATCCAAACCAGACCAGAAAATATTATCTTGAAAATCATATATTTTCACCTTCAATACTTTAATCATATGATATGTATCTTCGTTTAGTTTTTTTTTCTAAAAATATGTTCCAGGAGATAGTCCAAAATCTATACCTCTAACACAACCATATTGTTCTGGCCACTTCAAATCTAAAAAAATAGTTTTTCTTTCAGTATGTTCATTATCAAATCTTGTTTCTAAAACACATAAATAACATATGAATATAAATATATAATTTTATATAATCCTATTATAAATCATAACATATCACAATTATTCCATACATACAAATGTTTCCCATACTCCTTTTGTGTTTTCATCAACTAGTTTTCCCTCCTTATTTACGCAGGCCACCTTTCACAGCATATGACACATGATGGGAGTAGCTTACAATTTTTATTCATAAATATAAATATAAAAAAAGTAAAATATTTTGTTTTATATCATATAAAACATTTATGGATTATTTAAAATACATACCATTTTCTTCTCTAGTGAAGTGTACCCCATCCTTGCTTTGTGATAGGGGTACATTGGTTTTGATGCACATTGTTTATTTTTTATACTCTTTTTTTGATTCATAAATTAATTTTTTTTGAATAAAATTGGATAAAATAAATAAGGTAAATAAAATATTATCGACTATAATGTACCTAAAATTATTTATCATCATGATGACTAATGAAATAATTACTTGTTTCTTTCTTTATAATGTGGGTATAAGTAACATGGGGTGGGAATTTACTTTCACCTCAGTATCCCTAAGATGGAACATGGTGAGAAAAATCTAGAAGCCTATATAGAATTTTCAAATATCCATTAAGACATATTTCTTATGGAAATCATCCTAAATAAATGAACTCTACAAGTAATAAAGAAAATTTGAAAAATGTTTCATTATATTAATTTTCGGTAAAACAGATAAATTATATCATAAAATTTCTTTTATATATTCCCAGAGGGTTTCCTTTATTATAGGCTAGACATAGGCCCATTAATCTATATAAATCATCACATTAATCCTCATTGTTACCCCAACATAACTAATGAACATTAACTTTTTGGGTCAATAGGTTGGTCATGTTGATTCCATCCAACCCCCAATTTTATGTCCTTGCTTATTTCCTTGATAATTTTAGTCAACATTATGATGATGAGTTGTTCTTTTTTCACCAACATGTTATTGATCACCAAATAATTCTAAAGTTTCAACATCAACTGTATTTTCTTCCCTGAGATTGGTAACATCATCATGCCCAAAAGACATTTTCTACATGAGTAGTCAAACATTTAATTTATATTATGTTAATATAGTAGAGAACACATAATATTATGTGGAAAATAATAGTATATTAAAAACATTACTTACTAATTGAAATATATTTATTTTATAATGGTTTAAGGTATTTGGATCCTCTTTTGAGAATTCAAATCCCATCTTTTTGGTCCCATCTTATACACAAGACATTATCATCATTGGGACTATTGTGAACTAATTTTGATCTCCTAATGGAAGGGTCGTATTTGATTGAATTTTCATCTGACCCTATAGTTGTTTTAGTCACTAGAATGAAAATTGACCAATTATTGTTTTCTATATTAAATAAATAAATTATTAAACTACCTGTGATTCCATAATGAATGGACAATCATTTTCCCTATATAAACTAAAATTCACCCTACTAGATCCCATTTCAACATCTTTCACTGCACTTCTATTTTCAACCCATTTCCAATGAAAAATTGGCACTTGAAATGTTGTATAATCCAAATCGTATATTTTTTCAACAATTCTTAAATATGAAATATTCAGAAAAATTGATTTCTATCCATATAACCAAATATGTGAATCACTTCTTCTAGAAGTGTAACTCCACTATTTTGCATCGTACTCCAGTCTAGCCATTGAATTAATTCAATAATTGAATTCATATTTTTAGATAACTCCTTATAAATATGATCTAAGAACCATCCTATGAACTCTTAATTATGTTTATTTGATATCCATCCTCCAGCCCTTGATGGATTCAAATATATAATAATTTCAATATGGGATTCAACATATGGATCAACATCTTCAATGTTATGTAAAATGTAAATGTGTCATTGCTCCCACTTTGTAATGGTAATGGTAACAACATCTCTTCCAAAAATATCTTCACCGATAATAAGTATTCTATGATGAGACTTTGGGAGATTGATCCTATCAACTTTTTATAGGTAATTGGTACAGAATTAAATAGTTAATTTAATAATTTATCATTCTCCAATATAAAATACTGGGAGACTTTAATTCTTGACATACCCTTTTAAAATCTTCAAATACCACTCAATGGGGTGAATCCATCTGTAATGTAGAGAAACACATTGTTGAACCTATTTAACTATGTGAACCATCAGGTGGACCATTATATCAAAAAATTATAATGGAAAAAAATATTTAATTAAAAAAATATGACTATAGCCTCCTTATTCATCATTGGAAACTTCACCCAGTTTTAACTTTACTATATACGGATTTTAAAAAGAATTAGAGTATGGTTAATCTATGTTGTACATTTTAAGGAATAGAGAAAAGTGAAGTGTTGGGAAACAAATATTGAATCCAAACTTGAAATACATACTGTTTTAGTCCAATTAACTTTAAATTATTTATTTAAATGATATTATTTATATTTGATGAATACCCCTCTAGAAATTTTACACCATTAAAGAAAATAAAAAATGATAATTTTCCTATATTAATAGAGTGTAAACTAATTGAGGAATAAAACTATATAGTTTATGCTTCACCAGTTTCACCTCTTCCCCTCCCCCTTCTCAATCATATCCAACGTAGAATTGATGCCATATTTTTTTTCCAGGAACATTTAGTAATGTTCCAATAACACTATAAAATACATTTTTTACATTTATGACATGAAGAAAATGTCTGACATACAAGCAATTGAAATAAAATAATTCAAATAAAATTGGTCTTTTTTCTAACCATATTTTATAATGTTTTTTTAAAATGGTTTACTAAAAATAGTACCAATATATTTTACTTTATCGAATAGTTGATCAACTGTTAGTGGAGATGGTGTTGTACCTTGTTCGTTATTACCATTGATTGTTGTTATCCAAGATCAGTATTTATGTCACTGAGGTATAAATTTATGGTGTACTAAAAACATATCCTTTGAGGAAATATTCAACCTCACTATGTGTGTGCATTCATAAAAAAATGGCCCACCCTAACATTATTTTAATTCTATAGACTGACAAATTTCCATAAGCAGTAAAGTCATTTTTCATCTCATACAACATGGACCTCAATGTAAATTCTTCACTTATATGATCATCATACATTATAACAAAAGTATCCCACAACAATTTTAGATCTTTGATCAATATATCCTAATATAAATCAATATCGTTACCGGATTTTTTGGTCTCGATATAATAAGAGACAACGTAATGTATTTGTGCTTCATGAATAACCATGGAGGAAAGTGATAATTTACCATCATGACTAGCCATGTACTATGATTACTACTCTATACAATAAAAGAATATATTCCATCTATATAACATGCAAGTTATAATTATCTCAAATCATTTCCAAATTCATGATACTCATAATCAATTTTCTTCCATTGAGAAGAGCCTACTAGATGATGTAGTTTCCCATCATTAATTATTATATTTTCATTCCATTTCTATTTCCTTATTGTATCTTCACTTCCATATAACATTATAAATAGTTCAATGATAGGAAATTTCCATACAACTTTCTTTTAAATTGATTCATCTTTAATGTATCAATATATGCCACACAAAGGGAATTTTATAATTGATTTATGGTCCTTTAGAAACGATATGAAATCCTTTGGACAAGACTGCATTTTTTTATATCATTCCCATTTAACATTGAATTATCTTAGTTTCATATGTTGAAAAAGGAAGTTCATTTTCTTATGGTATCACATCATTCATGTGTCCAAGTAGTTCTATAAATCTGGTGTCTCTCCATCCACTTCCAGCTTTCAAATTATATAACTTCAATACAACTAACAATGTTGTGTATTTAAAATAACTACTATACAATCATCTCTTATCACAATTATTTAACTTCTAAAACAACTTTGGACAATCACAAAGGTCACATTGAATTTCCATTTTCATTTATTTCATATGATCTATATGATAATTTACACTAGTATTCATATCAAATGATTCATAAACCAAAATATAATCCCAATTAATGTGAACATTTAGTATTTTCCTATGTTTTTTAAAACATTTATATCTATTATCTATCCCATAACAAATAAAATGTTCTTATAACACTTATGAACTAATTTTTCTTGAATAATAACAATGAAAACATGGAAAAAAATAATTGAGAAGGTTTATATGCATGCTCTATTACAAACATAATGGAATATTTTAACTTCATATTCATACACTTTTGTCACCTTATTAGTGTACATACATTTTAGATTCATATTGTTCCTATTAAGTTCATAAAATATTCGGTTTATACAAAAAAAATAAAAAATACACATAAGATATTCATAATCATAGGGGAAAGTTATAGATAATTCTAATAAGGGAAACCCAACATTTGAATATTATTAGTCATAATTCCTAATAATTTATAATTTTACACAAGGGTGACATGAAAAGAAACAACCTGGGGTAAACAAGTGGCTATTGGTATAGGTTCTTGATTTTATGTTGGTTGGTAAAAAGGTGGTAATTATAGGATGGTTTTTGAAACCTTTCTAGGTATAATCCAACAAGTGGGAGGAGTTTATGTTAATTAATTTCTTCACTTGGTATGTGCTAGTCTAGGTGGTGTTTCATTTATAGTATAAGTGGAGATTTAATAGAGTGGGAAATCTTATGTGACTGTTACTTTTCAGTGGACAAATGTCATGTATGATTAATTAGAAGATCTGAAAAAAGTAGTGATAAATTTAAATCATATGGTATATTTAACCACTAGAAAGTATTGATCCACCCTTTATCCTTATTTCATTTATTTGGGAAATCTTTTCAATGATAGGTATCCACATAAATCATAATTTTTTCCTCTCTCATTTATTCCCATTCACCGTGTTCTGATACACTTTACATCATAAATCAAGGGATTTCAAATCATTATTTCTTGTATAATTATAAATTTTCTTATTAAAAATGTTACTAAAATGTTTTTCATACTCAAATTAATCACATATATACATATATTAATATAATATTCACTAATAAATATGTTGAGAAAAAAATTATTATTGGATGGATTACTTCCCTCAGAAATTCATGTATCTTGATTTTCATTTAATAGTGACTTAGATTTTTAAATTTTTGGAAAATATAATTCCTCATAACATAAAAGGTCGTGTAATCATCAAATTTGGACACAGGATCAAGGATTTTGGAATTTCATGAAACGAATGGAAGAAACTATTATTGATGATAGAAGTGAAGTTGGATTTCATGTTACTCTATTTTCTTATAGATTATTCTAGACCATATATAATAGATATATCAAAAAATATATTTGTACTATAACCCACTGAAAACCCAAATTTCAAAAATATTATATCTATTAAGATTAAGTATATTTCATGTATCCTAAAATATCCAAAACCTCAATTTAATTTCATTAAAAACACCACAAATACTTTCTATTAATAAACATTGTAAAAAATTTAGTAATCATGGATTTCAAAGAAGTCTGAGACAACCTTGAAAAGAGGTTTTTGATATTAAGGTAGGTTATTGATGAAAGAATGTCCAAATAAGTTTAGGACAATATTGATAAAATCTAAGAAGGTGATATAAAAGTGAGAAAAGAAAAGGTGAATATTTTTTACTAAATATTTAATTAATTGAAGATGAATTCAAATGAAAATTTGGATAAATTATTTAATCATATTACAAAAGTTATTAAATATATTCATTACATTGTTTTTGAGTTCAATGATAACAATATTAAAATAAGATCATATGGATATTAAAATAAATTATCAATATAAACCATTCAACACATTATGAAATTAATCTTGTAGAATTATCTCCTAAAGATTTATATATTAAACCAATTTCATAAGAAATGTCATTGAATCCATAAATATTTTTATAACATTTAGGTAATGAAATGTTATTCAGAGATAAGGAGAACCAAGATATTTGGGTTACTAGAATTGAAGTAGTGGTAAGTGATGATTTCTTATCAATTTTAAAATGGAAGTTCAAAATAAGTAAACAGATATTTGAAGGTAAGTTACTTTTTACTTACATTCAATGTGGAAATAATTGGCTCTTTCATGTTAGATTTCTGAATAACCTTGATGTAGAGGATGATGATTTTGAAATTTAAAAAAAATAAAAGTTTAAATTTTACATTATAATTACATTAAATTCTATAAATTTATTTGCAAAGAATTTCCAGAGAAGGGTGTTGGTAACTGATGATATAAGGGATTACTTGGAAGATCCAAAATAATATTTTGAAAAATATTTTACTTTAGAATTGGAAGATGGTATGTTGGAATCATTGAAAAAATCAAAATCAATTATTAAGGATGATTTTACACAAGAAAGATTTATAGATATAAAGTTATAATTAGATGTGGATATCATATTTCTTGATCTAAAAAAATATTTATAAGAAAATTTCAAGGTTTTTTGAAGGATTCTTCTGGTTATGTTGATGAACTTGAAGTAGAAGTTGATCAACTTGAAAAATTAGTGGAATAATGTGAAGAAAAAACATATTAAATATAAATTAGTTTTGAATTAATATTAAAATATTAAGAAATGGATCAAAATTATTTATGAGCATAATATTTTTTTCCATGAAATAGGAAAATAAGATTGCAACACGGTAAATAGAAGTTGTTTCATTAATATATAAAGTTGAGTCTGAATTTAAAACTGTTGTCTCAAAGAAGAAGTTGCAATTAAAAAGGGTTTCACTTGATGTGTTAAAAGAAAGAGCTAAACAAGAAAAAATTTCAGTTTGTAAGTGTTAAATGCTCAAAGACACAATTTCATGGGTAAAAATACTATTGTATATGAGTCTCTAACATTATAAACAAATACATCCAATGTGAAAAGTAAAGTGAGGAAGATGAAAGGATAAATTTATCAACCATCTAGAATTTATCAATAATTAAGGAGTTATAAAAAAGTATGAGATATTTTGAGAGATAGAAGAAATAATATATTTACACTTATCATGTTTATTTTTATGTCTATAATGGGTATATGATGTCTTATTATGGTGAATAAGAAATCTATTTGTGAGTTGAAGAGATTGGTCACTAATAGAGTGGAAGAATAAAATTATCCTTTATATAAAAATATAAATTCATTTTATTGATATTGTTTTAATTTCTATTTTTTGTTGATAAATTATTAGATTTCAGGAAGAGAAGAGGTATGTATTTTTATGGAAGTCAAAGTTAAATGGATAAATGAATATCCATTTTTTTTAAAAAAACTGGTTTTATATGCTTGAAGAATAAATATTCAGTCTAATGTTTCATGCTACAAAAAATGGATAGAGATCAAAAAATGTTATAACTCATTTTGGAATATATTAAAAGTAATGAAAGATGATTTTAAAATAATTTTTTTGGAGAATTAATATAGAAAATTATTAAAGAGTAAATCCTAGATTCTGGATTTTGGGTGTTCGTCTTATATGATAAGTAATATGAATTTATTAAAAAAATGAAAAGGGAGATGTTGATGGAGAAATACGTTTTGGAAATGATTTACCATTAATGATTAAAAATAGTAGAAAGATCTAGTTGGATGGAGATTAATTAGGAATACAGTAGTCTTATATATTGACGGAATTTCTCATAATTTATTGACTATAAGATAGCTTTGTGACTTGAGCATGGAATTCACATTAAATTAGAAAGGCTACAGTATAAAAGGAAAGGTTATGAATTATATTATAAAATATTAGAGTAAAATGACAATCTATATCAGATAAATATAAAATAGAATAATTTTATTCAATTATTTTAAGGGAAAAATATCTTGTAGAGCTATAGGTTAAGCCAAATTAATCAATAAAAAATAGAGAACTTGTCTATTTTAGGAGTTGTGGCTGAAATTACAAACTTGAAGTAATTTTGGGAAAATAAGGAACCTGTGAGAGATGTAGAAGGGTGAAATATGGAATCCAGAGACCCATAAACAAGGAACAATTAGAGGAGGATAAACAATGGTAGGGACTTGATCTAGAAAGCTCCTAAACATGGAACCACAAGACCACAAAGCCAAGAAAATGCCACACTAACACACAAAGTGGAACTCGAACAAGCATGAAATGAGTGAGGAGGATAAAAAATAAAATACCTTAGATTCAAGGTATGATTTGTCTGGTATAAGGTTGAGGGGAATGATAAAAACACTGAACTTCCACGAGAGCTTGAACTGCGTGACGAAAATCTATTCGATTAGAGTTCTTTTAAAAATATAGGAGAGAGTTTAATCAACACTTTCAAAAAAAACAATGATAAAGAGGGGTTTTATTAGCACTAAATTAATAAGTACTGATAAAAGACCTCTTTATCAGCGCTTCTCTGGCACTAATAAAGATTTATAATTATAATTATAAATAAATATATCTGTAAATATAATTATAAATATATTTATATCATTATATAAATTTAAATACCTATATGAGTATTTAATAAATATATATAAATATAAATACAAATATACAAAATATATTCATTATTTAAATATATTTATTATAATTTTATAATTATTTAAATATGTAATTATTTATTTATAATTATATGAATACATTTTAACAAAAAATATATTTATTTATTTAAAATTATAAATAAATAATTTTAAAAATATAGTAAATATAAATTTATAAAAATATTTATAAATAAATATATTTTAAATTTAGTTATAATTATTTATTTGTGATTATATATCTTTTTATATTATTATATATATTAAATAAAAAATATGAATATTAATATAGTAGGTACATTCATTATTAAAATATATTTATTATAATTTTGTAATTATTAATATATTTATATCATTATATATATTGATATATATATATATATATAATAAATACAAACAAATATAAATATAAATATAAATAAATTAAATATATTCACCATTTAAAAAATATTTCTTATAATTTTATAATTATTATAATGTATAATAATTTATTTATAATTATATAAAATATTTTTAAAAAATTTATTTATTTATTTTTAGTTACAAATATATAATTTTATAAATATAGTAAATATACATTTATAAATATATTCATTTATAAAGATTTATTTACGAATATATTTTTAACAATTTTATTGAATATATAATATTAAATGCATGAATTTTAAAAATGAGTGAAATTGAATAATTAAAAATGAGTTGACTTTAAAAATATTGAAAAAATGGAAAAGTTTTATTAATTATACAAATTATTAAAAAAATAAAATATTGATATATATTGAAATTAAGATGAATACATATTGAAAATATTAAAACATAGTAAATAAATATGGATAAATAAATATTAGAAAATGATTAAATTCTAAAAAAACAATAAATAAATAAATAATGAATAAATAATACTTGCTGTAATAATATTAAAAATAAATAAATAAAATATACTGATTAAAAACATAATTTATTAAAAATATTATGCTACTAAATAAAATTCCAAAATAAATATTAAAATTTAAATAAACTCTATAATTGTATTATACAGACCTGGGTGTCACATGTTCGTGCCTTGAGTCGGGTGGTCACATTTCCTCAGGAGTGCCTCCTCATATGCCAAAGGATGATGACAATAGTGAGGGTCTATGTATATATATATATATATATATTGTGGGGAGGCTATAACATCTTTATCAAAGTAGGAAAACAATGGAAATCAATAAATGATAGCCAAACGATAATAAAAAATAAGTATAATAATACCTTAACAATAAACACCAATATCACAAGATGATCACAAAATAGGTAAAAAAATATCTAAAATCAAATCTATAGATATATCAGGCCATATATTTTTCAAGTGTCAAATGAAAAACTAAGATAAAGACACATTGAAAACTCCCAAGAAGATCCCGTAATCATGTTTGGTTTAGAAATCCATTCTTCATACCAACTCATCTATATAACATAAGAATATTTTCCTTATCATGTCTTGTATACATGAAGTCTATTCGGGTACTGATCAGGCTTCCCAAGTATGGTTTGAGTACAACTAAGTAGGCCACCATAAATGGAATCTAAAACAATATTCAGTCTATAACAATATATGTAGTTGTACAAAGAATAAATTAAAATACATAAAGTAAACAGTTTTTACATTAAATTATTATTTAATTAACGACATAAATCCTCATGTTCATGATGACACTCAAACCATCAATACGTGCTTTAGCCTGTTCTGAAGTTTGAACATCCCAAAAGGGATAACTCATTTCATTCCATCATGGTTTTCCACTAATCAAATCATTCGAATTTCACATTCATACAATGGGAGATATATCAGAATTTTGGCACCCCATGGGTATTTGAAGAAGCAGTCCCTGTCCCACAACTCCGTGATCACATGTCATACATAAATATATTGGATGCCTAAAGAGGTAGTATGGCACCTCGTGGGTATTTGGAGTTGCAATACCTATTCCACAACCCAATCATAAATATCACATCCCATGTTTACATGTTTCCAACCATTTATCAACCATTTCCACAATTCATTATTCAACCCATTTCAAAATTCCATTTATCAACCAATCTTAAATTATAATTCATCATTTTAAAAATATTGACACTCCCCATGGGTTGTTATCAATTTCATAATCCCATTATTCCATAAATCTCATTATTACATAATCAACCAATTTCATTATCACTTGGAAAAAATAAATCAAACAATTAATTCAATTTAGAATTCCCAACATTTCAATTTCAATTTCCAATTAAATACACATATTTAGAATCAAAACTGTGGGAATTTGACAATTTTAATACCTACCTCATGGTCATTGATGGATGTTCGACAAACAAAAATCCCCAAATTGATGCAGAATGATCAAAATCAAAATGATATGGAAAATATAGGAACAATAACTAAGATAAATCTCCAAAGGAATATAATTCATTAAAATCTAGTTCTAAACAATCACCAATGTAGTAAAAATCATTCCACTTAATTTGGAAATAGAGATGAGAAAGCTAGGAACCATATGGGGTAGAAATCACATACCAACGAGGATCCAATCCTTCAATCGGATATTCAATTCACCAAAAAAAGTGTTTAAAGAGCCTTAAAATCCACTTAGGGACCTCCAAAAATGTTGTAAAATGAGTTAGGATGACTAGGGGTGTTTAGGGTTAAAAATATGGGGGTGTCAAATATTTTAAATAAATTTCTATGGGATTAAAAACCTGTGCATATTTTTTTTGGGTAGGGGAACACAGTTTTCCAAATTGTGAGCCTCTATTCAGGGGTGAATAGTTTTTCCTAAGTGGCACATGATTTGAAAAACTATTATCTAATTGTGCAAACCCCACTATCTTAGGGTGCACAGTTTGGGGTGGTGAATGTATGGTTTAGCCAAACCATGCTCTCACTGGAAGTCACCTCCTATGTCATAAAAATTGGGGGCACAGTTTCCTAGGGAATGTTGCACAATTTTACCTAACAGTGTTCCAACTGTGCATAGCCACATGGGATTCCAAACTTATCTAACTTCACCAAAAACCCATATAAAAACTCAACCTAGTTATGACCAAAACATGGAAAAAGGGTACTTGAAAATGTGCAAGTGGCATCTCCAGAAATTTTAGGATCTTACAATATCCCCACCTAATAATAGTTCTTCCTCAAGTTGTACTCCCAAGATTCTATAAGATTATAAGGTAAGAAGGTTAGGACACAGATACCAAATATCCACTTTACTCTTCCAGTTTTCCTTATTCACATAACCATGTTGCCACATTACTTGAACCATCATAATGGTCTTCCCCCGAAACACTTTCTCACTACGATCCACAACACGAATACGATTCTCCTCAAAGGACACATAAACCTTAAGCTCAACATAATCAACATCAATCACATGAGAAGGGTTGGGATGATACCACCAAAGGTGTGACACATGAAAAACATTGTTCGTAGAACTGAACCTCTATGGAATATTCAATTGGAATTCCACCGGCTTGATTCTCTCCACAATCTCAAATGGCCTGACAAACCTAGGCACCAACTTTCCCTATCTCTATATCCTATGATGACCCAATCGGGGTGACACCCTAAGGAACACACAATCACCCGCTATAAACTCAAGGGATCATCAACATCGATTAGCACATGACTTCTACCAACTCTAATCCATATCTATACATTCCTAAATTAGTTGAACCTAACATGATGTATCCCACATAAGACTTTATCCCAATAAATATGACTCGCCTACCTCTATCCAGCATTGATTTGATCTACATGCCTACTATAAAGTTCATCATATGGTTCCATCTGAATAATCATATTATAACATATTTTATAGGTGAACTCAATGAGTGATAAGTTATTCTCCCAAGAACCACCAAAATCAATAATTCACACCCATAGAATATCCTCCTGTACCTTTATAGTATGTTCTGCTTACCCATCTATCTGAAGGTGAAAATTCGTACTAAAAACTAACTACATACAAAGTTCCTTCTACAACCCTTACTATAAGAGTGAAGAGAAATTTCATTCAGGGTCCAAAACTATGTTATATAGCACTCAGTGAAGGCAGACGATCTCCCAAATGTATGATTCCCCCAGTTGATCCATAATGAAAGTCTTCCATATAGGTAAGAAATGGGCTAATTTCATCAACTAGTCCACAATTAACCATATTTCATTGTTCTTTTGAGGCTTCCTTAGAATATCTACCACGAATACCATGGTAACGTCTCCCCACATCCATGATGATTTTATAATACACATCGTATATTTATACCGTATTTAATTCATACTAGAAAAATTGAATGTCTTGGAAAATTATGAAAAATTCACCATTGAATAATCAACATTTATTAAGAAATTATATATTATTTACAATAATAATTTCCAACCACTTATAAAATTTACATTTGAATTCATAAAAAATACATGATCACAAATATTTAATAAATAATTTAATAATAGTATTTTATTTAAATATTGTTTATTTTAAAAATCCCTTAATTCAACAAAATAAGTATCTTAATTGATATTAAATATTACCCAAAAATATAATTTGTGTTTTATCGAATCAAAATCAAAATCATTTATAGATTAAAAGATAATAAGAAGTAAATATAACAATTATTCTATTGAAAATATAGTATAAATATTAATAATATTATGGTATTGATAAATATCAATTTATGACATAAGAAAATTCCCTAAGGATAAGGTTCATGATGGTGAGACTTCTATGTGGTGGTTTGTCATACTTGGTTTGGGTCTTGATCTTAATGAGATTAAACTTCTCATGTAAACGATTTCATTTATACTTACTTATTAGATTTGAGCTTGATATTGTTCAAGGGAAAATACTAGTAATGTTATCTCCCTTATAAGCTTCGATAAATGGGCTTCATAGGGTACAATCCTACTAGTTGCGGCCATCATATCCTTTGTATGTGTCAATTGGATTTTTTGAGACCCTATATTTATACAAATCATATGATCACTGTTCAATGACTATATTATCAACTGTTATGATTCATAATGGTATTTTAAATATGATTGGATATAATAAAAGTAATGAATTTCATGTGTTTTCTATAACCATAATACATAATAATACATTTAATTAAATAACATGGGGGTTTTATTTAAAATAGTTTGGGTTGTTACAATATTCCCCCCCCCCCCTTCAAAAATTTACCCCTCAAAATTTTAATTTCACACACTAAAATAGATGAGGGTAATTTTGTTTCATCACCTCCTCTAGTTCCCATATTTATTTTTCAAGTTTTTGATTTCTCTATAGAACTTTGAACTCTTATTTCATAGAACTATATCTCCACGATCTAAAATATTCACCAGAAGCTCCTAATATGAGAGATCATTCTACAAAAGTTCCACCTCTGGATTCAACATATGTGAGGGGTTTGGTTTGTTACTTCCTCAAGAGTGGTACATATAACACATCATGTACTTGAGATGGGTTATGTGGGAGCGCTAGTAAATAAGCCATCTCTTTGATGTGATCAAGGATCTCAAAGGGACCAATGTATCTTAGAATAAGATCTACCTTCTTTTGAAATATCATGACATTCTTCCATGAAGATATGCAGATGAATATCTTATTTCCAAACTCAAACTCTATGTATCATCGATTATTTTCATCATAGTTTCTTTATTTACTTTGAGAAGCCTTAATGTGCTACTAAATGTTCTTGAACTTTTCCAACATTTCCCCAACTATTTCAGGACCTAGAAGTTTGAATTCTTCAACTTCATCCCAGCATGCAGGTGTTCTGTACCTCTTACCATAAAGGGATTCATTGAGAGTTGTTTGGATATTTGAGTTGAAACTATTATTGTCTGATAACTTGACCAGACAATGATTTTAATCTCATACTCCTTTTAAGTCAATTGAGCATACTACCAACATGTCCTCAAGTGTTTGGAGAGTTTACTCAGATTTTCCATCATTTTTGGGGTGATAAACTATTTTGAAGTTAAAATCACTATTTAGATCATGTTAGAGACTCTTCCAGGACATAGAGGTAAATCTTGGGTCTCGGTCAGATACAATTGATAATAGTTTTCTATTCATTCTCACCACTTATCTAATGTATATCCTTACAAGTTAATCAAGTGATATGTCCTCTTGAATTTAAATAAAGTGATAATCCTTGGTAATATGATCCACCACAACCCATATAGAATTATTTCCTCTTTATGTCTTCAAAAGAACAGTGAAAAATTCCACAGTAATGTTTTCCCATTTTCATATAGGTAAGGGTAATGGTTGCTTCACCCCCTTTGATTTTTTCCATTCTGCCATCACTTTCTTACATACAAGACTCCTTGATGTATATTATGTGATATCCATCTTCATACTATCACACCAATAGTTATCATGGAGATCTTGAAATTTCTTTATGCTTCTGAGATGGATGGAGAATGTTGAGTTATGTGCATGATGAAACAACTCATTCTTTAACTAAGGATTTGATGGTACACATAGTCTTGACCTAAATCGTACAAATCCTTCTTAAATTTTTTTGACCATTTTGGATTTACCTTTTCTTATAAAATTCACTTTATTCTAAATTCCCATATTATCTCTTTGAGAATCCTTTATCCTCTCTAGAAGAGACAGTTGGGAAATCATTTGTGAAAGGATTGATTATGTTCCTTCCTTTATAATTACCATGCCCATCCTTTTAAAGTCTATGAAAGATCATATCCTTATCAATTCTCATCAATGAAAAAATTGTTAGATCCTTTCAACTTAGAGAATCTTCCACTTTATTAGATTTTTAAAAATGGTAGTGGATTGAGAAGTCATAGTCCTTAATTAGCTCTAACCATCATCAATGGTGCAAATTCATCTCTTTTGATGTGAATATATTTTTGAGGCTCTTGTGATCCATATATATTTTACACTTCTCTAAAAATAGATAATGCTTCTAGATTTTCCACATGAATATCACTGCAACCAACTCTTGATCATGTGTTGGGTAGTTTTGTTCCTGAACATTCAATTTTGTTGATTTATGGGTTATCACTTTTTCATTCTAAATTAACATGGAACCCAATCCCTTCTTCAAAGAAAAATTTTATACCAAGAAAAGTTCCAACTTGTGGGTTGCATAAGAACAGGTGCAGTGATAAGACTCCTTTTAATCTCCATAAAACAATCTTCACATTCATTATTTCAAAAAAACTTAACAAATTTTCGAGTCAGCTTGGTTATAAGTCTTAAAAATCATGAGAAATTTCTCACAAACTGATGATAATTCCCAACTAATCCAAGGAAAATATGGGTTTATATCATAGTTTTTGTCCACAACCGTCCTAAAAATTATTCTTTCTTTGAAGGTTCAACATATATCTCATTTCTTGGGATAATATACCCCAAGAATGAGACCTCCTTCAACCAGAACTCATGTTTTTTGTACTTTTCATAAATCTTATCCTTTTATAAGGCCTTTATAATAGTTCTAAAATACTTCTCATGCTCCTCCTTTATTTTTTAGTAGATTATAATATCATCTATAAAGACTACCAAAAATTTCTCTAGGTAATATCTAAAGACTCTATTAATTAATTCCATGAATATTTCTATAGCATTATTGATTATGAATGGAATTACTATGAAATCGTAGTGATTTCCACTTGTACATAAATAAATATTGGGGATATCCTCCTTGTTCACCTTTACTTGATAATTCTCATATGGAAGATCCACCTTTGAGAAGTATCATGCTCCACATAAATAATTAAACAAGTCTTCAATATATGGTATAGTATAATTTTTCTTTATCATGATTTTGATTAGACCATGATAATCAATGAAAAAGTACATTGACCAATCCTTCTTTTTGATAAAGAGGAATGGTGAACCCTCACGTGAGTCACATGGGTCTATAAACCCTTTATCCATATTATCATATAGTTGTTTTCTAATCTCCTCATATTCCTCAGAAACCATTCTATACAAAGTCTTGGATAATGGTAGTGCCCCAAGTATAAGTTCGATTTAAAATTAAACCTCTCAGCTAGAAGGAAGACTAAAAAATTATTTAGGAAACACTTAAATGTATTCCCTTACAATGGACATGTCTTTAAGGATGATTTTTTCTTAGAATCAATCATTTGAGATACAAAATATTTTTCATTAGGAAACAAAATCATTTCTTGGGATGTTAGTGCTAAAGAAGATACATCCTCATTCTTGCATGTGTATATAATTGGAGGATGATTCATGATACAGAGAGTGATTTCCTTATCATGTAAATTTATGTTGGCTCTATATAGGGAAAGAAAATCTATACCACAAATTGAATAAAATTACCCTAAAGGGAGTATAACAAGGTTCTCTAGGAAGTTCATCACACAAATATTGATCGGGGATGAGTTTTATACAAGGGATGTGATAATTTCCCAATTTTTCATTTTTGCTGATAACTCTACATCCATGATGTGTGGTGGTGTTTGAATAGTTTTACTAAACTTTCATGACATAAAAGAATGTGTATAACCAAAATAAAAAATAACATTCATTATTCTTAAATGAATAACTAGCATACATTTCACCACTTCATTTTTGGGATACACCTCAGTGGTTTTGATGGCATGTTCTATCCCTTACTTCCTTGGTGGTTGTTGGTTGAATCTGAAAAACCATGGCTTAGTGCATTGTTTTAAAAAGTTCCCTTTTTCTTTGAAATTTAAACAATAAAAAATTTCTTAATGGTTGATTGGAGAATTCATTTCCTCCATCGTGTTGGTGGGATTCTACCACTAGTAATCAGTAACTAGGGTCCTTCCTTACAAAACCTAAATTATTTCCTCAACCACCCCCACGGTAATTTTTAGGATTCTTCTTTCCACAGTTTTTACAAGTGGGATGCTAAAATTTCTTAAAAATGTTAAATTTCCCCATCACAATTCTAGAATTAAACTCCAGTTTCCACTTATTATCCTCATGATTACCATGATATTTTTGGATCTTTATTTCTTCTTTCAGGGCACATTGAACAATTTTCTCATAGTTATCAAATTCTCTGATCGCTGTGGATTTTTGTAGACTATGTTTTCTCCCACCAAAGAAGCAGTCAACATTGAATTTGGCGGTAATGACAAAGCCGAAGGAATATCATGAATGTCTTGTGCTATTTTCCTCATACACCTTGATGTATTCGACATATTTTTTATTAAGGGAATGTAAATAACTTTCCATGTTAAGCTAGTGAGTGAGAGAAAAATATTTATCGAAAACAGAAATTATAGAATGTCTTCCACCCCATCTCTTTGATCTCTTACTTAGGCTTACTATTCTTGATCAATGCCCACCATTGATCAGCATATCCCTAAATATGATAAACATCCAATATAACCTTTTCTTGGTTGAAGCATTTAAGGATGGAGAAGATCTTATCAATGGAGTTGGTCCATTGTTACACGATTAAGGGATTAAATGATCCATTGAATTTTCAAGGCCTTTATCGCCTAAATGTCTAATTTGAAGCTTGTTCTATCTTAGGGGGATTTGGGTGCTCCTCCTGATCTAGGTTTATGTTCATAACCTGATCCATATAAGATATTATCATCATAAAGTTTTTTATTCCCACTCCCATTGGGTTGGGAGTCTCGTTTGGGAAGTTATCACATTTCCCTTCACATTGGTAGTTTACTTAGTTCCTTATAATTATGGACACTGGATAGAATAAACTGAAATTAGGTATGAGTAATTTTAAACTATTAAACACATAAATGGGGATCCAATTACATTAAATATATAATTTATAAATGACATTTAGTTCCTTAACATGTGAATTTTTACAATTAAATCTATTTTATCCATGACTTATTTTCTAATATAGACACTGGGCATTTTTTCCCTTGATAATGGTTCATCATGAGATTTCGAGATTACCAAAGAATGTCCCCCATGAGGGAAAAACTAGGTGTGGAGAAAGGATCATTCTCATGCACCAGTTCTCGATCGATTCTAGCTCAATACATTGTTTTTGGGTTTTACCTTTATTCACATATGTGTTATAGATACATCCACTTATAGTATCTAGATAGAGATGTATTTTCTTCAAAAACACTTACTCTATACATTACCAAAAATTATGGATGTTTTCTAATACTTAGTATTATCCCTAAGTAATTCTCTAGAGTTTTCTAAACCTAATCCCCAAAATAACTAAACCTACCTTTGATACCAACTATGAAAACCCTTGTATTTATTGCACATTAATTCATGATTTATTACACAAGATTACACATAATTCGAACAATAATATTTATAAGTCTTGTGTATTTGGTAATTTGGTACATTACATAAAAAATTAAAATCAATAATACATCATCATTATTGAAAACTTCCTTAACATGTTCATATTATACCATTATACTTAAAACTACATTTCATAACCTTAGGACATATATAAGAAATGGGTGATCTATAAAGACCAATAATGAAATAAACATGGAATAACATGAATATAGTATTGCAAGTTAGACAACAGGAATGTCAATGATACATAAAAGGGGTTAAAATCATAAACATGAATAATGAGGAATGATATATCATGATAACAAAAAGGCAATAGGTTAAAATGTGATAACAACCTTAAACATGGAATCATAAACATAGGTCAAGGATAACCGCCAATAAATCATGATGGAAAAGGTCCCATGATGGATTAGGTTAGATCCATAATACCTTGAATGATGTCTCATGATACTAAAACTTTACCCAATGCATTGTATCACTATATAATTTTAGGCACACCTATCACTTTCATTTCATTCACATGCATAAGTGTTCCACATATACCATACTACATGGGATCATTTTTAATCACATTTTATTCAAACATCAAGTAGTGTGTAATTAATACATGTAATTACCCAATAAAATATTTATAATTGTATAAAGGTTAACATCCTTCATATGAATTAGTATGGGTATTCACTACACAATTGTTTGGTATTGGAAATCACGGTGAAATTTTAGTAGCATAATGAGGTGCATAAATTATCATGGGAGGGATTAATGAGAATAAAATGGGAATCTCATAATTTATACATCATAGGGTTAGTAAGAGGGTATGGTATAACAAGTACCAACATTAGAAAATTGAGATAATAGTTATAAGATAACGAAGATGCTTGAATAAATAAGAGAATGAGATGATCTCTTACCTTGAGAGTGTGATTCCAAAAGCACGAGGGGAGATTATTTAGGGATTGGGGAACATTGGGAGGAATATAGGGAGAGTAGGAATGAGTGACTGCATGATATAAATTTTTTTAGTGGATAGGAATGGGATATTGGGTGGGTTTGTACTGGAAAAGAGAGGGTATTTCTTTATTATTTCTCAAACATAGGTTTAGGACTCTATATAATAATGTAATCAAAACCACAAACATTCAAATGATTTTTTACCATGGTTTCTAATAATTGAGAGTTGTTTTAATTATTTTATAAGTGAAATGGATAAATGTATTAAAATATTACCTTTGTTGGTGTGGAAGTTAGTCATATTCTTAAAGAAATGTTTTAAAAAAACAAAATATAATATTGATTTTGGAGGATTCATAAAGTATTTATAAAATTAATCAAATAACCTCAAAATCCAATTATTTTATAGGGGAGAAATAGATTTGGTCTTTTATACCCTTAATAGTACTGATTACATCACTTTTGGGTCATTGTAATCCCATAATACACACCGTATATTTATATCGTATTTAACATTTACCTGAAAATTATTCCAAATTCACCATTGGATAATTTCAATGTACTAATTCCAAAAATAATATTTATTTTATCAAAATAATTTTATAAAAATATTAATTTTAACTTTTAAAATAGAAGTAACATTTATTGATAAATGATGGGTTTTTGAAAATAACAGTTTTAAACCCTTATAAAATTACATTTGACTTCATAAAAATTATTTGATCATTTATATTTCAAAAAAATTATTTAATAATAAAATATTATTAAAATATTATATATTTAAAAAATCCATTAATTCCTCAAAATAAATTTCCTAATTGAAATTAAATATTTCCCAAAAATATAATTTATGTTTTATCAAATCAAAATAAAAATTATTTATAAAGTATCATTATTAATAAGTAAATATAACCATTATTCTATTAAAAATATAGTATAAATATTTATATCATTATGGTCTCAATACATATCCCATTATTACACTAAAAACCTCACTCAGGGTAAGGTGTGTGATAATGAGACTTTCATTTGGTGGTTCGGTATACATGGTTTGGTTCATGATCTTGATGAGCTTGAACTTCTCTCATAAAAGTTTTTTATCATTCTTTAGTTGTTGGATATTAGATTGGGATTGGTCAAGGAAAAAGTCCAGTGATTCTATCTCTCTAGGAATTGCTAATAAATTGGATTCCTAGGGTACGATCAAACCCATTAAGACTATCACTTCCTTTTTATATGTCAATGGGATTTTTTAAAACCCTATATTTATACTAATCATATTATCATTGTTCAATGACTATATTATCATTGGTAATAATTCTTAATAGACTTTTAAATATGATATGAGATAATATAACCAATTAAGTGAATATCTTTTCTATAACCATAACACGTAAAAATACATTTAATTAAATCAAAAAAATAATTTTATTTATAACAGTTCGGTTTGTTATGGTGGAACAATGACCTCATTTACCACAGTTAAACTACTGAATTCATATTAGATATATGAACTCAATATATTCCAAACATATGAAATAAACATAATTAATTAATTTATTAAATGTAACATTGTAATAAATAAAATAAAATAAATAATATACATGACAAATGTTCTTAATAAAGTAAATAATTAACATAAGTTTATTATTAAAGAAGAAAAAGAATGTATGTGATGAGTCAGACCCCAGGTAAAGGATTTTGTCTCAATTTTTCCTTCATTGAGGCATATTTTTAATGTTATGAACCTAATTTATTTTATATGGTGTATATACTACGTTTTTTACATATTATATCATAAATCATTCATACTTCATAGTATTTTAAGCATCAATTCAAACTATTTCATCCAATGGGTTTTACTTGAAAGTTACCAAGTGGTAAGGGGTTTCCTAAGTCGTTTTCTATTAATTAGGTTATACTTCTACTTCATTGACTATGTTATGCCATTATTATGTGTTATATTACCAATGGTTGTGTTATTATTTATTTAAAATTGTAATTTGTGGATTTAAATTCATTACACATTAGAACTTCATTGATTAATTCTATCAACAATAATATGATCTTTGTAAGAGACCTTGTCTCTATTTCAACTATATTGAGACATATTTGGTAATATGAACCTATTTAAATTTATCTGGTGGATATAATAAACTTTTGAGTTATATAAATTAAATATATATTTATTCATGATGATTAATTATTAAATTCAAGTTACACTTTCAATAGAAATGTTTAAAAGAAAAGATGATCTTATATCTCTTCTTGATTGGGTATGTTTTGCTTTCTTGTCCATATTTTTCAAAATTGTTTTATAAAAATCATTTTTATTTCTATAAATGATTTATAAATGATATTTTAACTTATCCTTGACTTTTTACATTGTCTGAATGGAATATTTCTAAATTTTTCTTGAAAGGGGACATTTTTAAATTTTTGTAAAAACGGGGTCAAAAGGAATGTTTGTTAACTTATACAGTGTTAACGGACCCTCCAACCTCCATATACATTTTACACCCTTTAACTTATCCTACATGTTTTCAATGGTTTTAAAAATAAAAATCTTGAATCAAAAATTATTTTAGATTTTTCATTTCAATTTTCTAATATTATTTAAAATAATCAATTTTACTATAAAAACTATTTTTTGATGGTCATCTCTAAACACTTGATTAATCTTATGGAAATTAACTTTCTCTTGAAACATTCACTTTATTATAATCATAGAAATTTTATTTTTCTTAAATATAAATATTATTTTTATCATGGATATGCTTATTTTCTAAATCATACATCATTTCTACATAGGTAATTTTAATTTTAATGTTGTCTAATTGATTGGGGAATTAGTGAAAATATGTATTATTTAATCAATATTGAAATTAGTTGATTAGGAATTTTGTTGGATTAGACCAACACCTTTTTATTTTAATTATCCAAAATCAACTTTCTATTTTTATTAATAATCTTTATATTTTTTTGTCATAAAATGGTTTACTAGAAAAAATTGAACAAAATGGCTAGTATAGAGATTATCATGACACCAAACCCTGTAAAGGTCAAGTGACCATATCACCTTACCACACATTATGTATCACATTATTTTAAACAAAATAACAACTTACCATGATACATATTGATAAAAAATTCTAAATCATAAGCTGACTGCATGCTAAATACTCAATTCACCATTTGACAAGAACCACCTTACCGCATGAAAGAAACCACCTTGCCACATGAAGGAAACTACCTTACCACGTGAAGAAATAAATTTATCATGCCAAGTTATGTCTAAATTTTAACAAAGTAATATACTGATAGTATTTATTTTTATAATTTAGTGATTGAATAAAAGAAGAGAATACTTTATAAAGTCATCACCTTACCAAATTTTTAAATTAGTTAACTGCATGTAGAGATGAACTGACCATGTTACCTTTTGGCATCAGATGATCATGTTAAGATACTTTTTTCTTAGAAAAACATATTTAAAGTGAAGAAAAATTATGTTGTCTAACTTATAAGTAGATAAACTAAAATCATCATCATCTAGTTTTGATGCATTAAATGAAGTGTCAGTGCATTTAATGAAGAAATATTATTCTCTAATGGATACTTTTAAAGAATATATCATTAAATAAGATTATTAGATCATAAATAAAAAGATAGGATGGTCTACTAAATTATTTTTAGATGACACATATGATATTTATGTTAGAACCTTAAATGACACTCTGTTTTTCTAAAATTAATACCAAACTTGTTTGAAGTTCCTTCCAAATAAAAACACAAGGACTAGGATCAATTAAAGCATCACAAATTCAGAATCACAATGATTTTTATCTATCTATCACTTGATTTATAAATTTTATGCTTTAATTTTGAGAAGATTAAGGTTGTAATATTTTTTCTATACAAACTATATCCTTTTATCAAACAAGAGTTTTCTTGATACAATATCTAAAAAATATTTTCTTGTATTCCCATGAATAAATATGAAATAGATCATGTTTAACTTGATATATTTTTTTCCCATGTAGAATAATGAAGTGGATTTTTGATTGGATATCCTTAATCACCATTGATTGTAAAAACATGATCATGGTTGTGGATCTGTTAGTTGTAATAATAAACTACATGGAAGTAGGTGATTTCCAAGTGGAGGGGATTATGATTCATCTTGTGATGGAACCCCTTCTTTTATTTTCAAAATATATTTTAACTAGATTTTTTTTATGTAACTAAAAATTTATTTAAATTTTCAAAACTAAAAACAAAATATTACTTTGATAGTAGTTCTTAATTTGTGTTTATATAAAGTGTTTGATTAAGTTGATTGGTTTCAAAAGTTAATGTATTTATAAGATATTTTAACAGAGCCTTAATCTCACTTCTAAGAAATTCTTTGAATGGTCAACTTTATATATTTATATTGTTTTTATTAACTAGGAATATTTATTAATTTGGTGGATGTAATAATTTAATCATTTTTAAAAAGATATTTTATTGGAAACTTAATCATCTTCTCTTGAGTTACCCACTCTGACCAATATTTGGTATCAAATGATTTTTAAACATATTTTTAACTTTCATTTAGTTTTATTTTAAAGATCTTAAATTTTTTCCTTTCAAAATTTAATTCTTTATGGATAATTATATAAAATAAGTAAATACCACTAATAAACCTCCATGTTTTATTGGCACTAAGTATGGTCAATAGAAGATTAAAATTAAAATTCATTTAGAGAGAATGGGTTTGGATATTTGTAAAGTAATTGACGATGAATATGAAAAACCTAAAAAAATATAGAGCTACTTGGAGTGATGCTACAAAAATTGTATATGAGAGTAATTTTAAATTTTTGAATCCTTTATATTATTATTTTAGTGAAGATGAATTTAATAAAATATTTTTTATGCCATTTCCTTTTAAATTTGACATACACTAGCTACATCTCCTAAAGAAACATATAATTTTAAAGAAATTAAATTAAAAACTTACACTATTAAATATGATACATTAAATATGAATCTCTATGAGTCTATATCTGACATGTATCTCAGGTTAAATGATATAGTAATCATTATGCATGAACTGGGAAGGAAAATCACTAATAAAGATCAGGTCATGAAACTTCTTAAGTTCTTACTAGAATGATGTAGGGGAACATATTTATCAATAAGTGAATCATGTGATATTATAAAGATTTTAGTAAAAGAACGTATTGGAAGGAAAATTTTGTGTGAAAAATAATTATAATTAAAAAAGATTTGGATGATCCGACACAAAAATTTGTAGCATTCAAAAACACTAATTCCAAACAAAAGGATAAGTTTAAAGATAAATGTTCAAGGGATGAAGAGTCACATACTGATAGTAATGAGAAAATGAATTATTTGGATAAGTGTTTAAAAAATTTATATAAATAGAAGAACTTCTTTAGGAAACCTAGTTACATAGGTAAGTATGATAAAGGAAATTACAGAAAATATTGGAAGAAGGATGATTCAACCAATGAAATAGTTTTAAATGAATGTAAGAGAAAATGAAATATCAAAGCTAACATCCCTAAATTAAAGTATAAGAAATTTAATGTCCCAGACATACTGACTATAAAACTAGAGGTTTGACTAGTCACCACATAGCCTCAAACATTCCTCCTCATAAAGCAGATGATACCGACTAGCAGTGAGGGTCTGATGATGATATTTTAGGGAGAATACACCCTCATGATCAGAGTAGCGCATTGGTATTTGATATAATGAATAAATAAACATAATAAATTTAAATATAAATAAAATAAATAACAGTGAAATATAATAATAAAATGATAAGAATGGACAATGTATAATTTGAAATCATGTATGCATATCCTGTTGAGGCTACATAATCTCAAGTAGTGACATACAACTTGTGATACAATACAATAGATGAAATAAGAAAAAGAAAAATGCCCAAAGGGACAAATACATGAGAATCCTGAGCTCTGCTCAGTCCTATGCTCTTAAATCCTATGTATAATTCACATCATAAGAAAATGATATTGATCTTACAAATATTGAGGTCTGATCAGGTACCCCAATGTAGTGGTATCCCATGTAGGGTCTGAGATATACTCATTCGTCCAAAACCAATGATATATAAAGAATAATTATGTATGTAAATATAAAATGAAGTAGTGTGTAACTATATCAAAGAAGAAGTAAATAAATAAAAGTAAACAAGTCATTTTAGGTTCCTAGGGGACACCTGGACAACCATACTTTCTTTAACCTGAGGCAAAATATCTCTGAACTAGGGTCTATCTATGCTGATATAATGTATGTAGATATACATACACACTACTTCATTTTAACCTGAGGCAAAATATCTTTGGTTTAATAGATTAGAATTAATTGTATTGCATAAAAAATTTCTAAAATTTTTATATGTAGCATATTGTGACTGCATAAGGATAACCATATAGTGGAACCCAAGTATCGCACCAATAGAACTATAAGTAACCAACACCATGAGAGTTCATCCAAGGTTATCTATAAAGGCATCCCAAGTATCAATCTTAGAATGGTGTGAAGATAATAACCTCTGATATTATCCCTGATATCTGATATAGGGGATGTGTATTGCTCATGGAATGTTATAACCATCTCACCACTGAGCCCATCCATGATGAATCCCCTAGGGAACCAGTGTCACTCATAAGGAGGAAGATAATATTTATGGTGATCCCATCCAAGGAATACCAAGTATCTCTCTTGGAATATTTACCATACATAAATAATTTATAACAAACTATGAGCCCATAAAAGGCATTTCCTAAAAAGAAACAAAGTATTTCTTAAGGTGTGAAACATTTCATTTAATCACTTGCAATTAAATAAGAATAATCACCATGTCCAGAAGCATGGCTCATAAAAACTCAATAATAACTAAATAAGTAGGTCATTTACTTAAGAATTTCATTTATCTCTATTTGATTAATAATAAATAAAAGGCCATGAAAGGTTCCATGTACAACTAATGTATTTGGTCCAATTTTACTATTCATAAACATTGAACACCAAACAATCATTGGTATAAGATAGGCCATGCTAGAATGAATTACTCAACAAAACATTAGGTTCTCTCCATAAGAATTAGTCCATAATCACTTAGAAGGTGATTTTGTTACCAAGGGACAACAAAGTGGAGTGTCACATCCAACCACATATAAATTAATCAACCCATTTACATTTTATAAGACAGTTCACCTTAGTAAGGGGTTTAATTAGAAAAAAACAATTAAATAAAGCCATTCAGGTGAAAAGCCCTTATGAAGTGGTTAATACTTAATTTACATGGCCTTAAATGATTTAAAATTTACTTACATGGGCTACTAGTATTTGGGTATTATATCCTATATATTTAATTTCATATAAAAAGGGCATCGCATGAAAATAACAGATCTTAGAACTATGTCATAGTTAATAAATGTCAAGAATTTGAGGGGAAAATCTATATACCTCCTACTATATGCTATGTATGGTTCACTCATCCAATATTAGGCTTTGATTTGAGTCTGAATGGAAGAAAATGTAATATTTGACAAATAAACATGAAATATGGTGAATTATCTAGAACCAAAATAACTACACTAAGTGGGGATTAAACAAATAGCGATTTATGGGAAATGAATTGATTACCTATAAGCATCCAAAGATACCAATTTTTCTCAATTATGATACCAAATGAAGGAGATAATTGGAAGCTTATAGGAGGATGGGAGAGGGAGCTCGAGCGGCTTCTCCTAGTGTGCTGAAGGTAAAAGAATAAGAGGGGGATAAAGAAATAAAAAGGTAGGGTAGAAATGGTAATTTCACCCCATTTAATGAGGCGCATAGTTTTCCTATATGGTTGGATAAACCAGGCATCAATTTTGTACTCAGCACTGCCCAAGGGATCCATTCACATGGGCTGGCAGCATGGTTTAGCTAACTATGAACAACCCATGAAAAATCCCTCTTTCAATATGTCTACAACACTCTCAAGACCATGAAACTCCAATGTATTGGTCTAAACAAACCATGTGAGTCCTCCATCTCCATTGTATTAGCCACACAGTTTCAACAAGTGAGTTGTACAGTTTCAGACAAACCATGTGTCCTTACTAGATTCTCCCAATTTTTAGTTTTTGGAGCCTTACCCTCCTAGAACTCAATGAAAAACCTAGGATACCTCTAAATACTTTAACTAAGTCTAAAAACAACACATTTAAGTGATAAAAATATTGAATTTAAATTCCAAATATTATTTTAGAAAATGGATGGTCCACCAAACAAAAAAATCAACATCATTCATAAATTTCATCTGGTCCAAAAACACAGGGTGCTACAACCTCCCCACATGATAACTTCTCATCCTTAAGAATCCCTATAGAAAATAAAAAAACACCCAACCTACCTAGGTTGGTAAGTTTCATCCAAATAGGAATATATCACTTTCAAATTCCTAATGCATCACCAAACATCACTTTAAGATTTCGACACATAAACCGTAGAAACTCAATACAATTCTTGTACTCTGAACTGAAATATCGAGACAAGAAATTCCTAAGGTAATTAAACTAGAGACATGATTGGTGAATAATATCTTTATATATTTAGCCTACAGTTATACCCACAATGGATTTTATATTTTAAAGTCTAAATTTGAGTCACGGTATCTCCACCATCGAAATTTTCAATCAAAGAACAACCTAATCATATAATAACACTCCTAAAATGATTATTTTCATCTTGTAAATATAATCACATAAGATGACATGATATGATCCTCTTTTTATTTAATGGTAGAATTCCAACAAAACCAGATGAAACTTGCCATAAAATCTTTTCTTTAAAGGCACTGATGACATTTACATTATACCTATCTTAAGCTGACAGTGTGCCTGAAATGGTTCCTTATAGATAGAATTCAAAAACAAAAGGAAATCAAGTTGAACAACTCCTAGGCGACTATTCTAAATAATTTTTATCTTATATGGATGTTTTACCAAAACCCAAAACACAACATATTTCCTTAAGTCACCCCACATTTAATTTGAACACATCCACCGAAGACTATTTCTAAAATTCAGGGATATCTCAAATACAAATGTTAACTTTAGCTATTATGCATCATCATGAACATAACATATACTCACACTTGGATCATCACCCTTAAAACATATCATCCTAGCTCGATTGAAGTCTGAGGTAGACACATAGTCATCAAATGGAGTCCAAAGAGCTTATCCAAGGTAATAAACACTCTGATGTGTATAATTTATACCTCGATACTTAGTCGAGATTTCCACACATCAAAATATTGACTAAGACCTATGATAGTCAAGTTAAAAAACCATCTAGTTTCCCTGATTCTATCCAAGGAATTCCTACATGGGAACCCAATTATCACTCAGGAATACCAAACCTCTTAACTTACAACACTGAAAGTGTAACACCCACAAATTCTATTTATCAAATATAATGGAATTTTAATTCATCTCATTATATAACCAACACAATATTTTTTTATCCAAGATGATATCAAAATAGGGGAAATGAAAAACACTAAGATAAGTGTACACCAAGAGGATATCAAGAATTTCTAAGTATACCATAGACACTTCTTCCATATACTTGAAGAACTGATCGCTATGGTTTCCAATCAATCATCCCAACTACCATAAAGAAGATTATTCGAACCACTACTAGTCGGATTCATTTAAAAGAGCTCAACTAATCCCATCGAAATATTTTCATTAACCAATAATGATGTCCTTATCTCTTGAGGTATTTTGTGATCACTCAAGAATAACCATATGATTTCATCCCTAGAAAATGGATTTTTCAATATTTTCATACACTACCAATCATTTCATAGTCATGTTTCATTGTAGGCACTAAAACATTCCAAAACTCACTAACTTAATGTCATTAAAAAGAATATCCAACCCTTCCAAATGGTCCTCCTTGGTTTTGGTCCCTCTATTTAAGAGGACATGTTTTTCCAATATTGATGTAATTTTTTTCATCATAGGAGTTTCCTAGTCATAATTTATTGAAAAAGGGAACTCATCCCACTAAACACACTCACTTAACCAATAAATGTGATTCCTAAATGTACATATGACACTCCTCTCTATTTTCATCCATGTGTGCCACAATATT
Organism: Viscum album; assembly: GCA_963277665.1. NCBI lineage: Eukaryota > Viridiplantae > Streptophyta > Magnoliopsida > Santalales > Viscaceae > Viscum > Viscum album. The sequence continues at coordinate 451,752,467 of OY728137.1, read as the reverse complement.
AGATATAAGATCCAAAAAAATGGAACAAAGTGTAAAAACACCCGATTCTATTTGAAATTTCTTCCCAATTATTGGGATAAGTTAGATTCCCTTTAACACTCAAGTCACTATATTTCAAAGATGACCTGTAATCAAATCATAATAGCTCACAGCTTAAACGACTTCCACTAAAAACATTAGGTTTGTTACACCACTCAGCATATCTATGGTTACTATGTGTAAAAACTCATACTACTTGATATTTATCAAGAAAAACGGTCCATCCTTATTACTCTCGGTAGGCTTATCATACATATTCATCACAGTATCTGATGGATCATACAATCCCAAAGATGTACAATCCCAAATGAATATAAAATAGGATGATGACCTCTCAAGTCATCCAAAACCGTAAAGGGAGATTAAAAAGGTTCAAATGACCTAATAAGGAGCTAATCATTCCCTTGGAATTTATAACCCACTAAAACCTATAATTCCATTATTATCACACTTGTAACAAGGGTCAAAACACTGCATGACTACCCATTCATCCCAGGTGTTACTTTAGAATATAAGTGTCCAACTAGTGATAGATGATGCCAGAATGACACCTCACATCAGAAATGGTTCACAAGAATTTGGAAAGGTTTTAATTTTACAATTGAACTACCTATCTGAGGTAATCCCCTTACAAAAACAAATAATTTCAACCCTTGAGGGGGGTCACACTAAAAAATTCAATAGGCTTAAGGGCCTACTATTTAATTTTGAGCTATAGTAGAAAGTATATGTGATAATGCTTATGTTCGTATTTCAAAGAAACCATTTAAGAAAACATTTAAACATCCCTTACACAAGGTTCAATACATGAACACCTTTTAAGTAATTACACTAATTTTACATTTAGTTCTTTAAAAATTCTAAGGTTTAGTTTTAAGGAACATATAATAAAAGTTATAAGGAAAAGTATTTTTTTGGAACCCTTGTTTTAATTATCAAAAAATCATGTTTATTGTGTTATTAATGAGATTTACATTTTATGATAGAATTTTATACTATAAGGAATTTTTCGTAGAAATTTTTTTAAGTAAGAAATGAATCATTGTTGAAGCTGAGTCGCCGCTAATAAAGACCCACTATTAAAAAGGAATTTTGGAAAATTATAAAAAATAATCACTTTTAGAGAGGAGTAACCAATATGATAAAATTTAATCTAAGTATGGAGAAGACCTAGCCTGATAATTAAGTCACAACTCGATGATCTATCATTATAACTTATCTACTATTGAGAATTTTGGAGAAGTTTTGAAAAGAAATGATACCAAAAAGACTCACCATTGATATGAGTCTTCCCTAAGATGAGTCACAATTGAGAATAACCTAAAACCAGATGATGTACTATTAGCCTGAATCGCCATTGGCCTAACTCACCACTAGCTTAAGTCACTTCCAGAGTTTTTACACAATTGGAAGAATCAATTTCACTATTCTGGGATATTTAAATTAAATTGTTTCTGATTTCTAGATTATAAAATTTAATTTTGAGAATTATTTTAATGGTTTTTCTTAAAATATTTTAGGGATGTGTTAATGTTTGTGTCAGCATTCAGTATAAGGTTCAGGAGATCTAGATTATTGTTCCTAAAAAATATACTTTTGCATTTAGCTGATATATTAAGAAGAAGACTGCCTCATGTGTACAACTGGAGAGGTAAAATAGTATTACAGGAACAACAAGAGTGATGTGAAGAGTGTGGCTTTCTTAAAATATTATTTGTTTTATCCTGTCTAGAACCAAATATGAAAAATTAGAGCATAATGAACATACATATCCTTTATGATAGAAAAAAACAAGAGAACTTATGATTCCTTATGTTACTTTAATTTTTATAAATTTTACTCTAGCTCTTATACAAGGTGCATCCTAGGAGTCTCAATCTTCAGAGCACATAAGACTGAGAAACACACGTTGTTATGGAAGAGGTCCTTATGTGGACTATGTTTGTTTTGTTTCCCATGGTTATTGTGGAAGAGGTTCAAGTGTGCCATAGATAGCTTATTAGCTATTGTGTATACCCAATCCAGATTATGGATCAATATTATTTATATAATATTTTTGGTATTATGTAATTTCTAAGTGGATGGGATTAGATCTTGGCTTGAGATTGAACCTCTTTTTTTCAATTCCATTGTGTGTTTTGTTTTGTTTCATTTCTAAGCATTAAAACGAATTTCATTTAAACTATAAAAAACCACTTATTCGATTTTTAATCATAAATAGTGTTTAAATAAGTTTTTGATTAAGTTAATTTATTTCAAATGTTAAAATAGTGTGCATATTGTTTTAACTAAGACTTAATCACTCTTTGAGAAGTCATTTAAAAGAACAGAACCTATATCAATATTTTTTTGGATTAACTGGGATGTTTTAATTATTTGGGGGATTTTTTTTAAAAAAAAATTAATATAAATTTTTATTGGGTAGTCAATTCACCCTCCTCTTGAGATACTGACTTCGAACAACTTTTGGTATGATTGGTTATTCAAAATATTTTCAACTATGATTTTAATTGTGTTTTAAAGATCTTAAATTTCTATTAATTCTAAATTTAGTTCTTTAAATGGTTAATATAAATGAATGTTCTGCTACCAATAGACCTCCTTTATTTAATGGTAATAACTATTCTCAATGGAAAAATTAAAATTAAAATTAAAATACAAAATAAAAGCATGGGTTTTGAAATATGGTCTGTTATAGAGGATAAATATGAATTACCTAAGACTACTTGGAATACATGGGACAATGTTACTAAAATTAAATATAATAATAATTACAAATCCATGAATCTTATTTACTATTACTTATTAGATAAATAATTTATTAGGATATATTCTAGTAAAAATGATTATAAAATTGGGGATACATTAGTTGTTTCTCACAAAGGAGCTAATAATGTAAAAGAAATGAGATTTGATACTTGTAAAATTAAATATGATACACTTAAGATGAAACCAAATGAGCTTATTTCTAATGTGTATCTCAGGTTCAATGAGATAGTGAACACAATGAGCCCCTTCGAGAATCTATTGTCAGAAAAAGATCAAATCATGTGACTGTTGATATGTCTTCTAAAGAGATGGAGAGGAAAATATGTTTTAATATTATAATATTGTGACATTAGTAAACTATCAAAAAAATAATTGATTGGGAAGTTGATTATGTATAAATAATAGATTATGAATAATATAGAAGGGGATGATGAACCAAAGAGTTATTCAATACCCTTCAAGACTACAACATCAAAATAGAAATAAAAGGAAAAGGTAAAATATGAAAGCTCCAATGATGAGGAATTACCATCTAACAGTACTAAGAAAATAGATCATTTGTCTAGAAGGTTTAATAAATTCGATAAGAATAATTTATTCAAAAAACAAGCTATAATGGAAATTATTATAATAGAGGAAATAGAAATGACTATAAAAGATATTACAATTCAAATGAGATTACCTGTTAATAGTATAAGAGAAAAGGGAATGTTAAGTCTAACAATCCCAAGTTAAAACAAAAATAAAAGTATTACAAGAATAATATTAATTATAAAAAAGTATTGAAATCTACTTGGAGTTTCTCTGAGAATGGATCTAGTGACTTGTACTCAATAAATTAATAAAATCCTAAAAGGGAAAATTTTTTATTCATGAAAAATATATCTGAGGTGCCTACTATGTCTCCTATAAATAATTCTAATCAATCTGGAGATGTAAAAAATAATGATGATATTTCAAAAGAGTAAATATTTGAATATTTCAATATGATTGAATATATCTTTAATGATCTCAAAAACAAATAAAAAAATTATAAAGAAATAATATTATTTATCTACTAATATTGAATAATTTTCTATAGAGAAAGAGAAGAATGATCAATTGTTTAAAGAGAATACAGAACTAAAATTCTCAAATGAGTAGTTAAATAAGGACTTGGAGATATCTACAAATGGAAGATAAACTCTAAATAAAATACTAGGAAAATAAATTGATCCTAAATATATTACTAGTCTATGTTAAAAACTAGGTAAAAGAAGAGTTAACAATTTAACTTTTGTTCCTAAATAAAATTTAGGAAACTCAATAGCTAATTTTTATTCAAGTGGAGTGAAAAAGGTTTTTATTTAAAGGTGTTTGAAATGTTTTTATAGGAAACCTATCATGAAAATTTTGGTTCCTAAATCCCTAATCACTAACTTATATGGACCCAAGAAAATCTATGTACCAAAATCATTCATGGTATAAACATTGTTTTATAGGGAAACTTATTGAAAAACTCTTGTGGAATTCAATGGTATCTTTACATCGGTTGTTCCAGACATATGATAAGAGATTAATCAAGATTCAAGAACTTGATAAAGTTTTATGGTGGACATGCCACCATTGGTGACAATGTTAAAAGAAAAATCATTGGTTTTGGCCAAATTAGTAACTCAATTTTAATTTCAAAAGTAATTTTTTTCAATCATTTAAAATATAATATGCATAGAAACTCACAACTATGTGATGATGGTTTTCATGTGAAATTTAAAATCAAGTCTTTTAATTTTTTTAATTTTAAACATGATTTAGTATTTACTACTTGGAGAAATGATAATGTGTGTGCAGTTAATCTTGATTGTTTAATTTCACAAAATTTTTCTAGATTATGTGCATTTCATAGAGAATTTTGGTTTCAGCATAGGAGACTAGGACACTGTAATATTCACTCACTTAGAAATATTACTAGGAAAGGGTTAGTCAGGGATCTACCCAAACATGAATTTCCAAATAATAAAGTTTGTAAACCCTTTTAAAAATTGAAACAATACAAAATATATTTTAAATTAAAGAAAGAAAGTTAAACTTCTCAACCTCTTGAGTTGGTTCACAAGGACTTTTTTAGACCATCTAGAGTATCTATTTTAAATGGGAAGTACTATTTCTATGTACCTAAAGATGAATTTCTATCTATAATTGGGTATTATTTTTATCTCACAGGACTGAATCTTTCTCTTATTTTACCAATTATGCTAATTCTGTAGAAAATCTAAGTGCACTTAAAATTAAGATCTTAAGAAGTTAACATGGTGGTGAGTTTTAAAATATAGACTATGAATCCCTTTCCTAAGAAAATGGCTATAAACATAACTAATATACTCCTAGAACCCGTAATCAGAATGGATTTTTAGAAATAATAAATAAATCACTTCAAGAGATTTCCCACACAATGTTTAATGAATATTACTTACCTATCTACTTTTGTGAAGAGGTTTTGAATACATCCTACTATATAATTAACAGAGTTTTAATTAGAAATATTTTGAAGAAAAATATTTATAAACTTTGGAATAATGGGAAATCTATGGTTAATTAAATAGAGTTTTTGGTTGAAAATTATTTATTATTAAGAGTAAGGATATTCTTGACAAGTTTTACTCCAATAGTGATGAAGGACTTTTACATGGTAATTCAACTTCAAGTAAATAATATAGTTTTTTTACAAAAAGATCCAAGATTGTGGAAGAGTTTGTCCATGTAAAGTTTGATGAGTCAGATCCATATAAAACTAAGACTCTTTTATAAAATCTTGAAGATGATTTATCAAATTTGAACAAAAATAAATAATATGCTAATATTGTTATAAAACATGCAAAAAAATCATCAAGTTCTGAGGAACTTCCAGAACTAGATCCAGAACCTATAGAATATCATGAATTGACTAACCCCTCTTTCTATAGATCTATTAGGATACTTAAATACCATCATTTATATGTTTTAGTTGGATACTTGGATAGAGGTACACAAACTAGATCTTCTCTAGGAAGTTTCCCAAAAAGGATTCAAGTATCACTGAGAGAGGGAGGGTGAATCAGTGATATCTTTTTTCTTCTATGTTTCCTTAATATTGAAACAAACTTCACCTCTTATTAAAAATTTATTTCCCTAGAAAACACAATCAAAAAACACATCCACAGGAACACAAGATTTACAAGTTTCACTAATCAACAAGAGTAGCTACGTCCTTGGTATGGTATGGAAACAATTCAGTTCCACAAAATACACTAGAAAATAATCCTTTGACATGTAATAAAATGAGTAGGATATACTATTAAACTCGTGTAGCACTTGGAAAAAAATCCTCAAGAACATGTGCAACCTCTTAGCACAAATAGGGCAGTTCAAAATTTTATGTGCTTCTTAATGAAATTTCACAAATCTGATCTTTCATAACAATTATTCTCTATCCAACCTAGAATCTGGTAAGAATTACCTTTAACACAACTTACTAATTGTTCTAAACTCAAAAGTTTCACAAAATCTTTTAGGTGTCTTGTACGCAACTTTCTTGCCATGCGCGCAAGATTTGAATTTTTCCTTAAACACCTATTGCGTGCAACTTCAATATTGTGCATAACTCTCTTCTTACGCGCAACTTATCCTTATTATGGGAAAATCTATTTCTTTTATGAAACTCCATTTAATTTAAATTCTTCCAGGCTTCAGAGCTCATGAATTATCTAAGTGTAGAGATTTTCAAATGAGAGGGGGTCGCCTATTATTTATAGGCATCACCAACCCTTGCACACAAAAACATTGACGGGTTGTGTAAGATACTAATACATCATGAAAAACCCCATTTATCATCTCATTGGTTGTGTACGTATCTTTCTAACTAACCACGTATTTTGTACAGTTCTTGAATATTTCTCACACTTCATGCCCTTTCCATTTTTCAATGTTCTTACCTTGAATCATGCCTTGCACGCAACATTCCAAACTCCCTTCAATCATGTGTGAGAAAACCAATCTTTCGCACAAGCCTTTCCTTTTCCAAATTTTGATGTTCGGATATAGAAACTCCACTTGTACGCAACATAAAAATCCATATTCAAACTTTCTCACAACAACCATTTCCAAAAGCACATTTCTCCATCTCCTAATTTTCAGCCCCAAAGATCTGGAAAACAATATAAAATGGTGTCACCTTAAAATCTACATTAGTAAGAACACCAATTTTTCTTCACTATAATCTAGATTATTCAAAAAATATTTTCTTTCATCGCGAACCATATCTTCCATGATATATATATATATTCATTGATCTAACACCTATAGCATCATCATATTTTCATCTGATAGTACTGCAAATTCACTGTCTTCCAATAACATCATTCTTTCCAATAAAAAATGAATATTATTGGCATCACCTTTTCTACCCCTTTTTCTTAATAAGTATTGCATCACAAGTTCTATAAAATTGTGATATTTGTAAAATAAAAATTAGTAAAGCATCGTCTACTTTTAGAGTCCTTTACAAATTGAATTGATTTATATTCTTTGACAAAAAAGACAACACTCTCCAAAAGAAAACTCTTCTTACTTCCTTCTCCATCCAACTTGGCCCCAACACTCTAATAAACTAGATTAAACATCAAACCATATTGTCACATCTTGAACCTAAGAACACAAATTTTTCAATTAATGATGAAATCTTTGATATGTATATTCAAGAAGAACTTAATCAATTTGAATTAGATAATGACTGGGAACATGTGGATGGAACTAAAGAAACTATAAATATACGAACTAAATGGGTATTTGGAAATAAGGTTTATGAATATATAATAATAGTAAGAAATAAGTCTAGGCTAGTTATACAAGGGTATAATCAAGGAGAGGGTATAAACTATAAGAAAAACCTTGCACCAGAAGCCAGACTTGAAACCATTAAAATAATTATTGTCTATACCTAACATATATATTTCAAACAATATCAAATGGATATTAAAATTGAATTATTGAATGTGTATATAGTTGAGGAATTTTTTTGAACAAGCCTTATATATCAATACCCTAACTTTCAAAATCATGTATTCTAGTTAACAAAAGCATTATAGGGATTAAAATATGATCATAGATCTTGGTATGATAGGTTCATCTCTTTTATTATTTCAAAAGGATTTTCAAAAGGAATAGATGATCTTACCATTTTTATAAAAAGAATTTAAAATTATTTTTTAGTTGTTGAAATCTTTTTTAATGATATTGTCTTTGGATCATCACAAAATTATTTAGGTATTTATTTTTTAAAGATAATGAAAAATGAATTTTAAATAAGTTTAATGGGTAAACTAAAATTTCTCCTTCATTTTTATATTTTTAAAAATATTGAAGGGATTATTTTAAATTAAAGTAAATATTCTAAAGACCTTTTAAATAATTTATGTTTTTAGAACACTAAGAGTAGAAAAAATCAATTGAGTACCACCTATAAGTAGGATCTCGATAAAGCTATGAAATCATTGGATCAAACTAGTTACAGAGGAATGATTGGAAGTATAATCTAATTAACTTCAATCCAACCTAACATTATGTTTAGTGTGTGTAGGTGTGCTCATTTTTAGGAAAACCCAAAATAGTCACACTTAGTTTTTGTAAAAATGATTTTTCAATACCTCAATTATTAATCCAATTTTGGATTTTTCTACCTGAGAGGAAAGCAATTTAGCCTTGTTAGTTATTCAGATGCTAATTTTGGTGGTTTCAAGTTAGACAAAAAAACAAAAATAGAACATTTCACCTTTTGGGGAGTAACTAATTTCTTGGTGTAGTAAGAAATAAATTTCAGTTGCACTATCTACTATTGAGGTTGAATACATAGTTGTAGGTAGCTACTGAACTCAAATTTTGTGGATGAAACACGCATTTCTAGACTATGGATACTAATTCCAACACATTCCTATAAATTATGACAATAAAGGTTCTATAAATATTTATAAGAACCTTTTATATCACACTATTAAAAAAACACATTGATTTAAGATGTCACTTTTTTAGAGAACATTTTCAAAAGGGTGATATGACTCTTGTATACATTGGTGTTTCAAATCAGCTTGATGGTATTTTTACAAATCCATTGAATTTTGAGAGAGTTAAATGCATCAGACATGAATTAGGCATGATTAATTTTGGTTAAACTTGATTTTATGGTGCCATTTATTGTATTTTACCCATATTTAGATTTTTACCCACCGTTGGATTTTACCCACAATTGGAGTTAACCAACCATTGGAGTTTACCCACCATTGTTTTTACCCATCGCTGGAATAACTCATTGTTGGTTTTTTATCCACCATTGTTAATTTCTATTTGTAGGTTAAATAATTAATTTCTATATGATTCAAATGTTATTTAATTTTTTTGAATTAAAAACCCCTAAATGATATAAATTAGACACTTATATAAATTTCGACACTCTCTCCCTCATGACTTTGACTTTGAACCTCATCGTGACCATTTCTCTCCAAACTGTTAGCCTTCCCTCAACCTCATATAAACCGTCTAAAATATTTTCCATGGTTATATTCAATAGATTACCAGTGTCATCCCCTAATGATTTACATCCCTCAAAGAAGAAAAAATGAGATTCTAGTTGTCCAGCTATCGATCCAGTGAACCCACGTCTCACAAATCGGATAGTAGTACATGAAAACGAAGTTCGTGTTGAATGGTTGATGTCAAAAAAGTCATGGGTAATGATAGTTATGTAAAACCAGGGATGGGTAGAGTGGCTCTCAAATAATGATAGGATGTTCAATCCTAGGCTAGTGTACCTACTCTATCATTATGTTGATTTTAGATTTCAGGAAGATAAAGAATGGATTATAATTTGAATAAACAGATGCAATGTCTTTTCTCTTCAAGAAAATGGTCCATATTTCTGAATGTACCTTATAAAGGTGTTTCAAATGACTATCAAGGATCTATTCCAAGTGACACTGATAACTTCATGTGTGAGGATACTTTATTTGAGCTAACTAGAGATGGAATTGTAAGAAGATGAGTTGTAACTAAAATTGATGCTGAATGTTGTTTTATTTTAAATTTTATTCATCATATACTATGTCCAAGGAAATGTTATTTCACTGCAATGAAGTATCAGTATATTTATTTTTTATGTATTATTAAAATATGATAAAATATTGATTTTTTATATAGCTAATAACTCATATGATGGAGATGTGCAATACATATTCCACATCAAACTCCTTTATTTATCCCAAGTTTATTTTTTCCATGATAGAGGCCAAGGGATTGGTTGATGGGAGAGAAGAAACCATGGTAAAATGTGGAGGTTTTTTCCTTACAAGATTCATTTGTAAGAGAATAAAAATATGTTGGAACCCATGGAAGATGCAATGGGTTGATTATGGAGATAGAATTTAAGAGAATTTTAATCATGTTGATCACCCAACTAGGATGATGAATCTTGTGGATCCTGGATTGGTTTCATATGAAGTAGTAGAGTATTCTGATGATAAATAGGAAGTAGTGGAGTTTTTTTCACAATGAGATGAAGAGGAAGTGTTTTCATTTGATGAGGGTAGTGACCTAGATATTCCTAAGAGAGTTCCTACTATTTCTTATGGTGATTCTATCCCTACTAGATCTCTCCCAGTACAAGAGACTCTTTTAAAAGAAGGTAGTAAAGAGGAAGTAACTATGGATTCTAGAGGAGAATACTATAATATAACTTATAAATATTCTGAATAAAATGGTAATGAAAATGGAAGTGATGATGATAATGGTGAAAATGGTGAAAATGACGAAGAAGTTGAAGAACAAGAAAATGTTGAATAGGAAGAAAAAGATGGAAAAGATGAGAGAAACGATGGTGAAGATATAAGTAAATATTAAGATGGTTCAAACCATGATTTTCCTGATGACCATGAGATACATCAGGCAGTTGTTTCTTCTCCGGATTTATCAGTTGCTTCTAGTTCTGAGGAAAGTGTAATATTAGTTTAAGATATTGATAGAGCTGTTAGAGATTATATGGAATCATCTGTTGAGGGGGGATGAATCTCCAAGTCTTTCTAGTCACCCTATTGACCCTCCTAATAGAGATATTTTTATTCATGTTGAGGGTGAATCTATTGAACATATATTTTTTGATTAGATGGTGGTTGAACCTATAGTAAGTGAGTCTCAAATTTTGGCTTCAATCAGGTTGGGTGTCACATTCTTTTGTGGATTGGGAGAAGTACCCTGGCTATGTCAGACATGGTCTAGATTACAATAATTCAGATCATGATAATAGTCCACCAAAGCACGGAAGACCTTTTATTCTAGTATATATGGATCCTAAGGCATCCATGGTAGAACATATATATGTTTCAGGGGAGTTATAGATATTTTCTTCAGATATTCCAACCAGTTTTGAGCCGGCTAATGTTGTTTTACCACATGTCATTGCTTCTTCAAACTTCCCTACTACTGCTATTACTCTTATTCTGGTGGATTTTATTACCAAATATGACCTGAAATATTTCATAGATATGCTTAACTTTGAGTTGGTATGATATTTAGAAATCAGGCACCACTTTTCACAAATCATAGTGATAAAGATTCAATATTTCTATTTGAGCTTGTTATACATCACATCTAGATCAAGAAGATGCATCACATTCAATAAGGGGAGATAAATAATAGGAGGTTAGCAAATGATATGAAGACTTTGAAGTCTACAGTGGATGAGATGAGATCTTCCTTTTCATATTCCATGGCTAATTTGTTAGAGAGGGTGGAGAATATATCTTCCATTTCTTATACTTAGATTGATCCACCTCCTTCTCTTGATATTTAATTTATCATATATGTGGTCAAAGAAGATATTCAAGTTGTATTAGGTGTTTTTTGATATTCCCCTTAGGAAATTTTGATACATATCCAACATAACAGTGATCATGTTAAAATATTGGTTAGATAATTTATGAATGATATAAGGAATGATAGAGAAACCACCAAAAATGAAATAAATTATTAACCTTCCAGTATTTATAATAAGAATGAGCTCAAATATCATTTCAAATTCCTTACTGAGAACCTTAGGATGCCTCTAGTGACTCAATCCTTTAATGAACAAGTCGATCAGCTAAAAGTGATGACCCCTATGCTCATGTTTTTATATAGGAGAAAAGGAACTTTATAGTGCTATTTATAGAGGTTGAAATATCATAATAGACTTCATCAATATGATAAATATCTTTCATCATGTTTTGGGCACCACAATAGTGGATCAGGATTCCATTCTAGTCACTGATCATCTCACTACTGGATTAGGTCACCACCAAAGATGATCCACCATCAGAATGAAAATTTGGATAATTATGGAAAATAACTACCACCATAATTAAGTCATCTTCAGATGATCTATCTCCAGACTTTATCAACCACTGATAAATTTGGAAAAGTGTTGAAAATACCTGCCACCAAAAAAGACTCAACATTGAGATGATTCACCGCTTAGATTAGTAACTTTTTTGTATGAAGTACCCTAAATGGCCAACCGTCAGACTTAATCACTATTGGGATGACTCACCACCATCATAAGTCACCACCAGGATGACTCACTGCTAGAGTTATATCATCACACTATCACAGTTCTTGTATATTTAAATTAAATTATTTCTAATTACTATATTATCAAATGTAATGTTTATGATTATTTTAATGCTTGTTGGTAAACCATTGTAGGGATGAGTTAAAGTTTTTATTAGCGTTTAGTATGAGGAGAAGAAGATTGGGATGATTTTTCTTCAAAAGGATACTCTTGTATGCTACTGATATATTAATAATCATACTCCCTCATGCATTTAAGAAGTGATCTAAAACCATATTTCCAAAAATTAAAGAGTGATGTGAAGATTTTGACTTGATTAAAAGCATCCATGATACATCTTGTCTAAAATTGACTAAGAGAAAGTGGTGAATAAAGAATATACAAATCCTTTCCTATAGACAGAACAAGATATATTATCATGCTTTGTTTTACTAAAATTTTCATAAACATGACTCACAATCCTATCCAAGATAAATCATATAAGTCTCAAGATTCAGAGCATATCAGACAAAGAAACACCAACCATTGTTTATCTTTAAATTTTATCTTTCTATTTTTTCCTTTATATTTCAAGTATTTTTTGGTTTACCCTGTATATTAAACATGCATTGACTCATGTTTTTTAAATATAAGATACACGATATCTTCTTAACTCTCTTTATATTTTTTACCCACAGTGTTGTGGAAGAGGTCCCTGTATGGCCTATTATTCTTTTATTTCCCACATTTATTATGAAAGAGGTCCATGTGTAACCTAGAAATATGATTAGTTATTGGGTATACCTGATCTAAGTTATGGGTCGATATTATTTATATAATCTATTTGGTAGTAAGCGATTTCCATGTGGAGCTCATTAGGTCTCAACTTGATACTGAACCTCTTATTTTAATTCCACTTTCTGTTTTATTTTGTTTTATTTCTATGAATTAAATTAATTTTTTTAAACTATAAACAAAACCATTACTTTGATATTTAATCTTAATTATTGTGTATATAAGGTTTTATTATGTAAATTTATTTCTAAATTTAAAATAGTTTTAATATTGTTTTAACTGAGACATAATCAATATTTGATAAATATGTTAAAAGATAAAAACTTATGTCAATCTATTATTTTGATTAATTGGGATGTTTTAATTATTTGGGGGATTTTATTTAAACTCATTTTAATATAAATTTTTATTGGGTACTCAATTCACCCCTATTGATATACTCACTCTGACCAATATGTAGCTGGAGAAACAATACAATACATAAAATAAGAAAAAAACATAACCCAAAGGGCCATCACCAGTAGTATCATGATCTCCAACTCAATCATGTTCTATTAACTCCTAGGTAAAATGAGAAACATAGGAAAAAGATCTTGATCATGAAACCAATGAGGTCTGATCAGGTGTCCCAGTGTAGTGGAGGCTTGGATAGGGTGTGAGATATACTCTGTAGGACACCACCAATGGTTTCTAAAGCATAATTTAATTAATGAATATAAAATGTAGAAATATGTACTTATATCAATAAATAAGTAAGTAAATAAAAACAAAAAAGTCAGCTCAGGTTCGTAAGGGACAATTGACTAACCATACCTACTTTGGACTAAGTCGTAATGACTCTAAACTAGGGTCGATCTGTTCTTGTATAATGTATATAGCTATTCGTATATATGAATATGTAATTTTAAAGGTGGATGAACATGGGGTCATAACTGGTCCATCATAAGGTATTGAAACAAATGTGGACCAAACCCAACCATGTTCATTGGTATGAAAGATGTATCCTTTGGTTTAATATATTGGAATTCTTGGTACTGCATAAAAAAATATATGTAGCATTTAGATAAGAAGCATCATGGGACCATCTAAGGAGAACCATATAGGGGAACCCAAGTATCACACCAGGAGCACTACAAGTACCCAACACTATAAGATTTTAACCAATGATATCCATAAAGGAATCCCAAATATCACTCTTGACATGGTGTGAAGACAATGACCTATAAAACCATCCCTGGTATCTCACAAACGGGACCAATTATCACTCATGCCTTGGTACAACCATCTTTACACTAATCTCATCCATGGTGAATCCCCTAGGGAACCGATGTCACTTATAAGGAGGTATAGAATATGCACTGTGAGACCATCCAAGTAATACCATGTATTTCTCATTGCGTATTTACCATTCATCAATAATTTCTATGATCCTGTTATTCCATCTAAGGAATTCCATAAAAGGAACCCATGTATCGTTCAAGGTGTGAAATATTTCATTTAATCAATTAGGTTTAAATAATAAGAAATTCAATGTTCATAAGAATGCCTTATCATAATTCAAGAATAAATAATTAAGTGGACCATGTACTTAAGTATGTAATTTATTTCTCATAATTTAATAATAATGAAATTTCTAGAGAAGGTTACATATAAAACTAATGTATTTGGGATAGGTGAAATGTTCATAAACAGTAAACACCATACATTAAAGGGTATAAGATTGGACATGCTAGCATGCATGACTCAACAAAACATTATGTTAACTCCATAAGAATTAGTACATAATCACTTAAGAGGTGTTCTGGTCACCAGGAGATAATAAAGTGGAGGGTCACATCCTCCAACATATGAATTAATCTACCTGTTTACATTTTATAAGATAGCACACCCCAACAAGTGATTTTATTAGAAAACAATTAATTAATTGAAGGAATTAAAGGGAAAAACATTAATAGGTGGTTAATACTTGAGGTCCCCAAACTTTAATGATGTTAAATTTATATACAAGGGATACTAGTATTTGGTTAGTGGATCATATATATTTAATTTCTTGTAAAAAGGATGCTTCACGAAATTACTAACACTCAACACAATAGAACAATAAATAAATGGAGTGACTTTGAGGTAAAAACTAAAAACCACCTACCAAATACCAAAGATAGTTAACTCATCCAATATTTGGATTTTATCCGAGCTAAAATAGAATAAATAAAAATATTAGACATATGACCTAGAAATAGGGGGAATTATCTCACACAAAAATAACTCCAACAAGAGAGGATTAAACAAATTGAGGTTCAATAGGAACAAATATTTTACATGTATGCATCCAATGATACCGGCGACACTCAATTTTGACATCAAATAGAGGATATATGTGTAATCCTAGAGAAGGAGAGGAGAGTGATATTGAGTAGCTTCCATTAGTGGACACGAAGGATAAAGAAAAAGTGGGGGAGAAAATAAATAAAGGGATAAGGGGGAAAACGAATTTCACCCAAATGAATGTGGAGTTTAGTTTCATAGTTTTCTAAATCATACATCAACTGTGTGTTCAAAACTTCCCAGTGAACCCCTTCGCATGAGTGAGCTGCATGGTTTGGCTAACTGTGAACAACTTATAAAAAATCCATCTCTCAATATGTCTACAGCACCCACACGTTCATGTGTCTCCTCTAGCAGGATTTGACCAAATTGTGAGAGACTTATAACTCCACTTGATCATCCACATAGTTTCACATAGTGAGATACATGGTTTCATAAAAACCATGTGACCTTACAAGCTTCTCCCGTTTTTGAGTTTTCAGTGCTCACTACTCTGGATACTCAATGAAACACCTATGACACCTCTCAGAATTTTAACAAAATATAAAAACAATAGATTTTAGTGTTCTGGATATCATATTTATATTCCAAATGTTATATTCCAAAATGGCGTGTCCACTAAGCAGAAAAATTCACACTCCTTTAGAAATTTCAACCACCACAAAATGAAGAGATGTTATAAGAAAAAAGTATGAGGATAAGGAAAAAATATAATAAAGCTATGAAAAAACATGGAGTTCTTCAGAATATAGTTCTAGTGAATTATATTCAAGAATAGGGGATGATCATGATAAATCCAATATGTGTTTTATGATAAACACATCATAGGTGTTGAATTTTGTTTTGAAATCTACTACTCCCTTTTCAAATATTTATGAGACTGAAAATAATGAATGAAATATTCCTAGTGAATAAATTTTTATATAATTTAAAATTATATAGGACACATTCAATGAGTTAAAAGATAAATAAAAAATTTAATAAAACTACATGCTCTTTCTACTCACATTAAAACTAAACTTACTATAGATAAGCGTAAAAATAATAAATTCCTAAAATAAAATAATGAGCTGAAGTTAGATAATGAAAACTTCATGAAATATCTCGATAAATTTACCAATGGAAGAAAAAAGCTTACCTAAATTATTATAAAGAAACATCTCCTAAATATATTATTGAAATATTATGTCATCCTAGAAATTGATGTATTATTAAAAATAAATTTATTCATAGATCTAGTTTTACAAATATTGTTACAAGTTTTTATTATACTAGATCTAACAAAGACTTTATTTATTA
This sequence comes from Viscum album, assembly GCA_963277665.1. Taxonomy (NCBI): domain Eukaryota; kingdom Viridiplantae; phylum Streptophyta; class Magnoliopsida; order Santalales; family Viscaceae; genus Viscum; species Viscum album. The sequence goes on along the minus strand of OY728137.1, from coordinate 451,735,654 downwards.
TATTCTAATATATACTTATAAGAAACCTATTAAGTGGTTATGCATTCATAAATATTTTATTACTAAAATTTATTGACCTAATAAAACATATATACCAAAGTCATTTTTGGTTTAAATATATTCTATAGGAAATATTTTTGAAGAGTTCCAACAAACACCTATGGTATCTGGATAGTGGATTCTCCCGAAATATGACTGGTAAATAATCATGTTGCAATAACCTGTTCAAGGTAGATGGTGGACATGTCACTTTTGATAATAATGTTAAAGGAGAGATAATTGGACTTGGTCTAATTTTTAATTCATCTAATATTTTAATTTACAATGTTTTATTTATATATGAATTGAAAAATAATTTGTCTATAATATATAAAATATGTGATGATGATTTTCATTATAAATTAAAAAAATGGATACACTATTTTTTATTCAAAAAATTATTTATTTTTTAATTATTTAAGAAATTAAAATATTTATGTTGTCAATTTAGATTCATTGTTTTCTCAAAAAAATACTCTATATGTTTCTTTCAAAAAGAATCTTGGATTTTGAATATGTGACTAGTCCATTAAAATATTCATTAACTTAGAAAGATAACTAGGAAAGGGTTAGTCTAGGATCTTCCTAAGCACTAATTATCATATCATAAATTCTGTAACCCATGTCAAAAAGGGAAATGGCGCAAAATCTCATTCAACTGAAAGAAATATGTTTCCACTTCTCAAACCCTAGAGGTGGTTCACATGTATTTGTTTACACCTTATATAGTTTATAGTTTAAATGGGAAGTATTATTCTTCTGTTTTAGTAGATTAATTTTATAGATACACTTGGGTATTACTTCTAACTCAAAAAAGTGAAGACTATACATATTTTTTAAGTATTCCAAACCTGAAAAAAAATAAGAGTGGAATTAGAATTAAGACTTTAAGAAGTGATCATAGACATGAGTTTGGAAATTAATATTTTGAATCATTATTCTCATAACATGGCTATAATAATCACTTTTCTACTCCTAGAACCCCATAGAATAATAGTGTAGTGGGAAGGAGAAATATAAACCTTTAAGAAATCACCCATACCCGGATTAATAACTATGATTTACCAATCTAGTTTTGGGAAGAATCTATGAATAAAGCTTGTAATATAATAAATTGAGTTTTAATTATACCTCTCATAAATATAAATCTATATGAATTATGGAATAGAAGAAAACCAAAGGTTAATTACTTTAGAGTTTTTGGTTGTAAAGTATTTATTCTCAATACAAAGGATAATCTTGAAAAAATCATCCAATAGTGATGGAGGTATTTTCCTTGGGTGTTCTATAACCAGTAAGTCATATACGGTGTTTAATAAAAAGAATAAAATTGTGGAAGAATCTATGCATGTTAAATTTGATGAAACTGGTCTACATGATCTTAAAACCTCTTTAAAAAATCTTCAGGATGATCTTTCTAGTCAATAATTAAATACTAAAACTACTGAAAAATCTATTAGAACTTTTGTAAATAACTCATCCAATTTTTATAAACAACCCAAGCCTAAACCAATAGAGGATAATGAAATATATGGCCCTTATTTTTCTAGAACCATTAGGACTCATATATTTTTGGAGCTGGTGGCCTAGAACAAACTACATTTTACTTTATGATAAAATTATATTCATGGATTTGAATATTAATAAATACTTTATCACCTCTTGATTATTCTTCTATATAAAAATTCATGTGATAATGTTTTAAAGATAACTGTTGCACTAAAGGGTCATAGTGGATCCATGGTATGATGAGAACCTGGAAGTGCCATAACATTATTCTTGAATATATATTCTATGGCCAGATGATATTATTTGAGGGACATAAATAATAAGGTATATTAGGGGTGAGGACTCATAAAACTTTGAGGCACCTTCTCATGGTGTGAACCCTTGGTAATATCCAGGAGGATATTATGATAACAAGACCCACCAGTTGGAAATCCACATTTCATAGTGTCATTGAATGTTCTTATCTGCGAATGTGTGTATTGGTCCTTAGACTTTAAGATTCATTTTAATGGGTATAAAATCTCACACACTTATATGAATTGATGAAAACTATAATTACACACTTTTCTTAGTGAGTTAGGATATGTTTGGTGTGTCATGATTAATATTGCATTAATAAATAACACAAGAAAGTATTTGTCCCTTTTGTTCATTAACAGATGTTGATATCTCATTCCCTTTGATAGAATTTATATAGAATAAATAAATCCATGTCCATGGTGAGGAATGGGAAAGTTCAATTCTGAGAAGTCAAAGAAATAATAATCGATCACATGGGTTGATGGAACTAATATGTAACCTTCTTGATCAGAGATATCGAGACAACGGGATTACATTACGTGGTAAGTGTTCGTATGAGGTGACACGTCATTGTGGCATTAACTTCTTACTCTATGGGTTCTATGGCTTGTTTCTAGACGCTAACCTTGGAATTTAGGCAGGCTCTGCCTAATACCACTAATAAAGAGTCCTAGATGGGAACACGCTAAGTGTATCCAAGTATCATTATAAAATATTCATTTAACAAGTTGAATAAAGATTATTCCCAGTTGTGGTTTAATAATTATTCAATTATTCCTAATCACATTTACTTAAACACTATTCATTCGAGAGAATATGTTATGGGTGAAATAATATATTTATTAGCAAGTAATGTAGTGATATTTATTTAAGAAATAAATCATAATTATTCAAGTTATAATAAATACGGTGGAGGAAATAAATAAAATGGAAAAAAGTACATGTCATGTATATTAATATACATGTCATGTAGTTTTTCTGGGGATTTATGAGAAATAATATTATTTATTTAATTAAATAATATTACGTGTAATTCATTGGGTGCATGTAAAGTTATAATAATAGTCAACTGTTATTATTAGACATGGGGTCTTACTAAGAATTAAGTGAAATTCATAAATGATTTCAGGTAATTAATTCGCTTTATTATTATAAGTAATAAAATCCCAGATACATTATTCTCATTATACCTAGAAATTTTTTTGGTTGTTCACAATGGATCTGGAAAAATCTCTCAAGACAAGAGATAATTTATTTCCTCCAAGAATGATCTAAAGTTATGTGAGAGATCCTCCTCCACCAGATCAAGGAGAGCACTTTGGAAGCTACTCTCAATGTGATCAAAGGTGGACAACACAAGAAAAGGCTCTTATGTACTATCACCCATAGATGCCTTCAGCAATGTCCAGAGATACGTGGAGCACGTTTGGATAATTTTTTAGAGGAAGCCTACACTTGGATTCTGTGATGAAATAGAGGATCACATCAGATCATGACCGATAACATCAACGAAGAAATAATTCCATCAAGGAAATTTTTGTCTTTTAATTAAATTAATTATAACCAACATATGATGATCATATCTATGGTTCAGGGACTCCCCTATTTTCTTTCGTTCTTCTTTTTATTCTGAAGATCTGGTGCTTTATCATCCTAACGGATCTCAGATTGATCATTTTTAACGGTAAAATTAATGTTGGGTACACCCATCCACACACTTCATCTGTTCCCATAACCTACAAGTGGTATCGGAGGGGTCATATCATTGATTATAATTATTTATCTTTTTTTTATGATTTTCACATTTAATTATTTAGTTACTTAAATTCATGTTAATCATTATGTAAATATAAATATCGATATTTATTTCTCCTCTTTCATTTCTCGTTCACCTCACAGATACAATATTTTTCTTCTAATTTTGATTAAAATAAAATAGAGGATCTCAATCATAGGTTCCAAAGGTTCCTGGTCATACAACACCAGAACACATGGTGTTTATTTGTTAGTATACGCTTTGTAGTCAAGGTTCAATGTATCGGGACTGGTCTGCCAAACCAAGTCGTGCGATTGGAGTTTTTATAAGTCTTAATGAATCTATGTGTTGACCAGGAATAGGTGACACACTATATCTAGATTACACACCATGTGGCCCACTAGAAATGAAATGTAGTCCTTTCAAGTTAGGTTTGGACCATGTACCCAATACACGACTTGCCCAGTCGGAGACCGTGTAATGCAGATACTACATGGCATGTGGCATACGAGACACGATGTGTACTCTGAAGATTTATAAAGTACATCTACATGTCGTATCTCTAGGTGTGTACTTTGAATGGATGGTGAATGATAGTACACACTGTGTATTAAGAACTACATTCCATGCACTCATCCAAATTATGCATATTTATTAAAATTTATTATTATATTATACAAACCCTTGAGACATGTACCATAGTATCGGTGTAATGTTGGGGCACAACATGTGATAGGTGTTATATATATGTGTGTTTAATTTAACATTTGTGTAATGTTCATTTATACTCATTGAGTAGTTATGAAAATTAATTCACTGGGTTTCCTCCAATGTACAAGTTGCATACAACGATAATTATAAATGAATTTATTTGTTTTAAATTATGATGGATGAGAATCTCAAGGAAATTCAGAAAAGGGTTAAAGATAAAATGATATATTAATTAAATATAATAATTAATTGATTTGAGCATGATTTATCTTAAATAAGAATGATTAAATAATTGAACTCTAGTTTTATTTTTTCATCAATATCATTGCATGTATGTATGATCATGATCCAGACCAGGACCTTTTATGTGGATGGTTTCATTTAATTAATTTATTTAAATTAATTTTTTTGGCATGTGAGCCTTATTCTAATTAATATGTAGGGCCAGCATACCCAAGGTTTATTTTATGTAAAACCCCATTTTACACCTCACCTTCATATGAGATAAAATCATTTGTAATGGATGGAGCTCCCAAGCTAGTGGAGGTGGCTCAAGTTAGGATCCAAGGCAAAACCAATCCAAGGAGACACAAAGGTAGATAGGTGGAAAGATGTAAACACGAACCCAAAAGGATCAAGGTTTTTTATCCCGTAGATTGTGGGTTAGTTTATAAACCTCTAGATAAACTAACAAATAGAACAAGATCATGATCATTACATTTATTTTATTTCTGTTAGTTTCATGGTTTATTTATTGTGGGTGTGTTTTCACGATCACACAATTAATGAATTAAACAAGCATACAAGATGGTACTAAAATAAGGTTGGCTTATGTGTAAATATTAGCATAGATATGGTTAATCACTTAAGTATATCCCACTTAATATTAAAAATAATGTAAGAAAGATAATAAAATTTAAATTTATGTATAAGGATAAAATCCCTCAATGAAATATTAAGTCGGTATAGCCTTCCATATTCTTGGTTAGAATCGAACCATAGTTAAAAGTGCTTGACCAACCCTAGTTGGGGTGATTTCAATTATTGTGGAATTCAAATTCAAGGTTTTTGGTTGACTTGACTTGGTTCACATCAAGGGATGAATGCCATGGTAGGACTTGGTGTAACCAAGAGGCAATGGTTGAGGAAATCCAAAATAAAAGGATTCCAGGATTGGGGAGTCCACTCATCAGATCAAGGAGCTACGAGTTAATGTTGTTGGTATTTGGAATGCCTAACTAAAACATTTCAAGTTTCTTTATCAACCCTAGTTGGGGTAATGTGAAGGGAAATATGGATCCTTGCCACTAGAATATTTAGGAAACAGAATATTCCAAATTCAATGGTGAGGGATATTGGAATTTGTTAAAATAGTAGGATACTAATAAGTATTAATTTGTCTCAGTTTTATTATGATAATGTTCTAAATCTTTGATCATCATAATTTATAGAAATGGAAATAAAAATGTCTTCAAAAATATCATTGCAAACCATAATATAGAAGAAAAAACTTCTCACCAGCACCAATTTCCTTGAGTAGTAGAGGCATTTACACAATATCCTATGGCACGAGAGGAAATTTCATATGATAGAGGAGCATGTTCCAGCTGCACTTGGAAAGGAGGTCAGTGATGAGGAAATATCTCTCTATATGAAATTTTTGGATTATTCCATAGATGTCCAATGTTTCATTCTATTAGTTATGCCTAATGATCTCTTAAAGCAACAAAAAAACATGGAATTGTATAGCATGATGTCTCACCTTAAGGATCTCTATCAAGGGAAGATGAGATAAGAGAGATAGGAGATCTCCAACACTTTTTTCACAACTAATCTTGCAGAGTCTGCACTAGATGGGCCTCATTTAGTCAAGATTATTGGCTAAATTGAATGCCTAGACATATTAGGGATTAAGTTCCTGGATGAGTTACATATATATATTATCCTATCATCACTTCCAAAGTCCTTCTCAAGATTTATTTTCAACTAAAATAGGAGAAATAATGAGAAGAATCTATTGGAACTTCTTACCTTGATTGTCCATGTAGATAAGGACATGGGGCATGACAAACTTGTAGTAATTATGGTGATAAGAAGAGGAAGGAGAAGGAAAAGGGGGAGAGGATTTATAAATAGTCTGAAGACCTCGAGAACCATCCCTTCAATAATGGGAAGATCCAGAGGTAGGGCAAGGAATAGGATGTGGTGTATTTTGCATGTGGAAAGCCAGGACACTAGAAGATTAACTGTACTCAGAAGCATAAGGATTCTAGATGTGTGTTCTTTATCGAGTGTAATATTTCCATTTATACACATTGGGTATTAGATATAGCTTGTGGGGAGTACATCTATATTCAAATGTAGGAACCAAGTAGATTTAGAAATATTTCTAGAGGAGAGGTGGATCTTCAAGCTGCCAATGGCGTGAGGTTGGTTGTGTTGGTATTGGAATTACCATATCTCGTTTCCAACTAGGATGCTTTTGGTTTTACATAAATATTATTATGTTCCTAGTGCTACTAAGAAGATAATTTCTATACTATGTTTGGATATGGATGGATTTATTTTCAGGTTTGGAAATAATTGGTGTTTCTTTTATAAGAACAATTTATGTTATAGAATGGAAAATTTAAATAATGGTTTTTATGTATAAAATTACAAAAACTAGGAGTTGGAAATCGATAACAAAACAAATTCACATGAATCATACAATATCCAGATGTGGCATCACCGTCTTGGTCTTGTAAATGAGAAACGCTTAACAAAGCTCTGACAAGATGGTTATTTAGACTCTAATGATCTAAAACCACTTGAAAGATTTCAAGCTTGTTTACAAGGTAAAATGACTAATTCTCCTTTTGGTGGATAGGGTGAAAGGTCCATAGAGCTTCTAGGATTGGTTCACATGGATGTGTGTGGACCATTTCCAATCTAAGCTATAGGTGGATATTCTTACTTCATTACTTTTTCTGAGGATTTGAGTAGATATGGCTATATCTACTTAATGAGGTATAAGTTAGAGAATTCAAGAATGAATTAGAGAATCATCTTGGTAATAAGATAAAGAAGCTTTGATCATGTCGAGGTGTAGAATATCTAAACCAAGAGTTCATTGACCTTTTATAGGATTCTGTGATTCTATCTCAACTCACTCCTCATTATAAACCACAGTGGAATAATCTTAGTGAAAGGAAGAACCGAACCTTGTTAGACATGGTGAGGTCAATGATGAGTCATGCAGATCTTCCATTATCCTTTTCGGGACATGTATTACAAACAGCAGCAGACACATTAAATCGAGTACCAACTAAGGAAGAAAATGGAATTCTGTTAAAGTTATGGAATGGAACAAAACTCATTTTTTCACACACACGTGTATGGGGATGTGTGGTATTTGTTAATGCCTTCTCAGGCAACAAAATAGCACCCTGAGGCACAAGGTTTATCTTTATAGGATATCCCAAGGGGAAAAATGATATTACACATATAACCCTTCATAAAATAAAGTGATTTTCACCAAGAAAGTTGTCTTTCTTGAGAGGGATAACATCCTCAAAAAGGATAGTGGGATCAATATTGACTTCGACTAAGTTGATTCTCAAGATACACAAGATTTGGTATAGGAACAAGTTCCACATGTACTCATGGAATAAGTTCTAGAATAAAAAGTACTATGTAGGATCTCAAGAGAGGTAATCGAACCATAGAGATTTAGTTTACTAGTCACCAGGGATAGTGAATCATTATTATAGGAAAATGATGAATCTCTGTCCTACAAGGAAGTAGTAGAGATCTCGGAAGATGCAAGATGGCTAGAAGCTATGAATTCTTAGATGGATTCAATGTATTAGAACCAAGTCCGGGTTCTAGTTGATGATCCAATTGATGCAGATCTTGTTGGATAAAAATTGGTATTCAAGAGAAATAAGGGCATAGAAGGTCAAGTTAGCACCTATAAAGCAAGGCTAGTGGCTAAAGGATTTAGATAGTGTCAAAGAATTGACTATGATGAAACCTTCATTCAAGTTTCCATGTTTAAATCCATATGAATAATACTTTCTATTGTAGCTTACCATGACTATGAGATTTGATAGATGGATGTAAAAACAGTATTCCTTAATGGGAACCTTCATGAAGATTTCTATATGACACAACCAGAAGGGTTTGTGACACCAGGTGAAGCCAAATGGGTTTTAAAGGTGCAAAAATCCATTTATGGATTAAAGAAAGCATCCAGGTCATGGAATATTCAATTTTATGAAGTCATAAAGGAATTTGGTTTCATTAAGAATGAATGTGAGCCACGTATTTATAATTGGTTTAATGGGAATGTGGTAATTATCCAGGTAGTATATGTTAACAACATATTACTTATTGGAAATGATATACCAGTCTTACAGTCAATTAAGGATTGGTTGAACAAGTGTTTCTCCCTAAAGGACTTAGGAGAAGCAGCCTACATTATGGAGATCAATATCATTAGTTATTGATCCAAGAGGCTGCTTGGGCTATGTTAGAGTACATATATTAACTAGAAACTAAAGATATTTTGTATGGAACAATCCATGAGGGGATTGGTTCGAGTATCACATGGACTACATCTTTCTATGAGAATGTGTCCTCAGATATAATAGGAGAAAATAGGATGAGTAAGATTCCATAAGCTTCGGTTATAGGATCCATCATATATGCCATGTTATGTACCATGCTTGATGTTGCCTATGCACAAATAATGGTATGAAGATATCAAGCAGATCCAGGAGAACAACATTAGACTACTATTAAGACTATGCTTAAGTATCTAAGAATAACTAAGGATGCATTCTTGGTGTATGGAGGATACAAAGAGTTTGTCATCATAGGGTATGTTGATGCTTGTTTTTAGATAGATCATAATGATCTGAAGTTGAAATCAGGGTATGTTTTCTATCTCAACGGAGAGATGGAATAATTCAAAGAAGACAGTTGTCACTGATTCTACAGCAAAGTACGAATATATAGAAGCTTATAATGCATCCAAGGAATCTGTCTGGATTTGGAATTTTTTCCAGGAGCTTGATCTGGTGCCTAGTAGTAGAGACCCTATCACATTGTATTGTGATAATATTGTAGTAGTGACTCTTGTAAAATAACCAAGGTCACATCAATAGACAAAGCACATTCTCCAAAAGTATCACCTCTTGAGGGATTTCTATCAAAGGGGTGAAGTTGTAGTGAGCAGAGTGTCCATGAAAGAAAACATGGAGGAACCCTTTACTAAAGGCTTATATTTGTAGAAGAATTAATATCACGTGAGATATAGTAAGTTAAAGTTTGTTATCAATTGGCTCTAGTCTAAGTGGGAGTCTGTTGGAGTTGGTGTCCTATAACCAACTAATTTTTACATTATGATAAGATTATATTCATGGGTTTGAATATTAATAAATAAATTATAACATCTTGATTGTTCTTCTACATAAAAATACATGTAATAATGTCATATGGATAGTCATTTCACTAAAGGGTCATAGCAGATCCCTGCTATGATGAGAACCCGGAAGTGCCATAACACTATTATTTAAAATATGTTCTATGGTCAAATGATGTTATTTGAGGGAAATAAATAATACAGGACATTAGGGGTGAGAACTCATAAAACTTTAAGGCTCCTTCTCATGGTGTGCGTCCTTAGTAATATTCAGGAGGATATTTTGAGAACAAGACCCGCCAATAGGAAATCCACATTTACCAGTGCTATTGGATGTTCCTATCTGCGGAAGTTTATATTGGTCCTTAGAATTTAATATTATTATTAATGGGTATCACAACTCATACAATTAGATTTATTGATGAAAACTATGACAACACACTATTCACAGTGAGGTAGGATATGTTGGGTAACTCACGAGAAATATTTCATTAATAGATAATGTGAGAAACGATTTATCCCTTCTGTTCCATAACAGAAGTTGAAATCTCAGGCCCTTTGATGGAATTTATATAGCCTAAATAAATACATATCCATGGTGAGGAATGGGAAATTTCAATTCTAGGAAGTCAAATAAAGAATAATCAAGAAGATGGGTTGATGGGACAAGCATGAAAACTACTTTTTCAGAGATATCGAGGCAATGGGATTATGTTACATGGTAAGCGTTCGTTTGATGTGACACATCATTGAGGTGTTAAAATATTTCTCTATGGGAACCTTAGCATGTTACTAGATGCTAACCATGGAATTTAGGCAGCATCCACCTAATTCAATTGATAAATAGGCCTAGAGGGTCACACACTAAGTATATCCAAGTATCTCAGTTAAATATTAATTTTACAAGTTGAATAAATATTATTCCTGATTGGGGTTTAATAATTATTCCAGGATTCCTAATCACATTTATTTCAACACTAGTTATTTGAGATAATATATCGTGGGAGAAAAAATATATTTATTAGTGAGTAATAAAGTGATATTTATTTAAGAAATAAATAGTCCTTATTCAAGGTCTAATAAATGTGGTGGTGGAAATAATGAAAATAGAAAAGAAAAAAATGTAAACACTGTGTATATTAATATACATGATGTGTAGTTTTTTTTGGGATTTGTGATAAATAATATTATATATTTAGTTAAATAATATTAGATGTAATTCGTTGGGTGCATGTCAAGTGATAATAATAGTCAACTATTATTATTATACATTAGGTCTTACTAATAATTAAATGAAATGAATAAATGCTTTCAGGTAATTAATTCATTTTATTAATCTATGTAATAAAATCCCAATTACATTATTCTCATTAGACCAAGAAATTATTTGTGGTTGTGCACAATAAATATGGAAAAAACTCTCAAGTCAAGAGAGAATCCCTTTCCTCTAAGAACACTCTCAAGTTATGAGAGATATCCTCCTCCACCGGATCAAGGAGAGCGCTTTAGAAGCTACTCCCAAGGCGATTGAAGGCGGACATCACAAGAGAAGGCTCTTCCATTCTACCACCTAGAGATTCCTTCGACGACATCCATAGATACGTGGAGCACATGTGGATCACCACTAGGGGAATCATACACATGGCTTATGCAATGAAATGATGGATCACATTGGATTGTGACTGGAAAAATCAATGGAGAGAGAATTCCTTTAAGCTAATTCTTTTATTTTAATTAAATTAATTATGACCAATATTTTATTATCCTATCTATGGTTCCCAGAATCCCCTATTTTCTTTAGTTCTTAGTTCTATTCTAAAGATATGATGTTTTATCATTAAGATGGATCTTGTATTGATCATTGTTAACAGTAAAATTAAAGTTTGGTACACCCATCCACGAGCTTCCACTACGCTCAAAACCTACTTAGATGTCATACCTTAAATGTTGTATTTGGATACCTAGAGAGAAAAACACAAATTAGATCTTATCTTAGAAATTAGGATGAAAATCAAGCATTCTTTTCAAATATTGAACCATAGAACGTCAATAATGTAATTAATGATGATTTATTGGTAATGGAAATTTAGGATGAACTTAATCAATTTGAAATAAACAATGTCTGGGAACTAGTGGATATTCCTAAAGACTACCCAACTATTGGAACTAATTGGTTGTTTAAAAACAAGGTTGGTGAGACAAGAATAATAATTTGAAACAAAGATAGATTGTTTTCACAAGTATATAGTCAAGGGGAAGGCAATGACTTTGAAGAAACATTTGGAATAGTAGCTAGACTTGGAGCCCTTATGATTTTTATTTCCTATGCAACAAATTTGAATTTCAAACAACATCAAATGGTTGTCAAGTGATAATTCTAAAATTTTCATACTGTTGAGGATGTTTTTATTTAACAACCCCTTGGATTTAAATATACTCATTTTAAAAAACATGTTTTTAAATTAATTATATATTTATAAGGTTTAAAAAAAGATCCAAGATGTTGGCATGATAGGCTCATCTCTTTTCAAATTACCAAAGGTTTTACGGATGATATAGCTTACCCTAGTTTTTTATTAAAATGATTTCGAGGGATTTTTTAGTTGTAAAAATTTATATTTAGGATATAATTTTTGGATCTTCAACAAATACTTTGTGTACTAAATTTCCCAAAATGATGAAAATTGAATTTGAAATGATTTTAATGGGTGAATTAAAAAAAATTCTTTCCTTTCAAATATTTCAAAATAAAAGGAATTATTTTAAATAAAATAAATTAAAGAAAATATGTTATAAAACCTTCTGGTATGGATAATACTAAAGGTAGTGATACTCCAATGATAATTCAATGCAATTTGGATCTTAATGAAACTATGAAATAAATTAATCAAACAACTTACCAAGGTATGATTGGAATCTTACTATACTTAAGTACTAGTAATATAGGTATTATGTTTAGTGTATATATGTGTGTTAATTTAAATAAGACTCAATAGAATCACATTTATTAGTTGTGAAAATAATTTTCAAATACTGCATAAATACATCAAAAATAGGATTATTTTACTTCAGAGGGAAATCATTTGATTTAGTTATTTATTCAAATGGATGTTTTGATGGTTGTAATCTAGATAGAAAAGTAACTTCTGGAAAATATCACTTTTTGGGAAAGTCTCTAGTATCATAGTGTAGTAAGAAGGAGAAATCCGTGGTATTATCCACTTCTAAAGCTGCATATATAACAACAATTAGTTTTTGTGGACAGATTATGTGGATGAACCACACATTTCTAGACTATGGATTTCAATTCATACACATTCCTATAAATTGTGATATTAAAAGTGAGATAAATATTTATAAAAATTATATATATAATTCTATAATAAATCATATTGATATAACACATCGCTTTCTGAGATATCATTACCAAAAAGGTGATATAACTCTTGAATTCATGGGTACTGAACTTAATCTAGCTGAAATATTTACAAAACCTTTGAATATTGTAAGAACTAACTATATCAAACATGAATTGAAATGATAAATTATGTTTAAATTTTTAGTTATTAATTTTAATTTTAAAATGTTTTAACTTATGTTTTCAAAGTTTTCCTGGATATGAAATTGAAGTATAATTCACATGGTCAGTAAGATGACCATGAGTTTTTTTAATCAAACAGTAATAATGCATATTGTGAACACTCATTTAGATATTTTATATACTCACATGGTCACTATCCTTACCATGAATATATTTTTATATTGTCAGTATGTACTTATCATAATTTTTTTGGTATTATGGTTAGAACACTTACCATAAGTTGTGGTTAGCATGAAAACCATACTTATGATATTTACAGATCTATGGTAATAATACTCACCATGTCCTTTTTTACATTTATTTTTTTGTGTAAATATTTTTTGAAAATATTTCCTTTAGTTTATTAATATATTAACCCCTAAAATATTTAAAATAAAATTTGAATCTGAACCTAAATTGGTAGTTGCATTTTCCAATAGATCTCCTTTATCCTTTTAGGATATTTTGAGCATATAATTTTCTATTATCTCTAAACTCTATCTCTCTCATCTAAAACCACTCTAATTTACCTCCCATTATCGAACCGTTATAGATATTCAATCAAATCAGAATGTTGATGATGAAAAGTATATTAAAAACCACATTTCTTGTCCAGTTTCCTCCTTCAATGAAGTTTGAGAAGTCAAAATCCAACTCAATTTATTCAATAAATTTGAATAATATTAATCTTGTTAATCATCTAGTTTCATCATAGAAAGAATTCGACACTCAATGGATGAAGTCGATTTGATCATTAGTTTGGAATGTGATTCAAAAACAAGGATGAGATGAATGGTTTAAGAAAAATGGTAATTCCTTCTATCTGAATCATATTAAAGATTTTTATGTGAACCTTGAGTTCAGTCTAGGGGAAGAGGGGGATAAAGTAAAATCAAGAATAAATGGTGATTTTTTTAAATTCTTGTTGAAGTGCTAGGAAAATTTTTTGTCTATACCGCACAGTGGAGAGTATGAATATTATAAAAGTTAATATTCTATTAATCATCTATACTTTGAGTTTGAGAATTCCTTTTACAATCTCACTAAGAATATAACTCCCAGAAAACTCACTATTTTTTATGTGAGTGGTGAGTGTTGGATCCTAGTTAAGTTTATTTAACAAGTAATTTGTCTAAGAAAATGAGAATTTAGTATTTTGAGGCATTGAGATTTATTTTTCCTATTTTTAATTAATAATTGTGTTCATATTAATCTATTTTTATTTTTTATAAGGAATGTGGTTGATCTATTAAATTCATATTTAAGGTTTTGTTCCTTACCATATCCTAAGTTAATTTCTTCTTTGGTATAGTAGAAAGGACTTGTTACTCTAGAAGAAGATAAAATAACTACTTCTAATATATTTTTTCCTACTAAAAATATTTATAAGTAAATAAATTTAAAAGGAGTACTTGGAAAAAATAATGGGTGGATGAAATAGATAAATTATATAAAAAATTTAATCCATCCAAGTATCTAGTTAGACCAAGGGATCTTGATGATCCAGGTCTTGAACCAGATGAAGTTGTAGAGTAATCTATTGATATCTTTTCTCCTACTGAAGAAAAGGATGAAGTAGATAATGAAGAACAATTTGTTGAATAAGTATAATGTGAAGAAGAATAATAAATGGAGGTTGTTTATCTTAATAAAGAAGCTCAGTTAGCTTATGATGATGATCCATAATGGGATAAAGTAGTTTGATCTAATGAAGATATGTATAGCTCAGAAGGATATCCTTTTATTGGGAGTACCCCTAGAAAACCTATATCAAATGCACCTTCTCAGGGGGAGAAATATCATATATATTTTGAATTAGTCTCTGAATATCCTGGTTTAGATGATGATCATGGAAGCATTCCACTTTGACATGGTGGACCTTCCACTCATTCTATTCAAAGAACCTTAGAAGAATATTGGATTTCTAAATTTGATATTTTTGAGAGAATTTAAACCTATCATTTTTTTTATCATGAGAATTTTTTTGAAGATTCTGTTAATGATGATGTTTAAGTTTTTATTATAGTTAGGATCAAACTATGATAGATGGTTATATGAAGGATTTATATGGGGTAGATGATATGAATTTAACTAGTGATCAATATTATTTTTCTCCTCCACCCTTTATTCCATCATCTTCATATGTCACTAAAGATTACTTGGTCAGGTTTAAATCAGATATATTAGAGATACTCAAACATACATTTGATAATTTTTAAAACTCTTTAAACAATGTGTGATAAGAGGATATTTCAGAAGTTGTTTCCTTGGTCATCAGTCATCCCAAACCTAGATTTAATTTCAAAATAGAGATGATTCAAAATGAAATTAATGATATGATAGATCATAAGGGTTTTCTTAAAGATGATCTATCAGATATGATGATCTAGTTAGATCATATATTCATGAATTTTGTGTTTCTTCTGATTTGTGTGTCTTCAACTTCTCCAGTGGATGAAGACAAATCAAATAGTCCATTCAAGATGAGATGAAAGTTTTGTTGGAAGAATTCAAAAACACTCATGAAGATATGTATGATAGGTTTAAAAACCCATGATACTTAGACCCTCACTTTAGTTTGTGAGGATTCTAAACAAGCTAGTCAGCTAGAGAAACATGGTGGATTGATATATAGATGTATATGTATATTGGATGGAACAATACAAGAGGGGATTGAATTGTAGGTTTAAAAACTTTGTGTTTAAAAACATAAGAAATTAGTTTAAATGATATTAAACTAATACAATTCACAAAAAATACAATTAACCACAATTGACTTGGATATAAAGGTATGATATGATGTAATACTATAAGAAAAGTAAATCAATTGTATTCAAAATTAATACAATAATCTGAGTAATACAATTGTAAAATATTCTACCATAAAGCATATAGAATCAATTGATACAATATGTAACAGTATAATTGTAATTGAAACAATTACAAATTAATATGAAATGAAGAAAGGAAACAAAATAATTCCATTTCTAATACAATCAGCAGCGGAAATGTAAAAGTATTACAATTATTTTATCCCAATAAGAAGGATATACTTTCACCTAGGATAAGAGGTATTGTCTTACCACCACCTTGGTAAGCCCTGGATACGATGATTGGTACGTCTATCTTGTTATCCCTGCAAGCCCTCGATATGATGATCAGTACGTCTATCTTGCTATCCCTGCAAACCCTCGATTTTGCAAGTAATC
This sequence comes from Viscum album, assembly GCA_963277665.1. Lineage (NCBI taxonomy): Eukaryota > Viridiplantae > Streptophyta > Magnoliopsida > Santalales > Viscaceae > Viscum > Viscum album. Next base: position 451,719,143 of record OY728137.1, on the reverse strand, counting down.
AGAACCTCTGTCTTTCAAACACTTGAAAGCCCTCGATACGAAGATTGTTAGGTCTGTCTGCCTATCCTCAGTAGCCCTCAATCATTATCACCTGATCGGTCACACAAATCAAAAAAAAAACACTTATTGAAATACAAAAACTAATAATGAGTTGTTCACATTTTGTAATTTCAATACATTCACACGAATCAAGAGAGAAGTCACAGCATCTATCTCTAGAACTTGATAGAAGCAATAAATGATCAAAATATCTCAGTTATTATTCTCAGCTTCAAATGACCTCCTATTTATAGGCCTCAGGTTCCAACAGTCATATTTCTCTAGAAAACACGGAAGGACATGGACACCTGGCATTATAACGGTCATATTGAAACAGAAAACACGACATATTTTTGATTAGTTTATAAATAACTCCAGGACATTGTTTTGGTTGAAACCAAATATATATGAAAATGAAAATCATGAGTACGATTGATACAAAACATGTGTTTTGATAAAGGATAAAAAAATCATGTGATAAAAGTAAAATATGAGTACTATTGGTATTACTTAGTGTAATGTATTGATATGATGCACAAAAGTCAGTATGATTGATAGGGTCAGTACGATTGAAAGATTCAGTACGATTGAAAGAGTTAGTACAATAAACATAGTCAGTATGATAAACATAGTCAGTGCGATAAACATAGTCAGTACGGTAAACATAGTTAGTTTGATAAACATGGTTAGTACGATAAACATGTTCAATATGATAAACATGGATAGTACGATAAACATGGTCAGAATAGATTTGTGATTTCCACAACAAGGCATAAAAGTCAAAAGAGAACTTTTGACTCAACAATCTTCCCCTTTTTGGAAAGCACAAAACATTAAGAAAAAACAAAAAGAAATACTTATCTCCCCCTAAGTTATTGAAAACTCTTCTGAATATAAAATCTAATACAACTAACTCTCCCTTAGGTATGTACTTTTCTAAGGATTGTATTCATAAATTTTTCTTGATTTAGAAGTATTTGATTAAAACACTCTTCCCCTTATAAAAAATTCTCCCCCTTATAAAACATTCTCCCGCTTTGTGATTTACGAAAAGAATGGGGTAATATTGAGTTCCCTGAAAAAGTTAGAGAAAAGAAATGCAAGGAAATAGAAAAGAGAATATGAACCTCATTGAGATAAAAAAAGTATATATAATTCTAAAAGTGAATAAACATACAAAAAACATTCATTTGTTTTCTCTTTATTTTTCTTTCTTGATTAGCTCATGAAGAAAAAATTTCATCTTCTTGATTTATTTCATGTATTCAGAGATAGAATCACCCTGTGATTTGAGAAGCTCTTGTTGATCAGCAAAAAGTTGATCCTGATTCTTGATATTCTCTTCTTGGACTCTGATTACTTCTTCAAGAGTATCAATTCTGTCTTGCAGATTCTTATTGTCTTTAGATAATGCAGAATTTTTCTTCTTCAATAGAACTATTTCATCATTGAAAGATGAAACCTTCGGAAACTCTGACTGGAAAGCATTCATTATCTCTTGAATCTCTTTTATTAAAGGGATATCGGCTCCATGAGTTTTTGAAATCTGATTTATCCTTTCAATGGTTTCTTTGTCAAGCTAATTGAAAGCAATATCAAGATCTTTTGAAAGCCCCCTTAAGTCTTCAATTGATATTTCATGATCATTCACTAAGCTTTCTGTTTTGTTTGACCACTTAGTCATCATATTGCAAGCCTTCTTATGAGAAGCTAAACTTTTAGATAGTACTTTTAAATTGGATTCAATTGACAATACTCTCTTTATATATTCTCTTATAGAACCAAAATTCTTCCTTTTATTGTCAATGATGAAATCAATTTTCCCTTCAAGTATAGGAAAATAAGGAATATTATCATCAATTCTCCTCAAAACATGAACAATGTAATCACTATTCTTGAGAGAAATCATGCGTTCTGAATCAGTATCCTCATCACATGAATCTAGTTCATTTGATCGGCTTGAGTATTCAATTGGTTGTTTTCCTTTTACTGTTTCTTCTTTCTTTCTTTATTCTTCCACTTTATCACTAATAATAATTACTTTTTCGGTATGAGAAGATTGAGAACCTTGCTTTACTTCAGAAGGAATTCTATCTGGAGTTTCAAGAGACTCATCTAGTGATTTATTGGCATGAGGAACCTGTTGAATACCTTCACTTAGCTTTTGAAAAGATTCTTCTCTACTCTTTTTTGAACTCTGAAGAAATTCCAAAAGAAAATCTTCTTCCTCTTCTTCAACTTCCTGTACTTTTTTCAAAAAAAAATTTCCTTTCTCTTTCTCTAGAAGACTCTGTACAATAGGTTCTTGATGCACTTCTTCTGTTAGTTGAGCACTAGCCTCCTCAACCATTTTCATGATCTTAGAAACATCAAATTCTTGATCATTCCATTTTAAAAGAGTCTTCTTTTTCTTCTTAGCCTGAAGAGTATCCTCTACCCTTATCCTCTCAGCTAAATCTTCAGCTAGATCATGGCCAAACTTAGGATCGCTTTATTTTATTTGTTCTCTATCTTTCCTCCACTTAGCCACAACCTCCTTTCTATATTTTGTTTTCTTCTTTTGTTTAGTACTAGTTTGTGGATATGATTTCTAAGGAGGAATATTTGGTAAAGATTCAACTGGCAGAGGTGTCGATTGATTTGGTGATGATTGATTTTGTGCCGATTCAGCTTCTACATCTTTAACAAAAAGCTTTGAATTCTGATCAAAACCTACATAAAACTTCTTCAACTTTTACTTACTTATCTAATAAGGCTTCAGTTCTTTCAATTGCCCTTTCAAAGGGATATTACATAACTTTAAACTCTCAAGAATGAACTTTGTAAAAATATAGGGATACATAATCAAATGAGACTTGATCACTCCTGATTTGACATTCTTGATTGCTTCAAAAAGGTATCACATGAGATTTACTTTTCTTATGTTTACAAGGTAGTCTAGCATAAGGATATCAGAAAATTTAAGAGTTTCTTTGTCCCCTTTCCTTGGGATAAGAAAACCTTGCATACAAAGCACCACAAATCTATTATCTGGAGATAAATGTGATACATTTCTCTTCTCTTCATGGATGAGAAATAATGATTTTTCAGCACTTTCTTTATTGAACATACCAACTTCCTCTGGTAGTTTATGAGATGGACAAAAAAATCATCTTCTGTTGAGACATTGAGAATGTGGGCTGCTTATTTCACAAACATTAAGATTTTTCTATCATACAAATCATATTTGATCATCATATTTTTGTCAAAAGACATCGTTTTGTTGAATTGACTAACTTATTCAACAAGGATTGGATCTTGAGATACGGTTTTCTTAACCAAAAGATGTTCCCAGCCTTGAAACAAAATAATCCCGTTGATTGTTGAATCATATGTGTCAAAGAAATACCAAGAAACTAACCTTTCTCTGAAGAAGTATTTCTCTGAAAACATTTTTGAAGACATTTCGGCAGGTGTGTTGGTAGACGACTGAGACATAAAGATGAGACCAAGAGAAGATTTTACGGAGTCTTAAGACAAAGGGGAAGAGCTTCACTAAGAAATCTGAAAACCAGTGTGGGTTTAGGGAGGGTAGGGCTCTATTTATAGGTGAAAAAAATGAACATTGAACTTCTACGGTTGAGATTAGAAGATATGTAAATCAACGGATAGGATTTAAAGGGTTTTTTTCTAAAATGAGAAACAATAAAAAGAAAGAAAAACAATACAAAGTAATGACAGAATGTACCTGTTAGAGATTCAATGGATATTGTTGGTTTGATAGTATTAACATAGTGTAATACAATAGAAAAAAGAAAATACAAGCGTACGAGGAAAAAGAATACAATCGGTTGTGAGACTAATGGAAAACAAATTCATTACCATAGGTTTTCAAGCCGATGGAAAACAAAGTCATTTCCCAAGGTTGTCAGGACGATGGAAAACAAAGTCGTTACCAAAGTTTATCTATCTAATGGAAAACAAAGTCATTACCATAGGTTGTCAAGATGATGGAAAACAAAGTTGTTACCATAGGTTAACGTGCCGATGGAAAACAACATCATTACCATAGGTTATCAAGCCGATGGAAAAAAAATAATTACCATAGGTTTTCAAGCTGATGGAAAACAATGTCCTTACCATTGGTTGTCAAGATGATGGAAAACAAAGTCATTACTATAGGTTGTCAAGCCGGTGGAAAACAAAGTCATTAGCATAGGTTTTCAAGCCGATGGAAAACAAAGTCATTACCATAAGTTGATGTGCTGATGGAAAAAAATCAATACAGTAATTAGGAAAACAAGATGAAAAACAAAAAAAAAATAAAATAGCAAACCAAAAGAATGAACAGATAAAGAAGTCCATAAGAAAAAGTTATGAAATACATAAAGTAAAAAAATATTCTCCCTATTTTAAGAGGAGTTTAATGTAAGGTGAATTGTAAAATATGAAGTAGATATGAATGGTTATTTTAATATAATAATTCCTAGCTTCTATTTTATAAACTCAAATCTATCAGAAGGTAATTGTTTTGTAAAAATTTCAATAAGTGGTTCTTGTGTTTCGATGAATTGTAAAATAATATATCCTTTTAGTTTGTGATCCCTAAGAAAGTGATGCCTAATATCTATGTGTTTTGCATGAGAGTGATGTGTTGGGTTTTTACTAAGAGCTATGGAATAAGTATTATAACATATAATTTGAGTTTTGGAAAAACTCAATCCATATTTAGTGAGTGTGTGTTGCATCCATAACACTTGAGCACAACAAATTCTAGCTGCTACATATTCAGCTTCAGTAATGGAAAGTGCTACTGAGTGTTGTTTCTTGCAGGACCAAGAAACAAAGGAATATCTTAAGAAATGACATGTTCTATATGTACTCTTTCTATCCATTATACAACCACCAAACTCAGCATCTGAAAAACTTTTTAAAACAAAATCATTTCCAGAAGAATAAAAAAGACCTAAATCCAGAGTTCCTTTTTTATACCGAAAGATTATTTTCACAGCATTTAAATGATACTCTTTTGGGTTTAATTGGTATCTTCCACATAAGCATACGGAAAACATTAATTTAGTTTGACTAGTAGTCAAGTATAAAAAACCTCCTATCATACCTCTAAAAGTTGATTGATCTACTAGTAATCAAGTTTCATCAAGATCAAGTGTATATGAGGTACCAATTGGAGTGTTAATACTTTTGGTATTGTCAAATCCATAATTTTTGAGTAAGTATTTGATATAATTATGTTGGGATATATAATTTCCTTATGGTTTTTGTGAAATTTGGAAACCTAAAAAGAATGTTAACTCACCCATCATACTCATTTCAAACTCAGATTTCATTAAATTCACAAAAGAATCAGTTAAAGACTGCTGAGTTGATCCAAATATGATGTCATCAATATAAATTTGAACAATAAAAACATTTTAATTTTCCATTTTTATAAAAAAGGGTTGGATCCATTGTACCTTTTTCATAATTGTTTTGTAAAATAAATCCTCTAAGTCTATCAAACCATGCTCTAGGGGATTGTTTAAGGCCATATAAAGCTTTGGTAAGTTTAGAAACATGATTAGGATATTTTGAGTCTATAAAACTAGGGGTTGTTCAAAAAAACTTCTTCTTGAACAAAACCATTTAAAAAGGCACATTTTACATCCATTTGAAATAATTTGAAATTAAAGTGTGATACAAAGGCTAATAGAATACGAATAAATTCAAGTCTAGCTATTGGAGAATATGTTTCTTCATATTCTATTACCTCTTGTTGATTATAGCCCTTAGAAAAAAGTCTTCCTTAATTTCTTAAAATGATTCCATTTTCATCACATTTATTTCTGAAAACCCATTCTACACCAATTACAGTTGTTTCTTTAGGTCTTTCAACTAAAGTCTAGACTTGATTCCTTTAAAATTCATTTAGTTCATCTTGCATTGCTTTAATCCAATATTCATCACCTAAGGCCTCACTTGGATTTTTAGGTTCGAATTGGGAAAGAAAATCAAGATGTTATCTTTCATTTCTAAATGAATTCTTGGTTCTTACAGGTTGACTTACATCACCAATGATTTTATCACTGGGATAATTCCTAAGAAGCAATTGATTTTGGTTTTGTAAGACCTGTTCATCAACAAATGGTAGAAAATATTCTGGGGTAAGAGTTTCAGAAACACTTTCTTGAACATTTACCTTATCAGAATAATCCTCTAATAAAGGTTGATAATCCGTTTTTGAAAACACATCTGAAGATGTAGGTTGGGGTTGTTTGAAAACAAAAGGATTAGTTTCATCAAATTTAATATGCACTGTTTCTTTAACAGTGAAAGTATTTTTATTGAAAACTCTATAAGCCTTATAAGTTGTAGAATATCCTAGAAAAATTCCTTCATAATATTTTGGTGTGAATTTTCATAGATTATCTTTAGTATTCGTAATAAATACTATTCATCCAAAAACATTGAAGTATGAAACTATAGGTTTTCATCTAGTCCACAATTCATAAGGTGTTTCATTAAGAAAACGTCTATTTAAAACACGATTTATAGTATAACAAGCAGTACTGACAGATTCAGCCTAAAAGTGCTTAGCAATTGAGTATTCACTCAACATGGTTCTTGTCATTTCCTAAAGAATGTGATTTCTTCTCTCAAAAACACCATTTTTATGAGGAGTTCTTGGAGCTGAAAAATTGTGAGTAATACCTTTCTTACAACAAAAAGTTTCAAAATATGAATTTTGAAACTCTCCACCATGATCACTATAAATAGTTATCAATGGTAGGTTTTTAACATTTTTAACTTGGGCTCTGAAAACTTTGAAATAGAAAACGGTTTCAGATTTCTTTGTAAAAAAATAAACCCATGTAAATCTAGTAAATTCATAAACTAAAACAAATACATAGTATTTTCCTCCAATGATTCCAGTTTGTGAAGCACCAAAAATATCCATGTGCACTAGCTGTAATGCTTTGGAATTTGAAACTTCATTGATTGATTTAAAGCTAGTTTTATGTTACTTGAAAAATTAACAAGGATCACAAACCTTTGAGGAATCATATCTAAGATCTGGTATATCCTTTACAATTATTTTCTTTGAAAGTTTACAAAGGTTTCTTAGGTTATAGTGTCCTAGTCTTCTATATCATAGCCATGATTGGTCTTCTATTGAACTTAATCAAGGTAAATTTTGGCTCCTAAGGTCTTCTAAGTTAATAGTGTAAACATTCTCTTGCCTATGGGTTGATATAATGAATCCATCCTTGGAAATTTGAACTAAGCATTTATCATTTCTAAAATTCACAAGGTATCGTTCATCTCATAATTGACTTATGCTGATGAGATTGTGCTTAAGAACTTTGACAAACAAAACATTTGAAATAAGAAATTTTCCAAGAAAAATAACATTACCTATTCCAACAATCTTTCCTTGAGAATTATCTCCAAAGGTAACTTTTCCACCTTTTGTATTGATACTATTTTCAATGAAATATTTGTTTCTGGTCATGTGTAGAGAACAACCAATATCCATGTACCAAATATTCTTGTTGGTACACTTCTTATTTTCTTGAAAAAGAAATAATTAGTTTTTCAGAATCCAAACTTGTTTGGATCCAGAAGGGTTAGATAAAAGAATTTTTGGAATCCACAATTTTTTTGCAAAATGAGCTTTATGAAATCCTAAAGACTGAGTTCTATTAAGAGAAAAATTTCTTTTCCAGTGTCCACCACATTGACACTTAGTACAAAAATGGGTACTTTTAGGAACAAAATAGTTATTACTAAAAACCATTTTATAATGAGTATAACCAAAACCAGAACTATTCCATAAAGGTTGAATTTGAGAATAAATTTTTTCAAGGTTTTCCTTGCCATATGTAAAGTTTGACAAATATTTCTTTAAGGAAAAAATTTATGACATTAGTTTTAAAACTAAGTTTTTATCCTTGAAAACATTATTTTTGGAACTAGAGTGATTCTCTAAAAAAAATTAGTAATTTCATTTTCAAGATCCTTAGAAAGTTTATCCTAATCAGAATTGACTTTCTCAAGGGTTTTTAAAATACTTTCAAAATCAGAAGTTTTCATATCAAGATCATTTGAAAGATCTGATACTTCTTTGGTTAAAATAGAAATTTTAGAATTTTCCTTGTAAAGCTTTTTCATGAGTTTATAATTTTCATTCTCAAGTAGTTTAACAAACCTAGACACTTACTCATAAGAAGGTAATGTATAAACTTCTGATGATGAAGACTCATCATTTGAATATTCATAATATTTATTATCATTAAAATTTGAATTCAAGGATACATTTATAATAGCTTCATCATTGTGTATCTTATCCATGAAACAATGATCTTCAATTGGTAGTCTAGCTATAAGTCCAATATTCCTTTGTCCTGAAGATTCATATTCTGAAGAATCATCTGATGAATCACCACCACTTTCACTCCAAGTATCATTTTCCTTCAATACTTTCTTTGTCTTTGTCTTTTAATACTTTTTCTTATTCCTTTCAGAATGTTTCTCCTTTCTATCTTTTCACTTCAGTAAAGGACAATCAGGTCTTATATGACCTACTTTCTTGCATTCATAACAAGTTACCTCTGAATATTTCTTATAATTTTATATATTTATTTTTGAATCTGTATTGGAAGTATTTATTTCCCACAATCTTGTTCATCCTTCGAGTAATATTGGCTAACTCATTATCTTAATGATCACAATCACTTGATTATAACATAACAAATTTATATGATTTGGATCTTGTTATCCTTTCAGGTGTTTTGTATTTAGATGTAATATTAAAAGCTACACTTCCATTTCCTTTTTTCTTCTTATTGAAATCAGCATCTCTCTTCATTCTTGTCTCATGTGGTAGAAGATTTCCAAAGAGTTCATCAAGAGTAATCTGAGAAAATTTTTTGTTTTCATCAATAGCTGTCCTTTTTTACTCCCATTCGTTTGGAATTATATCAATAATTTTGTCTATAAGAGCTTCATCATCAAGTCCTTTTTCTCCCATAGATTGTAAACTATTGACAATTTTCATAAATCTTTGTTTCACTTAACATACTGGCTCTCCATAAGGAAAAAGAAATCCATGATACTCTGCTCGAAGCATTTCTCTTCTTGTTTCTATAACTTTAGATGTACCAAAATGTGTGACTTCCAATTTCTTCCAAATACAGTTGGCTACTTCACAAGATGATATCTGGCTGTATTTTTTCTTCTTCATAGAGCATAGAAAAGTATTTTATATCATGTAATTCAGTTGATATTCTTGATTTTCTTGATTAGTGAAAGTACTGACTTCTTTTTCAGGGATTTTGTAACCTCTAGTAAGCATAATCAAATTGTCTACACCAGTATTGATAACAAATGTCTTCATTCAATCTCTCTAGTACTCATAATCATTCCCATCAAACATAGGTGGTCTAGTTGGATTTATATTGTCATTTGATCCAATATTCATCCCTACCATCTAATAAAACAAAATCTTTTCCACTCCACACGTTAGTGCAGTAAGTAGTTGAAACAGAAATTTTTAATAAAAACACTATTGTACTTCAAAAATAAATAGAGAATGTAATACAAATCATTGGAAACCTCCTATGATACCAATTTTTGGATTGATATATAGATGTATATGTATATTAGATAGAACAATAAAAGAGAGGGTGAATTGTAGGTTTAAAAACTTTGTGTTTAAAAACATAAGAAATTAGTTTAAATGATCTTAAACTAATACAATTCAAAACAAATACAATTAACCACAATTGACATGGATATAAAGGTATGGTATGATGTGATACTAAAAGAAAAGTAAATCAATTGTATTCAAAATGAATACAATAATCAGAGTAATACAATAGTGAAAGATTCTACCATAAAGCATATAGAATCTATTGATACAATATGTAACAGTACAATTATAATTGAAAAAATTACAAATGAATATCAAATGAAGAAAGGGAACAAAACAATTCCCTTTCTAAAACAATTAGTAGCGGAAATGTAAAAGTATTAAAATTCTTTTATCCCAAAGAGAATGGTATCCTTTCACCTAAGATAAGAGGTCATGTCTTACCACCACCTTAGTAAGCCCTCGATACGATGATTGGTATGTCTGCCTTGATATCCCCGCAAACCATCGATACGATGATCGGTACATCTGTCTGGATATCCCTGAAATCCCTCGATATGATGATCGGTACGTCTGTCTTACTATCCCTTCAAGCGCTAGATTTTTTAGGTAATAGGTACCTCTGTCTTTCAAACACTTGAAATCCCTCGATATGAAGATCGGCAGGTCTGTCTGCCTATCCTCAATAGCCCTCGATCGTTATCACCTGATCAGTGGCACAAAGAAAAACAAACCACTTATTGAAATACAAAAAATAAGAAAGAACCGTTCAAATTTTTTAATTTCAAGGCTTTCGCACGAAGCAAGAGAGAAGCCACAGCGTCTCTCTCTAGAACTTGATATAAGAAACGAATGATCAAAATCTCTCAATTATTATTCTCAGCTTCAAATGACCTCCTATTTATAGGCCCCAGGTTCCAACGGTCATATTTCCTCAAACGGTCATATTTCTCCAGAAAACATGGAAGTACTTGGACACCTCACATTATAACGGTCATATTGAAACAAAAAACACGAAATCATTTTGATTTGTTTATAAATAACTCCATGAAATTATTTTATTTAAAAAAATATATATGAAAATGATAATCATGAGTACGATTGATACAAAACATGTGTTTTGATAAAGGATAAAAACAAGCATGTGATAAAAGTAAAATATGTGTAATATTAGTATTACTTAGTGTAATGTATTGATATGATGCACAAAAGTCAGTATGATTGATAGGGTCAATACGATTGACAGAGTCAGTACAATTGACCGAGTCAGTACGATTGATAGATTCAGTATTATAAACATAGTTAGTATGATAAACATAGTCAGTATGATAAAAATAGTCAGTATGATAAACATGGTCAGTACGATAAACATGGTCAGTATGATAATCTTGGTTAGTATGATAAACATGGTCAGAATATATTTGTGATTTCTAAAACAATACATAAAAGTCAAAAGAGATCTTTTGACTCAACAAAACAATCAAAATAGAAATTGGTTATTATCTAAGTAGGATCTTTACAATGTCTGATTTGAAAAGAATTTTTCACACTCTTACTTCAGATTTGAAGATGCCTCAATTGAATTTATATTTTAAATCTCAAGTTGACAAGATTAAATATATGAATACTATTTTTTAAATATTTCATGGAGAATTGATATTATTTTATTTATGATTTTGAGAATGGTTCTCAGGATATCTGTAAGCTTACCCAGTTGATGAAACCTTACCTTTATAACTCTCGGACTATTTTCCTTGATCTCATAGCCATTCCTTTATCCAATCCTACTAACTTTTGTACCGTCAATCCTTTTTTTTAAACTTGTTCAAGCCTTTCATCAGCTTATAATAGTTTCCATGTGTGTGGATATTAGATCTCCTACCTCCTCTTATACTCCTAAGACTACTTTTTCTCTTACCCCTAATTCTAATGGTAATGATCCTATCCTTCCAATTGACATTGGATATGAACCATAGTCAGATTCATATTAGCATTTCTGATAAAAATTTACTATAGTCTATTTATATTCTTCTATTATAATATATTTTATTTTATATATTTCTCTATTTTATCCTTTTTATACCTTATTGTGCTTCTTTTTGGTAATATTAAAGGCAATAATAATGTGATAAATTAAAATTAATTGAATTTAGTGGAAACCCTTTTTATGATTTTTGAAACTTCATACATAAATATTTCAACCCTTTGAAAATATAATTTTGATATATTCAATTCATTTTAATTTACATTTCCTGATTTGTGATCATCAAAAAGGGGGAGATTGTTGGTTTATAATAGAACCAAAATATTTAATTGATCCCAAATCAAGTTTCACTTGTTATTAATAATCATTATTTTTTTTTTAGAAAATAGTTTATAAGAATTTTAAAAAAAAAATGATAAGCATAAAGATTATTGTGACACCTTACAATGGGAAGTTCAAGTAACCATATCACCTTAACACACATTATGTTTCACCTTAAGGTATGTAAAAAAACAACATACCATGAGACAGATTAATAACAAAATTCAAAGACAGAAGATAATCCACTAGTGTAGAAAATGTTTTTAACGTCACCATTGTTTACGTCGGTTATATATAACCGACGTGAAAATCTGTGATACGTGGTTTTTTGCATCGGTTATAAAATAACCTATGTAAAAAATACAGAGAGTATATTTTTTACGTCAGTTATTTTAATAACCGAGGTAAAAAATCCCGCACGTTTGTTTTTTATGTCGGTTATAAATTAACCGATGTAAAAAAACCAAATCTCGGAATTTTTTTACGTTGATTATTTGATAAGCGACGTAAAAAAGGTGGCATCTGAGGCCTTTTTGACGTCGGTTATTTGATAACCAATGTAACAACCTAACCTGTTGCATTTTTAACGTCAGTTATATTATAACCGACGTAAAAAACCAACACCCGGCTATTTTTATATCGGTTATCAAATAACCGACGTAAAAAACCAACACGGGGATTTTTTTAAGTCGGTTAGAAAATAACCGACGTAAAAAATTTGGTATCTAATACATTTATAATGTAAGTTATTATAATAATAGACATTATAAATGTAATAAAAATAGTTTATAACATCGGTTATTAAATAAGTTGCGCTATAAAACATTTAAAAATTTAACGCGCCCCGTGGATTGTCATTTATGATTTTTTGATCGAGAGACCGGTGACTCATCTCTCTCGCACGGAAAACCCTAATCGACTCTTCGATATTGTTTCGTTAAAATCATTTTTTCATCATCGTTTATCATCTTGACTCTCCTCAAATCTATCAGATCCACTCGCAAAACTCAGGTAAGCCTCCCATGACTTTATTTCGTTCTTTTTTTCCGGATAGTCTATATTTACGTTTTGGGATTTTTTTTGTTTAAACTAGGTAAGATTATTTGATTTTGAACCCTCTTACCTTGTTTTTCCATCATCATATTATTTATTATCACTATAACTATTAGATCGACTCGCAATATTTACATAAGCCTCACCTACTTCTATTTCATTTTTTTTGGTTTCGCGGATTCCCGACATTTATAGTAATTTTTGTTGTCATTGACATCTAATGATCTCATTTACCTATATTACTGCAATTTTTATGTAAACCATTGTGATACACCCATTTCATGTACCAGTTTGATTTATTTTATAAGTACATATGTAAATTCATGGTGGAATGTTTGTTTTGGATCCTTGGTTGTTTCTATTTTGTGTATCACTTTTTTTTGTTCCATAATCTATTTATGTCGCTTATTTTTGTGGACTATTATAACTCTTCATATGCTATTAAAACTTGATTCATTGAAAAATAAGTCATTTTAGACTAGAAGGAGATACAGTTTATGGTTCTCATTTTGAATAATGGCATGATACCAAAACTAGTAGCTTGAGGTTAAAATCTTTAGATATGCCAAAACTAGTAGCTTGAGGTTAAAATCCCATGGTTCTGGGGGCTGTCAAGAGGGTTGGTGGCTATCCAAGGGGTTGGGGGTTGTCCAGAGGGTTGGGGGTTGTCCAGGGTGTCCACGGAGGTGGGGGTCAGTCTAGGGGTGTGGGGGGGGGGGGGGGGGTCCAAGGGGGTCGGGTGTCGAAGGGGGTGGGGGATGTCCAAGGGGGTGGGGGTGTCCAAGGGGTGGGGGCCTTTCCAGAGGGTTTGGGGGTTATCCGAGGGTGGGGGTTATCCGGAGGGTTGGGGGTGTCCAGGGGAGTGTCCAAGGGGGTAGGGGTGGGGGTGATGTCCAGGAGGGGTGGGGTTGTCCAGGGGGTGTCCAAGGGGGTGGGGGTGGTGTTCAGAGGGTTTGGGGGGCTGTCCAGAGGGTTGGGGAGTGTCCAGGATGTCCATGGAGGTGGGGGGGAAGTCCAGGGGTGTAGGGAGGGTCCAAGGGGGTGGGGGTGTCGAAGGGGGTGGGGGTTTGTCTAAGGGGGTGGGGGTGGGGGATGTCCAAGGGGGTGGGGGCCTGTCCAGAGGGTTTGGGGGTTGTTCGGGGGTGGGGGACTGTCCAGATGGTTTGGGGGTGTCCAGGGGGGTGTCCAAGGGGGTTGGGGTGGGGGTGGTGTCCAAGAGGGGTGGGGGTGCTGTCTAGAGGGGTGGGGGCTTTCCAGGGGGTGGGGGGATGTCCATAAGGGTGGGGGCTGTCCAAGGGGGTTGTGGTGTCTAGGGGGTGTCCAAGGGGGTGTGGGTGGTGTTCAGAGGGTTCGGGGGGCTATCAAGGGGGTTGGGGTTGTCCTGGGTGTCCATGGATGTGGGGGCAGTCCAGGGGTGTGTGTGGGGGGGGGGGGGTCCAAGGGGTGGGGGTGTCTAAGGGGTGGGGGTTATCCAAGGGGGTGGGGGCCTGTCCAGAGGGTTTGGGGGTTGTTCGGGAGGGGGGTTGTCCAGAGGGTTGGGTGGTGTCTAGGGGGTTTTCCAAGGGTGTAGGAGGTGGGTGGTGGTCTCTAAGAGGAGTGGGGGTGTCCAGGAGGGGTGGGGGTTGTCCAAGGGTGTGGTGGTTTTCAGGGGGTGTCCAAGGGGGTGGGGGATAAGTGTCATTTGGTATTGACTACTGCATCGTGGATTGTGAGATTATGACATGATGATTGTGTTGTTTCATGGATATTAGTGTTGCAATATGATTCTATTTGGATATATATATTTTGACCAGTCATAGACTATGAGAAAATTATGGGTTATGGGGGATACCATGTCGTGGTTTTTAAATATGCGTAGTTATCCTGACCCCATTGTGTCGTGATGGTTGGATTTACATTGTGATTTTCTCCATTTGAGTTTTTATTTTAAATTTGATCTGATTATTAGGTTTACTCCATTTTCTCCAGTTTTCTATCAACCATTGGAGGCCCCATGGTTTTCTTTGATTCAATGGAATTTAAAAATGTTATATCTAACTATATTTTCTTTTTAAAATCATATTAAAGCATATTTTTTTAAATACACATAGATTTGTTTTGTATTTCAAAATTGTTTTACATTCAAATTATGATTTTTTTTTCATATAAACATATATTTGTCTTATCTTAGTAAGATGTATAATTTTGATATTTGTTATAGATAATAATGAGTCGAAGTTGTATTACGTCACATGGAATGAGAAATGAATATGAGGAATGTGTTGATGCCTTTTTGGAAATTTCTAAAAGAAATTTTCCAAGTAGTGACATTTTTTTCTGTCCATGCCTGAAATTTTTGAATATGAAGAAGTTGAAAAGTAGAGAGATAAAAGATCATCTGATTTGTCATGGTTTTAATCCGAGTTACAACCCTTGGATTTGGCATGGTGAAACTGGACAGAATGTCACTGATGATGATGATTCGCAAGATGGTAACTCTGATGGAATTGAAGAAATGATTCACAATATTGTAACAGAACAAATTGAGATAGAACCGACAGTTGCGCGTCTATATGGTGATGATGAAAAACCATTTTATCCTAGTTGTACAGATTTTATGGTTTTTTTGGCGGTGTTAAGATTGATTAACCTGAAGGCGAAACATGGATGGAGTGACAGAAGTTTTACAGACCAGCTACAATTGATGAAAGACATTCTTTCAAAAGATAACAATCTTCTAGATTCACATTATATGGCCAAGAAAATATTATGCCCGATGGAATTGGGATACAATAAAATGCATGTCTGTCCGAATGACAATATTATATATAGAAAGGAATATGAATTTCTTTCAAATTGTCCTAAATGTGGGACATCACAGTATAAGGTGAAAGAAAAATCACAGGCTGATGTAGAGAATACAAAGATCCCTTCAAAGTTATTTTGGTATCTTCCTATAATTCATCGTTTCAAACATTTATTTCCTAATTCACATGATGAAAAAAGGTTAAGATGGAATGCTGATGAGCGGTTATGTGATGGAAAAATACGACATCCAACTGATTGTCCACAATGGATTAAAATTGATGAGAAGTATTCTACATTTGGAAATGAAATTAGAAATCTCAGACTTGGGTTGTGCACAGATTCAATGAATCCATACCGAACCCTCAGTAGCACACATAGTTCATGTCCTATTTTATTGGTAATTTACAACCTCTCTCCTGAAGTTTGTATGAAGTGAAAATATGTCATGTTGAGTATAATGATCTCTGGTCCAAAGCAACCTGTAAATGATATTGATGCTTACTTGTCACCGTTGATTGATGATTTGAAACTTTTATAGGCTGATGGTATTAGGGTGCATGATTCTTATAAAATGGAATATTTTCAACTGCATGAAGTCCTTTTGTTCACTATAAATAACTTCCAAGCATAGAGAAATTTCTCTGAATATAGTGTTAAAGGGAATACAGCAAGTCAAATTTTCAAACAATAGACGCCATATTGTTAATTGCATCATGGAAGGAAAACATTATACATGGGTCATCGAAAGTTTTTGCCTATGGATCACCCTTATAGAAGAATAAAAAAGGCATTAAATAGCTCACAAGAATTTGATATTTCTCCAAAACCTTTATATAGCATCCCTCCTTTTTATAACATAACTTTCATTAAATTTTACAAAATCGAGGATCTTTAAGGTTTAGTGTCTTGGAAACCAGGAACTTAAAACATGAAAACATAAAACATTCTTGTTAAACACTTGAAAGGATTCTCCTTATGTTCATCCTAGGTTCATTACTGCATCTCATAACCTGGGGACATACATCAAAATAAAGGCTGAGCAGAAGGCCCAATAAGGGAAACAAAGGGAAACATTTAACATGTGAACTTGAGATACATCAATAAAGTCATGATAAATAGATTTAAGGAATGAGAAAGAGATCATGAGGCATAACATAATGGAAAGAAGATGATTCATAACTTAAATATGTGGCTACAACATTTAACTTAGACAATCATGAACATATCACCAAGGTCCATCCCCAAGGTTTCATTTGAAATTATCAAGTTTATTCACCAAGGTATCATTAAAATTGTAATCTCTAGTGGTTACAGCATTACCCAATGCTTTGGAGCGCTATCAGGGAACACCCTTAAATTTTCCTTTATTATCCTATGAACCACATGTATCATCATCAAAAATTTCATAAATAAACCATATAGCATAAAATAAATTGGTTTCCTTTCATAATCATAACGTTTTAAAATTTTCTTTAAAGACATGATCTTTATGTCACTTTAAACCCACAGAAAAAGGAAGGTGGGTTTCATGTGTGTAAGTCCTAGAATTAAAATAGAACATTTTGATACATATGTGAATACTTCTGTAGAAGAAAGAGCTTTGAGTATCCACTTAATAAAATAAAAGAATTTGAGAAAAAGAGAGGGGCATTTTGAAAATTCTGCAGCATAACGGCTATGTTACAGGGTTTTAGAAAATATTGAAAAGAGAGGGGACATGGGTCTCCCACTCATAAATGATCCATAAAATAGTATAGGGACTGAATATAATGGATATAAGAACATGGTAATGAAATTTGAAATACATACCATATGAAATGAAAAACATGGAAGGAAGACAAAACTAAGATTTCTCTTATTAAATTCGGCAGCCTAACTGCGTCACTTAAAACGTCAAAAAGAGGATTGACGAGATCAAATAGGGTCTCTCATCATATGAACATAAAAGATAATTATGATAGATATAGAGATCATACCCCAACATAATAAAAAGGAATATGAAATACTTGACATGAAAATAGAACTTGAAAATGAGAAGGGTGAAAGAATACCTTAAAAATTCGGCAGCCTAACAGCGCCACTTAGACATTCTTAAAATGAATTGATGAGAGCAAGAGAGGGTCTCTCATCATATGAACAAGAAAAAGACAGTAGGATGAATATAAAAGAACATCCTCCAACATAAGAATATGGAGCATAAAAGAAATGACATAAAAGAGAGTACTTGGAAAGAAAGAGAGAGATATGATCCCTTACTATGAATAGTAACTTCAAAATCTAGATGTTTGAGACCTTGGGAGGCTTTAGGGTGCCTTGGGAGGACTCCATGGGAGGTAAGGAGACCAGAACATCGTTGAGGATGATTTTTGGAATCGAAAGGATAAGAGAAAGGCTTGGTTTTTATAGGGGAAGTGAGGGGAAAAGGCATTAATGGACAAAGGACACCTCATACCTTATCTTACTATTCATAAGTTGACCATATTGATTAAATACTTAATACATCACTTAATGATGTCATTAAACACCTGTAACTTAAAAACTGTATTTTCACTATTCACCGAAAAATCAACTTTCTCAGAAAAATCCCAAAATTTCACCTTAACCAAATATCGATGCTCTGATTTCAAAAATGAACTCCATTTTATAAAAATATTTTTCTAAATATTTTTAATTTAATTTTTAAATAAATACACTATTCACCGAAAATTTATTTTTTTCAGAATAATCCCCAAAAATTACCTTAACATAATATTGATGCTCTGAGTTCAAAAATGAACTCTATTTTATAAAAATAATTTTCTAAATATTTTTAATTCAATTTTTAATTAAAAAAACACTATTCACCTAAAAAAACTAATACTTGATTAATAATTTATGAAACTGTTATTTACCTATTTTATTGAATCACATTACTTAATCAAGGTGCCAATATTATATTAATACTTTATTTAAGTGAGATTAATAATCCATTTGGTCACATTGCTAATCCTAAGCGTAAAATCACTATTCATAATTTAATATTCATTAAAAATAAAGTTGATCTTATTAGACTCTAAATTTCTTACTGAACATAATTGTAGAAGACCATTTTTTAAAAATAATTACACATAATTAATTATTTAAAATTTAGATAAATATTTTCAAATATCATTTTTCTTGAATTCATCAAAAATATGCATACTATATTTATCCGGACATTTGAAAATTCACAAACTTAATCATAAGAAGAAATCACAATTTTTATTTAAATCAAAGGATTACACAAGGAAGTTATGGTCTCCTTACATAGCCCCTTATAACCCCAGCATAGGACCTAAGTTTAAAGTGTGCTAAGGTGAGATAATCTGAGGGCAGATCGGCTAACATCGCATGAGTAGTAATTTCTATTAGTTTAAACTTCTCGCGAAGGCGATTCCATTCTTTCTTAACATAATGAAGTTCATCCTGGGTTTGGTCCAGAGAAAAGCCCAGTGGTGCTACCTCCTTCCCAAGTTCTGTTAGACGGGCTTCGATTGGCCTGAGACTACTGGATGAGGCCATCAAATCTTCTTTCTATATTAATTAACCAAGATCATTTGTATTAAGAGACAATAATCTCAACATTTAGTTTCCAAAGGTCACACTGACTAACGGTCAAATAATAGTCAAAACCCAATAGCCTCATTTTAATTATACTCATTTTATTAAATGAAAAAGTTTTTTTGAGTATGAAATAAAATAACACACAAGATTAGGAAACAAGATTTATTCAAAATTTCAGCTCGTTACAATCTTTCCCCCTTAAGAAATTGTGTCCTCAGAATTTTTAAAATTGGGCTTGGAAATTTCATTGAAAGTCCTACATCGGAAAAAGAGTCAGTAACACTATTACTTTAAAAGAAAAAAAGGAAGTACAAAGGTCACCCGAGTTAACCCATACTAGGATTACATGTAGGAAAACATGGATATGGAGGAGAAAACAAAGGGTCATGTTCTGAGGTAGAGTGATAGAAAACATGTCTAGGAGGAAGTTAACCACCATAAAATCACAAACTTGTGATGGGATAAACGGTCTTTGATTACCCAATAGGAAACTTAAACCAACAATGTTTTTGTTTTACATTCCTTTTAATAATTTTGAGGAATTCATTTACTACCTAGAATAAGAACACATGGAAATATATTTACCTTCAATTAGAGTTTCATCCCTTAATAAGTTTCACAAAGACTAACCTTTTCTCCAAAAAATGAGCATTCAAAACTACATGGTCTCATTAAAGAACAAGAATCATCTTCTAGAGAATCACGTAATCCACAAAGAATAACTATCTATCTGTAAACATTTATCCCAAAAATAGAAAGGGTAAGATACAACAACTCTTCAAAAAGAAAGAACCCCATAGGAAGGGAAACTACTTTAAATCTTCAAAGTTCCACAGTACTACCCAAAGTTCATCATAGACCATTCCATAAATAACTGTCCTTAAAATTACTCAAAATAAACCAAACTAAGATTAAAACCCAAATATAAGAAGGATTTGATAACATAGTCTTCCAAGATAAACTTTATCATTCATCTCCAAACAACATCAATCACTCCTAACATCTTATAACAAAAGTAACTAACCTAAACATATTTTCCCCAAGAGAGGTTAATCATTTCCTAAATTACTATAAGTTCACATTAAATTCGTCGATTCTTCAAAATATAATTCAATCTTTACTCCTCAAAGAAAATACTATAGTAATCTATTTACCTAGATCATATGAACGTCTTCTAAAATAATAATCATCTTTTAATCCCATAATCATCTCTCTCTTTTTAGGAAGAACAACTTCACAACATCAACATGTGGTACATAACAATAGATGTTTTCCTTAATGATATAAAACCATCTTAGTTAGTGACTCGATATTCTTAGAAAACATTAAAGATATGATCACAGAGCACGAACTAAAATACAACATGACAAAGACAATTATTGCGAAGAAGTTGCATGTACTTTAGTCATCATGATCCATCTCAGCATAGGACTTGCAGTATTCCCTTGTCCTTGAAGATTGTTGATGATCATCATGCTTCTCATCAATTCCAAGAGACCATTGCCTTGGATAATGTCCAAATTGTCCACATTTACCACATTGAAAAGTATAAGGTACATTAGATCGAACCTTATCTCTATTCATCACATTATCCATTTTTTTGAAGCAATTGGATACTTTATGCCCTATCACCCCACACTTAAAACATCTCCCGGTTCCTTTGTGTCATTCTCCTTGGTTCCCCGTTCCACACTTTTTTCACAAAGGAAATTGGATCTTCTTTCCCTTATCAACTTTATCAGATGAACATCCTTGAGACTTCGTCTTCTTCTTCCTTGATGAATTTGGGCATTCAACTAGCTACCAATTATTGATTGTGATTTTTGATAGTTGGTTTGGCATAATCACAATATGTTCAACTTGATCTCTCATCATCTTTGTCACATTAATAGGGCAATCGTCACATTTCCTATCACATAGGTTGTTGGGACATGTTCTTCTATTTCCCGCCATTAACTAAGAAAAGAAAGTATAATTAGGGGATTAAATACTTAGCCAATAATCATGAAAAGGAAACATTAAGCATATAAGGATAAACTTGTAGAAGAAAAGTATATCCTAACTTGGGATCCCATAGGTTCTAATCTAGGTTATCAATGATCATATCTTCTTATGTGAATCTTTATTTTATTTTTATCTTTGTTCTTTTAATAATGGTTCATACTAAGCTTATGAATTTACCAAAGCATATCCCCCAGGAGTGTCATAACCAACAGTGCAGCAAGGCCCGTTGTCATGTACCAGTTCCCATTCGATTCTAGCTCAAGCGGTGTTTTTGGGTTTTACCCCTATGTACATCTATGCTAGAGCCACCTCTACCTGCCCATATCCAGACAAGGATGTATTTCCTTGATAAACCACTTACTCAATACTCACCAAAATACTAGGAAGATTTCCTATATTTAAACTTTTATATAGGGTTCTTCCTAAAGTTTTCATATCCTAATTTCCACAAATAATTAAACCATCCTTTGATACCAAATATAGCATCCCGCCTTTTTATAACATAATTTTTCATTACATTTTACAAAACTGAGGATCTTTAAGGTTTAGTGTCTTTGAAACCAGGAACTTAAAACATGAAAACATAAAACATTATTCTTAAACACTTGAAATGCTTATCCTTATGTTCATCCTAGGTTCATTACTGCATCTCATAACCTGGGGACATACATCAAATGAAAGGGTTAGCAGAAGGCCCAGTAAGGGAAACAAGGGGAAACATTTAACATGTGAACTTGAGATACATCAATAAAGTCATGATAAATAGCTTTAAGGAATGAGAAAGAGATCATGAGGAATATCATAATGGAAAGAGCATGATTCATAACTTTATTATGTGGCTACAACATTTAACTTAGACAATCATGAACATATCACCAAGGTCCATCCCCAAGGTGTCATTTGAAATTACCAAGGTTATTCACCAAGGTATCATTAAAATAGTAATCTCTAGTGGTTACATCATTACCCAATGCATTGGAGCTCTATCAAGGTGGGCCCTTAAATTTTCCTTTATTATCATGTGTGCCACATATATCGTCATCAAACATTTCATAAATAACCCATATAGAATAAAAGAAATTGGTTTCCTTTCATAATCATAATGTTTTAAAAACTGCTTTAAAGATAAAATCTTTATGTCACTTTAAACCCACGGAAAAAGGAAGCTGGGTTTCATGTATATAAGTCCCAGAATTAAGATAGAACATTTTCATATATATGTGAATATCCCTGTAGAAGAAAGAGCTTTGAGTATCCACTTAATAAAATAAATGAATTTGCAAAAAAGATACAGGCATTTTGAAAATTCGGCAGCATAACGGCTATGTTATAGGGTTTTAGATAATATTGAAAAGAGAGGGGACATGGTTCACCGACTCATAAATGATCCATAAAACAGTATAGGGACTGAATATAATGGATATAAGAACATAGTAATGAAATTTGAAAGACATACCATATGAAATGAAAAGCATGGAAGGAAGGAAAAAATAAGATTTCTCTTATGAAAATTCAGTGGCCTAACGGCATCATTTAAAACATCAAAAAGAGAATTGACGTGATCAAATAGGGTATATTATCATATGGACATAAAATATCAGAATGATAGATATAGGGATCATATGCCAACATAATAAAAAGGAACATGAAAGACTTGACATGAAAATATATCTTGAAAATGAGAAGGGTGAAAGAATCCCTTAAAAATTTGGCAGCCTAACGACGCCACTTAAACATTCTTAAAATGAATTGATGAGATTAAGAGGGGGTTTCTCATCATATCAACATGAAGAGTACAGTAGGATGAATATAAAAGAACATCCTCCAACATAAGAACATGGAGGATAAAAGAAATGACATAAAAGAGAGTACTTGGAAAGAAAAGAGAGAGGTAGGATCCCTTACCTTGAAGAGTAACTTCAAAATCATGAGTTGGGACCTTGGGAGGCATGAGGGCACCTTGGTAGGACTCCTTGAGAGGTAAGGAGACCAGAACTTCATTGAGGAGGATTTTTAGAATCGAAAGGATGAGAGAATGGCTTGGTATTTATAGGGGAAGTGAGGGAACAAGGCATTAATGGCCAAGGGAAACCTCATACCTTATCTTACTATTCATAAGTCGACCATTTTGATTACATAGTTAATACATCATTTAATGATGTCATTAAACACTCGTAACTTAAAAACTGTATTTTCACTATTCACCGAAAATTCAACTTTCTCAGAAAAATCCCAAAATTTCACCTTAACCAAATATCGATGCTCTGATTTCAAAAATGAACTCTATTTTATAAAAAAAATTCAAAATATTTTTAATTTAATTGTTAAATAAATACACTATTCACTGAAAATTCATTTTTTCAGAAAAATCCCCAAAAATTACCTTAAAATAATATCGATGCTCTGAGTTCAAAAAAGAACTGCATTTTATAAAAATAATTTTCTAAATATTTTTAATTTAATTTATAATTAAAAAAACACTATTCACCCGAAAAAACTGATACTTGACTAATAATTTTTGAAACTGTTATTTATCTATTTTATTGAATCACATTACTTAATCATGGTGACTAGATTATATTAATACTTTATTTAAGTGAGATTACTAATCCATTTGGCCACATTACTAATCCTAAGCATAAAATCACTATTCATACTTTACTATTCATCAAAAATCAAGTTGATCTTATTAGACTCTAAATTTTTTTACTGAAGATAATTGTAGAAGACCATTTTTTGAAAATCATTACACATAATTAATTATTTAAGGTTTACATAAATATTTTCAAATATCCTTTTTCTATAATTCATCAAAAATATGTTAACTATATGTATTCGGACATTTGAAAATTCACAAACTTCATCATAAGAAAAAATCACAATTTTTATTTAAATCAAAGGATTACACAAGGCAGTTATGGTCTCCTTACATAGCCCCTTATAACCCCAGCATAGGAACTAAGTGTAAGGTGTGCTAAGGTGAGAGAATCTGAGGACGGATTGGCCAACATTGCAGGAGTAGTAATTTCTATCAGTTTGAACTTCTTGTGAAGGTGATTCCATTCTAGCTTCACACGATGAAGTTCGACCTAGGTTTGGTCCAGAGCAAAGCCCAGTGGTGCTACCTCTTTCCCAAGTTCTGTTAGATGGGCTTCAATTGGCCCAAGACTACTGGATGAGGCCATTAAATCTATTTTCCATATTAATTAACCAAGATCACTTGTATTTAGATACAATAATCACAACATTTAGTTTCCAAAGGTCTCACTGACTAACGGTCATATAATAGTCAAAACCCAACAGTCTCATTTTAATTATACTCATTTTATTAAATGAAAAATTTTTATTGAGTATGAAATAAAATAACACACAAAATTAGGAAACAAGATTTATTCAAAATTTCGGGTTGTTACACTTTATCCCCTGATCTATATTTTGAGAGGCTGAAAAACCTTGAAGTGACATTGGAAAAGACATAGAAATCTGGTAATGATAGACATATTTGGAAGAAAAGGTCAATATTTTTTGAGCTACCATATTGTATATATCATGAAGATAAATATAATATTGATGTCATGCACGTGGAGAAGAATATATGTGATTGTTCGATTGGAACATTGTTAGATATTAAAGTAAATAAAAAAGATGGGTTGAATTCAAGATTAGACTTACTATCAATGGGAATAAATTTGGAGTTAACTCCCACTCCTAAAGGAAGACGAACATTTCTTCCCCCGGCTTGTCATATATTATCGAAGAGGGAGACAATTATCTTTTGTCAGTGTCTTCATGATATCGAAGTGCCTCAAGGTTATTCTTAAAATGTAAAAAAATTTGTCTCATTGAAGGACTTGAAGTTGATAGGTATGAAATCACATGATTTTAACATCATGATGCATCAAATTCTACCAGTTTTATTGCGTGAAATATTTCACATCTGTGTCCGAAAGACTAGAATGAAGTTGTGTTATTTTTTCAATTCAATTTGTAATAAGGTGATTGATGTGAATGCTTTGAACATTTTGGAAAAGGATGCAATTTTTATACTTTGTCAATTGGAAATGTATTTTTCTCCAACTTTTTTTGATATAATGTTGCATTTAATGATTCATCTGGTTCGAGAAATAAAGCTTTGTGGATCTATATATCTTTGTTGGATGTATCCTTTTGAAAGGTATATGAAAATATTGAAGGGGTATGTTAAGAATCCATATCGACCTGAAACCTCTATTATTGAAAAGTATATTTCTGAGGAGGTTGAAAAGTTTTGTATGAGCTACTTGGCTACGGCGTAGCACATAGGTTTTCCTCCATCTTTCCATGAACGAGTTAATAATGAGGGAAAGGGGATTCGTGGCTTGAAAGTTAAATCATTGTTAGATGAACAGATGCAGAAGTTAGAATCATGTATCTTGAATAACATAGCTAATTCTCAAACGTATATCACATTTCATATTAATGAGTTGAAACAATGTCATCCAAAGAAGAAAGAAATGTGGATTTTGAATGAGCACAACAAAACATTTTTGTCATGGTTTAAAAATACCTTTCTTGGTAGATCAAGTGTATCAGAGACATTAAAATGGATAGTGGGTGGTCCATGTTTAAATGTGATAACATGGTCCGGTTATGACATTAATGGCTATAAATTTCATACGAAAGCTCAGGACAATAGAAGTGCAGTTCAGAATAGTTGTGTATCGGTGTTTGCAGAAGCAATGCATTTTTCGAGTGCTAAGGACAAAAACCCAATTTCTGCATCAAGTGCATATTATGGAGTGATTGAAGACATATGGGAGGTTGATTACATTAAAATTAAAGTTCCTATTGTTAACTGTAAATGGTTTATCGGTAACAACAGTGTCAAACACGGTGAATTTAGAATGACACTTGTTAATCTGAACAGATTGGAAGACACAACTAATTCTTTTATAATGGCAACACATGAAAAAAACATTATGTTGGTGAGGATGAACTTGATGAAGATGTTGATTTATGTGAGATCCCTAATTCCATGGAAAGATTAACAGAACATAATGATGAGCATGTTTAAGACATGTTTTGTGCCATAAGGAACGATCATGATGAAGGAATTTAGGAAAAAATCCATTTTTACATTCCTAAAATTACAGGTAACATATGTTTATTTCTTGTTTACATTTATTTTTTTCATAAAATGTTAGATATTGTATGTTTTTTCTTTATTAAAACATGTATTAAAACAAAATAAGTATAAGTTTTTGTTTGTTTTAATTTTTTTTAGTTTACATTATCATGTTTACCAATACATGAATTATATATCTATTATTTTTGTTCAGTGAGAATTACTTTACCATGTTTTCCAGGTTTACCAGGTTTACCATGTTTACCATGTTTACTATCTTGACCATCTTTACCATCTTTACCATTGTTTAACATGCTTACCATATTAACAATGTTTACTTTTATGTAAATTATTAAAATTTTCTATTTTCTGATTACAGTAGTATTGAAATATTTGAATTTCTATATTTTTGAACTAATGTTTGTTTGTTTGTTTTTTGATTTGAAGGATAATAACAGATCATTCAGTTGATCAACCACATGATTCTGGAGATGAGCATATTTGTCATACCTCTGGGGAGGAACATTCACATGCTCCTCTTGATGTTCCCCAATCTTCCTCATGTGCTCCTATTAAGACAAAGAGTTCAAGAGTTGGTAAACGTGGGTGCACACGGTTACCAAAATTTTCACTTGCCCATACGCAGGATCAGAGGATACTCGTTGAGTTTGATGATGATGATATTCCTAGAGGTCCAAATGCAAAATATTTGAAGAGTTTTGTATCAAATCAGGCTAAGAGAAAAATAAGCATTTTTTATGATGACTCGAGAAGTGTGGATAAAGCAATAATCTCTCAGTTATGGGAGATGATTTTGGTAAGATCTTTTGCTATTGTTTGACTATTATTTAAATGTTTCTAGTATATATAATATGTTTAACCTCTTCTTTATCAGATGACATTTGATATTCTTGACAATGGAGGAGTCAGGAAGAAATTCTTATCGATGGATTCCAGGAGATGAAGGGATTTCAAATCAACCCTCTCACCTGATTTCATTTTTGGTCATAGGAGTCATGAAAATCCATGTCGTATATATCCTTTTATAGATGAAGACACATGGAGATATTTTGTTGAAAGTAGAAGAAAAGAGTCATTTTTGGTAAGGGCAATGTAAAATTTTATAAGCTTTCTTATATAAATGATATTATTAATGTTTTGTTAATGATTTCTTATTCTTAATTTACAGAAAACAAGGAAAGATCATCAGGAGATCCAATCTAAAAATGTATACCCTCATAGTTTATCTCGGGGAGGTTATGCATTTTTTGAAGAACAAATGATGGCGGAAAAATTTAGAAAACTAAGAGATGAGTCTTCAAGCTCTGGAGAGGTGTCCCCTCCATCCCCTCTATCTAGACATGGAAAATGGAAGAGAGCTTGGATGGGCAAAAAGGGAAATATCTTTCAGAAGAATAGATAATTGTAGCTGAGAGGACTGTAAAAAATATATTGTATTTATTTAGGTTAACTATTTTACTCATATAATTTCAATCATTACAGAAATGTTCAATTAATTAATACAGGACTCTCTTGAGGAACAGAGCTCGCATGGGGCATTTATAGCTACTGGGATGCAAGATATTTTATCTGTAGCATTCGGAAAGCCCGAACATCCTGGTCGTGTAAGAGGATATTCAGCAGGTGTATCGGTAAGAAAAGTGTTTCCACGTTCTTCAACTTCTAACATTAAGGGTGTTTATAAAAAAAATAGAATCCTTGGAGGCTGAAGTTCATAATATTAATGAGACGATGGAGGAAAAGATTAGAGCGTCGGTACAGTCTATGTTTGCAGACATACAAAGACAATTTTAGACTGCAGCTCCCACTCCTCCACCTTCCCCTAGAGACCCCATTATTTATCCTGCACCTCCACCAGTAGCTCCCACTCCCCCACCTTAACCTGCGGACCTAATTTTTTATCATACTCCTCTGCCACATCTTCCTACTTATTTCGAGTTGTATGTTGATGATCCTCAGAATCATATAGTTGCATATGGGTTGGTATATTGTATAGAAGATACAGTTCATCATCAACAATTAGAGGTAGAGATTCAGAGGGTCACTGTATAGAATATTATAGATAGATCAGCTCGAGTACCATTGCCTACAAATGAGGTGATGATAGTTGGACATAGTATCGACCATTTTTTAATTTGGTCATCCAAAATTCTTCGAGTCATTACCATAGAGGTATGAATGTTATGTCTTTTTTTATTAAAGTTGTTTTATCATTTGAAAACTAATATATTTTTCTATTTATTTTTATAGGAATACTTCAAAGGTAAAGAAATATTATATAAACAACAACAAAGACAAATGGCTATGACATTAGATACAGATTCTAGTAGTCTTGAAAGATTGTCAAGATATTCAAATTTGTTGGCGGGTCATTATGACTTTCCAATGGAAGCTCATTTTTGTGGATGTGAAATAACTGTGGGGATTATGAAAAATGATATCATGGATCTTGTTACTGGAGATAAGTTGGGCATCAACGTGGTGAAAATTTTTCCCATGTAAGTCTTAACTCCTTTTCTATGCGTTATATTTATTAAAAATCTATACTTATTCATGTTTTGTATTAGGTGTCTTTATAAAATTTGTGAGAGGAATGAGCTAACAGATGTCTATGGATTCATGGACCTACAATTGATTTACCCTGAAGCATGTGCATTGGATGAGTAACAAAGAATGATTTATATTGCTGAAAGACTTGAACAGAATATAGTCACGCAATGTTGGATGATGCCTTTTTGTGAGAGGTATGAAACACATCTCTCTCAAAGAGTTCATTATCTTTTAACATAAAAAATCACTAACTTTAAAATTTCTTTTATCAGTGATCATTATATGTTAGGGGGTTTTTTCCTAAGGGAGAAAACAATTTATTGGATATGCTCTGTCCATGATGATGTGCGGGAAAGTTTTAAGAATATATTGGAAAAGTAAGTTTCAATTTATCAATAGTTTTATATATTATAATGAATTTTAAATTTACCCCATTCTTATTATTTTCTAACAGGGGATGGGTCTACTTTCGAAAAAACACAAAGAAAAGGAGTGAAAATATCAAATATGTAAATGTGAAGGTAAATATCCATTTATAATTTGTACCTTTTGATTTATTACATAAAAATAATATATTGAATTTACACTCATTCAAAAATAATTTTCATGAACAACAAGGAGTCATCGAATGAGGATATTATATGTTAAGACTTATGTATGAAATAATAACAACTGGGACAGTTGTGAACATTGACCTAGTAAGATTTCCTTTTCAACTTTGCCATAATATTTCAATTTGATTTATTCATTATACACGTTTACTATTATCCTTTTCATTTTTAGCTATTTGATGACCCTCAACCCTATACTACTCAAGACATCAAACACTTACAAGTAGAGGGGTCAAATTATTTTACAGGTTTGATTGAATTTTAGTTTTTTGTAGTGTAAAATGTAATTTTGAATACCGTCATTATAAGTGTGTATTTGGAAGTTGTTTAGGTTGGATTTAGTTTTTTTTTGAAGTTCAAAGTGTAAGTTTTGAATGTTATATATGTGAATGTTTAATTTTTCTCTACTTCTTGTTTTGGTCTACTTATAATGGTTTTTCTGGTATGGATTATGGTCTGGGGGGAGGGGTTCCAAGGTTGGGGGGTGTTCAGTGGGGTGGGGGGATGTCCAGGGGTGTGGGAGGGTTGTCCAGTGGGGGGGGGGGGTCCTGGGTGTCCATGAGAGCGGGGGTAGTCTAGGAGGTGCCGCCATCCCTCGGGGGCTGAACGCCGCTGGAAGGTATTCATCACTCCCACATGTGAAACATTTTGAGAGATGAATCTTCGCATATGGGAGTGATGAGTACCTTCCAGCGGCGTGCCCCATGAGGGGGTGTCCAAGAGGTTGTCCAAGAGGGTGGGGATGTCCAGGAGGGTGGGGGTTGTCCAAGGGGTGGGGGTGTGGTGGGGGTAGTCCAGTGGGGTGAGGGGGTTCTTGTCTGTTTTTGGTAACTTTTTGGTATGTTTTAGGGGTGTGGGAGGGCTGTCCAGGGGTGTGGGAGTGTTGTCCAGGGGGTGGGGGTATACAGGAGGGTGGGGGTTGTCAAGGGGTGTGGGGTGTTTTCCAGGGGGAGGTGGGGATGTTCAGGGGTGTGGGGGATGTCCAGGGGGTCGGGGACGTCCAGGGGTGTGGGGGTGTCCTGGGTTATGGTAGGGGCTATCCAGTGGGGTGAGGGGGGCTATCCAGGTGGTGGTGGGGTAGTCTAGGAGGGTGGGGGTCTAGGGTTGTTAGGGGATTTCTAGGGGGTTGGGGGTAGTCCAGGGGTGGGGGGTGTCCAGGGTGTGGGGCTGTCTAGGGGGTGGGGGTAGTCTAGGGGTGTGGGGGTGTTCAGGGGTGTGGTCGGGTGTCCATGGGGTGTGGTGGGGGCTGTCCAGTGGGTTGAGGGGATTCTGGTCTGTTTTTGGTAACTTTTTGGCCTGTTTCAGGGGTGTGGGAGTGTTTTCCAGGGGTGTGGGAGTGCTTTCCAGTGGGTGGGGGTATACAGGAGGATTGGGGGATGTTCAGGGGGTGGTGTTGATGTCCAGGGGTGTGGGGGTGTCAGGGGTGTGGTGGGGGCAGTCCAGTGGGGTGAGGGGGTTTTGGTTTGTTTTTGGTAACTTTTTGGTCTGTTTCAGGGGTGTGGGAGGGCTGTTTAGGGGTGTGGGAGTGCTGTCCAGGGGGTGGGCAGGTATACATGAGGGTGGGGGGGTTGTCCAGGGGTGTTTGGGGTTGTCCAAGGGGTCGGGGTAGTCCAAGGGTGTGGTGGGGGTTGTCCAGTGGGGTGAGGGGGTGGGAGGGCTGTCCAGGGGTTTGGAAGTGTTGTCCAGGGTCTGGTGGGTATACATGAGGGTGGGGGGTTGTCCCGGGGTGTTTGGGGCTGTCCAAGGGGTCGAGGGGTAGTCCAGGGGTTTGGTGGGGGCTGTCTAGTGGGGTGAGGGGCGGCTATTCAGGGGGTGGGGGGCTGTCCAGTGGGGTAAGTTTAAAATGTTATCAATGTAAATGCTTAATTTTT
This sequence comes from Viscum album, assembly GCA_963277665.1. NCBI lineage: Eukaryota > Viridiplantae > Streptophyta > Magnoliopsida > Santalales > Viscaceae > Viscum > Viscum album. The sequence continues at coordinate 451,687,588 of OY728137.1, read as the reverse complement.
CTTTGGTTCTTATTTTGGTCTACTTCTTTTTTTGTGGTAGGAATTCTTGATTTGGTTTCTGGTTGTTTCTATGGAGAGCAGAGGACTTAATTCCATTTAAAAAAAATTGGTCTTCCACGTCGGTTGTTTTATAATCGACGTGATAAAGGAATGGGGAAGGGTTTATCACATCGGTTATTTGAATAATAGATGTGATAAAAACCTATGGGAATGGTTTATCATGTTGGTTATATAATAACTGATGTGATAAAAAAACCCCATACTGGTTTATCATGTTGGTTATTATATAACCGACGTGATAACCCCACCTGGTTTATCACATCGGTTATGTAATAACCGACATGATAAAGGCCTTAGAAATGGTTTATTACATCGGTTATTATATAACTGACATGATAAACACCCCCCGCACTAGTTTATCACATCGTTTATATAATAACCAACATGATAAACCCTCCACCCTTGGTTTTTTCCCGTCGTTTAATTAATAACCGACGTGATAAGCACCATGATGTTATGTTTTTTACGTCAGTTTTTAAATAACCGACATAAAAAACAATATTTATAATGTCGTTTGTATTAACGTTAGCTAAAAACCAATGTATAAAATGAAAAATAACCGATGTAAAAAAAAATTTCTTCACTAGTGATCGCACGCTGAAGACTCAACTTACCACATGATAAGAACCACCTTACCACTTTAAGAAAACCACCTTACCGCATGATGTAAACTACCTTACCAGATAAAGAAACCATGTTATTGTTCCATGGTATGTCTAAATTTTTATAAAGTAATATACAGATAGTATTTATTTTTCTAATGTAGTGATCACATAAAGGATGATCTTACAACATAAAATAATCAACTCACTACATGTTCAAATGAGATGATCACATATAGAGATGAACTAACCACGTCATCTTGTCACATCAACTATCCATGTCAATTTACCATGTACTTAGCTTACCATGCTTCAAGTGAACATATCTTTCCATGTATAAAAAATTAGTTGAGCAATTCAAATCTTCAATGGCTAGTTTTGATACATTAAATGAAGTGCCAGTGAATTTAATGAGGAATTATTATTTTTCAATAGATACTTCTGAAAAATATCTCTTTCAAGAACATTGTTTGATCATGAAGAAAAAGAGAGGATGTTCTACTAAATAATTTTTTGGAAGGCACACAGATAATCACATAGGACATTTACCAGAGTACCTTATATGACACTCTATTTTTAGAACTTACTGCAAAACTCTTTCGAAGATCCATCTAATGAAAAAATCAAGTACTCAAAACAACTGAAGCATCATGAATTTAGTAGCACTATGATTTTAATCTATATATATCTTAATAATTATATTTTATTCATTACTTTTGAGAAATTCGTTTTTTTAATCTGTTTTTTTGTACACACTATCTCCTATTCTTAAACTAGATTGTGCTTGAAATATTATATCAAAACTCTTTTATTGTATTCCCATGAATAACTATAGAAGATTTCATGTGTGGCCTAGTATCTTTTTTTTCTCATGTATAACTATAGAAGATAATTTATACCTGGATAGCATTTTTCATTGTTGGTTGTAAAAACCTGATCTAGATTCTGGATCTATTTATTGTTATAATAAACTACAAAGAAATATGTGATTTTCAAGTGGGGGGTGGATTAAGTCTTTTCTTGAGACTGAACCCCTTGTTTAATTAAAATGGTGTATTTTGACTAGTTTTTTTATTTTAAGTAAAAACTAATTTACATTTTCAAAATTTTAAACAAACCATAACTTTGATAGTTAGTCTTAATATGTGTTTATATAAAGTGTTGGACTAAGTAACTTAGTTTCAAAAGTTAAAGTATTTATAAGATATTTTAATTGAGCTATAATCCTACTTCTGATAAATTATTTGAAAAATGAAATTTATATATTTCTATTGTTTTTATTGACATATTTTTTTTATTAATTCAGGGTATTTAATTTTTTATTTTATTTTAAATGGAAATTTTATCATGAACTCAATTCACCACACCATCTTGAGTTACTCACTCTGACCAACATATATTTTATATAAATTTAAGTTGATCATTCAACATATAAGGAATTCATTTGACATGTAGTGATGGATGGGGATTAGAATTATATATATCATCAATGCATCGATAGGTTTCATGAGACAAATCATTAAACTAGCATAAAATAGAATTTTGGTTTATACCTACACATTTTTAAATTATATATAGGAAAAGGTCCAGATGGTAGAGATATCAAGATATATAAAATCAAGGAATCCATCATTAAGAATTTCCTTCATTGAAAATTAAGTTATTTTTATCCATGTTATTACTACATTAATATTATCCAGGGAAACATTTTCTAATCAAGTTTTTGATTAGATGAAATTTTTTTAGTTATTTACCATTATATATTTATTATTTCTTATTTACTTATGATAAATTCCAATGTACATAACCATTATTAATCATTTAACCTCATACATTATTTATTTTCATTTCCCTGGGATATAATGAAAAAATATTTGAATGATTTCAAGGATGAAGAAAATTTCATTTCACTATGTTTTATATTTTATTTCCAATGTAAAAAAAAGAATTTATTTATATGGTTCTTCAATACTACTAAACTATTTGGTATTTTGGGATGTGATTGACCATATCTTATGAGAATATAATAAAGAAGACACCAACTATGGGATATTAGAGTTGGGTTTTTTAAAGTTGGTATCAGAGAAATTTTACTAAAAATCTTGGAAACTAGATTTAGGAAAACATAGGTTAGGTAAAATAACCCTATGAATGGATTTTGGAAATAATTATATGTATAGAATAACATCCTAAAATTTTTATAAGTTAGTGATTAATTTTTTCCACACTATGATTATTTTTTATCATTTTATTATTTTTATTTTTAGTCAATGGTTAAAACCAGAATGAATAATGTTAACACCTAATGTAATGGATAGTGAGGTGATTATGAGCAACCAAATTGGGTGATGACTAGAGTGAAATATGTTGTGGTTATTCCTAATTAGTTATCATTATATATAATTAATAATATACACCTTAACTAACTCTCATACTCACCAAAGAAGTAAATGATAGAGTTTGATAAGAATTTGGGTGGTAGAAACAATGGAGGAAAAAAAGATTACTTTCCTTCATGTAAAAAATGTAGAAAGAGACACCCTAGAGAATGACTCAATGAATGGAAAATGTATTTTTTATAGAAAATATGGGCATAAAACAGGTAATTACAGACTAAAAAAATAAAATTTTCAATGGAGGGATATAAATTCCATTCTAAGGTTCCATTTATTGTTCAATTTCATATGTGTGAAGAACAAGGGGAATTATCAGATTCAGTGACCTAATCCAGGGGTTAACTCTAAGAACAAGGAAGGATTGATGTTATCTTAATCATTGATATGGAATGAATGAAGTTCTACTAAATTGGAATTTTAGAATTATATTGTATAAGTGTTATATCAATAATATTCTGTTTATAAAAATCCTGAAATATCTAAGTATTATTCTATAGTATTTTTTATTTTATGGATTTTAAATCATATATTTAATGGCATTGATAACCAATAAAATTGATTTAGTGGTGAGGTTATTTTTTTAGAACAAATTATTTAGGTAAATATAACCCTTAATAAATTATTAAACTTTATTAAATAAATATAATGTTATTAGTAACCTTGAAATTGGTTATTAATTTGATGACTAAGTGATTTAAGTCATCTTTGAAGATATTTCTTTCATTTTAGGATTTATGAAATATATTCAACTATATGTGATTTTATTTGAGGAATAATAAATGTGTTATTTTTTAGAATCACATATGTTTTCATTTGGGTTAAAATTTAGACTTAAGGATATCATTTAGTTTTATACATTAAATTTTTCCATAAGTTCAAAGGCATAAATACCCATTTTGAGGTTTTACGTGATGATATTTTGAGATGATTAGAAATTTTTACTTGGTTTTGGGAAGAATTTTCTATTTATGTTTGAATGACCCCCTAGCCCATATATGATTTGATGTTAAGTTAATTATGTTATATTAGATATTAAGATATATATAATATTTATGGTTACAAATTGATTCATTAACAAGGGGATATTTTCAAATATATTTCTAGTCAAGAAAATGATTTCCTTTCATAATTAGTATCTAAATTTTATTCATGATATTATCATGAAGTTAATATTATAATATTATATACTAATTTATCATGGTTATTATTTATATTTTTGTGATGATTCTTTTGTTTTATGTATATAAAATATTTAGGTTTAACATGCGGTTTAGAATGAGATATTATTTGGGAAGAATGCAATTAAAATTTGGGAATTTGAGTTAAAAGGTATGAGATCACCATTAAGGTTAAAACATTATTTAATATTGAGTTTAATTAGGTTAATTATTATGTAGAGTTATTTATTTTTGTAATCATCTAGGATGAACCCATGGTGTTATTTTGAAAACATTGAAGAAAAATGTATTATTTCTTCATATGAAGGATTGTAAATTTTGGATCTTATCTTACCTTGTGGTAACCATTTCAGTTTTGGTTAAAATATAAAGATAGTACAAATATCTTATTATCCATTTTTGGATTATGTGATTTTTTATAAGTTTATTTTAGTTCTTCATGAATAAATAATTAATTTTTAATGTTCTTCATTTGGAAAAGGGATCAGTTGTGGTGGAAATTGATTAAAGGATGAAATTATACATGTCAAGCAAGTATATTTCCTTCAATTCATAGTGTGTATGGTAATTTAATTCCTCAACTATATTAAAATGATATTAAAACAAAAATATTGTCCTATTAAGACTTTTTTTGAATTGACCGAATTTTCCTACATCACATATTTATGGTTTTTTAGTCATTAACATTCTCTTGACCATGTTCTCTATAACTCTCTATTAATATTTAGGAATTATTTTTCTCTTATATTTCTAAATTTTTACTTTCCACTCATTTTATTCTATTTATAAACCCAATTTTGTGTTATTCTAGATGATTTTCATATTTCCCTTTCCAACTTTTTAAGAAGAAGTTTTATTAATTCTTTTTAATGATGAAATTTTTTCACAAATGAATTTTAAACTGTGAATTAATTTTTTGCTAATAAAAATGTTAAAATTTTGAGGACACAAATTATTTAAGGTTGGATAATGTAACACCCTGACATTTTAAAATAATACTATGTTTGATAGTGTATAAAACACACAACACCAAGTTTAAAAGAACCATAAAATATTATATGAAATTTATATCTAAGATGTTGAATTGATTGGTGTGAATATGAATTACTAAATTATTAAATACATATTAATTTATTACTAAATAAAAATTTCTTCATTAATTCTTAATAAATAGACACTCAATTTTTAGTAAACACATTTTATTGTTCAAAAATATGTTTTTTCAATTATGATTTTTTACATTATGTGATCAAATACTATAAATATTTTTTTCCACTTTAAGAAAATTTATTTTATGAAATTAAATTAATTTTTGATACCAACATATGAAAATTTTATTTGGGTGAATATTTTCGATTCTTCGGAAAAGATTGATTTTTCAACTAATAGTGAAAAATACAACTTCTTATTGAAAACTTTATTTTTATTTCAAGAATTTAAAGAATTTAATTTTATTTTAAAATATTTTAAAACTAAAACTATTTCTATTATATTATTAATAATTAAATTAAGTTCATAAAAGTCAATTTTAGGATTGAATTTGGTATAAAAGCAATTTTATACGTAAAAAGATATTTTTCTGAAAAACTATTTTTCATTCTATTTTGAGTTTTAATATTAAAATAATTTTAGCCAATTATTGAAATTTAACCATTAAAAATTGATTCCATATTTAAAATAGGATTTAAAAATTTGTTAAATAATTCCCTTTTAATTATAGCCATTATGAATAATAACCATGTTCAATAATCGGCAATGTTGTAAGGGTAAATTTGGTAATTGAGGTCAAAATTAATGTGATAAAACATTAAAAATAAACCAAAAAATTACATTAATTTCATTTTCTGTGTCTATATCATCCATAATAGTTATAAAAATAAAAATAAAACATTTTCCATCTAGTTATGACTTTGACCTTTATAATACTTAAGTGAGGGATAAAGACGGAAATGTTACTTTTCTTCTTTTAATATCAATAATATATTATGATAGAGATAAATATAAATTATGTTTGATTATAAATATTAATCTAAAATATAAATGATTTATTTTTTCATAGAGATATATTTCAAATTTTTAGTGATTAAATAACTACATTAACGACTTTCAAAATTCTGACACAACATTTGTTTAATTAATAGAAAAATAAAATAAATGATTTTAAAAATACTAAAACTAATATTATTGGAAATAATTATTGTTTTGCATTTATTTTTTGGTTATATATAAAATTATAGTTATTTTTTAAAGTATAATATTCAAATTAACTATTTTTATTAATTTATTTAATATCAAATTAAATAAATAGTGTCAAAAATGGCATTAATGACATTTCATATAAATAATATTTTATTAAATGTTATAAAATTTCAATAAAATATTATTCATCAAAATTAAATTTATATCCTTTAAAACATCAAACGTAGTCCATTTATGAGTTTTTTCTTTTTATAGAAACATTATTGACCCCTAAAGGGTAGAAAACTTTAACAGTGCGGTAATTGTAAAAATGGTGGATGAGGGGTTAAAAATAAAATATTAGGGTAAAAAAATAGCCAAAAATTGAAAAACAAATTATTGGATGATAGTAGTTTGGATCCACACTCATACTATATTCAAATTATTCCTGTTTTGATCCATTTTAACATTAAAATTATTATATATTAATTTAATACTTTATAGAATTCAAAAAGTGGCCCACCCTTCAATTTTAAAAGGGAACCTCCTCTACTTTTCTCTTCACATTTCAAAACGATTTTGGTTCAAATACCTCCAAAAAAACCATTCCTTACATCTCTATCCATACCCTAGAGGCACCTATTTGATTATAATTCCAATCTAGGAAGGATTTAGGTAAAATCTTAAAGAGGTTTTTTGAATAAGAGGTGTCATTCTTAACTAATAATTTTTGTTTAATTTATTATTCCACTAAATTAAAATATTATTTAAACCATGAAAATATAATAAAATCAATATATCCCAAACAATTATGTTTTATTCTATAAATTTCATAACCAAAATTTATCTCATCTTCTATAAAATGGGAGATAAAACCATTGTTTGTGTGTAAGACGGACACCAACTCACAAACTAATGTAATATATTTTCCATCACTACATCCAAAAAATATTTATAATGATGGATTTAATCTATATATGATATTAACGAAATATTTATCATTAATTGAAAGTAATATATCATATATTTTCTTAATTTTTTATCCATTTAAAAATGACAATGTCGTTCGTGTGTATGAGTTGTCTACCACCTCTGCAAAGCAATGTGATTCCTTGGTCACATTGATGGTATATATAATTTTATTTAAAAAAATAACATTTTATTGATGATATAAATATATTTTTTAAAGATAAAATAATACTTACTTTCTTTCCATCATGATTGATGAAAAATAGAAATCTCTTTCCATACTTACAAAGTTTCTTATCATCCTCAGGATTGTAACGTGGTTCATATTTATTAACCATATTTTTTGATTAGTTTTAAAAATTGTAATTGATATATAAAAATGATAATTATTTCATGATTATTATTTTATATATAGTATAACAATGGTCCCTTTTAACATAGTCAAACTACCAAATTCTTTCTCGATATATGCACTAAATATCATCAAAACATCTGACAAGAACTTAATTAATTAAATAATTTAATATAACAAGATAAAAAATAAAATAATAATAATAATAAACATAAAAAAATTTCTTAATCAAGTAAATTATTAATAAATTTATTATTTAGGAAGATAAGGAACATATGTGATGAGTCAGACCTGAGGTAATGGATTTTATCTCAATTATCCTTCCCTAAGGAATATTTTAATGTTATGTACCTAATTTATTTTATATGGTTTATATACTTACCTTATATATTTTATATCATTAATAATTCATACTTCATGGTATTTTAAGTTTCAATTAAAATTATTTCATCCAAGGGGTTTTGACGTGAAAGTTACAAAGTGGTATGGGGTTTCTTAACTCATTTTTCATTCATTGGGTTATACTTATACTTAATTGACAATGTTATACCATGATTATGTGTGGTATAACCTATCCTAGTATTGTTTTATATTTCCACATTTATTTTTTGGATTTATATTTATTACACATAATCACTTCATTGATAAATTAGCACTTTAATGACATGAACTTTCTAAGGGATTCATCTCAATTTCCACTCCATTGATACATATTTGGTAATATGAACCTATTTACTTTTATTTTATGTATATACTAAGAATTTGAATTATTTAATATTAATATCTACTAATTCATAATTATTAATGATTCAATTCAAGTTACTCTTCCAAGATAGATTTTTAAATGAGAAGTTGATCTTATTACTCTTCTTGATCGGGTATATATTTCTTCTATATCCACATTTTTAAAAATAGTTTAATGAATATATTTTTTAACTGTATAAATTATTTATAATGGAAATTTAAATATATCCTTAAAATTTTAATGGTATTAAATTAATATTTCTATTTTTTTCTTGAAATGTTTCATTTATAACTTTCTGTAAAAAAAGTCAAAAGGAATGTTTTTTTGACTTATATAATGTTAACGAAACCTCCCACCACCATAACCATTTGACACCATTTATATTTTCCTATAAGTTTTAGATTATTTTAAAAATAAAACTATTCAATAAAAACTTATTTTCAATGTTTCATTTCCAGTTCCATGTATTCTTTAAAATAATCTATTTTACTACAAAATGTTTTTTTATAGTCATCTTTCATCTCTGGATTAATATCATGGACATTAAATTTCAATTGAAACATTAAATTTCTTATGATAATTGTATATTACATTACTCCTAAATATATATATTATATATATCATTGAGATTATTATTCTCTAAACCTTGCATCATTTCTACATACATTGTTTTACATTTAAAGTTATTAGATTGACTGTGGAATTATTGATAATATGTATTCTTTGCTCAATAAGGAAATTTTTTAATAATTAATATAGTTAATGGATTTAAGTTGATCATTCAATATATGAGGAATGAATTAGACATTAGGTAATATGTGGGACCCTGAATTATATATCCCATCGATGCATCTATTGGCCTTATATGACAAATTCATAAGCTTGCATTAAATGGGTTTTTATTGTATGCATACCCAAAGTTTATAAAAACATTGTACAAGGTATTAAAATTAGAGATACCATGATGTATGAAATAAGGAAATCAAATATTAAGCATTTCCTTCATTAATAATTCAGTTACTATTATCCATGAGATTACTACACTGATATTATCCATGGATTCATTTTTTCTCAAGTAATTTGTTAAATTGAATGTGTTTTTTAGTTATTTACATTTTCATATGAATTATGCCTTATTTACTCGTGATATATTCTATTATAAATAACCCTTACTGTCTATTTTAGATCACCCATTTTTTTCATTTCCCCATGATATGAATAAGGAATATTTAAATGAGTTTAAGGATGTTGAATAATTACTTTCACTATGTTTTATATTTTATTTCCAATGTAAAATTGGAAGCATGTATATATATGGATCTTCAAGACTACTAAATTATTCATCCCTTTGAGATGTGATTTCTTATATCTTGTGACAATGTAATATTAAAGATACTAGATCTAGGTTATTGGATTGGGGTTATTACAATTTAATCATTTTTTGGATTATAAAACATGTTCTCAATTCAATGACCTTAGTCTAGGAACGCCAAATTCTAAAATAGTACATAAATTTTTATATAATAGGTGAATATTTTTTAAAATTATTTCCATTATTATTTTAAATTGAATTTATTTTATATTAATTTCATGTTTTAATGAAATTTTAATAAAATTATACATTTTATTTTATTAAACATTTATGTTATGGTTTGGATTTTTTTCATTCAGTCATATTTTACTATTGATCATTTATGATCTATGTATACTTATATTTCAGGTTGCTTTTTTATGGTCTTTATAAATTTGTTCTATGGTTTATGGTTACTTGATGTAACAACCCCAACTCCAGTAGTCTGGATTCAGAGGTTACTTTATTACATTGGTATTAGATAAAAGGAATTGTATCCTAAAAGACTAAATAGTTTAGTAATCTTGAATAATTTGATGCACAAATGGTACCCTTATTAAATTGGTAACATAAAATATATCATAAAAAGGAATATAATCATCATTCTTGAACTTATTCAAATATCCCTTCTTCATATTTTGGGGGAATGAAAACATAAGAAGGTTGAGCTCAAATGCTCAGTAAGGGTATGCGTAAAATAGAAGATATAATTAATCAATAATAAATGAAGCATAATCAATATGGAAATATAAATAAGTGAACAAACATTACATTTAATCAATAACTTTTCTATCATAAGAAGCTAAGAAATAATCATTACAGAAATGTAAATAATTGGAAACAAATTTCATTTAATCAATAACTTGTAAACAATCTGAATCCATGGATAATATCATAGTGAAAATATCATGGATAATAACAAGTAAAATATTGATTAGGGAAATTCCTAGTTATTATATTCCAGGATCTTAGGTTTCATGGTACCTCTACTTTCAAGATCTTTCACAAGATAGTTTATTCATTATGAGTAAATAAAATCCCATTTAATTTGGCCATCTTATTTGTCTCATTAGACTTACTGATGCATCGAAGGGCTATCTATTATCAGGACACACTCATATCTGGTATGTACAATTCACTACTAATATATATTAATTATAAATTTAATTCATGAATCAGTATAAATTATTAAAAAATATATTTATTGAGTAAGCGATACAGATTTAACATTTTTCCCTAGTCATTCAAATAACTTTCAAAGTAATCACCGTATGTAAAATTTTGTATACGGTTTAAAAAATTATCATATTCATGACACAAGGAATATTGAATTATTATCATAAATAAATAAAATTTGCATTATATACACCATATAAAATATATTAGGTTCATAATTTTAGAATATTCCTGGATGAAGTGAAATTAAGACAAATTCTCTTACCACTTTGTAATCAGTTGAATCATATTCCACGTGAAATTTTAACACTTAAAAAACATTAAATATCATGAGAATTAATAAATTCGCGATATAACATGTCAAACAATAATTATATACAACTCATAAAATATTATAGGTTCATAACATCAAAATATTACTCTACAAAATAAAATTAAGATGAAGTCTCATACAAAGATCATATCATTGAAGTGGGAGTTACTCAAATGAATAGATTGTGTGTATCAACTATAAATAAATAAAAAAATGAAAAATAAAACATAATATTATCAAAAATAATTTCACACATAATATTTTCATGACATAATCAACGATGTGTAAGTTTAACCATATGAATGGAAATTGAGTTAGAAAATCCCTTACATCACACTTCCCTTTAGTTGTAACTACTTTAAACCCATGTATAATGGATTAAATAATGTTATTAATTAATTATATAATATTATTATTATTTATAATATATAATATGATCATTTTATACCATTTTACCACCCATTACGTAATAATACTATTTCCATTATTTTGGGTGTTAATTGCCAATTTTCTCATGCATGTTTTATCAATAGACGTCCCAATTATTTTGCATTTGATATAGATCCATTATCTATAGAATTGAATTAATGTTATAAATAACCTATTTTATCAATAAATATTATTTTAGAACCATTATTTAATGTTTAACATGAAAAATGATTTGCATTGAATAGTGGAGACAGTAGGTCGTACGTACACATTAGGGATGGTATCATTCCATTAATTGTGAATGGGAAAGAAAATTGATTATATATTAATTTTAAATAATCATTATGATTTTATAATTTACATATATATCTAATATTCTCATAATTATAACCATCCAATTAAAGTGGTGATGCAAAACAAATTACACCACTACATGGAGACGGTAAGTCATACATATGCACGCGCGGTGATTTCATTTTTCACGGGATGGATAAATTGTAGAATATGGTTGTAAAATAAAAATAATATATATATATATATTATACTATATTTATTAATTTATGATATAAACAACACACAAATAGGATGCATAAGAAGAGGTAATTTTGAAAGAGTTGATAAAGATGATTACCTCTTCTACAAAGGAGCTCCTTTATATCACTTCTTAAGGAATATAGAGTTGGTCTTTCAGAAGGACTAGAACCTATATAACTTGGATAAATATATTAATAATAAAAACAGTAATATTTTGGTTGAGATATATGTCTTAAATTGTTTTAAATAAGTTAAGGAAGGTGTTCCCTTTTATAATTAAAGTGAGGTGAACTTTCACAATTCATCAAAATATTAAAATATAATAAGACTATTCTTGATCCATATGCTTCCAAATGGACTATAAATGTACATGGGATGTCCTTTAGACCATAAATTATCTAATGTTTTATTATTTAATATTCTTATGGTCTTTATATAATTTAATAAAATATTATATTCAGGAAATATCATTATTGTCAATTTTGACATTATTTATTACATTGACTTTTGAAAATATCAAGACAAAAAAATAAATTCAAACCAAATATTTGAATATATTTCATATATTTCATATTAATCAATAAAATTATTTTTTCATCTTAATTTATTCAAATTATATGTACTATAATATTTTTAATATCAATTATTTAATTTTTTCATTAATTAATTAATTATTGCCTCAATGTTGTGAAAGCATTTAATGTATTTATTTCTTCCCCAAAATTAAAAATAAATTAACATGATGAATATAAATAATTTAGATTTTAAAAAAATAACTACTTATAGTCTAACATAACTTATTTATATCACCAATTTAAAAATATTTAACTTATTAAAAATAAGAGTGACATGTTTGACTTTTCTTTAAATAAAATACTATAACGGTATTACTAGAAACCTAGTTGAACCAAATGGTCATATATTAAACCCATGGATGATTATGGTCAATAATAACTCCTATAATATGATTTAGGTATCTTTTTGGGACATTTTATGGTTCTTGTCACTTTATTTTTAGAATAAATTACCCGATTTACCATGTACCGTGATAACAAAATTAAAAAGTTTACTATTAATCTTCACAAAAAAATAAAATAAATATATATAATAAATTTAAAACTTGTGAATATAAATACGTATTCAATTTTTCAAAATTAAAAACACATAAGGGGAAGACTTTAATTTAAAATTAAATTGATAAAATGTAATGGAAAACAATTTTTCAGAAAAATGCCTTTTTAAGTGTAAAAATGTTCTTATACCAATTTTAACCATGAAATTAATTACAATGAACATAATTGTTTTATTAATAATATAATATAACTAAATTTACTTTTAAACCATTTAAAAATAAAATATATTTTTTTCAAATTTTTGAAAAAAAAATATTTTTTTCAATAAAAAGTTGTATTTTTCACCATTAATTGGGAAAAAAATCCTTTCAAAAAATACCAAAAATAAAACCTAGGAAATTTTTTCTATTTTTATTTAAAAAATGAATTTAATTTTATAAAATAAATTTTCTAATAGTGTGAAAAATTAATTATAATTATTTTCTCATAGAAATCCATAAAAATCATTTTCAAAGAAAACATATATTTGAAGAATAAAATGAATTTACTAAAATTTACTTTTTTATTTAAAAGAATAAAAACATTTATTTAATATAAAATTATTATATATTTCATAATCTATTTAATACTATTCAAATACACTAATTTAATAGCAATTTTATAATAGGTTGTGTTAAAATAATAATATTTAATAGTATATCACAGTACGTTTAAGCTCGGTGTTGCATACAATGTAAGATTTTGAGGAGATTAAATTTGTTTAAAAAAGGATATACCATAAAATATTGGGGTATTATATTATTCCCTCATTAAAAAAATAATCCTTTAAAATTATTTAATGACATCACTTGAATAGATTTGGGTATTTTTTTCATCATAATTTTCTCAAGTTCCTACGCCGATTCTTCTATCTTATGATTTCTCCAAAGTACCTTCATCATCCAAGTCATTCGATTATCCAACACTTGTTCTCTAGTGTCCAAAATTTGTATAGGCTCTTCATAATAAGATAAATTATATAACAATTCAATTTCTTCATAACTGAGAACATGTGATGGTTGTGTCATATACTTCCTTAACAAAGATATATGGAACACATTGTGAACTTTGGAGATACTTGGTTTTATTTCCAATAAATAATATATAAATAAAAATATTTCCATAATTTAGAGTGTTCTATTGTACATGGTCCTATTTTTATTTTCTTACTAAACCAAATGACACCCTTCCATTGAGATACTTTCAAAAATACATGATCTCTAACTTGAAATTCCAATTCCTTTCTTCAGTTGTAGTCATAACTCTTTTTCCCAGTTTGATCTGTTTCGATATGGGTTTCAATATTACTTAATTTATCCATTTTATCCTCCTCAAATTATTATTACAATATTTATTTCACCAACTTTATCCCAATAAGTTGGAGTACGACATCTTTTTCTAGATAATTCTTCATACGGTGTCTTTTGAATACTCAAATGGAAGCTATTGTTATTGGAAAACTATACCATAGGTTAAAAATGATCCCAAAAACAAATAAAATCAATTTATCATGATATAAATATATATTCTAATGTTTTAATAGTCCTTTTATATTATCCATTAGTTTCAGGATGGTAAGCGGTAGTCAAATAAAGCTCAGTATAAAGATATTTATGAAGACATTTCCATAATTTTGATGTAAATCATGGATCATGATTAGACACAATTGAAATAGGTAAACCATAAAGTATTACAACTTCATTAATATAGAGTCTTTCTAATATCTCAAAAGTTAAATATTCTCTGATAGAAAGAAAGTGTGCATATTTGGTAAGGAGGTCAATAATAACCCATATCATATCATTCCTAATAGGAGTCCTTAGTAGTCTTGTAACAAAGTCCATCTTAAATTCATACAATTTATACATAGGTGTAGATACCCAATCTTGAAGTACATGGAAATTACATTACTTTTTCAGAATACTTAATACATAACAAAAACAAACACACAAGGACAGTAATAGTTTAGTGTCTTTGGAAACTCTGAAAAATAATCTTCTAATCACGGTGAAAGATCTTCAATATCTCCCATAAAGATCTTCCCCTTTTTTTTGTCTTACCTAAAACCTTTATTTATATCTTGGGTAAAAGAAAACATAAAAATGGTGAGCTCAAATGCTCAGTAAGGTTAAACATAGAGAACATAAAACAATCCATAAACATTTGAATGTAAATACTTGAACATAAAATATAAACATCCAAATCTTGAGCAAAGACATAAATCTTGGAAGTACATAATGAATATATCATAAAGGAACATCAATCATGATAAAATAGAATGGGAATAAAACATGTAATTATGGAAAACCATTAATCACATGATATGATTTCCATAGTATCCAAGGCATTGCTGCCAAGACCATCTTAGTGGACAAAGTCCCTTTCTGAATCGAGTTCACTCCTCATTCCAGTCCTGTATCACTGAACCAGATTAACTTACCATTCCATCCATGTCTATATCATGAGATATAAATCTTTACCCAATGAATTGGAAGTATATATAGGTCCCATACATCTCATAATTAAATCATTCTTACTTGTGTCATAAAATAAACATAAACATTCATCACAACCCAATGAATAAAATGGGTATCATAAACATCATTCCATCATCACATAATCCACATAAAACAAATGGATATCATTTCATCATAAAAAAATCACACCATGTAAATAATATAGACATTATACTTGAAACATAAACATTCTAAATAATGTCATCTTAGATGGAAAATAGTTTTGATAAAAAACTTGAAATGAATTTTTGAAGAAAATATCCTTTCTTCTTCAAAATCATTTTCTTTTCACAAAATGCCACAAAATTTTAAAAGAAATGTATTTTATTGAAAATAACCATGAAAATTTTTATAGTAATCTTCATGAAAATTAGAAGTTATAAAACCGTAAAAATCCGTTCATACCGTATAAGTTAAAAAAAACATTCTCCTCGTACTTTTGCCGAAAAATTCAAAAAGTTTCTCGTATGGTAAACAAAATAAGGATTCTTTCCATAACACAATATAAAAGTAAAGGAGGGGTAAAAATGATTTTAAAATACATGGATGAATATTAAACACTTTATAAATAACATTTTTATGGACATGGATGAAAAATATAACCCCAGTAAATACTTACGTATAAGCAATCTCGAATAAAAATGAGATTTGAAAAATTATCCCTTACCTTATATCTGATATGATCCGTATGTATCCAAACCTCTTGTATAATGATTTAAATAAGGTCATTTAATTATTAAAGAATCATATTAATTGTTATGATATCATATATGGTTCACTTATGACTTTATATTACCTGTTCGTTTTTAAATTCCATGTTAAAGCAACGTTTTGGGTAAAATCGTTTCATTTATCATACGTGTTTCAATTTGTTGTTCTTGATATTATTACTCATATCCAGATTTACTTAATTACATAATGTAAAAAATGATTTATATATAATATATATTCATTATATAAATATATATATGATATATCTATAAATGGAATGAAATACACCGTTCATGGAGACGGTAGGCCGTACGTACGCATGAACGCTGTTTTCATTTCCTTATTGAATTAAATGGAATTATGTAAATGAAAAATATATGTAAATAAACATATTATCATTATTATGTATTATATTTTATTATTATTTATTATATATATACTTTATAATCATACTTGAATGGTTAATCATGGAAAATGAATCTCATCGCGTTCGTGGAGACGGTAGTCCGTACGTACGCACGAGCGATGATATCATTTCTATAAATATTTAATAGAATTGTAGTGAATGATATAATATATAAGAATCATTATAATTTTATAATAACTATTTATATTTATTCTTTACACCATTATACCCATCCAAGTAAGGTGGTGGTGGAAAAACTAATTACACCACGGCGTGAAGACGGTATTTCGTACATACGCATGCGCGATGATTTCGTTTTTTGTAGGATGGATAGAAGGTGAAATGGGGTTTTCATATTTATAATAACATATTATTATATTAGTGATACTGATGTTATTACTTTATAATGAAACAACTAAATAAGAAGAAGTTGAAGATGAAAGACACTTGAAAAAATCGATAGAAGAGATTACATCTTCTTTGACGCACCTCTTTTAATCATCCACTTAAGGGACTAGAGTTGGTCTTTTGAGAAGAACAAAAACTCCAGAATGTTTATAGGTAAGTGAAGAAGAGAAATGGGTAGGTTTTGGCTGATCTCTAATGCTCAAAGTGTTGTGAAGAGGAGAGGGAGGAGGTTCCCTTTTAGAAGGGAGGAGAGGGGCACCTTTGGAAATCTAAAGAAATATTAATTTATAATGAATACAAATCCCACTTAAAAACATCCAAAATTACTCAAATTTAAATAATTGATTATATAGGGTTGAAATATCATCAACCAATAAAATTTAGACATGTTGAGAATTTATTTTAAACATTATCAACTTGATTTATCCTTATTTAATCTATTTAAGTTTATTTGTGGTAATAATATTATAAATTTTAAATTGATATAAATAATTCCTTATATGCTGTGAATTATCCATAATTAGATACTTTATGACATTTTAGACCATATAAATTTAAATTTATAATTTTTAAATATTTTTGTGATTTTTAAACAATTTTATAATATGTTATTTTTATAAAATAACAATACTGTCATTTTTGACACTATTCATTTATTTGAATTTAAATAAAATCTACATAGAGGATATATTCGAACTGAAAGAATTAATAGATTCATAATAAGTCATATTTATCTATAAAAGTAGTGGAGAAATTTAAATAGTTCATATAATGTTTATTTTAATATTTTTAAAACTATTTATTTGATATTTCAATCAATAAAATAATTTCAACATCACTATTGTGTCACCTTTAATGATAATTATTTAGTCCCTAAAAATTATAAATAAATTAACATGATGTATATAATTTTATTATATTTCTGGATACTATTCATGTTCGAAGTTTCATTAAGTTTATCACTAAATTAAAATTATTATACTTATAATATTTAAAAGAGTGACATGTTGTCACTTTCTTTGGTTTTAATAATAATTAAATTATTTTCATGGTAAAAAGTCCATAAAATGAATTTAATCAGACCCTTAGGTGATATGGGTCTACTTTTAGTCATCCAATATAATTTTGGGTGTTAGGGTAATTTTATAATCTTATTTTTACCCTTAATTATCTGATTTACCTTTAACTACAGTAAATAAAAATTACTGTAGTTACTATTCATAATATCAAAAAAATAAAAGTAACCTATTAACATAATTTGAACCCACTTAATTCAAATATGGAATCCATTTTTCAAAATTCAAAACACAGAAGTTGTAGTAATTAATTTAAAATTAATCCCGTTGTTAAGAAAACGGGTTTTAAAAGTTAAAATATTGCCAAAGATTGAAATATTTTTAACTATAAATTCAATATAAAATTAATGGTATTGACATAAATTATATTAAATTGTAAAAATATATTCTATTTATACTTTAAAACCATTCAATATTATAATTTAACCATATAAATTATTGTGATGAAAAAAGTTGTTTTTAATTTAAATATAACGTGTTTTCACTATTCATTAAAATATGAAAGTTATCAGAATAATATGAAAAATTTATCCAAACTAAATTTTTATATCATGATTCCAAAGAAGAATTTTAGTTTGTCAAATTGAACTTATAAACATGTCAAAAAGTATATTTAAAGTGGGTGCGTCATCAAAAGGCGTCAAAACTGCATTTTTTTTGAGAAATACATATTTTACCCGAAAAAATTATTTTGTTCTCATACCATGTTCTAGAAAATGTGTAATATTAATCATAATGTTATAAAATTCAAAATTTATTTAATAATATTCATAACGACTAGTTCATAATAATATTATAACAATATATCATTGTTTAGTGAGACCTGGTATTGTGTACAACACACGCTATCGAGGAAGGTTGTGATTGTGTGTAATGCAAGCCAAGTCAGGGTTGCATGTAGTGCAAGACTCCTTTGTTGTTGCGTATAAAAAAATCCAACCATATTTTAGTTATACATTGAATATATTTATATATACACACTCAATGTTGCGTAGAATAACTCATATCAAACAAACTTGAAATTGTGTGTAACACGAGCCAAGAATAGTGTTTCGTATACTACAAGCTAATACGGTGTTGCATATAGCGTAAGATAATATTGGTGTAGCATACAACAAAAGAAATCAAAGAAATTAAAAACAATAATTCTCATAAAATCTAGGGTTGTTACATTCTACCCCCCTTAAAATGATTTTGGCCCTCAAAATTTGTCGGGGTTATAAATGGTTTTCTACTTGAAAGTTTCTTTAATAGAAACCCACATCGCAAAAAGGAATACCAAAACACAACTTTAAAAACTAAATTATGAAACTTAATAGTTATCAAAATTAAATAATCACTGGGTTTATACATAGGAGAACATAGGTGAAAATATGGATATGGAAGAGAAATCTAACCATAATGTTCTGATGGAGAGTGGTAGAGAACATGGCTATGAAAAAGCCAACGATCACAAATAGATAAATTTGTGATGATCTAAGGTACCATTGGATTCATTAGATATGAAGGAAATAGGACAACATTTTTGGTTTTCAAGATCGTTTCCCTAATGTTGAAGAATTTTAGAATTAAAAGAAATACTTACTTGATTTTGGTACAATCTCACTATTTTCCGTGCCTTGAACAATTTCCACTTCACCTATTAAAGAAATGAAGTTGAATTTGTCTTCCGTGAAGTGTTAGCAGATCATGCGATAGAATGATAGGTCATTCCATCTATCTCAAACATAAGGTTAGCAATAGTTATATACATAAGTTCATTTATGGTGAGATTAATCGTATACGGTTCCAAAAATGGACTTATACTTCATCTATCATACCACTTAATGAAATAAAACTAATTTCTACAAACCAGGGACTTCCTATAGGCCAATGGTAGGTGATAAAGGCCTATCTCACTTCAGTTGTGGGTTTTATTTTCATAGCCTTGTCCAACACGATGGGTTGTTTCCCGTCCTATAGGTTGTCCCTTTTTCTAAAACTACATTATTATAACATTCCTTAAATAATATCAAAAAAAATTCTAGCCTTAAACAATAATATCTTATGTCTAACTTAATTCATTCCAATCTTTAGGCTTATCCAAAATACTTCAGTACAATCTCACAGTATAAAGAAAATGATTACTTGGAAGGTCACATAACAAGCACGTGAATACCATCATTTATCCCCCATATATCATAATATATATATTGTTGGTCACATTTCGAACATGTGAATACCTTAATCATGAATTCTTTTGAAATATGAATTACCATATAACCTTAGTGAAAACATGAATTCTGTCAAAAGTTAACTCTTTCCACATACCAAAATCCCAAAATTTATATATACTCAAACCATGATATAACTTTTTCCTTATATCAGTCATGAGCTCATGAATACTATCAAACATATTATTTTCTCCTTATCCCTTCATTATGCGCATATCATCTTATTTCCAAAAATATTTCAGTCACTTTTCATGGTTACTGGTACCATACAATTTTTGAAAACCACAATAAACCAATACATAGATATTTTAATATTCCACGATACTAAAATTACATTCCACACTACTATTTTGGAATCCTATTACATAAACCCATAATCATTCCACCACATCATTGTCATACTCAACATTTACAATAATAATCGCATGTGACTTCTCATTGTCCTTCACCTTAAGAGGTTTCTCATGTCGATCATCATTAACCCTTGGATTAGGGAATTGATTAGCATAATGACCCATTTCTTTTCACTTGAAGCATTGAAGTGTTGGTGGAGCGTTCTCTGTAGTATTTTCTCTATTCATTTCATTAGAAACCTTTTCCCATTACTTTGGCACTCAGCTGCTTGATGGCCTTCTTTTCTACACTTGAAACATTCTCTAGTACCTTCTAGAAAATCTCCACCATGCTTCTTTCCACACTTTGAGCATAAATAAACATTCACCTTCTTTTCACCATTGTTCTGAGGTTTTTCCTTGAACTCCATCTTTCTTTTCTTGTCAAAACCATGAGATGGATATGTTACACCAACTTCCAGTTCTACCTTGATAGCACAACGCAAAATTTCTTCATAGCTACCGAATTCTCTTATAACTAATGCGCTTCGAAGACTTGGTTTAAAGCCATTGAAGAATCGATCAACTTTACTTTCAGGTTGGATGATAAATCCATATGCATACCTTGCAAGCCTTGTAAAATTCACTTCGTATATACCAACAGATTCATTATTCTTTTGCTTAAGCTCAAGGAACTCTTTCTCCATCTTTGTTCGAATAATATGAGGGAAGTAATTATTGAAAAACAAGTTCTTGAACTTGTTCTAATCCATGGATTCAATTTCATCTTGGGGCCTTGTATTCTTAATTAGAGTCCACCACTGGTATGCTTCACCTTCTAAATGGTAAACAGCTAAAATGAATTTTTCATGTTCTGAACAGCGAAGTATGGGAAATATCTTTTCAATGGTACTGATCCATTGTTCAGCAACAAGTGGATCATATGACCCATTGAAAGAAGGAGGAACTTGCCTCATGAAGGACTCAATAGAATGTTGTTCCCTTATATGATCATTTGGAAATCCAGAATGATTCATAGCTTGTGTAAGAATATCAATAAGATTTTACACTCCATCTCTCATAACGTTTGTTTGTTCAGGAGTACAATCATTGCATCTTCCATTACATTGATCAACACGGTTCCTTCGGGTTCCATCCATCGTCCAAAACCCAAAAAGAATAGTGTGAGAGGAAAAATCATTCTAGGAAAACAACATAATAAAGAGGGATTACCTTCAATATCTAACATCTTAGGTTTAATTCTAATTTCGTTACCGTAATTCTAGGACTATAACCTATATGTATACATAACCTTAGGGACATCCCTAGACATACCTTAGAAATATATCTAGGGATTTCACTAAAGTTTTCGCATCCTAGTTTCCCAAGGTTAACTAAACCTTTCCTCTGATACCAACTATAGAGACCCAATCTTGACGTACATGGACATTACATTACTTTTTGGGAATACTTAATACATAACAAAAACAAACAAACAAACAAGTACTGTAATAGTTTAGTGTCTTTGGAAACTCATAAAAATAATCTTCTAATCAGGGTGAAAGATCTTCAACATCTCCCATAAAGATCTCCCCCTTTTGTTTTCTTACCTAAAACCTTTCTTAATATCCTAAGGAAAAGAAAACATAAAAAGGGTGAGCTCAAATGCTTAGTAAGGGTAAACATAGAGAACATAAAACAATCCATAAACTTTTTAATGCAAAAACATGAACATAAAATCTAAACATCCAAATCTTGAGCAAAGACATAAATATTGGAAGTACGTAAGGAATATATCATAAAGGAACATAAATCATGATAAAATAGCATGGGAATAAAACATGTAATTGTGTAAATTCATTAATCACATGATATGATTTCCATAGTAGCCAAGGAATTGCTACCAAGACCATCTTAGTGGACGAAGCCCCTTTCTGAATCGAGTTCACTCCTTGTTCTAGTCCTGTATCACTATACCGAATTAACTTACCGTTCCAGCCATGTCTATCTCATGAGATATAAATCTTTACCAAATGAATTTGAGGGAGATATAGGTCCCACCAATCTCATAATGAAATCATGCTTACTTGTTCCACAAAATAAACATAAACATTCATCATAACCCAAAGAATAAAATGGGTTTCATAAACATCATTCCATCATCACATAATCCATATAAAACAAATTGATAGCATTTCATCATAAGAAAAATCACAACATGTAAAAAATAGATACATTATACTTGAAACATAAACATGCTAAATAATGTCATCTTGGATGGGAAATAGTTTTGATAAAACACTTGAAATGAATTCTTGGGGAAAATATCCTTTCTTCTTCAAAATCATTTTCTTTTCACAAAATGCCACACAATTTTAAAAGAAAATGATTTTATTGAAAATAACCATGAAAAATTTTAGAGTAATCTTCATGAAAATTCGTCATTATAAAACCGTAAAAATCCGTTCATGCCGTATAAGTTGAAAAAAAAACAT
Source organism: Viscum album (assembly GCA_963277665.1). Taxonomy (NCBI): domain Eukaryota; kingdom Viridiplantae; phylum Streptophyta; class Magnoliopsida; order Santalales; family Viscaceae; genus Viscum; species Viscum album. Next base: position 451,664,036 of record OY728137.1, on the reverse strand, counting down.
TATCCTCGTACTTTTGCTGGAAAACTCAAAAAAGTTCCTCATATGGTAAACAAAAGAAGGATTCTTTCCATAACACAATGTAAAATTCAAAGAGGGGTAAACATGTCTTTAAAAATACATGGATGAATATTAAACACTTTATGAAAAACATTTTTATGTACATGGATGAAAAATATAACCCCAGTGAATTCTTACGTATAAGCAATCTCGGATAAAAATGAGATTTGAAAAATTATCCCTTACCTTATGTCTGATATGCTTCATATGTATCTGAACCTCATATATAATGATTTAAATAATTTCATTTAATTATTACAGAATCATATTTATTGTTATGATATCATATACGGTTCACTTATGACTTTATATTACCTGTTCTTTTGTAAATTCCATGTTAAAGCAACGTTTTGTGTAAAATCGTTTCATTTATCGTACATGTTTCGATTTTTTGTTATTGATATTATTACTCATATCCTGATTTAATTAATTACAGAATGTAAAACATGATTTATATATAATATATATTCAGTATATAAATATATATGATATATCTATAAATGGAATGAAATACACCATTCATGGAGACGGTAGGTCGTACGTACGCATGAACGTTGTTTTCATTTCCTTATTGAATTGAATGGAATTTAGTAAATGAAACATATATGTAAATAAATATAGTATCATTATTATTTAATATATTTCATTATTATTTATTATATATATATTTTATAATAATACATGAATGGTTAATCATGGAAAATGAATCTCATCGCGTTCGTGGAGACTGTAGTCCGTACGTACGCACGAGCGATGATATTGTTCTCATAATTATTGAATAGAATTGGAGTGAATTATATAATATATAAGAATCATTATGATGTTATAATAACCCTATATAGTTTTTTTACACCATTATACTCATCCAAGTAAGGTGGTGGTGGAAAAACTAATTACACCACGGCGTGGAGACGGTATTCCGTACGTACGCATGCGCGGTGATTTCATTTTCCATAGGATGGATAGAAGGTGAAATGGGGTTGTTTCATATTTATAATAACATATCAGTATATTAGTGATACGTATGTTATTAATTTATAATGAAACAACTAAAGAAGAATAAGTTGAAGAAAAAAGAAACATGAAAGAATTAGTAGTAGAGATTACCTCTTCTTCGACGAACCTCTTTTAATCTTCCTCTTAAGGGACTAGAGTTGGTCTTTTGAGAAGAAAAAAACCTCCAGAATGTTGCTAGGGAAGTGGAGAAGAGAAATGGTCAGGGTTTGGCCAAGCTTTAAGGCTCAAAGTGTTGTGAAGAGGAGATGGAGGAGGTTCCCTTTTATAAGAGAGGAGAGAGACACCTTTGGAAATCTAAAAAAAATTAATTTATAGTAAATTCAAATCCCACTTAAAAACTTCCAAAATTACTCATATTCTAATATTAGATGAGATAGGGTTGTAATATCATTAAACAATAAAATTTAGACATGTTGAGAATTTATTTTAAACATTATCAACTTGATTTATCCTTATTTAATCTATTTAATTTTATTTGTGTTAATAATATTCTAAATTTTAAATTGTTATAAATAATTACTTATGTTCTATGAATTATCCATAATTAGATACTTTATGAAATTTTAGACCATATAAATTTAAATTTATAATTTGTAAAAAAATTTGTGATTTTTAAACAATTTTATAAAATGTTATTTTTATAAAATAACAATAGTGTCAATTTTGACACTATTTGAATTTAAATAAAATCTACATAGAGGATATATTCGAACTAAAAGATTTAATAGATTCATAAAAAGTCATATTTTTCTAGAAAAGTAGTGTATCACATTAAATAGTTCATATAATATTTATTTTAATATTTTAAAAACCATTTATTTGATATTTCAATCAATAAAATAATTTCAACATAACTATTGTGCCACATTTAATGATAATTATTTAATCCCTAAAAATAATAAATAAATTCACATGATGTAGATAATATTATTATATTTATGGAGACTATTCATGTTCAATGTTTCATGAATTTTATCACTAAATTAAAATCATTATACTTATAAGATTTAAGAGAGTGACATGTTGTCACTTTCTTTGGTTTTAATAATAATTAAATTATTTTCATGGTCAAAAGTCCATAAAGTGAATCTAATCCTACCCTTAGGTAATATGGGTAGACTTTTAGTCATACAATATAATTTTGGTAGGTTTTATGGTAATTTTATAATCTTATTTTTACCCTTAATTACCCGATTTACCTTTAACTGTAGTAAATAAAAATAATCGTAGTTACTATTCATAATATCAAAAAAATAAAAGTAACCTATTAAAATAATTTTGACCCACTGAATTAAAATATGGAATCTATTTTTCAAAATTAAAAACATATAATTTTCAGTAATTAATTTAAAATTAATCTCGTTGTTAAGAAAATGGGTTTTTAAAGATAAAACATTGCCAAAGATTGAAATGTTTTTACCTATAAATTCAATGTAAAATTAATGGTAATGATATAGATTATATTAAATGGTAAAAATATATTCTATTTATACTTTAAAAACATTAAATATTATAATTTAACCATATAAATTATTGCGATGAAAAAAGTTGTTTTTAATTAAAATATAACTTTTTTTTACTATTCATTAAAATATGAAAGTTATCAGAATAATATGAAAAATTTATCCAAAGTAAATTTTTATATCCTGATTCCAAAGAATAATTGTATTTTGTAAAATTGAACTTATAATCATGTCAAAAACTATATTTAAAGTGGGTGTGCCATCAAAAGGCGGCAAAACTGCATTTTTTGAAAAATACTTATTTTACCTGAAAAAATTATTTTGTTCTCATACCATGTTCTAGAAAATGTGTAAGATTAATAATAATGTTATAAAATTAAAATTTTAGTTAATACTATTCATAACATCTAATTCATAATAATATTATAACAATATATCATTGTTTAGTGAAACCTGATATTGCGTACAACACACGCTATCGAGGAAGGTCGCGATTGCGTGTAATGCAAGCCAAGTCAGGGTTGCGTGTAGTGAAAGACTCCTTTGTTGTTTCATATAACAAAATCCAACCCTATTCCAGTTATGCATTGAATATATATATATATATATATATATACACTCAATGTTTCACAGAATAACTACTATCAAACAAACTTGAAATTGTGTGTAACACGATCCAGGAATAGTGTTGTGTATACTACAAGCTAATACGGTGTTACGTATAGTGCAAGATAATCTTGGTGTAGCGTACAACAAAAGACATCAAATAAATTAAAAATAATAATTCTCATAAAATCTTGGGTTGTTACAATAAGTATAGAAAGATGTTTCATGAATCCTTTGGGATGATTTCTCTTAGACTTTACTTTTTGATAAATCAAGCATCTCGACACATAGTTAGCAATTTCCTGCTTCATATCATCCCACAAAAAATGTTCATTCAGATCCCTATACATCTTTATACAACCAGGGTGTATAGAGAATTTGATAAATGAGCATCATCCAATAATTACCATTTTATCTCAGGTATTTAGGGAATACATAACCTATTTCCTAATTTTAGAATGACATCTTTACAAAAAAATCCTAAAAATTATCCATTATTCCCAACTTTAATTTTATTCCAAGAATTCTCATCATCCAATTGAGATCATTTTATATTCTCCAAATAATATGGTATCACAATAATTTGAAAAAGGAGTGTTGTTTCCCCTTCCTTAATAATTCTCATATCTATATTTACTAAATCAATGAACATATGATCTCACTCAATCTTTATTTTGTTCATAAATTCATAATATTTCTAACATAAATCATCTATTACCTTATTTTCTTTCCCTAGGTGGTAGTGTATTAAAAAATCATAATCCATTAGTATCTCAATCATTTATTTTTTCTCATAATTATTTCTTTTAGTGAGAAGATGTATTTCAAACTCTTTTGATCCATATATATCTTACATCTTTCACTGTAAAGTTAGTGTCTTCATATCTTTAGATAAAAGATCACCACTGATGACTAAAGATCATGGGTTAGATAAATTTTTTTGATTCTTCAACTACTTTGATGCATATGCAATAAATTTATCATTTTTCATAATGAAATATCACATTTCTTTATTAGATGCATCATTGTACAACAAATATACATCATTTCCTAATATTAGAGTCAAAATCATAGCATTGAGAAATCTCCTCTTTAATTATTTAAAACATTCTTCACATTCTTTTTTCCACAAAAAATTAACCCATTTACGTGCGAATTTTATTAATGGGTTATCTAATCGGGAGAAATTCTAAACAAATCGCCTATAGTAAATTGATAAACAATGAAACTACGTACCTCAATCATGTTTATTGGGGTAGACCATTATTGTAATTCATTTTTATTCTCAATATCTATTGATACTTCATCCTTATATACAATATAGACATGAAAGGAAACTTTCTGAACCCATAATTCGCATTTACTAAAATTTCCATATAACTCTTCTCTTCTAAGAGTCTTAAGTATAGTCTGAAATTGATTCTCATGGTCGCCATAGTTTTTATAATATACCAAGATATCATCAATAAATACCACCACTAAATCATCAAGATATTACGGGAATACACTATTCATTAGATCCATGATAATAGAGGGTGCATTTGTGAGTCAAAATGGCATTACTATAATCTCATAATTTATATACCTCGTTCAGAATTCTATCTTCAGAATATCTTCCTTATTCACTCACAATTGATGATACCCAAAAAGAAGGTTGATCTTTGAAAAAATATTAATCTTCACAAATTTGATTGAATGATTCATCAATGAAAGGCATATGATATTTATTATTTATTATAATATTATTTATTTTCATTCATTCATTATACAACCTCATAGATCTATGTTTATTTTTAATGAAATGACTAGGGGATCCCCAAGGTAAAACATTAGGATGTATAGATCCCTTAATATATAACTTATATAGTTGTTTGTTTAACTCCACTAATTCTATAGTGGCTATTCTATAGGGAGTTTTTTATATAGGATTTTCATTATGGATTAAATTAATAGAAAACTCAACTTCACACTCTACTGGATGTCTAGGTAATTAATCAGGAAATACATAAATGTATTATTATACCAAAGGTATATCCTCGATTATAATATTACCTTTTCCCTCTATCTTCTTTTCCTCCCCAATAATCTCATTCAGAAAATCTATTTGAGTTGGATCTTGACATGACTCAAATGATTAATTATCTACTATAAATATAAGTAATTCCACTCATTTATCACAAATCATGATTTCACTTTATTTGTAATAAGTTTTTGTATCATACTTTGAAATTCAATCAATACCAAGAATTATATCAAACTCAACCATATGTATGATAATAAGGTCAGCAAATTGATCATGTTTATGTGTCATAATGGGAACTTCCATATACATCCTTATTTTAGTGAGACTTACACAAGAAGTTTTGATTGAAAAATATCATCTTAATGTGAATTAGAAATATATAATTTTCTTAGAAAACATGGAAGATATAAAAAAATGTGTGGATCCAGAATTAAATAATTCATTGGTAAAATTTGAGGCTATGATTAAAGTACCTACCACAAAATCATTGGGAACTTATACCTCAGTTTTAGTGATTACATAAGCTTGGTCTTCTCACCTCGGACTCTTCTGTGGTAGATTCCCTTGGTGATTTGGACATTGGTTTGAATAATTTCACATTTCTTTATAGTTAAATCACTAGATATCATTGGTTTTTTTCTTCCTCTTGAATTAATGAGATAGATGAACCTTGTATTTATACTTATAACACACTCATATGTCCTTCATACGTTTCCCTATATGTTTCTTCCCACAATTTTCACAAGATTGAAATCAATTAATTCCCTTTTTCTTCTTCGGTGATTTACCTTTCTCATGGTTCTTATCCAACCTTTTCTTCTCTTTATTTTCTATGAATATATAGGATATAGAAAATTCATTCTTTGTTTTGATGTAACATAGTACTATTTCATCATATGATGAAATAGTTTTGGAAACTATTTTCTTTTGGAGGTTTCTCTTAATGAATTCAAAGAAATTATCAATATTTCTCTCTTGATTACATATATAATATGTATCATACTTGGATATTCTTATAAAGGTATCACCATACTCAAAAACACTTTCTTCCTACCTTTTCTTTAATATGAGAAACTTTCTCTTCATTTCATTTATTTTTTTCACGAGGTAAATATTTATAAAATAATATTAATTTAAAACACCTTCAATCCATATATTCTATTTATTCTTCTTCCTTAGTAATCTAGATAAATGGACTCCATTGATAAATATATCCTCTAATACAATACACTTCCAATGTAACTTTTTCCCTTTCATTTCATCCCAATAATGAGAAATATATTTTCAAGAGACTTGATCCACTGTTCAGTTACCACTGGATTAGTATTTACACCAAAATATGGTGTCTTATATCACATAAAATGATCCAATATAGGTATATCATGTCATGGAAAATTTTATTTCTCCATATGTTCATTGTTATTAGATAAAACATGGGTCATCTTCCCTAGTATGGTCATGATCTGCCCAGCTCCAACACCAATTTTATTTCCTTGATCAGTTGGGAAATCCCAACCAAAATCAAGAGTATTGATTCTCTTTCCTCTATTAGGTTCTATCAGTAAATAATTGCACACACTGAGTTATCTTAAAATTAACAGGAATAATGGGCCACAAAAAAAATCCCTATAATGATAAAAAAAATTCTAATACTATAATGTATTACCATAGTTATCAGGTAATCTATGTTTATTTTAAAATCTAGTTCCCATGGTTTCTACTAAACTTTCCTTGATACCAACTATAAAAAACCCAACTCTAGTATCCCAGATTTAGAGGATACTTTATTAAATTGGTATTAGATAAAAGGAATCACATCACAAAGAACTGAATAATTTAGTAATCTTACAGAAATAGATACATATATAATACCATTATTACATTGGTAATTAAACATATATCATAAAAATAGATTGTAATATTCATTATTGAACTTATTCAAATATTCCTTCTTAATATCATCGGGAAAATAAAATATAATACGGGTGGGATAAAATTCACAATAAGGGTATGAATACAATAAAATCTATCATGAGCCAACATGAAATAAAACATAATCAATATGGAAAGGTAAAAAACTAAACACACATTACATTTAACCAATAACTTTTCTATCATGAGAGGATAAGGAATAATCATTATAGAAATGTAAATAATTGGAAAAAAACCTATTTAATCAATAACTTGTGTACAATATGAATCCATGGATAATATCATAGTGAAAATATCATGGATAATAATAACTTAAATCTTGATGAGAGAAATGATTAATTATTAGATTCTATGATCTTAGGAGTCATGGTGAATCTACTATAAATACCTTTCATAAGATATTTTAATCATTATTAGAAAATAAAAACCCATTTAATTTGGCCAACTTATTTTTCTCATGAGACCTGCCGATACATTGAGGGGCTATCTATAACTGGGCCCTTCTTGTACTTTTCCAATCAAATTCTTTCCTCATATATCAAAATTATATATTTAATTAATGAATAAATATTCTTTATCAAAAAATATCCATATTGAGTAAAAGATGTGAATTTAACATTATTTCCCTAGCCATTCAAACAACTTTCAAAGTAATCACTATATGTAAAATCATATATATGGTGTAAGAAAAAATCATATCGACAATACAAGGAATATGTATATTTAAGAGAAATGTAATTTTTAAATAATTATGATAATAAATAAATAAAATGGTCAGTATATACAACATATAAAATAAATTAGGTTCATAATGCTAAAATATTCCCCAATGAAGTGAAAGTGAAACAAATTCTCTTACCATTTTTTAATCGATCAAATTGTATGCCACATGAAAGAATAGAATTTAAAAAAATATTAATTATAATTATAATAAATAAATTAATGATATAACTTGTCAAAGGGTCACTATATCCACCTTATAAAATAATATAGGTTCATAACTTCAAAATATACCTCAATGGAAGAAAAATGAGATGAGGTCCCTTAGAAAGATCATATCATTGAAGTGATAATTAATCAATGATTATATGTACCAAGTGTAAATCCACATAAAAACTGTAACTACAGTATAAGCTAATAAAAATTATTTTCACACAAAATCTTAGCATGACATAATCAATGAATTAGAATTTTAACCCAATGAATAAAAATTGAGTTAAGAGATCCATTACCTCATGATTCTCTTTAGTTGTTCATAATTTAACATACTATATAATGGTTTAAATAATTTTATTAATTAATTCCATAAACATAATAATATTTATAATATCTTTTATGTTTTTTTTATAACATTTTACCACATGTTCCTTAATAATATTAATTCCATTGTTTCATGAGTTAATTACCCTATTTTCTCATGCTTGTTTTGTCATGAATGTAGTGGTTTTTTAAATTGGATATGTATACCTCATATCCATAATGATATTAATGATATGAATATAATATTTAATAATTTTAAATACTTTTAGAAGCATTATTTAATTTTTAACTTTTAAAATTAATCACATTGCATTGTGGAGAAGATATGTCGTACGTACGCACGAGCGATGATATAATTCCCTTAGTTATGAATGGGTAAAGAAATGGATGATATATTAATTTTACATAATATTTATCATGTAATACTTTTCATATATATCCATTATTTCTATCATTGTAACCATTCAAGTAAAGTAATGGTGTAAGACAGACTACATCGCTTCGAGGAGAAGGTAATCAGTACATATGCATTTGCGATGATTCCATTTTTCATAGGATGGATAAATTATGGAATATTATTGTATCATAAACCTAATTAAGTCAAATTATATAGATTATATTGGATTTATTAATTTATTATGTAAACAACATATGAAGATAAAGTATAAGAAAATGGAATATTGAAAGAGTCGATAAAGATGATTACCTCTTCTATGAAGGCTCCCCATTATATCTCTTCTTAAGGAATCTACGATTGGTATTTTTCAAATACAAGAACCACTAGAACATATATAAGAATATTTATAATTTAAATTGGAAAATTTTTGTTAATATATATGTCTCTAGGTGGTGTATATAAGTGAAGTAAGGGGTTCCCTTTTATAATTGAAGTGAGGGGATCTTTCTGAATTTCTCAATATATTAAAATATAATAAGACTATTCCAAATAAATATTCTTTTAAATGGCCTATAAATGAACATTGGGGTGAATTATTTAACCATATATTATCTTATTTGCAATTATTTAATATTTTTATGATTTTTATATAATTTAATGAAATATTATACTCCTAAAATAACATTATTGTCAATTTTGACACTATTTATTACTTTGACACTAAAAATATCAATCCAAAAAGATAAAGTAGAACCAAATATTTTAATACATCCCTAAAATGTTATATTAATCTATGAAATTATTTTATAACTTTAATTAATTAAAAATATATTTATTTTAATATTTTTAATATCATTTATTGGATTTTTCCATTAATTAAATAATTAATACATCATCATCTTAAAAGAATTTAATGAAATTATTTATTCTATAAACATTAAAAATAAATTAATATGATTAATATAAATAATTTAGTCTTAAAAATAATATTTATATCAAAACATAACTTATGGATAACACCATATTAAAAATATTAAACTTAATAAAAACAAGAGTGTGTCATGTTTGACTTTTAATAAATAAAATACAATAAAGGTATTAAGGTAAACAAAGTGGCTCTAAAATGACATAAATTATACCCATATATTATGATGGTCTAAAATTACTCACTAACTATGATTTAGGTATGTTTTTGGGTCATTTATGATTTCTATCTTTTATTAACCCAAATTACTCGATTTACCATTTACCACGGTAATAAAAGTACTAAGTTTACTATTCATATTGATGAAAAATAAAATGTACTTATTTAATGAATTTTTAAATTTTGAATTCAAATACGGATTCCATTTTTCAAAATTTGAATCATTAAATTTTTAGAAATATATTTAAAATTAAACTAACAAAATGCATTGAAAAATAATTTTTCAAGAAAAAGCCTCTTTAAGTGTAAAAATGTTCTTATACCAAAATAAACCATAAAATTTATTCCAATGAAAAAATTTTATTATTATTAATATAATATCACTAGTTTTACTTTAAAACTATTTTTAAAAAATGGATTTTTTTTCAAATGGTTGAAACAAAAATATAGTATTCAATAAAAAGTAGCATTTTTACTATTAACTGGAAAATAAATCAATTTAGAATAATACCAAAAGTATACCCTAGGTAAAATATTCTATTATAATTTTAAAAATAAAGTTAATTTTTTCAAATACATTTTTTAAAAGTTTCAAAAATTAATTATATTTATTTTCTCATGGAAAGGGAAAAAAATAAATTTTTGAAGAAAGTATATATTTGAAGAATAAAATGACTTTACTAAAAATTATGTTCTTATTTTTGAAAAATAAATAATTTTTATTGAATATAAACATTAAATATATTTTTTAAAATATTAAATTCTATTCGCACCCACCAATTTAATAACTATTTTATAATGGTCATGTTAAAATAATAATATTTAATAATATATCATGGTTTATTTAAGCTTGGTGTTGCATGAAATGTAAGCTATAAAATATATTAAATTTATTTAAAAAGATACATATTCTAAAATATTTGGGTTTAATAATCAATCCATGTTTTGGGTTAACTTCATTTTCTATGATAAATCTGTGTTTTATAGTCTTTCTAGATTTTTGGTCTACCTTTAATGACCAATGGTGTTCATTTTCATGTCCATTTTTTATTTCCCAAGATCATTATCGGATTCATTTATTGATGGGTTCCCATTTATTTCTCTCTCATATTGAGTACTATGAGGATGTATAAATAATTTTATATCCAAGTGAGTGTAGTGAGACTAATCTAAGTTAGTTACACTAAGAGAATCAGTAGAGGACTTCAAGTTTCAAGGCCCAAATGACATGAGGAAAATTATGATCCTTCAAAATACAATGGGATCCCATATCACTAAATTAAAATACCATTGAATCTCACCTTTCATGGATGATAAAATAGGCCTATGATTAGTCTTATTCGATCCTAAATGTGATCCATGAAACCCAGTCCTCATATTTTCATGAATTTTATAATCCTAACCCCATAAATATTCTAGAAAGTGATATTTTAACAAAAAAATCAAATTTTTTTTCTATTCACTCAAAAATATGTTTGGTGGTCTATGGGTAGAAAATAGTTTCTTACTTTCCAAACATATTTAGTAGATAATATATTATTTTATATTAAGTAGACAATATAGGATTAATCCTTTTGACTTTGTAAATTAGACCCTTAACCTGTGTATCATCCCTTGGCTATAAATAGCCAACCCCATAGTATTTTTAATTCAGTCATGTTTTCATTTTTTAAACTCTATGATTCTGTTCTATCAATTTTAAGTAACTCCATTATTTCATCCATTGATCTTATGTATTCTAATTATGTCTATCTACTTATTATAATGGTTATTTATGATTGAAATATCCCAATTCATGACTCAACCCAATTATGTTATTATGTGTATTTGTTACCACATCCCTCCCTTCAGTGTGTTTTCTACATAGTAGTTCATGTTCCCTTATAGCGTTGGTTGACGATTTTACACTTCCAAACCACCAACCATTCCTTCACAATATCATATTCCATGAATATAAATCCACCTCATGCATATCACATCAATTGTTATCAATGATTTTATTAACATAATGGAAATGTATCCCTTCATTTACACTTATTTTATTCACTCTCCTTCCCATATTCACATAATATCATTACATTCAAAAAAACCCTTTCTTTTAAAACCTCTGGTATAGGCCTATTATTTTTGAAAGATTTAAATATTCTCTATAAATAAAATTATTTATCCAACTACATTTTGAGTTTTTGTGTGAATTTTATCCAAAAAAATAAAATACTATTAACTCATTATTTTATTATTTTTATAATTAAGAACAAACTATTTTATATATATTTTAAAAATAATCACATCATTACCCTCCATAAATTTTTTTTATTTAATAACACTAAGAAAAAATATTTTTAGGGAGATTTGAAAAAAAAAATGGATGATATGATTTCTAAATCTCTTTATTCATTACATTATTATCACATTACATTTACAAATATCACTTTACCCTTTATTTTACTTCATCACCATATTATATTTGGCTCTTATTATAATTAAATTTTTAACTTTTAGAATTATTTTCAAAATCCACAAATCATACCCTTTTACCATTTTTTAACCCCTCACTTATAACTTTTACCCACGTTATATCCATTTTCTACTAAAACTATGGGTGTTAATTCATCCCCAATATCATATTTAATAGTAAAGTATTACTTGCTTTTTATCTCCATAAAAAAGGTATTATATTTAATTGGATCTTTGGATATTAATTAATAATTGAGAGAAAAGATAAATAAAGGAAAATTGTGTTAGTGTGTATATTTTCACATGTGTGCATGTTTTTGTGTGTGCGTATACATGTACTTGTGTGTGTGTGTGTGTTTGTTTTCACCTTTTAGTGTGAGAGTGTGATTGTTTTCATCTTGGGTGAGTTTATATTAGTGTGTATACTTAAAAGTGTGGAAATATCATTTTGTGTGTGAGTATGTGTGCATATTTAGGTGTGTGAGTGTGTGAATATCATTGTGTTTGTTTCTCCCCTATGTGTTTTTGTTTTTGTTAATTATCATGTTTGATTATTCTGGGAATAGAATCAATAATTCTATTAATAAAGGGAACTGATCTAAATCTACCGCAATGGAATCTACATAGTTCATAATGAAATATTTGGTGATCTATTTTAATAAACTCCATGATATGAAGTTGGAGATAATTTTTAAGAGACTTAATACCATAGATATTCAATCAATCTGAAGGATTATCCATGTTGACCCATGGAATGATCTAACACCATGTAGCCCCCATATCATGGGGGAGAAGATAGAAAATTTTGATGATGGTTTTGAGGATTTCCTATAAAGAATAAGGTTTTATAAAAATATGAAGGTGGAAAATGAGAATACATGATAATGAAATCTTTTGATATATCAAGGTGAAGTTCCCCTCTTTTCAAGGGAAAATAAATCTAAAAGAATACATGGAGTGGGAGATGTAAATCAAGTAACAGTTTTCATGTCATGTGTATTTCAAGAAGAAAAGGGTAAAAATTTCTACCATTAATTTCTTTTCATTATGATATAATTTGGTGGGATCAAATGAAAAATTATAGTACTTTATATAGCATATATCCCATAAAAACATGAGATAAAATGAATTTATTAATGAGGAAATGGTTTATTACCTCATTCTACCCTAGAGATCTCCACAACAAGATTTGACACTTCACCCAAGCGAGTAATAGTGTTTATGATTACTATAAGTAGATGAAAATCTCTATAATATAATAAAATATTGATTAAGATCTAGAAATGACCATGGAATTATTTTTATGTCATTAATTGGGATAATAGTGATTAAGTGAAGATATACCACTATGTGAATACCACAATACTTTGTTTATATTTTTTAAAAACCACTTTTTAGATAAGTGGGAACCATACATAAAGGTCCACCTCAACAGCCACACACACCCATGATAAGAAACACACAACCATGTTTTTAAATTCAAAATTCAAACTCAAAAACATCCAACATCAACCTCGATCCATGCACCAGAGTCACGTGCCCACCTCAATCCACGAAACCACATCCACCCACATCACCCAGTCACTTTTCTTACTTTCAACAATCATCAGAGTCAGTAAACCACCTTCATTTCTGCCGCCACCATCCATCGCCGCTAGGTCCGATGACCGAAACAATCAAAAAACCAGCAAGACCCTTCAAAATTTTGACCTCGTCATCATTGACATTCTCCGCCACTATCATCAAGTTGCTGCTGAGAACTCCAACGTTGCTAACATAAAAATATCATAACGAACATCCCATACCAACCAACGCTAATGAATCAGTCTCCCTCCTGAAGCTGAACGCCATTAAACCGCACCTCCCAGAAACTCCTCGAAGACCCGCGAACCAGACTGAATGGGTAGGGAGTGTAGGACCAGGATGTCAGAGTAGGGTTGAGAGGGTGTGAGCCTTGGTAGGGGATCAAAAACTGCAAAATACACTCCAATGAAATGAACCAGAAACATGGATTTGAGTGATAAAGATAAATAGAGAGTGAAACCAACCCCCAAAAGCACCGTAAATAGATGAATCCAAGAAGAAGATAAGACAAGGATAAAGTTGAAGAAGAACCCAAATTGAGGATATTGTTATCCCCCCTCTAACACCATCCTAATTAGGCCCAAATCCCAAATCAAACCTGACCAAAATGGAGTCGAACACGAAGGGTAGACTTAAAATGGAAGAGGAGAAGCTTGATGTCAGACATTGCGACCGAATCTAATCCAATCCGTCTAAAGCACCTGCACCTAGACCCAGGATGAGGGTATGATGCGCAGGGTTAGGACTGATAGAGGGACTGTGAGAAACGATCGATGTCTACACTAGCAATCCGTATCAGATGATAGGGGGGAAGGAGAAATTGAGAGATTGAGAAGGATAGACCAAGTGGAGGGAAGCACCCTCTCGGACCCGCAAAAACCTAGAAGGAGAAGTGGAGAGAGCGAGAGCACCAGGAACTAGGAGAGTGCGGAGCCATCCACAATGTCGAGTTATAATCTATTATCCAACAAGACACAGTGATTTCAAAACAACTCAAAATATAGAGTATCCTGAAGAATGAAATTACACCATTCCAACCATGGGGAAATATAAACAAGAAGATTGGATTGATATTGAATCCAAAGGATATTTTTATTATAGTAATGAAAAGGTAACACTTCTTCCTAATAAAGCTAATGTTGAGGTAAACCTGTCATGAAATAGGGACATTTGATGTTTCAAATTACAATGATGAGATTATATTATAGGTGAATTCCCAAATGGATACACCACAACAATTAATAATTTTAGATAATAGAAGACTGATGGATAGAGCTCTATGAAGAGGAGGTGGATCCCCAAGAAATAGATAATATATAATTTATAAAAGAAGTTGATATTCCCATCACAAGATGATTTTTGAGTGTTCAAACTATGTCCAATGAAAAGGTGAAAATGGAAAACATTTTTTCATACATGATTTAAAATCAATGGGAAGGTATATAGTGATATAATTGATTTGGGAAGACATAGAAATATGGTGATCACTAAATTGGTGGAGAAGTTGGGAGCTCTAAGTTTAAATAACTATAGTCCATGTCATATCAAATTATTGAAGGATTTTGATTGGTTAAAGGTCATTAAATTGGTGAAGGTATTATTCTCTATCAATGATTAGAAGGATGAGGTTTTATATAATAATATACTTATGAAGGTGTTCCACTTATGGCTTATTTTTCTATGGATGCATAATCAACACATTAATCTTTATAGTTTCTTGAATCCTAAAACTTTTTTACTTTTAGGGGAACCTAATTTTTTTTCAAGATATCACCATAAATTTTTTTTGGAAGATCACATTTTGAGAGAGAAGAAGAAAATGAGTGATCAAAAATTTAGAGAATAAGGTAAAAGGAAAAAATGGTATAAGAAAATAAAAAATAGAGTAAATAAAATAAAAAAGAATAATTTTTTTAATGGGAAGAAAGTTTTTATACTAAAAAAACAATAGTGAGGTGAAGGATTATTATATTTCAAACCAATTTTTTTAATAAATTTGTATAAATAAGTTATTTTAAACACTAATTACTTACTATCACTTTTCACTATATTATTGTGTATTTCTTATAGTAATTTGATTATGAGTTTCCAGAATAGGCACCACCATGCTTCCAACCCATTATATACATTGAGAATTATATTGAAAGATAATATCTAAAATATAACATGGTAATTATAGATCCAAAAAAATCATTATAAGTTATCATAATTATATACCCAGGATAGATGATTTGATTTTTGAGTTGAATTGTTCAACTATTTTCTCTAATATTGATTTAAGAAGTGGGTATCACCAAATAAGAATGAAACAAAGTGATGACTGTAAGACAATATCTAAAATAGACCATGGTATTTATTAGTTTCTAGTGATTCTTTTTTGAATCAATAATGAACCAATCAAATTCAAGTGATTAATGAATCACGTCTTTCACTCATTTTTTAGAAAACTTTTTTTAGTTTTCCTTTGATGAATATTTAGTGTATATATGTAATTTTAAGGAACAAGTAGATAAATTAAGAAAGTTACCATAGGTCTTAATGAATAAAAATGTTTTTATAAACATTAATAAGTGTGAATTATGATTATATAAAAGTGTTTCAATTAGATTTGACATGATCTATGACGGAGTTGAAGTGGGAAATGGGAAGATCAAAGGTATACAATAATGGACAACTCTATCATCTATTAGACGATTAATAAGTCTTCATAAGATATCTTGTTTTTAGAATATATTTTTAGTGCCTAATGGGTTGTAATAAAGAGTGTAGTATTTTTTATCAATAATAAATAAAGTAAATATATACTAATATAGACATAGAGTCAATAAGAAGTAAAGTAAATAAATGAAGAGTTCAATTTAAAGGGGAAAATAAATAGTTAAAGTGGTTCAAGTGATCCATGATTTATGAAGTGTTTCATGGAATGTGGGGTTTGTATAATGTCTTATATTTTCAATGTATTTTTCTGGATATTTATAAATTATTTTCAAGACTAGGAACTGAGACTGAATGTGATTTAAGGCCTGGTGTGCCTGAAATAAATTTTTGAAATATATTAAATAGAATGTGCATGTAGTTTTCTTGAAAAAGTGAAATAACTCCTAAATAAGGGCTTGGATTATAAATCCAAGGGCATCGTTGAGTTTAGAATGTTGGTTTTACCCAAGGTGCGACTAAACCTTGTTTGGTGTGGGATGTCAATGAAAAAGTCATCGTGGGAGTGAAATTAGTAAAATAAATTAACTAGATAATTTCTTTTATTTTTACAATGTAGTGAACTTCTTCCTCTTTAAATATATAGATATTGCATTTGTCTCTGGGTTGAATGATAAACCTTTGAGACCTATAATTCATTGGAGGAGATCGTTCTTGGAAGACGATGATAGATTGAGATCAGATCATGGATTTTCGCTCCAATAGAGGTTGTGGATATCGTCAATGAAAAAAAACAACTGTTATTTTTCAACAATTGATCTAAATACTATTGGGGAATTTTTTTTTTGGATTTATTCCCCATTCTTGATTTTTATGATGAACTTGAATTAATAAATTAACATATTTATCCATGATTTGATCATCTTGGAGAGTGGGTTAGATTAATTGTGTTTTAAAATAATTTTTTTTGTAATTATTGATTTTTCCATTGTTATTCCCACAAAAATGGATATATATATTGATATGAACATTGATCAAGGTTCGTTCCTCTAATTTTTTTCTGTTCTTTCTCCCCTTATTCTTTGTTCATCACGTGCATCCTTTATTTGTCCTGGGGTTCAACATATCTTGATCATTTGATCATTGAACACCCTTTTCTTAGCATAAAGAATCAAAATTGTAGATCTGTAATTGGGATGAAATTATGGTGGTGCAATGATAGAATTAGTGGATAATCAGATGGTTTTGGATACTCGATTTCACATTCTTTAGTTTTCTTCACTACACAATGAAGAAACACGTGTATATCCTTTTTTCGAGCGGATTAGAGTCCAGTTTTATGTAGAACATCATTGGAAAGGACCGGATGAACCGTAATATACAAGTTGTGCTATGTGTGGTTGCTTTAGTGATGCGTAGGATGATGCAGATGAGATTACAATGGATCTGTAAAATCCTGAGAAACACTGCCTGTACATAGGGATTACACACTATGTGGGCCCCCCTATCTGGTGTCTAGGATTTCATGAGAAAAATAAGTATCACATGGCATGTGACCCCATCATATGGTGTTTCTTCCTTCCCTGGATGACTCAGCATATAATTTAGAGAGTACATCAACACTGGTTAAAGTACACAATTAGATGGAACGTCATGTACTTGTACATAGATATGACTTAGTGTACATGTGTCAATACATGGACATGAATTTGGTACAAATACATGGTCAGGAAACATGAGTAGGAAACCATGTTTCTCTGCACATCATGTGATTATTCTACACATCGAGTATATAGAGACTACATGTTGTGTGAAGCTCTTCCACATGGGCAGGCAAGGGGATAGATGGACACATTATGTACCCCCTAGTACACACCATGTACCCCCTCCAAGAATGATTATGGATCTTCATTTTTCTAGTTTGGACCAGTATAGGTTGAGTATGTTCCCTTGGTCCTTTCCCTCATGGTTACATTGTGTCATTCCATTCATATCATTGGATTGTGA
Source organism: Viscum album (assembly GCA_963277665.1). NCBI lineage: Eukaryota > Viridiplantae > Streptophyta > Magnoliopsida > Santalales > Viscaceae > Viscum > Viscum album. The sequence goes on along the minus strand of OY728137.1, from coordinate 451,645,434 downwards.
TCCCATATAAAGGTTGAGTTTCAAATAGAGTTTCAATGTCCCTCTATGAGATAGGAGTGCGATCCTCTATCATCTTTTATTCCCTAGTGGGAGTTTTTGGAATATAAGTGAAATCCCTAAGAAGTAAATTTATCCTCTATCTAGTAGGATTTATTATTAGGGTTTTTGGAATCATTGACATACAATCCCCTACGTAGAGGGTTGATCTAGTTTAGGGTTCATGGTGTCCCCCATCGGTTCTAGCTGTGATGCCCTACCTATGTATTAGAGACTTATTAGACTAGTGATCTTCCATTAGTCAAGATCCAATAATCTATGCATCTTCATCAAGTTCCTTTGATGATATAACGTCTCAGGGAGTGAGTTCTCTTGGAATGACCATTGCTTCGAGTAGAATCACATGGCTGTCAATTAGTTATGACCACCTGGTGGCATGGTACCTTTCCTAAGTATATATAGGTATTTCTATTATACATTGATTGTTATATCTTGTACTGAGAAGACTATTCTTGGTACTTCATGTTTAGTGGTTTTAGGGTTTCCTACTAAATATTGTTATACTCACCCATATATGGGATTTTCATACATGTGTCGTGTTTTATGAAGATGATTAACCTTTTGATGGTGTCCTAGGAGGACAGGGAGTCGGTAGAGTGTAGATAAATCTTAAAAGACCTAGGTGTTTTACTGGGAGATTTATTTTGACTTAGTCCTCACCCTTAGAGCAGGTTTTAATTTTTCAGATTTTGGTTGGGCTTATATTTGGCCCATTTTTCTGCTTTAATCACTTTTACTGTCGTACTATGTTGTGAAATCGTAGATATATGCATTAATTTTTTAGTTTTATTACATATAAGAATTTTGTGGGCTTAGATATGTGTAAATGTCTATAGTTACTTATAGATAATGCCTCCCATTTATGGGATATGCCTACTCAGCACTGGTCATCATCCCCTGGCCTATTGAAGGCGGGCTTGGGGTAGTCACAGGTCGGACCTCAGTGGGTCAGGTCATGAAAAATTAAATAACCCGTTAAAGAGTAGATTTAGTTATAGATTGTAATTACCATGAATAATGAGTTAGATGATTATGTTAGGAGATAATTATAAAGTAAAATTTAATACATTAACAAGAGTTGAATTTAAAAAATTCCATATATTTTATGCATTAAAATAATTCATTTGGATGAATCGTGTTTTCTCTTGAAAGTATATTTTTTATCATTATGTTTTTGGAATAATTATGTTGTGAAAGTTTCACTTGGATAAATATTGGGATATAATATTAATTTTGAGTGGAAGAGGTTTCAATATTTATAATTTATTGATTGAAGTACTCAATATTGAAGAAATATTATGAGTTTGAGCTGATAAAGTGTTAAGCATGTAAAGATATTTAACATACTCAACAAGAGTCTTTATATGATTTATATTCATTAAGAGATATTTTGAATAGTTTTTTGAAGGTATGATGAATTCTTGAAGTTATTTGAAGTTTTGAGATGAGCTAAGAAGGCTTGAGTTTAGGTATGATGGTTCAGATGTGAAAGGAATTGAAAATATTTCAAAATCATGTATTGTGTAAGAGTGATTTTGAATTATTTTTCTAGGTATGTGAGATTAACTCTAAATATGAACTAGGTATGTGATATTAGTTTCCAAAAAACTGGCCCATATAGGGATATAATTTTTTTGTGTAAAAATAAATATTTTCTAATTGAGTCTATATCAAAATAGATCAAACCTACAATAGAGTACACTAGGAGCTACAAAAGATAAAATTAGAGTATTTATCTATTATATAATAATAACTTGAAGTTTCACTTAGCTATATATGAGTAACTTGAATATATATTAGTATAAATATATCTAATATAAGTGCAAGAAGATTATAAACAAGACTATATAAGAGAAACTCCCGAGTTCCAAAGTTTAGTCAAAGTAACATGACTCTCATATCAGATTAAATAGAGTTTGTTTAAGAATAATATGATTTGTTTAATGCTCATTAAAGAGTAAAACTTACTTATGTATAAATAATATATTTTAAAGTGATATATTTTTTAAAATTTCAATAATAATATATTGGGATATTAATATGATAACATTTAAACCAGATAATGTTATTTTGTTCTATAAGAATTTGAACATAAAAATGATTCAAGAATATTGTGATACAAGCATATATGTATTCAAGATTTAAAGGATAATATTATGTCATTTAATTATGAGACTATGTCCTTATGGAGATGAGGAGTTTGAATCTAAAATTATAGGATTGTGTCATGTTTTTGTGATGTTCTATGAGAATGTGGTGTGGATCTAGGCTATGATAGTCAATGGAATCACACCATAGTAAAATTTCTATATCACATTCCTCTGATACCTAAAAAAGAGTGAGGATTATATCACTCCATAAAGTTAAATATCACGATGTAGTGTTATTTATGTATGTGAACCTACATTAAAATGTTGAAAAAAATACCATTATTTTGTGGAAGTTTAAATGAAAAATTTCCCAATGTTTTAGGAGAACTAAATGGAGAGATTTGAGAAGATATTAGTGTGCAAATTATAAATATTCAAAAATGTTTCCTATGAATCCATTAATAAATATAGAAGTTAGAATATTATTTTTACCAGTTTCAAAATAATAGGATCATTAGTAATGCTTTTAATGGAGTATAAATATTGAAAATGTTAGAAAAACTTATATATGATTTTTGAAGAGTTTTTAAATGTAATAAGTATTGAAAAGAAAATAAATATATATATATATATAAGAAAGGACAATATGATGATATACTACATGAAAATATATTGAGAATCAAATAATAAGAAAAAGGTGAGTGATAGAGTTATGCAGCTGATCTACTACCTTCGGATATCCTATGTTGAAGAATAATAATGGAAAAGAGTAGAAGAGATTATGACCAATAGGAAATCACTATTTTTTCATCAACTATATTAAGGTGTGATGATTGATTTTTTGATCATAAAAGGTTTCTCTACTATAAAGGAAGAAGAAGACACGAATATTCTAATAACGAACCAACCCGGGTCAACTAGATTAGACTCCTAAGGTGGTCTGCCAAATGGTGAAGTACAACCAAAAGGAAGAAACATGTCTAATGTGAAAGATGAAAAATGAAAACCAACAGGGTACACAGGGTAAGAAGGTTAAAATATCCATTATATATACAAATTCAATCCAAAATTTCCAAACCAAAAAGATAAAACCTCATAAGTATAAACAAGCCCTCGTGTGACCATTTTTCACCCCCAAACCATCATGCTAAAAACACAATGACTACAATAGAAACTGACAATCTACATGATTCCCTTCCATTTAATTGATTCCTAAAAAAATATAACCACCAAAATTCAGAATTAGGGTGTCAGCACAAAGACCAATAGGATTTCCAAAAATAATATATACAAGTCTAATATCAACAATGCATTAACAATAGCTTTAAAAATAAACCCATTTTATAAGGAATTTATATAAAACAAAACAATTCTTTGTAAATCATCACTTGGTATTAATATAACTCATACCATGTTCACAAAATCTAGTAATGTTTCCATTACATTCAATATGGTATGAAAACATAATAAAAAACAACCATGGATACACCATACGTAATCATGTGAGAAAATAACCATGAAAATACCATCATGTGATAAACCAATCATAAATGAATAAACACACCATTTGGGATATTAGCTATGGGTATACATACTAGACATGAAATAAAATTATCAATAAAAGAAAAATGTAGATCTTAATAATATAACCTCGATTGGAATCACACATTATAAAGTGACATAAAACATCTTATGGAATTTCACACACAAAGAGTGACAAACCTATTTCATGATGCATCCAAGGTTATACAAAGTGATAATTTTTCCAAAATTCACTTAAAAAATTTATCACATTTAATAAAACATTTTCAAAATAATTCATGTCTTCTTTGGGGATTAAAAACTTATTTTAAAACTAAAACCACCATTAAATCATTTCATTGAACATTTGGTGTGCACAAAACCATTTTTTAATCCAAACCACTTTAAAAAATCATCTCTTACAAAAAATACATTATAATATAAAATCATGAATTATCATTTATTAAACAAAAGGAATTAAAAAGAATATAAGGAGAGTCATGAGTAAGAACCTTCGTATAGAGACACATACCTCATGAATGGATAGAAAACCAATCACCTTTTAAACAAATATCGGGAAAGTCTATATCGAGTCCTCATGATCCTAGATCCATAATAAACAATATCAAACCTCTATAAAACCAATTAGATCTAGAATCAACAACCTAATTTTGTTCCAAAGAGATAAGAGGATAATGGATCTAGTTATGATCTACAAAGAAGAGGGGAAACTGAATAAAAAATGCAACATACCTTGAAGTGATCCATTAAAAAAGGAGTTATACCATAAATCCAAAGGTATAATCCTCAAGAGCACTTATGAAGGTTTATGTGAAGCCTAAATAAGATAAGGGGTGATTAAAATTAAAATTTATCAAGGTAAAAAGGTTAAAATACAACTTCTTAAGGGTTTGAATGGGGTTGCATGGTTTCCTTGGTGGGGCTACATAGTTAAACAAACCATGTGTCGTAACTATGTTCCCCTACTATCTAAGATTTTAGGGTTTGCAATAAGTGGATATAGAGCTAAAAAAATAGTGCACCTTAACCATGTGACCCTATTAGGATTCTAAAAAAGGGTGTATGTTTTGTACTGGATGGCTACACAGTTTGGGAAAATCATACGCCAACCATGCACTACCCATAAAACCCCCAAAGCCTTCAAAACATGTCAAAATCAATGTGAGAAAAACCTGAAATAAAAGGATATAAAAATTAGCATAAATAAGTACCTGAAAAATTTAACTAGATTCTATAGTCTCCCCGACTTAAACACATTATTCCCCCACAAATTTCTTATGATTATGGACGCACAAAAAGTGAATTCCAATGCTTTACCATAAATGGTTATCACTCTCATGTCTTATGTCTATCCTCTCTAGACTACCATAGTACATATAAAAAGAAATTTATTTACAATGAATTACCTTATCTCATTGATCTATATTCTGAATTGGTTTCTCAACAAAAGTGGTGACAGATTCAAGATCAATAATCTCTCATTCAGTCCCATGAGAAGGATATGGTTGATACCTCCTTAACTGGGAAACATTTATAATCTTGTAAATTGATGTTAAGAGGTATGGTAAGTCCAACCAATATTATACCTTTACAATTCACCCAATTATCTCAAATGGGGCAACAAACCTCGGGGCAAACTTACCTTTCATACCCAACTGATAGTGTCCCATGTGGGGTGAAACCTAAAGGAAAACCCAATCACTAATATCAAAATATATTGGTAGATGATAGTGGTATTCATGGGATTTATGATGACTCTATATTGTGACCAATCTCTTCTAGATCAATTGAACATCTTCAATTATTACCTAAAGAATAATTGGCCCAACCAATGACTGATCTTCTAACTCTAACAAGCACAAGGGTGATCTACAAGGACACCCATAAAATAGTTTAAAGGGTTTCATCTTAATCAAGTATTGATTAACATTATTATAATAAATATTGAATAGATTAAGATTATATTACCAATAAATACCAAAATCAAAAACACATTCTCGAAGGATATCTTAAGAACAAGTATATTTCTCTTTATTAGTCCATCTATCTTTGGATGAAATTTCATGCTCTATTTCAACTGGGAACCCATAACCTATTGTAAACCTTTCCAAAACCTAGATTTAAATCATGGGTTCCTGTTACGAATAATTACAAAGGGAACCCCAGGAAACCTCACAACCTCTTGAACATACATGTTCCTAATTTTTTCCACATTCATTGTCTCTTTGAAAGGGTGGTAGTGAACTAATTTCATGAGTCGATCAATTATCACCCAAATAATATCCTTCCTGTTGAGAGTTTCTGAAAAAAAATAATGAAATAAATAAAAATATCATCCTATTTCCATACCACAATGGGTAAGGGTTACAAAAAACATATAGGTATTTGGTTGTTCACTATAATTCTATGACATATAACACACTACGATACAAAATCTACAATCAATTGTATTATCCATGACCTCCAATACCCACATCTCAAGTAATGATACATCTTGGTAGTCACGGGTGTAAGGACCAACAAAATCGGTTTCACTATTCATTAAATAATACCTTAGATAAATAGTGAGTAAAAATATATTACATAAAAATAAAAATCCACCAGGATACTGAGACCACTCACTCGAGGTCTCCCCATCATAAAGGACTCCACTTAAGCACTGGAACTCAGTGTCTGGAACCATCACAATCTGAAATCGCTCATAAAATAATGATTTATCCTTAATCAAAGACATGAATTCCTTCTCACCAACTTATTCCACTCCCAAGATCATCTTAGTAATCAAAATCATCATATACCACTCATATGTTGATTATTTCAAGGCGTGTGTTAATAATTTTCTACTCAACGTGTCAGTAGACACATTCCCCTCCCTAGAAGTATAATAAATAATAAAATCAAAATTAAAAAGATTCTATACCTAGTATATATGTCACACGTTTAAATTACCTCTAAATGAGAATATACTTAATGCTTTTGTGATCAGAATATACTATAAACCTATCCACAAAGAGATAGTGGCTCCATGTTTTAAGTGCATGGATAACTACTTCTAACTAAATATCATGGATAGGGTAGTTATTCTCTTGAGGGTGTAATTATAGTGATACATAAGCCACCACATATTTTCCTTGTATCAAGAAATATCCAAAACCCAAAATAGAATCATAAAATAAAACAACATAACCCAAAATCAGTTCAGAAAGAATCAAAATTGGATCTGAAGTCAACCTCACCTTAATTTTCTAAAAATAATTCTGAATTTTTTCATTCTATTCAAACTTTACACCCTTATGGGTTAAAGCTTTCATTAGAGAGGGAATCTTGGAGAAGTACTAAATGAACCACCTATAAAATGAGCCAATCTCAAGAAGCTTTAGATCTAAAACCCATTTCTAGGATACTCCCAAGACATAACCACCTGTATATTTTTGGGATCCTATAAGAATCCCTATTATATATAACATTCCCTAGAAACTTCACTTCTTGTATCCAAAACTCACATTTAGAAAGATTACCATACATATGATATTTTCTCAAATTTATAAGGGTGATATCCAAATTATCCATGTGATTATCCTATGAATTGGAGTAGACCAAAATATTATCCAATAACATGACTATAAAAGAGTCCAAGAATTAATGAAAGATATGTTTCAATAAATGTATAAATACCATAGGAGTGTTAGTGAGACCCAATGGAATAAACAGAAACTCTAAATTCCCATACTGGATCCTTAAAACATTCTTAGTTGTATTAACTACTTAGAATCTAAATCGGTGGTACCCTAAATGAAGGCCAATCTTTAAAAATTAAATTTCCCATCTAATTTGAACAAAGACCTCATCAATACTAGTCAAGGGATGCTTATTCTTAATGGTCACATGGATTAAATTTTGATTATCCACGAAAAGTATGAGACAATCATCTTCCTTCTTATAAAGGAGGACATGCGAAGCTCATGGTGAAATTATAGGATTTATAAATCCCTTAGAATTTAGGTACATAATATGGACTTTAATTTATACCAACTTAGTAGATTCGATAAGACAATATGGCATAAAAATGGGCATCATGCTAGGTAGCAGGTAAATGATCAACTCAAGCTCTCTATATGGTGGTAAACCAGAACAATCAATTGGAAAGACCTCAGGGTACACCCACACCATCATAAGAAGTGGATTTCTAAAATAAGGATCAATGACATCAAAGACAATCTTTAACAACTAGCATGAAATTACCTCATCGTAAGAAACAATAAGCCCCACCCTCCCAGATCTAGAACTCTAATCACCCTAAAATACATTAGTGACTCCATGGGGAGATAAAACCAAGAAATTGTGATGATAAAAAATGATCGAGGTCTTAACATTGATCATGTAATCCATTCTAAAAATGAGGTTTAAGATATCAAGATCAAGAACTAATAAGTCCTACACTACCACAAAGTCATCTATCATCACCCGACAAGTGGGAAATTTGAAACCTTGTTTGGACCTCTTCCCCAAAGGAATATAAAGATCCAACAAGAATGAAATAAGCCCAAAATTCAGTCCCAACACATAAACTAACTTTTAAGATATAAAATAGTGATTAGCACATATATTAAATAAATATAGAACCTTAGAAGATGAAACAAACATTGTACCTCTAACAGTAGTTAGTCATAATTTAGATTCCTCTCGTGTATATGATTCTATATAAAGATGTAAATTATCAACTCCTCCATGACATTTATTAGTAGTATGAACATCCTCCTTGGAATAAGGATAAGACCCACCACCCTTGTAATCATCACAATAACCATAAAAACCCCTTGGTGATAGTTGATCCAACCATACTTAATTTGAACATTTTTACACAGAAACACCTAAGATGGATAGATTTTACACAATCATGTAAATCCATGGGAACCTCCATATAGTTATAATTGGTATGAATAGGTATTCCACACTGATTGAAAACAAAATGTTCTTATCCCAATGAAGATCCTGAAACTGGTCTTGAAAAAAACTACCTACCTTTGTGCTTCCTCTTATGGAAAGAAGATACACCCTGGATAACCATTACACTAACCAATGATTTACCTAAGCCTATTATCCTATTAATGGCTATATATTCAATAGAAACTTTTTTGAATACAACCACAATGGTCATAATTCATAAGATAATTTTCATTGACTAAATATCATCCCTCATCCCCATCTAAAACCTCCAAGCCTTTATATAATCTTGGGTTCTAAGTGCATCAATTCAGTAAAGTGACTGGAATAATCTAGTATGGTGAACTCCCCTTGATCTAAGGTCAATAAATCTTTGGTATTTTCTATATGAAACATCTCAGGATAAAATTATTGGTTTAATATTTTTATAAATAAATATCACATAAGATCCTCATCCAACATATCTTGAATAATATAGTCACACCATCTCCTTCCTAACACCTCAAGAATGTACATGAAAAAACCCACATTAGAGTCATCAAGATTATTAAAAAAGTTAAAGATTCACTAAATCCACTCAATACATTCCTCTAATTCCTATGGTCCCATGTCACCACATAATATGGGTGTATTTGTTTTTGATAAATTCTAAGCCATGTTCCACCACTCGTCCATGGTTCCCAACACCCACTTAACCTAGAGTTTGAAAGGTGTTGATTATATCTTCCACTAAAGAAGGGCCCACCATAAGCTTTACCTATAGAAATAGTCTCATATCTTAATTAATTATATTTTGAAGATCTCTTCTCAATGTCATTGTCTAAAAACAATATAAAAACCATCTATTGAAGATAACATTCCAAAATCATAAGACCAAATTCCAGAATTCAATGTAATGCTTCACAAAAAGAAGTATTTATAAAAATTATGAGTTCCATTAACAAAAGAAAAAATCTCAAAAATTAACATGCCCATTTAAATAAAACCCTAAATCTAATTGTTCCATATGATCCCAAACATCAAGTCACAATCTTGGAAAAAACCCATGACCACCCATGCTTACTCTGGTTCATTCATAAAAGTTAGCTGGATAAGATCATCTCTCACTTACTTTCTGAATTTTAACAGTCCTAAATCTAGTCTAGAAAATACACTAAACCAAACCAAAGTAGTTTTAAAACACTTTAGTCATGGTATTCCATAGGATATCATCTTGTAATGAACCAACCTGGTTCAACTAGATAAGCTACCCAATGTGGTATGACACATATTGAAGTAAAATAAACATTAAGAAAAATGTCTCATGTAAAACATGAATAAAAAACAGTAGGGTATATATTGGAAGAAATAGAATAAATCCATGATAAAACATGAAAAGTATAAGCAAGCCCTTGTGTGTCCATACATCACCAACAAACCATCCTACTATGAAGATGATGACCATAAGAGAAATAGGCAAGCTACAGAATATACTTCTCATTACCTAGGTCCTAAAAAACATCTACAACCACCAAAAGTACAAAATAGGGTTTGAGAACAAATCCCAAAATGATTTCACAAAATAATATATATAAGTTATAATATCAAGATTTCATTAGCTATGGATTTAAAATAAATCCATATTACAAATAATTTTCATAAAAAAACTTGTTTATGTAAATAATCCCTTGGTTTTCATAAAAATAATACCATATTCACCAAATCAAAGAATATATCAAGAATATGTAATATATTATTGAATCATAATAAAAATAAACCACAGATACAAAATAAGTAATCATGAGATAAAATAACCATGAAAATACCATCTTTTGATAAACCAATCATAAATGATGAAGTACACCATTTGGGACATAACCTATAGGTATACAAACTAAAAATGAAAAAAAATAACCAAACCATTACTAAGTTGGATCCAAACAATATAACAAATAGTGGAATCATGCACACTAAAGTGACATAAAACCTCTTGTGGCATTACACACAGAGAGAGTAACAAGTCTATTTATTGACACACCCTTGGTTACCCAATGCACTGATTTTTTCATAACCCATTTAAAAACCATGATCACATTTAAAAAAACTTTTTCACATCAAATACTTTCTAATTTCAGGATTAAGAACCTATTTAAAAACAATCATTGAAGAATTGAATCAAACACTTGGTGTGCACAAATCTATCTTTAAATGAAAAACTCTTTAAAAACATTCATCTATTCCAAAAAATACATTCCAATATAAAATAATGAATTATAATTGAAAACCCCAAAGTATTTCACAATAACATATGTCAATTCATAAGTTAGAACCCTTATATAGATACACCTACCTCGAGAATAAAAGGAAATCCAACCGCCTTCAAAACTAAGATGGGGAAAGAGTATATCGGGTACTCACGATCCTAGATCCATAAGAAAAAACATTTGCCTTATATAAACCCCATTAAAATCAGCATCCAAATCCCAATAGGGTTCCAACAAGATAGGAAGAGAAGATATATGGTGAGGATCTACATATAATAGGGGAAAACAGATCCAAAATGAAACATAACTTGAAGTAATCCATCAATAATGAATTAATTGCCCAAAGAATCCAAAGGGATAGGCCTCAAGAGTAATGGGGAAGGTTTAGGTAAATCCTAAATGAGAATAGGGAGTGATTAAACATAAAAATTATTAATTGAAAACATGTAAAATATGATTTTTTTTAATGGTTCAAAGGGGGTCACATGGTTTCTTTGGTGGGATATCATGGTTAAACAAACCATGTACCCAAACTGTGGGCCCCTACTATCTAGGGGTTCATCATTTGAAATGATGGACTCATGGTTAAACTAATTGTGCACCCTAATAGTGAACCCATACTAGGATTTTGTAAAAGGGTGCATGGTTTTTACTAGGTGGATGCACAGTTTGGTAAAATTTTGTGCCACACTTTCACTATGCATACAAACTCCAAAATTTTTGGAAACATGCCAGAAACAACCCATGACAAATCCCAATTGAAATGAGATCAAAAAAAAGTTCAAGAGATACCTAAAATAAGGTAATATAATGTTACAATTCATGTTATGTTCAGGCATTCTTCATTTAAATTGGGAATAGGATTTCAAAGAACTTATTTGGTGAAAAATATATATACTTTGATGGTTTTACATGTAGAATTAAAAAAAATAAGATCTATTCCAAGAATTTTTCATATAAATGTTATTATAAATTGTATGGAACAAGTATAAATAACCTATTGGGAAATAGTATAACTGTTGGAAAGTAGTTTTGGTGTTAAGTATTATACCATCCCTTTATATTAACATTATGATATTATTGTATATTTGTATCATAGACTTGAACCAAATATAAAAAGGAGGTAGTAACTAACATTGGCGGTAAGCCTTATAGATAACATAGGTTGTTTTCCTTTTAATTTACTTTATTACATGTGGTGTATTGTGATGGGTATCATTAAAATAGATCCAATCATCCTAAAAGGTGTAGATGTTTGAATAAGATTAAAGATTTTTTTTGATAAAACATATATCACACTAATACACCCCCTTCCTAGTGTAACTAAATGATCTAATGGACTCATATTAATATCAATGAAAAATTTTATTCCTCTTATTTGATCTATTATTATTTATAATTATTTTTATATGTAATATATGAAGTGAATATTTGATGAATTTTGTGGGTTATCCGTTAAAAAAACATAAAGGTTTCCACAAATACATTGAATAACATGAAGAAAATGGAATCTAAAGGGATTATAAAGAACTTATATCTAATAAAAATAAAATAGGATTCACTACTAGTTGAATTTAATCATAGTATATAAATTATTGTTTTATCTATTGATAATTATTCCCTCAAAGAATCAAATTTAGGTTGTGATGAGTATTTTCCCATTGAAAAACTTTGTAATTTTTATTCTAAAAGTAAGGATTATTTCCAAAAGTCCCTTTTTGATGGTTTCACATATATATTTGAGTTTATAAGGGGATTATAAGAAGATGGAGGATGAATAGATATAGAGATAGATGATTTAGAAAAGATGGTTTCTAAGAAGTTATAGATATAATAGAATCTCATAAAAGATGTAGAATCCAAGGAGAAAAATTAATTACACCATAAAGAAATAAATTCCCTAACTGAATAAAAATTGAAAAAAATATAATGAGAAGACTAAGATAATAAAATATTGTTTGGATAAGATCCATGCATTAGAACAATTCTTTTGTGTCAATAATTATCAATTGTAGATCAAGGCTAGAATAGTGAGGTAAATTTACTATTATTTAAAATAGATGAATCATATGCATGAATATCACATACAAATTATAATTAAATAATGTTAATAAAGAGTTATATCAGATAAAATGAGAAAAATAACCTCAACGTGAAATATTTTGAACTGGAAGTCAATCTAGGAAATCTTGAAGTGACACAAGATAAATATTCACAAGATACTAAGAAAATAATTTCTTCCATCATAGTTCCTAATGAGTGAAATTATCTTAAAATTCCTCATATTATTGGAAATAATATATTGAAATAATATATAGATATATCTTCTATTGGCTCAAATATAAAAGGTAACCCTTTCTATAGAAAATATTATTTGTGTTAATATTTTTTCAATATCTAATAGAAGATAAAAAATGAGTTTTGGAAAAATATAAGGGGATAAAACTATTAAAATACCACAAATTCCAAAAATTTGTATGTAAGAAAATTTATAAAAAAATACCAAAATGAGATCAAAAATAGGGTTGTTTGGATCAAAAATGGTTTAGAGATAAAGCTGTTCAGGTTACTATTTAAGGAAACAATCAATATTCAATGGTCCCCATTAGTGCTATGAAATATTTCAACACAATTCCATTGATATTTTTTATAATATTTTAATCATTAGAAGTTGAAAAAGTAATATATAATAGGGAGCGGATCTAAAATGAAGAAAAATTATGGTAAATAAAGGTAAAGTACATAGAATATGGGAATAAATCTATCCACTAAAAACATGTTTGAATTCTTTGAGAATATTTTTTGAAAATGAAATAAAAGTGTCCATTATGATAAATAATAGTGTTTATATCTAACAATAATGACTCATATTCTGTAAAATAAATAATTCACTTGAATATGAGAGATAAATAGGTGATAAAATAAGGTAAGTTCACTTTAGGGGCTATTTAGAAGAAGTATTCAATAAGAAAAGTATAATAAGGATGATAATGATGTTAAATCAAAGAGAAGAAAATTATTCTATTATGAAATAAATGGACACATCATGGATAATTTAAATTTTCCCATGAACATAAGTGTTTATAGAATAAATCTTGATCAAAAAAGAAGAAAATCAATCCAATATGAGAATAAAAGGGTTAGTTTAGTGTAAGACATAGATGAATAAATTTTTTAATTTTATAAGGAGTTTACAAAAGTAGGTGTCTATAATAAATTTTAGAATCCATGTGAATAAACTAAATATTTTTTACATACTCTAAAATAATACATGATCATATGGCCAACATAGTTAGAGATTGAAAGAAATGTGAAGCGGCCATAAGTTAATTCACATTCATTGTTGGATAATGTAAAAAATATAATTAAATATAATAATAAATATAAAAAGAGTAATAAGACCATTCCCCCCAAGGATTTTAATTTTTTGGAAACTCAAATTAGAAATAAAAAATGGTTCTCACCCAATAAGAGCTAAAGCAAAAATATTTTATAGGTTGAAAAGAAACTCTCAACCTTGTTTTTATTAGTAATAATTAAAAGAGAAGACAACTTATTCCCATACATGTTGTGTTTTTTTCCATATTTTGGAATGTGAATGTGATATATTTTATGAGGGAACAGAAAAGTTTTGAAAAAAATTATAGTAGGAGGATATATCCATCATAGAGTGACCTATGTAATTTTTCATTAGTTATTGAAGGATTTTTATGTATAAGATTCTTAGAGTTGATCTAAAAAATAAATCCACCTTAGTTAAGATTTTATGTAGTTTACACATTTAGGGGTATGATTATTGTGTAAGAAACTGGATTTCATTATTTCATGAGAATCTGAAATTTCATAAAAGTACTTGAAGTTTATCATTAATGAGTCTTTTCTAGCATACTTTTTCTGATATATTTTAATTAAATATATTATGACTTTAAGGGGTGGAGTTTAATTATTTGTTTAAAAATAGAAGCATCCTATAGGGGTAGAAACCTTATGATGCAAAAAAATTAATTTTTTTTATTTAAGTTCTCAAAATATCTTAAAAATATGCTTAAACCCCTATGATAAAATTTATAGGTTGGTATCACATGTTTAAATTTTTAATGAATAAGTTTTTTCATAACTTAATTTCTCTTTTTTCTATACTAATATATCTTAAAAATACATGAAGGTGATTAAATCATGACTCAATTGTTTAAAAATAGTGATACCACCCCTATCAGATTAGCCTTTTAATTTATTATCAATAAGGGATAGAATATATATATTGACATTAGACTAAAAAATGGTACTTAAAAGGGTATTATAAAAGATCCAAAGGGGGTTATTAAAGTGACCAATGGATTATGATAAATAGTTTTGTATTTTTTATGAAAAATAAGTAAAGTAAATATATAATAAAATAATCATTTATTTAATAATCAATAAATTTAATATGTGTAAAGTGAGGAAAATTACTCTGAATAAAGGTCTAATACCTTCAAATGATGTGAATTTCTAGTATTTTAGGTTTTTTATGCATTAAAACAATATATTAAGTTGAATAAAGTTAGATCTTGAAGGTATGAGTTTTTATCCTTATGTTTTTAGCATAAGCGTGATGTGAAAGTTTCACCTGGATAAAGATTAAGAGCTGAGATTAATGTTGATTTTAGAAATTTTCTTCATACTATTTGATTTAATCACTCAAAATTGAAGAAATCTGATGCGTTTTGGCTAATAAAGTATTGAGGTAGTAAATATAAATTAAAATACTGAAGAAGATTCTTTATATGATGTACGCACTTAGGAAATTATGATGAAAATTTTTATAGAGGTTTGATAAATTTTTAAAGTTATTTGAAGTGTTTTAAGATGATTTAAGGTGGATAAAGAAGCTTGAGATAAGTTTATAAGTATGGAGTTTAGTTCTTAATATTCTGAGTTTAAAGGTATTGAAAATCCAGAAAAATCATGTGTTGTGTAAGAGTAATTTTTATTTTTTTGGATTCATGATATTTAATCAAAATTATAATAGGGATCATAAGATTATATCTAAAGAAACTAGGTTTACAGGGGAATAAACTTGTGTTGCATTAGAAAAATGTTATCAAAACTAAGAACATGGTTGGATCACATGAAGGGAAAAACACAATTAGAGGGTGGGTGAATCAGTGTATATACCATATTAAAATCCCTTAAACTCTCAGGATTCTTTAAAAACACACTTTAAATATACTTACTGATAAAAAATAAATAAATAATATAATTATTAAAAAGTTTTGTATCTTTACGGATGACTATGTCCATGGTATTTCATGGTTATTATAAACAACACCTTCAATAAATAACACCTTCAATAAATAATGAACATTGTAAAGAGTATGGGACTTCACATGGACTCCATATGATGATCTTCTTTATCTCCCTTACACAGTAATCACCACTAATTGTTCTTATATCTTCTACTTTAAAATAGTAACATATTAGTTCCACACTTTTTTGGAATCCCTCTAAATCCTTTTACAACATAATGTAACTTTTAATTTATATTCACTGATGATTGGGTGAATAATATTTCCATATATTTTATGGAAATCTTCTTAAATCTCGATGGAATTGAACTAATAATTCAAAACTTATAAACCATGGGTTAAAGAATCAATAAAAATATTCCTAAAAATTTGGTAGAATAATCATCTTGATTCCTTCTTCTGATATTTTAAATATCATGAGATTATTATTAATTAAAATATTCCATGAAAATAATTTTTTAGATCACTTGATATTTCCTCATAAATATTTATTTATATGACTTGTGAAGTGGCATTCCATTCTGTAGTGTGGAAGTCTCCCTTTTACATGGTCTTATAAACTGAGATTTGGAACTTCATTTTGTAGTGTGAAGGTCATTTCATAGCAATACTATCTTTTAATTTTTCTGGTTCAATATTTATATAATCTTTAATCTATATCATGTATTTAATCATGGTATATGATCCATGAATATCATTGCACAAGAATAATCTATTTTAAATCTTCTTTTTATAATATTCATGTCCAAATATACCTCATTTGATTTCACTTTATAGATATTTCAATTCTTGATTCACTGAATTTCACCCCCAAAAATCATATAAGTTCTGTATAACTGATATACCTTAAATAGTTTAGTATATTTAGTGTATAAGATAATTTATCTTATAATCCCCTTAATTATGAAACATCTATAAGATAAATCCCTTTACTTAAATAGGATAACTCAAAATTCTTATTGTGTATATTAATTTCCTTACACATTTAACCTAAGATATTTTCCATCATCATTTTTCCTTCAAGATTCAGTTGTCTAGATGAATTATATTCCGGTCATTCAAACTATCTTAAGTTCATAACTAAATTTACTAATGCAGTCTTTATTATATTATATAATAAATTAATTTACTTTCACGAGTTTGTATAAGATAAATTCTTTTTACACTTTCTTCCTTAGCATGATATATCCAAGATCTTTTCAAAATAACTCTGAACAACTGCAAGGTGACTTTTTCCCTTCTTAATCACTTCAAAATATCATCCAAGGAATCTTCACTAAGGCATTAAAATCAACAAAACATGGAATGATTCCCCATTACTTAAATTAACATATCTTACATTAGGTATAACTTTAAATATTTATAACAAGCATATCTCAAATTTATACATAGTTGGTGTACAATAAATTCTTTCCAAACTTTTATAGACAGTCCTTCTTTATCACTTTTAAATGATATTACTCCATCAAGTTCATAACAAAAAATTCCCACACTAAAATAGGTATTGAAAAAATTACTACATTATCACTAAATGTTCAATAATATCCCCTTTTTATTTATTGTAAATACCACCCAAACCTATCAACATTATTAACAATAAATCCAAAGAGAAAGACTATTAGGGATCAACACATAATCTTGAAATAAAATTAATCATGAATCAATTATATCTAAGTCTGTAAGATCTAGATCCTCATTGAAAAAAGATTAATTAAATAAATCATTAATTATATCATTGGAAAACCTCACTACGAATTAATGGTGTTGTTTTCCAAAAAACACTTTTCTACACAACTCAAAATGAACATAAAAATATATCATATTAAGGGAGGATAGTTTTTTCCTCCTAAAAAAATGTATCCCGAAGAATGATAAAATATAAATAGAGGAAGAAGATCAATTTTTTCATAACTCAATGAGAGGGATTGGGTTGCACTCCCATTTTTACCCTTAGCTTCTCAAATTGTTAAGTTGTGATAGATTTGTTCATAATATTAGAAACTTGTTCTTTGGTGGGAATGAATTCCATTCTAAAAATTACCTATTTAACTTTCTTCCTCAGAAAATGGTACATTATATCTATGTGATTTGACTTTTTGTTTAACTGGATTCTTGGTTAGGTTTATGTCACTAATATTGTCACATACCATTATTAGAGGATAAGGTTCTTCAACACTCAAGTTAGTCAATTGTGTCTTCATCCATATTATTTATGTAGGTGCATTTGATGTAGACACATACTCAACCTCATTGGATCAAAGTGTCACAGATGTTTTATTCATTTAATGTTAATAAGTTAAACTCCTTCTGATGAAAAATACTCCACTAGATATCAATTTTTGGTCTTCAACTACTCCTTGTTAATCTATATCAATGAAAACATTTAATTCTTACTCACATGGCTTCTTATACATCATCTCATAATTGAGAGTGTTTGAGATGTATCTCAATATTCTTTGTTGCTACCATAATATTTGTTTCCTTTATATTGATTTGATATTGGGAACAAAGGGTGATGGTATATATAATGATAGGTCTTGAAGCTTTCAAGTACATAGGACTTCCAATCAAAATTCCGAATTTTATCTCATTAACATCTTGCCCACAATAATCCTTTATCATATTCCTTCTCACCTAGATTGGTGTTGAAAAACCTCTAACCTCCTTCATGTCAAACTTCTTCAAAATATCTCTTGCATATTTTTCTTGCGAGATAAAATGTAACCTATGTTTTCACAATTTTCAGCCCCATGAAAAATATCATCTCTACCAGCATTAATATTTCAAACTATTAATTCATGTGTCTTTCTAATTCCTCAAATAATATTTCTTCATTACTAGTAAATATTATATCATCAATATACACAATCACATTGAGTGATGTGGTGTTGTTTTTACACATATAGATCATTGTTCACCTACCCTTTTTGGAACTTCATTCCTTAAATAAACTCATCAATCGTAAAATATAAATCTCTTGGATCCAACTTCAAACCATAGAAATATTTATTTAACTTACATTACATTATTTAATCTAAATATATCTTGAATCTTCCAGGTAGTTCCATATATAATTCCTCATCAAGTTTACTATTTAGAAAAGTTGATTTAACATCCATATGAAATATCTCGAAGCTTATTTGAACCTCTATGGGAAGAAATATTTTTATGGATTCAATTTTGTCCATTGGAGAAAAGGTCTCATCACATTCAAACCCTTCAAGTTGTGAGTATCCTTTATATACCATCCTATATTTCTTTCTAGACTCTTCACCATTCTCATGATGATTTTTTCTAACAACCCATTTGGCTCCAATCACATTTTTTTCAATGGGTCGAGAATAAATTCTCAATTTTCTTTCTTTTCAATATTATATAGCTATTAATTCATGGCTTTAACCCACTCAATATGTTCAAAGGATTCCTCAAATTTCTGCGGTTCGACCATGGATAAAATTTTGGTATGTCATGTTTTCATGATCTTTTTTCTTGAATACACACCTTGATTCTGATCTCCAATAATGTTACTAGCATCAAAATGTTTTCTCAGTTTATAATTTTTCACAATCAACTCCTCTTTTCCATATTCTTCTCTAGAAAAAGTAGGATATATATTCAATTTGAGTCTGTGTGAAGTTTTTATTTTCTTCTGTTGGTTTTGAAATAACAATATCTTCCCCACAACATAAAAAGATATTATCTCTAGTAACTTACTATTTTTAAATATCATGAAATCATTATTATCAATTATTCTTATATATTTATTATTGTAACACTTTAAATATTTTCCCTTTGATGTAAACCTAATAAAATTCTTTCTCTGGCATTATCGTCAAACATTCCCCCACTTTTTCACTTTCTCTTCATCAAACATTGACTTAAAAACACCCTAAATTTTTTGATATTCATATTTCTTTAAAACCACATCTCATATGGATTCATGAATGATTTTGAATTTATGAAACACATATTCTGAATTACTATTTCAGTTGTGATGGAATGAATCTAAATAATACTTTGATGTGTCATGCTCTACCAACATTTTCCCATCCATGTCAACTATGCTTCTATTATTCCTTTTAGCCACTCTATTTTATTAAGGAGTATTAGGATCACTGAATTAATGTCTGATTACATGTTTTTTAATATATTTAGTTAACTATTTATAAGAATATTCATCTACATTATCTATCCTTAATCCCCTTATATATAGGTATGTTTTCTTTTCTATAAGTCTTTTGAAGCTCTTGAATTTGTCTAGGGCCTGTGATTTATGAGACATAAACATAATGAAATCCATCCTTGTGAATTCATTTATAAATGGGATAAAAAAAGTCTATCTATTTGTCTAAATCATTTTCATTGGTTCACAAACATCTGTATAAATCAATTAAAGATACTTTGAGGTTTAATTTCAACTCCCTTGCGATTTTAATTTTCCATTTTCTCCTTTTAAAATGTTTTATAAATTATAGTAGTATCTTCTTTCCACAAGGATAAATTTCTTACATGTTCTTCATAAATCAATAAATTTATATTATTTTTTTCAAGGTGACCCAATATTCTATTTCATAACTCATTTTTTCTATTTTATCAAGTAACATCCTTCTTTTTCTTCCCCGATTTGAAATAAATTCCTTGGGGTTCTTAACCCCTTGTAACCACAACCCCGTATTTCATTATTTAAATTATGAATCCAATTTTTTTAGATTTGGTCTCATTTTTAGTATCACATTATTGTGATACACTCAAATAGTTATGCTTCAGGCTATATAAAAACAACACACTATCCAAATTGATTTGACTTTTATCAGTGTTTATCATACCAATACCTTTAATCTTAAGAGAAAAAAAATTACCAAATTTTTTGGATAATACATCATTTTTATTAACATTTTTTATGTTTTTCAGAACACATATCATATGATATGAATACCCACTATCCATAATCTAATTATTTTTAGATTCTTAGGATTTAATAACAACATCAAAAACATTTATTTTATTCCTAATCTGGATTTCATTCTGATCATTCCCAAACCTTTAAAAAATAATCAATTGAGTTGTGATAATGGAAAAACACATCTAAAGTATGTACTTACTGATCACATATTCTACACAACACTTGTATGTATTCAAAACTACTTCTTAATTAACCATATTTTCAAAATGTTGATGTCTTGGTTAATTTCTCACATGTGTTTTTTATCCCCCCTTGATTCATGATCTCTTATCTTTATAAGAAGAAACATATTAAACCATAAGTTGTAAGCCCCAGGGAAAACATTCCATAACTTTTGAGAAAATTTTTTTCCTTGTAATACATTAAATATATATAGAGAGAGAAATTTTTTTAAATCCATGCACTGAGAGGACATGGGTTACAAGGCCCAGTGTGCTCGGAATTAATTTTATAAAAATATTAAATATATTTTATATTACATGAACATGGTTTTCAAGAATAATGGGATTACTATTAAATGGATCCCTAGATCATAAATCTGATATGACTTTTAAATATGAAATACAATACATTCTCTAGAAATGATCTAAAATTGGTCGACACATGGTGTTCTAATAGAGCTACCATTATCCAGTGTGTTTAAATTAAATTAATTTATTAAATTAATTATTTAATTTAATTAAAATAATCATAAAACCCCTATAAATATATTTTTATGGAATATATCCAAGGTTATATTTATATCCCTGAGATCATAGAGAGGAGGTTATTCCACTCCCTATCATTGGAAAATCAAGATCAGACGATGATGAGCCTTCAGATCAAGGTGAATCAAGATACAGTGAAAGAAACAAATCTTCCTCCATCATTGGAGAGTGAATTGTTCATCATTGAAAGATCTAAATCAAGGTACGACTCATAATATTTAGATTTAAACCCTTATGATTAAATTATTTTTGAATGATTAAATCATTTCCTTTGATATTCTCTCTTTTTGATCCATTTCATGTGCCCATGTATCAAATTTATTTATTCTTTTACATTAACCCCTATTGTGCCATTTTTCTCACCCTGGATATCCCCATTTTTTATTTTTTAGTTAAAGAATGATTTCACAATGATTTTTTCACCTTTTTTCTTATGCCTTTCCCCAAATCAACCATCTCATTCTTCATCAATTGGCCTATGAAGTTTCAGTTCGACATTGTCGAGAAGGATCGAGCACGATCGAACCCTCATATTCATGGTAGATTAATGTTTGATGAATATATCAATGATAATATGATGGATAGGGATGATATATATGTACCAGGTGATTAGTTCATAGATCCTAGATCCATGGTAGAGTGGGATGTGGTATGGGAGGCGTGTGAGGCATGTATAGGTGTTGAAAGGACAGATGGGAATATGATTTCTAGCCACCAGATGGTTAGAAATTATGAATGAAGGATCTTTACTTTTATTTCAAGTGACCTAGAGGAATGATTCTAAGTGGAAGAGGTGGATCTAGAGGAACACATAAGGGATCATGGAATTTGTGAAAAACACGACTACATGTTGTGTAGTGCAGAAGAACACATGGTGCGTTCTTTAAAAATATGCACTATTAGAGTTTCTAGAAGATGATAAGTGTAAAACATTGTGTGGGACCACAAAAAACTATGTGACTTGGTGCTAGAAACTCAGCGTGTACTTCGAGATCACACGGACACCATCATTTCTAGGCATATGTCATGAACTGATAGATAGCCATAATACAAGGACATGTCCTGAAGGACATGAGTAGGGGCCCATGTAGGAGGAAACACCATGTATTAGAGTATAAAGACACTAGAAATATTTCATAGACATGTCCAAGATCATGGGAAGGGACCCAGGTGGTTGAGTTATTCCATATAGTCCCCTTACACGTCGTGTAGGACTACATGGGTAGTGATAAATGTATTATTAGGGACATTACCAGAAAAAAAAAGTGGTACTACAAGTCATGTGGGTCCCCTTACACTTTTTGTACCCTTCCTTTTGAAGAAATTTATACCTCTAATACCTCCTTTTTTGGACTCAGATTTTTTCCTATGAGTATCATATCCTGAGTTTTTTCCATGTATAATGTGATAGTTGCCTTCATGGTGAATTTGGAGATATGAAAAAAGGTGTTCTGTGAATGAAGCTTCATTAGGTGATTCTTGATGATGGTAGTGATCAAGAAAGATCATTATATTGGAACCCTCATGTTGGGTAGGTCATAGGTCCTCTATCTATTATCAGAGTAGTACCCTCCAACTGGGAATGGAATGGGTCCTTAACTATCTGAGTGGTACTTTCCTTTTGTATTAAGGCATGGGTCCTCGACCACTAGAGTGGAACACTCCAGATGGGATAGTGCATGGGTCTTCTACTAATGACTAGAGTGGAACCAACCTATGGAGACATGGCATGGATCCCTTATCGATTATCAGAGTGGAAACCTCTTGTGGATTTAGGGGATGGGTCCTCAACTACTTGATTGGAACCCTCTTATTGGGATAGGGAATGGGTCCTCTATCAACCATCAGAGTAGCACCCTCCTATGGAGTCATGGTATGGGTCATCTACCCTTTGAGTGGAACCCTACTATCATATTAGGGTAGGGCCCTTGACTATGCGGCACATTAGTGAGGTGTGTCTTGACATGGATCTTTCTTCAGATAGATTTGTGAGATAGTTGGCATCATTGATGGACCTCTGGAACTGATGGTAGACACTTTTTTTGGGCTATTCTTTGAGACGGAGATCTCATTTCCTTCATGTCTAGGTTTCTTTCATGAGAATATATATATATTCTTGTTGCTAGATTTTATGTCTCTCTTACTATGGGTTGATTTTTATTTTTCTATCGCGTCTCTTACTTCTCCCCATTCAACTTTTGAGGAATCATACTGGGTATGTATATATGCATATTTTCATGGGATTTTCCCACACGTGTCGTGTCTTATTTAGAAAATGGAAAAAATAAATGATTATTACAAATGAGCATAAAGATACCATGCTGCATTTTCCCTTGTACTATGGTCAGACCTCAAAGATTCGAAGGTAGGATATATTATCATTTACTTTCTTGTTATTTTTAGGTTGGGATATATTTTACCTCTGGTGTGTACTTCCCCCTTTTTATTTTTATTTATCATTGACATACTCATGTTTTTTATAGAGGTTTTACACTCATGGTTTATTCTCTAGATATTGTATTTTTTTACAATTCATCTACACTTCTCTATGTAGATGGTTGGGTGAATGCGTATAGGTACAGTAAGAAAAGGCCTCACATATTAGTTATGCCTTTAGAAACTTGTCTTTATCCCCTAACCTTTGGAGGTGGGCTTAGGGTAGTCATGTCTCAAGCCCCGTTGGGTTGGGTTAGGAAACATTGGTATCATAGGTGGTTCAATCCCTCAGATGATTTTTGGAGTTTCTACTTATGAGGATTTGGTTAGGACATAGGGAAATAGTGTAAAAGTTTCTCAATTGGGGCTCTCAGACCAGGGAACCTAGTTTTGGTGTGTCGGCCGACGTATCCATACAAAATGACTCTAACTACCTTCCTTCCAACTCCGTATACCAATACATTGGTTGCAGGGAAATTTTTTACATGAATCATATAGGATTAAGTATTTGATTATCCCTCTTGATTCATTTCCCTATATATATATTCTCATATATTAGTGGTATATCTTGATTAAAATTTTAGGATTCCTATGTGAATACATCCATCCTAGTTACTGATTTTGGATCATGATGAGGATCTAATGAGTGATGATGCCTTAGTTTATGGTCCATCCTGTGAGATCCTTCCTCCAGGTGGATAGGTAGTAGCATATCCACCTATCAAGAAATTGATCATACCAATATAGAAGGATGAGGATGCATGAAATCTTATAGTAATATATGAGTTCTAGTTCCAGAGGCTGTTGAGGTTCCATGGTGATCCATATCCCCATGTAGTAGAGGATTAATAGATTCAGTGATCTGAGTTTTCAGGATTATTTAGACACCTACTAATCAGGTGTTTGTTCTAGAATCTAGTTTATTCTATGGAGTAGTTGGTCACTAGAAGAGTCTATTTATAGAGTTGTGTGATGAGTTTAAAATTTCATATCCTGACTTCTAGTAGTTATTTCATGAGGAGTAATACTCCTCATACAGGCACTCAGTTCAGATTCAAGAGGTTTTAAAGATTCATTAGGGATAGATGATAGTTATAGACTATGTTTAAAGGTTCATAAAAATTACATGGTACTACCTATAAATGATTTAAGATGGCTACTTCTGGGTTTAGAAGTTTGAGAAGGTTCTCTGCAAAGATGTATATTCTAGTGTGGTACCCATATGCTTCCCAACTTATGTCAAAGTGTTAGAGTGGGAGTTTTTTATGGAGAAAATCTTGTCAGAGGGACATAATGAATTAAAATATGGAATTAATTATAGTGTTGAGTCACCTATAGAATCTAGAAGGTGGTAGTTGGTAGGATATTGGAATATGAGGTCATCTCAGGATCAGATTCTGGCATATTGTCATGCAGCATATGGACCACACAGGAGGCCAAGGTAGCTTGGAGAGGGGTGGTGCTATGCATGTGGTGGGTGAGGTCACATAGAAAGTGATTTCGTGACCCAATGTACTTTGGATAGTAGGTTTATGGAATATGGATCGTCATGACAGAGGTATCACCATGATCACAGATCTCCCTAGAAAGGTCAAGTTGGCCCCTAAGGGGGCGTAGATAATGGAAGAGTAAGTGGGGATCCAGGTTGAGGATTTAGGGGTGTTGGATGATGTTATCATCTCCTTCCACCACCACTACTAGGTGGCCCATGTTAGGCTCTGGGAGCTAGAAGTTAGGGTCATGGACATCTGCAGGCTATGGATACATATGACCCAACAACACACAAGATGACTGGAGTTGTGATCTATGTTTATTCTAATCTGGATTCAGTATTAGTATACACAGGTTCAATTCAATACTTCGTATCTTTAATCTTGTTTTGAGTGTTAGATCTCCCAGTTGAGGCTTTAACCTAGTAGGTTTTTCTTGATGTTCCTATGAAAAACACTTCTTCTATATCATTTATCTGCCGGTAGTGTGAGCTATCACTTTGTGGAGATAGTTTTTCATGGGACCTTTTTTCTTCATGATAAAACCTTATGATATAATCTTGGATAGGGATTAGTTGTCTACAATCCAAACCCAAATTGAAAATTATGTAGATTATTTAGAAGCCTTTACATTGATGGAATGAGATTCTCCTTTGTTGGTGAGATGGGTCTCATAACAGGGTGAGTGGGTTTTGAGAGTAGAAGGCAATATCCCATTACACATTATTTGGTGAGTGTATCCCATGGTGAAGAAATATATTCAAGCATCTGGATTCCTTCAGTCATGGAGGATTATATATAAGTATTCCCTGAGTATGTTTTGGGACTACCTATAAGGTAGGATATTGAGTTTTTCATCTACTTATACCCTGGGACAGCTCCAATATCTTCTACGGCATATCTAATGGCCTATACCGAGCTCCAAGAGATACGGTTGTAGTTTGGGGTCCTTTGATAGAAGTTTTTTATCAAACCTTGTGTTTCCCCTAGGAATCTCTAGTGTTTTTCATGAGAAGGTGGATGGGATATTTTCTCATTTTTTGGATTATCATCACCTAAACCAGTAAACAATAAAGAATAATTACCCCTTTATAAGGGTTGATGACCTATTTGATTAGTTGTGAGGTGCGAGATGTTTCTCAAAGATTGATCTTATGTCCAGATACCACCTATTGTGAGTTCACAAGGATGATATTCTAAAGCATGCATTCTGATGACTTTATGAACAGTATGAGTTCTTGGTGATGCCTTTTGGTTTGACGAATTCACCTAATTTGTTTATAGATTTTATGAACTATATATTCTAGTAATACTTGGACCAGTTTTTTATTATCATTATTGAAAACATAATCATATACATTGTATTTGAGGAAGACCATGAAAAGCACTTGAGGATGGTCCTATATTTGCTTCAGGAGAAAAATATTTATGGTAATATATTGAAGTGTCAATTATAGATCAAAAATGTTTCTTTTATAGGGAATTTTATCTCTAAGAATGGAATTTTTGTGGACCCAATGAAGATCTATCTGATGCTTTCTAAGAATCCACCCAAGAGCGTGTCAGGTGTGTAGAGTTTTCTTAGCTTGGTGGGGTACTATTGGAGGTTTTTGGAACACTTATATAGGATTTCAACCCCTCTAACCACCCTAACATGAGAAGGGAATTTGTTTACTTATACTAAGTAGTGCTAGAGATCCTTTGAGGAGCCGGGGTTGAGGCTGACAATTTCTCTTATTCCGAGACAACCAGAGGAGGGTGTGAAGTATGTAATTTATTACGATGCCTCATGATCTATGATTGATTTCTTATTTATATAGAGGTGGGAAGTTATTTAATATAAGTATAGGTATTTGAAACCAAAAAATAATAACTACATGACCCACAACCTAGATCTCTGAGTAGTAGTCTTTGCTCTGAGGATGTAGATGAACTATCTTTTAGGAGAGTGCTTTCTTGTTAACTTAGACCATCAGAGTCTTAGTTATGTCTTCATGCAGAGAGACATGAACCTAAGACAAAGGTGTTGGTTGGAGTTCATGTAAGACTATTAATTTTATGTATTCTATACTCTGAATAAGGGAAATGTGGTTTCGTATTCACTTAGTAGTAATTCCTAGGCTTGTTTGGTGTAGGAAGTGTCGAAGTAGTTAGCTTTCTTACAGCTTACCCTGGTGAAGAAGGAGGGAGCATCTTTTCCTTAGTCAATGGTGTTAACTCCCACACTCTTTTGTCATGTGATATGGTTCCATTTGGGATACATTGGCTATGAGGTATTACATGACTAGATATCCTCAGGATATTCAACAAATGGATTTTATATAGTAGGTAATCACGTCATCCTTTTCCAGGTACAGACGATGGTCCTAATCATGATGTGGGGGGAGGTTATGAGAGAGTTTCACACTTATCCTATGGATGAACATGTTAGTGTGGTGAATATGTATAGATATATTCAATGGTAGTTTTGGTGGATTGTAATGAGATAGAACTTTGCTGAGTTTGTTTCTCGGTGTCTCACCCGTCAGCTGGTAAAGGCTGAGTACCATGTTTTGATTGGTTTTTTGTAGCCTCTTGAGACCTCGAAGTGAAAATGGGGTGGCATATCTATAGACTTCATGATAGGTATTCTATAGATAGTGATAGCCCTTGATTTCATCTAGGTGATAGTTGAATGACTTATGAAGTTGGTGCACTTACTTTCTATCAAGGAGCAGAGTTTTGTGGAGATTTTAAAAAAGTTGTACATATGGGAGATCATTCAACATCATAGGAATCCCTCGATTATTGTCTCTAACCGTGATACATAGTTCACGTAATGGTTGTGGAGGAGGAGTGCAGCCTTTCACCCCCAAAAAATATGGGAATACCGAGCGCACTATCTAGGTGATAGAAGATATATTGAGGGTTTTCGTATTAGACTTAACTTGGAGTTGGGAGGATCACTTTCCATTAGTAGATTATACATATAATAATTTTTACCACTCTACTATTATCATGGAACCTTTCGAGACCATGTACAGAAGACACTATAGGTCACCATTATATTTTAATAAGATCATTGAGGAATCTATTTTTGGGGTAGAGAGGGTGCAGGGGGGTGAAAAAAAAGGTCTGGATCATCTATGAATAGATGAGGATAGCTTAGGGTAGGCATAAATCTTACATTGATCAATTTTGTAGGCCCTTGGAGTTTAACCAGGGTGAACATGTTTTCATGAGAGTCTCCTCATAGAGAGGATTGTGTAGGTTAAACCAAGGAGGAAATCTATCCTCAAGATTCATCGAGTCATTTGAGATTTTGTAAAGGGTTGTAGAGGTTACTTACCACCTCTCCATACCCCCCATAGTTAGAGCAGGTGCATGACATTTTCCATGCATCACAGCTAAGGAGATACATACACGACTCCACACACATCATTGACTAAGTTCATAAAGTCATCCATGATAGACTCGCTTTTTTAAATCAAACAGTATAGATCAACTATTATCAAGATAGAATCCCACATGGATGGACAAACCCCTTTGTTCATCTGTTATGGCAGCACGAGATCATGCAGGAGAGCTCTTGAGAGAGGGAGAGCAAGATACAGCCATACTATCCTGGTCTTTTTGTTTAGTTTTTGTTTTTAAGTAATAAAATATTGAAGGAGGGAACAATTTAGAGACCATTTTTTCCTTGTAAGACTTTAAAATATATCTAGAAATATTTCTGATGCCATGCACTAAGATGGTGTGCGGTTATGAGACCTACTGTTCCCAGAATTAATTTATAAAAATATTAAATATATTTTACATTGCACACACACATTTTTCAATAATAAAGGTATAACTATTAAATGTATTCCCATATTAGAAATTTAAGACCAAGTTTGAATCTATAACCTTAGGTTTATGCTAGGAATGGCCTAAATTTTGTCGGTGTGGTGTTTTCAGATAGAGAAACCATTGGCGGGTGTGTTTAAATAAATTAATTAATTAGTTTAATTATTTAATTTAAATGAAATAATTCCAAAAATCACTATTAATATGTTTTTATGGAAGATATTTGGGGTTAACTACATAACCCTTGGATATTTGAGAGGAGGTTCCACTAATCTCCATCATTGGAGAATCGAGATCATAGGACGACAATCCTCCGGTTCAAGGATAATCAAGACGCAATGAACTCAATGTATCTTCCTCCTTCATTGGAAAGCATTTTATTCATCAATGAATGATCTAAATCGAGGTAGGAATATTAATTTGTGGATTTTATACCTTATAATTAAATGATTGAGTATAATAAATTCTTTTCCTTTGATATGTGTTCTTTTTTAGCCCTTGCATGTTCCCATGCATTGGATTTTTTATTCAAATAGGTTAATCCCTGTTGTGTCATATGTATCACCCCAAATATCCCCAATTCTTATTCATTGGATAATAATTCTTGTACAATGATATTTGGAACTTTGTTCTATGGCATTTATCTTAATCTTTCTTTACATTCTTAACTGATTAGCATATGGGGTCTCGGTTCGACATTATTGGGTGGGATCAAGCATGATCGGACCCCCAGATTCACAAAATATTTGTGTGCGGTGAATGGATCAGTGATAATAGGATGGATTGGGATGATTTATGGGTTAAAAGTGATTTATTTGTAGATTAGGGATCTGAAGTACTATTTTCCATGGTACAGGAGGCATGTGAGGTGCATACAGGTGTTTAACGGACCGGATGGAATATAATTCCATCCAAAAAATGGATGAAAATGATGAACATATTCTATTTCATTTTATTTTAGGCATCCTAAAGGATTTATTTTAAGTAGAATAGGTTGATCTGGTGTAATGCATAGCTGATTTGTGATTCTATAAAAAATGCGACTACACGCTGTTTAGTGTGGAAGAACACACGTTATGTTCTTCAGAAATCGAGATGCTAGGGTTTCTGGGAGATGATAAGTATCATACACCATGTACGAGCCACACATACCATGTGAACCGATTCTGGAAACCCTTCATATTCTCCAGGAGTACATGGATATGGGAATGGCTAAGAACATGTTGTATACTGGCACATGACAAGGGTACACGAACATAACCATAAGGATAGGGGTAGGACCCCATATGGGGGAAACATTATGTATGTGAGTACACGATCACAAAAAATATTACATGGAAATGAATAGGAGCATGATTAGGACCTTCAGTGTCTAAGGAATGTTGTTTAGTCCTTTTACATACAATGTGGGGCTAAATGGGAAGTGGGCCATGTGTCGGATGAGACATGTCCAGGAAACATGGTGAGACCACACTTAATGTGGGTCCCCTTACATGCTGGGTACCAATATTTTCTAAGAAACTTCTACCCCTAATTTATGTTTTTTTTACTCTGATTTTATCCTATGAGTATCACATATTTAGTTTTTTCCCATGTAGAACATGATGGTGGATTTCATGGTGTGTTTTGAGATGTGATGCGAGATGTTCTGGGCGTGATGTTTCTTTAGGAAATGCTCAATAATGAAAATGATCGAGAAGGATCTTCATAGTGTCATCCTCCTATTAGGAAGGGCATGGTTCCTCTATCTACTATCATAGTGTAACCCTCCTATTAGATAGGGTATGGGTCCTCAACTACCTAAGTGGTACCCTCATGTTGTATCTGGTCATGGTTCCTCAACCACTAGAGTGGCACCCTCTTGATAGGCAAGGCATGGGTCCTCTACCGATTAATATAGCGGCACCCTTATATGAAGATGACATATGTCCTCTACTAACTACTAGAGTGGCACCCTTATGTGGAGTCATTGAATGGATCCTTGAAGACTAGAGTGGAACCCTCCTATTGGAACAGATCATGGGTCCTCCATCAACCATTAGAGTGGTAAAAAATTGTTGAGTCGGGGCATGGTTCCTCAACGCTTTTAGTGGTACCATCCTATAGTATCAAGGCATGGGCCCTCTACCAAGAGATTTTTTCCATCAACTTTGTTTCATAGTAGAAAGTTGTGTCTTAATATGGATGTTTCTTCGAATAAACATGAGAGTTGTTCGGAATAATTTATGGTCCTTTGGAACTGATGGAAGACTCTTTTCCTAAGATGGTTTGTGATATGGAGAACCCTTTTCTCTATCGTTTGGTTTTCTTTATTGAGTGTATATATATTTTGGTTGTTGTTTTATTTCAATTCTATCTTACTATAGGTTGAGCCATCTCTTCCTATATCGTCTCTTACTTCTCCCCCTTCATCATGTGAGGCATCATATTGGGTATGTATATACTCACCCATGCATGGGATTTTCTCATATGTTTCATGTCTTATAAAGATGATGGATGGGTCAAAAATAATTATAGTGTAATAAAAGGGATACAATAGTTCATTTGATTATGTAGGGTGGTTGAATCTTGGGTATTTAGAGTTCATATATCTCATCATTTACTTTCTGGTTATTATCAGGTTTGGATATATTTCTAATTAGGAATGTATTTTCCCCTTTTTCTTTTTCAGTTGAAACATTTGTACTCTTTTATTCCCTAGAGGTTTTACAAGCATGGTTTATTATTTATATGTTACATTTTTTTTATTATTACTCTACACATATACATGAATATGGTTGGGTGTCTGCATATAGGTACACTAGGAAATATACTCCCATATTAGTTATTCCTTTTGATGCTTGTTTCCAGCCCCTGAACTATGGAGGTCAGCTTGGGTAGTTACAGCTCAAGCCCCGTTGGGGTGATTCATGAAAATACCATTAGAAGTACAAAAAAATATTTTCTTTGGTAAAAATTTTACTCCTAAATGGGTTGTTTTATTGATCTATTTTCTACCCTTAAATAAGAATATCTCTCAAGATCTGATTTCAGAGTTATTCTATGAATATTTGTAACTAATAAAACCCCTTTTTCTAAATTTAATTCTTTCAATATATGATAATAATTGAGTCTTTATCTAGTGTATTAATTCATTCCATATTGCAATCTATAATATTTTTATTTAGTAAGATTAATTTGATCTTTCACTCGAACCTCTATATGTCTTCCTTTCACATATATTATATCTTTCTAGGAGTAGAAACTTGAATTAGGTTTCTTAGAAAATTCTCGTAGTTTTTTATCAACCCAATTCTTATTAAAATTAATTTTATCCTTCTATATCCTAAGTTTATCACTTTCCTTATCCCTTAAAATAATGTTTTAAGTCCTATAATTAAAGGTTTTCCCTATTTTTAGTATCAATCAGTAGTATTTATATTTATTTTATATGATTTTATTTTCTATATTTAATTTTACTTTTATTATATGGTCTTCTTTTTAGCTAAGTGTTGTCTTCTCTTAACCTTCTAGTTTCTTTAAAACTCATTTTTATCTCCATTATAATATTATAATTTTTTAAAATCTCTCCTTTCTTAGTTGTGTACTCTCCATTGCATTATTATTCATTTTTAGATGGGTTTACCTCTTTTTCCTTTTTAGAAATGATAATTATTTGAGATACATCTATAGGATCTTCCTCATCATCACTTTCTTCACTATCAGACACACCTTCTTTGATTGAAAAAAAAATTTCTACTAAAGGAACTTAAAGAATACAACATATTCCCTTTTGATTGAGTAGTTTAGTGATCTCTAGAAAGGGATTTACTAGAAGCTTCTTTGTTATAATTTTATTTTTGAAATTTCATAGTATAGTTAGCTAATAAATGAACAATCATTCTATCATGAAAATATTAAAAAATAATCTTACCTCTATATTTACCTCTTCCACCATGTGAAAAGTTTCTTAGCATTAAATAAAGAGACTCAAAATAGTCTTCTACATTTTATTATTAATTTAATAAATCCTACCTCACTTCAATCTCCATAACTTCAAATGATTTAAAGGAAATTTACATTTCTTATTTACATTTTCTCTTAAGAATAGTTAATATTCTAATTTTATAATTAATGAGAGTGTTTTTAAGTTCATCAATCGTAAATTCATCAAGTTCCCTATAGATACCTAGGAAAGATATTCATTTATATAAAAATATTTATATAAGATAAACATTAAATATCACAATTAATCCTGAAATCCCTTCAATGGAAGGTTTAGTGTATTTGAGGACTATCTATATAAGAAAATTATTTTATAACCCTCATGGAAATTTCACCATAATTCAGCCACACTAGACTACCTCTTATACTTATTATACATTACACCCATCCTCATAATCTAGGGAAATGGAAACATAAGAAATGAGTGATCTTAGATACTTGGTAAGGGTGATCATAAGAGATAATAATGAAATATCATAAGTGAACATAAAATGATGATATGGGTATAATCAAGATACATAATAAAATTCATACACAACAATGAATATATCATAAATTATGGCATATGACTTGGAATAATATAAAACATAAATCAAAATAGTGTGAAAACATGATTCAGTAAATATAATCCATGAGATCTTAACAAAATCAGGATAATAAGCATAAAATTATGAAACATATTTCAATATTGATACAAAAATTAGTATAGGGAACATTACTTTCATGAGCCACACTATCAGTCCCCATGATTATGAAAAACTAAAATATAATGAAGACTAATTATCTCATGAGATATAAAATTTCATCTAATAAATTAGAGGGAAATATAGGACCCCATCTGGGAAAGCATGAGTCAATAAACATAATCCATGATATATTAACACAATCATGAGAATAAGCATAAAACCATGAATAATATCTCAACTTTGGTTCAAACATTATTATAGGGAACATTAAATTCATGATATACACCATCATTACCCACGTGTATGGAAGATTTAAAATATAATCACAAATACTTGTCTCATGAGGTAAAAAAATTAATCCAATGAAAACCATTTTTTGAAGAATTATAAAAAATCACTTTTGAAATAAGAAACATCCATGATATTTTTCAAAAAAAATAGATAGAGAAGGTTTATAAAAAAGGATAATAAGATTTTATTTTACAAAACCATTATATTTTATAAATTAAGTATCATATAAATTAGAAAATATTGAGGAAAGAAGTGTTCACATGGAAAATAAGTAAATATATTCTTTTTACAAATTGATGAAAACAACCCATATGAAAAAAGTTGAAAATTTTATTTAAAACTTTTTGAATGAGATAAAGTAGAATAAAGTTTCCTTAATAAATTATATAGGTATATATAAGGAAATTTTCAAAATCATTCAAGGTTATGACCCATCCCCCAGGACTCATCCCATGACTACCCCAAGCCTGCCTTCCACAGACCAGGGGCTGGTGACTAGCACTAGAATGAAATATCTCCAGAAACGGAAGGCATTTCCTTTAAACTTGTACACACACACACCCAACCAAGTCTCAACACACAAAAAGGAGGAAACAAGTATACCACTAAAACAAACCTGAGTGCAAGTACAAGTGAAATTAAGTGGGTCGGAATACAAACCCAACAAGGTACTAAAAACAGTAAAGTACAAAAAGGAAACTCTAATGGTCATCCATGGAAAACCCCACTTGATCGTGAGTGCAGTGAAGCTACTGGAATCTGAAGTAGTATGTCATGCTCACCTGGTCCTATGGGGCCCCACCTGGTCATAGGCCACCAAGTCCACCATCGTAGTGCCCGTCAATCCCGTCCCCCTGAGCACCTTTGTCAAAATGTCGATCGTCTGCACTAGAAACAACACATGTGGGTGAAGCCTGTGTAGGGGTGAGTATAACAATACTCAGTAGGGACCACAAGACCCCCGAAGGTCTCTCAGTAATCCACGATGTAAAACACCACAAATAAAATACCACATAGAAAATACCACCAAGAAAGACCTCAAATACATAGCATAAAGTAATATACATGGCTCACACAAGGTATAACATAAGTACAGATGTAAATATGATTAGTTGTAGATCTAGATCATCTTATCCTATCGATAGGCTCTACTACTGACCCGCATAGAGTCACTAGGTGTTAACCTATGGAGGCTCACTAGGTGATAACCCATAAAGGATTGCTAGGTGATGACCCACAGAGGATCCCTAGGTTCTAACCCACTGAGGATCTCTAGGTGATTACCCACACAGGATCTCTAGGTGCTAACCCACTCAAGATCTCTAGGTGTTGACCCATTCGGGATCGCTATTCTTTCTTCACATCATAGCTAGCCACTGTATTCCCACACTCAGCATACTTGATTTCTAGAGGATCTGATTCTTAATCAATCAGTCATACATAAACCACTATTAAGTCACACATAGAGTAACTCAAAGGACCATCTCATTGTAAGGGCCCCATCGCAACAGACGACGCATCATTCGGATGCCCGGTCGGTAAGTGATAGCCTTATATTAAAAATGGCCCAGTTGGATTCGAGTACAATCCAACTTGTCCATACTCCAACTACTTCCAAAACTCAAGAGGATTATAACATAAGCATTGATTCATCTCAAGGGTCCCAATTCCACTAACAGTGTGTCAATCGGACGCCCAGTCTGAGAGATACGAGTGTTTTAGTAAATAGGGACCGGTTATGTCTGGGCCAAGTCTAACCCAGTTAGACTGACCTAACCAACTCGGATCGGGGGTCCAACATACCCTAGTTTAATTACATGTACTCTAACTAACCATGTATGGGTTTGGTTCGGTCTGCTTTGGCCTGGGTAGTGGGTCATGCCCAATGGGCCTTGTTGGACCCAGCCCGGGTTGGCCGAGGGTCCAGCCCACCGGGTTGCCCGGCGACCCGATCCTGTATGGCCCGACCTGAAGGGCGGGAATCTAGCCTATTGGAGTGGGTGCATCTAGATGGAGGTGGGACCAAACCACTGGGCCCGGGTCCGGCCCACAGGTTCGGGTCCGGCTCGTTGGGTGGTTCGCACCCTGCCTGGTCCGCCTTGCTGGGACGCAGCCGGAGGCCACATCTGGTCCACCACCATCACCCTGTGGGTCTCCACTAGGTGCCTCCTCTGCCATGGTCGACTGACCGCGGACCACTGCTAGCCTAGCAGAAAACTCCTCCTACTACGCCACAGCCAGATCCGATCACGGCCCTTCCTATGGCATGTCGTCGGGGCACGCCGCCACCCGCAAACAGTCGCTGTTGATGTCGACGCACCGATGTAATCTTCTACAGACCACTAGGTCTGCACCGGTGGTATGTTCTTCACACCACTTGTGTCTATGCTATCCGGGGAACATCCTATTTACTTCGAAGGTCTTAAATCTATCTCTCTGTAGATTTGGGAGTTTGGACAAGAAGAACACCCACAACGGAGAGGCTTGGGCCTTGTTTGTTTCGGCCTGCACCCTCTACATTTGAAGTATATAATGAAGGGAAGTCTAGGGATTTTATTTCGAACAATAATGATTATTCAACCTTGGATAAATAAATCCTGAAATATAGTTACCCTCCTGCATAAACACATGAATTGCGGATCAATATGTTCATTGGTTGATCCACGTTTGTTGTTTCTAGAAATGAACAGGGAATAACATAAAATTTAAACAATCCCTACCTCATTGACGCTCGATTCCGAAACATTTTTCCTTGAGGTTTCAAGATTTTGATGTCACTTCCAACTCTGTTCTTTGAGGCACGTCAAAGATGATGAATTCTTTCCATAGTTCATCATTCTTCATTAGAGAGGAAAAATTTCGGCAGTTTGTCAGAGAATCCCCATAGTTTCATTCCACAATCTCCCACATGTTGGTTTAATAAAAAGAATCACGTCACAACATTTCTGTTATGCTACAACATTGCATCGTTATGCTATTTTATTTATTAAATAACATCAATGTTACACTTACTTTATTGCATCATTACGTTGTGGGATACAGGCCATTAATGATCTTCATTATGCGCAACGTCATCGCCTGGTCGTTGTAGTGTAGCGTTTCCATCCTCCACACAATGGCGAGAAAAGAAATAAAATAATTATTTTATTTTTTTTATTTTTTTTCTCAAAAATTCTGAAAAATAACTTTTCTACTCATCCATTTCTGGTTGAAGTTAAGTCATTTCTAAGCGAATATGGATGTTCCGAATTCAACAGTTCTCTCGGATTTTTGATTTGAGAACCAGTTCAAAATATATAAAAACCATCTCACACGTTTACTGAACGCACATTAAAAAAAGTTCAAAAATTAAATTCCAGGCTCTCTAGGCATTTAAATCATGTGTTGTTATGGCATTCAGTCTTAAAATAATTCCATATAATTAAAAAAATTACATATAATTTCTAATATATTACATTCTACCCACCTTAGGGATATACATCCCCAAAATCCAAAATAGAACTAAAAAAATAGATGGGGGTACTGAGAACGAATCTGAGCCTCCCACTCCCATAGGCTCACCTGGTGATTCTCATACTACCTCTAAAGTTACACCAAAGGAATTGACTACCCATGTAGGACCCACTTCTATCGATCCTCTATCTACATCGAAAACTCCGCAAACATCACCTCATCTTTAATGTCCATCTCACCCATGTCGATGACGTGCGATGGATCTTGCACGTATCTCCTCAGCTACAACATGTGGAAAACATTATTCACTTGTTGCATCTATGGGGGAAGAGATAGGTGGTACAAAACCTCTTCAACTCTGCTCAGGATTTGAAAAGGTCTGATGAACCTTATATATAGCTTACTGCCCTGGCCAAATCTCTGTAATTCTCATCGGGGTGAGACCCGAAGGAATACATGATTACCCTCCTCTAACTCCAAGGGTATCTGTTTCCTATTAGTATAATAATTCTGCCTACTTTTTGTAGTCCTCATATACTCTTGGATGATCTGCACCTTCTCAGTGGTAGCCCATACCAACTCTGGACCCATGAGGGCTGAATTCCCTTGGTATGTCCAGTATAGGGGTGATCTACATGGTCGCTCGTACAAGGCCTCAAACAGTGTCATGCCAATGGTGGAGTAATATCTATTTTTGTATTCAAAATCCTCCAGTGGAGGGTGGTCCTCCCAACTATGACTAAAATCTAGGACACAAGAATGAAGCATGCCCTCCAAGGTCTGTATAGTCCGCTCCATCTGACCATCCATCTGGGGATGAAAAGTTGTGCTCAAATGCAGCTGAGTCTCGAACGCCTCCTGCAACCCCTTCCACAACTGATATGTAAAGTGAGTTTCATGATCTGATATGATCATCGAAGGTACCCCATGGAGTCACACTATCTCCTAGATGTAGAGGTGTCCCAATCCCTCTATCGGTCCTTGCTCCTAGATGGGTAGAAATTGATCTAACTTGGTGAGTCGGTCAACGATCACCCAGATGCAATCATGGCCCCGGGATGTACATGGTAACCCTGTCACATGTCCATTGAGATACCATCTCATTTTTACTCGGGTACCTCAAGTGGTTGATTCAGGCCTACTGGAACCTGATGCTTGGCCTTCACTTTCTGATAAGTGAGGCATCGAAAAACAAATTTGCCACCGTTTTCTTCATCCATGGCCACCAGTAATGATATTGGAGGTCCAGGTACATCTTCTCCACTCCAGGATATACCACCAAAGGGGGATTATGGAACTACTTCAACACCTCCTCCTAAAACATCATGGGAATTAAGGTGTTCCCTCTGAAAAGGATGATGTGCTCCCTACCTATCGAAAATACATCAAGAGCCTGTCCTGAGGATAACTAATCATGTCAGGCCTCATAGTCAAAATCTGCCTGTTGTTCCTCCCTGACTCATTATAAGAGTAGGGGAGTAATGATAATTGACTGAAGGTACGTATGTTCACCATCATCCATGAAGTATATCCACATCAAGACCAACTACTCCATCACCGCACTCAGCAGCTGCAAACTAGTTCTCATGCTGAGGGCATCTGCCAACATGTTCCCCTTCCCAAGAGTGTAGACTATCTCAAAGTCATAGTCCTAGAGGAACTCTATCCATCATTTTTGTTTTAAGTTCAGGTCCCTCTATGAGAAGATATACCTAATACTTTTAAGTTTGGAGTTGAGGGTAAACCATCCACCCATCAAGTAGTGTCGCCACATCTTCAAGGCAAATACCAAAACTACTAACTCTTGGTCATGGGTTGTGTAGTTCTTATCATATTGCCTCAGCTGTCGTGACCCATAGGCGATCACTACTCACTCCTGCATCAGTACACAACCCAGTCCGATCCTTGATGAATCATAGTAGACTACATAGCCAATGCCCCCTTCTAGTAGTCTCATGATTGGGGCACTCTTCAGTCTTTGCCTCAACTCTTGGAAACTCTACTGGAATCTCTTTATCCATACAAAGGGTTTTCCCTTATTTTTCAAAGATGAAAAGAGTGTTTCTACTCTATAGAATTTGGGTATGAATCTACGTAGTACCCAACCAACCCCAAGAAGCTCCACACCTCAGTAACGCTCCAAGGTGGCTTCCAAGAAAGCATTGCCTCTATCTCCACCTGATCCACTGAAACTCTAACCTCTAAGATAACGTGTCCAAGAAAGTGGACCTCTCAAATCTAGAATTGGAACTTTTATATCATACCATAAATCAGGTGCTCTTCGAGTGGGTCTTGGACTATCCATAGGTGTATAGCATGATCCTCCTCCGACACCGAGTACACTAATATGTCATCAATGAAGAACACCACAAAATGATCGAGGTAAGGCTGGAAGATCCTATTCATGAGTCTCATGAACACTAATATGGTATTGTTCATGCTGAAATGAATAACTAGGAACTCATAGTGGTTGTAACGTCACCAGAAGGCTGTTTTTGGTACATCCTCATCCCGTACCCAATGTTAGTGATAGGCCGATCTGAGGTCAATCTTAGAGAACCACCTCGATCCCTTAAGGTGATCAAAGAGGACATCAATCTTTGGTAGTGGATCCTTTTTCTTAACAGTCACCTAGTTCAGGTGCAGGAAGTCTACACATATCCTCAATCTCCTGTCTTCCCTCTTGGAAAACAATATCGGGGCTGCCCATGGAGAAACACTGGGCCTTACAAACCACTTCTTCTACAAGTCTTCCAGTTGTACCCTCAACTCAAAAATCACTGTGGGAGCCATATAATATATAGGTGTAGATATCAGTTTCATCCATGGGTACAAGACAAAGAAGAAGTCTATCTATCTACGAGGAGGTAGTCCTGGTACATCTTATGTAAAGTCATCTTCATACAAGTCCACCACTACAGGAAAACTCGGAATCCCCTCATCAACTGTACCGAGGGTGAGGCTATCCAACTGGTGAGTGATTGGATTCACCCTTCTCTAAGAAATTCCATCATGTGCTGAAAAGGATCCCATTTTTTCAGTGAAGGAAAAAATATTCCCATCCTCATAGACACACTGCACTTTTCACCTTAAATATTCGATCTGAGCATGGACTGTGGATAACCAATCAATAACCTAGATGGTGCCATAAGGCCTCG
The DNA here is from genome assembly GCA_963277665.1 of Viscum album. Classification (NCBI taxonomy): domain Eukaryota; kingdom Viridiplantae; phylum Streptophyta; class Magnoliopsida; order Santalales; family Viscaceae; genus Viscum; species Viscum album. Next base: position 451,604,277 of record OY728137.1, on the reverse strand, counting down.
ACACTGCTACTAGAAGATCACAGTTGAATCTCCCACCTCATAGAGTAATCTCACACTATTGAAACCAGTGTGTAATTATTGAATCCTCTCTCATATGAGTATCTAATCATAAGGATTGATGCAACAACTCAACTGGAATCTATGAGATCTGAATGAGAGTTGTGTCCAGGTAGGAGTGACTAGAACCTATGTCGATAAGAACTGTATCTAATTTTGAGTAGACACAGATCATACCTTTAATCATCTCAAGAGCATCATGATTGTAGGACTCCAATTTTTAAAGTTGGCCCCACCCCTATCCACCCAAACTTGTATCTTTGGGTGGACCTCTTGGGGGTGGTTGTGGTGGTACCTCGAACCATCGTCCACCACCTACTGCTCAGCCAACTCCCCTTCCATGTCTGTTGCCCTACGAACCTCCTCGCTGGAACCTTTTTCATTGTCTCGGCAGTCCCTCGACCACCTGATGGTCATCCATGGAGGGATTCAGACAATCGCAAGCCATGTGCCCCTATCTGCCGCAAGAGTAACAAACTCTAGTCCTCGGATGTGCTCATATACATCACGAGCTCTAAACCTCTGACCGTGCATCCTAGGGTCATCCTCTAGACGTTTTGGCATGTTTGGGCCTTTTCATCATCTGGATACTTCCTGCTGTAGATGACTCAACCACCTGTCATCCAGTGGTGGCTCTCTCCATGTGTTCCTGCTCAGTTAAGAAGCTCCCCACTAGTAGGGATTTCTCTATCACTCCAGCCTGCATCGGGATGCTGAGCAAAATAATCGATGCCATGATCTATTAACAGTGTCCATGCTCAAAGGTTTGGTTCCTGAAGAAAGGGTCTCATACCATGTCAGTGGAGTAGCTGGATAATTCGGTAAACCTTATTGAGTACTAGGCCATAGTTAGGCTGCTCTTCTGTAGGTTCAGTAACTCCTGAATATGCACTGAGCATAGTGTCACTGGTACTATCTCTACCCTGAAGAGGCTCTTGAAGTCTGCCAAGACAATGGTCACATCCTCGTGTGTTAGGAGCGTTAATATCTACCACCTCCCTGCCATGCCCTGAAAAAAAATATAGTGGTTAGAACTACCATCTGGTCTATCGATGTCTCTACTAGACAAAAAACCCGTGCCACAGCCTCCAGCCAATCCTCTGCTACCTGAGGATCTGTCTCTCCCCAAAACCTCAGAGGCTTCTGTATCAATAACTCATACAGCACGCTCAGTCGGCTTGCATTTTTTGTTGGGGGGGATGGTAGCAACTACTACTCTCCGGGTGGTGGTGTTGTTGGTACACCACCCGAAGGTGCTATCGTTGTAAGAAGTCCCTATACTGACACCTCACTACTCTGTGGACCATTATTGTGATCTCTCACTATAATCCTGGATGATTGTCTTTGTGGAGGCATCCTGTAGAGAAACAGATGTTTCACGGTCAATAAGTTATACCTGGTGATCTAACTCAAATAGATCAAGATAGAAACATTTAAAAAACACACGCACCTAGTGTTTTCATGTACTGAGTCAGAAAACAGAATCCAGGGCCCTGGTGTATGGATACATCATCTGTTGCACCAACACTGGTCTCCTTGGACTAAAATTTGAACTCAAGACACTTAACACTATTTACCCCATTGAAAATATAGACTCTTAGTTCTTCTGGTAGAACCAGACACCCTTTGATACCACTTTGTCATGACATTTCCTCTCGAGCTTGTGTCGTGACTACCCCAATCTCGCCTTCCATTAGCCAGGGGCTTGTGACTAGAACCAAAAAGGCATATCCCTAGAAAGGGAAGAAATTTACTTTAAACATGCACACACACACGCCCAACCACATCCCAACACACAAAAAGGGCGAAACAAGTATACCACTAAAACAAAGTTGAGTGAAAGTACAAGTGAAAGTAAGTGGGCCGAAATACAAACCCAATAAGGAACTTAAAATAGTAAAGTACAAAAAGAAAACAATGAGGGCCATCCACAGAAAACCCCACCTGATCGTGAGAGTAGTGAAGCTACTAGAAGCCGAAGTAGTATGTCCTTCCTATCCAGTCCTATTGGGCCCCACCTGGTCCTATGCCACCAAGTCCTCCATCATAGAATCTGTCAATCTCGTCCCCCTGAGCACCTCTATCGAAACGACGATTTTCTGCACCAGACACAACACGTGAGGGTGAAGCCCATTCATTGGTGAGTATAACAACACTCAGTAGGGACCTCAAGACCCCCAAAGGTCTCTCAGTAATCCATAAAGTAAAACACCACAAAAAAAATACCACAGAGGTAATACCACCAAGAAATACCTAAAACACATAGCATAAAGTAAAATACATAGCTCAAACCAGGTATAACTTAAGTACATAAGTAAATATTATTAGTCAAAAAGCTAGATCATCTTATTTCATCGAGAGGCTCTGATGCTGACCCACACTGGGTCATTAGGTGCGGACCGACATAAGATTTCTAGGTGTGGACCCATAGAGGATTTCTAGGGGGTAACCCACATAGGGTATATAGGTGCTGACCCACATGGGATTACTAGGTGTTGACCCATGGAGGATCTCTATTCTTTCTTCACATCACAGCAAACCACTAAATTCTGCACTTAGAAAACTTGATTTATAGAGGATCTCCTCCTCAAGTAATAAGTTCTACCTAAACCACCACTAATTCCGACATAGATTAACCCAAAGTATTGTATCTTCGTACGGGTCTCATCACAATAGACGGTGCATCGTTTGGATTCCCGGCCTGTAAGTTATAGGCTTTTAGTAAAAACGGCCCGGTTGGATTCGAGTCCAATCCAACCCATCCATACTCCAACATCCGCTAAAACTCAACTAGATTATATCAGAAGGAACAGTTTATCGCAAGGGTCCCAACTCCACTAACAGGGCATTAATCTGATGCCTAATCTAAGAGATACGTACATTTTAGTAAACAGGTGTTGGTTGCATCTGGGCCCGGTCTGACCTAGTCGGACTGACCCAACCAACTTGGCACGGGGGTCCCACATACCTCAGTTTAATTAGATGGACTTGACCTGACCTGTTACGAGTCTGATTCAATATGGCCCAGCCTAGCCAGTGAGCCAGGCCCAATGGGCATTGCGAGACCCGGCCCAGGTTGGCAGAGGGTCCAGCCCGCCTAGTCGCCTGACGACCCGATCCCATCCGGCCATCAGGGGGTAGGACCGGCCCACTGGGCTATGGGTCCAGAACACTGGGCCACAGATTCATCTTTCTAGGCCATGGGTCTATCCAGATGGGTGGTTCGCACCCCACCTGGTCCGCTTTGATGGGATGTGGCTAGATGCCGCATACAGTCTGCCGTCATTTCCCCGTAGGTTGCTGTGGGGGACTCCCTTATCGTGGTTGAGTGGTCGAAGCCCGCCACGCGGGACGCAGCACTGTGCCGCATCTGCATCCATCTGACACGTTTGATCGACTGCTTCTTCTGCCTCCAACCATCGACCCCTTCCTCTGGCACACCATCGTGGCACGCCACCACCCGCCCACGGGCGCCGCTGCCAATGTTGGTGCATCATCAATCTCTTCCATGGACCATCAGGTCTGCACCAGTGGCATGTTCTTCACGCTTCTTATGCTTGTGCAATCCGAGTAACATCCTCTCCACTACAAAGGTCTCAAATCTATCTTTCCATCGATTCAAGAGTTTTTCCATGAAGAACATCCATGGTGGAAGGACTCAGGCCTTGTCCGTGTCATCTTGTGACCTCTGTGTTAGAAGTTTATAATAAATAGAGGTCTGAGTATTTTAATTCTAACAACAATGACGATTCAACCCCAGATAAATAAATCCCCAAATATAGCTATCATCCCACATAAATGCATGAATCACAGATCAATATATTTTTGGGTTGATCCGTGTTTGTCGTTTCTATAAAATAACAGAGAAGAACATAAAATTTAAATAACCCCTACCTCCTTGAAATTCAATGCCAAAGCATTCATCCTCAAGGTTTCAAGATGTCTATGTCTCTTCTGGCTCTATTATTTAACACATATTGAATATGATGAAGTCTTGTTAGAGTTCATCATTCTTTCTTGGAGAGGAAAATTGTTGGTAGTTCGTCATAGAATCCCCACAGTGTTGTTCCCCAGTCTCCCACTTGTTGGTTTAATATAATGAATCACGTCGTAGCATTCATTTTATTTTGTGATGTTGCATTGTTATGCGGTTTCATTTATGAAACAGTGTCACTATTACGCTTACTATATTGCATTGTTATTTTGTGGTATACGGTCCATTAATGAGCTTCATTAGTGCCACGTCACTACCTTGTCACTGCACCGTAGCATCACCGTCTACCACCCAACGGCGAGAAAAGAAATAAAATAATTATTTTAAATTATTTTATTATTTTTCTCAAAAATTCTGAAAAATTAATTTTCTCTCGGCCCTTGCTAGCCAAAGTTTAGTCATTTATAGGAAAATCTCAGCATTCTGAATTCAACGGTTCTCTCATATTTTTTATCCAAGCACCTATTAAAAAGGTAGGAAAACCTACTCGCATGTTTACTGAATGTACTTTAAAAAAAGTTCAACAATCTATTTTGGGATCTTCGGGCCACGGAATCACGTGCCCTCAGAGCATTTAGTCTCAGAATAATTTCATATAATTAAAAAAAATACATGTAATTTCTGAGACATTACATCTTATGAATTAAGATGTGAAAAAAGGTAAGTTCCTGGTGGAAAATGAGAGATGGGGTCATTTTCCCCTACAAGAAACACTTCGGGTAAAATATGAGGCAATAGGAAATGAAGAATATAGGGTAAATATAAAACCCCATGAATATAAAATGAAAATTATGGGAGTTTTTATAGAGAATTTAAATTCTCCAAATTTATTATCTTTTAAGAAGATACTTGATTTGAAAATAATATTGGAAAAAAAACCTTTTGGTTTGAGTAAATTTTTTATCAAAACCACTTTCAATTTGGGTAACTTTCGAATCGATGGAAATTTAAAGAAAATACATGATATGTCTCTTAAAAACCCATGAATATGGTAAAAAACAATAATTAGGTAGTAATCATTCTATATTAAAGGTATCATAGTGCACATTAAGAAATATGTCTCAAGAAATTAAATTTTAGATAAATAACCCCATACCATTATTGTACCTGAGTCAAATGTTCTATAACCTCCTATGAAAAAATAGAACTATCTTAATATAATATCTCATAACCATATTTTTCCCCAAAAATATTTATAATTTTCATTTATAACTAATTTTTACGTGTATATTAGTTAGTATTTTCCTATTTTTCCACATTAGTTGTTTATAGTTTCGATTGTTTGTAATAGTTTCTTAGGAAAGGTGTAAGTATTCATTATTTTTAAAAATTTCATCCTTACGGGTTCATTAAAGTTACTATAATTTATGAAATAAAATTATTTATGAATTTTTAATTTACTTTCATTACTATTTCATTCTTTATCCAAGAAAATGAAATTGATCAAAAGCTTATTTCGATGATTCTTAACTAAAAAGGGGTGTTTTATTAATTATTTAGTTAAATATTGTTGTATCTATTTCATGAAAAAACAAAATAAATATATTCATATTTATATCATATTATACTGTTAAATAATTTTTCATAATCATCATGATACAATTCCATAGTATTGTTTAAATAGGTGTTTTCAAACAAACCCAAATATGAATATACCATGATTATTGGTGATTATGATGTGATTTAGTTTCAATATCATTAAAACAATAAAATAATGATATCATTTAGTATTATTAGTGGGATAAGTCTTAATTATAATGTAATTAGAATAATAATTAATGGATATTAAAAAATTAAAATTTTGAATTAAATATTTTCCTCTTAGTATGCTTGTTTTGAACGATTGAATTAACGAAAATTGTTTTCGATAATATAATTAATATATTATAAAATTTTTAATAATAGAGATTTAATTAAATCATAAATCATATTTATCCATTAAACTCATTCTCATTACCATCCATGTAATGAATTTATGTAAAATAAAAATAGAAATCAATCATCTCAAGGAGGTGATAGTCTATATATACTCATGGTTAATGGTTTCATTTTCTATTAAATAGGAGTAATGAATAATATTTTTGTCATTTTATAATATAATATATGTTATAAATATCAGTATTATTTATTAAATTCATCATTAGAACCATTTGAAAACAAATAATGACATTTTTTGGAGGCGGTATTCTCGCCACACACAATCGTCCTTTTCTCTTTTCTTAGGGAAAAATAAAAGGGTAGTTAAAGCTTTTACCATAAATATAATAACATACTAGTATATTAATTATAATTATGTTATCATTTTTATATGGTGAAAATAAATTCTAGAAATTAAAAATTCACATAAGGAAAAAAGAAAAGTTGAGGAAACGGTTAGAAATATATAGCTCACTACATGGGTTACCTTCTTAGGGAATGGAGTTAAATCATTTAAGGATAGAATTTTGGGAAATTAGAACCTCCATAAGGTGTATAAAAGTTCTTATGAGATGTTTGGGTAGATTTTTGGATAAACTAATGGTTTTTTGTGTGAGTGTAAGTGAGGAGAGGAGAGACACTTTTATAAGTTAAAAGGAGTGGCATTTTTGTAAATACACAAAACATTTCAACAATGGAAAGTCACTCTCAAGTAAAATGGCTCCAAAATTGAAAAATGTTAGAGTTTGGAATAGATAAGGTCTATAAACACCTCAAAATCTCAATTAAAATATGTTTAAACCTATTTTTCTCGTTACCACTTAGGTTACTCCTTTTTATCATTTTGGTTTTCACTACAGTAACAAGTTTTTACCTAGGTAATTTACCCTTAGTGTCAAAAAATAAATGGGTCCATATTATATAATTTGAAAATAATGATTCCAAATTTAAAATCCATTTTTTTATTCAAATTTTAAAAGAAATAAAAATTAATTTTAAAATATTAAATATATAATATATTAAAAAAATTAAATAAAATAACTTAAGTTCTAAAATTTTGAATATTTGTTTTTAAATAAAAAAATTAAATTATAAATTCACTTATAAAATATATATTTTTCCTTATAAACAAATTCAATAATTTCAAATTCATACATATGTACTAATAGTGCCATAAAAATCACTATATCATTATATTTCACTATTCACATAAAAAATCATTTTTTTGGAAAAAAATCAAAAATTTATGTTCCGATAATTTTGAAATTATAAACCTAAAAATTAAGTTATATTTATCTAAAATTTATAAATTTATTTTTTAAATAGAAATTCAAAATGTAAAGAAATATAACTTTTATTGAAAATTTGTTTTTTAAAATATTAAGTGTTCTTAATATTATTTCGTGTCAATTTCTAATTTAAAATTTTATTATATATTTTAAAAGTGTTTAATTTAATATATTAGATTAAAATATAATATACTTAACAATTAAAAATAAATATGGATTTTATACTAATTACGTTTGACAAATACCATTAAAATTAATTATTTATATTCTAAAATTTATATTTACTACTCAATTGACATTAAAATTTTTATTTTAATTTAATATATATATATATATCTCATAATTTAATAATATTATTATTAATATTTATATGTAATGCATAAAAATTTATATTTATAATATTTTGATGTCATATTTTTATATCATTATGAGTTATATTATTTTAAATTTACTACTTAACAATACATGACTTCTATATACCTATTAGATATATGAAAAATGACCATATTAGCAATGAAAATATTTATAATGGCCATATTTTCAATGACCATATTTGTAAAGACCATATTTATGAAGACTAGGTTTCATTCCTGTATATGGAATTACTAAATATTTATTTCATTCCACTCATACTTCACAAGGCATGGTTGTTATTTCATAATATAATTTTTTCATAATTTTTTCTCTATTAATAGTGATATTCTTCATTATAGGTTTTGTTTATCAATTTGTGATACTAAAGGTTTAAGATGATCTGGGATATCTTCTATTTGTGGAGATTTTATTATTTTCTATCTATTTCCCTTATTTATTTATGAAATTTTAATTGATTTATTTCATCCATGGTGAGTAATAATCCATAGAGTGTAGTACTTAGTTATATGTGATTTTTTTGTAATGTAAATCTTAGGAATTAATAAAGTTTCTTCACTATGGTTCATATCTTAGAGGGAACATTTTATAATAATTATTAAATTAATTTAAAAGAATAGAGAAATGGTCATTAAAATTATAGGCATAAGTAATAATAAAAATAATAAAAATAATGTCTCATAAAACATAGGGTGTTACATTATCCCCCTTAAATAAATTGTGCCCTCACAAATTTAATTATCACATACAAATAGAAATAGTTAAGGTCATCTAAATTATAGATATAACTCATGATATAATTTCTACAAATATATCAACCTTACAAACTTATAAAACATATCTATTTACTTAAAATATGCTTAACACTAACTATTGGTTTTTCTCAAGATATTTTGAACAATATTATACTAATATTTGGATTCAAGACCTATGTTATATAATTTTATTTATAGATTTTTTATTATTGTACCTTAATTGATATGATGTCATCGGTTAATATGAAATATGCTTTTCTTACTCCAAATAATTTTTTCTCTAAGTGGAGGGAAATAATCCATTAATAAAATCATGTTAAGTTTATCTAAAGCGAGGTTAATAAGATTCTGAAATACCACATTCCTATAAACATAAAATTGGAATACAATAATCATTCCACTAAAATATTTCATAAACATTCAAATAATCATGGTAGTGATTTAATGATCATTGAAAACTTATTAGATATACTAGAGTTCCTATAATTAAATTACAACAAGACATATACAACTCCAAAATAGAGGGTACATATACATTAAATATCATGATTGAATTTGGGAGTAGTTCTATCATGACCCCCTCCCCACAAAGTGTACCCTTCTTAGGCTGTGAATGTTAGAAGGGAGATAATGACCCCCGAATCCCGCCTCTAGTAGGCCTTGGGATGGTGACTAGCACTAAGGGTATAGTAAACACGAAGATGGCATGCATTACCCTCAAAGAGAGCACATGCAGAGGAGAGAGATAAGATAGACACCAACCAACTACAACTCAGACAGCAATATAAATGAAATCCCAAGTACACATATGTAATTTCATGCAAAAATACTATAACACAAAGGGTAAAAACTTTAAGTACCAAAAAGAAATAAAAAACATTAGCGACCACGAAGCCTGAATAGCTCCTGCAGCCCCAAGTTAGTAGTAACCAGCCAGATCTCCAACCTGCCCCAAGTGACCTAAAAAATAGTTTATATATACATAGGGTGAGTAAAAAATTATACACAGTCGGATCCTACTCAGATCTTATCGTGAAAAAGTAAAGAAAGCATGCTAAAGCACAGTAAACAACAAGTGAAACTAACTCGTCACCTAAATAGGTATACTAAGTTCCCAACCTCACCATGTCTACTCTCACTGAATAACGCGTAAAAGAGTATATAATATGATAAAGAATATCAAGTTTACTGCGCTACTACTTCCCCACTGGTTTGCCACTTTTCCCCAACTTCGTACATCCTAAACATCTCTCTCCAAAAAGGCTTTCCCACAGACACCTAGGCGAAGCACCACAACATGCACCTCATGCAAAAAAAACCACCATGTCGACGTAAGCAAGTAACCTGGTAGTTTTTTGGATCCACCACATCTTGTATAACATGTATCATACGTCGGGTATTATACCTCAAGACATTACATCGCATACATAGAGTAAGGATCCTCAAGCCATCAAAACTGATACATGTTACACCTATAGTAGTCCATAGGATTCTATATCCATAATATATGTGTGTGAGTAACCACAAGCCATTACATCCCTCTACACACATATATAGGGAAAAATAACCATTGTACCTACTAGAACAAGTATCTACCAAGAGAAGAGAGTGGGGTCAAAGGGGGTAGTCAATCATCCATTAACCCACTGGAATGCTAGGAAAAACACCCCTAGGGCTCAGAATCCCCGGGGTGTCAGTTTCCCTAACTGATAGGGTAGAGTATCATATAGAAACACAAAACATACAGAATATACTATATCTCACAATGACACTATGGGAATAACCTATTCTTAGAATCAACTACAGCTAATGTCTCTCAGACTTCTGGATGCCACTTCTAAGACTAGGAATCCAATAAGCACACAAACATTTACATAGATTTATTAAATTACTTCATTCCATTTTTTCAGTTTTACTTTACATTAATTAATTATCTAAACATTAATTAACCATCAATAATTCCACATTAAATTTCATTATCATCACACCCAAAGTCCACTATCCCTTTAAATTGTAACCTCAGCATTGCATCCTAGAAAGATCCAACCCCTTGGTTTAACATCATTTATTAAATCATTTATTAACAAAATTATTACTTTCCCATATTCCCAGACATTCTAGAAAAAAAATTCTAAGCTACTAAACACATGGGGTCTCAACACGGTGAGTAGATGAACTACCCATCAAGTCTTTTCCACCTATATCAAGAGTGTAGACTCATCCTTCCATTGAGAAGCAAAACATGGAAGGCACGTGGCATACCCCACGCGTCTTCATCCCTTTCGGGAGAAGGGTAAGAAAGACCAACTACCCTGAGCAGTGGGGAAAATAAAGCAGATAAATAACCAATAAGAATCAGTAAGAATCCAAACATTCACATCCAACCCATTTTATCATCCCTGGTGTCCTCCCTAACACCCACATGCATAACCTAATGTATCTCGCCACTCTAGGCATCAACTTATACCACAATCAGTAGGCCTCCATGCCCCCACATATCACAACGGCCATCTAGGCTAAAATCACAACACAAGCACCAGAAAAACAAACATCATATCAATTCGGCTCTTGGCCCTTAAACAATCAAGAGGGTAACTTAGAACCCTACAAGGAATTATCTTTTATCGAACAACCAGTTCTTTAATCCATCTTGTATTAACTGATTTATTATTCATAGGTTCCAAATTAGGAAAACCTAACCAGTAAGCTATCAAAAATAATTAAACATGCTTACTGCAACAATTTGATTAACATCAAATTATAACAAGAAGAACCAGATTCATTTATATGCCTATTTATCTTTAGCCAAACAATTATCAATTAATTCAGGCTTTACGTTCTTTGCCAATTTCTATCAAGAATGAAAGGATAAACAAATCAAGCATAGATATCACATTATCTAGAAAAACAAGACGCAATAACTTATGATTGAAATTAATTTATTTATCCAGTATAAATATTTATTATGTCAATTCCATTGTGATCTAGTGGAATAAAACATGCTAACTATACAGTTTCACATAAAAGAAAAGATAATAAACTAATCCCCTACCTCAAATGGTTCTTTTCATTATTTATACGAGAATGATCCACACAAAGGATCACAATCGCCTCCTCCCTTGACATCTGTATCCACCCGAGGATGTTTCGGTATGACCGCACCAACCAAAACCAAAGAAAACTCCATTAGAAGTATGGAGATCACATACCATAATAGGGAAAGGAGAAATAGAAGTAGATGAACCCAAACGAACAATGATAAAAGATACCTTATATCAATGAAGGATCGACACTTGGTGCTTACACCAAAATAGGGGGTGCGCATGTAACAGTAAGAAACTTCAAGGGGGAATGATATAAGGATTAAGGTTCTATCACAAAACTCTTATGTGAAGAAGGAAAGGTTCAAGCATCTTGCACGAGGGAACAAAAAGGTAGAATAAGGGAGGAAGATATCTCATCCCTTTAGAAGATTTAACATAGTAGTGGTTTAAGATACGATGGATTTTTCTATTAAAATTGGATCGTATTAACCCACACAGTTTGACCAAGTAAAAGCATCCCGATCCTTAGGGAAATTAATATAGTATTTAATGCCTTTGAATTGGCCTTAAATTATTTAAAATGAGTCTTTTAGTGCATTTTAAATCAAAGGAAATGCCAAAGGGGCAAACTGTAGGAAGTTGGAAACACTGTTCATTAACATGAAATTTGGAAAAGAAAAGAGGTCACTGTTAGAACCTAACCGTTCTAGAAACACTGTTCATGAACTCAAAATTTGGCAAAGGAAAGAGGTCACCATTGGAACTTCACCATTCTGGAAACATTGTTCATGAACTCAAAATTTGGCAAAGGAAAGTGGTCACTATTAGAGCCTCACCATTCTGGAAACATTGTTCATGAACTCAAAAATATGGAAAAGGAAAGAGTTCACCATTGGAAGCTCACCGTTCTAGAAACACTGTTCATGAACTCAAAATTTGGAAAAGGAAAAAGGTCACTATTGGAACCTCACCATTGCACTGTTCACATAAGGCTACTGATGACACTGTTCACATAAGGTCACTGATAAAACTGTTCACCTAAGGTTACCAATGCACTGTTCACCTAAGGCTACTGATGACACTGTTCACATAAGATTACCGATGACACTGTTCACCTAAGGTTATGAATAACACTATTCACATAAGGTCACTATTGCACTATTCACCTAAGGTTACTATTTCATTGTTCACAGAAGGCTACCAATGACACTGTTCACATAAGGTCATCGATGAAACTATTCAACTAAGGTTACCGATGACTCTGTTCACATAAGGTCACCATTGTACTATTCACCTAAGGTTATTGTTGCACTGTTCACAGAAGTTTACTGATAACACTCTTCAAATAAGGTCACTGTTGCACTGTTCACCTAAGGTTACCGTTGCACTGTTCACAAAACTGGAAATTTGGAAAAGTGTAGGGGATAAGTCACCTTGGCCTCCCAAAACACCTCAAACACCGGATTTTTTAAAAGAAATGGACCAAAAAGGTCTAGTCCATTACATGAGATACCTCTTAAAACATTCTCATCCTCGATAATTCAAAACCAACATAAAGGGAAACATAAAAAATGTCTAAACAACCACCCATAGAGATACCTCTCAAAAGAGAGCAAGCCCCAAGAAGTAACCAAAATAAAGAAATATTATAAAAACAAAAGGCCTATAACCACAAAGAGAAATTCATTACAAGAAAATAGTTAAATATCCAATGACTCTGGGTATTGAGCATGTATCTGTGACTCACATTCCTAGATACTCTCCTCCATGCCATTGTGTCGCCACAAGACATGAACCAAGGGGTTAGAACACCCGCCCAATACCTTATCTTTTTGGTCTTGGATCTCCATAGGTTGCTCCTCAAAGGTCGCATCATCATCAACATTGATCTCTCCCCAATTGATGACATGAGAGTCATCATGAAGATAACGATGGAGCTGTGATACATTAAAAACATGGTGTATCTGGCTCATCTGCGGGGGAAGTGCTACTCAATATTCCATAAATCCCACATGAGCTAACACCTCTAAAGGCCCAAAAAACTAGGAATAAAGATTACTCCCACGACCAAACCTTTAATGCCCATGACAGGGAGTCGCCTTTAGAAACACATGATCCCCAATATCAAACTCTAAGGGTCTCTTCCTTTGATCGGAATATGATTTCAGATGATCCTGCACTTTCTTCATCCTCTCATGAATCACCTGAACCATCTATGTTGTATTCTTCACTAGTTCCAGTCCGAGAATTGCTGACTCTCCGACCCCAGTCCAGCACAATGGAGAACAGCAATGCCATCCATACAAGGCTTTAAATGGCGCCATAATGATCATGGAGTGAAAAATATTATTGTAAGAAAACTCCACAAGGGTAAGTTCCTCATCCACGAACCTCTAAAATATTGGACACAAGAGTGTAACATGTATTCAAGAGTCTGGATAGTTCACTCTGTCTGACCATCCGTTTGCGGATGAAAAGCAATGCTAAGGAATATTTAATAACTGAAAGCAAGTTGGAGACCTCTCTACACCCTGGAAGAAAAACAGGGATCTAGATTGGAAATGATCATCCTTGGGACTCCATGAAGTCTCAACACCTCCTCCAGATACTACCTCGACAAAACTTCCATTGAGCTTGACTCTTTGATTACTATGAAGTGGGCTGATTTTGTTAAATGATCCAATACCACCCAAATAGTGTCATGTCCTCCCTGAGCTCAAGGTAAACTAGTAACAAATCCCAATGAGATGTCCTCCCACTTCGATTGAGGAACATCTCATGGATAGAGTAGAACATCAGGAACACATTGTTCGTCCTTCACCTTCTAGTAGACCAAACATTGAGACACAAACTCTACAACTGCATGCTTTAGCCCAGGCCACCAAAATTGACTCCTCAAGGCTCGGTACATCTTTTTCACACCAGGATGAACTACTAAAGGTGAACTATGGAACTCTCTTAGAACCATATTGTGCATCTCCAAAGGAACAAAAATACTTCCATGATACAACACTCAGTGTTGTTCATCCTCAGTCCAACCATCATGGGCCACACCACAAACAACTCGATCTCTCCAAACCTCTACCTCTAGATCCCCCAACGGGGACTCTTCTACCTTCTTCACCAGAGATGATTGAGCCATCATCTAAAAAAGACAACCTCTACCCCAAAATTCTCCCATATCAAGATGTAATGCTGAAATTTATTCCATTACTCTCTAGGAATCACTAGATTCACACACTGCATCACCACGTGACCTCTTGCTCAGTGCATCAGCTACAATATTCCCCTTTCTAAATGGATACAATATTTCGAAGTCATATTACTGTAATAATTCCATCCACTAACATTGTTATAAGTTCAAGTCATGCTATGATAAAACATACCTCATCCTCTTATGATCAGTGAAAACCACAAAGTGCTCACCAATGAGGTAATGTCTTCACAACTTCAGAGCAAACATCATGACTGCCAACTCAAGATCATGGGTGGCATAGTTACATTCATGATGACGCAACTGCCAAGACCTGTAAGAAACAACTAATCTCTACTGCATCAGAACATAGCCTAAATCCAGATGTGAAGCATCACAGAAAACATCAAACTAAACTCCCTCAGTAGGAAGACAAAGAACTAGAGCACTTACTAACTTCTCCTTTAGATACTCGAAATATGCCTAACACTGATCAACCCATATGAACGCATGATCCTTCCTGGTCAAATATGTTTGAGGATTCGCAACTTGAGAGAAATCGGCTATAAACCTCTTGTAGTATCCTGCGAGACCAAGGAAACTTCACACCTCTAACACTGTCTTGGGGGCTTCCCAAGACACAACTTCTTCTATCTTTGATGGATCCAAAACTACTCCCTTTTGGGACACAACATGCCCCAAAAAACAGACTTATCAAGCCCAAAACTCACACTTCTACAACTTCCTAAACAACTGATGTTGATTAAGAACTCCCAAAATGGTGTGTAGATGCTCTGTATGCTCCTCCTAGGACTTAGAGTACACAAGGATGTCGTCGATGAAAACCACCACAAACTTTTATAGGAACTCACAGAACATGGAGTTCATCAATACCATGAACATAGATAGAGAATATGTCATGCTGAAAAGAATTACAACGAACTCATAATGACCATGAAAAAAACAGAAAGCAGTCTTCATGATATCCTCATCCTTCACACGCATCTAATGATATCCTGACCAAAAATAACTCTTTGAGAACCAACTTGCACCCTTCAGTTGATCGAATAAATAATAAATATCTGGAAGATGATATAGATTCTTCACTGTCACTTTGTTTAAGCTATGATAATAGACACACAATCGCAAACTGTCATCAGCCTTCTTCATGAACAAAACTAGTGCACCCACGGTGACACACTCGGTTGAAAAAAACCACACTGTAAAATATCATCAAGCTGTATACATAGCACTCGTAACTCAGAAGGGGCTATTCTATATAGAGACATAGAGATAGGAGATTCTCATGGTTGTAGCTCGATCCCAAACTTGATCTCTCGTCAAAGGGGTAATGCTACAACCTCTTCTAGAAAGACATCGGGGTAATCTTCTACAACCCTAGGAAACACGAACTGCTGAACCTCTAAAGAACTCAACATCAGCTCAACCATCATGGATGATAAGAATGGAACACACCTCTAACCCATCCAAGGGTCTTTCTCACCAATGAATACCACTGGCTCTACATCCGCATCAAAGAACACAACCTACCTCCTGAAGCAATCCTCGATATCCTGCACCAAATACAACCAATCCATGCCAATGATGACATCATATGGTTGTATTTGTAAACATAGGAAATTTCCCCAAGTTCGGTGCTACCCCAACACTAGCTCACAGTCTCTATATAATTCAAACAAGTCAGCTCGGCCTCCAATTGGCGTAGTCAACTCCAAGGGCACTGGAAGCCTCTCTACCTCAAGTCCCAAAGCATGGACAATGGTAGGTGATATGAAGGAGTGTGTCACTCCTAAATCAAACAAGGCATATACCAAGGTAGAAAACAAGAAAAGGGTACCTTGAACGATGTCTAGCTCACCTGGAGCTAGAAACGCTAAAGAAATAAGTTATCCACGACCACCTCCACGACCTCTTTGACCCCGATGACCACCACCACCATGGTCGTGCTCTGCTCTCTAAGGATGGGGAACGTCACAGGGATGTCCTTTGCCTTCCCCATCTACCCTCTTCTGATCTAAAGCTGGTGTAACCTGCTACTGCTGCCACTGCTAGAACTGCCTCAATAGAGGAACTTGGAGTGGAACACCTAGTGCATGATGAATTATCTAAAATTTTTGGCACTCTCGCTGCTGATGACCCCAACCACCATAAGAAAAATAGGTGTATGATCCCTTGGAATAGGCCTGAGAGCCACTTCCTCTGGAGAAATGAGATGTAGAGGGCTGGGACCTTCCCCTGACTAAACAGAAACTCTTCTACCCTGAAAAACGAAAACCCCGAACCACAACTCTACTACATGAGGAATCATGATGACTTCCCTATCGTGATGATCTAGTTCTATCCAATGTCCTCTCAACGACCTCTTCCCTCACCAACACCTCAAGATATGTCTTTAGTATAAATGGGGTGACCTGGCACTGGATCTCTAAATGTAAAGCCTCCTCGAAATGCCTCTCCATGTCCTCCCCATCTGGAAACAGGTCACAAGCATATTTTAAAAGGTTCCTGAAACAGATTCCAAATTCTCACACATTGGAGCTCCCCTGTCGAAGGGTAAGAATCTCCTGGCGAGTGGATGCCTTTGCGGTCATGGAAAAAAACTCAACTCTAAATTTTCTCAGAACTCCTCCCATGATATCACTGACTCCTCATGATCCCTAAGAGACATGAACCATCACTTCGTCACTGCTCCACGCCACATCATCACAAATAAGGAAAACCAGTGCTCCTTCTGCGCACGGATCGAATTGAAGCCTATATCAACCTCCTCCAACCAGTATTCTGTGACTACATATGAAACGGATCCCTCGTGCTTCAGAAAAATATGTAACTGAAACTCTCGGAGTTTCCTCCTCCATGTTTCGTCATCGTCAACCTCTACCCAGTGGCGTTCTGTTGGCACAACTTTCTAGACATCTTATATGCGATCGTAACAAGGACATCGACCTGGATCCATACCTACAAAATAACTAATAGTTAGATCTCCTAAACCCGGAATATGGAAGACTCAACATTAATTAATTAATTATTTTCTTTTATTCATTTTAGGTTAACCTATCTCAAGGTCTACCCATTCAAACACAGTCACAAATAAGAGGGACGCATGATCCATTCCTAGGCCTCTACCATGAAACTAGTATCACCTCATTTAGTAGCCATTGTAAACTTAAAGGTCTAAACATCAGATCATAGGGGGGCCTAAACACTTATATCTCAGTAGGTCTCTAGTGTTTACATCACTTTCTAAACTTGACTGACATTGTTTCCCTACCAACCCATGCAACCTCACATGTTCCTAACTCTAAAATCCATCCTATCTCTCAACCTTTCTATCATACCTCTCTGTCACAACCCCTCCCCAAAAAGTGTGCCCCTCCTCGGTCGGCAATGTGAGAAGGGAGATAATGACCCCCAAGTTCGGCCTCCAGTAGTCCCCGGGTGGACGACTAGCACCAAGGGTATAGTAAACAACCAGATGGGAGGCATTATCCTCTAACAGAACACATGTAGAAGAGAGAGATGTGATAAACACCAACCAAATACAACTCAGACAATAATATAAATGAAATCCCAAGTACACATATGTAATGACATGTAAAAATACTACAGTAAAAAGGGGGGAAACTACAAGTACCCAAAAGAAAGTAAAAAAATAGTAGCTACCATGAAGCCAAAACATCTCCTGCAACCCCAAGCTAGTAGTAAGCAGCCTGATTTCCAACCTGCTCTAAGTGACCTGAAAAATAGATTATATATACATAGGGTGAGTATGACAGTATACTCAGTAAAGTCCTCCTAAAATCCTCTCGTGCAAAAGTAAATAAAGAATTCTAAAGTATAGTGAAAAACAAGTGAAACTAACTCATCACCTAAATAGGTATAATAAGTTCCAAGCCTCACCATTTCTACTCTCACCAATTAATCCATAAAAGATTATATAATATGATAAATAATATCAAGGGTACCCAGATACTACTTCCCCACTTGTTTTCCTCTTTTCCCTAACGTCGTGTGTCCTAAGTATCTCTCTCCAAAAAGGATTTCCCGCAGACACCTAGGCGAAGCACCACAACATGCACCTCATGAAACAAAACCACCACATCCACATAATCATGTAACAAAGTAGTTTCTGGGAGCCACCACAGCTCGTATAACGTGTATCATACGTCGAGTATTATACCTCAACCCATTACATACCATACATAGTGTAAGGATCCTCTAGCCATCACAGCCTTTACACATTACACCTATATTAGTCCATAGGATACTATATCTAGAATATATGTGTGTGAATAACCAAAAGCCATTATAGCCCTCTACACACATATATAGAGAAAGCTAACCATTGTGCCTACCAGCACAAGTATCTTCCAAGAGAAGAGAGCAGGGCCAAAGGGGGTAGTTAGTTATCCATCCTTCCATCAGAATGTTGGGGAAAACACCCCCCCCCCCCCAGGGCTCAGAATCCCCGAGGTTTCAGTTTCCCTAACTAATAGGGTGGAGTAGCGTATAGAAACATAAAAATTATAGAATATACTATATCTCACAGACACACTATGGGCATAACCTACTCTTAGACTCAACTGTAGCTAATGTATCTCAGACTCCCAGCAGCCACTTCTAAGACTAGGTATCCTATAAGCATGCATCCATTTACAGAGCTTTATTAAATTACTTCATTTTCCTTTTTTTAGTTTCACTTTACATTAATTAATTATTTAAACATTAATTAACCATAAATAATTCTACATTAAATTTCATTAGCATCACAACCAAATTCCATTATCCCTTTAAATTGTAACCTCATCATTGCATCACAGCAAGCACCAACCCCTTGGTTTAACATCATTTATTAAATCATTTATTAAAACATTATTACTTTCTGATATTCCTATGCATTCTAGAAAAAACATTCTAATCTACTAAACACAAGGGGGAACAACATAGTGAGTAGATGAACTACCCGTCGAGTCTTTTCTGCCTATAGCTAGAGCTTAGACCCATACTCCCTTTGAGAATCTAAACACAGAAAGCACGTGGCATACCCCACATGTCCTCACCCCTTTAGGGAGATGGGTAATCAAGACCAGCTACCATGAGCAGTGGGGAAATTAAATCGGATAAAAAACCAATAAGAATCAGTAAGAATCCAAACATTCACATCCAACCCATTTCATCATCCATGGTGTTCTCCTGGACACCCACATGCATAACCCGATGCATCTCACCACTCTAGGCACCAACTACTGCCATAACCAGTAGGCATCCTTACTCAAACATATCACAATATCCATCCAGGATCATATCTCAACACAAGTAGCAGCAAAACAAACATCATATCAATTGATTTTTTGTCCCTTAAACAATCAAGAGGGTAACTCAGAACCCTACAAAGAATTATCTTTTAACGAACAACCAGTTCTTTAATCCATATTGTATTAACTGATTTATTATTCGTAGGTTTAAAATTTGAAAACATAACTATTAAGCTATCACAAATAATTAAACATGGTTACTGCACCAATTTGATTAACATAAAATTATAACAAGAAGAACCAGATTCATTTACATGGCTCTTTATCTTTAGCCAAACAATTATCTATTAATTCAGTATTTCTATTCTTTACCAATTTCCATCAAGAAAGAAAGGCTAAACAAAGAAAGCATAGATATCACACTATCTAGAAAAATAAGAGGCAATAACATAGGATCGATATCAATTTATTTATTAGGTTCAAATATTTATTATGTAAATTCCATTGTGATTCAGTAGGATAAAGCATGCTAACTATACAGTTCCACATAAAAGAAAAGAGATGCAATGAATCCCCTACCTCAAACGGTTCTTGTTGTTTTTTATACGAGAACGATCCACACAGAGGATCATGATCGCCTCCTCCCCTGACAACTGTATCCACTTGAGGATGTTGTGGTACGACCGCACCAACCGAAACCCAAGAAAACTCCATTAAAAGTATGGAGATCACATACCATAATAGGTCAAAGATAAACAGAATGAGATGAACCCAAATGAATGATGATAAAAGATACCTTATATCGATGAAGCATCAACACTTGGTGATTGCACCAAAATAGGGGGTGCGCATGCAGCATTAAGAAACTTCAAGGGGAAATGATCGGAGGATTAAGGTTCGATCACACTACTCCTATGGGAATAATGAAAGGTTCAAGTGTCTCACACCAGGTAACAAGAAGTTAGAACAAGGGAGGAAGATATCTCATCCCTTTAGAATATTTAATAGAGTAGCAGTTTAAGATACGATGGATTTTTCCATTAAAAGAAGATTGCATTAACTGACGTGATTTGACCAAGTAAAAGCATCATGAGCCTTAGGGAAATTAATATAGGAGTTATGTCCTTTGAATCAACCTTAGAGTCCTTAAAACAAGGATTTAAATGCATTTTACATAAAAGGAAATGTCAAAGGGGTGAAACTATAGGAAGCTGGAAACACTGTACATTAACACAAAATTTGGAAAAGAAAAGAGGTCACCATTGGAACCTCACCATTATGTAAACATTGTTCATGAACTCAAAATATGGAAAAAGAAAGAGGTCGCCATTGGAACCTCACCATTCTGGGAACACAGTTTATGAACTCAAAAATTTGGCAAAGGAAAGAGCTCACTGTTGGAACCTCACTGTTCTGGAAACACTGTTCATGAACTCAAAATTTAGCAAAGGAAATAGGTCACCATTGGAACGTCACCGTTCTAGAAACACTGTTCATGAAATCAAAATTTAGTAAATGAAAGAGGTCACCATTGGAACTTCACCATTCTGGAAACACTATTCATGAACTCAAAAAGTTGGCAAAGGAGAGAGGTCACCGTTAGAACCTCACCGTTCTGGAAACATTGTTCATGAATTCAAAATTTGTAAAACGAAAGAGGTCGCCATTAGAACCTCACCGTTGCACTATTCACATAAGGATATCGATGACACTATTCATATAAGGTCACTGATGACACTATTCACCTAAGGTTACCGATGCATTGCTCACCTAAGGCTACTGAAGACACTGATCACATAAGGTCACTAATGACACTGTTCACCAAAGGTTATCGATGAAACTGTTCACATAAGGTCACCATTGCACCGTTCACCTAAGGTTACCATTGCACTGTTCACAGAAGGCTACCGATGACACTATTTACATAAGGTCACTGATGAAATTGTTCACCTAAGGTTTCTCATGAAACTATTCACATAAGGTCATCATTTCACTATTCACATAAGGTAACCATTACACTGTTCACAGAAGTTTACCAATTACACTATTCACATAAGGTCACCATTGCACTGTTCACCTAAGGTTACCATTGCACTATTCAATGAACTAGAAATTTGGAAAATTTTTGGGAATAAGTCACCTTGACCTCCTGGAACACCTCAGATGCCAGATTTTAACAAATAAGTGGACCAGAGAGGTCCGGGCCATTACAAGTTCTTATATAGGCATTCTATTTTCCTCTTCGTCATTAAAGTTTGTGATTCTCATCATATGGTTTAGTCCTCAGATTATGGATTTTACATGTATAATTACCAATCTTTATACACATAATACATTGAATTATTAATGTTACCTTAGTATTAACTCTGTTTATCTCAATTCTGTTAACTAAACTCTTCATTTTCCTTTGACGGTTTGATGCTCAATGGCCCCCTCTTTCACAAATAAAGTATCCTCCAGTCACCTCCATTTGTGATTCTTTATATATTGTCGATATATATCAAATTGAACATTTTTTCATTCATCATATTCATCACTTTATATTTCATAAGACTCCATATTTCTCTTCTTTTTTTCTGTTTGAGACTTCGACTATGCTCACTTTGTTAATCATATGTCATGATATATGGTTTTTCATAATCAAAAGGATTCTCATTCCAACTCTCATTCTAATGGATTATTCTTGGAGTAAATCTCTGCATTTCCCCTCACACCCATGGTTCAATCTAGTTTTAGACATTATAAAACCAAAAGGTTTCACATGAGTGAAAAAAATTAATAATACAGGGTAATTATCATAATCATAAAAGGAATTTCAAACTTAAAATTACTTGTTCTTTTACATTGTTTTTTTTTTTGCCTATAGTTACTTTAGTTTAACCTATATCAATCTTAGTTTAACCTATATTATATTATGTTGGGTTATATTTTAATTCAAAACCTAATCTCTAAAAATAACTAGGAAATCAATACTTCACATGGTTCTTAAAGAGCATGCTATCAACCAAAGAATATCCCTCAGGAGTGTCAAACTAAGTTTATAGTCTTAGGTCCACTCATCATGTATCAGCATAATAATTGATTCAATCCTCAACTACCCCTTTTGGGGTCATTACCCCTAGGTACATATATTCCATATCTATATCCACTTTCCACTATCAATATTGGGATGTTTTTCTAGTAAAACCACCAACTCATAACTTTACCAATATTTTATGATACCATCTTTTAATTAGACTCATATCTAGGGTTTTCACTAAGATTATCTCATCCAAATCCTTATAATAACTAAAATAATCCTAAAAAATAACTAAACCTAGATCTGAAACCAACTAAAGTGACCCAGGATAAAAATTATGTTATCTTAAAATATTTCTATTAGGTAAACATTAAATCTCATAAATAATCACACAATACCAAGATTATAAGGTTCAATGTCTTTGAGTTCGATCTATATAATTAACTTGTTTTACAACCATTGTGAAGATTTAATTATAGTTGAGACACACTAGACTCACTTTTATACTTTCTATATATTATACTCATCTTCATAACTTGGGTAAATAGAAACATAAGAAAGGGATGAGCTTATATTCTCAGTAAGCGTAAATATAAATGATAACAATCAGATATAAAATGTGAAAATAAGATAATAATATTTCTATAACCAAGATACATAATAAATTACATACCCAAAAAATAATATATCACAAATCAATCCATGTGAGTTGGTTTAAAATAAGATATGAAGAAAAAGAGTGGGTAAACATGATTCAGTAAACTTTATCCATGGGATCTTAATAAATTCATGAGAATAATCATAAAACTATGAAATGTGTTTTAAATTTAGAACAAACATTAGTATAGGTAACATTACCTTAATGAGCCACACCATCAGCGCTCAGGCTTACATGTAACTTAAATATACTCATGAATACTTATCTCATGAGATATAAAATTTGATCCAATTAATTGGGGGTGATATTAGATCCCACCCATCATTATTCATACTTATTATTTACAATTTAAATCAATAACTTATCACATAATAAAGAACCCATGGAAAAAAAATATGTTTCATTAAACATATCTAAAAGAACACATTGAAATAAAATCTATTTAATATGAATTCCCATAAGTAAATCCTTAATAATTCTATCAATCATCATAACATGATAAGGCCATGGAAAATAAATGGGTATCCAATGACATTAAGTAACTTTGTAGATAAATATCATTCAATCAAGATAATAAATCATATAGAATTTACACCATATAGATAAAGAGTATATGGTCATGTCAATAATTTACCCAAATCAATCTATTTATGTAATTTAGATGAACAACATTCAATAAAATGAATCGAAAATAGGTTATCCATAAAATAAATTCATTGGGTGAAAAGTTAGAATCATTCATAGCTTATGATTAGGCAAGGAAAATGAAGTGATTCCTCCAAAATAGAATAAAATTACATAAGTTATCCATAAAAATAAGGTGGATGGTTACATTAAAATAATATCCTTGATCAAGAATAATGTATATCAAAGGATATAGATTTTTATTAAAAACATTTTTAGGAGAATTAGGTAAATCTATTTGGAAATAAGAAACATCCATGATCTTTTTGAAAAAATAAATTAGATAGAAATATTTTATAAATAAATTAGAATTATATTTTTATTTAAAAATAAATTAAATCTTATAAAGTAAGTATCATTGAAAATTTAAAAGATGGTGAAAATAGGGGTTCATATGGAAAATATTAAAAATATATTCTTTTTATACTTTGATGAAAACAACCCATAAAGAAAATGTAAAAAAAAAATTTAAAACAGTTTAAATAATATAAAGTACAATGAAATTACCACAATTGGTTATTGAGATATAGATAAAGAAATTTTCAAAATCTACCAATGAATTGGGATAAAGAAAAAGGTAGTTTCCCAACCAAAAGGAAGATATAGGGGTTGTTTAGCTTATAAGAAAACGTTTTGATAAATATGAGTCAAGTGGAAATAAAATATAAAGGGGGAATATATAACCCCACGAATATTAAATGTAAATGATTAGTGGTTTAATAAATAATAAAAATTCCATAATATGTATTATCTTTTAAAAACATTCTTTATTTTAAAATAAATTTAGAAACAAAACCGTAATGTTTTGAGAAACATTTTTATCAAAACCACTTTCAAGTAGGGTATCTTTTGAATTTATAGAAATTTAAATAAATTACATGATGTGGATATTAAAACCCCATTAATGTGATAAGATACATTAATTATGTAGTAATAACATCATATTAAGGGTATCATGGTGAATATTATTAAATATATCTCATGAAATTGAATTTGAGAAAAATAACCCCTTACCTTTATTTCCAATTAGTTGAATGTTATCTAACATCCAATAAAATAAAAATAAATATAATAATATACTTTATGATATCTGTATTCATTACTAAAACTATTTATAATTTTCATTTATAATCATTTTCTATATGTATATTAGTTAGTTTTTTCTGATTTTACCACACTAGGTTTTTATAGTTTTGACTGTTTGTATTTATTTCATAGGAGTGGTGTTGGTATTCATTCTTCTTAAAAATTTCATCATTAAAAGTTCATAAAATTTAATATAATTGATTAATTATAATTATTTATAAATTTTAAGTTTACTTTCATGAGTTTTTCATTCTTTATCCCATAAGATGAAATCAATCATATGCTTATTTCAGTGATTCTTAACCAATGAAGGTTGTTTTCTTAATTATTGACTTAAATATAGATGTATCCTTTTTGGAAAAGAACAAAATATTTATATAAATATTTATATCATATTATACCAATAATTAAGTGTTCATAGTCAACCATGATATATTTTAATATCATTATTCAGGTAGTTTGTCAAACCAACCCAAACATAAACATATGAGGATTATTAATGATTAGGAGGTGATTTAGTAGAAATATCATTAAATGGTGGAATAATGACATAATTTATTATTTAATATTGTGATATAAAATAAATATAAAGTAATTAGAAGAATAATTAATTGATATAAAAAATATATAATTTGAATTAAATATTTTCCTCATAGTATGCATGTTTTAAACCATTGAATTTACGATAACAGATTGTAGATCACATATTTAATAGGTTCTTTAATTTCTCATAAAAAACCCTAATGATATCATAAAAATATTATTTATCCATTAATATCACTTTTATTACCATCCATGTAATGCAGTGATGAAAAGAAAATGGAAATCAATCGTCCCATGGAGGCGATAGTCAACACGTATACATGGTTGTCATTTTCATTTACCATAGAATGGAAGAAATGAATAATATATAATATAATTTTTTTTATAAATATAATACTTATTTATTAAATTCAACCTTAAGAACAGTCTTATAAGGTGGTTAAGGAAAGAAAAACATGACATTTTGGGGAGACATTAGTCCGTGCACAAACAGATGTTGTTTTCTCTTTTCTTATGGGAAAATGGAAGGGAGGTTAAAGATTTTACAATAATTATAATAAGATACTAGTACATTATGGATAAATATTTTATAATTTTTATATGGTGAAGATAAATTTTATAAATAATAAATTCATATAAGGAAAAAAAGGAAAAGAGGAGAAAATTTTCAGAAATCTATACCTTACTACTTGAGTTATCACCTTTGAAAATGGGATTAAACCTTTGAAGGATGGTATTTTGAGAAGAACAGAACCTCATTAAGGAATAAATGAGTGTTGAAGAGATATTTGCGTAGCTTTTTGGATAAAATAAAGGTTTTTTGGTGTAAGTGGAAGTGAGGAAATGAGGTCCCCTTTTATTAGTGAAAAGGAATGGCATTTTTGTAAATACACAAAACTTTTCCATAATGGAAAGTCACTCTCAAGGATAACTGCTCGAAAATTGATAAATAATAGATAAAATAAGATATAAGTTCAATAAACACCTCAAACACTCAATTAAAACTTTATTTTAACACATTTGGCCCTTTCCCTTTAAGGTTACTCATTTTTACTATTTTGGTTTCCATCATGGTAACTAGTTTTAAACTAGGTAATTTATATTTTATGATCAAAAATAAAATGGTATTTATTATATAATTTGGATATAATTATTCTAAAATTTTAATCCACTTTATTATTAAATTTTTAAAATTGATAAAAATTAATTTTAAAATACTAAATATATAATGTATTAAAAACATTTTTTTGAAAAAATATAACATAAGTTCTAAAATGAGAAATATTGGTTTATAAATTTAAAAAAAATTATAATTATAAATTCACTTATAAATTTCATATTTAGACTTATAAAAAGGTTTCATGAAATTACATTTCATACTTCTATACTAATAAATTCATAAATGCCACGGTATCTGTATGTTATATTATTGGCCAAAAAATCAATTTTTTCAGAAAAATACCAAAAAATAATGCTATGATAATTTTGAAATTATAAATAAAAAATTAAAGTTATATTTATATTATTAATATTATAAATTTATAAATTTATTTTTTAAATGAATATTAAAAAATATGAAGAATAAATACTTTTATTGAAAAATAATGTTTTTAAATGTTAAGTGTTCTTAATATTATTTTGTATTAATTTATAATTTAAAATATTTTAATAATATTTGTGTTCAATTTAATCTATTAGAATAAAATATAAGATACTTAATAAAAAATTAATATTACTTTTATACTAAATATGCTTTAACAAATACCATTAAAATTAATTATTTATATTCTAAAATTTAATTTTAGTACTCTATTGATATTAAAATATTTACTTGAATTTTATATATACATCATATCATATTTTATTATTATTATTATTATTTATACATAATGCATAAATATATATAATTATAATATTTTTATATCATATTTTTACTTTATTGTGTGTTATATTGTTTTAAATTTACTGCCTAATAATACATGAATTTAGTATACCTATTTGATATATGACCAATGACCATATTTGAAATGACCAAATTTGAAACAATTTTATTTTCAATGACCATATTTGCAAAGACCATATTTATAATGGCTATATTTTATTCCTATATATAGAATTGCTAAATCATTCATTAATTCCACTCTCACTTCGTGAGGCATAGTTCTTATTTCATATTATATATTTTGTATAATAATTTATACATTCATCATAATCTTCCTAATTATAGGTTTATTTTGTAAATTGGTGATCCTCAAAGTTTAGGATGATTCAGAAGATTTCCAATTCAGGAATATTTTATTCTTTTCTATGTATTATCCCCTATTGATTTGTTCACTTTTAATGGATGTATTTCATCCATTATGATTAATAATTCATAGTGTGTAGTACTTGTTTTTATGTGATTTTTTTTTAATATCCCAATTATGAATGAATAAATTGTATTTAGTTTGGTTAATATCTTGTAGGGAACATTTTTTGATCATGTTTCAATCATTTTTGAAAGAAAAGAGAAAATTTATTTAAAATTATAGACATAAATAATAATGATGGTGGTGGTGGTGGTCATGATAACGATGATGATTATGGTCCAAACATTCTGACCCATTAATTTGTGAGAATTGTAGTGGTGGTGGTGTGTGGTGTGAGTCCTGAAGAGTCTAAAGGGAAAATGGGGGACATAGAGCTGAGATCATAGCTCATAGAAGTTAAATAGTGTGGGGCCTTGGATAGACCATGTAAGAGAGAAAACTATATCGTGAAGTTCCCAAAATTAGATTTGAGTCTTGAGAGGAGGTTTTTGGTGCTACTTCCATTTTCAGAATAGCTACAGTATGGGTACCTTGGTTGTGTTATAGAGTCCCAAGGGTGATATTGGGGTGGTTATATCAATTTCAAGGTAGTTTCTCCATGGAGAAGGTCTGTAGCATAGAATATTCATGGAGAAATGATTCTACCTTGTTGTACATCCCACTGTGTTTTGGTCCCTTATCCTATATTTTCCAATTTACATCATGGAGAGGGCCTTATTTTTTGAAGGGATATTTGACCAGCTAGGTTGGGGTGTGGTCCCTCCCCTTTTCAATGTAGTCTTTTATTTTAAAGAAATTATATGATGTGGTGAAGGAGGTTACTCCATGGTATTATTGTAATGACCCAAACTTTTTAAAAATATTTGTTTCCTAAATTTGTGTGCTATTTCATTTAATACTCCACAAAACTATATCCTTTAATTAATGAAGTGATACCGTTGGGTTTCGACTGTTATATGACCATTGGTCAATATGACCATTTTAAAATAAACTCTTAACATTATAATTATTGTTTATAAATACAAGGGATCTTGGTTAATTAATACTGAAAGAAGAGTCTATGGCCTCATCCAGTAGACTCGGGTAGTACGAAGCCCATCTGTTAGATCTTGGGAAGGAGGTAGCGTCTCTGAGATTTACTAGGGATGAAGCCCAAGTTGAGCTTTAACATTTGAATCTTGAATGGAATCGCCTAAGGGAGAAGTTCAAGCTTATATAAATCACCACCCAGGAAATGTTGTCCGAGCCACCCCAATATTCTATCATCATAGTACACCTTACACTTAGGTCTTATGCAGGTGTTATAAGGGGCTATGTAATGACACCTTAGTTACGTTGTGTAATCCTTTTGTATAAATAAAATTTTTATTTCTTATTATGTCAAATTTGTGAATTTAAAATGTCCAGATAAATGTAGGATGAAGTTTCATATTATTGATGAATTTTGGAAAAAGGGTATTTTAAAATATTTTTGTAAACATTAAATAATTAATAATGTGAAATGATTTTCAAAAAATGTTCTTCTACAATTGTGACCAGAAAGAAATATAGATTCTAATAAGATCAACTAATTTTTTAGTGAATAGTAAAGTATGAATAGTAATATACCCTTATGAATAGTAAAGAATAGTAAATCAGCCAAAAAAATAGAAACTCCACCCATGAATGTATAAATATAATTTATACATCTTTAAAGTGAAAAAATGGTCATAATATAAGTATTGGTATTTTTGAATGTCATAAATATTTTAATTAATATTTTATAATTAATTTAATAATTTAAAATAAAAATGTATTTTCATAAAATGTAATCATATATTGTTACTTTATTGTCTTATGGTTATAAGATAATTTTAGGGGACCTTGATTACTTTTTCAAGATGTTACAAAATAAGTTATAGTTTTAGAGTTGTTTTTTGAATAAATAATGATTTTATTTAAAAATTAAATTAAAAAAATTTAGAAAATTATTTTCATAAAATGGAGTCCATTTTTGAATTTATAGAATTGATATTAGGTTAGGGTTAATTTTTGGGATTTTTCTAAAGCAGTTGAATTTTTAGTGAATGGTAAAAATACAATTTTGATTTTCAGGTGTTTAATGACATCATTGATGATGTAATCTGGTCTACTTTTGAATATTAAGATATGTTATGAGGTGTCCCGATTGTCCAATACTATGGGAAAGTACCATGGGCAAACCCATGGTTTTGAAAATACCACCGATGAGGTATCCCTTGGAAATTAATTAAATATTCCCTCACTTTTCCTATAAATACCAAGACATTAATTCATTAATTTCATTCCAAAATCATCCTCAATGAAGATCTGGTCTTTCTTCCTCCCAAGTATGCATCTCAAGGTGAACTCAAGCCCCCCAAAGTCCCAACCTTTGAGCTTTCAAATATACTCATCAAGGTAAGGGAACCTTTCACCCTCCTCTTTTTAGTCATGATATCCTTTATGTTATGTCTTCTAGTTTTCCATATTATTATGTGGGGGTATGTTATTATATATTCTTATTACTATCCACTTTATGTCCGAAGGATGAGATACCCTTTCCTCTCTCATCAATTTATTTTTTGAATTTTTGAGCGACACCGTTAGGTTGTCGAATTTTTTCGTAAATGAAATAGCATCTTCTCTTTTATTTCATGTTTCCTTTTCATGTGGTATTTCATTCAAATATCCAAACCATGATCTTATTATGTACCCATACTTTATTATGAATTATTTATGAGTGGTTGACCCCTATACCTTCTCTTTTTAATGTTTTCAAAAATGATGTTCTGTAGCTGTTATGCTGTAGAATTTCCATCTCAAAATCTCTCTCTTTTTCTCAAGAAGTTCTATTGTATTATTTATATGGATACCCAAATCTATTTTAATTTATAGGGGTATTCATAAATAAGTAAAATTGTTCTATTTTATTCTGGAATTGACATACATATAACCCTCACTCCCTTTATATGGGTTATAAATAACATAATGATCTTATTTTTAAGTACTTTTTAAGCGTCACGATTTTGACATGAAACCCATTTCTTTGATTCTATTTGGGTTATTTATGAAATATTTGATTATTATATATGTGTCTCACATGAAAATAAAGACATATTAAGGGTTATCCCTGATATCACTCCAATGTATTGGGTAAATAATTAATCTCTAGAGATGACAAGCTTCACGATACCTTGGTGAATAACCTTAGTAATGTTTTTATGACACCTTGGGAATGAACCTTAGTGATATGTTCATGAATGTATAAATGAAATGTTGTAGCCACATATTCAAGTTTTGATTCATGTTATTTTTATTATGATATTCCTCTTTTTTCATTGCTCATGTCATGTGGTTTTCATCAAGTTCTTATTGATATCACAAGTAAACTGATTCTCTTGATTTCCTTACTGGGTATTCTTATCACCCTTTCCTTTGATGTATGTCTCCAGGTTATGAGATGAAGAAATTGTACTTAGGATGAACTTATGATGAATCCTTAAAAATGGATATAATAATGTTTTATGTTATTTTCATGTTTAATGTTCCTGATTTCCAAGACACTAGACTTTAAAGATCCTCTATTTGTAAAATGTAATGAAAAGTTATGTAATATAAAGGCAGGATGCCATAATTATGTTTGTATAATACCAATAAATTAAAAAACCTCCTTAAACCCTATCATATATCCATATTTTCTATCATTTCTTAGATGACCCAAGTGCATCCTTTTGAGGGATTTCTACCAACTTTCAGTGTCTTGTAACCGTGACCTCTGTAGATCGATCTATGGTGGTTTAAGGTAATTTCCCTTCTTTCCACCTCCAAATTTTCATTCTTTTCATCATAAGGGAAGGGATAATATTTTTTAATTGTTGTTTTTTGTGTTTTATTTTTAATGGAATGACCTGTTTTTATGTGTTCTAGGTAGTTAAAGATGTTCTTCTTCATTATGGTTGTTGATGGTTGTCTTCCTCTTATTTCAACCTTCAGCAGAAGTTCAGAAATCCTTTTTTGAGATAGGGGATCCTTTGTATCGTATCTAGTTTTATCATGTGGGAGGTTTTATGCTCTTATTACATTTTGGGAAGATATTATGAACTGGCCTAATAAAGATAATTAATTGGTTCAATTAAAATTGAAGGATAAGGGGAATGAAATCAAATGCTTTATAGATTTTTATATTTTTTTATTGAGGTCATGAATGCTTGATATACAACTGAAAATAATTGGTGTTCGGATCCTTTAATTCAGTTAGAAATTTTATGTTTTTATGGGAACCCTACTGTGTTTTCATTTGACACCACCTTGATTAAATTTTTAATCACTTTTATTCGGATAAATAATTGGTTTCACGTTAAAATTATTGTTTTAAAAAAATACCATTGAAATAAAGAAGTGAAATTGATGAAAATCTACTTGCTAAAACTAAAAAATGATTTCAGAGTGTTGTGAAAATTATTTTGATGTGTGGTTGTGATGTCTGTAGAATTTGTGATGTGAAAAGTATTATGATGTATAGTTATTATGTGGAGTCGGATGTGATGAGATGTGGCATGTGGTGGTTGTGATGTGTAAATTGGTTGTGGTTATGAAATGGTGGAAATATAGGTTTTATTGGCATGAAAAATATGGTTTTTCATTATGTTGTGTGGTGTTGTGGTAGTTTCCCTATAGTGATGTAATAATTGGATAATAATGAAATATGAAATGGAATGTCTCGGTTTGGCTAATGGGTTGAAATGATTAATGAACCCTTGTTTTGAAATAGGAAGTTTGGTTTAAATGGTTATTGATAAATATGAAATGAATGGGTTGGAATAATGAAATTATTGGTCAATGAGAAATACGGAAAATTTATCAAATTTGAAGTAAATATTGATTATGGATTTCTTGTGTGGTTCTATGCATTTAGTGGTGGTAGTGGAACTGGTAGAGGTTGTGAGGATTAGTGGTGATGTTGTGAGTTAGGATAGTATCCTTGTTGTGAACCTATATGTTGGGAATGTGTGTGGATATATATATCTTGTATGTTATTTGTGATTTCTATACACACCAAACCCATTTTTAGCACCATGTTCTTTGTTTTATGGGTGTTTTTTCCAATATCCTAGTGGTAAAGATGGATGGATTGCTATCTACTCTTTTATGCTCTCTCTTCTAAGCGACGTTGGCATGCATGAATTATGATGGCTAGAATTTAAATGTACATTGTGGTGATGTTTGATGACATGGAATATTGTGAGGACATGCATGGTTGTAGGATGATAATGAGATTGATGTTCTTTATTTTCATGATACACTACTATTCTAATTATATATGTGATGTGATGGACCAGGTGTCTTCGGGTGATAAGTGATGTGATGTGATGGCCTAGGGGTCTTCGAGTGAGATGAGATGTGATGTGATGGCCCAAGTGTGTTTAGGTGAGATGAGATGTGATGTGATGGACCATATGTCTTTAGTAAATATGTGATGTGATGTGATGTGATATCCCATGTGTGTTCAAGAAGGGTTACTATATGGAAGATATGGGAGCGCCAAGACATACAACATTAGGGTATAAGAGTAGAAAATTAGTGGGGAAGTTGTGTGAGGTACACTTTTATCAATATTCATTCTATTATTTTATTTTTATCATATTCATTATTTGGTAATCATTTCATCGTGAGGATTGGATTAGTTAGTTGACATGTTTAGGTTCTGTTGGTTCTGTTGTTTTCTCACTGGTGTATTAGTATTCTTCCTTCACATATAGATGACAGACCTTGTGTATGATCCTAAAGAGTATACTTATATCCTCACCCTATATATATAAACAATTTTTAGGTTTCTATTAGTACTTTATGGACCTTTCTAGATATTTATAGCTCATAGATTTGAAGCTTTTGTTTAGTCTCTACTATAGGAATTTTCTTTTGGGTATTTATTTAGAGATTACATGTATTTTTTTACATTATTCATGCATTGCGGGATGGTTTTAGTAAATTTATTTTATATTATGTCCTATATTTGATTTATCATTGATATATTATCTTCTAATTCCTATATTTTTATGGAGGGTAATGACTTCCATATGTGATATTTGTATACCCTCGGAGCAAATCTCTAACCTGGGGCCTTCTAGAGGAAGAAATCATGGGTCATTATCCTTATTCATTTATTATTGGACCAGGATGGGTACCTTTTGAGGGAGGGGTCATTATATAGTGGTAATAAAGGTTTTCGTTGAGGGATATGATGAAGTTTGGAGTTAGGATTTATGAGGAATTCATGGGTTGGTATGAAAATGGGATCAGTTAATCTTGGTCCATGATATGGACCAGGGAATATCAGCTAGGACATTAGATTTTAGTCCCCCCTATGATTCAATGTAAGGACTCTGATCCTACCAAATAACAAAGTGATGTGGAATTTATTGAAGGGGATAGACCTAGGGGAGGTACATTCATTAGGATTCACTTATTTTATTATTTTAATTGGGTGATTTTAGAAAATTTAAAATGAATTAATTAAATATTAAAAAAAATTAACACTACCAAACTTAGGAAATCCATTTTACCTTAATATTTATGGATCTTGGTCATCATTCATGTGTGGATTGGGGAATTATGAGGGTAGTGTTTCTAATCTAGAGATGTAGATCTAGTTATAGGATCTTGGGATCACCATTAGTTTGATTCATTCCCCAATAGGGTACTGGGTTCTGTTGGTGGTTATTAATATGCAAGGTGTTATTTTTTAGTGGTGGGAATTGTATCTGGGTGAGAAGAAGGAGATAAATGTTTAACAAGTTCACTTTCAGAAGGATTTCAGAGCACAGTTCCTCTCATTGTTCATGATTATAGTGAATAGGTAGGAACTTTTCTTCAGTAGGGGGGCATGTATTTGAAGGATATTTAGATAATTTTTAAGGATCTTTTTCATTTCATCACTGATCTTTTTCCTGATAATGAGTCTCAATTATGGAACCTTGATGAGGCACTACTTCCTTCTATCTAGTGTGTAGCTACTCCCTTTATATTGATAACATATATATAGGTACATAAGAAGGTTCAGGTTATAAAATTTTATACACTCATGAATATGTTTCTCCTGATAGTTGATCCAATAAGGTTCCTCAAGGATAATATTTTTCAGTAGAAGGTATTAGGATCCAGGTCCTTCAATGTTTCGACCAGTGGGGATTTGACCTCAGCAACTTCCTTTTTTTACCTTCTAGGGCTAGTGGTTTTCATTTTTTCCCAAGGTCTTTGTTCTAGTTCTATTCATCTATATGGTTCATGGTAATATTTAAGATTAGTTCCCTATAGTTATTCAAGATTAGTATGGTAGATGTGGTTTGGTTTAGTGTCATCCTCAGCAGCCACTGCAAGTGAGTCCATTTCAACAGTAGGGAAAGTTTTATTATTCTCTTCTAGGATGATATAGTACAAGAATAGGTTGACCTCAACATGTTCCCCATCATTATAGTTACCAAACAAAGTGTGGTCATGGAGTTGGTCATATGTAGAGAGGCAGGGGAGATGGGCGTCCTCATTTTCATGCGATGGAGGCGGTAGTGTCATAGGGGCCATAGATCATTATAGGTATGATCAGTATATCATCTAGCCTTGTTTGCAAATTTTTTGATTTAGGTGATTCACACTCATTTGTTACACCCTCTCTTGTATATTCTCTGGGACTAGATGTAGAGTGGTTTCTCATGCCCTGGGTGTTAGCTATGCCAATCAAGGTCCAAACCATCTCATTTGATGTATTTCATGGGTTTAGATTGATTATAGGGCCTCATCATTCATGTAGGGATATTTCCTTTATATATATGTAGTTTTACAATGTCATATTTGGAATCAACTGATTGTATTTTATGCATGATATTATTTACAACTTCCATATGAAATTCATGTTCTCGGATGTGGATGGACAGTGTGTGGTTTTCTTTGGTGAGAGAGGTGGTAAGTTTGGTAGTATAAGTATGTATCCCCTTAATTCATGTATAGCTAAGTTTTATGTGGAATATGTAGATGTTGGTATGGTGGAGAAACCTAGGGTCATCTGGGATTTTTTGGATTTTTTTCTCGAGGTGTTTGAGATGTTACACCCTCAATGTGATGTCTATTTTGGGATAAATCTAAAGCCATGTGATTATCCTATTTCAATGTATCCTTATTGGATGGAACCCTAAACATTGTAGAAGTTGATGATTTGGATAGATGATCTGATTAATTTGGGTTTCACCAAGCCCAGTGTATCCTCATGGGTTTATCCAATGTTATTATCAAAGAAGGTGGATTGTAGTCTGAGGTTGTGTATAGGCTAATAGAGGTTGAATCAGGTAACAATCAAGAATCATTACTCCATCATGAGGATTAAATATTTTTTGACATGTTTAATAGGGATAATTTATTTTTTAAGATCAATATACGGTAATGATATCATTAGTTGAGGGCGAGGGGGGAGGATTTCCCAAAGACTACCTTTAGATGTAGGTATGGACACTTTGAGTTTGTGTTCATGTCATGCAGTGCCACAAACACAGCAATAATGATCACAGGGATTATGTAATATATGTTATGTGAGTTCTTGGAATAGTTTTCTTTCATTTTAATCAATGACATATTGATCTACTCAAAGTAAAAGGAGTATATTGATCATATTAGGGATGTATTTCAGGTCCTTCGATGCCACCAACTCTATAGACAGTTATCCAAGTTTAATTTTTTATTTGAGAGGTTCATTTCCTTGAACATATGGTGTACCAGCAAGGTGTAGTTATGGACCCATCAAAAATTGAAGTGTTTGTTTCTTAGGTGGCACCCAAGAATGTGGTATATGTTTGTAAATTCCTTAGTCTCATAGGATATTACTAAAATTTCATATCTGATTTCTCAAGGATTTCAGGACTTTTGATAGCTTTGACCAAGAAAAACTAAACCTTTATCTATACGGATTAGTGTGAGGTAGCATTAAACTTCTGGAAGGGGAGATTCATTAGTGGTCTAATGCGTCAATTGATAGATTAAGCGGTGATATTTGATGTGTTATGTGATGCTTCCCCATATGGGATTAGGATGAATCTTGATATAATAGAAGGAATTGATCTCTTATGGGTCTAGGTAGTTGTTCCCCCATCAATGAAACTATGCCACCCATGATATGGAGCTAGTAGTGGTTGTGTTTGTGCGGAAATTATGTGACTTCCTCATTGGGGAATGCTTTTTGGTATTCACCAATCATAATAGATTTAGGTATATATTTTCCTAGAATTTTTTTAATTTATGAAAGTGGAGGTGAATTTATTTTCTCAAAGATTGTTATTTTATGATATACTATACCTTAGAAGATGGGTTTTTTTTTGCTGATGCTTTGATCAAGAAGTCATGGAAGGATGATATTAAGGAGTCTAAGGATTCTTTGGGGATGAAAGAGGATTTGAAAGCCCTACCCTTACATGTAAGGGTGGTTGATTATGGGGGATTCTTGTTTCAAATTATAGTGTGATATTATCTTATATGATAGTTGGAGGAGTCTCATTGGGGGGGCTCGAAAGTAGAGGTGATTCACAATCATGTTTTCCATGGTGATGCTTTAGAGGCATGGTTAGAGGATGGTCGAAAAAATATTTTGTTTTAAGGTAGGTTGTTTGTTTCATTAGATATTCATCAAGGAGTCCTTCATGTGTTCCGTATCTTTCCTTTATCAGTACACCCAGGAGTATCCAAGATGTATTATGGCTTGATGACATAGTTTTGGTGCCCCAGGAGGAAATGGGAGGTGGAAGAGTTTATGGCTCGAAGTCTGGTTTTCCAATAGGTAAAATAATAACACCATGTTCCTTATAGTCTTATGTAACCCATTGATGTTCCCAAGTAGAAATAGGATGACATCAAGATGGGATTTTTTATAGGGTTACCCCAAGATTAGGGAGGATGTGATGTTATTTGGGTAATCATGGATTGGTTGATGAAATCGAATCACTTCTTATTGATCAAGGAGTCAGGAATCATGGTTGTCTTTTAAAGGAGGTATATGGATGATGTTTATCATCTAAATGGTGTTCCAAGGTCCATTGTCCCGGATCAGGATTCTAATTTTACCTAATGATTTTGAAAAGGATTGTAGTGTAATTTTGGCACTCATTGGTGCCTTAGTGCTACTTTACACCCTCATATGGATGGGAATACATATAGGACCATCCAAATAGTATAGGATATGTTTCAATAATGTATCTTGGAATTTTTTGGATCTTGGGAAAATAAATTGGATTTGGTTGAGTTTTCTTATAATAACAGCTACCACCCATCCATCGGCATGGCCCTTTTCAAGGGTTTATACGGACAGACATGTCATTCTCCATTATTCTGAGATGAGGTTGGGGAATCATCTATTCTTGGTCCCATTGTGGTGAAGAGCATGATAGAGAAAGATTATTTTATTCATGATAGGATGAGAGCAGTGCAGTACTGGAATAAGTCCAATATAAATCATATGAGGAGGACCTTAGATCTTGAGTTTGGAGACCATGTGATCATAAATGTTTCTCCTTGACATGGGAAGCAAAGATTTACTGGTAGTAAGTTGTCACCCTATTTTTTTGGGCCTTTAGATGTTTTGTATGATGTTAGTGGTGTGGACTATCAGTTAGCACTCCCACCACGGCTAGGCAATATCCACAACATCTTCCATATTTCTCAACTTCATTGGTATCTTCACAATGACTCCCATGTAACTAACTGGGGGGAGTTTGTTATCAAGTATGACGCTACAATCATGGAGTGGATAGTAGAGATCCAAGATCATCTGGATAAAGTGCTACATGGATAGACCATTCCTTTGGTTTGTGTGTTGTGGAGGCATGGTTTCTTGGAAGAGATTACTTGGGAGCATGATACTCAAATGTGTGCCATGTACCTAGAGTTGTTTTGAGTTTTTTCTTTTTTTCACATGTCTTGTTGATGTGATGTTTTGAACTTGTTGGTTTACAATATGATATTTTTCATTAATTTGATGTGTGTTAAAGATTATAACATATGAAGGGGGACCAAATTTCTAATCGAGAAGTGTTATACTATGACCTATATTAAAATCATTCAGGCAAGTTGGTGATGCCAAAATTAGATAATATCATGTTATGGAAGATGTACACTATGGGAAAAATCAATATTTGTGACGGGTTATTTGTGACGGGAATAAATCATGTCACAAATAACCTATCGAGGAAGTTATTTGCAACGGGGAAATTTCCCCGTCACAAATAATTGGTTATTTACAACGGGATTTCGTCTCCCGTTGCAAATAGTTTGGCGCGACTTGCGCGCCAAACTGCATGAATATTATTTGCGACGGGGAGATGTCTCTCGTCGCAAATAGTTTGGCGCAACTTGTGCGCCAAACCGCGCGGCTTGCGTGCCAAACCGCGTATGAGTATTTGCGATGGTACCCGTCGCAAATACCCAGCGGCGGTTAATAGCTTTTTGCGACGGGATGTCGTCTCGTCGCAAAAAGAGTGTCGGCAGGAACTATTTGCGATGGGCCCCGTCGCAAATACCCTTTTAACCGCCGATTGTAATTAATGTGGGCGAGGGTATTTGCGACGGGCCCGTCATAAAATCTCGGCGGTGGTAAATACCATTTGCGACGGGAAAAGCTGTCCGTCGCAAATAGCCTTTTAACTGTGGATCGTAATTAATGTGGGCGAGGGTATTTGTGACGGGGCATGTCGCAAATACCACAATTAGCGACGGGAAACCCGTCGCAAATAACCTCATCGCAACTAATCTAACCTATATATACCCACACCCATTTTTTTTCAAATCACTCAGATCTTCCTCTCTTTCTCTCTTCATTCTCTAGTTTTAAGGGGGAATTTTCTTTTAGTTGAAGTTTTTTATAAGAGAGCAATTGGAAGGCGTCAATACCTTCAGAATATCAAAGTTTAACGTATTTATACTTTGTTCTTTTTATTTTTTTATATTAATTTTAATTGTTTTTTATTAGTTCTAATTAAATTAGATTTAAATTGATTTTTATTTATAATTATTTTAAGTAAGAAATTGATATTGTTAGTGATAATTATAAATAATTATTGTTAATTTTCAATAATTAAAGATTATTATAGATAATTAGCAGAATTTAGTTATAATTAGGGATAATTAGTAATAATTAGTATTAATTATATATAATTAGAAATAATTATATGTAATTAGTAATAATTAGACATAATTAGTAATAATTAGATATAATTAGTAATAATTAGATATAATTAGATATAATTATTAATAATTAGTAATAATTTGATATTATTACTAATAATTAGATATAATTTTTAATAATTAGTAGTAATTAGATATAATTAGTAATAATTAGATATAATTAGTAATAATTAGATATAATTAGTAATAATTAGATATAATTAGTAATAATTAGATATAATTAGTAATAATTAGATATAATAAGATATAATTTGTAATAATTAGATATAATTAGATATAATTAGATATAATTAGATATAATTAGATATAATTAGTAATAATTAGATATAATTAGTAATAATTAGATATAATTAGTAATAATTAGATATAATTAGTAATAATTAGATATAATTAGTAATAATTAGATATAATTAGTAATAATTAGTAATAATTAGTTATAATTAGTAATAATTAGATATAATTAGTAATAATTAGTTATAATTAGATATAATTAGTAATAATTAGTAATAATTAGTAATAATTAGTAATAATTAGATATAATTAGATATAATTAGTAATAATTAGTAATAATTAGATATAATTAGTAATAATTAGATATAATTAGTAATAATTAGATATAATTAGTAATAATTAGATATAATTAGTAATAATTAGATATAATTAGTAATAATTACAAATAATTGGTAATAATTACAAATAATTGGTAATAATCACCAATAATTAGCAAAAATTACCAATAATTAGTAATAATTACCAATAATTAGTAATAATTACTAATAATTAGTAATAATTACCAATAATTAGTAATAATTACCAATAATTAGTAATAATTACCAATAATTATCAATAATTAGTAATTATTAGTAATAATTACCAATAATTACCAATAATTACCAATAACTACCAATATCTACCAATAACTACCAATAATTACCAATAATTACCAATAATTACCAATAATTACCAATAATTACCAATAATTACCAATAATTACCAATAATTGCCAATAATTACCAATAATTACAAATAATTACCAATAATTACCAATAATTACCAATAATTAGGAATAATTAGGAATAATTAGCAATAATTAGCAAAAATTAGCACTACTTAGCAATAATTAAAAATAATTAGCCATAATTGCCAATAATTAGCAATAATTAGCAATAATTATCAATAATTATTAATAATAAAAAAATTATATTATCAATATTTATGAAAAAACAATATTAATATTATTAAAATAATAAAAAATTTATAAAATATTAAAATTATCAATATTTGTAACAGGATTTTCTCTATTATTAATTAACATGTTCAAATCTCAAAGGGTCGCCAATTGTCAGGTCATGCGCAATATAAAGTTTGTGTCAGTCATGTCCAATATAAACTCTATAATTGTCCTTGCTTGGTTGATCACATTGCAAATAGCATTGCAATAGGACAACCCAAGTCACGCCCTTCTCATTTTTAAGAATTATCTCACATGACCCTTTACATAAACCATTCTTCCTTGAAAATTTAAGGGAAAGATACTGATGTCCCATCAAATTTTTAAGGAAGAATGATCTATTTAAAGGGAGCGATATGATTCTTAGAGATGAGAACGACATTACTTTGGTCGTCCTATTGCAACACTACTTGCGAGGTGATCTACCATGCAAGGACAATTATAGAGTTTACATTGGACATGGATGGCACAAACTTTTTATTGTGCATGACCTGATAATTGGCAACCCTTTGAAATTTGAACATGTTAAGAATAGACCAAATCCTGTTGCGAATATTGATAATTTTAATATTTTATAAATTTTTTATTATTTTAATAATATTAATATAGTTTTTTCATAAATATTGATAATATAATTTTTTATTAGTAATAATTAGTAAACGAAATTTGTTTAGATAATGAAGGGAAAATTTATAATCATCTCCACAACGATGATTACCAAATTTTCTTTCATTATTCAAGCAGTTTTCATTTTGCTAAGTATTGTTAAGTATTGCTAAATTAGTAATAAATTGTAATAATTAGTAATAATTTGTAATAAATTATAATAATTAGTAATAAATTGTAATAATTAGTA
The DNA here is from genome assembly GCA_963277665.1 of Viscum album. Lineage (NCBI taxonomy): Eukaryota > Viridiplantae > Streptophyta > Magnoliopsida > Santalales > Viscaceae > Viscum > Viscum album. The sequence continues at coordinate 451,561,781 of OY728137.1, read as the reverse complement.
ATAAATTGTAATAATTAGTAATAAATTGTAAGAATTTGTAATAATTAGAAAACAAAATCTTCTTGGATAATGAAGAAAAAATTTATAATCATCTCTACAATGATGATTAACAAATCTCCTTTTATTATTCAAGCATTTTTCATTTTGCTAAGTATTGCTAAGTATTGCTAAATTAGTAATAAATTGTAATAATTATTAATAATTAGTAATAAATTGTAATAATTAGTAATAATTAGTAATAATTAGTAATAATTAGTAATAATTAGCAATAAATTGTAATAATTAGCAATAAATTGTAATAATTTTCAATATATTGGAATAAATAGGAATATATAAGAATAAATAACAATAAATAGGAATAATTGGTAATAATTAGTAATAATTAGTTAGGAACATTTAGGAATAGTTAGGAAGAAATTTTAATAAATTTTATTAAATTTTAAGAACTTGGCACAATTTCCAGTGGATTGACGGAACTCCTTTTGCTCAATGACTTTTCTCCTTTCAACTCTCACCAACTCAAAACATTATGAAAAATATGATTCTACGTAGACATATTCAATATTGTATGCACGAGATTGGATATGCATTTGTAGGATCATATTTTTTATAATGTTTCTAGGTGGTGACAGTTGGAAGAAGACGATTCATCGATGAAAAGGGAGATCTTTTGTCTGACGGCTCATTTACTTGGATGTTTCTCACACTGAAATCAGAATGAAGAATCTCGTCGAAGGTACACATATTCATTCTTGTATCGAGAATGAATATGTGTACCTCCGACCAGATTCTTCATTCTTATTTCAGTGTGAGAAAGATGCAAGTAAATGAGCCGTCAGACAAAAGAGTAGTCGTCAATCCACTGGAAATTGTGTCGCCCTTAATTAATGGTAATTATTAATAATTATTTGTAATTATTTATATTCTTTTTTCAGATAGTTTTTTTATAATTTCAAATTATTCAAAAATAGTGATGATTTTATATTTTATATAGAAAAATATGGAATTAGGAAGTCGACATCAGTCATTATTAGATGACCACGCTTGGATAAATCAAAGCAGAAATCCAAATGGTTCTGGTTTAAATCCTATATATATTGGGGGTATTGAAGCTTTCTTATCATTTGCATCATCAAAACCAGAATATGTTTCAGAAGTCACAATTAAGTGTCCCTGTAAAAAATGTGCTCTGAGAACGTTTGATACAGTTGACAACGTTGGGGGACATGTCTTGCAGTTTGGTTTTCAACCAGATTATGTTTTTTTGTATCAACACGGTGAACGTAGTTCCGGAGAATATCCTAATAACTTGATTTCAGATCCATCATAGTTTCAAAATTTAGTACATGATGTTGCAGGTCCATCTGTGCAATAGACTGAAACTCGCAATGATATTGATTTAACTCCTGAGTTGGTACCATCCAAATTTTATGAGTTGTTGAGGTTTGCTGAGGATGAATTATATTCTGGTTGCAATATAAGAAGATTAGAAGTGGTTAAAAAATTTATGGCTATTAAATCAGATAATGAAATGTCAAACGACTGTTTTGATCAGATATTTTCTTTGGTTAAAACACTGTTACCTAAAGGAAATGTGTTGCCTGCAAATTACTATGAGATCAAGAGGCTGGTTCGTAATCTGGGTCTTAGTTATCGGAAGATTCCTGCATGTCCAAATGATTTCGTCTTATATTCTGGTGAAAATTAGTCCTTGGATAGTTGTCCCACATTTTGACAATCGAGGTATAAAGAATCTCAACCAAGGAAGTCTAGATTGATTCTACTAAAACAGTTGAGATATGTAAGAACCCGGTTCTTGTTTTAGAGTTACGGGATTCTTATTTTCCTTTTCCTTCAGTGATTTTGGGAAAATGTGGAAAAAATGGGGAAAATCCTAAATTTTGAAACTACACGCCGTGTACTTTTCCCACACGCCGTGTACTTTTGGCCGTGTTGGGAAAAGTACACAGGGCGTGTATCCTCGCCAGCCACAAAGGGTGTAGGAACCGACTACATGTCGTGTAGTGGTTATTTACACGCCGTGTAGTCAGTCGGTAGGTTAAAAAGTAAGGTGGTGGAGTCACCGCCAGCTGGGCGGCAGTACACGTCGTGTACTCGGGAGTACACGATGTGTACTCTTATCAGCAGGTGAACAGTGCTAGTGCTGCCAAATGAACAGTTAAATGAAATAAGTACACGCTGTGTACTCAGAAGTACACGCCGTGTACTTTGTTTTTTCGGCTTAAAACAGGCAGTAGCCTCCTCATTTGGCAGAGGAGGCGGTTGAGCCATTTTGGAGCCAAAGGAGGAGGCCGGACCTTTGAATATCCGCCGGGAGTTCGTCTGGAATCTGATTCGGCTTCGGACGATCTCGTTGGAACCACACGGGTAAGCTCTTCCTCCTCCTGGTACCGTTCTTACCAATTCTTCTCCCAACGTAAGTATTTACGTTTGAATGGGTTTTGTTCTTTGTCAGATCTATGTCGTCCTTGGGCGTTTCTGGAGCCGGTGTTCGGGTATAGTGTTCGTTGGCACATAAGGTAGGTGGCTTGGTGTTTATTTTCCAACTGTCATGCGTTTTTGTGCGTTTTCATGCCACGAAACCATGTTGGGGTGTCGTGTGGCTGAGGTCGTAGCTATATTTAATTCCTAGAATTGCATAGGTGATTAAATTGTGATAATAAAATGCTGTTTGGGATCATTGCTTGGATCCAGGACCATCCTGAGGGGTGTGTTTCTCTGTTTAGCCGTTTGGCCAGGATACCCGAGGGTATGCCTTAAATTTAGTAACTTTAGAATTTCCTTGAGAGGAATTTCTTGTTTACTGCATTTTGATATGTTGGGCATTGCCCGGTTACCTGTTAGCATGAGGGCGTTGTTGTGATTGGCCTGGCGGCGTGACTGTTTTAGCTCGAGGGTTGTCGTATTTCGCCTGAGGGCAACCTTTTGTTCCTGAGGGCTTGACTTCTGTGCCTGAGGGCGACACTTCCTACGCCTGAGGGAAATTTCTGTTATGCCTGAGGGATATATCTGCGGGTTGGATTCTGCTTACCTGAGGGTAAGGTTTTGTTTGTCTGAGGACGTGGACTATTTACTTAGTAATGCACTGTGGTGGTTTCTAATATTTAAATGGATTAAATGGATAATAAAATTGAAATATAACTGGTAATTAGTTACTTTTGAGTACTGCTTACTTTATTGCATTTTACTACTGCACACTGTTGTTCCATGCTTACACGCAGTTGGGCACGGGCCTTTGGTGGGTGCCTACTGAGATATATTTCTCACACCCTGTTTGGGTCATGATTTTCATCCCAAACAGATTACGTTGCTGCAGGTTTAGATAGGGGCAAGAGTCCCTATACAGGTACTTGACTGTTGCTGAGGAGTAAGAGGGCATGGGACCAAGCCTAGGCTCGCGATGTCGCTGCTAGCTGTTTTTCTTGTTTTGCTGTACTCGGTTTTCTGCTGTACTCTATTTATGCATAACATGTTCTGGCTGTTTTCTTATAACTTGAAACATGTAGCATCATCACTTATATACTATTGGTTATATCCACTACTGTAGTTATTTCATTTGTGTATGTTTACTGCTTTCACTATTTGTTGAATGTTTATTTTGGTATTCCGCTGCACTACACTTTGAAAAATGAGGGAATAGTTTCCCCACTATCAGACCTGGGCCCTCGCTTCTAGTCTGCATCCTCTGGCATTTGGGGAAATGCGCTTGAGGTCATGTGGCGAACCGGGCTCGGGGCATCCGTTGCATGGCACCCGGGTCCGGGACGTTACAAAGTGGTATCAAAGGATGTTTCTTTTCTTTGACTTACTATTTGGAGCCGTAGTCAGGGATAGGATGGAACGGTAGTTGGTAATAAGCTGTGCATGGGCATAGCTAACCTGTGTATAGGGAAAAGCTAGTCTACCTCGTATTTTGCATTCTTTGGATTTTTCAATTTTACGGTTGATATGTTTTCACCGTTGGGTGACGCACTTGGATTGTGCTGGTTATATTTTATCTGTGGGTTCTATTTAGTTGCAACCCGATGAGATGAGGGTATGCTGTCTCATGCATCATATAGGCACATGCTAGATATCACATGCCATGCATAGTTTCCATGCCATGTAGGTGCATTAGAATTTGCATGTTGTTGTGATAGTTGTTGTGCTAGAAAAGCATGCTGTTGTGATAGCTGCGTGATAAATACCTGCCTTGTGATATGGTATTTTAGTTGATCTTGTTTATAGAATGGAATCCAAACTTTGGTTTTTGGGGAGTATGGGTCCCCATTGACCGTAATTTGGTGGGTCATTGACTGATTGTTGGTTATAACACATATAAGATGTCAAACTTTGATTCGTGGGGAGTATGGGGCCCCACGGGTCGGAATTTGACACGTAGGTGTTGTTTTCAGTATTTTATGGGTTCTGGAGAAGTTTCTAGGGCATACTGTCCGGAAAACCCAGAATACACGTCGTGTAGGACCTCATACACGTCGCGTGTGTTCTTCTATTCGGGAAGAAAAATGAACTTTTTGATTACACGCCGTGTACCCGGAGTACACACCGTGTAGTCTCTTCCCGTGTCACAAACCGTGTGGGCAGTGACACGGGGTAGGGAAAGGGTTGGGTAAAACAGGCCGTGTAGATTATGTACACGTCGTGTAGTGTTGACCCGGAGTCCGGCCGTGTAACTAACAACACGGGTCGGTGAACTCCTTGACAAAACACGTCATGCCAGTTATAGACACACCGTGTAGTGTGACCTGGGGACTCGGCCATGTAACTAACAACACGGGCCGGTGTCACCTCTCCCAGAACACGCCGTGTACCTTTGGGACAAGTCGTGTAGTCTTGTCCGAGGACAGGCCGTGTGGAGTTAGCCATGTGGCTAGGAAATGGCGTGGTGTACACTCTATGTACGGGTGTAACACGCCATGGGTCGTAAAGCCGAGTAGTCGGCCGTGTCACAGATGACACAGGCAGTTGGAAAATAACACCGTACACGCCGTGTAGATTTTATACACGCCGTGTAGTTTTGTTGAACGGAAGCCGTGTGGCTTAGCCATGTAGAAGGACCCGGGCAGGGGAAAGGAAGTCAAGTACACGCCGTGTAGTCATTGTACACACCGTGTAGTCTTGTTTTGCAAGTTTTGAATACCTTCTTCCTCTTGTTCCCTTTGCGGTTCCTTCGCTTCCAGTCTTAATAATCTTGAATCTGAGGTGTGCTTTTGACCTTGTAGAGTCATGCCGCCTAGACGACCGTGAGTTTTTTGCCAAGAGAGTGGCGACGATTATACTCCGGAGATGGTGGGCCATGTGCTACCATTTGATCCACCAGCAGAGCCAGATGCAGCACCAGCTGTTATATCGGACATGGGCACAGAGGCGCAGTTCTGTGAAGTCTTATTGCGGTTCATGCAGACCTTTCAGGGAGCACCACAGGCAGCCACATCTATGGCCGAGCTGAGGCGTATTTTTCAGCAGCAGCATCCACCTACGTTTTCAAGGGATGGCGGACCACAGGCTGCAGAGTCTTGGCTAGGATCGATGCAGACTATTTTCGAGCATCTTGAGACGCCTCCAGGGTGGAGGGTCAAGCTCACGAATTACATGCTGCGTGATTCTACCAAGAGGTGGTGGGATGTTACCACCCAGTCAGAGCATCACAGGGACATGGCGTGGGAGTATTTTCAAGCAGTCTTCTATGACTTCTTCTTTCCCGAGACGTTAAGGGCAGATAGATCTCGAGAGTTCATGAATCTGCAGCACGACACTATATCGGTGATGGACTACTCTGCTCATTTTACAGAGCTTCATCATTTTGCACCTGTGCTGGTGGGTGATGATACGTTGAGAGCCATACGTTTTGAGGATGGTCTTCGGTATGACATTCGAGTGCTGGTAAATGTTTTCAAGTTGCCTACTGTACAAGCGATTGTGAATCAGGTGCTGATTACAGAGAGGAACCTGCGGGAATCAAGTGGTGTGGGCCAGGGTGGTTTAGCACCAGTTACTGGTACTATTTCTACTAGAAAGAGGAAGAGACATATGGACTTCTCTCAGGGCGGCAGTACCAGCCAGGAAGCTTCTTCAGGTGGACCGGTCAGGTGCTACCAGTGTGGCAGAGAGGGGCACAAGAGTCCGTAGTGTCCACGGGACCCAGTGGAGTGCCGAGCTTGTGGAAAAATGGGTCATCTGTAGCGCTTTTGTAGGGCGTTTCTACCAGTGGATAGTGAGAGGGGTTCTGTGCAGACTCTGCATGTGGGAGCAGGACCAGTGGATTCTTACCAGTCAAAGAACTGGAATACGTCAGGGCATGCAGGAAGAGATGGTGGTCGTCGTTGTGGTAGCCAGACACCAGGATCTCAGAGGCAACAGGGCGGGACAGCTCAGGGTAGCCAGGCTGTGTCGCAGGGTCACGGCACTGGTCAGGCATATGCAGTACAACAGACCCAGTAGGAGCAGGATCCTAGACCCTCGACAGTCAGAGTTACTATTCTAGTAGCTTTTGTCTTGTCTTCAGTACTTTTTGATACGGGTTCTACACATATTTTTATATCAGTACCCGTTGTGGAGAGCCTTGGGCTCGGTGTTTCTACTTCTTCTGCCATCTTGATGCTAGACACTCCGTTGGGGACTAGGACAGTTGGTGTGCGTCAGTGCAAGGAGTTCCCCCTTGAGGTTGGTGGGTGTCACTTCCTTTGGGACCTCTATGTCCTAGAGATGACGAGCTATGACGTCATTCTCGGGATGGACTGGTTGGTTCCCTTTCGAGCCTTTATAGACTGCTATCGTCGTAGGGTGCATTTCATGTCACCAGAGGGAGGGGAGTTTCTATACAAGGGAAAGTGGGATATTCAGGCGAGTCGAGCTGGACCAGAGCATCATGGGCGAGGTGGAGTCACAGCCCAGATTGCGAGCTTATATATGGATGACCAGGGGACTCGTCAGACGGTTTTCCCTCCAGTTATCAATCGTTTCAGGGATGTCTTCCCAGACAACTTTTTAGATCTACCTCTGGTGCGTGAGGTGGATTTCTCTATCGAGCTTGTGCCAGGAGCAGCACCAGTGTCCATTCCTCTATATAGGATGGACATGCCTGAGTTGCAGGAGCTCAGGAGGCAGTTGGAGGAGCTACAGGCAAAGGGTTTTATCTGGCCCTGTACTTCTCCTTGGGGTTCTCCGGTCCTTTTTGCGAAGAAGGCGGATGGTACCCTTGGGATTTGTGTGGATTATCGGAAGCTGAACCAGTTGACGGTTAAGAACCGATATCCCTTGACGAGGATAGATGATTTGTTTGATCAGCTTCGTGGAGCACGAGTGTTCTAGAAGATTGAATTGAGATCTGGATATCATTAGCTGCGCGTTAGACCATATGATATATCTCTCACAGCTTTCAAGAGTAGGTATGGTCTATATGAGTATACGGTTATGCCATTCGGACTCACGAATGTGCCAGCAGTTTTCATGGCTCTGATGAATCGTGTGTTCCATCCGTATCTTGATTCATTTTTGGTAGTATTCATGGACAACATCTTGGTGTACTCTCACACTCGACATGACCATGCCACCCATCTTGAGATTGTATTGAGTACACTGAGAGAGAATTGCCTATATGCTAAGCTCTCGAAGTGCCACTTTTGGATGGACCAGATTCACTTCCTGGGTCATATCATCTCAGAGGTAGGAGTTGCAGTGGACCCAGAGAAGGTGAGAGCAGTAGTTTCCTGGGAGCAGCTCAAGAACGTGTTTGAGATACGGAGTTTCTTAGGGCTGACTGGTTACTACAGACGCTTCATATAGGACTTCTCCTTCTTAGCAACACCGTTGACAGGTCTAACTAAGAAGGGTGTGAAGTTCGTTTGGTCAGAAGCTTGCGAGACAGCTTTTCAGGACCTGAAGGGAAGGCTGACATCAGCACCGATCCTGATACTCCCAGAGTAGGGGAAGAACTATACGGTTTACTGTGATGCGTCAAGGATTGGGCTGGAAGCCGTTTTGATGTAGGGCGACCGAGTTGTGGCGTACGGGTCTCGGAAGTTGAGGCCACATGAGAGGAATTACCCGACGCACGATCTCGAGTTGGCTGCAATTGTGCATGCGTTGCGCTGTTGGAGACATTACTTGTTGGGAGAGAATTTTGTGGTTTTCACCGACCACAAAAGCCTCAACTATATCTTTACTCAGCGTGACCTAAATCTGAGGCAGAGAATGTGGGTCGAGTACCAACAATCCTTCGATTTTGAGCTTGCCTATACACCTGGTAAAGGTAATGCAGTAGCTGATGCACTGAGCAGGAAGACTCAGATACAAGCAGTGCAGGAGGCTAGGGGTGAATGGAAGCTTACGGATTTGTTCTCTGAGATGCATCTGGAGGTGTATGGAAGTCATGGACAGACTTATCTTTCCTCATTAGCTGTGACTTATACCCTCCTAGACATAGTGAGGATGAGCCAGCTATTAGTTTCATAAGGCCTAGTTCTACGGGAGTCGGTGGCAAGTGAGGACCCTCCTTCCAGTTGGACGATAGGTGATGATGAGGTTTTGCGTTTCCATGGACATGTATGGGTTCTAGGGGTTATACGCGAGGAGATGATGAGGGAGTTTCATGCTTCATCTTGGGCAATTCATCCCGGGGTTACCAAGATGTACCGAGACTTAAGACGTCAGTACTGGTGGCCGGGTATGAAGAGAGAGATAGCTGGTTTTGTTACGAGGTGTTCCACCTGTCAGCAGGTGAAGGTAGAGCATCAGAGACCAGCTGGGTTGTTACAGTAGTTGCCCATTCTGGAGTGGAAATGGGATGATGTCGCGATGGATTTCGTGATGAGTTTTCCAAGGTCACCTCAAGGCAATGACGTCGTATGGGTTGTTGTGGACAGACTTATGAAGGTAGCTCACTTCTTTCCAATCAAGGAGACCTTTGGTGTGGACGATCTCGGAAGGCTGTATATCTGAGAGATCGTACGTCTTCATGGGGTCCCTAATTCTATCATTTCAGATAGGGATGCCCACTTCACGTCTCGTTTCTGGCAGAGTTTTCAGAGGGCGCTGGGTACATGGGTGCTTCTTAACACAACATACCACCCTCAGACAGATGGCCAGTCAGAGCAGACGATATAAGTGCTAAAGGACATGCTGCGCGCATGCGTCCTAGACTTTTGGGGCTCTTGGGATAAGCATATACCCTTAGTTGATTTTTCCTATAAAAATAGTTTTCAGGCAACTATCGAGATGGAACCATACGAGGCTTTATATGGTAGGCCATGCCGATCACCTTTGTGCTGGTTAGAGGCAGGTGAGGCAGCTTTACTGAGACCACAACTCGTGCAGGAGACATCTGAGTAGGTCCAGTTAATTCAGAAGCGGATGGCTATCGCGCAGTCTCGTCAGAAGTCTTATGCTGATCGCCGCAGACGACCTTTGGAGTTCATGGTTGGGGATCAGGTTTTCTTGCGTGTTTCGCCGAAGCTGGGACACAAACGGATCAGGAGACAGGGTAATCTTTCACCGACATATGTGGGGCCATTTGAGATTCTAGAGAGAATCGGGATGGTTGCCTATCGGTTGCAGTTACCACAGCGATACTGAGCCATGGACAACGTCTTCCACGTGTCTCAGTTGCATCACTACCATTTAGACTCGTCTCACACCTTTCAGCCAGAGGAGGTTGAGCTGCAGCATGATGCATCCTTTGAGGAGCATCTGATCCGTATTGTTGATAGGAGCACGAAGGTTCTCTGAGGCCGGTCAGTTCCTCTCGTATAGGTGCTATGGCAGCATGGCCGAGTGCAGCACGAGACCTCGGAGCGGGAGGCCGATGTACGTGCTCAGTGGCCAGAGCTGTTCTGAGCTTTCTCTTCACCACCCTTGAAAGGGAAATTCGGGGACGAATTGCTATAAGGGGGAAAGTTTGTAAGAACTCGATTCTTGTTTTAGAGGTACGGGCTTCTTCTTTTCCTTTTCCTTCAGTGATTTTGGGAAAATATGGAAAAAATAGGGGAAAATCCTAAATTTTGAAACTACATGTCGTGTACTTTGCCCACACACCGTGTACTTTTGGCCGTGTTGGGATAAGTACATAGGGCGTGTAGCCTCGCCGGCCACAAAGGGTGTAGGAACCGACTACACGCCATGTAGTGGTTCTTTACACGCCGTGTAGTTAGTCAGCAGGTTAAAAAGTAAGGCGGTGGAGTCACCGCCAGCTGGGCAGCAGTACACGCCGTGTACTCGGGAGTACATGCCGTGTACTCTTGTTGGTAGGTGAACAGTGCCAGTGCCGCCAAATGAACAGTTAAATGAAATAAGTACACGCCGTGTACTCAGAAGTACACGCCGTGTACTTTTTTTCGGATTAAAACAGGCAGTAGCCTCCTCATTTGGCAGAAGAGGCGGTTGAGCCATTTTGGAGCCAAAGGAGGAGGCCGGACCTTTGAAGATCTGCCGGGAGTTCGTCTGGAATCCGATTCAGCTTCGGACGATCTCGTTGGAACCGCACGGGTAAGCCCTTCCTCCTCCTGGTACTGTTTTTACCAATTCTTCTCCCAACGTAAGTATTTAAGTTTGAATATGTTTTTTTCTTTGTCAGATCTACGCCGTTCTTGGGCGTTTCTGGAGTCAGCGTTCGGGTATAGTGTTCGTTGGCACATAAGGTAGGTGTCTTGGTGTTTATTTTCCAACTGTCGTGCATTTTTGTGCGTTTTCATGCCACGAACCCATGTTGGGGTGTCGTGTGGCTGAGGCCGTAGCTATATTGAATTCCTAGAATTGCATAGGTGATTAAATTGTGATAATAAAATGCTATTTGGGATCATTTCTTGGATCCAGGACCATCCTGAGGGGTGTGTTCCTCTGTTTAGCCGTTTGGCCAGGATACCCGAGGGTATGCCTTAAATGTAGTAACTGTAGAATTTCCTTGAGAGGAATTTCTTGTTTACTGCATTTTGATATGTTGGGAATTTCCCAGTTACCTGTTAGCCCGAGGGCATTGTTGTGATTTGCCTGAGGGCGTGACTGTTTTAGCCCGAGGGCTGTCGTATTTTACCTGAGGGCAACCTTTCGTGCCTGAGGGCTTGACTTTTGTGCCTGAGGGTGACACTTCCTATGCCTGAGGGCAATTTCTGTTATGCCTGAGGGCTATACCTGCGGGTTGGATTCTGCTTACCTGAGGGTAAGGTTTTGTTTGTATGAGGACGTGGACTGTTTACTTAGAAATGCACTATGGTGGTTTCTAATATTTAAATGGATTAAATGGATAATAAAATGGCAATATAACTGGTAATTAGTTACTTTTGAGTATTGGTTACTTTATTGCATTTTACTACTGCACAATGTTGTTGCATGCTTACATGTAGTTGGGCACGGGCCTTTGGTGGGTGCCTACTGAGATATATTTCTCACACCCTGTTTGGGTCACGCTTTTCATCCCAAACAGATTACGTTGCTGCAGGTGTAGATAGGGGCAAGAGTCCCTATACAGGTACTTGACTGTTGCTAAGGAGTAGGAGGGCATGGGACCAAGCCTAGGCTCGCGATGCCGCTGCTAGCTGTTTTGCTTGTTTTGTTGTACTCTGTTTTCTACTGTACTCTATTGATGTATAATATGTTCTGGCTGTTTTCTAAGAACTTGAAACATGTAGCATCATCACTTATATACTATTGGTTATATCCACTGCTGTAGTTATTTTAGTTGTGTATGTTTACTGCTTCCGCTGTTTGTTGAATGTTTATTTTGGTATTACGCTGCGCTACACTTTGACAAATGAGGGCATAGTTTCCCCACTATCAGACCTGGGCCCTCGCTGCTAGTCAGCAGCCTCTGGCATTTGGGGAAATTTGATTGAGGTCACGTGGTGAACTGGGCTCGGGGCACCCGTTGCGTAGCACCCGGGTCCGGGACGTTACAAGATATTTCCCCCTTACACCTTGGTTGCATCATTTATTTATGTATCATAATACAGCGTCAATGATGTCATGGAACAAAACCAAGATTTCAACTGATAGAATCTTAAATCATCAATCTGATGGTGATTCATGGAAACATTTTGACTGTCTTCATCCGTCTTTTGTTATAGAAGCCCAAAACATGCAATTAGGTCTTTCTACTGATAGTTTCTGTCCGTTTGGTTCTTATGGTAGTTAGTATTCATGTTGGCCTATCTTTATAACTCTGTACAATTTTCCTCCATGGATGTTGATGAAGGAGCCTTATATCTTTTTGACTCTATTAATCCCAGGACATCTAAAAAAGAATATTGATGTTTATTTGAAACCATTGATTGATGAGTTAAATGCATTGTGGAGTGATGGTGTTAATAAATATGATGTTGCTGCGAAAAAAAATTCATATTAAAAGCTGCATTGATGTGGATGATTAGTGAATTTCCGGCATATGGCTTGTTATCTGATTGGAGTACACATGGTCTGAAATCATTTCCTTACTGTATGAAATACAACAAAGCCTTTACGCTCGTCAATGAAAAAAAAACCTTTCTATTTTGATTGTCACCGTAGATTTCTTCCAACTAATCATCCTTTTAGGAGGAACAAATCTCATTTCAGAAAAGGTATAATTGAAAGGGATGAATCTCCAAAGATGATCTCAAGTACAGACTTAAAATCAGTTGTATTTTCATTACCTCTCATCCCATTTGGACCAACAGTAACCCAACAGAAAATTCATGGCTTTGGGAAAGAACATAATTGGATAAAACAGAGCATTTTTTGGGATCTTCCGTATTGATCTGATTTGTTGGTCCACTACATTTTGGATGTTATGCATATTGAGAAGAACTATTTTGATAATTTATTTCATATAGTTTTGGATACACTAGGTAAGACCAAAGATACTGTAAAGGCACAATTAGATCTTGCCCAAATTTGCAGGAGACCAGAACTTGAACTATTTGAAAATGTCAGATCACAGAGGTTAATGAAGCCAAAAGTAGCTTATACACTGTCCAAGGAGAGTTTCTTATTATTTTGTCAGTGGATTTCATATTTGAGACTTCCAGATGGCTATGCGTCAAATTTGGGCGGATGTGTTAAGGTTGGTTATATTACTAGATTAAAAAGTAATGATTGTGATGTTATAATGTAAATACTAATGTCGATTGGATTCAATGGTTTGTTTAATTCTATGATTTGGGATTCTATAACAGACATATCATATTTTTTTCGAGACATTTGTGCAGTGACAACAGACTACGATGAGCTAAGAAAACTGGAAAAAGATGTTGTTGTAATTATATGTAAACTGGAAAAAATCTTCCCGCCGGCTTTATTTGACTCAATGGAATATCTGATATTGCATCTGCCACATGAAGCTAAATGTGGAGGTCCATTATAGTTTCTATGGATGTACCCATTCGAGAGATGCATACAGAAATTGAATAAAAAAGTTCGTAACAAATCATTAGTTGAAAGCTCAATTACTGAAGCTTATTTACAAGAGGATATTGCTTTTTTCTACTCTCATTATTTTTAATCTCAATATCCATCAAAACAAAATTGCATGGGATGAAAAGAAGGTAATGTTAATGAAGAAATGGAAAATAAATTAATAGTTTTTAATCAGGAAAATCTTGGTTTTGGTGGAGTTCATGAACGATGGCTTTTAGATGATGAACATCACAGATCTCATACATATGTTCTGCTCAACTATGAAGAAATGACATCATTTGTCCTGTGAGTGATTCTATCACTTATTCTATAATTTATGTTACAGTATTTTAACTGATTCTTTTGTAGGTTATATGATAATCATATCAAGAAACAACTTCCACAAATTACAGCAGCTGCTCTTGAAGAACGCAGACAAAAAAAATTCTCAATGGTTTCAAAAACTAGTAACATAAATTATTGATGGTTTAATATCAATTTAGTTTATTATTTATTATATTGATAATTGTTTTACAAATTTTTAGATGTCTCAATATGATAATAAAATTGATATGTGACTGTGTATATTGAGTAACCCACCATCCAAAATGGTTAAATCTTATAATTCATATGTGGTGAATGGTTTTCGATTTCATACACATGCATACGGGGAATAAGAAACAATGAACAGTGGAGTTTTCTTGAGAGGATCACACCACAGAGAAACTGAAGTTTACTTTTATGGAATTTTGGATGAAATTATTGATCTGTGTTATCTAGGACACACTACAACAAAAACGCCATTTAGTGGCAGTTCTGGGAACCACCGCTAAACCTTTTTTAAAAGAGGTTTTCCGACGGTTTATAATAAACTACCACGAAACCTTTGTTTTTTTATAGCACCGACCCTTCTCCCCCACCCCGACCCCTCTTCTCACCCCGGTGACCCTGTGACCCCAGCGACCCTGCGACCCCGACGACCTTGACCCCCCACGACCCCGACAACCCTACGACCCCGACGACACCGCAACCTCGGCGACCAATACGAACCCTAATGTTTGAATTCTTGTAATTTTCTTGTAGGTTGAGTTAAAAATCACTCAAGAAATTGTATAGAGTAGGCGCCCAAATCTTCATTTGTTGTTGTGTTCATTTATATTTCAACTAATTTCAATGTTTTTCATGTTTCTTTGTCTCAGCCTTTTGCATTCTGATTTTTTTTTGTTTTGGAGTCCGCAACAGCTCCTGTTTTGTTCCATCATATCAAGTAAGGGTAAAATTTTATTTTCAAATTATGGTTTTTTGATTTCCAATAAGTAATGAATTGTATTTATCAAAGCTATGGTCTGCAATAAGGAATTTATTTGGTCAAAACTTGATTGTGTAATGAATTTTCATTTTGCAGTAAATGATTATGTTTAGTAAAATTATATTCATTTGTCGTAACATATATTTTTTATAAAATTTATATTTTGGATTGTGGATCTTATTTTATATAAGGGATCATATAATGTATTTGAATTATGTTTTAGTTAAGTTTAGGAAATATAATGTAAGGGCTTTGATATTTATTATTGTGCTAAAACTTACTTTAATGGATCATTTCATTTTTATAATTTATGTCTTATGTAAATGTTTCTCTAAATCTTGTTTTTGAGAATTATAAGATAGGGTTTAGTTTTTCCTTAAAAATTTATCTTCTTATAATTGAGTTCTATTTAGGTAATTATATTTTATCATGATTTGATGTTCCAAAGTAAGTGATTACTTTTATTTTAAGAACTTTAACTCATGAATTTATAATTTTGTTAGAGGAATTTAATATATATATATATATATTCATCTCAAATTCCATGTTTTATACATAAGTGATTCCCAAATTTATTTTTTTAGAATTTAAATTCATATAAATATATGCATGTGATTTTATGTTCGTCATAAATAAACATATATAAGTATATTTAAGTATTAAATTCCAACTATATGACTAATTGCTTCAAGTGATGTAAGTGGGTGCAACATATATATATGTGTGTGTGTATATTATACAAGTTATGTAATTCATATATATATATGTATATATATATATATATAAATGAAATTTGTAAATGGGTGTATATGGGTGTATTATATATATGTATATTAAGGATAAAATGTTTATTGGCATGTCATGACATTCATTACAACAGTAATAATGAGATGAAGAAGACCCCAAAACCAGGTCTCCCCCACTATCAATCTCCACTCATTGTATAATGACACTGCACCCAAGGTGGACACCACATACTCTCATCCATTAATATTCATCATAAAACTCTAATTGTATCCTCACATACACCTAACAATAATTCACTATTCCTACTAGTGTCCCTCTTGTGTGGTTCATGACCCCTAACCAATAACCCAATGCCTCACACCTCCTCTTCTATTGGTTCTCACTTATCCTTGGTATTTTCATCATGATTTCACCTTGATTCTTGTCTATTCCTTCATCTTAGGCCTTCTTATTCCTTCACAATTACCTCTTCCTCTATTTTCTCCTTTTCATCATTGTAATTTGGTTTGAAAAAATCCTAGGTAGAGTTCTATAAAAAATAAGTATTTTTAATATTTTTTATAAAATGAATTACAAAGAATATATGGTGAAATATTTCTAAGACTATTTATATCACACTTTTCATACACATTAATGTGTGTGTGTAACTTCTATCTTTTCATTCTAATTCCAAGATTGTGATTTCTAGTTATTTGTTTCCTCTTGTTCCATTAATGGACATTGGAATGTTGTGACTTTTCAGGGATCACATGCAGATGTTTTGAGTTGTGAATATGGTTGTGAATTTTTTTTGGGAAATTTTATTGTGAGATAGTTCAACTAGGTTTATTTTGTATTTAAATTTTATTTGTATTTTCTTTCTCAATATGTTATCCAAACTAGATGATTTTTCATTAATATGTATAGTCTTGGATGAAAGTAATCACTTTCATTGAATATGTATCTTCGTATTTTTCATTATTTTTTGAAATGGATAACCTATTTATTTATAAGGCCTACTTGACTATAATGAATTTTGACACTTAGGTATGGAGTTCCTTATACTTTTGATACTTGATCATGGAGTCCATCAAACATGTGTTACTCAAGCATAGCATCCCTTTACTTTGCATAAATTTCTTTTTTGTGTTGAATTGAATGGTATTGAATTAATTCTAACTTATTGTAGTGATTTGGATTAATATAATTCTTCCAAGTTCCCGAATATAATGTTTAGAGAGAATTCCTTCTGGGATCTATTTCCACCTATGTGATTTTTATTATCTTATTATGTTGTCCTGGATGATAGTACCAACACCTCACATTTCATCTCAAAATTCCCAACATTATTCTACTATGAAACTCCAAACACCAAGCCCAGAAACATCAACTTTTCTTCAAATACCCTAGTTTGATCCCCAAACCACATCAGCCGCATCTTGAATGCCATTTCTGATGTGGTCTCCACCTTACCACATCAATTTTTATGCAACAACACTAGTAAGTCCTTATCTAGATGAATTATACCAAAGGCGCTCAATCCCACCCACAAATGTGCTATCATATCCCGACCACGATGCCTTAAACTCAAGGAATAACAAAAATGTTCAATTCCCACACCGAAGTCTGAATCTGACTCTTAGTTCAACTCCATGGTCAGATCCTCGATCATCCCATTTAACCATAATTCTCCACTCATGAGCACTAACACATATATGATCCAAATCACCCTCAAGTCACACCACCACTCTTTTCAATGTTAATATACCAAAGAGAGGTCTAGGAATTCAATCCACACAAGGTTCGTAGAACCTAAAAACCTAATCTCCCAGGTTATTTCACCATGAATTTCCATGAACACCACCACTTATCTAACTCAGGGGATCATCTTTATTATATTATGTTTCTGTAATCTTAGACTATTGTACATATTGATCTCTTTCTCTATTTAGTAGTAACTATGTGTTTTAATTTTTTTTATTATTGTGTAGGCACATTGTGATATACATGGATAAAAGCTGGATCACATTAATGAGGAACACACCTCAGTATGTTAAGGGATTGAATGAGTTTTTAGATTTTGAGATTTATAATCGATCCGTTGAAGGGAGAATAAAATATCTATGTCCTAAATGTAAATTTAGAACATGGTTGAAGAGAGATGAAGTTTATGAACATTTAATACTGAAGCAATTCCCTAGTCAATATTTGTGTTGAATTTGTCATGGAGAATCTAATGTTACAGAAAGATTGAGCATTGATGTTAATCCACAGAATGAAGTCCCACGTTCTTCAAAAATGAAAAATGAAATGTAAAACCTCATAAATGATGCATTCGGCACTGCAAGACACCACTATTAGCATCAAAACATATCAGAACAACCAGAAGAGGGTGATACAAATTGCAATGTGACAAGTGATGTTTTTGAGACTGAAACATAGGTAGATCAAGATTGTAACATATCATTGGATCCTCCTCTTTATTATGTGGAGCCAAATGTAAGAGAAAACTTCATTAGGGAAAATGTTTTTCATGATTTAGTTTACGATGGAAATCAAGAGTGCTATAGTGGGTGTTTGAAATATTCAAAGCTTTCATTTCTGCTGAAGTTGTACCATATCAAATGTCTTTGTGGAATTACAAATAAGGCAATGTCCATGATATTGGAATTGATTCGTGATGCATTTCCTGAAGAAAAAATCCCAAGATATTTTTATGATATGAAAAAAGTTGTTAACAAGCTTGGTCAGAATTATACAAAAATACATGCATGTCCCAATGATTGTATGCTTTATTGGGGAAAGGATTCAAGTAGACAGAATTTCAATAAATGTTCTTCTTCTAGATGGTAGGAAATGGGTGATGTTGGAAGTCTGAATGAACATAATTTCATGGAGAATAAGAAAAGGAACACAACTGCAAAGGTTTTGCGTTACTTTCCTTTGAAGCCTCGATTGCAAAGATTATTCATGTCATCAAAAACTGATGAATACATGAAGTGGCATTCTATAGATAATAACAATGATGGGTTAATGAGACATCCATGAGATTCCCAATCGTGGAATACATTTGATTCATTACATCTCAATTTTTTAGCTGATCCTAGGAATGTTCGATTGGGATTGGATGTCGATGGATTCACCCCATTTGGGACTTTGAGTACCAGTTACAACATTTGGCCAGTTGTTTTGATCCCTTATAATCTGCCTCAGTGGATGTGTATGTAACAAACATCTTTTATCCTTTAGATGATTATTCCTGGAAAACAAATGCCTAGAAATGATATTGATGAATACTTGTAGCCTTTGATTGACGAATTGTAGGAGTTATGGAGAAATGGTGTTGAGACATTTGATGTTTCTTCTAAAACAATGTTCAAAATGCATTTTGCTTTAATGTGGACCATTAGTGACTTCCCTGGGCTTGGGAATTTATCTAGTTGGAACACTTACATGGGTTTGGATTTTCCCATTTGTAACTTTTATTTTGAGCCCAAATGGCTACCTCACAATAGAAAATGGTGCTTCTTATGTCATCGAAGATTTCTCGATGCATCTCATAGATTTCGGCTGAACAGATCAAAATTTAATGGTTCCATTGATTGTAGACCACCTCCAAAGTTGTTAACTAGTTCTGAAATATTGACACAGCTTGAAAATGTTGAAACAGAATTTGGGAAGGTTCATCATTTGAATGCTAGCGGAAAACAGGTCTGAAGTGCATAGTCAAGCGAAATCGGAACGCAACAATGGAAGAAAAAAGTATATTCTTCAAACTTTCATATTGGGAATTTAATTTTTTGTGTCATAATCTTGATGTGATTCATATTGATAATAATATCTGTGAAAATTTGATTTTCACATTGCTTAATGAGCATGGAAAGTCGAAGGATCATCTTAATGCTCGTAAAGACTTACAAGCAATGAACATAAAATGCGATCTCTGGCCAGATAAGAATGAAAAGTATCCTCCGGCAATTTTTGCAATGAAAAATAGGGATAAAGATACATTCCTTTTAATTTTAAAGAATATTAAGGTATCTGATGGGAATTCAAGTAACATCTTGAGGTGTGTTGACTTGAAGAATCATAAGTTACATGAATTAAAAAGTCACGATTCACATATTTTGTTACAACAGTTACTACCATTGGCATTGCGTACATTATTACCTGAAAAAAATTACTACTATTGTACTCCAATTCTGTACATTTTTCAGACAACTATGTGAGAAATCTCTACATCCTTTTCAGCTTAACAACCTCCAGGAGAGGTTTGTATTGACCCTTTGTGCAATGGAGATGATCTTTCCTCCATCGTTTTGTACTGTAATGATGCATTTAACTATGCATTTGGTTGAGGAAACTAAATTAGGAGGCCTCGTTCATTATGGATGGATGTATCCAATTGAGAGGTATTTTATTTATATGTTTTTCAGTTAAGTAAACAATTTTTGGTACTTAATTAAATTCATAATTATGTTTATTTTATTTCACAGATATCTTTGGCATTTGAAATCATACGTGAGAAATCAAGCTCAACCAGAAGGCTCTATTACTGAAGGATATTTGGCTGAGTAGTGTCTTACCTTTTGTTCTCGATACTTGGATGATATTGAGACAAGATTTAATCGAGTTGGGCATGTTGAAGACACATTGACTCAATCTCAAATACATCATAAATCCAAAATATTTCCTTCTATTGGCCGATCAGTTGGGAGGACCTCAAATGTGATACTGACTGAATTAGAATTATTACAGGCACATAGATATGTGATACTGAATAGTGAAATTGTAGATCCATTTATTAAAGAGTTGAGGATACAAACAAAGAGAAGAATAAGAGTCCGAACATGAAATGAGAAAGATATAATGAAAGCTGTTAATAAAGATCTTATAGAATGGTTTGCACGACATGTAAGTTCATAAATATTGCAATAAGTACGAATATTCGTTTGATATATACATTTTGTAAATCTAATAAAGTGTATTTATTTTTTCAGATCATGAATACTGATACTCGAGCAGAGGTGTCAGAAGATTTGAAGTTTCTTGCTAGAGGTCCTCTAAAACAAGTTAGAAAGTTCTACGCTTATAATGTGAATGGCTTTAGATTTCGTACAGTCGATAGAGAAGTGGGTTTGAAAACAGAGAATAGTGGTATATTTACATTTTCTGAAGTGGAATACTATGGAAAGATGCATGATATTATTGAATTAAACTACCACATACATTTTTATGTTGTTTTATTCAAATGAAAATGGGTCAATATTATCAGAGGTGTTAAAAGAGATTCTTTGCAATTTACTTCTGTGAACTTCTCTCGCTTGATGGATGTTGGTGATCGTGAACTGCATGATCCATATATCTTAGCATCGCAAGAAAAAATGGAATATTATGTGAATGATGTTTTTGATGAATGGTGGAGTGTAGTTTCTCACGTAATACAAAGAGATTTGTATGATATGGGCGATGAAGTGGAAAATTTGACCTCTGAAATTGAATTTAATCAACAACAGGAAGCAGAATTATTTGTCCATCATGATATTGAAAATATTAGTCTAGAAAGGATGAATGAAGTGGATGAAGCAATGGAGCAGGAAACCGACATGATTGAAGGGGAAAATGATTGTATGTACAATTATTTATTTATTCAGTAACCACTTGTTTCATTTCTGCAGTCATTCATTATAACGTCCCGATTCCGGAAGCCACCCAGAGTTTCCCCGTACCCGGTTGGTCACATGGCCTCAAGCGCATTTCCCCAAACTCCAGAGGCTACCGACGAATAGTGAGGGCCTTGGGTGTGATAGTGGGGAAACTATGCCCTCATTGGCATAGTACACAACGGAAATAATAAACATGCAATAGCGGAATCAGTAAATAACCAACAATAATAAACAGCGGAAGACTAAATCAACAAACTGGAGTACATATGTATATATGGAATGATGCAAGATACAACTCTAGGAAAACAACCAAACAAGAAACAATGTTGAAAAACCACAGTACCAAAACAAGTACAAAAGAAAAGTAAATAGCTCCTCAGCATCGCAAGGCAAAGCTTGGTCCCATGATCTCCTACTCCAAGAAATCAAGTACCAGAAGTCGAAGGGTGCTTTAACATGTCTATACCTGCAACAACATATTCTGCTTGGGCACAAAAGCATGGCCCAAACAGGGTGTGAGATAAAATCCCAGTAGGCAACCACCCGAAGATCTGTGTCTAACAGTGAGTGAGTACATGGAAGGTAAAAGTTTAATAAGCCGTAAACAGCAACAGCAAAGCAGTAGGTAGTAAACAGTAAGTAGTAAAGCAGGATGATACACAACAGTAATCAATCCACAACCAACAACAGCAGTAAAGCAAACAGCTAACAAGGAGAAAACCCTCTGGGAAGTACTCGCAACCATCCCCCTCTGGTTCTATCCAAGAAGTACCACAACCCTCTGGGCAGTGCACTCAGCCTAACCCCAGGGTTTGGTCATAAAAATTTATGAGACTCTCTGGGAAAGCACACTCGGTCAATTCCCTTTATAGTCTAGGGTAGTCAGGGACTCTCTGAGGAATATCATGTGGTCTAAACCTCTTAGCACCAATGTCTAGAGACTGTCTGAGGAAGATATCTCGGTCAATTACTCCTATAGCCTCAGGTATACCATAGACTCTCTGAGGAATCTCACTCGATCAATTCCTCCCCTAGCCTAGGAAGGTTTTTAAAAGAAATCAAACAAGGTAAGACTCTCTGAGGAAGCTCACTCGGTCTACCCTCTTGTAGTCTATAATATCTGAAGGCACTCTAGTAAGCTCACTCAGTCTATCCCCTGCAGCCTATAATGTTTAATACTCACTGAGGAAGCTCACTCGGTCTACCCTCATATAGTCTATAACTTCAAAGACTCTCTAGGAAGTACAGTCGGTCTATCCCTTATAGTCTATAGCACCGGGTTCCGTCAGCCTCGTTCCAGTCAGTGTATAATAATTATATAAGGCCAAAGTACACCTACAGAGCTACTTGTCTAACCAAATTATACCTATAGAGCTACTCAGATAAAAGTCTAAAAGGCAACAAGCATGTAATGAAAAACACTCCAACCTATAATCACAAAGCATGGAAACAGGTGTAACGGCCAAAGGCCAACAAGACCCAAAGTTCATAAACAGAGCAAGGAATGGGAAAAACATCCAATCACAACAAAATATCCTCCAACATGATTAATTTACCTCTACACAAGCATACAAGAATGGAAGGAAAACAATGGGGGCAAAAAAGTAAACACGCAATACCCCGTTCACGGGTATTGGTGGAATTTGCACATAAAACTCAAAGAATTTGAATGGTAAGACACAAACCACCTACTTCGATCCTAGGAGATCGATATACTTGAACCACGATGACTGATTCTCCCATGAATGTCGTATATCTGAGAAAACATCCAAAAATCTCAAACCACGATATCTTGAGAAGGAGGAGGAATTGGAAAACAAGGCTCAAGCAGAAAGAATAACTCACCGCTGTGATTACAATGCAATCGGCCATGCTCGAATCGGAGGACAGACGGAGGAATGGTGGCTCATTGAAAATCCACGGATTCCCGGCACTCTCGGATGAAGAAGATAGAGAAGAAGACCTTTTCGTCGATTAGGCGCGACCCCAGTCCATTTAATGAAAAAAAGAAAGTACACAGCGTGTACTTTTAGAGTACACGGCGTGTACTAGATCTTTCCGTACTCCGCCAAAATCGGACTCCACGTCACCCCTACACACCATGTGTGTGGCCCGGACATGGACAGTACACGGCTTCGAGCAAGAAAAGAGTACACGGTGTGTACTCAAAAACTACATGGTGTGTACGTCAAAAATTTCCAGAAAATTTATTTTTCTAAAAAACTCCATAGAAAGGAAAGACATGCCTGAAAGGAAGATCCGAGTTCTTAAAAACTTCCCCCCTTAAAGAAATTTGTCCCCAAATTTCCCTAGCGAGGCATAGAAGAAGAAACCCCGAACAGCTCCGGGCACTGCGATCGTACATCAGCCTCTCTCTCCCTGGTCTCGTCCTGTACTCACCCATGCTGCCAAAGCACCTGTACTAGAGGAACAGACTGCCCACGGAGAACCTTCGTACTATGATCGACAATCCGAAAAGGATGATCCTCAAATGACGCATCCGCTTCGAGCTCAACCTCCTCGGGTTGGAAGACATGTGATGGGTCTGAAAATTAACGTCGGTGCTGAGAGATGTAGACGACGTCATACATAGCCTAGTACCTCTGAGGTAGCTGCAACCGATAGGAAACCGGCCCAACTCTCTCCAAAACCTCAAACGGCCTGATGTACCGCAGTAAAAGCTTCCCCTGTCTCTGAATCCTCTTGTGTCCCAACCTCGGTGCGACATGCAGGAAAACCTGATCCCCGACCTCAAAATCCCAAGGTCATATCCAATGATCATCATAAGACTTCCGTCGAGACTGTGTTGTATCCATTTTCTTCCATATCAGCTATAACTGCTCAGAGGTCTCTTGAACAAGATGAGGTCCCAGCAAAGCTGCCTCTCCTACCTCGAACCAGCATAAGGGTGATCGACATGGCCTACTGTATAGAGCCTCGTATGGTGCCATCTGAATGGTCTCCTGAAATCTGTTGTTGTAGACGAACTCCACAAGAGGTATATGCTTCTCCCAGGAACCGCCGAAGTCTAGAGTGCAAGCTCAGAGCATATCCTCAAGCACCTGGATCGTGCGCTCGGACTAGACATCTGTCTGAGGATGGTATGATGTACTCAAAATTACATGTGTACCCAAATCCTTCTGAAGTCCCTTCCAGAACCGAGAAGTAAAGAGTGCATCCCTATCTAAAACAATAGAGTGTGGAACTCCATGTATACGTATGATCTCCCAGATGTACAACCGTCCCAGATCATTAACACTGAAGGTCTCCTTGATCGGCAAGAAGTGTGCGACCTTCGTGAGTCTGTCGACAACAACCCAAACAACATCGTTCCCCCAAGGTGACCTTGTCAACCCGGTCACGAAGTCCATCACGACATCGTTCCACTTCTAATCGAGAATGGGTAACTTCTATAAAATCCCTGCTGGTCGCTGATGCTCTGTTTTCACCTGTTGACAAGTAGAAAATCTCATGACAAAACCAGCAACATCTTTCTTCATACCTAGCCACCAATACTGGCAGTGTAGATCATGATACATCTTGGTGACGCCAGGATGAACTTCACATTCTGAGAAATGAAAATCTCACATCATCTCCACATGTATGTTTGCTGGCACCCATACACATCCCCGGAAACTCAAGATCTCATCCTCGCTCACTGCACATCCTAGAAGAGGGTCCCCTTCTGACACACTCTCCCATAGGACTAAGGCCTCCGAATCTGATAGTTGCCTCATCCGCACCCAATCAAGAAGCGTAGAGGTAACAGCTATAGAAGATAGGACAGTCTATCCCTGCCTGTCGTGCACTTCTAAGTGCATCTCAGTTAATAGAGCCATAAGATTCCACTCACTTCTGGCCTCCTGAACTGCCTGAATCTAAGTTCTCCTACTCAAAGCATCAGCCACTTCATTGCCCTTTCCCGGCGTATAGGAAAACTCAAAGTCGAAGGACTGAAGATACTCAACCCACCTGTGCTGTCTCAGATTCAGATCATTCTAAGTAAAGATATACTTGAGACTCTTATAGTCGGTGAATACCACAAAGTGATCTCCCAAAAGGTAATGTCTCCAACAGCGTAAGGCATGGACAACTACTGCCAACTCCAGATTGTGTGTCAGGTAGTTCCTCTCGTGTGGCCTCAACTTCCGAGACCCGTAAGCAACGACCCCATCTCCTTGCATAAGCACAGCTCCCAGCCCAATACCTGAAGCATCATAGTAAATAGTGTAGCCCTTTCCCGAATCTGGCAAGACTAGTATCGGTGTTGACGTCAACCTCCCCTTCAGCTCTTGAAAGGCAGACTCACAAGGATCTGACCCTAAAAACTTTGCCCCCTTCTTGGTCAGACCTATCAACAGCACTGCTAGGCGCGAGAAGTCCTGTATGAAACTCATGTAGTATCCATCTAGCCCTAGAAAACTTTGCACCTCAAAGACGCTCTTCGGCTGCTCCCAGGAAACTACAGCTCTCACTTTCTCTGGGTCCACTGAAACTCCAGTCTCTGAGATGATGTGACCTAATAAGTGAATCTGATCCATCCAGAAGTGGCACTTCGAGAGTTTAGCATATATACGATGCTCTCTCAGTGTACTCAGAATGATCTTAATATGTGTGGCATGGCTGTGTCGAGTGTGAGAGTACACCAAGATATTGTCCACGAAGACCACGACGAAGGAGTCTAAATACAGATGGAACACTCGGTTCATCAGTTCCATGAAAACTGCAGGCACATTCGTGAGACCGAACAGCATGACTGTATACTCATATAGACCGTACATGCTCCTGAAGGCTGTCAGAGGTATATCTGATGGTCTAACGTGCAATTGATGATAACCGGACCTCAAGTAGATCTTCGAGAACTCCCAAGATCCTCGAAGCTGATCAAAGAGTTCATCAATCCTCAGCAAGGGATATCAGTTCTTGACCATCAACTGGTTCAGCTTCAAATAATCCACACAAAGCCGAAGGGTGCTGTCTGCCTTTTTCGCAAACAGGACAGGCGAACCCCAAGGAGAAGTACTGGTTCAGATGAAACTCTTTGCCTGCAACTCCTCCAAATGCTTCTTGAGCATCTGCAATTCAGGTGTAGCCATCCTATAAGGAGGAATGGACACCGGTGCCGCTCCTGGCATGAGCACAATCGAGAATTCTACCTCATGCTCCGGAGGCAAACCTGTAAATTTCTCTGGAAAGACATCCCTAAAACGATCCTCCACTGGGGGAAAGTCTAACTATGAAGTCCCTTGGTCATCCAGATAAAGACTGTCATTATCGGCTGTAAATTTCCCTATCCCATGATTCTCTAGTCCATCTCTACCCACCTGGACATCCCACTCGCCTCTATGAAGAAAATATCCACCCTCTGGTGATACGAAACTCACCCTGCGGAGATAGCAATCGATGACTGCCTGGAAGGGAACCAACCTGTCCATACTGAGAATGAAGTCATATCCCGACATCTCTAAGACATAGAGGTCCCGTAAGAAATGACACCCTGCAACCTCTAGAGGGCACTCTCTGAACTGACGTATGCTAGATTTCCTCGTTCCCAACATCATGTTAAGAGTCAACAAGTCGGCAGACAAAAAAATACAGATCCCAAGGATCTCCACAACGACAATAGAGATAAAGCTATGGTAAGAACCAGTATCGAAAAGATCTTAAGATAAAATTGAGGCTACTAAGATCGTACCTAGAACTGTAGAAGGCATGGGATCCTGTTCCTGATAGGTCTGCTCCATGGCGAAAGACGGGCCTGCTCCGCGGCCCTGCGCCCCTGGCTGACCGCTCTGAGATGATCAACTATGTTGTCGCTGATGACCTGGTGACTAACCACCATGGTCGTGACCTCCACCTCGGCCCGAACGGCTGGAAGAACTCCAGTTCCTAGACTGGTGGGAAACTGGTGAAGCATCTCCAGAACGCGGGGTCATAGAGGAACTCCTACCACTAGCTAAAGGTGAGAATATCTGACAAAAGCCCTGAATATGGCCCATCTTGCTATAAGATCGGCACTCCATCGGATCCCTCTGACACTGAGTCCTAGTATTCCCACACCTACCGCACTGGTAGAATACAACCTGGCTGCCATAAGACGTATCCCGTGAACCCCGATCTCATCGAGAAGACTCTCTACGACGCTTCCTACTATCCGTAGGAGGAACACCAGCTCTGGATATCGAACCACCCTAGATCACTGCTCCAGAATCCCTTAGATTGCGCTCAGTAATCAGCGCCTGGTTGATGATAGAGGATATATAAGTCAACTGAAAGATATTTACCTGGGAATGGATATCCTGTCTGAGACCGTCCTCGAACTTCCTAACAAGGAATAACTCATCACCTGCTGGGATCGGTGTGAAACGCTGCAGCTCAGTGAAGCGAGACGAGTACTTCATAATAGAAAGAGTACCCTGCTACAGGCTCATAAAATCCCAGGCTCGATCGGCCCTTAGGGTCTTCGGATAGAAGTAGTCATGGAAAGTGTGTCGTAATTCATCCCAAGACATACCCTGCTGATGCCCTGACTATGAGATCACCTCCCACCACCTCTTGGTGGTTTCCCGGAGCATATAAGTGGCCAGATTTACCCTCTTCTTTGGGGGTATCTCCAGATGCTCAAAGATAGTCAGGGTGGCCTTGAACCACGACTCTGCAGCCTAGGGTCCTCCATCCCCTGAGAAAGTAGGAGGATGATACTACTTAAAAACCCTTGTCAACCCAGCCATCGACAGGGTAGGAGGCGGCGCTCCCTGAAAATTACGCAACATCCTTAGGAAGTCCTCCCTGAACTGTGTATCGGTGCCTGCGACGGGTATAACTGCTGGTGCCAAGGCTGGCACAGTAGGAGGATCTATAGGGGGATCAACAGGAGGTCCCTAATCGGCCATATCTGGTGTCTGACCACCATCTGGCAACTGACGTACGACCGGAGGATGTCTTGGAGGCATAGCTCTGAAAGATCAAAAGCACAACTTAGATCAGAATTCACAAGGACTGAAAACACATGAGTAAAAAATGGGAACAGGGAGAAGAAACTATCAAGTTTTACAAAACACGACTACACAACGTGTACAAAAATTACACGGCGTGTCTTCTTTAGCCATTAACATGGGCGTGTACTCCTTCCACTACTGGTCATGTAACGCCCCAACCTACGCGGCGTGTTGTTCCCACACAAGGAGTGTACTTGAACTCTAAACCCCTGCCCGAGTCTCCTTACACGGCTAACCCACACGGTCCAAACTAACCCAAGACTACACGATGTGTTCCCTAGGGACACGGCGTGTTCCCTAGGGACACAGCGTGTACTAGACACGGTCTCAGCGGCCTGTGTTGTTAGTTACACGGTTTTCTACATGGCTACCCTTACACGGCGTGTTCCGAACAAACACGGCGTGTATAGGAGAAGATAACACCGACCCATGTTGTTCGTGACACGGCCGGGTACCTGGGACAAAACTACATGGTGTGTTCTTCACACACACAGCGTGTTCTACTCGAGCTTCCTCGGCCTGTGTTGTTAGTGACACGGCCGGGTACACAAATCCAAACTACACAGTGTGCACCTACCATACACGGTGTGTTCCTAAAGTTATTTCCACGACACTGTGTTTCTCTTCACACGGTCTGTAACACGGCCTAAAAACTACACGGCGTGTATCTAGAAAGTACATGCCGTGTATTCTCGTTTTTTGGGGCAGTAGCTCAGAAACTGCACAGAAGCCTAGAAACACTGAAAACAAGGCAAAGAGGTGCCAAATTCCGATCTGTGGGGGGCCATACTCCCCGCGAATCAAAGCTTGGAAACTCCTATAGTCATATACAAGAGAAAACAGGATCATGATCCACCAACTTTCGATTCAAGAGGGCCCATAACACCTCAAGACTCAAAATTTGGCGTTCATTTAAGCAAAGTACAACACAATCAATTTCTCTACCACAACAGTAGGGATTCTATCAAGCATCTATCACAACAGCATGCATAATCTACACAGAGTCTATCACAACAACATGGAATCTCTAATGCACCCTAGATGGCATGGCAAGAATGCATGGCATGTGATTTCTAACAAGTGCCTATATGATGTATGATATGGCATACCCTCATCTAATTGGGTTGCGACAGAAATTGAATCGTAATATCAAAACAATGACAACACGAAGCATGTGAATCACTCTAGGTGAAATCATATCAACCGTAAAATCTCAAATCTACAAAACTACAATAAACGAGGAAGTATGGATTTTCCCTATATAGGGGTTAGCTACTCCCGGACACAGCTTATTACCAAGTACCGAATCTGTATTATCCCTGGATAAAGTCTCCAAATAGTAAAGTAAGAGAAAAGAACTCCTCTGATAAAACTTTGTAACATCCCGGTTCCAGAAGCCACCCAGAGGCACCCCATACCTGGTTGGTCACATGGCCTCAATCGCATTTCCCCAAACACCAGAGGCTGCCGACTAGTAGTGAGGTCCTTGGGTGTGATAGTGGGGAAACTTTGCCTTCATTGGCAGAGTACACAGCGGATGTAATAAACATGCAATAGCGGAAGCAGTAAATAACCAACAATAATAAACAGCGGAAGACTAAATCAACAAACTGGAGTACATATGCATATATGGAATGATGCAAGATACAACTCTAGGAAAACAGCCAAACAAGTCACAATGCTGAAACACCACAGTACCAAAACAAGTACAAAATAAAAGTAAACAACTCCATAGCATCGCAAGCCAAAGCTTGGTCCCATGCTCTCCTACTCCAAGCAATCAAGTACCAAAAGTCGAAGGGCACTTGCCCTTGTCTATAACAGCAACAACATAGTCTACTTGGGCCCAAAAGCATGGCCCAAACAGGGTGTGAGATAAAATCCCAGTAGGCAACCACCCGAAGATTTGTGCCTAACAGTCAGTGAGTATATGGAAGGTAAAAGTTTAATAAGTAGTAAACAACAACAAAAAACCAGTAGGCAGTAAACAGTAAGCAGTAAAGCAGGATGATACACAATAGTAATCAATTCACAACCAACAACAGTAGTGAAGAAAATAGCTAACAAGCACGAAACCCTCTGGGAAGTACTCACAACCATCCCCCTCTGGTCCTATCCAAGAAGTACCACAACCCTCTGTGTAGTGAACTCAGCCTAACCCCTCTGTTTTGGTCATACGAATTTATGAGACTCTCGGGGAAATCACACTCAGTCAATTCACCTTATAGTCTAGGGTAGTCAGGGACTCTCTAAGGAAGATCATGCGGTCTAACCCTCTTAGAATCATGGTCTAGGGACTCTTTGAGGAAGCTATCTCGGTCAATTCCTCCTATAGCCTCAGGTATACCATAGAATCTCTCAGGAAGCTCACTCGGTCAATTCCTCCCCTAGCCTGGGAAGGTTCTTACAAGAAATCAAACAAGGTAATCCTCTATGAGGAAGCTCACTCGGTCTACCCTCTTATAGTCTATAATATCTGAAGGCACTCTGGGAAGCTCACTTGGTCTATCCCCTATGACCTATAATGTCTAAGACTCACTAAGGAAGCTCACTCAGTCTACCCTCCTGTAGTCTGTAACGTCAAAGACTCTCTAGGAAGTACACTCAGTCTATCCCTTATAGTCTATAGCACCAGGTTCCCTCAGCCCTGTGCCAGTCAGTGCATAATAATGCTATAAGGCCAAAGTACACCTATAAAGCTACTTGGCTAACCAAAGTATACCTATAGAGCTACTTGGATAACAGTCTACAAGGCAACAAGCATGTAATGCAAAACACTCCAACCTATAATCACAAAGCATTGTAACAGGTGCAACGGCCAAAGGCTAACAAGACCCAAAGGTCATAAATAGGAAAAATCATGGGAAAACATCCAATCACAACAAAATATCCTCCAACATGATTAATTTACCTCTACACAAGCATACAAGCAAGGTAGGAAAACAATGTGGGCAAAAAGGTAAACACGCAACACCCCGTTCATGGGTATTGGTGTAATTTGCACATAAAACTCAAGGACTTTGAACGATAAGGCACAAAACACCTACCTTGATCCTAGGAGATTTATATACTTGAACCACGATGAATGATTCTCTCTTGAACGTCGTAGATCTGAGAAAACATCCAAAATTCTCAAACCGCAATATCTTGAGAAGGAGGAGGAATTGGAAAACAAGGCTCAAGTAAAAGAAAGAACCTGCCGCTGCGATTCCAACGCAATCAATCGTGCTCTAATTGGAGGATAGACGGAGGAACGGTGGCTCATTGAAAATCCACAGATTCTCAGTGCTCTCGGAAGAAGAAGCTGGAGAAGAAGACCTTTTCATCGATTAGGCACGACCCCGGTCTGTTTAATGAAAAAAAAGTACATGGCTTGTACTTTTAGAGTACACGGTGTGTACTAGGTCTTTCTATACTCCGCCAAAATAGGCCTCCACGTCACCCCTACACACCGTGTGTGTGGCCTGGACACGGCCAGTACACGGCTTCTAGCGGGAAAAGAGTACACGGTGTGTACTCAGAAAGTACACGGTGTGTACTTCAAAAATTTCCGGAAACTTTATTTTTCTCAAAAACTCCATAAAAAGGAACGACATACCTGAAATGAAGATCCAGGTTCTTGCATTAATTATCATTGTTATATATATTTTTTCTATTAGTATTGGGCATCTATTATCATTTATAATTTTTTTTTTGCATTTTTTTTTGAAATATATATTCTGAACTTAATTTTATTTCATTAAATTACTGGAATTCCAACTAGTAAGCGGTACACTATTTCATCTAGTTCCATGGAAGATGAAGATCCATATGGCTCCCTCCCCATGACATCTGAGGCACCTACTGCCAAAACCCCTGAAACATCTCCCCCTACACCATCTCTCACACCATCTTTGGATGTCCCATTAGAGGTTGAGTCATCGACTCCCCCTTCAGGAGCCTCAGCCGTGGGGCAGCGACACGCCCCTTCTAGTTCATCACGGGCATACTGGAGTGTCACTGTCATAGGTACAAATTTTAATTAAATAAATTTATTTCATTTTGTTTATACAAATTGTTTGCTCATTGAAGATGACAAAAATGCAACTGTGGAGAAAAAAATAAAAAGTGCAGATGTTTGGAATATGACTGGTGAAAAGATAGTTGTGCCATTTGATTCTTATGGGGTCCTGACGGATGACGTCGCGGGGTTACTTGGCCAGATTCTACGCCAGCTGGCAGCGGATCCCATTTCCCTTCCTATTTCATATAATGATTGGAGACATATGCCTCCAAGCTGGAAAAATGAAGTTTTTGATTCACAAATAAAGGTAAATTTATTACATTATGGTTTAATTGAATTTCATGTTACTAGTGGGTTCAACATGAATTTTTGTATGCAGATGTTCATCCAATTTACCGTTGCTGATGTGATAGCACGGAAGTGGACGTTGAAAAATCTAGGTAATAAATGGAAATATTTAAAATGGAGATTGTGGTGTGATTTCAACGATACCTTGTTGACTTTGCAACAAATGTATGAGAAGCTACCCAGTGGGGTACCGAAATAACAATGGAAAGTTTTTGTTGACAGACATCGTGATGAGAAGCGGATGGTATTCAAATATATATTATTATATTATCCTCATTTTACATTTATACATGTATATGAATAGGACATGATATTGAATACATTACTATTAAATTGCATTTTATTTATTTCAGGATCTCTCAAGACAGAATGCATCAAACCGGGCTAAGCAAGTCATCCCTCACACCACGGGCTCAAAAAGCTTTTCAAGAAGCCAAATGACATTGGTAATCATTTAATTAGTTTAAATATTTATAAGATAGTATTATCTGTTTAATATATTGAATTTTTTATTTATCTTTGCTTAATGCAATCACAGATTTTAGGGCACGAAGCATCCCGAACTGAACTACGGTTGGATGTTCACAAGAAATCATATGGAAGTTTTGTTAACAAGCCTGCTAAAGAAGTTGGGGTATGAAGTCAATTTTTTATTATAATAACTTATTATTAGTTTTTACTATGTTAATATATATTGATATTTGATTTATAAGTAAAAATTAAAGAACTATGGGATGCCAATCCTGCGCAGTCCTACTCAGTCTCCCAGGATGACCCGATTGCTAAAGTCCTTGGGAAGGAGCATCCTGGTAGAGTGCACAGGATGGGTTTGGGACCCATACCATCTGAGGTTTTTAGCAGGCCACCAGGGATGGCAGTTGCATCTACTCCTGTCTTTAGTCAGCACATACCCGGAGATGCTCAGAAAGAGATTGTTTCTCTACGAAACATAGTTCACCAGCAGGGGGATCTGATATCTTCTTTGCAAAAAGAGTTGATTGAAATACATCAACATATGAGAAGATATGCCCCTAGTGGTAGCACATAGACTATTAGTATGCAGTTAAATCACAAAAAATCAAAATCATTTAGTTTTCTAACTTTCATTGGTTTTAAGTTTTAATATAAATATACAGCCGTATTTAATTTTCAATATAATGTTCTTACAGGTGACAACAGAAAGTGGTGATGAAGGTGGCGAGGGTGACGATGCATCATCAGACCTGGAGTAGTTGTATTGTTCATGTGTTGAACAAATATGGGAACAATTAGTTTGTATATGTAACATTTGTGGCACATAGTTTCCACCAAACATTTTCTTGTCCTAAAATTTCCTTGATTTCTCATGTTTCCTTTTATGCGTTTTATTGATTTCTGATGTTTCTTTTTATGTCTTGATTTCTCAAGTGTGGTATACATCATTCCATTTAGGCCTGTGTTTGAATTGGTAGTCGAGACTTTGGATGACTAGGAGTTAAACCCATTGTTTATGTGTTGAACAAATTGGGTCATTTCATAGTGATCAAGGGGATAGTGTTGTGGACACATTGGTGAGGCCCTTGTAATTTGTCTTACTGGGAGACCCTTGTGAGTCGTAATTGACCGCCACTAAACGACGTTTCTCTTGTAGTGAATCATGTCTTTGTTCTAGGGAACCAAACATTGCGACACATTGGGATTAAAAACACCTAATAAACTTATATAGATCTTCCATTATATCTAATATCAATAAGATGTAGGTTCCAAATATGGGTGGTATAGTATTTGAATCCACACACTCAAGATATTAATTCCAATAAGGTTGTACTCATTCACATTAAAACTCAATGGAATACATATGAGAAGTGAAGGAATCCACTGACTCCTAAGATACTACATCCTAAAATACCATTGGGATAATTTCTTTATATTGATTGAGATATATAACCCATGAAGGTAACTATAGATAAAACATTAATGTTGTGGTAATTTGCATCAATTTATTTGATCCTAATCAAGTTTGAAATATCAGATAGACCTTTATTGATTGATTAATCTACTATTATTATATAATATTAGATAAGTGAGGTATGATAACATCAACCAAATCACCATACATAATGGTTGTTTTCCCTATAGAAATTTAATATTGAAATTCACATGTTATACTATTTTGATTTTGAACTAAGTAATATTCTCTTATGTTGAGATGGTTTTACTATTTTTTAGTGGTGAGAGGGTAGTGGATTCATCCACACCTATTTCATACTCAATAGAATCATGTTTCCCAACATCAATTGGGTTAACATTAAAGAAATATACTAATGTGTTACCACCAATAGGAAACACATATTTACATTGTAAGAGGGATATCATTAATTTGGATGTGATCCCATAGGATGAATGATACTGAAGATGACCATGAGGAAAAAATGATAAAAAATTCCCCCACCCATGTGGGTTATGTTTTCCATTGTAAATTTATAGTCACAAAGGCCACTTAGGATAGATTCTGATGCTTTTAGATATTAGAGCATTGTAACCATCCCTAGTATATTATTTAGATATTCTAATGGGACTCAAGGGTTTTTAAACTAGTAGGGGAAAAAATATAATCATGAGTGTCAGTGGTTGGATATCCCCAGTGGGATCAAATTTTAGATGATTGAGTATAGACATTAGGGGAAAACACCCTATATATCTTCTTGAGTACTCAAGGTCACAAGTTAATAAAAATAACTATAGTGAACATGATACTCATAATGAAGTTCTAAGGTGATTTTTACTTTATGGTGGATATATTTATCCAAATCAATATGATAATAGAATAACGTGTTCCCATGATCTATTGAAAGGATACAAAAAGGTTGGATGTGAAATTATGGACCAATGGTTTTTCCATAGAATATTTTTAGTTGGACAACCTGTGGGGCATTATTCCCTATAGATTACCATGGGTGTCATATAATGTCAGGATAGATCCATTTAGATGGTATTCCTGAAATAAGGTGTGAACCATCATGCACTCATTTTATAAGGGTAGGAGACAATGTATGTCAGGGTATGGGGAACATATATTCATAGAAATTGAGTCCTATGTATGACATAACAATTGTTTTTATGCCTCACCATTGTGTTCCTTATGGGTACTATCATCTTGTTTTTGGTCTTGAACATAATTGGTGCATTTGGTGATTCAATTTTAATTGAAGGATGTGATGAAGGTATTGAAAAGAAAACACAATGAAGAAACCCATCAATACATCTTCAAATGTAAGAGTTCATAGTTTATCAATCCAATTCCATATTAATGGATTCACATTAGTTTATCTATTTTTTGATGAGAACATCCAATGGGATTCCATGTATATGAATATTTGGTATGGATGTCCTTTTAGAACTAAATTATAATGAAAGGTGTTCACTAGTGATTCATACTATAGATTATTCAAAATAGGTATTGGTAAAAGGTGTCAGATTTTGGGATCATCAAATATTCTTTGGGTGGAATCATTTGAATTATTGGATTCCCTTATAGATTTATGATTTTTTAATGAATAATATCAAAATACTAGTGTTTAACAAGTTACCCCTATTCATATGATCTCTCTGAATCTGTGTAGATATGAAAATATATGATTTTTAGGTTAATCATACATATAATAAATGTTTATGATTCATTTGTTTAAGGCCACATAGTTAGGAAATTATTCATTTTTTACTATACAAAGAGGTCGTAGGTGTTTCTTGTTGTATGTTGGTATGTACAATATGGTTCATTCTTATATATCATGTCAATGTTTACTTATTTTTTTCAATTTATTCTATACTGATTTCCTAGGTTTATGTTTCTTGTTTTCTGTTAGTATGTACAATATGGTATTGCTGGTTTGATTTGTCTTTCAGGGCAGTGGTGCAGCAGAAGCAATTTTTTTTCTGATCAGCTTTTAGAGGAAGTTTAAACCACTGTGAAATGTATATTGGCAGTGGTTTAAACTGCCGGTAAACAGTGAAAACTGCCACTAAATGTAAAAAAATTACATTTCGCGGTGGTTTTAACCACTTCTAAATAGTCACATTGTAGGTGTCCATTCCGCGGCAGTTCTCATGACTTCAGTACCGGTTTTACAGCCACTAGATTTGAGTTTATTTGTGGAGGTTATAACCGCTGTGAGAACTGCCGCGAATAAACTGATGTCAAGGGCTCGTAAAAACCGCCGCTAAACTCAGTAAAACCGCCGTGAAATGAGGCAGCTACGACGCTTTCCTTAAACCACCATGAAATAGAAATAACCACCGCGAATAGATTGGTGATGTCGTATTAGGCGGCGGTTTACATAAACCACCGCCAAACCATATACGGCGGTTTAAACCACCGCAAAACACAAAAATAACCACCGTGAATAGATTGGCGATGTCGTATTAGGCGGCGGTTTACATAAACCACCGCCAAACCATATACGGCGGTTTAAACCACTACAAAACACAAAAATAACCACTGCTAAATGGTGATTCTCTTGTAGTGATAGAATTACATAACAATGTTTAAATGTCGGTGGTTGGATACAGAGAGAGGCTTGTGTGTTCATCCGACTCATGGAATCGTTGATATTAAATATAAAATTATCCTTGTTGTAAATGGATCATTTTTACTGGCTCAACAGGCACATCAAATTTATTATGCAAAGTATTGTGCTACTTCAAGAGACTTGAGAGATTGGTTCCGCATAATAAAAATGAAATCTCAGGAAAATCAGTTTAGTCAAACTGAATGTGGTTCCGCTGAAGTGAAAGGAATTGAAAATTTTCAAGAGACTGCTCAAAATCCATCTGATTCACAAAGAGACGTGAATATCGATGATGACACCCCACAATTAAGGATCAATGGTGATGAAGATATTAATGATGTTATAAATGAATTTGAAATGACAAGAGATGCTAAAACTGAAACTCATATGGATATTGATGATGCTGAGGAGGAAGATGAAGACATTGACATTGACAGCTATGGAGAAGAGGATGAAGATGAACATTGACACAGTTAAATGCTGGTTATAATCATAACTAATATATATCTATATTAAATAGTTATTTTCAAATATCTGCTAATAACAATCATTTTGTGTTTCAGATGGACTCTAATATATTACGTGAGTTGCAAGAGGCTGACCTACCATTGGATGAGGGAGATTTTGTATCATCTGACCCTCAGCCTATTGGCGGTTCAGGGGGTATGCGGAGGGGGCACGATCTTGCACGAATGATGATTCCTGACCCTATCTTCGAGTGACGTCTACATCTTTGTTTCGATCCACACACACTGAGGTATGGTAACATGTATATTTTAGTTATCTATCTTTAATTTATTTATATATATACTAATTGTTTGATTATTTATTAATTTTTTCCAGTTTTGCGCATATATCTATTGGACAGGGGAGCACTATCTTGCGCAATTATTTTCTCAGCCATGGATCACATGGGAACAGATTCTCGTTGATGTGCGACGCGACATGTTCCATTATTGGCGGGTACATAAATAAATAATATTTATTTTGAAATTTATTTTATTAATAACTTGATATTATAAATTATTTGTAAGTTTTATGGTATCCTATCGATGATAGCATGTGCGATGCTATCCACGTTGCATGACGGGTTTCTATGCGTGACCGTTTCCATCATTTTTTCACAATTTGAGAAGGACATCCATTAAGAAAGTAGGAGTGACAGAATTTGATGAGTCATATAGAGCTCACTGACCAGAGTACATTTCATCTCAAATTTCAGATAAATTATGTTTACACTGGTTGGGTGGTGGATTTCAGAGGAAATCTTCAGTGGGATGGCAGAACCGGGGGATACAGGAGGTGATCCATCGAGCTGGTATCCGTACATTCAGTTCGCATATAGAGCATCTTGTAAGTATATTTTTTTAAATATTTTAAATAACTTTAAATATAAATAGTTTATTTTATATTTTTGCAAGAAGTCGAGCATCCCAATATTACAAAGTTCGACATTTATCAGAGGATGTACAGTGATCCAGCCACTAGAGAGATTAGAGGTGATCGCCAGCGTCAGATTGTGGTTAGTATTATTTTTTCAGTTTGACAATTAAATTCATATAATATTTTCACAATTTTAATTTTAAATTGGAATTGAAGGAGTCATATGAGGCTATGACCTCTCAGACACAGGCTGAGTGTCAGGACGAGACGACAAAGTAGACTGGTGCTCACCATTTCAATGAGGCGGCATGGATGCAGGCGACTCAGTATGGCTTTGAGAAGGGCTGAATAGTTGGTATCAAATCTCATTTGACTCCTGGAACTTATTATAGTACTGCTGCAATGTCAGCGTCTAGCTCAAGAGGATATCGTGGAGAGACATCATCTTCTGGCTCATAGTATCAGGAGCAGTTGCGAACTCAGGTTGAGCTTATAGAGACTTTGCAGAAGCAGTATCAAGAGATGAGTCGGGGGCAGCAACAGTAGAGGCAACATCACGAGGAGCAGATGCGTCGATGGCAGCAGCAGCAGTAGTAACATGAGGAGGAGATGCATCGATGGTAGAAGCAACATCATGAGCAGATGGAGTACATGTGTCGTCTGACTCGTAGTTTAGGGATGGAGTTTCCTCCACCTTCTCCTTCAGCTCCTCCACCTCCTCCAGAAGACGACATCCCCAGTGATTTTTTTATGTTGAAAACATTTGAATTTAACATTGTAATATGAATTATTTACATTTTCTGTCTTTTATATCGGTGAAAATATTACATAATTTAATTTTTTATATTTTTTATTTTTTTATATTTTTTTGTGAATATTGAGAATTTTATTATTTTTTATTTTTTTATTATTTTAATAATATTAATATTATTTTACTAAATATATTTTATTAGTATTATATTTTTTTATTTGTTTATTTACTAATAATAATAATAATAATATTTTATGATTTTTTTATTTTTTTGTAAATATTGAGAATTTTAATATTTTTTATTTTTTTAATAATAGTAATATTATTTTTTCATTAATCATAATTTTATTAAATTTATTTTTTAAAATTAATTTATTATTTGCGACTGCACCTTTTGCGACGGGAACCCGTCGCAAATAGTCTAAATAAATATTTTTAAAAAACAAATTTGCAACGGGACTACATACCCGTCGCAAATAACTTGTTGTGACGGGTCTGTCATAGAACGTTATATATATATATATATATTTGTTTTTGCGATGTGACAGCAGGCCCATCTCAAAAACTATTTGCGACGGGCCCATCGCAAAAAAGTTTATGTATATATAATGCATATAATTATAGACATATTTGCGACATTGATGTTTCCCGTCGCAAATACCAATATTTGCGATGGGCTCATCACAAATAATGTTATTTACGACATCATTTTCTGCA
This sequence comes from Viscum album, assembly GCA_963277665.1. Lineage (NCBI taxonomy): Eukaryota > Viridiplantae > Streptophyta > Magnoliopsida > Santalales > Viscaceae > Viscum > Viscum album. Next base: position 451,521,950 of record OY728137.1, on the reverse strand, counting down.
ACGGGCAATTTGCGATGGGGCCCTATTTCTAAAGCTTATTTGCGACGGGATCCCGTCGCAAATACCAAGAATTCCAGTAGTTGTAATTACTTGATTTGTGTACTTTCAGCCATGTTGTGTGATTCTAGTGGTGATAATGGGCTTGGTCTATGTGGAGGTTGATAATATGGTGTGAATGTTTATGTGAAAAGGTGGTTGCTTGTGGATGGTAAAATAGTGTGGTGATGTGTTTGCATGGTATTCTTGGTGAATGTTTATTTAGGGTTGGTCTATTTGGTTGATGGTAGTGTTCAGTTGTAATGATAACCTTGAGAGGTATCCGGTGGAATGTTTCATGGACGGTTTACCCAATTTCCTTTTCAAGTTTGTTTTGGTTCTCATGGATGAGAATAGTTTGAGAGGTATCTTATGTAAGGTTTTAGACCTTCTAACCTGTTAATTTGTGATAATTCTGGTGATAGAAGTGTTTGGGGAGTATTGATGAGTGTAGATGGAATGTGGGGATATAGAACTAAGATCTTATATTATTGTAGTTTGGTGATGTGGAGACTTAGATGCGCCATGGAAGAGAGGTATTTGTGGCATAGAGAGGTCATCTATGGTGTAGAGGCTTGGGAGGAGGTTTTTGGTGATATTTTCATTTTCAGTATAGCTATGGTTTGGGTACCCTGGCTATAGAGTGGAGTCCCAAGGATAATTTTTTGTTGGTTCTGTATATTTTGGGGTAGTTGTGTCATGGATAAGGTATGTGGAATACACTCTTCCTAGGGAAAGGGTTTTATAGCATGGAACTTCCCACTACACCATAATCCCTTCTCCTGTCTTTTTTTATCTATGGTGTTGAGATAGCCATGTTTTTCATATGGATATTTTACCAGCTTGGATGTGTCATGGTCCCTCCCCTTTGCATTGTAGTCTTCTATTTTTCATTAATTCTATAGTATGGTGAAGGGGATTGCATCGTTTTATTATATTTTTATACTACCTATAAATTCAAAAAACCCCTAGGATCCAATTTATATTTATATTTTTTCTTTGTTTCTTGGATAACTGAAGTGTTTTCTTTGGAGTTATTTCAATCCCCTTTTAGTCGCATTCAACATCAACATTTGGAGAATGATCTGTTGTAGTTTTATAAAAGTTTGTTTCTTTCCTCCTCCTAATTTTATTTCTTTTCTACATCTTGGAAGGTCTTATGTCAGGGAATTATTGGTTTTGGTGTTTTATTAGTAGGGTAATGAAATGGTTTGATTTTTCTTAGCTGGTAATGGTGTTCTTCATAAATTCATTTCCTGGAAATTGTCTTCCTCTTGTTCCAGCCTTCAGTAGTGGTTCAAAAAACCTTGTTTTTTTGTAGTGGTTCATTTGATTCTCATCTAGTTGTATCATGCATTAGGGGGTTTTCAATTTTTATATTTTTAGAAGATATTATTAATGGGCCTAATGAATATAACAAATCGTTTTAATTTAAATTGAAGGAGAAGGGTATTGAAATTGAATGTTATAATGTTGTTGGTATTTTTTATTGAATCTATTCATGATTGATGTACCACTAAAATTCATGGATGTTGGGAGACTTTTTGTGATGAAAATTTTATTTTTTTTTATGGGCCCCCTATTTTTTTATTATTTTATACCATCTTCATTTATTGGATAATTACTTATATCCATCAAAAGAATCATTTTCACATGGAAATTATAATTTTTTTTGATAATTCCCTTGAAATAAATACGTGAAAGTGATAAAAATACCCTTTAAAAATTTGAAAAATGATATATTAATGATGTGAAAAGTGTTGTGATGTGTGGTTGTGATGTGCAGGGCAGTTGTGATGTTGAAAGATTTGTGATGTGTAGTTGTGATATGGAGGAGGATGTGATGAGATGTGTTACATAGTGATTTTGATTTGTAAAGATGTTATAATGTGTAAAGTGTTTGTGTTTATTAAATGATGGAAATGTGGGGGTTTTTTCATTAAAATATAGGTTATTTTGGTGTTGTGTGGTGTTGCGGTAGTTTTTTAGTAGTGATGAAATAAATGGTTAACAATAAAATGTGAAATGTCTTGGGATTGTTTGACTGATGGGCTAAAATTATTAATGAACACTTGTTTTGAAATGGGAAGTGTGGTTTAAATGGTTGTTTATAAATATGAAATGAATGGGTTGGAATAATGAAATGGTCAGTAAATAGAAAATATGATAAATGGATTAACTTAGAAAGAAATGTGGTGTGTGACTTACTTGTGGGTGTTATTCATTTAGTGGTGGAAGCGAAAGTGATGAAGGTTGTGAGGCTTGGTAGTTATTTTTTGAGTTGGGATAGAATTATTATTGTTAAACCATCGGTAGGACTTGTGCTTGGACACACACACACACAGATATATATATATATATATATATATATATATAACTTTTATATTCTTTGTGATTTATATATGCACCCCACTCATGTTGAGCACCATGTGCTGACAACCAAATGTTTTGGGGGTATTTTTTCCAACATCCTAAGGGTGAGGATGAATGATTTGCTACCCGATATTCCCCACTCTTTCTTCAAGGAGACACTAACATACATGAGTTGTTATTGAAATAAATAATAAGTGCACTATGGTGATGTTTGATGAGATGGAATATGGTGGGGGTCATGTATATTAGGATTTGGTCATGAGGTTGATGTTATTCTTATTCATGATACACAAGTATTTTAGTTAGGAATGTGATGTGATGAACCATGTGTCTTTGGGTGATATGTGAGGTGATGTGATGGCCCATGTGTCTTTAGGAAAGATAATATGTGATGTGATGGCCTAGGTGTCTTTGGGTGTGATAAGATGTGATGTGATGACCTAGGCATCAACAAGTGATGTGTTGTGATGTGATGTGATGTGATGTGATGTTATGTGATGTGATGTGATGGGATGTTATGGACCAAGTGTGTTCGGGTAGGGTTACTGTACAAAAGAGATGGAAGGGATAGGAAATATGATGTTGGGGTGTGAGAGAGGTAAATCAGTGGGAAAGTGGTGTGGAATACCCTATTATCATTATGATTCTTATTATGTTATTATTCTCATATGTTTTATTTAGTGATAGTTATTTGGTGAGGATGGGACTGGTTAGTTAACATATTCAGGTGTTGTTGGTTCTGTTGTTTTCTCACTAGTGCATTAGTATGCTTCCTTCACATGTACTTGAGAGACACTGGGTATTATTCTACTGAGTATACTTGTATGATCACCCTATGTATATACAAACTTTTTTTTAAGTTTATAGAAGTATTTAATGGACCATTTTGGAGATTACTAGATTGTACCTTTGGATATATTTTTGATTCACTGCTATAAGAATTTTATTTTGGGTATTTATTTAGAGATTACTTTTATTTTTTATACATTATTCATGTATTGTGTGATGGTTTTGGTTACTTTATTTTATATTATTTCATGGAGTTTATGGATACTTGATATACAATCTCATAATCATATATTTTTATAGAGGTTAATGCCTCCCATATGTGAGAATTTTATACCATCAGTGCTAGTCACTAACTCGGGGCCTTTTAGAGGTAGGAATCAAGGGCCATTATCCTTTTTCCTTCATTATCAACCAAGGAGGGATACCTCTGGAGGAGGGGGCAGTGGAAATAATAATAATAATAATTATTATTATTATTATTATTATTATTATTATTATTATTATTATTATTATTATTATTATTATAATGGATCTAAAAACCTAGGGTATTGCAATCCCTATATTTAAGAGCTGAGATATTGGAATCAAATTTAGCAGGATGGATTCACATCATTTTTTACCACATTAGAATATTCCAGAGTTTCTCTAAACCCTCTTATAGTACTCACAATCAAATTTAACATAGTGTGGAATTTATCAATATTTTCATCCTCATGTGTTCTGACATCTTCAAACTATTTCTTACTAATATGTAGCATTGCATCTTTCACCATTTTATTTTTTGTATAGACATTTTAAACATTATTCCAAATAGAATTGACCTTTATGAATCCCATGAAATTTTTCATCTCTATTTTTAATAGCATATATAAATTGTAATTCTAGGATTTCCCATCATTTTCAATGTTTCTTCTATATTTAAGAGACCACATTAATTTTTTATCTATCAAATAGAATCCATATTGAATAGAATCAAAAACATCAATCCAAGATAAATAACGTTGGATTCCATTTTCTCATTCCAAGAGTAAAACCATTTTCTATAAAATATTGGGATGTATTTACTATTAACAATATTTGGATAATTCATATTTGGTAATTAAGAGAAAGTGAGTGATCCTATCCTCTGATAATAATTATTGGACCACATGAAGGGATAAAAACACTGGTAGTGGGAAAATAAGTGTGTACACCAAATTCAAATCCCTTCCTCTCTTAGGCTTCTTCAACTCCTGTCTATAAATATACTAACTGATGTTGTAGAGAAAGACCCAATATATTTGTTGACGATGTTTTTATCTTTAAGGATGACTATGTCCCCAATGTTTTATGGTTATTATCTCATGCAAACATTCCCTTTATTATTATCAAAAGGAACTTGATCAAAGGTATGACTATCAACTCATACAATAACTAGCTTCAAACAATTAAAATCTCGCATCAGAAAAAAAAACACCTTCATTAAAGAATGAACATTATTAAGATTATGATCCTTAACATATACTTTATATGATTATATTCTTCCTCTACCTTCAAATAAATCACCCCTATCTATTCTCATATATTCTACTTTTATATAACAACATATCAATTTCACCCTTTTTTGGAATCCCTATCAATCCTTTTACATCATCACGTAACTTTCTATCTATACTCACTGGTTGTTTCATGAATGATATTTTAATATCTATTTTATAAATATCCTTGAATCTCAATTGTATTTAATGAATCGTTTAAAACACATAAACCATGATTCAATGTATCAATCATATTCTTCCTAAAATTTTGACTAAAAACTCAACTTGATTATTTCTTGTGATATTTAAAATACCACATGATTATTCTTAAATAAAATATTCCATAAAATAAACTATTTTTGTTCACATATCATTTTCAAATTAACATGGCTTCATGTAAATTGTGACATAGAACTTCATTATGTGGCATAGAAATATACCTTTTACATATTCATATGCATTGTGATGTGGCCTATAATTCTGTGGTGAGAATATCTCATCTTGTCAATATTATCTTCTTTTTTAGATAGTTTAATCTTTATATTATCTTAAATCATGATCATGTATTTGATCATGGTGTTTGGTCCACAAAGAGTATCTTAAAAGAATCACTTCATTTTAATTTTATTTTTTTAGAATATGTATGAATTTATCTCTATTTATTTTACTCTATAGATATCTTGATTTTAGATTCTAATAATTTTAGGAATTAAATCATCATATGGGCTCAGTGTAACTAAATTATCTTATGTAGCTCAATAACTTTAGTGCATAAGATAAATTTTCATATAGGCCCCTTAAATATCTTATGTTCATAAGAAAAATCCCTTAACTAAACTAGGAAAATTAAAAATTCTACTTTTTTAGTTGAATGACCTTACATAGCTCTCCATAAGGTATTTTCTTTCCTCAATTTTCCTTCAAGATTTGGCCACATAGAATAATTATCTTATGGACATTCAAACTATCTTACATGTATAACTTAATTTATTTATACAGTCTTAATTCTCTTATAGAAAAAATTAATTTACCTAAATGAGTCTCCATTTAGGATATCTTTCAATATTTATAACCAATAACTCTCAAATTTGTACATAGTAGTTGTGAAGTACATTATGACTGAAAATTCTATTTTGATTGGATTTTAAAAATCTCCTTTAAGGATGAGCTGTAACCCAGACCCAGGCATACATGAGATAATTGATTCAAAATTCAAAATTAAAAAAACAAAAATCAATCATCACGGCCGCCTCTATCATAAACCATCTTCCCAACACCATCATCACAAATCATGAGCCTTCATCACGTATCATCGGGTCAGATCTTGGGACACAAGATGCCTCGAAAATTCCACTATAATGACTACTGGTGGGAACACACCGAACCTTGTCCCACTGCCGATTCAAACCACCATAACACCTTCAAAAAAGTTGAACTGCTTCATCTCGTCACTGAAATCACAATGTCATCACCACCATAGAAATTCCATAAATAGACTTCACAGAACATCTGAAACACGAACTAGATAAACCATAATAGACCACCTATCACCGTCATAACCCAATGACATTGACCGAACACCACTTTCATAGACCATCCTCATCAAAACACAAAAATATTGATGTAGCACCATTTTGAATAGCTGAAGTCCACTGCCATAACATAACTAGAACAAAAACTGTACCATAGACATAGATTGAAATCATCACTGTAAAAACCTCATATATATCCAAATCATTATGCGCAATAAGCATCTTCAGCCAGAAAATCCCACCTCCCAAGACCATTAAGGAACCACTTCTCCATTTCTGACTCAGAGAGGGGAATAGGGTATTGGGGTTGGGGTAGGGAAAAAATCAGTCAATGCCTCCATGATCTCCAGGACTGAAACCTGAATCCAAATCTAAGAAGAGGCCAAAACATGAGCTCTTGAAAACTCTCATCCACCAAACCGCATATCCCAAAACCACATAGTATCCATAACTCTATATCTAACCTAGAGAGATGCGATGGAATGAGAGGTCAAAGAGGGGAAGAAGCATCCTTGGGCTTTAGCACCCACCTTCATCCTTGAGAGAAAAATACTAAAAAGTCACACCACCTGAAATAATAGATCGACGCCACAAATGGAGGAAAGTAAGAGAGTAAGGTAAGGAGAGATAATTCCAGACCGACACGCCACTAGATTCGAAGAGGAGGGTTTTGGGAGGAAACCCTAGGCTGGGAGCAAGGGAGGGGGAGAGTCGGGGTAGAAGGGCACCATAGCATAATACATTCATTAAAAACATTTATAGATAGTTCTTCCTTAATACTAAAACTTTTCATATCTCTATAAAGGTTAAAAAAATGATCATCTCACTAAAATAGGTATTTAACACAAATATAACATCATCACCAAAGGTTCAACAGCTATATTAGAATAGATCAAAGATATGGAAGAGTAAACCATGATCTATAAAAGATAAACTCATATTGTTTCTCTGCTATGTAATAATAGCTTGAAGTTGCACTCAGTTATGTTTGAGTAACTTGTAGATTTATTAGAATAAATAAAGATCATGTAGGAGTAAGTAGAATGTGGAACAACTTATAGATAAGTAACTACAGAGTTCCAAAGGCAACATTTGAGTAACCAAACTTTCATACCAGATTAAATGGAGTTTTTATAGGAATAAGGTGAAGTTTTCAATGCTTATTTAAGATTACAGATTTCTTATATAATAATAATATATTTAAAAATGATATATTTTTTAGGATTTCAAAGCTGATATTTCTAGATATTTATATGAGAAGATTTAAACCAAACAGAGATAAGTTTTTCTTCAAGTATTTGAAGAACACAGTTATTCGAGAATATTGTGATAAAATGACACAACCAATCCCACCATGAACACTCTTTAGTAGAAATAAGCTATGTGTTCCACCCCAATATAGCCTCCAATTGTCCAAGGATTTGTGATTAACACTGAGTTAGTATATCTCCCAATATTGGAGGCCTTGGCATAATACACTTATACACAATACGCATCCCCATATCATATTTAATATCAATATAAAATAAGTAAAATAAAATGATAGAAATATATATAATGAATTCAACAACCTCTAAAATTCGTAAATAGATAACTAGTGACCAAACCAAAAAGTATAAAGGGGAAAAATACATGCTAAATAATAACCAAAGGGGAAAAAAAAACCTAATTAGAAACAGTGTAGAAGTACCTAAAATAAAAATCTACCAAAATTCACACCACATGATGAATCCACCACTAGAAACCTCTAATATCTATCAACACCACATAAAAAAAATTCACTACTAAAATTCTTAATATCTATATAAGACATAACATGTGTGGGAAAAGATTCCCTTATTGGGGTGAGTATATATATAACTAGTAGAAATCATTGAAAAACAAAAAATAATAATAAGAAACCATTAAACTTAAACATGAGGATAAAAAGGGAAAGAGTGACTCATAGGAAGAACTCATATATTATTTAAATAAGAGAAACCAAAATATATAATAATGGTTTATTCTTTACTACTGGCTATAGGTAAAATCAGTACACATCCCAAAAATCCAATCTAACCAAATACAATAACCCATTTATCCTCTCTATAATTATTTTATAAGATCTCATTCCCCATGTATCTAAGGGGATATTAGCTCCAATTGAAAATCCTAACCCCTATGGAGCTCATTGAAAGGGGTAATAATGACTATATAGATAGAGGATCTCATCCATGAGTAAGTAGGGGGAATAACCCACCATGTCCAATCAATAGGTTGAGGATCCTATACCCTAATTATATAGTGAAATATCCAAAACTATCTAAAGATAGTGTAAAAACCCACACCTTGACACATTCATGTTGTTAGTGTGGGTAGACAGCCCCATGAACACTCTGATTTTCATGCCTAAACCCAATCACTGGCTCTACAGAGCTAAATCCAATATCTTTCTTTATCACCTATAAAATTTATTTTTATTAAAAAATTGAAAATTTCATAGAAATATATGTGTAAATATACTTAGTGTGGGCTATTTATTTTCCCAAAAGTGACACCTAATGAAAAAGTTGTGAAATATGCCACTTAGGTGAAAAACTATGCCATGTGGTGGCCCTTGTGGAAGCCCACATGCATGTCATAGTGGGTCTCATGTACCCTATTCATTCTATAAAGCTTGAATGTATGGATGGGCACTACTAGAAATTTAAGCTATAACCACGGACCTATAGCCACAATTTTATAGGTCTGTGGCTATAGATTGTTTATAGCCATGCTTTAATTCAATATCCGTGGATAAAATCAACTAAACATCGGCGTTTCTTTTTTTTTCTTTTGATTTCATCGACCTCTCCTCTTCTCCTCCCCCGATCTACGACCCTACTCTCTGAACCATCTACAACTCTCACCGCGGTGCCCTCCTCCCGACGCTCCCAATCAACGCGGTCTCTCACGATGTCGTCAACCTCTCTCACCATGACCCTCTACTCTGAACTGTCGACCTATCTCATGAAATCTCTCACACTGTTCATGGCAGCCCTTCAGAAGCAGGAATCCACTGGCCCTTCAGCTTGCAATTTATGTGTAATTTATGAATCTCCCTCCTTCTATTTCCCTCCCACTATAAACCTCTTAAGTTTTGTTGATATAATAATCCTCCTCCCGTGGAAGGTGTTCTATTTTTTTATTTCTATTATGGAATGATAATCACATGGTCTGGATGACTATGGAGAGTTGGGGGAGGAAGACAGAGTAGATTCGGTTTTTACTTCCTGTACAGTTGGGAATTTATGATCATCATTTCAATTTATTTAGTCATTGGCAGTTGCCTTTAGTTTTTGTTTGTTCAAAGAAATTTTATATGCTTGGGCTGGTTTTTTGGATTCTTATGGTGGTAGACTTGATGGCTTGTTTGTAATTTCCATGCACCTCCAGCTTTTCTTTATTGATTCATTTCTTGTCAAGTTAATTTACTTTCTGGAAGTAGTTTGTTAATTTGTATTCAATTTTCCTTTTACATCCCATGATTAGTTTGTTTATCACTTGCTTATCTTTTTTCCAGAAGAACCTACTCTTGCATAGTGCATTAAATGAAAGACCCCTTTGTATTATGTTCCAAGTAATTGGGGATGCGGGGTTTTATTTATCCTCATATGATGTTCTCTATTTATTTTCTTAAATGATACTTTTTGCATTGATAAACTTGTTATCATGTCTTGTGCTTCAAATTTGAAGGAGTTCAAAATTTTATGTATGTGGCTAAAGATTCTTGTCATTGAGTTAGAATGTGGTGTTTTCCTGATGAAAACTGAGGGGATCTTCTTCTATGTCTTTGTTAACTACATTGAAAACCTTTAATTCTATAGCTCCATACTGATCTGATTTGAACGCGTGGATGAAAAGTTATCATGGGAGGAACTAAAAACAACTCCAATGTGAAGGTTTTTTTCATTACTAATTCTATTTTTAACCCCAGATCCATGGTCAGAAATGCTTCCCACTCACCAACCTGTCCTATTTTGGTGTTCATCAACTCCAGAATTGGTGGTCATCTTGGAAGTGAACTCCTTAAAACATATTATTATGTTCTCAACAAGAACCAGGTATTTAGGGTTTTAACCCCTCAAATTTCAATCGTGTATTTTCTCTAATGGTTTGAATTTATATTTTTATGGGATTTTAGGTGGTTTAAAATATAAAATGATGGATGAAAAACCAGATACATTTTTGTTATTCAAATCAGGTGAGTTTGGGTGTTAGGGTGGCATTTGGAGTATGATCGCTATGTATTGGGTATGGTTTGGATTTGTCTTTGGGGGTTTGGGTTGGTGGTAATCCCTCAAGTAGGTGGATCTTGTTGGGGTTTTCCTTGATGTTTTGATGTAAAACTCTCTATATAGAAAATTTTGTTGATTTATGGGTTATTTGATTGTGTATTTTTATTAGGAAGTTGCTTGTTAGATCAGTTAAGGGGGTGGAGGGTTTCTTATTATCAAGGGTGAATGTGTGGGGTTTGGTTGTTATGCTTAGTTTGTATGATAGTAACCCTTATATTATTATGATAAACCTTAGGGTTTGGTGTTTTGGAAATGATATTTTGTTATGAAGTAAGGATTAAACGTAGTTTCATGATTTTGTGGTAATAATTCATACTTAGGATTGTGGCGCAATGGGTTTCTAATTATTAATGTTGTTATTATGAGATGATGTTGATTCAAAATTAATCAACAAAGCATCTAATAAGGATGGCATTGTGTTCTCATGGGAAATATGCTCAATTGGTTGTTTCCCTCATATTATGTTACAACTACTTTGATCCATTGACCAAGGCCTTCGAAAAGGAAAAGCAATGGTTTTCTAAGTTATCCATGAGTTCTAGGAGTAGCAGTATCTAATTTTCAGTAGTGACATGGGATCGTAAGATATTTAGAATATGTTGAAGAAATTTTAGTTCCTATTTGAAAGGATTGGAACTCTAGAGGATATATGGGGGAAACTAGAAGTTTCTAAATTCAAAGGAGATGAATCAGAATAGATAAATACATTTGATCATAAAATAAGGAATGAGGAGGTTTTATGGATCAATTTTCATTCCCTCTTCTATGAGAGGCTATGGTAGATTTACAGAATAAGATCATGTTTTGGGGATTCATGGAGCTATATCATTATGGGAATCAGTAATGTAGTATGCCACTAAATTTGAAAGGTTTATTCATTTCATACCATCCTTCAAATGAAATTTATTCATAAAGTAATTTGAGTTTTTAAATGGTCTTATGTACTCATTATGGGTATGAGTAGCTTCCTTTTATCTGGACACCTACTAGGAGATATTCAAGAAAGACTTAGCTATCTATGTAGATACATCCATTGGATAATAAGGTGCATGGAGAAGGATGGAAACTGGGTAGGAATGAATGTTGGTTGGTGAGCCTCAGTATGAGGGTGACAGAGTAAATTGAATGAGTAATATCTCAACTCAATATTAGAAAGATAAATGAACCCCGATCTATTTCTCATGTATCAAGAATGTGTTTGCATTCCCTTAGTATTGGGATGGGAAAAATAGGTTTCATGTATGTGTCGAGTTGTGGGTTTCTATATTATTTTATTGGGATAAACCATCTTATGTGAAGTGACTTTTAGTACCATACTTAATGAGGTATTCCTAAAGTGATTATTTTTTTCTATAATTTGGATTTCTCTATCTAATATATTTTAATGTATTATTTTTGTTGGATATAATGAGTGTTTTAAAGATTATAGTTTTTAAATGAAGAAATTTTGTTGAGATTATTAGGCTAGGATCTTCTATAGTGATCATGGTTTGATATGAGGCAATAGACATGTGTATGTAGGATTGATGATGGTATCAATAATACTATAGTGGGGAGATTTATACTTGTCCTTTTTGAGTGAAATCCATATCAAGGGATGGTGATCATTATCAAGGTTGTTAAATGTATGAACTTAGATAGCAAATGGATGAATTTAGTGTCTGGAGATGGATGTTGGATGAACCATATTTGGTTCTAAGACCACACCAAAATTAATGATTTACCTATAGTGGTTGATATAGTCAGTGTGTTCAGTTAATTATGAGGAGTTTATATTGGTAAATATGCTGTTTAGAGCTTCTGTATTTCTAATATGTCATTCAGATCAATGTGTTGGGTTAAGTATCAATATTTGATATTGTAGTGGGATAGTGCTTGACAATTCTAGTGTGGAGTTTGAAAGGGAGCCTAAAAAGGGTACTCTAAAGGCTGTTGAAAGTGTGTGTGGAAGGAAAACCAAGTGGTCAAAATTGTTAAGAGTTTATGACATAGATTCCATAACAATAATAATTGTTTAAAGATAAAAGGAAAGAACCAATTATTGCATGTTTGGAAATAGTTTCTACAAATAAGGAATATAAAATAAAGAAGAAGTAAGATCATGCACCAAAAGATTGTCAAATAATATTAGAAAACTGGTTTGAAAAATCCAAGCAGATTGAGTAAGAATAAAAGAAGGAAAATTCTCTACTTTATAAAATTGATAAACCTATATAAACTAATAATAAAGGTGAATTCCAGAAGAAGAACATGATAAAAATGAGGTTTCAATCTAGAAAATTAATAATAATATAGGAATGAAGAGTTTTAGGTATTTTATACATTCAAGGAATGGATTTTCTAGGTTAATAAAAATGTATAATCCCTATTTCTTTCTTTTAAGTGATGATGGAGATTTACTTTATTCTCATATTTTGGTGATGTTTGATTTTTGAATAGGCAATTGAAGGTGATGTTTGAAAAATAAAGAGATTTATTAATTATCATGTTATTTAGTATTGGGATGTACATATCAATTTGAATATTATTTTTTCATTGTTGGTTATGGATTCATGTATCATTTATCATGTACAGTTGATACACTGATCACATATATATAAGAAGTTGTTATATCTCATTTCCTTTCCCACTATTTTCTTATAGGTTGTTTCTTATGATAAGACTGGTTCTATCCACCACCATCAAAGACAATGAGTTCAAGATTTGGGTAAGGTTTATTATGTTTTTATTCTTTGGACCAATTTTAATTTGGGATTTTTTTATTTTTGGGTTCTTTATATTTTTGTTGTGTGTTTTGGATTTCGTTGAGGTGGATTCGAGTCGCCGTTGATGAAGGATTACATGTGTATGAATAGGTAGGCATATGCATATATAAGTTCCCCCTTTATATATATTCACTCATGGTAGTATAAATATATATATTGGGGCTAGGTTTGATTATATATAGATATGAAAAATGCATACTTGTGTAAGTATAAAGGGGTATATTCAAGTATAAACATATATCTAAGGACCCCCTTGTGCATATTTGGCCATGAAAAAATGTACATAGGGGCTAGGTGTCCTAATATATATGTTAAGTTTCATATCTGTGCAGGTGGAAAAAAGGAAGATTCGAGTTGTCATCGTAAAGATCTAACGCGCCTTGAGGTTGAGGTAGGGTCCCTATCCTAGCCTATTTGATTCAAGAATGTTTTAAATTTCATTTAGTTGCCTTCTTAATTCTGCATGTTTATATTAAATTTCAATTCTTGAATAAATGATAGTTAAGATAATTGTTTCGTTTGATAATTAAGTCATGGTTTTGTAATAAAACCCCTCCAACAGAGGTGCACTATCTGTGAAAACTCACAATGGTATACCTTGCTTAACATTATTGCATTGATGTTTTCCATATACTTGATTTCGTTGTTAGTTATAAACCACACGTCGTACTTGACCCTTTTTATATCCCTATAGAGGGTTTCCCTCTTCTTATTAAAACAATTGTTTTAACCAAGACACTATTTAAATGTCATTAGACTTTTAAGATGGGTCCCATGTTGTGTGACCATGTCACATGGCATGTGATATTTAAATCCAACCAAAAGCCTAGTTCCACAGCACAGGGGTCCCACAGTACCAGTAATGTCAGATTACATGTTATGTAACATGTGATTTTTCTGATCCCATGGGGTATTCCTCTAGGTATTCCTACACATTACTAGATCTCTGAACCTCACCAAATTAGGTATATTAGGGGTCATCCAATCCTCTAGTCATCATAGATTAGCATTCATTTCCTTAAATCTTCTGAGAAAACATCCTCTCATGCCATCCATATCATCCTATTTGAAACTAAGTGGAATAGATACTCCAATTCCATTCTAATACACCTCCAAAATCCATGATAAAAATGACATAAATTGCCCTTATGAAAAAAAGATCAAGGAAGGCACTAATTACCCAGTGGAAAACCACCAGCCGACCAATGGCCATAAACTTTTTGGTTCCAACCATCAACCATCCAGTAGTTAGTCTAGAGACAACCCTCCCCCACTATCACTATTAATATGTTCATGGTGCTTTATAATAGTTAACTGGTGGCCCCATATACTACTTTTTAGGAACACCACATACTTCTTCCCACCTTTACTAAATCCATCCACCCGAAACATAAAATTTCTATTAAAACTTAATCATTTTAATTAGAAATCACCAAAATTAAAATTTAAGAACCCAAAAAAAATCCATAGTCATTAAAAACTATCCACTATATGACTTCTCATCCATGAGAAACATCACTAAGCATCACTGTACTCTAATTACATTCTAATCCGCCTCCAAAATCCATGATAAAAATGACATAAATTTCTCTTATGAAAAACAGGGTCAAGGAAGGCACTGATTACCCAGTGGAAAACCACCAACCGACCAATGGCCACAAACTTTTTGGTTCCAACCATCAACCATCTAGTAGTTAGTCTAGAGCAAACCCTCCCCCACTATCACTATTAATATGGTCATGGTGATTTATAATAGCTAAATGGTGGCCCCATCTACTGCTTTTTAGGAACACTGCATACTTCTTCCCCCCTTTACTAAATCCATCCACCCGAAACATAAAATTTCAGTTAAAACTTAATAATTTTAATTAAAAATAACAAAAATTAAATTTTAAGAACCCAAAAAAGAAATCCATAGTCATTACAAACTATCCACTATACGACTTCTCATCCATGAGAAACATTACTAAGCATCACTGGTGACTTGAGGTTTCAGGGGTTTGGAGCTGCCTTCGGCCCTACTCCTTCCCTTCATAGTTTCCCATCCTTCACCTTATCTATTATTCGGTACCTTGAAGTCTCATTTACCTTATTCTTCTACGTATTTTTTCCTGGGGTTCGACATGCATCAATTTTGAAATCACTTCTTTCAAGATTGATCACTAGTATTCAAGTTAACCAGAATATTTCAGTATTTTTCAAATGTTTTCCAGCAGTCGAACATTATTCAGTCAAATTTGGTAATTCTTTACTTCCCTAATATAACAATTGATCAACCATAGGTGTACTGAACTGAGTTCTCATTGATTCTTTCTCAGGTTGCATGAAGTGGTGGATCTGGCTTTGTCTTTGTCCAAATATTCATGTTCTTTCAACTGTTAACCATGTTTCCTCTACCAGTGGAACCTAATTGTTCACTCTAGGAGAGACTCTTAGTTTTCATCCCAATGGATTTATATTATCATATTGCATCTTCCTTTTTAAAATCCTTCTTTTCTTACTATTTGCAGCAACATTATTGGAAATATTTTAGGTCGATTAGAAGATTCTTAAAAGGAAACATCTCATTCATTATTTTTTGTTTTCAGAGCTTGACCTGTCTTAGAAACATCTAGAGTTTATTTGGTTCTCTGCTGAAAAACAATTCAATGTTAAACAACACATTGTCTAGGAAACATAAGAGGAGTACTTTTCTTACTATTTTCTTTAAGGCAATTCCATAGTGAACTGCTAGAGTCTCAGTCCAAAGGTATATTCAAGGATTAATCTAGCACTCATCTTGATGGGGAACATGTGTTTTATTCTTCTCTAGCTAGTGAGTCACTGGATACCAAGGTTCCTTTGACACATGAAGGGGAGGTGAGGAGGATAATCTAGTCATAGTGTCCTTTAAACTCAATAGGGGTATAATTATCTGAAAGTTTTGAAGATCATCAGGTACAACACCCCTGTGCTTAAAATAAAACTAAGACTAAGGAGGGACGATTGTCTCATACTTCTTTTTCTATTTAGAAATTAGGTGCCACAGTACCTAAGATATTTTCAAGGGTTGTAAGAAAGAATCCTGAAACATCTGAGATAAAATCCAAATAAGGTGAGTATTATCTGGCCATGAAGACTATGGAACCTATTAATAAAGAATCCCATGTGTGTTTAGGATATCATAGTATGTAATATGATCATGTGCAGGGGGGTAGGGGGTGGGTGGAGGGGGGAAGGGTGGTGGGGGGAAGGGGCAGGGGGTACATCTATAGGGCAGGTGGGGCAGGGGGCAGGGGGCAGGGGGTGGGTGGAAGGGGGAAGTGGGCAGGGGGTCGGGTGGAGGGGGAGGGGTCAAGGGGCAGGGGGAAGGGGGCAGGGGGTAGGGGATGTCTACAAGATATGGGGAAGGGGGAGGGGGGACGGTCGGAATGTTTCCCCGCCTCTTCCTGCTCCCTTTTCTTCTGGTCGGAAGATGTTGCCCCAAGGATGTCACTGGACCGGGCCAACATGCTGTGGTCACACCACGGTCACGCCGTGGTCACGCCACAGTCACTCCTCGGTCACACCATGGTCACGCCGTGATTTGGCCCTGCTCCAGGATGACACCCTACGGTGGTTCGAAGGGATAGTATTCCATGAATCTTGTGATCAATGTTGAGATTGACTAATCACAATTTCTGTCAGTGGGGAGATCACCAGAATATTGCCCCGCCTCCTCTCGCTCCCTTCGCTCCTGGCTGGAAGATGCTGCCCCACGGATGTCGCCGGACCGGGACAACACGTTGTGGTCACACCGTGGTCATTCCGTGGTCATTCCACGGTCACGCCGTGGTCACATCACGGTCACACCGCAGTCACACCGTGATTTGGCCCTGCTCCAGGAAGACACCCCGCAACAGTTCGCAGTGATAATATTCCATGAGTATTGTGATCAACGTTGATACTGACTAATCACAATTTCTGTCAGTGGGGCGATGTCCAGGATGTTGCCTCGCCTCCTCCCGCTCCCTTCACTCCTATTCGGAAGATGATGCCTTGCGGATGTCGTTGGACTGGGACAACACGCCATGGTCATGCCGCAGTCATGCTGTGGTCACGCCGTGATTTGGCCCTGCTTCAGGATGACACCCTGCGGCAGTTCGCAGTGATAATATTCCATGAGTCTTGTGATCAATGTTGAGACTGACTAATCACAATTCCTGCTGGCGGGGTGACGGCCGGAATGTTTCCCCGCCTCCTCCCACTCCCTTAGCTCCGGGCTAGAAGATGTTGCCCCACGGATGTTGATGGACTGGGCCAACACGCTGTGGTCATGCCACGGTCACGTCACGGTCACGCCGCGGTCATGCCACGATAATGTCGTGATTTGGCCCTGCTCCAGGACGACACCCTGTGGTGGTTCGCAGTGATAGTATTCCATGAGTCTTGTGATCAATGTTGAGACTGACTAATCACAATTTCTACCAGTGGGGCGATGGTCGGAATGTTGTCCTGCCTCCTCCCACTCTCTTCGCTCCTGGCCGGAAGATGCTGCCCCGCAGATGTCGCTGGACCAGGCCAACATGTTGCGGTCACGTCGTGGTCATGCCGCGGTCATGCCGCAGTCATTCCACGGTCACACCGCGGTCACGCTGTGATTTGGCCTTGCTCCAGCCACATCCAGCCCACACCAGCCCCTTCCACCTTCATTTCAGCCCGTTGCCACCAGTATTCCAGCCTGCAACACCCCCCCCCCCCCCGCTGCCACCTTCGAATCAGCCCGTACCATCCCCCAACACCTGCAATCAGCCCCCTTTCACCAGCATTCCAGCCCCCTTCTACCTGCATTCGAGTCCGCATCAGCCCCCAACCACTTGCAATCCATCCCCCACCAGCCACCACCCCCCAGCCTCCTGCAAAACACTCATGCCAGCCCTCTTCCACCTACAAAACAGCCCCATCCACTAGTTCCAGCCCTCACCAGCCCCTGACCTCCTACATCCCAGCCCGCACCGGTCCCTGCCACATGCCCAACAGCCCCCAGCCACCTGCAATCCAGCCCACACCAGCCCCTTGCCACATATTCCAGCCCGCACCAGCCCCCTGCCATCCCCCTACCACCTGGCTTCCCGCCCGCAACAGCCACTCCAGCTCGCACCAGCCCCCATCTCCCAACCCCCAGCCTCCTGCATTCCAAGATGTGCGAGAAAAACTCCATGAAAATCACAAAAAGGAAAGGAGAAAGTAGATCACCTTGCCTGAGCCCTCTTTTCCCCGGAAAAGTAGCCATGTAAACTGCCATTAATGTTACCCGAGAACAATGGGGAAGAGACGCATTTTTTAACCCAAGACAAGAACCTAGCTGGAAAGCTGAGCAGATCCAAAGCATCCCATAAGAAGTCCCACCTAACCGAATCAAAATCCTTAAATAAATCGATCCTGAAGGTGCACCTAGGAACTCCAGAATCAGGATGGTAGCCCCACAATAATTCCTGGGTAACAAGATTATTAGGATGAATTGGTTTTCGTACTGAAGGTTGATGATATTTTTATCAAGATTTAGATTTATGAGTCTCTTAAGGTTATTTTTGTAACCATCCTACTAGAGGGTCTGAGTTATAAGTGGTGGAAGTCTGTTATTCAGACTAATCCAGACAAAGACTATTCTTGGAAATGTTTCAAGGCATTGTTCATTTAGAATTATTTCATAATGAAGTGAAGGTACTGATGGATATAGAATTTTCTAGGAGGGGCTCTCCAAGTGGGGTGTCCAAGGGTTGTTTGGGGGGTTCCAGGGGGTCTGCAGGGAAGGGGGGAGGGTGTAGGTGGGGTGTCTAAGAAGGGCAGTCCAGGGGGTGTCTAAGGGATGTCTGGGGGGGGGTCTACAGCGTAGGGTGTATGTGGGGTGCCAAAGGGCTATCCGAGGGGTTCCAGGGGGTCTGCAGGGTCGGGGGTGTAGGTGGGGTGTCTAGGAGGGGATATCTAGGGGTCCAAGGACTATCTATGGGGGTTTGGGGGGGTCTATAGGGCAGGGGTTAGGGTGCAGGTTGGGTGTCTAGGGGGGCTGTCCAGGGGGGTGTCCAAGGGCTGTCTGGGGGGTGATTTGAAGAGATAAACCCACGAGCAATGGGACCTAACCTCATAGAAATAATTTTGATTATGATTTTTGGAAGGGTATTCCCAATAGCAATAGGTCTGAAATCCTTTACATCCATAGCATTTTCCTTCGTTGGTATTAGGGCAATAAAATTGGAGTTGATTCCATAGGGTATTGAGGCATGGTTAAAGAACTCCCTCATAGTGTTAAGGAGATCATCACGAACTATGTCCCAGTAGAACATGAATAATTAATTTGTGAACCCATCAGGACTAACCACACTCTCAATATTTTGAGAAAAAAGGGCACTCTTAACCTCCTTATCATCAAGGGATGCAACGAGGAAGATTATTGGATAGGTGTAGCATGATCCAGTTGGTCCGAATGCCTGTGTCCCGCAACTGTCACTGGTCGAGCTCCGCGGTGAGCTCGTTGGGGGTTGCAGGGGGCAACGCGCCCCTGCTCTGGGGGTTCGGGGACAGTGCGGACTTTGGAGTCCACTTTACTATTGCACTTTTGAATTCTAACCGGTAGCCACTAGAGTATTGGATACATATAGGAAAGGATTCATAATATTGAAAAAGTCTATAATAATATTTCATCATCTCTCACATTGGTTTAATGAATTCACTACATGTACTATTTAAATTTTCTTGAGAGGATGAATATTATAGATTTTGGACTCGTGGATTTTGGTCCTTTGGGGGTTGTGGAATGAAGGTTCTTAAATGGTCTCTAGACTTTTTCTTAGGTGTTGAGCCCCCAATTGTTCCTATCTGGCTAGGGTTCCCAAATTTACCCCTTCACATTTTCAAATAGAGTGCCTTATTTTCCATTTCTAGTCTATTCAGGCTACCCATTAAGACTAACTCTGAAACTTTTAACCTTACACGCCCCTCTGTCGCTAGGATTTTCACTGAGGTTGATGTTTCAAAATCTTTTCCATCCCGATTTTGGATTCAAAATGGGGATAATGGTTTTATTCAAGATGTGGTCTTTGAGAATGCCCCAACTTTCTGCAAAAAATTCTCACGAATTAGTCACTCTATGAATGAATGTGTGACTCAATGTAATGACCCTCGAACTCCCCCTCTCTATAAATCTATTTGGGTGGAAAAGGAAACCCCCATAATTCCCTTTGTTTCTCAAAAAATTACTACTGACTGCAATAATAACAAGAATCCCCCTGGCCTCTCTATGATGCAGCCCCCCTCCCATTATGATGTTGAGACCTTGCACATCCCCAGGACTTCTAAAGAAGAAAAGTAAGATACCTTCAATGTTGTCTCACCTATTATTGAAGTAAGAAAACCTATATAAATAGATACAGAGGACGTGCAATCAAATCATGAAGATCCCTTGCATGTGGACCTCAGAACTTCTAAAGAAGGAAAGCAAGTCTTCAATGATGACTCACATATTCTTGAAGCAATAAAACCTATACAAAGAGATAAATAAGAGGTGAAATTGGATCATGAAGATCCCTTTCATGTAGAGATTGATAAACCCTGCCAATTGGAAGAAGACTTCCTAAAATCAAGGGCTAGGAAAGGGAAGAAAGCATTGGTTGAATCTGATGGCTTCATCACTCCAAGTGCTAAAAACACCTAGAAATGTAGGGATAATTCAAATTTTAAAAGAACAATTATCACATGTTCCCTATATTCCAACATGAAGGACCAAAAGACAATACCCCAACAGCCAACCCCTACTGAAAAAGTGTCTGCCTCATCAGATACTTCAGCAAGCTCCTCCAATTCCTTTAAATCGGATGAGTCATCCAGTGAGGATGATGAAAATGACCCAGTTTATTAGGATGCCTACGTAATTCCAGAAAATCTAGATTTTCCAAATGACCTCAACGTATGGATGGATGAGAAAGACACTACTGTATTTAGACAGTATAAAAATAAAGAGATGTCATTGGATGCATATCTTGATATCAGAAAGAGGATGTTCATCAAAGTGGTAGAGAAACTTAAAAATAATCCAGGTTTCAATTTTAATGAAATCCCCTAGAAATGAAGCTGTTGAGATTCTTCTGATTCTCAGAAGTAGGTTCTTATTTGTCTTGAATTATTTCTCTTTTTCAACTGGTTATACTCAATGGAACTGTATAGTGGATGTTTGTAGACCTGCACTATGGGGGCTTTGAAATGTACTCCTGCCAGTTTTAGAACATTCTTGATCATACAGCCTTCTTGAATGAAGCTGTAATGATGTTTCTTCTAGAATTTGAGATATTTTGGCTAAAGAGAAGCTTCAGTCCTTGGATGCTTGGGTCTACTGTTAAAAGAGTTTCTGTTTTCCTTGATGTCATCAAGGGTTATTATTTGTTTTTCAATGCATAAATATGCTTTTCTGTTGGGTTGTTCTCTAGAAGGACTGGCAAGGGGAGGGGGGTAACTGAAAGGGGGTGCAAGGGGTGGGGTTTCTAGGTTTTGGGGGGTGTCCATGGGGATCTATCCAGGTTATGGGGGGGGTGTCCAGGTTCTGGGGGGTTTCTAGGGTCTGGGGGGTCTTTCCTGGGGGGTATATCCAGGTTCTATCTGGGGGGGTCTGTCCAGGGGGTCTATCTGGGGGGGTCTGTCCAGGGGGTTTGGGGGTGTCTAGGTTTTTTTTTTGGGGGGGGGGGGTAAGACTGGTAGGGGGAGGGGGGAACTGGTAGGGAGGGGGGAAACTAGCAGGTGGAGAGGACTGGTAGGGGGTACTGCCAGGTGGAGGGGGGGTACCTGGAAGGGGGTGAAAGGGGTGGGGTGTCCACCTTCTGGGGGGTGTCCAGGTTCTGGGGGGGTGTCCAGGTTCTGGGGGGTGTCCAGGGTCTGGGGGGTCGGTCCTGGGGGGTCTGTCCAGGGTCTAACTGGGGGGGTCTATTCAGGGGGTCTGGGGGGTGTCCAGGTTTTGGTGGGGGTTGGACTGGCAGGGGGAGGGGGGACTGGCAGGGGTAGTGGGGAACTGGTAGGGGGAGGGGGGAACTAGTAGGGGGAGGGGACTGGTGGGGGGGACTGGTAGGGGATAGGGGGTCACAGGAAGGGGATAGGGGGGTAACTGGAAGAGGGTGTAAGGGGTAGGGTTTCCAGGTTCTTGGGGGGTGTCCAGGGGGATCTGTCCGGGGTTTGCAGGGGTGTCCAGGTTTGGGGGGGGTCCAGGGTCTGTCCAGGAGGGTGGGAGAGGGGGTTTGTCCAGGGGAGTGGGGGTCTGGGGGTTTCTAGGTTATGGTTTGGTTCTAGGGTCTGTCTAGGAGGGCGGGGGTGGATGTCCAGGGGAGTGGAGGTCTGGGCTGTCCAGGGGGGTCTGTCCAGGGTCTGGGGGGTGTCCAGGGTCTATCCAGGGGGGTATCCAGGGTCCCAGGGGGGGGGTCTGTCCTGGGTCTATCTGGGGGGTGTCTAGTGTATGGGGGGTGTCCAGGGTCTATCCAAGAGGGGGGCTTTGCAGGGGGGCTGTCCAGGGGGCTTTGCAGGGGGGGTTGTCTAGGGGAGAAGGGGTTTATGTAGGGTGGGGGTGTTCAGAAGGGAGGGGTTGCAGGGGGGTGGGATACTATAGGGGGCTATGCAGGGGGGTGGGGGCTATTTTTTATGGTTTTTTAGACCCTATATCCATGTTTTCTAATTGTATCTATGGTCTATTGACATGGTTTTTTACCATGGATATAGGTCTAATGCCATGGTTTCTAACCGGGGTAATAAATTGTGTCCCTACTCTATTATAGTTGCGGTTCTAAACCGTGGCTATAGTGATATTACCACGGTTTGAACCATTGATGTAGACCTATAGCCACAGTTTGAACCATGGTTCTAGACCTATATCCACAGTTCCGAACCGTGGCTATAAGTCTAGGCCTATAGGCACGCCAAACTTAGCCACGATTTCTCAAACTGTGGCTATTACATATAGCCACGGTTTGAGGAACAATAACCACAGTTTTAAACTATGGATATAGCCTGAATTTCTAATAGTAGGGTATGTTTTAGAATACCCAACCTACCCACTCACTCATCCTCTAGCTAAGGGAAAGCTACTTGGGTCCGTAGGACCAAGCTTGTAAGGCCAGCCCACTGGACTAGCCTAGGTTGATGACTTGAGTGCACTGAATAGCCTCTATATTGGGATAGACTAGATCCTCTAGTGGGATGAGTTCCATTTTTTGGATCCCACTATGATGATCATTCATATTCCACTCTTGTTCAATGTGATGGCCAGAGTGGGCCATTACTTCCTATGCAACACCAGCTACGATGGCAGATGGATCCTTCTTCACTAATGTTAATTGTGATAATGATTAGCCTCCTAAAATCCATGTGAATCCCCATATATTCTGTTAACTTACCTCCCTTCATACCATGATGGTCAGGTAGTCATTTACTTCTTTTTCTTTTTTGTAGTGTCCAAGCATCCACTTCCCTCCCTGTCACCCATATACAACCTCTTCCCCATGTCATCATTACCCTCCTCGTGTCATCCTCCCTGTCATTGACCTTCCCTCCTTACTTCCATGATCATGGAAAAAGATATTATATATAGGGTATAATATAGAAGAAAGATATGGGAAGAAACAAAAATGAGAGTGAGAGAAGAGAGGGAGATAATAAAAGTCATTCTATAGTGATTCACCAATTTATTCTCATAAACAAAAACAAATTTTGGGTTAAATTATATCAAACCTAAATGAATAATCCAAGGCATGGTATTTTGGGGATTCAATAATAAAGGATATTATATCTTTATAAATAATATAAAAAAATAATCCATAAATAATGGTGGAAACCAAATTTTTTAATAAATATTTTCAATGTATATTCATAAAGAATGGGGCATAGGAAATCATGATTCCCTACCTTAAAATAGGACCACTCATTTATAAAGGTTGTTCCCACATCAACTATTATCATTGATCACAAGTATAAGATTTTCAATCCCTCTTAAGAACTCCTCCTTGTCAGTGTTCTCAATTCCTAGGGTTTATGTGGCTAACCATATTGATTGAAATAAATATCATTATATAGACACATTCCATAGATTTGGAGAATTTAGTTATCATTAATGCGATAATAAATAAAAATAAAATTTTCCTTTTAGAATAATAACTTAACCCTTAAATGATTTCCAACTCTTAGGGAACCTAATTTGAATAAAAATTGTACCACATATAGGGTAAATCCCACATCTTATATGTAACTGCGATGTTAGAATTTACATCTTCCACTCAATTTAACAGGAAAACAATTTTTCTCAATACTTTCCAAGCATGAGTTAAAGATAAATTTTTTTATGAATATACTGATATTGGGTTCCAGTACAATCACAAATTCACACCAACTCCTCAAAAAGTCTAAATTTTTCATTTAAATTTTTTCAAGGGTTCAACAAAGAAATATAGATTCATTGAATCCTCCCCACATTCAAGTATTTTCAACCTAAAAAGATCAACATACTAAAATAGATTATGGTACTAGGCTCTCATTTGTGTCTCATAACCCCACAAGCTATCTTGGAGGTTCTCATGATTCCAAAGGACATACACTAGTGGAATATCTTAACCATGTAGAGTCCAAAATTTCACCATTGGGTTCTCTGATAATAGAGCCTCATCCTTGATGTGCATATCACCCTAGTCAATGACATGTTATGGATCATTCAGGTATCTCATCAAACATGAAACATGAAATATATCATGTACCAAATACAAATGTCTGAGAAATGAAATATGATAGGCAGCCTTTCTCAACCCATATGGGATCTAAAATGGTCCGATGAATATTGAGGACAACATTATTTTAGAACAGAGATCCAAAAACTACATCATGCATAGACCGTCAAGAACACATGTCCTCCCTCCTAAAACTCTAAAGGCCTCTTTCGATTCTATTTGTTGGTTTTATAACTTCTCTATGTGGTTATCATCCACTATCAGATCACCTACACCTTCTCTATCATTACTCTCACAAATTTCAACCCAATTGGTGATGTTTAACTTATCTCCATCCGGTATAAGGGTGACCTACAGGGTATTTTATACTGGGCCTCAAAATGTTAAAATCCAATAGTGGAGTGATCTATGTTTTTTAAGTGAACTCCACCAAAGGAAATTAGTCCTACCAACTCTGGTTGAAATCCAATATGCACACCCTCAGAATTTCCTTGATAACTTGAATGGTTTTATCATTATGGATGCTCATCTAAAGATATAATATTGTACTCATCTGCAAATAAATCCTAAAATATTCTTACAATACTCTTAATAATTAGGATTTAAATTGATCATCATGGCTGAAAATGTTTATTGAGGGTATCCCATGTAGCTGGATGATCTTCTACACATACAAGTGTCTCATTCTCTTTACTAATCTCTACTCCCAAATAGTAAGGAAGTGGACAAGCTTTGTTTTTCATCCCATGATCACCTAGATAACATAAATTAATCTCATGGATTGAGGGAGTATTATCACAAATTCCTTATATTTAACATCCCATTTCCACTATTGAACCTCAAGGGGTTGTGACAACCATATTAAGGCATGATGCTCCACATTCACCTGTTTACATGTGAGTCAACAGGAAATAAAATAAAAAACACACTACTTCATCCCAGCCCCCCAAAACTAGAACCAATGGTCCTTCTAAATCTTCACCACTCCTGGATATACCATTAAAGGTAAAGTATGGAGGTTCTACATCACCTCATCATGCAACGTGACTGGTACTATTTTTCATATTAAAAATAATATGGCATGTTCACAACCTTTGATATATCCATTAGGTGCATCACTTTTTAATATCTAGTCATGTAAAATATCACAATTGATGTTCCAAAACTAAGCCTCCCTCATGCAGTGAAGAATCGATGGGGTTGAAACCATAGACCAAAGATAGAACACTCCTTCCTCATCTACCAAGGATTACTATAATGAGTCCAACTACTCTAAATACTCTACTAACAATGGAGAATGATACTTTGTGTTAAGGGTATCTGCTAGTATGTTTTCCTTCCCTAGAGTATTGACTATCTCTAAGTCATAATACTATAGTAACTCCAACTAATTCCTTTCCATCAAGATAATATATCTCTTGGTAAATATGTACCTTGGACTTTGATTTCTTGAATAGACTATAAATCACTCACTAAAAAGATAGTACCTTTAATTATTTTGGGAAAACACTTCTATTTTTTTCTCTGAGTTATAGATCATGTAATTTTTCTCATGAATTATCATATGAAAAGAATCGTAATCAATCACTAATAATGTCTACATAAAAACACAACCACAAACTTCTTATATAGGCATAAAATAACACCATATACTCAAATCCCTCCTTTACAAACTACAAGATAGAAGAAATCATAAACCTCTACCTCAAATCCTGAAAATATTTCAAGAGCTATTTAGACTAGATGAATGGATATCCATTCAGAGTAAGGATATTCATAAGGCACGAAATCCTGGATAGTTCTATAAATAATCTTAGATAATACCTTGATGACTCACAGAAACTTCACACATTGAGCATGTGCGTGGGTGGATCCCATGTTAACATTGCCTTGATCTTGGTATTGTCCACAAGTACTCTTGCCTATGAGATAAAAAGATCCAAGAATTAGACATATAAAATCTATAACCCACACTTTGAGACATTTTCATATATCTTGTTCTCCTAAAGTAAGTCTATGGAAATCCTCATATGATCAGTATGCCAAACCTCTGATGAGAACAAAATAATAATTTATTCAATGAATTCAACCATGAACTGGTCTAATAAAGGTTAAAAGATACGGTTCATAAATCTCATGAATATAGTTGGGGTATTCAAAATTCTTGAGGGGATTATAGAAAATCATAATGGTTATATAAACATCTAAAATTCTTCTTTGGGATGTCCTCATCATGAACTCAAAATTACTAATAGTTAAACCTAAAATTAATATTTGAAAACCACTTTCCTCACTATAGATGTTAAATAAGTTCATAAATCCTTGTAAATGGGTATTTTTTTCTTGATTCTCACCTGGTTTAAGAAATTATAGTTAATACATATCCTTGAGCTCTTATTTTCCTTCTATCAAACAAAATTGGAGCTACTCACACTATAAAAAAAAGTGCATTTAGAGGGGGTATTTTTTCATTTAAAAGGGGTTATAAACCCCCATAAGTTATGAAAAATCACCACTAAAGTGGGTACTAACTCCCATTAGTAGTATTTTTTATTAATCTCTAGTAAGGTTAAAAAATATTGGTAGTTTTTTTATAAGTGTTTTTAACCCATTCTAAATTTTTTAAAAAAAATATTTCAAACTACCACTAACACGCATGAGTAACCCAACACCATTACCCCATACCCCCACTAATTTTTTTTAAATAAATGTGTTATATTTTATTGGGGGTTATGTGAAAAACACTATTTAATTTTTATTTATCAGTGATTTTGAAATAATCACCACAAATTTATATGAAAATTTAATTTAGAAGGGGTTGTGTACAACCCCCTCTAAATAACCACCACTAAATTAATTGTCTTTTAGTGTCAGGGGGGGACACAATGGTCCTGATAAAAACTTTATTTATGAGGTCATTTAGTTGATATCACATATATTAGTTTTTATAGGTCTATTTTATTACCAATATAGGATATCTAAGTGATCCATGGGCACAGATTGATGTAGAACTCAAACTCCTAATGAGGGGGAAATACTGGAACATCTTTAAGAAAAACATAATGTAATCCTCCACCACTACTATAATTTGGTCTCCAAAGGTTTCCACTGAAAAAATATATTGACTCAAAAACTTATGGGTGATTGACTGCTACATTCCATGTAAAGGACCATCTTATCTCATTTGGAAGTCCCCGTTCCCATGTAGAATAATCTAATTGTGTTGGCTTGAAAGCACCTCACTCTTTGATGGTGGAAGTTTATATATATATGTACTAAAAATATCCATTACATACCAAGGATAAATTCATAAAGATTCATTGAAATCACCATGAGGACCCCTGAAAACTGATATCCACTAAGCATAAGCTCATAATACCTAAAAATATGAGTGGCTATATGAACAGTTTAGTAGGAGTCTCTCGTTACATGCGTTAGTCTATGAGCTTCACAAAAATTTATAACTCTCAAATAAGGATGTGAGAATAAAGGAATTTATCATGTTAGTGTCTATGAGTATAGGTTACAGTTTAAATAAAACATATAGAACAACTCAATTAATGTTCAGTGACACCTGGACATAGCCCTATATAGCCTAAAATTAGCAACATCCCTAAACACCAGATCTCTGAGCCTGGGGAGGACCATGAAGGGGAGGTAGTGGTCGAACAAGGTCATAAAATCATTTTACAACAGCTTCTCATCCCAATGAAAAACTATATCCTCATACAAAACCAAATCCTTAAGGACTACTCAGACCACCTTTAAGAGGTCCCTGATTATTCTGCTACCTCTGATGTGGAGGTCTATAAACAATCTGAATGGACACAGTTTTACAAATGGTTGGGAATTCACATGACAAATAAAATAATTTCTCATAGGTATAATAATACCTATCTCACAACCAGTCATACCCTCTATGTGACCCAGGAATTATTAATCCCCTGATATGAGATTGTGTATGCTATTTCTTTGGTTTTTGTAACCCTGTAGCCTAAATTTGGCTGCCCACAATTGAAGATTCACCTCATGGGTGGCCATTGAGCACACCTTTCACTCACTACTACTCCACTAATAATCTCTCCATCCCTAAGGATCACTCTAACCCCATGTCATAGGTTTGGATTCAAAAGGGTATAATGCCTACTCAAATATCTTTATGGAGGCCTCTGTTAAGATTTCATGCTTGAAAGAATCCATCATATACCATGTTGCGGGAGTATCACATGTGATCAATGAATCTCAACACATGATCAATAACCATTATTTTACCCTACTACAACTCTAGTAGCATCTAAATGTAAATGTTCCTTGATGCCACTAGAATTTACTCCTTGAAAAAAAGGTTCCCAAAATCTATCTAGGGGGGTTTCCTTATCATGATTTTGGGTAACTAGGCCCTACTAGATTCCCCCTATAATTTGAATATGACCAATTGAAAGAAATACCATCTAGTTAAAAGGTGTATGAACTAAGAGGAACACACGAACAAATGACTCCATCTAGTACTTAGTTTCCTTAGGGTTAGGATCGCCTTATAAACTATGTGATCTCTATCACTAAAACCCATATAGATCACTCAACCTTATATGTGTACTCATCTCATCCTATTATGATAGTTAGTTGTTCAACATGAAAGGAATCATACATCGATATCATGGGAAATGGGTCTATTAACTGAACAATGGGTGACAGAACTTCTCTATGCCCACATGATGGAAAATCCTCAAAAACTATACCCTAAAAAAGAAGAATTATTGCTCAACTAGTCATCATCATGACCCTAGCATGGAATCCTATAGGGTTTCCTATGTGGTTGAATCCTATAATTAACATAAAAAAAATTAGGTTATCAGAGTCCCACATAATATATACATAATCCACCTCACCATCACTAGGTCTATGGTTTAAAATTCAAACTCAAGACCCTTTATGAACATTTTCCAAAATACCCAAACAAATCTTCACCAAACATCTAACTACAACCTATTTATAAAATAAAATACCCCTTCAATACTAATCTGACATGACCCAACCTACTAATACCCATCTTAATTCATAGTGGTAAACCATGCATGCCACCCAAAAATTCCTTTAGTAAGTTGGGGGCTGGTGACTAGCACTGAGTAGGCATATCTATCAATAATTGAGGACTTATCTGAATACACCACTAAAAAATTAATATCCCACTAAAAAATGTAATATAAATTCGAAATAAATAAAATAAAATAATATAAATTTATAGCACACATGAAACATACATTAAAATCCACAAAGACATAAATAGTGCAAAAAACTAAAAAGTATAAAGGATAAAAATATATGGCCAATAATAAACAAAAGGGAAATTAAAACCTAATAAACATTAGTGTATAACTAGTTATGATCCAAATATCTAAACATGGACACCGCTTGATAAAACCACCTTTAGGAACCTCTAATCACTGTCACGTCATGTTCACTAAGATTACCATCAAAATGAATGGAATATATATAAGACTTGACATGTGTATGAAAATATTATTGTGCAGGTGTGAGTATATACATACCCAGTAAGACACACTAAAACCCAAAAAGTTACAAAAGTATATCAAATAAACCATTGAGGAAAAAAGGAAACAATAACTCATAGGAATAACCTAGATATGATTTAAAGAAGATAACCAAGAACATAAGACAAGGTCTTATTATTTACAACCAACAACAGATGAAATCAACACACATACCAAGGATACAAACTACCAAAATCTAGAAACCCATGTATTATCTCTAAAAATGTTGTGGAGGATCTCATACCCTAGGTGACTATAGGGAATATGAACTCTAGTGGAGGATATCATCCTTAATTAAGCTCTCAGATAGGGGGAATACTAACTCTACAAATAAAGGATCTTATCCTTGAGTAAGTGGAGGGAATAACTAACCCTATATGATCTAAATTAAATGACCACATGCCCTAATTATGTGGGGGGATAACCAAACCTACTATATTATGATGGGGAAACCCACACCCTAACATAACCACGTCTCTAGGGTGGGTAGACATCCCTGAGAACACTCTAATAGTCATGAAGAAACCCAGTCAGCATCCCTACAGAGATGGATACAATATCTTCTTATCTCACCTATAAAATAGCCTTGTATGACCAAATGGTCCATTTCATTATGATCTATATATAAAAACACATAGTATATGCAATTTATTTTTTCAAAATGGGCACATGGTGAAAAGGTTATAAAATATGCCACTTGGGTGAAAAATTGGGCCATGTGGTGGCCCTTGAGGCATACAACATGGAAGAACATGGTGGGTCATGTGTTCTCCTCATGTTACCTAGAGTGAATCCATGTGTAATTTGTGCACAATATACCATGTGACTTGGTCAGGTCAGGCATACTCGACCCATCAGACCGCTCGGCTGCTAACACAAGCATACTGCTTGGGTCTACAGGTTGTGCTGAAAAACTATGAATGATAGTCTAACCCACTAGAAAATCGTGGTGGTCAGACTGAGTGGAACAATTTTTGGTACGAGTCCCACTGGATTGAAATATTCTAGGAACCATTTCCACTCAACACAGTGGCCCAAACGGGCTCTCACTTCTTACACAGCACTAACTGTGACAACAGTTGGCCTGCTTCACTCTCTGGTTAAATTTAGTTACAAAGATGGTCAACCTCCCTTTAATACCCTAATATTTTATGAAATATTTTATAATATATATATTTAATTTCTTTGATATCTTTCATTACATACAACATCGAGTTTTAACGAACCTCAATATACTATTAATATTATTATTTAAATAGAAAAGTTATATACTAACTCTTAAATTTGACGGTATGAATACGAATAGCCAAATTTTAAAAATTACATATGAATCACAATGAAAATATATTGATAATTAAGTACTAAATTTTTTATAAAGTCTTTATATGCTTTGAAAATACATTTTTCTCAAAAAAAGATTTTAATTTATTTTTGTGAACAAATATTAAAAGAAAATTTTTCAAATTTTTGAAAATTTATTTGATAAAATTAAATTCATTAATGGAATAAACATTTTAAAATTATCTTTGGGTGAATTTTTGGGATTTTTTGAAAATTTTATTTTAAAAAATTAGTGAAAAAAAGTAGTTTTTATTAAAAAGATCCTTTTTGTTTAAAATAATTAAAAAATAATAATTATTTAAAATTAAAATTGGTTCAATTATGTTATTATTAATCTAATTTAGGTCATTTTGATCAATTTTATGTTCAATTTTGATATAAAATAAATTCTTAAACTTATGAAAACTTTTTCTTTAGAAAACTAATTTTTCATCACGTCTTTGGGTTTAATTTTAAATTAAATTCCTAAAATTATATGAATTTAATTTGTAAAAATATATTTAATATTTTTAATAATAATAATTAATATTAAATTATAATTTAACACTTAATTTTTTCCCATAATAAATAGTAAATGTAATAAAAATTAATTATTGTGGTTAAGGTTAAAATTGGTTTACCGATGGGATCAACTAAAAATAGAATGGTTAAAATGACCAAAAAACATGTAAAATTCCAATTTGATATATATATTTCAACCTTATCTCGTCTATTTTTTTGATAATTATCAGTTTTTGATCCTTTTTACATGTGAAAAATGTGGATATAACTTTTTATTTTTAAAAATTCTAAGTGTGTCCTCTCCCCCACTTATAAAAAGAGAACCCACTCTCCTCTTCTCTTCACACTTCCAAAGCTTTTTTATTCAGCCAAAACATACTCAAATATCTTTCTTACTTACATATCCATGTATTATATAAATTTTTATTACTATAAAACCCTCCTAAGAAGTATTTTGGTGAAAACCCAAGGAGATTGACTAAAGAAGGTGTGTCATTCTTAACCGATTGTTTTTTCATTATTTATTCTTAAACTTCTTTAAAATATTCTATAAATTTTATGATAAAATAATATAAATATATTCTATATAATTATATTTTATTATGTTAATTTTATTACCTACATCCATCTCCTCCTCCAACAAATTGAAAATGAAACTGTCGATCATGTATATGACGGACAACCGCTTCGCGAACTGATATAATTCATTTTCCATCACTTCATATCAAATATAGAGATAGTAATGAATTTAATGTTTATATAAAAAATTTACTATATAATTATACTCTTTTAATTATAATATCTCATATAAAATTCTACCTTCCAATCCTTTGGAAAAGTATAACATCGCTCATGTGTATGTGTGGAATACAACCTTCATGTAGAGATGTGATTCATTTTTCATTTTATTCTATCATGGATGGTAATAAGTGTAAATGAATATATATTATAAATATGTGATAAAATAATTATTTTAAGGATATTTATTATTAAAATATCTTTTTTATCATCTGTCAAAAAAAATGAAAATTGCATTCATGCGTACGCACGGTCTACTGTCTCCCTGAACTATGTAATTCATTATATATATATAACTTTTATAGTTTAATATAAATACATATATAATGAATAAATTTAATATTTATATCATTTTTAAAATTTATGAGATTATTTAACCCTAATAAAAGTAAAAAGGGACCCAACATACCAAACTAAAACATAAATGGAAGACAAAACTTCTATTACCCGAAATGTGATTTAAAAAAAACTTGTTAAAAATGAGTACTAAAATGTTATAAGTAAATGATATATGGAATAATATATATAATTATGGTTATATAATAGATTTATAATAAACCTATATTTATTTTAAATGATGTTTAAACATGTATGATGAAAGTCAAGACTTGATATAAGGTATTTTCATCTCACTATTATTTCAATGGGACACATGCCACATTCACCATGTGTTTGTTTTGTGTGGTGTATATACTAAACTTGAATGTATTTTATGGATATTATCATGGAAATTATTTTTATTTAAATATCCAAATTATTTTTTTTCATAGGTTTTATGATCCAAAAGTTACCAAAGTGGTAATGGTTGTATGTTAAAATCTCATTATTTATCGGGGTTGTTTATAATTAAGTTACGATGATAAAATATTATTATCTATCTCTAAATAAAATCATGGATTTTATTTTAATATGGTTATTTATATATATTATAAGTCTTCATTTCATTTTAATCTCTTTATATACTCAATATTTAGAAATAATTTTTTAAGGAAAACCATCTTTATTTCTCTCTTCAGTCGAAAATCATTTTTCTTCCACATCCATGTTTTCTAAAAATGTTTTCAAAAATGATTTTAATATTAATAAATAATTTTTTAAAATAATGTTTACCCATATTTTAATTTTTTACATGTTTTAAAATTAATATACCTATAATTTTATGAATGAGGCACTTTTGACTTTTTATCAAAAATATAAAGGAAATATTTATTTTAACATGTACGACATGAACGGTATTTCCTGACATCATGATTACTCAATGATTTAAATATTTATTTTAAAGTTTCCAATTTTATTTTCAAAAGAAAATTTTCTTTAATATTTAGGAAAATTTTAGATTTTAAATAAGTGATTTCAAAGTGTCAATGATATTTTCCAAAAGAAATGTTTTAAGTGATATTTTAAAATCATTTCCATTAAAGATGACATCATTTGATATTAATTAAGAAATACTGTGGATATGATTCAATGATTCCATCATTATCCTTTATTTTTATGGTTTATTATTATGATGAAAAAAATGTTTATGGAACTCATTTCTTTTCCATGGGTTACGTTTATGAAACTTGTTTCTTTTCCACAATTTATGATGTGATTAAATAATGAAATGTTTATAAAACCCATTTCTTTTCCATGGGTTATGCTATGATGAAATGTTTATGAAACCAATTTACTATATATGAGTTATGATATGATGAATTTTTATCAACTTATGGAACACATCTATATTAATTTCAATATCTGATTGGTGAGACTTATATCTCTCTTCAATGCATTGGGTAAAGATTGATATCTCATGAGATAAACAGGACTGGAATAGGGAGTGAACCCAGTTCTATAGTGGAATTTGTCTACTATGATATTATTTGTAGTGAACCTTGAATACTATAGTAGTTTTGGGTGTGAACCCATTCCAATATGATAGTCTTGTAAATAATCCTTGACTACTAAGGAAATGATTTTCTATATTTATGTGTATGCTACAAATCTAAGTCTTATACCAATGTTATATTCCCACGACTTATGTTCTTTTATTTAATTATGATTCATGTCTTATTAACTACCAAAATTTATAACATAACTCAATTTTATGATCAATGATATGAAGTTTATGGTTTTCAAGTGTTATTATCATGTTCTCATACCCTTATACTCATGTTATATTGATATCACCCTTTCTTACCCTTACTGAGCATCTGAGATCACCCTTTCATGTGTTTCCTTTCCCCAGATTATGAAGAATTGTATTATGTATGATATTTATAATAAAGGTTCTAGTTATGAAGAACCTAGTGGTAGATAGTGTAGTTATCTTATGAACCAGCGGTTTATGTGTCTGTGTTTCCAATGGAACTAGACCTGTACAATTATTATGTGGATTGTTATGTTCTATGATAAATATTCTTCTAATAAGATTTGATATCTATGTATGAAAAGTGTGTGTCTCTGTAGTTTTTATTATATAATTTTTTTATAAACTTTGGAAACTAGTATGAGAAAACTTTTGTTAGAACCATAATGATAAGTCTAAGTATTTGAAAATATCCTTGAATTTTTTTGAAGGATAAAATGAGTGATTTACAAGAAATTTCATCCCTATATAGATATTAAAAGAATATATGGTGTTGGAAAAATTTTACATATGGGTAATAACTCTGAAATAGTGCATTAGGATTTAACTCGATCATTACCTGGAGCACGGAAATGGTCCTTGTTGAACATCTGGTTTGACACTCCAATGGGATATGTTTTGAAAATTCACAAACTCTTTAAGGACCATCATAAATTATTTGAATATATGAAAACCATGAATAACCTAGGTTAAACCTTAGGTTTCATAGATTGAAAATAAGGTCTCATGATTTAAGATATCTTATAAATTATTTTTCCTAATTATGTAGTTCCTCACTATTATTATTGTTGCTTAAACTATGATTTTCAATTTTATTCAATGGTTTTAACCCAAATAAATAATTTTAATTTTGTATGTTATGTATAGTGTATTGATTTTCCTATTGAGAAAATAAATTTTTTGAGATCTAGAATGAAAAATATCATTACTATACTCATATAAATTTTTCAAGATATGAATCATGATGAACTTATAAATAAGAAAAGGTGGTAACATCATTCTATTGAGTCCTTCATGAGAAAATTTCCACCTTATTTTAGTGTCTCCCTTGATCCATTAGTTTCTTTGAAATGGATCAATACTATTGAAAATATATTTTCCAATCTTCAGTTTTCAGATCATGAAAAAATCATTTTGGATTTCTATTTTTTGGAAGTTGAAGTGGATCTATGGTGAAATCTTGTCAAGAATATGAGGAAATTTTTTGAAATGGACTCCATATAGTAGGGTGAGTTTAAGAGATTATTTTTCGATAATTACTTTCCTCATATTATTTGTATGAAAATAGAGAGGGAATTCCTTGAGCTAAAAGAGAAGTAAGATGAATATATCGGTACCTATGAGTAAAATTTTACATTAATTTCAAGGTACACTT
This sequence comes from Viscum album, assembly GCA_963277665.1. Lineage (NCBI taxonomy): Eukaryota > Viridiplantae > Streptophyta > Magnoliopsida > Santalales > Viscaceae > Viscum > Viscum album. The sequence continues at coordinate 451,485,219 of OY728137.1, read as the reverse complement.
TTGGTATTATCATCCGAACTAAAAGGAAGGATGATCAATTATTTGGTGGCTTAAAACCAAGTCTCTAAAGGATGTTAGATATCAAGGACTTCGGTAGATATGAATAAATAGTTTGATATGATACCAAGGAGGAAATATAGATTAGTGTCACCCATCAATATCATGGTTTTGTTAAGAAAAGAAAGAGGGGACTCAAAGGAAACTCTAAAAACCATAGAGAAAAGAAGATGATATTTCCCCTATGATAAAATGGTGGAAAGAAGCATGGATTAAATTTTCTTAAGGAGGATAGTAATTTTTTTAAGTATAAAAAAGAAGGTCATCAATTGTTTCAGTGTTGAATTATTTGGAAGTTATTTAATGATAAAAATAAAGAGAAATATCCACATAATGCACCACCCACACTTCAATGTTTTTAATGCAAGGATTTTAGTAATTATACTAACAATTTCTCAAATCCAAATTTTAATTATTATGATTGACATTAGGAACCTCTTAATCAAATAGAAAATGGTAAATCTCATATTGGAACTATTTATGATGAGGGGTAAAATAATTACATGGTGAAAGGTATGAATACCATACAATCTATAATTTTTAATGACTTCTTTTATTCTAGATTTACCCACTCTTTTATTTTTAAAGAATTTTCTAAGGGTATCAAAATTCCATCCAAATGATTATATGTTGAATTTTCAGTGAAAATCCCTAATTGTATGATGATCACATATCAAGTCTTTGATTATTATAAGGTTAATGTTTATGAAAATGTACTTCCTGAAAATCTTGTTATTCTCCCTATGGTTGAATTTGATGTTATCCTAGGAATGGATTGGATTTCTCTAAAAAACTTCCACATAAATTTTTAAGGGAAGACACGATTGATATTCCAAAACAACCTATAGTCATCTATCAATGTGATTATAAATATGAGATTCTAATGGAAATCACATCCATTTTATGGGTATTGAAACATTTTCAAAAGGGGTGTTTATCTCATATTCTTGGGGAGAAACTCAAAATCGATGATATGACTATTGTGCGGGTGTTTGTTGATGTATTTCAAAAATATTTTCCTAGACTTCAACCAAAATGTGAAATTTATTTCTCAATATAACTCATACCAAGTATTATGCCTATTTCAAAGAATCCCTATATGATATACCCAATTTAGTTATATGAATTGAGGAAGTAACTCTAGGAGAATATTTTCATGGGATTTATTTAGCCATGTGTGTCAGCTTAGAGTGAACCTGCTCTTTTTTCCAATAATAAGGTTGGATTGATGAGACTTTTCATTGATTATTATGAACTAAAAAAGATCACAATCATGAACAAATATCCCCTACCCAGTATTGATGACTTATTTAATAAACTATATGGAGCTCAAAACTTTTCTAATATTGACCTTCATTCTTGATATCATCAATTGAGGGTGAAAAAAGAGGATATACCCAAGAAAACACTCCATACAAGATATGGATACTATGAATATATAGTGATTCCATTTGTTCTTACTAATTATACCTCTATATATTCATGGATTTAATGAACATAGTCTTTATAGATTACCTTGATCAATTCATGCTAGTCTTTATAGATACTATTTTTTATCTATTCAGTGAGAAAGGAAGTGCATAAAGATCACCTGAGGATTTTAATAAAGACCCTAAGGTAGGATAATCTATATGAAAAATATACCAAGTGTGAACTTTGGCTGAAGAAAGTTTCATTTTTTGGTTATATAATCTTAAGTGATGGTATATCTATGGATCCATCAAAGATAAAGGCTATGAACATTCAACCATACCCACAATGGTGAAAGAGATCTGTAGTTTTCTTTGTTTTTCTAAATATTATTGGCTCTTTATAGAAAATTTATCATAAATATTCATTCCACTCACCAATTTAACTTGAAAGGGAGTCAAGTTCCTTTGGACATATGAATATAAGGAAAATTTAAAGGTACTAAAGAGAAGTTTAGTTAGTGCACCTATGATTAAATTACCCTAAGTAGAGATGGGTTTTTAATCTATAGTGATTCATTAAAGAAGTTATTTTGATGCATTATCTTATAAAATGATATTTTTATAGCTTATACCTTCTGAAAATTGAAGGTTCATGAGAAAAATTACTCAACTCATGATTTGGATTTAGTTGTGATACTGTTTTCATTAAATATCTAGAGGAATTGTATTTATGGATAAAGGTGTGATATATATATATATATAATGATCATAATATTTTAATATATATACTCACATAGAAAGAGCTGAACATGAACCAGAGAAGATGGTTAGAGCTGATTAATGATTATAACTTCTCAATACACAACTAACCTGGGAAAACGAATAGGGTGGTCGATACTTTGTGTCAAAAGGATCATACTCTATTATTTATTATTAGTATAAAAAATGATCTAATATTTATGTATTTTCAAAGTACGGATCTCAAAATCATGAATGGAGTGGGAAAATATTATCTTTCTCAAAGGAGTTTTCAACAATCTATCCAAGTGAAGTTTAAAGAGGTGTGGAAGGATGATATAAAGCTATAAAATAAGGTTAAAATGGTTCATTATTTAAACCTTTATTATGATGTAATGATAAGGATCAATAAATTTTTATGTGTTTCATCTATACTCGATTTAAATAAGGTTCTGTTAGATGAATCTCATAGTTCTTCATTCACAATTCATCCTGGAAGCATAATGATGTATAGAGATTTGAAAGTGTGTCTCTCGTGTGATGGAATGAAGAGAGATGTTGCATAGTTTGTATATCATTGTTTTTTATGAGAGTAAGTTAAGTATGAAAGAAAGAAATTTAATGGTGTGTTACAACCATTACTCACACCAGAATGGAAATGGGAAAACATCAACATAGATTTTCTCATCAGACTCCCCAAAACATCTAAAGAGAAAAATTACAGATGGGTTGTATTTGACTGCCTTAAAAATTCAGCACACTTCATTGATATTAGATAAGATCTAACTCTATATCATTTTTCAAGATATACATTAAGTAAGTGATAGGGTTGTATAGAGTACAACATTCTATTGTATCTGATTGGGATTCTAGGTTTACCTCAAAGTTCTATAAAACCATCAGAAAGATATTGATATGGGATTGAGTTTCAACACTACGTATTATCCTTAGATAGTTGTTCAATCTAAGATAAACATTAAAACCCTATATGATATACTGAGATCATTTTCTATGTATTTCAAATGTGTTTGGGGTCAACACCAACCTCTAGTCAAGTTTTCATACAATAATAGCTTTTATGCATGCATTCAGATGGATCCTTATGAAACCCTCTATGGAAAGAAGTGTAAAAAATCCAACATTCAAGGATGAATTTATAGAAATAAAGCTATGGGGACCTGATATATCTAAGGAAATGATATAGAAATTTATATCTATTCAATATTACATCAAGGCAACTCAGATTCGATAGAAAATTTATGCTGACAATTATCGGTGTGAATTAAAGTTTGAAGTTATTGTGAAGTTTTTAATATGAATTTACCTAGGGAAGAAGATTATTAGATTCTATAAAAAATTAAATTTTATCCCTTGGTATATTTTACCTTTTGATATTCTTGATCCAGTAGGTAAAGTTGCTTATCACTTGTCACATTCAGTGAACCTCTCTCAAGTCCATGATGTGTTCCATGTATATCTTCTAAGGAAGTACATATATTATACTTAATATGTACTAAACTCAGATGGAATACCACTAGATCATGATATTTCATATGAAGAAAAACCTATGGAGATTCTGGATCATGGAGAGAAATTGCAATGAAATAAGACCACTCACCTGGTCAATGTTTTGTGGTGAAACCACCAACTCGAAGAAGTTATGTGGGAACCTAAGGATATGATGAGGATGAAGTACCCTCAATTATTTGTATAAAAGTGATGTAATTATAAGGGTGAAATTTATTTTAAGTGAGGTAGAAATTCACACCCTAATATTTTATGAAATATTTTTTAAAAATATATTTAATTTCTTCGATAGCTTGTATTACACACAACACCATGTTTTAACAAACCTCAATATACTATTGATATTTTTATTTAACAATGAACATTATAACCTAGCCATTAAATTTGATGGTATTAAAAATCATAACCAAATTTTTAAAATTAATCATGAAGTAAAAAAATAGAATATATTTATAAATAAGTACTTAATTTTTGTTAAATTATTTATACACTTTGAAAATATATTTTTCCCGAAAAAATGATTTTAATTTATTTTTTGTGAACAAATAAAAAAAATTAGAAAAAAAATTACAAAATGAACTAAATTTTTGGAATCAATATTTCAGAATTATATTAGGGTGAATTATTGGGATTTCTTTGAAAAGTTTCTTTATTAACAAATAGTGAAAAATACTAGTATTTATTGAAAACTACCTTTTCATTTAAATCATTTATAAAGTTATTTTTTTTAAATGGTTTAAAAGTAAAATTAGTAAAATTATGTTATTATTAATACAATTTAGTCCATTGGAATCAATTTTATGTTCAATTTTGATATAAAAACTTCTTATAATTATGAAAACTTTTTATTTTGAAACTTCTTTTTCGTCATGTCTGGGTGTTTAATTATAATTTAAATTATTTCGCTTCAATGGATTTAATTTGGAAAAATGGATTCCATATTTTTAATAATAATAATAATTAATATTATATAATAAGTTAAAATTAATTTTTGTTCTTAATGAGTAGTAAAAACAGAAAAAATTAATTATCATGGTTAAGGTTAAAATTGGTTTAGGGGGTTTAAACTAAATATATAATGGTAAAAATGACCTAAAACTTGTCCAATTACTATTTTATGGACATATTTCAACCTTTTGTCTTCTAAGGTTCATAAATAATCCATTTTGGATCCTTGTATCATGTTTAAAACATGGGTATAACATTTTATTTTCAAACAATCCAAGTGTATCCTCTCTCCCACTTATAAAAGGGAACCCCATCTCTTATTTGTAATTAGAATGCATTTTGGATCAGATAATACCTTCCAAATGTACTTTTTTTAATTCCATATCCATGTCCTAGAGGACTTATTTTGATTATTAAACCCTCATAAAAATGATTTTGGTGCAAACCTAAGGAGATTGTCTGAAGAAAAGGTGTCATTCCTAACCGATCATTTTTATTTTATTTCTTCTAAAAACTCCTTAAAATATTATTCAAATATTATGATATAATAACATCATTACATTCCATATGCTGATATATTATTATTTTAATTTCATAACGTAAATTTATCTCCTCCTCCATCAAATTGGAAATGAAACTATTGATCGTGTGTGTGGTGGACTACCTCCTCACGAACTGATGTAAGTCATCTTCCATTACCATATCTCATAGATGAAGGTAATGATGGATTTAATGTTCATATATTATATTTATTACCTATTAATACTCATGGAATTATAATATCATATATACCTTCTTTCCTTCAAATTCATTGTTAAACAATAATGTCGCTCATGCATATGCATGGACTACCGCATCCACAAAGTGATGTGATTCATTTTTCATTTTATTTTGACATGGATAGAAATAAGGATAGATTAAATGAATATATATGATATCTATGAAATAAAAATTATTTTTTAAAGGTTTTATATTATTTACCATTCTTTATTTTCATCCATAGAAAAAATGAAAATAGTGTTCATGTGTTTGTAAGGCCTACCCTCTCCATAAATAGTATAATTCATTTTCTATCTATAAATTTTTTGGATTAATATATATATACATATAATTAATATATATGATATTTATATCATTATTATCATTAAATAGATTATTTAAGAATGATTTATGTAAAATTACCGAAAATACCAAACCAAAACATACATGGAAAATAAAGAAGTTACTACTTGAAATGTGATTTTAACAAGAAATTGTTAGTAAACTGGTAATAAAAGGTTTTAATTAAATCATATATTATATGATATATATTAGTATAATTATGTAATATATTTATAATAAACTTATATTTATTATATAGTAGGTTTGAACATGTGTTAAGAAAGTCAATAATTGATGTAAGTGATTTTCACCTCACTTTTATTTATATGGGACACATTCCAAATTCACCACTTGTTTCTTTTTTTAAGTGTATATACTTTCAAAAAATATTTTTATGATTATTATCATAAAAATTATGGGTATTTAAATATACATATATCATTTTTTTCTTTCATTGGGCTTATGATCCAAAAGTTACCAAAGTGGTAAGGATTTTATGTTACAATCTCATTATTTATCGAGATTGTTTATGATTAAGTTGTGATGGTGAAATATTATGATATATCTCTTAATAAACTCATGAATTTTATTATCCTTTGGTTATTTCTGGATATTACATGCTTTCACTTCATTTTCCTCTTTTAATCTACTCAAGATTCCAAAATATTTTTTTAAGGAAAATTAATATTGTTTCTCTCTTCGGTCAAAAATCATTTTTCTTATATATCCATGTTTTATAATAATGTTATCAAGAATGATTTTAATATTCATATATGGTTTTTTTAAAGTTATTTTTACCCATGTTTTACTTTTTTACAAAAAAAAATTAAATTAATATTTTTTTTCAATTTCTAAATGAGGTGCATTATAATTTTTACCAAAAATATGAAGGGAATATTTGTTTTAACATGAAATACATGAATGGTATTTCATACTATTATGATCACTCAATGATTTAAAGATTCCTTTATATGAATCCAAGGTTATTTTCAAATAAAATTTTTTCTTTAATGTTTTGGAAATTTTTTTATTTTAAATAAGTCATTTTGAAAGTAGAAAGGATGATTTCCTCAAAAAAATTTCCAAGTGATCTTTTAAAATAATTTTCCATATAAGATGACATCATATGATGTTACTTAAGCTCTTCTAGGATACGATCCAATGATACCATTCTTATAAATTATTTTATTTTTTATGATTATGATGATAAGATTTTTATGGAACCCATTTCTTTTCCATGGGTCATTATTATGAAAAACATTTCTTTTCTATGGGTTATGCTATGATGAAATTATGAAATGTTTATGAAATCTGTTTCTTTTAAATGGGTTATGCTATAATTAAATGTTTATGAAACCCATTTACTTTCAATGGGTAATGATATGATGAATGTTTTATGATCTTTTGACATGCATCTGTGTGATTTTCATTATGAGATAGGTGACATCTATATCTTATTCTAATGCATTAGGTAAAGATTAATATCTTATGAGATAAATATGACTGGAATGGTAAGATAACTCATTTAAATAAGGGACTTTGTTCACTATGTTAGCCTTGGGATAGAACCTTGACTACTAATATGGATTGGGGAGTGAACTAATTTCTCTATGATAGTCTTTTAGATTATCCTTTAATACTAAGGAAATGATTTTCTATACTTATTTATATGCCAAAAATCTATGTATTGTTATATTCTTTAATTACATTATGATTCATGTGTTATAAACTACAAAGATTTATTCCATGACTCAAATTTATAACCAATGATACAAATTTTATAGTTCTTAAATGTTTTTCTCAGGTTCTCATACTCTTATGCTCATGTTATATTGATATCTACCTTATTTACCCTTATTGAGCATTTGAGTTCACCCTTTCTTATGTTTCCTTTCCCCAGATAATGAATAATGGTATTATGTATGATATTTCTAATAAGGGTTCTAGTTATTAAAAATATAGTGGGAGATAATTTGGTTTTCTTATGAACCATGTGTCCATGTTTATAAATGTACCAGATCTATATGATTCTATCATAGATCTTCAAAATATGTAATAAATATTCATATAATAAAATGTGATATCTATGTATGAAAATTGTGGGTTAATATACTAACTTTTTAGCAAAGTGGCTAGAATATTGTATTTTTATTCCCCTCCCCTTGTTATTCACCCTCGCATCGACCTCCCCACCTTGATGTCATCTACATGGGAAAATATAATAGAAAGCGGGATGATAAAGAGAATAGAGAGGGGATAGAGAGAATATATAGAAGGGAGAAGAGGGAGAAGATAATTATTGTTCTTTGTTTATTCAGAAATTCATTCACATAAAAAAAGAAATTTAGGGGTAAAATATATCATAATAAGAAAATAGTCAATTTTCACACATCTATTTATATAGTTCTTTAAAACTATGGAAATAGATTATTTGAGTCCATAGATTTAAAAAAAATGTGGCGATATCCCTCGATCCCTCCTCCGCTCTTCAGGATGTTCCTTCTCTTCTTCATGCTCCCTCTTTGTTTTTCTTCTCTTCGCACAATTTCGTGATCAAGCCCCAACATCTACATATGTGCCTCAAGTGATCTTCATCCACCTACATAGATAATGCACCTCTTGCCTCTGGTGATCATCCTCCTCTGATTTGGTTCTAATGCAGCAATCCCACCTCCTATCTCTGGTGAACTTCCTCTTCCGATGTGGATATAACGGAGCCAGACCACCTCCACACCAACACGGCTCTAACATGGCCTCCCCACCTCCCTGCCAATGCGGTTCTAACATGTCCTCCCCACATCTCACATCTATTTCCACACTAAAAAACCTTATTGTATTTACTCTATGATATATGGAACAACTAATATTTGATCATATTCTTCTGAAAGATCTCCCATTATATTTCATCATTCCAAGCACCCTTCCTCTGTATACATTTCATGATTTATAGCCATGGTACCATAACTTCTCTAATTTTGGTCCCAGGTTTATAGTTTTGGTGATTTCAACTCTTAATATGATCCCAATAGACCTTATTAGGGTTAATCCTTCACAACAAGTTCTCTCCCAATCCTATTTCTTAAACCCCCTAATTTAAAAATCATATTACTCCGAACTATCTTCATATTAAACACTCTAAATTTCAGTGGTTATGATCATTTTGTAGTTTCAAATTAAGGCCTCCATTTCTATTAAATGAAAACCTTCTTATTTTCCATCCCAAGCCCCAAGTCTGAAATAAAAATTATGTTTCCCTCTATCTACAACGGTTTTTCCCTCTGGTAATCGTTCAATTTCAAAGATTAAATATAATAATGTTTTATATCTATACTATGTAATTTTTTTATTAAGGTGTGTATATAATGTATTTTTTACCTCTTAATATGTGGGTATTCTGACCATCTTTCACTATATAGAATCTGTATACAGATTATGTATAAATTATTCATTATACTAACCTTCCTTATATATATAATTCATTCAATATTTTTATTGTACACTTCATTTTAATTTTTTTTTCAAAACAATATTTATTTTTTTCCTTTATGGTAATAATTTTATATTACACTACATTGTTGATCGATTCAATCATGTTTTACTTAACAAAACTTTTTTGTATATAATTTAATTTCAATTTCAAATTATACATAACATTTCTACTTATCTATAACATACTATTTTAAAATTCGTTACTTCTCTAAAATACACAATCTATATGCATTCAGTCTATCTTTATTTCACTATGAAATTTTATTAAGGTGAATCTTTAGGTATAGTATACAGTTTTAAATTGTAATTTATATTCGATAAGAATTAAATTCCACTTCAAGTGGATTTTTAATAAATCACTACTATTACATTTATAAAATACATTATCATACAAATTCTTTACTCTTTTTTCAAATTGAACACTAAAATAAAATAAGAAACAAATGTATGGTTTACTACATATAGATAACATCTTATGGACTAATATATGTTTATTATTATGTTATACTCTAATTTCACTTCATGTTTTTTTATCTATAAGTCAACTAAATCCATTAGAGGTTCATAGTGTTGATTTTTATTATTCATCATTCTTTAAGTAAATAATTTTTTAACTGTATATTTTCTTTGTATAATAATGTTTTAATGACTGTATTTCAATAAACATACTTGTTAATAAAAGCACAATGCTTAAAAAAGAGTTGCTACCAACTATTTGTGGAGTGGTTGAGTGTGTGAACAAATGGTTCTCTATGATCAATCATTATGATCTAGGTAGTTTCCATTATTTAATCAAGGCATGTTTCTTTCTATAATTTTCATTACATTTTCTCTTTCCCACTTTTATAAAATTTATTTTTATTTCATTGAAATTGGTTAGAGGTGTATTCCAAAACTTGTGGATATCATTTTATGGTATTATTCGAGGTAAATTAGCATGACTAAATTGAATCGATGTTTAATTTAATTTTTGTGATCAATTTATATTTCTTGATTTTTTCAATCAGTGCACATTGAACCTTTAATATTTTCATATTCTATAATAGACTTGATAGTTTTTATTGATAATTTTCTAATGATTAATTATTGTTAAATAATATATAGTGTTAATGTTTAGGTAAGTCCAAAGTGATGAAGGGTGGGGATCATTTTTATCCAATACACAGTTTGGTGCTCTCCATTTAAACAACATTATCTTTATGTTTCCCTTCTTCAATCTGCCATTTTTTTAGTTTTCATTTTTAGTTTTATTACATAGATTTTTTTAATCAATAAATGAAAACATAAAATCAAACCTCTATTAAAAAGATGTACTTTGTTTTTCTTCACATTAGAGGGTCCATTTTATGTTATTGTATTCCCACTCAATTTTTTTGCTTCTTTCTTTTCAAATATGAACATCCTTTAATAAAAACATAAATTTCATTTTTTTCATTTACATATACATAGATATTGGTTATCTTATCAAATTATACATGTATTGGGGTGCTAAATTTTTATTTTATGAATGGATTAAAAAATTTAGTTATATACTCTCAGTATGTATTTTTTTATTTTAATACTAAAAATGGCCATTTTTCAATTGGTATTTAAATTCCCTTATGAATTAATTACTATAATTATTCACATGTCTAAATTTATGAAATATTTATATTGACTATATGTGTTGGTGAATGAAATAATGATCATGAATATTCATTAATTAATATAACCTTGTATATGAATGTTTATCCAGTTGTCTATATTCAATTTTTGTATTAACCATGTCATTTTTACTTTCAATGCTTTTCATAAAATGTAATTATGAAATTTTTTGAAACATTAATTAACTTAAAACATGAATTTCATTTATTATTTTAGTATTTTATGTTGTTAGAATTCATATAAATAAATTTAATTTCAATTTTATGTTTTTTTTATTACACTATATACAGGATCTCATGCGAATGCACTGGCATGTTGATATTATCATGGTTCTAGATGGTGTAACATGTGTTACTTTTTTAGGTAAGTAGACCTCAACCCCTTACAGTTCATTCATTATAACATTCAAATATAGGGTTTCATTTTTAGCAATCCCCATTAGATTTAAATTTTTATTTTTCTCAAACATGGGTGGAATGGGAGAGAAGGACTCTCCTTATTATTGTTCTTCCTCAGGATCTATAGAGCCTGTTTACACCTATATACTAAAATATACTAAATATTTAACAAGTGGGTTCATGGATGGTGTATTTTCATCATAATTAAAATTTAAATATAAATTTTCAACATTCTCTTTTCTTATAACCTAGTTTGTAATCAGGTCCAAATAACTATATAATGAAAAGAGGTTCATGTGTATACACTCAGAATTATATGTTTATATACAGTGGAATGTTTGAATATTTACTATATGATGAACCAAATAATTCTATAAAATCCAAACCCATAGTATTCTTCTTGACTGATTAAATATCTTTTGTTGGGAATCTCAACTCTATAAGAAATTAAAATAAAAATTGTGGTGAAAATTTTAGAAATCAACAATGCAAGTAAATAAGTGTTAAAAACTCCATTGGATGTCTAACATGAAGGTGTTTGGAAAGGTCACCCACCTTCTCATAGTTTTGGATTTTTGTTACCAAATTAGTAACATTTAATATTTCTTAGAATGATGTTGTATGGATCTACAAAGGGTATGTTATTGAATGGTTAAACCACGAGGATAGGGGTGTTTTCATCCAAACCACCATCAACACCAGCACCCTCAGTGGAGGTAAAGGTGGTTTCATTGTTAGTAATGCATCCACCCCATAGGAAATTGGTGTTTTATATATTGGGAGTTCTCTCATAAATGACTAGATAGATTGAATTCATACTAAGTATTTGTTCAATTTAAGTGTTGTAAAGGGGCCTCTTTTTAAACAACGGATGATAAAACTTGAGTTCACTAGAATATTTCACACACCAATGTATTTTCACAAAGTAATTAAAACCATAAAAATTTATCACATATTAGAGCACTAGAATTATGAATTCTAATTCACCATAATAGCCTCTATTATATAACAATTCACACACATGATTTTAAGAAAATAACACATAAGCATTCAAACAAGCAGAAAATAGTAAAAGTAAAATGGATAAAAAAATATTGAATGCTCCAAACAAGTGTATAATTTATTTATTGTTAAATAGAAAAATAGGAAACATTTTAAGATAAATAAATAATTATAATCATGATCTTCTTCAAACTCAATAGATCGGGATCTTCTTTATCTTCTTCCAATAATTTTTAACATATGATTTAAATAATCAAAATATATGCACACATAAATAAAAAAAATTCAAACCACACCTTTTATTTATTCATTTAATCTCATAATATTCTCAAGATATATAAATGTTATTTCCTCATTTCTTGTCATTTATCATCTATAATTGACATAATGATCACAAATATAAAACAAGTCATTATATCTCACTTCCTTACCCATTTGTTCCTTACAGGTGGTTTCTTATGATGAGGTTGGTTCTATCCACCACCGTCAAAGGTAGTGAGTTTGACATTAGATTCAGGTAAGGTTTCTTCCATTTTTATTCTTTAGCCTAATTTTAATTAGGAAATTTGTGATTTTTTGGTTCCCTGAATTTTTTAGAGTGTTTTGGATCTCCTTGAGGTGGATTCAAGTCGTCATTGTTGAAGGTGACATACATGTGTATGAATAGGTAGGCATATACATATATAAGTTCCCCATTTATATATATTCATTCATGGAAGTATGAATATATATATATTGGGGCTAGGAATTCTTATATATAGATATAAAAAATGTATACATATGTAAGTGTAACGGGGTATATACAAGTATAATCATATATTTAAGGACCCCCCCCCCCCCCCCCCGTGCATATTTTTCCATTCAAATTTGTGCATAGGGCCTAGGTTTCCTTATTTATATGTGAAGGTGCATATTCATGAAAGTAGGAAAAAAATGAATATTCGAGTTTTTATCATCAAAAGAATCATGCCTTGAGGTTGAGATAGGTTTCCTATGCCTAACCCTTTCATTTTAATTCCATAGTTTCGTGATTATTCTGAAAACTTGTTTTCATTATCATATAATGTGTATATGCTATGAAAATTGGTTTTAGATATTTGAAATGGTATTTTCACATGTTTCACATGATTTCCCTAAGACTTCAATTTGGACATCTAGATTGATATCCGAACCTACTCATTGGTATCTAAACTAATTTCATTTCTATAAACAGAAGGTGTGTCTTTTTCACTTTCATCAACAACAAGAGGGGATATTTTCATCCCAAAATACATCATTTCTTCTTATTAATGGAAGATCATCAACCCAAACCTAAAAATCATCCCTTAAATTTTATACAAGATAAATAATAGGACCATTCACACAAAAAATTATTTATAACACCTTAATAGACTCATTTATTAGAAAATAAAGAAAATACTTGTCTTAAAAAAACTTTTTCAAAATCCCCTACCCTTCGAGAAATCCCTACCAAAATTAATATAACAAGAGCCTTCTATTCTTGTTTTAGGAACTTTATAAGGATATTCATGATTTTATGGGATCCAAATGGATTGAATATAGTATACTATTGAATAAAAAACCCATCATTCTCTATCTTAGGTATAAACATGAACCTCTATTCATGTTTTCAGCAGAAAAGTTCATCCAACTCAATAGTAGAAAATAAAATTTCCTCACTATAGAGATGATAATATCCTCATCTTGAGAAAATGTGAACTGAGAATTCTCATAAAAATCTAAAACCTAAAATTAAAATCTTTTTTATTTTCATCAAACACAAACAACCATACTTGAAAACTTTGCACTTTCTTTGGTAACATCGCTATAAAATTGAACTAGATAAAATAAAATACCCTACCAAGAATATTTCACCACTTAATACTTGAGTAATTAGTTTTATTTAAACTTCTGGAAGCACCTTCATTGGTTATATTTGATTTATCTATACTTAGTTGAAGGTTCAATTCTCATGTGATCAAGGAATAGGGTTTAAAGGGTTTATAATTGAGTGATAAATTGAAATATCTATGGTGGTTCCTCACCATGTATCATTTAATTTTGTTAAATTTAATCTCTTTCTAAATTAAATCATGTCATCTTAAAATAATGAGATTCTTGATAGATGATCTCTTGATTGATAATGATATAATGACCGTTAAATCATGTCCAGTGAGGGGAATCCTTTAGTGTCTCTATGGGAATGGGTTAGTAATTATCCTAAGTTTGGATTGAGGGGTTGGTTTATTGATGGTATCGTTAACATTTATAGGTGAATGATCTTGTTTTGGATACATACGTTTAGGTTGTAACCACTATAGAAGTAGTACTAAATTAATGATATTAAGAGTGGGTCATCAGTAGTTATCTTGAGATGAAAATGGGTATGTTATATAGTCTATATAATAACCAAGGATGAGAAAGAAAATAATCTTTTTTAATAGGTATAGAATTTAAATAGAACTTATGGGAAAATGTGTGATAGATTTCCATGTATGATGTGGGATAGCTAATCTATTCACATTACTATGGATTATATATTAGAGCATGGAATATAATGGTTAAGATATGTTGATTAGTGGGTGATATGTTATATTATTTTTATTAATGTATTCCATGATAGGATGACATGTACTATATATATGTCAGTCGGGAAATAGAAATGTTGGATATTCCAGATACTAGCAGAGTACTAAGATTGGGTTTTATATGTCTTTTGATATTTTGATTAGTATCTTAATCATGTTTTTATACAAAATTATTTTTGAGATTATTTATATCTTCTAATGGTGATTTGTATACTTGGAACACAATGGAAAACTAATGGGAAACAATATATTTTTTGTGCGGATATTCCATGATCCATTGCCTATATATATCTCCAAAAAAGAGGATTGGATAGACCAATATTATGTTGAGTCTATTTATTAATTTATAGATCAAATAAAATGGTTTTGTAAACAATACTCCATGTTATTCCATGAATTATATAGACTTGTTTTGTTATAATGAATCATTTATACTAGAAGGATTAAACATAAAAATATTTTAATTATAAATCCTTTATAATATATGAGTTAGATAGACCTGTTTTACTAACAACTAGTACTCGCCCGTGCTATTGCACGGCTTATTCGATTACTGGTTTTTCTTTTAATAAGAGATTAATATTTATAAAAGTTAAGAAGAACCAGTAAATTAGAATAAATTTTAATTATAAATTAATGGTGTATGAAAATTGAATAAGAGTGCATAGAATATGAAGACACCATTTGAATAGTTGACAAAGAAAAAGGAAAGAGTAAATGTATATGAATTTTTAAATTTTGAGGAAAAAGATTTGAATTCATTTTCAGTTTCGACCACAATAACTGTAATGTGGGCACCAAAATAAAAACTGAAAGCTAAATCAAATATAAGAAAGTGGTTGTAATAATAAAAAGGAGAAATTTTAAAATAAATGAAATAATAATAAATTTAATGAGTGGGATGTTCGAGAAAAAATAAAACTTAGTGAAACTATCCATCATGTATACGGAACAATATGGAATGAGGGACGTAGAGGTCAGAGAAAAAGATGAAATGAAAGATGAAATTGAATAAAATAAATAAATGAAGATAGAGACAAATTCATGATATAATATGATTAATGTTTTAAGATTAATATCAATACAGAAACAATTTCATGACAAATCACTCCAAGAAATAGTATAACATAACAACTGAAAAAGAAGGAAAGTTTAAGTCTTCCCGAAATCTTGCATATCTATGTTGCATATTATATTTTTAGCATTATAATTCCTCCTCCCTAATGATTTTCAAAATACAGTGCATTGAATGTGAAAAATAGTAACATGGATTTTCATCTTGTAGTACTATTTTCATCATTGTGTCGATATTTTCTAACTCACCCAACATGGAAAACACATGAAATCAGTGTAAATAAATTGATGTGAATGTAAATGGAATGAAAATATATAGTTATGTGGCATAAAAAATCACAATAAGAAATTATATGTGTGAACCATTAATTAAAAACTAATAATAAATAGAATCTATTATGTAGTTAATGTTGTTATAAATAAGTATAAGGAAATACCTAACTCATGATGAAGTAATATATTTTTCATGAAAATTTCATTAAAATATTTCAAATTAATGTTCATGCTATTAACGTACAAAGATTCTAGATTTTAGAAATAACTCATGTTTTAGAAACATTATAGACATAGATTTTAGATTAGATAATAGACCTTTAGTAAATTATTACAGATTTTATATTGTGTTATTTGTATGAAATTTGTCACATATTTTTCTGATTTCAGACACATTATAACCAAAGATTACCTGGTTTTGATCAGAATTATTCATTATAATCATAAGATAAATTATATCTTGTATACATCCATGAATGTGTTTCCATTAATATGCATGTTTGAAATCCATACATCATCATAGAATGCTTTCATAGCTACAGAAACTGAATGGAAATAACTGGACATGCATATTAATTTACAAGCAAAGATCCTTAAGGTCAAATCCAAACAATACCAGACTACTTTGAATTCCCTGCACTGCCAATAAATTATATCTACACTATGGACCAGATTCATCCACATCTACAAAACTAAATGAAAAAATGACCTAAATTCATTGAAAAACTTATTATACCAGCCAACCTTGTCCAATGATGCCATAAAAATAACTGTTCATCCACTACAGTATCCATAATGGATCCCATCAATGGGCTCGGTGATGTTATGTGAAGCCAAATCATCCGACACATCTATGAGTGACTTGAGGTTCCACTTGATAAGTGCCTTCATGAAGTAGCACGCCCCATCCTTGGTGTTCCCAGCCGGCACGTCCACCAAAATCTAAAACTATCCGAAATGGTTTTTTGTGTCCTTCATCCTTTTTCCATAATTGGAAGTTAAAAAAAATACAGGTCCTTAATCATGGTTTTATGTTAAGAAATATTCAATTAATTCATTATTGAAAGAAAAAATGAAGCATTCAGAGATGCATGCTCACAGTTCAAGAGGAAAGTTGTCCTTTATGAGCTCTAAATAATACTAAAGGCAACCTTATCCAGTCTTATTCTTTATTCAACTCGTTATTATCCAAGAACATCCTTATGTCAGCATCCTAGAAACCTATACCTACATAAATAAAGTCAAATCTTTAATCATGGGATTCACTGATAAAAAGATCCAATTAATTCACAATTGAAAGTAAAAAATTAAGCATTCAGAGATGCATGCTCACAGTTCAAGAGGAAAGTTTTCCTTGCTAGAGAACACAGTTTAAGGATCAATAAGTTTATAGGCTGTTATAAAACTAATTCAATCATAAATAAAGATAAAATAATATATGATGGAAATGATAGTGGGAAAAAATAAAAGCCAAAAGCTACAGTTACAGACAAAAAGTTACAGAAATTCAACATATTTTAAGAAAACTTAATATTGCATTGCATCTATTCATACCCAATTGTATTCTCAACAGTGTCTGAAATTAAGAGAAAACAATAATTGTCTTCTTTTCCACCTACACCTACAAAAATAACCATCAATGAGATTATATACATCGATCATTAAACACAAGTCTTAGAAATAAAGCTCATAGAATCTGTTGAAAACATTTCACTGCATAGAAATGGTGCAACCAAAACCATCTTGGAAATAATGATGATACGCATGGTAGGACATGTATCCCAGAATCAATACATCAAAAAATTCAAGATCCCTAGATGAAATAGTAAAAATAATGTTCTACGTGTAAAGAATATCTCATCAAATGTTATAGATTGAAAATTCAAAGGATGAAGAACATGATATCTCTAGGGATTCTCATAACAGTCCATTGTTAGCCGCACACAAGAAATATGAACCGAAATAAAATAATTATTGATAATAACATTAACAGTCAAAATCATAAGCAAAATCCATCACAAAGATCAAGCTAATGCAAAGGGTTATTTACAGAAGACCCAAAAAATAAATGGAAAGAGACAAATAGCCTATATAATGGGTATAGATGATGGATGTACTGGATATGATATATACAAATGTGTTATATCTTATTGGTAGAAGTAAATAATAAAGTAAATCATGATCTAATTCTAAATAAGAATAAGATAATAAAACAGAACAAAATGATCCATTGATACCTAAAAATGCAAACTCATTTCTGCTCACATTCGTCAATATGTCTTCCAAATTGATGGGAAACAGGTACCTAAAAATTAAAATTCATTTATGCTCATAAAAACTACCACAAGAATATAGAAACAGACTCAAGAATAGTGGGAAATCATGATTGGGATAGTTAATACCTATAAAATGTGTTTTTTTGAGAATTCTAGATCATTATTCTTAATATCACTGGATGATGGAAAGTAAAGGTAGACCGACTTACCACAACTAAAATTAATCAGTGATTCTGAAGACAAGGTATGACAAAAATAGTTTAAAATACCGAAAAACTTGTGTTTAACACAACTAAAACACATCATAGATGGATCTTATGAACAGACATGTCCCTGGAAGACACAATATACCCAGGAAAATAAGTACAGATGCCCATATTTGAAGAAGAGGGATATCCTACCTTTGATACTGAATCCTAAAAAATAGGGAATTAGAGCCAGCCAGAGGTTTGAAATGGAACCATAGGACTACTGGAGATAGGTCCATTCCCTTTTTTTCCTGCTACAAACCTAAAACCACATTCCAAGAATGTGTCAAAAACCTTTTTATTTTCAATGAACAGATAACCAATGTTAAAAATTGTAGATGACTATCATATCATTGCCAAAAATTTAGTGAAACATAAAAGTGATTGTCTTGGATTTTCATATTGAATTCAGTCACATCCATGCACAGTTGACCAAAAAATTTCGATTTAATTAACATATTTCCAAACATGAACTATTATTCAATAGTTACAATTGAAATTTTATTTGGAAACAAATTAATCAAAACAGAAAACATTATTGGTATATGAACTAAACAGACTGCAACAAAACACATGTTATGTTATCTATATATAATAACTTCATTAACATGATAATATGTAACATTTCAACTGTTTATAAAAAAATAGAAAGATATTTTCAATAGAAAAGGAAAACCAAAAATAGAAAGCATATTCTATTATAATTAAGTTAACTTCAAAAATAAAAACTCACACTTAATCAAAAGAAAATTAATAATGTCTGGAATTACCTCTCTGGTGGTGTTAAATATTTTGGTAATAGCCTGTGGCTGTATTAAGAAAGGAATAGTTTATAGATATCCAGGTGGCTAAGACTTTATATACTGCAATAGAGTATTAATCTAAATGAACTGCAAGTTATAGAATGAAGAAAATTCACAAAATGACATACCAATTATAGAATGAATAGTGTTTTGGAAAAACATATAAAATTCCCAAACACTACCGACCTAGAAGATGTAAGCATACCCTACGATTTTCCCCAGATTGCAACCCAAAATAAAGAAAACATAAATACATATGAAGTTGGTTTCTTTGTTTCAATTACTAACCTGGAAAGGAATGCATTTCTGTTCTGAGCCTCCCGTCCCAGTAATATTTTAATGGTTTCAAAGGAGATCATTATACATTACTGTTGACAATCTTCCATTTAAGGAATATGTTTGTGAACATTAAGGAAGTAGAAAAAATTACTCCTGATGATAAAGCATTACAGAATTTCATAATTAATTAATTAGAAAAAATAAATCTGCAATCCACAGACTACATATTCAACATCTAACTCAGTAAGTGAACTCTCGATTTTCATATAAATTTCAGATTACATACCAATCAGTTGAAGATTAAAGTTATCCTTTCTGAGCTCCAAATAAAACTGAAGGCAAAATTTTCCAGTGTTGTTCTTTATTGAGCTCGATCTTATCCGAGAACATATCTATGTCAGCATCCTAGTAACCTATACCTGCATGAAAAAAATGTGGGAAATTTATAACTCATTTTTTCGTATTATTTTATTGTATAAATAAAACACGGTGTAGTCAATAGGGAAAACAAATTAGCTGCATTAATATGATCACATAATCATGCATATAAATTATTCAAACCCAAAAACCAAAAAATGATAATAGTCTCTAGTACACAAGTGATTGAAATGAAACATACCTAAATTGGGTGTATGGAGTTATAAGTAACCAGGAGACCCAATGCTTGATGAATAAGATTTCAATGAGACATACCTGAACCAAAAAATAACTTAACATATATTATAAACATAGATTCTTACAACCCAAATTGGTTTCATAACTATGGAAATATGAATCTAACTATGTGAATATGAATCAGAAAATTAGACAGTTAGACAAACCAGATGTTTCTCATAGAATCAAGCATGGATATCGTGAAGCAGGGACGTGGGATTGGGTTTGAAGGAATTGGAGTCTTGAAGCAGGAATGTAGGATTAGGCTCAGGCCATGGTTCGATGAATTATTGGAGATGAAGGCGGAGCAGGTGGAGGCGAAGCAATAGGAGGCGGAGGCGATGGAACCGAGGAGCGACTGAGGGAAATATTTGTATAAGACATGATTCACACAAACAACTAAAGAAATGATTCACTACAACAATATATAAATCATAAAATAATCAAACATTGTTGAAGGAATAGATAGATATAATGGCGAATCAAAGTGAACTTGACATGGGGATAGAAGGCCTCCTCGAAAATATAACTTGGTGAGAAGTACATCGATGCAAAGAAGATAAACATGAAATAGAATGAGAAGTAATCATGAGCTAAAGGTGGGAGTAGCAGAAGAAAAAATGATTACCATATATATATGGAAAACTAATCATGATATGGAGGTGGATTTGCAGTGTGTCAAGATTAAGACATTATAGAAGAACGGTTACCTTATATACATATGGCACAAATGGCGATCCGACACTGTTTCAGAGGAATGGAATGCTTTCGTTTGAAATGGACGGATGCTGAAGTGATTCGTTTCGATTAGACAGTGTGAGCTCGATGGTGGGATTCAAATGCGAGAACCTCAGGAAGTTTACCAGTCAATTGTAGAGGAATCTCATGTTGTAATGAAGGATTGAAACCATGAAGTATATGTAGTCGCTGGATTGTAGGAGTAGAAGAAGGATCGGGATGGGTAACCATAGTGGGAACTTTAGGGATACTGAGAGGATAGGTGCAGTGTGAGAGGATGTGGGAGGAAGAAGCTGGAAGCGAGGAACCCTAATGGGTCACGGTGATGCGTCGCTCGGAGTCGATTTGTGGTGGGTATTGCGGGGGTTCAACTAGATTGCGGATTGTTATTTGGTAAATGGAGATGTAAAGTTGGTGACGTGGTGCATTGTGGAGGTGACACGTAGGCATAGATACACCCAAATTTAGTAGGTATTCATTTCTAGTATATTTCTTATATAGATTGATAGTGTCACATGGAATCTATACTATTATATAAATAGTATAAACTAGTTTTTTTACCATTATACTATTTTATTCTATGGTATGTTCTTGACTAAAATATTATACATAAAAAATGATGATCGAACATGGTAGGGTTGTGATTCAAGGTAGTCATATTAGTACATGATAAAATAAAATTAATTCATTAATTTTCAGGTTAAAATATTATTAATTTTCTCATTAATACTATAGTATATTATGGTTCATAATAGTGTAATATTTTTTGTAGCCTTCTATGATTTAATCTCACATGTTTCATGTGTACCTTAATCGATATGTGGACCATATATTGTAATTCAAAGTGCATTTAATAATATAATTACCATAAATTCAAGGTCTTGAAACTATGATATGTATAATGATACACCATAACCTCAACCATGGGTAGTGAATAATAGATATTGGTATAGAATTTACAATCATACCAAAAAAATTAATTTCATGGAAAACATGGGAACAATAAATTTTTATAGGGGAGAGATCACTATGAAATAACACCTTGTAGAACCCTACTTGATTGTGCCATGATAAATCATGGTGTACTATTATAGGTCATTCTACAATCAACAAAAGTGTAGGTAAACATAATGGAACCAAACATTCATAGGCTCACTCCATGATACAAGCCTTCCAATAAGTTATAAAACGGAAAAATTAATTTTTAAAGTTACACTATGATGGATCATCCAACAATGAAACACGTTAGAGAAAATAATTTTAAAAAATACATGGATTTGGAAACCAAATAACTTTATATCATATCCAATGTTGTCACATCAAAACATTTTAAATGTCTTTAATTAGCCAACATAAACCCTAGTTTTCATCCTAAGATCCATCCCCTCTTTTTATCATGGTTCCACCTCCAAGACACCCAATCCTCACACAAATCCATAACTAACACCTTGAATCAACCTGGTACACCCTCAAAATCTACTTTAGTTGATTCAAAGACTTATATGCATCTCTTCACACCCATATATTTCCTCATATCCCAACCAACACCCCAAAACCCCCAATATCTCCTCAAACCATTACCTATATTCTCAAACACAAACAAATTCTGATAACCATTTCCCAAACTCCTATATAATCCTTTACTCCTTACCCTTTCCATGTATCATAAAAAAAATCCAACCAACCTTCCAAATGAAAATGATATGAACCCCAACAAACCAAGATGCTACTGGTTAAATGGAAAAGGTAGTGAAAGACCAAGCCTACCCAACTACCAGCCAATCCATCCTATAGAACATCCTATATCCCCTATCTTCTCAAGACCTTATCCATACTAAGTATTTAACCCCTTACTCATCCTTGAGTGAGTTTCTACACTAATTCAACCTCTATCTTTACTTATGATTCAAAAAACCCATTAATTGAGATAGGATTGGGAAGCCACATATATAAAGGTTGAAAATGAATAAAACCTTGGATATGTGGGTTATGTAGTAAATTGACATGGGAAACAATATCATGGAGTCACTATAGGATATATAATTATAGAACATTGTCCATGTTTGAGAGGACTCCTATAAGAGTAAAAATTATAGTTTTTATCAAATCTTGAGCTTACCCAAGGGAATGTTGAGTTTAGGATGGGTCAAAAACACTAAAACCTATTAGTATTATACATTAAGGAAGGAATTGGGGTTTAAAACCCTAAATTTTTGTAAACATAATAATATAATGAGGGGAGACTAAATCCCATCAGAGTTTATGTATAGTCAGTTTGGTCAACCCTTACAGTAGACCCAATGAACAGGCTTGATATAGCCAATATGAAGAGCACATAATTGATGAACTCCCTCCTCTAGATTATATATTGATCTATTATACACTCTTGTATTTACAAGTTTGATTCATAGGGTTCCATGAGTTAGTAGGATGTACTTATATTTTATACAATTTATAGTTTAGGAAAAATTAACGTCATGAGGAATTTTGAAATATATTTTACAGTCCACAGAAAGTAGTCCAAGGGTAAAATAATGGGTGGTAATTTTTTCTTATTTAGAGAATAACTTGTGGGAATTTTTTACATATATTTAACTTGCTTCACTTGTAAAGATATAGTTAATCTATTAACCATTATTTTATATGTTGATATTTTTGAAGAAGAAAAGAATGTGGTGCATGTGGAATGAAGAGTGCACTTACTTCACAAAGGAGGATGAGACTAATGAGGGGCATTCATTGGCTACCTCATATTATATACCCCCAACACCATTGATTACAAGACAGGACTCTACTACCTAGGCCACACCCAATTCAGTCTCTTATCCATAGTTGAATAGGTATTTTGGGATGAATTCAAATACTTGATAGAGATTGAGAACATGATCTATCTACAACTCCATTTATCTTATGACCCACCACCTATTCCACCTCTTAACCCAATACCCATGACACCACCCCCATCCACCTTATCTAAAAAAATACCCACCACTTACCTTCATGTGCATACACCACGTTTACCTAATATTTCTATCTTCTTCCACCTTAAACATCATCCCAACTCTATCCCCAATCGAGTAAACATTTCAAAGAATCCATATCCCCATTTGAGTTAATTCTCATGAGACACTAGATATCCCCGATATTCCATTCATTGGTCCCACTAAAAGGCACATGAATTTCCTCTTGATCTGGGAGACGTCAACACATGATAATGTTGAGTTCACCCTTACTCTAACTGAAGAACATACCCACAATATATCTTTCTTGGTTTGAGCTGTTTAAAATAGTTTAATGATAGTGTGCATGTTACTTACCTCCTTCTCCATATTGGCTTGAGATGGTGGGAGGATTCTACTTGTCCTTAAGAGACATCCCCAAGGTTCTAAAGGCTAGAAATAAATGCCAAAAGAATTCAAAACGTGTTGGGTGATTTTACCTTTAAAAATAAACCAAATAACCCCAAAAATTACAACAAAACAAGACACTAAATAATGCATGTTAACCATGAAATACAAACTAACATTTTATTTATAAAAATCAAACTAGAAACCAAGTACCACAGTGGAAGTCTACAATAGAAAAGTAAACAAAAGAAGACAAAGTAATAAAACTCCAATACAACTACAAGACTCAAAACTCCACAAGCTCCATGCTCCAAATTAACCAAACAGCCTATGTATCATGAGGTAGTGCTAAAGACATGTAATAATTTACCTTTTACCATGTCTCGGTAGATGAAATATGCAAAATCACCAAAGTACCAAAGTAGGGGTGAGTATTAAAACTCAGTAGGTTTTCCCCCAATGACTTCCCTACTCACACCACTGGGATAGAAGAGTTAGAAATATTTATACAAAATAGTTTATATAAAATAATATCCAACACATTTTATAACTAAATATAAACAATCTCTAAAAGAGTTTATAACCAAATATAAACAAGTGAAATCCCAACCAATTTTCTAGAAAAATATATTTTCAAGAAAATAACCAAACAATTCCTTAATACCATTTCACAAGCTTCATTTGTCATAACCATTACATTCCACATAACCACTCCACCACAACCCATGCATGCTTCATTATGAAAGTTCCAAACACATGAGTAAGCTCTCATTGATCTACCATGTCATCACAAGGTAATTATTTCCCATGTGCTATTACACATTTGGCATTGATCATAATGTCATATTTCAACCAAGCATAATAAATGCAATTTGAACGCACACACCAAGTATGCCCAAAACCATGTCAATACTATCATGCCAAAACTATTTCAATAAAACACCCTTTTTATTAAAAAACCCTTTTTTAAAAGATTTATTTCAAAATTCTAGGAAAATCATATTTTAAAACTCCCATTTTAAAATCAATAAAACTAAATCACTTTTCTCAATAAATCACCATAATTCCACAATTTCAACAAAAATACAAATTGCCACTAAAAGGGATTTATATCTTGATTTTAACCAAGATTTCATAATCCAAATAAAATGATCCAATTTGAAACTAATCCAATCAATTCTATTAATAGGAGTCAATAGTGAATCCACCCACCTCAAGAGTTTTGGAAAAATGATAAATTTTGTGAAAAACGTCACAAAACAGGTTAAATCTTCCACAAACCTGCCTTAGATCTATTTACCTGTCTAGAACCAATCCAAATATAGAATTATTTAGTATCAAAAACATTATATCTACCCATAGTTGTCATAGATCTAATAAAACTTGATAAGGGACGAAGTAGATCTAATAAGAACATAAAGACGATGAAGAACGACCACATACCACAAAGAATTGGCATCTAATCAATAAGAGAAGTCATTGAATTGCCTCCGGATGATGGAAGAACCTTACTTGAACTTTGGGGAAGTAAAATCCCAATTTAGGGACGTATATGAGGAAAAATTAATGGGTTAAAGTGAAAAACGTGTTAAATCCACTTTTTGAGGAGATGGTTTTGACACGCACACAGTTTAGTCACATTGTCAGGAAAACTGTGCGCTAACCGTGCATTATCTACTACCTTGAGGATGACCCCCATGCATTCCACTCACATGGTATCCAAACTGTGCACAAACCATGCCAAAGACACTTTTTCAAACTGACTAAATCCCTTTTTCAAATCATATGGTTTGTCTTTGGATTTCTCACGGTTTGGAAAAATCATGCACCGCCCGTGTGCATCCCCTTTAGCCCATGCCTCTCTGTGCACAGTTTCTTGAAAATGTTGTATGGTTTATAAAAATAGTGAAATACCCTTACACCTATATAAAATCCCCAAAAACTCCTTAAAATTTTCCCAAACTCTCCCAAACTTCACCCTTATACTTTACATACTTGAAAAGCATAAATAAAGGGTTACATAACAGAAACTAGGGATGATACAGTGAATTTGTAAAATAAATATCACCAAAAAATGTGTTTTCAGTTCTAAGTGATATAATATCAATATAATATTCAATTGAGTGGTTTTTTTTGTTGGTGTAACCTGCAAGAGCTAGAGTAAATGAGTTCTGGTATCTATAAGGAAAGTTTTTTTATGGTGTAGGAGGATACTGTCATGGTTTAAACCATGGAAGTAGGCTTAAATTGACATGGTTAAATTGTGGCTCTACCTAACTATTTACATGGTTTAAACCATGTAAATATCCACCTACTACCATGGTTTAAACCATGGAATTAGTCTTAAATAATCATTGTTAAAATGTGGCTCTACCTATCTATTTTCACAGTAAAAACCATGGAAATAGACATATACTACTATGATTTAAATTGTTTTCATAGATGGATCAGATTTCAATGGAAATAGGGCCAATGGTTTGTCTAAAACTATTTTAATAATATATTATCATGGTTTTTTGGCCTATTTACATGGTTTTAAACCGTGGAAATGGAAATTTTTGTAGTTGTGTTTATAACCTAAATAAAGAATCCAAGGTGTTGGATTCTAATGATTCAAGAATGAGGGAAATTAAATCTTCATAAATAATCTGAAAATAAATATACTCCAGGGAGAATAGAGAAACCCAAATTTTTTAATAAATATTTTCAACTAAAATTAAATAATAAAAAATAATAATAAAGCATGTTGTCCTGCTTTAGAAGATAACTGCTCACTAATGAAGGTTGTGCAAGCATCTGTTATTTTCATTGATCTCGAGTAATGATTATTCAATCCCTGGTAGGAAATATTCTATATTAGAATTATTAATTACTATGGTTCAAGAATCTTACCCTAGGAATTGAGATAAATATCATTATATAGGCGCATTATCTAGGTTTATAGAATTTAATTGTCACTAATGTGATAATAAATATACTTAAAATTTCTATTTTAAAACAATAACTTAATCTTCCAATGATTCCCAACTCCTGAGGTCCCTTGTGAGAATAAAAAATATACCACCCAGGGTAAAATCTGTGACTCGAATGTAAATACAATGCAAAATTATTATTCTAATACTGTGTTTAATTGGAAAATAATTTTCCCAAGAAAGTAAATTTATGAGCTAAAAACAGTATATTTTTATTAATATGTTAATATTGGGTATCTGTGACACTCATAAATCTATGTAAACTCCTCAAAAAGTCCCTAAATATCAATGAAAACAAGGTTTTAAAAGGAAAATTTAGATTCATTGCCTTAATGTTGAGATATATTTGAGCTATAAAATAGAATATTGCACTGTAAAGTATGATTTCATGTTATGATGGAGCTACAGTTGAGTTTGAGATTAAAATTGTATAAATGTGTTGCACCAAAGTTTTCATGGGAATGCGGTGTGGATCTAGGATCTGATAGTCAATGGAATAAAGTTGTAGTATAACTTCAGCACCACATTCATGTGAGACCTAAAAAATCATGAGGATTATCTCATTCTATGAAGTGTAGTATCACGTCGTAATATTATTTCAGCATATGAACCTAAATTCCAGTGTGGAAAATGATATTGTATTTTTTATTATATCTCATATAAAAGATTGACTAAAGTTTGATGAAAATTAAATAGAGGTATTTGAGAAGATCTTGCTGCATTAATTCTAGAGATTCAAATAGAAAACAATAGACTCAAATTATGAAGACTGAAGCTAGGACATTCTCTTGAATATTATTTTGACCAATTTCAAACTAATAAGACCACGATGTTGAAATTTTCATTTAGTTTCCATATTCCAAATATTAGAAAAATATACATGTGATCATAGATAATTTTTTAATTATGAGAAGGGTTGAGAATAAAATATAGTAATGAGATATGATAAGGATAAGATATAATGCATGGGAATATCTTGACTGTTGTAGCTAAATAAAAAGAGAGTGAGGTATTTGAGTTACTAGCCTACTACTTCTAAATATCTAGTGTGAAAAAAGAATAATAAAAAAGTGAAGAATAGAGTGAATTTAGTGGAAAACCTATATTTTTATTCATTAACTACATTGAGGTTCACTAATTAATTTATTGATCATTATAAGTCTTTTAATTATTATGTAAGAAAATGAAATAAATATTCTCATTATGTTCATGTGTTTTCCATTATAAAATTTAGAATAGTTCAATATGTATGCTATTTTAATTGATTATATATTTGAATTCAAAGACCATATTTGAGGAAGAAGATCTATCCTTTTATGTTGTGACATCCATAAGTAAAAAAAGATATCATTCAAGAAGTTATTGAAGAACCACTATTGTAAAATGGATGGATATTGTATAAAGAACCTATCAGAATATAGTATCATTATTGGGAAATATTTTTGGGGTTAAGGATGATACCTTATCTTTGTATTCACATTATGATATTAGTGGATATATGTATCATGGACTCAAAATTAATGTAGCAAGGATGATGTCATCCATATAGGTTCAAATTAGTTTAAATAGAATATAATTTGGTAAAAACATAAATCGCAATAATTCACCCCATCCCCCCCCCACTAGGAATTCATGATATAGTGGACTCACAATATTTGGAAATGATTTCAGCAAGTTAGGAAAACCATTGAATGATTTGATGAAGAATAAAATTCATTCAAATAGATAATATCTCAAAGGAAGTATTTCCAAGAACTCAAGGAGAGACTCGCCAATTCCCCTCTACTTTCACTCTCAGAATTCAGTAATTCTTTCTAAATTGAATGTGATGTTAGTGTAATTGGCATAGGTGGACTCCTCATGTAATAAGGTACATGTATTACTTAAAGTTAAAAGTTAAATGGCCCTACTCTAAATTATGAAACATATGAAAAATATTTATATGTGTTATTTATAATATTAAAAACATGGTAGCATTGAATTTTTCCTAAATAGTTTTTGATTCATTTTGATCATGAAGATCTTAATCACCTTAGGATCTGACATAAATTAAATAGGATACA
Organism: Viscum album; assembly: GCA_963277665.1. Classification (NCBI taxonomy): domain Eukaryota; kingdom Viridiplantae; phylum Streptophyta; class Magnoliopsida; order Santalales; family Viscaceae; genus Viscum; species Viscum album. Next base: position 451,455,588 of record OY728137.1, on the reverse strand, counting down.
TACTAGATAGAAATAAATTATTAAATCATTTGAAAATGTAATTATGTATAAAAGTGGGAAATAGAACTTTATGGGTGATGATGTTTAATAAAGATATTATCTTTTATCCCTTGTGGATTCTAAAATACTTGGTTTTGAATTCATAAAAGAGTTTTATGTCAGTGGTAATTATTTTAGTGATGATTTTAATGATTGTGAACCTAGAATTAGTTGAGATATTTTTTTATTTAAATGATGTATTTTTATTATATGTTTCTTAAGTTACCATTTCCAATTTAACTATACATTTATTTTCACTAAAAAAGAACATTTTGGTGAATAATGGGGTATTTTGGCATTATAAAAAAAATAAGTTTACTTTTTGATAACTTTTATTAGAATATGATGTCTAGGAATGTAGAGGGGGTAGAACCACTTCAGTGAAAATGAAATATCTTGGAGAGGGGAGGTGAATTAGTAATCAATAAAATTTTCATATTTATTTTGAAATAAACTTCACCACCTATTAGGATGTACAGATGAGTGATTCAACACACTCAAACACTCACCAAAACAAGGAACATAGAATACTAATAAGGTTTACCTATTAATGTGATAAGGATATTCCTTTGTGTGATATATATTAACCAAGGATTACACTACCAACTAGAATCATCATGTGACTATAACTCATAGGGTATAACCTTGAAACTTTAATTTTCATGTCTTTTTATTATGATTTGGTTAATCCCCCACACAAGTGCATCCCACACATTACAATGATAAATGTTTGGGTAAGAAAAAAAGTATTCAATAAAATATACTTCCTTTAAGTTGTTTAGTGTGATGAAATCTTCTACTTCTGTTATGCTTCCACTATAATAAACAAGAAGAAATTTTTCTTCAAACTTGCATAGGAAAAAAGTTGCTTCTTCACTTTATATTCCCAACACATGCACACAACTACTTCAATATTATTTTTCTTTATCTTTTATTATAATTTGGATAATAATAGAATTTTGATTATATTGAACGGTTACAAAACTTATTCATCTTCTTTCTCTTTACACACTATCTTCTTTGATATCATCCACTGTATTAAATCCTCATAGCTGACCCTTATTAAAAAAATTAGATTCCCTTCTTCAGTATCAACACTTGGATAATCTAAAAACTTAATATTGACCATAAAAATTGAATTGGTAGTTATAACATTATGAAATAATTTCCAAATTTTTAATGTGAATCTAAGTCAAACTCTCTACAAATCCACTTTTATAATGTATCATCCTCTATTGCGGCATGAGGTAGTAGTTCAAACTAGTTATATTTTTAACTACCAAAACACATTGTAGTGTAGGATACCTATTGTGGTGTGGAATCCTGAAATTCTCCAAAAACATCAAATTCCAAATCATCATCTTCTTTGGTGTGATTTGTGAACTACATAGTGATCTTTGTCACTTTCCCTTGGTTGTAGTATTAAATGTAAGTTGCGGGGTAAACGTCCCAAATCTTCTAGGAACACCTGAAATATTGTTAATCAAGTATTATGAAGTGAACCGTCACTATGATGTGGATACCTCTGATTGATCCCCCCATTATCTTTCACATTCATTCTACAATGTGTGGATCTAAAAACCATTTTTCATCCCACTATTAATTTCAGCATCTTCATGATGTGGACATCGCTGATACAGTGTGATCTAAGTTGATTTCAGCTGGCTATGGCATGGATATCAATTATGGGATAGGAACCACCAAATTTATATGACCACCTCAAGTCAACCCATTCAAATTTGTGTAATAATTATTGGTTTACAACATAAAATATCTTCTCCAATCATCTTCTACAATATAGAAACAAGTTATTTAGTATTATGCACCTTCCTTCAACTACTTACATCATGAACTCATTCCATGATATCTAAAAATTTTGAACCTACTTAATCATCATCTGAATTAAAGTATCCAAACATATTCACCTAATAATAATTGTGAGTTTTAACTTAGTTTATGTACAAACATTAAAATCCAATACAAATAATCACATACACTTCAACCTTGTTCGCCAACTTCTCACAAAAACATCTCAACATGTCTAAGTCTCAACAATATACCCCTTTGGATTTTGTTTTCAACTAAGGAACATAAATCACTTCTAAACATAGAATTATTAAAAAAGGATCATAATTTAATAATTATAATCCTATGTGGGTGAACAAGATTTTGGAAATAAGAACATTGAATAAATAATACCATGTTTCACATAATATAAAAGTGATCTATAACATTAAAACCTAAACATATAAAACATCCATGATGATGTGATATAACTTCAAAAAAATCCATCCCATCATAAACATTAATAAAACAACATCATCAGCATCAACATCACAACAAATAAAATCTTAAAAACTTTTACATGCATATCAACAAACTGTTAAAAAATTTCACAAACATCCACAAAGTTTAAATCATAGCTTTCCCCTTTAAATAACTCTCTCAAAAATATATACTCCCCATTAATAGAAACATATATCAATGTATAGTACCCTTATAAATATTCTCTCATTTTTACAAACTTTATGGAGGTAAATATAAATAAATATTTATGTTGTCATTTTTCTCCCTATTTGATAAAAATATTGAAATATAATAAGAGAAAGGGGGGAAACAACCATACATTATCATTGAGAAGGGTAAGGTTGAATACCAAACTTCAACTTTATATTTTGGAATGAGTCTTTAGATAATGGATTGGTAAACACATCATAATTATTCTCTTTCATTGGAATAAACTCTAACTTCAATTAATTTATCTTCATAAGATCCTTGATAAAGTGATATTTAATATCAATGTTCTTTCTCATGGAATGTTGAACTCTGATCTTTGAAAAATTGATATCACTCTGATTATCATATCCAAGAATAAGTGGTAACTTCACTATAAGATTCGATCCTTTTAATATAATCTTTATCCATATTAATTGAGTTGTGTCATGAGTTATAGCCACATATTTTTCCTTAATAGTACTTAAAGTCACTAAACTCTGCTTCTTAGGGTTCTAATATACAAACCTTTCACCTAAGAAGAAAACTCCACTAGAAGTGGATCTTATGTTATCAACACAACCTTACCAATATATATTTATATAACCAAATGTGTCAATGTTTATTATGCTATCATATTTCAACCCCAAATCAATTGTGACTTTAATATATCTGAGAATAATTTTTTCAACCAAAAAATGGGACTCTTTTGGTTCACTTTGATACCTAGTAAAAAATTTAACAACATACACTAAATTTGTCCTTTAATCTATGAGATATAAAAAGAATCCAATTAATTTCCTAAATTATCTATTATCAATATCATTTCATTTATCATTTTTTTCATATCTTTTATCCCACTAAAATGGGTGTAAAATGGATTTGATTCTTCCATGCCAAACCTTTTTAGGATTTCTTTATCATACTTCTTGGGGGAAGGAAAAATATAATCTTTATTTTGAGAGAATTATAATCTAATAAATTATTTCATCCCTCTAGGAATTCACATTTCAAATAATTCCTCCATCTCCTCTACACACATCTCACACCATTCTTCATATTTTCTAGTAAATATGATTTCATCAATATAAAAAAAAGATACATATTTTTCATTTTTTATATAGATATTTTTTTTCCACTCTTCATTTTTTTAAATTAAAATTTTTAAAATAGGTATAAAGCATAGAATCATAATCTTCTAGAGCTTATTTCAACCCATATAAATCCTTATTTAACCAACACACACTATTATCAACTTCACCAAGAAATAAACCACATTATTTCTCAATATATGACTCATAATACAATTATCCATTGGGAAAGGTAGATTTGATATCCATTTGTAATATCTTATATTAGATTTCAAAACCAACAGGAAGAAAGATTCTAATGGTTTTAATCATTTCAGTCAGAGAAAAATTATCATCAAAGTCAACTCCTCCAACTTTTGAATACCTTTTTCACACCATACTTTCTTTTTTTCTCACTACTTCTCCATTTTCATTCAATTTTTTTCAGAACACCCACTTCAACATATTTCACTTCTATAAATCCTCTTTTATTCTGATCATATTTTATTATAAATGATCAAAATCTTTTTCTTTATCCACCAATTTTTCTTCCAACTTGATGTTAAGATTCTTCTCGTCATCAAGAAACTTCTTCAACCCTTTAACATCATTAAGAAACTTTGACTTTTCTTTTGAAAAGATATATTTATTGAAGTTAAATTATATATCATCAATATTCAATTTCTTGATCTCCTTCTCCTATTTACAAGTATTTTAGAGACATTATTTTAATTATATCTTCAGTATGAATTAAATCTTAGTTAATTCTTCTTCTTCACATTTATAACCACTTTAATTACATAAAATATTTTTATCTTTCACTTTATCAATAAGTAGTTTTTCATCATCTTTATCGTTAGATGAAAACTAACCTACATCATCATTCTCAATATATATAGATTCTTTAGAAATTAAGTTTATCCTGTGAAATTTACTGAACTTATTACCCTTATCATTGCAAGAAACTAGTGTATTATTATTTTTCTACTTTAATAATATTCTAGAAATAACATTTTCATCTTCACTATCTTTATTGGTCTAGGATTTCGGACAACCTATAGCATAGTTCCCAATATCTCCACACCTAAATAATTATAAGAGAAAATTGTCCTTTTACTTTAATTTATATATTCACATGTTTCTTAGTATAATAGCCATTTATTCCAGAAATTTAACCACAAATATTCATCTAAATTTTAAAAACAAGATTCTTCATCAGTAATAACATTCTTCTTAAAATTATCTTACTTTGTGTCTTTAAAGTAGATTTATTTTTCATCCTTAAAATTCTTTTTGATAGCACTATATTTACTCATTTTATAATATTTCAAAATACCATAAAAATAATCAATAGAATTACCACTTAGAATCTTTTCTTCCAAATCGGAGACTTTGTAATCAAAATTATCTGGTAAGATATGAAAAATATTTTCAAAAATATCATTATATTTTAGCTTCTTACCATGTCCTCTGATTGTGCTCATAACTTCATTCACCTTTAGGAATAAATTTTCAATAGTTTCATAATCACAAATCTAGAGATATCCATACTTGATTCTCCAAAATTTTAATTTATCTTTCTTCACATTGGTCTTTCATTTATATATATTCTGAATTTTATCCTCAACATTTTTTATGGTTTTTGATTCCTTTGATATTAAAAAACTCACTTTCTAAGAGATATGAGAGAATATAATTATTTTCATGTCCGTCATTTTTCAAATTCCACTTATATTTTGTTGTCATGGAATCACCTTTATCTATAGGAATAAACCCATTAGTTGTAACTTCTAAAACATCATAAATTATAGATAAAAAGTATTTAATTATCTTGTATTTCCATTTGGGAAAGATTTTCCCATCAAATGTAAGAATCCCCTTTCTATTCATTGAATTTAAATTACCCATTATAGATAGTAAAAATTAGTGACTTATTATTATATCTGAGATAGAGAGACTAAAAAATCCAACAAAATAAAATAAAAAATCACAAAAAAAGGTAACCTCACTCTGAAACCACTTTTATAACCACTTCAGGATCAATGAAAGATCATTGGGAGGGGGATAATCATTTATCAATATAGTTTTTATATTTATTGTAAAATAACCATTACATCTTATTAGGATTCAGTGATGATTGTTGTATCATGCCTAGAAATGAACCTTCATAAAGAAAATAGTATATTTATAAGGTTCTCCTCTCAAAGTGATATGGATAGTATTTAGTGTGATGTGGATTCCTCTAGGATCACACTATCCAATAGAATCATCATGTGAATACAACGAGCAGGTTATAACCATGTAAATACCATTTACATGTCTCCTAAATATGATTTGGTGCATCCTACACATAATTAAATCTCTAACTTTACAATTATAAATTTTTAGGTAAAAATAAAAATAGTCTCCAATGAAATAAAATTCCTCTAATTTTTTAAGTATTATAAAATCTTCCACTTTTAATCTACTTTCACTATAATAAACAAGAAGAAAATATTCTTCAAAATTGAATAGGAACAAGTTTTTTCTTAAATTATTATGCATATAACATGCACACAACCACTTAAATCTTCGTATTCTTATTATTTTCTTTTAATTTGGATAATAACATAATTTTCATTCTAATTTATATATCCATAAATTCTTATTTTTCTTTTTCTATGTACACTTATTTCTTCACTATTATACAATGTATTGAATATGAAAAAAAACACTTCTTAGAACAAGTAATTCATATTTTAATTTTAATTTCAAATTAAAATCCCTTTCTGTAATCTCAACCCTTGAATCATATATTAACTTAATACTTCCCATTAAATTTGAATTGGTAGTTAGAATGGGCTGAAACACCATCCAAATTTAAATATGAATCCAAGTCAAAATATCCAAAAATCCTCTTTTACAGCATAGCCTCCTCCATTTTAGTGTGAGGTAATAGTTTAAACCAATTTTTTTACTTCCCAAACTCATTGCTATGTAGGATACCTATTGTGATGTGTCTGTCTTGAATTCTCTAGAAATAAAAAATTCTTATCTGGACTTCTCTATAGAGTGATCCATGAACTAAAACATGGTCTTCCACACATTCCTCTGACTATGACATAGAATATTAACTATAGAGTGGATGTCCCAAATTTTCCAAGAACATGTGAAATATATCTAATCGAGTATTATGGTTTAGACCTTAATTATAGAATGGATACCTATGACTAATCCTCCCCTATGGTTTACAAAATAATTAAATAGTGTGAGGATCTATAGACTATTCTTCATCCCACTACCAATTTCATAATCTTCATATGATGGATGACGCTACTATGACATATTTCAACTTTATGTCAGCTAGATATGGTGTGGATATCAATTACAGTATAGGAAAATCCAAATTTCCAAGGCCAATGAAAATCAACTGAGTCACATTGAGGTGTAGTTTCTAGTTTACATCATATAACATATTCTCTAATTAACTTATATGGTATAGAAATAAAATTTGGACAAGACACTTATTCCTTCAACTGTTTTCATCATGAACTCATTCCATGATATCTAAAAAAATTGAACCAACTTAAGAATAATATAAATTAAAGTATCAAAACATCTTCACCTCATATGAAATGTGATTTTGAACATGATTTATGTATTGACACAAAATTCAATACAAATATTCACATCAACTTCAAATTTCTTCACTAAATTCTCACAAAAACATCGCAACACCTCTCATTTTCAGCAAGAGGTTCGTGAGAAAATGCATTGCGTATCACAAAGAAAAATATAAATTAAATCCTGATGGATTTTTTCTTCATTTTATAATCCCAAATACCTCTTGGGAGGACATGTCCCTGGAATTCATTGTGGGGTTACCATGGATTAAAATAGGGATATATTCCATCTTTTTATTAGTAGATAAATTTTCAAAAATTGAACATTTTATTCCATTCCATACAACTGATGATAACATTAACATTGCAACACTTTTAGTTTAGGAATTATTTAAGCTTCATGTAATTATCAAGGAACTTATGTCAGATCAAGACACAAAATAACTCAATTACTTTTGTAAGACTCTATAGAGAAAATTGGTTATGAAGTTACTATTTTTAACTACATTTCATCTACAAGATGATGGGATGGAAAAGGTTTTGAATCAAACACTTTCAACACTCATATGAATTGTTATCAATGAAAAACTCAATAATTGGGTGTTGGGATTTAAATGAGTCTAATAAAAAATATTTGATCAATAGTAAGTGTATAAAATCCATTTTTAAGGATATTCTATGCTAAAAATATAGAAACTATATAAATAATAAAATAAATAAATACTATGAATATTTGTTTTATACATCGAAGATAATATATAACATATTGATCACAATCACATAGGCTTGATAAATATATGTTAGAGTTTGTGTCCTGATAATAAATAATTTTACTTTGATTACATATATATTTGATTTATTGAATATTAATTTAACATCTTATTACATATTTTTCATTGTTTCTACATAGCTTTAATGTAATAATGTCATAGATTATTTGTCTCATTGATAAGGTTATATTAGTTATCCACTATATTTAGAACCTATAAGTTCTATGACAATATTCTTAACATATTTGTGTGGTTGGATAAAATACTATGATGGGAAACATAGTATTTAAACTATCAGGTGTGAGTTATGATAATAATATGTGGCTTATTCTCATGAAATTTTCACATGGTAATCTACAAGATGAGAGATTATGATAACAAACCCACCAATAGGAATTTTTCATGTTTTGGTGTCATTAGATATTCATATCTATGAGAATGTGTAATGGTCCTTAGACTTTAGGATTATCATTAATGTATTTCATGATTCACGCACTTAGATTTACTGACCAAAACCATCATGCCTTATGTTGGCGAGAAGTAGGGTATGTTGGGTGTATCGTGATTGACATGTCATTAATGGATAAGTAAAGGAAGTATTTGTGCCTTCTATATTTATTTAATCTAATATCGTGGGACTTTGATTGGAATGGAATATTCATGTTAAATTCCATGGTCATGGTGTAATGATGTGTTTATTTCAGATAGTCAATGAAAGACATATCGTGTAAATAGGTTAATGAAACCTTCTTGATGAGATATTATGACAAATGGATTATATTACATAATAATAATTTGTATGTACTTATCAAAATTATGAAATTAAGATCTTTTTCTTGGGTGTCTTAACCCATTACTAGACCGTGATATTGTACTTTAGGTAAGACCACTTAATTCCAATGAGAAATAATCCTATAGTGTCATGCACTAAGTGTTTCTATTGATCTCAATTAAATTCTATTTGATTTTAATTAATGGAATAGTTATTATTCTCAAGTCCAAGGAATAATATTATTCAAGTTATTTTGATCACATAAATTAAATAAATATTTATTCATTGGCATGTGAATAAAAATATATTTATTTATTTTATTGAATATTTATTAAATATCCATTCATCAGTGTGTGAATGAACTATTTATTTATGAATAAAAATTTTATTCAGGTTTTCAATAAATGCAAGAGGAGTTCGAGCAGACCAAGACTGTGTATGGTGATAAATATTAATTAGTAATCCATTTAAATAATATTTGTTATTTTCAAGTTGGAATGTGACATAAAATAATAATAATATTATTATTATCATGTGTCATGGGGTTTCATTAAAGGTTAAATACTGTTTAATGGCTAGAATTCAATAAAACTATTATTTTAGCCTAAACCCTAACTCTATAAATAGACCATTATTTCTATTGTGTATGGTATCTCAAATCCAATATTAAGAATATATAATTGTTAAACAAAACTAATTTTTTTCTGGACTCCTATTTCTCTCTCCCTCTCAATAACGAGAAATGCAAGATAGATTTATTTAAGACCAAAGAACAAGAAATCTAGATTAAAAAATGCAAGACATTTGATTCACTATGCTAGAACCTGGAGATCAAGTGGTGTTGCTCAAAGATCATAGGAGCATCTGTGGATCACTACTAGAGGTATTCTATCCTTGGATCCTCATAGCACAATGAAGTTAATTAGAAAGGGTTTTTCATATGATCAACATTCTCCACCAAAGAAAATTCATAATCCTATGTATTTATTTCTTTCAATATTAAATAAATTAATAGTAAATTTGATGTACAATATCCCCACTCTTGGTTTAGGGAAACAATTATTAAAAGAAATTCTAATATATCACTCACCGTAGCATGCTTTCTCTAGGCCCGGAACCAACAAGTTATATCAGAGTGGTCACATTTAAATTTTTAATTATTTATTTAATTGTGGATCTATACACAATATGGTTAGGAGTTCATTACATGGTATTCATTATTTAATTTAATTTTAATTAACATGTTATCAATATATTAATCTTGTTATTCCAATGTTTAATTTTCTTAAATATCTAAGAACATGTGAAGAATGACTGGAGATGCCAATGGAAACTGCCAAATTTTTTACTGGAAAAATAGGGTTACATAATGGGTAGTCGAAGTACACTTTGTGTAACGATGTAAAATACACCTAGATTTGGTGAGTAGTTAATTACACATGGTGCATATTTTTCACACCATGTATTGACCAAGCCAACTAGAACACGGGAAGTTGGATTATACAGTGTGTATCTATCATAGACACCATGTAGTGTATATGGGTTAGTAGAATAAATTGCGCAATCTGTATGGTCATTATACATGGTCAAACCTTATGAATCTGACAACCTAGATCATTTATGATATCCATGACATGTATGTGGTGTACATAGTGTGTTGTTCATCATATCCCACATCCAAAGAACACATCAATCTTCTTGATGAGAAAAGTGGGCACATGGAATAATGGATACATGGTGTGTAGATGGCTTCTACATGTTGTGTGATCCCACTGAGATATAGACCCAAGACCCTAGAAAGAATATTGAGCACATGCAAAGTGGATACATGAAATGTAGATGGCATATACACATTGTGTTGTATAGCCGAGTCAACATGTCGAAGCCCTAGGCATGTAACATAGATACATAGTAATCGAGATACACGACCTGTTGCTAGAGTGCATGTCGTTTAGTCTCCAAATTAATATAATAATTAAATTACATTAAAATATAATAAAGTAGAATTAAAACCTTAATTATTGATTAGAACCAACTGTGTTTGAAAATTTAATAATGGTTTTAAATAACATTAAATGCTCAATAAATTTATCGTAGTAAATCTATATTAATTAGTTATGTCATTTATTTTACATGAATTCCATAAATGATGGGTATCTCCAATTAAGTTAGGATGGTAATTAAGATGAAAGGGAATAAATTAATTCATTAATTAATTAATTCAAGCACATTAATCTTAATAATAAATAAAAATATAAAAAAATGAATGATATCTAGATACTTTTGTGTATTTTTTGCATGTATGACTGATAATGAGCTTGACCATGACCTATGTTTGTATTGGAATTTATTTAATTTAATTTATTTCATGGGTTTGAAATTATTTAATATTAAATTAAATGATGTTCTGCATGTCATACCTTCCTATATAATTATATCCAAGGATATTTATGTAATCTATAGTGCCTTGACCCCAGAAATCCCGGATTTGGGGTCTGTAATCAATTAGATTGACATGATTACAAGGAATAAAATCTTGAAGGACCAAAGAGTTTAGTATTATTAGTGAACTAGATACAAACATGAGTCTTGTTTTACAAATTAATACACTAATTATAACATAACTTTTTCTTTCCTTCACGAATATCTTTATTCCATTTAGTATATCCCTGCATATCTTTCATAATATGCTTCTTGGTTTTTTAGGGAAAGGAAAAAAAATAAGGGTGAGCTCAAATGCTTAGCAAGGGTAAAGTATAGAAAAAGTATTAATGAATCAAAGAGGATAATAGTTATGGAATGGTAAATAACCTAACACATATACCATATAATCAATAAATTGAGAATGAAGTCTATAAACAATATGGTAATGTAATAACTAGAAACAAATTCCATTCAAATATCTATATAAGGAAAATTCAATATGGCAAGGTAAGAAATTAAAACACATGCCATTTAATTAATGAACTAAAAATTAAATGTATCCATAGATATGTCAATTCAAAATATCATGGATGAATAATAACTGAAACTAAATGATGGAAATACTTAATTATTAGATATCATGTTTAAGGCACATGAAAACCTCTACTGTCAAGATCTATCCTCTAGAAAGTTTAAAACTATGGGAAGAAACCTATATATTCTTCTTAGAAACAAACTCAAAGGGTTTTTCTCAACCTAATTTTGTCTTATGAGACAACCAATTAATTTAATATTTAAAGGGGACTAAAAGGAATCAAGGACGTTAATATCGATATTATCCTTGTCCAAATCAATCATAATGCTTTTAGGGGAATAATAAGGATAGTATCAAAACAATATATCCTAATAAGAGTAAAAATATGATGAAGAGAAATATAATAAAAATATCTTTGAAAACATTCTTGAGGAAAATATGATTTTTTACCTTTTAAAAAAACTTTTATTTAAAAATAAATTTTGAAAACATTTTTTTAAAGTATCCTTTTAAGCATGAAAAGTAATTTCCAAATAAATTATAAAGGGTAAATCTATACATGACATACGAGGTAAAAAGAATATTCCTTTTTCATGGTAAAAGGTTAGAAAAATGCTTTATTCAACAAGTGATAATAAGATTCCTTTGAAAACATGGGTAAAAGAAAAAATGGGTAAAAATATATTTAATAAATAATTTTTTAAAGGTTAAAAAAATTGAAAACTTTTTTAGAAAATGGGATTTTTATAAAAAAAATAGGTTCTCTAACTAAAGACAGAAATGAAGTCGGGTTTTATTTAAAACATTTTCTAAAATAGTTTGAGTATAAAAGAGTGGTAAAATGGTACTAATACTTAAAAAAGTTAATTAATAACTATATGAGAGGAATATGAAATGTTTTATTTAACAATTATCATATAATTTACTCAAATTTAAATACCATAGAAATATAATTAAAATTATTATTTAGAAAAATAATATTTAAACATTCCAAAGTGTCTCCTGCCACTTTGAAACATTTTAAATCATAAGCCTTAGGAAAGAATAACATTAAATTAAATTTATAAATACCATGAAAATAAAAATATTAATGATATGATATATTAAAATGGTCAATAGATACACCACAAAAAAGAAGTAAATGGTGAACATGACATTTATCACATGGATGTAAAAAAGTGAGATGAAAATCATTTACCCTGTGTTTCCTTTTAGGTTAAAATCCTTTAAATTATTGTGTAAGGTTTTTAATAGTGTTACTAACTAATTAAATAACTATATTAATGTTTATAATATTATATATTATCTTCTTATAATATCTTATTACCCATTTGATAACAATGTTTTATTATTTTCCCTATTTTGGGTGTTAATTGCCTAATTTGTTGAGTATGTTTTAACTTGTTACTTGTTGTTCATATCATGGTTTCATCATATAAATAATTTAAACCATTACTTAAATATAATATATATTCAGTATATATTTATTTATAACAATCCATAATATTTGGAGATAATAATTAGAATGCACTGTTCATGGAGATGGTATGTCGTACATAAGCATAAATGCTACTTTCATTCCTTTTTCATATTCAAAGAATGAAATGTAAATGATATATATGTATATTAGAATTATAGTATCTTGTTTAATTTATATATTTCACATATTTTTATAAAAAAAATCCTTTATATGTTCCATGTTTAGTGTGAATGAGTCACATCGCTTTGAGTAGTTGGTAGTCCACACTTCCACAAACGATGTTATCATATTTACACAAAATGGAATACATAAGGTAATGTGTTATATAAAAAATAAATAAGTATAAATACATTAAAAATATTATATATGTAATATATAAATGAGTTTCCATCATAATTCCCAACCATGAGATGTGGTAAAGCAAAAAACAAACGACATTGTTTCGTAAGGCGGTAGTTCTCTGTATACACAAACTGTAAGTTTGTTACCTATTAGATGGAATTGAGTGTAAGAGTAGGTGGAAACCTTATAATAAAAACATCCAAGTATATTTATGATAATGTTTTGTTATATAATAATCAAATAATAATATTTTAGGTTGTGGATAATGTAAATAAAACTGAAGAGCTTGAGGAAAGATGTTATCTCTTAATCAGGTAACTCCTTTTGGTTTGCACTCAAGGGATTCCTTGGATTTATTTCTTCCCAAGGGTAGGATTAAAGGTTGATTGTAGGGATTGTGAGGATATATTTTGGTAGATATTTTTTGAAACAAAGTTTCTTGAGAGGTGTGAGGAAGTGGGAGGGTGAGTTCCTTTTTATAGTGGAGGGAGAGGACAATCTTGGTATTTTTGAATAGGATTATGTGTTCCCCAATTATTACTTATTCCCCAAGTGTCCAAGTATACTATTATGTAACCTTAGAGGTTTATTGGCCTAAATATTTCCATCCAATATGTTTTTCACAAGTTCATTGTTCATTTTTTCCATTAGGATTAAGGTTTAATCCCTTGTTAAGCTTAATTTAACCTTAATAGATGTACTTAATTTTAATTAATTTTAATTAATTTTCACTAATATTTTGGGTAAAAACTAAGTTTACCTTATTATGCGTTATAAATTATTATTATTAAAAATATGGAATCCATTTATCTAAATTCCAACCATATTATTCATAGAAATTAATTTTAATTTAATTTTGCGGACGGGACGAAAATGCCAGTTTTGAAAGTAAAAATGTTCAAAAGTTTGCTATGTTTTTATATTCAATTTCAAAGTGAAATTTATTCCAATTAACTAAATTAGATTAATTAATAAAAAATTAATTTAATTAAACTTTAAAACAAATTATAATTATAATTTAATCTTATAAATAAATTAGATGAAAAGGAAATTTTGAATTAAAATTTAGTATGTTTCGTTATATATTAAAAAATGAATCTTCACAGAAAAATACCAAAAATTCACCATAACCTAATTTTTATGTTTCAATTTCAATTATTAATTTTATTTTACCATATAATAATTTTAAATGTTCCATAAATTGTATTTAAAATTGGCTCTCCATTAAAAGGTAGAAAAAGTGCTTCAATAAAAATATAGTAGTTAAAGTGTAATATTGGGTTTGTTCTTATCTTATGTTTATCAAATATATTTTATAAATATAAAAAAATATTTTATTGAATATAATATATATATATATATTACATTAATATCACTCATTAATTATAATTAATTTAATTTATTAAGCTAAAACAGCTTTGTGAGCATAAAAATAGTTTTCTGTAAAAACATTCCTTTTATATTCAATTGGTTCTTATATTCATTTGTAATCAGTTAGTAACCAATGAATTCATTTAATATTTTTTAAAACCATATATTTTCATAATTTATTTAACCCTATCATAATCTCTAATTTAATGGCTAGGTTATATCTTATTATATTAAATAATAATTTTTTAATAATATATTGTAGTTTGGTAAAACTCAATCTTGTGTGTGACATAATCCATTGAAGAAACTCATTTTTGAATGTGATGTATGCTAACTCAGTGTCACATGCATTGAAACCTATAAAATATATTGAATTTATTTAAAATATTAAATATATTTTAAATTCTTGGGATATTATATTCCCTTACATGCATGACGTTTTTTGTCATACACACTATTGAATATAATGTTCCTACTTTAAATTTTCAGGGTGTCAGATTCTCCCCACCTTAATTAAATTTAATCCTTTCAATTTAAACTAGATCTTGGTTATATATTGTTTGATATTTCCTATTTTGAAATCCTACATCGTGTGAAGGGTTTGTAAAACATCCTCCATAAAAGAGAGAGAATGGGAAGTGCAATGTTCACATGGACTAACATGAAACTAGGTATCTAAGTAGGATAACATTATTGGAAGGTAGGGATATGTTCTTAGGGGAAAAGAATAAATATTTATAAGGAATGACTGAGAAAATAAATCACAAACAAGTGAATGATCAATTTAAAGTTTAGGGCCTCAAATTCATAAATCTGTGATGACTTAGAAGACTATCAGTTTAACAAAAATTAAGGTATCAATATAATATTTTTTTTATAATTTTCCTAATGTTGATTAATTATTTTACTACCTAAGAATATAAGGAAATATACTTACTTTATATATTTCTATATACACAATTTCATCCTTTGGTTCTTCTTTGATCAAATTCTACTACATTCGTTACTTCATGAAATGGATATCCAAAAATCAAATTTGATTCCTAAAGCACTAAAATAAACATTTAAAAAATTGTAAGGCTCATAAAACAGTGAAAAGTCTAACTATTTGTCTCTAAATATTTTCCAAAATCAATATGGTTTTGACATTAATATATAAAACTAAATATTTACACTACTTGTTTATTATTAGTATTTATTTGTCAAATTCTTCAACTAAAAACAATTAATTATTTACCAAGAAATTGATTAGGTCAGTGGTTGGTGTAAAACCCTTATTATCATTTGGTCATGGTTTCAAGTCCCATGGCCTTTCAAGACTTTATTAGTTGTCACCAAGCATACAGGTTGTTATTTTATAAAAAAAAATTAATATAATTTCTAAAATAAATATGATATAAATTATTAAAATAAGGTTAGTCACTAAATAGCCTTTTAATTATGGTTTTCAATACAACCTCAAACAAAAATACTTCATCCATTTATTTCCACATATGTTATTATTTGGTTTGGAGTTTATCTTATAGAGGAGGGTATTTCTTAAAACCAAAAACCATAGTGTGAGAATAAATTATCATATTGGAAAAAAAACATATAATCATTTTTATGATTTATAAATCTTGACACATTATTTTCAATGTAAGACACCTTTGGTTTAAACTAGGTTAATTATTTTCAAAATACTTCATAATGGTTTGTAAAGAAAATTTGAATCATCTTAATTGTAACCCCTAGGAGTGACAAATCATGTGCATAGTAAGGCCTATTTTCGTGTACTAAGTTACACTGAGTCAAGCTCGATACACCTTTTAGAAGTCATTACTTCTGGGTACATATATTCCAGAACCACGTCCGCTTTTAGTATCTAGATAGGGATATATTTCTGGGAATACCCACATAATCTCTACTTTACCCAAACTTTAAGATTTTCTTCTATACATATCCTCAATTTCTAACTTAATGTTATGTTTTATAATCTATGGTTTCCTAAATATAGTTCCCAAGGTTTCTACTAAACTTACATTGATACCAACTATAGTTCCCTGACCCCATAAATCCCAGATCCGGTGTCTATGATCAATTACATTAGAATGATTTCAAAGAATAAAATCTCAAAGGACTAAAGATTTTAGTAGTCTTGATAAACTATATATATACAGGATTCTTGTTTTAAAGATTAATACACTAATTACAATATAATTTGTTTCTTTATTTCTAGGATAACTTTATTTCATCAAGTATATCCCTATATATATTTCATAGTATGCTTCTTGGATTCTTGGGGAAAGGAAACAAAATAAGGGTGAGCTCAAATGCTCAGTAAGGGTAAAGTATTTCATAATCAATAATGAATCAATGAGAATAATAATTATGTAATGGTAAATAACTGAATACACATACCATATAATAAATAAACTCATAAGTAATTATATAAACAATATGGAAATGTAATAACTATAAACACATTCCATTCAGTTAACTAGATAATAAAAAATCAATATGGAAAGGTAAGAAACTGAAACACATTTCATTTAATCAATGAACTAAAAATGAAATTTTTCCATAGATATATCAGTAACAAAATCTCATGGATGAATAATAACTAAAACTATATGATGAATATGCATAATTATTGGACATCATGTCTAAGGCATATGAAAACCTAAACTATCAAGATCTATCCACTGGAAAGTTTAAAATTAGGGGTAAAATCCCATTTATTCTACTTGGAAATAAAATTGAAGGTTTTTTGTAACACCCTAAGCTTCCACAGTATGTTTCCCTTTGAATAATACAATAGGATGTGTTGTACGCAACTTCGAGTTCAAACACACCACAACCAATCAAACTTGCCGTTATGAATAGTAATACCCACTTTTTTAAATTTTATAAATTTTATCTTTCAAAATGGACTTCATTTTTTGATTCATAATATCTAAATTATCTTAGGGTGAATTTTTGGTATTTTTCTGAAAACTTTTAATTTTTGATGAATAGTGGAAAAACATTGCGTTATTGGTTAAAAATGACTTTTTATTTAAATAATTTGTCATTTTATTTTAAGTTATTTTATTTAAAAATAGATACATAATACCTATATATGTTCCATGTAATTTATTGGAGTCATTTAAAAAAATATATATATATATAATTTTATCGAACTTTTTACCGTCTTTTACCCACCTTCTAGGAGCATTTGAAAATTTGCATAAAACTTAATTTTACTGCTTTTGTGAGTTAAATTTCAAAAATCTGAGAGACAAGGTTGATATCAGTAAGTAAAATTTTGTTCAATAAGATAGAAAATTATTTTTGTGAATAGTAACTTTTTACTTTTATTTACCACGGTTTAAAGTAAATCGGGTAATTAAGGGTAAAAATGATATCATAATTACCCTAACACAAGTCCTAATTCTATTTTATAAGTTTAATTCAACCTATAACAACCTTAGTAACAAAATTTGATCCTTTAGTTCCACTTGTATTAGATTAGAAAATTTATTATTATTTTATTTAAAGAAGAGTTAAAAGAGTTAAATTCAAAGTTTAATAACTAAACCATTTTTAATATAGGGTGATACATAAGATAAATTAGACTATAAATATTAATTAGAAATCTAAAAATATTTCCTAAATAATTGTATTTAATTTATAATTTTTATACATTAAATAATTAAATTTATTTATGACAAACTGATGATGCAATAATTACCTTATTAATGAAAGAATAAAATAATTGATATTATAAATATCCAAATAAATATAATTTGAGACTTTTAATAAATTACACTAATTTTATAGTTTAATATGACATGTTATTGTTGATTAAATGAATTTTTTTAAGTAATAATTCAGTTATGAATTTAACAAAAACAAAATACCAAATAGTGTCAAAATTGACATAAAAGAGTTTTTAAAACAAATATTATATTATTAATTGATATTATATTCCAAATAATCTAAGGTTCAGACAAAGGGATTAAATAATATTATATATGTCATTAATTAACCACTTTAGGTTCTATTGAAAGTTTATAGTAAGTTTAATAACCATATAATATAAAAATACAAAGAGACATGGTAAATGTCAAACTATTTAACTAAGATTTAAATCTAAAAGATTAGGTTAATATGATGACCTAAACGTGTATAAAATATATTGTTAGAGATTTTTTTGACCCATCCCCATCTTATACTTTCAATAATTTATTTTGGATCCATTAGAAATCAAAAATAATTTTATTATAAAATAATATTTCAAGCTTTTCTTAAAGTGACCCTCGCCTATCTTATAAAAGGGCACTGCCCCTTATCTCAAATTAACATGTTCAAATCCATTTGGCTTGGCCAAACCCTACCCAAATATCCTCTAAAATTTCCTCCATTAATCCTATAGGCCTTACTTTAGTCATAAATCCAACCTAAGGAGCTCTTTTGATCAAATCAAAAGGAAGAACCTGAAGAAGAGGTAAATATTTCATCACCTCTTTAAAGTTCTTTTCTTCTTCCACTTTCTCTTTCTTTTTTGTTTCCATTATAAAATAAAAACTCTAGTATATTATATATACTTTTATTTTATTATAAAAATTCTACAACCATATTCATTATTCTATCCATCCTATAAATGACAAAGTCATCATACGTGCGTACATACGGATTACCGTCTCCACGTCGTGGTGTAGTTTGTTATTCAAACACATCATCATTTGGATGGGTATAATAATGAGTATAAATGATTTAAATAATAAATATAACATGATAATGATTCTTTATATATGATATAATATCCAATTATATACGATTTTAATATCAAAAGAATGATATTGTCGCTCTTGCGTACGTACATATTACTGTCTCCACGAACGCATTAATATTTATTCCCCGTCATAATCATTCAAGAATAATTTTAATTTTATGATTAAAAATAATTTTTATGAACATAATATCATTATTTATATGAATCAAATACATACTATCCATAAAAACATGGCTTACATAACCAAGCATATAAAAGAAAACGAATCAGTTAACACCCGAAACGATGATACTACTAAAATATCATTAACAAAGAAATATTAGAAGATAATATATGATATCATATTAATGTATATGGTTCTTGTATAATTTAATAATTATTATTTCACTATTATACAGGATTTTAACCTACCCTTGACAAAGGAAAATTACAAGGTAAGGGTTAATTTTACAATCTCTTTATTATCTGAGGTTGTTTTTACGTAAGTATCTACTAGGACCTCTTTATTATCCACATCCATGTTTCTTAATAATGTATTCCAAAACATTTTTACTATTTACTGTAATATGGTTTAAATTCATTTATACCCTTGTTTTACTTTTTATAAAATGGTTTTAAAGGAATCTTTCTATCATTTTCCAAACAAGGTACTTTATGACCTTTTCAACAAAATTAGGGTAAGAATGTTTTTTTAACTTATACGGTGGGTGCAGCTATTTTCCGCCATTATAACATCGTCAAATCACCACTTAAAATCTTATAATAATATTTTAAAAATAAATGTTTTATTTTATAATTATATGACTTTTAAATGATTTCAAAATATAAATAGATATTTCTCTAAAAAAAAGTTTTGATTTCATCTATATCAACATCATTTGATGGATTTTAAGATTATTTGAAGTTGATTTATTTTGATACAAAACATCCATATTGTATTAAAGGTTTTGTGATATTTTTTATTGTTTATGTGTTATTTTTACACTATTCATGGTTTATGGAAAAAGTATTTACATTTCATATGCTAGTTTTAATACGAATGTTTATGTTATGTTTAAACCTTTTCATATGAGGAATGCATTTGACTTTGTAAGTGACGGGTAAAGCCCACTACAGCTCCTTGATGCATAAGTAGGTCTCATGAGACAAACTAGTGTCTTGGAACAAGGCCATGACAAAATCTTATTTTTATTATTGGCACAAGGCCTTGACTATGTGGTTATGAAGTCTGGTATTATGCATTCCATCATTATGAAAGTGGCTATTGATATTGCATGTGATTATTCTACTAGAATAATATTCATGTGAATAATTAAATGGTATTATTTTAATTTATCTTTTCCATATTATGCTGAAGTTAAAGTTTAAAAGGATTTTGTTTTAGTCTTACATTGCCTTAAATGTTTATGTTTATTTATGAAAGTGTCTGTTATATTATTATCCTTACTGAGCATCTAAGATCACCCCTTTCTATGTTTTATTTTTCACAGGATGCGAAGAAGTATATTATGACTAACCGGTAGGGATAGTCTAAGGGGTATGAGTGTGTCCTATAGAGAATATGTAGTTTTAGTTTTTCATTTTATAATGTAATGTAAAACTTATGAATGTATCTAGTATTTCCAAGGCTACTAAACTGATCAGTCTTTCGAAATTTGATCCCTTATGATCATGCCAAGGTTATGTAAAAATGCACTGACTCTGGGTAACTGGGGTCGGGGTGTTACATTTTTTCTTCAACTAATTTCATATCATGAGACTACCTATGCATTTAGTGGCTTATATTAACCAATCCCCAACCCATAGGGAATTCCTTAAATGGTCCCTAACCTATGTCTTTCATTTCCTAAGCATTCCTCATATCAAATAATCAAAATAAATAATATGCCTTATCAAATATCTGTATTGAATAAAGGATCTGAAATTATCAATATTTCTCCAAATAATCAAATAAATTTCAAATTAAACATCATATGAAAATTGGAATATGGTTCAGGAAATAATCATATCCACAAAAAATGATATGGATATTTAAGGGAAATTCAATGTCAAATGATCATAGGTAAATAAATATTTAAAGGGAACTAAAAGGAAACAAGGAAGTTATTGTAAATACTATCCTTGTCCAAATAAATCATAAATCGTCTAGTGGAATAATAATTATTTTATCAATACAACATATCCCTAGTGGAGTAAAAATAAATGGTTGGTTTCGTTGATGAATAGAAATACAATAAAAATATCTTTTTAAAACATTCTTGTGGAAAATATCCTTTTGTTTTGAAAACCATTTTCTTGGAAAATGACTTTTAAAAAAAATTAAGTATCCTTTTAAACATTAAAATTAATTTTCAAAGAAATTTTGGTGGGTAAATCCATACATGGAATACAATATAAAAAGAACATTCCTTTTCCTCAGTAAAATGTTAGAAAATTGATTTGTTTGGAAGGAGATAAGAAGATTACTTTAAAAACATGGGTAAAAGATAAAAAAAGTAAAAATATATTTAATAAATAATTTTAGAAATGTTAAAACATTTTTGAAACCCTATTTAAAAAATTGGGTTTTTAGAAGAAAACAGGTTCTCCCACTAAAGAGAGAAATGATGTCGGGTTTTCTTAAAAACATTTTCTAAAATTGTTTAGTACCAAAGAGAGAAAATTAGATCTAATACTTGTAAAAGGTAATGGATATAAATAATAGAGTAATATGAAAGGTTTTATTTAATAATTTTTATATAATTTTCTCAAATTTAAATACCATTGAAAGATCATTAAAATTATTCTTGAGAAAATAATCTTTAAGCATTCCAAAGTGTCCCATACCACTTTGAAACATTTTAAATCATAATCACCATCAAAGAATAAAATTAAATTAAAGTTCTAAATACCATGAAAATAAAAGTATTAATTATATAATATATCAAAATGGTTAGTAGATACACAACACAAAATAAGTAAATGGTGAACATGACATTTATCTCACGGATTAAAAAGTGAGATGAAAATCTCTTACCTTGCATTTCTTTTTAGGTGAAAATCATTTAAATTCATGTATAAAGGTTTTAATATTTTTAATAACTTCTTAAATAACCTTATTAAGGTTTATAATATTATATAAACTCTTCTTATAATATCTTATTACTCGTTTGATAACAATCTTTCATTATTTTCACTATTTTGGGTGTTAATTGCCTAATTTGTCGAGTATGTTTTAACTTGTTACTTGTTGTTACTAAAATGGTTTCATAATATACATAATTTAAATAATGATTTAAGTATAATATATATTCATTATATATTTATTTATAATAATCCATAATATTTGAAGATAATAAATGAATGCATCATTCATGAAGATGGTAGGTCGTACGTACAAATGAATGCTACTTTCATTTCTTTATCATATTAAAAGAATTAAAACTAAATGATATATATTTATATTATAATTATAGTATCATATATATTTCATATATTTCACATAGGTTTATTAAAACTATCCTTTTTTTGTTCCATGTTTAGTTTGAATGAGTCATATCGCTTTAAGGAGGTGGTAATCCACACTTCCACAAACGATGTTATCGTATTTACAAAAAATGGAAATCATCAGGGTATGTGTTATATAAAAATTAAAGACGCATAAATTAATTATGAATATTATATATATCATATATAAACATATTTTCCATCATAATTCCCAACCATGATAGGTGGTAAGGGAAAAATAATAACATCATTTTATGAGGTGGTAGTTCACCGTACACATAAACAGTAAGTTTGTTACCCATTAGATGAAAGTGTGTGTAATTTTAGGTCAAAACCTTAGCATAAAAACATAATAGTATATTTATAAAACTGTTTTTTTTATATAATCATGGAATAATAATAGTTTAGGGGTGGATAATGGAAATGAAACTAAAGAGCTTGAGGAAATATGTTACCTCTTAATCGGGTAACTTCTTTTGGTTTACACCAAAGGGATTCCTTCAATTGATTTATTCCCAATGGTGGGATTCTAGGTTTAGGGGAGGAATTTTTAAGATCTATTTTGGAAGATATTGGTTGATCCAATGTTTCTTGAGAGGTGAGAGGAAGTGGGAGGGGTGAGTTCCTTTTATAGTAGAGGGAAAGGACATAATTTGTATTTTTTTGAAAAGAATTGTGTGCTCCCCAAGTATTACTTGTTCCAAAAGTTTAAAAATAGACAATTATGAAACCTTATAGGTTTAGTGCCCTAAATATTTCCATAAAATAGGTTTTGGACAAGTTTATAGGTCATTTTGTCCTTAGGATTAAGGTTTAGTCCCTTGTTAAGTTTAATTTAAACTTAATTGATGTAATTAAATTTAATTACATTCACTAAAATTTTTGGTAAAAAAATAATTTTAACTTATTATACATTATATATTCTACTTATTCCTAATATGTAATCCATTTTTTCAAATTCCAATCACATAAGGGGAAGAAATAAATTAAAACTTAATCCCGTATACGGGACACAATGTGAGTTTTTAAAGTAAAAAACGTTCAAAATTTTACTATGTTATTATATTAAATTTCAAAGTTAAATTGATTATAATGACCTAAATTATATTAACTAATAAAAAAATATAATTAAACTTTAAAACCAATTTAAATAATAATTTAACCTTATAAATAAATTATATGAAAAAACCGTTTTGAATTAAAATTCATTATTTTTCATTATTCATTAAAAAATGAATGTTTACTAAAAAAAATAACCCTAACATATGTTGATGTAAGAACCTGGTTTTTGGCTGTAAAATACATTGGAATATTCTTGATGTTATTCCAGAGCAGCGCCTTCAGACGGCGTGCGATTCCGAACCCCGGTGTGGCCGGAATTAAATTTTCAGTGCGTTCACACTAGGAACGCCAAATAAATGGGAAAACTCCTAAAAGGATTTTCGGATCAGAGATCTGAGTGGATGGATGGGTCCGGAATTGGGTTTTTACCCTAGGAAGGACATAAAACATGTCGGTGCGGGACGTTTGGACCCCTCCCTCGCTTTCAGAGCGTGGAACGGATAAATTAAATAATTAATTTATTCCTTTAATGGATTAACTCAGTATCTCTTTAACGGTGGCTCAAATGGGGAAACCGAGGGCACCTTTGAGTTCAGATCGTGCCTTTTACCCTAGGATGGGTATAAGTTTTGCGGGCGCGAGCTGTCAGCGAAAAATGGCCCCAGGGGCGTTTTCGTAATTTGGTGACCTCGGGCGCTAAGTTTAATAACTTTAGAATGGAAGTTTAGATTAAAATTCAAAGACCTCCATTGCACTCAGAACGTGGAATTTACCCCAGGGGAGGCTTAATCTCGACCACACCGAAAGTTCGGGTTTGGGCCGACGGGCGGGTGGTAAAGTGTTTTCTATTTAAACACTTAACCCACCCCTCTCTTCTTCCCCCCTTCTTCCCTAGCGCCAACAGCTCCCAACGACAAATTAGGAAGCTCCTCCTCTCCTCCTATCCTCCAGAAAGGTAGTGGCACGGCGGCGGACTCTCCGTGAAGCCTTGGGCGAAGCCCAACAAGGTAGGATCGTTGTAGTTTCAATTTTTATTTCCAATACCTATTTTGAGCTCACTATATGCATAGATTTTCTATTAAATCTTCAAACAAATACCATAGTCATGTAGTATAAATTTTATTCTTTCCATAGCATCTATCGGAATTGAAATCCGAGTTCGGAGGAGGTCACAGCGGTCCGGCGAAGTTTGCGGGAATTTCGGGAGTTTTGCGGGGTTTTTCTAGCGGTCCGGCGAGGCCCAGCCGGCGGCGCGGTGTTTCCGGGACGGCGGTCCGGCGAGCGGGCACGGAGGAGCTCCAGGCAGTGGCTCCAAGCGGCCTTCTGCGTGGCGACGAGTACTCAGCCGCAGCGGCTTCGCGCGGCGTGGAGCGGAAGAGCCGGTCGGCTGTGCCGGCCGGTTGACTCGCAGCATCGGGGTCGCGGCGCGCGACCCTGCGGGGGAACAAGACCCACCGAAGGCGGGTATTCATGCGGCGGAACGACCAACCCCATGAGGGTCATTTTTCGGTGGACCACGGCTCAGCGCCGGTCCGGCCGGCGCTGGCCGGCCCAGGCCGGTCCAGCCCAAGGGGATCTGTCCCCCTCCCCCTTCGGACGCCCGTAATTTTCATTACGGGTGTCTGATTTGCATGCCGTCTACGGCAGTGGAACCATATCGACAAGACGTACTTTTTGAGATGGTCTTGGGAATTTTTAATTCTCAATATGAGGGGATCGGGGGTGTGACACGCCTTTAAGTGGATGAGCATTTTTTCCGAGAGTTCTTATTTTGGACGGCGCAGACACATCTGATGTCCGTTTTGAGCGCCGTCAGTGGTGTTACGACCCTGGCATCGAGCCAGAGTTTTCCAGTGTGGTTTCGGCCGTTGAACCCTGAGTTGAGGTGTGGTCCCCATGACTCGTATTTTAAGCTGTGCGCAACATTTTGTAAATTTTTCATCGGACATCCGTTTGGGGCATGTGATCAGTCAATTCGGGGTGTTTTTATGAGGGCATTGCATTGGCGCAGTCTGCCCGCTCTAATTCATCACGATGGTGCGAGCCCCGTGATGGTCGTTTGGGTGTTGACGGTGATTTTTCCAGCATTATCACCGGGTGCCCGTTTTGGACAAGTGAATAGTCCATCTTGAGTACTTTTTTGAGAGGATCGCAACGGTGTGATCCGTTCGTTGTGTTTTAGGACCAGGATGCGGGTCCCACGAAGCACCGCTCTTGTGTGGTGCACTAGAATGCATCTTTTTCTCTAGATATCTGTTGCACTGAAGTGAGATTCCTTTTGACGTTTTTTCCTGATGGGATCGCAATAGTGTGATGCGCCCGACTATTTTCGGGGCCGAGGCTCGGGACCACGGTACGTCATTCGGGCGTAAGGCGGTGTTGGACGACTTTTCTGTCGGATATCCATTTGAGGCGAGTAAGTAGTCTATCTTGCGTGTTTTTCTGCGTGGATTACAACGGTGTAATATGTTCAAGAGATCGGAGCCTCTTACACAATCTTATTAAATGTGGAAATATGAAAGGTGTACCGGTGGAGGTTCTTCTACCGTGTTTGTAGCGGACCCTTAACGTGTGATCGTGTTCACTCCTTGGAGAGTGATGTTGGTGTTTAAAGAGATGTGGTTGGTCGTGCCTCATCTGTAGAGGTGGAAAGTTGGAGTTTTTACATTACGCCTTTGCGTTGACGTTGGGTGTCGTGTGCACAATAGCTTTTGGGCTGGAACGTGGTATACTCTGGGAGTATACGAGAACGCTGGGAGGTACATGTGGATGTTTGTACCTGAGAACGTTTGTGCACTTGGTTGGGGTTGACCTGGGGCCACATGTCATGTGGTCCTCATGTGTGTGTCGTGTTCTGATTTACGTTCTTTTGACCTCTCACGGCATAGAGGGGCCCTTTGTTCTCGTTTTTTGTTCTTCAGGGTTGAGTTTTTCCCTGGTTCTGTTCTCGTTTGGCCGATAGAGATGGTTTGGTTCCTCTGTTTCTTCATTTGGGAGGGGTTTCAGTACTGTGTCCCTTTCATCAGACTATGGCACCGTTTGCGACTATGTGTGCTCGTACAACGTGGGTGTTTTCCCACTTTCTGGGATGAGTTGTCTCAGTCCGCTTCGACAGTGACTCAGTGGATTGGAGCCTGATCACCCTGAGAGGCCCGGGGAGTTTCTCCCGTTCCTTCGTGTTCCCTGGTAGAGTTCTTGTCGATTTGGTGTGACCAACACTTTACGCGGGCACCAATCCTCTACCCAGGAGGTTGTTTCCAGCAAGACTGAGGTTGTTTCCAGTAGGGATGAGGTTGTTTCCAGCAGGGCTGAGGTTGTTTCCAGTAGGGCTGAGGTTGTTTCCAGCAGGGCTGAGGTTGTTTCCAGCAGGGATGGTCAGTGGGTTACCATCCAATAGGGATGGCCAGTACAACAGTGTTCACCTAGTAGTACCATCCATCCAGGATGGCAGAGCAGTTTCGAGTTTACCTCCAGTGGGGATGGGTAGTGGTCCCCGATGTCGGGCTTACCTCTAGTGGGGCTGGGAAGTGGTCCCTGATGCTGGGTTTACCTCCAGCAGGGTTGGGAAGTGGTCCCCGATGACGGTTCTGAGCCTCCCTCCAGTGGAGTACCCTTTTACAGGATTGGACATTGGGACTCGTTGATGACTTTAGCTGGGTCGCCCTCTAGTGGATTACCCCGTTACGGGACTGGGCAGTGTGGCACCCATCAAATCTTACTGGGTCTCCCTCTAGTGGGAATCCGTCAACTTCCAGGGACCCTCCATCGGGGACGGGCAGGGGGTCGCCTGTCGACTTTGAGGAGACCTCTTGACTATGGGGCAGTGACGAGGTGTGGTTTGACGTACCCCTAGTACTCTCAAGTACGAGGGGTCCTTTCCCCACTGAGACACGTCCTTGTGATACGACCTAAAACCATGCGGGCAAGTCAGTTCCGCCCAAAGCATATAGTTTCGAGGTGCGGTGATTTGATCCTTTGACTTGCAGTTCGGGGCAGACGTGAAGGATTTTGGGCATCGATGCGGTTTACTTCTGGGACTGTTGGCTACCACCTTCTTGGGTTGAGCTACGGGATGGAGTTCCCCTTACGACCTTGTTAGGACTTCTTGTTGAGCATATGTATATGTATATACCTTGTTCCAGTACCCACTTCTTGGGTTTGGTTACTCTCCCTCCAGAGGAGGTGAAGACACGCGGGGTATGTCATGTGATTTCTGTGTCTAGTTTCTCATGGTTGGACGAGTCTACTCTCCTGCTATAGGTAATGAAGACTCTATGGGAAGTTCATCTTCTCACCGTTTCCAGCTCCTTGTGTCTGGACGAGTCTACCTTCTTTCCTCTTGTTGGGTTGAGCTGGACTCTTTACTGTACTCTTTACTGCACTCTCGGTTGTACTCCTTTACTTTTTCCTATTCGATCCACTTCTCACCCTTCAGTACCTCCTTTGTTTCTCCCTCGAGCCATTGGGGTATCCTACTGATTATTCTTATACTCACCCATGCTTGGGCTTTTCCCACACTTGGTGTGCCCATGCAGATGACGGACAGGTTGGTCGTGACTTCAGTGGAGCTTAGGATTTCAGGAGCGTGGACCGTGTGCGGTGGTCGGAGTCGGGTTCCAGGTGGGGGACCCTTCCATCTATTTACTTTTTGTTCACCTATTGTCGGGTTGTGGCACTTTTTTGGTTGGGCGTGTGTTTTGCCCCTTTTATTTTCAGTTTACTTTCAGCACTTTATTTGTACTGATTAGAGGTTGATGCACTTTTGGTGGTTTATATATAGCAGTTGCACTTTACTCTGCTTGTCTTTTCTTTTACTCTGCACTTTTTCATTGACTGTGTTGCATGTGTGTGTATAGGTACTTAGAAAAAGGCCTCCCCGAGTTGTTCTTCCTTCGGCGCTGGTCGCCAGCCTCTGGCCTATGGAGCTAGGCTTGGGGTAGTTGCGGCTCGAGCCCGAGTAGGGTCGGGTCATGAAAAAGTGGTATCAGAGGTGGTTCGTTCCTTGGGATGTTGTTCGGACATCCCAAAAAAGAATTGGTTGGGATATAGGGCAACAGTGTTAACGTGTCTCGAGAGCGGCTCTCAGGCCAGGGAGTCCAGTGATGGTGCGGTGGCAGACGTATCCATTCACCAGGACCCTGATAACCTGTTTGTCGACTCGGCATGCTGAGACACTCGTTGCAGTGAAAATTGGTTTGTGCATCACATAGGATTGAGTCTTGACTGTCCATATTGATTCATCTCCCGGTCGTTGTTGTTATTGTTATATACACATATGCTCATCTGACCGCAGCACTCCTTGATAATATTTAGGATGTCTCCGCAAAGACAGCCAGCCAGGATACCAGCTTTGGTTCATGACGATGACCCTGTAAGCTATGAGGCCTCAGTCCAGGACCCATCATGCGAGCCCCTTTCTCCAGTTGGGCCGGTAGCAGCACCCCCACCTGTTGAGCAGCAGACAGCTTTAGGAGAGCAGGTGGAGCTTGAGCACAGGTTGAGCGCGCTCCGTGAGTTCCAGCGGCAGGGACCGCTGAGGTTTAGTGGTGAGCCAGACCCTCAGGCAGCAAAGTTTTGTCTAGAGACAGTGGTTCACCTCTTCAGGCTTGTACAGATGCCGAGAGATCTTATGGTGGCTTTGGCGGCCAACCTTTTTCGTGGAGCATCTTGGCATTTTTGGATTCTGGTGACTCAGTTTCTTGACAAGTCCTCGCTTTCATGGGGTGACTTTCAATTGTTGTTCTATGAGGAGTTTTGCCCCTCCTGCTTGTGCTCCGTTCAGATTCAGGAGCTCCTGCAGTTTCAGCAGGGAGGGATGACGGTGGCCGAGTACGCAGCTATTTTTGTAGACCGTGCATGCTTTTACCCGAACTTGGTCCACAATGATAACTTCTGAGCGCGGAAGTTCGAGAAGGGTACCCGCCTAGAGATTCATGTTGTCATAGTACCCTTGGGCATTTCCACATATGTCGGGGTGCTAGAGTAGGCATTGGTGACAGAGAACTTCCTGTCACGTTCTAGAGTGGGTGGTGGCAGCAGGCACATTGGAACCGAGACATTTGCCGCAGCTAGCAGGCATCGGCAAGCAGAACCTCGATGTAGGTGGCTTTCTGACAACCAGACTCAGGGGAACGTTCGTACACCACAGTGGCATCGGAGGGAACCAGTGCAGCCCAGATAGATTCGGTGCTATGCTTGCGATGGGCGAGGTCACCTGGCACGGGACTGCCCAACCAGGCATGCGGAGAGCTTCGGGTAGGTAGTAGGTGCACCACCACGACAAAGGCAGCGTCGTGATCGGAGTAGCGCCCAGAGAGGTGGTGCTAGCAGATGAGCAGGAGGAGCTGGAAGTGGAGGGAAACCTTACGAGGTCTTCCCATCACCACTAGTCGGTCCACGTCAGGCTCCAGGAACTAAAATTTGGGACCGCAGACAGCCGCGAGCTTTGGATGTCTATGATCCTGCAGAGCATGAGGTGATAATAGGTATTCTCTTCAGCTCTTATAATTTTTGCAGTAGAATTGTTAGAATCGGCGTGTGAAATTCTTTTCTCCCTGCTCCTTGCTTGAAGTGTTACCAGGGTGAAGTGCAGGTGTCGATGTGGCCCTATGCCGGTAGAGTAAAAGGCGTGGAGCCTTTCTCTTCAGTCGATGGTGTCGACTCCATCGCTTTCCGAGCGTGTAAGAGAGTCTTGGTTGAGAGACATCGACTGTGAAACCTTTCGTGACCAGATATCCTTGGGTGTTTCACCATATAGATATTTTGAAGGAGGGAATCATCGGTCCTTGTTCCAGGTGCGGGTGGTGATTCTAGTCAAGGCATGTGACGTAGAGGTTCAGTCGGGGAGGTGAGCTACCCTCGAGGTCCTTCCGGCCATTTGACAATGTGCAAAGGGATGGCGAGGTTCCCTACCACCTTGCCCTAACCCCAAAGTCAGGAGTGGGTGCACGATGTCTCCCGCATGGCTTACCCGAGAAGAAGTGTGTGTGCCCCTATGCACGTCATCGGCAAGGGAAGACCTTGCGTGAACAGATCAAATTTTTTGGTCTGTGTGCGGTGATGTAGAACTGTGCAAGATTTTTTCTAGGTACGGGAGAGCCAGGTGCGGGCTTAGTACCCTGAGTTGTTCCCTGGTTTTTCTTTTAAGGGATGAAAATATTGAAGGGGGGAATGATGTAAGAACCTGGTTTTTTGGCTATAAAAGACTTTGGCATATTCTTGATGTTATTCCAGAGCAGCGCCTTCAGACGGCGTGCGATTCCGAGCCCCAGTGTGGTCGGAATTAAATTTTCAGTGTGTTCACACTGGGAATGCCAAATAAATGGGAAAAATCCTAAACGGAGTTTCAGATCAGGGATCTGAGTGTAAGGATGGGTCCATAATTGAGTGTTTACCCAAGGAAGGACATAAAACATGTCGGCGTGGGACGTTTGGACCCCACGCTCGCTTTCAGAGCGTGGAACGGATAAATTAAATAATTAATTTATTCATTTAATGGATTAACTCAATATCTCTTAAATGGTGGCTCATATGGGGAAACTGAGGGCACTGTTGAGTTTGGATCATGTCGTTTACCCTAGGAGGGGTATAAGTTTTGCGGGCGCGGGCCGTCAGTGAAAAATGGCCCCATGGGTGTTTTCGTAATTTGGCGACCTCGGGCGCTAAGTTTAATAACTTTTGAATTTATCCTTGGATTAAAATTCCGAGACCTCCATTGCGCTCATAACTTGGCGTTTACCCCATGGGAGGCTTAATCTCGACCCCGCCGGAAGTTCGGGTTCGGGCCGACGGGCGGGTGGTTAAGTGTTTTCTATTTAAACACTTAAACCTCCCCTATCCTCTTCCCCCCTTCTTCCCTAGTTCCAAAATCTCCCAAAGACGAAGGAGGAAGATCCTCCTATCCTCCTCCCCTCCGTCAAGGCAGGGCGTGGTGGCAGACTCTCCGTGAAGCATCGGGCGAAGCCCAACAATGTAGGATCGTTGCGGTTTTAATTTTTATTTCCCGCACCTACTTTGAGCTCACATATATGCATCAATTTTCTGTTAAATCTTCGAAAAAATACCATGGTCGTGTAGTATACATTTTTTTCTTTCCATAGCATATTTCGGAATTGAAATCCGAGTTCGGAGGAGGACGCAGCGGTCCGATGAAGTTTGCAGGAATTTTGGGAGTTTGGGGGGTTTTTCCGGCAGTCCGACGAGGCCCAGGCGGCGGCGCGGATTTTCCGGGATAGCGGTCCGGCGAGCGGGCATGGAGGAGCTCCAGGAAGCGGCTCTGGATGGCCTTCGGCATGGCGGCGAGTCCTCAGCCCCGGCGGCTTCGCGCAGCGCGGAGCGGAAGAGCCGGTCAGCTGTGCCGGCCGGTTGACTGGCAGCATCGGGGTCGCGGCGAGCGACCCCGCGGGGGAACAAGACCCGCCAAAGGCGGGTATTCATGCAGTGGAATGATCGACCCCACTAGGTTCAGTCGGTGGTGGACCGCAGCTCTGCGCCGGGCCGGCCGGCGCGGGCCAGCCCGGGCCGGTCCAGCCCAAGGGGATCCGTCCCCCCCCCCCCCTTCGGACGCCCGTAATTTTCATTACGGGTGTCCGATTTGCATGTCGTCTATGGAAGTGGAACCGTATCGACGAGAAGGAATTTTTGAGATGGTCTCGGGAATTTTTAATTCCTGAGACGAGGGGATCGGGGGCGCGACACGCCTTTAAGTGGACGAGTGTTTTTCCCGGGAGCTCTTGTTTTGGACGGTGCGGGCACATCTGATGTCCGTTTTGAGCGTCGTCAGTGGCATTGCGACCCTAGCGTCGAGCCAGAGTATTCCAGTGTGGTTTTGGGCGTTGAAGCCTGAGTTGAGGTGTGGGCCCCACGTCCCGTCTTTTAAGCTGTGCGCAGCGTTTTGTAACTTTTTCATCGGACGTCCGTTTGGGGCATGCGAGCAGTCAATTCGGGGTGTTTTTTTGAGGGCTTTTCATTGGCGCAGTCTGCCCACTCTAATTCAGCATGATGGTGCGGGCCCCAGGACGGCCGTTTGGGTATTGACGGTGATTTTTCCAGCATTATCACCGGGTGTCCGTTTTGGACAGTTGAATAGTCCATCTTGAGTACTTTTTCTAGAGGATCGCAACGGTACGATCCGTTCATTGTGTTTCGGGACCGGGATGTGGGTCCCATGAAGCACCACTCGTGTGCGGTGCGCCAGAATGCATCGTTTTCTCTGGATATCTATTGCACTCAAGTGATCAGTCCTTTTGATGTGTTTTCCCAAGGGGATCGCAATGGTGCGATGCGCCCGACTGTTTTCTGGGCCGAGGCTCGGGACCACGGGACGTCGTTCGGGTGTAAGGCGGTGTTGGACGACTTTTCCATCGGATATCCGTTTGAGGTGAGTAAGTAGTCTATCTCGCGTGTTTTTCTGCAAGGACTACAACAGTGTAATCTATTCAGGCGAGTGGAGCCTCTTACGCGATCTTATTAAATGTGGAAATATGAAAGGTGTACCGATGGCGGTTTTTCTACCGTGTTTGTAGCGAACCCTTGGAGTGTGATCGTGTTCACTCATGGGAGAGTGATTTTGGTGTTTAAATAGATGTGGTTGGCCGTGCCTCAGCCGTGGAGGTGGCAAGTTGGAGTTGTTACGTTACAGCTTCGCATTGACGTTGGGTGTCGTGTGCACGATAGCTTTTGGGATGTAACGTGGTATACTCTAGGAGTATATGAGAACACTGGGAGGTACATGTGGATTTTTGTACTTGAGAACGTTTGTGCGCTCGGTTGGGGTTGACTTGGGGCCACACGTCGTGTGGGCCCCATGTGCTTTCCATGTTCTTCTTTATGTACTTTTGACCTCTCGCGACGTAGAGGGTCCCTTTGTTCTCATTTTTCGACCAGCAGGGTTGAGTTTTCCCCTGGTTCTGTTCTCGTTTGGTCGAAAGAGATGGTTTGGTTCCTCTGTTTCTTCAGCTGGGAGGGGTTTCAGTACCGTGCCCCTTTCATCAGACTGTGGCACCGTTTGCGACTACGTGTGCTCTTACAGCGTGGGTGTTTTCCCACTTTCTGGGATGAGTTGTCTTAGTCCGCTTCGACAGTGACTCAGAAGATTGGAGCGTGATCGCCCTGAGAGGCCCGGGGAGTTTCTCTCGTTCCTTCATGTTCCATGGTAGAGTTATTGTGGATTCGGTGTGACCAACAGTTTAAGCGGGCACCAATCCTCTACCCATGAGGTTGTTTCCAGCAAGGTTGAGGTTGTTTCCAGTAAGGCTGAGTTTGTTTCCAGCAGGGCTGAGGTTGTTTCTAGCAGGGCTGAGGTTGTTTCCAGCAGGGCCGAGGTTGTTTCAAGTAGGTATGGCCAGTGGGTTTCCATCCAGCGGGGATGGCCAATATAGCAGTGTTCACCTAGCAGTACCATCTAGCCGGGATGGCCAGAGCGGTTCTGGTTTTACCTCCAGCGGGGCTGGGCAGTGGTCCCCGATGTCGGGCTTACCTCCAGTGGGGCTGGGAAGTGGTCCCCGATGCCGGGTTTACCTCTAGAAGGGCTGGGAAGTGGTCCCTGATGACAGTTCTGAGTCTCCCTCCAGGGGAGTACCCTTTTATGGGACTGTGCATTGGGACTCGTTGACGACTTTAGCCAGGTCTCCCTCTAGTGGATTACCCTGTTACGGGACTGGGCAGTGTGGCACCCATTGACTCTTGACGGGTCTCCCTCCAGTGGGAATCCGTCGACTTCCAGGGACCCTCCAGCGAGGTTTGGCAGGGGGTCGCATGTCAACTTTTAGGAGACCTCTCGACTACAGGGCAGTGACGAGGTGTGGTTTGAATACCCCCAGAACTCTCAAGTACGAGGGGTGCTTTCCCCACCAAGACACGTCCTTGTGACGCAACCTAAAATCGTGCGGGTGAGTCAGTGCCGCCCAAAGAAGATAGTTTCGAGGTGCGGTGATTTGAGCCCTTGACTTGCAGTTTAGGGCAGACGTGCGGGATGCTGGGCATTGATGTGGTTTACTTCTGGGACTGTTGGCTACTCACCTTCTTGGGATGAGCTACGGGATGGAGATCCCCTTATAACCTTGTTCGGGCTTCTTGTTGAGCATATGTATATGTATATACCTTGTTCCTTTACCCACTTCTTGGGTTTTGTTACTCTCCTTCCAGGAGAGGTGAAGACACGCGGGGTATGCCACGTGCTTTTCGTGTCTAGCTTCTCATGGTTGGATGAGTCTAAACTCCTGATATAATTAGCGAAGACTCGAAGGGAAGTTTATCTTCTCACCATTTCCAGCTCCTTGTGTCTGGACGAGTCTACCTTCTTTCCTCTTATTGGGTTGAGCTGGACTCTTTACTATACTCTTTACTTCACTCTCGGTTGTACTCCTTTACTTTTTCCTGTTAGATCTACTGCTTACCCTTCGGTACCTCCTTTTTTTCTCCCTCGAGCCTTCTGGGTATCCTACTGAGTATTCTTATACTCACCCCTACTTGGGATTTTCCCACACTTGGTGTGCCCTTGCAGATGATAGACAGGTTGGTCATGACTTCAGTGGAGCTTAGGAGTTCAGGAGCGTGGACTGCGTGCGGTGGTCGGAGTCGGGTTCTAGGTGGGGGACCCTTCCAGCTGTTTACTTTTTGTTCACCTATTGTTGGGTTGTGGCACTTTTCTGGTTTGGCCCGTGTTTTTTCCCTTTTCTTTTCAGTTTACTTTCAGCACTTTATTTGTACTGATTAGAGGTCAATGCACTTTTGGTGGTTTATATATAGCAGTTGAACTTTACTCTGCTTGTCTTTTCTTTTACTCTCCACTTTTTCATTGAGTGTGTTGTGTGTGTGTGTGTACAGGTACTTAGGAAAAGGCATCCCCGAGTTGTTGTGCCTTCGGCACTGGTCGCCAGCCCCTGGCCTATGGAGGCGGGCTTGGGGTAGTTGCGGCTCGATCCCGGGTAGGGTCGGGTCATGACAGTTTATCTTTAAAATATTAATTTTATTATTACATATAACATTTATAAAAGTTCCAAAAATTTTATTTAAAATAGGTTCTCCATTAAAAGGTGGTAAAAGTGCCTTAATAAAAATATAGTATTTTATATGTAATATTGGGTTTGTTCTTATCTTATGTCTATCAAATCTATTTGATGAATATTAAAAATATTTTATTGAATATAATATATATATATATATATTACATTAATATCACTCACTAATTGTAATCAATTGAATTTATTATGATAAAATAACTTTGTGAGCATAAAAATAGTTTTCAATA
This sequence comes from Viscum album, assembly GCA_963277665.1. Lineage (NCBI taxonomy): Eukaryota > Viridiplantae > Streptophyta > Magnoliopsida > Santalales > Viscaceae > Viscum > Viscum album. The sequence continues at coordinate 451,419,136 of OY728137.1, read as the reverse complement.
AAAATAATCCTTTTATATTCAATTGGTTCTTATATTCATTTTTATTATTTAGTAACCAATGAATTCATTTAATATTTGTTTAAAACATATATTTTCATAATTTAGTTAACCCTATTCATTACTATTAATTTAATGTTTATATTATATCTTATTACATTAAATAATAATATTTTAATAATATATTATTGTTCAGTAAAACTCAGTTTTGCATGCAACGCAAGACATCGAAGAAACTAATTATTGCATGTAACATATGTTGACTCTATGTCACATGCATTTCATGATATAAAATATATTTATTTTATTTAAAATAGTAAATATATTTTAAATTATCTGGATATTATATTCCCTTATGTGCTTGGTGTTGCATGTCATACATGCTATCGAATAAAATGTTTCTACCTTAGATTTTCATAGCATCACATAATCCCCTTTAACCCTATGGTTCCCCTCACATTAATTTGGGTAATAAATACTTGTAATTAATGGAGTATCCCAAGTTTCACAGAGGTGGTTTAGTATGTAACCATTATGATGCCAACTCAGGTGATAGATAGGTGGATTGGTGGAATACTGTAACTCATGCCAAGATCAGAAAATGGAGTTATTCTCCTAGGTCATAGGTTGATTTAATGTCTTATCATTAAATCAATTATTAGATAAGATCATAGTAAGTTCATTTACTTTATTTATTTATTTCTATCTATGCAATTATTTATTTTATGGATGCAGGGTCATGATTACATAAATAAATGAATTAATGTGCAAAGATGGAAATTAAATAAATTGATTATTCATAAATGTTTTATATATCATGGTTAATTAATTAACATCCATGTAATATTAACAATACATGTAAAGGAGAAAATAAGATAAAATTTATTCATAATAAATCACAATCCCTCAATTAAATATTAAGTCGGACTTGGCCTTCCATTAATTGATTAGGAATGAAACTCAATAGAACTAACTGTTTGACCAACCCTTGTTGGGATACTTACTTTTATATGGGGAGTGATTAAGTGATTTTTGGGTATACTTAAACATTTTACATAAATAGGATTATCCCTTGCTAGATTTGGTGTAATTTGGAGGCAAGTATTGAGGAAATACAATTTAGGATTTATGGATAGGGGAGTCCACTAAATGGATCAAGGAAATGAAAGATTGTAGTTGGTAAAGACATACCTACCTAAATATATTAAATTAACTTGACCAACCCTTATTAGGGTTAGGTGAAGGGTAATATGGACTGTTGTCACTAGAATATCCTAGAAACTAGACTTTCTGAGTTCAATGGTGGGGGATATTGGAACTTGATAAAAAAGTGGGTTATTTAATAAAAAATAGTTAATTAATTTATTATTTCTCACATAATTTGTAATCAAGAAAAGTACTAATAATATTTTCTTTTAAATTGTAGAATAAAATGGAAAGTTCATCATCCACACTATACCTATTATCAATATTATAGAAATCAAACCTATTAATTGGAAGTGACTTCCAGGAGTGGTTTATATGCCTTTGGGTTATTATATGCCATGAATGGACATCTTACGTGCTAGAATACTCAAAGAATGATCCTCCTACTCAAGAGGTAAGTGATGAAGAGTTACTAGTATAAAAGAAACATATGAATGACATGGTCAAAGTTCAATGTATTATGATTTTGTCTATTTCTAGTGAACTCATGATGTTTCATGAAAACATGGATGCATATAGAATGTTTGAGAACCTACATGGTCTTTACCAGGAGAGATCTAATCAAGAGAAGTTTGAGATTTCCAAATCACTCTTTTAGAGTAATCTTGTGGAGGGTTCCCCAAATGGACCTCATGTATCCAATCTCATAGTCTATATTAAGAACCTGGAGGTTCTGGGGTTTAAACTCCCTGAATAACTCAGCACCACCTTCATTCTACAATCACTCCCTCCAATATTCTTCAGTTTTTTTATGAATTTTAATATGAAAAAGCATTGAGAAGTCTCTGTCAGATTTTCTCACTCTTCTTCACCAAGAAGATAAGGATATGAAGTGAAAAAAGTCTTTTATACTTATAGTTAACAAATATAAATGGAAAGAGAAGATATTTAAGACCAAATATTCTTCATTACCCTCCAAAAATTGGAAGATCAATGGGCAAGAAAGGGAATAATATGTTGTCTATTTTTCATGTGGCAAGAAGAGCCACTAGAAGGAAAAATGAACCAAGCCAAAGAAGTAAGGGGAAGATTCGGGTGTATTTTTTATCAATTCAAAATAATTTGTTTCTATAAATTGGGTATTAGATACATATTTTGGTGATCACATATGTATTAAAATATAGGAACCAAGTAGATTCAAAAATATTGAATGAGGGGAGGTAGGTCTACGATCATCCAATAGAACTAAACTTGCTATTGTAGTTATTAGGGACTACCACCTCATGTTGCCAACTAGAATGATCTTGGATTTAAAAGGTTTTAATAATGTACCAACTATTACCAAAAACATTATATTTGTATCCATACTTGAAACAAATGGATTTTTAAAAAATTTGGAAATAAATGTATCTTATTTTATAAAGATATCATTTTTATGGTAATGCATAATTAAATAATAGTCTTTATGTGTTGGATTACATGAACCAAGTAATGGAAATCGATAACTAAGTTAATTCACATGACTCATTCCACACCCAACTTTAGCATCACCATCTAGGTCTTGTAAATGAAAAGATCTTGACTAAATTGAATCAAGATGGATATTTATATTCTTTTGAACTAAAACCACTTGGTGTGTGTCATGCATGTTTATAATGAAAAGTGAAAAAATCTCCATTAATTGGGAAATGTAAAAGGGCAAAATAGATTCTTTAAATATTTTACAACAATGTTTGTGGACCATTTCTTGTTGAATAGAGGGGTGGGAACTCATACTTCATAACTTTTAGTGATGATTTTAATAGATATGGATATGTCTACTTGATGAGGTATAAGTTGGATTCTTTTGATAAATTCAAGTAATACAAGAATGAAGTTGAGAACTATCTTGGTAAAAATATTAAGAAACTTTGTTAAGATAATGGTGTGTAATATATTAATCGGTACTTCATTGATTAATTACGGGAGTTTGGGATATTATACCAACTCACTCCTCCTTATATGCCCCAGTGGAATGGTGCAAGTGAAAGGAGTAACCACACCTTTTGGACATGGTGAGATCAATTATGAGCGATGCGAGTCTTCCATTACCCTTTTGGGGATACTCATTATAAACAACAACACATATACTAAACCAATTACTAACTAAATCAATAAATGGTATTCCATAGAAATTTTGGAGTGGAAGATGTTATCAAATTTACATTTATGGGAAATCCAAGTGTTTGTTAAGGCCTCTTCAGGTAAAAAACTTGCACCCCTAGCCACAAAGTGTACCTTTATAGGATACCCTAAAGAAAGAAGAGGATATTACCTATAAGACCCCTCAAACAAAAAGTTTATAGTGGAAATACATGACATATTCCTTGAGCGAGAGCATGTATCTAAAAGTGATAGTGCGATAGAGATAGAATTCAATGAAGTAGAGGCTCAAGGTATGCAAGAGTTGGTATAGGAATATATTCCACAAATCCTCATGGAAGATGAAACTATTTTGGATACACAAGTACTACGTAGAAGTACAAGAGAGATTAGAGAACCAGAACATTATTTTTTTATAGTCACTAAGGATAGTAACTTGTTATTAGTTGATAATAATGATCCTATAACCAGTAAGAAAGTATTAAGTGGAACATATGTTTCCAAGTGGTAAGAATCCATAAATTCTAAAATGGATTGCATGTAGAAAAACCAAGTATAGATTATTTTATATCCTCAAGTAGATGTAAAGACAGTTGGTTTCAAATGTGTATTCAAGAATAAATTAGACATGGAAGGACAATTCAATATCTATAATGTTTGACTGGTTTCAAAAGGTATTAAGTAGTGTCAATGTATTGACTAAGATGAAAACATTTCACTAGTTAAAAGGATTAAATCCCTCAAAATTATACTTTAAATTACAGCCTTCCATGATTATTTGATTTGTAAAATTGATATAAAAAATATTTCCTTAATGGGAACCTTTAAGAATATTTCTATATGACACAACCCAAAGGGTTTGTGGCAACAAAATATGCTAATAATATATGAAAATTGTAAAAAATAATTTATGGATTAAATAAATCATCTTAGACATGGAACATTAATTTTTATGGATCCATAATGAAATTTGGTTTCATAAAGATTGAGTTTGATCATTGTGTCTAAAAATAGTTTTATGGGAGTGAAGTAATTTTTTAATAGTATATTTTGATGACATATTACACATAGGAAATGAAATATCAGTTTTACAATATATTAAGATGTGGTTGAATAAATGCTTCTCCATGAAGGACTTGGGTGAAGCAGCGTATATTATTGGGATCAAGATCCATCATGATAGATCCAAAAGACTTATTGGCCTAATTCAATGTACATAAATTGGAAAGATACTGAAGAGATTCAGTATGGAACAATCCCATAGGGGATTTTTGCCAACATCCCATGGAATTCATCTTTCCAGGAAAATGTTTCCTCAGACACATGAGTAAATAAATAGAATGGTTGGGATTTCATCGGCATCATTGATTGGTTCAAACATGTATGATATGAAATTTAATAGGCTAAATGTTTCCTATACATTGAGTGTGGTAGGAAGATATCAAGCTGATCCAGGTGATTGCCATTGGATGGAAGTCAAGATTGTCCTTAATTATCTGAGGCATAATAAGAATATATTACTGGTCTATGGACAGGATGAGAAACTAGTCATCATAGGATATGAAGATGATAGTTTCTAAACTGATCAAGATGATATGAAGTCACAAATGGGATACATATTCTCTTTGAATGGAGTTGATATGAGATGGAAGATCTCAAAGTAGGCTATGGTTTCAAATTCTACAGCAGAGTTTGGGTATATTATGGATTTTGAGGCAGCTACAGAAGAGGTATGGATGTGAAAATTCATCCAATATCTTAACATGGAACCTAGTATTAAAGTTATTGTCACACTCTATTGTGATAATACTACAGTGGTGGATTTCTCAAAAGAGCCAAGGTCACATCAACGGATGAAGCACATAATTCGGAAGTATCATATCTTGAGAGATTTTTCTTAGATATTTGAGGTTGAAGTGAGTAGTATTTCCATCAAAGACAACATGGTGTACCCATTGACTAAAGACTCGACTCAACATAAACATGATTATCTTGTGAGATCTAGCAGACTGAAAGTCATAGAAAGTTGGATCTATTCCAAGTTGGAGTTTTTTAGAGTTTGTGTCCTTGGACCAACTTATTTTAATTTTATTACATGTTTATTAGATATAGTAAATATTAATTTAACTCCTTATTAAATATTTTTCATTTTTTTGGTATGGATTTAATGTAATAATGACCTATAGTATTTGTCACATTGATAAATTCATAGTAGTTCCCCGCTATAATGAGAACCTTGAAGTGCTATGATAATATTATTAATATAGGTATGTGGTTGGATAATGTACTATGATGAGACACATAGTATTTAGACCATCATGTAAGAGTTTTCATAAGTGGATGAGTCTTATTATCATGATGTTTTCACTTGGTATCATCCAAGATGGGAGATTATGAGAATAGACCCACCATTAGAAATCCCATATGTTTTGGGGTTATCAAATATTCCTATATACGAGCATGTGTAATGGTCCTTAGAATTTAAGATTATGAATGATGTATTACATGACTCGTGCACTTAGATTTACTGTACAAAACCATCACACTATATGTTGGAGGAAAGTAGGGTGTGTTGGGTGTGTCATGACTAACATGTCATTAATGGACAATTTAATGAAGAATTTTTCCTTTCCATCTTTATAGAAGCTGATATCTTGGCCCTTTTATTGGAATAGAACCATCGTATTAAATTTCATGGCTATGATGTAATGACTTGTTTATTTTATATAGTCAAAGAAAGATGTATCGAGTAAATAGGGTGATGAAACCATCATGCAACCTTCTTGATGACATATTTTGACAAAGGGGTTATATTACACAGTGATAATTGCTATGTGGTTGTCAATTTTGAGACATTAAGTTCTTTATCTTGGGTACCTTCACCCATTTCTAGATAGTAATCTTGTACTTTATAAAATCCCACCTAATTACAATGAGAAATAATCCTAGAGGGTCACAACTAAGTGTTTCTGTTGATCTTGATTAAATTATATTTTAGTTTAATTAATGGAATAAATATTATTATCATGTCTGAAGAATTTTTATTAAATTTATATTGATCGCATAAATTAAATAAATGTTTACTCATCAAGATGTGAACAAAAATATATTTATTTATATTATTTAATATTTAATAAATATTTATTCATTGTAATGTGAATAAAATATTTATTTGTGAATAAAATATTTATTTGTGAATAAAATTTTTATTTGGGTTTGAATAAGTGCAAGAGGAGTCCGAATGGACCAAGACCATGTCCAGTGAAAAATGTTAATTAACAATCCAGTTAAATAATATTTTTTATTACACAAGTTGTCACGCACCACAAAATAATAATTTTATTATGTGGCATGGGGTTTCATTAAAGGTTAAATATTATTTAATAGCTGGAATGTAATTAAATTATTATTTTATCCTAAACCCTAGCTCTATAAATAGATGGTTATGTATATTATGTATGGTATCTCAAATCAAATATTGAGAATAGAGAATTTTTATGCACAATGAATTCTCTCTTGACTCCTCTTTCTATTTCCCACTCAAGAATGATAAATGAAAGAGATATTTCTTCATGACTGAAAAAGAAGCGATCAAGAACAAATAATGCAATACATTATATTTTTCATGCTAGCACCCAAAGATCGAGTGGTATTTATCAGAGATCATAAAAGCGCGTGTGGATCACTGATGGGGGGATTCTATCCTTGTATCCTAACAACACAATGAAGGTAATCTAAAAGGGTTTTTTTGGATGATCAACATTCACCAAGAAATAAATTTTCTAAGCCCAGGTATTTATTTCTTCGGATATTAAATAAATTAATTTTAAATTTTAAATTCAAGACCCTCACTCTTGGCTTCATAAAATTATTATTAAAAGAAATTTTAATATATCACCCACTACCGTGCACTTCTATTGTGCCCAAAACCATCAATATCACTAAGGGTAGAAAAAATAAATCCCTTCTTTGGGATGTATCTACTGGTTGAGCTTGTATCATCCAACATTTGAATGGGATTCATCTCCCTATCATAGTGTGTTAGCACATCATATGTGATGATGGAAGTGGATATAGATTTAGGTACCAAATATTTTAATCCAATAATGAGGAACTCACATCCCATATACTTCTATCAAATGAAATATATGTATTGAATTTCAAAGACACTCTTCAATTGCTACTTCATTTACTCATGTATTTACAATTCATAAGTAAATTCCATGGACAATGCATGTATTCATTGCATGAATGATTCTTCTCCAAAATTTTCGTCATATGAAATGGTATAATAAATTATATCTTGTGTGGATGATTTATCAAAGTCATAGGAAATGTGAAATGATATAACCATAATTCATACAAGTCATAATTTTCATGCAAAACAATACAACTTATATATATATATATAATTATTTAGGTCATATCTATTTCAATATACCACCTACATTAAATACTAATCGACTTTGTTTCATTTCACCTTATATTGCATATTATACAATACCTCATGAAATCATATCCAAAACCCTTTTGGTTATATTATAAAAAACTTTTGGAAAGTTATCATTCATTTCACCTTATATCACATCATATGTAAGACCTTGTGAATACCCATACAATAAACTTTTGGATTAACTCTAAAATAATTATAGAGAAGTTCTCTGAATCAAACATAATCCCCATTCATTCAACCAAAAAGTGTGACTCAATAGGCCTTTATAGTGTTGATAATAAATATGAAACTCCATATTTATAAATGTAAGAAAATAGAATCATTTAGGAAAGTGTAAATTCTACTCAAGATATAAATTGATCTAGCATGATCTTCATTAAACATGTGTATTTGTATACCTGTGTCCACCAGTCTTCATCATATGCAAATGTGAATTCTCATATTTCTCTTTTCCAAGGAAATGAGTGACCATGAGACAGGTACAATCCTATAGTGATATCCACTTATTTATTATAACTAAATTAAACTCTTTATATTTTTCATTATCATCATATATTCTAAACTCTTTAGTATATTAAGTGAAGTGAACATTGTTCTTATACTTGTATAATCCTTTAGAAAATAGTGATATTCAATTTCTAAATGGTAACTAAATGTAATATTTTATATTCTTCCTTACCATACCATATCATAAAAATATTTTAGGATATTATGTTAAAAACATATGATCTTTGACTAGTATAATGATTTATTTATTAACATTTAACTTCTCTTTATCCAATCATGCACCCATTAACCACTTAGTCACTATATTTTTTCATAATATATTGCTAAGATACACAACCCCATTTGTGTTTAGGAAATAAAATTTATTTCCTTTTAGAAGTAATGCTTAATAAATAAAATATCATTTCCATACCACACACAATGTTCTATATATTTGGGGTATTTTACTTTGAATAGAATACTTTATTAAAATATACAAATTAGGGGTGGGAATCGCATTCTATCATATTTTAATAAACATATGGATAATTATTTATCATGGATAAAAAAAATTATACATATATAATTTTTAAAAATTATATTATAGATTTTTTATGAATCATAAACCATGTGTATTTTATTAAACATATCATATTGTTTATAAGAACTCTTTATTATCGAACCACTTTTCTTATCATATAATAGAAAGTAGATGAAGAAGCACATACCTTAAATAGATTTATCTGATCTTGATAAATTATATTATAATCAAATATTTATTTTAGAAACTCTTTGATTCATAATTTTAATGAAAACTACAAGCTTTATCTATTCTTCCTTTGATTTGGAACTCTTTTATATTTACAACAATTGTATACATTTGGAATCACTTACCATTCAAAATTAACGATTCTATTTTTATAACCCATATACCTAACATGGAATTTCCTTGGAAATTATAAAAACTCATTTAGGTATCTCAATAATCCATCATATAGAATTTTTACTCATTTTCCCTAACAACCCTGGAATTCAATGACCTTGACTTTCTTCTTGAAAAATCATTTTTAAATTTTTCAAAAACAAATCATCTATTCTCGATGTAACGACCCAAACTTTTATTAATGGAAATCCCTCTTGATCTAATTAAATGTCTCTTTATGTAAAATGTTTATATAAAATGTCAACTTCCTTGGTTTTATGTTTTTGGATTTTAAAATACTGTTAAGAATTGTGACCATTGTTAATATAGTCGTTAAACAGTGATCACATGATTAGTATAAATATAGAGCTTTAACAAATCCAATTTACTCAGACAAAGGAACCGATGGCCTTATCCAGTAGATGTGCCTCATATGAATCCCATTTGTCAGAGATTAGAAAGGCGGTTATTTCTTTGGGATTATCTCTTGACTAAGCCCAAGCTGAGCTTGAATATGTTAAGCTTGAGTGGGACTGCCTACGGGAGAAGTGGAAGTTGATAGAGATTACCACCCGAGCAATGTTATCTGAGCCACCCCAAGAGTCTGTCACCATCGCACATCTTAATCCTCAGTCTTATGTGGGTGTTATAAGGGGTTATGTAACAAGACCCTAGTACTATGGTTATGTACATTATTTTTGTATATAATAATGAATATACTTTCATTTTATTATCGTTACCTTATAAATAGTTTTTAAAGCACAAATAGTATTTTTAGTTAATGTTCAACTAAGAAATCTATTTTAATGAATTAATGTATTTTTGAATTAAATAATATTTTAATAAAATATTATTATTATTATAAAATTAATTTTTATTAAATATAAATGATCCTATAATTTTATGAATGCAATTGAAATTTTTATTTGGGTTTGAAAGCCATTTTTGTCAAAACCCGTGAATTTTTTATAAATGTCGATTTTTATATTAAAATTGAAAATTAACATGTTTAGAAAATTATTTAGATAAAATTAATATTATTTCTAGAATCAGGATTTTGAAATTATCAAATGGTGAATTTTTTATAATTTTCTGACACAGTCAAATTTTTGGGTAAAAATTAAATACTGTTTAAATATATAATGTGTTTTATGACATCATAATGACCCAATAGTGATGTAATAAAACACTATAAACTTTATGTTCGGACAATATATGTTTTAACATAAAAATAATTTTATTTTGGGTTTGTTTTATTTATTTTACAAAGCTTTAGTGGACCTTTCAAGACTTATTAAACATTTTGTCTTTTTAAATTGTTTTCCTTGGGAGTGTGACTCACCTCCACATAAGCAAAACCATTATTTTAAGAAGTTCAGATTTTGGAATTATAAAATATTTTTTTCCACTTACCTTTTACAAAAACCATGGGAAAAAACCATGGGATGGTTTGTGGTTTGGATTATTTTAATGTGAGGAGTCCCAAACCTAAATAATAAAGAATTCCCTCACCTTTCCTATATAAACCTACCCAAGATCCCACTTCCTCCTCACTCAAAGCCTTTAGAGTTATTCAAACCTATTAAATACTCTCTCTATAATCCTCAAAAGGTTCCCCAATCTCCCAAGAATCCTCTATCAATCCTCTCTCAAGCCTTTGGAAGCACACTTCCAAGTAAAGGTTTTTCTTCCTTTCTCATTTTTGTCCAATATTCTTTAAACTATTATTCCCATTTAATTTCAATTATAAATGTTGAGGTATGGTTTCTAACCACCCCCATACTTCCATATTTATGTTTGAATAATGGGATACCCCTTTATCTCTCATTAAATTCCTCCCATGTACACCTGTTACTATGCCGAAATTCCGAAAGGAATTTCTCTCTCCTCATTTACATTCAAGAAATTTTTTTGTATCATGAATATAAATTCCATTACATTTGTTGGGGCATGTACCTATATTACCCCCTTACTGTAAAAGTCATTTAAATATGATGATGCACCTCTTTCTCTCTTATAAACCATTTTTATGAGTTCTTATGTCACGCTGTTATGATGTCGAAATTGCACCGTGCTTTTCCAAGCCAAAGTCATTGTGTGGTGAATACCATGCCCATTTCTCTATAAATGGTATTCACCTTTATGCACATTTACTTATTGTTTAAAGAGTTTCATGTATTTATTCCACATTATTTTATCGTGTAATAAATGATTATGTTGACTGATTCAATTTTTTATGATCCATGTGGCACACATATGCATTAAGTGAAATTTTTAAGAAGGGTGTGCCCTGATAGCACTCCAATGCATTGGGTAAAGTATAGTATCATGATACATCATGTGAAATGGGTGTTGACTAATTCTAATTCAAGTTCAATTAGGTTTTACTCATTCTTCATGTGAAATAATAGTTTACTCATGCTCCATGTGCAATGAGCCTTGGATCATGCTAATTCCATGTTAAGTGTTGTTGCTACATTTCCATGTTATGATTATCATGCTTTATCATGACCTTATGTTTATGATTCTATTGTGCTCTATTGATATGCATGTTGTCTAACATTTATTGTATTTCCCATTTTATTCCATAATTACCTTACTGGGCTTTATATCTCACCCTTTTCTTATGCATGTCCTCAGGTTATCTCATGCAATGCTATGTACGAGGGAATGTAGTGGTCATGTAAAGGAAGTTTTCAATAAAGATGTTGTATTTCATGTTTTAAGTTGTTATGTAAGGATCTTAAGCCCCAAATACACTAGACCTCTCGATCTTATATGTTGTATCAAGTGAAGTTTATGTAATAAATTATGTCAAATTGTGTAATAAAAATCAGGGTTGTCATAGTTGGTATCAGAGGATAGGTTTAGTTATTTGTGGTATTAGGATTAAAAAACCCTAGTAAAGACTTAGAGACAATAATAAGTATAATAAAAACATACCTAAGTATTGGTGAGTATTTATTAAGTGTTTTATCAAGAAAATACATCCATGTCTAGATAAGAACAGGTAGAGGCGGCACTTGCATAGATGTATCCTAAGGGTAAAACCCGAAAACACTATTTTGAGCTAGAATCGAACGGGAACTGGTGCAAAACAATGGGTCTTGATGCACTCTTGGTTACGACACTCCCAGTGGATATGCTTTGGTAAATTCACAATCTTTGTATAAACCATTATTAAGGGACTAAAAAAATTCCCTAAGAATATATGTTAGAAAGTAGATCATGAATACCATAGACCGAAGCCAATGGATTCATATATTAAGGAAATAAAAGTTATTTATAAGTCATCATTTTTTTCATTGTATTACCCTTTATGTGTTACCCTTAACTTTCCTTTTATTCTAGCCAATGGCCAGTAATAGGAGTACTTGGGCAAACAACCGATGTGAAGATTAATGTGATGAGTATACTAATGAGATGCTCAATCCAATGGGAGCGGGAATCGAGAACATTGTCACGCTTCTCTCTCAGATAACTCAAGATTTGAATAGAAACATGGGTCAAGAGGAACATTCAACCCCCCTAAGAAATAACAAGTCACTATCAAGATATTCATGAGACAAAGTCCTCCTACTTTTAATGGATCATCTAATCCCTCAATCGTTGAACAATGGATCAACTCCATTGAAATGATCTTTTCCATCCTTCAATGTTATAAAAAAGAGAAGGTTCTCCTAGCTTCTTATCATATGGAGGGTGAAACTGATCAATGGTGGACGTTGATCAAAAATACGAAGCCTGAGGAGGAGATCAAGGTGTTGGAATGGAATGATTTCCAGAATATGTTTTTCGATAAATATTTTCCACACACCCTCCGACTTAAGATGGAAAGGGACTCTCTTACCCTCAAGAAAAAAGATGAAAAATATTTCAGAGAATATGAGTAAAACTTCAAAAGTCTTGTACGATGTGCATCTGGCTTTGTCGTTACCCCTGAATGCAAGGTTAACCGCTTCTCTGGTGGGCTGAAACCTAGCCTGCAGAAAGCGCTAGCGATCCATGACTTCGACATCTATGAGGAAATTTTCTGATGTTCCCTCAAGGTCAAAATGGATATCAGAGAATCTCAGGGGTATCATGGGGATAATAATTGAAAGGTGGACTTCAATGTTGGCATTCCGATGGATAAATCCAATGGTGATAAGAAAATCCAGCACCCCACTTTCCAAAGTTACAGAAAGAAGCACCCTGGAAACTGCTTGAAGGGGATGAGGAAATGATTTAGGTGTGGAAGAGAAGGGCACCTGGCTATTAACTGATGGTAAGAAAAACCTGTGGCTATGACAGAGGACAAGAAAGCTCCATTTGAACCTCAATTTGTGGTTCATTTCTACAACTGCAAAGAACCAGGGCTTCTTTCAAATCAATTCCCTAAGCCAAGGGTCTTCGGAGGCAACCAACAACCTCCAAGGAAGCAAGGGTAATATTTTTCCATCACTACTACCAAAGTGAACCCCAAAAATGAAGTGGTGACAGGTAAAATATTTATTCATTCAAGAATAGCAAATTTACTTTTTGATTCAGGTTCTACGCATTCTTTTATATCTCAAAAGTTTAGTGGAACAATCCCAGCACCACCACAAATCATGGAATCCCATGAACATAACTCCTCCCCTGTCATAATATATGGATTAAACTTCCCAGAGAACCTCTTAATACTACCTCTGGTGGAATTTGATTCAATTCTTAGCATGAATTGGATTTCCTTATATAGATCCAACATAAATTTTCATGATAGGGAAATCACTCTCCATGTGGAGAATCGACCCCTGATTCTTTACAAGTGCAAGGAGGAAGATGAACCTTATTTAGCTCCATCATCTCAAGAATGGATATTATTGCCCTATGAGCACGCATATCTAGCTCATAAGATTGATTCTAAGGAGGAAACCATCCTATAAGACATGCTTATTATGAGGGAATTTGCTGAAGTGTTTCTCGAGGAATTATATGGTCTTCCTTCTAAAAGAGATGTTGAATTCTCAATTGATCTTATACTTGGGGAGTTGCCAATATCCAAGAATCTATATAGAATAGATGTTTTGGAGCTTGAGGAGATGAAGAAACAACTATAGGAGAATCTAGATAAAGGTTTTATATTCCCAAGTGCTTCACCATGGGGTGAACTAGTCCTCTTCATCAATAAGAAGGATGGGTCAATGCGCCTTTTCATCGATTATCATGAGTCTAACAAGATCACGATAAAGAAAAAGTATCATCTCTCATGAATTAATGACTTTTTCAATCAGCTGCATGGAGCACAATACTTATCCAAGGTGGATTTGCATTCAGGATATTATCAAGTAAGGGTTAAGAAGGACAATATCCCCAAGATTTCTTTTCGTACAAGATACGGGCACTATGAATTCATAGTAATGACTTTTGGACTCACTAATGCTCCAAAAATCTTCATGGAATTGATGAATAGAGTCTTTATAAATTACCTCGACAAATTTGCGGTAGTATTTATAAATGACATTCTGATATACTCTAAAACCAAGGAGGATCATGAGGAGCATCTAAGAACTATACTAGAGACCTTGCGGAAGGAGAATCTCTATGAAAATTACAGAAAGTGTGAGTTCTGGTTGAAGGAGGTCTCATTCTTGGTCCATATCATCACAAGCAATGGGATATCTATGGATCCCTCCAAAACAGATGCAATTGAGGGATGTCCCAGTCCAACATCAGTAATGGATATCCATAGCTTCTTAGGGTTAGCTAGATATTTTCTACGATTTGGGAGAAATTTCTCACGATTGTCCAACCCTCTTACCAAGATAACTCGGAAGGGAGTAAATTTTTCTTGGAGTGATGAATGCGAAAAAAGCTTCAAGTAGTTGAAAAGGAGGCTTATCACTGTGCCCGTTCTCACTTTACCCACAAGTGGATAACTTTTTTTGGTATTCAGTGATGCTTCAAAGAAGGGCTTGGGATGTGTGTTGATGCAAAATTATAAAGTCATCACCTATGCTTCAAGGCAATTGAAAGTCCATAAATAGAACTATCCAACACATGACCTCGAGTTGGCTATAGTGTTCTTCGCTTTGAAAATTTGGCGGAATTATCTCTTTAGGGAGAAGTGTGAAATATATACAGACCACAAAAGCCTCAAGTATATATTCACATAGAAAGATTTGAACATGCACCAATGAAGATGATTAGAGATGATCAAATACTATGACTTCTCAATCCATTACCACCCTGGGAAAGTGAACAAGGTGGCAGATGCCCTAAGTAGGAAGGACCTAGTGATTCTTTCATTGATGAGAATTGAAAAGGATCCAATCTTCTTAGATTTGATGAAGATGGATATGGGAATCACAAAGAAGGGAACATCATCAATCCTTTCACAAATTATTGCTCAACTGTCGCTTTTGTAAAGGTTAAAGGATTCTCAAAAGGATGATGTGGTAATTAAGGAAAAAGTAGAAGCTATCGTAAAAGGGAAATCCTTGGATTTTAATTTTAATGAAGAAGTAATTATGAGGTTTGGGAAAATACTATGTGTTCCATCAAGTATGAAGCTGAAGAATGAACTTTTGGATGATGCACATAGTTGAAATTTCTCTATTCACCCAGGAAACAAAAAGATGTATCAAGATCTTCGAGATCATTATTGGTGGGATAATATGAAGAAGGATATCGCTGAATATACATCAAAGTGTCTGTTGTGTCAACAAGTGAAGGCAGAGAGGCAGAAGTCTAAGGGGATGATGCAACCATTGCCCATACCAGAATGGAAATGGTAGAATATCACCATGGACTTTTTCACCAGACTTCCAAAGATATCCAAATGCAACAATGCAATCTGGGTTGTTTTGGATCGTCTTACAAAGGTTGTACACTTCATTGCTATTCAGGAGGATTTCTCATTGGATCAACTGGAACGGATATATATCATGGAAGTGGTAAGGCTTCATGGAGTACCACTATCTATTGTGTCCGATCAAGATCCAAGATTCACCTCTAAGTTTTGAAAGAATCTTCAATATGCTCTGAATACTAAACTGAACTTCAATATAGCCTATCATCCTCACACTGATGGCCAATACGAGTGGAATATCCAAACACTTGAGGACATTTAGAGAGTGTGATCAATGGAATTTAAAGGAGGATGGGATCAACATCTTCCTCTGGTTGAGTTCTCTTATAATAACAGTGTTTACTCGAGCATCCAAATGGAACCATATGAATCCCTTTATAGTAAAAGGTGCAGAACACTGGCATGTTGGGATGAGGTTGGTGAGTGTAAGATGCTTGGACCAGAAATGGTCGAAGAAATGGTGGAGAAGGTGAAAACCAATCAGCAGTATATCAAGGCAACCCAAAGTCGATAGAAGAGTTATGCAGATAATCGTCGATGATACCTTGAGTTTAAAGTTGAAGATATGGTATTTATATGCATATCTTCCTGGAATAATATTGTGAGGTTTGGAAAGAAAGGGAAGTTAGGTACAAGGTACATCATCCCCTTTGAGATTCTTGATCGTGTCGGGGTTGTGGCCTATCGACTAGAACTTCCACCTATTGTGGCCAAAGTACATGATGTATTTAACATATCCCTCTTAAGGAAGTACATACCAGACCCTTCACATGTACTCTCTTTAGAGGTGGTATAATTAGAGAATGATCTTTCTTATGAGGAGCAACCAATGAAGATCTTAGATCGTAGAGAAAAAGTTATACAAAATAAGACAATTCCCCTCATCAAGGTGTTGTGGCAAAACCACAAGCTTGAATAAGAGACATGGGAATCAGAGGAAATGATGAAGCAGAGTTACCCACATCTGTTTTAGTGTGGAAAAAGGAAATTTTGATGGTGAAATTTCTTAAGGGGGGAAGATTGTAACGAACTAAACTTTCATTAATGGAAATCCCTCTTGATCTAATCAAAATTATTTTTATGTAAAATGTTTATATAAAATGTAAACTTCTTTGGATTTATGTTTTATGATTTTAAAATACTATTAATAATTGTGATCATTTCTAATATATTCATTGAACAGTGATCACGTGATTAGTATAAATATAGGGATTTAACAAATCCAATTTACTCAGACAAAGTGGTGGCCTCAGCTAGTAGACGTGCCCCATATGAAGCCCATTTGTCAGAGATTGGAAAGGAGGTTGTGTCTTTGGGCTTCTCTCTTGACCAATCCCAAGTTGAGCTTGAATATGTTAAGTTTGAGTAGGACCACCTATGAGATAAGTGGAAGTTGATAGAGATTACCACCTGAGCAATGTTATCTGGGCCACCCCAAGAGTCTGTCACCATGGCACACCTTACTCTTCGGTCTTATGTGGGTGTTATAAGTAGTAAGGTAACAATACCCTAGTACTATGGTTATGTACATTATTTTTTTATATAATAATGAATATACTTTCATTTTATTATTTTTACCTTGTAAATAGTTTTTAAATCACAAATAGTATTTTTAGTTAATGTTCAACTAAGAAATATATTTTGATGAATTAATGGATTTTTGAATTAAATAATATTTTAATAAAATATTATTATTATTATTATTAAATTAAGTTTTATTAAATATAAATGATCGTATAATTTTATGAATGCAATTGTAATTTTTATTAAGGTTTGAAAGCCATTTTTGTCAAAACCCATGAATTTTCAATAAATGTCAGTTTTTATTTTACAAGTGAAAATTAACATATTTAGAAAATTATGTAGATAAAATTAATATTATTTCTGGAATCAGGACATTTAAATTATCCAATGGTTAATTTTTCATAATTTTCTGAGACGGTCAAATTTTTGGGTAAAAATTAAATACCGTTTAAATATATAATGTGTTTTATGACATCATAATGACCCAATAGTGATGTAATAAAATACTATAAACTTTATGTTCGGAAAATATATGTTTTAAAATTAAAATAATGTGATTTTGGGTTTGTTTTATTTACTTACAAAACTTTAGTGGACCCTTCAAGATTTATTAAACATTTTGTCTTTTTAAATTGTTTTCCTTGGGAGTGTGACTCACCTCCACATAAGCAACCCCATTATTTTTAAAGGTGAGGACTTTGGCCTTATAAAATATTTTTTTACACTTCCCTTTTCCAAAAACCATGGGCAAAAACCATGGTCTGGATTGTGGTTTGGATTAGTTTAATGTGAGGTGTCCCAAACCAAAATAATAAAAAATTCCCTCACGTTTCCTATATAAACCCACCCAAGCTCCCACTTCCTCCTCACTCAAAGCCTTTGGAGTTCTTCCAACATCTTCCTCATCTCTATATAATCCTCCCATGGTTCCACAATCTCCCAAGAAGCCTCTCTCAAGCCTTTGGAAGCACACTTCTAAGTAAGGGTTTTTCTTCCTTTCTCATTTTTGTCCAATATTCCTTAAATTGTTATGCCATTTTAATTTCAATTATAAATGTTGGGGTATGGTTTCACACCTCCCCCATATTTCCCTATTTATGTTTTAATGATGGGATACCCCTTTGTATCTCATTAAATTTCTCCCATGTACACCTGTTACTATGCCGAAATTCCCAAAGGAATTTATCTCTCCTCATTTACATTCAAGCAATTATTTTGTATCATGAATCTAAATTCCATTAAATTTGTTGGGACATGTATCTATATGACCCCCTTACTATCCATGTCATGTAAATATGATTAAACACCCCTTTCTCTCTCATCAACAATTTTTATGAGTTCTTATATCACGTCATTATGCTGCCCAAATTACACTACGCTTTTACAAGCCAAAGTCATTGTGTATTGAATACCATGGGCATTTATCTATCAAGGGTATTCACCTTTATACACATTTACTTATTGTTTAAAGATTTTCATGTATATATTCCACATTCTTTTAGCATGGAATAAATGATTATGTTGAATGATTCAATGTTTTATGATCCATGTGGCACACTTATGCATGAAGTGAAATGTTTAAGAAGGGTGTGCCCATATAGCGCTCCAATGCATTGGGTAAAGTATAGTATCATGATACGGCATTTGAAATGGGTGTTTAATCATTTTAATTCAATTGAAACTATGTTTTACTCGTTCTCCATGTGCAATGAGGGTTTACTCATGCTCCTTGTGCAATGATCTTTGGCTCATGCTAATTCCATGTTAAGTGTTGTTGCCACATTTCCATGTTATGATTATTATGCTTTATCATGCCCTTATGTTTATGCTTCTCTTGTGATATATTGATATTACTATTGTATAACATGTATTGTATTCCTCATGTTATTCCATGATTATTCCCTTACTGGGCTTTATAGCTCACCCTTTTCTTATGCATATCCTCAGGTTATCCCATGCAATGCTAAGTATGAGGGAATGTGGTGGTCATGTAAAGGAAGTTTTTAATAAAGATGTTGTATTTAATGTTTTAAGTTGTTATTTAATGATCATAATCCCAAAATTCACTATACCTCTCGATCTTCTATGTTGTATCAAGTGAAGTTTTTGTAATAAATTATGTTTAAGTGTGTAATAAAAAGCAAGGTTGTCATACTCGATACTTTAAGAATATTAGTTAAACATTTCTTGAATTTATTTACATTTTTTGGAAAATTTCCATCAATTAAAATGTGATAAATTCCCAAACCATAAAAAGTTTTTTTAGTCCCCATTTAAATCATTTTATAGAATTAAACAAATCAAAAACTATGTGTATTGAAAAACACCCATCTTGTTTTATTAAAAAGTAATTCTTTACATGCTCTTCCCAAGATAAAAATGAGATAATACACATATTATTACAAGTTAATACAAGATTTAAGTATGAAAGTTATCAATGTAGTAACTCCTTTTCTCCATTACTTCAATCTCCATTATTCAATTATTTTCTCTTTCTGACCTTCTCTATATTTACAACACTTTTAAATCATATAGTTGATATGATATATCTCTTAGAACAATAGAATTGAATTACATAACATTTGTACCTAGTTTGGGTTCTCTACTAGGATTTTTATAACCCTTCATGTAATGAGTAAAATTCCATAATATGGAATTAATAATACTTTTACCTTCAAAATTTTATCTTCAGGTTTCAATGACCCTGGCTAGGTGCTTGAAGAAACTTTATTGGATTATCTAATTAAATTTTATTGTTATAGTTTGAACTTTTTCCCATATTATTACAACTATAACAAAACTTAGAAATCATATGATTGGTTTATCAATTATCAACTATTTAGGAATATTTGTAAAAAAATTATTGAATTCATTTTTTTTAAAACATTTCCATAAATAAAAAAATAATAATGAATTCCATAAATAAAAAAATCTTCGAGGTAAACTTTTAATATCTCCAAGTCATTTGAAAATCAAATGATATTGAATATCGTTAGCATACCCAATAATATTATGTATATGATATTAAATTTACTTAGATAAATATGAATCTAATGAATTTAAATCCTCAAGTGAATATTTCTATGTTTCATAAGAATTTAAATTCACTTGTTGAATAAGTTCAATACATGATTACCCAAGAAAGAACTCATAGAATATTTATCTTTTTTAATAAATTTTATTAAATTACCAGACTTATGAGTGTATTATATTAAGATTCTTTTTCCAAGTATTAATCTCAATGTTTAGTTTTACAATGATGATGTTATTTGTCTATAATAAAAGATTTTATCATATGAGTATCATGTTTTATAACCATTTAACAAGTAATTTTATTAAATGGGATCCTGCTAAAATTTTTAACCCTTTTAAAATTTATCATGTCCATTAGTGGTCCAATATCCATATTTCACTAATAAAATTACCCCCATTTGTCATGAAACTCACTGCTTAGTCATTTAGGTTAGGAATTATACCTATCATATCATATATGAATCTTGGATTATTGAGTGGAAAAATCTTTATCCAATCCATCATATAGATAAAACCAACTATATTCCTTTATTATCATAGCACTAAGTGTTTGTATAAAAGTTTAACCAAAATAAAACTTCAAAAACAATCTAACATAAGAAAATCCAAGGGTACCTCACTTTAGAATGGAACTGAATAAGGATATTCTAACATGAACCATTACTTTCTTTCCTTATGGAAGATAATCCAGGGGAACTTCATTTTTGGCATGAAGATACTTAGTTGAATGACTGAGGTCTTGATAAGTGGTTCTTTGTATGGAATAATACACTTAATATTTAAAGGGGATTTAAATATCACCATAATATCTCATGTTATTCCCTTTGTATGCATTCATATATTAATTTATTTTGGGATTCTATTCTCTCCACTAAATCAATATGTCGGATCCGTATTGTCATGTAACCCTTTACATAACCCACATTTTTGTGTTACTCATCCAAAAATATAAGTGAAGTATATTTACACATATCCAAATGTATCATATGCATAAAGTAAATGAACATTTAATTTAAATTCATAGAGTTATATGGAATTGATAATCTCCACATGAGTAAGCCTAGAGTGATAGATAATCAACCACATTCACCTTTCTAGACAAGGCATAAGCCTCCAGGTCGGTTGGTAGTCTGACCCAAGGTCCCTCTAACTGGGGAGACTATACTCAAGAGAGAATTTAATTTATCATAACTCTAAAACCTAGTATTAAAATACTATATTCAATAATTAAATTCAATTTCATAACTTCAATTACTAACCAAGTCCAATGTGGATGAAAAACTAAATTCATTTTGATACATATCGTGTGATAAAGTGTGTTATTTCCTAGAAGTATTTTACCATTTAAACTAAATCATACATGATTAATAATATAAATAGTTTATAAATATGAATAAAATAGGGTATAAGATTTTTAAAAAAATAATTTAAATATTTAAACATGATATGAACATTTATGAATAATTCATAAATAAAATATATCTATAAATATTTTATAATCATGCTTATCATTGTGGAATTTCTATGATTTAAAACTTAAAATTTTTATATTCATTACAATATGAAATATTTTATAATATGGAATTTTATTTTAAATATATGATATTTTAGGAATCATAAACAATTTTATATTCCAAATTCTATTATGTAAATATTTTACATAAACTAAATATCATATAATTTGAATTGTTTAAACCTTGATCATATCAATCATCAAAACTATTTTGATATGGTTTAAATAATATCCCAAATAAGTCCCTTTAATTTAAACAATTTAAATGAATTAATTATGAATAATTCATAATTTAAATATAAACATTTTGTATTTTGTATTTATTTATATATTTAATAACTCTTTATAAATTACCCCATATGATTTATAAATAAAAATTTTATTTCTAGACAACAACACATGCCTTATAATTTTTTAAAAGGTATTTTAAATATTAATATTTACTATTTATGTAATTTTTAATAATAAATGTTTCATAAACAATTATTAATTGATTATAAAGAATTTATAATTAATTAATTAACCCTTCATTAGTTTATAAATATTCATAAGATGATTTTTATTATAATTTATAAACAATTTATAAATTATGATAAAACTTTAAAAAAAATATAAGTTTTTTTACTAAATTTACGCAAGAAACCCTTTCTATGTAAAGGTAATTTATATTACCATTACACAAAACCATTATATGTAAGGGTAATTTCTTTTACCTTTACGCATACCAATTTTTTTAAAAGGTGAATTACTTTACCATTATGAAAACCCATTATCTATAAAGGTAAAACCATTTTCCTTTATGCAGAACCATTCTGTGTAAGGGTATATTAAAATGGCCCTTACATAGGCTATTATACATAATGATAAATCCTAGTGACCCTTACATAGGTTGATCTACATAAGGTTAAATTTGAATAACCCTTATGTAGACCACTCTACATAAAGGTAAGTGGGAGTGAACCTTATTTAGACCACTCTATATAAGGGTAAAATGTAGATGAAATTTACATAAACCACTTAAGTTTCCAAAAACTATGTGCCACTCACTTTTCTATTGAATCCATGATTTAATCCTCACTCAGTAAACATGATTCATGTTTGAGAAGAAATGTATCTTCATGACAGAAGAATAATCAAATTGGAACTCTATATTTTGTATGATTGCTCACATGTTGAGGGATGGTGATTCTTCAAAAATGCTTCCCAATATAGTGGTGTGGTGGTGAGAACCTCCTTCCATGAGTAGGTCATGGATTTTACAATTTTTGATGAAAATTATTTTGAAGACAAAAAACCTCCTTTTTTAGGGTCTTCCAAACACTTGTTATCCTCATAAAACATCCTACTAGGGGTATACACCATAGCCAATGGTGTTGTTGCATTTTATAAAAACACATATTTTTATGCATAAAATTGGATTTATTTTCATCTATTGTATAGAAAACACATATAATTAATGTTAAAAATTACATTTAATAAATAATATATAAATTTCAATAATATAATCCAATAATAGTGATTTTTTAAAACTCATTGTTTCATATAATGCAAGCTAAACTTGATATTGCATGTAACGCAAGCCAAACTCAATGTTGTGTGTCGTTTATGCTGTCGAATATAATTTTGTTCTTATAAAAACTCAGGATGTTACATCATACCTAACATAACATCAATAAATAGTTCTTCATCTCCATAAGGTTAGACCTCACAAATCATCATAAATTATGCTTTATCACTATGAGGTTGGACCTCACATTGGGGCAAGGAGGCTATGTGGTAGAGTGGATTTGTGAGGTTAACCTCATGGTTGAGTTTCTTATTAAGCTTGACCTAATAGTGTAACTTAATCCATGAATCCTAACTTCAAAAAAAATACAAATTTAGATATGTAATACCATTTCAGATCTATGAGCTATCAAATTAAATCCTAAAAAACAAGTTTTGTCGCCTTTTAATGGATCACAAGTTTTATAACTAAATTTTGAAAATTTTAAAAATTTTATTTGACAAAATAAAAATAATTTTTGGAATCATAAAGTCACAAATTATCTTAGTGTGGATTTTTTTATTTTTCTGAAAAGTTTTTATTTTTTGATGAATAGTGAAAAATAGTGAGTTTTAATTGAAAAATGTCTTTTCATTTAATTTATTTATAATGTTAAATTATATTTTTATTTTTTAAGTAAATTTATATAAATTTTATATTTATTATTTCAATTTAACTCATTGGAATATTTTTCATGTTGAATTTTGATATAAAAACATTGTAAACTTTTAAACTTTTTCAATTTAAAAACACACTTTCTCATCGCCCCTATGAGATTAATTTTAAATTAAATTATTCCACTTATATGAGGTGAATTTTTTAAAATATATTAAATTTTAATCATAATAATTTATATTATATAATAATATCAACTTAATTTTTTACCATAATGATTAGTGAAAACAATTAAAATTAATTATATTTGTTAAGATAAAAATGAGTTTACTTATTGGTTAAAATTATAATATAAGGTGTAAAATGGACTTCTAACTTTTCCAAAACCATTTTTTTGGTCACATTTATACCATTATCACCTTAGGATAAATTTTAATGTGTTATTTGAATACTATTCCACGAAAGTTACCCATATAATAAGTTAAGTAAAGAAAAAGTCAAAAATAGAACCTTGCTTGAGTTTAATATCTATAATTCTTTGGGATACAGACAAAAACCACTTATTTTTTGTTATAGATAATATTTTTAAATATAAATTGGTTTTTTATCATAATAATTTATATTTAAGTTTTTATAGATGAAATAATTACTTAAAATGATTAAAACATATGTAAAAAAATGTTTCATTTTACATAGGTTTTTATTTAATATATTCAAATTAAATCATTTTATTGATATTTTTAAATTTAAATTAAATAAATATTTTCAAAATTGACATTAATGTTACTTTATAATAAATGATATTTTATTAAATTATTTAAAATTACTGAAAATACTATCCTATGAAAATGGATTTTTAAATTTTTATAAATATAAAATATATTC
Source organism: Viscum album (assembly GCA_963277665.1). Lineage (NCBI taxonomy): Eukaryota > Viridiplantae > Streptophyta > Magnoliopsida > Santalales > Viscaceae > Viscum > Viscum album. Next base: position 451,394,042 of record OY728137.1, on the reverse strand, counting down.
CATTCATGGACCAATTTATCTTTTATAATGAATATATTGACCCTTAAATAGTAAATACTTTGTTAGCATAGTTAGGGTTAAAGTAGTGTTTTTGCGCATTGCATGCACTTTTATTAAAATTAATTTACATCACACATTCGATTTTTATTTTATAATTTGGATTTGATATTTATAATAAGTGGGTCTAAATTTTCTAATAATTATCACTTAAATTTTTTCTTCATGGATAAATTACTTAGGTTATAAAACTAGTTACCTTATTGGAAAACTAAAATAAAAAATAAGAAAACTTAAGTGTTAAGGGAAAAAATGTTTAAAAAATATATTTATTTTGTTTGGTGGAGGTGTTTCTCAAAAAAATAATCCCTATCCTAATTTATTAATCAATTTTTTAGGCACATTATGTAATGGATACCTCCCTATAGTAAATACTTCTGATTATTTACAAGAATGTCACTCCTCAACTATTAAAAGACACTCACTCCCCTCACTTCTCCACACCTCTCAAGCCATTTTGATCATCCAAATTTTATCAAAATCACTTATAAACTTCTCTACCATCATCTAGAATCCTAAATTTTGGTAGAAAGAAAATCAAGTAACCCTTTGGTTCAAACCAAAAGGAGTTACCCGGAGAAGAGGTAACGTTCATCAACAATAATTTTAGTTTTATTTATTCCTAAAACACCTTTAATTATTTTTATATCTTGTTTATATAAAAACCTTAGTATCATATATACGAATATTTTGTTATGATAATTTCATGAACTATAACCACACACACTTCCATCAAATGGGTTACGAAGTCATCATTCTTGTGCACGGAGGACTACCATCTCGCAAATAGATGTCATTCATTTTTCCATTACGACCTTTCATGGTTTGAAAGATTGATGGACATACTATTTATAGATTATATATATTATATTTATGATGTTATTATTATTCTATAATTTTTATATCACACATACCTTCATGATTTTCATTTTGTGGGAATACAATAACTTCATTCGTTTGTACGGTGGAATACCGCCTCATAAAGCAATGTGATTCATTCACACCATACATAGAATGAATTAAGGATGGGTTTAATAAAAATTTGTGAAATATATTACATAAATATTATTATTTAATGATAATATATCATTTAATTTTCTTTCTTTTAAACTGAAAAGAAAATTAAAATGGTGTTCATGCGTACGTACGGCCTACCGTCTCTATGAGCAGTGCATTTCATTTCATATCACTAAATTTTATAGATTACTATAAATATTTAAATAATAAATATATATATAATTTATATAATTTTTTAAATTATCTAAATTATGAAATCATGATCTATGTAAGAATATAAATAATAACAATTCAAAACATGTATGAAAAACAAAGTGGTTATTACCTGAAACATAACTTTAACATGAAATTATTAATAAACTGGTAATATAAAGTCATAAGAAAACCATATATGGTATTATATATATGAATATGGTTCTATTATAGAATTATAATAAACCTATATTTATTATAAATGAGGTTTTAATAAGTAATATGGGAGTCAAGACTTATAGTAAGGGTTTTTTTCTCATCTCACTTTTATTTCAGTGAGATATATTCCATATTCACAACTTATTTTTATTGTGTGGTGTATAAAATTCCCATGAATTTATTTTATTATTATTATAATTAAATTTATATGTTTTTAAATATATATTTAAATATATCCCTTTCATGTGTTTTATGGTTTCAAAGATACCAAAGCGGTAATGTATTTTTCTCTCAATTTTCTTTCTTGGAGATGTTTTTTATATACACTTATCTTCTTTTATGAGGTGTATATAATGATCCTTTTACATTTTATATAATTAATATTATTATTATAATGATAATATAATTTCCATACAATGATATTATTTCACGGTGATTATGATTCAATGTTACCAAATTCAGAAGATTTTTATGTTACAATCTCATCATTTATCGAGATTGTTTGTGATTAAGTATCTGATATTTAAATCTTATGATCTAACACTAAATAATTATCATGAAATTTATTCTTCTATATTTATTTCATGAGATTAAATTTTTTTTCCCATTATTTAAGACTACTTATGTACTCAAGAGTTCACAATGATGTTTTTATGAAAAATCATCTTTTCGGTCGAAAACACTATTTCTTCCTAAACCATTTTTTCTAAAAATGTTTTAAAGAATGTTTTAAATTTTTTTCTTCAAAGTTGAAAATTAGTTTTAATAAATAAATTTTTTAAATTATTTCTAAAACTTACTTTATATTTTTACATGGTTTCTTTCAAATAAAATTATTTTCAAAAAAATTTAGGTTTTAAAAAGTCAATTTCAAAATGAAAAGCATATTTTCTCCAAGAATGTTTTTTAATAGTATTTATATTCATCCAAATATACAAACCACTTTTTTAATAAAACTCCACTGGGGATATTTTTCATTTATACCATCCTCTTTATTTCTCTAGATGGATTAAGATTGTTTCAAATGGATTATTATGAAACTCGTTTCTTTTCCACAGGTTAATCATGTATCAAAGAGATTTTTATGGAACCCATTTATTTTATAAGGTCTAATTGTGTTTAAAATATACTGATATGAAAAACATTTTATTTCCATGGGTTAATCAGAGTATAAAATAATAATTATTGTTTCTATGAGTTTTATAATGAAATTTTTTTTATTCATGGTATGGTATTTGAGCATTATATGAAATGGGTGTGCACAATAAAAATTATACGAAGGGTTAAGACCCATTATAGATCAAGGGTAAGCTTGATATATATTATACAAATTTTTATCCCCATTATATATCATGACAAATTGGTGAGCCTGATATATATTATACGAAGGGATGAGCCCCATTATAGCTCACGGGTGATCCTATTATACCTTATACAAAGTGTGATCCCCATTATAGATCTCCAATGAATTGGGTAATGATTATATTAGAATTTTGTCATACGTTTATTCTAATTAAAATTTTCTTTAAAGTGTTTTATAAAAATGATGCTCCAAGTTACCAAAAATGGTTTTAATTTCTTATTGTAGGTTTATAATGTTTCACATGATCGAGATTGATATTACATGGCTCATGATTATTGATTCTGATGAATCTTTCCTTTTTTGTGTTTTTATATTTTAGGATCCAAGTATCGATGGGTATGATTTATTTTATGATTCTCTCATACACTTTGATTATGTTATCACACCCTTATGTACTTCTTATGCTCATTTATGAAATTCAATTGCTAATGCCTATGTTTACCCTTATTGGGTATTTGAGTTCAACCTTCTAATGTTTCTTTTTCCTAGTGTTATAAAGAATGATGTTGAACAAGTTATTCCTAGAAGTTATTTCATATGGATTATTATGATTTATTGATTTAAAAAAACAAAATCTTGGTTAAGTGCGATAAATTCTCATCTAAATTCATGTAAATTATTTATGTGGGATTTTTTCTTAATTCTCTAAAAATATAAACCTATAAGGTCCCCAAGGTTTTAAGTGATCCAATTTTTAATTTTTGTGTTATAAGGTTTGGATGGAAAAATTTGGGTCACAGTTATCAGTCTCAAATCCAAAAATCTAAATTTTATGGTTTTAGCACTAAATTTGGGAGTGCGGGTTCTAGGATATTATAGTTGGTATCAAAGGCCAGTTTAGATAACTTTGGATATTAGGATGTTTTCATGTGAGGTTATATTAAGAGTTATAGATATCATCATAGGTCTATAAGATTAAGGTTGATCATGAGTTAAATTTCTTAGAAACCCTATTTGAAGTTTCAAGTAGTAAAAAATTTTGAGGTTATTAATGCAATTTTGGGAGTCATTTTATTAGGTTAGGTATTTTTAACCCTAAGGATCAACATGAAGTGTTATTTTGGGAGGAATTATTTTTTTCATTTTTGAAGGAAAAAAATGAAAACCCAAAGTCTGGGTGACAACTCATCACATCTGGTAAGACCATGGGGCTTGAACCCACAAACGAAGGGCGATAAGGGTGTAGCACTTACCATTGGCCTACACGATGTCCGGATTAGTACAAAATTTTTACAAGCTAAGATTAAGTTGTTTTTAAAAAATATGAGATTTTTTTTGAGGAACAATGATTGATTAATCATAGAAGAATATATAATTAAAACCTTCTAATAATTATATTTTGAACATATTTAGGGAATGTTTTAATAATTTTATAGATAATTATTTATGGAATAATTTATTATGAACATTGGGTATTAATATTGAATTTTGAAAATTAGTGTATCATATTAAGGTTTATTAATTTTGGGAATTATCTTACCATGTTCTAAAAATTTTGGTTTTAGTCAATGTTTAAAGATATGAGGAATAGATTGTTATCCCTTTTATGGTTATTGGTTCTTTAAATTTAGATTTTAATGCTTTAGGCATTAAAATTTAATCCTAAACACACATCATTTGGATAAAAAGATGAGGTTGTGGTGGAATTTGATTAAATGATGAAATTATACTAATCATATAAGTTAATTTACATATTATCACATTCTAAATGGTAATATAATTCCTTAACTCTAAGAAAATGACATTGAAATATAAATGTTACCATAGTGCCTTTATTTCTGATGAATCGATGGTCTCTTTAGTCGTCAAAGATTTATGGTTTTGAGTCCCTTAACTTTCTATTGATCATTCACTTTCTTATGATCAATGACCTTTATCACCCAATATAATTATTTATGCATTTATTTCATTCCCACATATGTTATCCTATTTTGAAACATAGTTATGAGTTATTCCATAAGACCTTTTTACTTCAATTTCTCTATTATTAAGAGTATGTTTTATTAACCCTTTTTATAATTTGGGTTTACATCAATAGTATTTTCAAATGTCCAAACATTGATTTATGAGATAAATTACCAATTATGAGAATGAAATTTATTAAAAGTGTGAGGATGTAACACCATGATTTTTTAAAAGAATAAAATTATATTTGATATCCTAAATGGCACACAACACTAAGTTTGGGTTGCGTTAAATGAAATATCGAGGTTAGCTTGTGTTACACGAAACACTGAGTTTAAAAAAATCACTACTATTGTATTATATTAATTAAATTTAAATATTATAAATTTAATCTAATTTTTAACATTCATCCTATAATTTTTCTAAATAAGAGATAAAAATAAATCTGATTGTATGCATAAAAAATTTGTATTTTTCTAAGAGGAAGTTTTTCCACCTTTTAATGGAGCACTTGTTTTAAAACTGAATTTTGAAACTTTTATAAATTTTATTTGGAAAAATAAACTTTGATTTTTGGAGTATAATTTCAAAATTATCTTAGGGTGAATTTTTGGTATTTTTCTGAAAAGTTTCAATTTTTTATTGCAACGCCCCAGTTTCGGGTGCCGCCCAATGGTGCCCCCTGGTTGGCCACATGACCTCAATCACATTTCCCCAAATTCCAAAGGCTTTCAACTATTAATTAGGACCAAGGTTTGATAATGGATAAACTATTCCCTCATTGGTAGAGTATACACTATGAAATAACAACAGTAAATAGTTGCGGAAGCAGTAATACTATAAAAAAAAAGTAAACAGTGGAAGACCGATAATAATATAACAACTAGAGCATATATAATGATGCATGTCACATGTGTCTAGGAAAATAGGTAAACAAGTCACAATTATAGAAATACAATACTAAAACCAAAAGTATAGAAAATTAATAAACTTCAAAACCATCGCAAGTCTCAATTTGGTCCCATGCTCTCCATCTCTAACAGCAATCAAGTACCTGATGAAGAAGGGCAATTGCCCTTATCTATACCTGCAACCATATAATTTTTTTAGGTCCAAAAGAATGACCTAAACATGGTGTGAGACGAATCCAAGTAGGTAACCACCAAAAGATCTATGCCTAACTATCAGTGAATACATATATAGTAGGTAATATGAATAAATATAGCAACGAACTTGGAAGTACTCAAAAGTAAACAATCCTACAGTTTTAAATTACATTCATTTACATTTTTTAATTATTCAGTCTGTTGAATAATGAAATATTAGGATCTATCCTAATATCTATATCTTCTATGTAATAGAAAAACAAATGTATCAAAATACCATCTAACAAACAAGTAAGACTGAGTCCAAACTTATTCTTTGGCTTGGAAAGATCATCACATTCATCAAACATTCAAATGAAACCCTCTTGGAAATTTCTCACAATCTAAACCCTCTGGTTTAATATGTCATCAATTCAATAAATAATGACCCTCTAGGAAAGCTCGCACAGCCTAACCCCTTTGGTCCCACATAGCACTAATCATTTACAAATGGCCTCCTGGGTAGCACTCATGTTCAATACCCCTTGGTCTTCTTAGAAATAATAAATTATAATGACCACCTAGCAGCTCTCACAGTAAATTCTCTAAGGTCCAGCATTCATTTAATAATGACCCTCTGGGTATCTCTCATAGTCTAACCCCTCTGGTCTATGACCACCCAGCAGCTCTCACAGTCAATACCTCAAGGTCAACATAACAAAAAATTATACATAAATGACCCTACCTCAGGAATCTCTCACATTAAAATTCTCCTTGGCCATAATTTTACAATGTGAATCACATGCATCTCAAATAAATAGTAACTCCATCCTAACAACCTGAGGCATGGAAAACAAAACAAGCCTAACAGGATTTCTAGACCAAATAGCCATTATCAATCAAACATGGGAAAATGCACCAATAATCAAGGTATTAAACCTTATGCCTAATCAATACCCCATTTCTCAATCAAACAAACCATAGAAAGTATTAAATAGGGTTAAATTCCAAAACATTCAATACCAAAAACATGGGTATTCAGAACTTTAAGCATATATAATCCAAATAAAATCAAATAAAGGCACAAACCACCTACCTTGATTTTTTATGATCAATACTCTTGAACTTCATCCCTTGAATCGTCCAAGAACGATGTAGATCTAAAAAAGGTCAAAAATGGTAAACCATGAATAACCCATGAGAGAAGAGGAATCAGGAAGAGAGGCTCTAGGGGAATAGATAACTCACCAATGGGAATCCAACGCACCTAGAGGCGTCTCAAATGGAGGTCGGACGAAGAATTGGGGGTAGCTCGAAGTTATTCGGTGTTTAATCGCTCTCTTGTATGATACATAGGGATAAGATGTGTGTTCTGGGGATGAGACGTGACCTCGCACCAATTTATCAAATAAAAAAGAAAAGTACACTGCGTGTTAATTTAATGTACACGTTGTGTACTAGACTTAACCAGTCTGCGCTTTAGGCAGTCTATCAGGTCACCTACACGACCCTATACTCGGTCGTTACATGGCTAGTACATAATGGAAACCAGGTACATGTCATGTACTCAAAATTACACGGCATGTACTTAGAAAAAATTACCATTTCTTCTTTTTCCCTCAAAATCATCTCTAAATAAAGATCCATACTTGAAATGAAGATCTTGGTTCTTACAAACTTCCCCCCTTAAAGAAATTCATCCCTGGATTTCTCTTCCAAGGGTGGTGAAGAAGAAACTTCAAACAACTCTGGACAATGGTATCATACTTCAGACTTAATCTTCCAAGTCTCATCATGTACTCGCTCGTGATGCTATAGAACCTGTATCAGAGGAACAAACCATCCATGGAGAACCTCTGTGCTATGATCTATAATTCGAATATGGTACTCCTCGAAGGATTCATCCACCTCCAACTCAACCTCCTTAGGTTGGAAAACATTAAATGGGTCGGAAAAGTAGTTTCATAGTTGAGAAACATGAAAGACATCGTGAATAGACCGATACCTCTGAGGTAACTACAACTGATAGGAAATCGGCCCAACTCTCTCCAAAAAATCAAACAACCCGACGTATCTCAGTGAATACTTCCATTGTATCCTAATCCTCCTGTGTCCCAACCTCGGGGTGACATGTAAGAAAACTTGATCTACAACCTTGAACTCTAAAGGTCATATACATTGATCAGCAAAGGATTTCTTCTTAGACTTTGCAGTATCCATCCTCTTCCAAATCAGCTCCACCTACACAGTGGTCTCCTGGACAAGATGAGGTCCTAGAATAGTTGTCTATCCTGCCTCCAGCCAAAATAAGGGGGATCAGCATGGCCTACCGTATAAATCCTCATAAGGTTCCATCTGAATCATTTCTTGAAAACTTTTATTGTAGGTAAACCCAACTAGTGGTATGTGTATCTCTTAAGAACCCTCAAAATCTAAAACACATGCTCGAAACATGTCCTCCAAAACCTGGATCATGTGCTCAGACTGGCCATCTGTCTGAGGATGGTAAGTTGTACTCAGAAATACTAGTATACCCAAATCCATCTGTAGTCCCTACCATACAAGAAAAGTAAAACAGATGTCCCTGTCTGAAAAGATAGAGTGCGGAACCCCATGAAAACGTAAAATCTCTCAGATGTTCAACCTTTCAAGCTCATAAACACTGAAGGTTTCCTTGATTGGTAAGAAATGTGCAACCTTCAAGAGTATGTCAACAAAAACCCAAATTGCATAATTTCCTCGAGGTGACCTCGGTAAACCCATCACGAAATCCATCGCAACATCATTCCACTTCCACTTAGGAACGGGTAACTTCTATAAAATTCCTTCTGGTCACTAATGCTTCGCTTTCATCTACTGACAAGTTGAACATCTCATAACAAAACCAGCTATATCCCTCTTTATATCTGGCCACCAATACTGAATGTGTAGATCTTGATATATCTTAGTGACACTAGGATGAACTACCCAAACTGAGGAATGAAAATATCACAAAAAATACACATGTATGTCTTATGATACCCATACACATCCATGAAAATGAAAGATCTCATTATCACCTCCAGACCATCCAGGAGTAGGTTCCTCACATGACACACTCTCCCATAGGACTAGGCCTTCAAAATATGATAGATTCCTCATTCGAACTTGGTCCAGTAGAGTAGGGGTAACAATTATAGAAGAAATAAACATCTACTTATATACATCATGCACTTCTAAATACATCTCAGAGAATAGGGACATAAGCTACCACTCACTATTGACCTCCTAAACTATCTGTATATGAGTCCTCATGCTCAATGCATCAGCCACTGCATTGCCTTTCCTAGGTATGTAGGTAAGCTCAAAGTTAAAATACTGAAGGTATTCAACCCACCTTCGATGTATCAAATTTATATCATGATGAGTAAATATATAATTGAGACTCTTGTGGTCAGTGTATAACAAAAAATACTCTCCCAAAAGATAATTTCTCCAACAGCGTAAAGCATGCACAACTGTAACTAACTCGAGATCATGCATCAGGAAGTTCCTCTCATGTGGCCTCAACTTCCAAGACTTGTATGCAACAAATATTTCCCCTAAATAATCAATGCTTCTAGCCCGCTACCTGATGCATCGTAGTAAATAGTGTAACTCTTGCATGGCTCTGGAAAAATTAGTATCGGTGCTGAATTAAATATATCTTTCAGCTCCGGAAAGGCTGAATCATAGGAATCTGTCTACAAGTACTTTTCACCCTTCTTAGTCAGGCCCATTAGTGTCACTTCTAAGCATGAAAATTCTTTTATGAAGCACCTATAGTACCCAGCCAGCCCCAAAAAACCTCATACCTAAAACACAGTCTTTGGATTCTCTTAGGAAACTACTTCTCTCACTTTCTCTAGGTCTAATGATACTCATGTCTCCGATATAACATGACCCAAGAAGTGAATTTGGTCCATCCAAAAGTGTCACTTTGAGATATTATCATATAACTGATGATCTCTCAGTTTACTCAATACAATCTCAAGATGGATGGCATGGTCATGTCAAGTGTGATATTATACCAAGATATCATCCATGAAGACTACCATAAAATAATCCAAGTAATGATGGAACACTTGGTTCATTAGTTCTAGAAAAATAGTCAGTGTATTTGTGAGACTGAACGGCATAACCAAATACCCATATAGACTATACCTTCTCTGAAAGGCTGTAAGAGGTATATCTCTTGGTCTAACGTGAAACTGATGGTAACCGAATCTCAATTCAATATTCTAGAACACTTGGTCTCCTCGAATATGATCAAAGAGATCATCAATCCTCATCATAGGATATCGGTTCTTGATCGCCAACTGGTTTAGCTTCAGATAATCCCCACAAAGTCTGAGGATATCATCTGCCTTTTTCACAAAAAGGACAGGAGAACCCCAAGGAGAAGTACTAGATTGGATAAAACCCTTTGTATGTAACTCATTTAACTACTTATTGAGATCCTGTAACTCTTGTGTAGCCATCCCATATGGAGGAAAGGACATCACTGCCACTCCTGGAATAAGCTCAATTGAGAAATCTACCTCTCTCTTTAGAGGTAAACCAGAAAATTCATTGGGAAAGACATCCCTGAAATAATACACCACTAGAGGAAAGTCCATATGTGAATTCCCCTGGTCATCCACATATAAACTAGAAATCTAGGATGTAATTCCTCCAAATCCATGATTCTTGGGTCCAACTTTACTTTCCTAGAAATCCCATTCACCCTTTTGTAGAAAAGATCCACCCTTTGGTGATGTGAAACTCACTTTGCGATTATAGAAGTCAAAAAAAGGCATCAAATGAGACTAACTAGTCTATTTTTATAATTAAATCAAATATTTTAATCTCTAATACATAGATGTCCCATAAGAAGTGACACCCACCAACCTCGAGAGGTAACTCCTTGCACTGACGTACACTAGCTTTCCTAATCTCTAACAGAGTGTCTAGTGTCATAAAATCCTCATAAGTAATGATACATAGCCCAAGGCTCTCCAAAATAGAAATAGATATAAAAATATGGGAATCCTCTATATCAAAAAGAGAAGAATCTAAAATTAAGGTAACTAGAATTGTACCTCTAACTATAAAGGGAATGGGATCCTACTCCTATTGGGTCTGATCCACTACAAAATTCTGACCAGTATCGCAGCCCTGTGACCCTACCTGACTACCCTGAGCTGATCCACCCTACTATTTCTGAAAACCTGTAGCCTGACTACCACTAACCCAACCACCTCCTTGGCCTGAATGGCCTGTCGAACTCCAGTTCCCTAACTAATGAGAAACCGGTAGTCCTGCTCCTAAATGTGGAGTCATAATAGAACCCCTATCACCTACTGCTGGTGAGGAAATCCAGGAAAAATGTTGAAGATGGACCATCTTTCCATAAGAGTAGCACTCGACTGGGTCCTTTAGGCAATGTGGTCTTGTATTCCCACTTTTCCTACACTGGTAACATACCACCTAGATACCTAAAGAAACACCATGTAAAATCTTCATATGGCACTTCCTACTATCTGTCAAAGGAGTACCAGCCCTAGATGTTGAACCAACCTGGCTTGAAGCTCCAAATTTCCTCATATTGTGCTCAGTAATCAGTGTCTGGTTCACTATACCAGTCACTAAAGTCAGTCTGAAGACATTCACCTACGATCATATGTCATACCTAAGAAAATCCTTAGACCACTTAGCCAAAGATACCTCTTCACCTCTCAGAACAGGTGTGAAGTACTGAATCTCGGTAAAATGAGAAGATTCCTCCATCACTGAAAGAGCTCCCTACTCTAAATACATGAACTCTTGGGCTCGATCGGCCCTCAACATCTTGGGGTAGAAGTAGTCAAATAATATCCTCTAAAACTCTTCCCAAGTCATATCCCGATGACACCCCACCTATGAGATAACATCCCACCATATCTTGGAGGTATCACGTAGTATGTACGTCATGAGCTCCACCCTCTTATCCAGAGGCCTCTATAAATGATCAAAGATAGCAAGCATGGCCTCCAACCATGAATTTGTACCATGTGGTCCTCTATCCCCAGAAAAAGTGGGAGGATGTTGTTGTTGGAACACCTACATCAACTCTGTCATAGACGGGGTAGGATGCAATTCTCTATAAATGGTTTGTAACATCCTCAAAAATCCTTCACAGAATTGTGCATTATCATCCACGTATGGTATAACAGTTGGTGACAAAACAGACATGATAGGAGGATCTGCTGGTAGTCCCTAATCTACCATTCCCGGTGTTTGATCATCACTATGTCTCTAGTGTACAACTGAAGGACATCTTGGTGGAATGACTCTGCAAGGTCAAGCGCACACCTTAGTTCAAGATTATCAAGTACAGAAACTTAGAAGTGCAATAAAGGAACAGGAGAAGAAACATTCAAGTTTTACAAAATAGGGTTACATGGCGTGTATAACCCCTACAAGATGTGTTCCATTAATCTTTTAACATGGCGTGTACCTCTGCCAAACCTGGTCATGTAACACCCATACACACGGCATGTTCCTCCTAAGATAGGGTGTGTACTTGAATTCCCCAACATGCCCAAGTACTTCTACATGGCTAGAACTACACAGTTCCTTCCTGGGTAACACTACACGACATGTTCATCCTAGACACGGCGTGTACTACTTAAGTTATAACCACCTGTGTCATTAGTCACATGGCTAGATACACGGTTGATAACTACAAGGTAGGAATATGTGATCCACGGCGTGTACAACCTAAGTTTCGTCCACCTGTGTCGTTGGTCACATGGCCAGATACACCGTTCCTTACAACACATCATATACAATTTAGACATAGTGTGTTCTACCAAAATATTCCCAATCCTGTGTCTCTGCTCACAAAGTCAGTCATATGGTCAATAATTACACATCATGTACTCCCAGTACATAGCATGTACTTAATAAATTTTGTTCCTTCTAGAATAGAAGAACACATGGAATGTGTTCATAACATCACATGTCGTGTTGTCTAGGTTTTCAGACAGTAGGCCTCTAAAACTTCTTCAAAATCCCTAAAAACTTAATATTTTTGTCCAAGTCGTGAAAAATTCTGACCCGTGAGAGCCCATACTCCCACAAATCAAGGTTTAGAATCCTTATTCATATCATAACTAAACAAACTTTAATTAAAACTCAAACACGATCCACCAAATTTTAATCCAAGTGGTCCCATAACTCCTTAGGGACCAAAGTTTGGCATCCATCCAAATGAAACTTTACATATTCCAATACCCCATCAAAATAGCAGGTATTCTATCACAACATCTATCAAAACAGCATGCATATCTAGCACAACATCTATCACAACAGCATGCAATCAGTAATTCACCCTAAATGTCATGATAAGAATGCATGACATGTGATCTCAATCAAGTGCCTATATGATGCATGAGATGGAATACCCTCATATCATCATGTTGAAACTGAAATAAAACCTCAATAATATCAGGGATAATAGCACAAAACAAGTGAATCACCCAATAGTGAAATCAAATCAACTGTAACAATTGAAAACTAAGAAAAATTGAAATATTCGAGGTAACTTGGCTTTTCCCTATACATGGGTTAGCTACTCCCAGGAACAACTTATTACCAACTACTTATTCCTTCATATCCCTATATATAGGCTCTAAACAGTTAGAAAAAGTAGAAAATAAACTCCTCTGATACCACTTTGTAACATCCCAGTTCCGAGTGCCACACAAGGGTGCCTCGTACCCGATTGGTCACATGACCTAAAGCGCATTTCCCCAAACACCGAAGGCTACCGAATAGCAGCGAGGGACAAGGTCTAATAATAGGGAAACTATTCCCTCTTTGTTAGAGTATACATAAATTAATAACAATATTAAAAATTAGCAGAAGTAGTAATACTTTACAACAAAAGTAAACAGTAGAAAACGGATATTAATATAACAACTGGAGCATATATAATGATGCATGTCATATGTGTCTAGGAAAACATCAAAAACAAGTCACAATGCAGGAAATAAAATACTAAAACCAAAGTACAAACAAGCAGTAAACTCTAATAACATCACAAGCCTTAGCTTGGTCCCATGCTCTCTAGCTCCAACAGCAATCAAGTACCTGATGAAGAAGGGTGCTTTCCCTTGTCTATACATGCAACCATATAATCTGTTTGGGTCTAAAATCATGAACCAAACAGGGTGTGAGACAAATCCTAGTAGGAAAACACCAAAATATCTATTCCTAACTGTCATTGAATATATATATATAGCAGGTAATATAAAAAATGCAGCAATGAACTAGGAATTACTCAAAATTAAAAAATATTATAGTTTCAATTACATTCATTTACATTCATTAATTATTCAATACACTGAATAATGAAATATCGTGATCTAGTAAAAGCTCTATATCCTCTGTGTAATAGAAAAACAGATGTCTCAAAAGACCATCTAACAAACAAGTAAGACTGAGTCCAGGCTTGTGCTTTGGATTGGCAAGCTCATCACATTCATCAAACATTCAAAAGCAACCCTCTGGGAAAGTTCTCATGGTCTAACCCTTCTACTTTAACATATCATCAATGCAATAAATAATAACCCTCTAGGAAATATCACAAAGTCTAACCCCTTTGGTCCCACATAGCACTAATCATTTACAAATAACCATCTAGAGATCTCTCACGGTCAATACCACTTGGTCTGCTTAGAAACAATAAATTATAATGACCACCTGGTAGCTCTCACAGTCAATTCCCTAATGTCCAATATTCATTTAATAACGACCCTCTGGTTAGCTCTCACGGTCTAACCCCTATGGTATATGACTACCTAGAAGCTCTCACAGTCAATACTTATGGGTCAACATAACAACAAATAATACAAAAATAACCCTGCCTCAGGAATCTCTCATAGTCAATTTCCCCTTGGTCATACTTTCACAATGTGAATCACATGCATCTCAAATAAATAGTAACTCCATCCTCATAACATGAGGCATGGAAAAAAACAAACCTAACAGGATTTCTAGACCAAACGGCCATTATCAATCAAACATGGGAAAACACACCCATAATCAAGGTATTAAGCCCTACACCTAAGAAATAACCCCTTTCTCAATCAAACAAACTATAGTAGTTATTAAACGGGGTTAAATTCCAAAACACGCAATACCCCAAACATGGGTATTCATCACTTTAAGCATATATAATTCAAAGACAATTAAAGAAAGGAACAAACCACCTACTTTGAGGTTGTACGATCAACACTCTTGAATTTCAGCCCTTGAATTAGCCTAGAACAATGTATATCTACAAAAAAGTGAAAAACGATCAACCTTGAATAACCCACGAGAGATGAGGAATAAGAAAAAGAGGCTCTGGGGGAATAGAGAACTCACCGGTGGTAATCCAACACACCTGGAGGCATATCAAACAGATATCAAACGAAGAATTGGGAGGAGCTCTAAGTTCTTTGGTGTTCCATCGCTCTCCTATACGAGACATGAGGAGAAGTGTGTTCTGGAGATGAGATGCGACCCCGCACCAATTTATCAAATAAAAAGAAAAGTATAGGGTATGTTCATTTAATGTACATGTCGTGTACTAGACTCAACCAGCCCCCACTTTAGGCAGTCTACCAGCTCACCTAAAAAGCCATGTACTCAGTCGTCACACGGCCATGTACTCGGTCGTTACACGGCCAGTACATGGCTACATGCAGTAACCGGGTACACGGCATGTACTCAAAAGTACAAGGTGTGTACTTAGAAAAATTTCACATTTCTTCTTTTTTCCTCAAAAATAACCCGAAGTAAATATCCATACCTGAAATGAAGATCCGGTTTCTTACATTGATGAATGGTGAAAAATACTAATTTTTAATGGAAAATTTTATTTTTAGTTTAATTTATTTATAAAGTTAAATAACATTTTTATTAGTTTTTATAGTAAAATTTGTTCAATTTTATATCAATTAACCCAATTTAGATCATTGGAATCTTTTTCATATTGAATTTTGATATAAAAACATTATAAAGTTTTGAACTTTTTCACTTTAAAAACATGCTTTCTCATCACGCATGTGAGATTAATTTTAAATTAAATTATTCCAGTTATGTTAGGTGAATTTGGTCAAATATATTACATATTTGGAATAATCATAATTTATATTATCTAATAATATCATCTTAATTTTTTACCTTATTGATTAGTGGAAACAGTTAAAAGTAATTACATTGATTAAGGTAAAAATGAATTTACTTAGTGGTTAAACATATAATATAATGTGTAAAATGACCTATCAAATTTCACAACACCAATTTTATGGCCATATTTCTACCCTTATCACCATACTATTTATTTTTATGAGTAAGTTTTATAATATTCCATGAAAGTAACCCATATAATAAGTTAAGTAAATAAAAAGATAAAAAATAAACCTTCTTTACCTTTAATATTTATAATGCTTACTTAGGTTCAGTTATATATATTATTTTAAAATATAAATTAGTTTTTGTAATCATAATAATTTATTTTAATTCTTATAGATGAAATAATTAGTTAAATGCTTAATAAATTTCAATTCAATAATTATTTAGTTAATAATTAACTAAAATAAATGATACTAAAAATATTAAAAGTGAAATAAATTGAATGAATTATTGACTTCAAATTATTTTGTAAATTGATATATAATTTTAAATAGGTTTTAACTTAATATATTCAAATTCCATAATTGTCTTGATATTTCAAATTTTAAATTAAATAAATAATGTCAAAATTCATATTAATATTACTTTATAATAAATGATATTTTATTATACAGTTTAAAATTACTAAAAAATAAACTCTTCCAAGTGATTTTTAAATGTGAATAAATATAAAATATGTTCCATTCATGGACCAATGGGTATTTTATAATGGAAATATTGAACCCTAAATAGTAAAAATTTTGTTAACACATTTAGGTTTAAATTAGTATTTTTGTGCGTTACATGTGCTTCGGTTAAAATTAATTTCCAACACGCATTGGGTTTATTTTATAATTTGGATTTAATATTTAAAATCAGTGGTTATAAATTTTCTAATAATAATCACTTTAATTTATTCATCATTGATAAATTACTTAGGTTATAAAACTAGTTACCGTAATGAAAAACCAAAATGAAAAAAATAATAAAACTTAAGAGTTAAGGAAAAAAATGTTTAAAAATGTATTTAATTTGTGTTTTAGAGGTTTTTATTGAACAAATAATCCTTTCACTACATTATTATTCAATGTTTTAGGCACATTAGGTAAATGGGACCTCTCAATAGTAAATACTTTTGAGTATTTACAAGAATGTGACTCCTCATCAACTATAAAAGGGAACTCACTCCACTCACTTATTCACATATCTCATGCCATTTGGATCATAAAAACTCAACCTAATTCACATCCCAATATCCATACTATCATAATATAATCATCACTTTTAGTATAAAGCAAACTAAGGAAGACCTTTTGTTCAAACCAAAAGGAGTTACCCGAAGAAGAGGTAGCATTCATCAACAAATGATTTTATTTTATTTCTTCCTCAAACAAATTCAATTATATATAATAACCTCAGTATCATATATATATTGGGATTTTTTCTTATAAATTTAATATTTATAACCACAAAAACTTCCCTAAAATGGGTTATGAAATAATCATTCATGTGTATGGCAGACTACCACCTCACGAACCGATGTCCTTTGTTTTTCCATTACCACATTTCAAGGTTGGGAATAATTATGTAAATATTTTTTATATAAAATATATATGATTTTTATGATTTTTTTTTGATTATTTAATTTTTATATCACACTTACCCTCATGCTTTCCATTTTTTGGGAATATGAAAACTTCATTCATGTGTACGGAAGACTACCGCCTCACGAAACGATGTGATTCATTCACGTTATACATAGAATGTATTAAGGATGGGTTTAATAAAAAATTGTGATATATATGACATAAATATTATTCTTTAATTATAATATATCATTTAATTTTCTTTATTTCAAACTGACAAGAAAATGAAAAATGGCACTCATGTGTATGTTTGGCCTACCGTATCAATGAACAGTGTATTTAATTTTCTATCACAATATTTTATGGATTACTATAAATATGTATATAATTAATATATATGATATTTATATCATGGTTTAAATTATTTATATTATCAAATCATTATCTATGTAAGAAGATAAATAATAACCAATAAAAACATGTACAAAAAATAAAGCGTTTATTACCTGAAATATGACTTTAACATTGGAATTGTTAACAAACAGGTAATATAAAGTCATAAGAAAATAATATGTGGTATTATATATATTAATATGGTTATATTATATATTTATAATAATATTATATTTATTATATAGTTTTTTTAATGAGTATGATGGAAATCGATACATAAAGTAATGTTTTTTTCTCATCTCACTTTTATTTCTATAAGATATATTCCATATTCGCCACTTATTTTTGTTGTGTGGTGTATATAATTTATAAAAATGTATTGTATTATTATTATAATTAAATTTATGGTTTTTTACATATCCATTTCACGATATCCCTTTCATGGGGTTTACAGTTTCAAAGATATCAAAGTGGTAAGGGATTTTTTGTCTCAATTTTCCTTTATTGAGAGCTTTGTTATGTTATACACCTTATATTATTTTATGAGGTATATATACTACTACTTTGACATGTTATATCATGAATATAATTATTCTAATGATATTATAAGTTTCATTCAATTATATTTTTTATGTGGATTATGATTCAAAGTTACCAAAGTTATAAGAGTTTTATGTTACAATATCATCGTTTATTAGGATTGTTTGTGATTAAGTCTCTAATGTTGAAATATTATGATCCACCTCTAATGAATTATCATGAAATTTATTATCCTATATTTATTTCATGAGAATAAATTTTTTCCATTCATTTTCCTCTTTTTATTCAAAATAATGTTTTTATGAAAAATTATCTTTCAGTCGAAAACTCTTTTTCTTCCAAAACCATGTTTTTTAAAAATATTTTCAAAAATGTTTTAAAAATTGTTTTCAAATAATAAAGGATATTTTTATAAATAAATTTTTTAAATTATCTTTAAAACATTCTTTATATGTTTCCAAGTTTGTTTTCAAATAAAATTATTTTTAAAATGTTTTCTGTTTTAAAAAGTTATTTTCAAAAAGAAAAGGATATTTTCTTCAATAATGTTTTTTTAATGGTATTTACATTAAAAAAATATAAAACAATTTTTTCTAATTATCCTATAATGGGGATATTTTTAGGTCAGATAGGGTAATGGGATATGGTCTAGAGGGGTTGAATAGACTAGATTAAAATTTTTAATCAAATAAATTTGATAATAAAATTGATTATCAAAGTTAATTATTACGGTTAATTAGAAGTAAAAAATTTAAATAATGCAAGGATGCTTTTTATAGTATTTTTATCCAAAGTGGACATACTTCTACTCTTATACCTCTCTACTTGGTGAGAGATACGTGTGCAATAAAAATGATTTTTATAGGGGAATCATAACCCAATTAAAAAATCATTTTCTAGTAGAGGGATGACCATAACACTGACTATTGTATGGGGAGTCACAACCCTTGCAACCTGACTTTAGACGTTGGGAGTCACAACCTGAATAGTCCTCACTTTAGATACAGGGAGTCACAACCTGTAGATCCTGACTTTAGAATTCGGGAGTCACAACCTGAAAAATAGAATAAAAAATAATGAGTTTGTGAGTAAAAGCGTAAATAGAATAATAGAGTGCATATAAGAGATAGTAAAAAGTGTTACAGACTCAAAACTAGACAAAAGAAGATAAACAATGAGAGAATAGGTAATGGTTGTTGAGTTATAAATCAGTTTATCTCATTAAGGAAATTGTTGTCAAAGTAGAAGTAATTTGTCCCTTGATAGATCAAGTAGGTGATGAAAATAGAGTGTCACAGGATGTTTCAAATGCACAACATATTCAAAGTTCACAGCACTTTTTCTTTAAAAAACAGAGTATAAAAAATGTTAGTGCGTGTATTTCAATTTTTATCTTACTATATTATTTTAACGTAAAAAATAGAAATATATGGAGAGAGAAAATATTTATTAGTTATAGTATCTCTGCTACCTTAGGATATTCAAAATAAATTAAGTTAAGAGAGTTCATAAATATCTCTATGAAAAATGCAGCATCGTTACCTCTTTATTCCTATAGAATAAATATTACAAAGAATTTAAAATAATTTTAATAACTATTATAAAAATATCTTCAGAAATATAGTAGTGTTAAATGATTTAAAACACTAATTTAAATCCATTCAAACCAATTTAAATTTAGTCAAAATAGTTCTTGGAAAGTAACAAAAAACCCAAAAATTAAATTCAAAATTTTAAATTTAAATAATTTTGAAACCTATAAATTTATGGGAAAAAGATGTTAAATTTTTTAATTAATTTTCCTCTATAAATATATCACCAAAAACATTAAAAAATATTTGATAAAAAATCTTATATTTAATGAGAATTTTTTCAATAGAAAAACCTTTAAAAATTATCCATATATATGTAGAAAATCAATTTTAAAAAAACGCGCTAATTAACAGTAACATCGGGAATGAATAGCAATGTAGCATAAGGATGATGAACAGTAACGTAGTGTAGGTATGATGAATAGTAATGTAGCATAGGGATGATGAATAGTGATGTAGGGTTGATTAACCATACTTTGCACTATTCATGAATAGTAATGTAGTGTTGATGAACCATACTTTATACTATTCATGAATAGTAACATATGCTTGATAGACTATACTTTTCACTATTCATGAATAGTAATGTAGGGTTGATGAACCATACTTTTCACTATTCATTAATAGTAATGTAGCGTTGACCATACTTTGTGAAGAACTAGAGAGCAAACATTAACAAAATTCAATGAATTTTAAAAGACTCTTAAAAATAGATTCAAACTTTGGTCAATAAGACTTATTTTTAGAAAAATTTATTATCTTTCCAATTGATCAATAATCAAATAAAACTAAATTCTATAGCTCCCAAAATCATTGAAAAATATAAGAAAAAACATTTTGGAAAAAGGGTAGTTCTAAAAAATCAGGGTAGAACTTCAAACAATTTAATAACCATTCAAACAAAAATTTTAGACTTCGATGTAAACTAATGAAATCAATATAAAAAAATTTTATTTCTATAAAATCATGTTTACTTTAAATAAATACATAAACTTTTTAAAACTAAAAACTATAGAGTTTCTAAAACTGCAGTATCAACTTAATTTAATTTTTAGATTAATAAAAATGCATTTTAATATTTCATCATAAACTAATGAAATGTATATAAATATATTATCTATCTAACGTGATAAGAATCACAAAAATCCATACACTATAGTTTAATAAATCATCAAAATATATAAATGTTTTTAAATGAAAAATCACATGTAATCAAACAAAAGAAAACATGCACATGAAAAAAAATATTCTTAAGTAA
This sequence comes from Viscum album, assembly GCA_963277665.1. Classification (NCBI taxonomy): domain Eukaryota; kingdom Viridiplantae; phylum Streptophyta; class Magnoliopsida; order Santalales; family Viscaceae; genus Viscum; species Viscum album. Next base: position 451,372,632 of record OY728137.1, on the reverse strand, counting down.
TCAAACAAATAATCAAAAAAATAGAATGTGTATGCACAAAAAAAATATCCCCCTTTTTATTTTATTAAAAAAACAAAAAAATTAACAATTAAAACCAATTTATTTATCCTCATTTATTACTCCTCATTTTCTCCCAAAATATCTATCTCAAATATCTCTCCCCCTTTTGTAAATAAACAAAAAGTGAAAACAAACTCCCCCTAAACAAATGTAGTAATAAAAAATTAAAATTCCAACAAACCAAGTTCAAATTTAATTTTTTCAAACTGAGAAAAGTCTAAAGGTTTTGTAAAAAATATCTGCTAGATTATTTTCAGAAGGTATAAAATCTAAAACAATATCACCCTTGTTCACATGATCTCTAATAAAATATAGTCTAATATCAACAAGATTTGTTCTATAATGTGGTAAGGGTTTTTTAGAAATATAAATTTTATAAGTATTATCACAATAAATAGGAATTTTATCAAGATAAACACCAAAATCACATAATGTTTTCTTAATACATAGAATTTGAGCACAATTACTAGCAGTACAGATATACTCAGCTTCTTCATTATATAAAGCAATAGATAGTTGTTTCTTAGAAGACAGGGAAATTAAACATTTTACTATAAAATGACACATACCTGATGTGATTTTTCTATCAATTCAAAATCCTCCAAAATCAGAATTAGATTAAGATGTTAAATCAAAATAGTTATATTTTAGATAAAATAAACCAGAATATACAGTTCTTTTAATATATCTAATTATTCTTTTTACAGAATTAATATTAATTTCTTTAGAATCTTCTTAAAATATTGCACATAAACAAACACTAAAAATGATGTCGGGTCGAGATGCAGTTAAATATAGAAAGCTACCTACCATGCCTATATAAACTTTAAAATCAATAGATTTATGAGAATCATCAATATATAATTTACAATTAGTACCCATATGATTTTTCATATATTTAGAAAAATAAAGACCAAATATTTTAACTAATTCTTTAGAATACTTAGATTGATTAAGAAAAATTCCAACTTTTCTTTGAAAAATTTGAAGTTCAAGAAATAATTTTAATTCTCCCTTTAAACACATGTCAAATTCAGAAGACATCAAAGAAGAAAATTCAGTGTAGATTATTTCACTAGATGATCTAAAAACTATATCATCAACATAAATTTGAACAACTAGAATATCATCAGAAGTTCTTTTAATAAAAAGATTAGGATCAAAATTTCCTTTCTTGAAATCATTATTTAACAAAAACAAAGAAATCCATTCATAACAAGCATGAGGTGCTTGTTTGAGACTGTACACATCTTTAGATAGTTTAAAAACATGGTTAGTAAATTTTTCACTTTCAAATACAAGGGTTTGAGAAACATAAACTTCTTCAGTTATAAAACCATTTAAGAAATCACTTTTTGAATCCATTTGATATAATTTAAAAATTTAAAAATAAGAAAAATATTATAAAATTCTAATTTCCACTAAACTAAAAACATATGAAAAATAATCTTCAAATTCTATACCTTCTTCTTGAGAGTATTCGTGAGAAATAATATTTGATTTATTTTTGATAATATATCTAGATTCATCCAGCTTGTTTCTAAATATCTACTTAGTTCCAATCACCTAAAAATTATTTCTAACAAACTGATTTAATTAATCTTGCATAGAAATAATCTAGTTTTCATCTTTCAAAGCATCATTAACATTAAAGAAACAAAATCAAAAATAAAATTAGAATTTGCACAAAAAATTAAAATATAATTTTTAGTTTTAACACCAGAATTAACATTGCCAATTATATTTTCAACAGGATGGTCTTTTTGAATCTTCCATGATTTTGGATCTGGTTGAGAAGGAGTATGATCCTCCTCAATTGGTTCATTCTTATATTAAGGAACTTCTTCACTAAAATTAAATTCTCTAAACTCTTCATCATAAACATTAGAATCAGAATTTAATTTAACATTATTTTAATCAAACATTACATGAAAATATTCTTAATTAATCAATGTTCTTTTATTATAAACTCTATAATATTTAATATTATTATAATAACCAATAAAAATACCTTCATCACTCTTAGAATCAAATTTATCTAAATTATCCTTTGAATTTAAAATAAAAACTTTACAACCAAAAACTCTAAAGTAACCAACTTCAGGCTTTTTATTTTTCAATAATTCATAATAAGTTTTCTTTAAAAAAGATCTAATAATAATTCTACTTTAAATATAAAAAGGATAAAAATAGACTTAGCCTAAAAATATATAGGGAAATTATATTCACTTAACATGTTTGATCCATTTTGATAAGAGTTCTATTTTTCTGTTCTACAACACTATTTTATTGTAGTGTTCTAAGAGCAGAAATTTTTTGAAAACAACCATTCTTTTCAAAAAAAAATTAAAATCTAAATTATAAAATTCTCCTCTTTTATCAATATGAATAGAAATAATCATACAGCCTATTTCATTTTGAACTAATTTACAAAAAATAGTAAATATAGAAAATGTATCATTTTTATGAGTAAGAAATTATACCCAAGTACATCTACTATAATCGTCCACAATAACAAAGGTATATTTATTTCCACCAAGGATGTAAATTTGAGTAGGGAAAAATAAATCAATATGTGTTAACTTTAAAGTTCTATTAGTACTTATCTAATTTATGGGTCTAAAATAAGTTTTGTGTCGCTTCGCTTTCATGCAAGCATCGCAAACATGAAGATGTTCTTTCTTCAAGGATGGTAGATGTAACACATTCTCATGTTTTGAGAGTTTATGTAACATTCTAAAATTAATATTACCGAAACTTCGATGCTAAAGAATGTTGTCATTTTGTACATTATTCAAACACTTTACGTATTGAACAGTTAGTTCATAAAAATAAATAGTATAAATATTATCTTTTTGATTAGAATAAAATAATAATAAATTATCTTAAAAATATAAACATTTATCATTTATAAATTTAACTTCCATTCCATCATTACATAATTGTGATATACTAAAAATAAATTATGTTTTAAACATTCAACATATAAAACTTTATAAATAAAAGTAGAATTTTAAATACCAACTTTACTAAAACCTTTTACTTTTCCTTTAGAATTGTCTCCAAAAGTAATAGTGCCTTCATCACATGTATTTTGAGTGGTAAAATATTATGGGTCTCTAGTCATATTCCTAAATCATCCAATTTCCATGTACCATAATTTGTTATTTAAATATCTAAGGAATTTTTCGTAAAAAATCAATTACTTGACAATTTTGGTACCCAATCTAATTTGGGTCCAATGGGATTAGTTTTACAATTTTTAGGTACCCATATATAATTTAAACATGTATTTTAATGTTCTCTAGATAATAAAGATTTATAAATATTAGTTTTTGTAAATCCCAAAGATTTTTTAAATCTAAGAGAACAATCATTTTCATAGTGACCTTTCATGCCAAATTTAAAACAAGTAATAGTTGAAGTATGACCATTTTTACTTTTAACAAAATTATTTTTACATATTTGAGGTAATCTCATATCATAACCAAAACCATATTTATTTTTATCAGTTTTTTCAAAGACATCATCTCATGATATTTTTAACGAACTTGAATAAAAGTAGATAAACTTGGTTTAAGACATTCAACTTCCTTTTTCAAATTTTCATTCAAATCTTAGGTAGATTTCAAATTTTCACAAACTTTTGAATGAGAAGTAGAAGAAGTTTTATTTAGTTTTTTATTCTGTTGTAAAATTATTTTATCTTCAAAAAAAGGTATTTCATTATTTTCTTTAATCTTATTATATAAATCAGTAGCTTTGAAAATATCTTTTTTTAATCTTTCAATTTATTTATTTAATTAAAAAACATTAGAGTTTTTAGAATCACATTCATAATCAAAATATTCAAAATAATAATAATAATTACTAACCTTATCCATTGATGCCATAAAACACAAGTTAGAAGATTATTTTTCATTTCCCGATTGTTCACTGGAATCAAATTCTTCTGTACAACTCAAACTAGTGGTGAATTCCTTTTTTCCTTCTTTTTGTATTTGTCTTTATTCATTAGTTTAGGATAATCAGGTTTGATATTACCTTTCTTCCTGCACTCATAACAATTTATGTCTAAATCATTATAATTCATATCACCTTTATTATCTCCCTTATATTTTTCTTTTTGAGGGTTTATTTTAAAACGATTATGGAATCCTTTATTTTTCATTCTTTTTTTAACTCCAGTAACAATATGAGCCATATATTCTTTCTTAAAATCTTGTAGATTAGAATCATAAGAGTCAGTAGAAACAATATTCACATATTTAAAAGATACACCTTTTCTTTTTGTTTTCTCCTTAGAAACTATGTTATTCAGTTCAAGTTCATATTGGATTGGTGATCCAATAAATTCATCCAGAGTGTATTCTTTGAAATTCTTGCTTTCATGAATGGAAACCTTATTTGAATTTCATTTATTTGGTAAGGATCGTATGACTCTTTCAACAAGTATTGGGTTTTATAGAGCTTCTCCAAGTGAGTTAATTCCATTCACAATTCTTGTGAATCTGTGGAACATTTGGTTTACTATTTTATCTTCACCCATATTGATGACTTGGTACTTAACATGAAGCATTCCCAGTTTGTTATGGATTAGTTTATTAGAACCAAGGTGAGTAACTTGTATAATCTTCCATATTTCATGAGTTTTCTTACAAGCAGACATGTGACTAAAAACACTTCTATTAATAGCATAGTATAAAATATTAATAACCTTATAATTTAAAAAAATATCTATTAGCATCAATTTTGGTAAGAGTATCTAGATCAACTTTAGGGAGTGTGTATTGTTTTGACATGATAGACCAGTTCTCAATGCTCAATTGTTTAAGGTAAGCCTCCATTCAGGATATCCAGTAACCATATTCATTACCATCAAAGTGTGTTGTATTTTGAGGAATCCAATCATCATTGTGGTTCAATCCTACCATCTTATAAGATCTTTTCCTTAGGTTGTGAGGTTTAAAAAAATATTAGCACAAATAAAAATCAAATCAGACTCTTGAGGGGGATTTGATAATTCTAAAAGGAATGATAGTTTGATACAAATTTAAAGGTATCAGAAAGATAATAACAAATCTAATCAATTCTAAAAATAATTTTTCACTAATACTAATTGTTAGGTTGGATATGGTAATGGAAGATGTTCTATAGGGGGTGAATAGACCAAATTAAAAAATTTAATCAAATAAACTGATTAATAAAATTAATTATCAAAGTTAATTATTATGGTTAATATGCAGTGGAAAAGGTAAATAATGCAAGGAAGTTTTTTATAGTAGTTTAGTCCAAAGTGGGCCTTTTTCTACTCTTATACCTCTCTACTCGATAAGAGATACGTGTGCACTAAAAATTATTTTTATAGGGGAATCATAAACCAATTACAAAATCCATTTCTAGTGGAGGTATAAACACAACACTAAATTTTTTATAGGGATTCACAACCCTTAAAACCTGAGTTTAGACACTAGGAGTCATAACCCGAATAGTTCTAACTTTAGATACAGGGGGTCACAACCCTTAGATCCTGAATTTAGAATCTAGGAGTCACAACCTGAGAAAACAAAATAACAATTAATTATTTTATGAGTGAAAGCATAAATAGAAAAATAGAGTGTGTGTGAGAGATGGTAAAAAGTGTTATAGACTCAAAACCAGACAAAAGAGGATAAACAATGAGAGCACAGGTACTAGATATTGAGGTTTAGATCAACTTGTCTCGTAAATGAAATTATAGTCGAAGTAGGAGTAATTCAGCCCTTGAGAAATCATGTAGGTGATGAAAAGATTTTCACAGGATGTTGTAAATGTATAGTTTATTCAAAGTTCACAGCACTTTTCTCTTTGAAAAAACAGAGTATAAAAAATGTTAAAATGTGTCTTGAAATTTTTATCTTTCTATCTTGTTCTAACCTGCAAAATAGAAAGATATATATAGAGAAAATATTCATCATTTATAGTGGCTCTTCTTCCTTAGGATATTCAAAATAAATTGAGTCAAGAGCATTCATAAATATCTCCATGAATAATGTAGCATTGTTGCCTCTTTATTCAAATAGAATAAATCTTAAAAATAATTTGAATAACTATTTCAAATATATCTTCAAAAATATAGTAGTGTTGAATGATTTAAAATAATTATTTAAATCCATTCAAACGAATTTAAATTTAGTAAAAATAGTTTCAGGAAAGTAGCAGAAAAAACCAAAAGTAAATTCAAAATTTTTAATTTATATAATTTTGAAACCTCTAAATTTATGGGAAAAATATGTTGAAATAATTTATTAATTTTCCTCTCAAAATATAACACCTAAAATATTAAAATCTCTTTGACAAAAATCCTTAAATTTTATGATAATTCTTCCAGCATAAAAACATTTAAAAATAATACATATATATATAGAAAATCAATTTAAAAAAATGCCTAGAATGAATAGTATTTTTGGGAATGAACAGTAACATAGCATAAGGATAATGAATAGTAATGTAGCATAGGGATGATGAATAGTAACATAGCGTATGGATGATGAACAGTAATGTAAGGTTGATGAAACATACTTTCCACTATTCATGAATAGTAATTTAGGGTTGATGAACCATAGTTTGTACTATTCATGAACAGTAACATAGGGTTGCCCATACTTTGTGAAATACTGGACAACACACTCTAACAGAATTCAATTAATTTTAAAATTCCCTTAAGAGATAATTCTGACTTTGGTCAAACATACTTATTTTTAAAAAAACTTATTATATTTATAATTAATCTATAATAAAATAAATCCTACTTCTATATCTCCATAAATCATTGAAAAACAAAAGAAAAAACATTCTGGAAAAACAAGAGTTCTAAAAAATCAAAGCATAACTTCAACAATTTAATAACTATTCAAACGATATTTTTATACTTCTATGTAAACTAATGAAATAAATATAAATATATTTTATTTAGAAAATCATGTTTCATGAAAATATGATATCTGTAGAATTTGAATTAAAATAAATACATAAAATTTTTAAAACTAAAAACTGTAGAGTTCCTAAAACTACAGTAGAAAATTAATTGAATTTTTAGAGTAATAAAAATAAATTTTCAAACTTACTAACAAACTAATGAAATGTATATAAATATCTTATCTATCCAATTTGATAATCTTCACAAAAATTTATACACTATAGTTTAATATATCATCAAAATACAGAAATGTTTTTAAATTAAAAACCTCATGTAATCAAACAAAAGAAAACTTGTACATGAAAAAATAATCTTTCAATGTAATCAAAAAATTAATCAAACAAAATATAATTCACATGAATGAAAATATATTTTGTATTAATATATTCCACACTCATTATCTGGATGGATTAAGATTATTTCAAAGTGATTGCAATGAAACTCATTTCTTTTCCACAGGTTAATCATGTTTCAAAGAGATTATTATGGAACCTGTTTCTTTTCTATGGGTTAATCATGTCTCAAAGAGATTGACTTGAAACCCATTTCATTTCCATGGATTAATCAGGTTATAAAAAATAATTATTTTTTCTATGATTTTTATGATGAAATTGTTTTATTTATGATATGGTACTTAAGCATTATATGAAACGGGTAAGCCTGATACAACTTATACGAAGGGATGAGCCCCATTATAGCTCACAAGTGAGCACAATATAGTTTATATTAAGGTTTGATCCTCATTATAGCTCATGAGAAATGGTTGATCTCAATATATCTTATAAGAAAGGTTGGTCCCCATTATAGCTCATAGGTGAGCCCGATATAGCTTATATGAAGGGTGATCCCCATTTTAGATCTCCAATGCATTGGGTAATGATTATATTTGAATTTTTCCATATGGTCATTCTAATTAAAATGTTTTTGGAAGGGTTTTATTAAAATGATGATCCAAGTTACCAAAAAGGGTCTTAATTTATTGTTATGGGTTTATAATGTTTCACATGATCCATATTGATATCACATGGATCGTGATTATTTATTCTGATGACTCTTTCATTTTCCATGTTTTCATGTTTGAGGATCTAGGTATTGATGGCTATAATTTCTTTTATGATTCACTCATTCAATTTGATTATTTCACCATACCTTTATGAACTTATTATGCACATTAATGACATTCAACTGCTAATGCTTATGTTTACCCTTACAGAGTATTTGAGATAAACCATATTATGTTTCCTTTTACATAGGTTATAAATAATGATGTTGAATGAGTTATTTATATAAGGTATTTTATATGGATGGTGATGATGTATTAATGTGAAAAATAAAATATGGGTTAATTGGGAGAAATGGTCATTTAAATTCATGTGAATCATTTATGTATGGGTTTTTTCTAATTATCTAAAACACAAATCCAATAAGGTCCTTGAGGTTATAAGTGATCCAACTTTTCTTATGGTGTTGTAAGTTTTTTATGGAAAATTTGGGTCACAATTATCGACATCAAAATCAGAAATGTAAAGTTTATTATTTCAGCATTGAATCCATGAGTATAGGTCTTAGGCTATTATATCTAACCTCACACTGACAAAGAATCATTTTTTTTAATAAATATGAGATCCATACTCATGGTAATGGAGCATACTTTTTTGACTCTCTATAAGGTACTTCTATAGGTCACTCCCTTCTCACTGTGTGGAACCTCTACAAGGACACCCTTTATAAGAATCCACCAACCCTGGGACATCTATAAATACCAAACACCCACCTTCATTAAGGGGGGGTCAATATGGGGAGAATATTTTCACTCACTATTAAATACTTAGGTAATTCCTAAATCTAATATAAGAAAATTTATATCACCTCATGAAGTAGGATCATGAATTCCACTTCATGAGGAAAATCCATGAAGTCCAGCTCATGGAGGTTTTGAGTGTTCTATGTCCGAATGGTAATTACATCTGATTGTGAATTACCTTCTTTAATTAGCAATACATATCTCTATGAATAATACATGCAAGGCCTCATTTTTAAGAAATATTATAAATATGATACTCTTCCATAAGCCTCGGTATGTGGGTTTAATTTTGTAGAAGCCCACTATGTGTAACCTTGTTTGTGAACCCCACTATACAGACCATTGTCTGTGAACTCCACTATGTGGAGCCTGATCCATGAAATTTCTTCACAAACTCTAGTATGTGGACCAACCTCCTTCACAAGTATAGTACATGGATCAAATCTCTCTCCTAATATGGAACTTACTAGTCCATACCGTGGGGAGAACTTCCCTTGTACCCCCAGTTGGGTTTACTGATGAGTTGCAGTCTCGAGCCTTTAGGATGAGTCAAACACATTTTGGGTTGTAATACTAGTGACTCCAACCTTTATCCTACTATAATAACTTGAGTCGAGATACTTCTCCTAGTTCCCCCAAAATTACGTGAGCTGAGATACTTTTCTTAGTTATCCATACATGGGCCTCCTTCTATGTGTAAATCCCTAGACTATACTTTTTCCAAACTCACATATTAGGTCAGGTATCTCAAGGGAGCTCATGTGTAAGCCTCACTCGGTCTCATTCTGTCACCCTTTTTATATCACAAGAATCCATACATGGGCCTCCTACTAATTATAATCCCCAAATCTACCACAGAGTTCAGAACTAATTCATAATCCCCACTCAGTCTCTTATTTTCACCCCCTTTATGACATGAGAATCCGACTAGGGTAGGTCATTAATAATCCCCACTCATCCCCTTATTGTGTGTTCTCATTTAGCTCAGCTGATATTATTTTATATCTTATTTCTCACATTGAGTATGAATCATGTGGGATTATATATTTGGTTGATCATTCCATTAGAATAATTAACATGCATTGTAGGAATCACCTATTAGTCTTGACTTCATGACTCTAAACTATATAGTGTGTGTCCTTACCACATAACATTAAAATGAATGGGACAGTCCTTCCACATGAACCTAAACTATAAATTTTGAACTATGTGTCTTTTTATTCCTATTAATTAGGATATTTTGGAAACCTCTTTGAGTTTCAAACCCAACCTCCTCAAACATATATTTTCTCTTCTATAACGAGCTTAAGACAACCCATTTTTAACATGAGTTTAAATCCACCTCTCAGCTTCCAATATACCTCAATTAATGATACTCCTCTTGGTTCCCTCATAAAAACCTTGAGTTTAGATCCTCCTATATATTTATAATATATATTAAGTTGATATACTTATCATGGTTCCCACATGGGCTTCCTACTAAGTGTAATCCCTAACCTCGGTTAGCTACCTCTTATGTGAGGAGTATAAGAAACCAATGTGATGAGCATGGTATTACCTTAACATTTCTCATGTGACAAGCCTAAGGTGATCATGATCAACCTTCCCAAGGTGAACATACTTGGACCCTTATGTGATGATCATATAACCTCCTTATGTTTATGAGCATAAGGACATTCATCCTACTCTAGTGATGATCCAGGTATTACTATAGTGATAGGCCAGGGATGATCCAACATATTTCATGTGATGAGAATGAGATCCCCCCATAGCCTAACATGAGGAACATAATCAAGACTCCTACTAGGTGTGATCCCCAACCATATAGTCTCCTATATAGTTTTTAATAGACATGAAAATCCATAAAGTTCCACTCATGTGTAAGTACCACATCAACCATTTCTTAGAACATTTCACCTAGTCATCCATTCCACATGATGTTAAACTACTTGTAAGTAGTACTTGTCACAAAAATATAAAAGTTATGACATTACCTATTATGAAACATTGAACTATATGGGTTCTGATTCCTTTAATAAGAATACATAGGAAACCCCACTCAAGGGAATGATCCCAACATCACAACACCAACCACATTCTTGGAAAGAAATAACCTCCAGAGTGCCTCATTATATAGATTTAAACCAAATCATCATCAATTAATAAGATAAAGATATAGAAACTCTGATACAAAAATATGTTTACATCTCCACATTGATTCAATTAGATCATTAGCATAGGGGTAACTAGTCCTACACTGGGATTTGGGGAGGACTCATGAAAATGTATTAAATATATAAGATATTCTCTCAGTAGAAAATAATTCCCCCCCCAAGGGTGTGATGAGTGAAACCTCCCATCCTCTTGACCAGTGTTCATTATAGAGTGTCACTAGTAAGCAACCCAAATAACTAGCTACCTTTAGAAAGAAGGTATGCAATGGAGCTCATATAGAACCATCACAGATAAGGGAGGATGTTAGAGTTTCCATTAGAAACAAGAAATTTATGTAAAAGTAAAATGGAATAACTATTACATAAAAAAATTTATGTGAGGGTAAAATGCAATAAACTTTACACATATCCACTATATGTAAATGTAAATATAATTTATAGAAAACAAAAAATGATACTTTGTATTGTGCTTTCTTCTCCATTTTAATCACGATTTTACAAAACTAAATCATGGGATTTCTATGATACCATTTTTGGTATTTAAATGAGTCTAATAACAATTATTAGATCGATAATAATCAAATAAAATCCATTGTTTAGGAACTCTCATGCTAGGAATGTCAAAAATATATAAATATTTAAATAAATAAATGCTATAAATATATGTACCATATACCAAATAGCATCTGAAACATATCAATCACCATCACATGGGGTTGAGAAAGATCACTAAGGGTATCCAAAAAACTTCCCCTATCCATGATGTATCCATGGGTTGATCTTGAATCAACTAAAATTCTTATGGGATTCATCTTCTTATCATAGTGTTCTAGAACCACATATGTGATGATATAATAGGAGAGAGCTTAAGGTACCAATGATTTTCTACCAAGCATGAGGAACTCACATGCCGTATACTACCATTTTATGGAAAATGTATATATAATTTCAAATATGCTCTTCAACGGATACTAAATTTACTCATACATATATAACACATGATTAAATATCACGACATGTATATTCATTCATTATAATAATTTTTCTCCTCCAAATGTTTCATAATATGAAATTTTATAATAAATTATATAATATATCGATGGTTGATCTAAGCCATAGGTAGCATAAAATGATATACCCATAATGCATAAAAATCATAATTTTCTAAAAAACAACACATATTGTATATATTATATATATATAATACTTTAGTGAGTATCTATTTCATTGGGAGGAGTGACAACCTCACATGGAGTTCACTTACAAAAGGTCCAAACATTCTACTACATAATTTACATCTTTTGAGATTGTTTATGGATTTAAATCACTTTCACCTATTGATCTTATCCCTTTCCTAATACAGGAAAGAGAAAATATAGATGGGGAGAAGCGTGAAAATTTTATCAATGAACTCCATAAAATATATAATAATAATATTGATTGAATGACCCAAACAATTCATTGATAATGATAACAACGGTCACAAGTAAGTGGTAATTGTGCTCAGTGACTTAGTATATATTCAAATATGAAAGGAAATATTTCCTAACAAATAGAAGTCTAAATTCATGTCATGTGGAGACAGACCATTCCAAGATCTTAATATAATTAACAAAAATTATTAAAAGATAACTTTTATGGGTGATTATCATGTAAGTTCTACTTTTAATGCTTTCAATCATTCTATTTTTTTTTGGCTGTATAGGAAGAAGAGTTGGGGATGACTCCATTTCAAGTGGGGGATGATAATAACTGATCCAAGGTAGCTAAAATGGGAGTAAAAGTGGATAACATCAAGTTTCATCACCCAATGATGTGTGTAAAATTTAAGATCCTTCAAAATACAATAGAATATCATCACTCTTCATTAAAATCACAATGCATCTCACCTTTTATGGATAGATAAAATGGCCTATTATTAGTCTTATTCAATCCCAAATGTGATGCATGAAACCCAGACCTAAATATTGCATGAATTTTGGAAGCCTAAAAATTATAAAGATTCTAGGAATACACCTTTGTACAAAAAAGTAAAATTTAGTGGGTTATGTGTTCAAAGTCAAGTATGGTGGAGTATGGGTAGAAAAGTAAGTGTTACTTTTCCAAAAAAAATATTATTTAGAATTTATTTTTTTCATTATATGGAGAATGTATGATTAGTATTTTTATTATGGAAATTATATCCTTGACATTTATATCACCCTTTGTCTATAAATAGTCATATCTTGGGCATTTTTAATTTATTAAAGTTAAAATTAGTGAAAACCTATGAGTTTTTTTCCTCAATTGTGAGGATACACATTTTCTCTCCCCTTAATCTTGTGAATTCTTGGCTTGTCAATCTACTTATTTTATTGGTGATCCCAAATCAAAAATCCCCCAATTCATGTTACACCCCAAGTATAATGTTTTGTAGATTAGTAACCACATCCCTCCCTTGAGTGAATTTTATAAGTAGTATGATATACTTATAGTGGGCCAGGACTTAAACACACTTCATTTCATGATTTATCACATACTTTCCTGAAAATACAAGCTAATGATCTAGAGTTATAGTGTATTTGGAAGATTATATACATAAATACATCATCTTAAACATAAAAACAACATATTTATTTGAAACTCCATATAGTGCTCTTAAGTTCCATATATGTTCTAAAATATCATAGGATACTCTATAGAAAGTACATAAGAAAATGGGTGGGCTAAAATTATGTGTATGGGTATAGACATGGAAATAAAGAATCACATAAGTGTCAACAGGCATAACATGATATCATAAATGGAATGATTATAAACATGAAAACATGGAATAATGAGATGAAATCATAAGATCATGTAATCATAATCATGTGGAAACATCATAGAGCATGAAATCATAAGAATATGTCAAGGATAACCACTAAGAAAATATAATATAGGATAATAATTTCCATAATCATCACATGATCCAGCTAACCACCATTGTAATATAGTGTGATTAATCTAATTAGTTGTGTACCATACATAGTGTGATTAGGCTAATTACTTATGAATCATACATGGCATATCATAATACATTAACATTACCCAGTACATTAGAGGGCTATAATATACCCAACTATTACAACTTAGGATAACCACCATTATAACATAGTGTTCTTAGGATAACCGCTTGTGCACCTTACATGGAATATCATGAGACATTAACAATATCCAATGGAATAGAGGGATATAAAAAACTCACCCATCAAAAATTAGGCTTACCTACATCATAATATGTAAAAGATTATTTTTTCCACAAAATTAAATAGAAACCATTCATAAATCATAAGCATGAGATACCCCAGGAGAATAAAGTGAGTTTAATAATCTTATCTTATAGTGTAATTGAATGTTATATCATATAGATTACCAAGATAAGATTAATTTGAATAATTTTGAAAAATCATAATTTAAGAAGGATATTTTATCTGGAACTTAGAGATCCAATGTGTAAAATTCATGAGAAATTTATAGTGAAGAAATAATTAAAGTGAACAACTTGGTTCAAACTTTATAAAATAAGTAAAAGATGTTTTTAAAGATGGAAAGATAATATCATTTTATATAAAACCATAATTGAACCAAGAGTGTTATGTATAAATTAATAATAGTTTTTATAAGTTATTCATGGTATAAAAACATTTGACGGAGTAGATGCTTGACTTGAGATCAGAAATAGGAAAGTTCTATTAAATCAGGTTTACTTAAATGTGGGAATTTATAATGGAGATAAAAACATGTAAAACTATATAATTGAAATGTATATTCATCTAGTCACGAATGAGGTACGAAATATCCCTTTTATGATTTAAAACACCTTTGTTGAAATCATTAATCATAAAATAAGTTAATAAATATTTATTTTGAAAGGATTAGAAGGAAAATATTATGTTGACATGAGTTAACACTTAATTAGGTTTCCAATTAAAAGGGAGAAAATTAGTGAGAATAGAAATTATGGACAAGGAGGGGAGACCATCATTTAAATGGATGGTAATTATTTTTAACATCGTTTCATATTCAAAAAAGTGTTAAAGTTCACTAGTAAGGAATAATGGAATAAAAATTGATCTCCCAAGATAAAACTAGGGTATACCATATGAAATGAAAGATTAATTTCAAGGAGAAACATTATAACTCAAGAAATAAAATTGAGTTATGAAAGACCCTTATATTTTATGGGAGACATCAATCATAGTCCATAGTAAGGAAGAGAATGAATGGGAGTGAATTTTTACAATTTAAACAATAATTCATAATATTATAAGTTATTGGGGTAGTATATACACCATAATAAATAAATATTGGTGCATAATATCAAAGCATACCTCAATGAAGGATGATTTATATGGAACCCTTAAGGATTACGAAACATTTTAATAAAAATATCTTGAAATAAAGAGATCTTAAAGTTGAATTTTAAATACCATAAATAAAGATAATTTGTGAGATTATATATCTAATTGAAATTATACACACTTTAAAATAATTTAGGTTCATAAAAGAAAATGTGTCTCAAAGAAGAAAATTTTGAGATAAAACCCTTATGGCTTTAGTAATTTTTGAATCATAAGTCATTGAAATCTTGATAATAATATAGGTCTATAAATCCCTTGAATTAAATCATGAATTATTCAAAAATAAATTCGTGGGAAGTATAAAAACCATAAAAATAATAAATTTTTTAATAACATTAAAACATGTCTCAATGAAGACAAATTGAGATAAAAACCCTTACCAATGTCAGAAAGCACTCTACACTTTCACTTAACTTTCTTTTCCTTAGAATTTCCCCCTTGGGTAACTCCTTAAGACTCTTTATCAGGATATTTTGGTGAGAAAAAGGATTAAAATTCATGTATATAGTGTTAATAAGATACAAGGGTGGAGTTTTGAGTGAGCTAAGGATTTTTAATGGTTGGAGAAATGGGGAGGTGGTGGTCTCCTTTTATAAGTGAAGAAAATTGCACTTTTTTAAAAACTCATTATTTATCAATGATATCACTCCATTATTCAAGTACAAAGGCACAATATTTTAAAATAATGGTATGAGTATATATATAAATTTAATACTCCCCCCACTCATTAATATTATAAATGTTTTTCACATGTTCTGTCCACTTATACAAAGTTTAAACCATTTTTCCTTAATTTATTCTTACCATGATAACTCAAATTTTACCCTTGGTAACTAATTTTAATGGAAAAAATTAAAATGTATATAATTTACTAATTTTAACATAATTATTTTAAACATGTAAATAAATTTATAAAATAAATTTTCTATGATATTATAGAAATTAATTTTAGTATTAGCGTATATAATGTGCAAAAACCCATTTTAAAAAAAAGTTATATTTTAAGAATAAGATTTTTGTTTAGGATGAAATTATCAATGTTATTAATTATATTGAAATTGATAATTTTATTATTACTTGATAAAAAATTAATTAACATTTAAATAATTTGAAAAACTAATTCAACCATGTTTTATTAAAATAAAGACACAGAAAAAAATCGTTAAAATATTACCTAAATTTTATAAGATATTGAGCATGGGTTTTATATATAAAAATTGTATTTCAAAATATATAATTTAACTTTATAAGATATATTTTTAATATCAAAAATGGTTTTAAAAAAATTCATGGCATTCTTGTATGATAATGTCATAAAAGCTGTAGTATTAGTAAAATATGTATTTTTCACTATTCACTTAAACAAATTGTCTTAAAAAACTAAAATTCATATTAAGCTTATATTGAAATTATAAATCCAAAAATGAAGACTATTTTTTCAAATAAAATTCTTATAATTTTTTTTAACTTTTAATTAAAATACTAAAATACAATGAAAAATCATTTTTATAGGAAAATAAATTTTTAAAAATATTAGTTTTTCTTATTCAAAATTTCTATAAAACAATAATAAATACATAATTTATCAATAAATATTATATTTTATTAAAATCATAATTTAAAAATAATATAATTAGTTTTATTTAATAAAAATATAGTACATAAAAAGATAGATTCTTAACCACAATAACAAATTAAGTTAAGTTTTACAAAATAACCTTTAAAAATATATAAATAAATATATTTCATAATTCAGTAACTATTGTTCATACATAATAATTCAATGTATAGGTTTTAATAGTCTAACCATATCATAGTTTTGTTTTGGTTTGGTGTTGTGTGTTGATAAATCTATTGAACGTATTTGACTTGATTAGAGGAAAACATATATTAAAATATCAGGTTGTTACATTATCCCCCATAAATAAATTATGTCCTCATAATTTTAATTATTACTTACTAACTACATTGTATATGGGTATATATAATATAAATATGAATTAGGTTATAATTTCTTGAGATATATCAACCTTAAAAATTTAGAAACATCTCTTTATTCTCATAATTATATTAACCCTATTATTTAGTTTTTATCTAACCATTTGAGCCAAGAGTCTATTGTTATTCAATATCAAGACCCACATTATAGAATTTTTTCTATAGGTTATTTATTATTATCTTTTTATAGACTATCATAGATTGATATGAAATTTGATCTTATTATTCCAAATAATTCTTCCTCTAAGTAGAGAGAATCAATCCATTTCCAAAATCTTATTAAACTTATTTAAAGGAAGAATAATAATATATTCTTAAAGCATGTTTTCACAAACATTATCTTGGGATACAATATTCATACAAATATATTTTTCTATGATATTAAAATAATTATAGTGATGATTTAATATTATTATAAAACTTCCTAGGCTTACTAGCTTAACTAAAATAGATTACAATACCCAAAAATCTAAATTGGAGGGTGAGTTTAGCTTTTACCCACTAATTTCATTACTTACTATCAGTAGTAGTGTTATTCCCTTATTTTAGTAGGTCATATATTCATATTACTCTCAATAGTATATAATTAGGGCATCAATTTTCACAATTCCCAAACTCCTTGAATTTGAATCATTGAGTGTGGGAGGACCGTTATTAGATACCTTCTTCTCTTTTGTTCTCTTTTTTGAATATTTTTTGCATTGGTGAGATTTATGGCTATCTATTCCATATTTAAAACATTTATATGACCCTCTTAGTCAATTTCCTTGGTTCGTATTCCCACATTTTCAACATATAGGTGCTTAAATATTCCTTCCTTCATCATCTTAATTACATGAATTTCCATGATTCTCCATCTTTATATTCTTTGGTGGGTTTAGGATTTCAACTGTTATAAAATGGTTAATCATATTTCATGATAGTTGGTTTGGAATAATCATAAGGTTTCTCATTTCAGTTCCCATTATGATGGTTTTTTTATGGAGTTAATCTTATCATTATCCCTCCCATACAAGGTTAACTTGGTTCCTTCTAGATCTATCCATCACAAAAAACCAAAATGGGTTAATGTGAGTGATGAAAAAATATTATTATAAGAGAAGTATCGTTGATAACCAAAGGGAAATTTAACCAAAAGTGTTATCACTTTATAATACCATAATTTTATCCTATAATTGTTTTAGTTCAAGATATATCACCCTTTTTTTAACCTATATCATTCATAGTTTAACCTATATCATTCTTAGATCAACTTATATAATCATTGGTTCAACATATATCATTCTAGATTCATCTTAGTTTACCTTAAATTGAGTTCTCTTATACTTCTCAACCTAGTCCCCCAAAGTAACTAAAATATAAATCCTTCATAGTGTTTCATAAAGGTAATGTGATTAAACCAAATATATCCATTGGGATTTTCAATCTAGGTATGTATCTAGGACTCTTTTTCATGCGCCAAGTGATGATTGAGTTACTATCCAACACACCCTTCTTGAGGTTATTACCCATAAGTACATTTGTTTTAGAGCCTATATCCACATATAGTATATATAAAGAGAAGTATTTCTAGGAAAAAAACACTCTATACTTTAATAAAATTCCAGGATATTATCTTATACTTATTCTTATCTCTTATAATTTTCCCTAGGGTTTTTACAAAGGCCTTGTAATCCTAATCTCCAAAAATAACTTGACCTTTGTCTAATACCAACTATAGTGACCCAGGGCTTAATCACATTTTATTTCATGATTTATAATATAATTATTAAAAATAAAATCCAAGGATCTATAGGTATAGTGTCTTTGAAAGATTAGATACATAAATACATCATCTTAAACATAAAAATAGAATCTTCATTTAAAACTCCACATAATTCTCCTAACTTCCATAGATATTCTAAAAACGAATAAGATAACATGGGTAAAATACATAAGGAAAAGGGTGTGATATAAATACCAGTAAGATAATAGACATATAATAAACAATAACATAATATTTAATATCCATAACATTGTTGACGCTCCTTTCGTCATAGAATCTAAAGATCGGAAAAGGGAATATCTGAGCTCAAAGTGATTCAGCCTTTGAAGAAAACATCAAAAATCAACAAAGGAAGGAAGAAAGGATCAACAGAAACCTCACCGCGCAAGTTATCTAACTGGTGTGCAAGTGTACTTGCGCGGCTACCTTGGTCGCGTAGGTGACTTGCGCGACCTAATTGGTAACCGCCCGGTAACCGCCCGGGGTCTTCTTTTGCCTATAAATAGACCCTGTGGGCCCCCCATTTAAAAAAAAGATTTTTTTCCAGAAACTCGGATTGAAGCTCCCGATGCCCAAGTCTCTTCTCAAAGCTTCCGGAACACTTCTAAGGTAATTTCTTACCTAGAACGGAAGATCTAAAGAGAAGAAGGAATGCCTAAGTGTTGAAACTTATCAAACACTTGCGCGCTGACTTATTTCCTTCAATATAACTTACGCGTCCCTTTTCTGGAAGAACCTCAAGAACATTCTAAAGGGTTTAAAAAAGAGTCGCTCAAGTATTTCAATGCTGGTTGAAAATCGCGCAAGTACACTATGTGTCGTGCAGGTATACCTGCGCGACCAATACTTGCGCGCCCACGGAAGACTTGCGCGCCTTGCCAGACTTGTGCGCCCCTTTTTTTTGGGTGCCCATCTTGCCCATTTTTACCCCTCTTAAGCCATTTCACCTTTCCTTTTCAAGATTCAGTCTTCAAGACACTCTTCAAAGCCATTTATGGCATGATTTCTTGATTTGACTTTCTTACCTGAAAGGAATTCTGTGGAATCTCTCTCAAAGTCTAGTGATTTAAATATCCTTATGTCACTAAAATACGGAGAGTTCATTCATTCAACCTCATCCTTTAAGATGAGAGAATCCTAACCTGGGTCTCCTTTTCAGGAATAATCCCCAGTGATAAAACCTTTAATCTGGGCATCCTCCTCAGCAGTAAGCCCCAATCATAATTCTTTAACTTGGGCATCCTTCTTAGGAGTAAGCCCCAACCTCAAATATGGGCATCCTTCTTAGGAGTAAGCCCCAACCTCAAATATGGGCATCCTCCTCAGGAATAAGCCCCAAACCTTAATCCCTAACCTGGGTCTCCTTTTTCAGGAATAAGACTCAGTCATAACCTTGGGATTCCTTTTAAAGAATAAGCCCCAAGTCTCCTAACCTGAGTCTCCTTTTTCAGGAATAAGACTCAGTCATAACCTTGGGTCTCCTTTTCAGGAATAATCCCCAAGTTCCCTTAAATTTCTCTTAACCAGTCATAATTTACCTTTGATTTGGGTTTCCTTTTTAGGAGTAAAACCCCATCATAAGTCCCCTCCTAACTTGGGCATCCTCCTTAGGAGTAAGCCCCAAGATTAGAGTATTCAAATCTCCATGAAGCACATATAACTTTATGGACCCTGTTCATGGATTTTTCTCCCTAAAAGTAAATCCTAAACCTTCATCTATCTGGGCAGTCATCCATACATAAGCCCCAAACAAATTCTTATGATTGCATCTTTCATGGCACAATTGTCTAAATTTTACCAATACCTCTTGTTTCTCACACCGAGCATGACTCACGTGAGCTTAGAGTGTAAAAGTAATTATGACATTCTTCTTTGAGCCATCAATCATAAACATCATACTCCATTACTCGAACTACGTGGGTTCTGATTCCTTTTCCAAAACAAAGGATACGTAGGTAGCCCATTTATGGGTTCGATCCCAACTTTGAAATAATCTATGTCCTTCTGAATGACGATAAACTTCAAGTACCCCACTGAGTGGATTTAAAACCAGCCTGGTCATCATAATGACCAAGAGACTTTTATATAAATGTTTTGAAGGATACCATTGACCAAGAATCTCTAAACAGATATAGATGATTCTCTATTGATGAAGAACCTCGAATACATATAAAAGATTCTCTAAATTCCTTGCATATTTAATCATTGATTGTTAAAACTAAAGGAAAGCACATTTTATACTTGGTAATGTAATAAGGATTCATGAACATAACTTAAATCTATAAAGAGAGTCCCGGAGTAGACAATAATTCCCCTCAAAAAGGTGTGATGAGTCCGACCTCCCATCCTCTCGACCAATGCAAATTCCTAAGCCTCATTAGTCCACAAGCTAATGAGCGCCTGCCTTTGGAAAGTAGGTCCAAACGGATGTGGAATAATTGGATGTTTCCGGTTCTACGAACAAACCCGTTAGAAACCGATCGGAACGTTTGAATCTCCCGTCCAGGAGGTCATCCCCGGATTCTGTGCGAAACAAAAAATGGTGAACCCGACGTGAATCCTTAACCAAGTTAAAGTGATGTTCTTCTTATTTGTTAGGCCCCTTGGGCCAACAAAGCAATCATTGACATGTGCTCATCCAAAAGATGCAGTGTCCGGATTCATCTTGATTATGTCTGTTACATGGAACGGTCACTCTTTTCTCAAGATCTTCTGCAAAATGGCTTTCCTTAAATTCACCCCTGTGAATACTGCTGCTGTGAACACCTCTACTGTGAGGTCTACTGCTGTGAAAACCAATGCTGCTACTCCTGTTGGAACGTCATCCACTCTGAGGATGACATCACCAACTCAGTGTCTTCAACGCTGGGTTTCTAATGCACTGGTTAAGGAGTACCGTCGCAACGGTACTATCCCAACTCTGGAGGCCGCTCGTCAAGCCCTCCAAGTTAACAACTCTACCTGGTCGTCCGGACAACGGCGGCCAGCAATCAAGAAGCAGGCGGTGCTGACTACCGTCTCCAACTGTTTCGGGTCGTTATCCCCGGAACGCAATTTCCATTCACTCCCTTATTATGAGGAAGTGAATGAGCAGGTCCCGCAGGACCTTAATTCAAAAAGACAGGAGTCCTTCTCAAGGGCTCCCATCAACAATCTCCGCCAGACTCGTGCAGTAGTGCGCCCTCAACATGATGAGGGTACCGACTCCAGGCATTCAGCTCAGGTTCCTCGAACCCGAGCAGGCAAGATGAACCGCCAGAGACGGAATCTGGTTAACAATAGGCAGGTTGTCATCCCTGCCATCTCCGGAGAAGTCCACCAACCTAACTTGGTGGAAAACAACGAGCAGGTATACACACCTGTTCGTTTTAATTCCGTTGTCCAGCAGACTCGTCTGGCAGCATCAAGCCTATCCCGCCAGGCAATTCCGGCGGAGTACCATAGGTAGGAACATACACTTGCTTATACATCACCAGTTAGTCAGCAGGCTCGTCTGACTACATATGATGGATCTCGTCAACCGCGTTTGGCGAAGTGTAATCAGCAGGCACATACACTTGCTAATACTAATCAGGCCTACCAACAGTCTCGCTTGGTAGCGCTC
This sequence comes from Viscum album, assembly GCA_963277665.1. Taxonomy (NCBI): domain Eukaryota; kingdom Viridiplantae; phylum Streptophyta; class Magnoliopsida; order Santalales; family Viscaceae; genus Viscum; species Viscum album. Next base: position 451,349,887 of record OY728137.1, on the reverse strand, counting down.
GGAGAAGTCAGTCGGAAAGTCCCGATGACAAACAAGAGGCAGACTCAACTCTCTGCCTCCACACTTGAGTACTGTCAGGATTCACTGACAGGAAAAGGAGGACAGGAGCAGGCACATACACCTACTCCAAGCCCGGAATGGACGTATATCCCCGTTCCGGCGGCTGAAGTCACCAAACATATTTTCTAAATGGTGAAAGAGAAGAAGAAAATTCCTGCTCATATTCTGGATGCTTTCCAGGATATCATAACAGCTTCAGCATCATCTCAGGGACAGACACATAAATCTATCCCTAGCAATGGAGTGACACATCAACGATTCACTCCGGAACAGACACACACATCTGTTCCAGTCCAAGAGGGTTATGGGGCATACTCCCCCATATCATACGGACAACCAAATCAGGCACATACACCTGATTTGAGTGGAGATCGTCAGCCTAACCTGACCATCTTTCCTGATCAGGCACATACACCTGCTCAGAGCAATCACTTTCGTCATCAAGTGGTTTCTAAAGCGAGTAAGAAGGCATCTAAGAAAAAGATCCGCCCAGCACAGTCAGGAGATCAAAGGCCAATCTGCAACAAGGCCTTGCTCGATGCTGGAGTTCTTGAAGCCCTCAGACATTTATCTGTCGGAATTCAAGATTCTACTCCCTCAGTTCCCAATAATGGGAACATTAATTCTGAAGGTCTTCAACAGACACTTCCTCATGAAGACTTGCTTCATGAAAATTCGGTCAATCTTGAAGTTTCTTCTTCAGATGAGAGCCACAGGAACCCTCTGTGTGGTCAGAAGACCAAGGAGCAAGAGATTTCATCTTTTGCTGTAACCCATCATGACGGTCCTCCTCATGGTGATGAACTTCGCTGCGAAAGTCCTCTCCGCAGTAGTGATTCACGTTGTCTCGAAAATTCTTCAGAAGGCAATGTAGTGACGAGAAAGCCCTCCTATCTCGAGGCACTTGAAAACGTAAAACCAGTCATGTCTGATGATTTACTATCGGCAGGTGAAACTCTTTCTCCATCAGAAGATAGCCTGGGGTTCAGGTTATTCTCCGAACCATCCCTGGGTCATTCATCTTCCAGCATGAATAGTGATTTCTCTACCAATCTTGTTGAATCCGATGAAGAAACAAGGAAACACCAACTCTGGTCCAAACAGGTAGAAGAATATTCATTTAATGATAAAGAGGAAATGCTGAACATGAGGAAAAAACTGGCAAAAGGTGAAGTACCAGTCATGTTTTGGCCTTTGGCTGACTCCCAGTACGACATTCCAAAGATGTTGACGGATGATGGAATCCATGATATTCGTCTCAACATATGGAAAACTCTTTGTCAATTAAATAAGAAGGTATTATCTTATGATGAATATGAAAATCATCTTAAGATAATAGAAGGGTTACAACGCCAGATTGATTTGGCATCTCTATCAGTCTCTCGGTATCCAAAGGCTGAAAAGCAACAGAGAACCCTTCAACGTTCATGCCTTGGCGCACTAAGAAGATTGCGTCAGTTAATTGCCAATGCTCCATCTGATGTTCATATCAGAGGATGGGGTGTTCACGGAGCACTACATTTCACAGTGCTTTCCGGTCAGCAAAGCCCGCCGAAAATGGTCTCATGCAATGTTATTGCCCATGGCCGGCCACAGTCAATGGGCTTTGTTAATAATCAAAAGCTTGCTCAAGAACAAGCTTCAACTAGTTTCTCTCAAAATCAAGTATATAGAGAACAAGTTTTTGAATTGCTCCTACATCAAGCAGGCGAGAATATTGCACAAGCCTCTCGTCTGGAGCAAACACGTCATCAAATGACAGAAGTTTCGGAAATCATCCAACGATCTGTTGAACCAGGTGATAAAATTGGATACAGGTTAATGCATCTAGCTAATTTCCGAACTAAAATTCGCAAGATCAAGAGAGATTTTAAGAAGATCTCAGACATAGCATGTCAAGAGACACCCCAGCTTGCCAGACTGGGGACTTCTCTAACCCAACCCTCAGAGTCAACAAATGAGATTCGAGGAGTTGAGCGGAAGCAGTAGGAACATCCCCAGTCCACCGGACTGGGGACATTTTCAAATCCTCAATCCCTCCATTAGAGAAAGTCAGTATTCTCTCGATTGGGGAATAAGCCTCAAGAGGAACGAAGAGCCAAGCTGTCAGGAGATTCTCTCCAAGTGACGGTTCTCCAAGAAATTCCTGAGGGATCAAGTCAACGGAATGCCATGTCTCATCATGGACATGGAAGGAGACAATATCACAGAAATGCTGATAGAAAGGATTCCATGCAATATGCATCCATTAATGTCATCAATGTCGTTGCTGCTGATTCACCAGATGAGGCTCAATCAGAGGGATCAGACGAAGAGGTTCCTGCTCAAGAAGTTGCGCACACAGACCTAAATGAAGAAGGTGTGCACACACGTAATCAAAGGCTTACCCAAAATCTGGGTATTCCTTCAAGTAACCCACTTCCCCCTCTCCGAAAAGGATCTAATAAGGGGAAAGGAAAGAATCAGGTTACTTCTCACCCTTCCTCTGAAGGAGGTCAATCGCTCTCATTAGATCAAAGGTTTGCACAACAGGAGGAAGAAATGAAAGAATTAAGAAGGTTGAATGCAGAACTACTTCAGAGTAGTCTTCTTCTTAAGAATTCTGAAGTCCGACAGCCGAAGGAATTTGTTGTAACTACTGAGATGGATCAAGAATATCCTCCTTTATCAGTACACCCTCAGAGGTCTAATCCTATGGGTCAAACGCAACAACGGTTGGCAGCACTACCATTAGTTGCAGCACCAACCACCACGTCTGTCCAAGCTCCATTCATTGCACCTACCCAAAACCAAGTTCAACCTGACGTTTCTCAAAAGTTAATAACTACTATTGAGTCATTAACAGCTCGGTTAGAAACTATGGAAGGGAAACGGGTGCAAGTTCAACCTGAAAAGAAAGTTTACCCTGAATGGGTAGATTCAATTTCTCCTCCATCCAGTTTTGGAAACCCTATTTTCCCTACTTTCAATGGATCAGACGACCCTGAACAACATTTGACGCATTACGTGTCTTGTTGTGATCCTATGATGGGAACTCCAGAGCAGCAAGAAGCAGTGAAACTCAGATGCTTCGTGCGAACCTTGCAAGGACCAGCTTTTGTCTGGTATACAAGCTTGCAATCCCGGTCAGTCATCAGATGGGAGGATCTTCGTCAAAAATTCCTTCTTCAGTTTAGCTCAACTTTGCCAAAAATGACAGTTTTCAATCTTACAAACTGCAAGCAAAGGGATAATGAAAGAGTCTCTGATTTCATTGCTCGTTGGAAGGGATTAACGTATTCCTTGAGTTTAGCACTCCCTCAGGAGGAATTGTTGCCAATCTGTGTGGCAAATTTGTGTGACGAATTACGCACGCCATTGATCCCTGTGAAATACACAGGAGGGTTTCGAGACCTTACTTCAATCGCTCAACAGATTGAAGATTCCCTTATACAGGCTAAGGTTAAATCTCATGTAATTCCATCAGCTCCAGGAAGAAGAATGGGTAAAGCAGAAACTGCTACAGTTATGCTTAAACAGGCACCTGTACCTATTTCTACTTCAAAACCTTCATCTTCTTGAAGGGCTCCACCTCCTGAATGCCAACAACAAAGGCTGTTTCGTCCAAATGATCAAAAAGATCAACGACGAAAACAATTTGAGGATATGAAGAGTAAAACATACTCTTTCCGAAGTGAGCAAGTTCCTGGTTACTTCATTTCAGCTCTGGAAAATAATTTGGTTCAATTACCAGTGCCGAAGAGGCCAAACAAGGAAGGAGATGAAGACCGTCCCAATTATTGTCCCTTTCATCAAATGTTGGGGCATCCCATCCAGGAGTGTTTTGTCTTTAAAGACCTCCTGCAAAAGATGGTCGACTTGGGACAAGTCAAATTGAAGGGTTATTCAGCTCATGTAGCGTGTATTACCGCTACAGATCCAGAGGAAGGAGGCGAGTGGCAGGAAGTCAAAAGCAAAACTGCGAAAAAATATGATGATTGGATGGTCAGAAAGACAATCAATCGGACCCATTCCATTTTGCGAACACAATTGAAGAAGCCAATTGTGTCTCCTACAAAAGCTGCAGTAAATCCTCCATCAAAAGACAAATCCTCAAAAGGGTAGTGAAATTCAAAGAAGAAAGAGGAATCAGGAGAAGATGAGTATGTAGCAAAGCCTAAATTGTCTTTGACTCTGGCAAATTTCATGCCATCTACTTCGAAGCCACGGGCACCGTCCCACCAAACGGCACAGCCTAAACAGGCTAACCAGGCAGAGCCTTTATCAGACGAAGAGTTAATCTTTGGTTCTATTAATATGATTCAATTAACATATTCATATTCCAGTATTGATGAGCCTGAATTCCCTGTATCAAATAAGGGAACCCGAGGAAGTTCTAGAGTTTCAGGATATAGGGGAAGACGTGGATCTTTCCGAAGCCACTACTCTAATTCTACCCCTGCTAGCACTGTATATGCAGCAGAAACTCGTGGTAGAGCCCTTCAGCGAGCTCAAAAAGAACAAGCAAGTTCTTCTGCCAATGGCCAACTCAGTTTCGGCACAGTTATTTTGGAAGACCGATTAAAATTTCCATCTTCTTTATCTCAGCAAGTAAATGGATCTAATCAGTCTAATTTTCCAAAACCAAGGTTGTTGCCAACTTCAATACAAGATGCATCAGCTTCCAAAGCATCTTCTTCCAAGGTACCTGCTAAACCGCATATTCCTATTGGGAAACGCAGACCTCTAGATCAAAAGTATGATATATTGAAACACTTGGCCCAAGTACCAGCCAAGTTAACAATTTTGGATGCTTTGAATCTGTCAAGAGATCTTCGGGAAGCACTCATCGAAGCTTTGTCAAGTCCTCAAGAGTTTGAAGCTGAAATTGCTGCAGCTGAAATCTATCACATAGAGAATAATCCTGCGGAATGCCATGCAGTGATATCTTTTACTGATAAAGATGAAGATGATGTTGTGCATGGGAACATAAAACCTTTGTACTTATCTGGAAAAGTCAATGGTATAGATGTTCGAAGAGCTTTCATTGACAATGGTTCAGGAGTCAACCTCATGCCCATTCGCACACTTCGTCGATTGGGCCTCACGGAATCTGATTTATCTCCTTCTACCATGATGTTGAAAGGTTATGATAAAAATGAACAAGAACCACTGGGAGAAGTTACGCTCAGAACTCAGTTTGGAGATCTTGTTTCCAATTCGGATTTCATGATTGTTGATCAAGACTCAGCTTTCAATATCTTACTTGGAAGACCCTGGCTACATCAGCATGCACCTATTCCGTCATCATACCATCAATGTCTCAAATACTGTTTCGATGGTCAAGTTGGAACATTGTATGGTGATAAGGCCCCGTTCAAGACATGTGAGTCTCAATACATTGAGGCGGAATTTTATCACATGAAGGGAAGAGAAAAATCTACAATGAAGGAAATTACCAAAGTTAATGCTCCATATGGTTTGGAAAAAATTCCAATAAATCCATTTTCACATGTGAGTACAGATTATGTGTTACCTATCAGTCAAATTGACAAAATAGGCCCAAATCAAAATACTCTTATGGAAAGATCCATAATTTCAATTACGGCAATCGAGCCAGACAACATGGGAGAAATTGGTAACTTACCAAGTAGTGATGAAAGCATAAGTGGTGACGTTTTCATTTCGTCTGCTGAAATCCAACAAGTCTATACTTTGCTAATCAGGCCAGAAGAAGTTATAGCAACACCAGAGGTGAATATTGATGTCGATTCTCAATCCATCATCTCCTCCTTATTTCCCAAAGAAGACCCTTTATCATCAATAGGGTCGGAAATGGAAGCTTCTTCTTCAAAATGTGAAAATTTTGACATCTCTTATGATCATGAGAATTTCGTTTTTTCGTCTACTTTGCAAGTAGAAACGGAAGAAATAACACATGATGAAGAGGAAGAGGAAGATCTTAGAGATGTTCCTCCAGCATTTGAAGAAGGTATCTCTACCACTGTGGATGAACTCAGAGAAGTAAATCTGGGTATAGAGAAAGATCCACGCCCCACTTTAATTAGTGCGGCCATGACCCTTGAAGAACAAGAGATGTATATTTATTTTCTAAAGCAAAAAAAAGATATTTTTGCTTGGAATTATACAGAGATTCCTGGCCTTGATCCTGATGTTGCCACCCATCATTTGGGTTTTCCAAAAGAACATCAAGGATTCAAGCAAGCCACGAGAAGAACACACCCAACCTATGCTTCCAAAATCGAGGCTGAAGTGGATAAGCTTATCAAAGCTAACTTCATCAGAGAAGTTCAATATCCCAAGTGGTTGGCTAATATTGTCCCTGTAAAGAAGAAGAACGGACAAATTAGGGTTTGCATCTATTTCAGATATCTTAATCGGTATTGTCCTAAAGATGATTTCCCAGTTCCGATTACAGAACTCTTAATTGATGCGACGGCTGGCTATGAAGTACTTTCTTTCATGGATGGATATTCTGGATATAATCAGATCCGAATGGCCCCAGAAGATGAGGAATATACAGCCTTCAGAGCTCCTCAAGGTGTGTTTTGTTACCGGGTGATGCCATTTGGTTTAAAGAATGCAGGTACAACATATCAACGCGCCATGCATCGTATCTTCAAACCTTTTCTAGGGAAGTTTTTTGAATGCTATGTAGATGATTTGGTGGTTAAATCCAAACAACTTTTTGATCACTTGGCTGATTTGGAAGTCGTATTCCACAAGCTTCGACAACATAATTTGAAGATGAACCCTTTAAAATGTGCTTTTGGGGTAACCTCAGGAAAATTCCTCGGCTTTGTTGTACGCCATCATGGTATTGAAGTCGATCCTGAGAAGACCAAATCAATCCTTGGTATGTCACCTCCTCAGAATTTGAAAGAATTAAGAGGACTTCAAGGACACTTAGCCTATATTCGGCGTTTCATCGCCAATTTGGCAGGCAAAAGTTTACCCTTTACCAAATTATTGAAGAAAGGAGTCACTTACCAGTGGACTGAAGAATGTCAAGAAGCATTTGATGTTCTCAAGAAATACCTCTTGAGTCCACCAGTACTTATGCCACCTGTTGAGGGTAGACCTATTATCCTCTACGTGACAGCTTTAGAGCAATCATTGGGTGCCTTTCTCGCTCAAAAGAATGATGCTGGGAATGAAAATAGTCTCTACTATCTCAGTAGAACTATACTTGAAGAAGAAACCCGGTATTCAAGTATTGAAAAGTGCTGCCTAGCATTAATCTTTGCAGTTCAGAAACTGAGACACTACCTGCAACATCATGAGGTCCAATTGGTATCTCGTAATAATCCACTCAAATTCATCCTTAGTCGTCCAATGCTTACAGGACGTCTGGCAAGATGGGCGGTTATTCTACAGCAGTTCGACATCCAGTATGTGTCTCAAAAGGCAATTAAGGGCCAAGCTCTGGCTGATTTCCTGGCTGAACATCCTTCAGTGGAAGACACGTATTCAGATATCGAACTCCCTGATGAGGAAGTTTTCTCTATTCAAGATAGTCCTCAAACATGGGAAATGTATTTTGATGGTGCTTCTAGAAGTCCAACAGGGAAGAAAATGGAAAATCCTAAATTCAACAAAGTTGGTTTAGGAATTGTGCTCATTTCTCCAGATAAGGCAGTGTTACCTTATTCCTTTTTGTTGTGGGAAGGTGGTACCAATAATGAAGCTGAATACCAAGCTCTCATTACAGGCTTGGAGTTAGTGCTTCAAGCACAAGTGAATCACTTAAAGGTGAAAGGTGATTCAGACCTGGTAATCAAACAAGTCAATGGGGATTATGCCATCAGAAAAGAAGAATTAATCCCTTTGTATGATTACGTCAGAGAGTTAATGTCGGAATTCCCTTCAGAACTGACATTTTCTTATGTCCCAAGATCACAAAATGCTCAAGCTGATGCACTGGATAATATAGCCACAGCTTTATCATATCCAAATCAGGACGAAACAACCATCTGTATTGCCCATCGTCGTGCAATTTCACCTTATGTTCAAGTCAGAACAGAGGAAATTAATGAAATTAGTCCCATTCCTGAACCGTATGGTCATACTATAGGATGGATGTCACCTATCAGTGAATACCTTCAAAATGGAACACTTCCACCTGATAGAGCCAAGAAAGAACAAATTTAGCGACGTGTGGTCAATTTTACTCTTTATGATGACCCAAACCACCTCGAGAAAATTCTCTACAAACGTGGTTTTGATGGAGTTCTCTTCAGATGTATTGATGGTGAAGAGACAATGGCTGTCATAAAGGAAGTGCATGCAGGAGTCTGTGGTGCCCACCAGTCTGGACATAGATTGTCTGATCAAATTCGAAGGCTTGGATACTTCTGGCCTTCAATGATACAAGATTGTGTTAATTTCACAAAGAAGTGTCATTCATGCCAAGTATATGCCAACTTCATTCATCAACCTCCAGAGTTGCTTCATACAGCTAAATACTCATGGCCATTTTCCACATGGGGAATGGATGTGGTGGGACCTTACCCTTCAGCTACGGCCAAGCAGTTTAAGTACATTCTTACTGCTACTGATTACTTTTCCAAATGGGCAGAGGCAGTACCTCTCAAAGAAGTCAGTTCTAAATGCATTGTTAGCTTCATCAATTCTAACATCATTACTAGATTTGGTGTCCCTTATACCATATTGACGGACAACGGCACCAATTTCTGTTCTTCTGAGGTAAAGAAATTGTATCAAGAATACAACATTAAGTCCAACCATTCATCTCGATATCATGCAGCAGCTAATGGCCAGATAGAGGCCTTCAACAAGACTCTTTCAAATATACTTCAAAAGATGGTGGATAAAGATAAGAGGTCATGGCCTGATAAACTCTTTTATGCTTTATGGGCTTATCGGACTACCACTCGCAATGCAACGCGGTCTACTCCATATTCATTGGTATATGGAACAGAAGCAGTCTTGCCAATTGAAGTTCAATTTCCCTCACTCAGAATAGCCATTTGTGATCAGTTATCAACAGATGAGCAATCCCAAAAGCGGTTGAATGAATTGGAACAGTTAGATGAGAAAAGATTGTGCACTTTGCACCACTTGGAAATCTATCAGAATCGGATAGCACGAGCTTTTAACAAAAAAGTTTGTCTTCGTTCATTCATTCAGGGAGAATTGGTATTGGTTCTCAGAGCACCAATGATACCAGGAAAGAAGCCTCCCAATCTTGAACCAAAATGGGAAGGACCTTATTCAATACATAAGGTCTACTCCAATGGAGCATATTCTCTAATCTCAATGGATGGAGAACACATCACGACTCCAACTAATGCCAGATTTCTAAAGAAGTATTTTGTATAAACACAAAATATTGTTCCCATCGTCCTAACTACATGACGCTAAACTGTACAGAAAGCCCTTGAAATGTCCTACATGACATTAAACTGTTATTATGTCCCTGCAACATGACATTAAACTGTACAGCACCAATAGTCCTAACTGCAAGACTTTAAACTGCATAGTCCCTGATATTTTGTCCTACATGACATTAAACTGTATAATGTCCTATCTACATGACATTAAACTGTACAGAAGATCCTATATTTTGTCCTACATGACATTAAACTGTATAATGTCCTATCTACATGACATTAAACTGTACAGAAGATCCTATATTTTGTCCTACATGACATTAAACTGTATAATGTCCTATCTACATGACATTAAACTGTACAGAAGATCCTATATTTTGTCCTACATGACATTAAACTGTATAATGTCCTATCTACATGACATTAAACTGTACAGAAGATCCTATATTTTGTCCTACATAACATTAAACTGTTATTGTGTCCTAGCAACATGACATTAAACTGTGTGGCACTTCCAACGTCCAGCATGACGATAAACTGTAAAAAGTTCCCAGAACTGATATCCTCATATTGGTTCACCTTAGTCCTAGCTACATGACTTTAAACTGTACAGCACCAGTTCGTCCTTGCTATATGACGTTAAACTATACAGCAATGGTCCAGTATGACTTTAAACTGCAACTTCGTCTCACACGACATTAAACTATGGAAAAGTTCCCTAAACCGTCCAGCATGACCTTAAACTGCATCATCCCTGGTCCATGTATATGACCATAAACTATTTTGCAAATCCCTTATGTCCAGCAAGACGTTAAACTGTGACGTCCTAAACTACATGACGCTAAACTGTATAAAAGTCCCTCACGTCTGGAAAGACGTTAAACTATATAATCATCAAAGGTCCAGCATGACATTAAACTGCACCATCCACAGTCCATGCATATGATCTTAAACTATTCACACTTTTGTCCAACATGACATAAATGGTGTGTTATTTTGTCCTTACGGCATGACATTAAACTGCACAGTCCCCCTTTCGTCCAATATGACGTTAAACTATTTTATCCCCATCGTCCTAACTACATGACGCTAAACTGTACAGAAAATCCTTGATATGTCCTACATGACATTAAACTATTATTTTGTCCCTACTACATGACACTAAACTGTGCAGCACCAATAGTCCTAACTGTAAGACTTTAAACTGCATAGTCCCTTTTTTTATGTTCTACATGACGTTAAACTGTGCATCGTTAAGGTTGTTATTACCTCTTGTTTCTCACACCGAGTATGACTCACGTGAGCTTAGAGCAAATATCAACCATAACATTCTCTTTGGGCCGCCAACCATGTGTAAGTCCCAACAACATTTTAATTAGATCGTTGTCCCCAAGAACAACTTGATCATTAATTCATTCTTTAATTGAACTACACGGACTTTGATCCTCTCCCTCCAGGCTGGGTATGTAGGCAACCTCCCAGGGTTCAAGCCCAAAAACAATCTCTTCACATCGGTTCACCACAACCTCATATGATGTTGATTTGTGAAATCGCCCCTGGAATCAATATCTTTATATTGATTCACTTTCATTCTTGTTATATGACGTTAAACTATACAACACTTTTGTCCGGTACGACAATAAACTACAATATTCTTTTATTCCCTCATTTGAGAAGGAACCATTGTTGACATTGATTTTTTTTTATCATGTTTCATTTCAAAAGACTACGTGCATACATGGTAATGCCTAAACTTTTTATCTTAGGTTAAAACCATCATTGCACTAAAGTCCCCTTTCACCCTTCAAATGTACAAACCAAATTTGTACAAAGGGTAATTCTAGAACTACGTGGACTTGATTACCATCCTTATGGGATACGTAGGAACATTCGAGTGTCCCTCGAATCCAGTCCCAGGTCTTTTGGGCCTAACCCCAAATTTCACTTTCAGTCCCTTGGCTGAAAAGTCCTCATGAAAACACACACTGTGTATTCATTATTATGGTATGAATTCTATGACCCTAAACTAAGATCACTCATCCTTTCGTCCTGCACGACGTTAAACTGCATTTCAAGAACTACGTATGGCTTGATTCTCATTCTTATGAGATACGTAGTGAAGTCCAAAATTTCAATTTAGGACCCAGCCACAACATGATTATGGTTTTCATTGACCTATGTATCTCTATATACATTGTAAAATACCCATCTTTATGTATTATAATCCTAACCTTAAATATTTTCAGATCTTCATAACCCTTTTCATGACTTCTAGTCACAAAAATGTCAAACTTCTGAGAATTCTTTTACCTGACTATGCAGCACGTGCCCATAGGTGGCCTTGCATAAACAGTCCACATAACAGACTTGTCAGCCAAAAGATGCTATTTATTTGACCATGCATCCAATGCCCATAGGTGGCCCTACGTGTTTCAACCCCCTAACGGGTTTGTTAAATAATGGTAACTTCATTCTTGGGAAGAATGCCTCTTTTGTCCTTATTTTTCTTAAAACGACAGCATGTAGGGATCCGCAAAAATAGCCATCCTTAACATATTTGTCCCATATCCTTTTTCATGATCTGAAAGTATTCAAGTCTATGGTTTATTCTACTTCCCTACGTTTGGGTCAGACCTTCGTAGGAGTGATATTCATCCAGTTCTTCGATATTCTTGTTCGGAAATATCTTTTCCATATTCAAGTACCCCTTTCCATACAACAAACTCTATACTTTAGAAAATTTGAATCTCCATAAACTTTCACTGGCTTTTAGCACTAGGAAAGTAAATTTCTAAGAGTTCTTTTGCCTGACTATGCAGCACGTGCCCATAGGTGGCCTTGCATAAACAGTCCACATAACAGACTTGTCAGCCAAAAGATACTATTTATTTGACCATGCAGCCAATGCCCATAGGTGGCCCTGCATATTTCAACCCCCTAACGGGTTTTGTTAAATAAAAGTAACTTCATTCTTGGAAACTACTTCTTCTAATGCCTTTTAGATCTTTTTCATATCATTCCTCAGATTCAAATATTCTTAAGCCATAGTTTACATATTTTCTCTCATACTTGAGTATGGTAATTTGTTTTCAGATAAATTTTCAAGGAATTGAATCAATTTTAATCCATTTTGGTCAAAGCTATTTTCGACCTTAAACATTATCCCCTTTATTTCCGGCGTGCATGACTTTAAACTGCCCACACAAAAGACAAAGGAACTCTGAATAAAAGTCAAGTTCCAGCTCACTAAATATACATTTTTTGTATTATTTAGGTAATATTGAGCAGTTAAAAGGTTCAAAGTTTATAGGATTATTTATAATAATCCTAGTAAAAATCAAACTATGCTTACTAGACCCATTGGCTTAAGTAAAATTGAAGCAGGTAGTGAAAAGAATGCAAGTACAAATGATTGAAGACAAAAGTGTTTTTCATTGATACACAAGAGTTAGAAGGACATCCACAGAATGGAGTCTCTTCTCTTTTTCGAGAATTACAAGAGGCTTTCAACATAACACTTCATTTGATTTACGGCATCCCGAGCTTCATCAGTAATCACCTGGAATTCATTCATTCAACTGGATACAATAAGAGATGCAGTGATACCAGCTCTTCTTGGAACAATTGTAAAAGGATGTTCTTGAGTGCGGTTTGAGAAAATTTTCTGCTGATCAAACAGTGACTCTGTTTCTGTCCAAGAGACTTGGAAGATGGATACATGGATTTGAGAATGGAGCATTGGAAGTAAAGAGCCATTTGGAGAGAGTACTCTTTTCAGATATTGCTCTAATACCATGTTTGTCTTCTCTCCACCAACCATTAGTGGAAAACATTTCAGCCCATGGGTTTTCCATTTTCATATCTGCAATGAAATGACATGGAGGAAGAATTTGAAAGTTCACACCATTGTTGTTACTCTTAATGCACAGCATAACCAAAATAGAGAAATAGCAGTGCAGCTGCATCTCAGGTATATAATTGTTTGCATTTAGAACATTGACTCCTTGCAGATGACCATGACCATACAGAGACAGGTAGATGCTCTGTGGGAAATTAAGATGATATTTCTTCAAGTACTTATCCAAATCTGCAAAAGTGTTGTCATAGATATCATAATATTCATGGCCAATAATGTTCATCATGTCATCAATCCGCTTGCTAGCCAGTTCATCAGCCATTCCAATTCCCTCAAGAGCCATTGAATCTGCACAAAATTTGAACAAATTTAACTCTTAAATGGGTTTATTTTCCATAAAATTTGTGAAAGAATTCGAAAAAAAATGGTCAAGGAATTTAGTCGTGCAGGTCTAAACAATGGCGCGCAAGTATTTCATGTGTCGCACTAGTTTGTGACGCGCAAGTATAAACCGCGCAAGTACGAATACCTTTACAGGAGCGCGACAGTAAGGGAACAGTGGAAAAGAGACTTGCGCGGCTTAGGTGACCTGCGCGGCGAGAGCTCGAGAAGGGATGAAGTCCGGAAGTCCAGATACTTGTACGGAGGTGAGGCCGTGTATTTATAGGCCAGGAGGCCTACCTGCGCGCCGTACCAGAACGCTTAAGGCCTGCGCGACACAGACTTGCGCGCCGCCCTCTGCGTACTGAAAGACTTGCGCGCCCTCCCTTTTCCTTTGGAGGGATTCGATTTCCTCAGAGTAAAATCCTCATTCTCTCCGGATCAAACTCTGAGGGGGGACTTTTGTTGACGCTCCTTTCGTCACAGAATCTAAAGATCTGAAAAGGGAATATTTGAGCTCAAAGTGATTCATCCTTTGAAGAAAACATCAAAAATCAACAAAGGAAGGAAGAAAGGATCAACAGCAACCTCACCGCACAAGTTATCTAACTGGCGCGCAAGTGTACTTGCGTGGATACCTTGGTCGCGCAGGTGACTTGCGCGACCTAATTGGTAACCGCCCGGTAACCGCCCGGGGTCTTCTTTTTCCTATAAATAGACCCTGTGGGCCCCCCATTTAAAAAAAAGATTTTTTTCCAGAAACTCGGATTGAAGCTCCCGACGCCCAAGTCTCTTCTCAAAGCTTCCGGAACACTTCTAAGGTAATTTCTTACCTAGAATGGAAGACCTAAAGAGAAGAAGGAAGGCCTAAGTGTTGAAACTTATAAAACACTTGCGCGCCGACTTATTTCCTTCAATATAACTTACGCGTCCCTTTTCTGTAAGAACCTCAAGAACATTCTAAAGGGTTTAAAAAAGAGTCGCTCAAGTATTTCAATGCTGGTTGAAAATCGCGCAAGTACACTATGTGTCGCGCAGGTATACCTGCGCGACCAATACTTGCGCGCCCACGGAAGACTTGCGCGCCTTGCAAGACTTGCGCGCCCCTTTTTTTTTGGGTGCCCATCTTGCCCATTTTTACCCCTCTTAAGCCATTTCACCTTTCCTTTTCAAGATTCAGTCTTCAAGACACTCTTCAAAGCCATTTATGGCATGATTTCTTGATTTGACTTTCTTACCTGAAAGGAATTCTGTGGAATCTCTCTAAAAGTCTAGTGATTTAAATATCCTTATGTCACTAAAATACGGAGAGTTCATTCATTCAACCTCATCCTTTAAGATGAGAGAATCCTAACCTGGGTCTCCTTTTCAGGAATAATCCCCAGTGATAAAACCTTTAATCTGGGCATCCTCCTCAGGAGTAAGCCCCAATCATAATTCTTTAACTTGGGCATCCTTCTTAGGAGTAAGCCCCAACCTCAAATATGGGCATCCTTCTTAGGAGTAATCCCCAACCTCAAATATGGGCATCCTCCTCAGAAATAAGCCCCAAACCTTAATCCCTAACCTGGGTCTCCTTTTTCAGGAATAAGACTCAGTTATAACCTTGGGATTCCTTTTAAAGAATAAGCCCCAAGTCTCCTAACCTGAGTCTCCTTTTTCAGGAATAAGACTCAGTCATAACCTTGGGTCTCATTTTCAGGAATAAGCCCCAAGTTCCCTTAAATTTCTCTTAACCAGTCATAATTTACCTTTGATTTGGGTTTCCTTTTTAGGAGTAAAACCCCATCATAAGTCCCCTCCTAACTTGGGCATCCTCCTTAGGAGTAAGCCCCAAGATTAGAGTATTCAAATCTCCATGAAGAACATATAACTTTATGGACCCTGTTCATGGATTTTTCTCCCTAAAAGTAAATCCTAAACCTTCATCTATCTGGGCAGTCATCCATACATAAGCCCCAAACAAATTCTTATGATTGCATCTTTCATGGCACAATTGTCCAAATTTTACCAATACCTCTTGTTTCTCACACCGAGCATGACTCACGTGAGCTTAGAGTGTAAAAGTAATTATGACATTCTTCTTTGAGACATCAATCATAAACATCATACTCCATTACTCGAACTACGTGGGTTCTGATTCCTTTTCCAAAACAAAGGATACGTAGGTAGCCCATTTATGGGTTCGATCCCAACTTTGAAATAATCTATGTCCTTCTGAATGACGATAAACTTCAAGTGCCCCACTGAGTGGCTTTAAAACCAGCCTGGTCATCATAATGACCAAGAGACTTTTATATAAATGTTTTGAAGGATACCATTGACCAATAATCTCTAAACAGGTATAGATGATTCTCTATTGATGAAGAACCTCAAATACATATAAAAGATTCTCTAAATTCCTTGCATATTTAATCATTGATTGTTAAAACTAAAGGAAAGCACATTTTATACTTGGTAATGTAATAAGGATTCACGAACATAACTTAAATCTATAAAGAGAGTCCCGGAGTAGACAATAATTCCCCTCAAAAAGGTGTGATGATTCCGACCTCCCATCCTCTCGACCAATAAAAATTCCTAAGCCTCATTAGTCCACAAGCTAATGAGCGCCTGCCTTTGGAAAGTAGGTCCAAACGGATGTGGAATCATTGGATGTTTCCGGTTCTACGAACAAACCCGTTAGAAATCGATCGGAACGTTTGAATCTCCCGTCCAGGAGGTTATCCCCGGATTCCATACGAAACAAACATTATATAATAATGATAAGTATCATAAGCATGAAAACATGGAATAAGGAAATGAAAGCATAAGATCATGGAATTATAAGCATGTGAAAATATCATAAATCATGAAATTATAAGAATATATCAAGGATAAACATTAGTAAAACATAATATAGGTTAAAAACCATCATAATCATCATATTATTTGTCTAACTATGATCATAACATAAGTTTCTTAGGCAAACTTCATGTATATCATATGTAATGTGTATAGGCTAACTGTTTGTGCACCATACAAGGCATCTCATGAGAAATTCACATTGCCCAAGGCATTGTAAGTATATAATGGACCCAAACATAAAAAATAGTATAAAATACATAATAATGTGTAAAATATTATGTTTTCCACAAAAGTAAATATAAACTACACATAAATCATAAGCATGATAAAACCCATGAGAAGAAAGTAAATTTCATAATCTTGTCTTAAGGAATAACTGAAGGCTATATCGTATAGATTACCAAGAGAAGAAGGAAATAAATCATTTTAAACATTAATAATTTTAAAAGGAACTTGTTTCTTGAACATTTAGTTTCAATATATAAAATTCATGAGAAATATCCAGAGAATAAAGAATGAAAGAGAACCACTTTTGAGAAACTTTATGAAATAAGTAAAGGATGTTATTAAAGAAAGAAAGACAATATCATTTTAAATTAGATAATAATTAATCTAATAGGGTTATATATTAAATATTAAGGTATTTTAGATGATATTAATGGTTTAATAACATTTTATGGGGTTGATTCTTGACATGAGATCAAAAATAGAAAAGTTCCCTTAAATCGAGTTTACTTAAAATTGGGAATTTTTAAGGGAAATAAAAATTTGTATTAACCTAGTAGTGAAAAGAATAATCCACTAGGTATATTTATATATATATATATACAAAAATATAATAGTTACATGAGAATAATATGGCATAAAAAGGTATAAAAATAAAGGGAATGTGTAACTGGAAGGTCATGAAGGAGGTACAAAATATCCCTTTATATGTTTTGAAACATCTTTTTTGAAATTCATCATCATAAAATAGTATAATAAATATTTATTTATAAATTAGAATAAGAATAATATTATTTTAACATTAAGTAACACTTAATTAGGTTTCCAATTAAAATGGAGAACATTGGAAGTAAAGGAAATTAAAGATAAGAAGGGGAGTTGTCATTTAAAAGGATGGAAATAATTCTTAACATAGTTTCATTTTCAAAAAGGTTTAGAGATAACCAATAAAGAAAAATTGAATAAATTTGATATCAAAAGATATAAATATGTTATAACATATGAAATTAAATATTAAATTCAAGTAGAAACATTATAACTCAAGAAATTAGATTGAGTTATGAAAGACCCTTATATTTTAGGGAAGAAATCAATCATTGACCCCAATAAGGAAGAGCATGAATGGAAGTTAATTTTTTAAATTTCAATAACAATTAATGATATTATAAGTCATTGGGGTATTAGATACACCATAAAATTAAATATTTTTTCATGATATCAAAGCATTCCTCAATGAAGTTTGATTGAGATGGAACCCTTACGACTTAATAAACATTCTAATAAAACCCCATTAAAAGAAATATAGCTTGAAGTTCAAGTTAAAAAAATATTAATAAAGATAATACATGATATTATATATTAAATTGGTACTATACATACCATTTAAAATTAATTAGGTGCATAAAAGAAAATGTATCTCAAGGAAGAAAATTTTGAGATGAAACCCTTGTGGATTTGGTAATTTTTGAATCAAAAGTTATTAGAAGGTTGAAAATCATATGGTTCTATAAATCCCATGAAATAAAAAATAAATTATTCCAAATTAAATTCTTGGGAATTATATACATCATAAAAATGGTAAATTGGTGCATAAAATTGAATAATGTATCAATGAAGAGATATTGACATGAAAACCGTAACTTGTGGTCAAAAGTGTTATTCACTTGCTCTTAACTTCCTTTCCCTTGGAAGTTCACCATTGGGTAACTTTTTAAGACTCTTTAGATTGGTATTTTGGTCATACCAAGGCTTAAAATTCATGGGGAGGTTGTTTGGGAGATACTAGGAAAGATTTTTGGGTGATCCAAGTCTTTGGAATGGGTGGAGAAATGGGGAGGAGGTGGCCTCATTTTATAAGTGAATAAAAGGGAACTTTTTTTAAAACTCATTATTTATCAAAGATATAACTCTATAATTCAAAGTAAAAGGCTCCAAAAATGGCCAATAATGGATTGGTTATAGAGATAAATCCAAAAATCCCACCATTATTCAATATTATATATGTTTTTTATATGTTATAACCACTTGAACAATGTTTAATCCATTTTCGCCTGATTTATCCTTACTATGGTAACTCCACTTTTACCCTTGACAAATAATTTTAATGGAAAAAATCAAAATATATATTATTTACTAATTTGAACATACTGATTTTATACAGGTAAATAATTTTATAAAATAAAATTTAGATGAGTTAATATAAATTAATTTTAGTATCATCACATATAACGCGCAAAAACCCATTTTTAGAAAAATTGTATTTTAAGAATAATATTTTCATTTAGGATAAAAGTATGAATTTTATTGATTATATTGAAATTAAAATTTTTAATAATCTTCAATAAATATTTAATTAACATTAAAAAAAATTGAAAAACTAATTCAACGATGTGAAAATTTTATTAAATAAACAAATGAAAAACAGTTTTTGTTAAAATATTACATAAATTTACTAAGATGTTTCATATGGGTTTTAAATGTCAATGTGTATTTTAAAATACTTAATTTAACTTTATAAAATATATTTTTCTGTTAAAAAAAATTCAAAAACATTAATGGTATTCTTGTATAGTAATTTCATAAAAGTTACAGTATTAGTAAAGTTATTATTTTTCACTATTCACCTAAAAATCAATTATTTTAGAAAAAATATTTCTATAAAGGTTGGGGGAACATTGTCACCAACACATCATATCCATAAATTAATGAACAATTCACTAGTGAGAGAGTACCACCTTGTCAGTACAATACCAATTTTAGAAGCATCCCGAGAGATCCTCTAGGTACTAAAGTCTCATATCCTACCCTATCAGAGGAAGACTGTAATGAATCTAGTGGTAGAAACTATCACTGAAAATAACTTTTGGGGACTCTCTATAAAGTGTGACAACTCCATCCTTCCTTAAATTATGGATATGGAGGGGCTAACTAGTGATTCTATTACTATCTAGCACTAAGAGGACTCTAACTGGTGATCATCACCAACATTAACATTGTGCATCCTCAACTCCTCAAGAGATGATTGAGGAGGTCACCCTGAAAACACAAGTCTTGTCTTCCAACTCAGGGTGCCTATGAAATATCATCAATAGTGGTGAAATAGAAGGGCTCAGACCCATATTCCTTTCCCTATAGATTAATTTCATAAATATAACCTATAGGCACCAGAGGAGTGGGCCCATATTCCCACTCATCTCTAGAAAGCCTACTAATACATCTTGGGAACATTCGAGGATGATTGTAGGTACATCCTAGAAATATCTCAAGATTGGGAACATATTCTCACTCTTCTCCTGGAGGGTGCTCTCATATATGTTTCGGTGAGAAAGGATGAATATGGGTAGTCTCATATCCACATTTCAACCTAGGTGGATAGTCATAATATTTTGGCTACCAACATGGGATAGGCACACACTCTTACCCCCATAATCAAGGAAGTATGTTGACACATTTAGTAAGATAGCACCCAAGAGTAGGCATGAATCCCCAATCAAATTCTATAGGATTTTCATAATATTTTAGTATATAATAAATATTAGGATTAGGATAATAACCCCACATCCATATAATTTTGACAATCTCTACCAACAACTCATAAGGAACAGGCCCATATTCCTGCTCCTCAAATGGAAAAATGGTAGTAGACAAAATTATTTCCTTACACACAGGAGAACTATAAGTGTATTCTAATTTAAACATGATAGTGGGACCATATCCTCACATATATTAAATAGTCATTCCCATATATTATATCAAAGGCTTAGAAGCAGGAACACATTCAAGCTTCCCTTCAGTCCGAGAAAGATCGACGACATATCTTGGTGGCTAAAAAAATGTGGGTGCACATTCTCACCTAGACTAAAGGGACCCATTATAATTTTCTAGTGAAAAACAAATGATAGGTCCATATTATTATACAACACGAAATATCTTATTAGTTGGCTTTGATAATGAAACCAGAGCCGATAAGGAATACTCCCACTGAAGTTCATCACTTTTCTCAATTTAGAGCATCCTAGAAGAGATCTCTATAAGGTAATCCAACACCTAGAAAAGGGATCGTATCCCTAAAATGATTAGTGTTGATTTTATTGAGTCCCTGCAACACCTATCTATAATTTACCAATATTCTACCATCTCATTGCTATAAAATGAGAGTTTGTTTATCCATGGAATTCCTCCCAATGATATTTTGATCAGTGTTTCTAGAGGTACTCCTAGGAGAACATGTTAGGAAGGTCCTCACCTTAGAAATTTGAATATTAATCATAGTAACCTTTACCAGGATTCCAGCTAAAAATGTACTCATCACGGTGAGAAGATCAATAGGGAAAGAAGTACTTCCCTTGATAGCTCATTGATTGGTATCCATGAATTACCTCCCTTTGATATCCATATCCAAAGACTTAAAATTATTCCTCGTGTAAATCATTGTGAAAGTACTACCCAAACTAAAATTTCATCTCAAAAATAATATCCACCTCTTGTTGAAGCTTCTTTGTGAATGCCTTCATACTGAGAAACACTCGAAGGACCAAGGTTGAATATAGCCACAATCTCAACACCCACCTATGATATTTCATCTGTCTCAATAGATGGTATGGGGTGAAATTCGTTATTATAACCTATTAAACCTTACACATACTCTATCTTAGTCAAAGGGGGTCTCAGAAGTCCTCCTCTTCCCAAAAATATGTTTGGAAAACAAGTACTATGGTCAGATCATGTGGAGAAATTTTCTAAAATAGATGATGAAGATGACATGTATATGTGGAAAGAATTATCCAAGGATAATATTTTGATCATGTTATGAACCATTTCCACACCCCAGTATAACATCCCAAATATGTTAAAAGAGGATTTCATGCCTTTCTTATGCTAGAATTTATGGGAAACTCTCCATCAGTTAAAAGCTAAAAAATTTACCTATCAAGGGTATGCCAACCATATCAGGGTGATAATAAAGCTCTATCACTAAATTGATTCTCCTACCTTATTGGTAAATCAAAACCCAATATCAAAGAAGCACTATAAGAACTTTTATCATTTTTGTCTCCATAGTCTAAAGGTACTTCAAAAAATAGTCATTGATGCCATGTCTGGTGTGCATATTAGGGGATAGAGTGAGTGTGAATCATTTCACTTTACTCTATTTTCATATCAGTAGAGTACCTGAAGGAATAAATCCTACAATTTCATTTTTGTAGTAGAATTATTGGTCTTAGATTCAACATATGTCAGTTAGTCTGTCAAACAAATTTATATCACCTCTAAAGTATAGAAGCAGCGTGATCGAAGGGAACAGGACATTGAAAAACTTCTGCATCAATATTCAAAAAAGTTCATGTGATATTATCAATTTATAAGGTAAAAGTAATTTACCATTTTACACCCATACCACACCCAAATGAAAGCATTTAAAATTAGAAAGACCGTGTTGGTAGTCATTATGGAAGCCATCCAAGAACATATCTAGTCGTAAGGCTGGGGGAATTTTTACCCCTTCCACCACCCAAGAGGTCATAAAATCCTCAATGAAAAAAAAAGTGATGATTGTAGTAGAATCAATCAAACACAACCCTCAGTTATGGATACATTTTTACCCCCTTGTTCACCTCCTCCAAGAAATTCAGTTTTTTCTAAACTAGGAGGTTCCCTCTGATAACTGGCACCCCCATAATTTATGGTGTTGCATGACATACCCCTATTATTTAGGGAAAACACAATAAGGATGGTTGGGAATTACCTCAGAATCACAATCCATATATCTATACTAGGGTAACCCTAATAGATCATGATTAAAGCACACATAGGTTGTAAATCTAAGCAGTACTCTAAGAGTGGGAATATAAAGGAGGATCCTGATTTACCTCTTGAGGAGGTAATAAGGGATGAAAACCCTCCTTATTATTCTAATAGTCATGAAAATTTTATTCTCGCTACCTGATATGTGTTAGTTAATGTCATAAATTATAATATGACATACGATACATGTCAGGACACAAATGTATAGGGATGTGATGAAGAAGAATTTTCCCAAAACATAGTTTGAACTGAAACACATGAGGAAGGTGTGTGCTCCCAACATTGGAGGCAAGATCAAAACCTAGAAACTATTAATATTCAATTTCTACCTACCTATAATGATTTAGATAAATACAAAGGAAAATTCATGAATATATCCTTCTCACCACATAAGGATATTGAAATTTTCTCCGCTAAAGAGAAACTAGCACGATATGATACTGAGATAGAGGATCTGAAATGGATCAATGCTGAATTGATCAGGGGTAATATTCCGGATGAGTTCAACTTAAAATAATAATAAAATATATATCCTCTAATAAATAAACTTCAATAAGTGGGGTTTATCCATCCCATAATATCAGAGTCTAATCATAAATTTGGGTCTATGTCAAAACAAATGGTTTATTCAAACTCATTGGTTGAGAATAACTAAGAGTTTCTTACATTATGACAACTACTTCCCTCATTTAGGGAAAGTCATTTTGCTTCAGCTCTAATTAGGTGTTAATATCTAGTATGTATAGGTTGATCACATCAAGATTCACCTTCAACCCATGTCCTATCCTTGTCTCTAAAAACATTACCTTTATAGATTATCAACTCCATCATCTCTATTATCGTTTGAATAGAAGACATAGAAGTGTGGAATGGCCTAATGTATCCCAAGAGGAAACTATATCCTAAATGGTTGGATTCCACTCCTCCTCTACCCAACATTAAGAATTCCAATTTCTCAACATTCAGTGGAATAGAAGATCTGAAATAACACTTAACACATTTCATGTCTCAGTGTGTCCCTATGATGGGAACAATTTATCAGTATGAGGAAAAAATCATATGTTTTGTTAAACCTCTAGAGGGGTTGGTGTTTTTCTAGTATATCATTTTTTTTATTTGAATCTATCTCATACCAAGAGGACCTTCATAATCATTTATTATACCAATTCATCTCTACAGTAATAAAGTCAACAATCCTTGATCTCTAAAATTAGAAGTAGTATGAAAATGATAGAGTTTATGACTTCATTTCTACATGGAAGGGTTTGACATACTCCCTCAATATGAATCTCCCATAGGATAAACTAACGGGTATTTTTATACATAATATCTGGTACAATTTATATATGTCATTAATCCCTCTCAATTAACTAGGTGGATTCCAGTATTTTGTTATTATGGAACAGAACTTAGAGGATTTCTTTCTATGAAATAAATCTAAATCTTGGACTATAAATTTTTCTCAAGGAAATAGGTATGGTAAAGTGGTAACTAACACTTCCAATCTTAAACCAGCACTCATAACTACTACAACACCCAAAAAATCTTGATATCACCTGATGCCTCTCGTGGAGAGACAACAGTAGCAACACTTCCCTCATCTAGAGGAAAATAAAGAGAAAAGAAAATCATAATATAATTATTGAAGAAAAAAACCTACTCTTTTAAAAAATAATAGGTTCTAGGTTACTTTAGTATAGCCATAAAAAATAATTTACTCAAGATTCTTAAGGCTAAGAATCCCTTTGAAGTTGTCCGTAGTGAATATCCCAAAAATTTCCCATACCATCAAATGTTAGGAAATAGTATTCAATATTGATTTATTTTTCCTATTATTATCTAAACAATGGTCAATTTTTTATAGGTAATGGTGGTCAAACCTCTGGTGTAGTTAGCTTATGTTTACATTACCTGGCCTGGGGAAGAAGATGACTAGAAGGAAGTCTCAACCTGGTGTTAATGAAAGTTTGATGATAAAATGACTCGACATACTATTGATTGAGCTCATTCCATTATTTGTTCACAAATGAATAAAATATTTGTGACCCCAATTTTCACTACATAATTCAAACATATGCCTTTAACTCAATCATCTGAAAGTAGGTGTAATCAGTGAAACCAAAACAGGGTATAAGAGGAGGAATTTCAACCAACACCCAAACTGATCCAAACCCTCATAGATTTTCTGCCCCTGTTATTGGGATGAGGGGAACCACCCCATAAAATATAACCCTCATCAGGTGATGAATCACATTTTAGCTCTATTAATTTCATTCACCTGAAAAATAACCTCTCTGAAAAGGAAGATACATATAAATCCTTATGTAAGATCCTAGATTTTTTTTAAGGTATATTTTTTTATGTTTCAGTTTAAGTCCTTTATTTTGGTCAGATAAGTGTTTCCCAAAGTTAATTAGATGGATCAGGGGTGTTCTGGGGGTTTAGAGCATAAAAGAGGAGGAAAAAGGAGTTTTCTAGGCTTGTTGCATAGTTTGTGCATGGTTAGTGAAAATCGTGTGAAGCATCCTAGGTAACCATGCATCCCTATAAAGAGGCTTGCACGTGGTTACTGCATGGTTAAACTAACCATGTTGAATACCTAGGAAACTATTAAAAGGGTTCATTTTAGAATAGTGGATCATACACAGTTTAGAAAATGGTGCGGGTAAACCGTGCATCCCAATAAAGTTGGAAAATTTACAAAAAATCCATCCCATGATTTTTAACCCCAAATCAGGATTTTTCTCCTCTATTCCTCTTGAAACCCAAGGGATGAACTTGGAAAACCCAAGATTCCAAGAGGTAGTTCTCCTTTGATCCTAGTCTGTTTAGAGTGTCTTTGGTTGGGATCGAATCCTCGGGTAAGTCTAATCTCCTCTTTGCTTCCTCTTCAAAATTAGGGTCTTCATATTTCTCCCATCTCCTTCTAAGCTCTAAAACCCTCTTTTTTATGTGATATCTAGGTTTAGGCTTTAAGAGGTGTTTGAATCCAGATCTAAGGCCATGTTTGGGAGTGTGTTCTCCAACATATTTTAGGTAGGTGGTCTATAGGTTATATCACATAGTTTCGTTGAAGATTTGTGCATGCCCGATTTTTTTGTTTGTCACTTATTGATGTGATTTAGAAAACCTTTATAATATTTGGTATTTTGGGTGTCTAAATGATTAATGGAAACCCTCATGGTCCCCAAGGGATTTATAGAGGAAAATTTTACCCATTAAAAAATGGGTTGTGTTGATACTTTCTGGACCTAGAATTAGCTAAGTAAGTTCTAGGTTGTTGTGAAATCATGTAGAGCCCTTTTTGAGTATGTTGGTATTTTTAATGGAAGTAAAAAATGATTTATTTTTCAATTGTGGTTGAGGTAATAGGCTTATGAAATATGTTAGATATTCCTAAGTGAGTTAGTGCATGTGAAACAGTTTTTATGCTAAATTGATAATGGTATGTGGAATGGGAAATATGTTGAAGGGGGTTTCATATGGGGATTTATGAATGTTTATAATGGTTTGAAATAAGGGAATTATTGAATATTCTTAGTGAGCTAGGTTTGAGAGTGGTAATTGTTCTAAATGATCTAAGTGGTGTAAATGGAAATGTGTTAATGGGTTATGGCACAATATGATTTACCAGGTTGATTGTTATGGATTGTGATTATTATATGTATTGGTTGTGTTTGGTTGTGATATGGTTTATGTGTGGTGAATGAATGGATAATCATGTGCACATGGCCTGAGGTGTGGGATAAAGTACTAAGGATCCTCCCACAGGTCTAGTTGGATTGATACTCTAACTCCACCCACAATACACAGGTTAGGGAAGGGGGTGGAGCTCTATTCCCCTAACGGATGCATTTCACCTAGGTAGGGGCTTCAGGTTGAGTAGATTATGATATTGTGATATATTATACCTAGTGAGTTAGGGACTTACTTATTCTCTTATGAAAATGATAAATTCCATGAACCTTGTGTGATTGATGATGAACTAGTAACAAAATAGACATAATGAGTTAGCACCTTGGTAAGTATAGCTAAGTATAGATTATTAACTAGTGTCCCCAAATTTTATTTCCTTTTATTTTTATGTATTTAAACTTTTATGAACTATCTATTAGACTGAATATTTGTAGACACCATTGGTGGTGGCTTACTAAGTTTTACTCACACCCTAGTCGGGCCACCATTGGGTACCCGAGAAGATTTCATGCTTGCAGGTCAAGATAAGGGTAAGGACCATCTACTCGAGAGTTGATTCAGGATTGGGATGTATGTGGATGAGGTTACAGACTTAGAGTATGGACTATTTTTGAATTTTCCACTTTTTTTCTTTATTTTTGGGTTCCCTCCACTTGTGGAACTACTAGTATGACATGGAATGGTTATATTTTATTTGTGGTTTGTACCCTATTTGGGGGATGCTTGGTTATGAATGTTCATTGGTTGTTTCATATTGTGCCCATTATTTATATTGTGTTCTGTTGTTTCTTAATTTGGTAAAGAGGGTATAGTCTCCTCGATTCACTCATTAGACCCTCGCTACTAGTTGGAAACCTCTGGCGTGTGGGGAGGCATGCTTGAGGTCTTGTGATGCCCCGACTCAGGGCACCGGTTTAGTGGATCTCATTCGGGGATGTACAAAGTGGTATCATAGGAGTTATTTTCTATTTATTACTATGTGTGTATGGTAGATATGAGATTACGAAAGTTTTGGGTCTTGGTAATGAGCTCATTCCTAGGAGTAGCTAACCCAAGTATGGGGGAAACCCAATTCACCTAGGGAGGGAATTGTTTCTCTTGTTGTGTGTTGTTAAATTTGATGATATTTCACTATTGGGTGATGAACATGTGGTGTGATGTGATAGTTTTATGATATTTTTCACATGTTTATAATGGAATGGGGTTACGCATCCATGCATCATTCTAGGCACCTACGTATATAAGTGACATGCATCATAATAGGCACACACAGTATGGGTGTTTGAGGTATAGAGATTAGAATGAATTTTATTTCCTTGAAAATTTAAATAAAATGGTGTCTAATAATGGTGATGCAAGTGGGTAAATGAAAGGAATATAAATAAATAGTAAGGAATAGTGTGTATAAAGAAGTGTTATTCCTAGGTTAAAATTTATGGTGGTGATAAATTTTAAAGATTAAACGGTGTCTAAGAGAGAAGGATTTCTATAGTGATGGTAAAATGATTAATGAATTTGTTCTTATAAAAGGTGTAAATGTGTTAAAATTATAATTGTAACAAGTTATGGAAAAAGGAGTTTAAAATGTGAATGTATGAGTTAAAAATGGTGAAGTTAATTATGAATGATGTGTAACAATGGATGGAGATTTCAGAGGGAAAATCCCATTCATGAGAGGAACGGAGCTCTCGGGGGCGCTTCCCTCATGACGGCTAGGGTTTGCATTCGCAGATCATGATGTTTGCTTCGACTTGTCTTAAATATGATTTTTCATGGTAGCGTTTGATCTCGAATGGGAAAGGGAATTCCAAGGCCATGAACTCAAATATAAAAATGAAGACTCACATCTGGTTGAAAGACCTAGAGGCATATCCTTTGTTGAAGTGCTTAAAGGTATAGATATTAGAAAATATTCCTCGATGAATGCCTCTCTATGTAAAAGACTTGATGATGGAAAATTTTATATTGAGGCTAATCCAGAGGCACTTCAGAAACGCACACAGATGTGTAAGTTTTCAATAATTGGTTGAATTTCATACATAAAAGGGGATAAATCTTGGTATTTTGATGAATTAAAGAGTCGGATTGCACATGTCTAGGGTTTATCTGATTGGAATCTTATTCTAATCGGAAGAGGCTATTTCCATATGCTCCTAAGATCCCAAGAAATACATGATAGGGTCTAGAATTTAGGGAACCTACAACTCAAACCTGGTGTGCTAAGGATTTTTGAATGGAACTATGTCTTTAACCCACTCACCTTTAGAAATAATACGACTCAAATTTGGGTCAGACTCTATGGTCTTAGCTGGTTCTTTTGGCACCCCAAGATACTGAATGACTTAGTATCCTATATTTTTATTCCCCTCAAGATTGATAAGCGAATGTTAAATGCAGAGATTGGTTTATATGCCCGAGTGATGGTTGAGTTTGACCTTGAATCTAAGCTTCCGGAGTTTATCTATTTCAATTCCAAGGACTACAAAACAGAGGTCAGGATCGAATTTGAACGCAAACCACCATTCTGCGACCTCTGAAAAATTGTGGGTCACTCACTGATGAATTGTAGGGTAATGAAAAGTCAAGTCTCTCAGCCCAAAAATGATGGCTGGACAGAGGTGAGAAAGGGTAAGAATGACAAAAATTCTCCTCTAGAGAGACTTGAACCACCCAAGAAAAAATAGAAGGTATGGGTTAAAAAGGTGACTCACTTGGGAGAGGTTTCGGGTAAAAATTGGGCATAGCTTGTGGATGATGAGGAAGGGACCTCTTTGGATCAATTCATCCAAGAGGAACTTGCAAAAATTGTTTTGGATACTTGTCACCTATCTCTTGAGAACACAACTTTTGATGAACCTATCCACAATCATTAAATGCCTGTTCTGGATGGTACTGTTTTCCAAAACACCTCAAATCATGGGCCCTCTATGACAGAACCGGTGAATCCTTTGATTGAGAGTTTCAGTGGGGCTTTCAATTTCACACACAGCACTGAAGAATCTGGTTTATCAGGTTCTGTTCCATCTAGTGAATGTGTTGTGGCTCCACTGGACAGCAACTGAATCTACTTGATGTCGCCATGGGGACTGGTCACCCAGCTTATCTGAGTGTTACACCTACTAATGATAGGAAGATACATGAATACTTGATATCTACTGGTAATGATTCAATACATGATAAAAATTCCACTACAGGTGTTCTTCCAACTGAAGATCCTACTGTTCAGAACCCTCTGGATGAAATTTCTGGCACTCAAAAGAAGTCTATTATGGATTCTTCCAATGGAATGTCAGGGGATATACATATACAGACTCAGTCCATGCGCTCTGACACTGTTATGGCATCGCTAGAAGGTAATGCAAATCAAACCATTGTCAATACAGATCCTCCTAACATATCTTCTATTTCTCCCATGAGTAAACAGGAAAGGAAAAAAACCACTACCCCTTCCCAAAATATCAGGATATCTAAAAGGAAGAATGGATCAGGTGGCTCAAAGAAGAAAAATGGAGGTTCTGCTTCCAAAATAAGGTTTCAATGAATATATTATATTGTAATTGTCAAGTTATCGCAAATCCTGCCACTTTTAATGTCCTTAAAATTTTTATTTTGACTCATCATCCTAAAAAATTTTCTTTTACTGAGCCAAAAGTCAATTTTTATTTGAACTTTATACACCTTTTCACTTATGGCTATAATTATTTAGGTTCTTACAAAGAAGATAATGGTACGTAATCTCTTTGGATTTTTTATCACGTTTCCTTACAGAACATTAAGGTCATCAAAATTTCTGTACAAATGTTGACTTGTGACTTCACCCTAGATGGAATGCATATTTTTTGTACCATTGTTTATGTTAAAAATGGATATCAAGATCGAGGATCTCTATGGAATGATCTTTCTGGGCTAGCTATAAACATTTTGGATCCTTGGTTTGTGATCAGTGACTTTAATGTTATCCTTTCCTCCAGTGGCAAACTTGGTCCGTCCCAATCCACCATCTCCTCAAGAGAATTTAGAGCCTCAATTGAGGATTGTGACCTCATAGAGATCAATCTCACAGGTTCCAAGTTTACTTGGTTAGAAGACATTATAATAGTATTGTTTCCAGTAAGTTGGATAGGGCCTTCAAAAACATATCTGCTCTAGAATCACCTTACCCAAACTGAATTCAGACCACCATCCCATTTTGGTAAGTCTACTCTCAAAAAAAAATAAACCTATTTTCTCTTTTAGATCTAATAATGCTTGGTCTACAAACCTAGACTGTGTGAATATCATTAACAAGTGTTGGGTTTCTATGAACCAACATAATGATTCTTTTTCTTGCATCACTAAATTAAAACATCTCAAACAATGTCTCAAAGGTTGGTGTAATACTCATTATAAACAAATGGAAAAAGGCATCTCCACCCTGGAAAATGATCATATCCAAATAAAAATTTCCAACACTACCTCTGATTTCTCTCTGGACCCCCAACTTGAAATCAATACTTCCATAAAGCTTAACTCTCTCCTTTCCCTTAAAGACAGCATACATAAACATACTTTTAAAAAAAATGTCTATCTGATGGGGACAGAAACACTAAGTTCTACAATTCTCTCCAAAGGATCAAGAAAGTTTTTAGGCCTCTTTCACTACTTAGAGTCGATGATACTCTCATTGACTCTGAGGATGGCATTTCCAATCATGTGGTCTCTTACTTTGATAATATTTTCAATGGCCCTAATGTCAATAAATATTTGCTTCCTGGGATCATTATGGTTCTGGTAAATGAGGAATACATTGTTTCCCTTCTTATTGTGCCTCTTGATCATGAAATCAATGACACAGTCTTTAGTCTTAACCCTGATAGTGCCCCAGGCCCTGATGGATTTAACAATGTCTTTTTTCAACAATACTGGGAAACCATTCATACTAATGTTTGAAAACTTGTCATATCCTTTTTTATCTAATGGTTTCCTTCCTCAAGGTCTTAATGCTCAATTTCTCACCTTAATCCCTAAAGTGGACAATGCCTCAAAAATTCATCTCTTTTGTCTCATTGCTCTTATTAACACTATTTAAAAAGTCATTACCAAATTTCTTTCCAATATACTTTTGACATTGTGTAGTAAAATTGTTTCTTGGAATCAATTTGGTTTCATCAAGGGAAGATCTATACAAGAATTCATTTGTCTTGCCTCTAAATGTACAAAAACCCTCATAAATTTTGTACGAGGATACAAGATTTCCATCAAGCTTGATATTAGGAAAGCCTTTTACACCATTGAGTGTGGATTCAACTTCAAAGTTCTTCAGGATTTTGGTTTTAATGACATCTTCATCAATATGATAAATTCCTTATTCAAATCAGCTTCCATCTCTATCCTTGTCAATGGTTCCCTGAAGGGATACTTTAAATGCACTAAGGGTATCAAACAAGGTGACCCTTTATCTGCAATTCTCTTTTCTATTGTGGAGGATTACTTAATTAGATTACTCACTCATCTTGTGGATCAAAATAAGATTAAACCTATTCAGGTTGCCAGGAACTTAAATGTTCCTACGCACCTTCTTTATGTCGATGACATTATATTATTCTTACAAGGGGATATAAAAAATATTCAAAATTTAAAAAATTATTTGTCTCACTATGAATAAGTCTCTAGAAAATCTATAAGTTGGAACAAATATTATGACTTATTTGGAAAAAAATTATCTTTTCCTAGAAAGATTAGTATTATTAATAATTTAAGCATCAAATAAGGAACTTTCCCCTTCACCTATCTTGGAGTGCCTATCTTTTGAGGACGACCTAAATCTATGCATTTTTCCAACATTTTTGACCAATTCATTAAACAACTATCCTCCTGGAAAGGAAAATCCTTGTCCATGGCTGGATGAATTTGTCGGGTGAAATCTATCATTGTATCCAAAATGGTCTACTCAATTATGGTCTATAAATGGCCCTCTGGTCTTATAATGAAAATTAATTTTTACATAAAGAATTTTCTTTGGACTGGTAGTACTCTTGAAAGAAGTCTTATGACAATACCCTGGGCCACTTGTTGCAAACCTTTAGAGAAAGGCGGTATTGGCATAAAAAATCTTAAAATCTTCAATGATTACCTTCAAACCAGAATCACCTATAGGTTGATTCATAGCAACTCTAACTCCATTGATTTTATTAAAAAAATATTCCTTATGAAGATAAAGAAAAGAAATTGGAACTACATTAATTCTTCGATCTGGCCTTCCATTAGGAAATCCTTTACTAATATTATGACCAATTATATATGGATGGTTAGCATGAATTATTCTTTGAATTTCTGGATGGATAATTGGACTAGTTCCCCCCTTATCTCTATGGTGTCTCCTAATTTTCTTTCAGACAATACCAATTGCTCTATAAAAGAGGTCATGCAATCTTGTACTTCTAATATACCTAATAACATCATTCAGGTCATTGATAACTACCCTTTTTCTAGCTCCAAATATTTCCTTATTTGGGAACCTGCCCACAATGGTATTCTTGATTCCAAAATTTATTACAATCACAATATTTCCAAGTCTGATTCAAATTTTTACTGGTTGAAATCTTTCAATAAACTCTGGATTAAACCCTCGAGACTTACTCTGGTTTGGCACATTTCTCACAATCGTGTTCCCATGGAGGTTTGTATTTAAACTTTTGGGGTCCAACTTTACTCTATGTGTCCTTTATGTCACCAACACAGATAAGATATTAACCATCTATTTTTGTCTTGTGCTATAGCTCCTGCACTTTGGAATTTTATTTCTGACATCTTTGACTGCAGATGGTTACTTCATGACACTATTATCACTCAATTAAAACATTGTGTGGTTCTTGATACCTCTCAACATATCAAAAAACTTTTCCTAAGTGTTGTTGCTGAACTCCTACATGTGATCTGGTATGATAGAAATGTTATTATCCACAAAAATTTCTCATTTAATCTTAATACAGGTCGAACACGTATCCTCATTGCTATTAAAGATGCTGAAATGACTCAAAAATCTCACTGTGACAACTCTTTTGGAGACTTTGATATTCTTCATCGACTTCGGATTGATGGGATTTACAAACAACCACAACGTACTTTTGAGGTCTTATGGAAAGCTCTGCTTCCAGGATGGATCAAAGTGAATGTTGACAGTGCCTCCAAAGTCAACCCAGGTCCCATAGGTTGTGGCGATATTTTTAGAGACCATCTTAGTCAGTGTCATGGATGCTTCTTTGGAAGTTGTGGCACCACCTCATCTTTGGAGGCTGAGATGATGGGTGTGATTCACGCCATGAATTTTTTCAAGAAAAATGGCTGGTGAAATTTTTTGATTGAAAGTGATTCCACCACTATCA
Source organism: Viscum album (assembly GCA_963277665.1). Lineage (NCBI taxonomy): Eukaryota > Viridiplantae > Streptophyta > Magnoliopsida > Santalales > Viscaceae > Viscum > Viscum album. The sequence continues at coordinate 451,316,300 of OY728137.1, read as the reverse complement.
TCCATGCTATTTTTGATGGGATGGTACATCTCGCATGGCCTTTGACTACCCGTTGGATGATCTACCTTGCTCTGCTTCAGGATACCAACCACATTTCCACTCATGCTTTTCGTGAAGTGAACATGGTTGTTGATGGTCTTGCTAACAAGGGAATCAACCAGGCCTTAACTTGGAGGGATAATATAGAAACCCTAGCCTTTTACACAACACATTTCATGATTTTAATCATAATTCAACATTAGAGTACAATCCCGGGATCGTTAAGTCTAGTGTCTTGGAAGACTAGGTACAAAAAACATAAAACATGGGGCTAAAAAAACTTCTTTATTTAATCTCCATAAAGAGCTCATAACTTCCTTTGAGCTCTTACATCTACACAGGGTACCCTGGGGAACACATGAACAAAGGGATTAGCTAAAAATCCCAGTAAGGGAAATAACATAAGAATAAACTTTAATCACATGAGTTAGGAGGCTTGACATAATGATATTGGAAGCATGGAACATATGGAATCATAACATATAAACATGGGATCATAAAAATATGGAATAAAATAATCATGGGGTAATATAAGCATGAGATTATATAATCATAGTTTCATAGAGAGGTGGAAGCAACTTTAAACATGATTTTAGTACGAGTCAAGGCTAACCGCCAATCTCGTTTCCCATAGTAGCACAAGCCAAGGCTAACCACCCGGACCGTTTTCCCATAATCTTCTCATGAGACATTAACTTTACCCAATGAATTATAGCACTATTTGGGCACACACATATAAGTTTATTCATGTATATTCTTTCCACATTAAGAATCTCACATAATCAATCATACATAAACATAAGAGTACCCAAGGAAATAAATGGGCACACAATCGCATCATGAAGCATAATAAAAAGGGACATAACATAAAAGTGTCCATTAAAGAAAGGAATTAAATCCTAAATAGAAACTAATAATGTATAAAGTCATAAATCATGACAAGAGATAACAAACTGAAGTGATAATATGTAAAAATAGTTTTTAGGAATCTTTGAGTCAAAACATTTTAGTGCGGTTTAAGAAAACATCGAATATCTTTTAAAATGAAAAGCGGCATAATATTTTTTATAAAACCAGAAGTAAACAAGGAGGTTTTTCATAATAAAAAGACTGATTTTATAAATACAAAGGTGAATTAAAATAGAGGATAGAGTACACTTGATAATAGGAAAGAATTCGGGAAGTTCTCTTAAAACGGGTTCACTTATTAGGAAGTAATGAGGAGAGAATCTCGTAAAATCATGCATATCCTCGAAAGAAAGTGATGAAAGAGTCTTGATAAATAGACTTGGAACATGTAAACAACATTTATAGTATGCACAATAAAATATAAGATAACATCATTTTGGTATAAATGTAGATAATACAACCTGAAGGAATAAAAGAGGTTCGGGTAGAATTCTTTACGGATTATCGGCATGGTATCGGGAGTACTTGAGGGGGCTTAGTGAGAGAGTAAAAGGAATTATCATCACTTATACATAAATAGGTAAGTATGGGGAGGTGTTAAATCATACCCCATAATTAATAATTACACACAACATGTCTTAACATAGTGAACAATCTTGAATAAGAGTGAAATTGAGAGGATCCCTTACCTTAGGCCCATTGGTGTTATCCACTTGATATTAATGGACTGAATAGTCAAATTAGTTTTATTAATCCATAGTTCCAGAACCATATCTAAAAGTAAAAGATTCAGTATAACCTTTTTAAGTTCATTTATACCCATCTTGGTTTATTACGAGGTTCAATTTCATTGTTTGGGTCCATTTGTTTCATTTGTTTTAATGATCGGTTCAATTGTATTTAGGTTCAAATAAATTGTAAGATGAAAGTGGTTGTCCATAATTGAAGTTATAAAATTATTTTACATCCAGTAGGTTAAATGGTTACAAAAAGTCATTTGGTTAATTACAGTTAAAGAGAACCTTAATGATAAACACTTGAATTAATTTTAACGATTTTTCCCATAATTGACTTGTTTTGTATTATTGTTTTATATCATGAGTGTATGAGGATTAAAGAACCTTAAATAGGACATATAAAATATATAATAATATGGTTCAACCATAACATAAATGGTTTCATGACCATAATCAAAATGATAAGAGAATTTGAAAACACATTATCCATGATGTCGGTAATTTGACCCATCACGGACGATGTTTAATTCTAGAACGTGAGGGAGAGGAGGAGGAGTATGATGCTTGAAAATTTCCATAAACATGATTAGAATCTAGAATATATGAGATTATGGAGATTTCATGCCTTTTGGATAAGCTAAGTGGAATAGTTTATAAGGAAAGAAAGAAAATGAAAACAAAACACTTGAAAACAAAAGAGAGTTCTTACCCTTTGATCTCCTCTCTTTGAGACTCCTCTTAGGGGATTTGGTTTTGGTCTTTTGGAAAGACCATAAAGCCTTGGACGTGGGGAAGGAGCTTGGGAGGGTATTTGGGCAGAAATTTGGCTAGGAACAAGGCTTGAGAGGTGTGAGGGAAAGAGGTAAGGAGAGAGGGTATTTATAGTGGAGGAGAGAGGGGTTTCCTTAATAAAAAATTCATTAGTTTATTAATTCCCCATAAGACAAGGAATAGTGAGTCTTGCATGACCAATTATATTAATTTTATAATTTAATCACGAACCAAGTGCTCTTACATTAGCAGAACATCACCCATGACTCTATAATTAGCTTATTTAGCTTATTTTTGTAAATTACGGTATTTCACTATTCATCAAAAATTCAAATATTTCAGAAAAAATCACAAAAATTTACCACAACCATTTTTCGATGTGTATAATCCAAAAATGAAGTCCATTTTTTAAAAATAATTTTCTAAATATGATTATTTTAATATTTAAATAAAATAATAATTTATTATCAAAACCAGCTTTAAAGCATTCATTAACTCATTCTAAACTATAGGTATATCGAACTTCCAACATGAATATTATTTTTATACCACCAAAGGTAAGTTAACTATTCATTAGGGTATATCACTATTCATAAGGGTATGTTACTATTCATTAGGGTAGGTTACTATTCACCAAAAATTATTATTATTTTATTATACTCCAAAAAACATCTTGAACACAACCATGTATGCCGGATTTTCGAAATTCCAAACACAGAAGTGACAAACTTATGTTTAAAGTTCACTTATCACTTAGTAGTTCATTATTATGTGATTTTATGGAATATTTATAAGAAGGGAATTTCCATTAAAACATTGTGTCGTTGCATTCTTCCCCCCTTAAGAAATTTCGCTCTCGAAATTTCATTTTACATTCTAGGCCAAAAACAGATGTGGGTACTTTTCCTTCATTGATTCCTCCAGCTACCATGTTGCTTCCTCAAACTTATGGTTCCTCCACAACACTTTGACAAGATGGGTTGTCTTGTTGTGTAGAACCTTATCTCTCTGATCCAGAATCTTTACTGGCTGCTCCTCATAGAATAGATCATCTTCCAGCTGCACCACCTCTGAGTTTAGTACATGTGAGGGATCAGGTATGTACTTCCTCAAGAGAGATACATGAAAAACATCATGAACTCGAGCCATATTCGGTGGAAGTGAAAGCCTATAGGACACGACTCCTATCCGGTCAAGGATCTCAAATGGGCCAATATACCTTGGGCTTAGCTTCCCTTTCTTCCTGAATCGCATGACTCTCTTCCATGGAGATATTCAAAGGAAGACTTTATCTCTAACGTCAAACTCCAAGTCCCTTCGACAGTTGTCAACATAGCTCTTTTACCGACTTTGAGCAGCGTTGATGTGTTTCTGGATGACTTGAACCTTCTATGTCATCTCTTGAACAAGATCGGGTCCAAGTAGCTTTCTTTCTCCAACTTCATCCCAATAGGTTGGAGTTCTACATCGCTTTCCATACAGAGATTCATATGGAGCCATTTGAATACTCGAGTGGAATCTATTGTTGTATGAAAACTCAACCAATGGGAGATGCTGATCTCATCCACCTTTGAATTCCAGAGAGCAGGCTCTAAGCATATCTTCAAGTGTCTGAATAGTTCTTTCAGACTAGCCATCAGTTTAGGGGTGATAGGTCGTGCTGAAATTTAATTCAGTACCCAATGCATGTTGAAGACTCTTCCAGAATTTATATGTGAACCTTGGATCGCGGTCAGAGACAATTGAGAGTGGAATACTATGCAGTCTCACCACTTCCTTCGCATATATCTTTACAAGTTGTTCAAGCGAGAGATCTTACGAAATAGAGAATTAATGGGATGTCTTGGTGAGTTGGTAAACCACAACCCATATCGCATTATTTCCCTTTGACGTCTTCGGGAGACCCGTGACAAAGTCCATAGTAACATTTTTCCATTTCCACATGGGTATAGGCAATGGCTGCATCATACCTTTGGACTTTTGTCGCTCAGCTTTAACTTGCTGACATACTAAGCACCTTGATATATATTCTGCAATCTCCTTATTCATGTTAATGTACCAGAAGTGTTCTCAGATATCGAGATACATTTTGGTACTCCCAAGATGGATAGAAAAGGTAGAGATATGTGCATCATTCAATAGATCCTTCTTTATCTCGGGATCAGATGGTACACATAATCATGTCCCAAATCTTACAACTCCTTCCTCATCAGTTTTGAAATCGGAGGATTTCCCATTTTTAACAGCTTCCACCCTTTTCTGAATTTCCACATCCTTTCTTTGTGCAACCTTTATTTTCTCCATGAGGTATGGTTGAGCAATCATTTGGGAAAGGATTTATGATGTTCCTCCCTTAATGATTCACATGTCCATCCTTTTCAAATATAAGAAGATCAGATCCTTTTCTATTCTCATCATTGATAAAGATGCAGGATCCTTTCTACTTAGAGCATCCGCCACCTTGTTTGCCTTACTGGGATGGTAGTGGATTGAGTAGTTGTAATCCTTAATGAGCTCTATCCATCTCCATTGGTGCATATTAAGCTCTTTCTGTGTGAATATATACTTGAGACTCTTGTGGTCAGTATATATCTCACATTTCTCCCCATAGAGATAATGTCGCCAGATTTTCAAGGCAAAGATCACAACCGCTAACTCCAGATCATGCGTTGGATAGTTTTGCTCATGGATTTTCAGCTACCTTGAGGCATAGGCTATCAGTTTATCATTTTGCATTAGCACACAACCTAAGCCCTTCTTAGAAGCATTACTATACACCACAAATAGTTCCCCACTGGTAGGGAGTGTGAGTACCGGTGCAGTGATAAGCCTCTTTTTCAACTCTTTGAAACAGTCTTCACACTCATGTGTCCAGACAAACTTTACTCCCTTTTGTGTTAGCTTGGTCATTGGGTTTGAAAATCGTGAAAAGTTATTCACGAATCGTCGATAATACCCAGCTAGACCCAAAAAGCTGCGGATCTCCATTACAGAAGTTGGTCTGGGCCACTCTTCAATTGCCTTAGTCTTGGAAGGGTCCACATATATCCCTTTGCTGGTGATAACATGCCCCAAGAATGATACTTCCTCCATACAAAACTCACATTTACTATACTTTTCATACAACTTCTCCCTTCGCAAAGTCTTTAACACAATTTCCAAATGCTCCTCATGTTTCTCCTTTCTCTTGGAGTATATCAGAATATCATCAATAAAGACTACCAAAAAAATTTCGAGGTAATCTCTAAAGACTCTATTCATTAAATCCATGAAAATTGATGGAGCATTAGTGAGTCCGAAGGGCATCAATATGAACTCATAGTGTCCATACCTCGTTCGAAAGGCAGTCTTGGGAATATCTTCCTTCCTCACCTTTAGTTGGTGATATCCTGACCAAAGGTCCACCTTAGAGAAATAACTTTCCCCACGTAGATGATAGAACAAGTCATCTATCCTTGGAAGGGGATACTTGTTCTTTATAGTGATTTTATTGAGCTCACGATAATCAATGCAGAGGCACATTGATCCATCCTTCTTCTTGATGAAGAGGACTGGAGCACCCCATGGTGAAGCACTCGGGCGTATAAAACCCTTCTCCATATTCTTCTGTAACTGCTTCTTCAGCTCTTCCAGCTCTACGGTGGCCATTCTGTATGGTGTCTTTGAGATTAGCCGAGATCCAGGGATAAGTTCAATTGAGAACTCAACCTCTCGGTCAGGAGGAAGACCAGGAAACTCTTCGGGGAATACATCAGTGTAATCCCTCACGATGGGCATGTCTTCAAGCATGATTCTCTCCTTTGTCTCAATCATTTGAGCTAGATATGCATGCTCATAAGGAAGAAATATCCACACTTGAGATGAATATTATAAGTAGATTCATCTTCCTCCTTGCACTTGTAAATAATTGGAGGATACATCGGGATGTGGAGAGTAATCTCCCTTTCCCAGCAGTTGATGTTGGCCTTGTACAAAGATATCCAATCCATACCCAAGATAGCGTCAAATTCCTCTAAAGGAAGTATGAAAAGATTTTCTGGGAGGTTCAGTCCCAAAACATTAACCGGGGAGGAGTTATAAACCATGGATGCAATAATTTCCTCATTCGTTGTTCTCACAGATAACTTTTCCTCCAAATTTTGAGGTGGTGTTTGAATAGTTCTACTAAACTTGCAAGATATGAAAGAATTCATAGAAACAAAATCAAATATTACATTCACTATTCTTGAATGAATAACAAGTGTACCTGTCACTATATTGTTTTCTGGCTCCACCTCAACAGTAGTGATAGCATAAGCCCTTCCTTGTTGCCTTGGAGGTTTTTGCTGATTGCCTCTGACAACCCTTGGCTTAGGGAAATTGTTTGCATAATGCCCAAGATCCTTGCAGTTATAACACTGCACTACATGCTGAGTGTTTCTCTGAAACTTCCTTTCTTCTTCAACATTAGTGGGATTTTTCATACCCCTTCGGAAGTTCTTGGCCAGATGACCAAACTTCCCGCATTTGAAGCAATTCTTGGTTCCCTTCAGGCAGTTACCAGGATGCTTCTTCCCACAATTTTTGAAAAGGGAAAAGTTGGGATTCTTCCCATCATGGGATTTGTTTGATGGACCACCCATGTTGTTTTCCATCTTCCGCTTCTTGTCACTGGGCCCATGAGACCACTGAGAGTCTTCAATCTCCATTTCAACCTTTGAGGGCACAACGGACAATCTCCTCATAGCTGTCGAAGTCTCGAATCGCCAACACTTTTTGTAGACTCAGCTTTAGTCCACTAGAGAAGTGATCCACCTTGATTTCGGTGTTCATGACAAAGCCAAAGGCTTACCTTGCAAGCCTGGTAAATTTTTCTTCATACTCCCCAATGGACTCATCTTCCTTCTGCTTGAGTCTGAAGAATTCTCTTTCCATCTTGAGATGGAGGGTTTGAGGAAAATATTTGTTAAAAAATATCTTCTTGAATTCCTTCCAATCTATGGAATCAATTTCCTCTTGGGACTTTGTATTCTTGATCAGTGCCAACCACTGATCAGCTTCCCCATCAAAATGATAGACTGCCAGTACCACCTTCTCTTCTTCTGAGCACTGGAGGACGGTGAATATCTTTTCAATGGAGTTAATCCATTGTTCCACGAGGAGGGGATCAGAAGATCTGCTAAACATGGGAGGCCTTTGCCGCATGAAGTATTCCATGGAAACTTGCTCTTTACTTGGAGGAGGAGGATGTTCTACCTGTTCAAGTTATTATTCATAACTTGAGCCAGCTGAGGAAGTACTACCATGAAGTTTTGAGCACCTGATTCCATCACCTCAGGCATATCATTAGGGAAATCATCACATTACCTATCACGTTGGATGTCGGTACGTGTTTTTCTATTTCCCGCCATTAACTAAGAGAAAGAACATATAATTAGAGTTCTTGAATACTTAGCTATTGAGCATAGAAAGGAAACTTTGAACATTAAAGGATAAACTTATAAAGAATAAGTACATACTAACTTGTGAATAATTAGGTTTATATCTAGGTTATCCTCAATCTATTTCTTAACTTATATTCTTATGGTCCTTTCCCCTTAATAATGGTTTGTACTATTCTCATGAATCTACCAAATCATATCCCCTGGGAGTGTCGTAACCAAGAGTGCAGCAAGGCCCGTTGTCGTGCACCAGTTCCCGTTCGAGTCTAGCTCAAAGTGGTGTTTTCGAGTTTTACCCCTAGGATACATCTGTACCAGAGCCACCTCTACTTTCTCGTATCCAGACAGGAATGTATTTGCTTGATAAACCACTTACTCAATACTCACCAAAATTTTGGGAATGTTTTCTAATACTTAGTCCCATCCTTAAGGTTATCACTAAGGTGCTCTATTCCTAATCTCCAAAAATAACTAGACCATCCTTTGATACCAACTATAGAGACCCTAGCCTTTTACACAACACATTTCATGATTTTAAGCATAATTCATCATCAGAGTACAAGCCAAGGATCGTTAAGTCTAGTGTCTTGGAAGACTAGGTACATAAAACATAAAACATGGGGCTAAAAAAAATTCTTTATTTAATCTCTATAAAGATCTCCTAACTTCATTTGAGATCTTACATCTGCACAGGGTACCCTGGGGAACACATGAACAAAGGTATGATCTAAAAATCCCAGTAAGGGAAAGAACATAAGAATAAACTTTAACCACGTGAGTTAGGAGGCTTGACATAATGATATTGGAAGCATGGAACATATGGAATCATAACATATAAACATGGGATCATAAAAACATGGAATAAAATAATCATGGGATCATATAAGCATGAGATTATATAATCATAGTTTCATATAGAGGTGGCAGCAACTTTAAACATGACTTCAGTACGAGTCAAGGCTAACCGCCAATCTCATTTCCCATAGTAGCACAAGCCAAGGCTAACCGCCCGGACCGTTTGCCCATAATCTTCCCATGAGACATTAACTTTACCCAATGTATTAGAGTTCTATCTAGGCGCACCCATATAAGCTTATTCATGTATATGTTTGCCACATAAATAATCTCACATAATCAACCATACATAAACATAAGAGTACCCAAGGAAAGAAATGGGCACACAATCGCATGATGAAGCATAATAAAAAGGGACATAACATACAAGCATCCATGAAAGAAAGGTTATATAATAAATAGACAATAATAATTTATAAATTCATAAATCATGACAATAGATAAAAAACTGAAGTGATAACATGTAAAAATAGTTTTTAGGAATCATTGAGTCAAAACATTTAAGTGCGGTTTAAGAAGACATCGAATATCTTTTAAAAAGAAAAAGTGGCATAATATTTTTTATAAAACCAGAAGTAAACCAGGTGGGTTTTCATAATAAAAATACTGATTTTATAAAGACAAGGGTGACTTAAAATATAGGATTGAGTACACTTGATAATAGGAAAGAATTCGGGAAGTTCCCTTAAAACGGGTTTACTTATCGGGAAGTAATGAGGAGAGAATCACTTAAAATCATGCATATCCCTGAAAGAAAGTGATGAAAGAGTCTTGATAAATATACTTGGAACATGTACACAACATTTATAGTATTCACAAGAAAAGATAAGATAACATAATTTTGGTAGAAAGGTAGATAAGACAACCTGAAGGAATAAAAGAGGTTCGGGTAGAATTCTTTAGGGATTATCGGCATGGTATCGGGAGTACTTGAGGGGGATTAGTGAGAGAGGAAAGGGAATTATCATCCCTTATACATAAAGAGGGCATTATGGGGGAGTTTCGAAATCATACCCCATAATTAATAATTACACGCAACATGTCTTAACATAGTGAACAATCTTGAATAAGAGTGAAATTGAGAGGATCCCTTACCTTAGGCTCGTTGGTGTTCTCCACTTGATATTAATGACATGAATAGTCAAATTAGGTTTATTAATATATAGTTCCAGAACCATATATAAAAGTAAAATATTCAGTATAACCTTTTTAAGTTCATTTATACCCATCTTGGTTGATTATGAGGTTCAATTTCACTGTTTGGGTCTGTTTGTTTCATTTGTTTTAATGATCGGTTCAATTGTATTTAGGTTCAAATAAATTGTAAGATGAAAGTGTTTGTAAAGAATTTAAGTTATAAAATTATTGGAAATCCAGTTGGTTACATGGTTACAAAAATTCATTTGGTTAATTAGAGTGAAAGAGAACCTTAATGATAAACACTTGAATTAATTTTAACGATTTTGCCCATAATTGACTTGTTTTGTATTATTGTTTTATATCATGAGTGTATGAGGATTAAAGAACCTTAAATAGGACATATAAAATATATAATAATTTGGTTCAACCATAACATAAATTTTTTCATGACCATAATCAAAATGATAAGATAATTTGAAAACACATTATCCATGATGTCGGTAATTTGACCCATCACGGACGATGTTTAATTCTAGAACGTGAGGGAAAGGAGGAGGAGTATGATGCTTGAAATTTTCCATAAACATGATTAGCATCAATAATATATGATATTATAGAGATTTAATGCCTTTTGGATAAGGTAAGGGGAAGAGGGTATAAGGAAATAAAGAAAATGAAAACAAAACACTTGAAAACAAAATAGAGTTCTTACCCTTTGATCTCCTCTCTTTGAGACTCCTCCTAGGGGCTTTGGTTTTGGTCTTTTGGAAAGACCATCAAGCTTTGGACATGGGGAAGAATCTTGGGAGTGTATTTGGGCAGAAATTTGGCTAGGCACAATGCTTGAGAGGTGTGAGGGAAAGAGGTAAGGAGAGAGGCTATTTATAGTGGAGGAGAGAGGGGTTTCCTTGATAAAAAATTCATTAGTTTATTAATTCCCCACAAGATAAGAAATAGTGAGTCTTGCATGACAAATTATATTAATTTTATAATTTAATCCCGAAACAAGTGTGCTTACATCAGCATAACATCACCCATGACTCTATAATTATCTTATTTAGCTTATTTTTGTAAATTACGGTATTTCACTATTCATCAAAAATTCAAGTATTTCAGAAAAATAACAAAAATTTACCCCAACCATTTTTCGACGTTTAGAATCCAAAAATGAAGTCCATTTTTCAAAAATAATTTTCTAAATATGATTAGTTTAATATTTAAATAAAATAATAATTTATTATCAAAACCAGCTTTAAAGCATTCATTAACTCATTCTAAACTATAGGTATATCGAACTTCCAACATGAATATTATTTTTATACCACCAAAGGTAAGTTCAATATTCATTAGGGTATATCACTATTCATAAGGGTATGTTACTATTCATTAGTGTAGGTTACTATTCACCAAAAATTATTATTATTTTATTAGACTCCAAAAAACATCTTGAACACAACCGTGTATGCCGGATTTTCAAAATTCCAAACACAGAAGTGAAAAAATTATGTTTAAAGGTCACTTATAACTTAGTAGTTTATTATTATGTGGTTTTATGGAATATTTATAAGAAGGGAATTTCCATTAAAACATTGGGTCGTTACAGATAACCTGCCTACTGACCTTCTCCCTTTTTATGATAAAGATTATAATAAGATTCCTTATTTCAGACTCATGTAATTTTCTTGTTCTTTTTTTTTAAATTAATTGTGTCTCATATTTTGTCTGAGGCACTACCTATTATAAAAAAAATGTGTAACAATGGAACTTGGGGGAGAACCAGGTAATGGGTATTCCTTATGTTGTAAATTTGACCTTTTGTATGGGTGGTTTCCCTAGTTTGAAACCTTGGATATGAGTTGTGAGGCCTTTTTGGTTACGATATGTAATAGGATTTTTGCTTATGGAACCATTGGTATTTTGTGTCCATTGGGTCATGAGGCATTATCCTGTAATGTGAGCGTGGGAACTCTTATGTGTTGTGACCACACAGAGTGTAGGACGAACCTTAAGGATGGTGCCTAGGTTTTGGTGAAATTATGGGTTGGGACCTTTAAAGTTGTTTTTTGAATCCTAGATAGGGTGTTTGGATCTTAGTGTCGATGTATGTGTACAATTTCCTTCGATACGGAACCTAGAGTAAATTTTCATTAGTGCTATAGGCACAGTGTGTATTGAAACATGGGTTAGAGTTCTATTTGTTATCATTATTTTGTTCGTATCTAGATTTCTATGGTTGGAGAGATGACCGATGTATTTTTCTCTTCATCACTTTTGTTGGGAAGTTGGTATCATTCGACCTCCAAGGTGACCTATGAGAGAGGTCGGGCGGTATTACTAATAATTTTGGGTGTGTTTCATATAGGTGGATGTTTGGAATTTGACTTTGGGATGTGGAAGATGTTGTCTAGTGCAGTTTTGTCCTGAAGGGATAGTGGGAGTAGTGATAGTAGGTGATGTGACTCGATTTATGGTTATGTGTTGATAGTTTCAGGAAAATCAAGGGTAACATCATGGGAGGCTAGCCCAGCAATGAAGGTGCCTTGGAATATAAGGCATGGGAGATGCTTCAGATGTAGAATTGAGTAATAATGAGTACCATCCAACTTTGGTAAATGGTATAGTTGTATCGTGGTCCTTCATAGGGGAACCTGAGTGCTGGTAGTAGGTTGTATGGCTTATTTTGACAGGTTGTATCATAATAATTCTATGACCCGTCGATTTGGATGATGATCAATGGATGCCTCAATGTTGTTCTCGGTGGGAGAGAAAAGGGTGACTAGCATGTGGTTAGATGATTTTATTCTGAAGATAACACTAAGGTAAGGTTGTTCGTGTGGTTGAGCTTGTTATGCGAATGGTTTGGTTTTTGGGTGAAGTTTTGAGAATGTCTTGGGGACGAGGAGGATGACTGACCAAGAGGCATGGTTTAGGTAAGTGAGAAGGCATTTGTATATTCTCAGGTGATAGTGAATTATGGGGACTAAAGTCAGTTAAGTGTGGTCACATGAAAGTGCGAACTTTATGTCCCTAATGAGTTCCAAATGTGGGTATGTGCTGGTAAGGCACAATTTTGATTGGAATAAGCATCTTTTGTTCTCTACAGAACCAATGTGGGAAGTATGGATATTTGAGAGATCATTGGTTTGATTTGTGTGGTCTATCGTTGTGTTGGTTGATGCTCATCAGGGTCATTCTGGAAGATCTCAAGTGGCTTGGTGGTAGTAGCGTTAGAGGAAAGTTGGTTCACGACAGCTTATAGGATGGTTGTTGAGTGGTGAAAAGTCTTGGTCAGAAACCACACCTGAGTGGTGATGGTTAGGTTCTATTGGGATGTGATGAGATGTGTGCGTCAGGGAAGCCCGAGATCTAGGAAGGTCATAGTGTCCCATAGTGGGAGGTGACATCAGTAATGGATAAGTTGGAGGTGGTTTTCTTCGACAACTTCTTAGATAACCCCAACTAGCGAAGATCATTCCCAACATCTTGACATCATCCTAGGTACATTGGGAATCTATGGATTTATTCCAAGAGAATTGATGTCATTTTGGTTGGTTGAGGGACATCATAGAGTTTACGCTCATGGAAGCGGTATATGTCGAACTGGATGATGGAATGTACACCCTCTATTATTTCAGGAAGATTTTTTTAATCCATTGATGGGGGTGGGAAGACATGGAAACAATTGTGGAAAAGGAATTTAGGTTCTATACTCCAACGAAGATTGGGAGTAGACCCAGGTAAGCATCACAGTGCTCTGGGGCCATCCGGTTGGGTGAGTTCTGAAACGTTATGGTGAATGGGAATCAGTGTGGTGAGAGTGACCCACCTTCAGTTTGATGTCATAATAGAAAGAGCCATGTGGAACTGAGGTCATATTTGAGTGAGTTCAGTTTAATATTAGTCCTAAAATGGATGGTGTTGGAATTTCCTCCCAGATAGTTTTAATGGTGAGGATGGATGCCAATGCAGGGTAATGTCCCTATGGACACTTGAGCGCGATGAGTTTAGACATGTCAGGTGATGAGAAAGTTGAGTTGAGATTATGGTGGTTTTATTCAATGGTGGGGGTGTAGAAAAATGGAATATGGTGAGAGAACCATAAAGTAAAAGTGGCTAGTTGATGAACTGGTTGAAGTTTTGGGTTGGAGGAACTCGAGTGATCACCATTCGGGTGAGTGACCCTGATTGTGAGAGTTGTCCCAAATTCTAAGGGTTGAGTGCCCTGAGAGTTTTAGTGGTGTTTGGATTTACGATTATGGAATGGGATCATTATGATACAAGTGTTGGATCGTCATAAGTCAAGAAATGTGGTTGGAAGAGTTGTGTGTTTTTCTTTGGGTGATATCAGGTTTTTATCACCGCTAGAGTTTTGAAAACATAGGAAAAATAACATGAAGTGATGTGGGTCATGAGTTGTGAAGATAATCGGACTGTTGGGGTGCCGAATGGTTTCCCCATGAGGATATGATGTTTTGTATGAATTTCCATATGTTGTGAATCAGGTACTATAGCCTGCATTTTCTCTATGAATTTCTAGTGGTTGTTGTATAATTGAAGTTGATGCGTCCTTTAAGGAGAATCCGATTTATGTTGTGGGTTGTGGTGATTTTGTGGTAATATTTTCATGTTTAATGAGAAACATGGAAAATGAAGTAATGGATAGGTGGTCCTAGTTTCCTAGTATTTTGGTTGCATAAGCTTAGTGATGCTTGGGAGCATGGCTCAAGGATGATCCGTTATAAGGTGGGGAGGTTGTAAGATCCCAGATTTTTTTAAGGTATGTTTTGTTTATGTTTCAATTTAATTCCTTTATTTTGTCAGATAATTGTTTCCCAAAGTCCATGAGAGGGCTCAGGGGTGTTCCTGGGGTTTAAAGCATGAAAGAGGAAGAGAATTAGTTTCTTGGGCATGTTGCACGGTTTGCGCATGGTTAGTGCAAACCATGTGAAGCATCCCAAGTAACCATGCATCCCTGGATAGAGGCTTGCACAAAGTTACTGCACGGTTAAGCCAACCATGCGTAATACCCAAGAAACCATGTGAAGGGATGATTTTGGGATAGTGTCTCACACACGGTTTTCACACGGTTTGTAAAACCATGCGGGTAAATCATACAACCCAGTAAAGTTGGAAAAATTACAAAAAATCCATCCTGATATTTTTAACCCCAACTCAGGATTTTCCCCCTCTCTTCCACTTGAAACCCTATAGACAAACTTGAATGGCCCAATATTCTAATTGGTTATTCTCCTTCAATCCTAATCCATTTGGGGAACCTTTGGTTTCTGATTGAATCCCTAAGTATGTCTAATCTCCTTCTTACTTCCTCTTCTCGATTGTGGTTTTCACCTTTCTCCCATCTCATTCCAAATCTCTAAAACCCTATTTTTCCAGTGAGATCTAGGTTAAATATTTAAGTTTTGGTTTAATCTAGATCTAAGGCCACGTTTGGGAGTGTGTTCACCAATGGATTTGAGGTAGGTGGTCTACAAGTTATATCCCATAGTTTCATTGAATATTTTTTTATGCCTGACTTTGTTCTTTGTCACTTCTTGATGTGATTTTGAAACCCTTGATAAAATTTGGTATTTTGGGTGTCTAAATTATGAATGGAAAACCTCATGGTACCCAAGGGATGCATAAAGGATTATTTTACTCATTAAAGGCCATCCATGGGGTGTGATGATACTTTCCGGACTTAGAATTAGCTAAGTAAATTCTAGGTTATTGTGCAATCATGTAAATCCCTTATTGAGTATGGTGGTATTATTAATGGAAGTCCAAATGAGGTATTGGTTAATTAGGGTTGAGATAATAGGCTTATAAAATATTTTAGATATGCCTAAGTGAGTTAGTGCATGTGAAACTGTTTTTATGCTAAATTAATAATGGTGTGTGGAATGGGAAATATGTTGAAGGGGAATTCATAATGAGATTTATGAATGTGTATAATGGTTTGAAATAAGGGAATTATTGAATATGATTAGTGATATATTATTTATAATAGAAATTGGGCTAAATGGTATAAGTTATGTAAATGGAAATGTGTTAATGGGTTATGGCACAATATTATTTACCATGTTGATTGTTATGGATTATGATTGTTATATGTATTGGTTTTGTTTGGTTGTGATATGGTTTGTGTGTGGTGAATGGATGGATAAGAATGTACACATGGCTTGAGGTGTGGGATAAAGGACTAAGGCTCCTCCCATGGGTCGAGTTGGACTAATGCTCTAACTCTACCAACAATGCATGGGTTAGGGAAGGGGATGGAGCTATATTCCCCTAATAGTTTCATTCCACCCAGACTGAGACTTTTAGGTGAGGAGATTGTTATGTTGTGATATGTTATCTCTAGTGAGTTAAGGACTTACTTATTCTCCTATTAAAATGATGAATTCCATGTACCTTGTGTGATTTATGATGAACTAGTAACAAAAGAGTCATAAGGAATTGGCACCTTGGTTAGTATAGCTAAGTAGAGATTGTTAACTAGTGGTCCCAAATTGTCTTTCCATTTGCTTGTTATTTATTTAGAATTTCATGCACTATCTGTTAGATTGGATATTTGTAGAAACCATTGGTGGTGGCCTACTGAGTTGTACTTACGCCCTGCTTTGTCCTCTATTGGGTACCTGGTCATATTTCATGCTTTCCGATCAGGACAAGGGCAAGGGACCTATTCTCAGAAGTTGGGTCAGGCTTGGGATGTTCATGGATGAGGTTCTGGACTTGGAATATAAACTATTTAGATAATTATATTGTTTTTCTTTATTTTGGGGTTCCCTGAACTTGTGTCACTACTTGTATGACAAGGCATGGTTATATTTGATTTTTGGTTTGTACCCTATTTGGGGGATGCTTGGTTATGCATGTTCATTGGTTGTTTCATATTTTTACCACTATTTATATTGTATTTTGTTATGGATTACTCTGATAAAGAGGTTATAGTCTCCCCACATCACTCATCTGACCCTCACTTCTATTCAGAAACCTCTGGCATACGAGGAGGTGCACTTGAGGTCATGTGACGACCTGGCTCGGGGTACCGGTTTAGTGGCTCCTGGGTCAGGGACGTTACACCTTATCACTTGTTCATAGTTAGGAATAAGGTTGTAGAGGATGAGAGATATGATGAATATGTGGTCATGGTGGATCCTAAAGTTTGAGATACATCTATAATAAATCCATATACACAGCTGAAACTAGGTGGTAACTTTAGTGATCCCAACAGGAACACTGAGACACCCCTAAATTTTCCAAGAGTCGTTTGAATCAAATTGTCTTGGAGAATCAGTTATAAGGTGTACAATCACATGATAAACATTGGCATGTGGATAGACCAACCTAAACCAACTATCTAGAAAAAAACATGCCCTTAAATTTTGGTTAGGAACAAGAATCATCAGCACCAAATAATTCAATCTCAGAGCCTCAGGTCAAGGAACAACCCCGCATTGGGAAACATCGGCCCTTGGTGCAAAAGTATGATATATTGAAGATATTAGTCATTAATTTGGAAAAAATTTAAATTATTTATTCACTTTAACTTATAAATATCATATGGAATCACTTATTAAGGATCTTCATATCCCCCATGAGTTCAAGGCAGAAGTTTCTATAACCGAGGTGTATCATGTAGAGACTACCTCGATGAAATGCCACACAGTTGTCTCATTAACAGAGAATGATTGGGAGATCATCATCCAAGTACACATCATAAACCTTTAAATTTTAGGAAATTTTAACACTTTTGATATTCATTGATCATTATCGGCCTCTATAGTTCCCTATGATTTTACTATAAATTTCCCTTTAATTAAATTTAATATGTTCAATAGCTTGTTTCACTCACAACACCGAACTGAAATGAGGTGAAACATATTAGATAAATATTAATAAGAAAACTATAAGGATAATAAAACATGTAGTAAATAAAAATATATTAATCAAATAAATTTTTTTACATTTAGAGGATAAATAAATAATGTGATTTAATATTAAAATGGACTTTTCCTTCTCAAATAAATTTTTCTAAGTGTTGTGTATTTTATCCAAATAAATTAAATTGAAAACTTTTAAAATATTATTATATACAAACTAATATATTAATCTTTTAAAAATTATAAATTGATATGAAATAATATTAAGAACACTTAAAAACATCATTTTTTCAATAAAAGTGATTTTTCTTTATTTTTTTAATTTTCATTTGAAAAATAAATTTTATAATTTTATAATTTTAATTTTATAAAATGAAAATAATTTTTGAATTCATAATTTCAAAATTATCTTAGTATGAATTTTTTATATTTTTCTAAAAAAAGATGAATTTTGGGTGAATAGTTGAAAATACTGATTTTTCAAATACTGTCACTTTTATGACATTATTATTAAACAATAATTTGAAAATTTATAAAACCCTTTTTTATAAAAAATAAATATTTATAATTTAAAACAATTCATCTAAAAATATTATGTTGAATTTATAAAACAATGTTTAACATTTTGGAAACTTAAGTAATATTTTACTCTGATAAAAACTATTTTTGGTCTATTTCTTTTAACCAAGTATTCACAAGCTAGGATTTGGTTTTGGATTACATTAAAATATAAATAAATCTTATTTGGATAATATTAAACAAATAAATTTCATATAAATTAATATCATTGATAATTTTATCTTAATCGTAATTTTTAAGCATAAAAATACACTTTTTCTAAAAATAGTTTCTACACATCATGTGTGCTAATATTAAAATTAATTTTTATCACCTATAGAATTTTCATTTTAAAAAATGTATTTTATATTTTTAATAATTATTTAAAAATTATTTAATAAGACACATATCATTTTTAGGCATTAGAAGTAAATTACTTAGGTAAAAATTAGTTACAATGGTAAAACCCAAAAAAGGTAAAATTGAAAAATCTATAAGTAAAAGACATGAAAAAATTTTAAAAACATGTGTCAAAATGTATGTTTGAGGCCTTACCCCTTATCCCACTCCATTATTTTCCATTATTAAATCCACCTGAACTTTTAATAGTGACTTTACCATTTATATTATTATAAAAATTTCACTCCTCTCTCTTATGAAACGATCCATCACCACCCCACTTATCCTCACACGCAAATCCTATTATATTCGAAAAAAATCAGACCAAATAACTCCTCAAAACTCCTATACATGTAATAATGTTTATGTTCTTCTAAAAATACAACCTATCAAAGCCTTAATCCAATTTTCAAAGGATCTCTTCAAAAGAGTAAGGTAAAATACTCAATTACCCCTTTTTCATTTCTTTTTCATTATTTTTTATTTTACCCCCACTAAATGTAATCTAAAAATGATGAAATAATTACAAAAATATCATAACTATACTTAAATTTTTTTATTTTTATGGGATAACCATTTTCTACCTTCCTCCCAACCATTCAAAAAATAAAAAAATCACATGTGTTACGTGCGAACTACTGCCTCTATAAGAAACATGATTAATTTTTCATAACCATCATACATAACTGGTTTAAAGGGTATATTTAATTATTAAATATTATATTTAAATTATTATTATTTTTCTAAAACTATAAAACAATTCCTAGCTTCATTCAATTCTATAGAAGACAAGAACATCGCTCGTGTGTACGTGCCGACTACCGCCTCCATGAAAGTAATATATTTCATTTTTCATATAGTATTTTAATCTTTATAAAAATATATTAAAATATTATTAAACACCTTAATAACATATAAATAATATCATTATTCTTATATAATAATTATATTATTCTAAAATAATCAATTTCTTAACCATACTCACCCATAGATTATAGTTTATTCTTGTTTGGGTCAGTTTAACCACCTGCATGAATGATGCTTTAAATTTATATTATGTATGAATATAGAAAATTAATTATTGGAGATATTGGATAATAATAATTAAATAATTATTTTTTCAGGTTCTTTAATTATAAAATTAATATATGAACCATTATTAAGATACCACCCCGTTTGTTAAAATTTCTGAAACAGGCTCGTCACAAAATTCGTCTTCATGAATTATAACCAAGACTCTCATGGAATAAAATTAAAACATTATAAATCATTATAAAAAATCTATTCCTATTACTGTAATGATATTATAATAATGAACTTTGAATCTATAAAAAATAATCAACACTGACATTATGAAACTATTACTAAAGAAACAATCACAACTAATAACATCTGATTATGAATATAAAATATAACTAACTAATATATTTGTAATAAATGATTATAAGTTAATTTTTGAAAAGGGTTATAGGTATTAATAAGGTTATAAAATAGGTTATTAATATAGTTATTTTTTTATATACAAGGTTAAATTTCTTTCATGGAATTCAATAATTAAGGTAAGGGTTTTTTCATCTCAATTTTGTTTCATTGAGATATGATGTGTATTCACCGCGTGTTTTATTTTTGTGGTGTATATATATTTCCATGGATTTCTCTTATATAATTTTTCATGAAATATAATGTATTTAACAATCCTTCTCATGTTCTACCTCCCATGGTTTTTCAATTTGAAAGATGATGACATTGTAATTATTTTTCATAACTACACTTATTTGCATTGAGTTATAATGATTATTCTTGAACCTCATTCTTATAAGTTGGTCTATTTTGACTTATGTTTTTATAAAAATATAATTCCACTTTCTTTTCTATGAATTTCCAATTTTTTATCTTTAACTCCTTTTTAAAGGATTATTACTTCAATAGTTATTATATTCTTACAGGTGTTTCATCTCAATTTCCTTTCTTTTAGACATGATTTGTTTTATGCACCAAATTTCATTTAAATGGTGTGTATACTACCTATTTCATATATAATATTATAAATAATATTTTATTTATGGTATTTAAAGTTCAATTTCAAGCTATACCTTTCAATGGATTTTTATTAAAATGTTTCTTAAGTCATAAGGGAACCTTGTGTCAATTTTTATTCTTTGAGACTTATTCTATGTTCACCGCATGTTTAGTTTTTTGTGGTATATATACTGCCAATGTATGTATTTTTATAATGTTATTAATTAAATTCAATGTTTTTACAAATATATCTTATGTTATACCTTTCATGGGTTTTTTATTCAAAGATAAATAAGTTGTAAGGTATTTTTTTAACTCAACCCCTCTTTCTTTGAGTTATAATGTTTCATCTTGGAATTATTACTTCTATTCATGGTTTTTTTCACCCTAATATTTTATATTTAAAATTATCATTCTATTTGGGGAAAATGGAATTTTTTTTATTCAAGTCTTCCTCCTTGAATAATTTCTTCCTCATAAAATTATGGAATTGATAAGAATAATTCACATTTTCTTTAATGTTGACTTCTCCCAAAATCCATATTTTCTCATCCTACCAATTTTCTTCTTATTTAGAAACATAATTGTAAATTAGTTAATTTGAAAATCATATTTCCTATTTTTTCTTTTCCTAATAAAGGTTAATTGTATTTTTTTATGATATGGGTTTTCAACAAAGGTATTTTGAAATATTAGAAAGGTTTTCCCTTCATGATCATATGTTTTATATTTCACTCCACATTTCCCCAAGATAACCTCTATATACTTTTTAAAGTTTCAATATTTAATATTCATTTTACAATTAAAAGTTTTCAAAAAAAATCACTTCACATTTTTTACCTTTATTTCTTTTTCAAGGCTCCATTATAGAAGATTCTTTTTAAAAGTAAATGCTTTAAAAATATTTTCACTTCACTTTTTTAAACCTTTATATATTTTTCAAGGCTCTATTATTGAAGATTATTTTTAAAAGTAAATTTTTTGAAAATGTTTTTAGTTAACCATTTTGAAATATTTATGTCTTTATTAAGGCATTATTATTGATATTTATTTCAAAATAATGATTTTGAAAATTCATTATTTTAAATTTTTCAAAATTAATCTTTTCAAAAGTGGTGTATAACCAATTTTTTTTATGAAAATGTTAATAAATATATTATAAATACACTTTTAAATTTTTATTACCTTTTCCTATTTAACTATAAAATATTTAGGTTTTATGAAGTTATTTTTTATGAAATTCCTTCAAAATTCCTATATGAAATACTTCTTTTAGGTGATTGAATTTTTTATATCAGTCAATCTACCTTTGATATCACATTATGTAATACCATTTAGAAATGATATAAAGCCCATTTTCTTTTCATGGGTTTTCATGATATGATGAATGATTGATATATTATGTCACACATATGTATAGTTGATGATGGGTGGGGTCCTATATCATCCTCCAATGCATTGGTTAAAATTTTATATCTTGTGAGATATGGATACGTGGGTACAATTATGTTTTTCTGTCAAGCGTGGGTGTGAGTGAGTGACTCACAAAGTTGATGTTATTTGTGCTTATGTTTGTTCCATAAATCTATATTATATTATATTTCTATGAAATGAGACTTTTTTATTTCATATTCCTATGATTATGGTTCATGGATTGTGTATATTATTTAACACTCTTATGACATGGTACATGTTTTTTCATTTTAGATTGCATATCCTTTTATCATGACTTTTGAAAAAACTTTATTGTTTTATGTTCATTTTAATAATATATTTCTACCCAAGTAATTTTTTCTCATATGATTATAATATAACCCTTTGATGATATGTTTCTTATGTTTTCATTCCCATAATATGAAAATGATTATAACTTATGAGAATTTTAAAAGGGATTCTAATGTGACTTGCTTATGAAATAATATTCACAATTATTATAGAATAAGTTTCTTATATAGCTAGTCCTCAAAGACACTAAACCTTCATTTCTTGGTATTTGTGAAATTATATTAGAAGTAATGTTAAATCTATGTAAATTATGTAAAATAAATATATATTTAGCTTTGGATTCCTTTATTTTTATCAAATATGGTGTTTCAAGGATGTGTTTTTAGTACCACATTTGGGAGTGTAGGTCTGGGGATCCTTAGTTGATATACAATCAATGTTTAGCCATTTTTTAGGATTAGTTTAGCTATTTGGGGGAATTAAGATAAGATAACTTTAGTGAAAACCCTAGAGATAAGTCTATGAGATAGGTATAAGTATAGGATAACATACTGAAGTTTTGGTAAAGTATAAATTGTATAGTTTCCTATAAATTATATCCTTTTATAGATACTGTAAAGTATATTAGGTTGTGGCATAGATGCACATAGGTTTAATCACCCTAAAAATGTTGATTGAGTATCAAATCAGTCTTCACTACTAGGGGATATGCTTTGGTAATTCGAATACTCTTTAAAAACCATTATAAAATATTTAAATATAATTTTAGGATGTAAACTATAAGTTTTTAGGTTATAAAATATTATAGGAAAATGACCATGTAAAACCAAGGTTCAATTAAAGGAGTGATAGGTTGATCCAATTATGTCGTTATCTAAAAAAATGTATCATAGTTCAAAATGAATGTGTCATTGGAGAAAACATATTAATATTGAGTTTTCATATTCATATGATCAGTTAATATGATTTTATTAGATATTATCTTAATCATTTTGGTTTTAGTATTTGGTTGGAAATAGGATCATGAAAATGAATTTGTGAAAGTCTTGTCAATAAAAACTCTTATTGTAACATCTCAGCCTGACTTACCACTAAACCGATAGCCAAATTGGTCACCACACAACCTCAAGCATGCATCCCCATGTGCCAGAGGCTACTGAATAGCAATGAGATTCTAATGGTGGTATATTGGGAAGACTAGACCCTCATGATCAGAGTAGAATAGAGGTGTATCAGATGTATGAATAAATCATTAAATAGTGAAAACAGTGTGATTAAATGATAGAGCGGTATAAGGTAAATAGAATAATTGAATAAAAAGTGGTCAATGAAAAATATATGACAATGAATTCATGTCAAAATGGTGTTTCAATAATCCAAATCAGTAAACACTCATCATGGGATATAATACAATAAAAAAATAAAAAACCCTGAGGGATAACTCCATGAGCATCCCGAGCTCCATCCATGTCCTGTATTCCTAAATCCTAGGTACAAGCAAGAAAACAAAAGTTCAATACAAAGTACCTATGAACATGAAGATATTCTCAGGTGTCCCGGTGAAATGGTGTCCTGAGAAGAGTGTTAGTTATACTCAGTAGGCCACCACCAATGGTGTCTAAACCATAATCCAATTCATGTGTATAAAATAATTAGTTTTCATGTATATCAAAAGTAAAAAAGAAAAAATAAATAAATAAATAACCAATCCAGGCTCAGGTTCCTCAAGGAAACCTAGCCTGACCATACCTACTTTTTCCTAAGCTATAAATATATGCACCATAGGCAAACTATACAAATGATATATGGGGTAAATGATAACAAAACATCATAAAGTGGGTGTTATGATATGGACTGAACCCAAACATGTGATTTGGATTGTAAGACACATCCCTAGGATAAAAAAATATACATAAAAATCATTTACTATAAAATTAATTACCAAAATTAAATAAGTAGCATCCTGGGACCATATGAGGAAAACCTTAACAAGGAACCCATGTATCCCACCAAGAGTTCCATAAATGCTCACTGTCATCGGATTCCATCCAATGTGATCCATGAATGGCCTCAAAAGTATCACTCTCGACCTAATTTGATATAAATACCTATAAGCATGTGCCTGGTATCATCATGTAGGGGACCGAGTCCCACTCATGGCATGGTGTAACCATCTAGGCACTAAGTACATCTAAGGTGTCTCCCATAGGGAACTGGTACTGCTCATGCTGAGGTAAGAATAATGCATAGTGATCATGTCCTAGCATACTAGTATCTCACCTGGCATAAGCACAATCCATTAGTGAAGCTGATCATAAGCATGATGATCCCATCCTTGGAATTCCATGGAAGGAAACAAGATTATTTCTCATGGAATTTATA
Source organism: Viscum album (assembly GCA_963277665.1). Taxonomy (NCBI): domain Eukaryota; kingdom Viridiplantae; phylum Streptophyta; class Magnoliopsida; order Santalales; family Viscaceae; genus Viscum; species Viscum album. Next base: position 451,291,460 of record OY728137.1, on the reverse strand, counting down.
ATTTATTTAATAAAATAAATTAAACAAAAAGAAATTACATGTTAGTGAGCATGCAATAATAAGAATAAAGGATAACTAAAGAGTTCCACGGTCATTTTCTACTTCATTTCAGAATAAAATGGGCTATGTACTTGAGCATTTCACATCACATCTCAAAAAAATAATTAATAATTCCATCACATTCAACCATAATTTAAAAGGCATACTGAATTACTAAATAGTAAAGGCCATGGTAAAATAGTTATGCCATATGGCCAAGAAAGAAATTATATATATATATATATATATATATATTCCAATTTGAAGATAACACACCTCATTGAGGGGTTTTATTATAAAATGTTATTCATCAACAATTCCTTCAATTCACTTTAAGTAATTCAATTATATCACAATTCCTAATCATTCCACCCCAAAGTTGGTTTTAAAATAGGTGAGCATATCAATTTAGTATGTAAATAAATAGAACATCCAAAGGTGTTTCTTCTACAATGTAATAAAACACTTAAGGTAAACTAAAAAAACCAACCCTAAAGGGGTGGTTTGGGTTGAGGTCATAACCTCCAACCATAACAAGGAGGGTATAAATGCACCATAAGGAGGTCTAATCCAATTAATTTAAGCAAATTTAAAAATTAGATGCAACACTAGGTAGGTCTGGCACACGGCACATTATGTAATTTTATAAAAATGAAAAAACTTGTGGTAAAAGATATAGACCACCTATTATATTCCATAGATGACCCGCATGTCCAAAATTAAGGATTTCTTTAGTACGGTTAGAGAGAAATCAAAGAAACGAAAAAACTCCCTAGAAATAGGGATAATTAGATCTCACCATGATAACAATTTCAAATGAAAAAGAAACTGAGGAAGGAAGGAAAAAAGAGGAGTCGTATAATCACTGAGATCTATCCAACACACTTGACGACACTCGAATCGAAAGTTGGATGAGGGATATACCACTATACCTAGAGGAGCAAGGGAGTAGCTCTATGAGGGAGGTGTTAAACATAGGTGAGAGGAGAAAGAAGAGAGGAAGAAATAAATAAGGAGGTAGGGGAAAAACTAAAAATTCACCCATTTAATGAGACATGAGGTTTGACTGCACATTTGGCCAAAATATGCTCCAATAGTGAAAGATCCACTGCCCAAGAAGGGGGGTTGTATGGTTCATGCACATGGTTTTCCAAACTATGCACAAACCAAGAATCCTTCTCTATCAAGGTACCTTCAATTGGAACACAAATATGTATCCTGGTGTCCATGGTTTAAAACAACTAGGTGACACCCTCATCCCCATTGAATAGGATAAAATGTTTCCTCTAGTGGTATGTATGGTTTCAAACAAGCTGTGTGCCCTTACCAGACCTCCAAAACTTGAGTTTTTAGGTCTTAGTGCTCTAAAAACCTAACGAAGCACTGATATGCCCTCAGGAATTCCCCCATGTCTAAAGACACTATGCTTGAGTGTTCCAACTCTTGGAATTTCATTATAAATATCAGTTTAAAGAATGGATCATCCACCAAATGATAAAATTCAAATTCATTTGAAATTTCACCCGGTCCAAAAACACAAGATTCTACAACCTCCCCACCTTAAAAATTATCATCCCCAATAATACTTGGGTAAAGATGAAAACATAACCCAACCTACCCAGTCGAGGCATTTCATTCAAATAGTTGTATTTCATTTCAAACTCCCAACGCACCTCCAAGCATTTCTTAAGTGCATGGTACATAGGTTATTAAAACTTGATCCAAGGCTTTTATTTAAGATTTAACATCAATATAATGCTTACCCAATCCTGTTAAACTTGAGACATGCTCACACCATCTCTTTATTAATCCTACCTATGGCACTCCCCACCATAATCTCTATCATTTAAAGGCCAATTCTAATTCATGGTATCAATACTGCAAGAATTTTCTATCAAATAATGTCCTAAGTGTTCTGATAATGATGCTATCATGGTTTTCTCAACTGGGAAACCCAATCACATCTGAGGATGTAATACAGTCCTCATTAGACTGAAACTATCTAATTCTTATCGACCAAGTAAAAATTGGTCATGCAAGTTTCCCTTAGAAAGAATTTTCGACCTTTACATCACACTCATATTACCTTTATGGAATTCCTGAAATATTTTCTTACCGGTCTCTTCCATTCCCTCGAGAGGAAGAAATTTGAGCCACTACCATCCAACTATTCTAAAAAATGATTGGATTAGGAGGTTAGTTCATTTCAAAACTATACATGGTTCCTTTAGATGAAGTAACCTCGATATTTTCTCCAAGCATGCTCATTGAAGACTATAATCAGCTTCTAGTGATGTCTCAATCCAAAACGATCCCTTTAATATATCATACCTCGACATGAACATGGATATAAACATGACATGACACACTTGGATTAAAACCCCTAAATCAACCCATCTAAGCTAGATAAAGTCCATGTAACCTCAGAATCATGTATTAGAAACCAAGGAGTTCATAAAAGGTTTTACATATTCCAGTTCTTAGAATAAAGACATCAATACAAGGTTGAACATCTAGGTATCAAGAACACTTACTATTACTAATGTGGAATATTCCTAGTAATCAAGTCAATGAGATAGTTGATATACCTGAGTCTATCCAAGGAGTTCCTACTTGGGAACCCAATTATCACGGAAGACTAACCATGTCTCAATAAAAACCATGCTTTCAGTATGCAACTCTGATTGATACTACCCAATCAAGGCCAAAATCTTTTAAATTTACCACATCATATGACCAACATTGTCTCTCAATGTATCCTAAATGATGTTAAGATAGGGTACGTGATCATCAATAAGATAAGAGTACACCAAGAGGATATCTAAAACACTAAGAGAACCCGATAAACTCCCACTACAAAGGTGAAGTGCTTGGTATGATTCACATCCAATCATATCCAACTACTAGAAAGAAGGGTTTTCAGACCACTACTAGTCAACTTCTTTTTAAAGAGCCAGATACACCTACTAATACATCACCATTAACTAGTCATAAGGCCTTACCAGCCAAGTCATCCCATGATCACTCAAGCATAACCATCGTGGCCCATCCCTGACCAATGATGTCTTCAAAGGTTGTGCATACATCCAACCACAACATCATCATGCTATCTTATAAGCACCAACTTAAATTGAGAGATTACCATACATAAGGTAATTTTAATTAAATACAACCATTTCCAAATTTCTTTTTTAGGGTTTAACTCTCTCTACTTAGAGAACACTCTATGACACTTCCAATATGATGCTCCTCACCTTAGGTGTATCCTAGCTATCATTTATTGAGAAAAGGATTTCATCTTACAGCACATGCTTCATCAACCACTACTCACATTCCTATACATGTCCAACATGCTTTAGAAATAATTTAGCCAAGAAAGGGTGGACTATCCACTTACAAGAACACTAGGTTTATATTCAATTTATATGTATGTGTGACACTCCTCTCAAGGTACATCCATTCACTCTATATCATTAGGCGTAAAAGCCAAAATAACTGACCAGCACGTCATAACACCTGATCCTCATTGAACATAATCTCAAGAAATATGACGTATTAAATTCCCATTAACTTCCAGGTTACTCTGCTCCAAATATGGACTTTGATCAAAACTTAACAAATCAAGGCTCAAAATGATAACCACTGAACTTAAATGGTTCATTTCACCATTTATTAACTCGAAGGGTACTACGTGCATCAACACATACTACCACTAGAAAAATAGAACATCCTTGATACTACCCATATGCTTATCATCCCTATGTATTATAGTATCTATAGCCTATAAAAAATATTTCAACCCAAGTTCATATCTTCCCCTATGAATATTAACTCGGCTGGCGCTGTACTGAGTCACTCATCCCTGAAGAAGAAGAGGAAGAGGGGTCACACAACCCACTAAGAGGTCAAATATTCCCTATGAATGTCTAATCTACTAAAACCAAGTACTACATGATGCTCACACCTATGATGAGGATCAAAACACCAAATGATCACCTGTTAAGTCCAAGGTTTTTTTTTTGGAATCTAAGGTTCTATACAGGATAACAACACCTGAGCAATACCACTTTTTAGAAAACTCTCTAAATCATTTGAAAAAGTTTTAAAGGTTATGAGGGAACTAACTACCTTGGGATAGAACCTTACCTAAATAGATAGTTTTGACCTTACAAGGAGTTCATGCCTGAAGATTCACTTGCCTTAGGGGCCTATATTCTTGGTTCAAGTTATGGAAGAGGATACCTACGAGAAACACTCACACTCCCATTCTAAGGAAGCTACTGAAGGAAACATCTAAACTAACATTAAATAAGGGTTAAATCTAGGAATGCCTCTACAGGTTTCATTGAGCCAATTTTTTTATTTACAATTTAACATAAACAATTTAAAGTCTCAATTTTAAAAAATCAATTATTGTTCATAAGGCAACATGACATGTTACTTTATTTATCTAGATCCACAAGGAAACTTAGGAAAGTTATATCAAACTTCATTTTAAGATTTATTTATTTATTTGAACTTATATCATAATTAGGAAATTTATTACATAAAACCCATTTTAAACATAATTCATTTATTTAGAATCATTCACAACTAGATTGGTTAAAGAAAATTTCAATTCCAATCTATAGAGGAAAACACCCTTTAGGTTGAAATTGTAATTTTAATTAACTAATGCTTCATATAAGTACATATAAAAGAAATATTAAAGGTATTTTATTAATCAAAGATGGAACTGGACAAGTAAGGTGGCACCATATGCTTATAAGTAAACTACATAAATAGTCGTAGACACATTAAATTATTTTCATCACATAATATAAGTATACCCCTATGGGGTTAAGCACTAAATCATATCAAGAAAAAGATCCATTTTAGGTTCAACTAAAATAAACCCAAAAATTTTAAATATTAAAATTTTAAACACCCTTAGTGGTTTATTTCTTAAGCAACATGCCCCAACTGACCAACTTGGGTCCAGTTGTGGATTTACAAATGTATTCATATGGGTCATCATACTCATGTAATAGAGGTGAAATCCCTTATAAAGGTAACCAATTTATTTTTAAGAACCAAATTGAATAGATTTTATATTTATTCAACCATCTTTAAATATATAAGTCTCATAAATGATGGTTCTATTATATGGGTCACCACTTATCAATTTGTAAAATGGACATACACTTTACAAATTACAGGGAGGATCCAATTTTAACTACATCCAGTTGTTTTAGGATAAAATAAAAAAATTAACATATTTAACATTAATACAATAGTCTCTAAGTATATAAGGTTCATCCACAATGGTTCAATTAAATGGGTTACCATTTTTTAATATATAAAGCACCCATACACTTTATTAATTATAAATTGGCTCCCATTTGATTGCAACCAATATGTTTCATCCTATGCAACCAATGTCTCATGCATAAAATATATCATGATTGGTCTATCATATATAATTTCACCATCAATCTATGTAGGAAAACACCACTTATATTGATGCAGGAATTTTATTTGGCCCACCTTTTCATCGTAATTATATCATGGCGTGCGATCACAAGTAGTAAATAAATGTAAACATGCTCAATTATCACTAAAGAATGAAAAAATAACATGTAAAACTCATATTTATGTAGGTAAAACATCCAAGCATGGTAAAAAAAATCATGATAATTAAATCACAGAAGAATATTGTACAGGAAAATATACAAATAAATCACACATCATATTATATAAAAAAGGCTAATAAATACCTAGTAAGGCATAAAAATAAACATGTTATTAACATTCCTAACATGAAATATAAAAGGAATTATAATAAAATGTGAAATTCACATCAAAAAAAATCAAACAACCCAGTGATGTAATCTACATGGAATGACATATGCATGGAATGTGAATACCTATGTGTCTATAATGATGCATGTAATGTTATCTTCTTGTCATATCAGTCAAAGGGTAATTACTAGAATCTCATAAATTAGTAATCAGTGGGAAGTACTCTAATCACTCAAGGTGAAATCAAATCAATTGTAACAACAAACGGCATGAAAAAAAACTCATCCATGTATACATGGAATTTTCTTCAAATGTGGGTTGATCACTCCCAAAAATGGATTTTTACCAAGCATTGACACATTCCTAGTCTCTTGTCTACTTGCCCAAAATATTAATTCAAAGGAAAATAAATCTATGATACCATTTTTTAACTTATCGGCCTGATTGGACACTAAATTGATAGTTAGATCGGTCACCACACAGCCTCAAGTGAACCTCCTCATACATCAGAGGCTACTGACTAGAAGTGACGGTCTAATGGTGTTATAGTGGGAAGACTATATCCTCTTGATCAGAGTAGCATAGTGGTGTATCATATGTATGAATAAACTAGTCATGTGATCATAAATACTTGTAACAAGCATGAAAACACAAGCACAATCCAAAGGACCTACAAACATGAAGATCTTCTCAAGTGCCTCAGTGAAACAATGGCCTAAATAGGGTGCGAGATATACTCCGTAGGATACCACCAATGGTATCTAAAACATAATATAGTTTTTTCATTTAAAATAAGCATTGTGAATGTATATAAAAATTAAACCAGCAATATTAAATAAATAAACAACCAAGTCGAGCTCAAGTTACTCAAGGACACTTAGCCCGACCATACCTGCTTCGGCCTAAGCCAAAAATATTTGAACCATAAGAAACCTATAAAAATGAAAAATGATGTAAATGATAACAAAATATCATAAACCTGGTTTTATGAGATAGACTGAACCCAAGAATGTGATTTGAATTGGAGGATGTGTCCCTTGGATAACAAATATGCATCAACAACATTTACTATAAAAGTAATTACCAAATTTAAATGAGTAGCATCATGGGCCCATTCTAGGAGAATCTTAATTAGGAATACATGTATCACACTAGGAGCACCATAAATGACCACTTCCACTAGAGTTTTTTCAATACAATCCATGAATGGCCTTGCAAGTATCACTCTCGGCCTAATGTGAGACAACTACCTATGATCCCATACCTGGTATCAACACATAGAGGACTAAGTCTCACTCATGGCATGGTGTAACCATCTAGACACTGAGCCCATCCAAGGTGTCTCCCCTAGGGAACCATAATCTCTCATACCAAGGTATGAATAACACATAGTGATCCCATACTGGTGTACCAGTATCACCCCCAATGTATGAACAATTCATCAGCAAAGCTGATCAAAAGCACAATGAGCATGTTCTTGGTGTTCCTTGGAAGGAAACTCGAGTATTGATCATGGTTTTAATAATTTATTTAATCAAATAAATTAAACAAAACAAACTTCCATGTTAGTGAGAATTCCATAATAATAAGCAAGGATGCCTACAGAGGGCCATGTTCATTTTCCAGCTCATTTCATAATAAAAAGGTTCATGTACTCAAGCATGTCACATCACATATCAAAATTATTAATTAATAAGGCCATCAAATTCAACCATAATTTAAAATGCATACTCAAATTACTAAACAGAAAATTCCATGATAAAACACTCATTCCATATGGACAAGAAAGGAATAACACACACACACACACACACAAACACACACATATATATATATATATATATATATCTTTTCTAATTTGAATATAGTACACCTCATCAAGGGGTTTTATTATAAAAGTTGATACATAAATACTTCCTTCAATTCACCTTAATAAATTCAATTTTATCACAATGAATAAAGAATACCACCCTAAATGAGGTTTTAAAATAGATTAGTATCTCAATTTAGTATGTAAATAAATAGCACAACCAAAGGGGTGGCTTCAATAATGGAAGACAACACTTAAGGGAAACTAAACAAACCTACTATAAATGGGTGGTTTGGGTTGAGGTCATAACCTCCAACAATACCAAGGAGGATATAAACACACCATAAGGTAGTTTAAGAAATTTAATTTAAGAAAATTTATAAATTATAAGTGATGCCAAGTAGGCCAGAAAGTGGAACATAGAAACATTTTATAAAAATAATGAAACTTAAGAGAAAATCTATATACCATATACCATATTTCATGGATGACTCAAACATCCAACATTACGACTTTCTTCAGTCTGGTTAGAGATAAAATGAATAAATAGACAAATTCCCTAGATATGGGTTGAATTATCTCTCACCACAGTAATAATTTCAAGTGAGAAATAAATTGAGGAAGTAAGAGGATTCATAGACTAACTGAGATCTATCCAACGCACTTGATGGCACTTGAATCGGAGGCTCGATGAGGGAGATACCACCATACTTAGAGGAGTAAGGGAGGAGATCCATGAGGTTGGTGTTGTGCATGGGTGAGAGGAGAAATAAGGGAGGAATAAATAAATAAGTAGGTAGGGTAAAGCTATAAATTCACCCCTTTAATTAGGCTCATGGTTTGGTCGCACGATTGGCCAAACCGCACACTAGCTGTGCAAGAGACACTTCCCATGAAGGGGGTCACAAGGTTCATCCGTATGGTTTCCCAAACCATACAAAAACAATACATCCCCATTTTTCAAGTGACATACAACTGGTTCACATCTCTATGGACCAGTGCGCATAGTTTAAAAAAATTGTGTGACACCCTCATTCCTCGTGAAAAGGTCACATGATATCCTCTTGTGGGATGTATAGTTTCAGACAAAACATACGCCCTTACCAATCCTATAAAACTTTATTTTCTAGCTCCCAGTGCTCCTAAAACTCAACATATCACCCACAACACCTCTTAGGCCTTATAACATGTTTAAATACAACATGTTTGAGTGTTTCAACTCTCATAATTTCATTTCAAATCTCAGTTTAAAGAAAGTCCCATCCACCAAATGATAAAATTAAAATTACTTTGGAATTTCATTCAGTTCAAAAACATGGGATGTCGCACCTATAACCAACTAAGGATGTATATTAGGTATAAATTGTTGAGATAAAAGAAAATCTCAATTCATTCCTCTTATAAGGTAAATGATGATTCGCCTAGTATCTAAGATTGTGAGGTTAATATCTCAGTAGAAAATACGTATCGAGTTTTTATGGATCCCTTGGATTCTTTCATTGGTGAATGATAATTAAAATTGTGAGGAATAAATTTATTTAATTGGGGATAATGTATCGACCCAAGATTTTACTATATATCTTCCCTTTAAAAAAATATAATATGTTTGATAAAGTATTTCACATAAAAACTGAACTAAAATGAGTTGCAACATATTAGATGGACATTATTAAGAAAATTATAAGAATAATTAAAGCACTAGTAAATAAAAATCTATTAATAAACTAAAATTTTTTATATTTGGAGGATAAATAATTAATGTGATTTAATATTAAAAAGGATTGTTTTTCTCAAATAACCGTTTTTATTAAGTGTTTTATATTTTATCCTAATTAATTAAATAGACCACTTTTAAAATATTATTATATATTAATTAATATATTAACACTTTTAAAAATTATAAATTGATATGAAATAATATTAAGAACACTTAAAAATATTATTTTTCAATAAAAGCATTTTTTCATTATATTTTGTATTTTCATTTAAAAAGTAAATTTTAAAATTTTAAAAATTTAATTTTATAAAACGAACGTTATTTTTTAATTCAAAATGTCAAAATTTTCATTGGATGGATTTTTGATATTTTTTTTAAAAGGCTTAATTTTGGGTGAATACTAAACAGTACCGATTTTGCAAATACAGTCAATTTTATGACATTTTCATAATACAAGAATAATTAAAAAATTTATGAAACTTTTTTATATAAAAATATATATTTATAAATTAAAATAAATCATTTAAAAATATAATGTTGAATTTATAAAAACATGTTTAACATTTTGGAAAATTAAGTAATATTTTACTCTAATAAAAACTATTTTTGGTTTGTTTATTTTAAGTATTCACAAGGTGAATTTATGTTTTGGATTACTTTTAAAGTATAATAACTCTTATTTGGTTAATAATAAACCAATTAATGTCATATAAATCAAAAACATTGATAATTTTATCTTAATCATAATTTCTAAGCATAAAAAATACACTTTTTTCTATAAATAGTTTTTATGTGTTATGTGAGCTAATATTAAAAATAATTTTTATCATTATTAGAAATTTTATTTTAAAAATTATATCTCATATTTGGAATAATTAAGTTCAAATTATTTAATATGGATTAGATTTTTTTAGGAATTATAAGCAAATTACTTGGGTAAAAATTAGTTACCATGATAAAACCCAAAAATGTTAAAAGAAAAAAATCTAAGAGTAAAAGACATAAAAATGTTAAAAATATATGAGAAAATATATGGTTTAGGATTTATCAATATTATACCTTCCCCCACTCCATTATTTTATGTTATTGGATCCAATTGACCTTTAAATAGTGACTTTCCCTTTTATATTATTACAAAAATGTCACTCCTCTACCTTATGAAAGGATCCATCACTGTAAATACCCTGAATCCAGTAACCTAGATCCTATATCTACATTATTACATTGGCAATAAATACAAAAAATCACATCCCAAAGGACCAAATATTTTAGTAGTATTTGTATACTAGATACATACTTAAAAGTCACATTACATTTTAAACCATAAAATATGCAAAGTGTTTTTTTAGAATGCCATTATTCCTCTTACTATATCCATGAATATTAATAATAAAACACTTCCTTGTATCTTGAGAAAAATAAACCATAAAGGTTTTATCTAAAATGCTTATTATGGATATTCATATATCATAATCTATCATGAATAAGTAAGTATAATCAATGTAGAAAGGTAAATAATTGAAACACGTGTCATTTAAAAAATAACTTGATCATAATATAGAGGGAATAAATAATGATCAAATAAATCCATATAAATAATCACATGAGATTGAAACTTATCTATAGATATTCTTACTAATAAAATAATCACATGGAAATCAATAGCTAATCTCGTAATGAGGGAATGTGTAATGTTATACATCTGAAACATATTGTCAAGACCTTTCATAAGATGGTTTAAAACTATGGGTAAAACCACATTTAATTTGAACATTTTATTTGTGTCATGAGACTTGTCGATGCATCGATGGGCTATCTATAATCGAGTCACACCCATCACTTAATAAGTGTAATTTATTTCTCATATAAAATGGGTGAAAAGTAATCAGAATAAAAATTCATATTTAAAAACTAACATACAAATGTTAATACTTACCCCAATCAATAAACATAATCATAAACCATTTAGAGTAATATGGTGAATGGTAATAAAATTATACATCCCCAGTAAAACTAATCATAAACTATCCAAATAAAGAATAAAGATGATATCAATACAATATATCCCCATTGGATCATAAGTACATTAAAGTGTTGATTTCCTTGATGAATATAAATATCATAAAAATGTTATTAAAAACTTTCTTGAGGAAAATGACATTTTCACTTTGAAAATCACATTTTAAAACAAAAATCTCGAAAAAAAATAAATATTTTTATTTGAAAATAATCTTGGAAAGTTGTAAAATAATCTTTAAAACATTGACTGGTCATGATGGAAAAAAATCTGTTCATGTCATACATGTTAAAATAAATATTCTTTTCACATTTTTTGTTAAATCCAAATAGGCATTTTTTGGAAAATGACATGAAGATTACTTTAAAAATATTTTTAAAAATTAAAAAATGGGTAAAACATTTTTTAATAAATCATTTGGATAATTTTAAAAACATTTTTAGAAAACATCGATTTGGAAGAAAAATAATTTTTGACCAAAAAAAGAAATAATGTTTAATTTCCTTAAAAACATTTTCTCAATAATTTTAGGCACCAAAGAGAGTAAAAATGGTACTACTACTTGAAAATTTCCTGAATAACCATAGAAGATAAAAATTTATTGGTTTTAAGATAGAAATACCAAATAGTTCTACCAATGGAGACTTAAACATAAACAATCCTGAATAATGATGAAATTGTGACATAAACCCTTACCATTTTGGTAACTTCTGAATCATAATCCCCATAAAATAAGTAACATAAAATGAAAATTTAAATACCATGAAGATAAATAAATTCATTATATAACATATTAAATTGGAATTATATACACCACACAATAGAAATAAGTGGTGAATATGGAATATGTCTCATGTAAGTAAAAGTGAGAAAAGAAACCCTTACCTCAAGTTCGACTTCATTTGTATGTGTTTGACCCTTATGTATAAAAAATATAGGTTCAATATACATATATTAAATAAATATACTCATATATATCATACTATATATGATCCTATTATAATATTTTCCCACCCATTTGTTAATAATATTTCATTATTTTTATTGTTTTTGGTGTTAATTACCTTGTTTTGTATTGCATGTTTTATCATGAAAGTTTTGGTAATTGTACATAGGATATATTTAAATCATCTCTATAATTATATTAATTTTATAAATACTATTATTTTTTTATTAGATACATACTTATAACCATTCAATAAAATTGGATATAGAAAATGAATCGCATCACTTCGTGGATACGGTAGGCCGTATGTACGCACGAGCGACGATATCATTTACTTAAAGGGTGAAATGTTAAGAAAGTGTATGATATTTAAAATTTAAATAATTTATATAATTTTATATATATCACATATATTCATTAAATTTATCCTTATTACTTTCTATGTGAAGCGTAAGTGAAAAAATAATCACATCGCTTTGTGAGGCGATAGTCCGCCCGTACACGAGCGACATTATTATATATTAAATAGAATGGAAAGTGAAAAGGAATATGTGATATTATAAATAAATAAGTATAATTATATAATAAATATTTTATATATATATATATATAATTAAACCCATCATTATATCCAACCATGAGAATTATTGATGGAAAACAAGTAACATTAGTTCGTGAGGCGGTAGTCCGTCGTACACATGATTGATAATTTCATTTCTCGTTTGATAGAATTGGAGATGGATAAATATTATTACATCATCATAATAACATCTCAAGAGATTTTAGATACTTTTGTTATTATATTGGAAGTTTTAAAACATAATTGAAGGTTGTAAAAGAAGAAAGAAAAAGAAAGAGCTTAGTGGAGACAATTACCTTTGGATCTCTTCTAAAGGACCCTAGGGTTAGTTTTTTTGGAATAGAAGAACCTCTAGAATGTGTATAAGGATGTTAAGGATATATTTTTTCATGTTTTTTTTAATCCAAATGGATTTATAGGTGTGAAGAAGTGAGGTTATGGAGTTCCCTTTTATAATTGAGGAGGAGTGGTATTTTTTGTAAATACCCAAAACTATTCACTAATGGGAATTCACTCTCACCCCAAGTGCCTCAAAAATTGATAAATAATGTATTTGAGGGATTATATGGTCAATAAACACCTCCAAAACAAAAAAACAAATTTTTTTAACATGTTATTCCTTATCCTTTAAGTTAACTTAATTTTACCATTTTAGTTTTCACTATGGTAACTAGTCTTTTTAACCTAGATAATTTATCCATTAATACTAAAATAAAATGATACTTATTAGATAATTTGGACCCAATAATTATAAACATTCAATCCAATTAATCAATTAAAATTTATATGTTTTTTGAAAATTAATGTTAACACAAGCGCATATAACACACAAAACCTCATTTTAACCTTAAGCTTGTTAATTAATTTATTATTGTTTTTACTAATTATTATGAAAAAAATTAAATTAAATTAATTATATGATATAAATTATTCTTATTCCAAATTTTTAATACATTTTTACAAATTAAATTCAGAGAATCGGAATAGTTCAATTTAAAATTAAACTCACAAACATATTGAAAAATGGTTTTTCTAAAGAAAAAAAATCAAAAGTTTATAAAGTTTTTATATCATAATTCAATTTAAAATTTATTATTATGACCTAAATTAGTTAAATTTTAATATATTTGAAATAATTTTACTTTAAAACCAATTTAAAATATAATTTAACTTTGTAAATAATTTAAATGAAATGTCAATTTCCAATAAAAATCTGTATTTTTCGTTATTCGTCAAAAAAAATAACATTTTTATAAAATTATAAAAAATTCACCCGAATAAATTTTTTACATTTAGATTTAAAAAATGAATTTTATTCTTTGAAATACATTTTCTAAAATTGGTAAAATTAATTTTAAATTGTGTGTTCAAAGTATGACTAAACTTCATTTTAGAAAAATATAGTTTTTTAGAAAATATTTCCTTTTATTTCAAATGGTTATTATTTTATTTATAATCAATAGATAAAAATAGAATTTATTTTATTCATCTATAAACCATATAATTTTCATAAATAATTTAGTCTTATTCATACCTTCCAACTTAATAGCTAGGTTATAATGGTCATCTTTAAATAATAATATTTTAATAGTATATCATGTTTCGTTTAAACCCAGTGTTTCATGTATCACAATATATCAAAGGGATCGAACTATTTTAATATATATATATATATATCATAAAGTCTTGGATTATTTCATTATCTTCTAAGCTTGGTTTTGTGTATCATATATGTTGTTGAACCTGATGTTCCTCTTTTAAAATCTCAAGGTCTTATAATCACCACCCCACTTATACTCACACTACAAGACTCTTAGATTTGATAAAAACTAACCAAATAACTCCTAAATGTTCCTAACTATATCTTATAGGTTTTAGTATTCTCAAAATACCATCTCTCAAAGCCTTAATCACTACTATGTATTTCAGTATATTCAGCACTACCCTTTATTAGCACTAAAAAATGTAATGATAAATAGAGTTTCTTTATCAGTGCTAGCTAAAAGTGCTAATAAAGGGTAATTTTATCAGTGCTAAAAAAATCACTGATAAAAGCTCCCTTTTGTCAGCTCTTTTTTAGCACTAATAAAGGTCCATTTTATCGGTGATTTTTTTAGCTCTAATAAAGGGTGGCCTTTATTAGTGATTTTTCAGCACTAATAGAAGTTATATTTTATAAAAAATATATATCATAAAAATCATATATTAATATCTAAATGTATTTATATTGGTATAAATATATTATATTTTATTAGATATGATTTATATAATAATAAATATGTATTTATACTTAATATATAAGATATTTAGTAAAAATGGTTTATAAAATAATTATAAATTAAAATTAATTAAGAATTTTCTAATTATTATTGAGTAATATCCATTTAATAAAATTTTGATGATATAAAAAATTAATAAATTAATGAATGATCTAAAATAAGTTTAAAATATGACCTGAACTTCAAACGGACATAATTATTGATTCAAGTGTCCATTTGAGTTCTACCACATATCAAATCAAATATTGTGAAAAAATATACAATTTGGTGACCAGGGGGAACCTTGGAAATGTCTTTTTGAGGAAGAGAAAGGCCCAAAAGGACTCTAAAACTAATTTTTTGTTGGGGTACCCTGATTTTTTAAAATTTATGGGATTTCAACCTCGTTTAAGGGGGTCTTCTTGTCTTTTTTTTATGGATACTATATTCATTTCCAGGGATTGCTTTCATGTGGATATTATAGTGTTCAAATTTTATCATTTTTTATATTGTAGTGTTACTTATAATTAAATGTATACATATATATGCATATTTATATATATTTACATAAAAAAAATTAATTGTATAAATAAATATTTAAACATTTTTACACAAAAAAATATATTTCTCAATATATAAATCATATAGAAATAATTATTATCCATTTTATTTAAAACAAGATCTAACCATTTTTTTACATTATTAAAATGCATCAATATATATATATATATATAATGTTTATATATTCTTGCGCGTGTTTGTGTATGTGTGTTAATAAATCGTTATATATTTGTATTTATATTATAATATATTTAAATGAATATTAATATATAATATATTTAAATAAATAGAAGTATATATATCTCACATATATATCCACACAAACATATATTTTATAAATGTATTTTAAAATAATTATATAAATATATAGATAAAAAATATGTATGTAAATATATATAGATAAATAGAAATATTATAAAATATAGAAGAAAAAATAGGGTAGTGGTAAAGGGGTTTTATTTGCACCTGGAGGTCCCAGGTTCGAGTCAGCAGGTGGTGGGGTAGTGGTCAAGCGCGGAAAAAGGGGGTTGCTAACACTGACAAAGGGTGGTGATGACATATAGCAGTGGGATCTATACTAGATCACTAAAAATGGGGGGTCAAGAGCTGACTAAGGGGTAGGGAGTACACTGTCATCTAGAGAAAAAATTATTTTTCTAATTTTATCAATGCTAAAAAAAAGTGCTAATAAAGGCCCCATTTATCAATGCTTTTGTTAGAATTGATAAAGATCATGAGGTTTTAAGGTTTATTATCCTAATAGTGATTTTTAATGCTGAAAAATATCATTTTAAGAAATGGAAAAAGGGGATTATATAGTAGTGAAACCAATTTTCAAAGTATCTCTTCAAAGGAATAAGGTAAAATTCTCAATTACTCCTTTTTCATTTATTTTCCTTGCTTTCATCTTATTCCACCTCCAAATATAATATAAACATGCTGAATTAATTAGATAAGTATCATAAGTATAATTAAATTTTATTATATTTATGGGATAACCATTTTCTAACTTCCTCCCAACCATTCAAAAAATGAAAACATAGTTTGTGTAATTATGTGTGGATTACCACATCCATAAGCGATGTGATCCATTTTTCATAAACAGCTTAAATGGATGGTTAAAAGGGATTATTTAATGAATAAATATGATATTTATAAAATTATTATTATTTTTAAAATATAAATCACTTCCTACCTTCATTCCATTCTATGGAAAATGAGAATGTTGCATGTGTGTACATGCGAACTACCGCCTCCACAAAAGTAACATATTTCAGTTTTCATGTAGTATTTTATTCTTCATCAAAATATATTAAAATATAATTAAACACCTTAATTATATCTAAATAATATCAGTATGATTCTGTAATAATGATATTATTCTAAAAGAATCACTTTCTTAATCATACTCACCCATAGATTATAAATTGTTCTTATTTGGGTTGGTTTAACTACCTACATGAATGGTGATTTTGAATTTATATCATGGAAAACAATGTAAAATTAATTAATATAGATATTGGATAATAATAAGTAAATAATTTTTTTTTGTTTTTGGAATTTTGAAATTAATATCTCACCCATTATTAAAGTACCTCCTCTCATTCATTAAAATTTACTGAAACAAGCTTGTCACAAACTTCGTCTTCATGAATCATAACAAAAATCTCATAGAATAAATTTAAAATAGTATAAATAATTATAAAATAAATAATCTCATACCTATAATTATATATGAATGATTAAATATGAATCTATAAACAATAATCAACACCGACATTACAAAACTAGTACTAAACAAATAATTGAAATTAATAACATCTGATGATGAAAATAAAATACAACTAACTAATATATTTGTAATAAATTATTATAAATATATTTTATGAAAGGGTTATATTTATTAATAAGGTTATAAAATAGGTGATTAAGGTATTTATTTTGGTTATATAGTAGATTAAGGTGCTTTCGTGAAATTCATGAATTAAGGTATGAGTTTTTGCATCTCAATTTTGCTTCATCAAGATATGATGTGTATTCACTGCTTGTTTCCTTTTTTGGGTGAATATATATTGGCCCTGGATATTTCTTATCTTAATTTTTCATAAAATATAATGAATTTAAAAATCCATCTCATGTTCTACCTTCCATGGGTTTTCAATTTTAAATATTACAACATTATTAGGGTTTTTCATAACTCAATTTCTTTTCTTTAAGTTATAAGGATTATTATTGAACTTAATTCTTATAAGTTAATTTATATTATACTATAATTGTATAAAATTTTAATTCCAATTTATTTTATTTAAATTTATAGTTCTTTCTCATGAACTCCTTTTTGAAGGATTATTACTTTAATGATTATGATATTCGTAAGGGTGTTTTGTTTCAATTTTCTGTCTTTGAGATATGTTTTTTTTATTCACCTAATTTCATTTAAATTGTATGTATACTAATTATTGAATATTAAATATCATGATTTATTTTTTAATCATGGTATTTTAAGTTTAATTTCAATCACTCTCTTTCAATAGGAATCTATTAAAATGTTTCTTAATTTGTAAGGGATCCTAATATCATTTTTTGTATTTGAGGATTATGTCATATTAACCACATGTTTAATTTTATGTAATGTTTATAATACCAATTTGTGAATTTTTGACATGTTCTTAATGAAATTCAATGGATTTAAAAAATCATCTTATGTTATACCTTTCATGGGTTTTCAATTCGAAAGATAAAAAAGTTGTAAGGGATTTTGTTAACTCAAACCCTATTTATATGAGTTGTAATGTTTCATATTGGAAATCTTACTTAAATTATTGGTTTCATAAAATATAAGATTTTATACTAAACATTATATTTCAATATGGATAAAATGAAATTTTTTATTCAAATCTTTCTCCATGATAAATTTATTCCCCATAAAAGTATGACATTGTTAAGAATAATTCTCATTCTCTTTAATGATTATTTCTCATCCATGTTTATATCTTCTCTTACTTCCAATGTTCTCTTTATTTATAAATCTAATTATGAATTTTTTTAATATGACCATAATATTTCCCTTTTCCTATTTTCAAAAGGATTTTTTATTTTCCCTTTTTATGATATGTATTTTCAAAAATGGTAATTTGAAAAATTGAAATGGTTTTTATTTCATGATCATATGTATTATATTTCACTCCACATTTCCTCAAGATAACCTTTATAACTTTGTAAGGATAAATTGTTAAATATTTTTTTTGAAATTATAATTTTTTTAGAAAAATCACTTCACCTTTTTGAAACTTTTATGTCTTTTTCAAGTCTACATTATTAAATAATATTTTTAAAATTAAATATTTTAAATAAATTACTTGACCTTTTTGAAACCTATATTTCTTTCTCAAGGATCCATTATTGAAGATTATTTTTAAAATTAAAAGTTTTCAAAATGACTTCACTTCACCTTTTTGAAACCTTTATGTATTTTTCAAGGGTTTATTATTGATATTTATTTCTGAATAATGATTTTTAAAATGTATTCTTTTAAATTTCTCAAAATTTTCCTTTTCAAAAGTGATGTATAACTACTTGCTTTTACTAAAATGTTAATAAATTTATTCTAAATACTCTTTTAATTTTTTCTTCCATTTTCTTATTTAACTCTAAAGTATTTAATTCTTATGGAGTTATGTTTTATGAACAACCCTTAAATTATTATATGAAATTCTCCTTTTGTGTGATTGAAGTTTTAGTATCAATCAATCTAATTTTAATATCATGTTATGTAATACCATTTAGAAATGATATGAAACCCATTTTATTTCCATGGGTTTACATGGTATGATGAATGATTGATATGTTATGGCACATATATGTATGGTTGATGATGGGTGGGATCTTATATCTCCCTATAATTCATTTTTTAAAAGATTATATTTCGTGATATATGTATACACAGGTGTAATTATGTTTTCCTAACAAGCGTGGGTGTGAGTGGGTGATTCATGAAGGAGATGCTCCATGTGATTACTTGTGTGCCAAAGTTCATTATTATTCTATATTTCCATTAAATGACACATTTTTTATTTCATATGCCTATTATTATTCTCCATGGATCATGTATATTATATCACACTCTTATGTCATAGTATATGTTTGTTTATTTGAGATTACATATCCTTATATCATGACTTATGGACAACCCTTACTATTCCATGTTATTTTTAATAAAATATTTCTTCTCTACTCATGTTTTCTTATATGATTATGATATAACCCTTTGTTGATGTGTTGATGATTTTCTCTCTTATTGATCATTTGAGATCACCCTTTTCTTATGTTTCCATTCCTGGGGATATAAATATGGGTATAACTTATGATAAGTCTAAAAGAGATTATAGTGTGTCTTGATTATGGAGGAATGTTCACAAGTATAATAGAATAATTTTTTTATGTATCTAGTCCTTAAAGACCCTAAACCTTAATTTATTGGGATTTTTGAAATTATTTGTGATGTGATGTTAAATATATGGAAATTATATAAAATAAATATTTGTTTATCTTGGTTCACCTCAGTTTTTATCAAATCTAGTGTTTCAAGAATGTATTTTTAACACTAGATCTAGGAGTGTAGAACTGTTATTTCCCATAATCCCTAAAAATTTATCATTTAAGGGTAGGAAAAATGTGATAAGAAACCCCTTGTAAGGATCAAACTTAGAGACCAATTCATGGATCTTGTATTTGACCCCAAATTCATGGTGGTTTGGAAAGACACGACATTTAAATTTCTATTAGGATGATTATGGATCCATAGGAACATGGTGGTATATTCCTTATACTATAAATACCTAAATTATCTTGTTGATGGAAAAATTAGAGTATTGTGTGGTGAAAAATCACCCTTTGAGTCTCGAAGAAATCTCAACTATGGTGTTGCATCCATAGAGCTTGTGAACCCTAAAGTAATATCAACCTCCATACATTCTAGAAGTTAAGTTGTGGGTATAAATACCCCTCCAACAATACCTTCCAATTGGGTTGATTCTGTTGAGTATGATGATGGAAAATAATACATTATCAAAAAAATGTAGAAATGAAAAGTTAAAGACACTTCAAAAACTGACCAAATTATAGAGCATCAGTTTATGTGTTAGCTACCACCTTCAGTAAGGGTTCACTTTGGGACTCTCTCCCAATGGGAGTCCTATCAGTTATATTGGTATAAACCCTAACCATTAATTATGGTTCATCATGTGGCATTAAAAAAGAATCATTTTGTCTTATCATGTATTATTCATTCGATAGATCTAAACTCTCTCCCACATTGATGGTTTTGTTAGCCCATGAAGTGGAAGAATATTGGGGAAGAAAACCTTCTCAAGGACCTTTATGGTCTACCTTGGGTAGCCTAGATAGATCCACCCTTTTTATGTCTCGGATAGGAGACACTCCACTTTAATAGGATGGATGGTCCTAGTCTCCTATTGATGAAGTATCCTAGTGATATTCTCTATAGATAAAGCTATGAGAGTCAAGAATTTGAATCATCACACCATAAAGGTAAGTAGCCAAGGAAAGTATAGATAGAGAAGACTTGTTCCATCATATATCCTTATTGAAATTCTTAAACTCGTATAGGGAGATATGGGAATCTATGTTTAAAAATAGATCTTCTATCATTATCAAAGACTTAGTGAGTGTTACAAGACCTATTACAGTAAGAGGAGTCATTAGATGTTACAAAACATCACAATTGCATTCAATTGTCATACTTGGACCATCTTATCCTCCATTAGTAGTAATGATGGTTGAGATATTCAAATCAAGGTTGAATTCAATCTCTTCTTGAGATTTATCCATCGTTGTTTTTATAGAAATACCATCAGGGGTACAAGAACCTCATTCCCTTGAGAATCCAATGTCTATAAATTCATGGAGCATGTACCTATGTATACACAAATCGATATGTCGTAGAGGAAGAAACATTAAAAGAAAATTTTTAAATGTAAATGTAATATTTAACTTTCAGATTTGGGTAAAGGTGAATAGTCAATGATCTCGACTGCCTTTGTTTATTGATATCTTTATCTGGAAATACCATATGAGGAGAAACTAGTGGAAACACCAAAAATACTCCTTTAGGATTAGAAATCATATCTCTCACGTGTTTAACCAAAACTAGAGAGCCTCCCCCTTCATCACACCTAGTGTATAAATGAATTTATGAGGTATTTATTATACGTCCAATAGTATATATTGTGGCTGAAATAGGTGGTGAATCTTATACTAACTCCTATAAAGGTCAAATAAATTGTTAATGGAATTGTTGTATCAATGATAGTAGATTAAAGAAAAGTGAGTGAATTTTATTTTCCTCTTCCTAGGATTATTTTTTACCATTATTTTCACCTTATCTACTTGATTCAATTCCTAATAATTTTGATACTCATTTTGAGTGCAAGGCCACATCCTTCATCCAATGAATAGTGATGTCCAAATCTATGATGTAAGCCTAAACTTCATGAGGTTGGATCTCATAAGAAATATTAAGGGGGTAATGACTTAGTTAACCCCTATTATAATAATATCCTTCACCTTAAGTTCATCCCATACCTCCTTGATAGACAAGGTTTCATATAATGAATCTCACTCCCTCTAGGTTTTCATATATCTACCATTAGTGGGGAATTCAACGAATGAAGGTTGCTCTTCTCCATAATGATGGAATGTATCAATGATTTACTTGTTTCTTTGGAATTAAATATGATGATGAATTCATTAAATCAACCCTATTACCTATTATTTCCACTTCTAATAGTTATTGAGCAATCTTTTTCCCAAGTCTTTTGACCTCTATTATTTTCTCATGTTCTTCCTTTCTTTTATTTGCTAATGTGCCTTTGAATTTTGGTACTAGTTTATCCAATTTTCCTTAAAGATGTGATCATATCCAAATCTTGAAATTATCCTCTATGATACCAATAATGAAATAACTATGGAAAAGTCACTTGTATACCAATTTTCTCCTACTTCATCATGAACCATAATTTGAATACTATCATTGGATGTTTTTCAGTTTGTATGATTGAGGGAGTAGTGGGGAACTTATTTTGGACATGACTAGATTTCCTCTCAAACCTTTAAGGAATGTACCCCCTAAAAATGATTTATTTATCTATCTTGGTTGTTAGGATACCCTCTCATAGGGATATTAGATAATAATTCACTTTAAGACTCCTGTTTGTGTTATCGGTAATGGTTCCATTTGGGGATGTATATAGTGCATATATAAAATAGTTATACTAATTTATATTTTTCTTCACCTATTATACATCTAATGAGCTTGTTCTAACCCTTCTTATACTTTGAACGTAAGGTATGAACTGGCACTAGGAATTTCCTAGGCATTGATGAACTCATACCTACCTACATAAGCCATAATCCACCCCCACACACCTAGAAGTGTATAATGATTCGGAATGGGGATTTTCCTTTATATATGTGCCAAATATTCTAGTATAACTTATCCAAAACCGAAACTACCATGACAATATTTTGACCAATTTCTAGTTGTGTGGCCATCACAAAATTGTTGACCCTCACTCTAGCTCATGATTCTCATGTCAATAGAAGATAGTTTCTGATATAAATTTTAGGGAAGTCTTCCAAAAGGACCAACCTGTCAGTATTAGAGATAACCTTCTAACCCAAATATTAAATTATCCCTCCTCTAGAGTTGTAAAATAAGTTCTAGGAAACCCATGATTCCAGTGGATCATACATGTCTTAGGCCTCTTAAGTTTTGGTTCTTGCCCTATCAGCTTAATAAATAGACCAACCCACAATCTAAAGAGAACATCAACCTTGGGGTGGAGATATTCTCCCATGTTTCTTTCTGTTAGTTGGAATAGTTCCTTATAAAGTGGTAGGGTACTTTTGTAATAATATCATATAGAGTTTGGGGTAATAAATTCATAATAAATTTCCCCTAGGATTGGATCCCCCACTAACAATTTTCACATCCCAGGGGCTTATTCCTACCTCTTTGTGCACTAAATAAAAGGTGTTTGTGTCTAGGATCCACATGATAATGATGATTGGAATTAAATTATTATTTTGATGAGTGAAATTTTACAAAACTTAGATATATTCATATAATTGTAATTCATTCAACTCTTGTTCAAAATCTTTACATCTCCATTGCACCCAAAATGGCCAACCCTAATCCATACTTGATACCCCTCTGGATAGAAGGTATCATATCGATGACCAAATATGATTTTTATTACCTATAAATATCTTCATGATCAAACTGTATCTATTCATGTTTGGCTTAGGTGTATTCTAGTTATCCTATAAGGTTAGAGGAGTATGACCAAGAACGAAACCTTTAGAATGGTCAATCTCTTTAATAAAATGTGTGGCCAATGATATGTTAGATCTATCTACCTAATGGTTCTAGATAATCTAATTAATTAGTTGATTTTCTACTCATATTTTGTGAATTATACTATCACTTAATAATCTAACCTCATATAAGGGAAACCTATTGGATAACAGATAATCCCAGAGGATCGCCCCCATGATATCTGAGAGTAGATAATTCTTTGAATGAATTTTCTAGAATTTACTATCCTCGATGTTCTTGATCATCTCAATCCACCTTGTGGACACATCTTGGGAATGATCATGTTATTTTAAGGTGATTTTATATAAAAAATTAAAAGGATAAAATCATATTAAAAATAAAAAGGAAAATTATAAGTATTTATGTAGTAACTATGTGAAATCCATATAGTGACCTAGCGGTAGCCTGGTGACCATATGAATGTGTGAATGATTCCTAGTGACCAAGTGGGATATTATTGACCATGAAAGTACATGAGGCAAGTTACCAAGCTCATGAAGACCATCTATTCACAAAGATAGCAAGAGTAATTTAGTACGCGGTCTAATTTTTTCATGTTAATGAGAATATCGTAGATAGGAAGGAAAAAGGGGGAGGGTTTCCCTATATATAGTATAAGACTATGACTCTTTGGATGACTAATAATCCCCAACATAGACCATTCAAGTCTCTACACATACCACGGACCTCCTAAGTAGATCATGTGGAAATGACATAGGCTACTCTCACAACCTTGGAATCAAACCCTCTTCGTGCTGATCAATCCCTATTTCAAGAGGGGCATTTTTTGTCCATGAACTTTTGATAATCAACCAAACCAAGTCCATAGGGTGATAAATCTTAAACACAAGTAAATTATGAATCCATATTCGACCATCTAATGAGTACATTGGTGTATACTAAGTGTATGAGATCCTTGAATTCATGGTAACATAACAGGGTCATCATGTGAGCATCCACCTCTTATGATGTTTGAAATTGTATGTGGCACCCTAATAGAACTCTATGTGGTCTACAATTCACCATGTGCTGACCCCATCATATGTGGTGCACTAATGGAACCCTCTATGAACACCCATAAAGTACTCATCAACTCTTGATCTATGGCACATCATCAGAGCTCCACGTGGTCGTATGGCATCTTATTATATGACCACCCACTTCAAAAAGAAATTTATCCAAGTCTCTCCTATAAATACCAAGTTTTTCGTTTATAGGAGATAGGGATAGAGAGATTCATAGGGAAAGAGAGGATAACTGAAAAAGAATAAGGATAATGAGATCTTGAATAATTCTATAGGTAATCTGAGATCTGAATTAATAAAATTCATTTAGGGTAGTTTTAGTGAACTACGTTCTCAAGGGTTCATCCAATATCCTACCATGCATGGCTTTCTACTCTGAGATCTCACCATACAATCCTTACTCACACATATCTATCATGAAAGGCCCCCACAATGATTATCCTCCTTTTCAATATGACCATGAAGACTATCATCCCTCATGATCTCATCACATAGCTAAAAATACTACATAGAACACTATATGAGATAGGGTTCCCTGGGATTTTTAATCCCCTATTCCCTCACGATGTTTATTCATGGAGTATTTGATCATCCTATGATTTCCTCATAAATAATCCTTATAATGATATGGGTTCAATCCTCTATTTTATCACACCTCCCTCCTAGATCATCCACCTATGTCAAACCTTTTCAAATGACCTTCATGGCCTCCTTTTTCCAAGTTTGATACATCGAAAATTCCAAGTCAAGATGTAATATTCTAGACATGAATTCCACTTAATAGTTCCCCGAGACTGATTGGCCACATGGACTCAAGAATATCTCACCGAATTAGTCTTACAACTAGTATGGAGGGCCTTGGGTGTGTCAGTGGGGAGACTATTCCATCATCACCTAAGTTTAACACAGTAAAAACTCAATAACAAAAAGTAGCAAAAGCGGTAAACAATAAACAGATGAAAATTAAATAGGAAAAGAATATATAATAAACCCAGAATCATATAATACACTAAAATGATGATACATGTCTCTACAAAGCTTCCAAAATAGGTACAAAACAATTTAGTAGAAAACATGTATCCAAAATCCAAAAATACCAGGAAGTATCCCAGTAAAATTGAAATCCTCAGCTTGGTCCCATACTCCCCTTCTCCTATACAGCAATCAAGATCTTATAAAAGGGTGATTTCCTTTATCCATACCTACAACTATATAATCTGTAGGGGTCCTCAAGGGTGGCCCAAACAAGGTATGAGATAACATCCCATTAGGTAGTCTCCCAAAGGTCTATACAATCTAGGTTGTGCAATATAACAAGCTAATAAAAGTGAAAGTAAACAGGTAAGCAGTAAACAATAGTAAAGATGCACATGGCATGTAATAACTAAACTTATAACACTGAAATAGCCTCTCAAGGCTCCCTAAAAAAGATTCTCAAGATCCCCTTTCAAGGAATCTACAAACAATACATAAATAACAAACACGGACTTTCCATTCATCCATACATGTCACATCAACCACAGGCTTTTCGTACAACCTGAAGTATCAAACTAACAAGTGATACTATATATCCATACATGGATCCCTAAAAAACAATTGCCATCTACTAACAAGGAAGCTATAATAGAAACAAGAGTAACCAACATGGCCTTGGCATACATCCATATATATCAAGTTGTACATGGCCTTTCCATTCAACCAGAAGTATCATAACACCCATAGTTGAGTTGTATAATCACACATGTATAATTTACCATGACTGTGTCGTATAATCACACATGTCATATTTACCACGTTTGTGCCTTATAATCAAAGTTCCATACCATGAAGGGATATATCCAAGGTTTCTAAGACCAAGGCATCCTCATCGAGTCCCAGGAGCATCTCGATGGAAACTCAGTTAGGCACTGGTTGGAGTCCTAGGATCATGTTATACCGGACATGTACTACGTGAGTCCAAGAAAGTTGAATCAAAGGGGTATCAAAGCCTAAGTTATCCTATAGAATCAAGACCCAATGAGCATACTCTATCCAAGTCATCCACTATCATGTTCCAAATCCAAGGAACGTGTCCAAGGAATATATTCATACACTTACCATTCATACCATTTATCATTTCAAACTATGTGAGTATACCCACTCATATAACCATTTTACATTAAAATCATCTTTATGATTATACCCACTCATAACACCCATGTCAACTCAAGGAAAACAATGAGTATACCCACTCATTTTTCATAGTAAACATATTCCATTAAAACCATTCAAACAATTGGGAAGATTCTAAATGAGTATACCCACTCATTGAACCATATTCAATTAAGCCTTTTAACCAATTTAAACATGGGATATCAATATAGCATAAAGAAATGAGGTAATACATCTCCTAAAAATCTATTAAAGTTCTATATTAACCATTTAATCAAAAATATTAAACATGATATGGAGGAATCCCATCTTCTATTCAATTAATCCATTTCAACTCATTTATTAAAGATCTTACTCTATGAAGGAAAGCTTCAAATCACCCCATGGGTGGTTCAAAGTCATAAGAAATGTAATTCCAATAGGCGCACCCTGGGGTGACCATGGTTTGGACAACTTCTACCAACACATCACAACGGAACCTAAGGGAATCCTTGACAGGTCCAGTTTAATTAAATTTAATTATCTAGTTCAATTCTGGGGTCATTCTAGACATTTTGGTGGGCAGTCTAATGGTAGGTATCTTAATAAATCATCAAAACTCAAGTAAGTTTTATAAACCACCTACCTTATCTTGGTAGTGTAGTTCTCGTCCAGTATCGGCTCCTAATTTGACTCATATTGGAATAAATCTGAATAATGGACAAAGAACCTGAAATTAGGGAAAATTATCTTTCACCTAAATAGATCAACCAATATATAGAATAACATAGAATGGGTAAAAAGGAATTGAGTTCTTACCATTATGGATCCAATGAGATGTTCTGCTTTTGAATTAAAGAATGGATAGAGAAACCACCTTAAATCCAAGATTTGTCGCTCAAGAGAGACTCTCAAAAATGAGGGTAGTTATCTGTTGAATGAAAAGTTAAATTTGGTTTAAAAATATATTTTAATTTAATTAAAATCATTAAATTTTCCAAAAAAAAGGGCTGCATGGTTTTCTATAGGATAAGGAGTACTCGCACTGTTTCCTCACACGGTTTGACTAACCATGCGAAAACCATGCAAAAAGCCTCTGTAAAAGTTGCAAACCTGATCTCATAGTTGTACAGACCATTTTGCATGGTTTGGCCTAACTTTGTGTCCTATATCTCCCCTATTTCTAGCCTTTCATGGTTTTCTCAAACCATGTGGCATGCCCTGCATGGTTTACACTAACCGTGCGGTGGGCATAAATCACCCTTAAACTTGGGTTCTGAGCTCCAAACAAGCCCCGAACACCCCTAAAACCTCTATGAACTCAAAGTTCATTCACATTATGCCATATTTAAATATTAAAACTAAAAAATAATGTACCCATACCTCATATGAAAACCCTAGTTTCTTACAATCTTCCCCCCTTAAAGCAATTCATCCCTAAATTTCCCTCTGAAAGGTGGTCAAGATTCATCTAAGAACAACTCTAGCCACCGATCACATAGGTCGGCCTCCTACTCCTAAGTCTCATCCTGTAAACTTTTATTCTTCCATAACACTCATACTAGAGGAATTAAACAACCTATAAGAACTTGTGTTCTCTTGTCAACTATATGAATCGAATGCTCTTCAAAGGATGCATCCACCTATATCTCAACCTCCTCGGGATGAAAAGCATGAGACTGTTCTGAATGATAGAAGTGTAGCTAAGATACATGGAATACATTGTGCATGTCTTGGTACCTCTTAGGTAACTACAATTGATAGGCTACTAACCTGATTCTCTTCAGAATCTCAAACGTCCTGACATATCGCGATGAAATCTTACCATGTATCTTGATTCGTCTATGTCCCATCCTTGGTGAAACACATGGGAAGACTCGATCCTCAACCTTGAACTCTATAAGTCATATGTGTTGATAATCATAATACTTATTTTGAGACTGTGTAGTATCCATTAGCTTCTGAATCAACTAAACCTGCTCAAAAGTCTCATGCATGAGATGTGGTCCCAGTAAAGTTAGCTCGCCTACCTCTAATCAGCATAGGGTAAATCATCATGGCCTACCATAAAAATCCTCATAAGGTGCCATCTAAAAAGTATCCTGAAATCTATTTTTATATTTGAAAAAATCCAGAGGTATATGCCTCTCCCAAGATCCCTCGAAATCTAGGTCACATTCCCGTAGTAGATCCTCAAGCACTTGAATTGTGTGATCTGACTATCCATCAGTCTAAGGGTGGTATGTTGTGATCAGAAGCATCAGTGTACCTAGCACCCTCTATGAACTCTTCCATAAATTAGATGTAAAGTGTGTGTCCCTATCTGAAGTGATAGTGCATAGGACCCCATGGAGTCATAATATCCCACGGATATACAACCTCCCAAGCACATCGACACTAAACATATCCTTGATTGATAGGAAATGAATGACCTCTGTATTCCTGAATAACCTGAGACACAGTCACATCATCGTCTCTTTTACCAAGAATCCAAAGTTTCTTACCACCTTAGGTTTTAATGGCCAATTACGATTGACCAGATAGAACTGGTCACACTGGCTTCACTTAAAAGACCCAAAAAACCCTTAATTGGCACATGATTCAACTCATAGTGTGCATTAAATGGTATCATAACCATTTCATACCTCATTTTAAAAGAAACTAGTCAAACATACTTTGTCTGACTATTCTCAAAAGTTCTTGGCTTAGATGACCAATGCACCTCAAACAGATACCTGGCACCTGCCCCCCACAGAACCCTATGTAAAACTAGAGAATGTCTACCAAGGCACATACCCAACCCCTGGGACATCTCTTTATCGAACCACTCTCATTTCCTCTTATCAAACAGCACACACATTCCAAGATGACTATCCAACAACCAGTCTCAACTAGCCCCAACCCTTTTTATCACAAGGGTCAACCAAAGGCTGAGGACGGTACCCACACCAAAAGGATCCCTTTAAACCTTTCCTAGAGCATAAATTGAGGGAGTTAATTCAAAAAATAATAAATTTAATTTGATTAAATTATCTTGACATATAATTGACACCCTCTCGTTGTAATCAGGACGTCATCAAGGTAGGGGTCATGCTCGTCACTAAACAAGGAGTACACCAAAAAATTTATTGTTGGATGTGTTGTGATAAATATAATATTTTTATATTTCTAAATATGTTTTTTTTTTTGATTTAATCCCAACCAATTAATAAATTTGAGCTTATTTGCATCACTTTATGATTTTTGCTGGAGTTTGGGCTTAAATGTGACAATTGGTTAATTCTGAAAATTTAGCAGTTTTTTGTTACTTTGGTTTTTCAAGAATAACTTCTAAAACTTTAATCCAATTCAAGTGATTATATTATTTTAGGTTTCCATTTTTCTTGGGATACCAATTCTCCTTCTGGAATTAGATCCCATTCGAACTCCCACAAGCCCAAAAAAAATCGATCAATGTGAAAACTTATTCTGGTCAGTAGAATAGACCCTACCTTATTAAATTAGATATATCTCAGTCTACCAAAATCAAAATGGTATGAATCTAGATGGGTTCTAAATAAAACTTCAAGGGGAATCTTCATATTAAATTTCATGGAGAAATTTTTTCATTAAGGTTGTTCTTAAACCAGTCAAAGTGGGGTAGGTGGAATAGTATTTGGCGGCCATAAAAAGTCATTTCTATTAATTCGGCCATAAATTGTATTAAACAACTCCATCAGATTTTAAATTTCAAGGGTATATGTAAAACTTAATTCCTAACATCTTATAAGAAGTAACTATGGAATTTTTCATCCATTTATTGGGCGTAATCGAAGCAAACTTCTGGCAGACAGATTCTGGAGGATAAATTTTTATTTTCTTTATTTTAGCTCTTTTTATCTTCTTAATATTGTAATGTCTTATTATCCCCCATTATTTAAGGATACCCTTAACATTTAGGGGTGAAATTATGTTTTATTGTGGAAGGATAGGTTTTACCCTTTGTAATTCTTGAGTTCTTTCATTGATGGTTTAAGATCCTTTTCTCTCTTCTACGAAGTTGGTTTCAAATTCTAATAGTGGATTTTATTATCTTGTACAGTCGTATTTGATTTTATATTATATTGTTATTATTTCTTTGGTCAATTATCAATATCTCCCTCCATTAGTTACTGGTTTATATACAATGGAATAGACCAGTGCTCTGTAGTGAAGTACTTGGCGATCGTCAGTATGTGTGGGAGGGGTAGTGACCATTCTTGTTTATTTGGGATAAATAATACTTGATTGGGAATTGCCTAAGTCAATTGGGAGTATTTTTTACAACTCTATCACACATTATAAGGAGTGTAGACTAAGATAAGATTTTTTTTATGGTTTACCCTTATCATTTCCATTTTACCAAAGGAGTGAGATGAAGAAATTATGGAATCTCATTTTTATAGACTTAACAAAAAAAGAATTGGATAAATTAGAACTATGATAGAATTACGATTGGAAAACTGAACTTGGACTAATCACCATTCTAATATAATAGTTTTAAATCACTTGTTTAATCAACTTGTTCCCAATATTATTCTTAAATTTCTTTCCTTTGTTTAGTTTCTTTTCTTTTAAAAATCAATCAATTTAAAAAAATCACCCCATTTTCTTTCTCAAATTTAAAGTGATAAATGTGACTGTTGTACGCTCCTCTCTAAACACAACCAAGGTTAACCACTATAATTCATTTTAACTTAGTAAATAAAAGATTTTTCCACAAACCATGATAATAACATGTCATGTATCACTCCTCTTGATCCCCACTCACATAGAAAACATTCTACAAAAGCCTTAACCAATTCCTAACACCACGTTTCCTGACCGTGAGTATCCAGGCCTAAAGTATGGTTAAATCATATCATGGTACCCAATTTGATTTTAGAGTATCCCTCGTCATGGTGACATATTTAATTCACCCAAACTCTGGATCACCAATCCTAGAAGAATCAATAAGAAATGGTCAGTCCTTGGCTCACACTCAGACACCCACCGACCGACCATCAAAACGGTACCCTATGAAACCAGTAGGTAACAAGTTTCCTATAAGTGGAGGGTGTACACTCTCGTATGACCAGGTTCCAGATCTGACTCACACTCCTGAAGGTCATTCAACATTAAGACCGAGATGACCATGCTACTTGGCAAGCCAGTCTCATCAAGGAAAGAGATCCCTTGGAACTCATTTGAAAATGGAATCCACAATCACCTATATCCATCGAACGACTACCCAAATCATGGTGTCATTTTAGAATGGTCGAGAACATGAAAACCAACAATCAACTAGATCAGTAACCTGAACGATCTCTCCCATTGATCCAATTTTGATAAAAGATCACCCATGGTTCTTCTAGAAAGAAAAGGAATCACCATTCCTAAAATAAAGTACCTGAGAATCTACCATGAATCAATCAAGAACGAGCATAATCCAAGCGCATTTCCCTTAAGGAAATCATAAATCTCAAGACAACCTCTCACACAGGTTTTCCTTACTCAACAGATCAACACTGGCCTACTGGGGTCTAAGTCGAGATTGGGACAACCAATTCTACCACCTATCCCATGGAAAAAGGTATAAGATAAGGGCCACTGGGTTCGATCACATATCCCTATGATTCTTCACACGAGAACTACAACCCACATAAGGGGTTCTATTACATGACATCTAAGTTTCTTGAAACACTATATGAAAAAAGTCTAAATTTAAATGAACAAGGAACCTCGACATACTAGGGTTAGATTTTATCATTGAAGGCATAAGAAGAGTGTTGACACTCACTAAGTATCTACCTATGGGAAATACCCCCTTTAGGTCCAAGCACCAGACAGTAAATCATTCACATGAGTTTCATTTCAAGATAAGAGGTCCTGTAAGAAAAAATTGGTACTTGAATATTGTGTCCTTTCAAAAAACACATCATGTTCATTTATCATAACTTTAAGTTCTAAGGGTGATACCTCCCCTGGGCTAGCCCCTTTACAAGGTCACTAGGCCTTACCGCCCATCCACTAGGTCCAACCCAAACTAGGAAAAGAAAACTAATTAAATAATATAGAAATGATCATGTTCCCTCTCAATCATTCATTAAACAAGAGAAGAAGCTAACCCTTAATCAATTATCAAGCTATAACACCTCTACAAGTTTAATTTAAGAGAAAAAAAACATGCCTAATTTATCACAGCATGCACCAAAGATGAAATGGTAAATATCAAGTACCAGTTATAAGGAAAACTATACCATTACATTTATCATGTAAACACCCTCATGGGGGTGAGATCTAAAGACTATAAAAATAAATATGACCGAAAAAGGTTCTTTCACATCAATTGGGTTTACTAAAAATCAATCCATAACCGTCATTGAATCTTACTCCAAAAGCATAAACTCGAAAACCCTTTCATCTCTCATAGGATCAGGAAAAGTTATCATTAAATTTGGTTTGGAAATCACCCAAAACCATATCTCGTAGCTTATTAGCCTGGTTCAAACATACTACTGGTGACTTTCTTCTCCACATAGCATATATGTCACGAGCTTTACTCTCCTCCTAAGAGGTATCTCTGGTTGCTCGAATATTGACAGTTTAGTTTCTATCCAAAAATTAGCAGGCTATGGACCTATATCCTCTAAAAACATGGAGGGATACTAATACTAGAACACATGCATCATCTCATACCTAGATAATGTAGGTTGTGATGCTCCCTAAAAATTCTCCATGAAGTGATAAAACCCCTTATGGAACTGTGCCTCAAAACCTACGTCTAGAAAAATATCTAGTTCCACAACTTTCACTATAGGAGGATCCACCGATATCCCATATCCCATCGCCTCTAGAGTGTGGTTGTCACCTTCCTCCGAATGCATGATTTGAGGTCATCGTCATGGGATTCCTTTACAATTCCAAACTCACACTTCCTAAGGATTCATTATCAAAGCTCACAGCTCAAAAATGTAGGAAAGGTCAAAACCCTCCTAAAACTAGGTTATACCACACATCCTTCTCCTAAATCCAGGACTGTAAAGGAAATAGTTTCAAACACCACTAGAAACACTACCTATTTCCCACTAAAAAGACGAGTCTAGGTCAAGTCTATGTGTATTATTTCAATTTTCCATTTTAGTTCAAATTAATTTCACATTTAATTTCCATCATTTATTCATTTAAAATTTTCAACCCATGTTTCACCATGTTATAATATATGAGGGCCCATAACACCTCATGAACCAAAATTTGGTGCCTATATAATCTATATATATCAAATTCACTTTAACAAGTTGAACCAAAAAGTTCCACCCAATTCTGATCCATAAGGGTCCATACACCTTACGAACCAAAGTGTGGTGTCCCATATTTCACACCATAACATGTTCTAAGATACCTATCATAGAAGAAAGTATATCTATCATAGAACCAATCAAAATAGCATGTAATAATTAATGCATCCTAAATAGCATGGCATGATGCATGGCACGTGGTTTATAACAAGTTCCTATATGATGCATGAGATGGAATACCCTCATCTCATCAGGTGGAAACATAATATAACCCAAAATCATATCAACAATAACATAATAATTCAAGTATATCATCCAATGGTGGAATAAAATCAACTGTAATAGTCAAAATCTAGAAAACATCAATTTAATTTGAGAAAATTTGTCTTTTTCCTATACATGGGTTAGCTACGCCCAAGTACAGCTCATTACCAAATTCCATTTATTTTATATCCCTTTCTATTTTATCTAAATAGTAAAGAAAACTAGAAAAGAAATCCTTTGATACCAATTTGTAACATCTCAGACCTGGATGCCACTTAGTAGTGCCCTGATCCCAATTGGCCACATGGCCTCAAGAATATCTCCCCAAATTCTATAGGCTACCAACTAGTAGTAATGGCCTTGGGTGTCTCTGTGGGGAGACTATGCTCTCATAAATGAAGTGTAACACAGTAGAAACTCAATAACCAAAAGTATCGAAATTGGTAAATAATCATTAGATGAAAATTAAATAGAATAGAAATATATAATAAATCCAGAAGCATCTTATACACTGAAATGATGATACATGTCTCTAGAAATCTTCCAAAACAAGAAACAAAATTAGTACAAAACATGTATCCAAAATCCAAAAATATCGATAAGTATCCCAATAGAATTTCAAGCCTCATCTTGGTCCCATGCTCCCCTACTTATATGTAGCAATCAAGATCTTGTAGAAGGGTGATTTCCCTTATCCATACCTAGAAGCATATAATTTATTTGGGTCCCCAAGGGTGGCCCAAATAGGGTGTGAGATAACATCCCAGTATAAAATCACCCAAAGGTCTATAAAATCCAGGTTATGAAATGTAACAATATAAGAAAAGTGCAGGTAAATAGGTAAGTAGTAAACAAAAGTAAAGATGCTCGTGGCATGTAGCTACTAAACCTATAACACTGAAATATCCTCTCAAGGCTCCCTATAAAAGATGGTCAAGCTCCTTTGTCAAGGATACTACAAACAATACATAAATAACCAACATAGCATTGTCATTCATCCATACATGTCACATCAACTGTGGCCTTTCCATACAACCTGAAGTATCAAACTAACAAGTGATACTACATAGCCATACATGGATCCATATAAAACAAGTGTCATCTCCTAACAAGATAGCTATAATAGAAACAAGAGTAACCAAAATGGCCTCTCCATACATCCATACATATCAAGTTATCCACGATCTTTCCATACAACCATAAATATCATGAAAACCATTACTGATCAGTATAATCACACATGTCTCATTTACCATAGTTGTGTCATATAATCACACTTGTCAGATTTACCATGGTCGTGTTGTATAATCAAAGTGTCAGACCATGAAGGTCTAGATCCAAGGTGTCAAATACCAATTCATCCTCATCAAGTCCCAGGAGCATCTTTATGGAAACTCAGTTAGGCACTGGTTGGAGTCCTAGGATCATGTCATATCATACATGTCCTACGTGAGTCCAAGAAAGACAGATCCAAGGGGTAGTAAAGCCCAAGGAATCCCATGGAATCAATACCCAAGGAGCATACTCTATCCAAGGTTTTGACTATCGTGTTCCATATCCAAGGAACATGTCCAAGAAATCTATTCATACACTTACCATTCATACCATTTATTATTTCAAACTATGTGAGTATACCCACTCACATAACCATTTAACATTCAAATCATCTTATGAGTATAAACACTCATAACACCCATGTCAACTCAAGGCAACCAAGGAGTATACACACTCATTTTTCATAGTTCACATATTTCATTCAAACCATTCAATCAATTAATAAGCTTGAAAATGAGTATACCCACTCATTGAACCATATTCAATTAAGTTTTTTAACCAGTTTAAACATGGAATATCAATATAGCATAGATTAAGGAGGAAAAAATCTCCTAAAAAAGCTATTCAAGTTCCATATTAACCATTTATTCAAAAAGAATCAACATGTTATGGAATCAACCCATATCTTATTCAATTACTCTATTTCAATTCATTTATTAAAGAGCTTTATCTAGGAATTCAAGCTTAAACTCACCCCATGGGTGGTTCAAAGGAATAAATAGGTTAATTCCAATAGGTTCACCCCATGGTGACCATAGTTTATGAAACAGATACCAATGCATCATAATGGAACCTAAGGGAATCCCTAATAGGTTCAATTTAATTAAATTCAATTATCCAGTTCAATTTTGAGGTTGCACTGGAAATTTTGACGGGTAGCCTAACAGCATGTAGCCTAATAAAGAATTGACACTCGAGGATGTTGTATGGACCACCTACCTTAGCTTGATAGTGGATTTATCATCCGGTATCAAATCTTGATTCAGCTCATATTGGAAGAAATCTGAAGAATGGATGAAGAACCTGAAATTAGGGTAAATCAGCTTGCACCTAAATAGCACGATCGATATCCATAAGAACATAAAACATATAAAAATGAATCGATGTCTTACCATTATAGATCTAATGATATGTTCCATGCTTGAATCAGATATTGAATAGAGAAACCACCTCAAATCCAAGCTTTGTCACTCAAGGGAGACTCTAAAAAATGATGGTTTTTGTCCATTGAATGAAAAGTGAAATTAGGTTTAAAAATAGATTTTAATTTAACTAAAATTGTTAAATCTTCCAAAAAAAGGGCTTCACGGTTTAGGAATATATTTTGACAAAATGTGTTCTAAACCACATAGTTAGCTGTAGGATAAGGGGCACATGCACGGTTTTCTCATACAGTTTGACTAATCATGCGGAAACTGTGAAAAAAGCCTCTATAAAAGTTGAAAACTTGACTTCATGTCCATGTTTACCATTCCACATGGCTTGGCCTAATTTTGTGGCATGTAGCTCCCCTCTGTCTAGCCTCGCATGGTTTGTTCAAATTGTGTGGCATGCCCCGCACGGTTTACACTAACCCTGCGCCAGGCTTAAATCACCCCTAAACTTGGGTTTTGGGCTCTGAATAAGCCCCAGAAACCCCCTGAAACCTCTATGACCTCAAATGGAATTAAAATTAAACCATATTTAAACATTAAAAATGATAAATAATATATTTTTACCTCATGTGAAAACCACAGGTTATTACGCAAGACCTACTCCAAAACCTCCCAAAATACATGATCAAGTTGTCATGCATGTCAAAGTTCCCTAATTCAATCATGTATTCCCTTAATAAAAAGATGATTCAGGATGATTCTCTCAGATATGTAAAACCCTTAGGCTGTTCATGATAGTGTATGACCTTGATAATGAAGGTCCTTATCATAAGTAAATCAAAGCAGTCTATCCTAGATCATACAACTTAATGTGGCTAGCCCAAGTTTGAGCCTGATCACCCTGGGTGCTTGGTGGATGCTTGATTCCAATCAATAATCCATGAGCACCTTGGTATTCCTTCTAGGTGTGAGCCCCAACCATGTTCTCATTGATGATTTCATCATAAAGAAACATCAATGGGATAGGGATATCCAGTCTTGGATAGCACATAATCATGTATAATACCCGCTAATGTTCTATCAATTTCAGAGCGAAATCATAGGCCTCCTTATAGGTATATTCCTTGACCATGCACACATTGATGGTTTGACCCCTTTGGTCCATTCAATGATACATACTAATCAAAAATGGCAGCAAAGAATACATGTAATCCCCACACGTATCCTTTATGTTCCCAAGTAAGTCCAAGTGTAACATCCCAACCCAGGTGACACACACTGGTGCCCCAAGATGGTTGGTTACATGATCTCAATCATGCCTCCATATACACTAGTGGCTATCTACTAGCAACAAGGGTCAAATACACAACATGGGGAGATTATACGCTATTTATCAAAGCATCACAACAACAAAAATAAATAAGAATAATTAAATTATATAACCAATAACCAAACAAAACTAGTATCACATAATGACCAAAACTGGAATACAATATCCAAACCAAAAGAGTAGATATGTCATGCCAAATACATGTTAGGTGTCAAATGAAAAACCAAAATAAAGACACCAAGTTCGGTTCCCTCATCCATTCTCCATCCAAACGCAACCATCTAACATAGGGATCTTGCCATTATCCTATCCTACAAACACGAAGTCTATTAAGGTACTGATCAGGAAGCCCAAGTAGGGTGTGAGTACAACTTAGTAGGCCACCACCAACGACATATATAAAAATATTCAGTCAATAACAGTGTATGAAATTGTATAAATAAAAAATTACAATGAATAAAGTAAATAGTTATCACATTTCATTATTCTTTAATTAACCACATAATTTCTCGAGTTCACGAAGACACCAACCCATCAATACCTTCTTCGGACTATAGTGGAGTCTAAACTATCCCTAAGGGACATCACATATCACAATACCATATCTATCATTTATCATTTCATTTCAATTCATATAACAACCATTTGGAACCATATTCCAATTCCAATATCATGGGCATAGAATGTCGTCTCTAGTACCTCATGGGTATTTGGAGCATCAATATGTGTCTCACACTCCATGGGTATTTGGACCATCAATCCCTTTCCCATAAAATATTATTCACGTGCATTTATTTGGGTCTAGAAAGTTGTGACTAGCACCCCATGGATATTTGGTGCATTAGTCTATGTCGCACACCCCATTTCCCAATAAATCACATTTATCAAATAAATCACATTCAATAAGTTTAATCAAAATTAACCCTCCTGTAAACATTTCACATCATGGTATACCATTTTAACTATCAAATAAATCATAATTATTTACATTAATCACATAGAATAATATTAAAAATTCAACATTAAACCATCTATCAACATTTAATCAAAACTCGTTAAATCTTCAAGGTTATGTCAAACATCCCCTAATTCCCATTATCAACCAATTAAATATTTCATAAATTAACCAATTATACAATCCCATTTACCCATAAATTTCATGATCACAATTAAACCAATTGCAATTTCCCTAAGTTTAACCCAATTCATTATCACATGGAAATTAAATTTAATCAATTCAAACTCTAATGAAATTTCCCAATCATAGAAATTTTAATTTCAAAATTACATACACGTAATTAAATCAAGACTATGGGATTTTAAATTTAGACCACCTGCCTCAAAATTGTTGATGAAATTTTAGCAAACCGCAACCCTCAATTGATGGAGAATAGCCGAATACACAATAACTAAGAAGATTAGGAACAAAACCTAGGATTAAGATCAACCCCTATTACCCACCATGATAAAAGACTCAATAACTTCATTGGAGGAATGAGTAATGGGGGGAAACCAAAGCTAAAGGGATTACCAGGTATCCATCACCAATATTCAATGATAAGATATGAAGAAATTGCTCCAAATATGCTAAGAGTATCCCTGGAATCAGGAGGAGGAAGGTTGCTCAAAGGAAATGAACCAAAATGAACTGCACAAAACTTTTAATCTAATGCTCAGGGAATTACACGGCATGTAATTCTTTTAAATGGTTTACGTCTATCACCTCGTGTGATTTTATCCTGATTTAAATATTACACGATGTGTAATAGAATTACATGGCGTGTAAATTTTCTACAGCCAATTTTTCAGCCCAAGGATTATACATAATAGATCTGACCACCTTCAAAGCCTTCCAAACCAAAATCAAACCCTTTCCAACCCAAGAACAAATGAGAAAACTCAAAAGGGAATATACCTAGAAAACGAACATAATATTAAAATCTCCATGCCTTATAATAGCTTATCCCCAAGAAGTACTCCCAAGCATCTATAAGATCCCAAGGTAAAAAGGTCGGGCCACTAAACTCTCATATTTTCTTCCCTCTCCCAAGTTTCCTCCTGAACATGACCATGTTGCCACAAAACTCAAACTATCAGCATGGTCTTTCCCCGCAATAATTTCTCATTGCAATCCTAAACATGTATCGGATTCCCCTCAAAGGAAAAATTAATATCAAGCTCAATATCATTCACATCAATCACATGAGAAGGGTTGGGTGATACCACTAAAATTGTGACACATGAAAAGCATCATGCATAAAATCATACCTCTATGTAAGAGTCAATCAGTATTTCATCAGTTTGATTCTCTCCACGGCCTCAAAAGGTCTAAAAAATTATAGATGCCAACTTACCCTACATCTGAATCCTACAATGACCCAATCTAGGCAACACCCAAAGTAATACATGATCACCCACTATAAACTCAAGGGGTCATCGAAGCCTATTGGCATACAACTTCTTCCTACTCTGAGTCATAGTCATATATTTCTAAATCAGTTGAACCTGCTTCAATGTCTCCTGCCCGAGACTCAATCCCAATAGCTCTGACTCACCTACCTCTATTTAGCATAAAGGTGATCAGCATGGCCTACCATAAAGAGCATCATATGGTGCCATATAAATAGTTGTCTAATAAAAAATTTTATAGGCAAACTCAATGCATACTAGGTGATTCTCCCAAGACCCACAAAAGTCTAGAATGAACACTCATAGCATATCCTCCAAAATTCGTTTGGTATATTCTGACTGCTCGTCTTTCTATGGGTAGAAATCCATACTTAAAAACACATATGTAACAAGTACCTTATCCAACCCTTTCTAGAAGCACAAAGTAAAACACGATTCATGGTCTGAAACTATACTCCTTGACACCCCTTGCAGTCAGACTACCTCCTGAACATACAAGTCTCCCAAATGATCCACTGAGAAATTCTCCCATATAGGTAAGAAATGCACTAATTTCGTCAATCAGTCCACAACCACCCAAATAGAATCATTCTTTCGAGGTGTCCTTAGGAGATACACCACAAATTCCATGGCAATGTCATCTTAATTCCATTTTGGGATGGTAAATGGCTATAATAAACCACTAGGTCATTGATTCTCGGACTTCACCTATTTACAGGTGTAGCATCATGTCACAAACTCTAATATCTCCTTTTTCATGCCCGACCACCAATAATATCGAATTAGTTCATAATACATTTTGGTCACACCCGAATGCACCACCCACTTCGAGGCATGAAATCCACACATTAGTTCCTCTCAAATACTCATAGGCACAACTACATAGCCTCACACATAGATGATCTCGTCCTCATCTATAGTCCAATTTGAAGGTGACTCCCCACCTTCAAGGCTTTACTTCAAGTCCAAACACTTCATATCCTCATACTGCCTCTATTTGATCTGGATCAAAAGTGTATAATCCACTGCTACTGATATGAGGATCATCTGCTCATGTCCCTCCCAAACTACAACATGCATCTCAACCAAAAAGGTCATTATCTTCCACTCTGAACTTGAATCCTGAACTGTCTGAGTCCTAGTTTTCCTTCTTAGAGAGTCAATAACATTGTTTCACTTCCTATGTGTGTATGTTAACTCAAAATCAAATGATTGCATATACTCCACCCATATCTACTATTGGGGGTTCAAGTCTCGTTGTGAAAAGATATACTTTAAGATCTTGTGATTTGTATGCACAGTGGACTTCTCACCCAACAGATAATGGTGTTGACACTTAAAAACATAAACCAATTAAACTAAATTGAGGTCTTACATAGGTTAGTTCCATTCATTTGGCCTTAATTTTCATGACCCGTATGCCACAACTCGATCTCCCTACATCAACACTACTCCAAGATCAATCCTAGATGCATCACAAAAACTGTATATTCCTCACCTGGCTCAGGTAAGATCAATATTAGAGAAGTAGTCAACTGCTTCTTCAATTATTGGAAAGCATTCTCAAATGCTTCATGCCATTCAAGCTTAGATCCATTCTTGGTCAAGCCTGAAAGTGGTATTTCCAAGAAGAAAAAGTCATGGATGAACCTCTAATAAGAGCCCACTAGCCCCAAAAAATTGCGGATATCAAAGACATTATTGGGTTATTCCCAAAAAAAATCTTGCACCTTTTATGGGTCCACTAACACACCTCCCTCCAAGATGATTTGACCCAATAAATATACCTCACTACTACAAAACCCACGTTTAACAGCGCTTGTATTTATCAGTGCTAGAAAAAAACACTGATAAATGGCATATTTATCAGCGCTAAGGAAAGCACTGATAAATTTAACCTTTTATCAGCACTTTTTTTTAGTGCTGATAAAGAGAACCTTTATCGGTACTTTATTTTTAGCACTAATAAAGGGTATCCTTTATCAGTGCTTTATTTTTAGTGCTGATAAATATTTCTTTCATCAACACTTTTTTATTGCTGATAAAGTTCCAAATAAATAAAATGAAAGAATTAAATAAATTAAAAATAAAAAATGAGTTTATTACAAAAATACAAATTTTATTAATTAAATAATTATTGATAAAAATGAATAAATTGAATATACATTATTAAATATTAAACATTTTATTAATTACATAATTATGATAATTATTGTTATTAAATTGTATAAATTAAATATATAGATGTATATATTAATGTATATAAATATGATTTATATATTACAAAATATTTATGCGCTTTACAATAAATAGTTAAATATTTATTGAATAATAGTTTATAATTAAAAATTAATATGAATTAAAAATATTGACTAATTTCATAGTACTTGACATATAATTGAATGTCGTTTTATTTTTCAATTTAACATAGATCAAATCTATGTTATATTGATTTCACATATACGTAATTAATTCATTTTTATATACAATGCACACACATAAAACTTATCAATTTTTTCAATATTGTTAAAGTGTACTTATTCTTAATTTATTCAATTTTACTCATTTTTAACATATATACATGCACTTAAAATTAGATATTCATTAATAATTTAAATAAAATATTTGTAAAAAATATTTATAAATAAATATATTTATAAATGTAGATTTACTATTTTTATATAGTTGTATATTTATAATTATAAATAAATAAATATGTTTTTAATTATTTATATAATTATAAATAAATAATTATATATATTTAAATAATTATTGAATTTATAATAAATTTACTTAAATAATGAATATATTTATTATATTTATATATATTCATTAAATATATATATGTAAAATTATATAAATATATATAATGATATAAATATCATTTTTTTAATATTTCTATAATTATAAATAATTAATTATAAAATTTTAATAAATATATTTAAAAAGGAATATATTTAATATATTTATATTTATATTTATTTATTTAGTACATATAAATATTTATAATTTTTTTATTGATAATTATAATTATAAAACTTTTATCAGCGCTTAAGTAATAAGTGCTGATAAAAGCATCTTTATCAGTGCTTTTTTCTCGCTAATAAA
Source organism: Viscum album (assembly GCA_963277665.1). Lineage (NCBI taxonomy): Eukaryota > Viridiplantae > Streptophyta > Magnoliopsida > Santalales > Viscaceae > Viscum > Viscum album. The sequence continues at coordinate 451,247,363 of OY728137.1, read as the reverse complement.
TATGAGGTTTTATCAGTGCTAAAAAAAGCGATGATAAAAAACCTTTTATGAGCGATTAAGTAATAAGCGCTGATAAAAGGACTATTTATCAGTGCTTATTTGTAAACACAGATAAAAGTGTCCCAATCTAATTAAAAACCCCTAACTATTTTTGAACTCATCGCGATATTAGAAGCTTTCTGTGGAAGCCACCTGCTGCTGGCGCTCCTCCTTGGTGAATCGAACCTCGAATCACACCACTCGAATCCCTCTCAAACATCTCGTTCAACATCCAATGTTCGATTGAATTTAGGTTTTCCAAAGAGGGTTTCATATTTTCTTCAACCTAGTGAGGTAGGCCTTTTAATTTTCTTTTTGTATTTTTTGTTTCATTTTTGATTTATTCTTTGAAGATGTTGTTATTTGTGGTCTAGTGATTGTATACTAGTGAGGTAGACCTTCCAATTTTCTTATTTTCCAATTTTGATTCAACTCTTGATCGCTCATGGAGATTTTATTGTTTCTAGAGTCTATGGTGACACATGGAGTCACATTGAGTTTAGTTGGTTGTTTTATTTTGTTTAAATTTCCCAAATTGATCACCCAAATCTATCATACATATTTTTCATTCTTTATTTTATCAATGGTATTCCATACACATGAAATTTTAGAAATTGAAACTAGGTATTTTGTGTGTGAGGGGGTTGAAGGTAGGTTAAGGGATTTCTTTTGTATTATAATGATTCATATCTTCTTTTTTCTACTTATCTGGGTTGGTGTGGGAATCTAATGTATGGATTCATCATGGCAGTTTTTATTTAAATTTTCTTTCTATTAGTTTTATCTATTTTTTGGGCCAAATCATTCCCACTGTGTTGTTTTTCATGCCCTGGTGATTTTTGCCAGCCCGAGGGGGGTCGAGAATGTCCCTTGGACACTATCATGGGCCAGCTCGGGTGTTTAATATATGGTTGCCTTGGGATTGTTTTGGAAACTATATCTATTGTTAAATGTGTTGTACCTTTCCTCAATAATTCAACTTCCTATGTCTCTACACTTTTAAAAAAACTATTTTATTTTTCTCTATCTTTAGATTAATCCAACATTATTTATAAATCATTTTAATAATAATATATGAAATATTATACCTTGATACTATGTACTATTTTCCAACTACATTATAATTTTTCATCACCATCCTACTCCCGATCTGAATGGCCCGAAGGCCTTCATTTTTATTGATTTTTGATAACCCCCCTTTTAAGGGATGAGGGGGAACCCTTACAAGGCTCGTAGGCTCAGAGATTACAAGTCTCGTAGGCTTAGGAGATTACATGACTCAAAGGTCTTTAGGGAATTCAACCAGACTATCTATAAGGAACTGCCCCCCCCCCCAACATCTGCATCATGATAGTGGCTCTCCACCTTTACATGGTCATCTGGCTAGGCTTCCCGTGCAAGTACAGGCTGGTCCCAATGGAATATCCATACCCTCTCATTCTGACAAATCCATTTGGCTTTACTCTGGTAAGTGCACCTGCTCTGAATCCTCTTTTGGGGATGCTCCTTTTTTGTAGTGTGTTTGAGGCAACTGCATGTGGCCCGAAGGCCTTGAGGTGGCCCGAGGGCCTTAAAGGTGGCCTAAAAACCCTACTGACCTGAAGGGTTGGGTGGCCCGAAAGCCTTAAGGACTCCAAGCCCAAACCGGTGGACTAAGGTGAATAGTTCCAACTACTACAGTACCAAACAGTGCCTGCTACAGTACCACATAGTGTATAGTTCTGCTACAGTACATGTATAGTGTATAGTTATACTACAGTACCGCACAGTGTACAGTACTGCTACAGTACCTGCTACAGTCCTACTACAGTACCTTGAAATATGCCTCTACCTGATTTTGAACCTGGGTTATGTGGATGCACTTAAGGATACCTCACCAACTGGGCTGAGGCTCATGTGCTCCCACTCCCCCTCTCTCAATAATTTATAAAAAAAAATATCCTTTTGAGATTACCCCTTTCTAGTTATACCACTTTTTTGAGACCTATATACCACTATAAGACATTATAATTTCTTGCTCAGAAATGTAGATTTTCAATAATTTTTTCCCCTTTTTGAGTATTTATTTAACTAATAACAAGTGTATTTCCATAGAATCACTTTGATACATAGCTAAATTACATTTATAAAAATATTATGTCAAACCTTTTTACTATAAAAAAAGTTGTCATATAACAAATCTCCCACACTCCATGATATAGATTGACATTCCATCCACAACATTTGAAAATTTTATTCAATTTTCAATGGGTGTCAACATGGTTTTTCAATCTTCCTTTTGAAATCTATAAAACACTTCCCTCGCATACATGGATTGGGAAATAAATATCCCATGAATTCCATGAGTCGCCTATAAACTAAGGAAAATTTCAACTCACTAATCATCAATATTTAAACATTGGTCATTGTTAATGTAGAAAATTATTATCATCATTCATCTCTTAGACCTCTAAATGTTATGTCATCTACATTGATAAACACTTTCAATCTATCTATAAAATTATTTTTTATGAAATGGTTGTGATCAATTCATCATTTTTAAAATTAAATTTTCTTTAATAATTCATATAACCTTCAATGCCAAGCTCTTAGTTCTTGTTTCAATTCATACATCACCTTTGTCAATTTACAAACATTATTCTCATATTAAGGAATGAGAAACCTATCTGTTTGTTTGATGTAAACTTATTATTCGTGTAATCTATTAGTAAATGCTGATTTTACATCCAGTTGGGATAGGTTGGTGTGGTGATATAACATCCCAAGAGTCTTGATATGTTTACAAAGAGGGGATTTGGATTCTCGATATAGGAACCAAATCCTTGAAACCTTTAAAAAAAGAAAGAGGGTTCAATGAGAAGGTAAAAGTATTTTTTTTAATATATTATGTTTTCCCTCATAATATTATATGTTCTCTACTGCATTAACATAATCTAAATTAAATGTTTGACTACTCATGCAGATAATTTCATCTAAACATGATGGAAGAATAAACTATAATGAAGGAAATCCTTTGGAAATATGTAAAGGTAATGTTATGATATACTTTCTTTATTTTACCGAAAATTTATATAATGAAACATTGATTTAATTTTCATTATTCCTTGCAGAGTTTGTTTATTTAAATATATTTATGTCCATGTGTCATGCCTTTACAGGAAGAGAAACTACTCTATCTCTACTTAATCATAGAGGTAATATTGATTTTTTCATCGTAAAATCATTGTCCATATAATTAATGTGTTGTTTTATATTTATGTTTAATTTATTTCTTTTTAATATTACTCACATAATAATTATTTTCTTATATAGGTGGATTCTTTTGTTTGAGTTGGGATGCTCTATCCAACTTTCATGCTTATTCTCCCTCAAAATATTTTCACCCCTACAGTGTTACATTTATCACTTTCTTTCAAGTTCACCCCACTACCTTTGTAGGAAAACAACGATGCTACCTCTACTCAATTACAGAGGTAATCTTGATGTTTTCACAGTAAAATTATTGTCTATAGAATTAATGTATTGTTTCATATTTATGCTTAATTTGTTTATTCTTAGAATTACTCACATAATAATTGTTTTCTTATATATGTGGATTCTTTTGTTTGAGTTGGTGTGCTCTATCCAAATTTCATGTTTCTTTTCCCTTAAAACCTTTTCACCCTACAGTGTTCCATTTATCACTTTCTTTCAAGTTATCTCCACTACCTTTGCAGGAAGAGCAATGACACTACCTCTACTCAATTACAGAGGTAATCTTGATGTTCTCACAGTAAAATCATTGTCTATAGAATTAATGTATTTTTTCATATTTATGTTTTATTTATTTATTTTTAGTATTACTCACATAATAATTGTTTTCATATACAGGTGGATTATTTTGTTCAATTTGGGGTTCTCTATTCATCTTTCATCCCTTTCTGGACCAAAACATCCAAAATTCTTCTCCCTCAAAACCTTTCACCCCTATAGTGTTTACATTTATCACTTTCCTTCAAGTTCCCTCCACTTCTCAATCATAGAGGTAATATTGATATTTTCACAGTAAAATCATTGTCCATAAAATTAATGTATTATTTCATATTTATGTTTAATTTATTTCTTTTTAGTATTACTCATAATAATTGTTTTCTTATAGAGGTGGATTCTTTTTTTCAAGTTGATGTGGTTTTTTTGAAGCTGCTCATGCAGTTTTGGCAGTTCGACAAAAAAATCAATGGAAATCATGGTAATATTGACAGTTAGAATTATTTTGAAACTTTGGGAAGTGTAGGAATTATCCTCACCTTAATCTGACACACGATGTGATCGGTATAACTCCAAGTACTTATTTCTATTTTAAATTGATATTAATTTTAGTAAAAAGGAAAACTGACTCAATGTGTTCGTTATCAGTTTAAAATCAACATTAGACTTTAAAAAGTCCCACTCACTGAAAACTGAGAAAACACACTCAAATTTTCTTAATAATTTAGGGAATCAATTCATAAATCATTTTTGACGTGTAGGAATCAGTCTCACATCAAATCAATATATGATGTGATCTGTATGATTCAAAGTGTGCGTTTCAAGTTTAAAATGACATTTTAGTAAAAAAAGACAAGTGACGTACTCAAAATTGAGAAAACACGTTCAGATTGTTTTGATACTTTACGACAACAATTCATAAGTGATTTTGAATGTGTAAGAATCATCTGCCCCTTAATCTGATGCACGGTGCGACCATTATGACTCTAAGTGATTCTTTATTTAAAATTGACATCAATTTTAGTAAAAAACAAATTTTCCTACTCAAAACTGAAAAAAAAAATTATATTGTTTTTATACTTTAGTAAAATTATCCATAAGTCAATTGTGATGTGTAGTAATTAGTCTCACCTCAATCTGATGCATGGTGTGACCGGTATGACTCTAAGTGCATCTTTTTATTTAAAATTGACATTAATTTTAGTAAAATTAACACTTTCTGTTAGTTTATTTCTTTATATTATTACTAACATAAGAATTGTTTTCTTATACTATTGAATTCTTATACTCAAGCAAGGGTGGTTTGTTTGGCAATATCATAAGTAGGGTCAGGATTAAAAGAGAAAGGAAATTGATTTTTTTGAATGTATGTAATAATTTGTATTTATGTAATTATATGAACCAATGTTTGAAATGTCTATAATATAGTGTTTTTTTATTGTGTTTGTGTTGTAAATTTCATTTCATTTAAATCCTATATTGAGACTTGTTTTTTTTATATTTGGTGTGTTTTTGGTGTTGTAGTCTGTTGTTACAGCATAGTACGGTATGGACCTTTATCAGCGCTTTTAAAAGCGTTGATGCTGATAAACGACCCTTTATCAGTGCTTTTTCATTGCTGATAAAAGACCAGGGTTTTTAACCTCACTCATGTAGTCAGCACTTTTCTAGCACTGATAAAATCCATTTCTAGCGTTGTTAAGGGTCGGTTTTATAGTAGTGTTTGATCAATCCAGAATTGAAACTTAGGTAGCTTGGCATATAGCTGATACTCTCTCGGTGTACTCAGGAAAATTTCAAGATGTTGGGCATGATCGTCATGAGTCTTGGAGTGCACCAATATGCCATCCACAAAAACAACAAAAAATTGATTCAGGTACTGGTGGAAGATTCAATTCATCAAGGCCATAAACATTGCCGGAGCATTCTTTAGCCCAAACGGCATCCTGATGAACTCATATAGTCCATACCTTATTCTAAAATTTATCCAAGTTATATCAAAAGGTTTAACTCTCAACTAATGATACCCTAAACTCAAGTCAATTTTGTATAAAACACAAGATCCTCTCAATTGGTCAAAAATATCATCTATACATGAAAGAGGATATCGATTTTTCACTATCATTTGGTTCAACTTCTGGTAATCAACACATAAGCGCAATGTTTTGTTAGCCTTATTAGCAAAAAAATACTAGAGAAACCCAAGGTGATGTACTCAAATGGATAAATCCCTTATCCATAATCTCTTTCAGCTGATTCTTAAGCTCCCGACGCTCTATTAGTGCCATTCAATATGGTGGAATATAAACTGGATCAGCCCCCAACATGAGCTCAATCATAAATTTCACATCCCTCTTAGGTGGAAGACCTGAGAAGTCTTCAGGAAACACATCCTGGAATTTATCTACTATGGGTGGAAATACATAATGCTTCACACCCTCATCATCCAGCAAAAGACTTAAAACCTGGGCGGTGAGCTCCCCCAATTGCTGATGAACTGTCCCTACATGGCCTACATTGATATCCCACTCTCCATGGTGAACATAATTGTCACCCTCAGGAGACATAAAATTCACTCTCATATGGTAACAATCTATGCAGTCTCAGTATTCTACTAATCAGTCCATTCCAAAAATCAATTCAAAGCCTAACATTTCAAGTATGTAGATATCTCATCGAAAACTATAGTCCTCAACCTTGAGAGAACACCCTTTTCACAAATAGATTTTCCTTGACCGTACCCCCAAAGGTATATCGATTTTCATAACCCAACTCACAAACTCCACTTCCAAACTCAACCCATTCGCAAGTTGTGTAGATATAAAAGAATGAAAGGAACCAATATCAAATAAGGCACTAGCTAGCGTAGAAGCTACAGGAATGGTACCTATAACTATCGATAGTCCAGCCTCGCTGTCCACAAGTGTAGGTTGAACTACATGCAACTGGTCATTCCCCTCTTCCCTATGATGTATAGTCTGATTCCCATGAGCTACACCACTTTGTCGATATGGGCGCTCTTTCCCAGTGGTACCTCGTCTACTGGCTCGACCACCACAGTTAATAGAACTCCAACTGCCAAACTGATATAGTGTAGAAGACCCCATTATCATACTATGGTTATATCAAGCTCCTCCATCATTACCCATATATCATGGGTTCATACATAACCACTTTAAATTTCCCATCCTGTTACAAGATCGACACTCAATCGGTGGTTGTGAATAATGCTTGTGAAAGTGACCTAGACTGCCTCACTGGTGGAAGAACACTCGGGTAAGATCTTGAGTAACTAATCCTTCCCCCTATCCACTCTGTTTTCTACCGATCTAGTCGACATTCTCATAGTGATGCTTCCAACTCTCGAAATACGTACCTCTTGATCGTCCAGTAGAAACCACATGTCCTCCACTAGAATCTTCCTTCAAGTTTCCCTTAGATATGAGATCTTGATCCACTACCTAAAAAAACTTCTTTAACGGAAATATGTTAACTTAGGACTTAATATTATATTTAATCTCATCCTAAAAATGTCTTGTCGTAGTTGTCTCAACCCCTGTCAGCACTAGAGAAAAGCATTGCAAGTCGGTAAAGTGACCAGTATAGTCCATCACGAACATACTCCCCTGGGTCAGCCTCATAAACTTTGTTTCCATCTCTTGTCTCAGAGTCTATGGATAGAAGTTCTCCAAAAACTTCTCTTATAAGTCCTTCCATACCATGTTTTCCAGTTTCCCATCCTGCATCTGGATGTCCCGCCATCACTTCATTGATCCTCACAATATATAAGATTCTATCTTGAATATTTTCTCGACAGAAGTCTCTAAGTGGTCAAGAATCATTTGGATATATTCAATCCAGAACTCAGCTACCTTAGGTCCACCCTCTCTAGTGAAAGTTAGAGGGTTTTGCAACTGAAACTCCTATTTCAAGTCATACAATCTCTTCACAACCCAACCCAGGTCTCTTTCCATAAACCGCATCAACCAAGCAAAGTAATCATTGAACTACTCTTTGGCTTCCTCACACGCAACCATCGGAGCCTCTGGTTCCAGTACTAGAGGCACATTTCTAGCCATGCCCTCCTGTTGTCCTCTTAACATGCGTCATCATAGAGTCATATCTCTACAATTCCAAACACACATCTCAGGACATATTACACAACATTAACACATTTACATAAGAGGGATTCATAATAAGCCATAACAAGTCGTTCCCCTCAAACTCCGCCACACAGTCAAAAGCAAGACACTATCACTACCCTTAACCATCCTATATCTAGGTCATGGTTAACAAAAGTTAAACACATTCTCATTATTAAAGTTTCTCTTTAGACACCCATTTTCTATATATTTCATCATTCAAAAATTTAAATTTCATATTAGAAACCTTTTCATTTAATTACACAAGCAAAGAAAATCATTTTTCATTTAACAACTTACCCAAAACCTTCTTTTCCCATGTGTTCCTAGAAATGATGTGTGTTATAATAATTCTGGAGTGCCTATAATGACACATGCATACTCAACTCTCATGTCATAACGGGACACAAGTCAAATCTCAGAAAATCTCAGAAACAATAATCATATCACACAACAAGTGCATCACTTTACGTTAAATAATATTCAATTGTAACAGAACACGTTAACAACAACAATACCACCCTGGGGTACTTGGATTTTACCCTCGTACATGGGTTAGCTACTCCCATGCACGAGCTCTTAACCAAGGTCTGACTCATCCTAGTCTCTTATCTACCTTTCCCAAATAGTAAGACAAAAGAAAAGAAAAGAATATGCCCTTTGATACCACTTTGTAATGTCCCAACCCAAGTGTTGCACACTGGTGACCTGAGCTGGTCGGTAACATGACCTCAAGCACGCCTCCCCGTATGTTAGGGGATGCCGACTAGTAACAAGGGTCAAATATACAACATGGGGAGACTATACCCTCTTTATCAAAGCAGCACAATAATGGAAATAAATAAGAATAATCAAATGATATGACCAATAACCAGAAAAAACTAGCATCACATAATGACCAAAACTGAAATACAATATTCAAACCAAAATAATAGATATGCCATGCTAAATACGTATCATGTGTCAAATGCAAAACCAAAAGGAAGACACACTAACACTCCAAAGAGGGTCCCGACACTAAGTCCAGTTTCCCCATCCATGCTCCATCCCAACTCAGCCATCTAACATAGGGCTCTTGCCCTTATCCTGTCCTGCAAGCATGAAGTCTATTTGAGTACCGATCAGACATCCCGAGTATGGTGTGAGTAAAACTCAGTAGGTCGCCGCCAATAGCATCCAAAACAATATCCATTCAATAATAGTGTATACGATTGTATAAAGAATAAAGTACAATGTATAAAGTAAATAGTTATCACATTTCATTATTCTTTAATTAACTACATAATTTCCTGGGTTCATGAAGACACTAACCCATCAATACCTGCTTCAACCTGTGTCGGAGTTTGAACTATCCCCGAGAGATATCACATATCACAATACCATGGTTATCATTTATCATTTCAATTCATTTCATTTCATGACCATTTGGAACCATAGTCCAATGTTAATCTCATGGACGTAGAATATTGTGTCTAGCTCCCCGTGTGTATTTGGAGTATCAATATGTTTCCCACACCCTATGGGTATTTGGACCATCAGCCTCTGTTCCATACAATAATATTCAAATGCATGCATTTGGGTCTAGAACGTCATGGCTAGCACCACATGGGTATTCAGAACATCAATTTGTGTCCTATGCCCCATTTCTCAATCAATCATATTTATCACATAAATCACATTCAATAAGGTTAATCAACATTAACCCTCATATCGACATTTCACATCATGGTATACCATTTCAACTATCAAATCAATCATAATTCTTTACTTTAATCACATGGAATAATATGAACAATTCACCATTAAACCATCTATCAATATTTAATCAAAACCCATCAACTCTTCAAGGTTATACCAAACATCCGTCAATTCCCATTATCAACCAATTCAATATTCCATCAATTAACCAATTATACAATCCCATTTACCTATCAATTTCATGATCATAATTCAACCAATTTCAATTGCCCCAAGTTTAACCCAATTCATTATCACATGCCAATTCAATTTAATCGATTCAATCTTATATGAAAATGCTCAATCATGGAAATTACAATTTTACAATTGCATACATGTAATTAAAACAAGACTATGAGATTTGCAATTTAGACCACCAACCTCAAAATTGTTGACAGACATTTGCTAAACTGCAACCCCCAATTGATGGAGAACGGTCGAATGCACAATGACTAAGAAGATCGAGAATAAAACCTAGGATTAAGAGCAACCCCCATTACCCACAACAGTAAAAGACTCGATTGCTTCATTTGGAGGAACGAGGAACGGGAGGAAACCAAAGCTAAAGGGCTTACTGGGTATCCAGCACCAATTTGCGACAATCGAAGATGAAGAAATCGCTCCAAATCTGTTAAGAGTCGCCTTAGGGTCGGGAGGAGGAAGGCTACTCAAAAGAAATGAACCAAAATGAATTGCACGACACTTTTAATCTGTTTCTTGAGGAATTACACGGGATGCAATTTCCATTACATGTCGTGTAATTCTTTTTAATGGTTTACGCTGAAAAACTCATCGCCTCGTGTGATTTTATCCCGATTAAAATATTATATGACGTGTAATAGCATTACACAGCGTGTAAATTTTCTGCAGCCAGTTTTTCAGCCCAATGATTATACATAATAGCTCTGGCCACCTCCAAAGCCTTCCAAACCAAAATCAAACTCTTACCAACCCGAGAACAAAGGAGAAAACTCAAAAGGGAACGTACCTTGCAAAAGAACGAAATCTTACACCAAGGTAGCCTCAATGTATAAGCCTTGTTCAATCCATTGTTGTTGCCTCTTTTAGACAGAAATGTCTTTATCATATGTCGTTAAACTGTATGGTGTGGCCCTATCGTATGACTTTAAACTATGTCGCTCGAACTATGTGGGCTTTGATTCATGTTTCCCAGGATATGTAGGATGTCTCTTTAAGGTTCAAACCCAACATCTCAATCATCTACATCCTCCCTCATTGGTCTATACTCCCTACAAGCTCGAACGTCCTCTTATTGGGGGCATATTCCCTAAGAATCATCCTCATTGAGCTATATCCCTAATGAGGACACATCATGCTCAGTGAGTCATATCCTCATGAGTCAAACTAACAATATATCTCATTGGATTAGGTTCCATGTAAAGTAAAATCAATACCATAACACACCCACCATTTCCTTGACAATAAATTGCACAGCGCTCAGTTGTGTGGCTTTAAATCATATCTTAATTAACAAACTTAAAAGAGGAAAGATGGAGAACCTTTGATACATTCGAATACGTTCTCTTCCATACATGTCCACGTCCGTTCATTTTTGTGGGAGGTAACTGCTAATGTTACCAACGTTACTGAGAAAGATTCACGACCACATCTTAAATCTATAAGAGGCTTGAAATAGGCAATAATTCCCTCGAAACAAAAGTGTGATGAGATTGACCTCTCATCCTTTCAACCAATGCACATTCTAAAGCGTCGTTAGAAAAGTCCTAACGATTATTTGTCTTTGGAAAGCAGGTCTGCCTACCGTAGTTGAGTCTCAACTGAGCATCAAGCATTTTGTGCCGTGATAATTGTGCGTCAGAAACAATTGAGTCGCTTCATACATCACATTAAAGAACCTTTGTCCATCTTCTTGATTTGAGGGTTTGTTGTAAAGATTGATCTATAGAATTTATGTTAAGATCCTCTGACTCGTGATTTGTGACCACGTCCTATAATGAAATTCAACAATGGCTATTGCATTTGGAAGATTAAAGGTTTGCATTTTTGGTCTTGGATGGTGTAACCAAACCTTGGTAAAGGATGCTCGGTTTTATAAGCACCGTCCTAAAAGATCGTCCTTCGTTTACTTATTTATTGTGATGCATATTAAAAGGGGGTTCATTACATTGCACGCGCTATAAGAGAAAACGACCTGAGGTGTCATTCTATGCATATTGTGTGTATCAAGTGAAGTCCATCTAGTGGAAAAATGTTAATCATCATCTTCTGAGAGAGGGTTTGATGTGAAGATCAATCCTTGCAGTTTACGTTACTGAATCTTAATAGAGATCCTTTGATTGACCATTAGCAAACCAAACCTGTGACATCATTCAACGCACAAATACTCAGATTGGTACCATTTTTGCCCAAGTGAATCAAGTGAATCTCTTTCAATTGGAATCCTTCTGGTTTTGCCAAGAACCTCATGTGATCCGCAACCTAGGCGGTGGGGTAAAATGAAGACATCGTATTCAGAAACTCGAGAGATCCACAAATAAATGGAGGGTTACCAGGACGGTAACAAAAGGAAGCCAAACAAATAAAACCCCAACACTTCAACGGATCAGAAAGAATCGAGTTTAGGCTCAAAGGGTTCCAAAACAACAATCAACAACACGCCACAACTGAGAAATCTAGCACCTTGCCCCTGTCCCGTTTGTGCCGGTTAATTTCCGGTTCAGACCGGCCGTTTGTGCCGTCCGGTTGCCCTGCCGCAGAGAAGAGCGTTCTTGGGGATGGGGTACTCGTCCCGGAGCGACTGGGAGTCGGTGTAGACCCGGAGATAGAACTGCTGCCCCAGGTACTGCCTCGCCCAGAACTCCGACCTCAGATTCCACATCCCCACGTTATCCAGCGCCACGTAGATTGCTGTCCACGATTTCGGATACACCTGCGCACAGAGGAAGATCCACATGTCAATCTCTCGATGGCCCTTTCGCTGACTAGTTCGTTCATCACGATACCTGGACAGTGCACCGTGAGATGGCATCGCGGAGATTGTACTGGTTCCTGCTCGCCGGCGTCCATTCCCCTCCATCCATCCTGCAAGAACACGCACAGCTCAGCTCATGGAGGTCGAGTATTAAAATGACGAAGACCAGTGCGCATACCCGACGACGAAGAACGCGTAGCCGTTAAGGTGGTAGCTCTGCGGGATGACCTCCTTGTTCACTAACACCAACTCAACGTACCTCCGATAATTCTGGGTCATCACCGCCGTATCCAGGTACATCCCGCCGCCGGTGGGCTGCTCGGATAAGCTCCCGACCCGGTAGACGCCGCTGATGTTGAAGTAGTCGGCGAGCTTCAGAGGGGTGTCCGGTGGAACGAAGGAGACGCTGTTAACCGCGTACCGCTGCTTCCCGCCGACCTGGGCGGCGGAGCTGGCGAGGAGGATGGTTTTGGTGGTGTTTATCAGACCGTAGTGGTAGGAGCCCTGCGGGTTCGGCCGCGGTCCGCTGGCCGTCAGGTTCGTCCTGATGGACCGAGCCTGGTTCAGAGACCAGTCCACCTGGATCCGGGGCCCTCCGGGGAGTTCGCCGGAGGGGCGCTGGTTCGGGGAGTTTTTGTACCGGAGAACCGCCGTGGAGTTGAGATATTCCACGTTGAACCGGGTGGAAGCCACCACGTAGTAGGCCGCCGGAGTTTGATCGGCGGTGATGAGCACCGAGTAGGACTGGCCGACATGGATGTCCAAGGAGGAGTAGGTGGTCTGAACTGTGTGCGTCCCCTCCACCTCCACCAGCTTCATCTTGTGGTATTGGATACGGAAATTGAGACAGTTCTGCAGGCCGACGTTTGATATCCTGAGCCTGTAGGTTTTTCCTGAAACAAACATTGTAAGCTCTGTTACCCTAGACATCGAGAAAGAAACTGATCTCATCGCTTGCAGGAGCTCAAATCATTGATCTAGATCTCAAACTAAAGCAGCTTACCCTGCTCCACCTCAAGAACGTAAGGGTTTTCATTGCCATGGCCATTAATGAGAACCCCATCTGGGAAATGAAGCTTCTTGCCATTATCTAGAGTACCTCTCAATTTCTACAAAATGGAAAACAAGAACAGAGAAGTAAATATGTGAGCACACTGAACTGAACCGATCTCGTGGAACGGATCAGAGAGAAACTTAAATCACAGATAAGCAAAGATAAAACTCAATTGGTATTTATTTTCGTTCTTTATAAGGACTTGTTTTGGTCCTTCATCATTGCCCCTATTTTACTGTTTAGGGGAAAAAAGAGGCAGAAACTTCATTTATGAAGCTGAGCTGTATCCACCGCACAATGCGGCGGGCCTGCGCACCCACCATGTCCAGCTGTTACCAGTTAATAAAGTCAATTCCTATGGAAGCTTGAGGTCAACATCTTCACCCCAAATCACGCAACCCACCTTCGAGCCGAGAAGAGTATAATCAAGAGAACAGGAGATCCCGATAAACAATCTATTACCGTGTAGTTAGCCTTGTACCAGTCGCCGATGAGAATGCTGAAGTCGTCGTCGGGGGTCGGGAAGGGGACGGGGATACGTTCGCGGCTGAGGATTCTGATGGCGCCGAATCCGCCGGCGGCCTTGTGGAACCCTGTGGAGGGGAAGTAGAAGAAGCTCCCGATCTGGTCCTTCGCCTGCAGCATGTAAGTGAAGTTCTTCCCCGGCGGGATCGGGCACGTGGTCCCGAGTACTCCATCTTCGTACGAATTCCTCCTATTCTGCAGCCCATTCCTGGAACACGCAAATGGAAACATTAAAAAAGAAAACCCTAATCTCCCGCCATCCCGCGCAAATCGGTATCCGCCTTCGTTTAGATAGACATAGAGAATCAGATATTTCTGATCCGTATCAGTTTTGATGAAACATAGTTGCTCGGCATTTCTAATTTCAGACCGACCTCGATCTGCAATCGCTACTTTGAAAAAAGATCGAAAAACGAGGACGTGAATTTGAAAAAGGCAGCAGCAAAATCGAAACAAAGCACGGTTCGAGAGATGAAACTGTACTCCTGGAGCTTCAAGCAACAGGAACAATGAACCGTCCAGCAAGGTAAAATAGAGAGTCCGGAGAGAGATTCGAGACTTACCAGGAAAGAAGAAAGGGCTCGTGGAGGCTGTTGAAGACGTTGATGATGAGATTGTCGTTGGTCACAGAGTGGATCTCGGGCCCCGGAAACTGGCCATTGATGAGGATCACCTGCAACCAAAACCCTCGCATTACCGCCAAATCGTGGTCATAGAATGGAAAACCATCAATGGGGAAGGAATCGAGCGCAAACCTGTTGGGGCACGAGGAGCGGGGTTCTTGTCTCCACCGTGACGTTCCAGGTGAAGAACTTGTATGGATCTTCGGCGGAAACGATGGAGAAAGCGATCCAGAGGCATGCGCTGAAGGAGAGCACGTATTGCAGCGGCATTACCACTGCAGGAGGCATGGAATCGAGTGGGGAAGAATTTCGGGGGGCGGAGGGGAAAAGGATGAAGTCGGAGGGACTTCGGTCGCTCGGTCCAGTTGTCAGGTTTTAGAAGCGGGCAGGCCAGATAGATTTAAGGCCGCGTTTGGATGGGAAAATGTCGACTCATCATTAACCTGTTAAAATAAATAAATATACTTTATATAAAATTTGCGATTCGTTATTTATAAGATCCCGCCGTTAATTTTTGAAGAAACAAACCGCAGCCGCTCTCTCCGTGATGATATTTAGTATTTATTTATTACTTATTATTTATAGATCAAATTATTTATTGTTGTTGACTTACGCGAAGGGAAAAGAGGTCGGATTTTCTAAGAACGTAAAATATATATATTATATTGAAATTAAATTAGTGAAGAAGAAAATAGTGATGAAAAAAGAGCGTCGGTGTGAACGCGGCGGCCGTACTGTTGATGGGGCCACGTGGCTGTAAACGGACGTCATGTGAGGGGTAGAATCACATGTGGTGCCAGCCGATGGTGGCTTTTGGATTTCAGTAGGACCCCACTCGCCTCGTCTTTTATTACCTTTCGCCCCATAATATAGTCCCCGTGTATGAATTTACTGTATTTATTTAATGATTTGATTTGATTTACCAATTTTAATGTTTAGTGGTCACAAGTCATGTTTATATATGAGGATTTGTAAAATTATATAATTTGGGAAATTTAGGGAAAGCCCAATCTCAAGGAAATTACCGCGCCCCGTTATGTATCATTCTCATCAAAAGTTGATTTATTCCCATCAAAACAGTACTACTTTGGATTATCGGTGAATCCTCTTTAAGATACAATGATGATATGATACTCGACACAAGTACTTTATGGAGAGTATTAATTGAAGTAACTTTGGAACAAAAAACTTTGAAAAGGGCTTTGTTGTTGTGCGCCAACAAAATGACTTTAATGATGGTATAAGGATGTTGAGGGATCTCAATTGTGAGGGGAATGAGAGTGAATTCGTTCAAAATTCGCCATCTTTTCCATCTAATGGGAACTCCATTTTATAAACATGGAGACACCCTTCTGACAAGGCATCCTACCCCGATGAAGTGGTAGATGCTCATTCTGGAAAGGTATGTTTATTCCAAATTTAATCTTGTCCATCAGATCACACCTGGTCGATTAAGTGCCCCAGATCGCACTCGATATCAAATCGTTACACCCATTAAATACAACCCATCGTTAGCACCGACGCGACATGTGAAGTGCAAAATGCTTTATCAAAGCATCACATTGCACCTTTTCACGCGCGCATGGTTCGATGCATTGTCTCACACATGATTATACCCTTTTCCTTTTATTACTTTTAAATGGTGATAAAGTCTTTCCTCTAATAAAGGGAACCACACTCCAAACCATTTTCCGATGTCGGATTCCAATCTCCCCCTTAAAAATCTCTTGATTTGAAACTTCACATAGCAGAGACAAATCAAAGTTGAATATAGAAATTGGTTGACACTGCCTTGAACGCGTAACTCTTACTATCAACTGGACTCATTCTATATAAGTATGTTCAAATTCCTCAGTTCTTCATCTACTCCTAGATACCATTATGATCATGTGTCACTTATCCTTTCATGAATATTTGAGACCCAAAGTCGTAAGCTCTTTGCAGTGGCCTCATTCCTACATTCACATAGGTGATCCAAAAAGTGTTCTCATATTTCAACACTTGTTTGAAATCTTTAGTTCCTTAAGAGTTTTAAACCTACTCTCATTTTCCTCATGGGCACTAAACACCATTTTCCTGGGATGCAATATACCTTGGGTGTTTCCTTCCCACAAATGATAGAATTTCCCTGCATTGAACTTATACATGCGAAGTTATCACATGTTAAGTTGAGGTCCCATCATTGGTGAATTTTGACAAGGACTTTAAACCCATCCCTATAAAAGTTTTGTATACCAACTCCCTTGAAAGTCCATTTGTTAGTGGGTCCATCAAATTTTGGCTCGATCCAACAAAGTCTACGGTTATGATACCATCCTGTATCAACTGTCTCACATAGCTATGTCTAAGACCAATGTGTTTCGATTTTTCATTATAAGTATTATTGTTTGTCCTAACCAATGTTGCTTTACTATCACAGTGTATAACAACCAGAGATATCAACATAGGCCACAATGGTAGATCTGATAAAAGAGATCTAATCCATTCCGAGTCCTTTATGATAGTTGCTAAAGCAATAAAGTCAGAAGTCGTTGTGAAGTCTGCTATACAAGTTTGTTTCTTTGAACCCCAAGAGATCACTCCACCTCCAAGTGTAGAAATCCAACCACTCGTCGAAGAGTGATCCTCCAGATTAGTTATCCAGACCACATTGGAAAAACCTTCCAATACCCTTGGGTTCTCACTTCCATGGTACCTTTTAGATAGCTGAGTACTCTTTTAACCGCATCCCATTATGCATAACCAGGATTACACGTATACCTGCTCTATTTTCTAACAACATATGCAATGTCAGGTCTTGTACATGTTATGGCATACATGAGATACCCAATCACCCTTCCATATTCCAGTTGAGCAATTTCCCTACCAGGACTTGATAACATCATACCCTCAAATGCATATGAGGTAGAAATCGGTAAACAATCAAATTGTTCAAACCTCTTTAAGGCCTTTTCAATATAACGAAATTGAGAAAACATAATGAAATTCTTATTTCTAACAATTTTGATTCCCCAAATAACATTGGCTTCACTTAAGTCTTTCAGATCAAAGTTTCTAGATAAAACAAACCTAGCCTCATTTATTTGATTCATATCAGTTCAAAAAATAAGCATGTCATCAACATATAAACAAATAACAACACCATGACTATTATAGAACCTACTATAAACATATTTATAATCTTGGTTAACCACAAAGCCATTTGATAAGATCATTTCATTAAATTTCTAATGTCATTATTTTGGAGCTTGTTTTAAACCATATAGGGATCATGCCAATTTGCAAACTTTCTTTTCTTTACCAGGTACTATGAATCCTTTTGTTTTTTCCAAATATATTTCTTAATCCAATTCACTATTTAAGAATGTTTTCTTAACATCCATTTGGTGAATTTCAAAATTATATATGGACGATAAAATGAGAAGAACTATAATCAAAGCAATCTTATCCACAAGAGAATATGTATCAAAATAATCGATTCATTCCTTTTGAGTAAACCCCTTGGCTACCAATCTGGCTTTATATTTTCAACTGCATCATCGACTTTTCATTTTCTTCTAAATACCCACTTAAAACCTATAGGTTGTGAACTTTGAGGAAGATCAAATAATATCCTAATATTATTCCCAGATATAGAGTCCATTTCATCATTTATAGCTTCTTTCCAAAGAGAAACATCAGAAGATGACATAGCATTTTTGAAATATTTCGGGACAAACTCTATATTGTTCAAAACCGGAGTTTGTGTAACAATACTATCATTGGTTCCTTCCAAAAAAGTACACATAGAAATCATATCCACATGTCTTGGGTATACGAGGTGGTTTACTTTCACGAACCTCTTCGATCGTATCTTCCTGTGATACTCTTATTTGAGCCAGAATCCTCTGTTTGGATTTTTTTAGGGAAATAGGTAAAACTAGATTCATAAAAAAGAGAATCACTTGATTAAATAACTATATTAACATCTACTAAATCATTTGATTATATAACCATGAATCTATAAACCTTTGAATGCCCCATATATCCAATAAATATGCTATCAATAACTCTTTTGCCTAATTTTTCCCTTTTAGGTTTAGGTACTCTTATAATTACATGAAAACCCCAAAATTTTATAAATAATTTCAGTTTAGTTTTCTATGATTCCATAATTCACATGGATTCATATCCTTCCCTTTTGCGGGAACCTAATTTAGGATGTGACATATTGACAATAATGCCCCCCCCCAAAAAAACCTTTTGAGTGACTCGAGATAGATATCATGAAATTAACCATTTCCATTAATGTTATATTTTTTCTCTCAGCTACACCATTTTTTTTGAGGTGTATAGGGAGTTAACACTTCATGTATAATCCCCAATGATTCAAATAATGAAGAACTATAGTATTCACCTCCCCTATTGTATCTGAGGCATTTAATTGCAAGCCCACATTAGTTTTCAACCTCATTTTTATAGATATTAAATTTATCTACAACTTCATATTTAGAATGTAAAATCTAAACATTGAAAAATCTAGAATAATCATCAATAAAAATTACAAAGTACCTTTTATTACCTATGGTAGGTGTAACATGAAAATCACATACATCACTATGTATTAATTATAGTAAGTTACTTTTCCTTTCTATAATTGGAAATGGTTTCCTAACTATTTTAGTTTGCATGAAAGTTATACATTTATTATCATTATCATCCATTCTAGGTGATAATTCAATTTTTAATATATCATGAATTTTATAAAATTAATGTGACCTAAATGATTATTCTATAAATCAAAACACTCCAATAAGTAAGAAGAAACAATATTTGTATTCGATTTGAATAATTCGTCGTACAAGTGAACCTTTCCAAAAAAAGATCCCACCCTTAGATAGAACATAGTTATCTACCTCAAATGCAACCTTAAACCCATATTTTCTTAAAAAGATCCCTAAGACTAAGTTCATAAGAACTTTGGGTACGAACAAGTCATCATTTATGGTGAGGACCTTTCCCAAGGTAAACTCAAGATCAACCACTCAATTCTCTTGTATGTTTATTCCTGTAGAGTTACCCATGTAGAGTGATGTCCCATATTTTATTGATTCCATCCTCTTGAAGAGAGATTTGCTTTTTCACACATGTCATGTATCAACGGAATCAATCCACCAATAAGAGTTATCATTGAGCACACTCACTTCGAAGATCAATGGTGCAAAGTGCCCTATTGAAGCATTGTTTCCATCTTTCTTCTTACGAAGATGACAGTCCCGTTTGAAGTGTATAGGCTTGTTATAAAAGTATCACGACCCTTTATTCTTATTGAATTTTACCTTTCATTTTGATGGATGGTTTGGAAGTTTTTTCCTTTAGAGGACCCAGATGGATCCACACCCTTCTCCATGAGGACTTTAGATTTTTCATCCTTAGACTCATTTTTTCATCATGATTTTTATATTCCCCCTCAATTTTTAGGTAGTTGAGTAACTCATTAAGGGAAATATCTTACTTATTATGCTTTAGATAATTTTTAACATTATTTCATGTAAAGACCTGGAAATTTCAAGGAAATTTTTTTCTTAAATTCTTTGGAATTTTACGAGTACGCAGTTTTTGACGGCACCTGATTCCGAGGCCCGATGTGCCCAAAATAATTTTATGAAGTTTAGCTCGGGTACGTTCAGTGAACAAATGAGTGGGTTTTTCTATCTTTTGAATCGGTGCTCGTAATTGAAATCTGAGGGCACCGATGAACTCGCAGCGCCGAAAATTGCTTAAGGGGACCTTTACCGCATTGCGTTTTATGCGGGTTGAAAGTTAAAAATTGGGGTTTAATTAAGAAGTTAAATAAAATTGTTAGAACAATTTTATATATCTATGGAAGTTAATTCCTCCCATTAGAAGTTATTGGTGGGGACCACACCCACCCAACTTCCCATGTGTGGATATTTTAGAGGTGGGGCCCACACGAGCCCCAACCTTTCATCTCTCATAACTCTCTTCAAACTCCCCAATTAATTTCCCTTCTTTTAATGCGACAACCCCCCTGCTTAATTATGAGAACTCTTCCTCTCCCTCTCTTCCTCTTTAATGTTTGCCAACACATGTTAATCAATGAATTCTAACTCTTCAATTAATTAAATTAAGTTGTTTTAATTTTGAATTTCACGTGTTAATAAAATAATAGCATTAGCCTATTATTTTATTTTTGGGGGCATTCGTTGTGTTAAGGAGAGTTGGGAGAGAGCTCTTGAGAGAGAGAGAGAAGTATTCCTCTCCTCAACGAAGAACAGTTTTCTTCTCCGACGAAGAACACCAACCTTCAACGAAGAACGACTCGGCGAAAAATTCTCCACGATTCTCCAATCCTCTTCCTCCTCCGCGTCAGGGGAGGAGACACCGACGTGGGGAAATCACCAACGACGATGGTTCTTTCTCCGACGTTGACGGAGCGACATCACTTTTCGCGTCTACGATAAAGAAACCTTATTTGTGGTAGGGGTTTATTCATTTTGAAGTGTTTATCTTGTACCCCGTTCTTTGTTGGAAATCATGGTTTATTTTCGGCCAACTGCTACCACCTAACACGGAGGGCGCGAGACGAATGCACACGGCCCGACGACCCTCCGTCGTCTCTTTTGATTACGATGGAAATCATGACAAGAAGGTGGCGATGAACGGGAGTGGCGGTCGTGCGCCGGCCGCATGCGGAAGAACTGCGGCCCGCAACCGTGGGCCGCTCGACCGAGGAAGAACCGACTGGCCATAGCTGGCGGGGCCGAAGGGAGGAACCGCGATGCCCCACGGCGCTGCGCTGCAGAAGACCGTGGCCCGCGTTCCGCGGGCCGCTTCGGTGGAAGAACCGGCCGGCCCATCGGTCGGCCGGGCGGAGGAGAGCCGCAGCGCCGGGAGGGCGTCGCGTCGGACGAACCGCGACCCACACGTGCGGGCCGCTTGTGCCAAGAAGGTCGGCCGGCTTCGACCGACCGGTTAGGGAGGTCGGCGACACCGGTTCGGGCAGCCGAGGGGCCGCGCCCCCCGCCTCGGACCGTCGGGCCGGGCCGCGCCGCGCCGGGCTGGGCCGTGCCGTGTCGGGCCGCGCCCCCTCGGGTCGGGCTGCGCCCCTCGGGCCGAGTCGCGCATTTCATCAGGCCGGTCCGACACCCCTACCGGGTCGGACCCGCCAAAACTGGGTTAACCCGACCCGTCGGCCCACTGGGCTTAACGGGTCATACCCGTTTTTCACTTAAGGGTGAATATCTTAAAGATAGCGCGTCCGATCGACGCGCCATCTACGACACTGGGACCCTTACGACAAGGCGGTCCTTTTGCGATACTCTAAGTGAGTTTTGGACGACTTTGGATAACGTTCGGGTTAGAAACGAGCGTATTTCTAATCGGGCCCCTCGAAAGAAAAAGCCAATATCTCTCAGACCGGGCGTCTGATTGACGCGCCGTCTGTCGCGTTGGGTTCCTTTGATGAGACGGAACTTTGGGATACATCAACTCTGGACTTCATGAAAGTTGATGTATCGAACCCTTGGCTCGAGGAGCAGACCCTCCTGGAATCAAGCGTGCTATGTGCAGGAACCCTAGAGCTGGCTGCGACTACGTCGACTACCGTACTGGGATCCTCCGTGGGTTCGACGACTATGACTATTGTACTGAGATCCTCCGTGGGTTCGACGATGATGAAGACTGTACTTGGATCCTCCGTGGGTTCGGCAGCGACGACTACTGTACTTGGATCCTCCGTGGGTTCGACAGCGGTGACGACTGTACTTGGATCCTCCGTGGGTTCGGCAACAACGACTTCTGTACTAGGATCCTACGTGGGTTCGGTAGAGGATATGATTCAGAGGCTACATCTAATTATCTCTACCCCTCTTCGTGAGTAGTATACCCGTGTGAGTTAAGTCTTGACTTGCAATCAATACCAATGGTGTGATTGACTTCTTTCCTGTGTGGAATGGGTTGTGCTTGGGCTCGAGAGTTGGAGCCGAACTGGAATTGATGACTTATGTATATGTATGGGAATATACCTAAGTAGAGTCTATTGATACTTCATGATTGTATCTTTCCTTTGTGGTTTATCTTTCATGGATTCTGGGAGACCTTCAGGGGTCTCGAGGTCTCTAGTGAGTATCGTATACTCACCCCTGCATGGACTATGCCCGCACTACTTTTTGTTGGATGCAGACGACAGAAAACACTGATCGAGGTGGAGGTTTGTGGAGCTGGACGGTACCCGGAGGTGGACCATTTGGCAGGACGTACACGAGGCGGACGATCGAACCCGAGGAGCTGAGGAGACCATCTATACCCACCCTTCAGGTGGGATATCCGGAGGAAGACTCAATGGTTGTCTCTTTACTTTACTGCTGTTGTACTTTCTTTTCAGTTGTACAATACTTTCAGTTGGGTTTGTATATTGGCCCATTTACTTTTCAGCACTTACTTTTGTACTCAGTTTTACTTAGTGCTTACTTCACTTGCATACTCTGTTGTGTTTGTTTACTTTTATAAAGGCAATGCCTTCCCTTTTACCAGGATTTACACCTTTGGTGCTAGTCGCCAGCCCCTGGCCTATGGAAGGCGGTCTTGGGGTAGTCACGGCACGGGCCCCGAGGACGGGTCGTGACAAATTGGTATCAGAGGAGTTGGTTCTACCGCAAAACTCAGGACTCTGATTATTCTTCTCTTTGAAGCAATAGTGTTAAGAGTATTGAGTGTAGTTATTATTCCAGGGATTCTAGTGTTGGTGCGGCGGCCGACGTATCCATACACTAGGACCCTGACTTCTGATTTCCGACTCAGTGCACGAAAAAATTTATTGCATGTGTGTTTCAATTTTTTTTTTGTGATTACTTTGTGTCAGCTCACCAGGTATACTGTTTGACCGTGACACACCTGTTTCTTTTCAGGATGGCACCACGAAGGCATCCAGCTTGGGTTTTGAGTTACGTGCGAGATGGTATCCCATGAGCGACGAGGCCTCGATGCAGGGCCCCATTACAGCGGATGCACCAGCAGTACCACTACCCGCTGGGCCACCGATACCACCAGCCCCAGCAGCAGAGAGTTCACGCCGCCTGATTGCTTTGCACGAGTTTCAGCAATAGAGGCCGCCCAAGTTCCGCAGAGAGACGGATCCTCAGGCAGTCGGGGATTGGCTGGAGGCTATCGTCAGAGTCTTTAGATTGGTAGGGACACTATCTGACCTTATGGTGATCCTTTCCGCGAGCCTACTGCACACAGAAACAGGTAGATGGTGGAGCTTGATGCTTCGGGTGCATGACGAGACATCTTTACTTTGGACGGACTTCGAGAGTCTCTTCCGCTTGGAGTTTGTTCCAGCCACCCTTTGTGCGGTGCAGATTCAGGAGTTACTTCATCTGTGGTAGGGCAACATGACAGTAGCTCAGTACTTGATGAGATTTACTGACCTCTCATGCTACTCCACGGACATGGTACATGACACGTTCTTCAGGACCCAGACCTTTGAGCAGAGACTGAGGCATGAGATCAAGGCTTCAATGATCTCCCTCCGCATTCCGATGCAGACAAGAGTGCTGGAGAGAGCCCTTCTTGTGGAGATTTTTCATGCTGAGCCAACGCCAACAGCGAGACCCACCACTGGGCGACACGTAGTGGCGTCTTCTGCAGCCGGTAGTAGACAGATGTCGCATAGGTCCAAGCGGACCAGGCCATCAGGTGGGCGACCCCAGGATACTGGTTCGGAGGTGCGGGGAACACGAAATAGAGCCAACCATTCGAGGGGTAGGCAGTGCTATGCATGCGGAAGTCAGGGTCACATGGCTCGGGACTTCCCGACCCGCCATGAAAATGATCAGCAGATAGTAGAGGGACCTCCCAGACAGAGGCAGAGGTTTGACCGTGACATTCCACATGGAGCAGGCGGACGAGGCAGAGGAGCTGGCCGAGCAACGGGTGGTGGACGACGCTTTGAGGCTCTACCACCACCACCACCACCAGGAGGTCCACCCCGACCACAGGAAGCTGGCAGACAGGGGCAGGCTCAGCTCCAGGCAGTCAAGGCCTACGACCACGACGCACCTGAGATGATTTGAGGTACTATCACTTCTGGAAATCATGGTTTTCTCAATAGTTGTATACCAACGGTTATTTTGAACCGTTGGTATAGGTGATCTTTACCAATTATTTTCATTAACCCTTGGTAATGATCTATAAAAATTGATTTTTCCCAACGGTTTGATGAAATCGTTGGGAAATATTAGAAGAAAATTAGTTTTCCCAACGGTTTCATCAAACCATTGGGAAAGATGGGAAAAAAATCAGTTTTCCCAACGGTTTAATGAAACCGTTGGGAAAAATCTATCCTTCCCAATAGTTTTTAATAACTGTTGGGAAAGATTTCCCCCAAATACAGACCACCCGAACCCCCACTTAGCCCAATTATAGACAGACCCTAATCGAGCTCCTGAATTCTTCTCAGTTGTGAGACTCCTTCTAGCCAAGATCCATCTTCAATCAAACAAAATATTATTTCACACTTCAAATTAGTAAGTTTTACCTTAGTTTTAGCGTTATTCCTCTATTTTTTTGGTGTTTGAAGTTTTGATTTAGGCTAAATTAGGGTTGCTGTCTACAGAACCCTTGGATTTGTTTTCTGTTTTTTATTCTACACTTCAAACATGGTAAAGGGTTTGTTTAGTGGGGTGATATGGTACTTTTGGTGGAATTTATTTTAGTTGAAAATTGGATTTTGATTTGGATGAATTTATGTTTCAATTTGAGGTAGGGGAGGGTTTACAGATGGGGTGGGGGAGGATGTCGAGGGCTATCCAAGTGGGGTTGGGGAGGGGCTGTCTAGGTAGGGTGGGGAGGGGGCTGGGTTTTCCAAATGGGGTGGGGGTAGGGCTGTTTGGAGTGGGGGAGGGTGTCCAGGTAGGGCTGTCCAAGTGGGGTGGGGAGGGTGTGTAGGTGGGGTGGGGGAGGGGTTGTCTAGGTAGGGTGGGGTTGGGGAGGGTGTCCAAGCAGGGTTGTCCAAGTGGGGTGGGGAGGGTGTGCAGGTGGGGTGGTGGAGGGGCTGTCTAGGTAGGGTGGGGGAGGGGGCTGGGTTGTCCAAATGGGGTGGGGGTAGGGCTGTTTGGGGTGGGGGAGGGTGTGCAGGTGGGATGGGGGAGGGTGTCCAGGCAGGGTTGTCCAAGTGGGGTGGGGAGGATCACTACTGGAAAACTAACCTATACCAACGGTTTGGAGAACCGTGGCGAAGTAAGCCGTTGGGATAGGTCTATACCAACGGTTTTGGGAAAACCGTTGGTATAGACCTATCCCAACAGTTTTCAAAACCGTTGGCATAGGTAATATGAAAATCTATTCCAACGGTTATAAAACCGTTGGTATATGTATTTCAAAAAAAATACATTCGGTGTGATTTGATCCCTGAACCCTTCGTTTATAATAGAACGACTTAACCACTAACCTAATATGACTTTTTTAAACATAATTTCATAAATATATATATGTATTATAATAATTATTTAAAATTTATATTTATATAATGTTCTCGGGCAATAGACCTGGAAAAAAAATTCGAAGAACCTATCCCAACGGTTCGCAAAACCGTTGGGATAGGTGCATATTTTTTTCGGGGTGTATGCTGGATTTTGGGACACCCTTTCCCAACGGTTTTGGAGAACCGTTGGGAAAGGGTTGGGTCTTTCCCAACGGTTCTCCAAAACCGTTGGGAAAGGGGTGTTTTGAGCTCCCTTTCCCAACGGTTTGGGGGAACCATTGGGAAAGACCCACCCCTTTCCCAACGGTTCTCCAAAACCGTTGGGAAAGGGGTGTTTTGAGCTCCCTTTCCCAACGGTTTGGGGGAACCGTTGGGAAAGACCCACCCCTTTCCCAACGGTTCTCCAAAACCGTTGGGAAAGGGGTGTTTTGAGCTCCCTTTCCCAACAGTTTGGGAGAACCGTTGGGAAAGGGTGCCTATACCAACGGTTTTTACAAACTGTTGGTATAGAAGTGTTGGGAAAGATCCGATTTCCAGTAGTGGATGTGTAGGTGGGGTGGGGGGAGGGGCTGTCTAGGTAGGGTGGGGGAGGGGGCTGGGTTGTCCAAATGGGGTGGGGGTAGGGCTGTTTGGGGCGGGGGAGGGTGTGCAGGTGGGGTGAAGGAGGGTGTCCATGTAGGGTTGTCCAAGTGGGGTGGGGAGGGTGTGTAGGTGGGGTGGGGGAGGGGCTGTCTAGGTAGGGTGGGGGGGATGGGTTGTCCAAGTGGGGTGACGGTAGGGCTGTCCAGGTGAGGTGGGGGGGGGGGTGGGTTTTCTAAGTGGGTTGTGGGGGGGTAGGGCTGTCCAGGTGGGGTGGGGGGGGGTGAGTTTTCCAAGTGGGGTGGGGGTAGGGCTGTCCATGTGGGGTGGGGGGGGGGGGTGCTGGGTTGTCCAAGTGGGGTGGGGGTAGGGCTGTCCAAGTGGGGTGGGTGGGGTGGGGGTAGGGCTGTCCAAGTGGGATGGAAACCCTAAATTCAATGTTTTAATTGGAGATTTGGTTTGTTTTATTAGGGATTAGGTGTATGAGGCATTCCCATTCCTATTATGGGTGGTTTTAATAAAAAGGTATGATGTTGGAACCATTTATGATGTTGTTGTCTTTATTTAATCTCATTTCCCCTAACTTAACATTAAATTCTATATCACATTTGCTTTCTATTTTTTTAATTTCTAGTTAAGTTATTTGTGGTCGATGATTGTCTCATGTTAATTGTTTTCAATGGTTTGGCGTGGAAATTGGGCATTTAATGTGACTTTTCCAAATGGGGGTGCCTTGAGAATTCTCCAAATATTTGTTAAAAATGATCAAAGGGATGTTATTATTTAAAATGGATTTCGAAAGATATTTCAGAAATTATTTAATCTTGAGGAAAGTGTTTTATTAAAATGAGAATTTTTTTAATAAGGCTTGTGTAATGTATTTTGTTATAGTACACTTGTTATGTGACTATGTTTGGTATTAAGTAACACATGAGATAACTGGTGTGCGAGAATGTGTTGTGAAAGAGATTCCATAGTTGGTTCAAGATTATATTTATGTTTTGAGCCTATTAATGAGTTGTTTTAAAGATATTTTGAGATATTTACCTATTTAATCATTCTGTTTACACAGCGTATGCAACCTCTACCCCCATTTAATCAGTGAACTCAAGTCATTAATTCAAGCCTTCATTCTCACTAGCATGTAAGAAATTGAATGATGTAAACCCATCCTCACATGATTTCTTACCTTAGATAGTGTCCAACATATGAAATACGAGCTTTTGAATTCATCAGTTAACCAGGATCATATATTCCATTTCCCCCCAAGATGATTGTACTAATATAACTTTAGGGTCAATTAAATATGGTTCTCATTGTACGATGTATATTATGTGTCCTTCTTGGCCAATACTCACTTTTATGAGGGTGGGGTGCTTTTCACTACCCATTCTGGCATGTGTAGACATCCATAAAAATGTTAGATAAGTCACAAGTTTAATTCAGTAATGTTGTTATCATTGACATACTTTATTATTAATCTCAAATTTAAAAATAAATGTTTTTGTCTATACTTAATGGAATTAAATCTTTTTACAATCCATGAACAACCTATTAGTGTAGAAGCCTAAAATTTATTCACCCATGGGGTGCACTTGACTTGGGGAAGTAATTAGGTAATGAAAGGTATGGCCATAGAGGTGCCAATAATGAGTTATTGAATATGAGTGAATGATTTGGGATGCCTATAACACATGATGGGACCTGAGGCATGTGCCTCTTATAGACCTAATGAAAATGAATATACATAAATTTTAATTTAATTTATGAGTACGTGTTCTTTACATTATTTTAATAGTTCACTACATCGACTAGAAAATTCTTCCTTTATCGTTTACTTAAATGTATTTTCTATTAAAGTTCAATCCTATTGAATTGTTTATGAAAAAATGACTTATATAAATTCTTTTTACATAATGGAAAAAAGTTGGATGTATGAAACCGATCGGATCTCAAGCGATTTTCAAAACAATTTGGAGAGCTTTATAGATTTTGCATTTCACAATGCTTCAGATAGTGGTCGCATACACTGCCCATGTTCCAATTATGTTGGTAGACCTTGGTTGATCCATGAAGAATTCAGCTACCACATAACCAAAAATGGTTTTCAAGAAAACTACTTTGTGTGGTATCACAATGGAGAGAAAATGAAATCTCAAATTTGTGATGATCGAAATGAAATGACTGGAATGGACAATTTGTTAGATGATCGGTTTCCATTTATTCGTCATCATGAAAAAGAAAGGATTTCGACTCAAGAAGACTTTGATATGAGGACAGCTGATGCATCTAGTGAAAATGATGATATTGATAGGGTGAAAAAATTAAATGATGCTGCCACGACTCCAGTATATCGACAATGCTATAAAATGAAAAAGCTGGAATTTTTAATCCGATTGTTTCATGGGAAAACTATGTATGGGATTTCTAATACAGCAATCGATTCCATTCTTACCCTCTTGAAGGATTTACTTCCAGATGATGCAGATATTCCCTCAAACCACTAAATGGCATGGAAGTTAGTTGAGGAACTTGGATTTTCAAGAAACAAAATTCATGCTTGCTCGAAAGATTGCAGTTTATTCTAGGAGGAAACCGCTGAACGAAATGATTGTATAAAATGTGGCACATCCCGCTGGAAGTCAAAATCTGATGGAACACCATCCCGCGTTCCACAGAAAGTAATGTGGCACTTTCCATTGATCCCCAGACTCCAGAATCTTTTTATGTTTGATGACATATCAATAAAAATGAGATGGCATGATACCGAGAGAAAGAAGACTAATGATGAGTTGGTTCATCCTGCAGATGGATTTTCATGGCAGAGATTTGATGCTCGACATCTTGATTTTGCAGCTGACGTGCGTAATGTGAGGCTGGGTCTTTCATGCGACGGTTTTAATCTGTTTGGGCAGATGCTTACTTCTCACAGCACATGACCAGTTTTTATACACATTTATAATCTCCCCCCATGGTTGTGTATGAAAAAACCTTTCACTTTCATGATTATAATCATATATGGTCCTTCTGATCCCGACATTGATATTGGTGTATACATGCAACCTTTAATAAAAGAGTTGAAACTTCTTTGGGATGTGGGTGTGCGCACATATGATGCATGTTCGAAAGACATATTTCAGATGCGTGCTGCGCTTATGTGGACGATCAATGATTTTCCGGCTTATACAATGATGTCTGGATGGAGCACGAAGGGAAAACTGTCATGTCTAGTTTGTATAAAGAATACACGATCCAGAAGACCAAAACATCACTGTAGTTTCAGTTTTATGGGACATCGACGATTCTTGCCAAAGGATCATCCATATAGAATGAATCGTCGAAGATTTGATAATACCATAGAGACCGATGATCCACCTCAGCGTATGTTTGGAACTAACGTGCTTAATGAATTGAAATATTTCAGTTTTTCGTTCGGGAAGGGTCAAATGAAATCTAGAAAAAGAAAGAATGTTTCCACTAAAACCTACTACAATTGGAGGAAGAAGAGTATCTTTTTTGATTTTCCTTATTGGTCAACCAATTTGTTACGTCATTTGTTAGACATAATGCATATTGAAAAGAATATATGTGAAATGTTGCTTTTGGTTCTTCTAAATGTCAAGGGGAAGACAAAAGATGATTTACGATCTCGGCGTGACTTGGTGGATTGGGGCATCAGACCAGAATTGCATCCTGTGCGTATCAGTGAAAATAAATGGAAACTTCCATGTTCTTCTTATGTGATGAAACCTATGAAAAAAACAATTTCTGGAAGTATTAGAGACCATTAGAGTTCCTGATGACCATTCAAGAAACATATCTAAACGGGTCAATAAAAGAGAGTTGAAGCTAAAATCTTTGAAGACTCATGATTATCACGTTCTACTGCATGAGTTGCTTCTAATAGCAATCTGTCATCTTTTGTCCAATAATGTAAGGGTGGATGTTATTCGGTTGTGCCATTTGTTTAGAGATCTTTGTGCTAAGAAGTTGTCCAAGTCTTTCTTGCAAAAAATGTTGATAGATTCCCCATTAATTTTGTGTGAGTTGGAGAAAATATTTCCTCCATCATTTTTCACATGCATGCTACATCTGACTGTCCATATTCCCACTGAAATGCTTCTTGGAGGACCTGTTTCTTTTTGTTGGATGTATCCAACTGAAAGAAATATGTTCAAATTAAAGTCTTATGTCCGAAACAGAAATCATCCCGAATGTTTTATCGTGAACGATTACTTGGCTCAAGAATGTATGGATTTCTGCTCGATGTATTTGTCTGATCTTACTACAAGATTGAACAGACCAATGAGAAATGAAGAACAGTATGAGAAAATTGAACCCAGTTTTCTATCACTTCCTCAAACAGGAGGAATTCCTGGATCATATACATTGAAGACATTAATCCATGAAGAGAAGGAGATGGCACATCGCATAGTTTTGTTCAACTGTGATTTGTTCGATGAATATATCAGGTAACTAAATTCATTATGTATATCTTACATATATATCTGTTAAACTATTCATATTTTTTTTATCTACAGGGAATATAAAAAAATGATAAATAGGAAGCATCATTCTTTATCTTTGAGAAGGAGAGAGACTTTGTATAACAAATATTTTTCTACTTGGTTAAAATTGAAGGTAAAAATATTACTATTTAAAATAATTATATCAATATTTAATTAAGTTTAATAGTAATTTATATTGCAGGTATTGAGTTTGTCTACTGACTCTGTCTCTAAGGAAATAAGAGCTTTGGATTTTGGTCCTAATACCATGGTTAGTGACTGTAAATCAATTGTTATCAATGGGTACAAATTTATTGTCACTGAACGAGAAAAGAACAAGAGAACACAACATGATGGTGTTATGGTTACTGCCACAACAGATTGTTATGCCAGTGCATCAAATAGTAGACCGCGATTTGAAAAATGTGGGTTATTATGGAGTTGTTGAGAAAATAATAATATTGGATTATTACTCTCATGGACGAGTCACAATGATGAAATTCCATTGGTTTGATTCGATGACGATACATGACACATTTATTAATGATTATGGATTTTGAGTAATTAATATGACTCACACTCTTGCTACCGAAGAACCATATGTGTTGGCATCAATGGCTAAACAAGTTTTTTATGTCAAAGATCAACTTCGACTTGAATTTGGTTTCATAGTTGAAGTAATTCCAAGACATATTTTTGATGATGGTGATGATGGAATTGACACTGTCCCTAGTGCCATTGGAACCAATCCATTTATTTCTTTTGATGACTCCAATAGCTCAATTGTCAGAGTTGATTGTGAACCTGAAGTTGTGGTTGAAAATATATAGAATCATTCATCCATGTTCTCAATTCTTTTGGTTTACCTAGATTTGGGTTGTTAAGGTTGGTAATATTCAAATTGATTTAGTATTGATCAAAAATATGTTTTAGCTGACTTGACCGTTATGTGAATTTTCAATGTTTATTGGTTTCAGTTTTATTATTGCATTTTCTAATTTGGAATTGAACTGTATTTAAACCTAGTCAAACAATATTTATAACTTGGTGAACATTACAACTTGTATGATTTATTAAATCCATTCAAGCTCTTCTAAAACAATTGATAGCTAAATTACAGATGAATCCCCCTATTCCCTCATATATTTAGTTTTTTGGGTTACACATTAGTTTCCTTTTTCTAATTAATTACATATTTGTTTTCAAAAGAAGGAAATGTATCCAATTGAAGAGAGTCAAAGGAAAAAAATGATGAAGAAAAACTGTCGAATGGCGGAGTTGGGAATTCCATCATTAGTGCCTACAGTGAGTACATTATTTCAAATAGATATATTTAAAGAATATATAATGTCATCTGATTAATTTTTTTGTAAACATTTTTTTATGATCCACCTATACGTCGATAATTATTCGATGAGGAGACTAGTACTGGTCCTAGTATTCAAGTCGGTGGTACGAGGAGGGTTCGTACCAGAGGTGGACGAGCAGCTGCGCGTACCCGACTAGACCCTGCCCCTCCCACTGACATGTCATCATTCCCACATTCTGATCCTAGTGTGTCATTAGGGACACATAGGATATTTATGCCTCCCATGTTTTCACTACCTTCTGCAACTTCTGGACCATCATTTTCACATCCCATGATGATTCCCACTCCCCAGTCAGAATCCGGTCAGACAGCTATCCCATCTTCTTTTCCTTCTACTTCTGTCTCTCCAAGATTCTATATTCCATCGTCTTCGACTCCTGTTCCACCACATGGTGTTCTATCAGTTTCTATGGATCCAGCTGCGCTCAGCGATCAGACTAGCGCATGTATATTTATAGAATCCTAACAAATTTTTATAGCAATATTTATTTTCATTATAACATGTTTTGATAAAATATTTATTTTTCTTTCATGCAAGATACACCTACTGACAGAAGGCATGGGAGGGGGCATACACGCATGCGTTCGGTGTGGAACTACTGCACACATGTTATGGTGGATTATAATGAAGACAACCAAATGGTTGAGAAAACAGGGAAGCAATGTCGGATTTTTTTGGTGATTCTTTCCAAATACTCTGACATCATTCCTGTCAGCCCACTATCATGGAGACATTTGCCACATGAGGTCAAGGATAGAGCTTGGGCAGAGATATGGGTAAAAAAATCTGTTCTATTTAATGCCATGAATTATTTTTGTATTTATATGAATTAATATTTTGATGTCAGCTTCGATTTAATTTTCCTGATGGTGAGGGTGCACGACCAGAACGTCTAAAGGATTTAGGCAATATTTGGAGAGCCTAAAAGCATGAGTTGTATATTGGTTGGGTTTCTAGAGTTGGCACTAAGTTATAGGCGGTACCAGTGGTGGATGATTTTCCTATAGAGCAGTATCGTCTGATGATTACTCATTGGATGAGTACCAAGTTTAAGGTATTAATTACATTTGAGGTATTTAAATAATAACTTTCTTGTTTTGCATTAATATTATCTGTTGCATTTTTGAATTTTATTTAGGAATCATCTGGAAAAAATAAAAAGAACATTGATGCAAAAAAATACCTCCACACACTGGGACGCACTACGATGCCTGATCATGAGAGGAAGCATGTATGACAATTATTTATAAGTTTTCTTTATAACTTACACTTTCTTTTGTTTCCTCAATTATTTAATAGTTTTCTAAATTTTTCATATAACTTTAGTTTTCAATGTCATTGTAGAGGAAAATAAAAAATATTGAAGGACGTGTGCCTCAAGAAAAACTATTTTTCTCGAGTAAACGGAAAAAGGATGGAAGTGCCGTCAACGAAGCGACTCAGCAGCAGATTTTAAGTTTTAATCTGTTAATTTTATATTTTAATATCTATTTTATAACTTAATAATATATTTATATTTTTAACAGGATGCTTTAGAAGCCCTCGATGCCCAAGAACAAGACAATTTTGGGCCAACTGATCACTTACATCAGGTTTTGGGAGAGGAGCATCCTAGAAGAGTACGCTGCCAACCTAGGATAGCCCCGACGAGGTATTGGCCCTCCTCAGGTACGAGTTGTAGTGACATCGATCTGCAGCAAGTTAGGGAATAGGCAGAATAGGCTGACAAAAGGGCCACAGAGATGGCAGAACAGTCTGCTAGGGAAAACAGTGCATTTATGAAATTTATTGAAGTTCTACGTCCGACACTTCCACCAGAGGCCAGCCTAGCTTTTGATGAATATATTTTGTTGATACGTTCTATATATGGAGCACCAGGTGGAAGTTCTAGTGGTGGTCAAGATGATGTCTAGGCCGATGATGATGATGGTGAGGAGTCTTATGCGGAAGAGGAGGGAGAGGAGGAGGGCGAGGCGGATGGTGAGGGCGAGGCGGAGGGCGAGGGCAAGGAGGAGGGCGAGGAGGGTGAGGAAGATGACGGGGATGAAGACGATGGTGATGATGATGGTGATGATGATGATGGTGATGTGAGACAAGTTGATCCGTTGCATTTTTGACTAATATTACTGAGATTTTATGTTTAATCTATTCTAGTTGTTGGTTTTATCCAGACCTGTAGTATAGTATTGCGGTTGAGTTATTTTTATATATTGCCTATTTTCATGGATGTTGATGTATTTTAGTGGTTATGTGTTTGTGAACTCCCTGAACAACCCCCCTCCTTCCTGGACCCTAGAAAATCCCCCACCATCCTCCTTGGACCCCGAACAGCCCCCCGGACAGCCCCCCACCATCCTCCTTGGTCCCCGGACAGCCCCCCGAACAACCCCCTGGACAGCCCCCCCACCCTCCTCCCTAGACCCCGGACAACCCCTCGGACAACCCCCCAGACAGCCCCCACCCTCCTCTTTGGACCCCAGACATCCCCCCGAACACCCCCGGACAGCCCCCCACTCATCCCCCCCACCCTCATCCTTGGTCCCCGGACAACCCCCCAGACACCCACCAGACAGCCCCCCAGACAGCCCCCCGGACAGCCCCTCGGACAACCCCCCCCGGACAGCCCCCCAGACTTTCCCCCCACCCTCCTTGATTTCATTTACTACTAGAAAATCTATAATATATATATTATTTATTTTCATCATGATAATCAATGTAAATCACATTTACACTTCTAATCAATATCATAGATTCTTGGTATGTTATAAAATGGATGTATTCATTGGGCATGGCATTGTTAGCTCTGAAATGTTTAATATCATGATAAACTAAAATCTAATCCATACTAAGAATGATATAAAAATATTCTATATGAATTTATACAAGATTTTAAGTAAATACCATTCCACTAATAGACACATGAGGATTCTCATAAATCATGTTTACCTTAATATTTCCACAATTATTTTTAGTAAAAGTTTTATCTTCTATTAATTTTATGATATTATCATTTTAAATGTAAATTTTTCATAAATAAATTAATTTAAAGACCCATAGTCAAAGTGTCTGTCTTTTGTTTCAAAAGGACATCATTTTAAGTGAAAAACATCAACTGGCATATGGAAAACTGACCAAACGCATTTGGATTGTGTCGATAATTTAGCACAACGATCAATAGGTCATATGTGACGTGTACGAGTCAACCCCGCCTCAATCTGAGGTGCGGTGTGACCAACACCATTCATAGTGTCTCTCTTTTGTTTAAAATGGACAAGACTATAAGTGAAAAGAACAACTGACATACGGAAAACTGACCAAACACATTCGAAATGTGTTTATTCTTTAGGAAAAAGATCCATGGGTCATATGTGACGTGTACGAGTCAACCCCGCCTTAATCCGAGCCACAGTGTAGCCGAGATCACTCTAAGTGGCTCTCTTTTGTTTAAAATGGATAACATTTTAAGTACATATGGAAAACTGATCAAACTGATTATGATTGTGTTGATACTTTATTAAAATGATCCATGGATCATATGTGACATGTACGAATCAACCCCTCCTCAATCTGAGACGCGGTGTGGCTGACACCACTCAAAGTGTCTGTCTTTTGTTTCAAAAAGACATCATTTTAAGTGAAAAACATCAACTGGCATACGGAAAACTGACCAAACACATTCGGATTGTGTCGATACTTTAGCACAATGATCCATGGGTCATATGTGACGTGTAAAAGTCAACCCTGCCTCAATACGAGGTGCGGTGTGGCTGACACCACTCTAACTGTGTCTCTTTTGTTTAAAATGGACAGGATTACAAGTGAAAAGAAAAAATGGCATACGGAAAACCGACCAAACGCATTCAGAATCTGTTGATAATTTATCACAATGATCCATGGGTAATATGTGACGTATACGAGCCAACCCGGGCTTAATCCGAGTCACGGTGTGGCCGGGATCAGTCTAAGTGTCTCTCTTTTGTTTAAAATGGACAACATTTTAAGTACATACGGAAAACCGACCAAAAGCATTCGATTTCTATTGAAACTTTAGGATAACGATC
This sequence comes from Viscum album, assembly GCA_963277665.1. Lineage (NCBI taxonomy): Eukaryota > Viridiplantae > Streptophyta > Magnoliopsida > Santalales > Viscaceae > Viscum > Viscum album. The sequence goes on along the minus strand of OY728137.1, from coordinate 451,210,540 downwards.
CATGGGTCATATGTGATGTGTACGAATCAACTCTGCCTCAATCTCAGACACAGTGTGGCCGAAACCACTCAAAGTGTCTGTCTTTTGTTTCAAAAGGACATCACTTTAAGTGAAAAACATCAACTGGCATATGGAAAAATGACCAAATGCATTCGGATTGTGTTGATACTTTAGGAAAATTATCCATGGGTCATTTGAGACATGTACGAGTCAACACCATCTAAATCCGAGATGCAGTGTGGCCGGTACCACTCTAACTGTGTCTCTTTTGTTTAAAATGGACAGGATTGTAAGTGAAAAGAACAACTGGAATATAGAAAACCGAAAAAACGCATTTGGAATATGTTGATAATTTATAACAATGATCCATGGGTTATATGTGATGTGTAAGAGCCAACTCGGGCTCAATCTGAGTCACGGTGTGGTCGGGATCAGTCTAAGTGTCTCTCTTTTGTTTAAAATGGACAACATTTTAAGTACATACGGAAAACCGACCAAACGCATTCGGTTTCCATTGAAACTTTAGGAGAACGATACATGGGTCATATGTGACGTTTACGAATCAACCCCGCCTCAATCTGAGACTCGGTGTGGCCGACACCACTCAAAGTGTCTGTCTTTTGTTTCAAAAGGACATCATTTTAAGTGAAAAACATCAACTGGCATATGGAAAACCGACCAAATGCATTCGGATTGTGTTGATACTTTAGGAAAATGATCCATGAGTAATTTGAGACGTGTACGAGTCAACCCCATCTAAATCTGAGACGCGGTGTGGCCGGCACCACTCTAACTGTGTCTCTTTTGTTTAAAATGGATAGGATTATAAGTGAAAAAAACAACTGGCATACGGAAAACCGACCAAACGCATTCAGAATCTATTTATAATTTATCAAAACAATCCATGGGTCATATGTGACATGTACGATCCAACCCAGGATCAATCCGAGTCACGTTGTGGCCAGGATCAGTCTAAGTGTCTCTCTTTTGTTTAAAATGGACAACATTTTAAGCACATATAGAAAACCGACCAAACGCATTCGGTTTTAGTTGAAACTTTAGGATAACAATCCATGGATCATATGTGACGTGTACGAATCAACCCCGCCTCAATCTGAGACGCGGTGTGGCTGGCACCACTCAAAGTGTCTATCTTTTGTTTCAAAAGGACATCATTTTAAGTGAAAAACATCAACTGGCATATGAAAAACTGACCAAACGCATTTAGATTGTGTTGATACTTTAGGAAAATGATACATGGGTCATATGTGATGTGTACGAGTCAACCCCTCCTCAATATGAGGCACGGTGTAGCCGACACCACTCTAACTGTGTCTCTTTTGTTTAAAATGGACATGATTATAAGTGAAAAGAACAACTGGCATACGGAAAACCGACCAAATGCATTCAGAATCTGTTAATAATTTATCACAATGATCCATGGGTCATATGTGACATATACGAGCCAACTTGGGCTCAATCTGAGTCGTGGTGTGACCGGGATCAGTCTAAGTGTCTTTCTTTTGTTTAAAATGGACAACATTTTAAGTACATACGGAAAACCGACCAAACGCATTCGGTTTCCATTGAAACTTTAAGAGAACGATCCATGGGTCATATTTGACGTGTAAAAATCAACCCCGCCTCAATCTGAGGCGCGGTGTGTCCAGCACCACTCAAAGTGTCTGTCTTTTGTTTCAAAAGGACATCATTTTAAGTGAAAAACATCAACTGACATATGGAAAACCGACCAAACGCATTCAGATTGTGTTGATACTTTAGAAAAATTATCCATGGTTTATTTGAGACGTGTACGAGTTAATCCTATCTAAATCTGAGATGCGGTGTGGCCGGAACCACTCTAACTGTGTCTCTTTTGTTTAAAATGTACAGGATTATAAGTGAAAAGAACAACTGACATACGTAAAACCGACCAAACGCATTCGGAATCTGTTAATAATTTATCACAATGATCCATGGGTCATATGTGACGTGTACAAGCCAACCCGAGCTCAATCCAAGTCATGGTGTGGCTAAGATCAGTCTAAGTGTCTCTCTTTTGTTTAAAATGGACAATATTTTAAGTACATATGGAAAACTGACCAAACGCATTCGGTTTCCATTGAAACTTTAGGAAAAAAATCCATGGGTCATATGTGACATGTACGAATCAACCCCACCTCAATCTGAGATGCGGTGTGGCCGGCACCACTCAAAGTGTCTGTCTTTTGTTTCAAAAGGACATCATTTTAAGTGAAAAACATCAACTGGCATACGGAAAACCAACCAAACACATTCGGATTGTGTCGATACTGTAGCACAATGATCTATGGGTCATATGTGACGTTTATGACTCAACCACTCCTCAATACGAGGCACGGTGCGGCCAACACCATTCATAGTGTCTCTCTTTTGTTTAAAATGGACATCATTTTAAGTGAAAACAACAACTGACATACGAAAAACTGACCAAACGCATTCGAAATGTGTTTATGCTTTAGGAAAACGATACAAGGGTCATATGTGACATGTACGAGTCAACCCTGCCTCAATCCGAGGCACGATGTGGCCGGGATCACTCTAAGTGTCTCTCTTTTGTTTAAAATGGACAACATTTTAAGTATATACGGAAAACTGACCAAACGGATTCAGATTGTGTTGATACTTTAGAACAACGATACATGGGTCATATTTGATGTGTAAGAATCAACCCCACCTCAATATGAGACACGGTGTGGCCGACACCACTCAAATTTTCTGTCTTTTGTTTCAAAAGGACATCATTTTAAGTGAAAAACATCAACTGGCATATGGAAAACTGACCAAACGCATTCAGATTGTGTTGATACTTTATAAAAATGATCCATGGGTCATTTAAGACGTGTAAGAGTCAACCCCGTCTAAATCCGAGATGTGGTGTGGCCGGTACCACTCTAACCGTGTCTCTTTTGTTTAAAATGGACACGATTATAAGTGAAAAAACAACTAGCATACGAAAAACCAACCAAAAACATTCGAAATCTGTTAAAATTTTAGGATAATGATCCATGGGTCATATGTTACGTGTACGAGTCAACCGAACCTCAATACAAGTCACGGTGTGGCCAGGACCACCCAAAATGTCTCTCTTATGTTTAAAATGGACAACATTTTAAATACATACAGAAACCGACCAAACGGATTCTGATTGTGTTGATTTTTTAGCACAATTATACATGGGTAATTTGTGATGTGTATGAGTCAAACCCACCTCAATTCAAGGCGCGGTGTGGCCGGCACGATTCAAAGTGTCTCTCTTTTATTTAAAAAGCACTTCATTTTAAGTGAAAACAACAACTGACATAAGGAAAACTGACCAAATGCTTTCGGAATATGTTGATACTTTAGGAAAACGATCGATGGGTCATTTGTGATGTGTACGAGTTAACCTCACCTCAATCCGAGGCACGATGTTACCGATATCACTCCAGGTGTATGTATTTTGTTTAAAATGGACATCATTTCAGGTAAAAATATATGGTATACGAAAAACCGGTCAAATTATGAATTGAATTCCGGATTCCACATATAATTGTCATCTAAATTTTAAATTGAATTCTAAATGAATTATGTATTTTTATAATTAAGTTATGAATTCTAATTTAATTATGGATGTGTATAGTTCCAGGATTCATTATATGTTAAATGTGAATGAATTTGTTCTCTATATGTATGTGTTAGTTGGTTATTGCAGGTACAATAATTGTATATTTATGTGTTAGTTTATTGTAGGTATAATAATTGGATTGAAAATGAGAGGAAATGCACAAAATGAGACCTGCTGTGCAAATTGCACAAAATGAGAGCTGCTGTGAAAATTGCAGGCTACTATGAAATTTGCACAGCATAGAATATTCCAATGGTTTCAAACCGTTGGCATAGCCTCTCTGAGTTTTTTTACCAATGGTTCATAGAACTGTTGGTAAAAATCCTTTCCTAATGGTTTAGAAACCATTTATAAATAAGAGAGTGCTTGGTTTTCCCAACGAAGCCAAACCATTGGGAAAACTATCCCAACGGTTTGGCACAACCGTTGGGATAGGTTAATTTTTCCCCAACCTATCCCAACGGTTCACTGTAAACCTTTGGGAAAAGATTTCCCAATGGCTTACTTTCCTACGGTTTGCAGAACTATTGGTATAACATATACCAACGGTTCTACAGCCTTTCCCAACGGTTTAGAACCGTTGGAAAAACTTGTATTTCCAGTAGTGTATCTGTGTCTACTCCACCCTTACTGCAGTACTTATAGACACAAGAGCGAGTCATTATTTTATTTCCACTACCCTTGTTCGGAGCTCAGAAATTCTGACGGAGCCGTTGGCTCGATCCTTACGGCTAGAGACTCCTATAGGAGCAGACTCGATGATTACGCACTGGTGTCGGCAGTGTGAGCTTACTCTAGGAGGCGAGAGCTTCGGCTGGGATTTTCTTTTAGTGGCGTCGAGGCCTTATGACGTCATCTTGGGTATGGAATGGTTGTCTACAGTCCATGCTTAGATTGACTGCATTAGGAGAAAAGTGCGGTGTGTCCGCACGGATGGGACCAGGTTCACCTTCACCAGCGAGAAGGGATCCTTTGCAGCGCAGGATGAACTTACGTAGAGGAGAGGGCATCCGATCACACATCAGTTGGCTAGTCTCATCCTAGGAGCGGTTGATGTGCAAAGTCTGAGTTTTCCTGTTGTGGTGGATCAGTATGTGGACATTTTTCCTGATGACGTTCTAGGACTAACTCCTCGTAGAGAGGTAGACTTCTATATAGACCTGTACCCCGGGACAACACCGATATCTACTCCAGCATATTGGATGGCTCCCACTGAGCTTCGTGAGCTATGGGTATAACTGGAGGACTTACAGGGAAAGAGATTCATCCGACCCAGTGTTTCACCCTGGGCTTCTCTGATTCTGTTCGCCAAGAAGGCGGATGAGAGCTTACGACTATGTGTCGACTACCGTCGCCTGAATTAGGTGACCGTAAAGAACAAGTACCCACTCCCAAGGATTGAAGACCTCTTTGATCAGCTCAAGGGAGCATGATGGTTCTCGAAGATAGACCTCAGGTCAGGCTATAACCAGCTCAGAGTTTGAGATGAGGATGTGCAGAAGACGGCCTTCAGGTGTTGGTATGGACATTATGAGTTCTTGGTTATGCCATTCGGCATAACCAATGCTCCAAAAGTGTTCATGGGTCTCATGAACAGGATATTCTAGCCTTACCTTGATCGTTTTTTCATAGTTTTCATCGATGACATACTGATTTACTCGACTACTGAGGAGGATCACGCCTACCACTTGCGGGTTGTACTGGACACACTATGAGAGCACCAGCTTTATGGTAAGCTCTCGAAGTGCTAGTTCTGGATTCGAGAGGTTCATTTCTTGGGACACGTCATCTTAGAGGCTGGGGTTGTAGTGGACCCAATGAAGATCGAGGTGGTACTTTCTTGGGAGCCACCTAGGAGCATGACGGAGGTGCGAAGTTTCCTAGGTCTGGCTGGGTACTATTGGAGATTTGTGCCAGACTTCTCCAGAGTTGCAGCACTGCTTTCAACTTTGACGAAGAAGGGGAAACCCTTCGTGTGGTAAGATAGATGCCACCAGAGCTTTCAGGAGCTGAGACAGAGATTGACCAGTGCGCCCATCTTGAGGCTACCGGAGGAGGGCGTTGGGTACGTAGTTTACTGCGACGCATCAGGGACCGGACTCGGGTGTGTCCTGATGTAGGAGCGAGCAGTGATCGCATATGGTTCATGAAATTTGAGACAACACGAGCCGAACTACGCCACCCATGACCTGGAGTTAGCAGCAGTGGTCTTCGCCTTGAAGATGTGGTGACACTATCTGATGGGTGAGCACTTTACAGTCTACTCTGACCACCAGAGTCTCAGGTACATCTTCTCGCAAATGTACCTGAACCTGAGACAACGACAATGGCTCGAGTTCCTCCAGGACTATGAATTTGAGATAGTCTATACTCCTGGGAAGGGGAACATTGTGGCTGATGCTCTCAGCAAGAGATCGGGCATTCAGATACTAGGAGAGGCAACGAAGCAGCTAGCCACGTTGCGGATATCCTTTGTGGATAGAGATGAATCAGCCATTCTACAGTTACTCACAGTCACTCCACCAATCCTTCAGCGAGTCATAGAGGCATAGCGTGGGGATGTTGAATGTGAGATGCAACGTGCTCAGATATCCATAGGGAAGGTGCCTGATGGGTTTTCTAAAGTAGGGGAGCACATCATCCTCTTCAGGGGACGTACTATGGTACTAGTTGCATTACAAGAGGAAGTGCTGAGGGAGTTTCACACTTCCCCTCTAGCGGTACATCCAGGAGTGGCGAAGATGTACCAGGATCTCAGACGACAACACTGGTGGTCAGGCATGAAGAAGGTTGTAGTAGAGTTTGTTTCACGATGCCTCACTTCTCAGCAAGTGAAGGCGGAGCACCAGGTACCAACAGACTTGGTACAACCCTTAGAGGTCCCGGAGTGGAAGTGGGATGAGATATCCATGGATTTCGTGATGGGGATTCCATGTACATCTAGAGGACATGACTCTATCTGGGTGATCATCGAACGACTCACCAAGTCGGCCTACTTCATACCGATCATAGAGCAGGGCTCAGTAGAGAGATTGGGATGCCTCTACGCACAGGAGATTGTACGGCTTCCTGGTGTGCCATAGTCTATCGTCTCCGATCGAGATGCTCGATTTACTTCCTGGATTTGGAAGGGGTTACATGAGGCTTTTGGGACGCAGATACATCTGAGCACCGCCTTCCATCCTCAGACAGATGGCCAGATGGAGAGGACCATTCAAACTCTCGAGGACATGCTCCATGTATGTGTCCTTGACTTTGGTCACAGCTGGGAGGATCACCTACCCTTGGTGGAGTATGCATTCAACAACAGCTACCACTCCACCATCGGGATGACACCTTACGAGGCACTGTACAACCGACCTTGCAGATCACCTCTGTGCTGGAATGACCCTGGTAAGTCAGCACTTGTAGGACCATAGATGGTTCAGGCTACGACGGAGAAGGTGAAAATCATCCAGGAGTGGATGAAGACTACACAGAGTAGACAGAAGTCCTATGCTGATAGGAGGCGGAGAACATTGGAGTTCGAGGATGGCGACCACGTTTTCCTACGGGTCTCACCTCGACGAGGTCTACAGAGATTTGGCCGGGGTGACAAGTTATCTCCACGCTTCATCGAACCATTCCAGGTCCTCAGCAGGGTAGGCGAGCTGGCTTACCACCTGGCCCTTCCACCTCAGTTGCACAGGGTGCATGACGTCTTCCACATATCTCAGCTGAGGAGATACGTGCACGACCCAACTCACATCATCGATAACAGGGAGCTGGACATCGATGAAGGGGAAACATTCACGGAGGTCCCGATGGATATTGAGGATTGAAAGGAGCGGGTCCTACATGGACATTCGATTCCTTTGGTGCACATTCATTGGCAGCACGAGAACCTCCAAGAGAGCACATGGGAGCGGGAGGCTCAGATGCATGCTCAGTACCCTCATTTGTTCCCCTAGTGTGTGTTGTAGCTTTACGGGGATGTAAAGCCCTGAGGTGGGGGTAATGTAAAGACCCGGAAATTTCAAGTAATTTTTTTTCTTAAATTCTTTGGAATTTTACGAGTACGCAGTTTCTAATGACACCTAATTCTGAGGCCCGGTGTGCCTAGAATATTTTTCTGAAGTTTAGCTCGGGTACGTTCAGTGAACAAACGAGTGGGTTTTTCTATCTTTTGAACTAGCGCTCAGAATTGAAATATGAGGGCACCGATGAACTCGGAGCGCCGGTAATTTCTTAAGGGGACCTTTACCGTAGTTGCATTTTATGCGGGTTGAAAGTTAAAAATTGGGGTTTAATTAAGAAGTTAAATAAAATTGTTAGAACAATTTTATATATCTATGGAAGTTAATTCCTCCCATGGGAAGTTATTGGTGGGGCCCACACCCACCCAACTTCCCATGTGTGGATATTTGAGAGGTGGGGCCCACACTAGCCCCAACCTTTCATATCCCATAACTCTCTTCAAACTCCCCAATTAATTTCCCTTCCTTTAATGTGACAACCCCCCTCCTTAATTATGAGAACTCTTCCTCTCCCTCTTGCCCTCTTTAATGTTTTCCAACACATGTTAATCAATGGATTATAACTCTTCAATTAATTAAATTATGTTGTTTGAATTTTAAATTTCATGTGTTAATAAAATAATAGCATTAACCTATTATTTTATTTTTGGGGCATTCGTTGTGTTAAGGAGAGTTGGGAGAGAGCTCTTGAGAGAGAGAGAAAAGTATTCCTCTCCTCAACGAAGAACGGTTTTATTCTCCGACGAAGAACACCAACCTTCAACAAAGAACGACTCGGTGAAGAACGCCCCACGATTATCCAATCCTCTTCTTCCTCCGCGTCAGGGGAGGAGACACCAACGCGGGGAACTCGCCAACGACGATGGTTCTTTCTCCGACGTTGATGGAGCGACATCGTTTTCCGCGTCTACGATGAAAAAACCTTATTCGAGGTAGGGGTTTGTTCATTTTGAAGTGTTTATCTCGTACCCCGTTCTTTGTTGGAAATCATTGTTTATTTTTGGCCAACTGCTACCACCTAACACAGAGGGCGTGGGCCAAACGCACACAGCCCGATGACCCTCCGTAGTCTCTTTTGATTGCGATGGAAATCATGACAAGAAAGTGGCGATGAACGGGATTGGCGGCCGTGTGCGGAAGAACCGCGACCTGCAACTGCGGGCTGGTCGACCGAGGAAGAACCGACCGGCCATAGCCGGCCGGGCCGAAGGAAGGAACCGTGGCGCCCCACGGTGCCGCGCTGCAGAAGACTGCGGCTCGCGTTCCGTGGGCCGCTTCAGCGGAAGAACCGGCTGGCTCATCAGCTGGCCGGACGGAGGAGAGTCGCGGCGCCGGGAGGGCGCCGCGCCGGATGAACCACGGCCCGCCCGTGCGGGCCGCTTGCACCAAGAAGAGGCGGCCGGTTAGGGAGGGCGGTGCCGCTTGACGCCACTGGTTCGGGCAGCCGGGGGGCCGCGCCCCCCCACCTCGTATCGCTCGGCCCCCTCGGGCAGAGCCCTGCCGGGCCGGGCCACACCGGGCCGGGCTGCGCCCCGCCGGGCCGGGCCGCGCCCCCTCGGGCCAGGCCGTGCCCCTCAGGCTGAGTCACTCATTTCATCAGGTCGGTCTGACACCCCTGCCAGGTCGGACCCTCCAAAACTGGGTTAACCCGACCCATCGACCCACTGGGCTTAATGGGCCGGGCCCGTTTTTCACTGAAGGGTGAATATCTTAAAGACCGCACGTCCGATCGACGCGCCGTCTACGACACTGGGATCCTTATGACGAGGCGGTCCTTTTGAAATACTCTAAGTGAGTTTTGGATGACTTTGGATAACTACCAGGTTAGAAATGAGCGTATTTCTAATCGGGCCCTTGGAACGAAAAAGCTAATATCTCTCAGACCGGGCGTTCGATTGACACGCCGTCTATCGCGTTGGGTTCCTTTGACGAGATAGAAATTTGAGATACATCAACTTTGGACTTCGTGAAAGTTGATTTATCGGCCCCTTGGCTCGAGGAGAAGACCCTCTCAGAATCGAGCGTGCTATGTGCGGGAACCCTAGAGCTGGCTGTGACTACGTCGACTACCATACTGGGATCCTCCATGGGTTCGACGACAGCGACTACTGTACTGGGATCCTCCGTGGGTTCGACGACGATGACGACTATACTTGGATCCTCCGTGGATTCGGTGACGACGACTACTGTACTTGGATCCTCCGTGGGTTCGGTAACAATGACGATTGTACTTGGATCCTCCGTGGGTTCGGCAGTGACGACTTCTGTACTAGGATCCTACGTGGGTTCGATAGAGGATATGATTCAGAGGCTACATCTAATTATCTCCACCCCTCTTCATGAGTAGTATGCCTGTGTGATCTGAGTCTTGACTTGCAATCAATACCAACAGTGTGATTGACTTCTTTCCTGTGTGGACTGGGTTGTTCTTGGGCTCGAGAGTTGGAGCCGAACTGGAATTGATGACTTAGGTATATGTATGGGCATATACCTAAGTAGAGTCGGTTGATACTTAGTGATTGTATCTTTCCTTTTTGGTTTATCCTTCATGGATTCTAGGAGACCTTCGGGGGTCTCGGGATCTCTACTGAGTATCGTATACTCACCCCTACACGGGCTATGCTTGCACTACTTTTTGTTGGATGCAGACGATGGACATCACTGATCGAGGTGAAGGTTTGTAGAGCTGGATGGTACCCGGAGGTGGACCACTTGTCGGGATGTACACGAAGTGGACGATCAGACCCGAGGAGCTGAGAAGACCATCTGTACCCACCCTTCAGGTGGGATATCCGGAGGAGGACTCAGTGGTTGCTGCTTTACTTTACTACTGTTGTACTTTCTTTTTAGTTGTACAGTACTTTCAGTTGGGTTTGTATACTGGCCCATTTACTTTTCAGCACTTACTTTTGTACTCAGTTTTACTTAGTGCTTACTTCACTTGCGTACACTATTGTGTTTGTTTAATTTTATAAAGGCAATGCATTCCTTTTTACCGAGATTTATGCCTTTGGTGCTAGTCGCCAGGCCCTGGCCTATGGAAGGCGGACTTGGGGTAGTCATGGTACGGGCCCTGAGGATGGGTCGTGACATTTCAAGTTGGAGGGACCTTATCGTTGATGGATGTGATAATGATATCATCATCCACGTTCATCTTGTTTTGCTTAAGGTGTTGTAAGATGCATTTTATTTCATAAAATTGATATAGGATATATCTATTATTTAAAATTTTGTATGCAATAAACTTTCTTAGTGGGTATTTTTTTCTTGCTACGTCCTTGGTGATTTAATTTTACTCCAAGGCATCCCATATATCCTTTGTAGTTTGAAGATGTTGGTATGAGTCAAAGAGGTCATCGACTAAAGCATTGAGTATGTGTCCTCAACACATGAAATAAATGTTCTCCCATTTTTGTATTGTGTGGGAAACTTGAAGTGTATCATATTCAGATATAGGGGGATTTAGAGTTGAGAGGTCATACTCCACTTTGAGAGTATCAAGCAGAAAATGCATCCTCCTTTTCCACCTCTTGAAGTTTTTTCCATTAAATTGAGCCATCTTAATCTCACTATTGAGAATCAATATATCCATGTTGACAAATATACTCTTAATATTGTTGGGATATATCAATGAGTAATGGATATAGACATTACTCTGGATGGTAGTAAAAGGTGCTCCATAAGGAACATTACATTTTTTCTCTCCTTAAGTGTAGATTCACCCCCACTAAAATGGTGATACTTTGGGTTGCTGATGAATCCTCTTTAAGATATAATGGTGGATCAATACTCGACACAAGTTCTTTGTAGAGAGAATCCATTGAAGAAGATTTGGAACAAGAGAGCTTTGGAAAAGGTTTTGCTGTTGTGAACCAACATAGTTCCTTTGATTCTTGTAGAAGGTTGTTGAGGAATCTTAATTTTTAGAGTAATGAGAGTGAATTAATTATCTTTTCCATCCAATGGGGATTATATTTTATAAGCATAGAGGCACCCATTCAGAAAATACACCCTACCCCTATGAAGTAGTAGATACCCCTTATAGAAAGGTGTGTTTATTCTAGATTTAATCATGTATGTCGAATCACACCCAATCAATTAAATATCCCAAATTTCACCTCATAGCGAACCGTTATACTCATTAGATCATGCCTGATCTAATCAACAGTCTAGATCATACCCATCAGTGAGATAGGTCAACCTACTAGACATACCTGTTCAGGCCTGGGACTAAACTCGTACAACCCACCGACCCATCATGAAAAATCAAGGAACCTCAAAGCACATAAGAGGTGTGAGAACTAAAAAGTCCACTATCAAAGCACTGCATTTCACCTTTTCATGCGAGCATTCACATGCGTGGATGGTATAGTTCACTATCCCACACAGGATTATGCCCTTTTTCGTTTTTACTTAAAAATAGTAATAAAGTGTTCTATATAATAAATAGAACCACACTCCAAACCATTTTATGATGTTGTATTCTCAAACCCCCTTTAAAAAACTCAAAAAACTTTAAATAATTTTAAAAACATTAAAATACAATAACATTAACTCTGAAATATGAGATACTAAAATTATAATTTTGAATTTTATAGGAGAATTATTTCAGCATAATGAGGAAAAAATTCAATATGCTGAGATGAACAGTTAAACCTCATATTTATGAGAGATCAAAATCCCATATATTCAAATTTTCAATTAGATTTATTATTAAAAAATATTTTGTTTTTGTTTTGCATGTTCACACACACACACATAATAATTTCAAACACAACATAGAAATACATCTGTGAAAACCACACTCCAATACACCTTTTTCAACTCTTTGAAAATCATCTAAGTGACAAATGTCACCCTCCAATGGAAAAACTCCACCACTAAAAGATTATATTTAGATAAATGTCATCATTGAAACACCTATTTGAACACTAGGTGGCTTCACCAGTTGCCCACCGCTCACCGCTCAAGCTTTTAGAGCTGGCGCCCTAGGGCCCCCTCCCACTGCTCACTCAAGATATGTCATTACCCACATATATCATGAATACAACACCCATTTCCCCTTTTTAACCTAAAATGTGTCCTGTAATGTGCTTCACACACCACCCAGTAAAAAAAATCTTATCTTTTTTTTAACTCGCATGCATCGCATTTTCAGACTACTTCGTTTATCTTTTTTTAAAACTTATATTTTAATTAAAAATCATAATGGGATAAACCCAATAAATACACCCTTCAGATCGAAAAAGAAGGATAAATCATCCAAAGAATTCCGTTAGAACGAAAAATGGTTGATATAGCACCAACCATCATCCTCTGCAGAAAATATGATGATGAAATTTTGCAACTCTGACAGAAAAATGATAGCCCCCCCCCACAAAAAAAATCAAAATACCAAAGTATTCAATATACCTATACTACACTTCCCTTCCAAATAAGACCAGAACTGATAAAATATGGCTCCATCATTGTAATGAACCAACCTCGGTCGACATGACATGTCACCCTATATGGATCACCACAAGGTAATGATAAAAAAATCCAAAACATGTATCATGTGTAGCATAAAAAGAGATAAAAAATAGAGTACAACATGAAACAAGATATACAATTACATGAGATAGATAAAAATAAATCCAGAAGTCTAATCTCAGAAGTAAAATAATCTAATACCAAATCCAAGCCTCTATGTGACCATCCGTCACTGCCAAACCAACTCAATACAAACATGAAATCAACCCAAGAGAATCCAAAGAGCTATATGACACCCTTACCTTTAATTGTATCCTAAAAAGCCAAGTCTTTATATTCCCAAAGGAATATGTAGGGTGTGATGTAAATGACTAGTAAGATACCACCATGAATCTACACAATTTCTGCCACCATGCAACCCTTAGTTATAACTTTAAAACAAAACAAGTTTCATAAATATATTTCATTTAAAAAAATTTCTCATAAACCATACTTTGGTTTTCCTATCAAAACATACCATATTCTAAAAAACCAATAATATGAAAATTTACATAAGAGATAAATTAAGGGAAATGATTAAAAACATCCTTGGTAAAACCATACAATAAACATGTGAGAAATCAAACATGAAATAATACCATAATATATAAAACCAATCACAAGTTGGGATATATCCTATGGGGGAAACATATTAGGACACAAAAAGGAATACTAAGCTGTCATAACATGATTCCTACCAATACGGAGTCCTACCATAGTTTGTCGGTATCAATCCTATCCAAAGGTTTCCACATCCTAATGGATTCTTAACCCCTATAAGTGCCACACATACTAAGGTTTTCATATGACCATAACCATATATACCCAAGGTTCCCAAAGTTCCATGTTTTCTAAAATAATTCTAGTAAAATACACTCACAATTTTATAAATCATTTTCACAAGCGAAGCATAACCACTCCCTTACTTAAAAATCCATTTTAGAGTCAAAATCATATTTGAGGCATTTCATTGAACAAATAAAGTACATAAAAATATTTTTAAAGAAAAACCCATTATCATTACACCCAATATGAAATTTTAATAAATAACCATCTTTAACATCAAATCAATCAATTTCATAAACCAAACTAAAGGAATTTACAAGAACATCTAATAAATCATGAGATGGAACCATTTTATATATACACATAACTCTCCAATGGAGAAAAACAAATCGCCTTCAAAAATAAATATTGAAATCAAATAGATCAGGCCCTCAAAATCCTAGATCCATAAGAAACATTATAAATTCCCCATTAAACCCTCTAGATCTGGTAATCACATCCCAATTGGCTTCCAACAAAACAAGGGGAAGAGATATCGAGGATAGATCTATAGAAAAGAGGAGAAACTAAGAGGAAATATAAATATACCTCGAATAGATCCACCCTAAATGATCAAGAATCACTAGGGAATCAAGGGAAGAATCCTATAGAGTATTAACTAGAGTCTAGTTCAAGCTAATGATGAATTAGGAGAAGATGATATTTAAAAACGACCAAGGGCATTGGGGTAATTTCACAATTTTAATAAAGTCATACAAGCCACATGATTAGGCCACACAGTTAGACAAACCTTGCACTAACCATGCGATACTTACCATCCCTTAAAAAATTAAGTGCATGGTTACTTGGGAATAACTAGATGGTTAGAAAAATCATGTTCAAGCTATGCGGCAACCTATAGACCCAAACCCAAACATATGCACAATTTTCCTAGAGACTTGTATGATTAGAAAAACCATGTTCAAACCATGAAAATCACTACTACAACCAACATAACCATTCCGCATAATTACTACATGGATTATACAAACTATGTGCAAACTGCAAACCTTTCTTATTTCTCCCAAAACTCAAAATTCTCAACCCTTGACTCATTAAAGTCTTTACAAACTCAAAAGAGATAAACCAAGCCTAAAATTAAACATACCTGTGACTTATAGGGTGTCATAATTATCCCCACCATGAAACTTTCTACCCCCATAAATCACTTAAGTTTCTGGACTCACAAAAATAGAAGGTCACTATTGTATCATCAATGACTCCCGCTCCCACATCTCATGGTTATCCCGCCTACACTTCCACGATACAAGGACTGGAGGAATTGTTTTATGCACAACATATTATCCTATAGATCCATAATCTAAATTAGATACTTAACCACTATGGTGTCAGGATCAAGATTAATATCCTCCCATTAAATCACATGATAAGGGTCTCATTGATACCTCCTCAATTGGGAAACATAAAGAACTTCATGAATCAATGTCAAGGGAGATGACAACTCTAACTTATAAACTAACTTTCCAAGTTGTTAAATGATTTTAAAGGGCAAAAAAAACTCGCTTCTAACTTACTATTTTTTATGAAATGATAATCTTCCAAATGAGATGAAACCCTAAGAAAAACCCAATCACCAACCTTAAATTTCAATGAGTGACGATGATGGTACTCATAGAATTTTTGATGACTTTGACCTATCACTAACCTCTTTTGGATCGATTGGACATTTTTCATAATTTCTTGAATAATACTTGGTCCAAATAAAGACCATTATCCTAATTACACCCAAAACAAAGGAGAACTACATGGACATAAATTCAATGCTTCAAAATGAACCATTTTAATCAAATCCTGATAATTTTTGTTATAGGATAATTCAACCAAAGAAGAAATATTTTCCCATAAACCCCCAAAATCAATCACACATACCCAAAGAATATCCTCAAGAACTTAAATGGCTTTCTTAGTCTACCCATCCATTATAGGGTGATATGTCGTGCTTAATTTCAATCGGGTACCCATATCCTATTGTAAACCTATCCAAAAATGTGTTGTAAACTGGTAATATTTTTTAGAAACAATAATCAAAGGAACTCCATGAAGCTTCATGATCTCTCATACATAAAGGTTCCTAATCTCTTCCATCTTCATCATCTCCCAAATATGAAAGAAATTCACTAATTTTATAAGTCGATCAATGATCACCTAAATTGTATCCATCCCAATAGAAGTCTATGGTAAACCAACAACGAAGTCTATGGATATCTCTGTTATACCCCAAAGTGTAATTTTTTTAATGATCAAAAACACTTTAATGAGTTTATAAGTCATTTAAATATTTTTATAGTATATTTTCTATGTTTATTTAGAGTTACAATGGTAGGAAGGAATCTAACCATAAGTCTTCGTTAAACTAGAAACAAAGGGATTCTTTCAATTATGTTGCAGTAGGGAAAAAATGGCTACTTGGTGCAGTTCCACCAGATAGCCAGTGGTATGGGAAAAATTCTCTCAAATAATAGGAGTCCACCAACTAGATAGTGGAGGTGAACCAATTAATCGTTATGAAAAGATAGTGAGAAAGTGTTTCCAATAGCACCACCGGCTACTTGGTGGAGGCCATTAGGTATCCAGTGTCAAGACTGCTAGTATTATGAGACATTAATAATCGTAAAAAAGTGTCTAGTTTGGGTATTTAACATTGTGGCTCAACCCCTTAGACCCCGAAACCCCATAGAGGCTATATAAGGATGATTTTGGAGGCATGGATATTCATTTAATTATAGTGAACATTAAATGAAATTCTCTTGGATATCCAATGAATTCATAATCTCCTCAAGAGCTTAAAAGTTCCATATTTTTCACCCTCTCCCAAATAATATCAAGCTTTCTTCAAATGAGGAGATCAAAGAACCAATTAGGAAGGGTGTGTTTTTCACCAACTTTATATAAAGTGACAAAAATATTCTTATTCTATCTTTTTATGCATTTCTATCTCTCCTCCCATTGAGCATTTTTTAAAAACCATTATCTCTCACTTCTTGTCCTTATCTCTATCCATTTCTATCTTGTTTTAATACTTTCAAGAGAGAGTGAAATCCATGCATTGTAAAGGTCTTGAAATTAAGCAAGTAATATATTCTATTATAAATCTATTTCTTTAATTATTAGTTATCAGTTTAAAGAAAGGGTTTTGGTTCTTGGTTCTTCATTCAAACCAAGAGATTTAGGTTCTTGTTATTCTGTTAAAAGTAAGGGTTTTTAGGTTCTTAGTTTCCATTAAAACCAAGTGATTTTGGTTTCTTGGTTCCTTTTCAAACCAAGGGGTTTATTAATTGACCCTCTGAAACATTCTCTTGGGGAGGATACATAGGGGTACCTTCGAGTACTATTTCTGAACTTCTTTACCAAATTGACCATGTCTATTTACTTTCCACATCACTTTCACTAAATTAACATAATTCAATTTCCACTATGATTTTATTTGATTATATATATTTCTTAATTTATATAATTGTTTCTTTTATAAAATAAATTTATTTATTCTCTTTAATTTTTTTAAAATAAATTCACACCCTCTTTCCATAATCTCCGACCAAAAATTAGTATCAAAGAAAGGTTTTGAATTTATTTCAAAATCTAATTTTGAAAATACTTTTATTCCCTGATACTAGAAACTGGTATCAAAGGTGTGCTTTGTGTTTTTATAGACAATATATTATTTTCAAAATTTCATTTTCAATTTTTTTTCAAATCTTTAATCAATTTCAAAACTAAATCTATTTATTATGACATCTAATTCCAACTCACATGCTTCTATTTTTTTATGGAACAAACTATTCCTATTGAAAGAATCATATATCAACTTTTCTTGGTAGTATTTATTATAGTGTTTAGAAAATGATAATTCATGATTATATTCCCACCAAAGAATCCAAAGAAAAGTGAACTCTAAAAGATATTAAGAATTTTTAATTGAATACAAAATATATGAAAGCCTAAAATTATGGTCTTGATATAAATGAATTAAATCTTTTTTCTTCTTACAAAAATGATTATGATATTTGGAAACTTTTATAATTCACTCACAAAGGAAGAAATAAAGTAAAAGATATTATATTGGATATGTATCATCAAGATTTCAAAAGTTTCTCTATGCATGCAAATGAATTTCTTATTAGTATGTTTACTTGTTTCACTGACATATGCAATGGTAGAAAAATTATTGATGATGACTTGTACACATAAATGCTCATAAAGAAAATCCTATGAATTTTACCTTATTCGTGGGCTCCCAAAGTGATGGAAATCCAAGAATCTAAAGGCATAACAAAATATGGAGGTTAAATAACTCATTGGATACTTAATATAATATGTGATAAAAATGAAAAAAAAGTTATTAAAAAATATTTGGAAGTCAAAGAGACCAAGAAGAACATAGTTTTTAAAGAAATCAAAGATGATGATTGTTTTAGAATTAACACTGATGATGAATGATAACTTGGACAACTTTTCAAAATGGTGTAAAAACTTGTAAAGAAGAAGAAATAATCATAAAGATACAAAAAGTAATATCTAATTGAAGTTATGGAGGTGACATGTTATGAATGTAACAAAAATGGGCATATAAGATTGGAATTCCCAATCTAAAAAAAGAGGATGAAAAAAAATAAAAAAGGTAAGAAAGCTATAAAAGTCTCAACATGGAGTGACAATGATGATGCAATTTACTCAAGAAACTAAAGTACAAAATTCCTCATGGCACATCTTGAGGAAGTTAATGAGGTTATTACTCCAAAGTCTCACTCTCCTTCTCATTATCATTTTTTCCTTTCTTGAACCTCTTCTTCTTCAATCCCCCTTACCTATGAGGATCTTGAAAATTCTTATAAAAAACATGTAAAAGGTTTCATAAAAAATCATTCTAATTTAATAAATATTAATTAGAATCATAAATAATTTTTAAATGAAAAATATCTTCTTTCAAATAAAACAATATTATTTGGTTTTTAAACTAAAAAATCAAACTGATGTTAAAGATTTTAGGACCAAAATTAAGGATCTCAAAAGATATCTTTCTAAATTCACCCAAGGTAAAAAAATATTAATATGATAAATGGTTCTCAATGCGTTAAAATAAATAATCATAGTTTTGGGTTTTTATATAATAATTCCTCTTCTTTGAAAACCACTTATTTTATAAAAGGTGTTTCTCAAAATAAATTTTAAAATTATTATCACAAATATGAGAATCTTATATATGAATGCAATTGAAAAAATGCTAGATATAGAAGGCCTAAATCGATCCATCTTTATTCTAATATTCTTCAAAAATATTTTCAAGTTTGGGTCCCCAAATCTCTTCTTACTAATATTTTTGGACCTAAATTTGTTTCTCTACCCAACTCATATTGTGCTAATATTACCAAACCCTCAAGGTTACCAAAAGGATTCTTTAAATGATCACTTTTATTTTTTTTCCATTGGATTTTAATGATCTATAAAATGGTGGATTCTCTTTAAAAGATGGTGTTTTACCCCTTCAAGTAATTGATCAACTCTTTACACATTTATCTTAATGATTAATTCTTCAAGTGAGGGGGATCCTAGCTCTTTCCTTTCCAAATTATTTTATAGGATTCAATCTTGATCTTTATGGAAAAATGTTCTTCATTATTTTTTATATTCTATATTGAATCTAATTTCAAAATATCTCCTCTCTATGTCTATGTTTTCTTAAAGGGGAAAAAGTTCATTTTAAAAACTTTTCTTTTTATCTTATTTTTAAATTTTTCTTAGTTTCTTCCATTATCCCTTTATCTCACTTATTATATTATTTAAGGGGAGATTTATCTATTTTTAATAACTCTTATTTTTTATTTTCAATTTTTTTTTCAAATTTATCTTAAATATTGAGTTTATCTCTTATCTTTTCTTTTTAAATTGAGATGATATTTAATGTTTTATCTCCCATTATTCTCCAAAATTATCCACTTCTTTAAATAATGTTATAGTCTCTACTTGTTTTTTCATAGGGGAATTTTTTTTTGATGATATTTTTTATTTTCTCTTATTTATTATCTAAGAATGTTATCATTAATTTTTATTTTTATAAAGCATGTGATACCTTAAATATATCTTCTTAAAATCTTGTTTTAATTATCTATCTCTTGGAATTATCTTTCTAAATTCTTTGATAATATTTTAAAATTATTGGAAAATATTTAAACATGGTGTAAAAATCATTTTCTAAGTTCTATTTTAAAGGAGTTTTTTTATGTATTGTTCTTATTCTTGTATTTTCTTAAGCACGAGTCTAATTGTTATTTTCAAATAGATTATTGAGATTAATAATTTTATTTCTTTATATTATGAATCATGTTTATTTAAAAATAATTATGATTTAATTTTTCTTACTTTTATTAAAGGGGGGTTGAATATTGTTTAAAGATTGTTTTGAAATTCTATTATCATTTCACATCTCTCTAACAATATTACTTTGAAATTTCCTTTTTGATAATCTCAATGGGGGAGAAGTTTTTGATAGAGGTAAATTATAAAATAATGTTCATTTTAAATATTTTTTCATCAAGGGGGGAACTTTGTTTTAAACTATTATAAAATGGGAGATATGGTTTCATGTTTATTTAGTAACTCCTTCATTTTTATATTTTCCCTCCTCCCCATTTTTTATTTTTATATCAAGTTCCTGTGATCATCAAAAGGGAGGGATTTTTGTACCTTGAAGTGTAATTATTTTAATGATCACAAGAAATATAATGTGTTTCTAACTCATATTATTATTTTTTAGTGTATTTTTTAGTGTTTATTTTGAGTTATAATGGAAGGAAGACATCTGAACATAAGTCAACTTGAAACTAGGCACAAATGGATTATTTCAAGGATGTGTCAACAGAGAAGCACCAACCACCCGGTGTAGTGTCACCTGATAGATGGTGGAATGGGTAGAATTATCTTGGATAGTAAGAGTCCACTGACTAGATGGTGTAGATGGATAGTGATCAGGTGTTCCCAATATCATCATCAGATACCCAGTGGAGGCTACCAGGTATCCGGTGGTGTTGGGACTTACAGTTTGAGGATGCATTTATAATGGTCAAAAAGTGTCTGATTCATGTCTTTAATGTTGTGGCTAGACCCCTTGGACCCTAAAACCCAATTGAGGATATATAAGGAGGTTTTTGGAGGAATGTATCATCATCAAATTATAGTGCGCATGAAACGAAATTTTGTTTCATCTCTAACAACTTAATAATCCCATAAAGAGATTCAAAGTTCTATATTACTTTTCCTTTCCAAAAGAAGTCCAAAATTTCTTCATCAGAGGAGTTCAAGATAGGTAATAAATAAGGTCATATTATTCAATGACTTCATTCAAATATCCAACGACATTCTTGTTCTATATTTTTATTCTTATTTCTCTCTCCTCTTATCGAGTCTTTTGTAAAACACCTTGGATTTCACTTCTTATCCTTTTCTCTATCGATTTTTATCTTGTTCTAATTATTTAAAGTGAGAGTGATTTTAATGCATTGTAAAGTTATTTCAATTAAGAAATTCATATATTGTTTTCTTACTCTATTTCTTTGGTTCTTGGTTATCCGTTTAAACCAAGGGTTTTGGTTCTTGGTTCTCTATTCAAACCAAGGGATTGAGGTTCTTTCTATTCTATTAAAAGAAATGGGGTTTTTAGGTTATTAATTTTTATTAAAAACAAGTGTTTTTTTGTATCTTGGTTCCAATTAAAATTAAGGGGTTTATTAATTAATCCTTATGATCATTCTCGTGGGGATTAGATGTAGGTTTAACTTTGGGTATTATTTCTGAACATCTTGACCAAATTACTTGTGTTCATTTACTTTCTACATTTATTTTGCTTAATATCCTTGTTTCAATTTTCACTATACTTTAATTTGATTATATCTATTGATTTATTTATATCATAATTTATTTTATAGCATCTATTTATTTATTCTCTTTAATTTTTACAAAGGAAATTCATCCCTATTTCTATAATCTCCCACCAATAATTGGAATCACATGAAGGTTTTGATTTTTTTTTCAAAATATATTTTTTAAAATCCTTTTATCCCTCAGTACCAATAATTGGTATCATATGAGTGATATGTGTTTTTATCAAATATATATTGTTTTCAAAATTTTATTTTCAAAATTTTTCTTTTAGAATATTTAATTGATTTCAAAAATAGGTTTATTTATTAGGACATCTAATTATAACTCACATGCTTATATTTTTGATGGCACTGACTATTCCGATTGGAAGAATCAAATGTCAAAATTCCTTGGAATTATTTCTTATCCTATTTAGAAAATGGTAATATATGAGTATGTTCTAACCAAATAATTTAAATAAAAGTAGACTCTTGAGGATATTAAGAATTTTTAATTGAACAAAAAAGCTATGAATTCTATACATTATGGTCTTGATAAAAATGAATTCAACCATGTTTCTTATTAAAAAAATACTTATGTTATTTAGAAACTTTTAGAATCCACTCATGAAGGCATAAATAAAGTAAAATATAATATATTGGATATGTATATATAATATTTCGAAATTTTCTCTATGCATGAAAATGAATCTATTACTAGCATGATTACTTGTTTCACTAACATCTGAAATGGTAGAAAATATCTTGGTGATGAATTTTACATAGAAATTATTTTAAATAAAATCCTAAGGGTTTTATCATGTTTGGGGGATTCCAAAGTGATGGAAATAAAATAATAAAAATACATAAAAAATATGCTGGTCGAAGAACTCATCAGATCCTAAATGACATATGAGATAATTATGAAATTCCAAGTAGTTACAGAAGATTTGGAAGTCAAAGATACCAAGAAGAATATAGTGTTAAAACAAATAACATATGATGATTCTTTTGGAAGTGACACCGATGAAGAAAGATAAATTGAACAACTTTTCAAATTAGTGAACAAATTTGTAAAGAAGAAGAAATCATCTCAACATACCAAAAAGTAATATCTAATTGAAGTTATGTATGTAATGTGTTATGAATGAAACAAAAAAGGGCCTATAAGATCGGAACACACAATCTACAAAGAGGATAAAAAAATAAAAAGGGCAAGGAATCTATAAAATTATCAACATGGAGTGATAGTGATGACTCAACTTCCTTGAGCAACTCAAGTCCAAAATGCCTCATGACACATCTAGAAGAAGGTAACAATGGTGGTACTCCAATGTATCTCTCTCATTCTCTTTCCAACTATTCTTATTCTTGATCTTATTATTCTTTAAGTCCCCTTACCTATTAGGATCATGAAAATTCTCATAAAAAAATTGGAAAAGGTTTCTTAAAATAGTATTACAATTTTATAAATATTAATGAGAAGCATAAACGATTTTTAAAAGAAAAAAATCTCCATTCAAAGGAAACAATATGGTTTGGTTTTTAAATTAAAATATCAACATGATGTTGATGATTTCAAGACCAAAATCAAGGATTTCAAAATATCTCTTTATAAATTCACCCCTAGTGAACAAAATCTTAATATTATCCTTCAAAGACCACTTATTTTGTGAAATGTGTTTTGAAAATAAATTTTGAAAATATTTTAATAAATATGGGCATCTTATCTATGAATTTGATTGAAAAAATTAAAGATATATAAGGCTTAAATCATTTTATCTTTATTATAATATTCTTTAAAAATTTAAACAAGTCTGGATCCCTAAATCTTATTTTCCATTGTTTATGGTCCTAAGTTTGTTTTTGTACCCAACTCATCTTGTGATAACATTTTTGGACCCTCAATGGAATTAAAAGGATTTTTTAAATGAAATCTTATAGGGTTTTACACCAAAATTTAATGATATATAAAATGGTGTATTATCTTTAAAAGGTGATGTTTTACCCCTTGAAGTGATTGGTCAAATCTTTCCACATTGAGATTAATTTTTAATGCTTCAAGTAAGGGGGATCCTAGATCTTTCCTTTATAGATTATTTTATGGGATTCAATATTTATCTTCATGGAAAATGTTTTTTTTATTTTTTATATTATCTTTTGAATATAATTTCAAAATATCTCCCCTCTATGTCCATGTTTTCTTAAAGGGGGATTATGTTATTTTTCAAAACATTTATTTTTCTCTTCATTTTAAAATTTTCTCTCTTTGATTTTTATAGATGATTCCTTTATCTCACTTGTGATATCATTTTAGGGGGATACTTATCTCTTTTTAAATTCTTATATTTTCCCATTTTAAATTAATTTTTTAAATTTCTCTTAAATCTTGAGTTTATATCTTATCTTTTATTTTTAAATTGAGATGATATTTAATGTTTTATATCCAATTATTATCTTTAGTGATTTAATTTTTTCAATTTTTTATATACACTACTTATTTTTCATAAAGGGAGTTGTTTTAATGTTTTTTAAATTTCCTCCTATCTCTTATCTAAGAATATTATCAATTATTTATATTTTTATAGAGAAAGTGATACATTAAATATCTCTTCTTAAAAGCATTTTTTAATTGTCTATCTCTGGGCATGATCTTTCTAAATTATTTTTGAATGTTTTAAAATTATTTGAAAACCATTATACAATGTTAAAATATCTTTATTTTCAAAAGATCTATTTTTAAAAGAGTTTTCTTGTTCATGTATTATTATTTCTCTTGTATCATCTTGAGTAAGAGTATAAATGTTATTATCTAATGGATTTTTGTGATTAACCATTTTATCTTTTTATATTATGAATCATGTTTATTTGAAAATCCCCATGCTTTAATTTGTCTTTATTTTATTAAAGGGGGGGGGGGTTTAATTTTGTTTTAAGGTTGTTTTGAAATTCTATTATCTTTTTATAACTCTATAACTATCTTTCTTCAAAAGTCCCTTTTTGATAATTTTTAGGCCCAAAAGGGGCTTATATACCCTAAGGGGGAGGGGGGGGGGGGTGAATTAGGGTATGCATATTATTTTGAAATTTTTTCCTACCCCACTATACCTTGAACTATTTATTATAAGGGTCACTTAATTTTATCTTTAATTTTATGTTGATCTTATCCTTTTCAACTTTATCTAATGATGATGAATATGAAGTAAAGTAATAAAGCAAATACAAGGTCAAATAGATTTTTTTACTTGGTTCAACCTCACCAGGATATGTCCAAGGATCATACAACAACAATGTACCAATATACCAAATAAACTAAATCCCACATCTAATACATGGTTCGTATTAAACTCACTATACATTCTAGTTCACTACCATTCACAATTTTAAAGCTCACTACTCTCTCAATTGAAGTGTAATCACTAATACTAAATAAGATTCTTCTTTTGATTACTTGAATCAATATTTTTTACACCTCATTTGGTGAATCATTAAATTCCACTTTCATACACTTGATGAATACCATTTTACCATATAATTATTGGGAAATCCCTCCTGGTTCATGTAAGATATACTTTTGTGAAAAACCCTTTTTCTAACCTTCATGAAACCTCAAAATTATTCAAAGAAAAAATCTATTTTCATAGACCCCACAACTTTCATGAAGATAACTACTTTCATGATGCTTATAACCTTTGCGATGCTCAATGATTTCCTAAAGCTCACTCATTTAATGATGATCACTCCTTTCATGAAGCTCACAACTTTCGTGAAGCTCACTACTTTAATGATACTTAGAAACTTTTCAATGATTACTCCTTTCATGAAGTTAAAAAATTTCATGATGCTTACAAAGCCTTCACAAAACCCCTTTATCTGTAAAATATACGATCTTATGGAAACCTTTACGCCAGAAAATTCCTTCGAGAACCACATTTATGAATTCCATGCATTTGAATTTTTGTTAAGGATTTCTTTTTCAAATTAGGGTGGTAGAATCCTATTTAAAGACCTTGCCTCCCTTTTATGAAGCCTTAAAACTCACCACAACATTTTCATGAAGCTATATATTATTTTTTAAAAATCTCCCTATATCCATGACACATCATGGAATTTTTTCCATTTGGGAAGCTTCTCATAATCGTAGAACTTACCATGTTCCCTTCACGACTCAACCATTATTCACAAATCTCCACACCTTCACGAAACACCAAACTTTTGTGAAGCACCAGACCTTTGAAAAATTCCAAACCTTCATAAAATTCATTAATTTACTATATTTTTATGAGGAATTCATGAAAATCCAACTTTCATGATGCATTTATACTTTTTCAAATTTTGGACCCTAAAATATTTGCAAACACTAGGGAATATCACCGCCTTGTATACACAATTTTTCGTACCACCTCAAGATCATCCATTACTTTGTCTTAGATATTTTTCAACATATATTATCAAAAATATCTATAGGTCTCCATAATTGACCTTGGAAACCTTATTTTTATAAAAACACAATCAACCCAAAAATGCTGCAAAGCTACCATGATGATTTTCCCTAAAAATACCCCCTTTGGGTTTGTTTAAAAATATTCACATTTTGATATAACTTTAAATATTATCCCATTTTAAACCAAAATTTTCTTCTTATAATTCCATATAGAGATCAAATATTTTCTCACCACACACTCTAAGCCCGCATGAGCCATGCTTGGCATGAGAAATAAGAGTAGCATGAAAAGTTCATCAATGAATCACTTCATTCGCAAAATAGTCATCTGCTTTCCCCACAAAACCCATCTATCATGATATATAAAATTTGATTGAACATTTTTAAAATCATCATATTTTAAACTCCCCCTACTTCTTCACCCCCTATCAATTTATCCCATATATTGATCAAGATATTTTCTACTTCTTTATCAATGAACCCAAAGTTCACTCCTTTATGGCTGCAACATTATAAAGAACACATATCAGCACATTAGAAAAAATACATCATACCTAAGGGATAGGGGGTCCCACATACACACTTTTTCAAGTGTGGGGAGTTGACTTAACTCTAAGAGCCAGTCTATACCATTCAAACACCTCTTTGGGTTATAGCCTTTTTCAGAATGTCCATAACCTGTTGTTCTATAGGAACATACCCAAACTTTACAAGACCATGCTCTACCTTCTCCTTGATAAAATGATAATTTATTTCAATGTGTTTTATCTATGAGTGATGGACTGAATTTTTATTAAGATTTATAACACTTGAATTATCATAATGGATTCTAACCAGAGACTTCACTTTAACTCCCATATCGTCAAGTTTCTTCTTCATCCATAATAACTATATCCAAGATTTCTTAGCCATAATATATTCATCTTCTGTGATTCTCAATGAAATGTAATCCTATTTC
Source organism: Viscum album (assembly GCA_963277665.1). Classification (NCBI taxonomy): domain Eukaryota; kingdom Viridiplantae; phylum Streptophyta; class Magnoliopsida; order Santalales; family Viscaceae; genus Viscum; species Viscum album. The sequence goes on along the minus strand of OY728137.1, from coordinate 451,183,266 downwards.
TTACTTAGCTAATAAATACATAATCCACCAAGATAGAAATCATCACCTGATGTTGATTTTCTATCATTTGTTGAACCGACCCAATATGCATCTGTATATCCCAATGAATCTTGATGAGATTTTTTATTGTATAGAAAACCAAAATCCAACATTCCCTTGATATAACTAAGTATTCTTTTTACTAAAATTAATTGGATTTCTTTGGTATTAATTTAATACCATGCTTCTTGGCCTATGGAAAAAACATTATTAGGTCGTGTTGTTATTAAGTACACTAGAGTGCCAATAATCTTCCTGTATTCTATGACATTAACCAACTTTTATTCATTATATCATGATATTTTCATCGATTTATCCATGAAAGTTGACATATACTTGTACTTTTCCATTAAAAATATTCTTAAAACGTCATTAGAATATTTGGATTGAGAAATAAATGTTCCATTCCTTCCTCGTATAACTGTTTGCACTATGATTCATATGATCCACCAAAGATTATCGATATACACTGACACCATCATTGTAAAATCCCAAGAGTTTATGATTTTAATAAATGTTTATTAAATAAATTTTTTTTATTGTTAAAATAAACTAAATTATAATTTTAACATAAACTTAAAATTTTTCCTTAATTAAATTTTGATTTATTTATAAATTAATATAAAATATTACCTTTACTATATTAAGTAATATGTAAGTATATTAATATATTTATATCCTTAAATAAATGTATATTTTTACAATAATCTTAAATGTAATATTATTTACTTAAAAAAAATACTTTTTCAAAACCTCACGTTCTAAGTATTATATGTGTATAATATATTATTATTTTTAAAGTAAAACTATTTTTATATAAATTCTATGTAAATACATTTTTAAGTGTTTATAACATCCATTTTTGAGTATCATTAAGATGTTAATATTATAAATAATTATCATGACCTTATGTTAACAATATATAATTTATGATTTAAGTTAGATTGAAATTCCAAATTATATAGACAATACAAAAAGTAATATAATTATTAGTAAATTTAAGTAAGTAAATTTAACAATATTAAGGATTAATGATAATATTTAGATAATAGTCTTATTTAACAAAAGAAAATGTTAAAAGAATTAAAAATTAATAAATTTTTTTTTGAAGTTATAAAAGAAATAACATAATAATTATAAGAGTTTACAAAAAATAGAGGATTTCAAGGAGATTAGCTTTGATAATAAGCTAGCACAAGTAATGTCAAATGACTACATTTTATTTATTGTTTAAACTCTAATAGTTTGTAACAATAGTCGTTTTCCTCCAAATCCTAGAGCAGAAAAGATCCCCAGATGTAAAATTGACTGTAAATTTTTAGTTTCTTTTATAAAAAAATATACAACATTATTTTGTACCGGATCTAGAAGCATGGGTCTTAGGGCGTTACATTTAGTATCAAAGAAACAGTTTAGATAAATTTAGAGATTAATATTTTTGGTTAAAAATAGGTTAAGTTTATATGTATTTTATTTTAGTAAAACCTTAGTTTTATAACTTTTAAAATTGAGGAAAAATATAAGAATTAGAAATCTAATTTTGACTCCCAGGTAATTAAGCAGCCTTTAAGAATATAGAATTCTAGTGATTATAGTTTTACAAATTCGAAAAATATAATTTCAGAATTTTCCTTAAGTACAATAAACAGATTTTAATGGTGAAATTCCATTTAAGGCAGGTAGAATTTAACATCCTAGGAATTTATGATTTTAATAAATGTTTATTAAACAAAATTGTTTTATTGTTAAAATAAACTAAAGTGTAATTTTGACATAAAATTAAATGTTTTCCTTAATCAAATTTGGTTTTGTTTATAAATTAAGATAAAATATTACCATTATTATATTAAAAAATATGAAAGTATATTAATATATTTATATTCTTTAAATAAATGTATCTTATTATAATAGGCTTAAATGTAATATTTTTTACTTAAAAATATATTTTTCAAAACCTCATGTTCTAAGTATTATATGTGTATAATTTATTATCATTTTTAAAGAAAAACTATTTTTATATGAATTTTATGTAAATACATTTTTAAGAGTTTATAAAAGACATTTTTGAGCATCACTAAGATCTTAATATTAAAAATAATTAACATAAAATTATGTTAAAAATATATAATTTATGATTTAATTTAGATTTAAATTCAAAATTATGTATACTATACAAAAAGTAGTATAATTATTAGTAAATTTAAGTTATAAATTTAAGGATCTTAAGGATTAATGATAATATTTGGATAATAGGATTATTTAATAAAAGAAAATGTTAAAATAATTAACAAGTGGGATTTTTTTTTGAATTTATAAAATAAATAACATAATAATTATAAGAGTTTACAAGAAATAGAGGATTTCAAGGAGTTTGGCTTCAATATGAATATAACACAAGAAATATCAAATAGATGTCATTTATTAAATTGTTTAGACTCTGATAGTTTGTAATAGTATTTATTTTCCTCCAAATCCTAGACAAAAAAAGATCCTTGGATGTAAAATGGACTTTATATTTTCAGTTTATTTTATAAAAAATATAAAACATTATTTTATACCGGATCTAGAAGCATGGGTCTTAGGGCCTTGTAATCATCCTTTGATTACTTTCATTGTTTTCATAGAGATTTTAATCAACTCCACCACAATGAAAACTGAGTTTATTCAAAAACTAATCAAGACTTGAAAACCATGATCTTGATGCTTGATTCATCCCATATAGTTCCTTCCTTAGCCAACAAAATCTATTATCATCTTCATTTAGTTTGTCCCATAAGACCCATTTGGTCTCAATGACATTCTTATCTACCAGTCTCAAAACAATATCACATGTCTGATTCTTCTCAATTTGGTCAAGCTCTTTGTTCATAGCCTAAACCAAAATCTTATTTATTGATGCTTATTCAAAACACTTTAGAACCACCCATTATAAGAAATATGCTTGTTTTAGAGTCTTCACATTCCTTGTCTACACTGGCGCTGCCTGATCATTGATTACATTCTTCTGATCAATTTCAGCTCGACTCTTTGGTCTTTGTGAAGATATATGTTTACATTCACCATTTTCATTATCTAAATCTTCTTCTGAATCTTCCTCAGGTATTGGAACTCCCCTTGAGTTACTTCTCCCCCAATCAGTCTTTTCTCGATAAATAGGTATAGTTTTGATAGCTCTTTAGTTTTATATCAGGCTCTTCATTGTATAATCTCCCTTTTCTATAACATGAAACTTCTAGAAATTGATTTAAAAAATAAAGTTGTTGTGTAACACCACTTGTTGAATCTAATACTATATGTGAATTTAAGGATTTTTTATTCTTCTTATCGCATGTATCTCCATTAAAAATTTTCACCTGTGCCCTTTCAGCGTGTATACACACCTCGTAAATTGTATCTCCCCCCTTAGTCCCACACCACTTTAAATATATTATAAAAAAATTAGTACATGGTGAAAGGGGTACCTCTATAATCCTCAAGAGGAGGATTTTGGTCGATCCTAATGGACCAACCGTTTGATATTTTTTTTCAAATCATTGTACTCCTTCTGTGCTTGTTCTAACTGCCCAACCAACTTCATCTATTCTATCCATATAACTAGAGATTCTTTATCCACATGCTCAGTTTTCTTCCAATATGTAGGTTTTATAGGCTTGGAATTTTTTACAATTTGAGTTTTAATACGACTAGTACAAATTTCATTCTTTTCCACTCTATTTATACACCATTTTCTTGATGATTTATCTAAGAAGGGATATTTACAACGATTATATTCTCTTTTTTATTTCTCCATTGGAGGGATATTTCTCTCACCTTCACTTCTCACCTTTTGGTATGACACAATTTTTTTAAGGCATTCTTTTTCCAGTTTTATTTTATCAGTTTTCTGATTCAACACACCTTGATGTTCTAGGAGTGAGTCTTTAACTGAATATACATTATTTTTACTAACAACTAGAGCAATTCCTTGTGTTTCATCTAATGTTTTAAACCCATTTTTCACCTTAGAAATTTGTATTCTAGTATAGGATTTCTCGTTATACACCACTAGAGTTGGGGATCTCATTTCAAGTTCCATTTTCTTTCCTTATTTCTTCCAGCTGCAATATCTTTCCAAATTCCTATGATTAGAACACATAGGATATCTCTCATTAAAAACATACCTTGCATCATCATTTCTCATCTGAGATGTTGATGTATTCAAATTTCTTATTCTAACATCAAGCCCTCATGTTTCTTGACACATACTCATGGTGTGTTCTTGTCTTCCACAATAATAGAATTTTATAGCTACTTTCTTCTAGTAGATATTACTTTAAGAATTTTTAAGAAGATTCTACTTATTCTCAGATTTAGAAATATTTCAATCTTCAAAATATGAAACATATTCCAATTCTTTAAAAACAAAATCTTGAAATATTACCATGAATCCCACATAAATAACATAGATTGCCATCAATTTTTGTATAAGTCTTTTTAGGTCTATTTCCACATCCTATAGGTTTTTCATATTTATGGAACTATTCATGACTATTTTCCTCTCATTCATGGGAGCAGGTTCATCATATCCAAGAACATATTTTCCCAAATTTCATAGAATTCAGGATGAGACAATCATTTCATGTTTTTCCTCTAAAATATCATATTTTATTTTCATTTTATTATTACCTTATGCAATATAGTCAAATAATAAATGCAAATCATGCTTCAATTTAGGATTTCCTTTAGAATTAGATTGCTCCAATTCTTTCTTCACTGATTCTAGATTTTCTTCCAATTGTTGAATCTTATTATCCCTTGATTCAAGTTGATAATTAAGTTCTATCTTGCTACTTATATCATCTTACAATTCCCAAGAGAGCTTATTCATCATGGAAGTTTTCTCATTTATTTTAGATTTATTTTGAGAAAACAAATCATTATATCATTCATTGTATTATTGTAGCTTTTGTTTCTCCTAAACCATTTCAGATAGGTGTATAGCAAGATCACCATTTATGGATTCAAAATTATGAATTTCTATTGAGTTTAGATTCTTTCCCTTGTCATCATATTTGAGTTTTTATATCTTTGTGGACATCTTTTAAAATTCTTCAGCTTGGGAATTATTTTTCTCCCTCATATTAGTATCCACATCAAAAAGATTTTTATTTAAACCTTTCATATTGTTGAAATCAATTTCCTATACCCGGATCTTAATATCTTGAGACTTATTTTCTTCTTTTAATTTCCAATCCAATTCCTTTGTCATGTGGAAAAAATATACTACTATACTTATTATAATTTCTTAATCATCATTAGTTCCAACATAACTTGTTATGTTGGGTTCTTCATTCATTCTTGGAGAATAATTGAATTATAAAATAGTCTAACAATCTAATAAGTTGTTGGTTTCATTTAACTAAATTTCATTATTTCCATTGAAACTTCCATACTGAGAAATTAAACCAGACTTCTTCTTCTTCTCTAATGTTATTCCCTTTTCCATGGCATAATGAGATAATAGAAAACCAAAACATTAATTTTAACAATCAAATGAACCAAGTTAGAGAAAAAGAATATAATAAAATAAACCAATTATCTAATACCAATTATTAGGCCCAAAAGGGGTTTAGATCTCATGAGAGGGGGGTGAATCTGAGTATGGATGTTCTTTTGAAAAATTTTCCTACCTCACTGAATCTTGACATTTTATTATAAGGCTCAGTTAATTTTATCTTTAATTTTTATATTGATCTTATCCTTTCTAACTTTATCTGACGATGATGCGTAGAAAGTAAAGTAAGAAAGAAAGAACAAGGACACACCGATTTTTACTTGGTTCACCTTCACTAGGATATATCCAAGGATCATACAATGGTAATGTACCAATTCACCAAATACACTAAATTTCATATCCAATACATGTTTTAGACTAGACTCACTGCCCCTCATGGTTCACTACCATTCACAATTTGAAATATCACTTCTCTCTCAATTGAAGTGTGCTCAATGATCCTTTAGAAGATTCTTCTTTTTATCACTTGAATCAATATGTTTTACACCTCATTTGATGCATTATTAAGTTCTAATTTCATTAAATGGATGAATACCACTTTAGTATAGAGTCATTGAGAAATCCCTTATGGTTCACGTAAGATATACTAAAAAAACCATTTTCTCAAAATTTATGAAACCTCACAATTTGTCATAAAAAATATATTTTTTCTAACCCCACAACTTTCATGAAGCTCACTACTTTCATGATGCTCAAAACCTTCATAATTATATCTAATTTCATGAAGCTCACTCATTTTGCGATGCTCACTCATTTCATGAAGCTCATAACTTTCATGTAGCTCACCACTTTTGTGACGCTCACAACCTTGATGATGGTTACTCCTTTTGTGAATCTCAAAACTTTTATAAAGCTTATATAGACTTTACGAACCACCTTTCTCTGCAAAATAGATGATCTTATGAAAACCTTTACACAAGAAAAATCCTTCGCAAACCACTTTCATGAATTCAAAGCCTTTGGATTTTCATTAAGGATTTATTTTCAAATTACGGGGGTAGACTCCTATTTATAGACTTTTCCACCATTTCGTGAAGCTTTTAAAATCACCACTGACTTTTTTTAAATCTCTATATTCTTATTCATGAACCTACCTATTTTTATGAAGTATTATAAAAAAATTTATATTCACAAAGCTTCTCATAATCACGGAACTTACCATCTTCCCTTTATGACTCAACCATCCTTAATGAATCTCTACGACTTCGAGAAACATGAAAATTTCATGAATAAACATACCTTCACAAAACAACAAACCTCTATGAAATTTATTAATTTTCCATAATTTTATGAGTCATTCATGGAAATAAAACTTTTTAAAATCTTGAGTCATCCTCAAAATTTTGAACCCCAAAAATTTGGCAAACAATGAGAAACAATGAAACCTTGTATACACAATTTTATATACCACCTACAGAGTATCCATTACTTTGTCTTAGATATTTTTCAATATAAGTTTTCAAAAATCTCCTTGGGACTCCATAACGAAACTTGGTAACCTACTTTGTCAATAAACACAATCAACCAAAAAACACTACAAAGTTACCTTGAGGGAATTTTTCCCAACAATAATCTTAAAGAGGGAGAAGTATTTGATGAAGGTAAAATATAAAAAAATGTTAATTTTAAATAATGTTACATTAAGGGGAGAAATTTGTTTCAAAGTATCACAAAGGGGGATACATGGTTTCATGTTTATTTGGAAACTCCTTCCTTTTTTATCTCTTCTCTTCTCCTCATTCTTGATTTTTATATCAAGTGTTTGTGAGTATCAAAAGAGGGAGATTGTTATACCCTGAAGTGTAATTATTTTAATGATAAAAAACACTCTAATGGGTTTATAACTGATTTTAATGTATTTCTAGTTTGTTTTATGTGTTTATTTTGAGTTATAATGTAAGTAAGGCATTAAATTATAAGTCAGATTCAAACTACACTCAAAGGGATTCTTTTAAGTATGTTGCATCCGGGAATCACTGAATACCAAGTGTAGTGACACCAGATGGCTGATGGAATTTGAAAAATTATCTCATCTAGAAGGATTACACCAGTTATCTGATAGAGGTGCATCAACTAGATGATGTGAACAAATAGAGAATAGGTTTTTCCAACAAAACCACCAGATACCTAGTCGAGGATACCGAGAATCTGGTGGAGTCCAGACTTCTAGTTTGATGAGGCATTTATGATGATCAAAAAGTTTTTTGTTTGGGTATTTAATACTATGGTTCAACCCCTTAGACCCTAGAATCCTATGGAGGCTATATTAGGAGGCTTTGGGAGGCATGGATCTTCATAAAATTTTAGTGCACATCAAATGAAATTCTATTAGATATCCAATGACTTCATAATATTTTCAAGATCTTCAAAGTTCCATATTCCTTATCCTCTCTCAAATAAGATCAAACTTTCTTTATCCAAAGAGATCATGGCACCAAATTAAGAAGGGAATGTTCTTCAATGACTTAATCCAAAGTGTAAATGACCTTATTTTTATATATTTTTATACCAATTTCTCTATAATCCGATTCAGATTTTTGTAAAACCCCTTGTCTCTCGATTCTTATCCTTATATCTCCCCACTTTTATCTTGTTCTAATTCATTCAAGAGAGAGTGAATTCCATGCATTATAAAGAACTCACAATTAAGAAAGTAATCTATTCTATTCTCTCTATATTTATTTGGTTCTTGGCTATCCATTTAAATAAAGGGGTTTATTTATTTTTTATCCATTAAATTCAAGGTATTGTTGTTATTTCTATTCCATTAAAAGTAAAGGTTTTTGAGGTTCTTGGTTTCCATTAAAACCAAATGTTTTTGGTTTCTTAGTTCCCATTCAAACCAATGGATTTATTAATTGACCCTTAAAATCATTCTAATGGGGAGGAGACATAGGGGTACCTTTAGGTACTATTTCTAAACTTCTTTACCAAATTTCTCATGTCCATCACTTTATGCATTTTAATTTATGAATCAATTTCACTTAATTTCCATGTTTTAATTTCTTCTATGTTTTAATTTGATTATATCAATTTATTTATTTATATAATATTTTCTTTTATAGAATCAATTTATTTAGGAAATTCACCACCCCTCTTTCTATAATCTCTAACCAATGATATCATCCCACTTTCACACTAGAATGGATAAAGTATAAAATAAACTAGTTAGTCTTTGGTGATCTACCTTGATCTTATGGAAAGTAAGGAAACATGATATGAAGTCTAAAATAGACCATATCATCCCTAGAGAACAATACATATGTATCAAATAATTATATATCTTGGTAGTCATAGGGTGAAAATACTGACTAGACTAATTTCCATTATCCATAAACTCTTATGTTAGAGACATCAGAATGGTCAATTTTCCTCAAAAATGAAAGACACCACCTGGAGACCGAGACCAGTCACCCAAGGTCTCCCCACATAAAATATTTTACTAAAATGCTAAAAATCAGTGTTTATTTCTTACCTAGGATGAATCTGATCAATAAATAATGAATTGGATTTCACACAATCCAAGAACACTTACTTATCATGTCACGACCCAACCCACTGGGGTCCACCTAGTCGGTGTAAGATTGAGCCGTAACTACCACATGCCCGCCTCTATAGGCAAGGGGATAAAGACTAGTGTTGAAAGGCATAACTAAAGTAGGAGGAATTTTTCTAAAGTACATGTATGCACAAAACTAACCATATATATGAAGAATTGTATAGGAATGATAAAAAAAGAAAGCAACATAAAGAGTAAAAACCATGCATGTAATAACCTCTAGGTAAATACAAAAGAGTATGACAGTGCAATACAAAAAGTAAAGGGAAAAAATACACACCCAACCTAAACAATTTCCCAACCTAATAATATCTAGAAAAGAAATTCCAATAGTGCCTGGTGCTAGATCCCTAAGCCCCAACCACCGTACGTGGTCAAATACACCCAGGTACCCCTATGATCCTCTAAAATCACCACCGACCTTTCTATCATCTAACTAAGACATGACATGTGATAGAAAATATCATGTATAGGTGAGTGTATATATACCCAGTAGGATACCCCAAAAACTGAATAGGGAGAAATAAGAGACATGATAAAATTATAAAACTCAACCCAAAGCAAGTGGTAAACAAAAACCCAATAACAAAGATATATATGACCATAAAAAGAAACCCAGATAAGAGAGAAAGGGTATCTCCATCTCACATACCATCCCAAGAAAAGAGTCTAACAATAGTTCCAAAAGGTCCATCAATGATTCCTAACATCCCGCATGTCTATCTGAATAAGTAACTATGTGGGGGACCCACACCTCACCACTATGCCACATAGTCAAGGAGGAACAATCTCCAAGTAGAGGACCCACGCTCTAGTCCACCAAGAATGTACCACTTAGTAGGTATAGAACCCATGACCTATTCCATAAGGGGGTACCACTTAGTAGATAGATAGAGGACCTACACCCTAGTTCATTAGGGGGTATAAATTAGTAGATAAAGAACCCACACACTAGTAAATTAGAGGGATAACACTTAGTAGATAGATAGAGGACCCAAACCGTAGTTCGTTAGGGGGTAACATTTAGTAGGTAGAGGACCCACACCCTAGTCCGATAGGGGGTACCACTTATTAGACAGAGGGATCACACCCCAGTCCATTAGGGGGTACCACTCAGTAGATAGATAGAGGACCCACACCCTAGTCTATCAGGATGTTCCACTCTGATCTCCCTCTAATGATACCACATGATCATCGCTATCATTGAGCATTACCTAAAGAATCATCATGCTTTGAATATATCGTATTATATCTCAAAATACACAAAAAATGATACCATATTATTCTACATGAAAAAAACTCAGGATAGGATACTCACAGGCCAAAATCCAAGTCAAAATAAAGGATATACGAGAGGTAGAAGATTCACAAGAAGTACATGGCGTGTAAGTGGTCCACATGGTGTGTGACCCCGTTCCTCTTCCTAGCCTTGTCCTTGACAACACATGGTTTTCTAGCCATGTAGTACTGCATGATATGTAAGGGTAATACATGATGTTTCTCGGCCACCCAGGGCCTGCCTATGATCACCTAGCCATGCTCATGTACACTGGCCATATGCCAGTACGTGACATGCGCCTGGCCATGTCTCTATCTGTACACTCTCAGAGTACACACCAAGCCACCAGTATTGAGTCACATGGAATGTGAGGGTCCCATATAGCATGTGATATTTAAATCACCTGAAAATTCTAGCAGTTTCAACCGAGGGACTACACACCATGTGTTCTTCATACAAAATGATGTGTAGTCAGGTTTTTCATAGAACCCACAAAACCCTCATGCGGTTTCCAAATCTGTATTCTCCAATGAAAAATTCTCTAATTTATCACCTTAAATCGATGTAAAACTCCTCCAGTTGTGGATTTCATTCCTCTGGTGGATGGTAAATAGAGTTCCAATCCTCCTCTTAAATCCCACACACACCTCATTACTTCTCGTCATTACCACTCAATCCCAGATCCTATATCCATGTGATTCATCACAAAAATCCCACAATATATCATGATACATCCTTAAATTTTCAATTCATTCATAACATGTGAATTCTTTGTGAATCCGTGGGTTCGATCGCACTTGAACCCACCCATAAAAGTTGAACCGTGACCTCATAGGACAACAACGCAGAATGTGAGTAACAATGGGAAAAAAGAACCATAATAAAGGTTATAATCATAATTGGACAAGTGTTCTCGAACAATGATTGAAATTGGGGAATCTAGGCTGAGAAAATGACATAATAATAGATAATAAATTTAATTAGAAATTTATTCATCAACATGGATCATGCGAAGGATTAAAATTGATAAGAAATCAAAGCAGATTCAAGATTCATGCTCAATTAATTAAAAAGAAGGAAGAAAACAAAAAAAGATGTTCCCTACCTCTATATTATAACATTTTTTTCTGGTGATTTTTTTTCCAGGGATGGGGAAGATCTGCTGCATTTTATTTCTGTTAAACCAACTCAATCTAGTCACTGGTCGTCATTCAATCTCAATTCACCAATGAAGGATGACCGAACCTCCTATCAACGATCCCAGGGTTATGTAGATAACACTAGTGATTTTTCATAACCACATATTTTTAGAGAATATTAGGTCTTGGGTATTATTTGAATTAATTAAATAATTTAATTAATCAATTCACTTAGCGTAACCGTCAACAACCGCCTCATCTGAACATCCAGTGATGACCAACTTTAGGTTGTTCCTAGGGTAAAATCCGTGCTCCAAATTTAACTATAGAATCTTATTTTTGATTCAATACTTTTTTAGGATATATTTCATTATTTTTAAAAAAACTAAAAAAACATGATATAAAATATATTTAATATTTTTATAAAATTAATTTCGGGCTCACCAAGCTAAGGAATTACGTATCATCTTAGTATATGAATCCAAAAATATTTCTTAATATATTTAAAAGTCTTACATGGAAAAAACATGTTCTCTATATTATTCCCTCATTCAATATTTTTATTCCCTAAATGAAAAAACTAAGTGAAAATGTGGGGATACTGAGCCTGTATCTGGCTCTCCCACTCCCAAGATCTCTCCTGCACGCTCCCATGTTTCCACAATATATGAAAAAATGGAATGTTACATCCATATAGGATTATCTCTTTCCAATCCTATATGTACATCAGGTACTCCACAAAGGTGGATCTATCTTCAATGTCCAGTTCACACCAGTCAATAATGCATGTAGGATCATGTATGTATCTCCTCAGCTGTGACATATGGAAGACATCATGAACCCACTCCAACTGTGGGGGTAAGGAAAGTTTGTAATAAATCTCACCAAACCTTAACTGGTGATATATAGACATGAGATAGATCTTTAAGAACCATCTCATACCTTAAAACTAGTCAATGAGGTCATCAATCCTTAGCAAGGGGTACTTTATCATGGCCTAGTTCAGACGATGATAATAAAAAAAAGCCACAAGCTCCCGTATTCCCTTTTTATGAACAAAACTGGAGATACCTAGGGGGACACACTAGGTTTGATAAAAATCTTCTCTCAAAGGTCCTCCAACTACACCCTCAACTCTTAAAGCTCGGTAGGGGCCATCTGATATTCCATAAAAGGTATTAAAGTGGTCCAGGGTGTAAGTTGATGAAAAAATCCATCCACCTCCTTAGAGTTAGTCCTGAAATGTCCTTCGGGAATATGTACATATAATCCTCCATGACTGTAGGAACCCAGATGCCTGAAGAGACTGATGTGCTAAGGGATAAACTCACCAACTGATGGGTGATGGGTTGCAGCTTCCTACTCGCAAGACCCACTCACTCTGCCATGAGATATCTATCACCCACAAAGAATAATCTCATCCCATATGTCTAAAGGAATCTAAATTGTCTATGGTGATAATAAATCTAGACTCAGACCATGGAAAACTAATCCATACCCAAGATGACATCATACAGTTTCATCGTGATGACCAAGAGGTCCCATGAGAAACTCTATCCACCAATTGATAACTCACAATACTAGATGATAAATGATATTGAAGAAGTGTTCCCTATAGGAACCTTAAGGAAAAGTTTCTAGACTAAAGTATCTACTGGGAGCCCCAACTCTCTCACTAGAAGTAAGGAGATGAAGGAATGAATTTAACATGTGTCTACTTGTACTAAAGTAGGAGTAGAATAAATACAGATTGTACCTATAATCATCTCATAAGATATTTATTCATATGTTTCCATCACTTTTATCTTCCCATAACCCTAACTTCCAGCTCCCCATGCTAGGCATAGGCCTCCTGATGGTGTTGGTGGAAGTATCTCATAACTTCTTCCACCACCACCAGCTCCTCCTCCTAGATACCCACTTTCTCCTCTGCTAGATTAACCTCCCTAGGCACCACCCTGGACATGCCTAGGATACCCATGATCATGGTGTTGTCTTTGTCATGGCAGTCCATCCATTGTATAATTTCCCTCCTCAACACACCAGGTTGGTAAATCACATTCCACGTGACCTCACTTGTCACATGAATAATATCATCCCTCTCTAGGCTGACCTAGTCCTTTGCGTGGTCCCTAATCTACATGAACACGTTCCTGAGTCTAGTCATGAGGGGATATATTACACCAAGACACTACCATATGGTGCCTGCTAGCTACTACAGACGACTTAGCTCTATGGTGCACATTTCTAGCTCCAACTATATGGTGTACCTCAGATAGGAAGATCTCCATCACCAGTGCCCGCTCTAATACACTAGCATACATAGGAATGAACATTGGTACTACACTGACAAAAATTTATTTGTGGAGACCCTACTCAAATTCCAGCACTAAGAAGTAACCATCCCAAACCATATCGAGTGAGTACCATATAAGGTTAGTGAAACTCAAAACATAATCAGTAATTGTCATCTATCCCTACTATAGCTCTAACAACTCCTTTTTCCAAACTAAATGAAAGCATGAGGGGTATTAATCCTCCTGAAAAATCTTTTGTAAGTCAGACCATGAGTGTGACGACTCATTATTCATCTGCATGACTAAACTCCACCAGCACCCAGTTGCTCTGTGAAAAAGATTGGATGCTAGCACAACCATATAATTCGTCGGGGTCTGCATAGGCCTAAAAAATAAGATCAAAAAATCAAGCTAATCCTCTGATGCTTGGGGATCTAGCTCACCACAGAACCTTGGAGGCCTTTGGTGCTAGAACTCATAGAGTGCGCTAAGAATGTGCACATACACAACTGGATATACTAGTATAATCTATTACCTAATAGGTGGTGGTGCTGCTACCCACCTGCATGGAAGAAAGATCTCATGTGATATACACTGAGATAAGGCCTCATCACTCATCAGATCATCATTATAATTCTGAATCGATAACCTAGTTAGATATCTTCATAGAGGCATCCTAAAAATTTAATCAAGACATACCATGGTCAGATGAACATATATATATGAGTATATGACTAAATAAGGATAGTCAAAGGACTCAATTATATACGATACATGTAGCAATGTTCCCTGTAACCAATTTCTCGTTATGTTGAGTCAATAATCTGGTAGTTAGGGTCTTGGTGAATGGACATGTTAGTCACCATACCAACACTGGGTTCCCTGGCCTAAAATCCATACTCAACACACTTCGACACCATTTCCCAAAGTTCCCAACCAAACCTCACAAGGGAACAAAACTCCAAACACCATCCTAAGGTAAAAACACCTATGATACTAATCTATAATGATCCGATGCATCGAGGCCCACCTGGCCAGTGGAAGACCGATCCAAAACTACCCTAATCCCACCTCTATAGGCCAGGAGTTGGAAAAAAATACCGAAATTCATAACTTAAAGTTGAGGCCTTTTCCTAAAGTACCTGTATACACACACACACCCAACCATCTCCATCTAGAAATTAATATGAATAATAAAAAATTATAGCAACATCTTACATAAAAACCATGAATGTAATAACCTCTAGGGAAATACCGAAGAGTGTGATAGTGAAATTAGAAAAGTAAAGGGAAAAAACAAACACCCAATAATAATAGATTTCACAAATTAATAATATCTAGAAAAAAATACCGAGAGTAAATATCTCTATATCTCCAATCCTCGACCACTATATACAGTCAAATGCACCCGGGTATCCCTATGCTTCTCTGAAATCACTGCTGACATGTTCGTCTTCTGCATAAGACATGACATGTGTAGGAACATCCCATATATGGGTGAGTATATACATACCTAGTAGGACACCCCGAAAATCAAAGTGGGATAAATATGAGACATGATATAAGTTGACAACCCAACCCAAAGCAAGTAGGAAACAAAACACAAAAAAAAAGATATATATGATCGTAAAAGGAAACCCAAACGAGAGAGAAATAAGATCTCCATATCAGATCCCTACACAGGAAAAGAGCGCACCAATAGTTTTAAAAGGTATATCAATAATTCATAATATCTCATGTATCTGTCAAAAGAAGTAATTGTGTGGGGGAACCACACCTCGCCATTGTTCCACACAGTTAAGGGGGAATAATATATAAGCATAGGATCCATGCCCTAGTCCATCAAGGGGGAACTAATTAGTAAGTAGAGTAACCACACCCCAACCCATCAGGGGGTACCACTTAGTATATAGATAGAGTACCCATTACCTAGTACATTAGGGGGTACCACTCAATATGTAGAGGACTCACACCCTAGTCTATCAGGGGGCACCACTTAGTTGATAGAGATAGGACCCACAACCTAGTTAATTAGGGGGGTACCACTTAGTAGGTATATGACCAACACCCTAGTCCACCAGGGATGCTAATTGGTAGATAGATAGAGAACCCATGCCCTAATCCATCAGGAGGTACCACACTGGTCTCTCTATGATGATCATGACCGATCACCGCCATTATCAAGTGTCACCTAAAGAAGAGTCTTACTCAGAATATCTCGTATAGTATCTCAAAATCCACTATGAAATCCACCATAACGTTCTACATGAAAAAACACTTAGGATAGGATACTCGTAGGCTAAAATATGAGTCAAGAAAAAAAAGATACGGGAGGTAACAAATTCAAAAGAAGTATATAGTGTGTAAGGGGTCCACGTGGTGTGTATCCCTACCAATCTTCCTAAAAGTTTCCTCGCCATTACATGAATTTATGTCCATGTAGTACTACAAGGCATGTCTCGACTACCCAGGGCCTTCTTGTGATCTCCTGGCCTTGCTCGTGTACACTGGCCATGTTCCAACACATGAAGTGTGCTTAGACATGTTTGTGTACTTCTGGAGTACACACCAAGCCACCAGCACTGAGTCACATGATGTGTGGGGGTCCCACATGACATGTGATATTTAACTCACCCAAAAACTCTCACCTCTGGAACTGGGGGACTACATGCCATGTGTTCAGACTACATGTCATGTAGTTGGGTTTTTTATAGAACCCACAGAATCCTCATGTGATTTCTAGATCTTGATTCTCCATTGTAAAATATGACTTTGGACCACCCAAAATAGGTGGAAAACTCCTATGATAGTCAATTTTGGCCATCCAGTGGATGGAAATTGGATTTACAATCCTCCGCTTAAAACCCGCACATGCATTGTGCACTTCCTGTCACTGCCACTCGATCTCAGATCCCATATCCATGAGATTAATCAATAGTATCCTAAAATATATCTAAATAAATCCTCAAATTGACAATAAATTCATCACACATGAATCCTTCATGAATTCTAGGGTTTGATCGCACTCGAACACATTCGGAAAAGTCAAACTGTGACCCTATAGTCCAACGATGAAGAACATGAAGAACGATGGAGGAAAACACCATAAAAAAGGTGATAATCATTATTGGTCAAGATTTATTAGCTAACGCTTTAAATCAAGGAATCCTAGGTGAGAAACATGGCATAAGAATAGATAATAAATTGAATAAGAAATTTATTCATCAACGGGGCTTATGTGAAGGTTGGAAATTGCTAAGAAATTAAAGAAGATTCAACATTCATGCTCGATTAACTAAAAAGAGGGTGGAAACCAAAAAAATATGTGCCCTAACTTGAGATAGTATTGCTTATTGGTGAAGAATGTGTTCAGAAGTGATGAGGAATATCTGCTAAGTTCGCTGTTTTTCTAACCAACTCGATCTGATCACCTATCGTCGTCTGATCTCAATTCACCAACAAAGGAAGATGGAACCTCCTATCAATGATCCCAGGGTTATGTGGATAACCATAGAGATTTTTCATAACCACATATTTATAATGTAGATTATGTCTTTGATATTAAATGAATTAATTAAATAATTCACTTAACGTACTCACCAATGGTTGCCTCATCCGAACGTCCAACACTGACCAACTTTAGGATGCACCTAGGGTAAGCCCCATGATCTAGATTCAACAGTGGTCTAATAATTTTGAATTGAGACTCTATTAAATAGATATTTCATTATTTTTGAAAAATTATACATGTATGATATAAAATATATTTAATATTTTTATAAAACTTATTATGGGATCACTGGGTCTTGGAATTTCACGCTGTCTCAGTGCCTGGCTCTAAAAATATTTCTTGATATATTTCAAAGTCTTTCAAGGGAAAACATGGTCTCTACATATCATCCTATTTCACTTCCAATATCATATTAGCATACTAGTGTAAAAAGGACTTTTCACATAATTTTTTTTGTTTTTAACATCAGTTTCCTCATGATGTTATCGCTAGTGACATTTTAAATATGTTTTTCACATCATTTAAAAATAACCGATGTAATAAAGCATTTTTCACATTGTTTTTTAAAAAACTGACATATAAAACATGTTAAAAACATGAAATTAGAAGTATTTATCCCATGGTTATATAAAAATATATGTGAATATCAATTTTCTTAATTTTTTCACATCGGTTTTACAATAACCCACTTGAAAGATATATTTTTTAAATTAATTCAAATATATTATCCTAGTAGTACAACAATAAAACTATAAATAAAAAAATGGTAACACAATAGAAAAACTAGAAGACATGATCACAAATTCAAATCATTTTCAATTTACAATTTCAAATTTAGACTTTATAATATATATTAAAAATGATATAAAAAAAAGTCAAACCTTTGAAATATTCCAACCATTCCATTTTATGTAATTTAACTATTATTTATTATAAGGGAGAGGGTCATAAAAAAGCTACAAATTAATAATAAAACATTTGACATGTATTCTCAATATAATTACTAGATAAATTAAAGGAAAATTTATAATAAAATCTAAACTTATAGAATTTTGTAACATTACTGGTTGACATTATTTCAAACATAAATCATAAAACATAATATCCACATTCCTTTACCCTCTCTTGAAGATTAACATCATATTTTAAAATAAGTTTCAATTGAAAATAAAATTTTAAGTATTTTCAGCAACAATTTAGTAATTATAAATGAGAATTTAACTTTATTTTTATAGAGTTTATCTTTACAATCTTCCTTCCTATTTTCTATATAAAGTAATCCCACACCCTTTTTGAAAATGATATTCATGAAATAAAATTAAAAGTCATTATAATTTATTATTATTCAAATAATAAAACCTACTTGTTCAATACATTGCTAAAATTTTCTCACACATCACCATGTATAGAGCATAACCAATAAGCTATATTGTATCTTGGATAAAAATATAGATAATACAATGACCACAAATTTACAAAAAACATAATGTGAGTGGTTATTCAGTTAAGATAAATAATAATTTAATAATTATATGTTTTATACCATTCAAGATAAGGAAGAATCCAACACTGAATTACATTATTTTTAAATATTTCATTGTCCTTTCTATTAGTGAAATGAATTTTGGGTAAAAAAATTCATATACTAATGTCACATAATATTGAATAAAATGTGTATAAAGATACATAATAAAAAACAAACATAAGTATAAAGTTTTAATCAATTAAAATAACTAAAAGATATATGATAATCGACTTACATGGAAAATACATACATCACATTGATGCCCAACAAATCTCCAATTACAAGCTCCATAATATCTATATTTAAAATCATCATAGTTAGTTCACATACAAAAATGTTAGCATCCATTAGAATATCATAAAATTCTAATAACAAAGATGAATATGTTATAATCTATCAAGTTAGGCGGAAGTAGTATCTAAAGTCATAGTGGCGTGTACTTATTGTTTTCTATAAAACATGTATTTACCTTTAATGTATTCCTTTAAAAAAATAGATAAATATATAAATTTTTAAATGTTAAAACAATTTCAACACAAATATGAAATAAAGGATATAATCTATACATACCCCAGTGGTAATTTGTTGGAAAATTATAAATGAAAAAAATAAGAAATGGTAAATAATTTGTCTAACTGTAGTGGCCTCATTTATAAGAAATTTTACTCTTGTTGATCTATCTATAATATCCTTCATGGTGACCCTAATCTACTCAATATCTATCTATTTATGATGAAAGATATCACTAATATAACATATAATCCCATAAGAAACAATATGATGTTGGGGATACTCAATATATAACTCATAATAGATGGGAAGTTGTGGAGGAGGAGGTGAGTTGGATAAGCATGAGTAGGTGGAGGAGTGGGATTTGTAGGTGGAGGTGGAGGAGTGGGATCTACAATCAAAAACTTTTTTTGCATGTATGTAAACTTCAACTATACCAAATTTTTGATCCCATCCTTTATAATATCACCCATATCCTGAACTTTAGATTATAAATCTTACATTTTATTTTTATATACATCATCCTTTAAAGAAGCTCAAGAATGGAAAAACACTTTTTTTATCAATAAACCTGTCACATATCCTCATATGCGACTAGGGTGTTCAGGATTTCCAAACACGGTAGCTAAACTATCCTTCATACTCTCAGGTATAAAGGTCCCTTGTGTTCTCTATTATTCAAGGAATTCCTATATATAATATTTGAAAAATTCATTAGTGAATCACAATATATAAATATTTGAATTAACTTAAATAACAAAACTAAAATAAATAACTTCTTACAATCCTTTCAGCTATAACCATCGACTCTTCTATATGATATTGTCCCTTTTTACACATTTAGTCCCTCTTCCATTTTTCATATCTAGATGGGAGGGGATAACCTCTACAGAACTTGAAGAATCAACTCTCATTTTTTGAAAATTTTGAGCTATAATTTTTTCTTCTAATAATGTATACCTCACACAAGATAAAGTATGAGGGTATGCACTTTTGGATTGGACATTCTAATGAGATCTAATAATTTTCTATAAATTAATAATAAAAAAAATCATTAATACCATTATTAATATAAAACAAACTTATAAAAGATAACATTTAACTTACCAAAAATGATTATCTTCATAAAATTTCAACAAAATTATTCCATGTATCTTCATCTATAAAAGGATATATATCGCATGGATTTTCATTTTGTCTTTCCCCAAAAATGAAATATGATGTAAGGTTTGATTTTAAAATCCCTCCATATCCTAGCAACCAAATCTAAATATTTCTTCTTGAATTCTATAGTGTTAGGTATATCATATTTCATTAGATAAGAAGGGGGAAACCTATATTAGTAAAAAAAAATTCATGATAAGTAAAATAATAAAAATTAATCTTACCAAAATTTTCTTCTATAATTGATACTTTTTCTCTTTTTTTAAAATTCTCCTAGAAAAAATCAAAATACTAAATTTGGATTAATCTTGAATTGTAATAAAATACTTAAATTGTTTTGAATTTGGACCCCTAGGAATATCATTATGATCAAACTCAATAGGAATCCTCTAGTCTCAACTATAGGAAATTGATAATTTTGGTAAATGTGTGCTACCATGTTTACCAAACTTGAAAGTATTATCTTCCCCTATAAAAGTTTATGGATCCTATGTAGAAGGATGAGGAGGCCCCTCAGTAGAAGTATGTGTATGGTCCTCCCCAAAATCTTGAGGTGACTCAAATGTTTGATACAATATTATACTACAAATCAAAGTAATAAATTAAAGTAACAAAAAATTTGTACACAAATATTTAAATAAAATTATTACATATAAAATTAAATAAAAAATGAAAATGATTTAACAGAAAGTAAAGTAAACTAAAAACATTTTAATTCATAATTTTTAAAGTTGTTAATTAAAATGATAACAAAATTAATGAGAGATTAAATGACATAAATAAAGGAAAATAAATCTAACTATTATATAAAAATTTTAATATTATTTTTAAAACAACTCAAACAAAACAAAAAATAGAAAAAACCAATCTATCATATTCATTAGAAAATCTCTAATGTAATACACCATTTTGGAGTAGAGTTACTCAAAAAATAGTGCCTGAATAGTAAAAATGCTCTAATGTATTACACCATTTTTACACCAAAAAGAATATTCTTTGAATATACATTTTTATAATTTTTTTTATATAAAATATTAAATTAAAATTAATTATTTTTCCTTAACTTTTTTTATACTTAAGTAAAATTACTAAAAATCCAATAGTTATATATAAATTTGAATAATTCCAAAATGAAACAAACAAAACAAAACAATTCTAAATAAAAAATTTAACATATTAGTTATAATACATGTTTTAAGTAAAAAAATAAAACTAATATATCTAAAATTTTATAAAATTTAAAAAAGTAAACAAGAAATGAATATATGTTACCTGTAATACTATGAAATTACTAAAGTATTTCCCCCCATATTATTTCCCCATGATCTTTCCATATAGTAAAATCAGTTTCTATGAAGTGTTCATAAATATTTCCTATTAACATTTCCATAAAAGTAGGGATGTCATATAAATCAGCATCATTGTCATGTTTTTTTTCACCAAAATACCATTTTTTCCTTGTAAAATGATAAAAAACTGCATATTTGATGGATAAAGAACATAGAAAATTTGTTCAACATGTGTTGTCATGATAAAAGGATCAGCCTTCTATTACAATATATTCATATTAACTAGTGTCATACTCAATTCATCATGTATGTCACTATTGTTATCGATAACCCATTTATAGTCAAACATTGGAACTAGAAATTTAATATAATCAACCTTCTATATTTATTTAATGACTCCACAATATACTCTTAACACAGAGATAGGGTTTTTTTCCTTTGGCACTCATAAAATGCATTTCTTTTGGAAGCAACAATACATTCCTATTATGAACTACAATTTTTTTCCTAATCATTTATATGAAATGTATATCCATTAATGTCATACTTGAATGGCCCGAAGGCCTTCATTTTTTATTGATTTTTGATAACCCCCCTTTTAAGGGATGATGGGGAACCCTTACAAGGCCCATAGGCTTAGAGATTACATGGCCCATAGGCTTAAGAGATTACATGACCCGAAGGTCTTAGGTAATTAAACCAGATTATAACTACAAGGAACTACCCCTCCCCAACATTTGCATTGTGATGATAGCTCTCCACCTTCATATGGTTGTCTAGCTAGGCTTCCCATGTGAGGACATGCTGGTCCTGATAGCATAGACATACCCTATCATTCTTCCAAATCCATTTGGTTCTGCTCTGGTGGGTGCACTTTCTCTGAATCCTCCTCTGGGGATGCTCTTTTTTTGTAGAGTCTGTCTGGGGAAACTGCACTGATGTGGCCTGAAGGCCTTAAAGGTGGCCCAAAAGCCTTAGTGACCCGAAGTACTAGGTGGCCCGAAGGCCTTATGGACTCCAAGCCCAAAATGGTAGCCCAAGGTGAATATTTTCGGCTACTACAATACTGAACAGTACCTGCTACAATACCTGCTACAATATCCACATAGTACTGCTACAGTACCTGGAATTATGCCTCTGCCTTGTTTCGAACCTGGGTCTCATGGATAAACTTAAGTAGTCCTCACCAACTAGTCTGAGGCTCATGTTACCATTAATGTCATACCTAGACCTTGTTATCAAATTTAAACTTGGGTTAGACACTAACCATCTCAATGTTTCTGATTTATCTGATCAACCATACACAATATCTTTATGATAAATTTTTTTTATGCTCATTCAAAATCCACATATCATTCTTCTTTGGATAGCATTGTTTTAACACATTAATATGAAATTTTATATATAGTATAACATCATCTATTTTATTCAATATTTATAAATTTCACTAATTTATATGTTTACCTATCAAGGATTTTACTTTTAAGACACATATCCCCTTTACTCCATAATTTACTCATTTATGGAGAGATATAGGTAAACTAATGTGCTCCACTGCAGACAAGTAGCTTATACAAAACTCTACAACTTCCTCAGAAATATACTTCTCAATAATGAAGGATTCAGGTTGATATGTATTCTTAATATATCCCTAAAATATGTTTATATATCTTTCAAAAGGATACACCCAACATATATATGCAAGTTTTAAAATCTTTATTTCTTGCACCAAATGAACCATTAAAGGCAACATGATATCAAAAAAATGGAGGAAAATACATTTCTAGTTGAAAAAATATAGAAACAACATCGTTCATAAAATTTTTCAATGAATTAAAATCGATCACTTTGTCACAAATTTAATTAAAAAAATAACACACCTTTATGATAGTCATTATAACATGGATGGGAAATATTCCACACAATACAACTGGTAGGATCTATTTCATCATTATGTGACAATCATGAGATTTCATTTATGTCAAATTCAAATATTTTAGTGATATTTTTTTTTCATTTGAAAAATTACCCTTTGGAACTTCGATACCATAGATATAATGAAAAAAACTAATTTTATCCCTCTTGGATAATTTATGGAAATACATAGGTAGTTATGTTAATATTCCATTAGTAGTGGGAGTTAACTCCAAATTTATCCCCATTGAGAGTAAGTACAATCTTGCATTAAACCCATATTTAGTCTTTCCTATAATATCTAAAAATGTTCTAATCAAACTATTACTTATATTATTCTCCATATGCATGACATAAATGTTATGTTTGACCACATGATATCTCTAATATAGAATCTTAATAAATATTTGATTATTTCTTCTAAATATTTCCATCATTACCAGATTTTTATGTCTTTCTGAATGTGACATCAATGTTTTTCACCCTATCAAAATAATGATCAGTGGAAAAAGGTTTTGGAGAAATATCAAATTTTTGTGAGATATTTAAGGGATTTTTAATCTTCAATAAGAGTGATCTATAGAAAAAAAATCTTTGATGAACCTTGTATTCTATTTTTCTCCCATGTTGTAGTTGATAATATGAAGTCTGTTGTTTATAAATCAGACAAGATTTATACTCCTTTACACTATATCCATAAAAATTTCCATATGATGGAAAGTCATTTATAGTGAACATAATGATTACATGTATTTAAAAATATTCTATTTTTTTATAAATCAAACAATCTAATAACTTCCTTCTATAAAAGTTTCAAATCATCAATTAATGGTGAAAAGAAAACATCAATACTATTTACAGGTAGTTTTAGTCTAAAAATCATTAAAATAAATATGATATATTTCCTATTTGTAAAAAATTTAGTATATAAGTTGTAAATTACTAGTAAAATAGATCATAAACTAGGTTTTCTACTAAGTATTACATATGGATCAATTCCATCTATGTACAGTTCAAGTTTGATAATTCTAAATTTATTTCTGAATGTAGAAAAATATTAATCAATTTTTTCCACTATAGATAATCAGCTGGATAATATAATTTCAATCAGATATCTGATCTCTATATGACATATTAATATATTTACATCATTTTAATTTACAAGTAAATTTTTCAAACAAGGATTTATAGGAAAATACCAAATTTCCTTGGTAAGAGTCTTTATAACTGCTAAACTAGTATGTGATTCTTTCTTTCAACTTATACCGTGATGCCCAATATTTAGGAAACTTTGAAAAATATTCATATTACTTTATATATACTATATATTCTTTTAGGAATATATATATCTTCTTATCCCCCAAACCCATCAGGTATAATATTTTCTTTGCATTATATTGTGAATATAGAATATCGTTATATTTAGATAACATGTCTTTCAAAAACTATAGTAACTTTGTAAAAATATTATCACTCCATCCATTTTCACCTTTAAGTTAATAAATATTAATATCATTGATAAAATAATAAATTTTAAATAACATTCATACATTTTTTTTATTATCACCATATTGTTTCTCAATTATCAGTTCTTTCCCAATTTCTTCTATTTCAATATCATGAATTATTTCTTCAATTTTATCATACTTATCATCTTGAAAATCACCATTATTAATAGATATTAAATTATTCCCAATTTTATTTTTCCAAATCTGAGGGATGTATCTCATATTAAAATAATAAAAATTAAATGATCTTTGATTTATCTTCTTTTCAACTTATTCATATTTAAACATTTCAACCATGGAAAAGAAAACATGTCATTATTTTGAACATTTCATTTAGAAAGTTCCAAAAAATCATTGATACCGTCCTCATATTCATCACTTGTTCATAGAGTAGTAATCTAAATCCAACTGATTATTATCTATAAAAAATATAAAGAATTGAAAATAAGTTATTATATTTTGAAATATAATTTTAAATTTACTTTTATAAATAATGATAAAAATATTCTATAAAATATTTCACAAATAAAAGAAATAAAACATATTTTATAAACAAAATTATCACTTTGAACATATTTAATTATCATTCTTTCATAAAAAAATCAAACATTGTCATGCAATCAACATGATCATATCAATATATATTATCAATCCTCCATATTTAAAATCCATAATCCATGATACCTTTAAAACACTCATTTAAAATATAGAAAAAACATATATTAGACACACATTAATCAGTAAAATGACATTATTTATAACAAAATTCATAAAATAATAATTTAATAAAACCTTAATCTCAAAATAACCATTCATCAATTAAAAAATACCTTAAAAACATGAATACTAGGAAATGAAAATACAAATAATGAAGAGAAGGTGACAACAATGGAAAATCAAATAGAAAATTAGAACTTCAAATAAAAATTAAAATACCTTGGATGTACAGAAAATAAAATCAATAAATAAAAATTAAAAATTGATATTGGAAGGGGAAGATTAAGAAGGTTTCAATAATGGGAAGATGATTCCGATAGATCAAATGCGACGGATGATGAAAATCGAGGGTGAACGATGATGGTTAATGCCAACTAAAAGTGATTCAAGGCCACATGATCAAAGAATGTAGGGTTAGGGTTCCACCACATGAGATAAAACTAATAGATTCCATGTAAATTAATGAATTAAATATGAATACTATACACATTTCATAAATTTTTTATAGAGTTTCCTCATTTTTTATTCAATAACTTATTTGGAAAAGTTAAGTATTTTATTTTTCATGTTAGTTATTTTATAATCGATGTGAAAAATAATTTATAATTTTAGTTATTTATAACCAATGTGAAAAATGAACCATCTTAAATATATTTTGTACCAGTGGAAAACAAAATCATAAAAGACCACTCTTCCACTAATTTTTTAAGGCTTGAGTTGGTAACTTCCTACTCAATATGTTGGTGACCACATTCCCTTTTTTTGAGTGTATATACATTACCAAAATCAAAATTCTAAATATATTCAACCCAATGTATCCATAGTAAGTTCAAGCCTCTTTTGGTGAAAATATACTTTATGCTCTTATGATTTGAATATATATTGAACCACTCACTGAAGAGATAGTGGTGCCGAGTCTTGAGAGCATGTATCACTGCAGATGACTCAAGATCATGGGTTAGATAATTCTTCTCAGGTGAACATAGTTAGAGAGATCCATAGCCCCCACCTAATTCCCTTACATCATAATTCATCCTAACCCCATACATGAGGCATCACAAAAAACATCATATCCCAAACCTAGTTCTATAAGAATTAAAACAAGATCTGAAGTCAATATCACCTTATATTCCTAAAATTATATTTGACACATATCATTCCATTCAAAATTAACACCATTACTGGTTAAATCGGTCCTCAGAGATGAAATCTTAGAGAAATCTTGAACAAAACTTCTGCAATAACTAGTTATGCACAATAAGCTCGGAATCTCAAACACATTTAAAGGATACTTCTAATCATCACTTCTTGGATATTTTCATGATTCATTGAGATTCCCCTCTAAAATATAACATGATTTAGGAACTTCACTTCTTGGATCCAAAACTCACATTTATAAATAATCCCATACATATGATGTTCCTTAAAGTTATAATAATGACATACAGATGATTTTTATGTTCTTCATTTTACATGGAATAAAACAAGATATTATCCACAAAAATGACCACAAAAGAGTCTAATAACCTATGAAAGATCCAATTCATCAATGCTATAAACACTACAAGAGAATCAATGAGATTGAACAATATAAACAAATACTCATAATTTCCACACCTTCTCCTGAATGTTGTTTGAGGAATATCCACCTATCAAACTCTTAATTGATGGTAACCTGATTGAAGATCAATCTTATAAAACCATAGAGATCCTATGAGTTAATCAAGTATATCATCAATCCTAGGAAAAGGATACTTGTTCTTAATAGTCACTTAATTAATATTTTGTCAATCAACACAAATTTGTAGGCTTCCATCCACCTTATTTGAAGAGAGAATTAGTGAATCCCAATGTGTCATGCTCAGACAAATAAATAATTTAGCCTCAAGATCCTTGATCTGAATTTTAAATTCATTTAACTTAGTAAGTTTCATATGATAAGATGGTAAGGTGATGAAACTTGTCCTAGGGACTAGGTCAATAGAAAAATCAAACTTTATTTGTGGTGGTATCCCAAAAAAACCATCAATAAAAACCTCATGTTACTCATCCACCATGGTTGGAAGTGTAATACTTAAAAAAAGGTTAATGACATAAAGAAATATCTTTGAAAATTGGCATAGATAATTCTGAATTCAAGAATAATAGGCTATTCTCTCCTCGATATAGGATCCCACTCACCCTAAAACACATGAGTAATCCCATCATAAGATAGAAACTAAACTCAAAGATAATAACAATCGATATGGGATTTAAAACTAACCATCCAAAACATGCCAATGATGAGGTAAAATATGTCAAGATCAATAACTAGAAAATCCAACACAACCTTGTGGTCAGTGATCTTGTCATGACACTTAGATCATTTAAAACCCTATTCCTCCCTTCTTACTAAGGGAGTGTAAAGATCCATTATGAATCACATAAGCTCCGAGCATAATCCCAAAACATAAATAAACTTTGACGATATGAAATAATTATATTCACCTATATAATATAAATTTAAGAACATATAGGATGAAATAAACATCATACCTATCAAAGAATCTAGGAACACTTCAGATTGCTCAGGTAAATACTCCACTGCAAAAAGATTCATGACCTTAGCTCCTCCCTAAGATTTATTTACTATATGGGTATCCCCCTTTTCTTGAGATTGATACCCACCACCCTTTTCCACATTAGAATGATCTTAATAGAATTTGGTAAGAGTAGATCCATATCAAATTCCCTTAGATAATATTCTACAAAAACACTTTATATGACCAGATTGTCCATAGAGATGGCATGTCATAGGTGATAACATATAGTTAGGCTTAGTATAGTCAGGTCTCCTATACTGGTAAAAAACCACCTGGTGCTAAATCGAAGAATCCTCTAAAGATACTCCTGATGTAAAATGAGAACCTTTATGATGTTTACTTTTTTGGACAAAAAATACACTCTAGATACCCCTACTACAACTGATGCTCTACCTAAAATCATCTTCCTAGCTAAGTCCTCCTCAACTAGAACTACTTTATCAACCACCTCAGCAAAGGTAGATAGGAATAAGAGGATCAACATCGATTGAATATCAGCCCTCAAACCTATCTTGAACCTATGATATTTAAGATAGTCACTAGTAACAATATCAGTTGATAGGTGAACTTACTCAGTAAAATGAGTAGAATACTCTATAATTAAACGTTCCCCTTTCTTCAAGGTTAAAAATTCACGAGTCTTAACTGCACACAATGTTTTAGTATAAAACTATTGGTTAAAGACCTTCTTGAAATTGGTATAGGTGAGATTCTCATGCAAGTCATAATGGAGTCCCACCATTTACTTACCATTCCTTTAAGAATATATATGGTGAAACCCACATTTGACCCCCCTAGAGTTTTAAAGGAGTGGGAAATACTCTTAATACATCAATACACTTTCCAGGTTCTTGGGATACCTTATCATCATAAAAGATAGGTGGATTCTTCTTTGTAAATTATGAATAATTTTTCACCATCTGTTCCTAGTTTCCAACACCTATCTAACCCAAAGTTTGGATTGTTTAGATAAATGATTCCAACAACAAAGGGTCTACTATAAGATTTTCCTATAGAACTTTTGTCGTATATTCCTCCTTGGATTTAGAATATATATTCTTGAAGGAATTATATATTAATCACAAGAGATAACACATGATTATATTAAAAACACAACTCCGAATCAAAATATAGACATTAAGAATACATATTAAATCCCTTAAACAAAAATAATTTTAGGAAGAAAAATATTAAACAAATGAGGGATGAAGAAATTAGAAAACAACAGAAGACAATACAAGGTTCATCTAAATATACCCAAAATAAGGTTCATCTAAACAACCTCCCTCCCAAAAAAAAAAATCATGCCCAAAGATTGATGAAAAATACATGATCAATGATGGTAACTTGAGGTCAGACACAAAAGTGAGCTGACTAGGAACCCTTATGCCCTTACCACCTGAGTCCTAATGGTCCTACTCTAGTCTACCATAAATTCAGAACCAAACCTATGAAGTCTCATCACTCTTACATCTAGGTATTCCCTTTGATACCATTATATAACAAACCAGCTCAAGTCGACATGACACATCACCCTATATGGATCTACACAAGTTAAAGATCAATACAAAGATGAAACATATATCATGTGTAACAAAAAAAGAGATAAAAATATCACAACATGGAATAAGAGATACATAACCATGAGACATATAAAAATAATCACAAAAGGAAAATTATGGAAGCAAAATAAACTGAAGAGATACACAAATACCTTACCTTAACTCATATCTTACAAAAATAAGTCTATATACACCCAAATACATATGAAAGGTGTGAGGAAAATGACCAGTATGGTAGCACCATGAATATATACAATGTATTTCACCATGAAACCATTAGTTCCAGCTTTAAAACAAAACGAGTTTAATAAATCTATTTAATTTGAAAACATTTATAATAAATATCATTTGGTTTTCATTTAAAAACATGCCACTTTAAAATAGAAAAATAATATGAAAATTTATATAATAGATAAATAGAGGGAAATGGTCAAAAATATCCATGGTAAAACCATACAATAAAGATGTGAGCAATCAAACATGAAATAATAATATTATGTATAAAACTCAAAAAAATTTAGGTTCTAAGCTATGGGGGAAATGTACAAGGACATGAAAAAAAACACTAAGACGATATAACACAATTATTACCAATACCATGTCCCACCATAGTTTGTTATTATAAATACTATCCAAAGGTTGTCATAATGTAATGGATACCTAACCCATAATAGTGCCACACACACCAATGTTTTAATATGTCCATAAACCAACACACACAAGGTTCTAAAACTTCCATTTTTTTCTCAAAATATTCCAATAAACCACAATCAAAATTTTATAAAAAAATTTCAAAAGTAAAGAATCACCTCTCTCATGCTTAGAAATTCATTTTTGAGTCAAAACCATCTTTTATTTATTTCATTGAACACATGAAGTGCATAAAAATAATTTTAAATAAATACCCCTTGAAAACTTTTTATCATTATTCCCAAGATGTAATTTCAATTAAAAAACACTTTGACATAAAATTAATTAATTTTATAAACCAAAAAAAGTAATTTACAATAATTTAAAGTAAATCGTGAGATAAAACCATTGTATAGATACACCTACCTCACCAATACAAAAAAACCTTGACACTTCCAAAAATAGAGATTGGAATCTAATATATTAGGTAGCCACAATCCTAGATCCATAATTAATTATAAATTTTACATCAAACCATCTATATCTAAAAATCATATCCCAACTAGGTTCCAAAAAAATAAGGGGAAGAGAGATCAAGGATAAATCTAGAAAAAAAGAAGAGAAATCAAGAGTAAATCCGAATAAATATCAAAGTGGTCCACCAAAGAATATCAATAGTCACCAAGGAATTATAGAGATAATCCTCTAGAGTGTCAAAGAGATGCTGGTTTGAGCTAATGATGGATTTGGAAGAGATTAGAGTTAAAAATGACTAAAGTAATTGGTGTAATTTTCCATTTTTAATAAAGTTATATGAGTCACACAATAAAGATGCATTGTTTGAAAACTCATGTGCTAACCTTATAGTAGCTATTATCCCTTGAAAACCAGAGTTCATGGTAACTTGGGAATAGTCACATGATTAGAAAAACCATACTCAAGTCATGTGACAAACTCTATACCCAAACCTAAAAATACGCATGGTTTTCTTGGCACTCATACAGTTAGAAAAATTGTGCTCAAACCATGAAAATCACCACTAAAACCAATAGATCCATTCTGTATGGTTATTTTCTGACTACTACTAATCGTTCATAAACCATGTGCCTAACCTATTTCTCCCAAAACTCTAAATTTTAGACCCCAACACCTAAAATACTTTAAAACCTAAAAATAAATAAAACAAGACCAAAATTAAACATACCTATAACCCAAAGGTTTTCATATTTGTAATAGTGAATTCCTTATAATTTGGGGAAAATTTAGAAACTAATTTCTCCTCCGGATCAATATCCCCTGAGCAAGAAATATCATTATCACTATTTAAAATAGTTAATAAATCACCATGATATTCAATTTTAATCTTTTATTAACTAGTGGAACACTCTAAATAAAAATAATTAGGTTTTAGATATAGACACCTGAAATGACCTGATTTAGCTTCTAAACCTTCTTCATCCAGTCGATGGACTTTGACTCATGAAAGAAAATCATCTATGTCATGAATCTAATGAATCAAACTATGAAATTACATTCATCACTTCATTTTACACCATCAAACTAGGACATATGATGAATCCCACTTTGTAATTTCATCCATTACCTCATTTTACACCATCACATATGTCAATTAAAGTATGCCAACCATTCTATACCATATATATATCATCGATCATCTTAAAAAATTCCATCTTCCATTATTTAATGAACTCCTGAATCCATCATTATCATAATCATAAATAGATAAAAAATTATGGATTATACCGAGAATATGTCACACACTCATAAACATCAGCATACAACCTTCATTTGTAGTGATACAAATATCACCAACACTAATGACATCAGAAAAATATTCCTTTTCTATCTTTAATTTGAAAAGACACCTGCATAATAAATGGAAAACATTGAGAGATGAGGTGAATCTGTGTATTTAATTTCTTTTAATTTTACTTCTTGAAGAAACCCCGTATACATGTTAATGTGAATTTTGATCATTGTTAAACAAACACACATGAAGGGAACAACAAATTTACAAGGTTCACATCTCAAAATAAGAAGGATTATCCTTGGAATAATCTATACTTCACAAAGACCATGCGACCTAATAGTATCAACATGTTGGTACAAAGAGTAGGTAATATTCTTTTACTCATGTTACAATAAGTATTTCAATTGTGATAGTGATTACTGTATAGTTATAATGATAAAATAGATTTGGGTTTGAACAAAAATAAAGTATCAAAATGAACTAGACTTTAATTCAAGTTGTTTTAGTGTTTCTTATTCCTCTTCATAATCAACCTATACTATTTAAGGTTACTTATTCTTTCTATGTAAAATGTAGAACAAATTATTATTCATATTTATCTCAAAAATATTTAAAATAATTTTGTAGAGATTTGAACTATATTTTTTTCCATGCAAACTTCCTTTCATTCATGATATAGATATTCTATCACCCATCAAAATTAGTAAAAGGCACATTTGAATTTGAAATTTAAATTCAAATGAATAAATTATTTAAAATTTATTTCAACTTTTTATTCTTCTTCTCACTTATTCTTCTTCTTTTCAAACTTGATTATAGGTCAATGAGGTGTCACGACACTAGTTTTAGTGAAAAAAGCAATTATAATTGTATTTTATCCTTCTTTCTTCCCAAAAATATTTACCCATTGAGTAAACCTTATTTTTCCTTTTTATAAATAAAAAAATATTTTGTGATATTTAAGAAATGATCAAATAGATTTAGAATCTAATGGAAGGATATTTTATTCAAAATAAATATTATGTAAATTATATTTCTCAATCTAAAAAATTCTAAAAAATTTCTAATTCCAAAGTCATATACAGATAATAAAGTCATATATGGATCCAAAAAATCTATACATGGATCATGTAAATTCATAAACCCTTTCATGAAAGTCTGGTGTGTGTTACTTACAAAATCATACAAGTTTTATATAGAAAATCATATGCAACAAAAAATTCTTATTCATACAACTTATAAAGTCATATGTAGTTCAGGTAGAAATTCATATATAACATTAAATTCTTATATGTGTAACCTATAAAGTCATACACTAGATATAAAATCTATAAATAATTAAATTCTTCACAAAAACTCTTCAAAACTATTTTATACAATATCAAACATATAAAAAACTTCAACTCACATAAATAAACATTATATATTGTGAGTTTTAATATGATTTATGTATTTAAAAAAATAAAACACAATAGACCATTTCCACTTAAAAATTATCCAAAAACTTCTTATTTAGATAATTTTCATATTCTACAGGATCTTATTACCTCAACAATCTCCCTAAGTAATAATCTTCTCCAAAATAACTTTTAGGCTCAAAATAATCTACCAAAGTCACCCTTTTAATTTGAAGAAAATAATTTCCTCTTTTATATAATATGGTATGAAGAAACTAAATCAATCACCCATTCATTGGGAAAATATGAACTATGAGAATATACTCTAACTAGAAGTAAATATCCCCCACTATTTATAAGACTTACATCAGTATCCTTAGAATCAGTGCTATACCTCTTCTTTTCTTCCTTAAGATTATTCTTCTAAGCTTTATAGAACTTCTTCGCAGAACCATCATTATTTAAATAGAATCACCTTAATTTTTATTTTTCCTATGATCGACTTATCTGATTACCGTTTCCATATTTTACAACCAAAATTTCAATATTACCTAAATATTTTCCATTATTTGTCTTTCATTGAGTCTTCTTTATCAATAATGATGAAACTACATCATAAAACTTTAGAGTGTATTTCTCAAACATCAATGTGGTGATGATATTATCATGTGAATATAGAAATGAACCTAATAGAAGAAAATATTAATCATATTATTCAATTTCAATAGGCACCATATTACCTTTATCATTGATCTTGATCATCATAAAAAAAATTCATCAAAATTTTAGTGAACTCATCCAGATGGTTAACTAAATCTCTATTAACTGGTATTAAAAAATGGTACAACCATTTTTTATATATAATTTATTTGTAAGTTATTTTTATTTATATCATCTTTCAAGCTTCATATATATCTCCTACAAATTTTTTAGATTCATAATCTCCTATATTGTTTTATTTTCTAAATACATCTGAATTGTACTTGTCAATAAATCTTTCGTATCTTGGAAATTATTATCACTTGTTTTTTTCAGATTCTATAATTTTTTATTTAGAAGATTCATTACCTTATAATGAGTGAAAATATTTTTTATGCATTTTTTCTATAGATTAAAATCATTTTTCTCATTAAATAGTTCGATGTGGATATACAACCATTAGCATGAATCACCCATATCCAATCTGAAATAAAAATAGAGTACCTCTCTTTGAGGCTAGTTGTTTGTGGAGAACATATCAGAACTAGGATAAAATATTGTGTGAGAAACATTATGAGAATCTACAATAAAAAAAATTGAAAAAATTTCATCAGAATAAATAAAATGAGCACATAGATTCTTAACATGGAAAAACCCTCTAATACAGAGGATTAAAAAATCACAGGGAAACTTTAAAACATATACTAATAATCAGAGAATACAAAATTCAAGTAAATTACTGAATTTCAATTTCAAATATATAATAGAAAAATCTATGTGAAAACCACACCTTGATACACATTTTTCATCTCTATGAAAACCATCTTAGTGATAAATGCCACCCTCCTATTATAAAACATCACCACCTTGGAGATCAAATTCGAATACATGACATTGTTGGGAAACCTATATGAACATCAATTGGCTTTACCAATTTCTCACCACTCATCACTCATACACTAAGACCAGGTTCCTTGGGAACCTCTTCCAAAACCCTCTTAAGGGTGTCACTACCCACATATCACCTGAATACAACACCCATATTCTCCCATTTTTAAAACTAAAGGGAATGTTGTGAGGTTTTTCACACACCACCCATTCAAAAAAAATTCTTAATTGTTTTGAAACCAACATGCGTCTAAATTTATGGGATAATTAATTTTCCTTTTTTCTAATTTTTTTTCTAAATTTAAATTCAAACTGGAATGAACCTTATCATATATATGGCATGAAAAATAGAACTTTTATCCCACTTTATTTATTCTCTCTACTTATTGTATCATTTTATATTTTTATTTTCATTCTCTATCACCATCCTAAATATTCGATGTTGTATTTCATTAATGCTTCACTTTACACACGATCGACTACTCATATTTAGTTTTAAAATTACTCAATGTTTCAATAAACATTCAATTAGTTTCTCAACACATTATTAGCATGATCTTCATTTTTTAAAATAGGTATATTAAAAAGTGATAAGCCATATTTTCTATGGTGAATTTTTAATAGATTATTTTTCTCCCCTTGATATTTATGTAAGGAACTACTTTTCTTTTATTTTTTAATCCTAGATGCATCTAAATTAAAACAGATTTAGTGAAATGATCAAGGTTAGAAATCAAGGTTATGTATAAGACTAATTCTGAGTTATGATATTACTTTACCACCAACTTCACAATTATTTAAAGAATGAGTACCTAATGGTGATAGATCCTATAGTGTTATGAAAAAATATCAAAGATCAATATGATCATTTATGACCGTTAACCTACTAAAAGCATAGTATGAATAGAGTCACTTAAAACCATAAGACTATAAATTAGTAATGGAATTTAACTTTGAAATGTTTAAAATTATATCAAAATTAAAATTATGTGGAGAAAATATCACCAACACAAATATACTGGAAAAGTATTTTTCTACCTTCAATGGATTAAAATTATTCTATAAAAAAATATTAGAAAAAAGGCTTTAAAAAATATTCTGAATTACTCTCCTTCCATCTTATTGTGGGACAAAATAATGAACTTATAGTGAGGAACCATGAATCCCACCTACTAGTGATCTTCATTCCATGAAGCGAATGATCCTTCTTATAATCGTGGTCATAGAAATAATTGATTAGTCATGGTCAAGGAATATCAATTAGTAGAGGTGGTCATACACCCCATGAGAAGAAGAAAGGGCACCACCAAAAGTGGTAAAATAGTGAAAATATACAATTTAGAAAATAAAGAATAATGAAAGAGAATTATATCAGTTTTGTATAAAGGGGAACTGGTTGAGTAGCTATTATACATTAAATCATTTTTTCAATCTTTAGAAACAATTAATCAATGGAAAAAAGAGTGTTGAAGAAAAAATTGATGATCATGCCCTGAAGTAAGATAATACAATTATGAATTTTTATATCTTTTCTTAGTTTGTAAAACCTGAGGGTATAACATATATTAATATTGTGTAACGGATTGTGATGGAGATTCACTTTTTGACTTTTTAATATTTTTCAATGAATGTTGCATGTTTTATTTAATTTATTTTTATTTTATTTCCTATATTCCTGAATTATTGTGAAAACCCAAGCATTTTTAATAAAAAATCAATTAATTTAAGAAATATTTATTTTATAAATGATTTCATGTAACAAAAAGATACTATATTACCAATTATATATGAATTATGGAAAATAGTTTAAATTTATTTTTTTATATGAGTTCTTACATTAATCTATTTAAAGAATTATTTAATTATTAGATATATTATAAATGTATATTCATGTTAATTTATGAATTAATATCAATATTCATAAATATCATAGTATTATAAATAAATTTATTAAGTTATGGAACAAAAATATGATTTTTCTTTTGAAAAAGAAATAATTTTTATTCTAAATAAATTATTTAGCCATGTATTATATGATTTTATTTAAAAGTTAAATTTAGCATATTTAGAGCATGAAAATTTATTTAAATGTATGTATTATATATATAAATTAATGAATAAACCTTTATACAATGATTATTAATTATTTAATAATAAAGATAAAATCATTTAATATTAAAAGACCTATTTTTAATGAATAGTTTTTTTCTAAGTGTAGTGTGTTATTTATCTTAATAAATTAAATTGTTAACTTTTAAATAATTATCCCAATAAAATGTTTCAATGTATAAGAAAATATATTAAAACTCATTCAATTAGAAATTGAAATGAAATAAGATTCAGAATAACCAAAGTTTTAAAAGTTATTTTTAATAAAAATAGTTTTTCATTATATTTTATGTTTTCATTTAAAAGATAAATTTCTAAATTTTAAAAATTAAATTTAATAAAAAGGAATAAATTTTTTTAATCATTATTTCATAATTATTTTAGGGTTGTTTTTTTTAATTTTTTTAAAGAAACTAATTTTTTGATAAATAGTAAAAATACAGTTTCTATGAATACCATAAATTTTTTGACATCACCATGATATAAATATGACTCCAAAAACTATAAAACCTTTTTATAAAAAAATTATTTATTAAGTAAAATATTTTATTTAAAATAATAAGTTAAATTTTGAAACCTATGTTTGAAATTTTATAATCAAAGTTATATTTTATTATAATAAAAAACTATTTTTGGTACCTTTCCTTTAATTAAGTGTTCAAAAGATCATATTTTCTTTTGTATTGGATTTAAATTAAAATAACCCTCAATTATTTAATCACAAACCAATTAATTTAATGGTAATAAATACTATTCACAGTCCTTGGCCAAAATATTAAAATAATCAATGTTTTATTAAAAAATATCACCACTTCTCACTTATAAAATAACCCCTCCACCACCCCATTGAAACCACACATAAAATTAATTTTAAACCATATAATATACCATATTTATTTTCCTAATAATCCCCTCCTACATTTTTATCTTATATTCTCTTGAGAATTCTCTAATTCCTTCAAAAACCAAGAAGGCTTCCAAGAAAAGATGCATTTTCTTCTTTGTAAATAATGACTTCTTATCCTTTATTTTCTTTTATGATATTCTTACAACTTTTAAAAATTATTATTTATCACAGTAACAAAATTTAAATTATATCATAACAATTTTAGAAAAAAAACATTTTAGTAAAACCACTACATAATCTTACTCATCCATTGATTATAATATGTTTTTATTTCATTCGGTTTAACCACATATATGGATTATGCTATAAAATTTAATCATGGAAGATTATGAAAATTTAATTACTATAAAAATATTATATTAATAAGGAAATATTTTTTACTTTATCATTATGTAAAGGTAATAATAACATTTAACTCATTATTCATATACCACATTTTTTTCATTAAAAATTATCTAAACAAGCCCATTATGGGATTCATCTTCATGAATCGTACCTAAAACTCCCATGGAATGAACATAAAGATTGATAAATAATAACAGAACTTATATTCTAGTACATTAAATATTGTAGATATGATTAACACATGAACATGTAATGGCAACCAAAACTAATATATCGAAACAAACAAAGAATTGTTGAAACTACTAACGACTGATGATCAATATAAATTAAAAATAAGTAAAATATATGTAATAAAGGAATATAAAAGTTAATAAACATGAATATGATTCTGAAATATATTTTTAATGAGTCTATTATTATTATTCAAGGATAAGTATTACATCCGAGCATGTGGGATTCCAATGTAAGAGTTTTTATCAACTCAATTTACTTTCATTTAGTTATAATATTTCTTCTTGATATTCATTCATATAAGTTGTGTAAAATTAAACTTAATATTGTATTATATTATAATAATAATTATTTTATAGGTAATTTAATTTATTTTTCATAATACCCTTTTATATTGATTCTTACATCATAAAATTTGACATTTTAAGGGTTTTTTCATTTTAATTTCCCCTTTATTGAGGCATGTTTCAAAATTTTCATATATTTTTATTTATATGGTGTACTAATTACGCCCATTGATTCTTTTATCATAAAATAAAATTGATTTATATTATTTAAAATTTTATTTCATGATCTTGCTTTCAATGGATTTTGATTCAAAAGTCACCAAATCTTTAAGGGTCTATTATCCAATCTCAATTTGAAATCGAGATTTTTTGTGATTAAATTTACATTTGGGAAAATGTTATGCTCATTATCTATAAAACCAATTTTTTTTATAATATGTTTATTTATGATTTTTTGATGTATTACTTTCATTTCACCTCTTTTTAATTCACAATTCAATCGAATGATTTCTTGTTATTTATAACACCCCAGATCTGCACTCTTGAATCTGGTGATATAAATATATTCTTTATAGATTGGATTTGATACCGAATATGAAATTTAAAAATTATCCATACATAATTATAATATTCATAGAAAATATCATTTAACTTATATACTCAATACCTTCTAGGTTTATAATTTTAGAGAATTAGGAAAATCCCTTACATAATAAAACCCATAATTTTCCAACAATGTACATGTTTTTCCATAAAAATATGTTCCTTAAATTTATTATTACTCTTAATATTTTCTTGATTTATCAATATTAATCATATAGATTATCTAATGAAAATTAACGCAAGAAAAAGGTGTGATCTCAGATTCCCAGTAAGGGGTAGCATACATCATAAGCTATCAAATAATAAACAAGGCACAAATAATATGATAGGAATAAAAAATAATCAAATAATTCAACATATCTAATATCATAAGAATTAAATATTTCCATGTATAAAATAATAATGAAAATAATCACATGGTAAAAAATAATAATTTCATAGTGATGTAATACATAATATCAAACATCTAATTCAAAACATCAAGGCCTCATGCTAAGAAATTGTAAATAATTCAAACCATTAAGGCCTCATGCCAAGACATTATAAATAATCAAAACCATCCAGGCCTCTTGGAAATAAATTATAAATAATTCACACTTTCAAGGCCTCATTCCAAGAAATTAAAAATAAATCAAAACTTCAAGTCCTCGTGCTAATACATTATAAATAAAAGGACAGACATACACCAAATATCCAAACTAGTTTGTCTCATAAGACCCACTAAAGCATCAAGTGGATATATAATTACCGACATAATCCATAAAAAATAAGTCCAATGTATTAATAATTTTAAATTAATGAATAATAGATACAATACATAATCAACATTTATTTGTAAAAAATAATCATTCTTATTAAAATAACAAGTATACAAAATTTCAATATTTCCTCGGTAAATAAATGGAAAAACTTTCTTGACAAAAACCATTAAATATGTTTTATTTAATATAGGGTATTCACACCATATAGATTAATTGATATATGGTTAATAAAATAATTTAAATGATATAAAATACATCCATGAGGTTAAAGAACATGGATATAAAGGAGAAAAATAAAGTCAAGAGATGGATAAAGAGTGATAGATAACATAATTATAAGAAAGAGAATGAATATGAAATATATCTTATGAAAAAAGCAATGTATGAACTATAAATTCATAAGGAAGTAATTAAGATCATTAATTCATCATAAATGAAAGTAGGACTATATGGTAAACTTATAAGAACTTGAAATATTTCATAATTTCATAAAATAATAATTAACCCATGAAAAAATGGGTTTCATGAAAATTTCCTTAAAGAGGCTATCATAAGCCACCAAGAGTAAAAAGGTGAATGGTATCATTATAGGATATTGAAAATTATTAATAACAATTTAGTAAGAATATTAAAAAATATATTTTAAAAATAATAATAAATATCCTTTACTTTTGATAACTTTATTGAAAAGAAAGAATATATTTTTTAAACATGATAAATAAGTATCAATTTTGTGAAAGCATGAAAAGATGGAAAGGAATATTCATTAATAAATATATTTATAATGGTGATAAAATGTGTTTATGTAGAAATTTTTTAAAAAGATGTTTTTAAAAAATTTATAAATAAAGTAAAAAATGACCTATACCAAAACGTTAAAATGATTATTTTTAAAACTTTGTAAACAAGATTAAAGAAAATATAAAATTACATTAAAAATTACATTAAAAATTATTAAAGTATAGATAATAACATATATAAAACAATATAATGAATATAGATATGGAAGATAAAGTAGTTGGGGTTTGGCTTAGTGGTAAGCACCCCTTAAATCTACATGAAAAATGGGGGTTCAAAACCCATTGGGCGCAGGTACTGTAGCAGCGGCGGGTACTGTGCAGCACTGTAGCAGCGCAGGTACTGTAGTAGTACTATTCACAGAATGGGCTTTGGGCCATAAAAAAGGGCCTACGGGTCATGTAATGGGCTAAATTCCCATTGGGCCTTCGGGCTATGTAATGGGTCTCCCTCTACCCAGTTAAAGAGGTCTTTGCTTTGCTTTAATAATAA
Source organism: Viscum album (assembly GCA_963277665.1). Lineage (NCBI taxonomy): Eukaryota > Viridiplantae > Streptophyta > Magnoliopsida > Santalales > Viscaceae > Viscum > Viscum album. The sequence continues at coordinate 451,141,199 of OY728137.1, read as the reverse complement.
ATGAGGCTTATGCCCTAACCTTTTAAAAAAAATAGATATGGAAGAGAAATATCCCTAACCAAAAGATGATATAAGGTTGGATCTTTGATTTAATTATGAAGCTAAGGGAAGTTAAATTCTAATAAGACTTGAAAACCATATAAATAACTAGAGGATATGAAAATATATGGGGTTTTAGATATAATGAACAAATAATTTCCCTAAGTAGGAATTTATAAGTATATAATTTGGATTTTAGACTGATATTGGAAATGAAACCCATTTAATGATAATAATATTTGTGGTAAGAATATATCAAGGCTAATATTATATGAAATAAATGTATATCCACATAAAAAATTGGAAAAAATCATAAAATAATTATAGGTTATGATTCACATAATCTTAGAAAAACATAGTAATTGAAGAAAGGCTATAACTCAATGAAAGAAAATTGAGTTAAGAATCCCCTTAGAAAATTGGTAATGAATTGAAATAATATATGGGAGGGATTATAAAATATAATTATAAATAACATGAATGAAAATTTAATATTGATAAGATAATTAAATAAGGTAGTAATTACACAATATATAAGAAAATTTGGTGTACAATATGAAACATTCCTCAATGAAGGCAAATCGAGACAAAAAACCATTATAAAAAATATACCAATTTAGGTAAGAATTTATCATGGAAAATATTGTGTGGAATAAATATAAATCCATATAAAACAATAGTAGATAAAATATAAAAAAATTATAGGTTATATTGAGCATAATAATAGAATAATGTTGTCAATTAAGAAAGAATATAACTCAATGACATGAAATTGAATTTAGAATCCCCTTAAAACATTAGCAATGAACTAAAATAATACAAAATATGGATAATGAAATTTACCTATAGATACCATGCATTAAACCTTAATAATAATAAGAAAAGTAAATGGGGGTATCAAGTAAACTATATACAATAATATTTGGCATATAATATGAAACATGCCTCAATAAAGGTAAATTGAGACGTACAACCCTTACCTTGATATTTGAGTTGTCTTTTTTCAATTAAGCTTAAGGAATTAAGAATAAGGGACTTTGGAAATGAAATATACTTATAAAGATATAAAGGGATGTTTATAGTGATATTTTGGTATAATATAAATATAAATCCAAACCCTAGATGTGTTTTGGAAAGGTTATAACAAGTCCCCATTTTATAGAAAAAACTTGATGATGTTTTCATAAATACTCAATCTTTAAGGGTCAAGTATTTGATTTTAAATTGGAAAGTGGCTCATAAAGAGAAAATAAATGATATGATCAAATATTAACCATGCCCAATTTACTCAAGATAAGTTTTTATTAATATTTTTATTAATTTATAAATCATTTTTAAAATTAAATACCCTTTAAAGTCATTTTTAGGGTTATTCTCATAATTTGGATTTCAAAATATCTAAATAACTATGGAATTGAAATTTTAATATTTAAAAAATTACATATCTATAAAATTTATGCTAAAAAACCGTGCAATAATCTAAGAAATCTAAATCTTACTACTTTTAATATTTTAAAGCCATGAGTCTTGACTATTCTTTTACAAGTATAAGTGTTGCATTGGCGCTGCGTAAGCGTTTTGGATAATTATCCTGTAATTAAAAATTAAAAAATAATTTAATAATAAAAAATAATTTATTATACATAATTATTATTATCTAGTATCATCTAGAATTTATATTTACTATCATCCTTATCATGAAAACACATTTAAGATACTATTTTGACCTTTTCACTTTACACATGCACTAGGTAAACATTTAGATAATTATCTTGTTATATAATTCTAAAATTCATAAATATATATTAATGTAATTTATTATTAATAAAATATAGATATTAAATTAGATAAATTACTTATCCTTTAAAAATCTTATAACTATTCCATCAATATTCACTTTTCATATGCTACGCAAGGACTACATCGACACTAATTAATGTTTTCATACTCATTTAGACATAAAGCTTAATTTACATTATTTTTACAATAAATTTATAATATTTAGAGTATATTATAATTTAATAGTTCTTCCATATGTTATACAAATTGTTATGTCATATCTACTTCATGATTATGTCATAAATAATATTGTATTTGCAAAAACTATATTTTTTAATTATTCACAAAAAATCATCTTATTTAGAGAAATCCTGAAAATTCACCCTGATATAATTTCAATATATTGATAAAAAAAATAAATTATATATTATCAAATTAAAATTCTAAAATTCTAAAATTCTAAAAATTTATTTTTGAATAAAATCATATAAAGCATGGAAAAACCATTTATTTAGAATAAAAACTATTTATTTTTTCAAATTAAATATTCTATTATTGTTTCTTTCCTTGATAATTGTTTTTTAATAAATAAAAATAGGAATTTATATAATTAACATGAATATCAATTTATAACATATATAATAATTAAATAATTATTTAAATAAATCAAAATAAGAAATTATGCTAAGGAAATTTATTTAACATTTATATAAAAAATCCCTTATAAGATGAAGTAAAAATAATTTTTTTAAATATATAATGAGTATATAACCTCCTTTGAGACATGTTATAGAAAAAATATATAAATTCATAATCATGAACAGTACCTTCTTGAAGTGCTAAGATGTTATTTTCGATAAGTAGTACGTCATCTACAAAAAATATCAAAAATACTATTATGATCTCACTAATATAATTAAATACACAAGCACCATCCAAATTTTTTGATGAAAAAAAACTTTTCGATTGCATCATAAAACCAGATATTCCAACTTTGAGAACCCTACTTCAATCTATAAAAGGTCTGTTGTAGCTTATATACCTTAGAATTTCATTTCGAATATAAAAACCTTAAAAATGTATCATATACACATCCTCAATTAAATTATCATTATGGAAATAAATTTTGATATCCATTTGATATATCACATAATCCAAAAAATCTACTATGGAAAATAATATCTAAATGGACATAATCATTTCAACATGTGAAAAATTTCCTTCATCTTCAATACCATGAACATTGTTATAAATTTTTTCCTGTAGGCATGCTTTATAATTATAAAATCTACCATCCATTTTAGTTTTCTTATGGAAAATACACTTTAATTCTATGGGTATTACCTATTTAGGTTCCTACAGTAATTTTTAAACTTGGTTAGTATATATAGATTCTATTTTAGATTTCATGGATTTTAACCATTTCTCAAAATCATATTTCTCAATGGCCTTACAGTAGTAAGTTGGTTCATCTCCTATAAATGTTACTTCATCATACTTATCCATAATAAATTCATTTATCTCAGGTTCATGGTAAATCCTATAAAAACTTTGTGATTATTATATAAGTCGATTCAATTATTCTTCCATAAATCTTTATGAAACTGAATCAAAATCTACCTCAGGAACACTCCCTATTTTTTGGTCTTAAACTTCTCTAAGTTTAACTTTCCTCCCACTATCTTATTAACTTATATATTCATTCTCAAGGAATATACTATTTCAGGCCACAAACACTTTATCATATGTTGGGATATAGAAATAATATTTCTTAGTTTTCTTAGTATATAAAGAATCATTTATTAGTTTTAGGGTCAATTTTATCAGAATAGAATCGTCACATGAATGGTTTACATCCCTAAATATTAATAAAAATCGTAAAATAAAATTTGACAGTATATATCTCATATGGTATAATTATAACTACTTTATATGGAATGTAGCTTAGTAAAAATGCAGTGGATTATAGAGAATAATTTAAGAATGAAATAGAAAGGTCGTGCTGACTCATCATTAATTAAACAATGTCTAACAAGGTGTGATTCCACATCTCAGACACACAATTATATCATCATGTTCTAAGATAAGTGAGTTGCGAAAAAATTATAAAATCCATCATATGGTCAATGAATTCATGGATTAAGTATTCACCACCCTGATCAAAACATAAAATCTTAATACTTTTTACCAATAAATTTTATACTAACTTTTGAAACTTTTTAATTTTTTCAAAAGATTTATACTTAAGTTTCATCAAAAGTACATATCCACAGTGACTAAATTCATTTTTAAATGTTACAAAGTACATAAAACCACCACTTTATTGAGTTATCATTGGTCCACATACATTACTATGTATGATATTTGATAGTACACTATCCCATTTAGCTTTTATTCTAAAAGAGTCTTAATCATCATCTCTAATAATCAAGATTCTCATGCATAAAATGATTAATAGTCGAATGGACCCAATAATAAATCTTTAGGGATTCTTTGTATGTATTTCTCATTTATATGTCCAATATGAAAATGCCAAAGTTAGGTGGGATTAAAACCAACCCTAACCTTATTATTCTAAATGTTATAAATAGGATTATCTATATCTATAATGTATAAAAAATAGATGATATTCCTGATTCCATATAATATCACATTCATATATATATATATAACAACTCTTATTCATGATTGTAAATGATAATCACTTCTTATCCAAACAAGAAAAAAAATCAATTTTTTGTTTATGGAAAGAATAAAATCACAGTTATCTAATTAAAGTATTAATCCTCTTAGTAGAACTAGATCATAAGTGCCAACCTCTAATACAGAAACTCTTTCTCCATTATATACATGAAGATCTAATTCAACATTCATAAATTCTATCTTATCTATGAGTATGTGTTTATTAAAAAAAATGTGCAATGTACACTCTATATCTAATACCCATGAGTCAGAGTTAGTTGAATTGATCTCTACAACATTCAAATTTATATTCTCATAATGATTCTCTTTGAGAACATTTCTCAATCCTAGATACTAATCTCTAATTTTCCTATAGGTCATACATATGAGGGATTACAATATTAATATCATGAATTAATACATAACCTATAAAAGAGATATATCTATAGGTAAGTATCATGTATAATATCTTTCCATCAAGGAATTTTAATGAAATACCTCCCATTAAAATTGATGACCACGTACGTCATACCAATTTAGTGGGACAAGATCCATATTTCACTAAGAAATGAGTCCTATTTGAAATTTCTATAACCATTTAATTATTTAGGTATTGAATAATCCCAATCATAGAAGTTTTGATCCTTGGATATTTGGATGGATAAATTTTTATTGATATCCATCATATGGAAAATTCTCAAATCTATTCCTTCGGCAACCTAATTGTATTAGGGTCCCCTGGCTAGTGCAACCCAAAATAATTTCTAATAATAAGCTAACCAAGGATAATCAATGGGTACCTAAATTTGTAATGACTTACCCAATAATATAATCTAGAGTTACTTATTAATTCATTTCCTTACACAAGATAATCTAAGGGTACCCAACTTTGGCATAGCATACTCGGTTTTATGATTGAGGTCTTGAAAAGTACCATTTTGGAAGGAATCACAAAAGTGGTATTTTATAGGGGGTTTCCTTATAAAAATATCACCAAATTAATATACATCATATTTATATTAAATTTATAACAATTTGCATCTAATTCAATATTTATCTTCTCATGTTTTATTCCGTTGTATATGAATGTTTCTATAAATTTAGTTTTATAATCCCTATTCCATCAACCAAATTAATGTGTTCACACCATATTAATGTGTAACTCTTTAAAAAATCAAAAAGTTTGTTTTATTTACCCAAAAAATAGAATCCAAGTATATTCATACATATATGAATGCGTCTTATGCATAAGGTATATGAAATTTTCATGTAAAGGCATCAAATTATATAAAATTGACAATATTCACATGAGTATGCACAAAGACACAAATATCCAACCCGTAATTTTATAGAATAAGGCATAATACACTAGGCCTATGGGAAGTACCACCCAAATTATCTCTACCCAAATATAATTTACTCAAGAGACAATTTAATTCATAATATATATAAAACCTAATATGCACAAACTATATTTAACAAATATTCTTATAAGGACCCAACCTTAAACAATAAATATTATAGTATATATATAAAAACATTAAATTTATTGAATTACTAAATATATTTTAGGTTTATAGTTTTAGATAATTATGTCATAATTTTATATAACAAAACTATAAAATATAAGGTGAAAATTCCTATTTAGTATTCATTTTCCCACAATAAAAAACTTTTCAAATTAAATATTTTTTCTTTTCATGACTTTCAACTTGAATCATTATTTGTTCTTGAACATCCTTAAACCCAATGATTTTTTTATAATGTTGTATGAGCACAAAAATCTTAGTAAGTGACATAAATTAAATAGGAATGAAACTCGTTAGTTCATGAATACTTATACATTTTTCCATTTTAAAAAAAATAATCTTTGGGCTAAAAATAAATATTTTCTTACTCAAGAAATAAAATTTATTTTCCAAATATTTTCATAAAAAATTTCATAAGAAATATTTAAAGAAAAATAAAACTCATAACAATTTCATTTAATTCATGAAAAACACATGAAAGTTTTTCTACAAATTTATACTTTCCACCCTTAGGAAGTAGCATATATTTTAATTTAAACATAATATCATTAGATTACCTTGATAAATTATAATATTTATATAAAAAAAATAATATAATGTATACATAAATCATGTAGGAAACTTGGGACATCATTTTACACATCACTCCTATAAATTTAATGACCAATACGGTCAACTTCCATACCCAATGCATTTGAGGGCAATCACAGATTCACCTGTACTTGGTTTATAATGGGACCAACCATACATGGTTTATAATAGAACCATATATACTTAGTTAATAATGGAACTATACATTATCTTAATAGTTAACAAGAACCATATTATAGTAATAACACATAAAATATTTCAATTTTCAACATTAGACTCATTAAAATATTCTTTTCACCAATAACAAAACATTTCAGAATATTGAAATATCCATTCCATTTTTTTTTGAAAAAAACAAAATCATAGGTAATAAGGGGTTTTATTTGAAAAATACATGAAATATTATAAAGTAATTAAAATATAAAATAATGGTTACTGTGATAATAAAAATCATTGTCATCGTATATGTTAAAATAAAACATTCCTTTTGTCTTCTGTAAAAAAAGTCAAAACATTCTGTATAAAATAAATAAAAATATTTATTTTAAAAAACTTTAAAAAAGAGATATAAAATTTACTATATAATTCATTTATATCTATATAAATACATTCATAAAATAATTTTTACATATACAGACATGTAAGGAAAAGAGTTGCATGGGAAACTTTTAAAGAGGATTTTTTAAAAGAAATCCCCTTTTCTTGAGTCTAATTCGTCATGTACATTATTTATATTCTTAAATAATAAAATTATGTAAATTATTTACTTTATTAATAAAATTTTTCAAGTTTATTATTCATTTTATTTTATTTATTATCATTTTATATTTAATTAATCAATCAATTAAGTTCTCGTATAATATTTTTACGATATTAGGCTCATATGTCCAAAATGACTTCGGTAGGTTGACTATTGTAAAATTGGTAATTATTCCATCATATAAATAATAATAATAATTAAATAATTATCATTTTTAGACATAAATCACACTTCTAAAACCAATCATGAAATATGGTTATGAAAAATGAACTATGTTACAATCATTGAGATGGTATCTCATACGTACGCATGAGTAACGTTTCTATTTTTCAACGATCATAATGAAAAGAAGATAAGAATTATTTTATATTTAAAAAATTATAATTATATCATAAATAAAATATTATTTCTTTAAATACATATATATATATATATATTTATGTATGTATGTATATATCATTCGTGTGATGTGATGATGAAAAATGAATCACAATGCTTCGTGGAGGTGGTAGTCCACACGTATGCAGGGACAAAGTTATCATTTTTCAGTGAATGGAAAGGTAAAAATATATATGATATATTACTTTTAAAGATTTATAAATATTAAATCAATATAATATATATACATTAAATCCATAATTATAACCTTTCCATGAGAGGCGGTGATGGAAAACAAATTACATCGGTTCGCGAGGCGGTAATCTGTCGTACACACGAACGATGGCTTCATTTCCCATTTGATAGAATAAGGAGATGGATATAGGTTATGATATTAACATAATAAAATATAATTATATGAGAGATACTAATGTTATTATATCATCATATTTGAATAATATTTTAAGGATGTGTAAGAATAAATAAAATAAAAATGCTCGGTTAAGAACGACACCTATTCTTCAGACAACCTCTTATGGTTTACACCAAAATCCTTCCTAAGAGGTTTTATAATAAAAAACTGACTCTAGTAATTGTTTAGGGAAGTAATTAAGGTATTTTAGTAGGTATTATACAAACCAAAATGTTTTTAATTATTAAGAAAAGAGGATAGGAAGTTACCTTTTATATGGGAGGGGAGGAGCACTCTTGGAATTTATTAAAGTATTAAATGAATATAAAATAATTTTCTTGTTAAAATGGATAAAAATTGATAATATTTGAATATAATATGAGTATGAGTCAAAATAATATCATATAATAAAAAATGGAAATTTTAGGTGATGTTTTCACCCTCATATTTTTGTTTTAACCCGTGTTAACCCTTTTCAATAATTACCGCGTTATTAATGATTTTACTCCTTAGGTGTCAATAAAGTTACTATAAAAAAAATTGGTCTATAAATGGACCATTTTTTATATTTTAAACCATATTAAAACCACTTGGACGAAAATATTATTTTTTAGAGTCTTAAATCATCTAATGAAATATTATTTATCATAAAATAACATTAATGTCAGTTTTGGAACTATTCATTTAATTTGAATTTTATAACTTCAATAAAAGAATGGAATTATAATATAATTAATTAAAAACTATATAATATTTAATTTATATATATATATATATATAAACCATTTTTCACAAAATATTCATTCAAATTATCTTAATTTTAACATTTTTGAAACCATTTATTTTATTTTCCTATTAATTGAATGAATACTATATTGGTGTTGTGTAGGAATTAAAGTAATTATTTAATCACTAAAAATTATAAATAAATTTTCATAATAAATAAAAATAATTTATATTTCAAATTAATATTTTTAACTAATCATACCCTCTTTTTATCCCTATGTTAAAAATTTAAAGACAATAAAACAAAGAGAATTCCATTTTTAATGTTTCTATATAAAAAATGTTATAAAGGTCAAAATCATAGAGATATGGAAACCAATGGTCATATATTATAATTTTTTATGATTATTAATTAAATTTAATCATTAATAAAATTAATACAAGTTTTAGGGTTATTTTCTTGTCCTTATCACATTTTTTTATCCTTAATTAACTCATTTTACCTCTACTGTGGTAACATTGTTTTCTATGATTACTATTCATATTAACTAAAAATAAAAGATTTATATTTATCAAAATTTTAAATCTTAATTAAAAATATGAAATAAATTTTTCAATATATCAAACATATAAGTGGTAGAATTAAATTGAAAATTAAGCCCGTAAAACACGATGAAAAATAGTTTTTCAGAAAAATACATTTTTAAGTACAAAAATCTTTTTATACTAAATTAAAGTATAAAATTCATTCCATATAATATAATTGAATTAATTTTAATAAAAAGTAACTAATTAAAATTTTAAACTAACCCTAAATATAATTTTACTTTATAAATACATTAAAATAAAATGCAAGTTTCAATAAAATCAATATTTTTTCACTATTCATTGAAGAATAAAACATTTTCAGAAACATTTCAAAATTTCACTATAAGATAATTTAAATATTTTAATTTTAAAAATGATATAATTTTTATCAAATAAAATTTCTAAATATTTCAGAAAATAATATTCACTAACAAAAAACTATAAATACAATTTTTTAAGAAAACATATTTTTGAAGAATATAAATGTATTTTCTAAAAATTGAGTGCTTATTTTAAAATAATTAATCAATAAATTTGTGTTGATTAGGAACTTTATATATATATATATATATTATAATGTGTTTAATCCTATTCCTAACTTCCAATTCAACAAATAGGTTATGACAATCATATTTAAATAATAATATTTTGTGGTTCATTTAAGATTTTTGTTGCATGTCATACATGTTATTAAACATAATGTATTTATTTTAAAATATAAAGATATTGAAATTATTAAGATCATAAATTTAAATAACAAATCAAGTTTAAGGTAGACGAAAAATTAAATCTTATGGAGTCACACTTAGCTTGAAATACAAGGTTATTTTTCCTAGAAACAATTTATCATATCAATTTAAGGATACACAATATTCATACTTTTTTAACAATTTGTTAAACATAAATATCAAAGGAATTTAAAAAATAAATAAACATTTTATTTATATTCTAAAACATGAGAAATAAATATGAAACTTTTTTTATTATATTTAATTCAATTATGTCAAAACTCTTTCTATAATGTCTAACACTTATAATTTATAAAAAATTTAAAATTTAAAACAAAAAACTATCAAAATAAAATTTGTTTTAATTTTTTAACATTTCATATTTTATGACTGATATTCAGGTGAATAATACATGCATATTAATCATATTTTATGATACAATATTCACTCATAAAATAAAAATCATATCATTGCTTATGATTGGAAATACTGTATAACCCTAATGGTATTTAATGATATAGTGGGTATCATAATTATGTTATGATACCCTGTTTTCATGAAAACCCTAATTGTATCACACATTACAATATCTAATATTATAAACAATGATATTGAATAAAACCAAGAGTTTATGCTATATCATACTATATGATATAAATCTATCATACGCTAAGTTAGATCAAAACAGAATAAATATAATTTATCATATATTATGATATAATTGCTTATGAATTATGACATAAATTCTTCTAAAAAAATAGAAAATTAAACATTTTTAATTATTAAATATTAAGGATTTGATATAACTGATGGGTTTTTCAAGATTATCTTATGATCATATGTAGGGAAAATAACCTATATATTTTTAAGTTTTATCTTAAAGAATTAAACACACATATATAAATGAAGAACAACACACCTAAAATACGACAACACTAGAATCTATATTCTTTATTTGATGGAGAAATATTGAGAAAGATCAAGAATTAGTATAACTAAGAATATTTACTATGAGGGGGAACATGTAACAACCCTAGTTTTTCTTCCTTAAATAAAAAATTTGTTCAAAAGCTTGCTCCACATGTAACACTAATCTACAATGAAAATTAAGAAATATTTTGGTAAAATAAAACTATTAAATATATCCATTAAAACCTAGATATTGAATTAGTAGATATTAATAAGAGTAACCAAAATATAAAATATTTGTATAATGAAAATAAATACCACTTTTAATGATAATTAAATGTAATTAGTATAACTAAAACAAGCAATAAAATAATTTTATGCTTAAAAATATATTTTTCAAAAATTTATATTTTATTTTAAGAAAATAACTATATTATGATTAAATAATAAAAAATATATTAATAATATGAATAATATATCACTAATAAATTAATTAGTAAATGACATAAAACAAGAATGAAGAATAGTTAACATTTTAAAAATCTATTTCCAATATGAACAATTTTCCGCTATATATTGGGATTTTATTTAAATATTTAATTCTAAATTTTTTGAAAATTTAATGTGGAAAAACAAATTTTTTTTGGATTAATAATAATAGTATAATATTAAGATTATTTTTTTAGTATTTTTCCGAAACATTTGATTTGTAAGTGAATAGCAGAATATACCGTTTTTTTCTAATATTGCAGATTTTATGACATTATTAGTATATAAGTATGAATTTAAAATTTATGAAACATTTTTATAAGAATAAATATTTATTTTATAAGTGAATTTATAATTTTATAAATGTTTTTTAGTTTATAAACCCATATCTTACATTTTATAATTAAAGTTATATTTTTTAAAAATATTTGTTTAATACATTATACATTTAGTATTTTAAAATTAAAATTTCTCACATTTAAAAATTGAATTAGAAAAAACTAATTTCAAATTTAGAATCATTAGTTCCAAATTATATAATAATAACTATTTTATTTTTATATATAAAGGATAAATTATCTAGGTAATAACTAATTACCGTGGTGAAAACAAGAATGGTAGAAATGAGTAACATTAAATGTAAAGGGTCTAACATGCTAAAAAAATGTTTTAATTGAGTTTTTGATGTTTATATAGACATAATATCTTCTCATGTATATTATTTATTAACTTTGGATACATTTTCCTTGAGAGTGATATTACATTATTGAAAATATTTGGATATTTACAAAAATTACGCTCTTTTTCACTTATAAAAGGTTCACCCCTCTTCTCATTTAACCTCACACAAAAAACCATTAGTTTTAGAAAAAAATTCACCCAAACCTCTTTAATACACTCTTATACACCTTAATCATGTTTATTTATTCTAAAAACACCATCCCTCAAAATTTTAATCCCATTCACAAAGGATATTATCCAAGAAGCGAGGTATAAGTTCTTAACCTCTATTTATCTTTTCTATTTATTTATGTGGTTTTATTATTCCTTAAATTTAATTTCCCCAACTTAACATAACAAAATAAATATAATTATTATATTTTTATTTCATCATAATGATGGTTCAATCATTAACCACCATCCACATTTCCATTAAGAGAAATGAAAATGTGAATCATGTGTTGTGGAGACTACCACCTCCATGAATAAACATGTTTCATTTTCCTTCACTTAAAAACATAGATGGTTTTAGTTTATATTTGATATGTATATATGATATATATAATTAATATATATCCTTAATATGGTTCTTTTTGTATAACTTAAAAATTTACGGCTGTTTTAAGGCAATCTATCGATATTTATAAATAACCCAAAACTAGTTCACCACCATTTTCATATTCCTGAAATATGAATAAAAATATAATGTGATGGAATTATAACATTATAAGTCATTAAAAAAAAATCAATCCAAGTAACTTTAATGGTTTTGAAATGATGATCTTTGGGAGAAAAAGGAATGTATATACCAATTTTACAAACTTATTTAAAAAATGTCAAGATTATTAACACCTAATGTTGAAAAGTGATTACAACAATATAATACATGAAGATAATTATTATTCATAAAGAGTATAAATGGAAATTTATGTAAATGAGGTTATGAAATAGGTAATTATTATTTTAATATCTATGATACTTAATATTAAATCACTTCCACAGAAGTCGAGGGTAATGGTAAGGGACTTGGTAACTCAAACTACCTTCTTTGAGTTATATAATTTCTTATTGAAATTCCTTTTACAAATACTTTCCATTTTAAATTATATTTTTTTTATTTTTTCTATGATTTTTTTGAACCAAATCCATTTTCATGAAATTTTTTTAATTCATTTTTCTTAAAAAATTGATACTTTTTTAAAAGAGAATTATAACTATGAATTTTACAACAATGGATAAATTTTTTTTTCAAGAAGATATATTCATAATTTGGATTTCATTATCTTAAAATAATATATCTATAATATAGTTATGTTTATTGTTTCATACTATATTTTCTTTTATTATGTGATTATTTTATGTGATCAAGTTTTCGATATCAAATTATTTAATTCATGATGTTATTTTATACTATTTGGATGTTTTAAGAAATCTAATTTATTTCCATGGGTACCTTTTGGAAAGTGAATGATTTACATTTTGATGTTTTATGAAACCCATTTTATTTCATTGGATTCTTAGTAAAAAGTGAATGATTTCGATTCATATGTTTTGTGAAAACCATTTTATTTCCATGGGTTCTTTATGAAAAGTGAATGATTTTCATTTGGAAGTTTTATAAAACCCATTTTACTTCCATGGGTTCTTTTTTATGAAAAATTTGAATGATTTTTAAGAAACACACGTAAGTATGGATGAATGATGGGTAGGATCCTACATCACCCTAAAATTCATTATATAAGAGTTTATATTTCCTGATATAGGTATATAAAAGTAAATTTTAGTTTCTCATAAGCATGGGAATTGATGGTGTGGCTCATGAAAGTAATGTTTCCCTATGCTAATGTTTGTACCACATTTAAAGGATATTATTGATTATGATATTATGCATTCATGATTCTTGGTTTATGTTAAATTATTCTAATCTGTGTTATAGCTATTATTTTTCCATGTTTATATTGTGTGGATTTAAGTTTTTATCCAATGTTCTTTGAATCTCATTGATATTTTATGGTTATCACTCATGATGTTATTATATTTCATTTATACTCATTATTTTACTTATTCTAATGAAATCATCCTTGATAAAAAATTTATTCACCCCTTACTAAGTTCTTGAGCTTAACCCTTTATTATGTTTTAATTACCTAGGTTATGAGGATGAGTCTTACTAATGAGATGCCTAGAAAATAGTATATCATGGTACCTTTAAATAGAAATTATAATGAGTTTTGTAAAATAATATTATTAGGTAGTTTTTCTACACATACACAAAACCTATCAGTCCTTGGGATATTTTTTATTTATGAAATTTAATATTTTAAATCATGAAATAGATGTATAATAAATGCATGTTTATCTTGAGTTACTATAGTCGGTATCAGAGTAAATGTTGGGTAATTTTTGGAGATCATAGAATCTATTTTAAGATTTAGGTTATAAAACTTCAATGAAAAACCCTAGATATGTGTCTAAGTATAGAATAATATCTTGAAATATTGATAAAGACTCGAGTTTGTGATTTTCCTAGAAAATAAATCTCTGTATGTATACTGGAAAGTGGACACAGGATTTGACACTATTTTAAATATAGGTAATAACCTCAAATAGACATTTTTTGGTGTTAACTCAACTATGACCTAGTGCATCAAAAAGCAGAACAACTATACATCTGGATAGACACTTCATGAGGATATGCTTTGGCTAATATCATACACTTTACGAACCATTTTGAAGGTATTATTTTCTTATTACTTTGTGAAATTAGGTTAATAAGTATGAGAAAACCCAAACTACAGTTTAACCAAGAATGATATTGGTTGAACTAAATGAATTAACGAATAACATGATGTTGTCAAAGGATAATACATTTTAAGGTTAAATTTATTTCATATTTTTAACTTATTATGTTAATTGTTCATTACTCATGATAACTCCTTTATAGTTTTAGTAATGTCTGGAAACAAAAGGAATCGGGTTAACAATGGGTGTGAGGGACAATGTGATTATCACCCCAATGAAAAACCCAATGGAATGAGAGATAGTGTAAAAGAAATTATAAAAATGCTCACTCAATCCTCCCAAGCTATGAATAATAAAACAAACTGCATTGATCTCTTGAATTAACCATAGAGGGTGCATCTTGCTATTGAGTCTTTCATGCGGCAACATCCATCCTCTTTTAGTCGCTCTTAAAATCCACTTATCACTAATAAATGGATTAATATAATGAAATGGATATTTTCTATTCACCAATTCTTAGAACATAGAAAGGTTGTTCTAGCTATTTACCATTTGGAAGGTGAGGTCAACTAATAGTGGACTCTCATTAAGAATGCTATAAATAAAGAGGAGTTAGACTCCATGGAATGGTATAAGTTTAAAAAAAATTTCTTTACTAAGTATTTTCCTTGAACTATTTACCTGAATATGGAGAGATAATTTCTAGAGTTGAAACAAAAGGTGTATAGATCCATTGGGACATATGAATCAAACTTCATGAGACTTGTAGGATGCACCTCTAGTTTTATCTCTAATATAGAAAGTAAAATCAATTATTTATTTAGTAGATTAAAACCTATTATTTGAAAATATTTGTAAATATAAGACTTTGGAAGATATGAAGATATTTTTTGATATTCTCTAAAGGTATATATAGAATATAAGGTCTATCAATACTCTAAAGAGGGAAATAGGAAGGCAAAATACCAAGGTAACCTCAATGGTAAGTCACATGGGGGGGGGGGAATTTCAACCCCATACTTTCCAAAAATGTGGGAGGAATCAACCTGGTGGTTTTATTAAAGGATCAAGGAAGTGTTTTAAGTATGGTAAAGTATCCAAACAATCCCAAAATTTCCAAAGTAATACTAAGAGTCTGATTAACAAGGCCCCAACTAATGATTATCCCACACTATAATGTTTCAAGTGCAAGGAGTTTGTAAAATATGTGAATCAATGCCCAAACCTCATCACAATGAAGAAAATAAGCCCCCAAATCCTCTCAAACAACGGGAATAAGGAATTACATTCATGATAAATACTATTGAGGTAGATCATGATAATGAAGTGATTTGAGGCATACTTACTCTTTATTATAGATTTGTAAGTACCATATTTGATTATAGTTCATCACATTTTTTTATATAAAAAAAGGTTGCTAAGAATGTTAAATCACTACCTCAAGTAATGGATATCAAACTATTTATGAAATCACATGGTGGAATAATAGTCATGTCTAAGATATACAGATCTTCTTCAATTGAGATTTATGGGAGGATACTTTCTACAGATCTAATTCTTCTACCCTTGGTTAAGTTTGATATGATTTTGGGTATGGATTAAATATACTTACATAGATCCCATATTAATTATTTATAGAAGGAAATCTTATTTCATATTCTAGATCATCCTATTCTCAAGTATCAATATAATTATTATATACCCTTGGAAGAAAATTCTATAATACAGGTTATGATACCCAATAATGAGGGACTCTTGAATCAAACAATCAAGGAGGAATTCAATATTGATGACATTACTATTTTATGTGAATATGCTAATATATTTCTAGATAAACTACCCGGTCTTTCCCCAGGGCATGATCTTGAGTTATTTATTGTACTTATATTAAGATGTATGCCTATCTCAAGGAGTCTATATAGAATGGATCCTGTTGAACTTGAGGAATTAATGAAGAAGCTAAAGGATAATTTGGATAAGAGTTTTATCTTCCTAGTGATTCATCATGGGGATAACTAGTCCTATTTGTTAATAAAAAAATGGATCAATGAAAATTTTCAATGACTATAATGAGTTTAACAAGATCAAAATTAAGGATAAATATCCTTTACCATGTATCAACAACCTATTTGATCAACTCAGAGGAGGTAAATAATTCTTGAAGATTGAACTTTGATCTATATATCCTTAGCTAAGGGTAAAAAGGGAATATATTTCAAAAATAGCTTTTGGAAAAAGGTATGAACACTATGAGTTTATAGTGATTCCATTTAGATAGACTAATTAAACCTCCATATTCATGGATATAATGAATAGAGTCTTTAGAGACTACTTAGATTAGTTTGTGGATACCTTTATAGATTATATTCTTATATACTCAAAGATTGAGGAAGATCATGAAGATAATTTGTGGATTTTTTTTGATAATATTAATAAAGGTTTATTTGTATTCTAGATTTATGAAATGTGAATTACAACTATAAAATGTGTTATTCTTGGGTCATGTGATCACCAACAAGGGTATATAGGTAGATAATTCAACAAAAAAAGTTATTGAATTATGGACCAGACCAAACATTGTAATAGAGATCTATTTTTATCCCAAGTTATCTAGATAACATCAATTATTTGAGAGAAACTTCTCATGGATATCTAACCCACTAACCAAGTTAACATAGAAAGGAGTTTAAGTTACTTTGGACAGAGGAATGTGAAAAATGTTTTAAGGAACTGAAGAAGATACTAGTCAAAACATTTATACTTACATTACCCTATAGTGGGGGAGGGTTTTTAATGTATAATGATGTCTCAAATAAGGGATTAGGATGATTACTCATGAAAAAATGTAAATTTAATTTCTTATGAATAATGAAAATTAAAAAATCATGAGAAAAATTACCAGATTCATGATTTGGAGCTACCAGCAGTGATATTTATATTAAAAGTTTGGCATCACTATCTCTATGGTAAGAAGTGAAATATTTAATCTAATCATAATAAATTAAAATATATATTCACATAACAAGAGGTAAATATGCACCAAAGGACATGGTTAGAACTGATAAAAGATATGATTACTCAATAAATTACCACTCAAGGATGAAAAATAAAGTGGATGATTCTCTAGGAAGGAAATAACATGCTACTCTATCCATGATGGGGATTGGAAAAGGAAAAATAATCACAGATTTTTAGAGGATGAATCTTGAATTAATAACAGGAGGTGAAAAATATTGTCTTTCCCAACTGACTACTCAACCTCCCATTCATGTAAAGATTAAATAATCCTAGAAAGAAGATGTAAAACTATAGAAAAAGGTACCAAATATTCTAGAGTTAAACTTTGATAAATAAGAGTTATATGGTTTCGAACTAGGATATGTTTCCCATAAAACTAAAAATGAAGAGGGAACTCTTTGATGATGCTTATAGATCATCCTTATCTATACATCCAGGAAGTATGGAGATGTATAGAGATAGAAAACAAAACTTATGGTGGGATGGTATGAAGAGAGAGATTTCATAATATGTATCATGATGTTTGGTATTCATGAAAGTTAAGGCTAAATGAAAATATTCTAAGGTTATATTATAATAACTACCCATACTAGTATGGTAAAGGGAAAACATCACCATAAATGTCATCTTTAGACTCCCTAAAATGTCTAAAGTCTAAATTTCTATTTAGGTTGTAGTTGATCACCTTATAAAATCAGTGCATTTTATTACCATAAAAGAATATTTATCCCTTATCTAACTCACCATGATATACATAAGGGAAGTGGTGAGGCCACATGAAGTACCACTATATATTTTATCTAATTGGGATATTAGGTTTATCTTGAGATTTTGGAGAAGTTTTTGGAAAGAATTAGAGATAGAAATGAGTTTTAATATTACTTTTCATCCTTATCTAGATGGTTATTCTGAGAGGATAATTCAAAATCTAGAGGATATGATGTGATATTTTTAGATATTTTTACAAGTATATTGGGATCAACACCTCCCCTTAGTAGAGTTCTCCTATAAAAAAAGTTTCTATTATCTAATTTAGATGGAACCATATGAGGCTTTTTATGGGAAGAAATGTAACATAATAATATAATAGGATAAATTTGGAGAGATGAATTTGATAGGTCTTAACCTTGTCCAAGAAATGATGGTGAAGTTTCAAACCATTTAGCTACATGTGAAAGTAGAATAGATTCGATAAAAGAGTTGTAACAAAAGTCATCTATGATATCTAGAGTTTGAAGTTGGTGAAAAAGTGTTCCTTTTAATATTCACTTAGAATAATGTTATTAGATTTAGGAATAAAGGTAAGTTGATACCTAGGTATATTGGACCCTTAAATATACATGATCATGTTTCAGATGTAACTTATCTCATAACACTCCCACCTAACCTCTCCTAAGTACATGATGTGTTCTATGTATTACTTTTGATGAAGTACATACCAAACCATTAACAAGTACTAAACTTTAAATCCATGAAACTAGAACGTGATCTCTTATATGAGGAACAACCAGTGGAAATTTTGAATTTAAGAGACAAGGTTTCGAGAAACAATACCACCCATCAAGTCAAAGTTATATGGATAAATCATAAGTTTGATGAAGCTACATAGGAACCTAAAGATGTAATGAGGAAAAAGTACCCTCACTTGTTTTCTTCTATATGATAAATTTTATAGGATGAGATTATTTTTAAGAGGCGTATAATATAATGAGTTGAGTTTTTCCTCCATAAATAAAAACTATGATCAATAGCTTGCTCCACATGAAACACCGAACTAAAATGAAAACCATGAAATATTTATGTTAAAATAAATATTAAATATGATCATTAAAAACTATCCATTAAATTAGTAGGTATGAATAATAGTAACCAAAATATAAAATATGTGTATAATGAAAATAAATACTACATTTAATACTAATTAAATGCAATTAGTATAGATAAAACAACTAAGAAAATAATTTTATTCTTAAAAATACATTTCTAAAAAATTTGTGTTTTATTTCAAGAAACTAATTATATTATGATTAAATAATAATAAAATATACTAAAAATATGAATAATATATTACTAATAAATTGATTAGTAAATTATAGGAAATAATAATAAACAATAACTAGCAGTTGGGGTTGGAATTGAGTGGTAATGCTGTGAACCGTCCTAGGTCAACCCTGAACCGGTCACCCGAGTAGGTCTGTGACATGGCCCGAGGAGTGTTCCCAGTCCCCACAGGATGGAAACTAGTGTTGGGAATCAAAATTTAATCATTGGGAATGATTTTTCCCATAAATACAAATAAACTAAATAGTAGAAACAAATAGAACATCACAAAATAAATAAACGACAAGAAAAGTAAAGGACGATCAACAACACGACTAACCTGTCAACATCTAAAACTCTAAATAACCCCATGGGTCACTATTCAGTACTAAACCAAATGTTTTTCAAAGTGATCCAAGCCATAACTGGAGCCTGTAGATGAAACTAAAAACAAGAAAACACTATAGGAGTTAGTATTAAAACTCAGTAGATAGGTCCAACTAATCTAATCCCAATGCACATTCTTTAAATAAATAAAACATTGATTTCAAGTTTGAAATACAAACTATAAATATAGAATTTTCTACACGTTTCATTTTTAAGGTAAAAAAATCACAATCATAATCCATTTCCATCAAGTTTAAAATAAGGTACAAGAGGAGGACATAAAAGGAGACCAAAATGAATCATTCATTTTTCCTAAAAGTGTCAAAGGAAAGAGTGATTGTTCATTTAAAATTTTTTTCTTGAAAATATATTTATCAACCACACATTTACAATTTTACAAGAAAACACCAAAACTAAGAACAATGGGTATCACTATATATAAATAGGGCAACAATATTAACTATACCAATGTCAAAGGAACACGGGAAATCCTAGGAACTTAGAGGAAAACCAGAATGTACTAATACATGTGACTCATCTTGAAAGCATGCCTACTCTAGATGATGTCATAACACCCTAATGCCCGATTGTTGCCCTACCTGGCCTGACCGAGGGGCACAATCCCATAGAAATAATAATAAAACACCTCTCTACTATAGACCACTAGCTAGTGCGTAATCTAATTGAACACACCAAAGAACTCAACACCACCACAGGCACCTTAAGGGTAGTCTTTGCCTAATATAATAATTATACAAGGAAGGTCCCATACCGAGGACTCTCCCATCTCATGATCAAACGATGAGGCAAGAGACCCAACCCAAGAGGGGTTTTCCCCAAATAACCATTCAAAAGTTCCAACTGGGAATTTACATATGAAACACTATAACATTTATCAAATCATTTAGAAAACCATTTTCAAAGAAAACCCAAACTTCATTTTACATAAACCTGGCCAAACGTTAAACAATCATTTAACACTAAATTATTTCCAAAAAAAAGTAACACATGCCATTACTTTGAAAACCAGACGCACATAAAAACCCATTTAAGAAAATCAATTCACCACTTTAAATCTGAAGCGCATTTGCAAGGGCCAAAAAGGAATTTCATCAAACACTTAGTAAGAACATTTAATAAAAAAACTTCATGCAACTCAAATAGAAAGGGTCTTACTTTATTTCACAAAAAGAAACTATTATTAAATCCCTAAATTACTAACAAGAATTTAATAAAAGTGAGAAAAACAATAAATCAATAATTATTTAATTTAAAGGATAATGAACAAGGAAACCTACTTGGAAGTCATGGTGCAAGGATGACTCACACCCGAAAACACGCAGCAACGCTCAACGCACTTGCAACCAAGGCGGAAAGATGACGCCAACCCGAAACCGATGTGAATAACATTTATAAATTAAATGAAATCATGAAAGTTCCTATAGAAAACTTTGGAAAGAGATAAAGGATGGAAACACCTACCTCAAAGGGAAACCAGGTCATGCTGAACACTTTGGAACCTGATGAAAAAGGCAGCGACCACTCATAACCGGCCTGCATTCGCACACACATACCTATATATATATATACATATGTCCATAATCCAATGCATTTATTCCCCGTTCCATGATGTAATAGATACATGGAGGGAATATATATTATATTTATATATATACCTTAAAATATGCATGAAAACACCTTCAAATTTGGCCAAAACTCACTATAATAAGTATAAAGACCATAAAAAATCAGCGACAAGGATCAACGCACACCCAACTAAATTATTAAGAAACCATAAACACTTTACTGCCCTTTAATAAAGGTGCGATGCCAAAAATAGGGTTTATAACCTTACCTAAAACATTAGTGGCATAGCAAGACAAGCCCATCCACCTCGCCCTTGGCTGAAGATGTCGGAACATGGACCAACGAATCCCAATACATTGATCTCATACTCTAGACACGGTTCAAAAATCACAAAACACAAACTGAAACTTCAAAGTTTTATTAAATTGAAGAAAAAACAAAAATTCTAATAAAAATATACCGTAGAAGAGGAGTCTGCGCCCAGAGGGGCGGTGTAGGGGGTCTGGGCTTCTAGAAATAGGGTGCGCAAGGGGTTAAGGAATCTGGAAACAAGGCGTGCAAGGGGTTAGGGTTTTTCATTGCTGTTCACCAGAGCAAAGGGGTGAAACAAAGAGGTCGTGGCGAGCACGTGTGGACCAGAGTGGCAGGGTGAGGCTGGCCGGAACCAGGCGTGAAGATCAGGAGTGCTAGGGAGGATAGAGCTCTGGCAAGGAGGCGGCTGGCCAAAGCAATATGTGGCCAGAGTCAGAACAACGGTATGCGGGTGGCCGGAGGGTGAGCATGAGGTGGGAGATGGGTACGCCAAGGGTGGCGGTTAGCTGGGGAGCAGTGAGGTGGTGGCTTGAGCAGGAGGAGGGGAAAACAAGGGAGGCTAGGATGGTTGTGCGGAGGCCAAGGCGCAAGCAGGTGGCCAGCCGAGGTGTGCTGAGGGGGCACTAGTGAAGGGCGGTGTGGAGGGAGACCGGCAGTGGAGCCAGTGTGGCCGCGTGAGGGGAGAAGGTAGGAGGGGGGGGGGTGCGGCCCACGATGCAGAACAGGGAAGGGGGGGGGTAGATTAGGGTTTGGGTATTTTTTTTCATTTTATTATAATAATAATAAACCCCAAAATAAAATTAATAAAAATAAAAATGATAAAGATAATAATAATAAAAATTAACAACAATAAAAATAATAATTATTTTAATAATAATAAAAATAAAAATGACGATAAGAAAATAATTATAATACCTTTAATACAATAATAATAATTTTTATCATTTTTCTTAAAAAAAACTATAATAAAAATAGTAATAAAATAATGAGAAATTGCATGACACCTCGGGCAGCTGTTTAGATAGAGCCAACCGTGTGGTGACCACACATGGGTCCGAAACCCACTAAAAAATTAAACGTCAATAATTTTTGACCTACACTCAACCCGCACCTCAATGAGGTTAACCAAATCCATGAAATAAAAAAATAAAAATAAATTAAAATGTCGAGATGTGATAATTCTCCAAACCACGGACACTTTCTTCCCCCAAAAAGTCACAAAGTTGTACATTGATCAAGAATTGAGTCCATGCCCGAACAGAACTAGAAGACCAAAGAAAACTGAGAATCTCAGGATGACCTTACTCTATAAAGGTCACACTCGACCAATTCAAGAGAAAACTAAAGCCTGAGGTTGAGGGGGGACCACGAAGGGGTTCTACCCACCACAATAACTCAACTAAGGAAGAAATTTAACACCCAAACATACCACCCCAAGAAGGGGGGCAGGGTAGGAACTCCCAACCGATCCAAACTAACTTCTATAGCATGAGAGAACAAAAACTGAGCTGAAACTTGGAACTCTCGACCCGGAATAAAAACTAAGAATACTAAAAAAAACCCATAGGAAGAACTTAACTCAAACAGTGAACCTAAGTATAACCACCAGCATTGATTCTTCCACAGGCACTTACATCTCCAAACAAACATAGCTAAACCAAGATCAACCCATACAAGGGTCAAACACACTTTTAAGATAAATAGACGATTAAGAAAACCATAATCTGAAAAAAAAACATTTGGATTACAACAGAACATGTTTATTATAACCCCATGATGAAACAATGAACTTACAACGATGTCAAAACTTTAACAGTAGAAAAATAAAGGACAAAAAGACTTTAAATGTTTCACTACCAACATGGAACATAAACCCTAACCAAGGCTTCACATCCCTGGAAACTCCTGACTGCGCGTGAGCTTCACCCCAAAACCCATGGCTAGGGCTATGAGGGGTGAAGCATCTATTGTCTCACTGTCAGGAACTGGAATCCTTAAGTCCCAAAATCTTCTTCAGGCGATACTTCTTTCAAAACTTCTCTAGATGACCCAGACACCCAAAACGACGGTACGTCTTTAGAGGGATGCAACATGATGACTTCACGTTCCCGAACTAGCCACACTGGTGGAACACCACTGAATGGTCCGATGAACTGGAAGCCCAAACCACTATAGATGACTCTTTATAAATAGGTACCTTTGGCACACCCTGCTCGCCCGATGGGTAACCTTTGCAAGAAACTGGATACCCTAGATTTCCTACCATCTGTGCTCCAGAGACCAACTCAGCTAAAAACGCCTCATCCGCTAACTTCTAAAAACAATGGTCCCTAGAAGGGAGGAACCTCTACTTGATCTCTGGACAAATATCCCTGATAAAGAGATAAGTATTAACCAAATCCTATGATGCTTCCTCTGGAGAAAAAGACAAAATTTCCTTGAAATGGTCAATATATGCCTTCATCGTCTATTGGCCTTGTTGAATACGCATGAGCTCTTCCATTTTCTTCATCTTCACCTCTTCAGGTATGAACCATCAGACAAATATGGATTTAAATACATCCCATGCCATCCCAACTTTCATTGATGATGGGAAAACCAACTCCCATCCATCCAGAGCTGGACCTTCAAACAAACCCAAAATGGCACACACTCTGACAGATTCGGGAGTTCCCAATACCCTAAAGATCCGCTCAACCTCTTCAAGCCACTCTACTATCTCTAATGTACCTCGATCACTATGAAGGATAGTCAATGTCTAAGAAGGATGAAAAACTGGGCCTGACTTATCATAAACCTTAGCAACCTTCCTGGGTGGAATTTTCTGAACAACATATAAAACATAGAGCCGAAACTGATATCAAGCCAAAGCAACATCAAATAAAGAACCTTAATCCAAAAAAACCAGCTTAAAAGAAACAAGAAAATACAAACACAACTCAAAAATTCCTCTTCCAAAATCCCCTTTCCATTTTAGATTTCAAAACCACCTTCCTTCAAGGCCACTTTCCAAATTCCAAACCCACTATTCAAACCAAATTCAATTTTCCAAAAATAATTTCTCCTTTTCATTTTCAAAACATGCTTACATCAATACAAACCAAAACAAAACCCAACTTACGACAAACCATCAGGACGAGGAACTAGAAGTTCCGCTTAACTTGGAAACATGGTAGTGAGAAACGCCCCAAGAAAGCGTAAACGACTAGAAGAAGCCCAACCGTGAAAGCAGATTCCACGTGGGTCACTACTACATGTGAGGTCACAACATAACATCGTCTTGCCTCTATTGTCATCCCTCAATGAAAAAAAGTAGAAGACTCAAAACCTGGACAACCCCTTGAAACCCAAGGTTCAGAACGAGCAAGGGTTCATGATGTTCTTCCCGTACCTACCTCCCAAGTCCTGACAGTCCTAATCTCCATCTACCAGACACCCCAAATAACAAGGGCCTCCTATGATACCATTTTTTCATGAACCAACCCGGGTCAACCCTGAACCGGTCACCTGAGCCAGTCCTCGACATGGACCGAGGGGCGTTCCCGATCCCCATGAGCTGACAACTAGTGCCGGGCATCAAAATTTAATAATTGGGAACGATTTGGCCCATAAATAAAAATAAAATAAATAGTAGAAACAAACAAGACAACACAAAATAAATAAATGACAAGAAAATTTAAGGACAATCAACAACATGACTAACCTGTCAATGTCTAAAACTCCACGTAACCCCATGGCTTACTCTCCAGTACTGAACCAAATGTCACTCAAAGCGATCCAAGCCAGAACTAGAGCTTGCAAGTAAAACTAAAAACAAGAAAATTCTATAGGCGTGAGTACTAAAACTCAGTAGGTAGGCCCAACTAATATAATCCCAATGCACATTCTTTAAATAAAGAAAACATTGATTTCAGGTTTGAAATACAATCTATAAATATAGAATTTTCTACATGTTTTATTTTTAAGGTAAAAAAATCACAATCATAATCCATTGACCTTAAGTTTAAAATAAGGTAAAAGAGGAGGAAAGAAAAGGAGACCAAAATGAATCATTTATTTTTCATAAATGTGTCAAAGGAAAGAGTGATTGTTTGTTTAAAATATTTTTCTTGAAAAGATCTTTAGCAACCACATATTTACAATTTTACAAGAAAACACCAAAACTAAGAACAATGGGTATCACTACATATAGAGAGTGCAATGATACTAACTATACTGGTGTCAAAGGAACACGAGAAATCCTAGAAACTTAGAGGAAAACCAGAATGTACTAATACATGTGACTCATCCTGAAGGCATGCCTACTCTCGATGATGTCATAATTCCCTAACACCCAATCGTCTCCCTACCTGGCCTGATCGAGGGGTCTAATCCCATAGCAATAATAAAAAAACACATCTCTGTTATGGGCCACTAGCTAGCGCATAATCTAAACTAGTGCAAAAATTGTTCTCAGTAAACCTCTTCACTATGTCAGGTTATATGTATAGTTCTCAAGAGGGTGTTCCATACATTTAAAATAACAAGCCACATATATATAACTGAACACACTACACAACTTAGCACCACCTCTGAAATCTCAAGGGTAGTCTTTGCCTTAATATAATAATTATACAAGTAAGGTACCATACTGAGGACTCTCCCATATCATGATCAAACGATGAGGCAAGAGACCAAACCCAAGAGGGGTTTTCCCCAAATAACCATTCAAAAGTGCCAAGTGGGCCTTTACCTATGAAACACTCTAACACTTATCAAATCATTTAGAAAACCATTTATAGAGAAAATCCAAACTTCATTTTACATAAACCTGGCCAAACGGGCCTTAAACAATCATTTAACACTAAATCATTTAAAAAAAAAGGCAACACACGCCATTACTTTAAAAACCAGATGCACTTGGAAACCCATTTAAGAAATTCAATTCACCACTTTAAATCCAAAGCGCATTTTCAAGGGCCAAAGAGGAATTTCATAAAACACTTAGTAAGAACATTTAATAAAACAACTTCATACAACTCAAATAGAAAGGGTTTTACTTTATTTCATAACAAACAATTATTCTTAAATCCCTAAATTACTAACAAGCATTTAATAAAAGTGAGAATAAAAAGAAATCAATAATTATTTAATTTAAAGTCTAATGAATAGGGAAATATACTTGGAAGTCATGGAGCAAGGATGATGCACACCTGAAAACACTCATCAATGCTCAACGCACTTGGAACCAAGGTGGAAAGATGAGGCCAACCCGAAACCGATGGGTTAATAACTAAAAGAAACCACATAGGAAAGAGGTGGAAGATTCATGTACTTATCTCATGAGTATTTCATGATAAGTTATTTATCTTGATTCTATTTATTTACTAAAAACTAAAATGGTTAGTGTGAGTAAAGAAAATACCCAAAGAAACTATATAATACTTTAACCTTCAAAACCTTTATCATAAATAATACCACTAGTTCATCATAGGTTATTCTATATTTAATCTACTAATTCCTAATTTCCTAATTCTAAAAAATAATTAATCCCAAAAATAATGAAAACCTAGTTTGCATGTTCCCTCCAAAAAATAAACTTAGTCTTTATCCAAAAAATAGTTGAACCTCAATAATAAGAAATATTCTTTAATATTTTATAAATCCAAAAAAGGTTATTTTGTTTCGAAAATAACTAGAATCACCATGACATAAATTTTTAAGAAAAAACCCAATATTTAATCCTTAATTTATGAAATCACATACTACCCAATAATTTATATATATACCTTAATCACATAATATTCCCAAAAATATAGTGAAAATCCTCCAATATAACTTTATTCTCCTTACCACTAAATAAATTTTCAATCCCTTTATTTATTAATAATAATAAACTTATATTCCTAAAATTAAATAACCTTTTTCTCAAATAAACATAATTACCTCAAAATCAAATAATATACCAACCTTAATGGGTTTTTATATATTTTAGCTTATTCCTTGAAAAATATAATATCATTATTCCTAAATAACAAAAATATCCTTCAATATAAAGCAAATATTATTCCCAAGATTTATATATACCTCAATTATGTGTCCCTCATACAACCAAATAAATGTCTCTTAAAATATCACTAATCACCTTAAAATTAAATCACATAGGACCTGAAAAGGATATCCTTTCCTTTGAAAATATTATCACCTTTAAAATTATTAACACATGATAGAATATATAACTATTAAATTATCCTCAACTAATAACATCCTAACAACTAATGTTATATAAACCTTTCTCTAATACAAACTATAATGACCCATACCCATACTCCTAGATCTGGTGTTATATAGTTATTCTTTACACACTAGATTTGATACCAACTATGAAAATAAAACTCATCCATAAAAAATTACAATATTTAAATAAAATATAACATAACTTAAATACCCAATATCTTCTAGGTTTTTAGTTTTAAATAATTTACAAAATACCTTAAATAAAAAATCCCACACTTTTCCATTAGTATACATTTTCCCCCTAAGAACGGGTTATTTAAATTTATTATTCATCTTAGTATATAATTTAATAGTAATCATATTTATTCCCTAAGGGAAAGGAAAAAAAATTAAGGGGTAGATCTCTGATGCCCAGTAAGGGGAATTATACATCAAAAGCTATCTAAGAATAAACTAGGCATGGATAATATGGTGGGAATAAACAATAATCAAATAATTCCATATATCTAATATCATGGGCATGAAATATATAAATGTATAACATCATAATATAAATAATTACATAACAATAATAATTTATTTCAAAGTGATGAAATGCATAATGTCAGACATCTAATTCAAATAATGTCAGACATCTAATTCAAACCATTAGGCCCTTATGCGAGGATATTATAAACAATTAAAAATTTCAAGGCCTTATATTGATAAATTATAAATAATTTAAACAATCAAGAAATAATTCCAATAAATTATTAATAATTAAAATTTTCAAGGCCTCATATTAATAAATTATAAATAAATGAAACTATCAAGGCCTTATTCCAAGTCATTATAAATAAATGGGTAGGCATACACCAAATACCTAAACTAGTTTGTCTCATGAGACCTACTAATGCATCAAGGGTCTATATAATTTCATACCCCACCCATTAATAGATAATTAAAATAAATTAATTATATAAAAGGAATGAGTAATCAATAAAATACATATCCAAAAAGGCTTAGTAATTAATAATTATCCATGTTGAAATTACAGGTATACAGAATGTCAATATTTCCCTAGTCAATAAATGGAAATACTTTCTTGGTAAAAAAACTTCAATCTATTTTATATAATATAGGGTATTAAAACTATATATATTAATGGATATATGGTTAATATAATAGTATAAATGATATAACATACATCCATAAGATTAAAAACATGGATATAGTAAAGAAAAATAAAGTCAAGAGGGAGATGAAGAGTGATGGAGAACATAACCATAAGAAAGAGAATGAATGGGATAAAACACTTATAAAAAAAGTAAAGTATAAACTATAAATTCATAAGGAATCAAGTAATACAATAAATTTCTCATAAATTAATGTAATAAAATATTTTAAACTCCCAATAACTTGAAATCTTTCAAAATTATATCAAAGCATAAGTAACCTATGAGAAAGAAATGGGTTTCATGAAAAATTACTTAAGACATTATCATAAGCCATCTAGATTAAGAAGGTGGATGGTATCATTTGAGAATATCCTCAGTGAGGTATAATAAACATTAAAGGATATTTAAATTAATGGAAAACATTTTTATAAGAATATTAACAAGCCTCTTTGATAAATAAGAAGAAATATCATTTATTTTTGATAAATTTATTTAAAAGTAAATAGTTTTTAAAACATGGGGAATAATAATCACTTTTATAAAACCATAAAAACTTGGAAAGGAAGATTAATTAAAAAATGGTTATAATTATGGGAAAATAAGTTCATTCAGAAAACATTAAAAAATAGATTTTTTCACACATTTGTAAATAAAGTAAAAAATGACATATGCCATAAATGTTAAAAAGACTCTTTTTAAATTTTTTTTAAATAAGGTTAAAGTAAATAGAAAATGACATTGAGAAACTATTAAATTATATATAATATCATATATACAACAATATAATGAATATGTGTATGGAAGAGAAATATTCTCGACAGAGAAAAGAGATAATGTCGACACCAATTACAAGAAACCTTTCGATTTAATTATGCATCAAAGGGAAGTGAAATGGTAATAAGACTTGAAAAACCCAAAAATATCCATTTTATAAGAAAATATATGGGGTTTTAGTGATAATAAACACACAATTTCTTTAAATAGAAATTTATATATTGACAATCTTGATTTCAGAGTGAGATCAAAAAGGAAACTCTTTCAAAGATCATAACATTTGAGGTGAGAATATATGAAGAAAAAATATTATGTGAAGTAAATTTAATTTCACATAAAATAATAGTAAATAAAATGTAAAACAATAATATTTTATGATACACATAATATTATAATACAATAATCAATTAAGAAAGGATATAACTCAATGATAGGTTTTTGAGTTAAGAATATACTTACAACTTAGGTAATGAATCAAAAGAATACAAATGATGGATTATGAAATATACTTTTAAATACCATGAGTTAAACTTTAATAATGATAATAATAGTAAATGGGGTCGTAAGTACACTATATATAAAAAATTTGGTTCATAATATGAAACATGTCTCAATGAAGGGAAATTGAGACGAAAACCCCTTACAAAGAACATAACATTTGAAGTAGGAATATATAAAAAAAATATTATATAAAATAAATTTAAATAAAAAAAATTCAAGTGAAAATAAAACATAAAATAATAATAGGTTATAGTGAATATAATATTATAATTACGTATCCAATCAATAAAAATTATAACTCTCTGAATGTAAATTAAGTTAAGAATCCCCTTACAACATTGGCAATGAGTCAAAAAAATATAGAGGTTGGATCATGAAATATACCTATAAATACCTTGAGTGAAACTTTAATAATTAAAATATAAGTAAATGGGGAATTAAGTGAACCATATACAAGAAAATTTGGTACATAATATGAAACATGACTCAATGAAGAGTAATTGATATGTAAAACCCCTACCTTGATCTTTGAGTAATCTTCTTTCAATTGAGATTAAGACCTTTTGAGGAGGATATTTTAGTATGGCCAAGTATTTATTAATGTTAAAAGGGATGTTTATAGAGTTATTTTGGTATAATATTAAGATAAAACCAAATTCGACATTTGTTTTAGAAAGGTTATAATTATTTCCCCTTTAATAAGAAAAACTCGATGGTGTATTCTCCAATATTCAATTTTTAATGGTCAAGAATGAAATTTAAAAATGGAAAATGGATCATAAATGGATAATAGATAATATTATAGACCATTAAACATACCCACTTGACTTAAGATATGGTTTTATTATCCAAATTTAATTTATAAATCATTTTTAATATTAAATACTTTTTAAATCCATTTTCAAAGTTATTATCGTACTTTGACATTAAAATTATATAAATAACTATGAAATAAAATTTTAAATATTTAAATCATTATATACCCATAAAATTTATTCTAATAAACCATACAAGAGTCTAATTCATTTAAATATTTTCACTTTAAATATTTCAAAGACATAAGTTTTGACTTTTCTTCTGCACTGTATTGGCACATAGAAAGTGATTTGAATAATTATCATATTATTTAAATATTGAAATAATATTATATCATAAATATAATTTATTATAAATCATTATTTTTATCTATAATCATTTATAATGTTTGTTTACTCTCATAATTATCATGAAAACACATTTAAAATAATATTTTATTTTTTTCACCATGCAACAACACTAGGTAAACATTTAGATAATTATATTACTATATAATTCTTAAATTCATAAATATATGTTAGTGTAATTTATTAGTAATCATATATATATATTAAAGTTATTAAAATAAAAATATTTTCCAAATATTATCACTAATCCACCAATATTGACTTTTCCTATGTTGCATAAGCACTGTGTCAACATCAACCATGGTTTTCATACATATCCAGATATAAAACACGATTTATATTAATTTTATAATAATATTATGATATTTATATTATATTTTCATGTAATATATATTAAATAATTTACATAATTTTTTATTTCATATTTATATCATGACTATGTTATAAATGATACGTTATTATCAAAAATTGTATTTTTAACTATTCAACAAAAACTCAACTTGTTCAGAAAAATATCAAAAAAATAACCTAAGATAATTTTAACATTTTTATTAAAAAATAAATTCCATTTTATTAAACTAAAATTACAAAATTCATAAATTTCACTTTTAAAAAAAATCATATAACACATGAAAACAAACTTTATTTAGAATAAAAATCATTTATTTTTCAAATGAAAAATCATATTCCTTTTTCATAAACTGATCAATTTATTGGTAATAAAAATAAATATGAATATATATAATTAACATGAATATATATTTCTCATATATATATTAATTAAATAATTCTATAAATATATCAAATTATGAAATAATGTTGAGGAAATTTATTTAACATTTATATAAAACATCCTTATAATATGAAATAAACATAATAATTTTAAATATAGAATGAGTATATAATATATTTTGAGACATTATATAAAAATATATAAAAAAAATTCATAGTCATGAGTATTAATAAACCATAATAGTGATATATTATTAAAAAAAACCTAGGTAATCACATTAATGGGACCTACCTTGTCTCTTTTTTTAGTCTGATATCTTTTTCCTCCATGTAAATATTCTTTATTTTTATTTATAAATATATTTATTTTTAATTAAATGTCTACTTATAGTCATTTTATATTATATTTGACTTTATTTAAACAAGTTTTAAAATAATTTTTTAACATTTTATAAATGATTCATTTTCTATTGACTTTATTTTCTTTATAAAAATGTGAAAATAATCTTCCTTTTTAATGTTTTCCTCATGAATAATTTTTTTCACCATTATATCTATTTTTATTTATAAATATTCCTTTCCAAATTTTTATGGTTTTTACTAATTGATTATTATTATTATTTTATAATATGTCTCTTTTGTAATGTTATTACAATGTAAATAATATTTATTATTTTTTATCAAAGCTTCATTCTAATGCTATCATAAGACATTTTCAGCCCTGTCGACATCCTTTAACTTATCTTATGATACACTAAGGAAATATTCTAAATAATACCATCCTCTTTATTTCTATGGATGAATTATGACCATGTTTTGGGGAAATATTCATGAAACCCATATCTTCCTCATAGGTTAATTATTATATAATGAAATTATGAATGTTTTTATGTGGTATGTTGGGTATTCAACCAGATTCTAGGAAAACCATTAGAAGACACACCATTATAAATTATTGAGTTAAAAAAATATTTTGAATGAATCCCATGCTATGATGCTCAAAAATTTGAAGAAAAATTCACCTCGGCCACAACACATCAATTTAATACCTCTAGAATACACATGAATGAAAAATTGATTACAATGTTCAAGAAATAAACAATAAAAATAAAAGCAACACAAGAAATTATGTGGTTAATACTTGAGTCCTACTCCATAAAGGAACGATGCTTTACTTTATTTAGAGTAAAGTAAGATGTTTACAATGATAGATCAATTCATCATAATGTGATTTCAACCTGTTAATATATTAGAGCTCAGTCAGTTCTTTCAGTCACCTCCTTCATCCTATATTAATGGGTTTCAATCCACCCAATCCAATATTCATGGAATAAAATTTGTCTATTCAAAGTCTCTCACCACCTTAATTGGATCATCTAGTGAACCTTCAGATTGAAATTTTCTTATAGATTCGAGTGACCCAAAACTTAGTCACTTCCCCTTCCATTATCCCCTTTTATAAATCATAAATTTGTACTCTAAATTTCCTCATTATGATGGTCATAGTTTCCTAATATGGAAAATGATTCCCAACAACCAGCCTCAACAATCCCCCACTTGAGTAATATTATTCAAATTTCATGAATAATTCCTTCCATTAGTTTCCACACACTTTATTCATTCCTATTGAATTATGGTTAAGAAGTTGAATGGTTCCCCAACTATAATTTTAATTCATCCAAGCCCAATTTAGGAACAATACCCCCTTGATACTTTTTTAGAAACAACATTTTTCAACATGTCTACTATATGTCATACTCATATATTACATAATTTTAAGACCCTGACCTCCAAAAAATTGTGGATAAAGAATTACTTTAGTTGGATGTGATTTTTTTTAAGAATGAAACATCATATTTACAACTAATTTAATCACTATAGTGAACTGTCCCAGGTCAACTAGACAATCCACCTGAACTGGACCATCACAATGTGGTGAGGTGCAATAAGATAACCTAAAAATTTATCTTATATGAAGAAAAGATAAAGAACCATATCACAAATAAGAATAAAAATATACTACCAAGATCCATAAAATCAATACCAAAACAGCTAAAAAAGTAAATATTATAAGAAAAGTCCATCAATCCTCCATGTGACCAACCGTCACCTCCAAACCACCCTGCTACAAAGTATAAAATTAAAAGGGAATATGTAATGATATATAACGAACTTAATTTTAACTGAATTCTATAAAAAACATCTATAATTTCCTAAAGAAAAAAATTAGGGTATGAGCAAAAATCCTAGTAGGATTCCACCACATAATCTATAAAATTTATATTATCATAAATGCTATAAATATATATTTAAAATAAATAAAGTTTTATAAATCATTTTCCTAAATCAAAACCATTTGAAAATAATCCCTTGGTTTTTCATAAGATCCTTTTATATTCTCAAAACAATGAAAATGAAAAGTACAAGTGGATAAGCATGAGAGAATAACCAATAAAATCCATGAATAAACTATGAGGTAAACACGTAAAAAAATAACCATGACTAACCAATCATGTAAAATTATATTAACAAATATTCATTACCAATCCATCATGTGAATTCATATGGGAAAATAACATTGACCAATTCATCATGTGATAATCCAATAAAAAATAACAAAGTACACCATTTGGGCTCTAAACTATGGTAATATTTACTAGACATAAAAAATAAATCCCCAATATAGGAATATAGAGAATCTAACTAGTATAACCTCTAGTGGTATTACACACACTAAAGTGAAAGAAAACCTCAAGTGGTATTACACACATAATGAGTGACAAGTATATTCCTGATGCAATTAAGGTTCCAAATGTGATAAGTTTGTCCAAATATATTTAAAAAACATGATCAAATTTATGAAACATTTTCAAATACAATCCAATATGATTCAATGCTTGAAATCCCATTTTTAAATCAAATCCACCATTAAATAATTTTATTAAACACTTGGTGTGAATAGACCATTTTTAAATAAAAAACTCTTTAAAACATTATTTCTTTCCAAAAAATCAATTTTAATCACAAATAAATTCAATTCAATGAATAAACCAATAGAATTTATAATAAAAATAAGAAATTAATAGATTTATCCCTTTTTATAGAAACTGTTTATGCAAGAGAAGGGGTAAAACTAAACACCTTCAAAAATAAAGACTAGGGAAGAGTATATTAGGTTCTCATGATCCTAGATTCATAAGAAACACAAAAAAACTCTACAGAACCCCTTAAATATGAAATCTATATCCCTAATGAGTTTTAATGAGACAGGGGGAGGACATATCTTGCAATGATCCAAGAAAATAAGGGGAAACTGCATCAAAACATGAAAATAACTTGAGAAATACATTAAGAATGAAGGGAAATATCCATGAATCCCAAGGAATAATCCTATAGATCTCTAGGTAAGAATTAGGTTGATTCTAAATGAGATTAGGGGGTGATTAAGCATAAAAATGACCAAGGTAAAAGGGTAAAAACCAAATTTTTAATGGTTTGGAGTGTCACAAATGGTTAGAAAAATCATGTGACGACTATGCATGTATAAAATCTTATTAAAAAGAGAAGCCACATGGTCTCCCGAGACAATACATTTTGGATTGGATTGTATGGTGCTTGGTTGTATCTATTTTTTCTTATTTGTGATCTATTAGAACCAAGGCTGCTCTTTGTTGTAAATTGAGTATGGTTTATGTTTGTTATCAATCATCTTGTGGATGATTAGGAAGATTGAAAGTAAAGAAATCATACAGTTCAAGCCATAAGTAGTATTGAAGGTGGCATTGTTTCCCAATGTTTTCCAAATTTTTGGAATCCAAAATCCGAAGAATAGAAAGCATTGCGAAAAGTGATTTTTCTTTAAGAAATTATGAAAATATGGAAAATAAATGAGTTTCATAGATATGGGATTCATGATTTGTGTTTCATGAAAGATTAAAGTATTATGATGGTGTGCACTGTGATTACGATAATTCAAGCTTCATGAAAGTTATTTTTTCTAGAATCAACTCTTTATAAATATGGTAAATGAATCAATTTCAAAAAGACTGGCTTGAGGATTTTGAATATTTGAAGCATTGTAATTTGAGATGGTGTTACTTCACGATTACAAGAATTGGAGATCTATGGAAGCACAAAGTTTTTTGATGGAAATATCTACAGTTACAATAATATTTTCAAATAGATAGTTTCTATGGATCTTTGTGAATGGAGGAGCATCTCTAAGATGTTCTTGACTGATCTGAAAAATTTGATGGAGGTGATGGAGCTATGCGATTGGTCGATCCTATAAATAAGAGGCTACCCCACTACATTTATGATGAAATTTTCAAAGAAAATATGGAATCACTATGATTTCACGAATCAAGGGGTGCTTCGGGAAATAAGTAGTCTATGAGAGCTTGATCTTCACAAAAATACTATTCTAGTCTTGATAAGTGTCAATTATTATAAGTATTGAGTGCTTTGTGAAGATGGAACGTTTCGTATTAGCTCAGTGAGCTTTGAGAATGCAGGTTATTCCACAAAGGCAAGGGAGATTCATGAAGGCAAGTTGTTCTGAAAAGGAAAGGGAGATTTGTGAAGGTAGTGTGTTCTGTGAAGGTAGGGGTGCTTCATGAAGAATTGAGATTCGTGAAGGTGCTTCAAAAAGGAGTTTTTTGAAAGGCAGCTTTTGAATACCGGGTTTAAGTGGATAGTGATTTCAGTGTACATCAACTCAGGTCTATAGTGAAAACATAGTCCTATGATAAGTCAGGTACAAAGACTTTAATGCCAAATCATTGAAGAGACCTTGATTTTGATAATATTAGTTAGAATTATCACAAAGCAGTGAGATTAGGGGAGTCGATGGAAGTGATCCGAGTGATGCAGTGTGCTATCCCTAAAACTTGTAAAGGTAGTGTGCCTAACACATAGTGATAGTGCTAAACTTTTGTACTCCAAAATTATTGAAGATTAGTAGACTTTGATACAACCAGAAACTTATCAGCATATTCTCCTTGGACATATCCCTTTGTGGTGAACCAAGTAAAATTGTTGTGCCTTAACTTTTCAGGTGATTGTTTGTTTTCTACACCTTATTATGAGATAGGTTTAACAGGTTCCTATCAAAATGGGAACCAGATCCATCAATTTAAAAGGAAAATTTGACACCCTAATTCATCCCTCCCCTCTCAGGGTGTTCTGGGGTCCTTCATGCTCTGGTTGTATGTCTTGTTTTGTCATATATGAGACCTATTTTCGTTATCTTATGGAACCTCAGCACATTGTGATGGGTAGTTTTGGATGTCTTGTCTAGTTAACCTAGTATAGTTTATTATAGAATAGAATAAAAGCGAAAAAACCATCTTAAAGTTTGATAATACTACCCAGGTTTGGTTCATTATCTTAGGTAGAGGAGAGTTAATACCATCAGTATTTAGGTAGTAAGTGCGGGATGATGCTTGTACAGATCACTTCTATGTCTAAACTCAAGCTACCATGGGTGGTCATAAATTATTTACCAAGTTTGAGACTTACAGTTTGATGTCATTTGAATGAAAAATATTGAGAGTTTATTTAAATGAAAATTTTCCTTTTAAAGTGTTTATTTTTATTGGTTGAATTCATATGGATTTAAATTCTCATTTTTAAGGCATTAACATGAATTCTTGAAGTTGGTCTGATGATTTTTGAATTTTCCTAAAAAATACGAGTGGTTATTGTATTATATTTTTCAAGAGATAACTCATAGAAGAGATATTACAAGTCTAAGTGAGGACACTACAAGGAAAGTTCCATAGGAAAATCCTCTACTGGACCCTTCTTTGGTAGAATATATAATCTACACTATTCAGACTCTAGGTCAAGCGGGCATCAGGAACCCATGACGTGCAGTGGATCATGGATCATAATTCACTAAGAATCTTCAACCTATCTTCCATAATGAAAAAGGAAACCAATAATTTGAGGAGTTTATTAATAATATTGAGTGTATCTTTAACTTTTTAAATATTCATGAGGACTCTAAGGTGGATTTTTCCAAGTACACGCTCTAGTGATCAAGAAGGAGATGGATGAACTCTATTGTGAAATCTAAGATACATGAGGATCATACCTAGACTTCTTTTAAGAAAATATTTAACCATAAATTTTAACTTGATACATTATATGCAGTGAATAACTGAGAGTCTTTGATCTTAGAGAAAGGAGAGCGTAATGTTCTGGAGTATTCCACCCATTTTTTTGAGTTGGTTCATTTGGAACTAAATCTAGTCACTAATGAGTGCCTAAAGGCTTGAAGGTTTGAGTTAGGACTGAGGGATGTTATTTGGTCAATATTTATTCTCATGTGCCTTTTGACTTTTATAGAGGCATACAAAAAATAATCTTTGGTAGAGAATGATAGAGCTGGAAAGAGAGCTTTTGGTGGAGTTTCAGATGGTGCAGTTGTTAGTTAGAGCGTGTCTTATGACCAGAAAAGAAAGCACAAGGGTGATCAATTTTGATCAGGACCATTTTTAAGGGATTTATAAGGATAACAAAATTTTTTCTACTACCAATGTTCGAGGTTTGGTTATACCAATCCTAAATATACATATAACCCTAGTACTTATCATCATTGTAGACTATCAAGCTATTTAAGGAATTTTTGTGAAAGGATATCTCAGGGAAGTAAGGATAGTTCCACTCTCACCAAGGGTTTATAGGTTCTTACTGATGCTTCCAAGGGTGTTGGGTCTAATAATAATTCCAAGTGGGATGTTCATGTTACTGTGACTAGATGGATTTATATGACAGTGTGTGCCCCAAAGGAATCTAAAGCAAGGATATCTACTATTTGAGTTACGATGTTTATTTCATCTTCTATGGTGCAATATTTGTTTGATAATGGTGATAATCATTATTTTATATTATAAATGTTAGTTGAGGTTTTGGGATTAAGTTTGGAATTTATGTTATTGTTATTGGATATTTCCACCCTTTGGGAAATAAGTCTGAATAATGTTTCAAGTGTCTCACATGCCGGGTGATGATAGATGACTTTAAGGTGGTGTGGGAATTTTTAGTTATTGATATTGAGATATTTGAATTGATACTTGAAATGGATTGAATGATCAAAATAAAGTCCCATATAGACTTTTATCATCATTGGGTTATCTTCCGATGGGAGAAATAATGTTTTTCAGGGTGAGTGGGACCCTAGATTAGGAAGGGAAAGCCCTCTTGTTCTTTATACTAGTGTAATCTCATTTTAGTTGTTAGAGATGTTTCTTTATGCTATTGATCTAGGATGGTTCATTAAAATCATGCTCTATGAATCATAAAATAATCTTATGACTTTTTCTTTTCTTCTAACATCCTTTAGAAACCCTCCCAAACAAACCAACCCCTTCCATGCTTCTATTTATGTGATGTACTACACTTCTGTTTTTGAGAGTGAAACTACTAGATAAAGCTTCAACATCTAACTCACTACTATTTTACTAAAAGTAAAAATATAAGATGACACGATCTTCCAGGAATCTGAATCTTAAATGAATTAAGAGTCTGAAAAATCTTATATTAATTCGTCTATTTGAAAGAAAAGTTCCATTCCTTTAAAACCCTTTAATTATTACAAAATAAACTTCATAGCCTCCCAATTATCTCTTTTAGGGTTCGACATAAAATTACAAAAAACTCTCCCTTATTTTAAAATTTTTAAATGATTAGAAAACCATGGGTGTGAACACAAGTTTTTTTTCCGACATGTCAAAGTGATCCACTATCTTTTGAACATAGTCTTCATGAGTTTGGTACAATGAACATGTAATAACCTAATAATTTTATCAGTAACTCACATTTTTATTTTATTAATATTCATATTATGGATTTATTTATAAAATATTTATTTTTAAAATGCATAAATGTTTATTTCATTCCATGAAAGGTATTATAAGATCAATTAAGTTCTTATTATGCATAAAAATTACCATGCTTACTTCACGATGTACAAAATGTTTTATTTAAAGGTTAAATATATTTCCCCAAAAAGTTTTTAATTTTATCTATCTAAAGTAGTGTTGTTAGATATTCTATATTATAAATGGATAATTACTTTAAAACTATGGATTTATATTGATGTTCATCATTATAAATAATTCTATTAAGGTATGAAACAAGAATATGATTTTTCATTTGAAAAAGAAATGGTTTTTATTTTGAATAAAGGGGTTTTCCATCTAAAATTTGGTTTTATTTAAAATTTAAAGTAATAAATTTTAGAAAATTAAATTTAAAAAATGG
This sequence comes from Viscum album, assembly GCA_963277665.1. Classification (NCBI taxonomy): domain Eukaryota; kingdom Viridiplantae; phylum Streptophyta; class Magnoliopsida; order Santalales; family Viscaceae; genus Viscum; species Viscum album. Next base: position 451,099,972 of record OY728137.1, on the reverse strand, counting down.
AATTAATATTTGGAGTTACCAAGTTGAATATATATTAGGGTAAAGTTTTGGGATTTTTTTCTAAAAAAGTCGATTTTTGAAGAATAGTAAAAATACAGTTTTTATAAATACCGTAAATTTAATGATATCATCTTTATATAAGTATGAATTAAAATATATAAAAACATTTTATTGATTAAAAATGTATTTAAGTAGTAAAATAATTCATTTAAGAATAATATTTTGAAATTATAAACCTATGTTTTACATTTTGGAACATAAGTTATATTTTATTCTAACAAAAAACTATTTCTGATCCTTTTACTTAAATTAAGTATTCCTAGAACTAAATTCATTTTTAACTTTTTTTTAAATTCATATAAATCTCATTTTATTAATCATAAACCAATAAATTTCATTAGTATAAATACTATTAGCCTAATTATTCATAAATTATTTTCATGCTAAAAAATTCATTTTTCTAAAAACTGTTTTTATTTCATTATGCATACTTATATTGAAGTTAATTTTTGTAACCTTTATAAATTTAATTTAATAAAATTAATTTCATATTTATAATAATCATAATAAAAAATAGGCAGTAAGTCCAATTTAATTTTAGGACATTAAAATATGTTACCGATGTAAAAGTTAGTTACCGTAGTAGAGGATAAAATGAGGCAAATGTGTTAAATCAAGAGATAAGGTTAGAAAATATCAAAAAAAATTATCTTTAAATGGGTATATGAGGGTATTATAGAACAATAATCATATTATATTTATTAATTTTCAATCTTATATCTAATTTCCTTGAATATTATATTACTTTTATATTAATAAATAAGGATTTATAAAAATGACACCCCTCTCACTTATAAAAGAACCCCTCTACCACCCTTTCTTGGGAATAACTAAAATTTTAATTCTTTTATATATTATATTATATTTATTTCCCTAATAATCCTCAGAAACATTATTTATCCCATGGTCTCAAGATAATTATTTAATTCTTTCAAAACTGAGAAGTATTTCAAGAGGAGATATGATTTACTCTTTTTAAGTAATGACTTATTATTGTTATTTTTCATTTATATTCTCCATTAACTTCTTCTAAATTATGATTTATATATTTAATAAAATCTAAATAATATCATTATACATATGGAATGATGATAATATAATATAATCACTTCATAATTGGAATGACCCACATTGTTATGGGTTGTAAATTTCTGATAAAATTTGAAATTTTCAATTGGTGTAAGGTTTTTTTTGAGAATTAGTGCTCATGATAGGATTATGAGTGTTAAAAAAACCTTAAAGAGTGTTTTAGACATATTTTATTGTTTGGATGGTGTCCTAGTGTCTTTATAGGACATCAGAGGAGTGATTGAGAGCCAATATACTGAAAAAGAGAATTAGTAGGCCTTTCAAGGTGTGAAGAGGTCATTCAAATCATGAATTCCTTTTAGGGGTGAATGTAGGCCATGAATGGGGAGAAGGGGTAAAGGGGGTTACTAGCCCAAAAATTCACATGTGAATACTTGGTTTACACCATAAAAAACACTATCATAGTTTTTTAAATGGTATAGGGGGTTTATAAGATAAAAAATCATTGGGTTTATTTACTTGGGAATCATGCGCACAGGGGGGGACCTCCTACCCCCTTCCCTTCATTTGGTTCCAGCTGATTGCGATTCATTTCATCATGTCAATTCTTAGTAAGATCTCATCTTCTATCCTCCTTTCTTATCCTTTCCATTATTATTTTATTTTGGATTTTCATTAGGGATTTAAAAATGGTGATTTCACTAAAGCATGGTGAAATCATCCCACCTATACAAGATTTCATGTAAAAATATTAGAGGATGTCCCAAGAGGATGTATTCATGATTTCATTCACTTTTTTATCATAAGGTATACATCTTGGTGAAATTATTTAAATATTTTTCTAAATTTGGATAAAATTGTCCATTGATTCAAGTTTACAATTTAGTTATTCTTTGTTTCCAAGGTTCAAGGGTTCATCTAGAGCAGATTACATCCAATTTCTCATTATTCTGATGTCACTGGATTTTTCAGTTTTTTTGGCACCTATTATACCTCATTGGGTTTTTGGGTTTAAATTGATTAATTAGTTTAATGATTATTATTGATGACACATATTCTTGTGGATCTGGTGGATATCAATACACGATTGGATGGATTTATTGGAATATTGATTAAGGTATAAATCCTTGAATTTAATTAATTATCTTGGTCTTTTGGTGATTTCATGTTTGTGTGATTCATTATTATTATTTTTATAAATATTACTATCATTGTGTGTACTTACCATTAAGTTTGTGATAGGATTACATCTACCTAATAGATAACATATACCGTATAACATTTTAAATGGTTCAATGGGACCTCCCTAGTCAAACGAGTGTCGGTGTCTCTCCTTATGGATTGTTTAGAGTTATGCATTGGTTTTTGAAAGGTAAAACAAGTTTTATTTTTAAAATGTATTTTAAAGAATGTTTTTTTAAAATTAATTTCAATGGGAAATAAGTGATTTGGGAATGGGTTTTAAAATTTATTTCAAAATGGGTTTTGGAACTTTCTAGGATTTTGACCAAGGTCCTAGCACGAGTAAAGCAGTGTGATATTCAATTTTAAATGGTTTTGAAGTGAGGTATTTGATTTGGTTTTCAATGGGAATTTGTAAGGTATTTTATTGAAATTTTTTAATATGTTTGACATCATGAGGGAGATTATCCATTTTCTAAATATTGTGTGAATTTTGTTATTCCCATTTGTTAGTGATTATTCATTATGCATGTTGATGCATGATGATGAATATGTTGTGTGGTTAGCCCTGTGGGAAATTTCATCGTGGTATCGATGTTATTTTTGGTCAATATGGATATGACGAACCCCTTGTAGGGATGAGATGAGTCTTGAATGTGTTTTAGATGTGGGATTTATTCTTAGGGGGCATTTCTATGACAATGGGTTGGTGACTTATAATACGGGTTACATGTCCTGTTTTTTCTTACATGTGTGTGTAAAGTTGTGGTATCCACATAGTCTATAGGGATTTGACGATGTACTTAATGTGGTATCCTAAGAGCTTATGGGGATATGTTTGTGTACTTGATATGGACTCCCTATTGTTTGTGTGGATTGGTCATTGTTCTTGATTGCGGACTCCTTGTATTCTAAGGGGATGAACCAATGTGCTTTATTGTGGACTCCCCAAATTATATGGGGATGAGATAACATGATTGACTATAGAATTCCCAGAGTCCATGGGGATGGGATGAAATTATTTACTATAGCCTCCCTAGAGTCCATGGGGATGGTATGGTGTGCTTGATTTTGACCTCCCCAGAGTGTGTGGTAATGTTTCAGTGTGATGATCATGCCATGAAAAGGTTATTGGGTTGAGGGCCTTTCCATATGTGCCTTGGGTTGGTGTTCATGAAATGGACCATGCCTTAGTAGACCTGGTTTGAGGATCAAATTGGAGGCTTGTTTATCAGATGATATAACACATAGACAATTGACCTCCCTCAAGTAACAAGGGATGAGTTGAGGCTCATGGACATATGACTATGTCCTATACCTTTAAGTAGTGGGTTAAGGTTTTGGATGATGCTAAAAATTAAGTCTTTGGGTGCTGGATAAAAATAATTCAATTAGAACCCTACCCTATATCTTCATGTATGGACTGGTATGTGGTATGTGATGAAAAGATCAAATCACATAGCTGAAGTAAGTAGGGTCAAGCATCACAATGTCTTAGTTAAAACATGATGGCCTAACTAGTGTGATTATATGTGAATTGTGTGTTATGTTTCAAGGTAGGTGTGTTGTAGGGACATGAATATTATCTTTATATATGTATTTTATGCACATACACTTAATAAAACAACATTAATTATCATTGAGGCATTGTGGATACTTACTGGGTCATTGAACGCACCCCTACCCACATACATGGCATTAGTTTTGATATACGCGGGTAAACTTTTTGATTTTATAGCAAGTCACTTGAACCACATGGATCCATAATCATGGTATAGGTTTAGAATCCTATGGAGGATTAGGATTCATCTGGGAACATATGTGATTATTTATGGTTAATAGGTAAATTCCTTTATGGTTAGTGGGTAAATAAAATTTTGGTTAGTAGGTTTTATGCCATGTTTATCTAATACTCGTTCTTTGTTTTTTACTACATCATATAAAATTTTAAATTATATTATATTATAGACTATATAGGGTAAGTTAGATCCCAAACTATGTATTTAGGGATTATTTTTATAGGTAATAGTCTACCCATGACTAGGATAGGCCCTTGCTATTTTTCGACCGTCTCTAGTGCATGAGGAGGCATGCCTGAGGTCACGTGGTGCTCCCCGTCTGGGTGGTGTTTGGGAGGCATGGTCTAGGGAATTAAAATGTGGTATCAAAGTGCTGTAATGGGATGGTATGATATAGATAAGAGTAGATATATGTTTTTAGGAATTTTTAGGTTGATTGAGAACATGCCTGGCCGATATGATACCAGTTGAAACCCAAGTTTCCAAGGGATGTCCAATATTGGGATTAATCACTCTAGGGTGATTGAGGTGTTTGGTTGGACTAAGAATCCTAATACAGGATCTATTATACTTAATATGAGTCTTAGGTCTTATCTATAATCTAATTTTTTATTCATGCATCATGATAGTGGCATGATTAGTGAATGATACACACACATTTGGGTGGTTTTATTTGGTATAATGCCTCCTCAAAATCCATATTAATTGAAGAAAATTATAATTTAAATGATATTTTCTCACATATATTATAAGGGGTGATTATATTAATATATATATGTGGGGTTTTTTCATCTAAATATGTTTTTATTTGTGATTATGGACACCATAGCGCATATGTTTTTAGGAGGTGTAGATTTTTGATAAAAAATAGTTTTGAAAATAGAAAACTCATGTGATAGCTTGTGGTGTGCATGAAATGGTTTTGAAAGATAGTTTTATTTGAAATTTATCATAGATACAATGGTTTTTTTAAAAGGAATAGGTTTTTTAGGTTTTATATAAATTCAATGAAATGGTTTTTGAAATTGGATTTCAAGTTGTTTTTGAAATTATTTTGAAAATGAATTTTTGAAAATGGGATTGGTTTTCAGGAAAGTGACTTGTTAGGATAGGGTATTTGGTGGTTTCAATTTTTAGTGAAAAAATTAGATAATAAGGGATATTTTTTAAATATTATTTTAGTTTTTGGTGTATGCAAAATATTTTTAAAGAGTTTTTGAAAATATGTGACCAGTTCCTATGCAAACTGCCTATTTGGTTTTTGTGTGCTATATTGAAGTGCCTTGGGAACTAGAATTGGGTATTTGGATTGTATTAAATGTCTATTTGGAAACAAACATGTGTGATTAGTAGGTGTGGATTTGTTTTGGTTAGGTAGTGGGAAAATAAACCGATATCTATGTAGATCAGTTTGTTGGATCTCTAGTGGTTGACCATGAGAGACTTGGGTAATTGTTTTATGCTTTCAGCATGTATACCATAGAAATTTTGAGGGATCCTCTTGTGTAAGGATTAATGTATATGCATTATTGGAGCTTATTTTAGTGGGATCATGGGTAATTATGTGGGATTGAGTATCCCATGGTTTTTTTATGGTTTTAGGGATCAATTGTTTTACGTGCATTTTGAATTTTTTATGGGTTTGAGTGCCTGATGTGAATTTGATGGGATATGTTAGATTTTGTTCTATTAGATATTCCTAGAGTGGGGAAAACCATTATTTTTAATTGACCATTGGTGTAACTCCCCGACCCCAGTTACCTAGTGTCGGTGCATTATTACATAACATTGGCATGATCACAATAGATCAAGTCTCAAAAGATAGATTAGTTTAGTAGCCTTGGAAACACTAGATACATTCATAAGTCTTAAATTACATCATAATGTGAAAAACTAAAACAACATAGTCTCCATTTTCCACAATTATATCCCCTCAGACTATCCCTGCAGGTCATTCATAAAATATTTCTTCACATCCTGGGAAAAATAAAACATAGAAAGGGGCGATCTCAGATGCTCATTAAGGATAACAATATAGCAGAAAATTTCATAAATAATCATAAACATTTAAGGAAATGTATAACTAAAAAAAATCCTTTTAATCTTGAACTTTAGCATAACATGTCAAAAATAAAATGAAATAATTTACATTTACTTATTCACATGGATATTCTACTAGTCGAATAATCACATGCAATATCAATAACAACTTTCATAATGATGGAATGAATAATGCCAGACTATCATAACCACATAGTCAAGGCCTTGTGCCAATACTATAAATAAGATATTGTCAAGTCCTTGTTCCAAGACACTAGTTTGTCTCATGAGACCTACCGATTCATCGAGGAGCTATAGTGGGCTCCACCCGTCACTTACTAAGTCCAATGGATTCCTCATATGAACATGTTTAAACATAACATAAACATTAATATTAAAAATAGCATACGAAATGTCAATAATTTATTCATAAACCATGAATGGTATAAAAATAACACATCCATAATCAAACATATCACAAAACCTTCAACATAATATGGAAGTTTTGTATCATAATAAATCAACTTTAAATAATCTTAAAATCTATCAAAGGATGTTGACATAGATGAAATCAAAACTATTTGAGATAAATATATATATTTTTGAAATCATTTAAAAGTCACATAATTATAAAAGAAAAAATTTAATTTGAAAATATTCTTATAAGCTTGTAAGGGAAGCTTTAGTGATTTTATAATGGCGGAAAATAGCCGCACCCGCTGTATAAGTTAAGAATACATTCTTACCTTAATTTTTTCGAAAAGGTTAAAAAAGAACTTATTTGGAAAACGACAGAAAGATTCATTTAAAACCATTTTATAAAAAGTCAAAAAAGGGTATAAATGACTTTAACCCATAGTCTAGTAAGTAGTAAAGATGTTTTGGAATACATTTTTAAGAAACATGGATGCGGATGATAAAGAGGTCCCAGTAGATAATTACGTATAAAGAACCTCAGATAATGAAGAGATTGTGAAATAAACCCTTACCTTGTACTTTTCCTTGGTTGAGGGTAGGTTAACCCCCGTATAATGGTGAAATAATTGTTATTAAATTATACAATAATCATATACATTAATATGATATCATATATGATCTTCTAATATTGATTTGTTAATAATATTTTAGTATTATCGTCGTTTCAGGTGTTCACTTACTCGTTTTCTTTTATATGTTTTGTTAAATAAGTCGTGTTTATTATGGATTGTTTTTATATTATTCATATATAGAATTACATCAAGTCTTTTAAACATTATTTGTTATCATCAAATGAAAATTAGTCTTGAATGGATACGATGGGGAATGAATCTCATCGCGTTCGTGGAGACAGTAATCCGTACGTATGCACAAGCGACAATATCATTCTTTTGATATTAAAATAATATATAATTGGATATTATATAATATATAAAGAATAATTATCATGTTATATTTATCATTTACATCAATTAAACATTATTATTATACCCATCCAAATAATAATGTATTGAATAACAATTACACCACGACGTGGAGACGGTAAGCCGTACGTACACACGTATGGTGACAAGTCATTCAAAGGATGGATATAATAATGAATATGGTTGTACTATATTTATAATAACATCAAAGTATATATAAGATACTGGATTTATTATTTTAGAATGGAAACAACAAATAGAAAGGAAGTGGCAGAAGAAAGAAACTTGAAAGAGGGTGGTGAAATTATTACCTCTTCTTCAGGTTCTTCCTTTTGATTTGATCAAAAAGAATTATTAAGTTGGATTTATGACCAAAGTAATTCCTCTAGGATGAATTGAGGGAAGTTGAGAGGATATTTGGGCAGGGTTTGGCCGAGTCAAAAGACTTTGAAGGTGTGAATTAGAGAGAAGGGGGAGTGCCCTTTTATAAGATGGGTGAGGGGCACCTTAGGAAAAGATAGAAATATTATTTTATAATAAAATAATTTTAGGTTTATAATGGCTCAAAAGTATATTATTTAAATGATAAGGTGGGGAAGGGTATATAACCGCTCAACCAATAGGTTTTGGATAGGTTTGGGTCACTATATTAACTTTATATTTTAGATTTAACTCTTAGTTAAATAGTTTGACATTTACCATGTCTCTTTGTATTTTTATATTATATAGCTAAAAAACATACTATATACTTCCAAGAGAACCCCAAGAGGTTAATTAATGATACATATATCATTATATAAGTCCTTTGGCCTAACCTTAGATTTTTAGGAATAGAATATCAATTAATAATATAATATTTTTTAAAAACTCTTTTATGTCAATTTTGACACTATTTGGTATTTTGTTTTTTATAAATTCATAACAGAATTATTACTTCGAAAAAAATTCATATAAAGAACCCTAACATGTCATATTAACCTATAAAATTATTTTAATTCATAAAAAGTCTAAAATTATATTTATTTGGATATTTATAATATCAATTATTTTAATATTTCATTAATTAGGTAATTACTGCATCATCATTGTGTCATATATAATTTAAATTATTTAATGTATAAAAAATATAAATAAAATACCATTATGTAGTAAATTTTTTTATCTTTCTAATTAATATTTATAGTTGAATTTATCTTATGTATAACCCTATATTAAAAATGTTTTAGTTATTAAACTTTGATTTTAACTCTTTTAACTCTTCTTTAAATAAAATAATAATAAGTGTCCTAATCTAATCCAATTGGATATAAAGGATAATATTTTATTCCTAAGGTTAATTTTGGCCGAATTATATTTATCCAATATAATTATGACATGTGTTAGGGTAATAATAATATTATTTTACCCTTAATTACCCTATTTACTTTTAACCATGGTAAATAAAAGTAAAAAGTTAATATTCACCAAAAATTATTTTTATCTTATTGAACCACATTTTACTTCTTTATATTAACCATTACTCTTGGATTTTATAAATTACATTCACAGAAGTGGTAAAATTAAGTTTTATGTGAATTTGCAACTTCTCCTAGGAGTTGGGTAAAAGACGGTGAAAAGTTCAATAAAATTTTTATATATCTAAAATTATTATAAACTGACTCCAATCAATTACATTAAACTTATATAGGTATTATGTATCTATTTTGACCAAAAATAAATTTAAATAAAATAAATAATTATTTAAATAAAAATTTGGTTTTAAACTATAACTCAGTGTTTTTCACTATTCATCAAAAATTGAAAGTTTTCAGAAAAATACAAAAAATTCACCCTAAGCTAATTTCGATATTCTGAATCCAAAAATGAATTCCATTTTGAAAGATAAAATTTATAAAATTTCAAAAAGTGGGTATTACTATTCATAACCGCTAGTTTGATTGGTTGTGGTGTGTGTTATAACTCGAAGTTGCATACAACACACGCTACTGTATTATTCAATGTATTATTCAAATAGAAGAATAACGTGGAAGCTTGGGGTGTTAAATTCTCCCCTCCTTCAAATAATTTCATCCTTGAAATTTCTATAATATTACAGCGTAAAAAGACTTGGGTGGTTCTTCATCATAAGTTCCTCGGGTTCCCCCGTTGCCTCTTCCATCTTATGGTTTCTCCATAGAACTTTTACCAGACGAGTCGTCCAGTTTCTCAGCACTTGTTCTCTGGTATCAAGAATCCTGAAGGGCTCTTCACAATAAGAAAAATCGGGTTCCAGTTCTACTTCCTTATAAGTGAGTACATGCATTGGGTCAGGAATGTATTTTCTTAACAGTAATACGTGGAACACATCGTAAAATTTGGAGAGACTTGGAAGCATTGCCAACCGGTAAGCTATAGCCCCAATTCATTCTAGAATTTCGAAAGGTCCTATGTACTTAGGACTCAATTTTCCCTTCTTACCGAAATGTATAACACCCTTCCATGGAGATACCTTCATGAAAACACGATCTCCTACCTGAAATTACAAATCCTTTCTTCGGTTATCGGCATAACTCTTCTACCTACTTTGAGCTGCTTTGATGTGGGTTTGGATAACCTTCACCTTTTCCATCATTTCCTCCACAAGTTCTGGGCCTACGAGTTTTCTTTCACAAACATCATCCCAATAGGTTGGTGTACAACATCTCTTTCCGTATAATGCTTCATATGGTGCCATCTGAATACTTGAATGGAAGCTATTGTTATAGGAAAATTATACCAAAGGTAAATATTGATACCACATAGCCTAAAAGTCAAGTGAGCATGATCTCAACATGTATTCTAAGGTTTTAATTGTCCATTCTAATTGTCCATTAGTTTGGGGGTGGTAGGTAGTGCTCAAACGAAGTTCAGTATCCAAGGTCTTCTGATGAATTTTCCAAAATCTTGATGTAAAACGTGGATCACGATCAGAAACAATCGATAGGGGTACTCCATGAAGTCTTAAAACTTCATTAATATTTAGCCTTTCTAGACGTTCAAGTGGTAGATCTTCTCTTATAGCAAGAAAATGTGCTGACTTGGTAAGACAATCAACAATGACCCATATTGCATCATTCCTTCTAGGAGTCTTTGGTAGTACCATGAAAAAGTACATTGTGATATTATCCCATTTACACTCAGGTATGGGAATAGGTTTCATGACTCCTCCAGGCTGTTGCCTTCCAGCTTTCACTTGTTGACAAACCATACATCTTGACACAAAATCAGTAATCTCCCTCTTCATTTTGTCCCACCAAAAATGTTACTTCAAATCTATATACATTTTGGTTCTACCAGGGTGTATAGAGAAATTAGAGCTATGAGCATCATATAAAAATTCCCTTTTTAGATCAGGTAAATCGGGAACACAAATTCTCTTCCAAAATTTCAAAATTCCATCTTCATACACAAAGTCACTTAATCTCCCATCATTCACAACTTTAATCTTCTTTTGAAACTCTTCATCATCGGTCTGAGAACTCTTAATCCTTTCTAGTAAAGATGGTTTGTCAACCATTTGAAAAAGCATTGATGTTTCACCTTACATGGTTATTCCCATGTACATCTTCACTAGATCCATGAAAATATGATCTCTTTCAATTCTCATCTTGTTCAAAACTCCATGATACTTTCTGCTCAAAGCATCTGACACCTTATTTTCATTCCCTAGGTGGTAGTGTATCGTGAAATCATAATCCTTGAGTAGTTCAAGCCATCTCCTTTGCCTAATGTTGAGTTCTTTCTGTGAGTAAATATACTTCCAACTCTTGTGATCAATATAAATCTCACATTTTTCACCATATATATAGTGTATCCATATCTTTAAAGCAAAGATTACAGCTGCTAACTCAAGATCATGAGTAGGATAGTTTTTCTCATGAATTCTTAGCTGTCGTGATGCATAGGTAATAACCCTATCATTCTGCATAAGGACACAAACAAGTCCTTTCTTTGAAGCATCACTATAAATAACAAACCCATAATTCCCTAATAGTAGAGTAAAGATAGAATAATTGACTAATCTTCTCTTTAGTTCTTCAAAAAATTATTCAAACTCTTTTTTCCAAACAAATTTAACCCATTTTTGTGTGAGCTTTGTTAATGGGTTAGCCAACCGGGAAAAATTCGGGACGAAACGTTGATAATAACCTGCTAAATCAATAAAACTGCATACCTCAGTTATAATCGTCAGTTATAGCCATTCTTGGATTGCTCTAGTCTTAGAATGATCAATGGAGATTCCATCCTTAGAGACAATATGACCAAGAAAAGAAATCTTCTAAAGCCAGAATTCACACTTGCTAAAATTCCCATATAATTCATGTCTTATAAGAGTCTTCTGGATAATGCACAAGTAATTTTCATGATCTTAGTAGATTTTGGAGTATACTAAGATATCATCAATAAATACTACCAAAAAATAATTGAGATATTCCTTGAAAACTCTGTTCATTAGATCCATGAAGACAGAAGGTGCATTAGTCAATCCAAAAGGCATTACTGTAAACTCGTAATGCCCGTACCTGGTTCTAAATTATTTCTTCGGAATGTCTTCCTTCTTCATACAAAACTGATGGTATCTAGATCGAAGTTCAATATTTGAAATGTATTGAGCTCCATGCAGTAGGTCAAATAAATCATCAATGCGAGGTATGTGATACATGTTCTTTATTGTTATAACATTGATCTCCCTGTAGTCAATGCACAACCTCATAGATCCATCTTTTTTATTAACAAAAAGGACAGGGGATCCCCATGGAGAAACACTAGGGTGAATAAATCCCTTATTACACAATTACTATAGTCGTTTCTTTAGTTCCACTAATTCCACAGTTTCCATTCTATAAGGGGTCTTCAATATGGGCCTTGATCCAGGAATTAAATCAATGGAAAAATCAATTTATCATTCTGGAGGATGTCTAGGTAAATCTTTTGGAAACACATCAACATATTATTTCACAATAGGTAAATCCTCTATTTGAACATTTATTTCCTCACCCACAATTATTTATTTCTCTTCCTCCCCAATAATTGAATTTAGTTGAGCTACTGGGGGTGGATCTAGATAAGAATTAGGTGGTGATGATTCTACTCTAATGATAAGGTGTTATTTTTCATCATTCATAAAAAATTGTAACCTACTTATTCTTACAATAAATCTTTACATCGTGGTCCAAAAGACAATCCATACTGAGGATTATATCAAATTAAATCATGGGTATGACGATGAGATCAGCAGACAAAGAACATTTATATCCTCTAATGGGGACTGATTCACAAAACTTTGTTGCAATGATACTTTTCTTAGGAGTTTTAACTGACAACTCCCTTGTTAAATCAAATTGGAAATATCTAATTTTCTTAGAAAACTAGGAAGATATGAAACAATGCGATGATCCAGAATCAAAATAAAGAATTTGGTAAACTTGAGGAAACCATTAAATTACCCACCAGCATGTCTTTTGGAGCTTCTACCTCAGCAGTAGTGATAGCATAAGCTTGGCCTTGATCCCTTGGCCTTTTCTGAGGTAAGTTCCCTTTTCGCTTAGGAAATTCATTTTCATAATGTCCCATCTACCTGCAATTATAGCATTGAACGTCGGTAGCTTCTTTCTTACCCTTGCAATCACGAGCTTGGTGGCCTTTTTCACCACACTTGTAACAGACTCCCATTCCCTTCAATCAAGTACCAGGGTGTTTCTTACCACATTTAATACAGGATGGATATTCAACTTTTCCCTTCTTCCCCTCATTTCCATTTCCAGAGTGTTTAGAAGATCTCTTCTTCTCTTGCTTTGCTTTAAAGTCATAAGACTTAGAGAATTATTTTTCTGTCTTGATAGCACATGAGACAATGTCTTCGTATGATGAGAAGGATTGTGAGACTAATGCTCGACGAAAAAATGGTTTTAACCCATCAAAGAAATGATCAATATTACTCCTTGGGTTACGTATATAATCTTCTACATGCCTCGCTAACCTTGAAAAGTTAGCCTCACACTTTGCGACATTCTTATCATCATTTTTCCTTAGACTCAGAAATTTCCTTTCCATATCTGCTCGATGGTCACGAGGAAAGTATTTTTCTAAGAAAAGATCTTTAAACTCCCTCCATTACATATTTTATACTTCATCATCTTCCTTTGTGTTTTTAATCAATGGCCACCATTTATCAACATCTCCAGTGAGGCAGTAAACTTCCATAACAAATTTTTCCCTTTCACTACTCCCCAAGGCATGGAATATTTTCTCTAAGGAATTTATCCATTGCTCAGCCACTAATGGATTTTTACTCCCATTGAATGTTTGTGGTTGTTCCTCATGAAGCGGTCTAACATTGATCCTCCATGTTTTGGATCAGGGTGCTTCATACTGGTAAGGTTATTATTCATAACCTATGTGAGTTGTCCCAGTATAGTGATAAGCTGATCAACACCAGTTTTATCACCAGCTCCACTATAATTATCTTGAGAAGGAGGGAAATCCCTACATGGAGTGTGTGCATTGATACAGTTTCCATTCCTTCCACTAGGATCCATTTCTAAACAATTTCATAAAATAGATTAGTTTATGAATCTAAATACATAATTCCAAACTTGCAAAACACTTAACATAAATTGAACAGTTTATGGATATAATCCATAATCATAAAAATGATTTCTTTGAGGAAGTATATACTAATAAATCCTTCATAATGGTTTGTAATGAAAATGAGAATTATCCTAAGCATATCCCCCGGAAGTGTCGTAATGAAGAGTGCAGCAAGGCCCGTTGTCGTGAACCAGTTTCCGTTTGAGTCTAGCTCAAAGCGGTGTTTTCAGGTTTTACCCCTAGGTACATCTGTGCCAGAGCCGCCTCTACCTACTCGTATCCAGACATGGATGTATTGCTCGGAAAACTCACAAAATCTCTACAATACCAAAATTCTAGAAAGTTCTTCTATTCTATTCTTCAAAGTCCATCTTAGCTCTATGTCCTATAATCAGAGTTTATCTAAATCTAGCTTCCAAGGTTTGTACTAAACTTCCTCTCATACCAACTGTAACGCCCCGACCCCAGTTACCCAGAGTCGGTGCATTATTACATAACATTGACATGATCATAAAATATCAAGTCTCGAAATATCGATTAGTTTAGTAGCCTTGGAAAACACTAGATACATTCATAAGTCTTACATTACATCATAAAGTGAAAAACTACAACAACATAGTCTCCATAGTCCACACTAATATCCCCTCATACTATCCCTGCAATTCAGTCATAAAATACTTCTTCACATCCTAAGAAAAATAAAACATATAAAGGGGTGAGCTCAGATTCTCAGTAAGGATAACAATATAGCGGAAACTTTTATAAATAAGCATAAACATATAAGGAAATGTATAACTAAAACAAAATCCTTTTAAACTTGAACTTCAGCATAACATGTCTAGAATAAAATGAAAAAAATTCCATTTACTTATTCACATGGATATTCTACTAGTCGAATAATCACATGCAATATCAATAACCACTTTCATAACGATGGAATGCATAATGCCAGACTATCATAACCACATAGTCAAGGCCTTGTGCCAAGACTACAAATAAGATTTTTTCAAGGCCTTGTGAAAAGACACTAGTTTGTCTCATGATACCTACAAATTCATCGAGGAGCTATAGAGGGCTCCACCCGTCACTTACTAAGTCCAATGCATTCCTCATATGAAAAGGTTTAAACATAACATAAACATTCATATTAAAACTAGCATACAAAATGTCAATAATTTCTCCATAAACCATGAATGGTATAAAAATAACACATCCACAGTCAAACATATCACAAAACCTTCAATACAATATGGAAGTTTTGTATCATAATAAATCAACTTCAAATAAGCTTAAAATCCATCAAAGGATGTTGACATAGATGAAATCAAAACTATTTGAGAGAAATATCTCTGTTTTTGAAATCATTTAAAAGTCACATAATTATAAAAGAAAACATTTACTTTGAAAATATTCTTATAAGATTTTATGGTAAGCTTCGACGATTTTATAACGGAGGAAAATAGCCTCACCCACCGTATAAGTTAAAAAGACATTCTTACCTTAATTTTGTCGAAAAGGTTAAAAAAGACCTTGTTTAGAAAACGATGGAAAGATTCATTTCAAAACTTTTTATAAAAAGTATAGCAAGGGTATAAATGAATTTAACCCATAGTCTATTAAATAGTAAAAATGTTTTGGAATACATTTTTAAGAAACATGGATGTGGATGATAAAGGGGTCCCAGTAGATAATTACGTATAAACAACCTCAGATAATGAAGAGATTGTGAAATAAACCCTTAACTTGTAATTTTACTTGGTTGAGTGTAGGTTAACCTCATTTATAATGGTGAAATAAGTGTTATTAAATTATAAAAGAATCATATACATGAATATGATATCATATATGATCTTCTAATATTTATTTGTTAGTAATATTTTAGTATTATTGTCGTTTCAGGTGTTCACTTACTCATTTTCTTTTATATGTTTTGTTACATAAGTCATTTTTATTATGGTTAGGTTGTATATTATTCATATCTATAATGACATCAAGTCTTTAAACATTATTTTTAATCATCAAATGAAAATTATTCTTGAATGGATACGATGGGGAATGAATCTCATCACGTTTGTGGAGACGGTAATCCGTACGTACGCACGAGCGAAAATATCATTATTTTGATATTAAAATAATATATAATTGGATGGTATATCATATATACAGAATCATTATAATGTTATATTTATCATTTACATCAATTAAACATCATTATTATACCCATCCAAATAATAATGTATTGAATAACAATTACACCACGACATGGAGACGATAAGCCGTATGTACACACATATGGTGACATGTCATTCAAAGGATGAATAGAAAAATGAATATGGCTGTACCATATTTATAATAACATCAAAGTATATATAATATACTTAAGTTATTATTTTATAATGGAAACAACAAAGAGAAAGGAAGTGGAAAAAGAAAGGAACTTGAAAGAGGGTTGTGAAATTATTACCTCTTCTTCGGGTTCTTCTTTTTGATTTGATCAAAAGGGATCCTTAAGTTGGATTTATAACTAAAGGAAGGACTCTAGGATGAATTTAGAGAAGTTGAGAGGATAGTTTGGTAGGGTTTGGCCGATCCAAAAGGCTTTGAAGGTGTGAATTAGAGAGAATGGGGAGTTCCCTTTTATAAGAGGGGTGATGGGCACCTTAGGAAAAGCTAGAAATATTATTTTATAATAAAATCATTTTCGATTTATAATGGATAAAAAGTGTATTATTTAAAGGATAAGGTGGGGATGGGTCTAAAATCACTCAAAAATAGGTTTTATATAGGCTTGGGTCACTATATTAACTTTATATTTTAGATTTAACTCTTAGTTAAATAGTTTGACATTTACCATGTCTCTTTGTATTTTTATATTATATAGCTAATAAACTTACTATATACATCCCAGATAACACCAAGTGGTTCATTAATGACATACCTATCATTATATAAGTCTGTTGGCCAAACCTTATATTTTTAGGAATAGAATATCAATTAATAATATAATATTTGTTTTAAAAACTCTTTTATGTCAATTTTGACACTATTTGGTATTTTGTTTTTTCTAAATTCATAACTGCATTATTACTTCGAAAAAAATTCATATAACCAACCCTAACATATCATATTTACCTAGAAAATTAGTGTAATTCATAAAAATTATCAAATTACATTTATTTGGATATTTATAATATCAATTATTTTAATATTTCATTAATTAGGTAATTACTGCATCATAAATAATTTAAATTATTTAATGTATAAAAAATATAAATAAAATACTATTATGTATGAAATTTTTTTATCTTTCTAATGAATATTTATATTTTAATTTATCTTATTTATAACCCTATATTAAAAATGTTTTAGTTATTAAACTTTGATTTTAACTCTTTTAACTCTTCTTTAAATAAAATAATAATAAGTGTCCTAATCTAATCCAAGTGGACATAAATGATCATATTTTATTCCTGAGGTTGTTTTTGGTAAAATTATACTTATCCAATAGAATTAGGACATGTGTTAGGTTAATATTAATATCATTTTTACCCTTAATTACCCTATTTACTTTTAACCGTGGTAAATAAAAGTAAAAATTTACTATTCACCAAAAATTATTTTTTTCTTATTGAACCAAATTTTACTCCTTGATATTTGCCGTGTCTCTCAGATTTTCAAAATTCCATTCACAGAAGTGGTAAAATTAATTTTTATGTGAATTTGAAACTTCTCCTAGGAGTTGGGTAAAAGACGGTGAAAAGTTCAATAAAATTTTTATATATCTAAAATTATTATAAAACGACTCCAATAAATTAAATTGAACTTATATAGGTATTATGTATCTATTTTTACCTAAAATAAATTTAAATAAAATAAATAATTATTTAAATAAAAATTTGATTTTAAACAATAACTCAGTGTTTTTCACTATTCATCAAAAACTGAAAGTTTTCAGAAAAATACAAAAAATTCACCCTAATCTAATTTCGATATTCCAAATCCAAAAATGAAATCCATTTTGAAAGATAAAATTTATAAAATTTCAAAAAGTGGGTATTACTATTCATAACGGCTAGTTTGATTGGTTGTGGTGTGTGTTAAAACTCGAAATTGCGTACAACACACGCTACTGCATTATTCAATGTATTATTCAAAGAGAAGCGTACTGTGGAAGATTGGGGTGTTATAATTGGTAGAAGATTCTTATGGTAGATATCACTATAAGGATCAAGAAAAATCATTTGTTGAGACTTCATTTTTTGGAATTGATGGATATAGTTGTGTACTATCTTGATGTTTAGTAATTAGTGCCTCATATTGGGAAGTCAGGTGTGAAAGGGTGGTTCCAACTAGTAGAGTGAGGGTTGTTCTAATGATTAGTTTTTTTAGGATCCATAAATTCTCATAGCATGTTTCATGTGGTGAATCCCTGTTAATGATATTGATTAATGGGTGAAACGTGTTTCAGGACAAGATTTAGGGGTGAAACCACATTTTATCACATGATTCATAGGCTTAATCAAGTAAAAAAATGTAACAATGTGTTGTGTTGGGGTGTTTATTCTTAGGTAATCACATTACATTGGTATTATGGATCATGGGTATGAGAGGGACCCACATATGGGGTCGTTAGTGAGAGTGTTTGGTTAGAGGCATGTGTGTTTCTTTTGAGGAGAATCCAATATGTGTTGTGAACTGAAATGAGGAAAGGGATATGAGTAAAGGTATCAAATATTATTAAATATTTGTTATTACCTGGATTTAACTCCAAGGTGGCTCAGGAGTGGGAGTTGAAAGTGCCAGTGTGTAGGTGGATTCGATTAATTTTCCCATAGAAAATACTAGATTAGAGATTAAAATGCAATATTGGATGGATTTTTCATGTGGTGATGGTCTCAGGATTAGTGGATAGAGTTGGTATGCTAGCATCATACTCAAGTTTGGAGTTAACTTCATTTGAGGGTGATTCAGATCAGAAAATAAATCAGTGCTCAGTGTGAAGTATGATAGTATAAGTGGTTGTTTGGGAAACCATTTAAGGGATTACAATGAGTGTTTTAGTCATAAATTGGTGTGGAAAGTTGAATGATGTTATGATTCCTCTTGGAGTAAGACATCATTTTTAGGTGATGTGATTATTTCCCTCAGATTTTAGGCATCATGGTTGGGTGTTTTTGTGGATCGTTAGTGGTCGAGGACGAGTAGTTTTGGGAAAAGTTAGTCAGGAAAGGAATGACTAGTATCTTTATGTAGAAGTATATGTAGTGAGTTTGAACCACATTGAGATATTTATTCAAAACATTATTAGTGTTGATCAAGGATTTAATTTTGAGTTTTAAAAAAATTCACTATATTTGGGATTGGTATTTGGAGTTGTGTGGTGAAATCATGTTGGATGTTTGGAAATGAAATGCAGTGCATTAACTTTGGGTTGACGACCTATGTACTATGAGGTTTGTGTTCGAAGGAATACCATGGATTATTGAGGATGAGAAGTTTTATGGTGTCGATTTTGTAATGAACCATATCAATATGGGTTAAAAATTCATGATAGAATTTGAATTTTTCATTTGGTGGATGGTTTTTTGAGAATTAGTGCTCAAATCAAGATTTTGAGCATTTAAATATCTCTAATGGGTGTTTTTAGACTTTTATTAGGGATCAAGTGGTGTATCAAGGATTTTTGTGGAATTTGGAGGTGTGGATGGGGATTGAGTTACTAAAAAGAGTAGTAGTAGGCTATTCATGGCGTGAAGGGTTAATTCATTCCATTCATGTATTTTAGGGGGTGAATGTAGGCTATGAATAGGGAGAATGGGTGAATGGGGGTACTACTTTGAAAATTCATGGTTTGAACACTTGGTTCACACTATGAAACATGCTAACCATGTTTTTTTAAATGGATGAAAGAGTTTCTAAAATAAAAACCCCTCAAGTTTCTTCGCTCGAGCATCACATGCATAGCGGGGAGGCCAAACCTCCCTACTCCCCTTCACTTTCTTTGGTTCTAGGTGATTTAGGTTAATTTTATCACACCGATTCTTGGTGATATCTCCTATCATATCCTCCTTTATTATCTTTTTCATTTTTATTTGAGTTTGGTTCATCGTTAGTGTTTTAGAAGGGATAAAATCCTCAAAGCATGGAGAAATCATCATGACTGTTGGGGATTTCAAGTGTGTTTTTATAAGGAATTATGAGAGGTTTTATTCAAGTCATTGTTCTCTATATTCTATAATTTATTCCCCTTGGTGAGTTTATTTATGTTTTTTGTTGAATTTTGGTAAAATTTTCCATCAATACAGGTATAAAATTTTAGTATTTTATGTTTCCTAGGTTTAGGGGTGCATCTGGAGTGGATCACACCCTGTTTCTCATGATTATGGAATCATTGTACTATTGATTAATTTGGTTCATATTATACTACATTGGGGTTTTAGTTTTAATTAATTAATTAATTAATTAATTTAATAGTGATGGTTAATGTTTCTGGTGCTTTTGGACCCAGTGAAATTCAGTACATGCTTGAATGGATTTATCAGAATTCCTGTTGAAGTAGGGAGCCCTGTCTTTATTTGAGTCTCTTAGTCTTTCATTTATTTTTTGTTTATGCGACTCATTAGTATTATTTACATGTGTATGGTCTGTTTTGTGTGAGTTTCCCCATAAGGTTGGGATAGGCTCACATTATCCTAGTAGTAAACATGGTTCATATAACTTTTTAAATGGTCCGATGGTAATTCCTTGGTGGAACGAATGACAGTGGACATCCTTATGGATTTTTTGGAGGCATTAATTTGTTTTAGAAGGTAAAATGAGTTTCCTTTTTATAATGTATTTTAAAAAAGGGTTTTGGTTAAATGGAATTTCAAAGGTAATTAGTGATTTTAGAATGGTTTTTAAAATTTATTTCAAAATTGTTTTTGGAACTTGATAGTATTTTAGACATGGTTCTATCATAAGTAAAGAGACACAAGATACCTTTTTAAATAGTTTTGGAAAGAGGTATTCATATTGGTTTTCAAAGGGAATCTATAGGGGCTTGGATTGATGTGTTTTGATTTGTTTAACCTTATTTGGGTGATATCCTATTTTCATAATCTTATGTTCTTATTATATTTTCATTTGTGAGTGTTGATGTATTGTGTTTGTTGATTCGAAATTATTTATGTGTTTTGTGGGTATCCCGTGATATTTTTTTTCATGATAATGTAGTTTTTATGTGGGTATCCCTATGAGAACTTTTCTTGTGGTATCAAAGTAACAGTTGGTCTAGATGGATGTGATAGACCCCTTAGAGGGTCGAGATGGGTCTCAAATGTGTTTGAGAGACAGGACTAAGTCCCTAGGGACTAGTTACCTAATGGTGGGTTGGTGAGATATGATATCGATTGTGTTCCCTATTTGTTGTTTCCTTCATTTACCTGATGTGGCCTCCATAGAGTTTATAGGTATGGGTTGATGTGCTTGATGTGACCTCCCCAGAGTCCATGGGGATGGGCCGGTGTGCTTGATATGTCCTCCCAAGAGTTTTTGAGGATGGATTAAAGTGCTTAACTATGGTATCTCCATATTATATAGTGATGGACTATTGTTCTTGACTAAGACCTCCCCAGAGTCCATGGATATGGGTTAGTGTACTTGATTTTGACCTCCCTAGAGTCTGTGGGGATAGTTTAATGTGATGAAAATTCCCTAATAAGGGATTTTGTTCAAGGGACTTTACATATTCATCTTGGGTAAGAGTGCATGAATTGGAACTTGGATTGGTAGGATTAGATGAAGTACTGAACTTAGGGATGGGTTTTGGGATGACCTGATGCATGGAAAATTAACCTCCTTTAAGTTATGAGGGATTATTCAAGGCTCATGGATGTATGAGTGTTTCATATTCCTTCAAGTAGTGGGAAGGGGTTTTAGATGAAGCCCCACACTGATTATTCAGGTATGGGTTAGACATTGTTTAGTTGGAATCCTAACCTATATCATCGGTTATGGGTTGGGTTGTGGTTTTACATGAAATTATTTTTACATGGATCAGAAACTGGTAGGGTTAGGTTTCATAGTTTCCTATTTAGCACACGACAACATGACTAGTGTGATTGTATGTGAATTTCTTATTATATTTCTAGCTGGGTGTGTTTTATGAACAAAAATGCAATCTTTATTTATGTATTTCATGAAAATACACTTGATAATAGAAGTGCTTAATTTCATTGAGACATTGAGGATACCAATTGGTTCATTGGAATAAGCCCTACCGGTATACATGGAATGAGTTTCAATGTACGTGGGTAGAATTTCCTTTGTTCTATTAGGACATAGTTACCACATGGAGATTGAATTTTTGTATAGATTTATAGGGTTGTAGAGGTTCAGGATTTTATAGGGTAGGTATGTGAATAGTTATGGTTAGTAGGTAAATGTAGTTATGGTTAGTATGTAGATGCATTTTTAGTTAGTAGGTTTTATACCATGTTTATCCACTACTTCTACTTAGTTTTGTTTACTTCATCATATAGAATATTTTATTATTTTATATTTTGTATTATGGGGGACCATTTGGACCCTTTTATATGATAATAGTGTTTGGTTTTAGAGGTTATAGTCTCCCCATGACTAGGATATCCTCCACCACTAGTCTATAACCACTCATATATAGGGAGGCATTCCTAAGGTCACATGGTGATCCCCGATTGGGTACCCTTATAGTAGCCTAGTACAAAGCATTAAAATGTGGTATCAAAGTAGTTTTTTGGGGAAAAAATAGTATAGATAGAAATGGATATAAGTTTTCGAGACTCATGAGGTAAACCAAGCACATGCCTGACTAATGTGACATCAGTTAAAACTCAAGTTGTCAGGGGATGTTGAGTTTCAGGATTAGGCAGTAGAGAATGAGTGAGGTGTTGGGTTAGATAGAGAAACCTAAGGTGGTATGGATGATACTCGAGCTAATTCCTAGGTATCATCTAGGATCTAGTGGGTCATTCACCCATCATGATAGTGGTATGCTAGGGGTATGATACATGTGCCTATGAGGAATTTTTCTTGATATGATTCCCCATAATAATCTATATTAATTGAAAAAACTTATAATATAAACAATGGTTTATCACATATATTATAAAGGTATGATTATATTAATACAAATATAATGGGATTTCTTATTTTATTGTTTTTGTGTTAATGATTATGGCTGCCATAGAGAACGGATTTAATGATGTGAGTATTATTTAGAAAAAATGGTATAGAAAAAACAAAACTCATACCATGACATGGGGTGCAAATGAAATAGTTTTTAAAGATGGATTTATTTGAAATGTATTGTGGAGACTATGGTTTTTGAAATGGTTTCATATTTTATGGTTATTTGAAAATTTAATGAAATGGTTTTAGAAGTTTTATTTCAAGAAGTTTTATAATTTTATTTAAAATAAATTTTTAAAAATGCAATCCGTTTTTGGAAAAGTGATTGACTAGGTTGGAGTTTTTGGTGGTTTCATTTTTTAGTGAAACCCTTGGATTAAAAGGGATGTTCTGGAAAACCCAAGTTATGTTTTATTTTTTTTAAAAAAATTGAATGTTATTTTGAAAATAGATGATAGTTTTCTGTGTAAATAGGTCTTCTTGGTTTTTTTGTGTTCACTGGGAGTGTACGAAGTGCTTGAATTTTGGGTTCAACTTGTATATCATATATTTTTATAAACTACCATGTGTGGGTGGTGGGTGTAAAACTATTTTGGTTGGGTGATAGAAATATAAATTGGTACCTCTATAAAATGGTTTGGTAAATCTTTGGTGTTTAACAAGGAGAGACCCAAGTTAGTGATTCATGCTTTTGGAAGGTAAGTTGTGGATGTTTTGAGGGATCTTCTTTTGGCGGTATCAAAATGGATGATTTTTTGGAGCCTCTTGTATTGGTATCATGGTATTTTTATGTGGTATTGAGTATTTTTAGGTGATTTTTATGGGTTTAGGGATCATATTCCTTGATTTTCATTTTGATTTTTTTGGTTTGGATCACTTGATGTGCATTTGATGGGTCCTCCACTAAGAAATGTTAAATTGTGTTTTATCTGCGTTATTCCTATAATGGAGAGAACTATTAGTAGAAATCATATGTTATTAGTGGAGTATCATTGTGAGGAGAACCATAAGGCTCCTAAAAAATCAGTTGTTGACACTTTGTTGTTTATAATCGATGGGTGAAGTTGAGCACTATCTTGGTATTTAATAATCAATTTATCATATCTGTAATTATGGTGTGATCTAGTGGTTCCAAATAGTAGAGGGAGTATTGTACCATCAATAAGTATTTACTTAGGATCTGTAATGGTTTGTGGAATGCTTTATGTGGTGAATTCCTATCCGTGATATGGTTTATGGTGTGAACTATGTTTTAGGGCATGATTCAGGGGGTGGAACCCCATTTAGTCATGTGATTAAAAGTGAAAAAATTAATATATGTGTTTTTTGGGTTTTAATTATTGGGGTAGTATGGTACATTGGTATCATGACTCGTGAATATGAGCAGGATGCATGTTTGGGGTTGTTAGTGGGAGTGTCAGGTTAGAGGTAAGTTTTATTCTTGTAAGGAGTCTCCAACACGTGTTGTAGACCAAAATGTGGAAAGTTATATGAGTAAGGGTAAAAATTCTCACCTGAGAATTGTGATTACATGAACTTATTAGGTAGGAGACTCACAAGTGAGAGTCAGAAGTTCCATTGTATAGGTGGATCTGATTAATTTGGTTCCATAAAGAATACCATATTGGAGATTCAGATGAAGTGTTGGATGTATTTAGTGTGTGGTGATGGATGATGGCTTAGTAGTTGGATTTAGTGCACTAGAATCATTATTGAGGTTGGATTTGAGGTGATCCAATATTTATTTGGATTGGGAAATGAATTAGTGCTTGTAGTAGAGTATGGCAGTGGATGTAGTCATTTGGGAAACTAGGTGAGAGATTACATTGAGTGTTGAGGATGGACCTCAGTATGGGTGGTTGGATGTTGTGATGATAACTATTGAAGCAAGACATCATGCTCAGGTGGTGTGATGATTCTCCCTTGAATTATAATCATCATGGTTGGGTGATATGGTGGAGAGTTGGTGGTTGAGGCCGAGCACTTTTAGGAAAGTCATCCCATAAAGGGCTGACTATTTTTTTGAGTAAAAATGGATGTGATTAGTTGGAACCACATTAGGATCATTGTTTAGAATGTGGTTGGTGTGGGTTAGGGACCAAATGTAGTTAAAAAAATGGTGTATTCGAGCTTGGTGTTTTGAGTTTCACAATGAAATACTAATGGGTATTTACAAATGAAATGTAGAGAATTAGCACTGGGGTGATGACTAAGGTTAGTCAAGGTTCATGGTTGAAGGATTAACATGGATTATTAGGGATTTTAAGAGTTATGGTGGGGATTATATAACATCCATCATCGTTACATGTTGAAAATTATTATGGAAATTTTATTTTTTCATTTGGTGAATGGTTATTTTTGAGATATGGGGATTATTCTAGTCTTCCAAGAATTAGAACATCTGTAACATGTGTTTTAGATTTATATTAGGGATTGGGTGGTGTCTTGGGGGCTCAATAAGACACTGAAGGAGTGGATGGGGATCAAGTTACTTAAAAAGAGTATTATTAGTCCATTTGTGTGGTGGAGGGATCATTCAAACTATGAAGAGATCATTCACACTATGAATTACTTTCAGGGGTTGAATGTAGGCCATGAATGGGGATAAGGGAAGAAAGGAGAACTAACTTAAAAATTCATGAAATGAGCACTTGTGTCACATCATGAAATATACTAGAATATATTTTTAAATGGTTGAGTATAATGCTATAATAAAAACCCCTCAGGGTTATTTTCTTGATCACCATACACATAGGGGTGGACCTCCCTCTTCCAATTATCTTCCTTTGACTCTAGGATACTTATGTTCATTTACCCAAAAATATTCTTAGTGAGATATCCTCTCCTCTCCTCCTTGATTCTCCTATACATTAATCTTTGATTTTTTTTTCATTTGGGTTTCAAATGGGATAATTTCACCAAATCATGGAGAAATCATCATTCTTGTCGAGGATTTCATGTGTGAAAAATAGAAGACATTATGAGATGCCATATTCATGTTATTTTTCAATAGTTTTCATAAGGTATTCCTCCCATTGAGTTTTTTATAGTTTTGGTTGAATTTGGATAATATTAGCCATCAATTTGGGTTTACAATTTGTGGATTTTGTGTTGCCTAGGTTCAAGGGTGCATCTAGAGTGAATATCACATAGTTTCATGTGAATTAGATATTTTTGGACTTCTCAGTGAGTTTGGAACTTATTACAATGCATTGGATTTTTGGTTTAAATTAATTAATTAATTAAATGATGATGTCCGATGAGATAAGTGATCTTCGACCTGGTGGAGGTTGGTATAGGCTTATATGGATTTATCAAAATGCTAGTTGAGGTAAGGAACCTTGTATTTACTTGAGTCTCTTGGTATTTTGGATATTTTATGTTCACATGCCTCATTAGTATTATCTTCTTGAATATTTTCTACTTTATGTGAGTTGTCTCATAAAGTTGGGACATGCTCGCATTGGAATAATAGTCAACATAAACTATATAGATTTATAAATGGTTTAATGGTGGTTCCCTATTTGAACAAGTTTCAGTGGCCATCCTTATGATTTTTTTAGAATCATGCATTGTTTTTTGTAAGGTAAAATAGGTCTCTCTTTTTTAAATGTGTTTTAAAAAGGGTTTGTATTAAATGGAATTTCAAAGGGAAAAAGTGATTTAGAAATTTGGTTTGAAATGTATTTCAAAACAGGTTTTGTAATGTGAAAGGATTTTGGAAAAGGTCCTAGTGTGAGTAAATCATCATGATATTACTTTTTAAATGGTTTGAAAAGTTATATTTGAATTTTTTTTCAAGGGGAATCCAGAAGGGTTGGATTGATGTGTTTTTTTGTTTAACCTTATAAAGGAAATGCCTTGTTTTCTAAATCTTATGCTATTTTTTTAATTATCATTTTTTCATGCTAATATATTGTGTATATTAATGAATGAAGATGTATTTTTTGTGTGGCTAGCCCATGAAAACTTTTTTTTTAAATATGATGCATGTGTTATGTGGGTAGACCTATGTGAACTTTTCTTATGGTATCAAAGTAACAGTTTCTCAATATGGATGTGATGGACCACATAGAGGGTCTATATGGGTCTCGAATATATTTAAGATATGATACCATTGAAATTAAAAAATTCATTTAGTGTACTTTTCCACATGACCCATGATACTATCCTCAATTTGACAAAACATGTAAAGTTTGAGTAGAAATGTGTCTCCATATTAGAAGAAGAAGTGGATTTTATTTCCTTATACTATAAGAATTCTCACACATCAAGTGATGTAGATTCCCGAGATACATTTCCCAATATAGTGGTGTGTTGGTGAGAACCAACCTCTGTGAGTATACTTTGGTTTTTTCATATTTTTGATACAAAGGTGTCGACACATTAGAAACATTTTTAAGAGTATTATATGATTTTTTACATCATAAATAATACTTCTAGGGTGTATGGATCATATCTATTTGATTATTTCACTTTATAGGATTCTATTTAACTACTTGTAGAGCCCAAATGGACTTACAGAACAAAATTTATGGCTATTGGAAGTCGATAATTTTTTATGAAGGAATTTGAGTTCTCATATAAGCTGCTCAACCAGATCATTCTCCCATATCACATAGTTATATTTCCTAGATAAATCTCCCATCTTGAGGAAGCCTATTTCCCAACTCATGTTCCCAATTCTATTATCCAATCTATAAGTATACCCCTAAACTCTAATTTTTATAAGGATAGAAGAACTCCCTAAGTATGAAAAGGTTAAGAGTTATTGTAATAACCTGACCCCAGAAGCACGGAGCTAGTGCATTACTTATTACATTGTAATGATTAAAAGGAATGAAATCCATAAGGAATGTTTATTTTAGTAGACTTTAAGAAACTAGATACACACATGAAACTCACATTACATTGGGAAGGTAACAAAATACAATACATAAAAAAACTAATAAACTCCATCCATGAGAAGTCAATAAATGGTCTCCTATTCATAACTTGTTGAAGGTAAATAAATAAAATGGGTGAGCTAAAATTCTCAATAAGGGTTACAAATAGTGGAATCATGAATCAATAATAACTAAATTATAAAAAATATGACATAATGAATAAATGAAAAACACATGCCATTAATAAACTGAGAATGAAATTGCATCCATATATTTTTCCATTGTGGAAACCTCATGGATAGTATTAACAAAAAATGAATAAAGAGAATTATTATTAATTGGACATTATGTATCTAGAACATGATACCACTATATAGTCAAAACAATTTAAGTATGTCGGTAGAAACCTGTCTGATTTTTGGAAATAAACTCAAAGGGTTTGTAGCCAACTGATTTGTCTCATTAGACCTGTCAATGCATCGAGGGGCTATAGAGGGCCCCGACCATCAATGAAATTAAAAATCATTATTTATACATAGATTTAATACAAGTACAATATGCCTTATTAATATCCATATATATTAGAGGATACAGATTCATCAATATTTCCATAGTTAAAACAACAATTCAAATAAACATCGTATGTAAAAGGGTATAAAACTTAAGACAATAAGCATATCCATGAAACCAGAATATGGATATGTAATAAATTTAAAATTTAAAATAAAAAATGATCTAAAATTGTAAATGGATACACCAAATAATAAATATCAGGTGTACAATACCAAGTAAGTCTCAATGAAATGGAAATTGAGACAAAGTCCCTTACCACGTTGTAATCAATTGAATCGTATGACCAAAAGTTAATAACTATGAAATGAATCAAATAATACCATGAATATAAAAATAATAATGATAATATATATCAAATAGAATTAAAAAATACACCACATTCAATAAATAAGTGGCAAACAATGGAAATCTCACGGAGTTAAAAGTGAGATAAGAAACCCTTTACAAACATTTCAGCATTATAACAGGTGTTCTTGTGAGTGATTAATGAGAGGTAAAGGGGTATCCCATAATTTATATATCATAAGGGAAATATTTGGTAGGTTATAAAACATACCCCATTATTAGGAATTAAAAATAAAAGGATACAACATAGGGGGGATTCTTGAATAAAAGTGAGAGAGAGGATCCCTTACCTTATGCTCAAAGGTGTTCTCGATTGATCTTAATGACCTGAATAATAAAATTTAGCTTCATTAATTAATAATTAAATAACCTTATAAAAATTTAATTTATTTATTATAACTTTATTAGGTTCATTAATTCACTTTTTTATGGGTTTAATAGGTTCAATTTTATTGTTTTGGAGGCATTTTCTTCCATGGTTTTCATGATGGATTTACTTGTATTCATGAATGAAAGTTCGTTTGAAATGTATTCAAACATAAATAATTGTTAATATATATTTTTAGTAAAATTATAAATGATATTATAATGATTTTTGGTAATATAACTTGAGGATGACTCATTAGTTAAAATTTATTGATAAATGCTTGGATTAACTTGGAGGTTTTGTGCATAATGAACTTATTCTGTATTATTATTTTACATTATGAGTGTGTAAGGATTGCATAAAATTTTATTAGGTAAAATACATATATTTTGATATTTTTCAACCATTAAAAATGTTTCATGAATAGTATTTAATATAGTAATATAAATTGAAAACCCGTCATCCTTGAATGTGATAAATTAACACATCTCGGATGATATTTTCATTTTTAGTGTAAGAGGTGGGGGAAAAGAGAGATGGTGATGAAATATTCCATTAGAATAATAAAATTACAGTCCATGTAAGGTACTATAATTATCATAGAATTTGTATGTGGGGAGATTAGGAGATAGCAATAAAAGAATAGAACTTGTAAAATAATTTGAAAGAAAAGAGAAAAGAGGTTCACCTCTTAAGTAGTCCTCCTTGAGAATCTATTTAAGGCCTTTGTTTTTAGCCTTTTGGTGAAAATATAAGCTCTTGGAAGTGGGGTAGGATCTTAGGAAGTGTATTTTGTAGATCTTAGGAAGGGATAAAAGTTTGAGTCGTGTGGGAGGAAGAGCGGATGAGGGGTGGTTTATATAGTGGAGGGGAGGAGAGATTTTACATTATTTTAAACACTATTTTAATATTTTTTCTCAAGACTATGAATATTATTGAATCATGTGATACCAAATAGTAATAATTTCATGTGATTTAGAACTAAGTGGGATTAAATCATCCTTGCATCACCTATGATGTAGTAAAATATATATTTAGCATTTATCGTATTTTACTATTCATAAAAAATTCATGAATTTTAAAAAAATCCCAAAAATTCTCCCTAACCATTTTTGACATGTAGAATTAAAAAATGAACTCCATTTTTTAAAAATAATTTTCTAAATAATTTTAATTTATTTTTTAAATAAAATCATAATTTATTCAAAAACAACAATTTTAAATCTATTACTCATTTTTTAACACCTTAAAAAGTTAATCAACATCTCATTACCTTATAACCTTAAGAAAATAAAATAATAATATGATGTACTATTCATAAGGTTAATATTAATATTCATATCATTATTCATAAGGGTATGTTACTATTCATAAAAAAACAAGTTGGTTCTATTAGAATCCAAATACCTTACTAATCACAATCATAGATGAATGTTTTTTGAAATTCAAAACACAGATATGGAAAATTTAAGTTTAATGGCTAGGTTATGGATTTATTCTATAAATAAAAAAGTATTTTTTCATAGAGACTCAGTGATTCATGAAATATAGGCTATCTATTGAAATGAAATTATTTAAGAGAAACATACTATAAGATGTTTGGGGTGTTATAGTTCTGATCACCTTACTTGTTAACCCAAATAATTCACCCTTACTTGGAGGAAAACCATGATTGACCCCCTAATAGGATGAGGCCCCCAGTTCACCCTTAATAGGGTGAACTACCTGGGTGATACCTCACTTGGGAAAAACTATTTTCCATCCCTCTATTAGGGAAAAACAATTGGGCACCTAGGATCCTTTTATGTTGAGCCACACCCAACCCTCACTATGGAAAGAGACTTAAGAAATCCCCAAATAGGGAAAAAATCACTTGGGTGACCCCATACTTGTGTGAGACCTCACTTAGATAACCTTTTACCCAAGTCATCCCTATTGGGTGACCCTTCACCCAAGGCACTCCACTTGGGTGACCCTTTACCCAAGGCATCCCACTTGGGAAACCCTTTTCCCAAGGCATCCCACTTAGGTGGCCGTCTACTTGGGAAACCCACTTGGGTAACTATTCAACCAAGGCATCCCACTTGTAAAACCCTTCACCTAAGTCATCCCACTTGGGTGACCCTTCACCCAAGGTACTACACTTGGGAAACCCTTCTCCCACGGAATCCTACATGGGAAACTCTTTTCTCAAGGCATCCCACCTGGGTTCCTAGTCTCCATTTAAGCCAAGTGGCTGACCTAGGTCGTTCTCTAAAAGAGGAAGTGAATTAAACAACTATTAATAGGATTTAAGTAAGTACTTAAATAGTTCAAAAAAGAAGGAAAAGAAATATGGGGGGTTTTTTTTTGACTTTTTAAATAGTAAATTAAACAAGAAAATGAGAAGTAATAATAAAGAGACAATTTCTTAGAAACACTAAAAAAACACTTATATGAGAAGACATATTTGATCTAATAAAACCCCTTAACCATTCATTTATCATTATCCCATATAATTATAATTCATTCAATTATGACCCCCTAACCTTATTAACCTCCGAACCCTACAGAAATTAACACAACCTCAAATATTTGTGAAAATGAGCCCTAGGTTAACTTCGGGAACTTCAATCGTAGCACCCTAATTTTATTGTAATACAATAGAAAACTTGTGGTTAGTGGTAAATTAGGGAATAATATACTCTCTAGATTTGATAATTAATTGTGTTTAGGGATGTGACTTAAACCCTAAAATTCTATCCCAAAGTGATTAGATTTTTTGATTGAGGTTTCACTCACACTGTTTACACAAGCCCGACCACACGGTCAAGTGCAAGTCGATTGAGTCACTTATAAATTAAAACCCAATTAATTGATAAAAATTTATGAATTACAGTATGTTTATGGATAAAAAATAAATAAATTAAGGGAGTGGGGATTAGATCAAATATGAAATAAATCACTCTTCCATGGGAGGGGTTTTCATCATGGAGACGTTTTGCATAAGAAATGAATTGAAAGGGGAACACCCAATATCATCTCTACTCTTAGATTTAAGCCCAAGAAGAAAAATAAGAAGATGAAAAGACAAGAACACAGAATATTTATCGAAGAAAATTCACGTTACAAGCATAAAAAAAACAAGGAAAAATAAAGAGAAGGTGGGAGAGGAGAGCCTTCTTGGAAGAGAACTTTGCACAAGGGATTACTTCTTCCAAGGGTTATGAGGTGTTCCCAAGAGACAACCTTTCGGGCACACCTTCCCAAATCTTATACCAAAACTTCCAAAGAGTGAAAAACACATTTAAATAGATTTTTTGATGGCTAGGGTTACATAACCTTTTTATGTGTGAAATGAAAACTCAGCCAAATATTTTATTTCAAGATTCACCGCATAGTTAACCTCCAAAAAGCATGAATTTGCTAGCCTTATATAAGGATGATTTGTTCCTAATTATTTCCCTGATCTTTAATCCAAATTTGGACTCAATCCAAGTCCGGATGAAGATGATACAGTCCAAATAGTGAAGTGGTGTCCAATATGGATGGTTCTGTCCAACTTTGTCTTCATAACCCATTTACTCCACTCAAATGCATGATCCATCTCCCATGTACTGAAAATAATTTGTATCCCATTAAGTTAGGAACACAGTTAAAAAATTTTAAGTCAAAATATTTTACATAACAATATTTATTCCCGAAATACTATTGTGAATTTTAAAATGGTAAAACTAGAATTTTAATCAAATTTGAAAATGAATGATTTAATCCCAAATATTTCATAATTGATCATATTTAGAATAATGTGAGGAAATTATATCATTTATTTTCAATAAAATATTCAATAAAATATTGTTTTATCAACTCACCCACACTTACCCTTTTTTACTCTTGGGAAAAACCTCATATCAAGTAAACATCAATGTCAAATCAAAACAAATTTTAAAACACATATTCTTGAGATCTAACAATTCCACACTAAGAAACAAAAGATATCATGACTCATAAAAAATAATTATTTCAAGTTCTCCATTTATGTCATTAAATATATTTCTACTTCATTTATCCTCCCATTCACAAAACACTTACCTCAATTGATTTTTCTCTTATCACACAAATGCGAATTTTTAGCAATGTCTTTCTCATCCAAACTCATACAATGGTCACTATAGGCTTGATAAATTCTAAAATCTCCACCTGATCTGAGTCAAGGAAATATGTTTATCTTAAGCACTTTTCAGGTTTGTTTTGTGGATTTCGGTTGGTAGGATTAAGATGTGATAAATTTTGAGGCTGAATTAGAAGGGCTTGAGTATTTTTGAAGAAAAATTACATTAATCTAATTTACACTTAAATATGGTCTCCTACTCAATACCCATAAAATCAATTAATCTTCATCATCATGAAAAATTAAGGAATGTTCAGACCATTCAACATTTCGGTAGCAAAAATGTTAATCTTCTTAAACATGATTTTCTTGAAAGATCCAGATAGGCATAACTTTCTTTCATCATCAGAATCTCCAGAAAGGCACAACTTCAGTTATCATGAAATATCCAAAAAGGAATATCTTTCAATATGATGATTTTATTTAGTAGAAAACACATCTCTTCAGAATTTAATTTTCTACCCAAAGTATCACAAAATGTGGTATCACAACATAATACAGCTTCCCCCATGCTTAAGTTCAACTAGATTATGCAATTTCACTTCAAGAGTTGGTTGGATAGGGAAAATTGGCTTGTAATGTGGAAAACCTAACAGGATATTCATGGATTATAAGGGATAAAAGAATTAAATGTTCAAGGTATGAAATTATAAAAAAAGTATTATTTGAAATAGGGGCTTTAATACCAAACAAATGCCTCAATCATTTAAAC
Source organism: Viscum album (assembly GCA_963277665.1). Lineage (NCBI taxonomy): Eukaryota > Viridiplantae > Streptophyta > Magnoliopsida > Santalales > Viscaceae > Viscum > Viscum album. The sequence continues at coordinate 451,065,670 of OY728137.1, read as the reverse complement.
ATAAGTACCTCAAACCCTCAAGTTTTGATAGGAATAAATCCAATTATGGTTAAATCAAGCATGGTTTGGTTCTCTCAAGAAATGAGGTAAATGTAAATAATATGAAAATAATGGTTCAGAAGCCTCACAGTAAAGTGATTTTGAATATAAAGACAGTGAGATATGGCATGGGATTCAAAATTCAGAGTACTTTTCATGAAATTACTAAATATTTGAACTTGAAAAAAAGTCATTTTCAACATTCATTTATGCTCAGTTTCAAGGGATAAATTGTTTCACTGATTGATATGGATTTTAAAATGGTGATGAGAATCATTTCAGTGAAAAAGTTTCAAAAACACACAAAAATTTAAAAATAAACACATAACATTTTAAAAGCACAATTTTTTTGTTTTTTTTAAATCATTGAAAAACAGGGAAATAATTGAAATTACTAAACTAAAAGGTTCCCTGCCCCACACTTAAAATATTGAATTTTCCTCAATGTGAACCCATGAGATTATATATTCACATAAAATGCAGATTTTTAAATAGGAAAAATAATATAAAAGTGAAAGGGTTAGGAACAACCAGATATGATCAAGTGATGACGAGGTCATGCAGTGTGATGAAATTCACTACATCAGTAGGAAGTCCCTCAATATATCTCTTAAAATGTTTCCAATTGACCATAAATCTCCTTCATGTGTCCTCTTGTGTGAACTACACTACACCATAAGGAAAAAAATTAGTCACAACATAAGGACCTAACCATCTGAAATGAAACTTACTAGGAATCAACATCAGTTGTGAACTATAGAGAAGGAATTTATCTCTAATATGAAACTCCCTTTGTTGGATAATTTTTTCATGAGATGATTTTGATATTTCCTTGTAGATCCTTGAGTTACCATATGAAGACAATCAAATCTCCTCAAGCTCTTGAATTTGCAGCTTCTTTTGGATTCCATCTTAGGCCAAATCCATGTTGCATTTCTTTATAGCCCAATAATCCCAATGCTCAACTTCCATGGGGAGATGATACAATTTCCCAAAAACAATCCTAAATGGAAACATACCAATGGGTGTCTTTTATGATATACTATAATCCCACAATGAATCATCCAAGAGATTACTCCAATCCTTCATATTTGGCTGCACAGTTTTCTCCAAAATTTGTTTCAACTCTTGATTTGATACCTCAGCCTAGACATTTTTTTGGGGGTGGTATGGTGTTGATGTTTTGTGTGTCACACCATACTTCTGAAGGAGAGAAGAAAAATTCCAATTATAGAAGTGTGTCCCTTGGTCACTGATGATGGCCTTTGGTACTCCAAACCTACAAAAAGTATGTATCTTGACAAAGTACACTACAACATGAGAATCATCAGTCCTGGTGGACTTATCCTCCAACCATTTTCTCACATAATCAACAACAAAAAAAATATAAAAAAAACCAAAGGAACTAGGAAAAGGACCCATAAAATCGATGCCCCAAACATTAAAAATCTCAGAGAATAATATGGGTTGTTGGGAAATCTCATGTATCCTAGAAATGTTCCCAGTGTGTTGGAAATGAGAGCATGACTTACAAAACACATGAGCATCATGGAATAAGCTTAGGACAATATAATATAGAGTCTAAGACTTTACTAGCTGTCCGTTGGGGTCCAAAGTGTCCACCATAAGCAAGTGTATGACAAAAATGTAAAATAGACTCAAACTCATGATTAGGAACACACATCCTAATAACTTGGTCACTACACATGCGCCAAAGGTATGGATCATCCCACACATAACACAGATACTCAATTTTTAATTTTTTTACATGATGTTTATTTAAATTTATAGGTATTTAGGAAGCAATAAGGTAGTTCACTAAATCAGCATACCAAGGATGCATACTTGAGATGGAAAAAAGATGCTCATCAGGGAAAGTTTCCCAAAGTGGTACCTGGTCCAAGGTGTCATCCTCTAGTGTGTGAGTAAGCCTACTCATGTGGTCTGCCACCAAGTTTTCTGACCCCTTATTTTCCTTTATCTCAATATCAAATTCCTAAAGAAGGAGCATCCATCAGATAAGTCTGGGCTTTGCATCCATCTTCTTTAAGAGGTACCTCAGAGCTGCATGGTCAGAAAAAATAACTACTTTAGATCCCAATAAATATGAACCAAATTTATCTAAAGAAAATTTGATAGCAAGAAACTCCTTTTACATGGTTGTGTAGTTTTATTAGGCTGAATCTAGTGTCCTCGATGCATAAGCAATCACATGTGAACGTCCCTCTACCCTCTGAGATAAGACATCTCCAACTACGAAGTTGGAGGTACCACACATAATCTAAAAAAGAATCTACCATTGTGGGGATTTTATGATTGGTGGAGTGGTTAGACACTTCTTATCTCATAAAAGTAAGTCCTTCAAGAATTATAAAACACAAAATTATAATCCTTTTGAAGTAATCGTGACATAGGAAGAGCAAGATTACTAAAATCTTTGATGAATCACTGATAAAATTATACATTCCCTAGGAAAGATCTAATATCACACACACATGAAGGATATATTAAGGATGAAATAATATCAACCTCAGATCTATTAACCTCTATCCCTTACTATGAAACTACATGCCCTGAGACAATGCCATGATCTACCATGAAATGACACTTCTCAAAGTTCAAGACCAGGTTTTTCTCAATACAATGATTCAATACCTTTCCCAAAATACTTAGACATTCATCAAATGAGGATCCATACACTGTAAAATAATCCATAAATACCTCCATACAGGTCTCAATAAAATTAGAAAAAATACTTACCCTGCATCTCTGGAAGGTACTTGGGGCGCTGTAAATTCCAAATGACATCCTTTGGTAGGAAAACATACTGAATGGAAAAGTGAATGTTTTCTTCTTCTAATCCTACAGAGTAATAGGAACCTCAAAATATCTAGAAAATTCATCCAAGAAACAATAATTTTTCTTCCCAGCTAGTCTCTCAAGCATTTGATCAATAAATGGGAGGTGAAATGGTCCTTACGGGTGGACTGATTTAGTTTCCTATAATCAATACACACACACCAACTGTTTTGGACCCTCATTGGAACAAACTCATCTTTCTAATTTTTAACAATAGTAACACCACTTTTCTAAGACACAACCTGAATAGGACTCACCCACCGGGAATATGAAATTGGATATATTATACCTACCTTGATAAAATTTTGAACCTCTTTTTAACAACCTCCAAAACTGTTGGATTGAGTCTCCTTTGTGGCTGCATAACTGGTTTAGCCCCATCCTCCAAAATAATCATATGCATGAAAATAGAGTGGCTAATACCTGATATGTCATCCAAGGTCCATCCTATTGCCTTAATGTTCTCCCCCAAAAGATTCAAAAGTTTTTCTTCATGTTCAAAAGAGTGATTGTTAGAAATGATAATAGGTAATTTCTCACCACTCAACAAGTATGAGTATTTGAGATTTGGTGGCAATGGATTTAGTTCCAGTATGGGGGGGGGTGTATGGATGGATATAGTTAAAGAACTGAAATATGTGCACAAAGAGCATCAGTATCAGAATAGACATCGTCAAAATTAGAGAATAGTTTATCAAATACATTAGTATACTCAATAGACATATCCTAATCAGAGTTCACATGATCAAAATAAGAATATGATTCCATTTCAAAATCAAATCTGAGAGTGTCTTGTGTATTAGAAATAGGCATGGAAGTACTCTTAGACATAAAACTAGAACCAATACTCATAATCTCCCTAATTATAGGATAATCAAATTCCACGGGGTTTTTATTTGGTGGTTAAAAATGGGTGATAACAAATGAAGAATGGTCCTCTGAGGGGTACTTCATGGAGTCCATAAAATTAAATATAACAACTTCATCTCCAAACTCCATGGAAAGTGTACCCTCATGGAATTTATAACCATTTTAGCAGTTTTTAGGAAGGAACTACCTAAGATAATGGGAGCATGAGAACTTACCTAATAATCCTCCATGTTAAGCATGCATAATTCTGCTGGAAGGATCATGTATCTTACTCGGACTAGTATATCCTCAAGGACTCCTACTCGATATGCTGTATCTATATTTTCCAACTACACCACTACTCTCGTCGGCTTCAACTCACCAACCTATAAAGAATATAATAAAGAGTGAGGCATCATATTTATGGAAGATCCCAAATCACAAAGAGCATCATAAAAGTGCAACTCCCCTATGGTGCATGGTATGGTGAATGTACATGGATCTTTACACTTTGTTGACATTGCTAGAGTTAGTGCAATGAGTCCTGAAAAATTCCTTCCAAGATTGATCCTCTAAGTTCCCTTGAGTCATATTCGATTGGTACAAAGTTCTTTTAAGAATATGGCATACCTTGGTATTTGTTTAATGGTTTAAAGTAATGGTATGTTTATCTCTACACACTTGAATGTGTATAAAACTTCTTTTTTGCATCACCTAATCATCCATCTTCTTGGTTTGAACAACCCTGTTTGGAAAAGGAAGGGGTTTAGGAGGAACATCATTAATATTTTTATTACCTTTATCTTTCCTTCCCACTTCTCAATGTGATGGCACTAACATTCCCCTTGGGATTTGGAGTAGGTTGGGAAGGGTTATTTTTAGAATTCTTACTTACCAGTTCATGGAGGGTAGTGACAATCTAGCTTATTGGAGTCTTCAACTCCCTCATCTCCAAACCTTGACTCTTAATATCATTCTCTTGATTAAGAACAATTTTCTTCAAAATATCATTAGTGTTAGAATCTACCTTGGGGGGGGGGTATTTTTGTTGTCTTGTTGATTATTGGCTTCAAATCTCCTTTGGGGTTGTTGGAAACCCTGTTGGTAAGGTAGAGGCTAATGGAAGTTTTTTTGAAAAGGGGGCCTTTGTTATTGTCCAGAGACATACCTCATGTATGATTGATCTTTCCACCCATGGTTGTATGCTGGTGCAAAGGAAGCAAGATTATTTTTGGGATATGGTTGTTGATGCTACTATTATGGTCTCCTAGGAAAAACTGTTGCACAATCTTCTGTCTCTTGTAGTTGCGGTCAATAGTTAGTTGGGTGGCTTGTCTCAGTGAAAATTCCAAAAGGCCTTGAAGGAGGTGGTTGAGATGTCTTTTGTGCCAAAGCAATCTGCCTCACCATAGTTTTCAATTATTCTAACTTGATATCAATCAAATGAATTTCAAGAGAATATGGAATTACCTGATGTACTCCCCTGGCATATGGTGTACCTCGATAGCCAAATTGTTGGGAGTTTTGGGCCATTTTTTGATTAAATCACATGAAACTACTGGTGTCTTTTCCACCAATTCTCCTCCAACTACAACATCCACCATGCTCCTCTCCATAGGTGTGAGTCCTTTGTAGAAGTATTGGATGAGGAGTTTCTCACTGATTTGGTGATGTGGGCAGCTTGTGCACAACTTCTTGAATCTCTCCCAATACTCATACATCGACTCCCCATGTGCCTGCTTGATCCCTGAGATCTTCTTTCGGATGGATGTGGTCCTTGATGCTGGAAAAAATCTCTGCAAGAAAATACATTTCAATTCGGTCCAACATATTACATCTTTAGGTTGTAAATAATACATCTAATCCTTAGAAGTTCCATCAAATGAGAATAGGAATGATCTAAGTTTTATTTGATCTTCAGAGACATTTCTTGGTTTCATTATTGAGCATAGAACATTGAATTATTTTAAATGTTTGTTTGGATCCTCACCAGATAAGCCATGAAATTTTGGAAGAAGATGAATTAACCCAGATTTCAACTCAAAGTCCGATTCGAGATTCGTGTATGCAATACAATTTGGTTGATAGTTAATATCAGGTACAACCAATTCTAGAATAGTTATATTAAGTTTATTTACATTATTTTCATCTATTGGTTCCTGTTTTATGTTGAAATTAGAAGTATTTCCAATATCAATGTTCTTGGAGTGGAGAAATTATTCAACTGTTTGAATGTTGAAACTTCCCATAGACTGAGAATGTCTGATTCGAGCCCTAAGACTATGCTCAATCTCATTGTCAATATCTAAGATATCCTCAGTATTAGTTCGTTTCATAAATCAAATAAAAATTAAAAGAAAGAAAGTGGACCATAGTAAAATAAAAATGAGAAGTTTGAGTTGATGCTCCAAATAGAAGTAGAATAAAATAAAAGAAGAATAAAAATTCAGATTGGGTAAAGAAGAAATAAAGAAGAGAGAAAGAGAATAAAATTTAAAATAAAATAAATACCTGTAATTGGTTGAAATAATTACTTTCCTCCCTAGAAATGAAACCAATTTGAAAGAGCGTTGTCGAACACGCTCTCAAAATAATTATTTGTGATTTTACTAAGTGCAGCACAATGGCTGACCTAGGTCGTTCTCTCAAGGAAGAAGTGAATTAAACAACTATTAATAGGATTTAAGTAAGTATAAAAATAGTTCAAAACAAATGAATAGAAATATGGGGGGTTTGTTTTGTGACTTTTCGAATAGAAAACTAAACAAGAAAATGAGAAGTAATAATCAAGATACAATTTCTTAAAAAAAACTTATATGAGAAGAAGTAGTTGATCTAATCTCCCCCTTTATCATTTATCTATCCTTATCCCATATGATTATAATTCATTCAATTTTAATCCCCTAACCTTGTTAACCCCTCAAACCTACAAAAATTAACATTACCAAAAATATTGGAAAAATGAGCCTTCGGTCAACTTCGAGACTTCCAATCGCAGCACCCTACCTTGATTGTGATCCAAAATCCAACTTATGGTCAATGGTCAATTAGGTTAGTATATACTCTATATATTTAAGAATTAATTGAGTTAGGGATGATAATTTAACCCTTTAATTTTATCCCAAGTTGATTAGGTTTTGCGATTGAGGTTTTACTCACACGGTTTACACAAGCTCGAACATGTGGCCAAGTGTAATTCGATCGAGTAAAATATAAATTAGAACTCAATTAAGTAATCACAATTTAAGAATTACCGTATGTTTATGGATTAAAAATAAATAAATGAAGTGTGTGAGGATTAGATCAACTACAAAAGAAATCACTCTTTCATGGGCGGAGTTGTCATTGTGGAGACATTTTGTATAAGAAATGGATTGAAAGGGGAACACCCTATCTCATATCCACTCTTAGATTCCAGAAAAAGAATAAAAATAAGATTATTAAAAGAGAATAACACAGAAGATTTATTGACGAAAATTTACATTATAATCATAAAAACAAGGAAAAACAAACAGAATGTGGGAGAGGAGAGCCTTATTGGAAGAGAGATTTTCACAAGTTCTTACTTCTTCAAAGGGTTGTGAGGTGTTCCCAAGAGACAAAATTTCGTTCACACCTTCGCAACTCCTAGAAAAGCCCTAAAAAAGAGTGAAAACCCATTTAAATAGAGTTTTTGAGGGCTAGGGTTACATAACTTTTTTAACTGTGAAATGAAAACTCATCCAAATATTTTATTCCATATTGAACCACATATTTGACCTCTAAAACGGGTGAATTGGCTGGAATTTTAGAAGGATTATTTGTTTCTAGTTATGTCCCCAACCTTCTCTCCAAATGTGGACCCAATAAAAGTCCGTATAAAGAAGATACAACCCAAATACTGAAGTTGTGTCCAATTTAGATGGTTCTATCCAACTTTGTCTTCATTAACCATTTACTCCACTCAAATGCAAGATCCATATCCCATGTACTAAATAAAATTTGTATCTCATTAATTCAGGAACATAGTTACAAAATTTTAAGTCAAAATATTTTACATAACAATATTTATTCCCGAAATACTACTGTGAATTTTAAAAGGGTAAAACTAGAATTTTAATCAAATTTGAAAATGAATGATATAATCCAAAATATTTCATAATTGATCATATTTAGAATAATTTAAGAAAATTATATCATTTATTATCAATAAAATATTCAATAATAAGATTAAAAGAGAAGAACACATAAGATTTTTTGAAGAAAATTCATGTTACAAGCATAAAAACAAGGAAAAACAAAGAGGAGGTGGGAGAGGAGATCCTTCTTGAAAGAGAAATTTGCACAAGGAATTACTTATTCCAAGGGTTATGAGGAGTCCTTTCACCAACTTAGAGGTTCTTGAACTCCTTATACTCATAGGGGGTTCTCTTGAAGCAAGGATCCCTTCATCAAATCATTTCTCTATTTCTTTCTTTGTAATATTTATGTTTTCATAATAAAATTATTTATTCCTCTTCTATTTATTATATTTTCTTCTATATTCTCCTGTTTTCTTTGTTTTATTCTTCTTTAATCCTCCTAATTGGGAAGGAATTAAGATTAGAAATAAGATTGGGTTTTACCCTTTCTAAACCATTGCACGTGCAAAACGTTTAGAAAGGGTAAAACCCAATCTTGTTTCTACTCTTGATTACATCCCAATTATGAAGATTAAGGAAGAATAAAAAAAATGAAAATAGGGGAATATAGAAGAAAAAAAAGGAGGTAGGAGAGGAGAGCCTTCCTGAAAGATTCCATTCAAACCAATCTGTCCAAGGGTCATAATCTGCACGAAGTCAATGATTTGGTTCTATATTTCAGCCATATCTCGCGCTGTCATCATCCATTGGCCGCAAAATTTGAAATGGAGATATTCAAGATGCGAAAATAAAACTTTTATATTTTTTCTAACTCGAGATAATGCAATTTACCAACTCAAAACCGATATGCAAGTGGTATCTTGAAAATTGGGTGCCCAAAACCACTCCCCATTTTGGCTATAAATTGACACCTTGGGCACCCAATTTGGATGTTCAGACAAGAAGTGAAGTGTTGCCATTTTGGAATTATAGAGGATTCCTCTCACCACCTTAGAGGTTTTGGAACTCCTTATACTCATAGGGGGATCTCTTGAAGCAATGATCCCTTCATCGAAGCCTTCCTCTCTTTCTTACTTTGTAATATTTATGTTTGCATAATAAACTTCTTTATTCCTCTTCTATTTCTTATATTTTATTCTATATTCCCCTATTTTCCAGTTTTTTATTATTCCTTAATATTCTTAATTGGGATGGAATCAAGAGTAGAAACAAGAAAAGGTTTTACCTTTTCTAAACTTTTGCACGTGCAAAATGTTTCTATGATGACTACGCCACCCTTGGAAGAGTAGTTCTTTTTAGTAATCAATCGACCACTATCCTTATTTATTAATTTATTTTGAATTAGTGGGATAATTTAATTCACATATTATGATATATTAATTGAGTTTTTAATTTAAATGAAACTAAGAAATAAATTGAATAGTTCACACAAAACACGCGAGGTCGAGAATTGTGTGAACCGTGAGAGTGCAACCTTAACTGGTAATTAAAAACCAAACGAGATTAATTTGCAGAGTTCAAACATAATATCTAAACTCAATTAGTCATTATTTACATAATGTACATGTGTCTTAATTTACGACTGACCATAATCTATCCTTATAACATCAATCAAAGCAGGGTGCTGCGATTACATGTTTCGAAGATAGCCCAGGGTTTAATTCACTTCATCTTTGTGGTAATGTTAATTATCATAGGGTTCAAGTGTTAAAAATTTAGGGTATTATAATTAAGTGGATGTAAATTTAAATTATAATGATTAATAAGTAAATGAAGAGGTGGAGTTAGATCAATTACACCTTTTAAAATATTTTCTAAGAAAAAAATATTCTTATTGCATATTTTTCATTGAACTTCATTTCAAAATTAAAAACAAAAAATATACAATCTTCTTCCAACAAAATTATTATAGTTTTATAAATGATAAAAAAACCCCATCCTTTCAAGTAGTGTTTTTATTATCTTTTATTTTATTTTTAGAATACCTTTAAGTAGTTGTTTTTATTTTCTTCCTCCTTTGAGAGACAACCTTGGTCAGCCTCTCTGGTGAATATCCCAATAAACAACTTAAAGAATTTAATGTGGTTTTCTCAACCCTAAAATCAATAAATGTATCTGAATACCAAATCAAACTAAGAGAATTCCCATTCTCACTTGATGGAGCTGCGAAAGATTGGATGTATTATTTACAACCCGAAGATATAACTTGTTAGAACAATTTGAAACATCTTTTCTTGCAGAGATTTTTTCTCGCATCAAGGACCACTTACATTCGTAAGGAGATCTTGGGGATCAAACAAGCACAAGGGGAGTCAATGTATGGGTACTGGGAGTGATTCAAGAAGTTGTGTGCATGATTTCCACATCACCAAATCAGTGAGAAACTCCTCATACAGTACTTCTATGAAGGACTCACACCTATGGAGAGAAACATGGTGGATGCTACGGCTGGATGAGCATTGGTGGACAAGACACTAGTAGCTTTACGTGTGTTGATTGACAAGATGGCCCAAAAATCCCAACAATTTGGTGATTGAGGCACACCACATGTTTAAGGAGTATATCAGGTAAGTCCTTATTCTCTTGAAAGTCATTTAATTGATACTAAGTAAGAAGAATTGACCACTATGGTGAGGCAGATTTCATTAGATCAAAAGACATCCCAACCTCCCCCTTCAAGGCGTTGTGACATTTTCACTGAGACAAGTCACCCAACTGATTATTTCCCACAAATACAAGAAACATAATATTGTGCAGTAGTGTTTCCTGGGAGACTATATCAGTAGTAACAACAGCCACATCCCTAAAATAAGTTTGATTCCTTTACACTAGCATACAACCAAGGGTGGAAGGATCAATCAGATATGAGGTATGTCTCTGGACAATAACAAAGGACCTCTTTTCAACAAAATTTCTAGCAGCCTCTACCTTACCAACAGGGTTTCCAACAACCCAAAATGAGATTTAAAGCCCAAGCATCAACAAGAAAACAATAAGGGAATACCCCACCCAAGGTAGATTTTAATACTAATGACATTTTGAAACAAATTTTTCTTAATCAACAGAATGAGTTGAAGAGTCAATGTTCAGAGATAAGGGAGTTGAAGACACAAATGAGCCAAGTTTCCACTGCCCACCATAAACTAGTAAGTAAGAACTCCCGAAATCTTCATTCCCAACCTACTCCAAATACCAAGGGGAATGTCAGTGCTATCACATTGAGAAGTGGGAAGAAAACAACTGATACATTTGAACCTATCATTCCACCGAGATTCACCTCAACTCCAGAGAATCCCCATTCCATACCAACTGATGAGAAATCCAAGGAGAAAGATAAAGGTAAGAAAAAGATTGATGATGTTCCTCCTAAACCCCTTCCATTTCCAAATAGAGTTGTACAAACCAAAAAGATGGCTAAATAGGCGATATAAAAATAAGTTTTGGATACATTCAAGCGTTTGGAGATCAACATCCCTATACTTGAAGACATTAAGAAAATCACAAGGTATTCCAAACTTTTAATAGAACTTTTTACCAATCGAAGAGGGCTCAAGGGAAATGAGAGGATCAATCATGGAAGGAATGTGTCATCACTCACTACACTGACTCTAGAAATGCCAACAAAGTACAAGGATCCTGAAACATTCACTATCCCTTTCACTATAGGGGAGTTGCACTTTTCTGATACTCTTTGTGAATTGGGAGCTTCCATAAATGTGATGACTCACTCTATATTATTTTATTTACAGGTTAGTGAGTTGAAGCCAACGAGAGTAGTGGTGTAGTTGAAAAATAGAGCTACAACATATCCATCGGGAGTCCTTGAGGATGTACTTGTCCGAGTAAGAGACATGATCTTTTGAGAAGATTTCTATGTGCTTAACATGGAGGATGATCAAGTAAGTTCTCATTCTTCCATTATCTTAGGTATACCCTTCCTCAAAACTGCAAAAAATATCATAAATTTCAATGAGGGTACACTTTCCATGTAGTTTGTAGATTATGTTGTGATATTTAATGTTATGGAATCCATGAAGTACCCATCAGAGGACCATTATGAATTTGTTATCTCCTATTTTGAACCACCAAATAGAAACCCCATGTAATTTTATTGTCCTATGCTTAGTGAGATTATGAGAATTGGTTCTAGTTTGATGTATAAGAGTAATTCCACACCTATTTCTAATGCAGAAGACTCTCTTATATTTTATTTTTAAATTGAATCATATTCTGATCAATTGAACTCTGATTATGACATGGCTATTGTGTATTTTGATGGATTTGATGCTTTATTCTCTGATTGTGATGATTTCTTTTTTGATACAAATTCTATTTGTGCATATATTTCAGTTACTTCAATGTATCCATCCATACATCACCCCCTACATTAGAAATCAATCCACTCCCACCTCATCTCAAATACTCATACTTGTTAAGTGGTGAAAAATTACCTATTATCATTGCTAACAATGTCTATTTTGAACATGAAGATTTTTTTTGAATATTTTGAGGGAGAACATCAGGGAAATCGGGTGGACCTTGGCTAACATATAAGGTATTAGCCCCTCCATTTTCAAGTATAGGATTCATTTGGAGGATGGGGCTAAACCAATGAGGAAACCACAAAGGAGACTCAATCCAAACCTTCTGGAATTTGTTAAAAAAGAGGTTGAAAAATTATTCAAGGCATGTATAATCTATCCCATTTCAGATTCCCAGTGGGTGAGTCATATTCAGGTTGTGCCTAAGAAAAGTGGTGTTACAGTTGTTAAAAATGAGAAATATGAGTCAGTTCCAATGAGGGTGAAAAACAGTTGGCGTGTGTGTATGGATTATAGGAATCTAAATCAGTCCCCTCACAAAGGCCATTTCCCTCTCCCATTTATTGATCAGATGCTTGAGAGACTAGCTGGGAAAACACACTACTATTTCTTGGTTGGATTTTCTGGATATTTTTAGGTTTCTATTGCTCTAGAGGATCAATATAAGACAACATTCACTTGTACATTTGGTACGTTTTCCTACCGAAGGATTCCATTTGGACTTTGCAATGCCCCAAGTACCTTCTAGAGATGCATGATGAGTATTTTTTCTGATTTTATTGAGACCTGCATAGAGGCATTTATGGATGATTTGATAGTGCATGGGTCTTCAATTGATGATTTTATCTCTAGTTTGGGAGAGGTGTTGAATCATTGTATTGAGAAAAATCTGTTCTTGAACTTTGAAAAGTGTCATTTCATGGTAGAGCATAAAATTATCTTAGGGCATGTAGTGTCAAAACATGGGATAGAGGTTGGTAGATCTAAGATAGATATTATTTAATCCTAACCATATCCTTCATGTGTACATGATGTTAGATATTTACTATGGCATGAATGATTTTATCGGCGCTTCATCAAATATTTTAGTAAGATTTCTCTTCCTATGTCGTGATTACTTCAAAAGGATTCTGATTTTTCATTTGATGATTATTACAGGACATCCTTTGATGATATAAAGAAGTGTCTGACCACTCCACTGATCATAAAACCCCCACGGTGGGATATTCCTTTTGAGCTTATGTGTGAGGCCTCCAACTTCACAGTTTGAGCTGTCTTATCTCAGAGGGTGGAGGGATTTTCACATGTGATTACCTATGCATCAAGGACACTAGATTCAGACCAATAAAACTACACAACCATGGAAAAAAGTTTCTTGCAGTCATATTTGATTTAGATAAATTCCATTCATATTTATTGGGCTCTAAAGTAGTTTTTTTTCTAACCATACAGCTCTGAGGTACCTCTTGAAGAAGCCAGATGCAATGCCCAGGCTAATCCAATGGATGCTCCTTCATGAATTTGATATTGAGATAAAGGACAAGAAGGGGTCAGAAAACATGGTGGAAGAACACATGAGTATTCTTACTCACACACTATAGGATGGCACCTTGGACCATGTACCACTTTGGGACACTTTTCCAGATGAGCATCTTTATTCCATATTAGGTACACATCCTTGGTATGCAGATTTAGTTAACTACCTTGTATCATCTGAAATCCCTACAAATTTAAAGAAACATCAAGTCCAAAAATTAAAGATTGAGTCAAGATTTTAAGTTTGGGATGATCCATACTTATGACGCATGTCCAGTGACCAGGTTATTAGGAGGTGTGTTCCTGATCACGAGTTTGAGTCTGTTCTACAATTCTATCATACACTTTCTTGTGGTGGACACTTTGGAGCCCAACAGACAGCTAGGAAAGTTTTAGAATCTATATTATATTGTCCTATCTTATTACATGATTCTCATGTGTATTGTAAGTCGTGCTCATTTTTCCAACACATGGGAAACATTTCCAGGAGACATGAGATGCCTCAACAACCCATATTATTCTATGAGATTTTTGATGTGTGGGGAATCAATTTTATGGATCCTTTTTCTGGTTCATTTTTCTTTTTCTATATTTTGGTTGCTGTTGATTATGTGAGTAAATTGGTGGAGGATAAGGCCTCCAGAACTGATGATTCTCATATTGTAGTGGAAGTTTTCAAAGAACATATTTTTGAAGGTTTGGAGTACCGAAGGAAATAATTAGTGACCATGGGACACACTTCTGCAATCATAATTTTCCTTCCCTCCTTCAGAAGTATGGGGTGACACAAAAAACATCAACACCATACCACCCCCAAACAAATGGACATGCTGAGGTTTCAAATCGTGAGTTGAAACAAATTTTGGAGAAAACAGTGCAGCCAAATAGGAATAATTGGAGTAAGCGCTTGGATGATGCATTGTGGGCTTATAGGATAGAATACAAGACACCCATTGGTATGTCCCCATTTCGAATTGTTTTTGGGAAAGCATGTCATCTCCCTATGGAAGTTGATCATCGGGCTTATTAGGAAATAAAGAAATGCTACATGGATTTAGACCAAGCTGGAATCCAAAGGAACTTGGAAATTCAAGAGCTTGAGGAGATTCAATTGTCTTTATATGAGAACTCAAGGCTCTACAAGGAATTATCAAAACAATCTAATGACAAAATGATCCATAAAATAGAATTTCAAGTTGGATAGAAAGTTTTTCTATATAGTTTACGACTGAAGCTGATGCCTGTTAAGTTGCGTTCGAGGTGGTTAGGTCCTTATATTGTAACTAATTTTTTTCCTTATGGTGAAATGGAGATCACACAAGAGGAAACTAGAAGGATATTTACAGTTAATAGGAAATGTTTGAAGAAATTCATTGAGGGAATTCCTACTGATGCAGTGGATTTCATCACACTGCATGACCCCATCATCACTTGAGCATAGAAGGCTGTTCCTAACCCTTTTACTTTTATATTATTTGTCCTATTTAAAATTATGCATTTCATGTGCATATATCATCTCATGGTTTCACATTGAGGATAATTCAACATTTTAAGTGTGGGGGAGGGAACCTTTTAGTTTAATAATTTAAATTGTTTTCTTGTTTTTCAATGATTTAAAAAAAAACAAAAAATTGACTGTTTTTCAAATTTTGTGTGTTTATTTTTCAATTTTTGTGTTTTTTTGAAACTTTTGAGCTGAAATGATTCTCATCACCATTTTGAAATTCATATCAATAAGTGTAACAATTTATCCCTTGAAACTGAGCTTAAATGAATGCTGAAAATAACTTTTTTTCAAGTTTAAATATTTAGTAATTTCTTGAAAAGTACTCCAAATTTTGAATCCCATGCCACATATCACAGTATTTATATTTGAAATCACTTTCCTATGAAGCTTATGAACCATTATTTTTATATTATTTACATTTACCTCATTTATTGAGAGAACCAAACCATACTTGATTTAACCAGAATTTGATTTATTCCTGTCAAAACTTGAGGGTTTTAGGTACTTATGTTTTAAATGATAGAGTATTTTTTTTCGTATTGAAGCCCCTATTTCAAATAATCATTTTTTTAATGTCCTATTTTGAACATTTAATCCTTATATCCCTTAGAAGCCCTGAATATCCTATTAGGTTAGCCACATTACAAGCCAATTTTTCCCTATCCAACCAACTCTTGAAGTGAAATTGCATAATCTAGTTGAACTTAAGTGTGAGGGAAGATATCTTGTGTTGTGATACCACATTATGTGATACCTTTGGGTGGAAAATTAAATTATGAAGATATGTGTTTTCTGCTGAAAAAAAAATCATTACGTTGAAATCTGTGCCTTTCTCGAGCTTCTAAAAAAAAGAGAAACTTGTTCCTATCTAGAGATTTCATGAAAAACTATTTTGGAGAAGATTGACATTTTTTTACTGAAATTATGAATGATGTAAACTTTCCATGACTTTTCATTATGATGGAGCCGAATTGATGATAAGGGGATTGAGGAGGAGACCATATTTAAGTGAAAATTAGATTAATGTAATTTTGCTTCAAAAAGAGTCAAGAACTTCTCATTCAGCCACATAATATTTCACATCAAAATCCTATCAATCGAAAGCCACAAAATAACCATGAAAAGTCCTCATGATAAACATATATTCTTGACTCACATCGGGTGGCGATATAGGAATTTATCAAGCCTATGATGACCCTTGTATGAGTTTGGATAAGAAATACATTGCTGAAAAATTGATTTTTTTTTGAAGAGATAAAATGAAAGTGAGGTAAGTGTTTTGTGTGCATGGGAGGACAAATGAAGTGGAAATATATTGAATATTATAAATGGACAACTTGAAATAATGGATTTTTATAAGGCATGATATCATTTGTTTCTAGGTGTGTAATTGTTGAATCTCAAGGATGTGTAATTTTAATTTTTTTTGATTTTATATTGATGTTTACTTTTCGCAATTTTTTGAAATACATGGTATAAGGATTTTCCCAGGAGTGGAAAAGGGAAAATGTGGGGGTGTGATCGCATCACAATTCACTACTTGCACCCCTATATCACTGTTTTAAACTAGTTTTGTATTTAAAATTACAAATATTATCTCAAATTGAACATCCCATTTGATTCAATTATTAAATATTTATCACTGTTAAAAAGGGAAATTATTCTTGTTTTGGTGATTTAATTATATGAGGAGGTGATTTGGAGGGTCAGAGATGATCCAGAAGAAAAAAATGGGCCAAACTGCAGGGAATCCCAAGGATATATATCCACTATTTTTCAGATTTCTCTAAATATATGCCTCCAAATGGGATGTGATTTTGTGGGCCGCTCCAAAACTTCATGGGTTACAACTCTTATCAAGGAACCAAATCCCAATTTGGTGATTAAAAGGTCCATCCAAACCAATCTGTCTAGGGGACATAATCTGCACGAAGTTAATGATTTGGTTCTGTATTTCGGCTATATCTCGCTCTGTAATCATCCATTGGCCTCTAAATTTGACATGGAGATATTCAAGATTATGAACCACAACTTTTATATTTTTTATATGTCAAGATAATTCCATTTAACAACTAAAAACCGATACACAAGTGGTATCTTGAAAACTAGGTGCCCAAAACCACTCCCCATTTTGGCTATAAATTGACACCTTGGACACCCCATTTGGAAGTTCGGACAAGAAGTAAAGTTATACCATTTTGGAGTTATAGATGAGTCCTATCACTACCTTATAGGTTCTGTAACTCCTTATACTCATAGGTGGTGCTCTTGAAGAAAGGATCCCTTCATCGAAGCCTTCATCTCTTTCTTGCTTTGTAATATTTATGTTTTCATAATAAAATTCTTTATTCCTATTATATTTATTATATTTTCTTCTATATTCCCATGTTCTCCTCTGTTTTATTCTTCTTTAATCTTCCTAATTGGTCTATAATCAAGAGTAGAAACGGGATTGAGTTTTACCCTTTCTAAACCTTCGCACGTGCAAAGCGTTCAGAATGGGTAAAACCCAATATCATTTATACTCTTGATTCCAACCAAATTAGGAAGATTAAGGAAGAATAAAATAGAGGAAAAAAGGGGAATACAAAAGAAAATATAAGAAATAGAAGAGGAATAAAGAAGTTTATTATGCAAACATAAATACTACAAAGCAAGAAAGTGAGGAAGGCTTCGATGAAGGGATCCTTGCTTCAAGAGCCTCCCCTATGAGTATAAGGAGTTAAAGAATATCTAAGGTGGTGAGAGGACTCCTATATATCTTCAAAATGGCATCACTTCACTCCTTGGCTGAACTTCCAAATGGGGTTCCCAAGGTGTCAATTTATATCCAAAATGGGGAGTGGTTTTGGGCACCCAATTTTAAAGATACCACTTGTATATCAGTTTGGAGTTAGTAAATGGCATTATATCGAGTTAGACAAAATATAAAAGTTATAGGTAAACATCTTGACTATCTCCATGTCAAAATTTGAGGCCAATGGATTATGAAAGAGTGAGATATGGCCGAAATACAGAACCAAATCACTGACTTCATGCTGATTCTATTTCCTAGACAGATTGGTTTGGATGGACTCTTTAATGACCTAATTGGGCTTCGGTTACTTGAGAGGAGTTTTAACTCATAAATTTTTAGAGAGGCCCACAAAATATCATCCCATTTTGAGGCATTTATTTTGAGAAATATGCAAAACAGTGGACATATGTCCTTGGGCTTCCATGCAGTTTGACCCATTTTTTCCTTCTGGATCATCTCCGACCCTCCAAATCACCTCCCCCTACAATGAAATCACCAAAACAATAATAATTTCCCTTTTTAACAGTGATAAACATTTAATAATTTAATAAAATGGGATTTCCAATTTGAGATAATATTTTTAATTTTAAATACAAAACTAGTTTAAAATAGTGATGTAGGAGTGAAATAAATTAGTGAATTGTGATGTGATCAGTGACCCTTCACCCAAGGAACTCCACTTGGGAAACCCTTTTACCCTGTAATCCTTCATGTGAAACTATTTTCCCAAGGCATCCCACCTGGGCTCCTAGTCTCCATTTAATCCAATATTTTTCCCATCTCTCCACTAGGGATAATTAGGGTGAAAAACCACCCTTTTTCCCAACACCCTACTAAGGCAAAGCATGTCTATTTTCCAATACTTTATTAGGGATAAGAACATTCACCATCCATAAATATAGTAAATAACCTTTTCTATCCCTCACTATGGCTAAGCATGATTACTATCCCATAATAGGTATAATCACCAATTCAGTTAGGTCTCACACCTAAGAACCCATACATTCCATATACACCTAGAGTTTAGATACTTCTATAGGTTTCCATTATGGATATTTTCCTTAAGTATAATCTATATACACATCTACTAGGGAATCCTACTGGGTGTAATCCCAAACATTAACAATCCACCTTCCTAATCATATCACTAAAAGATAGGGGTGGGGTGGGGTGGGGGGGGAGGGCGGGGGAGGAAATCATGTAAGGGAATATCCAATGTATAATTCCATATCTCTCACTACATTCACCTAAGGGATTGACCATGTTAGTTACATTTGGGTGATATTAATGCGTAAGGATCACACAATTTACTTGAGTAGAGATACTCCTCATGGATTATTAAAACACCATTAACTTAAGATAGTCCTCATGGTTATCATTTTTCACCTTGATTCGATATATTCCTCTGGGCTATCACCAGGGAGGAAATTATTCATAAGACCGATACAATAATTTAAAGTTGAGATACTCCTCTAAGTTTGGGAATCCACTTTGGTGTAATACCCCAAATGTTCTAGATAATCGGATAAAATTATCATATGAGTGTGATCATCCTTCCAGATCCATAAACAAATGAGGAATGGGTTCATACATGAGCATATTCCTAAGTTTAAGCCCCCAATCATTCCCTCAAAAACCTTAAGTAGAGATTTATCCTTTTGGTTTTATCATATTTACTCAAGTCAAGACTCCTTATTTTGGATTTATTATCATATTTCACCATGTTAAGATATCTCCAGGTAGCTTTCCTTTTATGTGTTAAGTTGAGATGCTTACTTTTGGCTTCATCATGAATCATGAGTACAAAATGAGATTCTCACTTGGATTAATCCTAATTGGGTTTCCCCTTGGGGGTAAGTCCTAATCAGTCTTTGGGTATCCTCTTAAGTGTAATCCCCTACCATTAATTAACATACCTTGAGTTGATATTTTCTTCTTGGTTCCTATTACACACCAATATTTTGTGAAATATATTTTTAAATGAATTTAATATTTTTGATATTTTTCATTACACGCAACACTGAGTTAAAACCAAATGTGATATATTATTAAAATATTATTATGATAGTTATCACCTAACCATTAGAATGATGGGTATAAATTGCATTAACTAAAGTATTAAAATATATGGCTACACATGTATGTAAAATGAATTATTTGATGACTAATTAATTAGAAATGAAAATAAAAAACTATTTTAATATAAATGAAATCTTTCTCTAAAAAATATTTTTATGAAAAAATGGGATTTATCTCAATAAATTAAAAAAATAATATTTTTTTGTGAATTATTTTAATAAAATTTATATATTTATATTAAATAAAATTTTTAACATTTATAATATGTGTTTTATAGAAAATAGATGAAAAAAAAATAAAATTTTATGCTTTAAAACTATAATTTTTAAAAAAGAAGTTTGGTCACCTTTTTGTGCACTTATTTTTTTTGAAACTTATAGAAAATTTATCTGAAAAAATGAATTTTTATTTTTTAAATTATCATATCAAAATTATATTGGGTGAATTTTTGAGAATTTTCTAAGAATATAATTTTTTTGATGAATAATGAAAATACTGGTTTTCATTAATAATTTTCATTTATTTTAAAGCTTTTAAAAAAATAAAAATTGTTTTAAGATGGTTTTAAAAGAAAAATTAGTTCAATTATATATATATATAAATTAATTTATTTTATTTAATTTAAATCATTTTAATATTTAATTTCAATATGAAATTTTTTTAAACTTTTGATCATTTTTTTCTTCAAAAACCCACTTTCTTATTGCGACTGTGGAATTAATTTTAAATTAAAATATTATAATTATATTAATTGAATTTTGAAAAATGGATCACATATTTTGAATCATCATAATTTATATTATATAATAAGTTAATTTTTTTGTCCGCGATGAATATTAAAAACAGTAAGAATTATTTACTATGGTTAAGGTAAAAATGAGTTTGTCGGGGGTCCAACTAAAGACCGAAGGCTTAAAAATGACCAAAAACTTTTACAAAACCCATTTCATTGAAATATTTTGACCTTATATATTATAGGTTTGATAATCTCCCACTTTAGAGCCTTGTGGCATGTGAAAAATATGGTCACACCCTTTTCTCTTCAAAAATTACAAGTGTACCACTCACCTCACTTATAAAAGGCCACCCCCTCTCTTATCCTCTTAAAAAACTCAAAAACCATTGGTTCATCCAATACATTCAAAAATCACTTCTATAACTCCCTTATATTATCTTATAATCCTTATTTTGGTTATAAGTCCGACCAAAGCAGCCTTTTGGTTCAAACCAAAAGAAGTTGTCTGAGGAAGAGGTGATGTCCATAATCGATCATTTTATTTTACTTCTTACTACACCTCCTTAAATTGTTACTAAACCATGATTATATGATAAAATCAGTATCTTAAATATACTTATATTCTATTATGTTAATATAATAACCTAAATCTTTCTCATATTCCATCAAATGGGTGATAAAATAATCATTCACATGTATGGAGGACTACTACCTCAAGAACCTATGTTATTAGTTTTCCATCACCACCTCTTTATAATCATGATATCACATATTCCTTCTTACTTTCCATTATATGGGAATATGATAACGTAGTTTGTGTGTACGGTGGACTACTGACTCGTGAAGTGATGCAATTCATTAAAACTTTACATGGAAGGTAATAAGGACAAGTTTAATAAAAATATATGATATATATTACATAAAAATGATTCTTTGATCATAATATATTATTTCACTTTATTTTTTCAACCCGTTGATAAAATGGAATCAATGTTCATGCGTACGTACGACCTATTGCCTCTATGAACAATGTATTTCATTTTATACCTATAATTTTTTTGGATTACTATAAATACATATATAATGAATATATATAATATTTATATCATGGTTATAATTATTGATATTATGTAACCATGATCAAAATAATAAGACTGAAAATAAAAAATCAAAACATACACGAAAAAAGTGGTTATTACCTGAAACGTGATTTTAATAGGAAATTGTTAATAAGTAGGTAGTAAATGGCCATAATTAAATAACATATGGTATTATATATATAACTATGGTTTTATAAAAGATTTATAATAAAATTATATTTATTATATCGGAGGTTGGAACATGTATGAATGAATTCGATACTCTAGGTAAGGGATTTCCATCTCACTTTTTTTGTAAGACACATGCCATATTAACCATGTGTTTCTTTTATGTGGTGTATATACTACAGATAAAAATATTTTATTATTATTCTTATGAAAATTATGGGGATTTATATATCCATTTTAGGATCTCTCTTTCCTAGGGATTAATGTTTAAAAGTTACCAAAGCATTAATGGGGTTTTTTCTCAATTTTTTTCCTTAAGACATATGTTATGTTGTGCACCTATCTTCTTTTATGAGGTATATATAAAACCCCTTTTACATGTAATATCATGAAATTATTTATTCTCATGATATTTTAAATCTCATTTAATTTTATTCCTTCATGGGGCTTATAATTCAAAGTTACCAAAGTGGTAAAGATTTTATGTTACAATACCATCATTTATTGGGATTGTTTATGATTATGTTTATGATGATAAAGTATTATTTTAAATGTCTGAATTTACTCATAAATTTTATTATCCTCTGGTTATGTTATGATAATACATGTTTTTCCTTCATTTTCCTCTCTTTACACACTCAAGAGTTCAAAAGAATGTTTTTAATAAAAATCATCTTTATTTCTCTCTTCACTCAAAACCCCTTTTATTCCAAAACCATGTTTTTATTTTTTTTTCAAAAATATATTTTAAAATTATTAAAATTATTTATTACATAATTTTTTACCCATTTTTAATTTTTATAATTTTTTTTGATATAATTGTTTATTTTATTTTTGAAATATTTCCCATTTGTTTTTTACCAAAAATGTAAAAGGAATATTTGTTTTAATGTGTAATAAATGAACATAATTTCCTACCTCCATAACCATTATTTTATTTTAGTCTTACTTTATAAATTGTAAGGTTATTTTCAAATAATATATTTTTAAAATTTTTTTATTCTTCAAAAAGTGTTTTTCAAAATAGAAAGCATATTTTGCTCAATAAATTTTTAAATAAATTTTAAAGTTTCCTTTATAATTTTTTATGTTTGTTTACAAAGAAAAGTATTTACGAAATGTTTTAGGTTTTAAGAATTGTTTTTTAAATTGGAAATTATAT
Source organism: Viscum album (assembly GCA_963277665.1). Taxonomy (NCBI): domain Eukaryota; kingdom Viridiplantae; phylum Streptophyta; class Magnoliopsida; order Santalales; family Viscaceae; genus Viscum; species Viscum album. Next base: position 451,042,395 of record OY728137.1, on the reverse strand, counting down.
TTTCAACAGGAAAATTTTTAAATTATTTTTGAAGATTCCTTTATAAGTTTTCAAGTATATTTTAAAAGAAAAGAATTTTCAAAATGTTTTATGTTTTAAAAAGTGTTTTTAGAATTGGAAAGGATATTTTCTTTAAGAAATGTTTTAAATATATTTTATATCTACCATTATAAGTTTTCAAGGTTATTTTAGAAGAAAATTATTTTTAAAATGTTTTATGTTTTAAAAACTATTTTTCAATGTGGAAAGGATATTTTATTCAAGAAACATTTTAAATGTTTTTAAAGGTTCCTTTATAAGTTTTCAAGGTTATTTTAAAATAAAAGTATATATAAAATGTTTTATCAAATTTTCATTTTAAAAAAGTGGTTTTCAAATAAAAGTTATTTTAATTAAGAAATGTTCTAAGTGTATTTTTAAATAATCTTCCATATAAAATTACATCCTTTTATGTTACTTTTGATTTATCGAGGATATAATTCAAGGATACTATTATTATTCTTTCTATGAATGGTTTTTTATTATAATAAAGAGATTTTTATAAAACCCATTTCTCTTCCATGGGATTTACTATGATAAAATTATTATAAAACCCACTTTTTTCTATTGGTTATGATATGATGAAATGATGAAATATTATGAAACCTATCACTTTTCCATATGTTATGATATGATGAAATGTCTATGAAATCCATTTATTTTCTTGGTTTATGATATGATGGATATTTTATGATATTTTGGAACAAATATATATGATTATAATTATGTGATGGGTGATACCTATATCCCTATCTCATAATTTGGGTAAAGATTTATTTCCATGAGATAGATAAGACTAGAATGGGGAGTAAACTTCGTTCAGTAGGGGACCTTGTCTGTTGTGATGGTATTGGGAGTAAAACATGAATACTATAATGGTTTATGGAGTGAACCCATTCCACTATGATAATATTGGAAATTAGACTTTAATAAAATGGAATTTATTTCTATTCTTATGTGTATGACATAATTATATGTATTATGCTAATGTTATCCTCTCATGGATCTTGTTTTTTGATTTCCATATGATTCATGTCTTATGGAATACCCATATTTATGAAATTCCTCAAGATTAAAATCTTTGATACCAAATTTATGGTTTTTAAATGTTATTCTCATGTTTACATACCATCATGATCATGCCATTCTTATATATCTCCCTTGTTTTCCCTTATTGAGTATCTGAAGTCACCCTTTCTTATGTTTCCTTTACCTAGGTTATGAATAAAGGGTTTAAGTAGGGTATTTCTATGAATATTAATTAATGGGAATATCTATGCATGTGAAATTGAAAATATTTCCTCATTTAAGAAGATAGTTTATCTAGTCTCCAAATAGACTAAACCTGTAACACCCTAAAATTATACTGTAAGAACACTGTATTTAATAGTGTATATGACACACAACAACAAGTATATAAAGGAATATAACATCATTATATATTTAAATAAATATATTATATAGATTTTAATTCATTCAAAACTAATTTAACTTGTGTTACAAAAAAGAAATACTTTTTTCTAAAGTTTTCATTACACGCAATAATGACTTTGTTCGATAGTTTGCATTACACGCAAGACTGAGTTTTACCGAACAACAATATATTATTAAAATATGATTATTTAATATGATTAGATATAACTTAGATATGAAATTTATGGTTATGAAAACTATTAACTAAATTATAAGAATATATGGTTGAATTCATTTGTTACTAAGTAATAATAAATGAATATAAAAACCAAGTGAATATAAAGTAATATTTTTTGTACAAACCAATTTTTATGAACCCAAAGTCACTTTTCCTTAATAAATTAAATTAATTACTATTATTTAATGATATATAAATATTATATATTCAATAAAATATTTTAAACATTAATATAATAGATTTTATATGCATAAGATAAGAACAAAACCAATTTTATGTATAAAGAGTTATATTTTTATAATGACAGTTTTACTGCCTTTTAATGACAAACTTATTTTAAATATAAATTGTTAAAAATTTAATATTTTATATGAAAAAATAAGATTCATTTTTGAAATTTTAATGTAAAAATTTATATTGTGTGGATTTTTGGTATTTTTCTGAGAAGTTTTATTTTTTGATGAATAGAGAAGAAAATACTAAATTTTAATTGAAAACCAACTTTTCATCTAGTTAATTTATAATGATAAACTATATTTTGAATTGATTTTAATGTATAATAAGATAAATTTTATACCATTTAATCTAATTTAGTCCATTTTAAGCAATTTCAAATTGAAATTGGATATAAAAACATTTCAATCTTTTGGAAAATTTCACTTTAAAAACCCACTCGTCGTCTCGTCTATGAGATTAATTTTAAATTAATTCCTGCCACTTATGTGAATTGAATTTAGAAAAATGGATTGAATATTTTTAATAAAATTAATTTATAATTTATTATAATTTAAACTTATTTTTTGACCAAATTTTTTATTGAAAGTAATTAAAATTAATTATTGTGATTAAGAGAAAAATTAGCTTAATATGGGAATAAACCTTAAACTTAAGTGCCAAAATGACCTAGAAACATGTCCAAATCATATTTTAGGGAGATATTTAGAACATATACTAACTTTTATAATTTTTTTCATTATTGGAATTACATGATATAAGGGATACCTCTCAATAGTATTTACCTTTTGTTATTTACAAGAATGCCACCCCTCCTCCTCAATAAAAAGGAACTCACCCACACTTATTCACACCTCTAAAGACATTTGTATCATAAATAAACTACCCAAATAAGATACCAAAATCCCTAAACTACTTTTATAATCCTAAATTTGGGAATAAATCTAACCAATAAAGTATTTTGGTATAAACCAAAAGGAGTTACCTGAATAAGAGCTAATGTTCTTCATTGATCACTTTTGTTTCATTTACTTATCCAAACCATAAATTATTTTTATATCAAAATTATATAATAAAAAAAATATTAAATATAATAAGGTGTTTTTATAGTAATATTTCAACCTAAAATTTCCCACATCTATCAAATGGGATACACAATCATCATTCACGTGTATGAAGGACTACCGCCTTATGGACCGATGCCGTTCATTCATCCATTACCTAATTTAAAGGTTATAATGATGTATTTATAGTTTATATATATATATATATGATATTTATTATTTATTTATACTTATTTAAATTTTATATAACATATACCTTTATGATTTCCATTTTGTGGGAATACAATAACTTCATTTGTGGACGTGTAGACTAACACCTCCTCAAAGAGATGTGATTCATTCACGCTATACATGGAATGAATTAAGGATGATTTTAATAAAAATATGTGACATATATGACATAAAAATGATAAATATATTATAATATACATATATATCGTTTAATTTTAATAGTTTTGTATGATACATAAATGGAAGTAGTCTTTATGCGTACGTATGACCCACCGTCTCCATGAATGGTGCATTTAATTTACTATCTCAAAATTTTATGTATTATTATAAATATATATTTAATGAATATATATTATATTTAAATCATGTTTTAAATTATGTAGATGATTAAATCATGATCTAATTTACGGGAACAAGAATAATAAGTCAAAAAATACTCAAAAAACATGGCAATTAATACAAGAAATGATGAAAATGATAAAATATTATTAATGAATGGGTTATAATGTGTTATAAAAGTACTATATATGATATAATAGATATTAATATGGTTATATTTTAATTAAAAAATATTATTAAAACCATTATACTTGAGGTTAAAGAGCGTTCGACTAAAAGGTATTGTAAGATAAGAGATTTTCATCTCACTTTTTACATTTATGAGATAAATGTAATATTCACCACTTATTTATTTTTTGAGGTGTATATACTACCCTTATCATTTAATATCATGATTAAATATTTTTTCATATTATTATATGTTTCAATTTTAATTATCTTATCCAAGGGGTTTGACTTGAAAATTACCAAGTGGTAAAAATTATCTTTGCAATCTCACTTTGTTTTATGATTGTTAACTTTCTCTTGAAGAAATAACTTACTTATAAACATTTTTAATTTTAAATAACATTTATTTTAGATATAAATACTCTTATGTGATGGGTTTAATTATTTACTAAACCATATATAATTTTTACATATGGTGTGTACTTAATAGTTATTTGATTAATTGGGGAAATATTAGTAAATCAATATCTTTTAATCAATACAAATATTTAATAAGGGAAATTGTTCCAAAATTAAATATATTGTTTGATACATGAGGATTTATTTGGGTATGTAAGACATTTTTGGGGCCTGATTATAGATATCCTCTTGATGAATTGGTAGTCTCATGATATGAATCATTTGGCCAATTAGATGGGTTTTTACCCTATATGTTATAAACCATCTTATGAAAGGTCTTGACAGTAAATGTACCATGTACCTAGGAAACATGGAATCCAATAATTAAGCATTGAATTCATTCAGATTCAATTATTATTTATCCATGATTTTTTCTCTTTGACATTATCTATGGATGTATTTCATCATCAGTTTATTGATTAAATGGAAATTGTTTCAGATTGATTTATCCTTATTCAGTTATATAAATGGAATGTATGCTCAGTTATTCAACTTTAAATGTTTATTATGATCATTTATTTGTTATTTATTGTGAAGTAATTACCCTTACTAACCATTTTATCTCACCCATATTTCGTTTCTATTTTCCAAGATATCAAGAAGAAATACTTTAATGATCTTTCAAGGATGCGATTAATTTCATCTTATTATGTATCATATTTTATTTTCTACTTCCCAATAAAATATTGGTATCATGTATGTAATATAGTTTACTAAAACTTCTAAACTGATCATTCATTCATGATTTTATTCCTTGTAATCATGCCAGTGTAATAAAGTAAGGCACCAACTCTGGGCTTCTAGGGTTGGAAAATTACAGTTGGTATCAAAGTAAGTTCAGTCGAAACCTTGGAAACTAGATTTAAGAAAACATAGATTAGGGAACGTAACCCTAAGGTATACTTTTATGAAAAGTATATAATAATATCCTTGAATTTTGGTAAGGTAGATATTATGTGGGTGTTTCTAGAAATGCATCCCTGTCTGGATACTACAAGTGGACATGGTTGATGCACCTAGTGGTAACAACTCCAAAAAATGTGAATTAGTCCAAACTTGAGCATAAAATAGTACATGAAAATGGTCCTTAGTACACATTTGGTTTGATAATCCTAGGGGATATGCTTCGGATAATTCACATTTTTCTTTACAAACCATTATGATGGATTTAAAAGTAAATATGTACCCAAAGAAAGCAAAGTTTATGATTTTAATATTTATGATGTATAAATTTTTAATTTATGTTGAGTGATATAACATATTTGGAATTATAAATTATGATTTAAAATTCAAAAATTTTAATAAATAATATAGTTTATTCCATTATTTAGAAATGGAACCTGTAAGGAATATGTGTATTAATAATCATGGACAATGTAGAGGTTTCTCTACTGAGGAAGTCAATATAAATACTATTGTAATTGTGTAATTTATAGATATATTAGGGAATCTTAATCTGGTCATGAAACATAAACTTTATCGAATGGATCAACCTATTTGATAACAAGATTCTCCAATGTTGGATTGTATATATGATTGAGTCCCCTGTCATTTAGTGGGACTACAAATCCAATGGTAGATGAGAAATAGATTAAGTCTTTGGAGAAGATATTTATGTCCTTTGGATGTGGTGAAAAGGAAAAGGTTACACTTGTAGTGTATTATATCAATAGAAATGAAAATCAATGGTGGTCATTGATTTAGAATACTAAAAAGGAATAGGAAATATAACTCATGGAATGAAAAGTTTTTAAGGATACATTCTTTGAAAAATATTTCCTTCTCGAGAAAAAACCGAGATAAAAATAAATTTCCTTAGTTTAATGTAAAAGGAGGATGAAATTGTTGTGAATTATGAAACTACCTTTTCAAGGTTAGCAAGGTATGATACAGATTTCATACGCAACATAGAATTCAATATTAACCATTTCTTTGAATAACTTAAGCTAAGTCTCCAAATGGTGATGATGTCTCAAACATTTTCTTTATACAATGATATAATTTTGTGTGATATCAAGAAAGAGAAATAATTCTCCAAGTATTATGGATTAAAAGGGAAGATATATAAGAATAATATGGAATATAAAATAACAGATAAATAGAATAATGGAAAGAATAATTTTCTAACATGTGATAAATGTGGAAAGAATCACCCTTGTAAATGCTTGAACGGATTAGGAGTTTATTACAAGTATAGAGAAAAGGGTCACCAGGATATATAATGAAAAGGGAAGAAGGAAAATGATTTTTATTTAGTGTTACAACTGAAATGAGATAGGGAACTATAAAAACAAATTCCCCAAGCATTAAGGGAATATACCTTAGAATATCTATGGTATCATGCTCAAGAATATGTTATTCACACAACTGAAGTGGAATGATTAATGTGATTATATATTTGGATATGAGAAATATGTTTTAAAAGAATTTTATTGATGATGTTATCAGTATATTATTTATGAAATATATTAGGATTGTACTGCAATACTTTTTCATTAAATATATGAGATCATATGTTAAATAGTAACAAGAAAAGTGATTCAGTATCAAGTTATTGTTTTGTAAAATACACAATTTAGGGAAAGATAACCCTTAATATGTTCCTGATGTCGAGAATATGATGTTTTGATAAAGATATTATTGATATGGATAAATTAAATTAGATACTACTATGTACCATGTAAATGATTATAAATTTTTGGATCCTAATATTTTAGAAAGGTGAACCATTTATGAAATGGTCTAATTTAAACTTTGGACATGGTTTTAGAGATTAGTGTATCATTTTACCATATGATGAAACCTATTCAAAGAAAAAAAGTAGAAATAGTTCAAGGAAAAACAAAAGGATAATATTGTGATTATATAAATTTATCAAGAAATTATATTTACTTATATTCTTAGAGAGTGAAAGAATTTTTCAACTATAGGAAAAAGGGTCCTGGAACAAAAATGTTATCCTATTATCATTATTTTTGATGATATTAATGACCTTAATTAACACCTATAGTTTATTATTTTTTGTTTAAAAAATATATAATAAACATGTTCTCTATAACTCTATATCATAACTTTATAGTTATATTTCTCTTCCTTGTCCAGGTTTTCACTAATGTTCTCTTATTTGAAATCCTAGTTTTATGGTTACCGTCACATTTTCATTTTCTTCTTATTTATAAAACATGTTATTAAAAATATTTATGACGTGGGTTTTTCAATAATAGTATTTTAAAATATCAGACCCTTGATTACCAAGATCAAATTTAAATTGTGAGGATTCAATTTAATTAAGGTGGGAATAATGTGACATCCTGACATTCTAATGTAAGAAAATTGTATTTAAAAGGGTGTATAACACGCAACACCAAACATAGAAGGAAATATAACATCCTAATATAATTAAATAACAATATTATATATCTTATAATACATGAAAAACTTATTTATCTTACATTACATGCATGAAATACTTTGTTTGATGGTTTACATTACACACAAGAACAACTTTGACAGTTTTTGTTACACGCAATACAGAGTTTTACTAAACAACAATATATTATTAAAATATTATTATTTAATATGATAAGATATAACAGAGACATTATGTTGATGGTTATGAGTATAAATAAAAAACTTATAACAATATATGGTTGAATTCATTGGTTACAAATTAATTAGAAATGAATATAAAAACAAACTGAATATAAATGATTTTTTGTATAAAAAACGATTCTTATGCTCCCAAAGTCACTTTGCCTTGATAAATTAAATTAATTAATACTATTAAATGATATATAAATATTGTATATTCAATAAAATATTTTTTACATTCATCTAATAGATTTTATAGACATAGGATAAAAAACCTAATTTTATGCATAAAAGCTATATTTTAATAAAGGTAGTCTTACCACCTTTTTATGGTGCACTTATTTTAAATAAAAATTATGAAACATTTATAAATTTAATATAAAAAAATAAACATAATATTTTGAAAGATAAATTTAAAAATTTACTTTGGTTGATTTTTTGGTATTTTTCTGAAAAGTTTCATTTTTTGATGAATAGTGAAAAAATACAAAATTTTAATTAAAAACTGAATTTTGATCTAGTTAATTTATAACGATAAACTATATTTTTATTTTTTAAAAGTTTAATTAGATAAATTTTATATCATTTAATCTGATTTATATATTTTAAACCAATTTTACTTTGAAAATAAATATAAAAACATTTCAAACTTTTGGACATTTTCACTTAAAAAACTTGTTTTATCGTCCCGTATACGGGATTAATTTTAAATTAATTTCTTCTAGTCCTATGATTGGAAATTATAAATATGGATTAAATATTTTGAATCATAATAATTTATAATTTCTAATAAGGTCAATTTAATTTTTAACCAAAAATATCAGTGAAGGTAATTTAAATTAACTACAGAGATTAAGAGAAAAATTAACTTAACATGGGATTAAACCTTAAAATTAATGGCCAAAATGACATAGAAACATGTCTAAAACCTATTATCTAACCGTATTTTTACCATATAATCCCTTTTATATAATGTTTTCTATTATTTTAAGCACATTATTTTAGGAAGACTTCTCAATAGTGTTTCGTTTTTTATATTTACAAGAACGACACTCCTCCTTCACTATAAAAAGGCACTCACCCTCCCACTAATTCAAACCTATAAATACATTTGGATAATCCAAAACCTAAAAAAATAATATCTGAAAATACCTAAACTCCTCTCATAATCCTAAGTTTGAGAATAAATCCAACCAAGTAAGTCTTTTGGTATAAACCAAAGGGAGTTACCCGAATAAGAGGTAATGTTCTTCAACGGTCACTTATGTTTCATTTACTTATCCACCCATTAAATCATCTTTATATAATGATTATATAATAACAAAAATATATTAAATATAATAATATGTTTTTATTCTAATATTTTGACCTACAAATTCACACACATCCATCAAATAGGATACACGTATGACGGACTACCGCCTCACAAACCGATGTCATTCGTTATTCCATTACCACCTCTCAAGTTTGGAATAATGATAGATTTATAGTTTACATATGATATTAATAATTTATTTATAATTATTTAATTTTTATATAACACATATCTTTATACTTTCTATTTTTTTGGAATATGATAACTTCGTTTGTGGACGTGCGGACTTCCACCTCCTCAAAGCGATGTGATTCGTTCACGCTAGACATGGAATATACTAAGGATGATTTTAATAAAAAATGAGAAATATATGAAATAAATAATATTATTTAATTATAATAAACATATATATCATTTACTTTTCATTATTTTAATGTGATAAAGAAATGGAAGTAGCGTTCATGCGTACCTATGACCTATCGTCTCCATCAACGGTGCATTCATTTCCTATCTCCAAATTTTATGGATTATTATAAATACATATGTAATGAAAATATATTATATTTAAATAATTTTATACATTCTTGCGATGATTAAATAATTATCTAATTAATATGAATAAAAATAAAAAGTCAAACTTGCTCGAAAAACAAGGCAATTAACACCCGAAATGATAAAAATGATAAAATATTATTAATGAATGGGTTATAATATGTTATAAAATAACTATATATGATATAATAGATATTATTATGGTTTTAGTGTAAGTTAATAACATTATTAAGAAAATTACACAGTAGGTTAAAGTGCGTTCAACCAAAAGGAAGCGCAAGGTAAGAGATTTTCATCTCACTTTTTACATCTATGAGATAAATGTCATATTCACCACTTATTTTTTTTGGTGAATATAATGACCCTATTTAATTTAATAAGACTATTAAATAATATTTCATGGTATTATATGTTTCAATTTTAATTATATCATGCAATGGGTTTGAATTTAAAATTACAAAGTGGTAAAATTTATCTTTTCAATATCACTTTCTTTTATGATTGTTATCTTTCTCTTGAAACAATCACTTCCTTATGAAAATTTTCCATTTTAAATAACATTTATTTTAGATATACATAATCTTATATTATGGGTATAATAATTTCCTAAATTTTTTATCATTTTTACATATAGTGTGTACTTGATAGTTATTTGATTAAATGGGGAAATATTAGTAAATACATATCTTTTACTCAATATAAATATTTGATAAGGTGCATTATTCATAAATTAAATTGATTATTAAAAATATGAGGAATGATTTGGATAGAAATGGAATTGTTAGGTCCCAGTTATTAATATCCCCTTGATGCATCATTATTCACATGATATGAATCATTAGGCCAATCAGATGGGTTTTTACATGATATATTATAAACCATTATGTGGAAGGTCTTGACGGTAAGGTACCATATACCTATAAAACATAGAGTATAATAATTAAGCATTTCCGTCATTTAGATTCAATTATTATTTATATAGGATATTTTTTCTTTGACATTATCTTTTTATGTAGTTCATTCTTAGTTTATTGATTAAATGACATATATTTTAGTTACTTACCTTTCAGTATTGATTTTTCATTATCCAATTATATAAATGGAACATGATCAGTTATTTACCTATCCGTGTTCATTATACTAATTGATTTATTATTTATTTTACTTTAGTTATATTTATTAAGCATTTGAGCTCACCCTTATTTTTTTCCTTTCCCCATGATATGAAGAAGAAATATTTGAATAGTATTTCAAGGATAATGTTCATTTAATTTTATTATATATCATGTTTTATCTTATACTTACTAATTCAATATTGGTATATTGTATGTAATCTAGTTTACCAAAATTTATAAATTCATTATTACATTAGGATTTTATTCCTTGTAATCATTCAAATGTAATAAAGTAAGGCACTGGATCCATGATTCTGGGGTTGAGGAATTTCAAAAACAACACAATCTCCAGGTATATATTTTTGTAATGTAATAAATATTAATATAAAAAGATGCAATATTTATATATGAGAATATAGGGTCACTAGTGTTGGTATCAAAGTATAGGTTTAGTCAACCCTTGGAAACTATTTTGAGAAAAATTTAGTGAGATCCCAAAGAATATTTCTAAAGATATGTCTAGGGATGTCTCTAAGGATAAGTCTAAGAATGTGTCAATGTATAGGAAAATGTACTTGAAATTTGGTAAAGGATAGAGAAAGTGGTATCCAAGAAATTAAATTCCTGTATGAATACTACAAGTGGATTTGGCTAAAAAAATGTACATAGGGGTAATACATTCTAAAAGGGAACATTGAGATGGATGCGATCATCACCTGCTAAATAAAAATAGGCCTTAATACACACATGGTTTAATGCTCTCAGGGGATATGATTTGGAAATTCACAAACTATTTACAAATAATCATGAAGGATTTAAATATATGATGACTATGAATAGATTAGGATAAACCTAAGGTGTCATAAATTAAAAGGAAGGTGTCATGATTTAGTCATTCTATAAGAGGTTTTTCTGGATTATGTGGTTTCCCACTATGATTATTTTTACTCACACTATGATTTTTTGTTTTATTCAATGGTGGGAATAATAAGGAATTTGATTAATGTTGAATATGATAGAAAATATGTTGATGAGTAACCAAATGGTATGATGATTGGAGTGAAGGATATTATGATTATGCCTAATCAGTTTCTTATATTTCGATAATGTGGGAAGAAGCATTCAAGGTAATGTCTTAGATGGATGAGAAGATTTTTGGATGTGGAGAAGAAGGACACAAAGAAAATAATTTTAAAGTAAAAATGAAAAGTCTAGTTAATTAAATGGATAAGAATAATGGTATTTGGAAGGTATCATCGATTGTTGAAATGTGGAAATTATGGGCATTAAGAAAATCGATGTCCTAAGGGGAAATCTACTAAAGGGAATCAACAAGGTTATAAAAGTAATCTTTTTTTGTTGACAATAAAGATACTAACAATGAAATATAAAAAGAAAGAGGTATTAAGTAATAAGATTATGAAGCCTAGTTAATGGTTTTAGAATGAAGTGGGATGATTAAAGTGTTTATGTATTGAAATTCCAGAATTATGTCACATAAATCATGAAATAAACAAGGATTGTTTTGTATAAGGTTTTCATTAAGAATTTTTAAGAATATATTGATCAGTACTAATGACCTTGAATAGGGATTTATTAAAAAGATGGTATTTTATAGAAAACACAAGATTAAGGGAAGATAACCCTTAATATGTTCCAAATGTTGAGATAATGATGTTGGGATAATGATATGTTGGATATGAATAAAGTAAATTGGATAGTATTAATGATCATGGAACTAATTTATGATTCGTAGAAAAGTGGTTTATGTTATCATTGATGGTGTTTACAACATTATTGGATTTATGGAATATATTTAATAATCTATGGTTCTATTCAAGGAATGAGGAAGTATGTATGTTTTCATTAAGTTTTTTTTGGTAATTATAGTTATTACCATATTTCAAGAAAATATATGAATAATATATTCATGTATTTGGTATGTGATAATAGTATCTAATTCATGTTGTTTGAGTGATTAATAATAAGTCCATTTTGAGAAACTTAGTGACCATATTTATAAATTTTTTAATTTTGTAAGAATTATATGGTTAAGCATTTATGGAATGGTTTATGTTTAATTTTTGATGAGGATTTAGAGATTAATGTATTATTTTACCATATAAATATTTATGCATAACTTGTGATAATAACTGTGTTTTTGATAATAACTAGAAATATAAGGAATGAATTATCATTCTTTAGTGATTCATACTTAAAAAATTCATCTCTTAGAGTAAGTGAAGAAGTGGAAATTGATCAAGGAACAACCAAAGGATAATATTGTACTTATTAAATGGAATGAAATCAAGTAAGTATATCTTCTCATGAAAATTCCTCAATATTAAGAAAATGATGTTAAAATAAAATAATAACCTATTATAATAATTTTTGATGATATCAATGAATTTTTTCATGACTATTTGGTTTATGGTTTTATGGTCGTTAACATCCTCCTTACCATGTTCCCCATCACTCTTTATTTGTATTTGGGTGTTAGTTTTCTCTTATATGTCTAAATTTTCTATTCCCACCTATGTAATTATATTTGGAAACCTAATATGTCTTATTCAATATGGCCTTTAAACATCTATTTTTCTCTTTTCAAAAGGAAGTTTGATTAACCCATTTTATGACGTGGGCTTCCCACAAAGGTATTTTCAAATCTTAAACCCTTTCTTACTGAGCACAAGTTTAAATTACAAGGGAAGAATTTATTTAGGGGGGTATAATGTAACACCCTAATATTTTTTGAAATATAAATATTTAAATGAATTTAATATCTATGAAATTTTTTTACATTTAATACTGAGTTTATATTATGTTACATATAACATTGAGTTTATCTTTCATTACAAATAATACTAAGTTATACTTACGTTACACCCAACACTGAGTTTAAACAAAATATGACATATTATTAAAATATTATTATGATAATTATCACATAAACATTGGTATGGAGAGTATGAATATGATTAAATAAATTATGAAAATATATGTTTTACACATGTATATAAAATTAATTATTTGGTGACCGATTAATTAGAAATGAAAATAAAAACTATTTGAATATAAGGGATTTTTTTGAAAAACTATTTTTATGAAAACAAACATGTTTTACGTAAATAATTTTTAAAAACACTTTTGGTGAATAATTTTATTGAAACACATATATTATATATTAAATAAAATATTTAACATTCATCTTATGTGTTTTCTAGATAAGAGATAAGAATACATCCAATTTTACATCAAAAACTATATTTTTCTTAAAAGAAGGTTTGATACCTTTTTGTGAAAATATTTTAAAGTTAATTTTTGAAACTTTTAAAAAATATATTTTAAAAAATAAATCTAATTTTTAAAATCAGCATGTTATAATTCTCTTAGGGTGTTTTTTTAATTTTTTGAGAAGATAATTCTTTGGATGAATAGTGAAAATACTGGTTTTTATTAACAATTTTCATTTATTTTAAAGATTTTAAAAACATAAAAATTATTTTAAAATGGGTTTAAAATAAAAGAAGTTTAATTATATATATATTAGTCTAATTTATGACATTTTAATCATTTTAATATTGAATTTTGATATAAAAAGTTTTTAAACTTTTGAACATTGTTTCTTTGAAAACTGACTTTTTCATCGCATCTGTTGGAATAATTTTAAACTAAAATTTTAAAATTATGTAAATGTAATTTGAAAAAATGTTTTATATATTTTGAATGATCATAATTTATATAATATAATAAGTTCATCTCAATTTTTGACCACAATGAATAGTAAAAATAGTAAAAATTATATTCCACGGTTAAGGTAAAAATGGGTTTACTGGGGGGGGGGGGGGGGTGAAACTAAAACTAGAAGGGTTAAAATTGTAATTTTTTTCCAAAACTCATTTAATGTTCATATTTAGACCTTATATCTTATATTTTATATAATGGAACATTTTTGGAGCCTTGTGGAATATAAAAAATGTGGGCACACCTTTTTATTTTTGAAAATTATAAGTGTTCCACTCACCTCACTTATAAAAGGCCACCCCCTATCCCCTCCTCTTAATAATTTCGAAAATATTTGGTTTGGATTATACTTGACCAAATAAATACATTAATTCTCTACTATCACCCTAAAATCCTTATTTTTTTTCCAATTTTCCAACCTAAGAAGCATTTTGGTGCAAACTAAAAGACGTTGTCCAAAGAAGTGGTAGCATCCCAAATCAGGAATTTTGTGTTTTTTATTCCTCCACCTCCTTAAATTATTATTAAACTATAATGATATGATAAAAAAGTATCTTACATATACTGTGATATTATTATGTTAATGGAATAACCTAAATACCTCTTCTCTTCCATCAAATGGTTCATAGAATCATCACTCATGTGTACTGGGGACTACCACCTCGCAAACCAATGTTATTTATTTTCCATGATCCCATCTCATGGATGGATATAATTATAGATTTATTTAATACTACATAAAAGCCTCTAAAAATTCTAAATTTTTTATTTATTAGAGCTAGAGAAGCATTGACTACCAGAGCTCAATTAGAAGCCCTTGGCTTTTATCACTTCTAGAAAAGCACTGATAAAGGGGCCATTTATCATCAATAAAAAAGTGATCATAAAGGAAACCTTTATTAGTGATTATAAAGGATACCTTTATCAATTTTTCTAAAATCAATGATAAAGGTCCCCTTTATCAATTCTTGTAGAAGTAACGATAAAGGGTCATACTACATTATGTTATAAAAACACACTGCAAAACCAGAAACTGGGCATACTATAGTGTGCTATAACAAAAAACTACAACACCATAAAAAACACCATAAATTTGAAAAATCAGATACAAATATAAAATTTAAATATAATAAAATTAAAAAAACAAACACCAGAAAAAAAAATACTATTACAAGGAAAAATAATGCACCTTTATAAAAGAACTAACCCCCCATTATCAAGAAAAATAATACACCTTTATAAAAAAATTATTTTTTTAGTAATAATATATAGAAATAAGTTAAACATAAAGTGTTACTTTTAAACCAAACTTTGAGTCATACCAGGAATAATGTGTATCAGATTGAGTTTTAGTTTATTATTTCACATCACACAATTTCTTATTCAACTTTAAGAATTATCTCTTTGAAAATTAGATAAATTAGTAAAAGATAAAAATGATAAGTAAATTAATTAAATAATAAATGATAGGATGATGATAAAAAAATCTAGGTTCATTTTCTTAGTTTTTGAGATTTGATGCACGTTTAAAACTAAAATGACTCTTATATATTGAAAAGAAGCACTTGGAGTCATAAAGATCACGTGGTGTGTCAGATTGAGGTGAGGATGATTTCTACACATACCAAATGACTTATGAATAATTTTCCTAAATTATCAAAACAATAAGAATGTGTTCTTTTGGTTTTGAGTACATCACTTGTGCTTTTTACTAAAATGTCATTTTAAACTAGAAACACACACTTTTAGACATACTAATCACATTGTGTCTCATTTTTACATGAGACTAATTCATACATGTTAAAAATAAATTTTGAATAATTTTACTAAATTATTAAGACAATATGATCATATTTTCTCTGTTTTCAATGTGTGCCACTTTTTTGAACTAAAATGTATATTTTAAATTGATAATGGGAACTTTGAGTCATGCATGGAACATCATGTATTGAATTAAAGCTTATCTGATTCTTACACATCAAAAATAAATTATAGAATATTTTCGTAAATTATCAAAATAATCTAAATTCATTTTCTCAGTTTTGAGTATGTCAGTTGTCTCTTTTACTAAAATTAATGTCAATTTTAAATAAAAAGTCTCACTTGGAGTTAAAATGATCAAACCATTCATCATATTGTGGTGAATATAATTCCTACACATCCCAAATGGCTTATAGATTATTTTAATAAAGTATAAAATATTATGAATGCATTTTTATGGTTTTGAGTATGGTGTTTTTTACTAAAATGTCATTTGAAACTATAAACACACACTTTGAGTCACATCACATCAGTCACAACATGTGTTAGTTTGATGTGATAATGATTAATACTCTTCAAAAATAACTTATAAATCATTTTCCTAAATTATCTATACAATCCAAGAACGTTTTCTCAGTTTTTAGTGAGTGATACTTTTTAAAAAAATGTCAACTTTAAACAGATTATGAAAAATTTGAGTCATGATGGGAACATCATGTATCAGATTAAGTTTTGGACGATTCTTACACATCACAAATGACTTGTGAATAATTTTTTAAAAATATCAAATAATCGGAATGTGCGTTTTCAATTTTGAGTATGTCAGTTGTCTTTTTTACTAAAATTTATGTCAATTTCAAATAAAAACATGTACTTGGAGTCTTACCAATCACAATGTGTGTCAGATTGAGGTGAAAATGACTATTACACATCCCAAATGGATTATTTTTCATTTTATTAAGGTATCAAAATAATAAAAATGTGTTTTCTCCTTTTTGTGTACATCACTTGTGTTTTTTACTAAAATTTCATTTTAAACTAGAAACACGTAATTTGAGTCATATCGATCACATCATGTGTTATTTTGATGTGAGACTAATTACTACCCATCAAAAACGAATTATAAATTTTTATCCTAAATTATAAAGACAATATGAGTGATTTTTTTTGATTTTCAATTAGTGACACTTTTTGAACTTAACTATCTATTTTAAACTGATAACATACACTTTGCGTCATATTATGAACATTGTGTATCATATCGAGGAATGGATGATTCATACACATAGAAAATAACATATGGATCATTTTGATAAAGTATCAAAATAATATAAATGCTTTTTTTTCTTCAGTTTTGAGTATGTCAGTTGTCCTTTTCTTACTAAAATTAATATCAATTTTCAATAAAAAACATACTTTGCATCATATCGATCACATCATGCATTGGATAGAGGTCTAGCTAATTCTTAAAAATCCCTAATGAATTATGGATCATTGTCTTAATATATTATAACAATATGAATTCATTTTCTCAATTTTGATTACATCACATGTATTTTTTACTAAAATATCATTTTAAACTAGAAACACACACTTTGAGTCATACCAGTCATATCATGTGTTGGATTGATGTGAGACTGATTCCTACATGTGAAAAATGAAAAATGAATTGTTTTACTAAATTAAAAATACAATATTATCATGGTTTTCATTGAGTGACTCTTTTTAAACCCAAATGTCAATTTTAAAATTTTAATGGAAACTTTGAGTCATGTCAGGCACATCGTGTATCAGATTGAGGTATGACTGATTCCTACACATCAAAAAATGAATTATGGATTTTTTCTAAAGTATCAAAACAGTCTGATTTTTTCTTTATTTTGAGTGTGTTAGTTTTCTTTTTAACTAAAATTAATGTCAATTTTAAATGAAGATACTCACTTAGAGCCATACCAGTCACACCATGCATTAGATTGAGGTGAGGTTGATTCCTAAACATACCAAATGACTTATGGATAATTTTATTAATGTTTCAAAACAATACAAATTCATTTTATTGGTATTAAGTACATCACTTGTATTTTTTTACTAAAATTTCATTTTAAATTAGAAACACACAATTTAAGTCATACTAGTCACATCGTGTATCATTATGATGTGATATTGATTACTACACATAAAAAATGAATTTTGAATTATTTTAATAAATTATTAAGAGAATATGAGTACATTTTCTTGGTCTTTAATGAGTGAAACTTTTTGAACTTATATATCAATTTTAAACTGAAAAGAGACACTTTGAGTATTACTAAGCACATCGTGTATTAGATTGATGTGTGTATCAAAATAATCCTAATGCGTTCGTTTGGTTTTGAGTTTATCAGTTCTCCTTTTTACTAAAATTAATTTCAATTTTAAATAAAAAAGATGCACTTAGAGTCATACTGGTCACACCATGGGTGAGATTGAGGTGAGGATGAATCCTTCACATTACAAATAAAATATGTATCATTTTCCTAATGTATCAAAACAATATTAATGTGTTTTATTAGTTTTTAGTACTTCACTTATGATTTCTACTAAAATGTCACTTTAAATTTGAATCATGCACTTTAAGTCATACCAGTCACATTATGTGTCATTTTTATATGAGACTGATTTCTACACATCAAAAATGATTTATGAATCATTATCCTAAATTATAAATACAATATAATAAAGTTTTCTTAGTTTTCATGATGGTTGTATACATTCATGACCCATTTCGTTGTTGTTATCTCTGTTGCAGCCTCAAAGTCCAATCTCTCCTGGGCACGAGCAGATTTGAACAAACCACCACAAATCTAGAAATATAACCCACCTGTATAATAAAAAAATTATTATTTTAGTAATATTACAAAGAAATAAATTAAACAAAAATACATTAATAAAATGTCATTTTTAAACTTAAACCACACTTATTGAGTCATACCAGGTACACCATGTGTTCCTTTGAGGTATGGATGATTCCACTATGTATTTTTATCCTACAATTCATTCAACACTTTCGTTCATCTAGAAATATTGTTGTTTGATAACCCATAATATTGAATTAATTAGAGAATACATATACTATTACATCATCATGAGCGAATCATCCTTGTTGAGTGCATGATCATATTACAATAGTGAATCATCCTTGTTGATAAAGTCATTTATTCACAGAAAATATTAACCATCAGTGAAAAAATATTATAATTCATTGATTGAACTAAAATAAATATTTACATATGAGTTTTTATAGAATATAATAAAATCTATTTTTCTATTTCTCTATCATAGAGAGTAAAAACTCCATGACAAATCATTTACCTTTTTTGATGGAAAAAAATTCAGTATAACCCATTAAGTATTTTCAGAATATAGTAAACTTTATTATAAATTGTTTACCCCCTTTTTATAGTATTAAACATCAATATATACCTTTATAGCATCAAAATGACACTAAAATCTAGTGCATCCATTAAGTCATCATGGAATGTGATATAGATTAGTGTATCCTATTAAATATTCTGGGTGATGATAAAACTCTAAAAAAACATCATCGTTATTTGTTCATAAAAATGGGAATATCCCTATTCTCATGTATTTTTTATTTATAATGATGATTAGTTTTTTTATGAATGAGCATGTGAACATGGATCATTTTAAATAATAAATGTGATTATTCAAAATGAATGTTACTTGTATGTATTTCAAAAGCATTTGCGATATTATATCATGCATATAATTGATGATCGAATAGCCTAAATAATTCCACAACCCACTAAAGTGAAACCACTATATTGTTATATTATGAAAATTCATGATTTAGTCGATGTAATTTTGTATTCATTTATTTTTTTAGAGGTCTTGGATCAAGATACTAGATTATTTTTCAAAGGGGTCTTCATTGGGATTTTAGGTGCTTCATGATTTAATTTAAAGAAGGTTTTTCATTTTTGGGGATTTATTTATAAAGTGGTTTCTTTTCATTTTATGTCATGTATCCTTTGACATAAGCCCTCCCTTCTGACCATGATCTCTCAGTGATGGTTATCCTCTAATAATTATCTCATACACCTTCTAGATTCAGTGGTTGATTACCCAAATATTTATTTAAATATTTGATCTAGATTATTTTCCTATTTATTGATTGGATTGGTGTTATATGAATATCAAGTGACTATTGGCTCCACTACTAAGACCCTTTCTTTGCAGTGTATAGAATCCATTAGAAAGCAACCACATATGCTATTTTTTTGTTGTTTAGTTTTTTATTGGTGAGGGTTTTCCTTCACACTTCAGTGTTATTATATAGTACTTGGAATGTGATACTATAAATTTTAGCTTATGATATTTAGTTTAAAAAAAATAAGTGTTGTTTATTTTGTTTTTAATTTTTTTATTAACTTAAATTCTTGTACAAAATCACTTAAACAAGTGGTGACAAACATTTTTTCATTGAGAAACCTAAAACACTTGCAAAATAGATCTTATATTTAGTGAAAATTTCTATGAAAACTTTTCAACAAATGTTCACTAACACAACCTTGGTATGATCCCCATACTACTCTATTTCCCAACAATTTTATTATTTATAAGCCAGTACTTCGTCTCCTCCTCTACCTCGGTCTCCACCTCTGCCTCCTTTTCCACCTCGGTTTCTGAATCTGCCTCCGGCTCCACCTCCAACCACATATTCCTCCACCTCTGCCTCCACCTCTACCTCCACCTCTGCTATTGACCAACAATTTTATTTACTACATTTCAGCGCTTATAGAAAAATTTATTTCCTACATTATACTTCTCCTTGAGAAACAAATAAAAAATAATATATAATCATTCTAACACTAATTCTTCACACCCCAAATATATTTCTAAGGTCATAGCCTGTAATTAATCACAAATATAGTAGGAAATCACCTAATTTTGTTATTGTATAACATTATGACATCATTTACACTTCCCACTCATCTCTAAACAAATTTACTTCTTCTTTTGATATGAAGGTTGTCATCAGTCTTTGAGGTAATGTAAAAATATTGACAAACACATGATTAGGAATTTTTTTAAATGAAATTATAATTACCTCAAAAAATTACCTATTTGAGGATGATAGTATTTTGATAGTTTATGATCTCTCTCAAAAATTTGGGAAAATAATATCTATAATAATTTTCATTATCTTGCTTTATACACTGCAAAAAAATTTACCAATATAAGTGAATTGTTTTGAAATATATTTTGATAGTTAAATATTTCTATATATACCTTAATTTTTTCCCATTTGTAGTAATCCACATGGTTTTTTATGTTCAGAAATTGACTTCATGCATTGATTTAGACTATATTTAGAAAACACTATACCATAAAAAAAATTCTTTTTAAAACCTAAAATGAAACATATAATTTGATGTTTATCTATAACATGTTTATTATAGTGTATTAAAAACTCATAAGACACATCATGTGTGGTCATTTTTTTGGATATGCATGAATTAGATCCCAAAAATAAATATTTGGGGTATCCAGATCGACTATGATTAGCATTCAGAGCTTCCTAAAAAAAAATAAGTAATGAAAAATATAAAAATATATTTTATGTGGTTTGATTGTAGAGTTTTAATTTTTCATTATAGTAATAAAAAAGAGTCTGCATTCTATTTTTTTCTCAAATTAATTAATTAGATCATCTTTTTTATTCTTAATTTCATCTATATACAAAGTATGTTTTTCTATAGAAATGATACAGGGATTAATGAATAAAAATTGTGATTCACATGGTTTTCTATTTATATAGTAGTAATATAAATTCCTATAAAAAATATAAATATTTATTAACTTTAATAAACATATTAGATCAGTATTTGGATATACATATTATGAAAATATATCTTATGTATGTATTCACAACCGAGACTCCCAACCATTCATACTTGGGAATCTTATTTATAACCTTGAGACCAACTACATCTATCATGAAAGTTCCATATATTTATTTTTCATATAAAATATAAGACATATTTTCACATTTTAATGTGGTATCTTAATGAAGTTGTAATGATAACAAATTTTTCTCTGAAACTGGTGGAGAGAATGTACTCTCAGAAGGATATTTTGATTTCTCGATTGATTACCTAGATTGTCTTGGTCTAACCTTCCATTTCCCTATTAATTTATCCATCTATAATATCATGCCTAATTTCATAGATTTTTTCAAAAACTATTATAGGTTTTTTATATAAAAAAACTTTTTAAATACATACTTCTTGTATATTTATAATATTAGATGGACATGCTATGAAAGTTACAATATCATCATTGATCGTTGTAATATCTGGATTATAAAGTGGAATTGGAAACTCAGCAGTTGGATCATGATCTACCTAAATCCCAAATCTTATGTGATATTTTGGGAGTTATTTTTGGTGTAGTATGTCTGCTAATATATTGTACACCATACCCTTACAATAAGGAAATGCATGGGTGTTGAAAGATAGAAATCACATATAACTATAACCTACAAAATTTTAGTGATACAAAGTTATTGTAATTTTTTTGATTTACATTTAGGAGAAAGAGTAATTACAAAATTAATTAACTTGGTGAAGGTATGCAGTTGAGGCAAATAACTACCCTCAAAGTTAGCGGGGTCATTTGGTTTATGTGTAGATCTTTGTTCCACCACCAATTCCCTTTTATCCCTTCTCATAAATTGGTCTCCCAAAACAAACTAGAAAAAAATATCTTCCAAAGAATGTATTTGTGCCTGCAATCCGTTCACCATATTATATGTATCTTTATGTGATTTTGTATTCTTGAAATATGTTTGAGGAGAAAATTAAAAACCTAATCCTCTAACATGACCATATTGTTTCGACCGCTTCAAAGCTACTAAAAGTAGTTTTTCTTCCAGTACGGTCACTATCGATTCTTATGTCTAAACCATATAAACAAAATATGAACATAAATAGAAATTTTTTATGTAATATTGTTATAAATAATAAAAAATTACTATTAGGTCATAATTAAACATGTTTCCTATACTGATTTTATGTTTTCCTTAACTATTTTACTCTCCATGTTTCTGTGAGCCGCCTTCCATAGCACATGGCTTGGGATGGATGTGACTTTGGATTTTGATTCATCAATATGTGTATAAAAATAGGAACATATGTTGTTTAATATCACATTAATTTTTTATTATTGATTGAAAATAAATTCCAATTTCTTTTCTAGTGAAACATACCACATCCTTTATTTGTGATATGGGTAAATTGGTTTTGATGAATGTTCTTTATTTTTAACAATATTTTTTTTGTTTTATAAATTAAATTTTTTGTATCAAATTGGATAAAATAAATAATTTCAAATAATATATTATTGACTATAATGAACCTAAAATTATTTCTCATCATGATGACTGATGAAAGTTTCTATGTTTTTTGCTTTAAAATATGTTCATAACTTACTAGTGGGTGGGGATTTAATTTCCCCTCAACATCCCTAAGATGTAACTTGTTAAGAAGAGTCCTGAATCCTCTATGTGATCTTACAGTGGCCATTAATACAGATTTTATATGGAAATCTTATAAAATAAATGAACTATGCAAGGGATAATGAAAATTAAATCACCATTTAATTATACAGTTTTTGATAAAATAGATAAAGTATATCGCAACACTACCGTTATATCTTTAAAAAGGGTTTCCTTCATTATAGGCTAGACATGGCACCATGAATTATTATAAATTGGCATATTTATCCTCATTAAAACCCTAACATAACTAATGACCAATGACTTGTTGGGGTCAACAGGTTGGCCGTGTTGATTCTAACAAACCTCAAATTTTATACCCTTACTTATCACCTTGATAATTGTATTCAACATTATGATGCTGAACCATTCTTGTTTTTGTCATTAACATGCTATTTATCTCCTAATAATTCTATGTTTTTAGTATCAATAGTCTTTTCTTCCCTAGGATTGGTAACAACATCATGTAAAAAATACATTATCTGCATGAGTAGTAAAACATTTAATTTTTCTTGAATGACAATAAAATAAACATAGAAAAATAATTTGAGAAGGGTCTTATGCATGCTCTATTGTAAACTTGAGGAACTATTTAGCTTCATATTCATACTCTTGTGTCAAATGATTAGCATAAATCCATTTTAATAGAAATGGGGAATTGAATTTAAGAAAGGAATTACCCCATTATGGTAGGTATTATCCTATGAATTAATCAAAAGGTTAAAGTTATAGACAACTATCATCTGAATCAGTTTCATCTATTAAATAGTTATTGTTGAATTTTGTTTTTTTGAGACTCATCCTCTATATCTTCTGGACATACAACTATAATTCTTGAACTAATCTGAGTATTATTCATCCCATATTGAGTATCAGTGACCATTTTTGGTGACTAATGCTTAGAGTAGTTCAAGAGACATAGAAGAGATGGGGGATGAGTATTAAGAAACAAAATGCAATAATAATTTTTTAGGAGATTAAGTTAGTGAGGGTGACAATTTTCTCTTTAAAACCTTTTAAATTACCACTTATTAATTTAAAATTTCAAATCTTATATTAAAATGCTAAAAGATCCATGAAACTACCAGGATAACATTAACTCATTCTAACTGAGCTGTACCAACTCCAATCTATGTTACTAGTCCTTTTCTTTACCTTTATCTCAAATATAAGAGCTCTATGTCCATTGAGGTTCATGTGTTGGGTGTGAGTATAAAAATAAATAATTAAAGACTAACAGGTATCCTAAAAAATAAAAAAATGAATATATTTGAGTATATGTTCAAAGTAGTAACACTTAAAATACACAAGTAAGTCAAGTAATTGTGAACTAACCAAGACACCATGATAATCAAATGTACATAATTCATTTCATGCCATTGAATTAAACTAATCATACCATAAGTTTATACCATGGTTTTTTATTGAAATTAATATCATTTCAATAATAAGTGTTTAAAATTTAAATCATAGGAGAAGAAAAATTATTTATCTCCCTCTAGAAATAACCACATCATAGGTATATGAGATTAAATCTCAGACCCATAATATCCAAGACTATCCCTCAAGGATAACCATCACTGGTACTTATTGTACCCTAATCATGAAATGGTAATAACATAACCATTTTTCATATGAAGTTCATTTGAAATATGGGAAATGATAATATAATTGGTTCCCTTAGGATAGAACCAGACAATGGGTTCCACAATACATTAGTTAAACCTAACTTTTAAAAATCCATAAAGAAGAACAAACAACAACACAAATGTCACATTACCATCACACCAGCCCTCAATGAATCACTGACTTGTTTATAATAACTCATATACTAGCATACCATACCTATCCATTATATAATAACCATTATATTCTAACATACGATACTCAAAGACTAGATATCTTAGTAGTTGATCATCTTTCTCAATTATCACCTGTTAGATAATCTCATTGTCTGTACACCTTAATTCATTAGTCACACACATAAAATCTCAAGAAAAAGTAAGCTATATGAACAAATAATCCATTATAACCTTTATAGGTAATCCCACTAGGTTATAATGGAATTTAATAAATGTAATACCACATATCTAATCATTATTAATGTGATCATATAATCCCTCTTTGCACATCACTACCCTAAGAAATACATTCATAGGGAAATTCATACACTGTTATACCCTTATGGGCTACTTCCATTATCTATGATCAACCTTATGGCCCTATTAACACATCACTACCAAATAATGTTTTTTCATGAGATTGGGTATGGTGAGATAGAAAACACAACATTCATGTTTTTTAAATTATATATTTACACTTTTTTATTGTGTAAAGTCAGTTAAACATGTGTAGTTGTTTTAAAAATATTTATTCTATGAAATTAACGTTTGGACTTGTGTTCTTTAATTATTTACATTATTTAATTTATATAAGTTTATTCTTATAAATTATATAAGATCCAAATAATTTTAAGATTCATAAATAAATTTAGCTATCATATGTTTGGTCACACAAATTGGATATACCTAGATTGGCAACCACTCTTTGGTCCAGATGCAGTTTCCATTCCTCATGCATTAGGTTTAACTAAAAAAGTGGGAACTAGATTAAACTATTGGTCTTAGTTTTATATATTCTAACTAGATAAGGATCCTTCCATTGAAATATCATAGTCTGGATCATTAAAGGTAATGAGATATTATTTAGTAAACAACCTTATACCTTATCCAATAAATTACCTCTGTTTGTATTTAGAAATTTATAAATGAAGCCAGAAATTTTCTACAACCTAGATATAATGGATTTTTGGTATGAAAATATATGTGTGTGATCATTGGTTCCTTATCAATTTCCACTAATTTAATATAAAAAATAATTTCTTCAATTTGATCAAACTTATCATTCTAATAATATTTACTTTTACTAAATCTTGAATTTTACCCAATTTCACTATGCCAAATCCAAGGAATGTAACATTTTTTAAAATCATAAAAAATTTAATGATCTCTAATTTATCTACTTTAAAACTCTATGGTATTTAAACATTTCATCCTAATATAGAAAAACATTTCATTTTTTAGAACATTCTATTATGAAAATTCTAAAAAATCATCAACCCCTTCCTCATATTTACCACCTGTTCATATTTTTGTAATCCTACTACAATTCATTATCCCCTATAATAGATTTCATGTATTAAATATTTTTTTGAAAAATAAAAATAAAATAAAATTTTATAAATAAAAATAAAATCAATGAAATGAAAATTATATCACAAATAAAATAAAGGCAACATATTAAAAAAAGGATTCACCTTAGACTCATTCAATTATATTCCATTGAAAAAATATTTCAATAAATAAATCATAAGATTGATTTTAAAATGTTGGCCACAAATAAAACTCAACTTTTCTTTATTTTCATTATATAATTTGGTAATTATTATTTTCAAAATATATAAATAAATATAAATTATAAGATAAAATTAGGAATATTATATTAGGGATGAAAACAATATCGATAGTGATAAAGATCCAAAAGGAGGCATACGATTTCATACATCATTTTGAAAATAAAAATTTCACTTCCCGTAGTAAATAAAAAGTGAGATATACTATGAACATGATTAAATAGGGAGATGATTTGATTATTTTTTTTCTAATTATATTCAAAATAAATTGAAATCTTCTTCTCCTTATCATATTATTTTTGAATGATCAATATTAGTGTACTATATGACTAGAGTTGATATAGAAAGTAACATAATGGAAGTGGTGATGTTTTTTTTGATGAAATAGTTATATTAACCAATGAGGGTTAAGTTAAAAAATTCCCAAATGAATTATATATAAATATTAAACAATAGAATAGAAAATAAAAGGGGGGATAAATCTAAAAAACTCTTATATTATTCTTTTGTTTTTAAAAATGAATTATAAACTAACTTCTTCTATACCTAAATTACATAATAAACACAATAAAAACTTTCCCAGGATGATCATTTATATATCTATTATCAATAATCCATATTGAAACTCCATAATTCGTTATAAATTAAAAATACCCATTCACAATGCAAGAAAAAACAATAATTAATTACACAAACACTCATTTGGTAAATTAAACATACCTAACATGCTGTAAAATATTAATAAGTAAATTAAAAATAATTTAAATGTCATGAAGAAAAATTATAAGATTTACAAGACACCCATTCACTAGAAAATAATTCCTCATACATAACACTAGTAAGGAAATTAAACATACCTTTGTTTTCCTAACACCCATTAAATAATATTCGGTCAAAGATAATACCTACGAAACATACCTTAGATACCCATTTATAAGTAAATCAACATGATTTATGACACCCATTCATCTAATAATCATACAATAAAACCACAAGATGAAAAAAATTATTACATAAAACAGACATTGGATATGTGAAAAAATCATAACTATGATTAAAAACCATAGAGAACTATCAAAGAGAAGAAGTGATAGAGGATGAAGAAAAATGGTAAGTTGATGATGACAATGGTGATGGTTAAAACAATAACGCTAACAATGGAAAGATACATCAGTGAAGGTGGAGATAAGAATGGTAATAATGAGGAATAATGAGAGAGACCAATCACCACTAGAGTTATAGGGGAACAGAAGTAGGGGTCGTCATGGTTGAGAAAACTACAATAACACAAACCCCATAACTCAAACAAGCAGTGAATGAGTGATGTAGAGGAGAAAATAACAGACCATGGATTCTGGCCTTGATTCGTTAGTGAGAATGCAAAGGAAGAGCACAAGTAGTAGGGGAGTTCCACAAAAACTTGAGAATCATGAATGAATCAGTCGCAGTAAGGGAGGACCTTTATCAGTGCTACCTAAAAATGATGATAAAGAAACTTTTTTTAGCACTAACTTAATAAGAACCGATAAAAGTCATATTTATCTATTCTAAAACTTTAGTGCTGATAAATAATTTATAATTATAATTATAAATATTTTTTTTGTAAATTTATTTGTACAATTATATATTTATTTGTTATAATTTTATAATTATTTGAATATATAATTAATTATTTATAATTATATAAATACTTTAAAAAAAGTATATTTTTTTAATTTATAAGTATAAATATATATTTTTAAATAAATATATTTTTAAATATATTGATAATTATTTATTTATAACTATAAATATACTTCTGTCATTATATATATTTATATAATTATAATTATATATATATATTTATAAATATAATAACTATATTCATTATTTAAATATATTTATTATAATTTTATAATTATAATTATATTTATATCATTATATATATATATATAATAAATAAATATAAATATAAATATAAATGTAGTAAATATATTCATTATTTAAATATATTTTTTATAATTTTACAATTATATAAATATATAATTAATTATTTATAAATATATAAATGCTTTAAATTTTTTTATATATTTATATCATTATATATATATATATAATAAATAAATAAAAATAAAAATAAAAATAAAAATAAAAATAAAAATAAAAATAAAAATAAAAATAAAAATAAAAATAAAAATAAAAATAAAAATAAAAATATAAATGTATAAATATATTAAATATACATAAATTAATAAATATATTTATTTATAAATATATTTTTGACATTATTAATGAATATATAATTTTAAATGTATGCATCTTAAAAATGAGTGACATTGAATAATTAAAATTGTGTACATTTTAAAAATATTGAAAAAATGTTTACGTTTTATTAATTAAATATAAATTATTTAAAAAAAATATGGATATACATTGAAGTAAAGATGAATAAATATTGAAAATACTAAAACATAATAAATAAATAAATATAAATAAATAAAAGAAAATAATTAAATTTAAAGAAAATCTTAAAATTGATTAAATAATACTTAAGAGTAATAATATTAAAAATAAATAAATAAAATTTACTAATTAAAAATATAATATATTGAATGTATCATGCATGTTATAATGAAATTTTGAAATGAGTACTAAAATTCGAATAAATTACATAAATATTAGGCGTATGTGTTTCTATATAACAGTTCATTAATTATATAAATATTTGGGTGTGTCCATGGTATTTAAAAATGCATTAATTACGTATGTGTATGTGAAATCAATGAAACCCACATTCGATATATATTAAATTGAAAAATCAAACATTCAATTAGGTCCATTACTCGATGCAATTAGTTAGTATTTTTAATTAATATTATTTTTTTAATTATATACCATTTCTACAAAATATATGACTTATTTAATGTAAGCATAAATATTTTGTATTATATAAATCATATTTTAGGAAATATTATATACATTGATATATATATATAGGTTTATATATGAATATATTCCTATATTAATTTAATTAATGAATAACTTTGTATAAAAACCATTAAAAATGAGAAAGAAATTGATATGTTTTTAATTATTACCTTTTATTAATTTTTTATATTTATATTTAATATATGTTATTTATTACTATTTATAATCAATATATATATATATATATATTAAACTTATTCATTTTTATTAATAATTTTTTCATTAATAATTTTTTAATAATTTTTTTAATTTCTCTATTTTTAATTTTTTTGTTTAATTATTACAATTTATTCATTTTTAATTTTTTTATTTAATTAATACAATTTATTAGATTTACATATCTATATTTAATATATAATATTTATTAATATTTATAAACTATATATATGTATATTAAATTTTTTAATTTTTTTCAATAATTATTTAATTAATAAAATGTTATATATTTTTCTTAATTTACTCATTTTTTTATTTTTTTTAAATATTTCATTTTATTCATTTTACATATTTATATATTCAATATATTCTATTTATTTATTATCACATACTTGACTTATTTTAATGTCATATTTCATTTAATTTCCATTCATGCCTTGTTTTTGGGGGTTACCAAGCTTTTATGGAGAAATGAGTGAGTTTTCATGAATTGAGTCAAACTGTGAACCCAATTCCAGATTTAAAAATAAATTTTGATTCCTTTATAACTCCTTCATTTTTCAACATTTTTCATCCATTACAATTCCTACTTGTCATAACCTGACATATTAATACCACAATATTAATTTGGACCATTTAGGAATCCATAATCATGCTGGATATGAGTTTTTATTTAAGATATTGGGCTTGCCCGAAAACCCATTTCCTGCATTAAAAATAATTATTAATTTTTTAATATCTCCTTCACTATTTGCGGTTTTTTGGTGATTCCAACTCTCAATCAAGACCAAATACCTAAGGCGCACCCCCAAACTCTCATCCCCCTATTTTGAGCTCGGTTTCATCGCGAAATTGGGATAATCTTCTCTAAATTGCACAAATCGACCAGATTTTAGGAGGTAAATTGATCCTTTCATAAATCTTTCGATTATTATTATTTCCCCCCATTTCAGTTCCTACATGACCTCATCATTATTTTTCAAAACTTCAATAATTTTTTATCTGTTTTAAAATTCATATTCTGTTCGATTTTGGGTCGTTTTCTTGAGGATTGTTTTTGGTAAGTGATTCCTTCTTGGTTTCTTCCTTTTCCCTTAGGGTTTCCCCCCTCTTTCATTATGTTCTAAAATTTCCAGAAGTTAGGGTTCTATACTAGGGTTTAATTTGGTGTATTTGTGGTCAAATATTGTGATCTAGGTCTGAATTTATCTTCCTTGTGTTGCGGCGGTTGTACGGTTGATGTTTCAAACCAAGTTTTGAGGGATTTGACACTTCCGGTAGGTGATTCCGTGTGTAATCATTTCTAGATAAGTTAGTTTGCTTGAATTAATTATTATTAATTTTCATAATTTGATGTGTGTGGTTCTAAAATTGTTTATGTTGGATTTGGTTAAGCATTTATTTTTATAGTTTCATTTTAGCTTAAAATTTGGTGTTTTTCATGTGTAACCCTTTGGGTATTGTTTGGGTGTGTTTTATAACATATTAAATTGTTATAATAAATCTTGTTTAGGATGAAAATTCTGATTTGGTATGATAGTGGTGTTCCATTAGGTTTTAAAGAGGGTTTTTATGGGTTTAAGGTCTAAAACCTTATTGTACTTCTTGATATTGATTTTGAAAACGTGTGCTTTTCATGTGGATATTTTGTGTTATTGTTTGAGGTGTTTGTATAACACTTGGGGGTAGTTTAATAAATGTTTTTGGGGCCGCCAATTATATTTTGAATTTTTATTAGTGTGATTTTGTCCTTGAAATATGGTTTTGAAATGGGTTTTATGTTAAAAGCTTTGGTACACTCTTTAGAATTGTTTTATGACATTTTTGAATGGTGGAATGATTTATGTAAGAGGTGAAAACATATTGTAAAACTGTTATGGATTGTTTATACTTTCAAATGGACCATTTTAAATGTGAATAGTTCTATCATGTGATGTGTATCCTCTTGGAAATGTTTTATAAAAATGCTTAATGGACTTACTGAAATGTGAAAGAGGTGTAAACGTGATGTGGACTGTTTGTGTGAGTGCAATGTGAAAAATGGATTTTTGTTTACAAAAAGGGTTTTATGAAACATGTGAGTGGGATGTTATGTGTTATTTATCATATTTGGAGGGACTTGATAAAATTGTTAAAGGATGTGTTGGATTGTGAAAGTTATGAAAAAAGTGTTGTGCGCTGTTTTGGTGTGAGTTTGATTTCAAAATGCATTTGAATGAAAAGTTGAATTTGTGACTTATGTGATGTAAATGGGGCTGTTTGGTTAATGTGTGATGTGGAAGTGATATCTATATGTGAAAACTATATTTCTTGGCTTGTTGAACATGTTTGAGAACAAAGGGAAAACCCGGGTATCTAGGTGGGTGGACGTGTACTAGTATGCTAGTGAATCTGTGGGGTTTGACCTTAGTTTCACTTACCAAGATTGATGCTTAAAACTATAAATAAGCTATGATGATGATGATTGGGGACCACTAGGTTATGGGTATGTTCCCTACTAGTGGCTCGTGCATGAGAATGGATATTTTTTGTGGTTACTCTCACAAAGATACGAGGTACCTGGGACCCACAGCTAGCTAGTGCCTAGGGGTTATTTCCTATTGGTTGTACTCATTATATCCTTTATACATACCATCGGCATATGGTATATTTTTTTTCTGGAAAATTCAGTATATTTTGAATCTATTTTAAAAGTGTTTAGTCTTTAAATTATCCCACTTGAAAACAGTTTTTATGTTGCATCTTTTAGAAATTGTAACTAGAAATTACATGTTTTTGAAAACTTGCATGCTTTTCATCTTTGAATGTTTATCACATGGAATCTATTATTAGTGGTATCCTATTGGGAATTGGATCACACCCTACTTACACCCTTGGGTGTAAGTAGACTTGGTTATCTTTGATGTCGTAGGTTGGGTACAATTTTTTTGTTCTAGTGGTTCGGGTTTCTAGCAGGTCTTTGGTGGATAAGTCTTGTGGAGATGTCTTGAGGGTGGTTCCCATTTCCATTTGGATTATTGGGATGTTTCCTTTTGGTTTTGTACCTTTTTTATAGTCATATTGAGTTGATTTAAATTATGTAATTCAGTTCTGAATTTTTGAAAAATATTATTTGGTTTCAAAAATCCAGATTCATTTTATTGGATTCGTTTATTGTTTTAAGTTTATAAACTCGGGTAAATCATTCCCAATTATCATTTTATGATACCCAGACACTTGTTCCAACCCGTGGGGATCGGGAATGCCCTTCGGGACTTGTCATGGGCTGGGTTTGGTTCCGGTTTTGGCGGTGACCAGATTCTGTTCGTGACAAAATGGTATAAGAGCAGGTTTGCTCTCTTTGGGTCATGTTATTTAGGGAAGAATCAGGACAGTATAGATATAGGATTGTAGGGACTTGGTATTCTAGTTATGGGTAGTGTGCCTGATCACCACACCTCATGGAAGGATTCAAGTTTCTATGGGAATTTGGGACCTTTCAGAGTCCTTTGGTTTTCTTGGTTTAACAATGATTAGGGGAAATGAAAAGAGAGTTGGGTTAATGGTCTCAGTAAGCTCGCAAGGCTTGGAAAGACATGTGGAGCTGGGGATATTACCAAGAACACTCTCTGTGATAGTTAAGTGATTGGAATATGGCCGCCAACCATATGTCCAAGTGACCCACTGAAGCTAGTTTCCTCTCACATTGTCTTGTGTTCTTTTGTTTTGAAATCTTGGAACTTTGGTTTTAAAGTGACTTGGTTTTAAGAAGTGTAAAGTTTTTGTGAAATTACTTTCAAATAAATATATAATGGTTTGATTTATGAAATAGTGGAACTAAATATTCATAATTATTTTGAAATGGAAAATGGTGTGCTTACACCTCTTTTGAAAGCAAAAACTATACTGAAGTTGGTTTTGAAAAAGTGTTTCCAATAGAGTTTTCTAAACTATCATAGG
Source organism: Viscum album (assembly GCA_963277665.1). Taxonomy (NCBI): domain Eukaryota; kingdom Viridiplantae; phylum Streptophyta; class Magnoliopsida; order Santalales; family Viscaceae; genus Viscum; species Viscum album. The sequence goes on along the minus strand of OY728137.1, from coordinate 451,008,100 downwards.
GTGTTTTTTTGGGATGAGATTTTATGAAATTTATGTGAATAACATGAAATTGAGTTCTTGTATAAATGGTTGTGTCTTTATGAAAATTTTTGTAATATTTGAATTGGGATTTGGATCTCCTGGTTAGTAGTTTTGAGAAAAAGGATGTGTTGGTTAACCGTTTTGGTTTTGAAAAGTGGAAAGAATCTTTGTTTTAACCTTTGGTATTTCCATGAGTGACCACATGCATGGAGTTATATGGGATGATGTATGGTTTATGGCATGACTGGATGAGTGCTGAGACATATATGAGGAGGGTTCCCGGTGTGGCACAAAAACATGCATGTGTGAGGCCCATGGGGTACCATTGGTGGATACGCTTACTACTAAACCGTTTGTTTTCAAAGAATTGGTTTTAAAGAAAAATATGATATCTTGATGAATAGTTTGGTATGGTTTGTATTATGGGTTTTTGAAAATTTTTATGTTGTGGGATGTTTTGAGTCCAAGAACCCCTTCTGTTTGAATTGTGTTTTGGGTTTGTGTTTGGTCGGTAAGCTGTGTCGTAGGGACGGTTAGTGGTCTCTTTTGAAAAATGTTTTGGGATGACTTTACGGTGGTTCGCTTCATGTTTTTGGATCTGGTTTTTGGAAATTTTTGACCAATGGACCAGCTTGGTTGGGTCCTTGGGTTCTCTCATTGGATAAGGTACACCCCCATTAAGGGTTAATGCACAATTGAAGTGCAACCCATATTGTTTCTCCATTGGAAAATCCTCCAGTTGATCAATATAAGGAATATTTTATCGATCATTGTTGATTAAGTATACAACCATTCATTTAGTTTATATGTGGATCCTCTTGTAGTGGTATAGTGCTTGTGGAAGGTTGAAAGAGACCTTAGTTTCTTAAATTTCATGATTCATTGAAGGTTGAAGTGTTCTTTGGTTGTTAGTGTGGATGAGTGTCATGATGGTGTCCAAGAGGGCCTCTGGATTATTCATAGTTTCCTTGAAGAAAGAGTTATTATTAAGCCACCAATTTGGAGATTTTGGTCATGGTAGGATATTGTGTCCACTTTTTGGACTTGTCTATTGTTTAGGGACTTGGAATATGGTCATGTTCCATGTATTGTTTCTATCAATCGCAAGGGTCATGTTCGGTGACGCATTGTGATGTTGTGTGCTCTTTTGACTGTAAAGGTTAAGGTCACACAATACTCATAGGTTCTATGTTATGTTGGGAGTATGTATCCCTTGGAAAAAACATCAAATCCTTTATCTTAGAGGAAGGTGTTTATACGTGTCTTGCCCTTCTGTTGTTTCTCACCCAAAGAAAAAGGGTGCGATGTGTGTGCTTCTTCTGATCCCTTGTTTCAGTGAAATGTCTAGTTTTGGTAAAGTGAGTTATGGAGTGTGTTATGTCTTGATGAACCCATTAGGGTATGCAGTGTTGTTGTTTGTGGCATCGAAAGAAGAATATCCATATAGGGGTTTCCATAGCCTAACTGCGAGACCGAAGATGCTTCAATATTTTGAGCTCCAGCCATAGGTCCCGGAGAGAAGCTGGCGCGTAGTCAGGGGAAACCCCAATGTATTTTAAACCCTTGTATAAAGTCCTATACTCAGTATGAAAGATAAGAAGAGTTTAAACCTATGGTGTCATCATATTTCTTCTGTTGTTACCGTTCGGTGGAAATAGGTGGAGGGTCTTGTACCCAAGTCATCACACAATGTTATTCCCCTCCCTTTGGTTTCCATTGAGTCTTTGCAGAATGGTTGGAAATTTGGAAAGAAAAGTTGAGCACACGGTTTTCACATGGTTAGTTATAACCATAAACAAAAAAAAATAACTATGCAGATATAAGGATCCACATAATTATCGCACAGTTTCTTAAACTGTGCAGACTAACCGTGTGACCGTCCCAACTCCTTAATTTTGGGGTCTTTTCGTGTCGGCCCGCACTGGTCGGTTAAAATGGTTGGTTCTTGTGGTGGGAAGACCCATCATGGGTATCATGAATATTATTTTGTAAATTTATAATGGATGCATACCCCTTTTACTAGGGAGTCTATTTTTTCCTTCCCCTATCAGTGTCTTGATTCTGTCTCAAGAAAAAAAAATTTAAGTTGTCTCTTATGTTGGGGAGCCCATTTGTGTCTCTTCACACGAGTAACTCATATTTTTCCTTGGTATTGTCTGGGAAGTAGGTATTATCATTTGGAGATATCTAACTGCCTACATCTTTCTTGAGTAAACATTAATATTGGAGAGTGCCCAATTTTTTAGTTATAGTAGGGTACGTGTATCCTTGTTCGATGTTGTTGTTTATTTGGGTAAATTGATTGAGTATTGTTCAGATTGGGTTTGAGGAGTTTTCATTTGGGATAAAGACTTAATGTGAATGATTGTTTCAGGAAAGTGGTGTAAGTTTGGTTTGTGAGATTATTCCTTCCTTCATTGATCACTGGAGGTGTTTTTGCCTTTGGGGGAGAAACCTGGCAAGGGAGTACCTCTTGGTTTCTCAGTTGGGTTTGGTTGTTGTTTTGGACTTGTTGTGACTTTTCGGGGCGGAAAGTTTTCATGGTGGGGAGAATTATCACATAAATGATTTATTTTAATTTAATATTTCATTTAATTTCCATTCATTCCTTGTTTTTGTGGGTTACCAAGATTTTATGGAGAAATGGGTGAGTTTTCATGAATTGGGTCAAACTGTGAGCCCAATTCCAGATTTAAAAATAAATTTGGATTCCTTTATAACTCCTTCATTTTTCAACATTTTTCATCCATTCCAATTACTACTTGTCATACCATGACATAGTAACACCACAATATTAATTTGGACCATTTAGGAATCCATAATCATAGTGGATATGGGTTTTTATTTAAGATATTGGGCATGCCCGAAAACCCATTTCCTACATTAAAAATAATATTTAATGTTTTAATATCTTCTTCAATATTTGCGTTTTTTCGGTGATTCCAACTCTCCCTCGAGACCACATACCTAAGGCGCACTCCCAAACTCTCATCCCAATATTTGGAGCTTGGTTTCATTGAGAAATGGGGAGAAACTTATCTGGATTGCACAAATATCCCAGATTTGAGGAGGTAAATTGATCCTTTCATAACTCCTTAGATTTTTATTATTTTCCCCCCATTCCAGTTCATACATGACCTCATCATTAATTTTCGAAAATCCATTAAATTATTATCTGTTTTAAAATTCAGATTCTGGTCTATTTTGGTTCGTTTTATTCAGGATTGTTTTGGGTAAGTGATTCCTTCTTGGTTTCTTCCTTTTCCCTTAGGGTTTCCCCCCTCTTTCATTATGTTCTAAAGTTTTCAAAAGTTAGGGTTAGATCCTAGGGTTTAATTTGGTGTATTTGTGGTCAAATATTGTGATCTAGGTCTGAATTTATCTTCCTTGTGGTGCGGCGGTTGTGCGGTTGATGTTTTGAACCAAGTTTTGAGGGATTTGACACTTCAGGTAGGTGATTCCGTGTGTAATCATTTCTAGATGAGTTAGTTTTCTTGAATTACTTATTATGAATTTTCATAATATGCTGTGTGTGGTGCAAAAATTGTTTATGTTGGATTTGGTTAAGCATTTATTTTTATAGTTTCATTTTTAGCTTAATATTTGGTGTTTTTCATGTGTAACCCTTTGGGTATTGTTTGGGTGTGTTTTATAACATATTAAATTGGTATAATAAATCTTTTTTGGGATGAAAATTCTGATTTGGTATGATATTGGTGTGACATTAGGTTTTAAAGAGGGTTTTTATGGGTTTAAGGTCTAAAACCTTATTGTACATCTTGAAATTGATTTTGAAAACGTGTGCTTTTCATGTGGATATTTTGTGGTATTGTTTGAGGTGTTTGTATAAAACTTGGGGGGAGTTTAATAAATGTTTTTGGGGCTTCCAATTCTATTTTGAATTTGTATTGGTGTGATTTTGTCCTTGAAATACAATTTTGAAATGGGTTTTATGTTAAAATCTTGGGTACACTCGTTAGAATTGTTTTATGAAATTTTTGAATGGTTGAATGATTTATGTAAGAGGTGAAACCATATTGGAAAACTATTTTTGATTGTTTATACTTTCAAATGGACCATTTTAAATGTGAATAGGTCTATCATGTGATGTGTATCCTCTTGGAAATGTTTTATAAAAATGCTTAATGGACTTACTGAAATGTGAAAGAGGTGTGAACGTGATGTGGGCTGTTTGTGTGAGTGCGATGTAAAAAATGATTTTTTGTTTATAAAAAGGGTTTTATGAAACATTTGAGTGGGATGTTATGTGTTATTTATCATATTTGGAGGGACCTGATAAAATTTTTAAAGGATTTATTGGATTGTAAAGGTTATGAAAAAAGTGTTTTGGTCTATTTTGGTGTGAGTTTGATTTCAAAATGCATTTAAATGAAAAGTGGAATTTGTGACTTATGTGATGTAAATGGGGCTATTTGGTTAATGTGTAATGTGGAAGTGATATCTACATGTGAAAAATATATTTCTTGTCTTGTTGAACATGTTTGAGCACAAAGGGAAAACCTGGGTATCTCGGTGGGTGGATGTGTACTAGTATACTAGTGAATCCGTGGGGTTTGGCCTTAGTTTCACTTAGCATGATTTACACTTAAAACTATAACTAAACTATGATGATGATTATTGGGGACCAATAGGTTATGGGTATGTTCCATACTAGTGGCTCGTTCACGAGAATGGATATTTTTTGTGGTTACTCTCACCGAGATACGAGGTACCTAGGACCCACAGCTAGCTAGTGCCTAGGGGTTATTTCCTATTGCTTTTGCTCATTAGATAATTTATACATACCATCGGCATAAAATATATTTTTGTCTGGAAAATTCAGTATCTTTTGAATCTATTTTAAAAGTGTTTATTCCTTAAATTATCCCACTTGAAAACCGTTTTTTAAGTTGCATCTTTTAGAAATTGTAACTAGAAATTACATGTTTTTGAAAACTTGCATGCTTTTCGTCTTTGAATGTTTATCACATGGAATCTCTTATTGGTGGTATCCTAATGGGAATCGGATCACACCCTACTTACACCCTTGGGTGTAAGTAGACTTGGTTTTCTATGATGTCGCAGGTTGGGTACAGTTTTTTTGTTCTAGTGGTTTGGGTTTCTAGCAGGTCTTTGGTGGCGAAGTCTTGTGGAGATGGCTTAAGGGTGGTTCCCCTTTACATTAAGATTATTGGGATGTTTAATTTTAGTTTTTTACATTTGTTATAGTCATATTGATTTGATTTAAATTACGTAATTCATTTCTGAATTTTTGAAGAAGATTATTTGGTTTGAAAAATCCAGATTTGTTTTATTGGATTCTTTTGTTTTTTTTGAGTTTATAAACTCTGGTAAATCGTTCCCAATTATCATTTTATGATACCCGGGCACTTGTGCTAACCCATGGGGATAGGGAACGCCCTTCAGGACTTGTCACGGGCTGAGTTTGGTGCCAGTTTTGGCAGCGACCAGATTCTGATCGTGACATTTATATTTATAATATATATATATATATTAAATTTATTCATTTTTATCAATAATTATTTAATTAATAAAATTATTAATATTTTTTTAATTTACCCACTTTTAATTTTTATTGTTTTAATTATTTAATTTTATTCAGTACCTTTATCAATTCTAAAAAAACATTGACAAAGGATACCCTTTATCAGTGCTAAAAATAAAGCGCTGATAAAGGGTACCATTTATCAACGCTACAAAAAAGCATTGATAAAAGTTATCTTTTATCAGTGATAAAAAAATTAATGATAAAGGGTAAATTTTATTAGTTTTTTTAGTGATAATAGAAGGTACACTTTATCAGCATTTATTTTAGAACTGATAAGGGAACCTTTTCCAGCGTCATTTGGTAACTCTGGTAAAGGCCAACAATATTAAAGTTCTGTTTTGTAGTAGTGATTGTTTATATATAATATTTATGATATTAATATTCTTTTTGAATCATGATATCACATATTCCTTCTTACTTTCCATTCCATGGGAATATGATAACGTCCTTTGTGTGTACAGTGGACTACCACCTCGTGAAGCAATGTGATTCATTAACGCTCTACATGGAAGGTAATAATGATGGTTTTAATGAAAATATGTGATATATATTACATAAAATTGTTTCTATAATAGTAATATATTATTGAAATTTATTTCTTTCAAATTTTTGAGAAAATATAAACAACATTCATGCATATGTATGACCTATCATCTCGATAAATGGTGTATTTTTTTCTAGCTATAATTTTTATAGATTATTATAAATACATATATAATGAATATATATTATTTCTATATCATTGTTATCATTCTGGAGATGATGGATCTATGATCAAAATTAGAGGAAAAAATCAAAACATACACGGAAAACAAAGCGATTATTACGCGAAATGTGACTTTAATAAGGAATTGTAAATAAATGGGTAATAAATGCACATAACTGAATCATATATGATATTATATATGTATTTATAGTTCTTTAATATATCTATAATTAACTTATATTTATTATACAGGAGGTTTCAATGTGTATGAATGAAGTCGAGACTTAAGGTAAGGGATTCTCGTCTCATTATTATTTTATATAAGACACATTCGATATTCACCATGTGTTTATTTTATGTGGTGTATATACTTATAATAAATGTATTTATTGATGGTTCTCAAAAAAATTATGGGGATTTATATATCCATTTGAGGATCTATCTTCCATGGGGTTTATATTTCAAAAGTTACCAAAGCGATATGGGATTTTCATCTCAATTTTCTTTCCATGAGACTTATCTTATGTTAAGAACCTGTATTCTTTTATAAGGTGAATATATAGGCCATTTGACATGTAATATCATGAAATTATTTATTCTTATGATATTTTAAGTTTCATTTAATTTTATTCCTTCATGTGGGTTATAATTCAAAGTTATTAAAGTGGTAAAGATTTTATGTGATAATCTTATTATTTATCAGGATTGTTTATGATTATGTTTCTGATGATAAAATATTATAATCTATCTCTTAAGAAACTCATTTATTTTATTATCCTATGGTTATGTCCTGATGAAATATTTTTGCCTTCATTTTCCTCTCTTTATGCACTCAAGATTTTAAAAGAATGTTTTTAGGAAAAATTGTCCTTATTTCTGGCTTTGGTTGAAAACACATTTTCTCCCAAAACCATGTTTTCTATTTTTTTTTATTTTTTTTAAATTATTAAAATTATTAAAATTATTAATTAAATAAATTTTTACACAAGTTTGAATTTTTATAAATTTTTTAAACTAATATTCATATCATTTTCCAAGCACATCCCATTTGGGTTTTAATGAAATTGTGAAAGGAATATTTGTTTTAAAGTGTACGGTATGAACAAAATTTCCCACCACCATGAGCATTATTCTCTTTAAAGACTCCTTTAAAAAATTTTAAGGTCATTTTCAAGGAAAATTATTTCAAAAAAAGTTTTATGTTTTAAAAAGTGTTTTCAAATATAAAAGTATATTTTCACTAATAAATGTTTTAAATAATTTTAAAGATTCTGTTATAAGTTTGAAAAGTTATCTTAAAATAAAATGATTTTTAAAATATTGTATGTTTTAATTTTTTTAAAGTGGAAAGGATTTTTTTATCAAGAATTTTTTTCAATAATTTTTAAATATTCCTTTATAAGTTTTCAAGGTTGTTTTCAAATAAAAGTTTTTTCAAAATTTTTTATGTTTTATAATGTTTTTTTCATTGTGGAAAGGATATTTTGGTCAAGAAATGTTTTAAATAATTTTTAAATCTTCATCTATACGTTTTGAAGGTTATTTTCAAAGAAAATAATTTTTATAATGTTTTATGTTTTATTTTTTTTTTCAAATAGGATTATTTATCTTTCTTATAAAATGCTTTAAATTTTTTAAGATTAATTTGTTAATTTTCAAGGTTATTTTTGAAGAAAAGGATATGAAAAATGTTTTATGAGGTTGTAATTTTAAAAAATTGGTTTTTAATGAAATATTATTTTCTTAAAGAAATGTTCCAAGTGAATTTTCAAAATCATTTTTCATCTAAGATGAAATCTTTTGGTATTAATTTTTCTTTACTAAGGATATTATCTAAGGATTCCATTCTTGTTATATCTATGAATGTATTATATTTATGATGAAAATATGTTTATGAAACCTACTCCTTTTCCATAGGTTATACCATGATATAATTATTATGAATCCTGATTCTTTTTCTATGGGTTATTCTATGATAAAATAATGAAATGATTATCAACCATGTCAATTTTCCATAGGTTATGATATGATGAAATTTTTATGAAAACAATTTCATTTGATATGTTGTAATATAATTAATTTTTTATGATCTTTATAACACATATGTATGATTATAATTATGTTATAGGTAGGACCTATATCTCCCTCCCATTCATTGAGTAAATATTTATATATTATAAGATAGACATGAATGTAATGTAGAGTAAAATTAGGTCAGTAAGGGACTTTGTCTGCTATGATGGTATTGGGAGTGAACTTTGACTACTATGATGGTTTTGGGAGTGATACCATTCCATTATGATATACTTGAATGTGAGACTTTACTACTATGTAAATTATTTTCTATTTTATGTGTATTCCATGATTTTAGGTATTATGATAATGTTATGCTATCCTAGATCATGTTTTTTTTGATTGAAATCTTATCAAATGCTAATAATTATGCCAGGACTCAAGATTATGATCTTTAATATGTAGGGTATGGTTTTCAAATTTTATTCTGATGTTCTCATACCCTTTTTCTCATGTTATATTTATATATCTCCCTTTTTTTTTCTATTAATAAGTATTGGGGATCACTCTTTATTTTTTTCCTTTCCCTTGGTTATGAAGAATGGTTTTAGGTAGGTTATTTTTAGTAATATTACATAATAGGAATATATCTATGTGATAAATGAAAAATATTTTATAAATTAAGAATATAGTGCACCTAGTATACAAAAAAAAACCAATATAGTCCTTAGGTGTGAATTTTTTGTAATGTAATTAATATTAATATAAAAATATGTGATATATATATTTATATATGAGTATCCTGGGTCACTATAGTTCCTAAATATGGCCCCCCCATTCTAGGTGTAAACCTGAAAACATACCCTTAGCTGACCTACCTACTATGTCAGGTATGTTAGGGAAGGTGATGCATAAGACCCCACCTTATTACCTACTATCATCCCTTACATTACATATGAATATTCCTAGGGTTTCCTTACCATGTAATCCCTAATTTTAAATCTAATAATATTTTCTCATGTAATGTGACTGATCTTCTTCTTTCTCTTGTTCTCACTCCGAGCATGAATCATACAGGCTAATAAATATATGATGATCATCCCATTATAATGATTGAAGTTCATACCTTGTGAGACTCCTTTTCCAGGTGGATTCTCTGACCATTTAATCTAACTACATGATATTTAATTCATATTTTTATAAAATACGTTAAATGACACTTCTAGGTTCAATCCCAAATCCAAAACACCCCACCTTGAGTCTTTGGGTGTGGGATGGATATAATTCCATCAGAACCCTTCCCTTTATATTTGGATATGGTTTGGGTAATAGTAAGTGATAAAAATATTCCTTAATAGTTATAAATAAGGTAGTACTTTGAATCTCTATGGCATGGTTACCAAAAAATGACCCGACTTGTGTGAATTTATATGTATTGTGTGTTATATTTCTAGGTGGGTGTGTTTAAAAAACATGATCACACTCTTTATACATGTGTTGAATTCATAGCCACTTGATCATGACAACACTCAATATCATTGAGGCATTTGGGATACCTATTGGGTCTTTGGAATCACCCTCTACCCATGTACACGAATTGAGTTTCAATGTACATGGATAGAATTTATTATTTTCTTTGAGTAGATTAGTGCTATATTGAGATGGACTCATGGTAAGGTTTAGCAGGTTTTAGAGGATAAGAATTCATTAGGTAATGAATGTGAACAATTATGGTTGGTAGGTAATTATGGTTTTGTGGTTAGTATGTGGATAAATTTTTAATTAGTAGGTTTTATGTCATATTTACCAACTATTGCTGCTCTGTTTTGTTTAATTCATCAAATATATTTTTTATTGATTTTTTATTTTGGACAGTGAGGGTTCACTTGGATAATTTTTTACATCTTTTGGGATTGGTTTTAGAGGGAATCATCTCCCCATGACTAGGTTAGGTCCTCACCGCTAGTCAAAATCCTCTAGATTATGGGGAAGAATTCCCAAGGTCTCATGGATCTCCTCTCCTGGGAACCATTTGGGAAGCTCAAGCTAGGAAATTACAATAATTATAGTTATCCATTGATTATAGCACATTTTTTGTGTTGGTTTAACCACCTACATGAACGATTCTATAAATTTTTATTATGTATGGTTATAAAAGCTTAATTTATAGTAAGATATGATATTAAAAATTAAGTGATGTTTTGTTTTTGGTTATAAAATTCTACAATTAATATTTAAAAAATTATTAATATACCACTTTTTATTCATTAAAAATTATCGAAATAGGTATGTTATGGATTTTATCTTAGATAAATATACCTAAAAATCCCATGGAATAAACCTGGAACTTCATAACTCATTATGAATAATCTATTCCACTATATTTAACATCATGGATATTATGAACTCAAGAACCTAAAATGATTATTAAAATCGTTATACTGAAATAGATATGTAACTGTTGAAACTATAAAAAACTATTGATCAATATTAACTTAAAATAAGTAATACATATATAATAAATTAAGAAAATATTAATATATAAGGAAAAAAACATGGATAAGGTTATGAAATAAATGACTAATGAGTCTTAGTTTATTATCTATGAGGTTATATCTTGTGTAACTGAATGGTTATCTAAGGTAAGGGTTATTTATCTTAATTTCCTTCCTTGGGATATATTTAAAATTATGAACTTATTATTATTTGAAATTATGTAAATACTATCCATTAACTTCCTTTATCATAAATATTTTTTTTTTCATTTGATTTAAAATACTATTTCATGATCTCTTTCCATGTTCTTTGGATTCATATATTATCAAACCCATAAGGGGATTCATAACTCAATTTCCTTTAATTAAGTTATATCATTTTTTAAATGGGTTATATACTCAATTTCCACTTTTTTATGTGTATTTACATTTCATTAAAATAATATCTTCATTAATATGTTCTTACTTAACATGTTACATTCTTGGTAAGGGTTTCCCATCTCAAATTTCCCTCTTTGAGACATGTTTCATATTATACAATTATTTTAATTTATATAGTGTATATAGTTCCACTTTGACATATTATATCACAATAATATTTTTATTAATGTTATTTAAAGTTTCATATCATTTTTTATCTTTAAATGGTATTTGAATCAAATATTACCAAAGTCGTAAGGTTTTTTTTCCAATCTCACTTTGTATTCAAGATTATTTATGTCTAAATTACTATTTGAAGGAATTGTATGTTCTTTCTCTATAAAATAACATATATTTTATACTTATATGGTTATTTCTAGTTTTACATGTCTTATTATAATTTCAATTTCATTTGGTTCATAATTCAACTGAATGGATGTCTGTAAGTGGAACCAAAATTATCTATTCTATTCAGTCATGAATCTTTCTCCTCATTGTCCATATTTTTTATATTATTTCTTGAATATTCTTATCTATAATTCAATTATTTCTTAATATCATTTTTTATCGAATTCAACTATCTTTTAAAAAGTTTAAAATTAATCCTCTTAACATTTTCTACATGGGTAATTCTTAACTTTCTTTACAAAGAGTGAAATAAATCACATTTTAATGTTTTTTGATTGATTTCATTTTCCCAATTTTAATAAATTTTTTTATTAATAAATATTTTTCAATAAATTTTCTTTTATTTCTAAATTAATTTCCATTCCCATTATTCTGTGAATTTTACTTTTAAAAAATAAATGTAATTGTTTTAGAAGAATAAAAAAATATTTTATTCCACTCATGTTTATTTTTATCTTATACTCTCCATTTATAATTTTTAATTAATTTACTTTCAAGGTTTTAATATTTGGAATTATTTTAAAATTAATATTTTCAATGACTTATTTTTATCCCTTTGAAATAAATTTTTGAATTGACTTAAATGTTTTTTACACCCAATGCATAAAAGATTTTTGAAAAAAATTTCACTTCTATTTTCCTCTGAAACTATAATTGATCTATCACTTTTGGTATTGTGAATATTGTATTACCCTATGAATACTATTTTGAAATTTTTGTTTTTAGAGATTAAACTTATGATATCAAATGATCCAATTCTTGATCTCTTCTCATGTGGTATCATTCAAAAGAGTTATGTAACCCATATTTTTTTTCATCTATGTCAATTGTATTTAATGTTTCTTATTCTTCACTGAGGATGTGCTCTAATAATACCATACATATTTTTCTATGAATTAATTATGATCTTGTTTTGTGTAAATCTTCATGAAAACCAATTTATTTATCAAGGGTTAAATTATACTTTGACGAAATTATTATTTTTTCTTGTGTGATACACATATGCATGTAAATATTATGATGCGATGGGTTGTCCCTAAATTATATAGCACCAAAATGAATTTAGTAACGTTTTATATATCATGATATGATATGTGAGAAATTTGGGAGTAAATATAATTTAAAATGGGACTCTTTCCACTATGTTATGTCGTCCTGGTAGTGATCCTTGACTTAAGCTTATGATATCATGTTTTTTGTTGCTTTTAAATTTTTATGATGCCATGATCATATGATATCTACTACTTTATGACAAATTACTTATATTATGATTAATAACTCATGATATACATTTTATTAGGTATTTTTTCCTTATGATGTGTTCATGTACCTTGATTATGTTCTTATATTCACATGTTTATCTTATTCTCACTTACAATATTCAATAGGAAGAAATCATGTTTACCCTTATTAAGTATTTAAAATCACTATTTATTCCCTAGGTAATGAAGATAAATTTATGATTTTTCTATAAGGGTATAATGTGTGGAGAATTTCTTTATGAGACGTTGAAGTATAATTATGTATCCTTGAAGAGTTTTGGTTTAGTGGAAAATTAATTTCTTTTAAAGGGAAAAGTATGGATTTTGATATATATGGTTTTTCCTAATTCTAAAAAACTGTAAACATATAAGGTATTAGTTATGTAGGTTATGTAGTATTTTTAAAAGACAATATAATTATTAATGGATAATTTTGGGTTTATTTAGTAGGTGTAAAATCCAGTGTGTAATGGATATGTTTTTTAGCACTGAATCTAAGAGTATAGATCTGGGTGTCTCAATACCATAATTTAGGTTCATAACGGTCCTCATACCCAAAAAACACTTCACTAGATCAAGGTCATTCATTTAAAAACTTCTAAACAACTTATCTTTTATTTTGTCAATCCTTTCATTATAAATCCTTCAGCAAACACATCATCTTCATAGAGAAGTAGGATAATAAAACTCCCATTAACAAACTCATTTTGGTAACAATAATGATCAAAATTACTCTGGTAAAATATCCACTCCTCATAAAATCATTGAACTTCCAATTAAAATTCCGTAGATCTTTCTTTAAACCATAAATACTACATTTGATTCAGAACACTGGTCCCAAGTTTTGGTGAAATTCAAAACCAACTGGATTATTCATATAAAACTGTTAATCTATGTCCCCATGAAGGATTTTTGTCTTCAAAACCAACTATTATAGTTGAAACCATTATAGTTAAACCATTATTAAAACTATTTGAATACTCAAGTTCTTCAATACTAGTGAAAATATATTTTATAAATATACACCTTTTGTTTGTTGAAATCCTTTCAGGACTATCCTATCCTTATATGTCCTTCTAGTATCTACCCATTATTTCAACTGTTAAAACCCATTTTTTTAATATACTTTCTTCCTATTGGGACTTTATGTTAGATTTATTATTTTAGAAGCATAGAGGGAATAATGTTCACCCCTTGTGGAAAAATCTTAATATTTTGAGTCTATAAATCTCTTCACTTCTTCTGGGATCTCATGATCTCCATCATTTCTAAGAAGTAAGTAATGAAAACTATCAACACACCTTTGTATTGTCTATATTTCCTCAATATATCTCTATATTTTTCTCTAAAACTGAATTTATTCCAATACTATAACTGATTGAGTTATAAATTTTGATTCTTTATCTTCAAAATTCCTTGAAAATTCAAATACACCGGGCCTTAGAAACATAGTCAAAACTTGAACTCCTTCTTCTAAAAACTGCATCATATGGTCTAGTGTTTTTGGTATTTACATTTTAAATAGATTTTTTTAAAAACATCCATAAATTTCAAATGTATATCTATCTAAACTTTAGATTCTGATGCTATTTTGATTTTTTGAAAAATTTCAATTAAGTTTCAATCCTTCTATTTAATCATTTCATTGAATATCAAATTTTGACTTCTAATGAAATTTTGTAAGTAATTATCTTAAATCTAAAAACTATTTTTTTATCAACATAGAAAAAAAGTAGAATACTAGAGACTTATCCTCTAGAACATCTCATTATTTGGTATCAAAATATATATAGGAGAGTTCTATGAAGACTTTTAGGTTGTTTAAATCTACCTTCCTACCGGACTAATAGATCTCTCAAATTTACTGTCCTATTAGAAATAGTGGAATCAGATTGACTAAGTACACCATACAATTCATATCCTCCTCAAGAAATACCTTAGGGAACCACCTATGAATTTTAGTAATCATATCCACTTCCACTAGTATCATATTCATTATCTATAAAACCCTATTACTTTGTAGATTCCTCAGCACAATATTCTCAAATTAAATCCCATTCCACCAACAAAATCTATGAAACTACATCCTTCTGTACTCACCACCATTGTCAGAATGTAGAAATTTAACCATATATACGAACTCTTTTAAACCATAACACTCCATCATATGAAATTATCAAACACCTCAGACTCATGACCATGAAAGTAAACCCATACTTTGTGTGTAGAATCATCAAGGAATGAAACATAGAATAAAAATACTTCATGAGAATAAACTATAACCGACCTTAAAATATTTATGTGATCCAGATCTAATTTCTAATGATTTAGTATTTTAACTTCCATTAAAAAGGAAACCTTCCACTTCAATATAAATATTAAATCCTTTCACATTTTTTACTCTATACTTTCAACCTTTAACTATTATTAGGTATCTAGAATCTTCATCCCTTTTTCACATATGTGATTAGGTTGACCATGTCATATCTTTTTAGAAGCTAACTCTTTGGTATATATATATCTATATAATAAACCCATGTGGTAAATATTACCACCCTTCACTCTTCCAATTACCATGGATATGTGTGGAATTTTCCATACTCTATCTATAAAATTAATATAGACATCTACATCATCAAGTCATCCAATGAATATTAAGTTCTTCTTTAAACTTAGGATGTGTCATAAATCCTTCAACTCTAATGTCCTTATATTACTTGTCCATATTAAAACATATCATTTAACCACTATCTTGAGAGATTTATCATCTAGTAAATGAACCTTAAAATAACTTTTAGAAGAATAATTTCTCATACTTTCTCTCTCACATGTTTAGTGGAATGAACCTTTAGAGTCTATCCCCCAAGACCCCAACGAACCATTAACATAGAGGATCAAGACAAACCTATCTTATGATAATGGATATAAATACCCACTATTAGAAGTATACCTTCTAGAGTTCACCCTCATTTAAATACAATATTTATTTAGGTGTTATTTTCTCCCACAATACCAACATTAGGGGAAACATCCACTGAGATACACCTATTGTGGATTCTCTATACTTTTTCCCTTGTAGTAATTTTTTCATCCAATAATAAATCATTTTCCTTAAATATTTTATTAATTCATAGAAGATACATGAATCTAATTTTTATAAATCTCTTCATTAAATATTGGATATCTAATGTTTGTGAACATTAATTTTACCTTTTTTCTATAATTACTCATAGTGGTCACTATCACATCCCATGATTCTGATAGTGAAGGGAGAGTAACAACAACATCCAAACCAGTACTTCAAATATTACCTTTACTTAGTCTAACTGAATTCTAATGACATTGAAGACATTTATATAATCCAAAAACAACTTACCTTAAAAAATTCACATATTGAACTGTCTCCTAATCCAGAAAACCTTGTCCACCATCTTGGGATTCTCATACAAGTCACCAGGTGCCTTTATAAGTTCCAATGTGGTTTCCACTTCCCAGATGTTATACCCCACATTATGATAAAGTGAAATCTTAATCAACCTGAGGAATTTTTTATTTATATTCTCCCATTATTATACTTTAAGCACTTATATATTTTCTTTAATAAATGGAAGATCAAGGTTGATATATAGAAGGAAATCCTACATATGAAACTACTAGAACCCCAAATCCATTTTTTTAAACTTCTATACCCACAAATTACTTTCCTCTAACTCATTATATCATAAATTTAAAAATCCCACTACTTATAGACAATTTAAGGAAAAGTGATCAAGAACTACTTACCAACATTATACTATAAGGATGAGGGAAAAATATTACTGCTAAAATGAGCTATGAATCACCTTTTTCAAGGATTGATCATCTATAAACTCTCCAACATTGAGATTTGATACCAATTGTTATATCGATGAATGTAAATTTGATAAAACCATTAGAAATTTCTCAGCGGAAACAAAATCCCTAGAATTAATCCCATACTATGAAGGAATAACTTGAAAGACAAGTGCACCCAAGTCACTATACTATAATATAAAACCTTTGGAATACATGGGAAATAATTATTATTTACAATGATAAAAAAAATTAAAACACAAGAAAAACACAAGTGATCATAGGTTTTATACCTCCATCCTACTTTCCAGGGGAATGATACTTTATTTTTTTTCGAGTAAAGAAGGACAATTACAATAAAAGATTGATTTATCAAAATATGATTTCAACTTACTAATACAGTAGATCTCATATAATGATTCCTTCCAATTTAAATTTTTATAAAATACATCACTTTGAGGGAAAGTGATAAAACCAAGTAGATTACAATCCAACATCATGTCAAACCTCATAAGAGGTTACCAAACTGTTCCAAAAAAAAACTTTAAAAGTTATAAATTAAACACCATATGTATGCTCCAAGAGATATAAGTTACCTTTTCATCTGGGTCGTCTTTGATGAGATCCTCAATGTGGTCAACCATCCTATCCCAAGTCTGAATGTATTCATCCAGGTTTATTTTCTTCTCATTGATTCCACGAGCCAAGATCTGGTCTTGCTTGTCAATCCACTCATATTTATCTTCATTAAGGTCAAGTTGAAATGATATAGAGTACATTATATCAGCTTCCTCCTTTGAAAAATTGATAGTAATTTGATTATACACTATATCTTCCTCATAATGTAGGAGAAGCTCCAGGTCAGTGTCCTCCTTCCCTACCTTCTTCTGGACATCCTCTGATGCCACCATGTCCATCGACCAGTTTGGATCCTCAAGCTTGTCACCTTTAGACCCATCAACCTTATCACGGATGGAAGGTTGGATAAGATCCCTACAATGAATACCCTTTCCGTATGATCTGTTAGTCATCGGTTTTGGAAGGTACGAGTAACCTATACGAGTCTTGGTCTTCCTCCCCGTGGAAACCAAATAGTCCCCAACATCAATGAGATTTATCTTCCCTTTTGAAATCCTATCATGTGTGATCCTCTTGAGTTTATCATCTTTTTCAAACTTCTAGGGAGATTAGGGGGTCTCGTCTAAGGCCGCTCCTAAAGGCTGATCCGCAGTAGATGGACTCATATTATTCGTCTTCATGTGAGTCACCTTAGTCCATTCCACTTTATCCATGGACCCATCTGCACCATGAGTCAACTGTAGGAGGGAAAATTCTCCCAAACCCAGAGATGCTGATCCAAGAATCCTTGAATTAATACCCGAGGGTCCATTCTCACACACTGGGGACAAGTTGGTGTGGCCACCATTAGCACCTACCGCCTCCAAACTACAATTCAAGGGGGGAGATAATTCATCTGCATAGTATTTCACATAAGCAATAAACATTGCACCGCCTTTGCTGCCTATACCTGTGGTATTACCTCCTTACCCACACCTGCAAACCTGTTGGAGATGACCCAGACGACCACATCAACAACATAAATTGATAAAATTATCAAAACTAACTTTCTGTTTGATCCGGTACTCATTTTCAATGTCAATCCACACAAAATAGACTGGTGGTTTAGAAACATCGACCTCCACACAGATTCGCAGAGAAATTGGATGGCAGAGAGGTCGATATCGGTCATCAAAAAATAATAACCTACCCACCATATTACCAAGAATAAAAAGGATAGAGGGGTTTTGGAATGGAAGTGGAAGACTAGGGAAGCTTACCCAGAATGGAGTCTTCGGAGGATCATTCCTCAAATGGAATTTGAAGGACCATCAGAAGAGGAAGATGCGATCTCCGCTGTAGAAATTTTTGTTGTCGGTATAGGTAGTGATAAGTCCATCTTCAGCCATGAAGTGAATAAGAAGGTGTCGAGGGTCCAGAATCCCAATAATAACATGGTGATTCAAACCCCATGACTCAGTGATGAAGCAGTCAAAAGCATCAACCGAAGGATGATTCTGACCAAAGAGGGCCACCAGAGAGTTTCTATAGAGGTCCACTGCATCAAATAACTCCTTATCCGTTACCAAAATCTTTGGGAATCCCTCAACCAACGAGGGGAATTTGGGGGATGCAATCCCAAGCAACCCCTCCACCTCTTAGGAGGGGGAGGGAAGGGTTCCGAGACCATGCCTGATAGGCCCTCGAAACCCTAGGAGGCGGTATGAGCTCTGGCCGACTAGTCCTTTTTCTAGCCCCATCTAATGATTTAAGTTTCTGTTTTTATCCTATCTTGACATATTTCAATCCACCAAATCTGATCTATATATAAAAACATGAATTTTTTCAAAGGCTCACACAACCCTAACTAGTACATATCGTGTACTATTCCCACTTCCAATGATTTTTAAAGATATACCTCCAATATTATCTTTTGATGAATGATCATATTGTGAAATGCTCCATTGTGACTTCTAGATAACATCAAAATGTAGCTATTAGTGAATCTAACCTTAGTCAATACCACTTTTATCACTCCTTTTGAAAATAAAAAATTATTCCATTATATTTCCACCATCTAGTGGTATTAGTTTTCTAACTAAAAAAATTATTCTCACATGACTTACCCCAACATGTAAAAAAATATATGTTCTACCATTATATGATGGGTTTTCTTGAAATTATATATCTCTCTAATGAAATGGGTAAATATTTTTATATGATGATATGATGTGTAAGGGACGAGGGAGTTAACCCTATACACTATGGGGATCTATCTACTATGTGACGATGGTCTTGGCAGTGAGCCTAGACATAATAAATATTTTTCTATTATTATGTATTTTATACCATATTATTTTGTTGAATTATTATTCATATGTTGTGTTTTCATGGATTATGATTATTGACTCACATTTTCAAATTATTATATCTCATTTATTGTGATTATTCCGAAACCCTTATGTCATGATTCATGATTTATGATATATATTTTACTGATAATGTTTTCTCTATAATATGTTTATGTACCTTGATTATGAACTCATACCCACATGTTAATATTATTATAACTTATGATATTTTATTTTTATCACTTGTATTTAAACTTACTAAGAATTTAAGCTCACACTTTCTTATGTTTCCTTTCCCTAAGTAAATGAATAAGAGTATTAAGTGTGATTTTTCTAGAAGGGTATCACGTGTAGGGAATTTTTAAGAATATTTTGAAGTATTATTATGTATCATTAAATATTTCTGGTTTAGTGAAAAAATAATTTCCTTTTAGTGGGGGATATTATGGGTTTTACTATGTTAGGTTTTTTCTAATCCTTGAAAACTCTAAAACTAAAAGGTCTTGGGTTTTTTAGTGTTACAATTTTTTCTATAAATCATCTAATTATTGGATGGCTATATTTAGGTTGTTAAATTTTGTATCAAATAATGATTTAGATAACTTTATAGGTTAGGATATTATGAGTTGAGTTTAATTTGAGAGTTATGAATATCATCACTGGTTGATATATTTAAGGGTGATTATAAATTCAAAGGTATAGATACCCTTCTTGAGGTCATAGATAATAGGCTTTAACAATGGTTAGTGATAATGGGATTTTGGAAGAATACATGATTGAGGTATATATAACTTTAAGAGTTGGTATGTGATTTTATGTTGTGGTAATTATGGTTATTTTGGATAAATGGTTAATTGATTTTGGGAAAATAAGTTAAGTAGTATAAATAACCTTGGGAATTGAATAGTGATTTGATTTGAAGGTGATTAGAATAATTTTGTAAGAAGTTTATTGTTTTTTGGAACCTTACAAGATTAAGTTTTATATACTATATTAATGGATAATATGTGATTTTATGTCTATGTAGTTGATATTATTTGGGTGATAAAGATTGAGTTAATTATAGGAAGTATATGTGATCAAGGATTTCATGATTTCTATGTATAGAAATTTAGTATGAAATATTAGATTGTTATCTAAGTTTAATAGTTTTTGGAAAAATATTAAGTAGATTTTTGGAAGAATAGTTGATCCTAGTTTTCTTAATTTTTAGGGTTTTCTTATCGATCATATATTATTTTAATGTATTTTCAAACATTTCATATTTCTTAATCCATGCCCATGTTCCTTATAACCACAAATGATTTATTTTATAATTTTTAACGATGAATTAGTATTCCATTTTGAACCATTTATATTTCACATTATCTATATTCAAAAGGAAATGTTATATTTATTTTATTTATTTGTATTTCATTAAAATATTTTACAAATCTTAAATGGTATTTCATGGCACTTATGTATATTTATTTTTTCAATCACTCAAAATTTATTCTTTTTACCTTTTTCTTCCTTTCATGGATCCATTATTGAGGGTTTTATTAATATTATGGTTTCCTAAGTCTTATTTATCCCCATGAAATGGATTCTAATTTTTTTTAATATATTGCTACACTTCAAAACCCTTTCTCATTAGGACCTACAAAATAATGAAAATTGGGGATTTCAATGGAAGAATTGATTTAATAACTGTTAAATTATTTTTTTATTTTGAAACAATTATTAGATGTAAATTTATATAATATTATACTTCATATAGGATGAAATTATTATAGAATTATTCATTGAAGACCTATTGAAAGTTTAAAGAGTTATATGAAGGGTAGGAAGTAGTGATCTTTTTACATATTTTTTTCAAGATGATAAAGTTGCAAGGATGCAATTTATTTAAGGGGGAGAATGAGACATCATAAGTATTTTTAATAAAAAGTCAATTAATTTAAGAAATATTTATTTTAAAAATGATTTCATGTCACTTATAGATATTATATATTCAATTAGATATTGATTATACAAAATATTTTAAATTTATTTTTTACATGGTTTCTTACATTGACCCATTTAAAGAATTATTTAATTATTAGCTATGCTATAAATATATTTTCATGTTAATTATATAAATTAATATTGATACTTGTTAATATAATAGTCTTATAAATAACTTTATCGAGGTTTGAAATAATAATATGCTATTAAAGTTGAAAAAGAAATAGTTTTTATTATAAATAAATTGTTTTCCCATATATTATGTGATTTTATTTAAAAGTTAAATTTCTCATTTATAAATAATGAAAAATTAATTAAATGTATTTATCACATATATAAAAAATTAATAAACATTCTTTTAATGATTAATAATTATTTAATAATAAAGATAAAACCATTTAATATAATAAAAATCTATTTTTAAAAGAATTATTTTTTCTATGTATAGTGTATTTTTATTTTAGTAATTTAAATAGTTTACTTTTAAAATATGTTTCTAGGAAAAAATTTAAATTTATTAAAAATTATGTTAACCCTCATTTAATTATTTATTGATATGAAATATGATTTAGAATACTCAAAGTTTAAAATGCCATTTTTTAATAAAAATTGTTTTTCATTATATTTTATGTTTTCATTTAAAAGATAAATTTTTAAACTTTTGAATTTGAATTTTAAAAATTTTATTTTATTTTTGGATTAATCATGTAAAAAATAGATTAGGGTTGATTTTTAGTATTTTTCTAAATAAGTTAAATTTTTGATGAATAGTAATAAATATAGTTTTTATGAATATTATACCTTTTATGAAATCTTCAAGATATAAATATGAATCCAAAAATTATGAAACCATTTTATTGAAAAAATTTATTTAAGGAGTAAAATAAATGATTTAAAAATAATAAGTTGTAGTTAAAAACATATGTTTGAAATTTTGGAACAAAACCTACATTTTACAGTGATAAAAAACTATGTTTGGTCCTTTTAATTTAATTAAATATTCAAAAGGAACCATTTAATTTTTTATTGGACATAAAGTAAAATAAACCTCAATTTATTAAATAAAAAACAAAATTTTTTATGGAAATCAATATTATTCATAATCATTACCCTAAATAATAAAATAATTAACAAGTAGTTCACAAATACCACACCTTCTCATTTATAAAAGCACCCCACCACCACCACTTCCAAACCAAATGTAAAATCCAAATTACTTAACTATAATATGAAATATTTACATTCATAACAATACTATACTATGTTGGTTATCTTCTATTTTCATAATAATTTCATAATTCCTTCAAAAACTTAGATGGCTTCCAAGAGAAGGTATAATTTCTTCTATATAAGTAATGAATTTTTATCCTTAATTAGAATTTATATTCTTTTTATAACTATGAAAAACTATTATTTATTATATTAAAAAAAATATAATTAATTTCATGAAACTTCCTTAATAATGATATTTCCATAAAACCATGACATAATCTTACTCATCCAATTGATTATAACATATTTTTGTTTCGGCCGGTTTAACTAGCTACATGGATGACGCAATAAAATTTTATTATGTATCTTTAAAAAAACTTAATTAATAGTAATATATGATATTAATAGGGAAATAATGTTTCCTTTATGGTTTGGTAAAGGAAATATTAATATTTAACTCATTATTAATATACCACATTTGGTGTTAAAAATTAATGAAACAATACTACTATAGTTTCCAACTTCATAGATAATACAAGAAACCTAAATCTTCAAAAATAATTATGGAACTTATATTAAAGAATTTTACTATTATAGATATGATTAAATCATTAAAATATAATGATTATTGAAACTTTTTTATCTAAATAGGCATGAAACTGATGGAACTAAAAACAACAAATGATCATTATAAACTAAAATTAAGAAAAAAATGTATTAAAGAAATATGAAATATAAATATAAAAGTTAATAAATGTTAATATAGTTAT
Organism: Viscum album; assembly: GCA_963277665.1. Classification (NCBI taxonomy): domain Eukaryota; kingdom Viridiplantae; phylum Streptophyta; class Magnoliopsida; order Santalales; family Viscaceae; genus Viscum; species Viscum album. The sequence goes on along the minus strand of OY728137.1, from coordinate 450,984,498 downwards.
AAAATATATTTTTTATGATTCCATTATTATTATATAGGATTATAGAGTACATATGAGAAAGCTAGACTCTAAGGTAAGGGTTTTTGTCAACTCAATTTTCATTCATTAAGTTGTAATATTTATTATTAAACTTCATTTATCTCAATTGGGTGAAGTGTAAATTATTATTATAATATATTTTTCTTACTATATTTTTTAGGGATTTACATTTATTTCACATGATTTCCTTTTTAATTGATTCTTTCATCATAAAAGTTTACCTTTATAAGGTAATTTTTCGTTACAATTTCTCCTTCTTTGTGACATGTTTCTTATTTTACATATATTTTCCTTTATATGGTGTACTAAATCTATACTCAAAATTTTCATCATAAAATAACTTGTATTCATGTTATATACAACTCTATTTCATGATTTATCTTTTATTGGATTTGGATTCAAAATTTAAAAAATATATAAGTGTTTATTTTCCATCCTCACTTGGAAATTAAAATTGTCTATTTTTAAATTTCCATCATGTAAAATGTTATGTAACTTTTCTAAAAACCCTATATATTTTATTTTAGTAAAGTTATTTATGTGGATTTTTTTATTACCACCATTTCACCTCTCTTCAGTTCACAATTCAACCAAAATTTTTCTTGTTAGTGGGACCAAACTTGTCTCTTATTCTTAGTAAGGTATCCTTTTACTCAATGTATATATTCTTAATTTTTCAATATAAATTCTCTTATATATACTTAAATTATTTATTAAGGTCACTTTTATTGTATTTTAGTTTATTACATGCATTTTAAACATTTTTTTAAAATTTAATTCAAGATTCATTTTCTATTGACTTAATTTTCTTTATAAATGCGTGAAATGAATTCTACATTTTAATTACTTCTTTATGAATTAATTTTCAAACTATTATATCAGTTTTTATTTATAATTTTTTTTTCAAAATTTTCTTAGTTTTTACAAAGTAATTTCATTATTTTATAAAATATTTCATTTTTTAATGTTATTATTAGGTAAATGATATTTCTTCTTAATTATTAAATCTATATTCTAATTCCATTATAAGATATTTTTCATCTATGTAAACATCCTTTAAGTTATCTTATTGTTCATTGTAGATATTTACTAGATAATACTACCCATATTCATTTTCTGGATGGATTATGACTATATTCTATGGAAATATTCACGAAACCCATTTATTCCTCATAAGTTGATTACGCTATGATAGAATTATGAATGTTTCTATATGTCACACATACATATGATTTTTTCTTATGGGATAGGTGATCCTGGAATCATATATCCCTCTAATGCATTAAGTAAATCTTTACATGTCATGAGATAACATGTAAGGGATTGAGGAGTAAACCCACTCCCCTATGGTACTATTTACACTATGTGATGATGGCCTGTCACAAACCAAACTAGGTCAACCCTGAATTGGTCACCTGAGCCAGACCGCAACAAGGCCTGAGAGGCATTCCCAATCTTCCTGGGCTGTAAAATAGTGCCGACCATCAAGATAGACCATTGGGAATGTTTTATCCTAATAAAAAGCAGAAAATAATAAATATAAATGGAAAAATAAAACTAAATTCTCGTAGTAGAAAGAAAATAAAGCTACGCATACCTCCATGTGAACCTGCAAGTCACCATGTACATCAAAACCAACATCACACTACAGTGACCAAAACTAAGAAGGAAGCATCACTAGAATCTAAAAATAAAGATAAATCTATAGTAGTGAGTATTGAAACTCAGTAGGAGTGCCCCAATAAACTATTTTCTATTCCTTAACTTTGAAAATAAGAATCCAAAAATGATAGTTTGAAGATATAGCCATGAAAAAATAAGGGTTTCAATTATTTCCAAACATAAGTGACATGTTTCCTTTTTTTTGAAAAACCATTTTCCATTTCATTTCCAAAATAGTTTTGAAATAAAAAAAATCCATTTTAATAAATCATATGAAATTTTAATTGGTGTTACAACATAAATTTTAACATGAAATTTAATGTAAGGGCATCACATTATAAAAATACTAGAAAAATGAAGTAAGTAACATACGTGAAAATAAGTGTCATGGAATCTTAGGTGCTAGTCGATATGGGCTAGGAAAAATATATAAATACAGTACCACAATAAATCTATACTAGTGTCAATTATCCACAATCACTACACAAACACTTGAAGACCCCCTTACTGGCTCGACTGAGGGGCACATCTGATGGGCAGTCAGACTATCTACTCAGGGCCACTAGTTAGTGCCAATATCAACTATTGCAGAAAGTGAAACTAGTATCCCACATAACTAGACAATTATTCCCATGAAATCTAAATAGAGGTGAGTTTTTCCAAACTATTATACACATATATATCACACTCTTTACAAAAAATCCCATCTTCCCTCTCACCTCCGAACTCCCAACTTAAGTGAAACCCCTTATTGAGTCACACAAGCCAATCACAAGACTATTCACTAGGAATTCATCATAAACAACATACATAACAAATAAATCACATTTTCAATTTAAGGGGATGCATTAATATGGGTTTTCCATTTCTATAAAACAAATAAAAGTGACAAATGTGCCTCAACACTTAACGAAACACCTTAAAGTACCAAACGGGCCATTGAGTCATGTTGTTTATCAAACAAAAAATCCAAGGTACCAAACATGAAAATATTTAACAAACACATTTAGAGATCTCATTTAGAAAACCAATTATTTTTTTAAATTAAACTACTTTTCAAACAAGATAAAAACATGCTTAAACAAAGGCAGTCCACATTGAAAGCTTAGGGAAACAATGTAAAAAAGATGAAAATGAATTATATAAATGCCACCACCATTTTTCATATAATATAAATTATACATAATATTAAATTATAATTTTAAAACATTCAAACAATCATGGAATTCAGTTTAATGGCTTAGGCACTGAGAACCTACCTCAAAAGGAAGTGAACCAAGTCGAAGCACATCAGTTCTCAATACCTTCATCGACAACCACTTAAACCGACCCTTTCTTACTCACAAAAATTTTAACCTTCAAATATATATAAGGAAATATATACCCTATTTACATATTTGCATTTTCAAATGTGTACAATGGAATCCTTATATATGCTTAAACTTTCAAATACCCCTTTACGTTACATATGTATATATGTTTCATATATATGCACAAGAACACGTTGCCCCAGTATATATATTCATACCACCATGAGTGAATATATATATATATATATATATATATTGTGGAACTTATATATATATATTACTACCTATGCATACATATGTAAGTCACCTTTGAAAACCGAAACCTGAAACCACCACAACGAGGTCCAAAATACTCTAAAAAACATCAAAAACTCAAAACCAAAAAACCCATAAATTAAAACAGAGGAAATGAATTAAATAAGAATGAAACATGCTTGAAACCCATTGATAACCCACTTCCCTTGAAAATGGTGGCTATAAATGGTCTCAATAGGACCCAAGAGCCGTAAACATCAATAATCAACCAAAATAAAACCCCCAAAACGAATTTGGTTTTTTCAAAGACATATGATCCCCATAGAATAGAACCAATAAAAGAAGGAAGATGAAGTGAGAAGTGTCTTACCAGAGGAGATTTCACCATAAATAGGTGGAAAAAACAACAATTGGAGGGAGCATAAGGGAAGAGGTTTGGTGCATTTGGGAGCCCCCTGGGCAGCAATGTCACTCGAGATAGGGAGAAGGGAGGGGGTGGGCTCACCTGGGTAAAGGGTGGAGGGTTCCCCTTTGGTTATGTTTTTAATAATAATAATAAAATTAATAATAATAAAATTAATAATAATAATAATAATAATAATAATAATAATATTGTTATTATTATTAAAAAATTTTCATTTTCATTTTTTTTGAACTCTGGGTAGAATGAAAAATTTGGATACATGGTCTTATTGACCGTGCACCAACTATGAAAACCCTAAAAGAGATAAGGGACCCTCTCATGTGATGGCCACATAGTTTGAGAAACCATGAACCCATAATGGAACTCAACTTTGTCATATTTAAAAGACATTTTCATGATTCTTTCATGATTTCCTCTAACTGTGCACAAGTATTGTGTTACTAATAAAAGGGTGAACAATCAACACTAGGAATCACATGGTTTGATCAAAATCGTTCTCAAACCATGAATAAGGACAAGAACCACCAAAAGACTTTGAAAATAAAAAATTTTCATTAGAAACTTGACCCAAACCTTAACTAAAATAACCAACATTAAGATAAGGATAAGAATAATTAGAAACCATGGTTGGGGGTGTAAAAATTATCCCCACCCAAAAATATTTGTGCCCCTTGAAAGTAACCCAACAAAATGGGGAAAAAAACTCAAGCTAAAAAATGAATGAAATCAAGTGAAACCACAAACCTCAGGGTGACTTTTCAACTGCACATGTCACACATGACCTGATCTAGATAAACTATTTTGAAATATTTTTCCTAATAAAACAAAAGAAAAATACCAAATATAAATGGAATAATAAAAAAATACTATAAATTGAATGTCAACAAAGGCACACATAGCTCCATGTGAACCTATGGGTCACCACTGACCTCAAAACCAACATCACACCAAGACGATCAAAACTGAGCTAGAAGCAGTACTAGAAGCTAAAAAACAAGATAAATATATAGGAGTGAGTATTAAAACTCCATAGTAATTCCTAAATAAACTATTACTTATTCCTTAAATTTTATAAGAATAATCCAAGCATGCTAGTTTGAAGATAAAACCATACAAAAATAATTTTTTCCATTCTTTTTAAATCCAACTGAAAGTTTACATTTATAAGAAAAACCATTTTACATTTCATTTCAAAAATATTTTCCAAATAAGGAAAAGTTATTTAAATAAATACATTGAAAATGAAATCAATGTTGAAACATAAATATTAATATGAAATGAAAGTCAAGGGCATCACTTTATAAAAATACTAGAAAAAAAAGGTCAGTAGCATATGTGTGTCATGGGATATCTGGTGATAGTAAAGATGACCTAGGAAAAAGCTATCAATACAATCCCACAATCAATATCTACTAATAATGGTTATACTCAATCACTGACCAATCACTCGGTGAAACCTTCAATAGCTCGATCGAGGGGAACATCCCATGGGCAGCCAGACTATCTACTTAGGGACACAAGTCCATGAGTAATCTTAGCTAGTGCAACAAGTGTACCTTGGCTCCCACAAAACTACCCAAGGATTCCCATGAAATTTAAATATAGTTTAGTTTTATCAAACTATCATATACATACATATCACACTCTTAAAAAAAATACCATCTTCCCTCGCACCATCAAACTCCCACTTAAGAACATATCCTTTTAGAGTCACACAATCCAAACACAAGCCTCTTAACCAGAAACACAACACAATCCACATATGTAACACATAAATCACATTTCTAATTCAAGGGGAATTCCTTAATATGGTTTTTCCATTTCTAAATAAAAGTGAAAACCATGCCTCAACACTTAACGAGACATTTTAAAGTTCCAAACGGGCCTTTGAGTTAACTTTTTTATCAAACCATACATCCAAGGTATTGAACATGATGAAATTTAAAAAATAGATTTAGAAATATCTTTTGGAAAACTAATTAAACATTTTATACCACACTACTTTTCAAATAAGATAAAAAACATTACTAAATAGAGGATTCCCACACTAAATTCTTAGGGAAAACATGTAAAACATATAAAAAAACCATTTCTAAGTTCCAAAAACATTTTTCATTAAATATAAATAATAATTAATATTAAATCATACATTTAAAAGATTCAATAAATTAAGGAATTAAGATTAAAGGCTCAGGATTTTGGGACCTACCTCAAAAGGGAGCATACCAAGCCAAAACACCTGAGCTCTCAATGCCTTCCTCAGAATCCAATAGAACCGATCCTTGACTGCTTAAATTCATATGAACCTTCGCATATATATATGAAAACCTAGCCCCTAAGTATAAATTTTCCTCACCAAATATGTACAAGGGGATCCATGTATATATAATTACACTTTTATATACACCTTTACCTTACACGCGTATGTATTTTTCATATATATAAATAAACACACCTTACCCCAATATATATATATATATATATATATATTCATACCACCATGAGTGAATATATATATATATATATATGGGAGAACTTATATATCTATATTCCTACCTATTCATACATGTGTAAGTCGCCTTTGATAACATCAACCCAAAACCACCAGAGTGAGGTATAAAATACTATAGAAAATAACATGAAATTGAAAACCACAATACCCCTAAATTAAAATCAAGGCAAAGAGTTAAAATGGAACAAAACATACCCAAAACTCATGAAAAACCCACTTTCTTTAGTGGCGATAGTTAAAACCATCCTCAATGGGTTGCAAGAGCCATAAAAATCCATAATTGGACAATATAAATACCCTTAAAACGAATTAGGGTTCTTAAAAGACATATGAACCCAATAAAAGAGAAGAAAACCAAGAAAATAATGAAGATGATGGGAGAAGAGGATTATCGGAGCAGATCACTCCATAAGTAGATGGAAGAAGAAACCTACAAAGAGAGAAAAATGGACGAGGTTGAGAATGGGAGGGAGCCCCCCTGGGCGTGGGTGTCATGTGAGACAGGGAGAGGGGAGGGGGTGAGATATCATGGGTGAAGGGGGAGGGTTCTCATTTGGTGGGGGTTTTAATAATAATAATAATAATAACAACATTATTATTATTAAAACATTTTTTTGAACTTTGGGAAGACTGAATGGTTTTTCCTTATGGTTTTCTAGACTGTACAATAACTACACACACCCTAATAGAGATATGGGACCCTCGCATAGGATGAATACATTAGTTGAGAAACTGTGCACCAAATGTGTAACTCAGCTCTATCATTTGATAGATAAATTTTTCATGATTGTCACATGGTTTTCTCTAACCTTATGAAATCCCCGATCCACCATAAAAATGGTGCGTGGACACTATTGGTGCTCACAAGATTTGATCCAAAACATGTTCAAACCATACATATGGACAAAAATCACCTAAAGACTCCGAAACTCAAAAATATTCATTAGGAACTCGACTCGAAACTTGAGGAAAATATCCAACATCAAGAAAAGTATAAAAACAAAAAGAAACCATAGTTAAGGTGAAACATGGCTTAGGAAGTTATCCTTGACATAAGAAATTGTTTTCTATTCATATTTATTTTCCATATACTTATAATGCATTCTTATGCCTATGTTATGTTTTCATGGATCATGATTATAGACTCATGTTACCACACTAATATGTCTTATTTATTATGATTCTACACAAATCCTTATATCATTATTCATGGATTATTATCCATGTTTTATTGGGAATGATTTATCTTTGATGTATTTATATACCTTGATTATGTTCTCATACCCACATGTTCATCTTATTCCCATTTATGATCTTCGATTAATGTTGATTTTATAAGATCCTACCCTTATCCATGATATTTTTATTTTTATGTTTCGTTTAAAACTATTTAATTAAATAAATTATCCTTGTTCCTAGTATAAAACAATATTCTATAGGTGTTTGGGGGCTCTGAGAATCCGGACTAGTGAAAACTAGTAGTGGCATGCAGCTCGAGAGAGGCTGCGATGCCACCAACTAGCTAGTGAAGTCCACTGGGTTATCAGTGGTCACGTAAAAAGCCTAGTAAATATATATGTATCCCATTATCTAGCAGGTAGAGTCCTGATATAATGTTAATCCTCCATATATCTCAGTAGATATTCAGTAGCATCAAGCTGGGATGAGTTAAGGTGGGACAAAATCATATTTTCTTCCCCTAAAACCCCCATTTAGGTTTCTTATTACCCTATTACAACCATAATTTTGGAATTATTATTTTAATGGGATATACAAGGCTTATTTGGATTCTCCAAGATTATTACTTTCATTCTTAACCCATTCTTCAATCCGAACAATTTGAATTAGTGTGTTTTTCTCAGTTTTGATGTTTTCCTCTTATTTCCTTCTTGGGTCTTCTTCTTCCATACTTGATATAGTGGATCTACCACTATCTATATGAGATATTATTTTTTATGTGGATATAGGTGTTTGATCACATACTTTATTATTCATTACTTTATATAGGAGGTCTCAAACTTCTTCCTAAGGTCTGTATTTGATTTCCAACATGTGCAACTTGTGTGATCGCATTGTCACACCCTATGTGCAATCCTCATTGAGTGAAATTATTTTTTATGGATTGAATCATTATGCCTAAACCTCTGAAAGATATCATTAGGTTTGTTTTAATTAATACAAGAACTTTCATTCACCTGATAGGTGTACCTATCTTTAACCCTAACTTGTAACATGGAAAGTACAATCCTAGATCCCTATATTGAATTGGGAATTTATTATAAAATGTATTAATTTTAAATTTGATTAACATTTGAATTGGTGTTATTTTATTATTTAATAATCACTTGTCTTGAAAATTTTTATTTGGTGGGAAATTAGAATTTTTAATATTTCAAGATGGCATAAAGGCACAACTATCATGTGAAATGGTAATTGGAAAAAGTGGATTATGAACTGGAATTTTTAAAATCATTGTGATAATTGGTAACTTGGAATGAAACTAGTTTATGGATAAAGTTAATAATATAATGCAACTGAATTTTACAATATAATTAGAAATTGGAAATAATTAACCAATACAGCATATGTTAACATGTTTATCTTGTTTGGTATTTTTGAGAGCTTGGAACTTGTTTTAATTGTTATTTGAATTGAAAAAATCATCCTTAGAATGGAAATTTTTTTAAGGTCTGATGTCGTATGAGAATTTAATTATCTATATCATGGTAATTCATTATGATTATAGTGATTTATAACTCACTCTTTTATGGTATTTTAAAATAAGAACCCATAAGAAGCTCTATCATGGGAATTAACATAGAGACCAGTAAATATTGGATGTTTAACTTAACCTTGTCATGGTGATTCACCATGAGAATATGTAAGTGGATATAACATGGGAATCCATATAGATCCCAGTAGAAATTCAATATGTTATTTTACCTTGGAATGGAAATACGCCTATATTCGATGATGGTAAATAAAAATATATCTGATATCATGATGAAGTTGGTATTGGAAGACTTCTGGTGTCAAACCACTGATCAAGGGTCAATAGGTCATTTGATATTCTACATTAATTTTTGTATTAATTCCTCTGATTATCATAATATTTCATGCACTATTATTTTAGACTGGATTTGTTTATAAACCATGGGTATCAGCCTACTTGGTTTTACTCACACCCTGTTCTGCATTGTTTGGTACCTGGGTTGACTTCATAGATGTAGGTCTAGACAAGGGAATGGGGACCTATTATTGATTGTTTTCTATGTTGGATGGAATTTGATATTGGTGATATAATCAAGCATGGTGTTCAGGTCTAATTTTATTTTTTAGATTTTTTCTTATAGATGGTTTCTTATATAGATTTCAATATGATATGTAGTTGGCATACTGCATGGAATGACATGTTTTATTATATTCATATTTTTTTTTCTATTTATCTTCTTGAGATATATTTTTATATTTATTAATCTTATTTTACTATGGATTTATACACTTTTCAAGAGGGTATATTCTCCCCACAATATTCCTTAGACCCTCATTGATATTCATCAACTTCTGGTATACAAGGAGATGCGATTGAGGCCACGTAGTGACCCATATCGTTCATGTGTGGGATAATTGGGACTGGGATGTTACAAATTGGTATCATAGGCTATGAATTTTATGTTTATTTACTACATGAGGAAGGTATAAAAGATAATAGGATGTGTAAAGGTTATTAAAGAAGATTATTCATTAGATCAACTAACCCATGTGTAGAGGAAAACCCAAGTTACTTGGTGAGGTATTGATGTCCTTGAGATATTCTTATTATATTTGTGATATTATTTCACCTTGGGTGGTTCACTTGTTGTGAGATGTTAATATTTTAGGATATTTTAGTCATGGGATGGTATTACATGAGGTGGTAATGAGTGCATCATGGTAGACACATAGGGAAATATGTTGATATGCATAATTCATGCCATGGACATATTTTATACAAAAGATATATCTTCATATCTAAATTGTGAATTATAGTCCCTTGAACTATCAGATATAATAAAATAATTTAATCTATTATAACAGACTAATTTTCTTATTAAGATTATTTTTGGAGTAACCTTGTGTAATTGTTTATCTATTGTAATATTTTTCTTCTAAGTTTGGTCTTGTTATGTATACTATGGTGTAATAATTTTTTTGATCCCTATAGATAAAATGTAACTACATCATCTATGGGTTGAGAATCAAGAGAGTGGTAACCATCACACACCTCACATAGCTAAGCCATAACTTTCTATGTCTCTGGGGAACTTGATGGATGATCAGATTCGTGATAGTTTTCTACAGGTCATGTGATCCATAGATAGGGAGAACTATCACATATTTCCATCAATTTATGATATGAATAGAGTGTTCTAGTTACAACACATACCCGTGTTTACTAGTGAGGGACTCCCCTAGGTAGCTAAGTTCTGGATAAATACCATATAGAAAATCTTTAAACACTTAGACACACTCATGTAAATAAGGGTGAAACTTTTTTTATATTCTATAATGAATAGAGATTTGCTGGTGGGGCATCATAGAGAATTATATATGGAAAGAGAAGCTAAATTGAAATGAATTTGAGGTGAAGTTTCTAAGTTACTTTTATCTAGAGACACTAAGGGATGAAAGGGATCAAGAGTTCATGTACGTAATATAGAGGAGTATGTAAGTAATGTACTTCATTGAATGTTTTATCAAATTGGATTGTTTTTCATAATCTTTAGTAGTGAATGATATATCAATGGAAAAGTGATTCAAGTATAGGATTTAGCATGAGATAAAGTCATAGTTGAATGTATTTTACTAGAAAAAATTATCTACAGTGATGGATAAGGATATCATCACTAAAGATAACCTAAAGGAGGCCCTAAGTGATAGGTATGAAGTATTAGTATGATGATTGGAGAGCTCTTCTTTAGGTGGAAATAAGTGCCATTATGAGAATTTCTACTAAGATAGTCATGGGTAGAGAATCCATAGGAATATACAACTATCTAAAGACCACGACTTGGGTTTCAGTGTGGTAGGGATATCCACAAGTGATTCTACTACATTTTCCCTACTATATAGTGTCACACTTATAGTATGTTAGGCTATTTACAAATGTTTTGTTGGATCACATAGTAGTTGAGTGATGGAAGAGGATCATGGAAAACACCATAGTCTTGAAAGGACTCAACTACCCCTTAGTTGATAGGTAGTTGGACTTCTACCGAAATATTAGGCTAGGGTAGGGGTTGTGGTTCCCCAATATAGGAGAAGAAATATCACCAGGAGGGAGCATCACATGGGAGTCATGATGGATCCCATGTTAAAGGGGTGAATCATATATATTCTATATAATCTACTCCTACCAGTATGTATATAAGACCATACACTATCAGAGGTATGATTCTTGTGCCATATAACATTTCTTATCTTTTTCTTGATATAAGGTAATAACATTACTTTATTTACACTAATTTTTACCATAGATTGGCTTTGTCTATGAAAATATTGGATGATGTTAACACCATAGATTCATTGTTAGGGCCAAGATTAGAGAGTAACATATATTATATTAGGAGTTTTCTCTCAAAATAAGTGGCTACTATTTATTTTGGGAGCTGTTTGTTCCGAAAATGGAAGGATTTGATTTAATTCTAGGTATGAATTGGCTAGTTATATACCAGTTTCACATCGACTACTATCAGAGGATAGCTAATTTTATATCTTGAAAAGGGAAGAATTATATTAATCATGGTGAATGGGATCTTTAGGTCAGTCATATAAGACAAATTTAGATCATATTGAATTATCTAATGGACCAGGTAACTGATAATATTTAAGATGATGGTGATTCATAGTAGAGTACTTTTTCAATACTTGTGGATTAATCTTAGTATTTTTTTCCTGAATAGTTATCCAACTTACCCCAAGACCAGAAGATCAAGTTAACCATCGAGTTATTTCAAGGAGATGAACTTATTTATATTCTTTCTTATAAAATGAAACTAGAAGAGCTTCATGATTTGAAAGTGTAGTTAGAATGTCTATACGCTAAGGGATTCATATGGCTTAATACTTCAAATTAAAGTTTTCCTATACTTTTTTTCATGAAGGAAGATGAGACTTTTCCATTATGGGTGGATTACCAAAGTCTAAACTAGATAATGGTGAAGAATAGGTATCCCCTTTCATGCATCGACGATCTCTTCAATCAGCTGATAGGTGTTTGAATTTCTTCCAATATTGACTTGAGGTCAAGGTACCATCAGTTAAAGATGAGATTAGATGACATACCCTAGAGTGATTTTAGGAGAAGATATGAACTGTATGAGTTCAAGGTGATGTTTTTTGGTCTAGAAAATACACAAATAATATTCATGGACTTGATGAATTATATATTTAATTTATTTACGGATCAATTTTTGTTGGTTTTCAATAATTACATCTTGGGGTTCTCCTGGTCTAGAGATGACTATTCCATACAACTTGAAATCATCTTGAGTATTCTGAATGAGAATTTTATATACACCAAGATATCTAAATTCTATTTATATATTGATAAAGTTAAATTATTTGGTATCTCATAGTTTGGAGTGTCGATGGGCCTAGAGAAGGTGTAAGCCATGTTATTATGGGATTGAACTAATAGTGTCTTCAATATTCCAAGTTTTCTAGGTTTGGAGTGATATTAGCGATATTTTATCCAAGAATTCTCCCATCTAACAGCATCGATGCCCATTCTAACCAAGAAAGTGGTGAATATATTTTTTAGATAATTGTGGGGAGGATTTCCAAGAATTAACGAGTAGGTTTACCTTATTACTGAAACTCACATTAACTGATATGGGTAAGTAGTATATATTATTTTCTAACTCATCAAATGTTAGGTTTGGAATAGTTTTGATGTAGCATGTTCGATTTATTGCATATGGATCTTGATAGTTGAGACCGCATGGGTGGATTTATCATACTCACAATGTAGAGTAAGCTGAAGTGGTATAATCCTTGAGATTCTAGGGAACCTTTCTATTAGGAGAGAGGTATGTGGTGTATATGTATAACAAGTGCCTAAAGTATATCTTTTATCAATGTGACCTGGACCTTTAGTAGTATTGGTGGCTCAACTATATATTGTTTTTAGATTTGAAGTTGGTACACACTCCAAGAATTTTTTTTTATTATCAATTATTTAAGTAGGAAGTCATATTCAGATGTAGTGAGAGAGATTATGATGTGTGGTAGCTGATAGTTATCTTTAAAAAACTTCATCTGGATGTTCATGAGTCATAATAGTGAGATAATATAACATCGAAATCATTTTTCCCAATCTCATAGATCTGATAAAGAGAGGGTAGTATCTAATACTAAGGGTTTATCCCTAAGGTAAAACATATTTGATGTGAATCCACCATCTAGTTGGTCTCTTAGTATTAATGAAGTTCTTCATATCCATGGAAATTTCTGGGAAACTACGAGTTACCTGAGAAGTTGATAAGGGAATTACATGATTATAAATAGGTAATAAGTCCTTTTTTTATGAATATGTATCATAATATTTGTAGGAAATAATGGTGAATATGGATGATAAAATATATAATGGGTTTCATGGTGTGATGCTCCATCTATTAGCAGATGAAGTCTAAGCATCAAATGCCTTTTGGGTTCCTATAGATGTTTCCCATTATACAAAAGAAGTGAGATGATATCACCATGGAATTTGTGATAGGATTAACCAGGATAAATCAGAATAATAATTTAATATGGGTGATCATGGATCAAATATCAAAGTACCCCACTTAGTGCCTATTGGAGAGACCTTCACCATTGATGATTTGGGTAATCTCTATTTTTGGGAGATACTTTTATTAAATGGTGTTTTGAGGAGTATAGTTTTTGATAGAGATACCAATTTCACATAATGGTTTTGGAAGGTATTTATATGGTTATAGGATCACAAATTCTTCTAATCATATCCTATCATGCTCAGACTAACAAACAATATGAGTGGATGATTCAGATTCTGGAGGATATCTTATGATCCTGTGTTCTGGACTTTGGTGGTTCCTGTGAGTATCATCTGGTACTTATAAATATTTCTTATTATAATATCTTCTATAAATCAATCCAAATGGATAATTTTGAATATTTATATGGAAGGTAATTTTTTTCACTTTTTTAGGTTATAGGTGGTTGAGTCAGGGCTCATTATACCTAGTCTTGTGTAGGAGACATCTGAGTTGGTTCAATTGATCAGAAAGTTATTAGTAACCATTCATATTTACAATAAATCTTACAATGACATTCAGATATGACCTTCAGAGGTCAATATTGGTCACCATTTTTTTATTTGGGTGTTTCTTAAGCTAGTTGTATAATACCCAAGGATTTTATAATATATTTCTTTTTTAAATAAATTTCATATCTTCGATAGCTTATGATACATGCAACCCCAAGTCTAAATGAACTATAATATAGTATACTGTTATAACATAATTATTAAATTCAATGGTATAAATAGGATTAAATAAATAATAAAAATTATATGATTTAAACATTTATAAAATATATTTACTAGTTATCAATTTATTATAAATAAAAATTAGAAAAGTTTCAAGTAAATGAAATGTTTTTATAAAAAACCATTTTTATGCATGAAATATGTTTTTTATTAATAAATTAAATAAATAATTATTAGTTAATGATTTTAATAAAATATATATATTATATATTTAAAATTTTTTATCATTCAGCTACTATTTTTTTATAAGGCATGAGATGAGGATAAATCCATTTTTATGTTTAAAAATTGTATGTTTCTAAAAAATTATTTCATCACATTTTTCACCATTATTTTAGAAAATTTTGGAAAAATTATTTGAAAAAATAAAATTCATTTTTAAAATCAATATTTCCAAATTATCTTCGACTAATTTTTTTATAATTTTTCAAAAAGTTTAATTTTTTGATGAATAGTGAAAATATTAATTTTTATTAAAAATTATCTTTTTGTTTAAAACATTTAAAAAGTTAAAATTTTATTTAAAATAATTTTAAAGGTAAAATTAGTTCAATTTTATTATTATTAATTCTATATAGATCATTGGAATCAATTATATTTAGATTTTATATATAAAAACCTATTATACTTAAGAAAACCTTTTCTTTGGAAAACCACTTTCCATTGCGTTTATTGGTTTAATTTTAATTTAAATTGTACTAATTATGTGAATTGAATTTGATAAAATGGATTAAATATTTAAAATAATAATAATGAATAATATTTAATAATTTTAACTTAAGTTTTTCTCATAATGAATTAAAAAATCTCTAAAAATATATTCCCACAGTTCTAGTTAAAACATCTTTACTAAGGGTTAATCTATACAAATAAGGGTTAAATTGACATAATAACTTTATGAAACCCCATATGATGGTTGTATTTAGTTATTAAACTTATGACCTTATAATATGAGCTATTTTGGTGCCATTTTCCCAACAAGGTGACTTGAAATTATTTTAAAACATTGAAAAATTACAAGTGATCCACTCACCCAAATTATAAAAGGGCATATCCCCACCTCACTTATTCACACTTATTAATCCATTTATATGAACCAAACCCTACAAATATCTCTCCCCAAAATCCTCATACATGTTCTCAATATTTTTTTATTCCAAAAATACTATCCCTTGGGCCCTTAATAAGAGATCCAAAGGAGGTTTTTCTATGCGAGGGTAATTGTATTCACCAAGTGATTTCTTTTTTTCTTATTCTTTTAGCACATTAAATAATGTATTAATAATTTAAATATAATAAAAGAAATATGAACCATATAATTAGATTTAATTATTTTTATGTAATATTCTATATCCGTCTCCTCTTTAATCAAATGGGAAACGAAACCATCGATTGTGTGTATGATAGACTACTACCTAATGAATCGATCTATTTTTTCCATCACCACATCTAAAAGATGGTTATAATGATGTATTTAATATATATATATATATATGATACATATGATATATTTATACTTATGAAATTATAATATCACATATAACTTCTTCCCTTCCAATCCTTTGAAAAACAATAACATCGCTCATGAGTATGTGTGAACTACGAATTATTATTTACCTTTCTTTCATTCCATTCAACAAAAAATGAAAAGACCGTTCATGTATATGTATAACCTACCATCTCCATGAATAGTTTTATTCATTTTTCTATATATAACTTTTATTGATGATAATAAATATATATTTAATGAATATATATGATATTTATATCATGATTACAATTATAGAGATTATGAAACCATGATTAAAGTACAAGGACCAAAACTATGAAACCTAAAATCGCATGAAAAATGAAGTAGTTATCACCTAGAACTTTTATTTTAATAATGAATTTTTGAAAAATGGTTTATAAAAGGTTATAATTAAATCATATATGATATGATATATAATATTATTAGTTTGTAATATATGTATAATAAATCTATATTTATTATACAGGAGTTTCAAACATATATGAAGGAATAATTAAATGTGGTAAGGGTTTTTTCATCTCACTTTTACTACTGTGAGATACATTAAATATTCACCACTTGTTTATTTTATATGGTTTATATAATTCCAATGAATTTATTTTATGATTCTACTCAAAAATATTATGGGCTTATATGTAACGACCAATGTTTTTCAATATTGTGAAATTTAGTTGAAATTTGATTTTTTAGATACTCTTGAGGGAAAAGATAATTATTTTCACCTATAATATGATATAAGATAAATTATTTTACCACTCCACTGGTCCCAAAATTGGATTTTTACCCTAGTATATGAGTTTAGTATAATTTTAAGATGTTTTAATTTTCATGGAATAATTAATAGTTAATATTTTAAATTTTAATTTTATCATACATGTTTGTTCATATATATATTTTATAAGGAGGGATTGATTTATATTATATCTCCTTTATTGAGTATTTAATAAGGGGTTTAGCATTTGTGAGGCATAAACTCATTTCTGGTGCTGGGATCAGGCCCCATTTTCTTTTTCTTATTTTTCATCATTTTTTTCTTTTCTTTTTATTTTATCCTTTTCTCCCCTAGATTCTCCCATAAGCCCACTGTGAGATTCCTTCACTGAAACTAAGAGTGGATAGGGAGAGAGAGATAGATAAATAGGGGTAGAGAAAGAGAGGTGTCACCAAAGAGCTCTGGGAGAGCCTGATTGTCTTGCAATAGTTATGGATCGTAGAAATCAGTGAAACTTCAGAGGATTCTACCCAAAGGTAGGAAAGTTATATGTTTCTTCATAATGAACCACATATTTACTAATTTACAGTTTCAAGGCCTTTTTATGAATGATAATGACACATATTGGGTTGATCAATAGCTTGTGTGGAGAAAATATGGATTTTAGGTTGATTGTAGGGGTTCATGTTCAAGAAATCCTAATAACACGATGTGTAGTTCAGGAACACATGTCACGTGTTATTCCTATTTAGGTAAGATTAATTATTGGAAGTACAGGATATGTACTAGGTATACACATCGTGTAATGCTATTCGACAATGTAGACGTTTACATGACCAGATGATTCTTTTAGAACTAAACACCATGTATTGGTTATACACATCATATAGTCATGAGTGTCCATGTAGCGGAGTACATAGATACATAGATGTGTAGGGGAACCCGACCATGTGGTGTATATGGGAAGACCCCGAGTGGGTTACATGCTATGTAAGAGTACATGTCTATGAAATGATACATGGCCATGCTATGTGAGATACATAGGCAAGTAACCCATATAGGGTACACATAGTTTACATGTTTTATATGATGTGTACATGGGTTTTAAACAACACGTATAGCTGGAGTACACGATCAGGTAGGGATTTGAGTGTACACACCATTTACTTTTTCCTTGCTACCTTTTTTGGTGGGTTTCATGCCTTTAATCCATAGAGTCATAATTGGATGTATGTGTAGTCTATTTTAATTGTATTTCCACATAGATCATGATGGATGACCCCCTGTGGTGATTTTAGGAATCCTAATTGGTGTTTTGGGGTGAGAGATCTATAATAGAGTGGTGCTTCCTTCTGTAAATAGTTTCAGTTATCTCCTGAGAGTGATACCTTGATCTGAGATGTTATATGAGCTATCTATCTTGACCTATGCTTTTGTAGATCCTCCCTTGAGGAAATATACCTTGAGAGATGTTCCCTTCTGGAACAAGAGTATGTGAGACTTTTTATTTCTGAGGATAACTAGTAGGATGCCTCCAATTACATTTCAACTTAAAGGATCCTGTGTAGGATGCCTCTACATACGTTTCAACTCAGAGGATCTCCTTCAAGATTCCTTCCTTTTATTACCAATATGAGGATCCCATGTAAGATTCATTTTATTACCTATTCTTTTTAGGAACCCCACATAGGATTCCCCCACATACTCATTCCAATGATCCATTATAGGATGACTCCACATTCTCATTCCAAGAATACTATGAGGGATTCATTTTCTTACATGTTGACTAAGACAAACCTAAGAGGGATGAATTCAATTATGTGTAGACCTTAAGGATCCCAAGTTGGATGAATCTATAGTGTTATGACATAAGGCACCTAGTTTATGACCTGTTGATTGATCGACCTAGAGCTAGTATATTGGGTCTGGGTAGAGATTATAGTGGGTGTCACCTTATAACCTGTACCAAACTTGTAAGCCTAAGAGTCTATGGAAGTAGTTATAGGTCCATGTGTTTGGAAACTCTCACTATTTTATTTATTCATTAAATTGATTATTTTAAATGAAACTATAATTTCTAGTGGTTGTTCTTAGAATTTTGATATATGTGTTTGATGCGATGTGATATTTGATCAGGGATTCCCATAGTTAATTCATGGGATCTGGATTCTAAGCCTATTATTTAGTTATATTATTGTTTGGGATAACCATGGGAACTTAATAGGATTTGTATTATGGTATTTTTATTTGACTGATTAGTTTTTTAGGATTCTTAGATTTACTTTCTACGATCAGGCTTTTATGCCTACTTATTATTTAGGATTCCCAGACATACTTCATAGGATATGGATATTGTGCCTAATTATTATTTGGGATGCCCAGATGTACTTCCTAGGATTTATATTTTGAGACTACTTATTTGAATTCTATTTTACCGGAATTATCATATGCACTTCTTGGGATTCTTATTATGATACTTACTTTAACATGGAATACGAAACATTTATTCTCATCATTTATTTGAGATATTATTGATGATTCTATTATGATATCCTTGATCAATGCCTAGCATTCTCCCCAGGGTCAGGTGGATTCACTATTACTATACTCCATGGACTTTTTGGGTAGTGGGATGTTGAGATATTTTATAGAATAGATTCCAAGAATTTACTTGGAAACAAAGGGAAATACTTTTATAGACCGCTTAAGGGTCATCCCATTAAGGATTATATAAGTTTTAATGTAATTAATGCCTATATACTGGGACCTATGATTCAGACACCAAACTTGATTTACATGGGTTAATTTCATGATGACCAGATCAATTCTATATTTATAGTATGTCTAGTTATAACCTGGAATCATTCATTCTAGTGATTGAAGGTGAGTATATAAGAACCCAGGATAATACATGTTTCCCCTATGGTGATTTATCTTTCTCAAAGGCATTTATGGTGCTTGTCAAAGAATGTATTATTAATTGATATTATGAACCCAAGTATCAACTTAATTATACATGTATTGAGTGGTAAGACATCCAACTGAGTGCCCTAGTGAGAGGATGTTTAGACAATGAGGATTACTGAACCAAGGAGTAGCTATGTACCTTTCTCTAAACTTGTTATTTGTTTCCTTACTTATATATATATATATATTTATGGGGATACACACACACACACACACATATAATTATATAAATTATGGAACTTTTTCTAGATGATTGTGATCACATACCCAAGGATTGGCTATAGACTTACTTCTTTTATGATATTTATAGCCGTTTTCTTCTCTAATTGTGTCTTGACTAGGCTGATCATATTACATGAGCATGCAATTATTATAGAAAATTATAGGTTCACTATTATGGGTGGCCTATAAAGAGTTATTTCTCATCCCATGTATGTGCAACTTGATGTGCATGATGAACTTATGTCTGCTTTTAGGTTGAGAAAAGATACATGATAGTAGAGCTGATGCCTAGGGTTTCATGATTGAGAGGAGCTGCTCATGTGGATTTTTATGATCAGCCTATATTAGTATGCTATTGTATAGATACTATTTATATGGTATATATTGATGTTAGCAGTAGAGACTTACAACTTTATCTCAGTTTATTTTATTCACTCTGGCATGTATAGTTGAACTAGTGGGTGACCGATGTTGTATATATGAAATGTATATTTTGGATTTTATAGAACTTTATTTATTATTGTAGTATGCTTCTATTTTAGTTTATTCAATACTTATACTATGTTTATTTACTTATTTTGATGATATCTAGTTATTTCCACTATTTTTACATTGATATGAGGGCATGGTCTCTCCACGAACACACCTTAGGCCCTTTCTTCTAGTCAGAAGCCTCTAGAATATGAATTGGTGCACTTGAGGCTTTATGTTGAGCTGAATCGAGGCATCGGTTTAGTGGCATCTGGGTCAAGATGTTACAAAGTGGTACCAAAGATTTTCCTTTCCTGCTATATTACTATTTATGATATGATGGAAAAGAGTATTAGAAATGTGCCAGAACCAGTGATGGATATCGGACCGACACATTGAGAACACCCGTTCTGTTGAGATGTCCTAGTTTTGAGGGATTTGGGATTTCTATTCCTAATATGTGATGTTATGTTTTTATATGACTTTAACTTTTAACGATGCACATGTTGGGTGGATTTTATGATTTATTATGGATTTATATCACTTGGCCTATTAGCTAGAGGCCAATGACTGATTTTGACTCTTGTCCAGAAAAAGAAAAAGGTATCTTACGTATTATATTTGGCATGTAGGGTCCACTTGTTTTTTGTATTCTAGTGTGTGATTATTAATAATGATCGATACCAATTGTGTAAAGTTTTAACAACAAATAATATAGTGTTTTCTTATTTAGGTTCTTGGTGGAATTCAACTCAATAATTCCAACTTGTATATATACTTCCTTATAATGATAGGTAATGTAAGTCTATGGTGTGACAATTGATAGTGAGGTTGATGACTTATTCCTCATGAATGGAAGGTACAATGACCCTAGGTTTTCAATAGGGCACATGATTACCATGTTTTGGACCCCCTTGTTGGTAACTGTTACTTAGGTTCAGTTATTTAAAGTGTCAGTAACAACATATATAGTGTCATCTCGCATATCTTGGAGTGACTTTATACTTAACAAAATATAGTGCTAAGGATATTACATAGATCCCTGAGGTGGTGCTATGCAGGTATTGTTGACCATATTAGGTTGATGTTGGAAGTTGATACATTTATTTATGGTGATCTAGTCTAGTTTCTATGTAAGATTTTGATAGATACCTAAACATTTATAGTGAACTTGACCCCGAGGGGTATTACCATATAAAAATTCCTGGTGAGTGTCATTTTGTTGTATTATCTACATTAAATCAAGGGTTAGGTCCTTTATGAGGATTATTAGTGAAGATCAGGGCCCTATTAGGCCGATTCTTGGCAGGTGATTCCATGTTAATAGGTTTGACCCTTATAAGTTGATATTTTCATTACCTCCATTAGAGAGGGTTGACAGGCGTATTATATTCCTTATGTTAAGTTGGGTCCATGGATAATGATCTGTATGTTGTGTCCTTGGTGAGAGGTTTTACCATTTGGTCTATGTGGTTAGACATAATGACCCATATTGAGACATGATTGGTAGGGTTAAGTGGGAGACCTAGATGCCCTTAGTTTTGACTTATAACCTTGTAGGTTGACATTCTATTTAACCCTGATCAACCTTCAAGAGGTTTTGGTCAAGGTTTATGGATTCCTTTTAAGGTAGTGAACTTGGTTATACAATTTTTGGAGACTAATACATGGAAGGAGCTTGGGTTTTGTGATATAGGTAGGTTTATACCTTCGATTTATGAGAAATCACCAAGGGTGCTTATGTATTGAGACTAGCTTCTATGGGTAAGACTGTTTAGGTGTCTTGCCCAGTAGACCATTGGTTTCACTTTTTATGATTTAATTTAAGAAAAAATATGTCTTTTGATGGGAAATCATGGAATAATTTGTGGTACAAGAATGTATCTTTATTTTAAAAAGGATTTCCAAGGAGGATTTAGGATTAATGGGACTAATGTGACAGGTAACACAACTATTTTGAACTTGCGATGAATGAATCAAGAGAGTATGAATCAGGTGATAATGGTACACATCAGTTACCTATGGTACCATTTAAATCATAAATTGGTGAGAATTCATGTGAAAGACAAGGATCAATGGTTTTAAATAACTACTCGAGGCCTTTTTTCCCAGTAGTTATGATGAAATGAGAAATTACCCTCCATGATAGAGGATACATAAAGAATGGAACATGTTATATGAGATGGTTGACCTGTGGTTGGATGTAGAAATGAATTTTCAGGAGACATGGTGTGGGGGTTATTTAAAGGTAAGTATCCTAGTTTTATTTGAGTGTTTCTCAAGATGAGAGTTAAACACCTATCGATGGACTATTAGAATACTCATAGTTTATTGATGATCAAACTCTTTATCTTGACAAATGTCTTGAGTACATTGAGAGAGAATTGAAAAAATGATGAGATTTTTAAATAACTTTCATGATTTGATAAATGAAACTATCGAGGTTACACTTGATGAGTGTTATAAGGTAATCCATATGGTGTGGAGTACACCACTATTAATTTGAGTTAGGATATTAGTTACGAAGTAATGATAAGGATACTCCTACGACGGAGAGTATCAGATCAGTCATGGTTGAATGTCATCCTTGATGGAAGAGTTATTGACATTTTGAGACGGTCATTGGACAGTCAATATAGAATAGTGGTGCAAATTATCAATATGAGATCATAACTTCTATTTAACCACCAATGATTCCTAGGGACGATTAGGATTACTGTGGGGAGGTTATAACAACCCCTGTTTTTCCTAACTATGAAATCAAGGAAACAAATTATTTTTTGCATTCAGATGCCAAGGAGAGAAAAAATGGTATTTTTTACCCTAGTAGATGATCCTGGAAAATTTCTCTGACCTCTTTGTTAGTCTCAAAATAGGGTGTTTACCCTAGGATATGAGTGCGGTAGAATTCTGAGTCATGAAAATTTTCATAGAATAGTTAATAATTAATAATTAATTAATTTAATATAAATTTATTCTAACATGTTTATTTGGATATATATCTTAAACAGAGAATCAGATTGAGATTCCTTCTTTATTGCTGATTCTAGAATGGGGAGTTTTTCTTAGGCAAGTCTTAAACTAATTTCAGGCACTAGGATTGGGGTCGACCCCCCTTTTCTTTTTCTTCCTTTTCTTCCTTATTCTTCTTCCATTTTTCTTTTCTCCTTTTCTCCTATAACTTCTCAAATACGCCCTTGGTGGGATTCCTTCACCACGAATGATAAAGTATAGGGAAAGTGACAAAGAGATATATGAATATAGGTTCCACCAAAAAGCTCACGAGCAACCTAATCTTCATGCAGCTGCTGCAGATCACATAAACGGGTGAAATTTCATTGGATTCCACCCAAAGGTAGTCCATTGCTATTTTTTTCTATCAATCCCAATAGATTTACCTATTTTTAGTTTTAAGATCCTATTATGATTTCTAGGGATCCATAGTGGGTTGATCTATAGATTTTATGGAGAAAAGGGGTTTTCAGGTCGATTATAGTGTTACTCATTTGGGAAATCCCAATAACATGATGTGTAGTTCCGGAACACACACCATCTGTTCTTCATATTCAGGGAAGAATTATTTTTGGATGTAGAAATTGTGTACAAGGTATAAATTCCATGCATTGGTACTTATCCATGTAGCCAATTACATGGCTAGATGAAGATTTTGGAACTAGATATAGTGTACTAGGTATACACACTCTGTAGTCGTGCTTGATCATGTAACCAAGTACACGAACATCTATTATGGTAGGGGAACTTGGTCATTTGAATAAAAAGTTAGACACTAAGTGTGTTATATGCCTTATAAAGGTACATGACTAGGAAATGATACATAGCCAGGCCATGTGAGACACATAGGTAGGTACCCCATGTTGGGTACACACTATAGAAATGTTTTACATGCCATGTGTATGGGACTTACATGCCCTGTCTAGATAGAGTACACACCCAGAAGGGGAATTTTTTGTACACACTATGTACTCAGGTATACATGCTGTGCACTTCTTCCTTTCTACCCATTTTAGGGGTTTTCATGAATTTATACCTCAAAGTCATAATTGGATGTATGAGTAGTCCATTTTGAGTTTTTTTTCATGTAGATCATGATGGTGGAACCCTTGTGGTGATACAAAGACTACAAATGGAAATTTTGGGGTGAGGAAACTTTAATGGAGAGGTGATTCCTCTAGTAAATTGTTTTAGTTATCTTCTAAGAGTGAGACCATGATATGAGATGGGCTATGAGCTATCTCTCTTCACCAATTATTTTTTATATCCTCCCTTTAGGATATATCCATTATAAGATTTTCCATTCTATACTAGGGGTACATTGGATTGGTTGTTTATGAGGATTCCTAGTAGGATGCCTCGACTTTTGTCTCAACTTAGAGTATCTCATATAGGACGCCTCTACATATGTTTCAACTTAGAGGATCCTATATAGGAAGTATTACCTTACATACCCTTCCAAATATCCTATGTAGGATGCATATGCTTACCTATTTCTTTCGAAGATCCTTGTGTAGGATACCTTCTCTTACTCTTTCTAAGGATCCCTTGTAGGATGCCTCTACTTTCTCTTTCTAAGGATCCCATAAGGGATGCATTTTCTTTATTGTTGACTTAGAGGATCCTAAGAGGGATTCCTTTGCTTATGTGTAGAACATGAGGATCCCAATAAGTATGGATCTAAAATTCTATGAAATTAAGGACCTAGTGGATGACCTATTATTTGAGTAAACCTAATCTAGTATGTTGGGTTTAGGTAGAGTTAGTTGTGGGTGTCCCCATATAACCCATACCGAACTTGTTAACTTGAGATTTTGTGGAAGTAGTGATGATTCAAGGTGTTTGGACACCCTCAATATTTTATTTATGCATTCAATTGATTATTTTTGATGTAGATATGATTTCTAAAGACGATTCCTAGAAGTTTGGCTAATGTGTCTGATGCGATGTGATACTTGATCAGGGATTCCTAGAGATACATCCTATGATCTAGATTTTGAGCTTGTTATTTTGTTATCTTATTATTTGGGATTCCCAGGGGTACTTCTTGGTACCTAGATTCTAATCCTTTTACTTAATTGATTATTTTATTGGGATTACCAGATGAAATTCATAAGATCTAGTTGTTAAGACTTCTTAATATTTGGGATTCCTAGATGTACTTCATGGGATCCGACTGTTGATCCTACCTTTTACTTGGGATGAACAAATGTAATTATTAGGATTAGTTTTTGAGCCTTCTTGTTGGACTATTATTTTATCAAAATTCTTAGATGTACTTCATGGGATATGGCTTATGATTGTTACTTGATCACGATGTTGGACATGGTACTCTTTATCATTGATTTGAGACACTCAAAAGGATTATATTATACACTCCTTGTTCAATTCTTGGGACGCTACCTAGGTTTGGGTGGATATACCATTAATATACTCACTAGAATTGTATGGTAATGAGATATTGATCTATTTTATTAAATGTATTCCATGAATGTTCTTTGATCTGGAGTGAATTCTTTTTCAATATCACATAAGGATCAAACCCTTAGGGATTATCTAAGATTAAATGTTATGAATTCCTATAGACTAGGTCCTAGGATTCAAAAATTAGACTGGATTTACATGGGTTGTGTGAAATGGAATCTAACACAATTCCAAGTTTAAAGGGTGTTTGGTTTTTACCTGAAATTCTTTGTTATTATGATTAGAGGTGAGTACAAGTGAACCCAAGTCTAGGACATGTATCCCTCTATGGTGATGTAGCTTTCTCAGAGACATTTACAACACTAGATGAAGCTATAATTGTTGATTGGAATTATGGACCCAAGGGTTGAATTAATTATACATGACATTAGTGGTAAGAAATCCATCTCAATTCCCTAGTCATAGGATATCAAGAAAATTGAGTTTATGGACCCAAGTATCAGCTGTAGACCTTTTTTATAAACATGTTATTTTCACCTTACTTATATATATATATATTTATAAGATTATATATATATATATATTCATATATAATTAGCTTAATGATGGCACTTTTTCGAGATGACCAGGAACATAAACCCAATGATTAACTATGGTCTTAATTTTTTTATGATACTTGTAGCCTTTATCTTCTCTAGTTATATCTTGACTAGGCTGAGCAAATTACATGAGAATGCACTTATGAAAGTAAATTATAGGTTCACCATTATGGGTGGACTAATGATATTTATTTCTCACCCCCTATATGTGCACCTCGGTGTGTACATAGACATAATGTTTTATTTTAAGGTTGATCACATATACATGATGGTAGGGATGAGGCTTAGGGTTGCATGATCGAATAAAGCTATTTTTATGAATTCTTATGATCAAGATGGTGTAGTTTGATGGTATCTAGAGAACAGGTATGTTTTATGTATTGGAGTTAGTAGTAGATCCCTACAACTTTATTTCAATTTCTTTTATATACTTTTTCATGTATGGTCATCCAAGTGAGTGACCCATGTTTTATGTATAAAATGGGTGTTTGGGATTTTTAAACATTTCATTTATTATTACAACATGCTTCTATTTAAGTTTATATACTACTTCGATAGTATTTTTATTTACTACTTTGGATTATATTTCATTATTTTAACTATTTTTAGTTCTATATGTGGGTATATTCTCTCTAAGAACACGCATTAGGCCCTTGCTACTAGTCGGTAGCCTCTGACATATGTAGAGGCATGCTTGAGGCCTTATAGTGAACCGAATTGGGGAACCAGTTTATTGGAATTTTGGTAGAGATGTTACAAATACATATAAATCTAACATTATATATTTAGTGAGGTTTTTATTTGAATGTTACCTAAGTGGTAAGAGTTTTATGTTACAATCTAATTGTTTATTGGGATTGTTTAGGAATATATTTCCGATGATGAAATTTCATGACCTATTTCTCAAGAAACTTCTCCAATAGTTATTTCTTGATATTACATGTTTTCTTTAATTTTAATCTCTTTAAGAACTCAAAAGATTAGAAGAATGTTTTTAGGATAACCTCCAGGTTTAATTTTTTATATATTTTTTTAAAAAATAATTTTGTAAAACATGCTGGGTTAAAACTTTTTTTAAGAATACGCCACAAAGGCGGCATCCGCGATGCCACCTTTGGGATTGGGTGAAAGGCGGCATCCACGATGCCACCTTTCCCCTAAAACAAAAAAAATATTTTTATTTTTATTTTGTTTATATATATATATATATATATATATATATAAACAAAACAAATATAATAATAAAATTAAAATTTTCAGCAGAATTTATCCGTTATTTAAAATCCAGCAGTACTGGCATTACAGTAGTCAGGATTCTGATAGAAGCTCTCACCCAGGGCTCCCTTTTATAAGAGAGCTTACCCGGGAAATCATTCTGCATTTTTAATGTGGGATTCCTGTTCTCCGTTTCCTACGCAGAACATTCTCCTTTTCCGATATGAGATTCTGTTTCAAGTACGTGACTTTGAAAGACTATAAAATACAAACTATAAGCCCATTATAAATGAAACTTAAAACATGGATTAAACATATAAAAAATAGTTTAAAGCAAAAATAATTTTGTAAAAAATGATGATCAAAAATAATTTATAAGCTTTCAAAACCACCTATTTGAAACATAATTTTTTTTCAAGTACATGACTTTGAAAGCCTATAAAATATAAACTACAAGACCAATATAAATGAAACTCAATACATGGATTAAACATAAAACAAATAGTATAAAATAAAAAGAATTTCGTAAAAATTTTTGATGGAAAATAATTTATAATTTTTCAAAAACAACTACATGAAACTTAAAAATGTTTCAAGCACGTGACTTTGAAAGCCTATAAAATATAAAATATTAGACTGATATAATTGAAACTTAAAACATGGATTAAAAATATAAAAATAGATGAAAATAAAAATAATTCCCTAAAAAATGTTCATGAAAAATAATTTCTAAGCTTTCGAAACCACCTACTTGAAACTTAAAAATGATTCAAGTATGTGGCTTTGAAATACTATAAAATCTAAAGTTCAAGACCAATATAATTTAAAGTTAAAACAAGGATTAAACATATAATAAATTATTTAATTATAAAATTAATATTATTAATAATTAATTATATAATAATTAATTATTTAATTAGAAATTATTAATTATTAATTATATAATAATTAACAAATTAATTGGTAATATAATTATTCAATATATAATAGTTAATTAGTTAATTAGTAATATATTTATAAATTATATTTATTCATTATAATTAGTAATTAGTAATTATTCAAAATTATTATATAATAATTAATTTGTTAATTGGTAATATAATTATTAATTATATAATTGTTAATTAGTTAGTTGGTAATATAATTACAAATTAAAATTATCGATTAAAATTATTAATTATAGTTATTCATTATAATTACTAATTATAATTATTCATTATAATTACTAATTATAATTATTCATTATAATCACTAATTATAATTATTCATTATAATTACTAATTATAATTATTCATTATAATTACTAATTATAATTATTAATTATTAATTATTAATTAGTTAATTAATAATATAATTATTAATTATATAACTATTAATTGTATAATAATTAGTTAGTTAATTAGTAATTATTAATAATTATATATATATAAAATAATTATTTAATTAGTAATATAATCAGTAAATTAGTAATATAATTATTAATTATTTAATAATTAATTAGTTACTTAGTAAAATAATTATTAATTATATAATAATTAATTATTTAATTAGTAATATAATTATTAACTATATGATTTTTAATTATTTAATTAGTATTCATTAATCATTAATTATATAATAACTAATGAGTTAATTATTAATATAATTATTAATTATATAATAGTTAATTAGTTATTTTTTAGAAAGATAGAGTTGATGCCCTTTTTATAATTAGTTAATTAGTAATATAATTATAAATTATAATTATTAATTATAATTATTAATTAGAATTTATTAAAAATTATTATATAATAATTAATTATTTAATTGGTAATATAATTATTAATTATATAATAGCTAATTAGTTAATTAGTAATATAATTATTCATTATAATTATTAATTAGTAATTATTAAAAATTATTGTATAATGATTAAGTAGTTAATTAGTAATATAATTATTCATTATAATTATTCATTATAACTATTAATTATTAATTATTAATTATTAATTAGTTAATTAATAATATAATTATCAATTATATAACTATTAATTGTATAATAATTAGTTAGTTAATTAGTAATTTTTAATAATTAAGTATATAACAATTAATTAGTTAATTAGTAATATAATTAGTTATTTACTAATATAATTATTAATTATTTAATAATTAATTAGTTACATAGTAATATAATTATTGATTATATAATAACTAATTAGTTAATTAGTAATATAATTATTAATTATATAATTTGATGTATGTTAATTAGTAATTATTAGTCATTAATTATATAATAATTAATTAGTTAATTAGTTATATAATTATTAAATATATTTTAGTTAATTAGTTAATTTTTTTAGATAGATAGAGTCGAGGCCCTTTTTATAATTAGTTAATTAGTAATATAATTATAAATTATAATTATTCATTATGATTATTAATAATTATTTATTAAAAATTATTATATAGTAATTAGTTAGTTAATTGGTAATATAATTATTAATATAATTATAAATTATAATTTTTTATTATAATTATTAAACTGTAATTATTAATAGTAATTATATTACTAAATAATTGGTTAATTATTATATAATTAATTATTAATAATTTCTAATTAACTAATTAATTATTATATAATTAATTATTAATAATATTAATTTAAGAATTAAATAATTTAATATATGTTTAATCAATTTTTTAACTTTAAATTATATCGGTCTTATAGTTTAGATTTTATAGTATTTCAAAGCCACATACTTGAATCATTTTTAAGTTTCAATTAGGTGGTTTCGAAAGCTTACAAATTATTTTTCATGAAATTTTTTTATGATTTTTTTTATTTTCAACTATTTGTTATATGTTTAATCCATTTTTTAAGTTTCATTTATATCAGTCTTATAGTTTATATTTTATATGCTTTCAAAGTCACGTGCTTGAAACATTTTTATGTTTCATGTTGGTGTCTTTGAAAACTTATAAATTATTTTCCATCAACATTTTTTATGAAATACATTTTATTTTCAACTATTTGTTATATTTTTAGTCCATTTATTAAGTTTTATCTATATTGGTCTTGTAGTTTATATTTTATAAGCTTTCAAAGTCACGTACTTGAAAAATTTTTAAGTTTCAAGTAGGTGGTTTTGAATGCTTATAAATTATTTTTTATCATCATTTTTTTACGAAATTATTTTTGTTTTCAACTATTTTTTATTTTCTTAATTGATATTTTAAGTTTCATTTATATTGGTCTTATAGTTTATATTTTATAGTCTTTCAAATCACGTACTTGAAACAGAATCACACATCAGAAATGAAGAATGTTCTTCGCAGGAAAGAGAGAACCATAATCCCACATTGGAAATGCAGAATGATTTCTCAGGTAAGATCTCTTATATAATGTAGCTCTGGGTGATAGCTTCTGTGAGAATCCAGATTTCTATAATGGTAGTACTGTTGGATTTTAAATAGAGGATAAATTTTGGTGAAAAATTTATTTTTATTTTTTGTTTTGTTTTGTTTATATATATATATATATAAACAAAACAAAAAAAATTTAATTTTTTTTTTCTGTTTTAGGGGAAAGGCGGCATCTAGGATGCCGCCTTTCACCCAGCCCCAAAGGCGGCATCATAGATACCACCTTTGTGGAGTATTTTTAAATTTGCTTTTATCCTAGCATGTTTAAAAAAAATATTTTTTTAAAAGATTACTTAAAAAAAACTCATAACCTTCATTTTATCTCTCTTTGGTGGAAAATCAATTTTCTTTTATATCCATGTTTTATGAAAAATATTTTCAAGAAGGTTTTTAATAATATAATATGATTATTAAAAGTCACTTTTACACATGACTAATTTTTTTTTTAGAAAATTATTAAAATGAACTTTTTTTTCATTTTCTAAATGAGGTAATTTTTAATTTTTATCAATAATATAAAAGTAATATTTATTTTAATGTATATGACATGAACATAATTTTCTGCTATCATGACCACTCAATTATTTGAAGATTCATTTACATATTTCCTAGGTTGTTTTTAATGAAAATATTTTACTTAATATTTAGGAATTTTTTATATTTTAAATAAGTGATTTCAAAATAAATAAAGAGAATTTTCCCCAATAAATGTTACAAGTGTTATTTTAAAAGATTTTTCTTTATAATATGGAACCCTTTAACATTTCCCAATCTTTACTAGGGATATGATACAATGATACCATCCTTATTCTTTCTATTTATATTTTATGATTACGATGAG
This sequence comes from Viscum album, assembly GCA_963277665.1. Taxonomy (NCBI): domain Eukaryota; kingdom Viridiplantae; phylum Streptophyta; class Magnoliopsida; order Santalales; family Viscaceae; genus Viscum; species Viscum album. The sequence continues at coordinate 450,952,352 of OY728137.1, read as the reverse complement.
AATATGTTTATGAAACCTATTTTATTTTCATGGGTTATTTTATGGTGATATGATGAATGTTTTATGATCTTGTGAAACATATATGTATAGTTTTCATTATATAATGGGTTGAATATAATTATATATCCCTATAATGCATTGGGTAAAGATCGAAATATCATGAGATAAATAGGACTGGAATGGGGACTGAACATAGTTCAGTAAGGGACTCTGTCCACTATGGTATTCTTGGGATTTAACCTTAACAACTATGATGGTTTGGGGAGTGAAGTCGATTTACTATGATAGTCTCAAAATTAAGACTGAATGCTAAAGAAATGATTTTTTATTCTTATTTTAAAATTATATTTATTATACTAATGTTATTCTCTTGTAGATTATGTTATTTGATTCTTTTATGATTCATGTCTTATGAACTACCAATCTTTGATTTAAAGTTATGTTCTATAATATGCAGGTTATGGTTTTCAAATGTTATGTTAATGGTTTCATACCATTATACTCATGTTATGTTTAAATGATCATTGATATATCCCCTTTTTACCCTTACTTATAATCTAATATCACCCTTTCTTTTGTTTCCTTTCCCTAGGTTATGATAAAAGGTATTAAGTATGACATGTCTAAAAAGGGTAAGAGTTATGAATAACTTCATGGGTGGTGGTATAGTTCACTTATGAATCAGTTTTTTATCTATCCAAGCTTTTAAAGATACTAGACCTATAAAATTATGGAATGAATAATTATGTTATGAAATGAAAATTCATCTATTAAGATTTTATATCTATGTATGAAAAGTATGGGTCATTATAGTTGGTATCCGAGTAAGTTGTATTTATCCTTTGGAAAATAGGATAATAAAACATTAGTGAGAACCCTTAATATAATCCTAGGTATAAGAGAATATTATAAGTTATGGTAAATAAAGAAGTTTGGTTTTACTAGAAAAACATTCCTATTTGGATACTATGTGTGGACATGCTTTTGGCATAAATGAATCTAGGGGTAATAAGCCAAAAAAGAGTTTGTTGAGTGTATCTCTTTATCATTTTGGTGTGTGGTGAGTGTGCCCTTATTACACACCTAACATGAAACTCCCTGGGGGATATTATTATGTTAATTAAAATTTAATTTATGAACCATCATAATGTATTTTAATAGATGATGACCATGAATAACCTAGGTCAAACCTAAGGTGTCATAGACTAAATATCACCAAATATGATGTAGACTTCTTATAAATGATATTTCCTGATTATGTGGTTTCCCACTATGATTATTGTTTCTCAAAATATGTTTTTTGGTTTTATTCAATTGATGTAACATGAAGGAAATGTATTAATACTAATTGTGTCAGATAATTAAATGATTTTCATCTTAAGAAACTAAACGTCATGGGAGATATAATGAAAAATCTTATTTCTATTATTACAAAACTTTCTCAAGCTATGAATCTTATTGAGCTTATAAATGAGAAAAGGAGGGAATAACATTCTATTTAGTCTTTCATGAGGAAAAATATTCCTTCTTTTAGTGGGTCCACTAATTCCTTGTTCATTTATAAATGGATCAATTCCACTGGATATATATTTTCCATTATCTAGTGTTTACAGAATATTAAAGTCATTTTAGCTATCTATTATTTGGAAGGTGAAGCAGATCAATAATGGGAACTTATCAAAAAAATGAGGTAAAAATAATAAATTTAATCCATGGAGTGGGATGAGTTTAAGAGTTTATTTTTTCAGTAATATCTTTCCTCATATTATTCATACAAAAATGGAGAAGGAATTTCTTGATTTAAAGTATAAGGATGATGAATCCATTTTTACATGTGAAAAAAATTTTAACATACTTGTGAGGTATTCTTATGGTATTATAATATAACTTGAAAATAATTCTTAATCATTCTTCAATGTCTTAAAATTAAGTCTCCTAAGGATGTAATACATAAGATACTTTATTAGCTATAAATAAATCATTTGATGTTATATCAAGGTTGAAATGATGATTGGAGTTACCCCTCAATATCTCTGTTTAGCTAAGAAAAGAAATATGTAATTAAAAGTAAAGTATAAAAACTATATAGAGAAGAATGAAATCATTCCTTTATGCATGAAGTGTATAATTAAACATGTAGAAACTTTTCTTAAGGGTATTGGTAGATATTTTAAGTGTGGAAAGAAAAGTTACCAGAAAATAAAATTTCAATGTGTTAAGAAGAAGTTAGATAATGATATGAATAGAGAGTAATCTACATATAATGCACCACCCACACTCTTATGTTTAAAATTAAAGTAGTATAGGAATTATGCAAACCATTTCTCAAATATTAAAGTTAATGAAGTTATTAGATGTAAGAATCCTCTTAAGCCTAGTCATAAAGTAAATATAAGGCAATAACTATTTCAGAAGATGGGCATGATAATGATGTGGTGAGAGGTACAATTACCTGTAAGAGTTGGTTTCCTAGAATAAACTAGTTGTACTTTTATTACATGGATATTTAATATATTTAAATATTAAACATCTTATTACATATTGTTCATTTTTTTTCATGAAAATGATGTAATAATGACCTAGAGTATTTGTTGCATTGATAAGGTCATGGAAGTTCTTTTCTATGATGAGAAACTTGAAATTCAGTAAAAATATTCTTAAATATAGTTCTATGGTTGGATGCCATACTATGATGAGAAACATATAATATATACAATCAAGTGTGGGTACTCATAAGAAGATGATACTTCTTCTCATGAAGTTTGTACTTGGTAATCTCGAAGACAGAAGATTATGAGAACATACCTATTAGTAGGAATTCTACATGTTTTGGGGTCATTAAATATTTCTATCTACGAGCATGTGTAATGATCTTTAGACATTAAGATTATCATTATTACATGTAATGACTCATGCACTTTTATGTACCGACGAAAACCGTCATACAGACAGTTGGCGAGAAGTAGGGTACGTTGGGTGCATCACGAGTGGCATGCTATTAATGGATAAGTCGAGAAAGGATTTTCCCTTCCATTTATGGAAGTTGATATATCATCCCTTTGATTGAAATAGAAATGTCACATAAAATTCCATGTCCATGGTGTAACAATGAGTTTATTTCAGGTAGTCAAAGAACAACGTATCAAGCATAAAAGTTGATGACACAATCAAGAAACCTGCTTAATGAGAAATTGTGACAAAGTGATTATACATCACAGTGAGCATTCGTATGTGGATTTCATTATTGTGACTTTAAGTTATTTGTCTTAGGTTCCTTGACCTATTTCTAGACAGTACTCTTGGAATTTAGGCAAGACCGCCTAATGCCAACGAGAAATAATCCTAGAGGGTCACACACTAATTGTTTCTAGTGGTATTAGTTAAATTCTATTTGAATTTAATTAATAAATATTATTCTCAAGAAAGTGGAATAATTTTATTCAAGTTAAAATTATTTCATAAATTAAATAAATATTTATTCACCGGATTGTGGGTAAAATATATTTATTTAATTTATTGAACATTTTATAAATATTTATTTACTAGTTTGTAAATAAAATATTTATTTAAGAGAATAAATTATTTATTTATTTTTTCAGGTGTTCGATAAATGGAAGTGAAGTTCGAGTGGACCAAGGCCTATATGGTAGTAAAATAATTATTTTCAAGATGATAAATAATTATTCAACTCATTTGAACAAATTAAAATAATACTGCTATTATTTTGTGATGTGGAATTTTATTTATAATTCTTTTTTTCGCAAGTTGGTGCACCATAAATAATGACGCGGTGTTATTATTAATAGTTTGTGTTTTCTCTAAGGTTATGAATGTATTTAATTACTATTATGAAATTAAATATTGTAACCAAATCCCTATATAAATAAATATACACATACGTCTATTGTGCTATATAATGAACCACACACCCGGTGAATTGAGAATTGTTGAGCTAAACAATTTTACTCTTGAATACTCTTCCCACCCCTCTCAAGAATGAGATATTTTCTTCAAGGACAAAGAACAAGCGATCTAAAATGAAAGACACAAGACACTCGCTTCGCCGCTCTAGCACTCGAAGAATGAGTGGTGTCAATAGGAGGCCATCAGAGCATGTGTGGATCATCTCTAGAGGGATTCTAGTTTGGATCCTTGTAAGAACAAAAAGATAATCCAAATGGGTTATTTTTGACAATAAACATCATCAATGAAGAAAATTCTGTAGATCCAAATATTATTTTCTTTATGAAATTAATTAAATTAATTATAAACATGATGTGCAAGATCCTCTATAAAGGATTCAAGTCTCTTACTTATTTATCTAAATCTTTTATTCTATTCCATGGAGACTGACATTCATCATCATATTGATCTCAGAATAATCATTAATCATGGTAAAAATTAAACTTGGTTGTTAGACCAACCTCGCTTCTACTGCACCCAGAACCTACAAGTGGTATTAGAGCGGTTACATCATAGTTTATAATTATTTAAATAATTTGTTGATGATTTATGGTTTAATATCATAGTTTTTCAATCCAAGTTAATCGTTCTAAAAATCTAAATCTTGATATCTATTCTATCTCTTTCGTTTGTCATTCACCTTATAGAAACAATATTTTCATTTAATTTTGACTAAAAAAATAGAGGATCTCTTTTGAAGGTTCCAAAGGTTCTTGTCCATATAAAACTAGAATACACAATGTGTATTTGGATTTACACGCCGTGTATCAAGGTTCAATGCATCAAGACTGGTCTTCCAAACCAAACCATGTCATTGAAGTTTGTATAAGTTTTAAAGACTCTGTGTGTTGACCAGGAATAGGTGGCACATGGTTTTCGGATTACACGCTGTGTGTCCCACTGGATATAGCATATAGTTCCTTTGGGTTAGGGTTGGACCATGTACCTCGTACACAACTTTCCCAGATGGAGATCATGTAATGTAGATACTACACGACGTGTGGTCTACTAGATAGGTCGTGTACTCCGAGAATTTCTAAAGTAAATTTACGTGTCGTATCCCCAGATGTTTACTTAAGATGGATGGTAAACGATTGTAAACGCTGTGTAGTTGGAACTACATGTTGTGTACTCATCCAAATTATGTAGATTTATTAAAATTTATTATTATATTATACAAACCCTTGAGACATATACCATGGTGCAGGCGTAAAGCTAAGGCACGACACATGATATGTGTTTTATGTATATGTTTTAAAATTAACATCTATGTAATGTCCATTTCTACTCATTGGGTAGTTATGAATTGGAATTCATCAGGTTAACTCCAAGGTACAAGTTACATACAAATATAATTTTAAATTAATTTGTTTGTTTAAAATTATGATGGATGAGAATCTTAAGGAAATTCAAAAAAAAGTTTTAAGATAAAAGGATTTATTAATTAAAGATAATAATTAATTGATTAGAGCCTGATTTATCTTAAAAAAGTACGATTAAATAATTTAATACTAGTTTTATTAAATTCATAACTCGTTGCATGTATTTGGGTGATTATGAGCTAGACGAAGACCTTTGTGTTTGATTGGTTTCCTTTTAATTTATTTATTAAATTAATTGTTAGCTTGCGATCCATCTCTCCTCATTAATATATATTGTCTGCATTCCCATGGTTTCTTTTATGAAAAACCCAATTTATATCCCTCACCTACGTGTGAGTTAAAAAAGGAATATGTAATGGATGGAACTACCAAGCAAGAGGAGGTTGTTCAAGCTAAAGAGAGACGAAACCAATCCCAGGAGATACGGAGGTGGACAAGTGGAAAGATGTAAACATAAACCCAAAAGGTTCAAGGTGTTTCTCCCCTAGTTTAGGCTTAGTTTATCAACCGTTAGATAAAATAACCATTTAAAAATATCATGATCCTTCCCTTTGATTTATTTTATTTCTATTAGTTTCATCGTTTATCATTATGGATGTATTGTCACAATCACATAATTAAAGAATTAAACAAGCATGCAAGAGGGAACTAAAATAAACCAAGATTATGCGTAAATATTATCAAGACATGGTTAATCACTGAAGTAATTTACACTTAATATTAACAATCATGTGATAATGATAATACTCAATTCATGCGAAAGATATTAAAATCCCTCATATAAAATATTAAGTCAGACCAAGCCTTCTATTACTTCATTAAGGGAAAGACTCAATAAAACTATGTGTTTGACCAACCCTTGTTGGGGCACTTACTTTTATATAGGAAGCCCTTATAAAACGTTTTGGGTTAAATTAACCATATTACATCAATAAAAGTATCCCTTTATAGACTTGGTGTAATATTAGAGGGAATAATTGAGGAAATTCAAAGTAAAGATTTCGAGATTGGGGATTTCACTCAACAGATCAAGGAGCAGCAAGCCCACAGTTGGAAAAGACCTGCCTACCTAAAAACCTTCAAATATCCTGACCAACCAATTTTGGGGTTATGCGAAGGATAATATGGATCCTTGACACTAGTATGTCATGAAAACTGGATTTTATGAGTTCAATGGTGAGGGCCATTGGGACTTGATAAAATAGTGGGAGACTTAATAAAATTGATTTATTATTTCTCGTAAAAATTTAATCAGGAAAGTACTAATGATCTAATCTTTTAATTGTAGAATAAAAATTAAAATCTCGTCAACCACACTATCCCTGCGATCAATTCTGGATAAAGGCAACATCCTTACCAGTGGTAACTTCCCGGAAAGGTTTAGACGCCTTTAGGTTATCCTATTCCATGAATGGAAGCCTTATATATTAGATTCAAAATTACCTAATCCTCCTTCCAAATGGGTTAGTGATGAGGATTTTATGGTCTATAAAAAACATATGAATGATGCGGTCGACGTTCAATGTTTGATGCTATCATCAATGTCTAGTGAGCTCGTGAAGTATCATGAAAACATGGATGCTTATAGTATGCTCGAGCACCTATGTGGTCTTTAATAGGAGAGATAAGGACTAGAAATGTTTGATATCTCTAAGGAACTCTTTCAGAGTAATCTTGGAGAGGGTGCCCCAGTTGGGAATCATATAGTCAAGATCATTGGCTACATTGATCACTTGGAGGTTCTAGGGTTTAAACTCCCTGAATAACTAGGCACCGATCTCATTATTGCTTCAGTCCCTCAGATCTTCTCTAACATTATTGTCAATTTCAACATAAACAACATTTATAAGTCTCTATATGATCTTCTTATCCTCATTCTACAAGTGGAAAAAGTTATGAAGCATGAAAAGACTTATGTCCTTATGGTAAATAAGAGGAAAGGGAGGGCTAAGAGCTTTAAGCCCAAAGCTTCATTATGACCTTACAAGAAAAGGAAGATCAAATGGGAGGTAAGGGAACATGAGGCTGTTTGTTTTGCATGTGGAAAGAAAGGCCACTGGAAGAAGAACTGCACCCAACCTAAGAAGCAAGGAGAAGATTCAGCTACGTTTGTTATCAAATAAAAAATATATATTTCTACAAATTGGGTATCAGATACATCTTGTGGTGCTCAAATATGTATTCAAATATAGAAACCAAGTAGATTCAAGAAGATTGACCAAGGGGAGGTAGATCTATGAGCAGCCAACGAAGCTAGACTTGCTGTTATAGCTGTTGGGGACTACCAAATCACATTGACAACTGGGATGATCTTGGTGTTAAAGGGTTGTTATTATATTCTATCTATTACTAAAAACATTATTTCTATATCCATATTAGTTAAAAATGGCTTTGTTTTCAAGTTTGTAAATTAGAGTTTCTTCGTCTACAAAGATAGAAATTATTTTGGTAGGGCACATTCATACAACAATCTTTACGTGTTGGATTACACAAATAGAGTAATGGAAATCAATAACAAAGACACTTCACACAAATCATACCACACCCAACTTTTTCATCACCTACTAGGTCATGTAAATGAGAAATTATTTAAAAAGTTACATTAAGATGGATATTTATATTCTTTCAAACTAAAACCACTTGGCTTATGTCATGTATGTTTACAAGGAAAAATGACCAAAGCCCCATTTAGTGGGAAATGCGAAAGGGCTAAATAACTTCTTGAATTGGTTCATACCGATGTGTGTGGAAAATTTCCAGTTGAATAAAGGGGAGGGTAGTCATACTTTATAACTTTTACTGATGATTTTAGTAGATATGGATATATCTACTTAATGAGGTATAAGTCCGATTCTTTTGATAAGTTCAAAGAATACATGAATGAAGTTGAGAACCATATTGGTAAGAAGATTGAGAAACTATGCTCAGACCGAGGTGGGGAATATCTTAATTAAGATTTTATTGATTAATTATGAGAGTTTAGGATCTTATCCCAAATCACTCCTGCTTACATTCCCCAGTGGAATGGTGTGAGAAAAATGAGGGACCACACCTTGTTGGACATGGTGAGATCAATGATGAGTCATGCGAGTCTTCCATTATCCTTTTGGGAACATGTGTTACAAATAGTAGTACACATACTAAACAAAGTATCAACTAAATTGATAAATGGTATTCCAAATGAGTTCTGAAGTGGAAAGAAAGCTATGTTATCAAATTTACATGTGTGAGGAAGCGATACGTTTGTAGAGGCCTTTTTAGGTAACAAAATTTTACCTTGAGGCACAAAGTGTACCTTTATAGAATATCCCAAGGAAACAAGGGGATATTACCTATAAAATCCTTCAGATAAAAGGTTATAGTTGAAAGACACACCATATTACTTGAGATGGAGAACATCTATGAAAGGGATAGTGGGAGTGAGATAGAAATTAATGAAGTTGAGGATCAAGGTACACAAGAGTTGGTAAAAGAGAAGATTCCACAAAGCCCTATAGAAGAAAGAACTATTCCAGAGACAGAAGAACATTGTAGGAGTACAAGAGAGGTTAGAGAACCTAAATGATACCATTTTCTAGTTATTGAGGATAGTGACTCATCATTAGTTGATAATAATGACCCTATAAACTAAAAGGAAGAAATAAGTGGCATATATGTTTCTGAGTGGAAAAAATCCATAAATTCTGAAATGGATTCCATATACCCAAACCATGTCTGGATTTTGGTAGATCCTCCAGTTGATGTAAAACTTATTGGTTGAAAATGGGTATTCAAGAAGAATCTGGATATGGAAGGACAAGTTAGTACCTATAAGGCACGACTGTTTGAAAAAGGGTTCAAACAACGTTGAGGAATTTACTAGGAAAAAACCTTTTCACCAGTTGAAATGATGAAATCCATCATAATTATGTTGGACATTTCCTCTTACCATGACTATGAGATTTGGAAAATGGATGTCAAAAAAACCTTCCTTAACGAGTACCTTCAGGAAGATGTGTACATGACACAACCTGAAGGGTTTATGACTCCAAAGGATTCCAATAAGGAATAAAAGTTTCAGAAATCCATTTATAGATTAAAGAAAGCGTCCAGGTCATGGAACATTCATTTTGATGAAGCTTTAACTAAATTTGGTTTTATCGAGAATGAATGCGAGCCTTGTGTCTAAAAATGGTTTAGTGGGAGTGTATTCATTTTTCTAATAGTATATGTTGATGACATATTACTTATTAGAAACGAGATACCATTCTTACTGTCTGTTAAGGCATGGTTAAATCAATGATTCTCCATGAAGGAATTTTGCAAGGTAACATATATTCTTGGGATCCAGATCCATCATGATAGATCCAAGATATTTCTAGGCCTAAGTCAATGTAAATACATTGATAAGATATAGAAGAGATTCATTATGGAAAAATCCAAGAGCTGATTGTTACCAGCGTCACATGGAATTCATATTTCTAAGAAAATGTGTCCTTAGGCACATGAGGAAAGAAATAAAATGGCAAGGAATCCAAATGCATTAGCGATTGGATCAGTCATGTATTCCATGATATGTACTAGGTTAGATGTCACCAACACATTGAGTGTAGTTGGAATATATCAAGATGACCTAGGTGAACACCATTGGATGGCGGTCAAGACTACCCTAACATATCTTAGGCGTACTAAGGAAATATTCCTGGTTTATGGAGAAGATTATTAACTAGTCATCAGAGGATATGAAAATTCTAGTTTTCAGACTGATTAAGATAACATGAAGTTTCAAACAAGATACATATTCACTTTGAATGGAGGTGCAATGATCTAGAAGATCTCAAAGTAGAGTGTGGTTGTAGATTCTATAGAAGAGTCCGAGTAAATAGAAGCTTCTGAGGCAACTAAATAAGCAGTTTAGATGTGAAGCTTTGTCCAAAAGCTAGATGTGATACCTAGAAGAAAATATCCCATCACACTGTACTGTGATAATACTACAGTGGTGGCTCTCACAAAAGATCCAAGGTCACATCAGTAGAAAAAGAACATACTTCGTAAGTATCATCTCTTGAGGTATTTTTCTCTCAGAGGTGAAGTTTTAGTGAGAATTATTTCCACAAAAGAAAATGTGGAAGACCCCTTGACTAAATCCTTGACTCAGTAGAAACATCATCATCATTTGAGGTATATAGGACTAAAAGTCGTAGGCAGTTGGCTCTAGTCCCAGTGGGAGTTTGTATAAGTTGGTGTCCTTGAACCAACTAGTTGTACTTTGATTACATGGATATTTAATGTATTTAAATATTAAACATATTATTATATATTGTTCATGTAACACCCCAAGATTTCATAGTATGTTATCTCATTAAAGTAATTCAATATCTTGTACTACACGCAACATAGAGTTCGAGCGCACCACAACTTACCAAACTAGACATTCAAAAAGTGGTTATGAACAATATTAACTGCATTTTGAATCCTATATACCCTATATAATTTTAGCATCCATATTATTTATTTCTTAGACATAATATAAGAACAAATTCAATTTTTTTCAGATAAAAGAAGTATTTTTCAAAAAATTCAATTTTACCACCTTTTAATGGAGAACCCTTTTTAAAACCAATATTTGACACTTTTATATATTAAATTTAATAAAATTAAATTCTTCTTTATAATCGGGACATAAAAATTTTGTTTGGATAAATTTTTGGTACTTTTCTGATAACTTTCATATTTTGATGAATAGTAAAAAATAATATATTTTAATTGACAACAAATTTTTTAATCAACATTATTTATATTGTTAAATTATGCATTTGAATGGTTTTTTAGTATAATTAGATTATATTTTTATCATTTAATACAATTTTAGACATTATAAGTAATTTCACATTTAAATTTGACAAAAACACATGTCAATCTTTTGATAGTTATTACTTTTTTAAAAACCCGTTTTTTGGTTTGACAACGAGAATTAATTTTAAATTAATAAATGAAACTCATATATTTTTAATTTAGTAAAATAGACTTCATTTTTGAATTAAAAATATCAAAAATTATCTTAGGGTGAATTTTTGGAATTTTTCTAAAAACTTTCAATTTTTGATGAATAGTGAAAAACACTGCGTTATTATTTAAAACAGAATTTTTATTTAAAAAATTATTTATTTTATTTAAATTTAATTTAAGTCAAAATGGATATATAATACTTATATAAGTTCAATATAATTCATTGGAGTCATTTTATATTAAAATTAGATGTATAAAATTTTATTGAACCCTATTTTTCCCACCTCTTAGGAGCATTTGCAAATTTGCTTAAAACATAATTTTATCGCTTCTGTGAGTTGAATTTAAAAAATCTTAGAGACATGGATGACATAAATAAGTAAAATGTGGTTCAATAATATGAAAATACATTTTTGTGAATAGTAACTTTTTTACTTTTATTTACCACGGTTAAAAGTAAGTAGGGTAATTAAGGGTAAAAATGATATTATTATTACCCTAACACATGTCCTAATTCTATTGGATAAGTATAATTCAACCAAAAACAACCTTAGGAATAAAATATGATCCTTTAGGTCCACTTGGATTAGATTAGAACATTTATTATTATTTAATTCAAAGAAGAGTTAAAAGTGTTAAATTCAAAGTTTAATAACTAAACCATTTTTAATATAGGGTTACACATAAGATAAATTTGACTATAAATATTCATTAGAAATATAAAAAAATTTCATAAATAATGGTATTTTATTATATTTTTATATATTAAATAAGTTAGTTTATTTATAGCACAATGATAATGAAATAATTACCTAATTAATAAAATATTAAAATAATTGATATTATAAATATCCAAATGAATGTAATTTGAAACTTTTTAGGAATTAAAATACTTTTCTAGGTCAATATGACATGTTAAGGTTGGCTAGATGAATTTTTTTCGAAGTAATAATGGTGTTATGAATTTATCAAAAACAAAATACCAAATAGTGTCAAAATTGACATAAAAGAGTTATTAAAAAAAATATTATATTATTAATTGATATTCTATTCCAAAAAATCTAAGGTTTAGCCAAAAGACTTATATAATGATAGTTTTATTGTTAATAAACAACTTGGAGTTCTCTTGAATTTTTATAGTAAGTTTATTAACCATATAATATAAAAATACATAGAGACATGGTAAAGGTCAAACTATTTAACTAAGAGTTAAATATAAAAGATAAGGTTAATACAGTGACCCAAACATGTATAAAACCTATTGGTTGAGTGGTTTTAGACACATACCCACCTTATTCTATAAATAATTTATGTTGGATCCATTAGAAACCAAAAATGAATTTATTATAAAATAATATTTAAAGTTTTTCCTAAGGTGCCCCTCACCCCTCTTATAAAAGGGCACTCCCCCTTCTCTCAAATTTACACCTCCAAAGCCATTTGGATCGGCCAAAACCTACCCAAATATACTCCCAAATATCCTAAATTTATTATAAATGCCTTAATTTGGTCATAAATCTATCCTAGGTATCTCTTTTGATCAATTCAAAAGGAAGAACCCGAAGAAGAGATAATGATTTCACCACCCTCTTTCATATTATTTTATTCTTCCAGTTACTCTTCCTTTGTTATTACCATAAAAAAATAATAAATTCAGTACCTTATATATAATGTGATGTTATTATAAATATTTCACAACCATATTCATTATTCTATCCATCCTATGAATGATAATGTCACCATGCGTGCGTACATACGGCTTACCGTATGCACGCCGTGGTGTAATTGGTTATTCAACACTATGTTATTTTGATGTATATAATGATGAATAATATGTATATAAATAATGAAAATAACATGATAATGTCTCTATAAAATTAATATACCATCCAATTCCACACCTTTTAGGAAATTTTATTATCGCTCGTGCATACGTACGGATTATCGTCTCCACAATGCGATGAGATTCATTTCCACATTCACCATTCATTGACGATTATAAAAATATATATTACAAATAAGTATGTAATATATGACATAATAATGATAATGGATATATATATATATATATATATATATATATATATTTATTTATTTATGTACTTACATATATCTTATTTACTTACTTCCGTTCAATACGATATGAAAACAGAAACAACGTTTATTCGTACGTACGACCTACCGTCTCCATAAAAGATGTTTTCCATTTCATATATATATCTATTATAAATATTTATATTCTAAATATAAATGATATATGAATCAAAGTTTGAATTATGGAAGTATTTAAACCATGATCTAAATGATACGGTCAAGAATAACAAGTTAAAATACGCACGATAAAGAAAGCGATTATTACCCGAAATGTTAATTTAATATGAAAATCATTATTCAATGGGTAGTATAAATGCATAAATGAATCATGTATGATATAATAAATATGAATATGATTATGGTATAATCTAATAACATACAATGATCATTATATAGGAGGTTAAACACACCCTCGACCAAAGGAAAGTGCAAGGTAAGGGGTTTTCTTCTCACTCCTTATTCCTGTGAGATTCATGCTATATTTCCACTATTACCTTTTGTGTGGTGTATGTACTAACCATAATTGTACTATTTGTGTAATAAACTTTAACCCACAATTGAAGGGAGACAAGGGTGCATCACCCACCATTTGCCTACGTGATGTCCTGGATTGTATAATACAATTTTTTTTAATTGTTCTGATAGATGAATTATAAATTCATTTTTTTGGAACCATATACGATTATGATAAATAGAGTATTTTTATGTTCTATTATCTTTTGTAGTGAAAGATGAGTTTGTGGTAGAAATTATTTAAAGGATATAACTCTACTTGTCAAGTATATATTTTTTATCTTATTCTATGAAGAAATTAATTCTTAAACTTTAGTTAAGGGATCTTAAAACCAAAAATGTGCTATCCTAATAACTTATATTTTATTGAATCGATGATATTTTAAATCATCATAGATTGATCGCTTTGAGGCCCTCAATTTTACACTTGTTTGTGATTGATGACCTCAATCAATCCTAATAAATATTTACATTTTCCCCTATTATGTGTCTCTAATTTCAACCAATGTTATCCTAATCGAGATCATAATTTGGTTGTGACTTTTTCATTTCCCTTTCCCTCTTATTAAGACTAAATTTTATTAACCAAATTTCTGATGTGGGTTTTCCCAAAAGGTATTTTTCTATTTTTAACCTTTAATTTTCGATGAACAATTTCAAATTGCGAGGATAAAATTTATTAAAGGAGGGGAGAATGTAACAACCCAAGATTTCATAGTATGTTATCTCATTAAAGTAATTCAATAACTTGCGCTACACACAACACCGAGTTCGATCACACCACAACTTATCAAACTAGCTATTCAAAAAGCTGTTATGAACACTATTAACTGAATTTTGAATCTTATATACTCTATATAATTTTAACATCGATATTATGTTTTTCTTAGACATAATATAAGAACAAATTCAATTTTTTTCATATAAAAAAAGTATTTTTCAATAAATCATATTTTACCTCCTTTTAATGGAGAACACTTTTAAAAAAAAATATTTGACACTTTTATATATTAAATTTAATAAAATTAAATTCTTATTTAGAATCAGGACATAAAAATTTAGTTTGGATATATTTTTGGTACATTTATGATAACTTTCATATTCTGATGAATAGTGAAAATACTATATTTTAATTGAATTTTTTTAATAAAAATTATTTATATTGTTAAATTATGCATTTGAATGGTTTTGAAGTATAATTAGATTATATTTTTATCATTTAATAAAATTTAGGTCATTATAAGTAATTTCACATTTAAATTTGACATAAACACATGTCAATCTTTTGATAGTTATTACTTTTTTAAAAACCCACTTTTTGGTTTTGACAACAAGAATTAATTTTAAATTAATAAATGAAACTTATATATTTTTAATTTAGTAAAATAGAATTTATTTTTGAATTAGGAATATCAAAATTATCTTAGGGTGAATTTTTGGAATTTTTCTGAAAACTTTCAATTTTTGATGAATAGTGAAAAACACTGCGTTATTATTTAAAACATACTTTTTTTAAATAATTATTTATTTTATTTAAATTGAATTTAAGTAAAAATAGATACATAATACTTATATAAGTTCAATGTAATTCAGTGGAGTCATTTTATATTAAAATTAGATGTATAAAATTTTATTGAACCTTTTAACCTATTTTAACCACCTTCTAGGAGCATTTGCATATTTGCATAAAACCTAATTGTACCGCTTCTGTGAGTTGAATTTAAAAAATTCAAGATACACTGTTGAAATCATTAAGTAAAATGTGGTTCAATAAGATGAAAATAATTTTTTGTGAATAGTAACTTTTTTACTTTTATTTACCACGGTTAAAAGTAAATAGGCTAATTAAGGGTAAAAATGATATTATTATTACCCTAACACCTATCTTAATTCTATTAGATCAGTATAATTCGACCAAAAACAACCTTAGGAATAAAATACGATCCTTTAGGTCCACTTGGATTAGATTAGGACATTTATTATTATTTAATTCAAAGAAGAGTTAAAAGTGTTAAATTCAATGTTTAATAACTAAACCATTTTTAATATAGGGTTACACATAATATAAATTAGACTATAAATATTCATTATAAAGATAAAACGATTTACTACATAATGGTATTTTATTTATATTTTTTATACATTAAACAATTTAATTTATTTATGACACAATGATGATGAAGTATTTACCTAATTAATGAAATATTAAAATAATTGATATAATAAATATCCAAATGAATATAATTTGAGACTTTTTTATGAATTCCAATAATTTTATAGGTTAATATGACATTTTATGGTTGGTTAGATGAATTTTTTTCTAAGTAATAATGCTGTTATAAATTTAGAAAAAACAAAATACCAAATAGTGTCAAAATAGACATAAAAGAGTTCATAAAACAAATATTATATTATTAATTGATATTATATTCCTAAAAATCTAAGGTTCATCAAAAAGACTTATATAATGATATTTTTATCATTAATAAACCACTTGGGGTTCTCTTGAATTTTTATATTAAGTTTATTAACCATATAATATAAAAATACAAAGAGACATGGTAAATGTCAAACTATTTAAGAAAGAGTTAAATCTAAAAGACAAGGTTAATATAGTGACCCAAACCTATCTAAAACCTATTGGTTGAGTGGGTTTAGACCCATCACCACCTTATTCTTTAAATAATTTATGTTGTATCCATTAGAAACAGAAAATTAATTTATTATAAAATAATATTTTAAGTTTTTCCTAAGGTGCCCCTCACCCCTCTTATAAAAGGGCACTTACCCTTCTCTCAAATTACCACCTCCAAAGCCATTTGGCTCGGCCAAACCCTACCCAAATATCCTCTTTATTATTATACCTTCATTCTATAGGTATTCCTTTGGTCATAAAGGCATCCTAAGTATCCCTTTCGATCAAATTAAAAAGAATAACCCGAAGAAGAGGTAATGATTTCACCACCCTCATTCAAGTTCTTTTATTCATCCAATTACTCTTCCTTTGTTATTACCATACCAAAATAATAACTCCAGTACCTTATATATACTGTGATGTTATTATAAATTTAACACAACCATATTCATTATTCTATCCGTCCTATTAATGATAATGTCACCATGCGTGCGTACGTACGGCTTACCGTCTCCACATCGTGGTGTAATTTGTTATTCAACACTATGTTATTTGGATGGATATAATGATGAGTAATATGTATATAAATAATGAAAATAACATGATAATGTCTCTATAAAATTAATTTATCATTAAATTCCACACCTTTTAGGAAATGATATTGTCGCTCGTGCGTACGTACGGATTACCATCTCCACGACGTGATGAGATTCATTTCCATGTTCATCATTCATCGACGATTATAAAAATATATATTACTAATAAGTATGTAATATATGACATAATAATGCTACTGGATATATATATATATATATATATATATATTAATTTATGTACTTATATATATCTTATTCACTTACTTCCGTTCAATATGATATGAAAACCGAAACAATGTTTATGCGTACGTACGACATACCATCTCCATAAATGGTGTTTTCCATTTCATATATATATCTATTATAAATATTTATATTCTAAATATGTATGATATTTGAATCAAGTTTTGTATTCTGGAATTATTTAAACCATGATCTAAATGATACGACGAAGAATAACAAGTTAAAATACGTATGATAAAGAAAGCGATTATTACCCAAAATGTTAATTTAACATGAAAATAATTATTCAATGGGTAGTATAAATTCATAAATTAATCATGTATGATATAATAAATATGAATATGGTTATGGTATAATATAATAACATACAATTGTCATTATACATGAGGTTAAACGTACCCTCAACCAAAGGAACGTGCAAGGTAAGGTGTTTTTATCTCACTCCTTATTCCTGTGAGATTCATGATATATTTCCACTATTACCTTTTGTGTGGTGTATTTACTACCCACAATTTTATTATTTGTGTAATAAAATTTAATTTATGTGTATTTACATATTCATTGTATGATACTTGTTTCATGGGGTGTATGTTTCGTAAGTTACCAAATTGGTAAGGGTTAATTTCACAACCTCTTTATTATCCGAGGTTGTTTTTACATAAGTATCTACTGGGACATATTTATTATCCATTCCCATGATTCATGAAACAGTTTTAAAATGGATTCCTTTAAGTTACTTTTTTACTAAAACATCAATTTAAAATTTTTAAATATTTATTCTTCTAAATCATTCTCATTAATGTCCATGTTTTAAAAATGGGGTTTTAAGATTTATTTATATGGAAATGAATGTTTTAAAATGATAATTATTTTTTAAAAAAAGTTTCAAAGTGGTATGGGACACTTTGATTCAAAAATCCCTTTTAAATGACTACCTTTATAAATTGTGAAAATTTTAAATGATTTTATGAAAAAAGGTTGTTTCTCTCAATGCATTTTACTGATCATTTTCATCTATGCCAACATCCTTTAATGGATTGTAAACTTGTTTGAAGTTGATTTTTTATGATACAAATATTCCATATTATATTTAATGTTTTGTGATATGTTTGACTTTGGATGCATTATTTTTATACCATTCATGGTTTATAGATAAAGTATTGAAATTATGTATGCTAGTTTTAATATGAATGTTTATGTTATATTTCAAAATTTTCTTATGAAGACTGTATTAGACAAGTATGTTCCGGGTTGGGGACTGGTAAAAGTAAGCCCTCCGGGTTGGGGTCTGGTTACAGCAGACCCTCCGAGTTGGAGTCTGGTTATAGAGGCTCTCCGGGATGGAGTCTGGTTACAGAGGCTCTCCGGGTTGGATTTCGGTTACAGAGGCTCTCCGGGATAGAGTACGGTTACAGAGGATCTCTGGGTTTGGGTCTAGTTAAATTTATCCCATAGGTCCTAGCATGAGGCTTTGACACTGGAATTAAAGTCTGGTACTATACATTCCCTCATTATGAAATTAGTTATTACATGTGATTATTCGACTAGTAGAATATCCATTTGCATGTTTATATGGTAATGTTTAATTTATTTTTTCCATATCATGTTCAAGTTTATGTTTAAAAATATATTGTTTTTATTGCACATATTTACTTAAAAATTTGTAGCCTCCGCTAAATTATTTACCCTTATTGAGCATCTGAGCTCACCTATTTCTTTTGTTTTATTTTCCCAGGATCCCAAGAAGTGTTTTATGTTTGAGATGAAAGGTTAAGCTAAGAGAACAATGACATTCTCAAAGGATGTACTTTCAGTGTTGTATGTTAGAATGTTTAATGTAACGTTCATGTATGTTATCTATTTTCCAAGACTGCTAAACTGATCGGTATTTCAGGACTTGATTCCTTGTAATCATGCCAATGTATTAAAATAATGCACCAACTCGGGGTAACTGGGGTTGGGGTGTTACAGTTCAATATTCTGCATGATAATGATGTAATAATGTCCTAGAGTATTTGTTTCATTTTTATGGTCTTGGAAGTTCCCCTCTATGATGAGAACCTTGAGATTATATAAAAATATCTTTAATAGGGTTCAATGGTTAGATGACTCACTACAATGGGACACATAGCATGCAGACTGTCAGGTGTGGGTACTCATAAGCAAATGAGACTTCCTCTCATAGAGTTTACACTTGGTAATCTCTTAGATTAGAGATTATGAGAACATACCTTCCAGTATGAATTCTACATGTTTTGGTGTCATCCGATATTTCTATCTGCGAGTGTGCGTAATTATCCTTAGACTTTAATATTATCATTAATACATGTTGCGACTCACACACTTTGATTTACTGATGAAAACAGTCACACAAACAGTTGGGGGGAAGTAGGGTATGTTTGGTGCGTCATGATTGGCATGTTATTAATGGATATATCAAGAAAGTATTTGTCCCTTACATTTATGGAAGTTAATATCTAATCCCTGTGATTGAAATTGAACTGTCGCATAAAATTCCTTGTCCATGGTGTAACAATAAGTTTATTTTAGGTATTAAAAGAACGATGTATCAAGTATAAATATTGATGAAACTATCATGGAACATGGTTGATGAGATATTGCAACAATGGGATTATATTACACCGTGAGTGTTCGTATGTGTATGTCGTTGTTATGAATTTATGTTCTTTCTCTTAGTATCCTTGAACTATTCCTAGACAATACTCTTGGACTTTAGGCAATCCTACCTAATGCCAATGAGAAATAATCCTAGAGGGTCACACACTAAGTGTTTTTGGTGGACTCGGTTAAATTATATTTGAATTTAATTAATAAATATTATTCTCAAGATAGTGGAATAATTTTATTCAAGTTAAAATGATTTCATAAATTAAATATATATTTATTCACCATATTATGGGTAAAATATATTTATTTATTTTATTGAACATTTAAAAAATATTTATATACTAGTTTGTAAATAAAATATTTATTTAAGAGAATAAATTATTTATTTATTTATTCGGGTTCTCAATAAATGGAAGTGGATTTTGAGCAGACCAAGGCTGGTTCGGTAGTGAATTAATTATTTTCAAGACGATAAATACTTATTTAACTAGTAGGTATAAATTAAAATAATGCTGCTATTATTTTGTGACACAAAATTTTATTTATAATTCTGTCTTTCACAAGTTGGCACACCATAAATAATGAAACAATATTATTATTAATAGAATGTGTTTTCTCTAAGGTTATGAATGTATTTAATTTCTATTATGCAATTAAATATTGTAACTGAATCCCCATGTCAATAAATAGACAGATACGTCTATAATTCCATGTACCAAACTACACACTTGGTGAATTAAGAATGGTTGAACTGAACAATTTGCACCTCAAATCCTCTTCCTGCCCCTCTAAATAATGAGAGATATTCTTCAAGGCCGATGAATAAGCGATCAAGAAAGACTAACACAAGACACTCGCTTCACCACGCTAGAACCCAGAGAATGAGTGGTGATGATTGAAGGCCATCATAGCACATGTGGATCAATTCTAGAGGGATTCTAGTTTGGATCCTTGAAAGCGCAACAATATAATCTTTAAGGTTCATTCCAGATGATCAACATCATCAACGAATAAAATACCAAATATACAGGTATTATTTTATTTATGAAATTAATTAAATTAATTATAAAAATCATATGCAAGATCCTATATAATGGTTTTTGGTATCTTCATTATTTAGCTAAATCTTTGATTCTATTCTATGAAGATTGGCGTTCATCATTGTATTGATCCTGGAATAATCATTGATCATGGTAAAAATTAACGTTGGGTGCTAGCCCAACCACACTTCCACTGCACCCAAAACCTACATTACCATCCACTCTTAAACTTCTAATGTCTTATTTGATTATGAATATAACCACTATTTTAAGTTTATAAAATTTTATGAGGGTATAAAATGATACCCCAATAATTATATATTTAATTAAAAATGAAAACCTTTAATGGTATGATGATCACAATGCAATTATATGATTATTCTCTGGTAGAAGTTTGTGGAATTTTTCTTTCTAAAATATTGTTATTATCCCTTTGGTTAAATTTGATTCTATAATAGGAATGGATTAAATTTATTTACATAAATCCACAAACAATTGTTTATTAAGGGAATTCATATTTGATATTCTGAACTAACCTATGATATTCTATTTGTGCAATGATTAATATGAACTTCTGATGGAAATATCATACATTGTATGGGTCTTGATTCCTATTCAATAGAGTTTTCTCTCTCAGATGGATGGGGAGAAAATAAACATCAATGATATTACTATTATTTGGGAGTTTATTGATGTCTTTATAGAAGAGTTTCCCATCCTTCCACCAAGTCCTAAAGTTGAGTTCTCTATGGAACTCATACTTAGTGGTACACTTATTTCAAAGACTTCTTATAAGATGGATCTGATTGAGATTAAGGAATCAATGAAGAAACTCCAGGATAATATTAAAAAAGATTTATTTGGATAAGTGCATCATCTTGGGGTGCACTATTTCTTTTTTTAGTAAGAAATATAGATCAAAGTGACTCTTTATTGATCATAGGGAACTTAACAAGATCAAAATTAAGTACAATTATCCTATAACTCATATTAGTGACTTGTATTATAAATTATGTGTATCTCAATAATTTTAAAAGATTAATATTTATTCTATATATAATCAATTTCTGGCCAAAAAGAGGATATACCAAAGATAACATTTACTACAAGGTTTAGACACTATGAATACACAATGATGTTGTTCGGATATACTAATGACCCTACTATCTTCATGGATTTAATAAATATAATCTTTAGAGATTACCTTGAACAGTTTATGGTAATATTTATAGATGAAGTTCTTATATATTAAAATATAAAGAAAGATAATGTGGATAACTTGAGGAATTTACTAAATACCCTAAGGAAAGAAAATATTCATGAGAAATTTAAAGTGTAAATTTTGGCTTAAAAAGTTTCATTTTTGGGTCATATAATTTCAATAATGGGTATATTGATGGATTTATCAAAGATAGAAGTTATTTAACATTAGACCAGACTAACCATTATGAATAATATTAGATGTTTTATTATTTTTTATAGATATTATTGATGATTTATATAGAATTTTTTATGGAAATCTAATCCAATCACCCAGTTAACCTAGAAAAGATCCACATTCCATGAAATATAAAAATGTGATGAAAATTTACTTGAACTAAAGAGAAGGTTACTCAAAACACATGTGATTATATGTACCTGTAGTGGAGAAGGGTTTTTGGTCCTTAGTAATGCATCAAATGAAGGAATTGGATGCATTATCATGCTGAATGATATGATGATAGCTTATACCTCATGAAAATTG
Organism: Viscum album; assembly: GCA_963277665.1. Classification (NCBI taxonomy): domain Eukaryota; kingdom Viridiplantae; phylum Streptophyta; class Magnoliopsida; order Santalales; family Viscaceae; genus Viscum; species Viscum album. Next base: position 450,929,526 of record OY728137.1, on the reverse strand, counting down.
ATGTTTCATAAGAAACATTATCTAACTCATGATTTAGAGTAAGCTATTATATTTATTTAATTAAATATATATAGATATTATATTTAAAGAGATAAATATGGCATATATAATGATAATAAAAATTTAAAGTATATATTCAAATATAAAGAGTTGAATATTCTCCAGAAAAGATTATTGAAGTTGATTAAATTTTATGATTACCAAATACATTACCACCCTAGGAAAGTGAGAAAGACATATGATAATCTAAGTATAAAGGACGGTGATAGATTATCTATGATGAGGATTACAAAATAGCATCTATTTCTAGATTTTCAAAGGATGGATCTTAAAATATTGAAGGAATGGGATAAATCTTATCTTTCTCAAATGATTTGTTAACCATTCATACAACTGGAGATTAAAGAGGGACGTAAGGAAGATGTAGAGCTATAAAATAAGGTGGGAATTGTTCTTGATATTATCCTTGATTATGGTTGAATGAAGATGTCCAGGAACCATGTTTGTGTTCTATCTATACCATATTTGAAGAAGGATATTTTGAATGAGTGACACAACTCATCATTCTCTATTCATCCTGGAAGTACAAAGATGTAAAGAGTTATGATAGAGTATTTATGGTGGGATAATAAAAACGATATATTTAAAAGTATGTATCTCAGAAATTAATATGTTAGGATGTTAAGGATAAGAGACTAAAGTCCAAGGTGATGTTTCAACCATTACCCATACTAGGATTTAAATGGGAAAAAATCACTACAGTTTTTTTAATTGGGCTCCCCAAAAAATATAAAGGACATAATGTTATTTGGGCCATATTCAATCCCCATATGAAGTTAGTACACTTAATTAACATTAGATAATATTTATCTCTACATAAAATTTCCTAGATACACATTAAGGATGTGGTAAGTTATATTGGAGTACCACATTCCATTGTATCTGATCAGGATCTATAAATTACCACAATGTTATGGAAAAGTATTTAGTAGGCACTGGATACAAAGTTGAGTTTCAGTATGAAATATTATCCTCAAATTGTTTTTTACTATTAAAGAACCATTAAAACCTTAGAGTAAAGGATGAGATATTTTCTATGTATTTTAAAGGTGGTTGGGATCAACACCTTCCTTTAGTAGAGTTTTTTACAATAATAGTATTCACTTGGGCATTCATATGACTCGGGATGAATCCATCTTTGGAAAGAAGTGTAAAAATCCATAGTTTTGTGATGAATTTTGGGAAATAAATTTATTTTGACTTAATCTATTTAACTCCCAAATATTTTATCATATATTTCATTTTAAATAAATCTTTTATATAACTTGTGATATAAGAAGCCCTGAGTCTAAATGATCCATAATATAGTATACCATTTTAAACCAATTGTTTAATTGGTAGATATGAATAGGAATATCTAAATTTTTATGTGTATGGTTTAAAAATTTATAAAATAAATTTATTTGTCATCAATTGATTATAAATAAAGTAAAAATCATTTGAAATTTAAAGAAGTGTTTTTTAGAAATATTGTTTTTATACACGCAGTGTGTTTTTATCATAATAAATTAAATTTATCACTATTTTGGAATTTTTTTAATTAAATTCATATATTATATATTCAATAAAATGTTTTAGCATTCATCTAATATTTTTTTCTAGGTATGAGATAAAAATAAATCTAGTTTTACTCTTAAAAATGTATTTTTCAAAAAATTTGTTTTTATCATTTTTTGTGTGATTATTTTAAAATTAATTTCTACAACTTATAGAAATTGAATTTGATGAAATTTATTCCATATTTGGAATCAAGAGTTTCAATTTTTTTAAATGAACCAATTTTATTTTTTGTCAATATGAATAGTAACCTTAGTAAAAATTTATCACCTCAATAATGGATAAATCAGGTTAAACTAGGTTAAAACTAAATTTTAAGGTCACTATTTTCATATTAATTATTATTGGTTGAATTAAATTAGGCCTTTATAACCATAGGATAAAAATTTAATATTTAAGGGAAAACGTTCTATGAAAATGACGAATATAATATTTAAAACAAAGAAAAATACAAAATGTCACTCTCTTACTTTTAAATATCTTTTATGGGTACACATAGGGACAAAAGAAAGTAATAAATGAAATATAAATTTATATTTTTATAATAATAAAATTATTTTAGTGATTTAGATTTATCTATAATTTTTTTATTAATTATATAATTACCATAAATTCTTACGAAACATTGACAAAATATTTTTTTAATCAATAGAAAATAAAATAAATCCTTTTAAAATCATTAAAAGTAATATCGTTTGAATTTATTATGGAGTTACTTGAATTTTATATATGAATATGAAATTTAAAATTTTAAAGGATAATATATTAATTAAATCTTTTTATTTATATTTTTAAGTCAAAATAAATGAATAGTTTCAAAATTGATATTATTGATATTTTATCTAAATAATATTTTTTAGATTATTTAATAATCACAAAAAAAATTAAATAGGAAAAGTTGGATAATATATCATCTAAAATTTCATCAATTTACCTTTAATGAGTGAATTTTAACCTTATATTTAAATTATAACCCTTTACAAGATAAAAATACATCACTACAGTTATAGTTAAACTGGGTAAACTAAGGGCTTAAACCAAAATATAAGGATTATAAAAGCACTTAGACATTTATAATTTTTATTATTTGATGGTATTAAAACCCCATAATATCTCATATTCTAATACCTTTCCTTTTGGAGGAATTTGTGCTATATAATGGATTTATAATATTTTAATCTTTTAAGAAATTCTAAGAGTGTCCCTCCCCTCAATTATAAAAGGAAACTCCTCCTTTATTTTCTTTACAACACTTTGAGCCTCATGTCTCAACTAAAACATACCAAATTATATTCCCAACTACCCTAGACATATTCTTTATCTTATTTTTCTCAAATATACCAAACCTATGTCTCTCAAGATAATATATAAAGGAGTTGTTTTAAAAAAGATGTAATTTATTTAACAGACCACTTCCTTTTTATTTATTCTTTTACCTCCTGTAAATGTATAATATTATTCATAAAATAATAAATTTAATACCATAAATATAGTTAAATTTTATTATGATTATGATTCAAAAATTATCCACCCACTTTTCAATCAAATGGAAAATAAAATTATCACTCATGCATACATACAACTTACTATCTCCACACAGAGATAAAATTCATTTTCTACACCCATATTTCATGGATTATTATTATGATGGGTTTAAAGTATATATATAATATTTATGAAAAAATATTCTTATTTAATTATAATATCATTTCTAAATTCTTACCATCTAAACCTTTGTAAAAAGATAACACCGCTCGTGCGTACGTGTGAACTACTACCTCCACGAAGTGATGTTATTTGTTTTTTGTTTAAATTTTACTAGGATGGTAATAAGGATAAGTTTAATTAAAATATATGATATATGTAAACTAATAATGTTTCTTTAAAGGTTAGTTATCATTTAAATTTCTTTATTTCCATCCATTAAAAAGTGAAAGCAGCGTTCATGCGGACGTACGACCTACCATCTCTATAAATGATGTAATTCATTCTTTCTATCTATAAATTTAATTTATAAATATAAATATATATAAATAATGAATATAAATTATATTTATATTATTATTAATATTTTTGATATAATTAAACCAATATTAAAGTAAAAGAACTAAAACTCCCGAACCAATATATACATGAAAAAAAGTTGTTTTCACCCAAAATAGTGATTTCAATAAAGAATTGTTAATAAATGGGTGATAAAATGTTATAAGTAAATCCTATATGGTATGATAAATATGAGTATGTTTTTATAATATCTATATAATAAATCAACATTTATTACATGGGAGGATAAAATCACTTATAATGCAAGTCAACCTTAAGGTAAAGGTTTATTTCAGAATCTCATCATTATTCGGGACTATTTATGTTTATGTATCAATTGGGGAAATTATATTATATTTATATCCTAAAAATTGTACATTTTATTATAATTTATTTATTTTTTAAAATTATATGTTTTACCCCTGTTTTATTTTATATTAAAAATGTTTGAAATAAATCTTATCGCCATTTTCTGAATGAGGTAATTTTTAACTTTTTACAAGAGTTTGAATGGAATGTTTTCATTTAAATCATATTGAATAATGAAATTTACCAAAATAATGAAAAATAAATTATTTAAATATTATTTTACATGTTTTAAAGGTTACTTTTAAATAAATTATTTTCCTTAATATTTTGGTAATTTTTGTATTCTGAATAAGTGATTTGAAAATGAAAAAGGTATTTTAAGCAAGAAATATTCCAATAATATTTTTAAAGTATTTTTATCAGTGACACATTATTTGGTGAATATTATGATTTAATAATAATGTAATATTTTTATTCTATTCACCATATTAATTTTTTATGTCTTATTATTATATTATACTTATTGATTTGGGAAAGTATTAACATTTTGTATTCTAGCTTTTTAATACGAATGTTTATGTTGACAATGTTAAACCCATTTATATGATGAATTAATTAGACTTATTAAGTGATGGGTGTGTCATTATATATAATATTTATGAAATGGTAGGTCTTATAAGACCAAATCTTTTGGGTATTTGGTTGAGGCCTCAAACTATTTAAGTACAATATCTTGGAATGATACCATAACAATATGTTTATGATTTCCTTCATTATGAATTCAGTCATTGTGAAACTAGTTATTATTATCCATGTGATTATTTATGTTGTTATGTTATCCATTTATTTGTTCCAAAATAAATGGTATTAGTTATATTTAATGTTTTATCAATGTTTATTTTGGATATATTATTCATTTTTTATTTACTTTGAGTTAACACCTACTGTATGCATACCCTTACTGAACATCTGATCTCACTACTTATATTCACTTTATGTAGGATTAATAAAAGTTTATTATTACTTATATTAAAGTATATTAAAAAGTTAATAATGGTGTCCTCAAAGAAAATACTATATTTAATTTAATTTTTCAAATGTAATGTAATTCAAGTATATATCTAGTTTCTCAAGACTAGAAAACTATTCAATAATTTTTAATGCAATTTCTTGTATAGAGTAACAAAAAAAATAACTAATGGATATGGGATATTGTATTTTTGGTTATTAAAATCTATTTAAGGAAATGGAAGATAAATTCGGAGTCATTCAACAACACATCAAGGTATCTCACATTCGGTGGAAAAGTTATGCTAATAATTGTCATCGTGATCTGGAATTTGAAGTTGGTGAGAAGGTTTTAGAAAAAACTTTCAATGGAAAAAGGTTATTATATTTTTAAAAAGGTAAAAATGACCCCTAGGTATATTTTAATTTTTGATATTCTTGATCGAGTAAGGAAAATAGCTTATTGCTTGGTGCTTCCACCGAATCTCTCTCATGTTCACAATGTGTTCTATGTATCTCTATAGAGGAAGTACATACCTGTTCCATAACATGTACTAAAATTAGATCCCATACCACTAGATCATGATATTTATTATGAATAAAAAACTAGTAGAAACATTGGATTATAGAGATAATATTCTATAGAATGAGACTGCTCACTAAGTTAAAGTTTTTTTGGAGGAATAAAAAATTCAAAGAATCTACATAGATACTTTGGGATATGATGAGGTGGAGATATCATCATTTGTTTTTAATGAAGTTATATAAATTATAGGGTGAAATTAATTTTATTGGGGTTATGATGTAAAACCCTTATATTTTATGATATATGTCATTTTAAATAAATTTAATCTCTTTAATAGCTTGTGATAGACATAACCCCTTATCTAAAAAAACTGTAATATTATATAACTTTATAACATAGACATTAAAAAATTGGGTAAAAATAAGAATAAATTAATTATGAAAATTATATTGTTTACACATGTATAAAATAAATTCTTTGGTTATCAATTAATTATAAATCAAAATAAAAAAGTTGGGAAGTAAAAGAATGTTTTTATGAAAAAATGTTTTTATGTGTGCATTATGTTTTTATATTATAAATATATTTAATATATATTGTTTAATTATTTTAAAGGAATTTTTATATTATATATTCAATAAATTTTTTTTATCATTCATCTAATATTTTTTTCTAGGATTGGGATAAAAATAATTTCAGTTTTATACTTAAAACCATATTATTATAAAAAATTGTTTCGCCAACTTTTGAACACTTATTTAAAAATTAATTTTTTTATATTTTAAATAATTTACTTAAAAAAATTAAATTAATTTTTGAAATTAAAATTTGAAAATTGTTTTAGAGTAGTTTTATGATAATTTTATGAAATGTTTAATTTTTCGATTAATAGTGAAAAATATAGATTTTTATTAAGAAAATTATTTTTGTTTAAAGAATTTTATAAGTTGGATTTTATTTTAAAATGATTTTAAAAGAAAACCTATTTCAATTATATTATTTTATTCAAATTTAGGTAATTGGAATCAATTCCATATTGAATTTCTATATAAAAAAATTGATATACTTATGGAATTATTTTCTTTTGAAAAATGCATTTCATCGCATTCGTAGATTTAATTTTAAATTAATTTATTTCACTTATTTAAAATTAATTTTATAAAATGGATTAAATATTTGGAATAATAATAATTAATGTTATTTAATAAGGCCAAATTAATTTTTTTTCACAATGAATATTAAAACTAGTAAAAAATTGTTTCCATTGTTAAAGTAAAAACAGGTTTACTGGGGGTTAATCTATAAGAAAAGTGTAAAAATAACAAGAAAAATTCATGAATATCCATTTTTTTTGCCCCTTATATTTATATATTTTAATATTATCTATTTTTGATCCATTTTCCCAATATAGTGACTTGAAATTATTTTAAAACTTTGAAAAATTAAAAGTGTTCCACTCACCTAAATTTTAAAAGGGAACCTCTTCCTCTCACTTATCAACATCTTTTAAGGAATTTATATCTACCAAAAAATATGAAAATATTTCCATAAAATCCTTATACAAATTCTATACCTTTTTTGTGTTCCAAAAATACTAACCCTATAGTCCATAATAAGTGATCCAAAGGAGGGTTTTCTATGCAAAGGTAATTATCTTCACCAAACTTTTTATTTTTTTAATTATTATTTTACCACCTTATATTATGTAATTATAATTATAATATAATATCACCTTTATATAAAATATACTTATATTTTATTATGTTGTTTTAGTAACCATTATATATCCCCTCTGCCATCAAATGAGAAACAAAATCATCGATCATTTGTATAGTGGACTACCGTCACGCGAATAGTTGTAATTTGTTTTCAATCAACGACTCTAAAGGGTGGATATAATGATGGATTTAATGTATATATATTATATTTATTAAATAATTATAATTTTTGATTCATATTATCACATATATGTTCTTACATTATAATTAGTTGGAAAATGATAACGTTGGTTATGGGTACGTGTGGACCGCCACCTCCATAAAGCAATGTTATTAGTTTTTCTTTTTTATTTATATGGATGGTAATAAGGATGGATTTTATGACTATATATGGTGTATATGATATAATAATTAATTTTTAATGGTTAATTATTACTTACCTTTCTTTCATTCCATCATTCGAAAAATGAAAACATCGTTCATTCATATCTACACGCAACTAGCTCCATAGACGATGTAATTATTTTTTATATTTATAAATTTTATATATTATTCTATATATATGTATATGTATATAATTAATATATATTATATTTATATAATGATTAATATTCTAGATATTATGTAACCATGATCAAAGTACAAGGACCAAAACTGCCTAATAAAAACTTACATGAAAAATAAAGCAGTTATCACCTGAAACATTTATTTTAATAAGAAATTATTAATAAAAAGTTTATAAAATGTTATAAGTAAATAATATATGGTAAGATATATATGATTACTTCTATATAATATATTAATAATAAATCTATATTTATTATATAGGAGGTTCGAACACATACAAAATAAATTGGACCAGAGGTAAGGGGTTTTTGTCTCACTTTTACTTCTGTGAGACACATTCCATATTCACCACTTATTTCTTTTATGAGGTGTACATAATGACCTTGAATATATTTTATTATTATTCTCATAACAATTATGGGGATGTACATATCTATATAATATTATCTTTTTCTTGAGTTTTTTATTTGAAAGTTATTAAAGTGGTAAGGGTTTTATGTTACAATCTCATTATTTATCAAGATTGTTTATAATTATGTTTTTGAGGATGAAATTTCATGATTGATCACTTAGTAAGATAATTTATTCTCTTGTCATATAGTTATTTCTAGTTATTAAATATTTTCCTTTCATTTTCCTTTCCATAATAACTCAATAGATTGAAATAATGTTTTTAAGGAAAACCTACTTTATTTATCTCTTTGGTCAAAAACCATTTTTCTTTCATATCCATGTTTTATAAAAATATTTTAAAGAATGTTTTTAATATTATACTATGATTTCTGGAAGTCATTTTTACCCATTATGGAATATTTTTAATATTTTTTAAAAGTAATCCTCTTTTTATTTTCTCGATGTAGTAATTTTAAATTTTTACCAAAAATGTGAAAGGAATATTTTTTAATGTATATGACATGAATATAATAACTCACTATCATGACTAATCAATGATATAAAGCTTCTTTTACATGTTTTCAAGGTTATTTTGTAAGTTTTTTTAAGCTTTGTGAAATTATTATATTTTAAATAAATGATTTCAAATTAAAAGGGTATTTTCTTCCAGAAATGTTCCAGGTGATCTTTGGAAAGTTTATGATTATGATGAAATGATGTTTATAAAACCCATTTTCTTTCCATAGTTTATTTTATTATTATGTGATGAATGTTTTATGATCTTTCAAAACACATGTGTATGGTTTTCGTTATGTAATGGGTGGTCCAAGAATTATATAGCCCTCCAATGCATTGAGTAAATATAGATATATCATGAGATAAATAGTTACATATGGGGAGTGGACCTAGTTTAGTAAAGGAATTTTTCCACTATGACAGTATTAGGAATAAACCTTGACTTTTATGATGGTTTGGTGAGTGAAATAAATAGAGTAGATAATCTCAGTAGCACCCCTTGAATACTAAGAAAATGATTTTATAATCTTATGCCAAAATTATATGTCATATTCCAATGTTATCCATTCATGTATTAAGTGATTTTATTATTTTATGATTCATGTCTTATGAATTTCCAAGATTTATTCCATGATTAAAAATTATGATCTTTTTTATGGAAGGTATGGTTTTCAAATGTTATTATCATACACTCATCCCCTTATGATCATGTTTTTTTAAGTGATCATTGATATCTCCCATGTTTATCCTTACTGAGAATCTGAGGTCACCATTTCTTAGATTTCCTTTACCTAGGTTATGAAAAATGGTATTAAGTTTGATATGTATTATAAGTTTGGTAGTTATGAATAAATCAGTGGGAGATTTTTTAGTTTACTCAAGAACTATTTGTTTATGAATCCAAGTTTCCAAAGATACAAAACCTATCAGATTTAAGTATAGATTTTTATGTTATGAAATAAATATACATATATTAATATGTAATATCTATGATTAAATATTATGGGTCATTATAGGGAAAATTATATATCTGAAAGTGGGTAAAGCTAGCACACATGCTCATTGAGCCATTTGAGGTAGTGGAGAGGGTCAATCCAGTGGAATACCAAATGAATCTCCCATAATTCTACAGTGCCATGCATGATGCGTTTCATGTGTCATAGATTCAGAGATATCACCCTAACCCTTCTCACATGATATATTTTGATGATTTTTGAGCTTTATGTCGACGCATCCTTTGAGGATAATCTCATTAATTTTGTAGACCATAGTGAAAAGAATCTCTAAGGAAAGACTGTTCCCACAATATTATTGAATTGGTAGCATGGGTGAGTTTAGGAAGAGACCTAGGATTGGGAGTCGACTATGGGTGTGCATTTTTATGACTTGTTCACTGATACCTCTCAGTGATTAAGGGAGCATAGCTTGAGGAAAATCTATTATGGGAGGTTGAAAGATACAACCCATCTACAAGTACTCTTTAATTATAATATTTTTTTTAAGAAAATTTAATTTTATAAATGAGCGTAATTTATAGTGTTTGATGAGGTTCCAAAGGTATTTGTGGGATCAAAGACGTGGAACTAGAAAAGGCTAGCTATGCCATACCACTTGGGAGAGGTTTTAGTGCCACCAGCTAGCTATTTTTTTCCATCATCTAGTAAATAGGAAATAAATAAACTCAGTAAACTTATAAGAGTCCCACAAACTAGCCAATGTGGACCACTATCCATATGGTGGAGTTATGGTAGAATGTGATACCTCTTGGAGTCCCACCAGCTTGCCGGTGAGACCCATTGGCCAACTAGTGGCATCAAGATGGGCCAATTTAAAGAGGGTAAGATCATAGTTTCTACATCTATAACCCCTGTTTAAGTACTTCAATCCTCTCTTATAACCTAATTTGGGATTTATGAATTTTAATAGATCTATAAGGCTTCTTTGGATTCTCTAATGTGGTTCCTTGGATCATTGATCCATTATTCAATCCAAATGGCCTTAAAGCATGAATTTTTTCTCAATTTTGGTTATTTCCTCTTGTTTACTTCTTGCGTATTATTCTTCCAGCCTAAATGTTATTGATATACCACTTTACATTGGGAATTTTAGTGTTTCATATGGATCATTTCATTTGATCTTGGTGTTTCTTCTTCATTTCTTGAGGTAGGTGGTCTAAAAAATCTTTCAGAGGTCTTACTTTTTTGTTTTAGCATGTTAAACTTATGTAATGACAATGGTATGCCTTGTGTATAACCCCTATTTAATGAAAATAAATTTTATGGATTTAATATTTTTTTCTAGACCTCACATGAATTCTATAGGGTTTTTTGGAATTGATACTAAGACTTTCGTCCTCCTGAGAGGTGTGCCTATCTTTGAACCTAGCTTAGAACATGGAACGTACAAACCTATATACGTATGTTGAATTGGTAATTTCCTCTAGAATGTATTAAATTTTGAATTGGATTAAAATTTTAATGGGTGTAATTGGATTGTGTGTTGTGATGGTAAAACATAAAGTGGTAGAGAACCGCTCCTTCCCACGTTGAAGTGTGGGGGAGGACCATCTGATAAGTGATAGAACACTCATCACTTTTAAAACCTTCCCACCCAATGTTTCTTATGTGTGTATAATCTAACTAATTCTTTACAACATCTAATTGAAACACTATGAAGTAATCCATGAGGTTGGGTGTCCATCCATCCCACAAGAACGATTTTTGAATGATGGATGTCAGTACACCCATCCGTCTTTCAAGGTCACCCACCCAGGGGAACTTTCACAATGTGTTTTACCAACTACCAAAGTCACCATGGCATATTACAGTCTCTTATTATCACCTAAAACTCAAAAAATGGCCCAAATACTGAGTAAATTGAATGTCAAAACATACATATCCTACATTCCCATGTCCAAAGAGATGAACCAAGGGACTAATTTTTAGAATACCCTAATCTATCCATAGGGGAATGCCCAAACCTCCAATGATACCATACCTGTTGAAAAAAAGCAATTCCATCCACATCACCCAGATCCGCATCTCCATCACCATCACAAACCAATTTCATAGGCGTTTTTTCCTTCACAAACACCATCTAGGAACAAGACATATCATTGACATTGAAAAACCACAAACTCCATAGATGCTCAGTTGCCTACACAAAAGCATACATGTTTTGAAGCCATGACACCACCATCACTCACAATGTAATCGCCATATGAGACCACCAAAATTATTTCCAACATTATCACCTATCAGTAAAAATTCCACACCATCAATGTCACCACGGATGCCACCACACCATTCATTTGTTGATTCCATGATGATGACATTTCCAACATTTACTTATGAAAAAACAACCAACTAGATCTTGGTTATAAGCTTCAAATCTTGAAGATTTGAATAATTCATGCTGAAAGGGAAGACGAGGCTCCATGCCTTAATCAAGATGAACAAGAATAGTGACTACCACTATAAATTCATGAAGGTAGAAGCAAGGTCCATTGAAATGGAGACACTTCCATCAATGATGAGGAGTAAGAGAACCTCAATTGGTTTAGATATTAGTTTCATAAAGAAACCCAAGGTGTGGGGTGATTGAGGCTCCATAACACTATCTAATAAAAGTTTTATTGGTTAATTATCTCAAACTTTCAATTATATTTCCAAATTAAATTTCATGTTATTGTTTGCTTTATCCAAAAAAATAATTTCATGTAAAGTTCCAAATTATTTCAACACTATAAAAATTCCATTCCCAATCTATTTTTTTCACAATTACCATTTCATATGTTAGGTGGGCCTTTATTACATCTTGAAATTATTAAAATACCAATTTCTTACCAAATAACCAATTACAATTTTGTTAGTGAGGTGACACAAATATCTCTTCTGGAATCACTGGTGCAATTTATCTGGTAGGGGGAAAATCAAATTTGTGCTTGGCATTGGATTGATTCTCTTGAGCCTTCAAGTCCTTTTATTATTTATGTGTATCTTATATACCTTTTAAAAACTATATACTTGGGAACATATTGGGTTCTTTGGGAAATTTTTCTCTCAGGAATTTCTACCTATGGGTTTATGGGCTATTTGTTGGGTTCTCGCTCAACCTAGTTTTAAAGGGGATTTTCTTTCTTATTTAATAAAGTAGGGATTAACCATCTACCTTTTTATGAATATTTTAACATGATTATCATGTTTATTAATTTAGGGATCTTGAATAATGTATGGGAAATCACATAAGATCTAATGTCTTCTAAGCACATAAGCATCCATAGAATGGGAATTCACACTAGGTACAATGATTTTTAACTCACCCTTGGTTTCTTCTTGTACCATGAGAACATGTAAGTGGATTTATCATTGGAATTCACATAGTTTACGCTAAATATTGGATTTATAACTTACCCTTGGAATGTTAATGTGCCATGAGAACACATAAGATACTTTAGAATAGAAATTTTCAATAAATATGTGAATGGACCTTGGAATGGGAATCCACGAAGATTTGGTGATGGTACAAAAAAATATACATGACATCGTGTCAAAGTAGGTATTGTATGACTACAGGTGTAAACCTTGAACTTGAAAGCCAGTGATCTATTTAGGTTTTATGTTAATTAAAAATTAATTCCCCCAATAATTGCATTGTTTTATGCACTATTATTTCATATTATATTTTTTAGACAGAATTGGTGTTGGCCTTCTGATTTTTAATCAAACCTTTTTCAAGCACCATTTTGTTCCCAAAAAGACTGTATGGATGCAGTTAAAGACTTGGGAAAGGGGCCCTATGATTGATTGGTTTCTATTTTTTATGTGATTGGATCTTAGAAATAGGACCAAGCATGAGGTTTATTGAGTTATTTGTTTTGATTGTTTTATCTTACCTTTTTTTTGATTTCTACTATTTTTCAGAGCGTATAGTATCTCCACTATATTACTTAGACCCTAGATTCTAATTAGTATCCTCTAGAATACAGGGAGGTGGGCTTGAGGACACATAATGACCCATCTTGATCACGTGAGGGAGTACTATTTCAGGGAAATTATAGATTATATTTACCCTTACTAAGCATTTGTGATAATTATTTATTATGTTTCCTTTCTCTATGTAAATTTAGAAGAGTATTATATATGATGTGTATATAAGGGTATCATGGGTGAATAATTTTGTGGTTGATATTGAAGTATTATCATGTACATTAAGGAGTTTTGGTTTAGGGGAAAATAATTTCCCTTTAGTGATAAATTATAGTATTTACTATGTTTTTTTTAATCCTCTAAAAATATAAACAAAATTGGTATTGGATATGTTACTGAGGTATTTTTTTTATAAATAATGTAATTATTTGATGGTTATTTTTAGGATATTTTATATTTTATTGAATATAAATGGATGTTATTAATTTCTCTTTTGGATTAATCCCCCGGATGAAGATTTTTTTCTTGTTGAAAACATCACAAAACACACAATTCTTAAATATATTAAATATTTTATCAACCTTAAAATGAGATGTGATCATATAAGTACATTTAAAAGTAGTAAAAAATTAATCATAGACTTCAAATCCAAAAAATCATTTGAATAAATAAATATTTGTTTTCTCCAAAGTCTCAATTAATTTTATTAAAATTTAAATATGTTAATGATAATGGATATCTCATAGACACTATGGATAAAGAAGGTTTTTAATACATCTTCATAACAAAAATAAATAACGAGTAAAAGTTGAACTGAGAGAAAATATAATGGATTACATATGGGTTTTATTATGTAAATATATATTCAATAAAATAAAATATGGTACAATAGAAATTTACATGCCAAGATAAATTTATTATATGGCATGATTGTTTGGGTCATCCAGAATCAATGATTATGAGTAAAATATTTTAATATGTTCAGGGTCATATATTGGTTGATAAATAGGTTCTTACAACTAAAAGTTTCTCATGCACTACTTTTTCTCAAGAAAAATTGATTATTAGACCATCACTATTGAAATTTAGGATTCAGTCCCCTATATTTTTGGAATGTATTCACATTGACATATATTTTCCAATTCATCCACCATGTGCAAGATTTAGATATTTTATGATCATGATTTATGAATCAACTCGATAGTCCTATGTTTGGTTCTTATCAACACAAAACCTAGGATTAGTGAAGTTACTTGAAAAAATAATAAGGTTAAGGGAACTACCCCTAGATTATTATATCAATCATACATGGATTTATAATACTATAAAATATTCATCACATGCTTGTAATAATTATTTCATATTGATTGGAACACATGTTGAACATCTTGTATCTCATGTTTACACTCAATTTTGTCTAGATGGATAATTTATAATGTGATTAAAACTTATTTTCGAACCACTTCTTATATAACCAAAATTTCCTAGTTCAGTTTGGGGACATGAATTTTTTCATATGACAATAATTATTTAAATAAGACCATATAGTTATTTTACATATTAACATTTTCAATTATCTTTAATTCATGAACTGAATATTTCACATTAAATGAAATTTTTATTGTTTTATATGTTCTAGTAGCACATCTATAATGAAAAAATGGGACCCCAAAAAATAAGGTATTTTATAATGTTCTTTAATCTCCATTGATCAAAAAGTATCTTGAGAGTGTGATAAGATATGCATTTAAAACAAGATTTTATGATTTTTATTTTGATGAAAAAATATTTCCAATAATAAAAGGAGAATATAAATTGATATCAAAATAAATATCATAGAAAATTACTTCATTATTGCATCTTGACCCTTATATAAAAATGATTGAAATTAATGTTTATAAAATAATTAATTTTAAAAAATTTACAAATCAAGTACTTATAGAATTAAATGATTCCAAGTGAGTTAGAAAATCATATAAACCCAATAAAAACATTTTAACTAGAATATATGTCATCAAAGGATAATATAATAGTGCTATCAATAATGATTCCAACCAAAATATAAAACATAAAAAAAATACTTGGTTTAAAAAGATAAAAATACCCATCAAAGGAACATGACACTATTGGGATTGTAATGCCTCATCAAGTAATAAATATAGTTAACAATATTGAGGAACTCAAGAATACCCTTGGTTTTCTTAAAGGTGGAGGTAGAAGGTTTTAGTGATTGGCAATGATGTGGTTTAAAGGTACCATATTTCGATGAATTATTTTATGGGGTAAATTCAAAAGGAGTGATGGGATAGAGTCAGATCATTAGGGGTAAGACATGTTAGTCATTTGAATCAATACCATCATGGATTTCTGATAAATGATTAATTTGATAGTCTATTGGTCATATATTGGTGTTTTTCTATTTAGTCCATGAAGTGGTATGGAAGATTAGTGTTTTTTTTGAATGGAAGAACCATATAAAAATTCAAATTTCGGTGTAACCAATTGACCTTATGATACCCACAATATATAAATGGGTGGTAAAACATGTTATGATTTCATAAGAACATTATGTTTAGTGATCTACATGCCTCTAATACATAATTATTGGAAATTTTTTGAACTCCTAATGAAATTAATAGATTCAATGTCTCTCTCATAGACATGGGATGAATGTTGGAACCTTGTAAAGCCCTTTTTTCATTTATTAGATTTCATTTCATATATTTCATTGACTGTATATTTGAGTCATGATTGAGTAATCTAGAGTAATTAAAACTAAGTGAAATGATTAAGGTGAGGTTATTCTTCTTAGTTCCAATACATTGATGTAAACATGATTATTTCTAGAGTTTTATTTTTCCAAAGTTATTATGATGACCTTACTTTTGATGGTTGAAGTTCAATGAAGGATTCTAAAAAATTGGTATCAAATAATAGGTTCAAATATTTTCAATAGTTCACTTAGAAACAGACCAGGTAAAATTTTATCTTGTTCATAAAATTTTCAATTTTGGTAAGAGTTACTATATTTGGATGTATGAAATTAGAAGAAAATAAAGATCATATCAAAACATTTGGTGGGATATATTTTATCTTATGGAGGATGAATTTGAAGGATTACCTCACCCAATAAGACCTATATGTTTTATTTAAGGGATTTAAGATAGATAAAATATAGAAAGGTGAATGGGGAATAGTAGATAAAAGTTAATTGGGTTTGTAAAGGGTGTCATCAATCCAAAATATGGATCTGAACGTCTAGGAGAAGAATACTACAACATAGTTGATGGTAGCCTTAGAAAATATGTATAAAATAGTTCACCTAAAAAAGTTTTTCCAATGTGACAAGTATTTAATATGAGGATATCAGAAGGTAGGTGTGTTGAGGATCATGTAATGATTTAAACATCATTTAGATATTATTTTATCTTATATAGGTGACATTCACAGATGATGTTTTGGCCATATTATTTTTTTATCTTTATTGGAATCATGGGATGAAATGGTAACAACAATGATCAACCACATTGGAAAGTCCAACTTGATATTCAATGATTTTAAAAACATGATTTGGAATTATGAGCTCTAGATGAGGGAGATTATAGAACCTTATGAAAATGTATTAATTTTATAGGGAAGATGACAATCACCTCAATGAATAATTCAAAGATGATTAAAAGAAAAAACAAGATAAAGGAGTAGAGGTGGATCTATCAGACCTTGGATACCATGTTATTATTGTGGTAAAATGGGACATATTAAGAAATATTATCATAAAATATAAGTAAATTACAAATAGGGAAACTTCCAAAGGTTGATAGTAGTTCTAATCTACTCTTGTGTTTCAATAATATAATGTAATCTTGGATTATAGATTCTGAATAATTTTCCTCTCCACTTGTGAAAAGGGATACATGAAAAATTACATGTCTAGATTATTTGGAGAGTTAATATATTGGATGATGAATATCTTGACATTTTTTGGAAATGAGATGTCAATGTTCAGATGAGTAATGTAATTTTCCTTATATTTAAGGATGTTCTCCATATTCCATGTTTTCATAAGATTCTGATCTCATTTGGATAGTTGGATCAAGTAGGTTACATAAAAAGAATCTATAAATGTTGTTTGGAATATCACTTAGGGTTACCCTATTATAGTTATAAGTGTAAATGAATTAACACTTTGTCTTTTCAAAAGGGAAGAGAGAATAACTCTTGTCGGTGGTTTAGTATTTAAAAGTTCAGAATTGTGGCACTGTTGACTATGGCACCTTAGTGGGAAGATCATGGAGTATTAGTGAAAAATGGATATTGAAATTGGATTATATAGACATAAGAATTTATAATATTTTTATAATCAGTAAGAAAAAATATGTTTCTTTCAAAATTTGTGGAAGAACCCCAAAATTCAAAAATATTAAACTTTTTTATACAAATGCCATGTGACCTACCCCCAATCAAATATCATGGAGGCCTATAATATTTTGTGACATCAATTGATGAATACATAAGGAATGGTGAGTATATTTATTGAAATATAAGTCAAAAGTTTTTAGAGTGTTTTTAGTGGAAATATATGGTTTAAATAGAAAACAAAATAAATTTAAATATACTAATGTTATAAAATGGTGGTAAGTTTACTAGATAAGTTTTAAAAACTATTTCAAACATAATGGTATCAGGCATAAAAATATTATACTCAATACTCCCTAATAAAATATTGAAATTGATAGGATGAATTATATGTTTATGAAAATGGTATAGATAATGTCACTATATTCTATAATTATAAAGGATTTTTGGGTGGAATTAGTAATAAAAATAGCACACTTAATCAATAATATCATTTTTTCACCAATGAGATAGAATCTGCTAGATGCATTGTGGATAAGTAAAACACCAAAATTACCACACCATAAGATATTTATGTAGTTAACATGCATCATAGTGACCCGATCCTTTGAAACAAATTATTACATGATTTTTTAAACATAAATATCCAATAATTAAAACCAAATGATCACGAGGACTAGTGTATTTGGAAGAATAGGTACATAAAACACCAAAATAAACTAAAACATAACACATTTATTTTCTCATTAGTGAGATATTAAATACAATTGAACTTCTAAAACACATTGGATAAATCAGGGAAAACATAGATAAAAGGGCTGAGTTAAAAATACCAGTAAGGGAATAAACATGATACGAAAACATCACATGTTTTTCCTTGGTAAAACCTAACACCATAAAAGAGAAGGAACATGAGTAATCACATGGGAGAATAACATAAATAACATAGTATCATAAGATCATTGAATCATATTAAATGTGGAAGAAACATAAAACATGACAAAAACATAAGTCAATGCTAACTACTGATACAACATCATATGGTTAACAAAGTCCCATAATGGATTAATCTCACTACCTAATCCCATATATGATGTATCCTGAGACTAAAACATTACTAAATTTATTAGAGGGATATATAATTTTAATCCCACCCATAAAATTTATTTCATGTACATTAATCTATGTTCCACTTAATCAAATCAATCATAAGGAGTAGACATAAGAATTATCCCTTGAAATAAAATGTGTTGCATAATTTTATCTCATATCATATTCAAAAGAGATATATTAAAGAATGATTTTGATAAATGATAATAAAACTTGTATTACACCAACAAAGAAAGTTATAGTGAGATAGGTATATATGAAAGAGATGTATATACATAATTTATAATCATTCCATAATATTTAATGTTATTCTTATTGATGAATATAAATACTATTATAATGATAAAAAAAATATTGAGGAAAATAAAGTTTGCACTTTGAAAATCACTTTTAAAAAAAAATTCAAAAAATATTATGGAAATATTTTTATTTTAAAATAAACTTATAAACTTATAATGGATTATTTGAATAAAATAATGTTCATGATGGTGGGTAATTCCATATATTCCATATAAGTTAAAAAATATTCCTTTCACACTTTAGTAAAACGGTACATCATTCAAAAAATGATGATAATTTTAATCATAGACCATTTAAAAAAAAGTAAAAATGGGTAAAAATAAATTTAAATAACTATATAATAATTTTAAATCATTTTAAAAAACATTTTAAAGAAAACATAGACACATAAGAGAAAATTTTTTCAACCGAAGAGAGAAAAAAAAGACATATTTTATTAAAAACAATTTCTCAATAATTTTATGTACCAAAGAGAGAAAATGGTAATATTACTTGAAAATTTCATGAATAAAAATAGGAGAATTAAATTAAAGGGTTTTTTATATAATTATCAAATAATTTTGTCCAATGTAAATTAAATCATAAACAATCCTGATAAAAATGAGATTGAAGCATAAGCCCTTACTACCTTTGTAATTTTTTATTCATAAACCTCATAAATAAAGTAAGTGAGTTGTAACATAAAATACCATGAATTATAAATTATTCATGATATAATATTTAAAGGTTAATTATATATACCATATAAAATAAATTAGGTGAATGGAATTACATGTGTCTCTAAAGAAGGAAGTTTTGAGATGAAAACCCTTACCTCGATTCCAGACTTTTCCAGGTATATCTTCTATCTACTATATAATAAACTTATATCAATTTTTTTTCTTATGAAACTTTTCCATATTTAATCCCTTATACATGACCTATTTTATTCATTTATTTTATCGACATTGTTAATTAATTAATTAGTTATATCAATGTTAGTTGTTTTGAGGATGCTTGGTTCATAATTTCAAAATGACATTGATGTTTTGATCATGGTCAACGGGGTAATTATTATATTATCTCCATAACTATAATAATTAAATAATTATAATTTTTATTCACAAATTATACTTTAAAAAACAATTATTAAACTTAGTTATGAAAAATGAAGCATGTTATAATCAAGAAGACAGTAGGCCACACGTACGCCTGATAAACATTTCCATTTTTCATTGATCATGATGTAAAGAATATAAGTGTTATTTTATCTTTAAAAAATGGTCATTATATTATAAAAATAATATTATTTATTTTAATAGTGATACTTTATTAGAAAAATGAATCACATCGCTTTGTGAGTCGGCAGTCCACCATACACTTGAACAGTTTTATCATTCTTCAATGGATAATAAGGATAGAAGGTTTATAATATGTTAATTTTAAATAATTATTAGTATTTAATTAGTATAATATACAAATATTAAATCCATCATCTTTCACGACCCATCCCAGAGGGTCCCATGTCATTACTTCCTCAATTCAGACTCTAATAGGCCAGGGTCTGGTGACTAGCACCGAGAAGGCATATTCCACAAATGGGAGGCATTTTTCTAAGTAACTGCATGTGTGAAAACATCTACAACCCAAAAATAGTGAAATTTAATATAAATAAGTAAATAATGAATGCAAACCACTATATCCTAGAACCATAGTACAATAGTGAATTACTGGAAGGTAAACAAGTCCAAAATAATCCCACTAAAAGAAATGTGTTTGTAGCCACTAGTCCAACCTGTAAAGTAAGAGGTACTAGGACTATCATCCAAAAAGAAATAGGAACACACCTTGGCCTATCTGGTCTCACAAATCACCGCTTGGTCCTGGTCTACCTGGAACTACATCGAAGAGTCGATCATCGACATAATACACGACATGTGCAAGAAAAGCCCGTGCAGGGGTGAGTAAAAAAATACTTAGTAGGACACCCCAAAAGCATAGAAAAACGCCACAAAGGAAATTTAAAAATAGAATACTATAAAGAAAATAACACTAAGGAATACCACCAAGGAATACCAAAAGGAATATCATAAAGGAAATACCACGAATGAATATAACAAAGGAATACCGAAATGGAATACCATACAGGAATACAATGAAAAAATACCACCATGTAATACAACAAAGAATTACCACAAAGAAAATACCATAAAGGAATACAACCAAGGAATAACATAAATGAATACCACAAATATATGCATAGTCATATATATAAATATATATTTCTACACCAAACATATCAATAACATCCAGATATAGTCAATCCAATAGGACACACAGTCTCAACAAGACACATATTATCCCAAAGACACATAGTATCTGTAAGACACACAGTTTCCATAAGACACATAGTCTTTATAAGGCACATAGTCTCCATGAGACATACAGTCTCCATAAGACACACTGTCTCAATAAACACATAGTCTCTATAAGGCACACAGTCTCTAGGTCACATCGAGTCACTAAAATGTTTGTTCAAAGAATGATCGTTCTTAGAGATATCACTACTCAATCCATTAGGATATACAAAAACTCCCATAAAAAAACTACTTAGGATATCTCAAAATTAATTTTTCATCATAAGAGTCCCAACGCCATAGATAGATCATCAAAAGGACGTTTAGTTTGAAAGTTATGACCATTTGAATATTTAAGAAGGGGGTTCGTTGGGCCATGGACCGAACGTGGTAGTCGACCACTATTTCTGATCACACCCTAGGTTTTTCGGCCACCAAATAGCTTGGACAACCTCCATGGTTAACTGTGGACTGGTCTGGTCACTCGTGTCCAACCTGGGTCCACCCCGACCCACTGGGTTCGACTTGATCTGCCAGGTCGACCCGGTCTATTTTGGCTAGGCCAAACCCACCTCGTCGGCCTGGCCCGCCATTCCTTCATGGACCGCTCACCTGACCTAACCTATTTTCATGTTGGTTCTTCCATAGGTTTTCCTACGGTGATAGATACCACATCCCCTGTGGTTCCACATTGTATCCCGTGACCTTCAATCATACAAGCTCCACCAGTTTTCACGCAGCCGCCGTCGAGTCCTATGGTTGTCGGTGCCACTCACTATCCATTATGATTCTACGGGACTCCATTATTTCTCTATTTCTAGAAACTATGAAACCAAATAACTTCAATTATCCTTGTGGATCGATCTACAATGATCTGATATCTATTTAGTCTTTCCTCCAATTCGGGGGTTTGATCACGTTTGGAGCATCCCAGCAAGTTGAGTCGTGGTCACGAAGATCCAACTACGAAGAAAACCAAGAATATGGGAGATAAAAGCACCACAAATTCCTAATGAACAAACCTTCAACTTTTTTTTGTGTCATCCTTGATTCGTTCTCATTAGAAGGATAGATGAAGTGAATAATCTAATCTCCCGATAACCCCTCATCGATAGCCCATCACACAACATTGACCAAACTACTGATCAATATATTTTTGGATTAACCCACATTCATTATGGAAATTAATAATATGGAAAATAAACATTGATATAACTTCCCTACTTGGAGTTTGGATCAATCGTTGATGAGAAACAATTGCATTTCCATCATTGACAAGATCCTCCAACTTCGTTGGTGCGATGATCCGCGATCTATTCTCTAATCCATCTTCATTAATTGAATAAGATTATTTCTCCATGTCTAAAAGAAATTCTAGGGTTGTGGTGATAAACTTGTATTCCTAAAATAGGTTTAATAAAAATGAAACAAGCTACTGCGTCACTTAATATAATTTTTATTTAAATCATTTAATGAAGATTACGTCCTTTTTGAGTTTTCCTATAGAATACCTATACTAATAAAAATGAAGTCATATATAGAGTAAAAATCACATTATTATTTCAATGGTGTCCTCATATTTTTTATTTGGTAACCTGTTTTGGATTTATTTCACTTTTTATAGAAAAACGTGCATGTGTGCTATTAAAAAGTTATATTTTTCAAACAATTGTTTCAGGCATAATGGGCCTCAGAATCACACTCCATCTTAGCACTTGGTCTGGAAATCAAACTATATAATATTTGAAAACAATACATGAAAAAATCCTAGAGTTTAAATTCCACCCCCTTAGGGATTTACATCCCCAAAAGCCAAAACAAAGGGATACTCAAACAAATGGGAGAACTGAGCAGTAATTTGATCCTCCCTCTCCCTTGTGATCTCTTAGAGATTCCTCTTCTACCACTGAATTTTCACTAGAGGAATCAAACACCCATGAAGGGTCCTCTTATGTTAGTCCTAGATCTCCACCACATACAAAACAAAATTCACCCCATCATAGATGTCCAACTTACCCCACTCAATGACGTGTAATGAGTTATTCACGTACCTCCTCAACTGCAACATGTGGAAGACATCATGTACCCGCTCTAACTGCAGAGGTAGATCCAAGAGTTAAAACACCTCGCCAACTCTGCATATTATTAGGAAATCTCCAATGAATCTCAAGGATAGCTTTCCACCTTGGGAAAATCTCTGTAATCTACATCAAGGTGACACCTAAAAGAACACATGATATCCTTCCTTGAACTCCAAAGGCCTCCATCTTCTATCAACATTAGAATTACGATGGCTCTGTGTAGTCTTAATATTATCCTGGATGATCTGTAACTTCTCTATAGCCGATTTCACTAACTTTGATCTTATGAGTACTGACTCTCCTGGGTCCATCCAACAAAGTGGTGACCTGCAACGTCACCTTTAAAAGACCTTGAATGGTTCCATACCGATGGTGGAATGTTATCTATAGTTGCACACATACTCCACTAGGGGTAGGTGATCCTCCCAAACATGGCTATAATCTAACATGAAAGCCTGTAGTATGTCCTCTAGAACCTGTATAGTCCACTTTTTCTATATTTTCATCTTTGGGTGAAATGCTATGATAAATCATATAATATTATCAAAACCTCCTACAATCCATTCCAAAACCGGCATGTAAAGTGATCCTCATGATCTGAGACTATCATCGATGGAAATCCATGGAGTCGAAATATCTCCTGCACGTAGAGGCATCTCAAAGTGGTGACCTGTAGGGTTGCCCATACAAGGCCTTGAATGGTTCCATACTGATGGTGGAATGGCAGCTATTATTTTATGAATAATCCACTAGGGGTAGGTGATCCTACCAACTGTGGCCATAATCTAACATGGAAACCCCTAGCATGTCCTCCAAAACCTATACAGTCCTCTTTATCTGGCTTTCCATCTATGGGTAAAATGTTGTTCTCAAGTATAACTGAGTACCAAAAACCTCCTATAGTCCCTTCCAAAACTGGAATGTAAAGTGAGAATCATAATATGAGACTATCAATGATGGAATTCCATGGAGTATAACTATCTCCTGCATGTAGAGTCATCCCAATCTCTTTACCGAACTCTGCTCCTGAATAACTAGGAAGTGGGCTGACTTAGTGAGTCATTAAATGATCACCTAGATAGTATAGTGTCCCCTGGATGTACATGGTAAACCTATCACGAATTCCATTGATATCCTATCCCACTTTCATTTTGTAATCTCAAGAGTTTGAGTCAAACTCTCTCAAACCTGGTGCTCGAACTTCACCTACTGAAAAGTGAGTCATTGAGAAACAAACTCTGCAACTCCCTTCTTCATCTTTGGCCACCAAAACTAAAATAAGAGTTCCCGGTACATCTTCACCACACCTATATGTAACTCCAAAGGGGATGTGTGGAACTCCCTCAAAACCTCGTCCTACAATTCCACTGGTATTACTATGAACCCTTTGAAAATAATGACGTGCTCCCCATATTTTTAATATCCATCAAAGGAATACCTTGTGGACATCTTAGCATGTAATGATTCGCAGTAGGTATCCACAAGTTGTTCCTCCATAAATCAACATGGGAGATGATTAGTAACAAAAATAAACTAGTGGTAAGATTCTCCATCCCCATCCACAAAGGATATATGCATCGAGCCCAACGGCTCCAATGCCTCATTCAGCAATAGCGAACTGGTTCTCCTACTGAGAGAATTTGCCTCCACGTTCCTCTTCCCAGGAGTATATACAATATCAGAGTTATAGTCCTAGAGGAACTCCATCCATTACCTTTTCCTAAAGTTCAGATCCTTTTGAGAGCAGATATACTCGAGACTCTGGTAGTCAAAGTAGATGATAAAATGTTCTCCCATCAGGTAGTGTCGCCACATCTTCAAAGAGAATACTACCACTGCTAACGCAAGATAATGGGATGCATAGTTCTTATCGTGTGGTCCAAACTAGAATGAAACATAGAAAATAAATGATTTTCCCTACATCAGGACACAACCAATCCTAGTTTCTGATGCATTGCAGAACATTGCGTACTTGGTACCCTCCTTTGGAAATCTCAAGATGAGAGCGCTCGTTAATCTCTGCCTCAACTACTGAAAACTCTTTGGGAAATTCTCCATCCATGAAAAAGGTTGTACCTTTCATGTTAAATCTATTTGAAATGATTATAATCTATAAAACTTTGGTACAAACCTCCTATAGTACCCAAAAAAACCAAGGAAACTCCGCACCTCGGTAATACTCTTTGGTGGCTCCCAAACAAGCACTGCCTAAATCTTCATTGGATCCACTACAACCCTAGAATATAAAATGATGTATCTAAGAAAATAGACCTCTTAGACCTAGAAATAAAACTTTGATGGATTTCCATAAAGTTGGTGCTCTTAGATTATGTCCAGGACAATCCTCAAGTGTCTTCCATGCTTCTCTTCATACATCGAGTACACTAGGATGTCGTCAATTAAGACCAACAAAAACTGGTCTAAGTAAGGATGAAAGATTCAATTAATGAGTTCCATGAACACTTATTGGGAGTTTTTTAGGAAAAAAGACATCAACAAGTACCCATAGTGGCTGTAAAAAATCTAAAGTCCATCTTTGGTATATCCTCATACCGTACTCAAAGCTGGTGATAGCCAGATCTGAGGTCAATCTTCGCAAACCACCAAGTCCATTTCAACTAATTGAAGAGGTCATAGATCCTATGAAGTTGATACTTATTCTTCATGGTCACCTAGTTTAGGCTTCAAAAGTCCAGAGCTAACCTCAATCTTCCATCTTCTTTTTTGGAAAACAAAACTGGGACTGTCCAGGGTGAAACACTAGGTCTCATGGAGCCATTCCTTTGCAAGTCCTCCAAATGCACCCTCAACTCATGAAGATCTGCAGAAGACATTTTATATGAAGGTGTAGATATTGGATCCATCCTAGAGTATAGATCAATATATAATTCTAACTCCATATAGAGAGGTAATCCTAGAACATCATCGAGAAATATATCCTCAGATACTTCCTACACTATAAGAAATTGTGGACTCAAATCATCCAATAAACCGAGGGTTTGGTCGGCCAACTAATGAGTGATCGGATGAAACCTCCTATGTGTGATTCCATATTATACTGTCTGCATTTCCATTTCACCAGCAAAGGAAGACATGGTCCCATCACTGCAGACATACCACACTCTATGCCTAAAATTGTCAATCTGTGTATGAACTCTGGATAACTACTCCACACCGAGAATGATATCGTAAGGCCTGGATGATTCTACCAAGAGATCCCAATAAAAAATATCTCCTCCAAGAGTAATATCACATTATCAAAACTATTGTGTTAACATATAATATCCTCTCGTATGAGTCTCTATGTGTAAGGGTAGAGTCAACGGTTTAACCAGAATCTCGGAGTCTCAAACAAGGTTCATGGCATGAAAAGAATGTCTGAAACCCATGTCTATAAAAAATGAATCTATGGTGGAAAATACCCAGATATTTCCTCTAATAATCCATTTATCCTAGGGGATATAAGCTTCCATTGTTTGTATTTGAACTCGTCCCTGTCCACCAGCTTCCTGATCCTGTCATGGACTACTTAGGGGTGGTGGTGGTAATAGCTCGAACCTCCAACCACCTCCTGATGTACATCCTCCTCCCCTTCCATGTTTTCCACCCTAAGAACCACACATATATTTCCTCCAAATATTCCTTGGTGTCTCCTCAACCATCTTTTGATCATCCATACGATGGGTTGTGAAATCTTGTTCTAGATGTCCCTGACCGCCCCACGAGTAACACAACCTATCCCTCAGCTGACTCGATCTTCCTTGGGATCCCTATACCAATGATACTATTTTTTGGGATCATCTACCTATGTTCCTAACCTGATTGGGTCCCGTTTAATTCCATCAGATACTTGATGTCGAGGTCTCAGCTACTTAGTGCCTACTGGTAGCTCCCATTTTTGGTGCCTACTCTGCTAGAAATATATCTACTAGCATGGCTTGATCACGTACCATAGAATAAGTAGGAATTTTAAGAGATATAGTGGATTCCATGATCTCTTGGAATAATCCTTACTTAAAAGTTTGAACCCAAAAGAATGGGTATTGTACTATATCCGTAGAGTAGTGTGAAGGATAGGTAAATATTACTGAATAATCCACCACAGTTTGACTGCTCTTCTGTAGATGTAGAATCTACTCTATGTGTACCAATCGAAACATGTATAGAAATAACTCCTCTATGAAGAGACGCTTCATGTCTTCAAAATAGAGATTAATCTCATCATGTGTCCTGGTCAATAAGCTCCACCATCACCCCACCAATCCCTGAAAAGGACTCACAGAAAGGACTTCCATCTGTTTAGAAGGCATCCTCACATGGATAAAGACACAAATATATTCCTCCAACCAATCCTCAGCTACATGGGGGTCTGACTCACTATAAAATCTGGGAGGCCCCTTCCTCTAAAAATTATGAAACACACTCAGTCTGTGTGCTCCTCAGCTAGTAGTGCTGGTAGTAGCAGCGGCTCGATGGGTGGTAGTATAGTTAGTAAACCATTTGGAGGTGCTATCTCTGATACATGACCCTATATTGAATCCCCATCACTAGGAATATCATCCTCGTGATCACACAATGGAATCATGGATGACTTTCTACATGGAGGAATCTTGTAATAAAACAATATATACCATGGTCAAGAGAGTATATATGGAGAGATGACTCAAGAAGTACATGGAAGACACAACCCATTCCTATATGATGAGTGTATTATTATTTACCCTAAAGCTAGTGTTTTCATGTACCGAGATGAAAAGAAGGTTCCTATAGCTCAGGTGTATGGATACATCGTCCGCCGCACCAACAGTGGATTCCCTGGCCTAAAATATGAGCTCTAAATACTTAACAATGTTTCCCCAAACCAACCTCAAAACTCCTAGTCCTAAAGTAGAAATGACCCACCTTTGATATCACTCTATCATGACCCGTCCCAGAGGGGACCGTGCTATGACTACCCCAAATCCCACCTCCAATAGGATAAGGGCTGGTGACTTACACTGAATAATAATATCCCAAAAATGGGACGTATTTTCCTAAGTACCTGTATGCACACACACATCCCCAAGACACAAATAATGAAATGAAAATATACTATGTAAAAAATGAATAAAAAACCACTATATCCCACAACCAGAGTATAATAGCGAAAGTACTAGAAATTAAATAGGGCCAAAAAAATACCACCAAAAGAAAAGAGTCTACAAATACTAGTACAACCTCTAAAGTAATAGGTACTAGGAGTGTCCTCAGAAAAGCATCCAAGACACACCTCAGCCTGTCCAGTCTCACAAATCACCACCTGGTCCTGGTCTTCCTAGAACTCCATCGAAGAGTTGATCATCCGCACATGACATGACACGTACAGACAAAGCCTCTGTAGGGATGAGTAAAAAAAATACTCAGTAGGACACCATGAAATAAAAAAGAAATACCAAAAAGAAAATACCAAAAAGGAATACCACTAAGTAATACCACCAATGAATACCATAAAGGAATACCACAAAGTAAATACCATGAAGGAATACCACCAAGGAATACCACAAAGGGATACCATGAAGGAATACCACCAAAGAATACCAAAAAGGAATACCACAAAGAAAATACTAATAAAGAATAGCACCAAGGAATACCACAAAGGAATACCACAAAGGAATGCAAAGTCAGATCCACATAGATATATGTCAAGAACAAACATATTAAGAATTTCTAGATATACTCAATCCAATAAGACACACAGTCTCAACAAGACACATATACTCCATAATACACACAATCTCCATAAGACACACATTATCCATAATACACATTGTCTCCATAAGACACATAGTCTCCAAAATACACATAGTCTCTATAAGACACATAGTTTCTAGGTCACAACCAACCATATAAATGTTTACTTGAAGAGTGCTGATTTTGGGATAACTCAATACTCAAGCCATTAGGTCATATGCACACTCCCACAAAAACCCAGTTAGGACATCTCTAAGTTACCTTATCATCGTAAGGGTCCCAATGCCAAATATGGTTCATCAAAAAAATATTTCATTTGAAACTTATGGCTGTTTGAAAATTTTAAAAGGGGGTTCACTAGGCCCTGGATTGAATGTGCAGTCGGTCCACCGACTGTGGTGGTCAACTACTACGGTTGACCACTCTATCTGACCCCCTACCGTCAATTGACAAAAGGAAGCTCGATATTCTATGGTGGTTGAACACACCCTAATTGACACGATGATTGATCACAACCTAGCTGTTGCGACCACATGGAATCTCGGTTGACCGTGGCCTAGTCCGACCACCTGGATCATACCTAGGTCCAACCCAGGTCCACCCCGACCCGCGGGGTCCAATTCGTCCCACCGGTTTGACCTGGCCCACTAGGCCAAAACCTCTATGACTGGGCCTGACCCACCTCTCTAACCTGACATTCCATGATGGTCTGGCCTAGCCCATCCCAACATGTTGGTCTGGGTTGGCCCGACCCGCCATGCTGGTCTTCCCAGCTCGACCCTCCATGCTGGCCTAACTCGCTAACCCAACCCAAACTATTTCTGTGTCATTACTCTCACAAAGCCTCCCCCAGTGGATTCCACCACATACCACATGGTTTCACACCATGTCTCATAGCCTCCGATTGCACTGGCTCACACATAGACACCACAGGCTTGCACGCGACCAGCCCTGGGTCACACACGGCGGCAGCTGTCAGTACCGCTCATGACGCTGCTACTTCTGTGAGCCTCCATTCTTCCTCTAATGCTTGAAACTCTGAAATGAAATCACCTTTGTGATCCTCGAGTCCTGATCTACAATAATCTGACCTTTTTTTCATCTTGCTTCCAATCTAGGGGTCTGATCACGTTTGGAGCTTCCTGGAAAGTTGAACCATGGTCATGAGGATCCTATGATGAAGACTGCTAAGAATGGGGGAGATAAAATTACCCAAAATGACCAAATAATGAGCTATGGACTTTTTTAATGTCATCCTCAATTCATTCTCATTAGAAGGATAAATGATGAGAATAAACTAATCTCTCGATAATCCTTCATCAATAAACCATCACGCAAAAATGATCGAACAACAGATAAATCTGTTTGTGGATTGACCCACATTAATCATGGAAATTAATAATGGGGAAAATAAACAATTAAACAACTACACTACCTAGTGTTTGGATCAGTTGTTGATGAGGAATGGTTGCATTACCATCGTTGACGAGATCCTCCAACTTTTTTGGTGCGACTATCCACGATCCTATCTCTGATCTGTCATTTTTCATTTAAGTGGATTATTTCTATATGTATCAAAGGATTTATAGGGTTAGAGTGATAAACATGGATTCCTAACAAAGGTTTAATAAAAAACAATCCGCTGCATCACTTGAAAATAATTTTCATTTAAATTATTTAATGATGATTACGTACTTTTTGAGTTTTTCCACAGAAGACCCACACCGAAAAAACAGAAGTCACTCCTAGTGTAAAACTCATGTTCTAAGTTCAATGTTTCCCTTATATTTCTAATCCTGACAACCATTTAAGAGTTATTTTACTTTTTTAGGAAAACTTAGCCCGCGTGCTATTAAAAAGTTTAATATTTTTCAAATAATTGTTCTCGGAACACCAGGTCTCAGAATTGCATTCCGCCTCATCTCCTGGTCTTGAAATAAATTCATATAATATATAAAAATAATACAAGAAAAAAATATTAGATTTTACATCATCATTAATAACTATGATAGGAAATTATGGATAAATAATTACTTCTGTTCGTGAGGTAGTAGTCCACTGTACACACAAATGATGGTTTCATTTCCAATTTTATGGAAGTGATGATGGATGAAAATTATGCCCTAAATATAATAAAATATAAGTATATATAATAAAATGGTGTTATTATATTATATTTTTTAAAATTTAATTGAATGAGGAAAAAGAATAAAAAAATAGAAGGTGTTCAGTGCACACTATTACCTCTTCTTCGGAGAACCTCTTTTGGATTATACCTAAAATTTTCCTAAATTGAATTTTTGAAAAAAACAAGACTTATAGGATTAAGAGGTGGAGGGTAACTAAGGAATTGATTTTCATAAGGATTGACCAAACCAATGGGGTCTTTAAAGTGTGTAAAGAAAGATATAGGGGGTTCTCTTTTGTAAGGGAAGAGGAGTGACATTCTTTTAAATACCCAAAACTATTCAATAATGGGAAGTCACTCTCAGGAAAAGTGTCACAAAAATATAAAAATTAATGAGTGTAGGATATACAAGGACTACACATACCAATAAAATTAAAAAGTAATTTTTTAAAATATTCTACCTTATTTACCTCCAATGTTACTCACTTTTACCCTTTTAATTTTTTTCTATAATAACTAATTTTTTACAATTTTTACTATTAATTATGAAAGAAAATTATGTTAAACTTATTATATAATATAAATTATTTTTATTATAAACATTTAAAATATTTTATTAAATTTAATTCATAGAATATTTATAATTTAATTTTAATTTAAACCAGTAGATGTTTCAAAAAAACAGTTTATCAAGAAATACATTTTTCAATCATAAGATGATTTTAAAATAATTATATGAATAATAATAATTAAATAAATTAAAATTAAAATTTATATAATATAATATATAAATTTCATTTAAATCATTGCTTATTATGGGTTATTTTAATTAGAAAAAATGGGGAAACATTATCCACTTTAAAATAATTAAAATAAAAATGTGTTTCAAAGACTAAAAATAAACTTATAATAAAATCTTGTATAAAGATGATTTAAATGTAATTAATTAGATTAAGTATAAAAATTATTACTTATGTTAATTTTCAATTATATTAAATGAGTAATGTGACTTTTAAATTACTTAATTTATTAAAAATAAAGGACATTTTTTCTAAAAATGGGTATTTTTCAGTACTCATTGAAAAATTTGTATTTTTTTTGAAAAAGATACAAATTTCACTCTAAGATAACATAAGTATATTTATTTAAAAAATTATATTCATTTTAAA
Organism: Viscum album; assembly: GCA_963277665.1. Classification (NCBI taxonomy): domain Eukaryota; kingdom Viridiplantae; phylum Streptophyta; class Magnoliopsida; order Santalales; family Viscaceae; genus Viscum; species Viscum album. Next base: position 450,896,691 of record OY728137.1, on the reverse strand, counting down.
AAATAAAATTTCTAAAAATTTCAAAAATTAATTGCAATATTTTTTTTAAAAATAAAATAAAAATCATTTTTGAAAGAAACATATTTTTTATAGAATAGAATATCTTTATTAAAGTTGAGGGATTATTTATTAATAATTTGAAAATGAATTTATATTTTGTTGGAACTATATATATATATATATTTCATTAAGTAGTTAATAATATTAATATCTACTACTTAAATGGATAGGTTATATCGATCAGAATTAAATAATAATATTTTATCATGGTTCATTTAAACTCAGTGTTACAGTAACAAAAGCTATCATAGAAATAAAACTCATTTAAATATAAATATATTCAAAATTATCGATGTGTTACATATATACATGTTGATGCCAAATTGAAATGCAATCTTGAACTAAAGTTTCCTAAATGTTTTTTCATGGGATATGGAGATGGAAATCTTGGATTTTGACTATGGGGTAGTGGTAAGATAAATCTTATAAGAATTTGGAATTTTCTATTTAATTAACATTTCCTTTGGAAGTATAAAAAATTGGTGTCAAAGGAAGTTATAAGAAAATAATCAATTTCAATCTAAATTTATCTAAATAGAAGTTCCATAAGGATACATGTTCTAAATGATTGATATGTATCTAAATCTACCAGAAGCTCACTAATTATAGAGGATTTTTTAGAGGGAATTATAAGAAGATTGAATGTTCAACCTGTAGAAGATATATCTGAAATATTAAATATTTTTGAGGCTAATTTTATAGATCTAAATAGATATCATAGCCACATACATAATTATAGAGGTTAACCAGAGTCCAGAGCCCATTACAAGGGTATAGAGTTAACTTATTATTATTATTTTTAATAGATGTTAGAGAACTAAAGAAATAAAAACAAGTGGTTAACATTAATGATTCTAAGAAATTGGAGTTTTATATAAAGGATGAGTTGGTTCACTTTAGATGAAAACACCTATGAGTAAGAGGAATGACCACTGGAAAGAGGGATCTTGAAAATAAGTGGGTTTTATTGTTAAAAGAAGAAGTTTATGGATAAAAAAAGAACATAGAAAGGCTAGCAATGAAGGGGTTTTTGTGTAAGGAAGGAATTGATTTATATGAAATATTTTATTCAATATTTAAACATACTAACATTTGAACTATGATCTGTTTTGTTTATTCTGATTATTCTCATATATAGAAAATGGGTTTGGAAATGACCTTTAATAACAAGGATCTTGAGGAAGAGATCTATATGAAGATACCTGTTGGTTTCGCGGATCAAGAGAATCAAGGTTTGGTGTGAAAATGTAAGAATAATATCTATGGTTTGAAACAAGTTCTATGATGATGGAACTATAAGTTCGGATCATTTATGTTGGATAAATGTTTTAAGCAGATCGAGTTAGACCATTTCTATTACTAGGAGAATAAGAGCGGGGACTTCATCAGTTTTTGGTATATGGATGATATTCTAGTGGTGGGTTTGAATTTTTAATGAATCCAGGATATGAAGTAGGAATTTAATAGAAATTTTGTAATAAAAGATCGCGGTGAAGAAAAGAAGATATTTGGCATGAAGATTGAATGATATAAGAAGACAAGAAGTTTGGTTCTATAAAAAATTACAACATTTAGAGGATTGTTGAAAAATTTAGAATGAGCGTATGAAAGACAATCTCAATGACACTTATTGGTCACTTTAAAAATTAAAATTAAAAATCACCAAAGATGAATGATGAGGTGAAGAACATAGTGAGAGTACTGTACACATAAATTGTTGGAATTATCATGTATAATAGGGTGTGTACTCATTCGAACATAACTCATGTAGTGGGAGTGGTCAGTTGGTATATAGAGAATATAAGAAATGATCGTTGGAATTTGTGAAGTAGATTATTTGGTATCTAAATGAGTTTTAATATACTTATATTTTTTATGGATAAGATGATATGTTTCAGGGGTACATTAATATAGAATTTGGGGGTGACCCAGACACATGAAATTTAAAAACCATATATGTTTTCACATTCATTGAGAACATAATAAATTGGATATAAAGGTTGAAATCGATTATTACGCTACCCAAAATAGAATCAAAGTATGTGATAGTAATATAAAAAAGTAAAGAAATCGTATGGTTAAGATTTATGAATGAGGAGATCATAATCCGTTAAGAAAGTAGGATAATTTATTATGAAAGTCAATGTGAAATCAATTTGGTTATAAATATATTGTTCCATGAAAGGAAAAAACAAATCGACATAAAGTACTACTTTTTATGGATATTTGGGGATGATAGAGAGATGGACTTGTAGAATATTTCCAAAATGAAAATTATGAATGATGCACTAACCAATAGTTTAGTTAAGGAGATTCTAGGTCCTTCTTCATCAATAAAACTTGGGTGAATGGGGAGGGAATGATAAGCATTGCACACAATGAAAGAAGATATTGTTTGGTTTTGAAGTGTTGGATGATACCATGTGGGTATTTAAAGTAGTATTCAAGTGGGAGATTATTGGGATTTAAAATTTTATACAAGAAATGTATTCATTTTAATGGAAGGAAGAACACCATAAGAACCTTCAATTTTATGAAGGTTGATTTAGTGGGTTTCTGTGATTGGAAATGATAAGGTCAAAAGTAACCATTTTATTATGGATGTCTAAGTGGGAGTTAGATACATATAAAGAGTATATGTTAGTAATATGAATCAATCCTATAATAAATTTATAGAAAACTGGTGATGTGATAGTGTACTAGTCATCTACTGATGTTTGGTGATCGAGTCAAGGAATATTATAATACATTGGTAGAAACTATTGTGAATTGAAAAATCCTTATGAAATTTGAAGGTTGATGCAACTAGTTGATCGACTATGACCCACTATAAATATATGGGTGAAACTAAATGTTGTGATGTCATGTGATTATTGGGTTTAGTGTCCTATATGGTTCTATGTTAAAATTATTTTAAACTTTTATAACTTTTTATGAAATGAGGAGTTATAATGTTTATCTCATGGATTCATGGTGAAAATATAAACCTTGTAAAACCCTATTGTGTCTTTACTTTCTTTCAATTTTTCTTTTTCATTGAATGTATGTTTTAATTGTGGGTAATAAGGATAGAATAAGTTGAACTTAGTGTTGTGATTTGGGTGAGGTAATTATTCCTAGTTCCAGTACATTGACATTTTTAGGATACTTTCAAGATTTTTCTTCTTTCAAAGTGATTCTGATGACCATGAATATGATGGTTGAAGTTTAGTGAATTATTCTGAACATAAGCAACCCATATTAGTTGACTAAATGAATAATTGTAATAAAAATTAAAATTTTATAGATCATTAAATTCTTTAAGAAAAAGTGTACCATAATAACATGATCATGATCAAGAGAAAATTTCTATAAATTTATTAAACATGGGAAGTTGTTAGAACTGAGTGGTGAACATTATTGATGACACATTTCTATACAACATGGAACATGAAATTATTGATAGGGATAAATAACCTAAAATGATTTGTGAATAGAGTGATAGAAAAAATTGGGATAAATAGAAAGTTACAATCTGATTTGAATTAAAATCACTTTCTAAACATGAGGTTTTTGGGTTGACTATGAAAACCCTTATAGGGATTAAAACTATTTGTTATAAATGTTTATTTTTGAGAAATAGAAATGAAAATAAAGAAGTTTGGAGATATAAAGCATGAATAGTTTCTAAATGTTTCCCATAAAGAACCAAGATTTATTTTGATGAAACATACTCTCCTATAATGGATTTGATAACCTTTCGATATCTCATATCATTAATTATACATGAAAATATGAAATTATTCCTGATTAATGTTGTAACTACATACCTATATGGCAACATTGATAATAATTTTTATATAAAAATTCCGTGAGGATTCAAATTTTCAGCTACATGTTTTTGATATCGATACATTTATTCGATAATTATGAATAAATCATTATATATACTAAGTAGTCAAGGAATATATGGTATAAAATTATTAGTGAATATTTAATGAAAGAGAGTTATAAGAATGATCCATTTTTCCATATATATTCATTAAGAGCATTGTATCAAGTTTTTTCATCATTATAGTATATATTAATGATTTAGATATTATTGGGACTCATGATGAACTTTACAAGTAATAGAAATTTTTTTAAAAATAATTTACAATGAAGGAATTTGAAAGGAAAAATTGTATCCTTAGATTACACATTGAACATATTTAATATAAAATTTTTATCCATAAATCTCAATATTATGATTAAATCCTTAAAATATTTTATATAGAAAAATAACATCCATTAAGTACTCAAATGGTTGTGCAATCTCTTGATCGTGATTAATATCCTTTTAGACCATGAGAGGATAATAAATAATTTATTAGTCCGAAAGGACTATATATGAGTACTATATGAGCACTAATGTACCTTGTAAATAATATAAGGACAAAGAATACAAGTCCAGATATATTAGATATCATGAAATTAGGAAATCCAAAGGGGAATTTTATAAAATATTATTTAATATGTGGATTTCATAATAATAATGATGATGATGATAAATCTTTATTTATTAACAAAACCATTCGCATGAACAACCCTTAATTTTCTCTAACCATTGGTATTCCAACCATTGGATTTCATATAGAGATAAGGATTGATCTTGACCATTGATTAATTATGGGTTTTGTATGAAAATCATATTCCCATAACAACCAATGAAACTTAATAAACAACAAGATATATAATTATAAAATAGAAATATAAATGAATAAAATAATATAAATATGAATACCTAATGTTCTTCAAGAAACATATTGATGGAGAATTTTTTAAGTCCACTTAGTGAAAATAAAAATACTCTTTCCTCCACAGGTAGTACACCATCCAATGGAATCCATATACACTAATATATGTTCCCTCAAACTTAAAAGTTTTTCTAGAACTTTATCCTTGAAGCAAAAAAGTGAACAATCAAAAGGATATATTTTTATTATCTATATTTAATAATTACACACAATCAATAAGAGAATATGATCCTTTATATATACTTACTTTATTTATTGAAGGATTTAGAGAATGAATTTCCAATTTTTAGTAACTTATATACGTCACCATAAATTATTCCCATTAATGTATTATAATTTTTTAGCATTTAAATGATTATAAATATGTTTTTATTCTATAAATTAATCAACTATATGATTTATAATCAATGGAAAAATGGTTTTAAATACATAAGAGAATCAAAGAACCCAATATCACATACCATAAGAAAACTTTTTCAAAATTATATGGGAATCATATTCCATTTATGATATGAAAAAAATAATATCCTAGAATATGTTTCACATGGATATCATGGGTTGTTATTTGTAAGAACCATACAATATGATTCATCTCTTTTAATGAATATCCATCAATCTCCCACCTACACTAAAATCCTATAAGTACTTTATAAAATCATCACAAATCTTTATATATCCATCCATTTTTTTAGATATAGTTTTTCCAAATGCCTTCATCTTGGAACAAACAATTCATATAAAATTTTAATACTCATTATAAGGCTTAAATGTGTTTCTCTATGGGTGTTTCAAACATTAAAAAAAAGTGAGGCTGATAATTTTTTTATGCTACTCAAGATACAAATGGGTCTATAATGATCCCTATAAAACACAATCATATCTCCACTTGAACATGTCTGTCATAAGATGTATCATATAAATTGGATGAATAATTATATAATCCCTCTGTACATATCACTGAGTGACCACTATACCTAGAATATGTCAATCAAATATTTGATGACTCATATATATTTTATTATCTAAGTAGATTGACCATGAAAAATGATTACATCATATTTCATTCATTCTAAGTAGATAAGTACATCACATGTTAGTTACCTAAGGATGTTAAATAATTTTATCAACCACATAAATGAAGGACTATATTTATTTTATTTCAAAACAAGTGAATAAATCCCTTATTAATTTAACTCAACTAAATACATGATCAATGAAATAACCAACTACCCCTGTATTAGCTCAGCCTCATGGATGGCATAAAAAAGTCATAAAACCAGGAAGGTTCACATTATAACTATCTTTATTAACTAATGAAATTATGGTTTATAATGAACATACACCCTTAAGTATATCAATAACTATATGATATTCCTTGTGATATAATTTTATGGGTCAATCTAGAAAAAAAGTTTCTATTTTTTTCTCCTGAATCTATTATTTATATCACATACAAGTTTCGAATCAACATTATGTTATCATATTATCAAAACCAATTATACTCTGTGATGATTTTCAATGAGAGACAACTCAAGTTATACTTTTATGAGATTTTATTATTATACCATTTCATGTAATATATATATATAAAAGGATTAAATAATAATGGATACCACCTTTATTATTAAACATTGAAAAAACCCCATTATCAACAATCATTACATACATTCTATCATGTATCTAATGGATAGAGACTTTATGTTACCCTCATGATTTTAATTTATTAATTTCTTTGTCAATGGATATCCTATATTATCCACCAATAGATCTTTACATTACCCCTATCAATGTTTTAATAAAATTATATGGTATTTATGAAGGAGATGTTTAGTTCTTTGGTGGCACCAAGGTTCCTTAGTATGATAAATAGATTAATTATTTTCAAAATAAATCTCAATTGATACTTTAATGCTTGGAAGCACCCCAATTTCAATATTAAAATTCTTGATACAGATATGGGTTTTTTATATTTATGGGTTTATTTTTTTTATATAAAAGGGATAGGGTTGATGATATTTTTAAAAATGGGTCTCAAGAGGCATGAACCTCGTTCATGCATCTCTCCACACCGAAGATGCATGAACAAGGTTCATACATCCTTCAATGATTCAATAAAGGATGTGTGAACCCCGTTAATGCATCCTAGTGATGGTAGATGCGTGAATGAGGTTCACTCGTCCTTTATAATGTTTATACCAGATGCATGAACCCCGTTCAAGCATTCAGAAAAAATCTTAAATAAAATAAAATCATCATTTTTAGAAGAAATATTTTCTTATGTATTTGATTAATTAAATTACAACCCCTTTCTATAGTAATTATATTTGATTCTAATTGATATAATTATGCTAACACATTCTTAACCCTCTTAAGTATTGTTTCTTATTTTGGAAGAAAATGGAATCAATATTTTCCATAATGTCCATAATTTTATCACATGATGGAGGTATTTAACAGTAAAATCCTCCAGAGAAATTTTTTTACTAGTAGAACATGTGTCATTTTATAATGTTTGAATATGTGTTTTCTCAAAATCAGAAAAATAAACTTCTAATTCCATACATCTCATATTGTGATATTTCTGATCTTCAATCATAATCATTTCACAATTACCCACTATTCATTGAAATTATCCTTCATGCAATTTAATATTTTTAAACAAAGAATCATGTTCCATGTTTTTTGGATTCAAATCATTATGATCTATAATATTTTTCAATATTTCTTGATTTTCATAGATATTTTCATCCAAAGAATTAATTATTATTAATAAATACCAAATAAAAATTATTAAATTTGGAAGATAATTTGATGACAGTAAGACACACATTAAAACAAGTAGAACTCTATAAATAATAATAGTAATGCACATACATAATGTATCAAAAATAAAAATTCAACCTAATCTACGCCTATGGAATGGATGCTCTTCTACCCCACAACTAGGTGTATATTGGAAGTGTCCATGTTGTGTCTATCTCTGTCTGTGCTCTAGAGTACGTTGCACATCATCCTCATCATCCAACTCCACATCATTTTATGTGACAGGCAGTGGATATACAGTCTCATCGTCTGTACCCTATCCTGTATCTAAGGATAGTGGAGGTTGGCTGGAACTCTCACAATCATCGAAAGAAGATGGATGTTGTAATGAGGATGTCTGTAATTAAGAATCCATCTCAACCCAGTGAACGTCTGTATCTACCTGTGGCTGAGCCTGAGAAGCTGGAGGAGTATATGAATGATCATGCTAAACAACCTCCTCATATGGAACAACAACATCTAACTGATCAATCTTATCATCCTCTACCTGTGGAACATCAAGATCTATAATAGGGTTATCACCACCTAGTAAATCTATTTGAGGCTCAAAAGGATCTCCAGCCTCCTCATCATATGGTGGATCAAACAAAATGTCGTGAAAAATCTTGTCCATTGAAGGAAGAAAGTATGTGACAAGGCTGTGAAAATATGTCGGGTCAAATATGGTGCTCTCTACTAGATCAGACATGTGGTGTAGATGATAGATACAACAATCCTATAAAAAATTCGTTGTTAAGTAATATGAATAAAAATTCTACTAAATTGTGGAAGGAACTAGGTATACCAGCTCATGAAATCCTTGTCTGTGTCGTGTTAGAAATATGACTGGGGACCTGTAGTACCAAGATGTGTAATCCATCTGATCCACCAAATGAAAACTAACTATCCCCGTCCCTCACAACTGGAACTCCTATCTTCTGTCCCATAAATCAATATATCTGACATAGTATCTCCTCCAATCAAATTATCTCTTACCTACCATCTTTAGGGAATTAAGTAAATCTAACTGACTAGTCGGGTCAGAAACAAGATGAAAGAATCTGAAGTTCCTCATAACTCTATCAGTCTGATGCCACTCAACTATATGAAAATGAATCAATGGAACCCTGTAGAATCCTATAGAAAGCATCACCGTACAGTATGGTGGAAGACTATGTATAATAGCATAAGTATATAACATCCATAAAATATGAAAGAAAAAATAAACAATAAATTAATAAATGAATACATGTACAATAAAGAATAAAGATTTAACAATATAAATAATGATAACTTACATTGTGTGGTCGAATGCTATCCAACATAAGTCTGTAGGCATGGACGTCATGTCTTTGGGAATCTAAATGTCATTGTTCCTGACTCCACCTGTAGATAATATTATTATATTTATATTTCATAATATAATTTTATACAATTAAGTTAGATAATATAAGAAAGGAATAACAAACCAACATCCACATAGAGCCTCTACTACAATATCTGCTGGAAATGGCACACGAGCATGTGGAGCTAAATGAGGGATGTGCTCCCATACCCACATCTGTAAAAGAACCATGCATCCCGTGATCTGCATCTTATCAATGTGACATGTGCTACAAAGCACCTTGTATGTATATGATAGACAAGAAGACCCCCAGATATGTTGTCCTGCCTCATCCAAATCCTCTAAAAAAGATAAATACATCAAATGTACAAAAGTAGTGGAGTGATCAACAAAAATCATTCCACCAATAAACCTCTAAATACATGCACGTGAAAATAAAAGCACAGTGATCTCATCAGCATCCTCTATTAACTGTGTGAAGTGTTGGTCTAACCAAGGCATGCATAATCTACCACCAAAGATGGTTTTTCCATCATCATGGACCTCTATGCCTAGTATTCTATAAACAAGCTCTAGAAAATCTGCTTCAACCCGGCCTCTTAGACCCGCACCATCGATCGGAGGCCCTATATAATGGCCAGATTCTGCAGGGTAATAGTCATCTACCCTCTCTAAAATGGAATGTATGTAACTCTGGACTCTATCTCTCTACAAGAGCAGTAATGAGCTAATGATCAAGAAAGGTGAAGTCGCACATCACTATGCCATAGAATCCAGCACAACGAAGATGAGGGATGATAGCGGGAGGTGGTGCGGTATGATAGAAATGATGAGATATGCATACACTCAATGGAGGCACTTGACATCCCTCTAAAAGAAGTCGTGATACATGAGTAGCCTGAGATGTGAGAAATGGAAAACCTTCCATCTGAACAAATGATATCATCATTACTTTATTATAGCGAATTCAATACAAAATTTTAACTATTATTTAAGAAAATATAGAACAATAAAATGAAAAATGACTGTGTTAATATTTTTGATTTATACTTGATTTTTTTGTGAAATAATTAGTTTTTTTGTTACTTGACCAATCTGTTCAATAAATAAAGGACACAATTACCTAATTTTGAGATTCATTATTTATGAGGTATTCATTAATTAAAATGTCAATTATAGCCTAAATGGTGTTTTCCATGAGCTAGTTCTTTTGTGTGGGCCATAAGATACTTGAATGCATATGGATGATAATACTATAAATAATATAAGTGATTTATCATTTTTCTCATGTAATCTAAACGTAGTATGCGTTGGTGCATGTGGTATAAGATGTTCAATAAAAATTTGAAATTTTTATTTAAATAAATCTAGAAAAATAAAATGAAAAATGATTATGTTAATATTTTCAATTTATACTTGATTTATTGTGTGTGGATTAGTATCTTTGTTACATGTGGAATCATGATATATTCATTTTTGTTCTATGTTGTTTTTTTAATAGTTTGAGTCTCATAGAATTATTTATTAGAGAATCAGAAAATGAGACAAAACAAAATTGAAACATGTCATAAATGGAGCAATTCAGAAATAAAAGAAATCAATACTAAAACTTCTTTATACCAAAAAAACATAAATATTCATGATAAAATACACAATCTTGATCATGGATGATGATATTTGGAGCTCTTTCCTACCACTTTGGGGCATCTCTTACGAGTATGTCCTTCTGCGTGAAAAATACAGCATCGTATTCTCCATCCTCATTGCTAAGGCCAATCTATTTCATTTCTGATTCGACTTGATTTTAGTCTTCGTCAAGGACGTAACCTAGTAGTATAATGAAAATAATTAAAAAACCATAGATATTGAAAAAAATCATAAATGAAAACAAAACCAAATTATGAAATCTAAAAATATCAGGGACGATGGTCAGCTGATCAGCAGGCAATGAGATAGAAAGAAAGTCACCAACAGGCATCCGACATGCACTATAATAGTTAACCAAAGTTATCATATGATACAACGAGTCAATATATGGATCCCATGATATTTTTACTAAATCACTAGCTAAGATAACATGTGCACATGAATATCTAAATGCCTGAAAGTTTCCGCATTCACAGTATCTGTTATCTAACATCACTAAAAACACTCAACCACTAGTGAATGTAGCCCGGTAATAACACAATCTTACCTGAAAGCTTGTATTTTCCCTATCAAAGGATAGAATATTCTATCTTGAAGCCTCATTTAGTATCTTATAAACATCACATTGGAAGTGATGCATAAAACACATTTCGTTTTCTATCCTATGATAGGCCTTTTGGGACCAGTCAACAAAGTAGTGAACACATCTATAAAATGTCTCTGGCACTAACCCTGTGATCGGGAGTTTTCCGACACCCTTGATGACCCCATTTGTGCACTCTACTATATTAGTGGTCATATGGCCATATCTTTTTCCCCCATCATATGCTAATGACCATTGTTTCCTTTGAAATCTGAATTATATATTCATACACATCTTCATTAGCAGTTCAGATCTCTTGAAGGAGTCGATCAAAAAATTCTTATTGGGGCGCATATGCTAAAAACATAAGAGAATAATGTATTAAAATGGATAATAAATATTGTTTTAAAAAAGTATGTTTAGAAAAACATACCCAACATTAGTATCACCTTATTTATGGCATCATCTCTAAAATTTATATGCACATTAATTGAAATATGTCTAATGCAATAACGATAATAATAATTAAGATCAATCCATGAAACCCCATCCCTAGACAAAACCTCTATAATCGCTCAATGGTGATCAGATATCAGACCCATGCCATGGTTTTGTGTGACATGAACATGTACACATTACAAAAACTAGCTCCATCATTCAAAATTTTCCTTTTCAACAATAGCAAAAGCAAGTGGCTAAGGATCACGAGTACCATCCTGTATGGAAACAATGAGTAGAACACCTATATACTTTCTATATAGGAAAGTTTCATCGACCTGAATAAATTGATTACAATAGGGAAAGATAGAAATGCATGGCCTGAATTCTCAAAAAAGCCTATTGAACTTCACCGTTGCTCGATCAACTCAGTAATTGGGGGATACATACTCAATTGTTTCTAACTAATAAACAATTTGATTGTTGAGAGACACCAATTCCATAAGTTTTGGAAACATCGCATAATATTCATCCCAATAACTATACACTTTTACAATTTCATTCTGTTTTTCATTCAATGCTTTGGTATATGATTTCTTATAGTTATACAACTTTTGAATTCTTTCATGTAGAATGGCATCATGAACATCCTATCATGTTCGTATCATCTCACAAATAACATTTGATATAAACTCTAAATCAATGGAAGAGTGATCCTGCGACAAGATTGGATGCACACAAGTGTGTGGCCCTTATAATTTGGTTATCCTACAAGATGAATTTTTTATCAAATATTTCCCTTAATAAAAATTTACATTCTGGACCATATTTTTCACAACGAATGATATATTTTAATTTCTTTTACTAATCAACCACAAATGTGAAATGTCTCTCAATGTGGTATTGATTTATCACATTTTGATGGTCAATTTACTTTCAAATTCCTACCCGACATAGATGGCACTATCATTTGATGCAGACCTATTCTCTATAATTCCAGGGAATTCAGAAGACGACATAATGACATCCAAATCAAAATATTGTTCATGAGACAATACTTTAACTAAGGAACTCAATACTGAAGGATGATAACCACTAACTGGTGGATGTTGTGGATTCCTGTATCTCAAATGAACCTCAGTAGGTTCATTTCCCACATCACCCTCACCCACATCTCTCAAAGGAACCTCATAAGGTTCATTCCCACATCACCCTTATACACATCATCTCCTGATGGATCCCCAAATTCTTCTTCCTCAGATAAACTTTCATTCACTAGATCAGCACACAAAAATATGTCATATACATTTCCTTCCAAATTTTGATCATATTCATCACAATTTCTTCAATTACTAGAGTCATATGAGAAGGAGGCAATGAAAAAGACTGATGTGAAGGAAAAACTTCTACATAGCTCACAAAAAATGGTTCTGTAGTAGTCAATTTCACCACATCTATATTAGAAATCACCAAATATAACCCCATTAAACCATTAGAACACTTCTATATAAATAAGGAAGATGCATCCATCTAATCATCATCATCGTCCAAAGGGTACATGGTGTGCCAGAAATGTTCAAGAAGTTGTTGATATCGATATGTGATTGAAGAAATGGATTGATCGACCCTCAATTTTAACTGATTATGAATCTTATTGTGAATTGCACCCATTGTCATACAACCATAAATATTTACCACTCTTACCGGTGTTACAATATAGCTAAATCCCTTCTCCGTATAAATGGTCTCACCATTGCAATATATTTGCGCAAACATTATTACCTATAAAAAAATAATTAATAAAATATTATACACTACATCAATATTTTACATTTTTTTAATTGGTTTTGAATAATTGACTTTATCTGGAGACTTTTTATGTATTGATTTTTCACTATTGAGGAATAGTGATGATGGTATTATTACTAAAGAAAATTTAATAAAACATTATATATTTTAATTACATATGAATAAATAATAATGACTTGATCTTGAGACTTACGATTAGTTTATCATTATTTGATAAACTAACCAAAACCTATGGGTAGACTCCTGGAGTCTCTATTATCAAATATTTCCGCAACTTTCAGTCTCCTTTCAAACAAAAATGCCTTTTATTGAATGATTTTTCTCAAATTCCTCTTCAGGGACACCTATATTTGGATGTATCTTTGAGGAATCCTCTTGTGGATTTCCTTTTAATTAAAAATTTACTCACATGCATGTGAGGCGGTCTGGGGGTATGAAATACATAACTTTTTTATAAGAGGATATGTAGGTCCTTACATACTTAGTTAGAGATGACTCACATGTCATCAGTACAGAAAAATAAATGCAATTATTACAAATTAAATAACCACATTCACAAAACAAGACATGCAATTTCAATTATGTATCAGTCGGTCATCTGAAGATCAGTCATCACACAACATACCATATTTTTTGGTATACTTATTATATCTATCACTATATGAAATACATATTAAATATCTACATCTATTTTATATTTAAGAATTTGAATTATAACTAATATAATTTAATATTATTATTTATACAAAACTATTTTTATACCATTAACAAAAAATGTTTTCTATATAATTTTTAATAAATTCAAATATGATATATACAACTAATATATTATTTATAAATTATATTAATAGTGTATAAAATATTACGATTTAAACTAATATTAATTTAAAAATAACATTTTATATAACATATTTAATTTTAATAAATATTAAATATGAATTCATACAACATTTTAGACATGAAATAAATAATTTTCCTAAACATTCAATACGAATTCATACAACAAACACATCATTCAAAAATTAAATCATAAAAAAGACACTAATTTACACAACAATATATATGAAATAAATAAACCATACACAGAATCAATAATTTATACATATCAAAAATCAAATAAATAAATCATATAAATGAAATAAATAAACACAATTAAACAATGGAAAATTTAAATAAAAAGTTTACATTCTTAAAATTAGTAAAAATATGTTGATAAAGAAATTCTACAGAGCTTCGCAGCAAAATCCAGAGGAGAAGAAAGAATTAGGGGGGGGGAGACCCCCTTTTATAGATTTTCTTGGCCAGATGCATGAACAAGGTTCACACATCCTTCATCCTGGCTTTGAAGGATGCCTGAACCCCGTTCACGCATCTTCTGTCACGCTAAAGATGCGTAAACCCTGTTTAGGTATCTTCGGCCAGGATAGATGCATGAATGGGGTTCACACATCCTTAAAAGATGGGAAGAAGGATGTGTGAACCTCATTGAAAAATCTCTCTACACCGAAGTTACGTGAATGGGTTTCATGTATCTTGAGACCCATTTTTAATTTTTTTTCAAACCCTATCCCTTTTCTATAAAAAAATTAAAACCCATAAATAAAAAAACTCTAAAAATATCCTCCTTTACAGAATCTGATATAATGATGTATTTTACTTATATTTTCGAGGCAGATATGACACCTTTTTTGTGACTCTTAAAACTAATAACTCCGCCAGTAGGGAAAAAAACCAAATTGAGATTCCATATCATATTTTTCATATTGGAAACTATCACCAACGTAATCTAAATAAGCTTATCATCATTTACAAAGTCTAAGAACAAATTATTTCTTCTTAAGTACTCATGGATATTCTTTAAAACAATCTGGTGAATCTCCCTAGGAATAGATTAGTATCTAATTTTCATGATCAAATAATAAGTGAAATCAGATTGAATTCCTAACACGAAATACATGATATATCCTATGGAAGATGTATAAAGAAAATATCCACCCTTTCTAATAGTTTAAATAGAACATGAATTTTCATAATATTCATGCCATGCATCACTAATAAATAACAGTTCTTGTATTTATATATTATATAATGATTTATAAATTTAATAATATATGTATTTGGACATAGTCTAAGATACATTTCTGATCTATCACTATAGATCTTCCTACATAGTTTTTAGGTTGTTTTACCGATGTATTTTATTAAAAATAATTTAACCAACCACATCTTATTGATTTGGTACATCATTTTAGATAAGAAGTATTCAATTTACATAAAATATTATAAATTTTATAACACCTTCATTGATATATATTTTTATACACAATAATCATCCAAATTTATGATGAAACCATAATATTTGATTGAATCCTAAAACTAAATATTCCAACTTTGAGAAGATTTATTTAATCTATAAATGGGATATTGAAACTTGAACACCTTAAGAGACTCATTTGGAACTTTAAAACCTTCAATTTACATCATATAAACATACTCAACTAAATACATTTTAAGGAAAGTGGTTTTGACATCCATTTAATATATCTCATTATAATAATAACTTGCTATACTAGTAATACTTGAATGGGATTTATCATGATAAATGGTCAAAATTACTATTTATATTATATTAAATGAATTTATTTATAAACCTTTTCCAGCATATGATATTTTTAGGTATAAATTATTCCATACATGTCAGTTTTCTTAAGTAAAACTCACTTGAACCCTATGGTTCTCTCCCCTTCTCGTGAATCCACAAAGTTCCAAACTTGGTTAGTGTAAATGGATTCCATCTCTAATTTTATGTCATTTAACCATTTATTATAATTATAAATATCAATGTTATCTTGATATATAATTTGATGATCATCAAATAACATTACTTAATCATAATTTTTCATAATAAATTCATATCTATTAGGTTTTTATGATTTCTAATAAACCTTGAAGGTTCTCATGTAAGCTGAGTCAGGTTTTATTCCATAACTCTTTATATAAATAGATAAAATTTCATATCAATAAAAATTAATGTTATTTGGTCCTTAAATTATCAGTTTAAAATCTTACTCCCACAAAGTATAAAAACACCCTCTAGAGAAAAATAAATTTTTGGTTACAATAAGTATAAAATTAATATTCCTCGGTCTCTTTGAGATAAAAAAAAATGCTTTTTCTGATTTAAGGACAATTTCTCAAAATAAAGACATCTTATGTATTATTAAAATCCACAAGTATTGATAAAATAAAAATTGGGATGCCTTGCCATCCATTTTTGATATAGTGAATATTTTACTAATTTAGAAGGGATGAGGTTCTTTTAGAATGAAACAGTTTCCAAAACGTACCCCTAAAATTATATAGGAAGGTCATGAAAACTCATTATAGATAAAAACATGTTTAATATTTTATTGTTTTTTCTATCACACACAACATTTCCCTACGGTGTTTTAAGAGGATAAATTTTTGAAAAAATTACACAATATCTCAAATGATTAGTGAATTTCTAGCATAAGTATTCACCACCCTAATCCGATTAGAAAATTTTAATAATTTTCCCCAGTAGATTTTGTACTTTATTCTAAAACTCTTTGAACTTTTTTAATATTTCAAACCTATATATCATCAGAAACACATAACCATACTGTCCATAGTCATCAATAAAAGTTAAAAAGTACTTGAACCTACCACTTTATTAAGTTCACATTGGACCACATACATCAATATGTATAAGATCTAATCACGATCCCTCTATCATTTTCCACTAAAAGATTATTTAGTATTTTCTATTAATAAAAAATATATTAATGTGTCAAATGATACATTTTTGAATGATTTAAACAATATGTATATATATATATGGAGTCTTTAATTGCATTTCTCATTTATATCTCTAAGGTAACAATGAAAATGAAAATGTTGTTAAAATTAACCTTGACCTTTGTAGTTTGAGTGTTATAGATAGGACTATACATATTCAAAATGTATAAACCATACACCATATTACCAATTAAATAAAACATTTCCTTCCTATATATATACCAACTCTTATTTTTAATAATTAATGAAAAATAAATCTAGTCCAAATAAGATACAAAAATAACATTTCTATTTATGATAGGAACATAATAACAATTTTAAAATTCAATAAATAGTCTATTAGGTAGATTAAATCATAAGTTATAGCCTCCAAGCATTGAATATTGACCTATTTTCTACAATATAACACCTTAAGTTTTTATGAATTATTATTATTTTTGAATAAATTAAAATTCCCTCATGGATTGAATTACACACTACACTAAGTTAAGATTTATTTATACACATGGATACGTTAATATTATGCTACAAGAAATACTAATTTTAACTTTATTTACATAAAACAATATGTTTTGATTATTTTAAACACAAAACCGAATTTATCTTTCATTACACACAACATTGGGTTTAAACGAAATGTGTCAAATTAAAAAATATTATTATTAACATGATAGTTATCACTAAGATATCAGAATTGTGGGTATGAATGAGATTAACTAAATTAGGATAATATGTTTTTTAATGTACATAAAATTAATTCTTCGGTATAAAAACTAATTAGAAATGAAAACAAAACCCTTTTGAAAATAAAATAAAATACTTCTCTATAAAACTATTTTTAATTTCAAAAGTATGTTTTATATCCATTAAATATCCAAATAACTTTTTTTAAATATTTTAAAAAAAATTATATATTATATATTCAATAAAATGTTTAAAATTTATATTATATGTTTTCTAGAGAATATATAAGAATAATTCTAATTTTATTCCTACAAACCATATTTTTATAAAAATTAATCTTGTCGCCTTTTAATGGAAAAATTATTTTAAAACTAAATTTTTCCAATTTTATAAAATTAATTATATAAGATAAAATTAATTTTGATATCATATTATCAAAATTATATTAGGGATAAATTTTGGGATTTGTCTTAAAAGTTTCATTTTTTGATGAATAGTAAAAGATACTGATTTTTTTGAAAACTCCTTTTTCATTTAATTTTTTTGTGAAGTTAAATTATATTTTAAGTTGGTTTAAAATTATAATTAGTTCAATTATACATAAATTATTTTAATTTATATTATTTTAATAAATTAAATATTGAAATTGGATATTAAAACTTTGTAATATTTTAAAAAATTTCACTTCAAAAACCTGTTTTCTCGTCAGGTTTGTGGGATTAATTTTAAATTATATTTTCTACTCCTATGAATGGAATTTAGAAAAATTTGTTACTTATTTTTAAAATAAATTATTTATAATTTATAATAATTAAAATTTAATTTTATAATAAAATTATTAGTGAAAATTGTTAAAACTAATCACTATGATTAAGAGAAAAACAAGTTTACCAAGAGACCAAAATTTAAACATAATGGAAAAAATGGCCTATAAACTTTTCCAACACACATTTTATTGATATATTTAGACCATATTAAATATATTATTTATTTTGGTCCATTATTTTATCCACTTGAGATGGAAAAAATATGGGTGGAATACACTCATTCAATAAATTACAAGAAAGCCACTCACCCGTTAAAAAAGTCTACCCTTATCCCCCTAGCTTTACACCTTAATAACCAATTTTTTCTTCCAATACCTACCAAAATAAATTATAAAACTACCCTACCCATCCTTTAATCCTTACTTTTGGTATAAATCCAACCATGGAAGGCCTTTCTTGCTAACCAAAAGGGGATAACCGAATAAGAGGTAAGGTTCAGAAATGAATGTTTTTGTTTTATTTATTATTTTAACAACTTAAATTATTTTTATATTATTATTATATAATAAAATAAGTAACTTAAATATACTAATATGATTTTATGTTATTATTTTTATTTAAAACCACACAAACTTCTGTCAAATGAGTTTCAAAATCATCATTTGTGTGTATGGAGGACTACCGCCTCATGAACCGATGCTGTTCATTTTTCCATTACCACTTTTGTAGGATAGAAATAATGTTGGATTTAATTTATATATTATATAAATATATTATATTTATGATTTTATTATAATTATTATTTAATTTTTATATCACACATACCTTAATGTTTTTTATTTTGTGGGAATGTGATAACTTCGTTCATGTGCACGGTGGACTACCGCCTCATGAAGCAGTATTATCCATTCACAGTATATGTGGAATGTTTTAAAGATGTTTTTAAATTTTTTCAATATATGTGACATAACTAATATTATTTAATTATAATACATTTAATTTAATTTTTTTTATTTCAACCAAACAAGAAAATGAAAAAAATTTCATTCTTGCATACATACGACCTAACATCTCCTTAAATGATATTTTTCATTTCTTATCACTAAATTTCACATGTTAATATAAATATATATGTACTAAATATATATTATATTTATTCAATTTTAATTATTATAAATATTATAAAACCCTTATCAAATTAATAGAATAAAAAAATTTTAAAATCAAAACATATATGAAAAACAAAGTGGTTATTACCTGAAACCCAACTGTAACATGAAATTGTTAATAAAAGGGTAATAAAAGATCATAATAAAATAATATATGATATTATATATATTAATATTGTTCTGTAGTATTTTTATAATAGACTTAAATTTATTATACATTAGTTTGGAACATGTATGCAAGAATTCAGGACTTAAGGTAAGAGATTTCCATCTCACTTTTTACTTTTGTGAGACACATGAAATATTCACCACCTATTTATTATATGTGGTGTATATAAGTCCCATGAATTTGTTTTATTATTATTATTTTAAATTTTATTTAAATTTTAAATATCCATTTTATAATCTAATTTTCATGGGGTTTATGGTTCAAAATTTACCAAATCGGTAAAATATTGTTGTCTCAATTTTCCATATTTGAGATGTTTGTTGTGATATGAACCTATATAATTTCAGGAGGTGTATATACCGACCCTTTGAAATTTAATATCATGAATTTATATATCCTCATTATAATATAAATTCCATTTTATTTTATTCATTCACGGGGCTTACGATTCACAGTTACCAAAGTGGATATAATTTTATGTTACAATCTCATCATTTATTGAGATTATTTATTATTATGCTTCCAATGACAGAATATTATGAAATATATCTCAATAATTCTCTTTAATTTTATTTTTCTATAGTTATTCATGATATATTCAAGTAATGGTACAATTTGTACACTATTTTGTACTTAAGATAATTAAGAAGGCATTTTTAAGAAAATTCGACCTCATTTCTCTCTTCGGCCAAAAATCTATTTTATTCAAAAACCATGTTTTCTGAAAATATTTTCAAATATTTTTTAAATGATATTTTAATAATATTTTTAAGGAAAATGATTTAAAAAATGTTTTATGAATTGATTTAAATGATTTTAAAATCATCTTTTATAAGTAATAAGGTTATTTTCAGAGAAAAGGTTTTCAAAATGTTTTATGTTTTAAAAAGAAATTTTCAAAGTGGAAAGTATATCTTCCTAAAGAAATGTTTTAAATGATAGTTAAATATTAATTTATATGTTTTAAATGTGTTTTTAAAATAAAATTATTTTGCGAGAGATTTATGTTTTTAAAAGTGTTATAAATGATTTTCAAATATTCATTTGCAAGTTTTTCAAGGGTTTTTAAAAGAAAAAGGGTTTTAATAGGTTTTACATTTTAAAAAATATTTTTTCAAATAAATGGGTTATTTTCCTCAATATAATTTTAAATTAATTATAAAATATTTATTTATAAGTTTCCAATGTTATTTTCAATGAATATGATTTTGAAAATGTTTTATGAAAGTGATTTTCAATAAAATGTTGTTTTCCTTAAGAGATGTTCCAAGTGATCTTTTAAAATAATTCTCTATATAAGATAATATCCCTTGATTTAGTTTATAATTTATTGAAGATATGATCCAAGGACACTATTATTATTCTTTCCTTTAATTTTTTATGTTTAATATATAAAGTTTATTATGAAATCCATTTATCTTGCATGGGTTATACCCAGATAAAAAGCTTATGAAACACACTTATTTTCACAAGTTATGCTATGATGAAATGATAATGAAGCTTTTATCTTTTACAAATTTTACGATATAATAAAATTTTTATGATACCTATTTAATTTAATGGGTTATGATATGATAAATGTTTATGATATTGTGGATCACATAAGTTTGATTTCATTATATGATATATAAGACCTATTTCTCCCTCTAATTCACTAGTTAATGATTGATATATTATGAAATAAACATGGATAAAATGGGGAGTGAACCTGGTACAGTAAGAGAATTTTTCAATGGTGATAGTTTGGGGAGTAAACCCATTCCACTATTAGGGAAGGGTTGTGACTGGGGATGGTGGTGTGTCTTGCCCAGTAGTTTTGGCCCCCATGAAGTGCCTTGATATGTTTTGGAAATAAAAAATGACTTTTATGGAATGATTTTACATTATTATGTGTTTACCAAAATTCCATGTATTATTCCTATGATATTATATCATGTATTATTCTCTTTATTACCTTATGATTCATGTATTATGAAATTACAATATTTATTCTATTACAAATTATTTTGATCTTTGATATGCAGGGCATGTTTTTCAAATGTTATGATCATGTTATCATACCCTTATGATCATGTCATACTTATATATATTTCTTGTTTACCTTTGATGAGTATTAGAGCTCACCCTTTATTATGTTTCCTTTCCCTAGGTTTTGAATAAATGTTTTAAGTATGGTATATTTGTAAAGATTAATAAAGTGAAAGGTATTTATGAGAGATGTTTCAGATCATTCATAAGATTAGAATATTGGGTTCCGTGTTTCCAAAGGTACTAAACTATTATGGTCCTCATGCATGTGTTTGTGTAATGTAATTAATATTCATCTAAAAAGAGGTAATATCCATGTCTAATAAGCCTATGAATCTATAGTTAGTATGAAATAAAAGTTTTAGTCAACCTTTGGAAATAAGGATGGGAAAACTTTAGTAAGATCCCTATGGAAATTTCTAATGATATATCTTGAGATGTCTCTAAGGATAAGTCTAAGGATAAGTCAATGTTTATGCAAATGTCCTATAATTTTGGTAAAGGATTAAGAGAGTTGTTTCCAAGCAATTTCATCCCTATCTAGATACTACAAGTGGATTTGGATTTTGAAAACATGTACAAAGGGGTAACAACCCCATAAACATTATATTGATCTAGATTCGATCAGGAACTGCTAGATGATAAGAGAACTTGTTGCAAACCTGGCTTGCTAATCCTGGTGGATATTATTTGGAAATTCAAAAATACTTTACAAAAAATAATGAAGTATTTAAAAAAATATAGTCATGGAAGTGTCATAGCTTTAAAATTAGGTTTCATGATTTAGACATATTATATTATTTTTTTTATGATTATATTGTTTTCTTCTATGATAATTGTTTCTAACAGAATGATTTATAGTTTTATTCAATTGGAAGAAAATTGAATAAATTTTATTAACGTTGAATTTGATAGAAAATTTTTTAATGAAAATTTAAATGTGATGATGACTGGAGTGAAGGAAGTTTTGATTTTACCTAATTAGTTTTCACATAACATGATTAACAATGTGTACCTTAAATAACTATTTGGTGCACTAAAGAAGATAAGGATAGATTTTGCTAAGTGTTAAGGTAGTAGATACCATGGAGTAAAGCAGATTCAGTTTTCAATTTACTGAGAATGTGGGAAGAAAAACTAAAGTGAATGTCTTAGAGGAATATGAAAATGTTTTTACTATAGAATCTAAGTACACAAAGAAAGTAACTATAAAATAAAAATTAAGAGTTCAATCTACATAATGGATGTGAATATTACTAGCCTCCAAAATATATAATCAAGGAATTATTGTTTTAAATGTGAAAATATAGGAATTATGAAAATATATGTCTTAAAGAGAAAAATTGTGACTAGAATCAACAATGTTGTATGAGTAATGGTTTTTCTATCAATGATGAGGAGACATAAAATGAAATATCAATGTTACGGTCTATTCTTAATATATTGTTTATGTTAAACATGAAAATCATGATTAAATTTAGGTTTATGAATGTTAATAAATGATTCATATTTGACATAATAGGAAAGGGGTATTAAGGATTAAAATGAAAAGGCTTGGTTAATGTATCAATGTTAAGTTTGAATAATTGAAGTGTTTATATATTGGAATTTAAGAATTATGAAATATATAAGGATTGTTCAGCATAATTTTTTTTTAAGGATTTGAAAGATTTTTTTTAATGGTAATGAAAACCTAGAAAATATATTTAATGAAAAGGTTATATTTTATGATTAAGAGAAGATAACCCTTAATGTGTTCCTAAGGATGAGAAAATGGTGTTTAGTTTGTATGAAGAGATGGATTTTATAGATAATGTAAATTGAATAGTATTGATGACCTCAGAACTAAAAAAGTATATGTTAAAAAAGTGGTTCATGTTTTCATTGATGGAGTTTAAAATATTATTGTATCTATATAACATGTTCGATAATCTATAGATTTATTCAATTAATGAGGATGCATGCATTTTTTCATTGATATTTTATGCTAATTTTGGTTATTACTAATATTCAATAGAATATATGATCATTGTATTCAAAAATTTGGCATGTGACTATTAGAATATTCTTAATGATATTTGGAGAATTAATGTTAAGTTGAGTTTGGGAAATTAAGTGACCATATTTATAAATTATGAATTTTTAAAAAGTTATAGGCTAACCATTTATGAAATGGTTTATGATTAACATTGAATGAGGTTTTAGAGATCAATTTATTATTTTATAACATGAAGATTTATATATATTGGATAACCAATTCTAATTATTTTGTTGTTATGGTAACCAAAGATAGAATAAATGAATTATCATTCGATTCATGGATCTTATAATCCCTTAGTACTTCAGACACAAAAAAATAACCTTCATTTCTCAGAGTAAGAGTTGAAGTGGAAATTGATCAAGGGAAAACTACAAGGTGAGATTATGATTATGAAATAGAATGAAATCAATTAAGTATATCTTCTTATGAAAATTATTCATCTTTAGGAAAATGATCTTGAAAAAATGTTATCTTAGTACCTTTATTTCCAATAAATCAAATGCTCCCTTAGATTATAAAAAATTTAAGATTTTGAGTACCTTAACTTTTCATTAGTCATTTACATTATTGTAATTAATGACCTAAATCAATCTCTATATAATTTACACTTTTCTTCCATGTCCAAATCCTCAATTTCCAAAAATTCTATCCTATGTGGAAACCGAATTATGAGTTACTTTGGGTAACCATTATGTTTCCAAATTTACATTTTTAAATATAGTTTTAGTATTAGTTTTTAAGATGTGAGTTTCTATGAAAGGATATTTAAATAATTAAAACTTCGAT
Organism: Viscum album; assembly: GCA_963277665.1. NCBI lineage: Eukaryota > Viridiplantae > Streptophyta > Magnoliopsida > Santalales > Viscaceae > Viscum > Viscum album. The sequence continues at coordinate 450,871,769 of OY728137.1, read as the reverse complement.
GACTAAGAAAAATTTTCAGGGTGAAATTCATTTCAGGGGGGGGGGGTAGAATGTAACACCCTGAGTTTTTATGAATTATTATTTTTTCGAATAAATTAAAATTCTCTAATGGATTCCATTGCATGCTATACAAAATTTAGCTTTCTCTACAAAAAATCCAAGTTAATATTATTCTATTAAAACATATAATTTATCTTGTGGTGCACACAACACTATGTTAGGCTTGTGTTATATTCAATATTGAGTTTGTCTCATGTTACACGCAACACAGAGTTTAAATGAAACATATCACACTATTAAAATATTATTATTTAATATGATAGTCATAACCTACCTATTATAATGTTGTATATTAATGAGATTAAATAAATTATTAAACTATTTTTTACACATGTATATAAAAGAAAATTTTTGGTGACCAATTAACTATAAATGAAAATAAAACCCTTTTGAACATAAAAGGAAATATTTCTCTAAAAACTATTTTTATTATCACAAGTATTTTTTATATTAATAAATCAACCAAATAAATTTTGGTTTATGATTTTAATGAAATTTCTATATTATATGTTCAATAAAATTTCTAACATTCATCTTATATGTTTTCTAGATAATTTATAAGAATAATTCCAATTTTATGCTTAAAATTTGCATTTTTAAAAAGAAAATTTGTCACCTTTTTATGGTACACCTATTTTTAAACTAAATTTATCCAATTTTAAAAAAATAATTTGATAAAATAAAAATCATTTTTTAATTTTTATTATCAAAATTATCTTAGTTTTTGTTTTTTTTGAGTTTTTTTTATTTTTTGTTGAATAGTAAACAATATAGGATTTTAATTGAAAACTTTCATTTAATTTAATTTATTTATAAAGTTAAATTATATTTAAAATTAGTTTTAAAGTAAAATTAGTTAAATTATACAAAAATTAATCTAATTTGTGTCATTTTAAGCAATTTGTTATTGAAATAGGATATAAAAACTTTATGAATTTCTGAACATTTTCACATTAAAAACCTGCTTTCTCATCACACATGTGGGATTAATTATAAATTAAATCATTACACTTATATGAATGTTATTTATAAAAATGGATTAATTTTTTTTAATTAAAATAATTTGAAATTTCAAATAATTTCAACTTAATTTTTTACCAAAGCTAATAGAGAAAATATTTAAAATTAATCACAACGTTTAAGAGAAAAACATGTTTACCAATTGAATGAAAATTAAATTTTAGGGGAGAAATGACCTAAAAACCTTAATAAAAATAATTTTATGGTTATATTTCTACCTTATCCCTTCTATTATCGATATTGGTCTTCTATTTGAGCCACTTTACATGGAAAAAAATTTGGTGGAATTCACTCTTTCAAAAAATTACACGAGTGTCACTAACCCGATTATAAATGGACTCCCTCTCTTCGCCTCTCTTCACACCATAAAATAATTGGTTTGGAAACTACCTAAATAATTAATTCTACACTTACCTTACCTAGTACTATAATATTTACTTTGGGAATAAATACAACCAAGCCTTTTGTGCAAACCAAAAGGTGATACCCAAAGAAGAGGTAACATTCATTAATGAATGTTTTTGTTTTATTTATTATTCAAACCCCATTAATTTTATATATATCATGATTATATAATTACATAAGTATATTAAATATACTAATATTTTTTTTATATTTAGGTTAAAACCTAAAAATACAAAAACTTCCATCAAGTGGGTTATGAAATCATTATTCGTGTTTACGGCGGACTATCGTCTCACAAACTGATGTTGTCTATTTTTTCATTTACAAATTTCATGGTAGGGAATAATTATGGTCATACTATTTATATATGATATCTATTATGTTATTATTATTCTATTATTTTTATATCACATAAACCATCATGCTTTCCATTTTTTGGGAATAAAATAATTTCATTCTGGTGTACGACGAACTGCTGCCTCGCAAAACGATGTGATTTATTCACGTTATACATGGAATGTATTTAGGATGGGTTTAATAAAAATTTATAATATATATGAAATGAATATGATTTTTTAATTATAATATATATAATTTAACTTTCATTCTTTAAAACCAACTAGAAAATGAAAAAAACAATGTTTATGCGTATGTATGGCCTACTGTCTCCATGAACAATGTATTTCATTTACTATTTTTAAATTTCATAAATTAATATAAATAAAAATATACTGAATATATATTATATTTATATCATGTTTATAATTCCATCTATTATGTAACCATGATCAAATTAAGAGGACAAAAAAATATCAAATCAGAACATATACGAAAAACAAAGCAGTTATTACCTAAAACACAAATTTAACGAGTAGTTGTTAATAAAAGGGTAATGAAAGGGAAAAATAAAATAAAATATGATACAATATATATGAATATATTTCAGTAATATATTTGTAAAAAACATAAATTTATTATACAGTAGGTTTCAATGTGTATGAAGGAAGTCAAGACTTAAGGTAAGGGATTTCCTTCCCACTTTTTACTTTTTTGAGACACATGCTATATTAATTTACTCTTTCTTATATGTAATGTGTATAATTACCATGAATGTATTTTATTTATATTAACATAAAATTTATTAATATTTACATATCCATTTTATTATCTCTCTTTCATGGGGTTTACTTTTCAAAAGTTACAAAATCAGTAATGGATTTTGGTCTCAAATTCACTTCTTTGAGACGTATGTTATGATATGAAACTATATTCTTTAATGAGGTGCATATACAACACATTTGACCTGTAATATCATGAATTTATATATAATCATGATATTTTGTTTTTCATGTTATGTTATTCCTTTATGGGGCTTACAATTCAAGGTTACCAAAGTGGTAATAATTTTATTTTACAATCTCATCGTTTATTAGGATTATTTATGATTATGCTTCCAAAGATAAAATATTATGATCTATCTCTCATTAATTATCCTGATTTTTATTATCATTGGGTTATTATTGATATATTAAAGTAATGGTACAATTTTATACTCTTTGATATTTAATATTATTAGGAAATAATTTTTATGAAAATACCACCTTATTTCTTTCTTCGGTCGAAAATCTATTTTATTCAAAAACTATGTTTTATAAAAAAGTTTTCAAAGAAGTGTTTGAATTTTATTTTATGATACTTTTCAAGGAAAATGGTTATATATATATTTAAATTGATTTAAATTATTTTCAAATCTTCCTTTATAAGTTTTCAGGGTTATTTTTAGAGAAAAGCTTTTCAAAAGGTTTTATGATTTGAAAAGAAATTTTCAAAGCAGAAAGGATATTTTACTCATGAAATGTTTTAAATGATTTTAAAATATTAATTTATATGTTTTCAATGTGGTTCTGAAATAATTTTATTTTGAAAATGTTTTATGTTTTAAAAAGTATTTCATATTATTTATAAATATTCTTTTATAAGTTTTCCTGGGTATTTTCAAAGAAAAAGGTTTTTTAAAAGTTTTATATTATAATTTTTTTTCAAAGTAAAAAAATTATTTTACTCAAGAAATGTTTTAAAAGAATATTACAATATTTATTTATAATTTTAAAATTTTATTTTCATTGAGTTTTTTTGGAAATGTTTTATGAACCTAATTTTCAATAGAATTTTATTTTTCTTAAAAAAAATTTCCTGGTGATCTTTTAAAATACTTCTCTATATAAGATGAAATATATTGATATAGTTTATGTTTTACTAGGTATATGATAAATAGACACCATTATTATTCTTTATTTGAATTTTTTTGTGTTTAAGATGAGAATTTATTAATGAAACCTATTTCTCTTCTATGGGTTATACCATTATAATACGCTTATGAAACCCACTTCTTTTCATGGATTATTTTATGATGAGATGATTATGAAACCTATATCTTTTCTATTAGTTATGATATGATTAAATTTTTATGATAAAAATTTCATTTTACTACAAAAAAATTGGTATTTAATTGCATTGGTATTTATCAACATTAGAAAAAAACGCTAATAAATGGAATATTTATTGGTGCTTTATTTTAATCATGGATAAAGGGCATCCTTTATCATCACTTTTTTTAGTACCGACAATGGGTACCCTTTATCAGTGATTTATTTCTATTACCAATAAATATTTATTTCATCAACACTTTTTTAGTGCTGATAAAGTTCTGAATAAATAAAATTTAATAGTTAAATAAATAAAAAATAAGAAATGAGTTTATTAAAAAAATACTTCAATTTTTATTAATTAAATAATTATTGATGAAAATGAATAAATTGATTATATATTATTAAATATCAAACATTTTATTAATTAGATAATTATGATAATTAATGTTATTAAATTATATATATTAAATATATTAATATATATTAATGTATGAAAATATGTTTTATATATTTAAAAAATATTTATATTCTTTATATTAAATAGTCATCTATTTATTGAATAATGGTTTATAATTAAAAATTAATATGAATTAAAAATATTAAAAAATTGAATTGTACTCGACATATAATTGAATGTTGTTTGATTTTTCAATTTAACATATCGATAAAAAATGTGTTATCTAGATTTCACATATATGTAATTAGTTAATTTTTATATGAAATTCATACACACAAAACTTATCCATTTTTTCAATATTTTTAGTGTACTTATTGTTAATTTATTCAATTTCACTCATTTTAAACATATATGCATGCACTTAAAATTAGATATTCATTAATAATGTTAAAAATGTATTTGTAAAAAAATATTTATAAATAAAAATATTTATAAATGTACATATATTTTATTTATACAATTACATATTTATAATTATAAATAAATAAATATTTTTCAAAAGTATTTATATAATTATATATTTTTAAATAATTATTAAATTTATAATAAATTTAATTAAATAATGAATATATTTACTATATTTATATTTATATATATTTATTAAATATATATATGTATAGTTATATAAATATATATAATGATATAAATATAATTTTATTAATTTTTTTCTATAATTATAAATAAATAATAATAAAATAATAAAAAATATATTTAAAAAGGAATATATTTTCTATATTTATATTTATGTATATTTATTAAGTATAAATAAATATTTATAATTTTTTTATTATTATAATTTTAAATCCTTTATCAACGCTTTTTTCGCACTGATAAAATGAGGATTTATTAGCGCTAATAAAAGCATTAATAAAATTAATATATTTTAGTGTTAGAACTTTAGTGCTGATAAAGGCCTACAATTATCAGCACTTACTTATAATCATTGATAGAAGTGTCCCGACCTATTTAAAAAACCCTAACCATTTGCGAAAGTATTTCAATATCATAACTTTTCCAAGGAATACACCCACTGCCAGCACTCCACCTCAGTGAATTGAAGCTCGAATCATACCACTCGACTAAATCCAGTTGATCAAACCTCTCATCTGACATCTAGTGTTCGATTGCAGTTAGGGTTTCTGAAAAGGGCCTCATATTTTCTTAAACGTAGCAAGGCAGACCTTCTGATTTTCTTTATGTATTTTTTGTTTCATTTTTGATTTCTTCTTTGAATATGTTGTTATTTGTGGTCCGGTGATAATATACCATTTTTATGTTATATTATTGAGAGAACGATTTGTTTATGATCCGTTTTTTGATTGACTACTAATGTATGGACCCTCTTGATATATGCAATTATTGGTTATATTTGACACCGAACCTTGGATTTATTTATTATTGTTTTACTGCTATGTTTTATATCTTCTTAGAAAATAATTTTTTCATATATGTATATAAATGTGTAGAAATTTTCATGTATATTCTTGTTTATTGACTAATTATTTAAGGAACGTCGGTGGTTCTTTAATGATTATATATATACCGACACCTTTTATAGACACCTCAATGGACATACATCTTCCGATGATATTTTTTAGAAACCAAATTCGTTGATTGACTTATGTTCTTCTATTGGTTATATTTATTATTTTATCTAGTTCCTCTTAGAATTCACTATGGTCCTTAGTTTTCTTATTGAGTAAATTCAAATCGGCCATCCCTTGTTAAGTAAATGAGGTTTTATCATATCAAACCTTCACTTCTTGAATCATTATGGTTCATTTAGTTCATGTTAGGTTTGAATATCATGTTTTTACCTATTTGATATTTATTATAGTCTGTAAGTGAGTTTTTATACTATCGTGACATGTATGTGTGTCTATATACATATTTCATCATTTCCTTCCATAGTTTTTTGTCTAATAGGTATGCCTATACTGGGTAATGATGATTTTGGGTTTGCATATGTATTGACCCCAAGGGTCATGCTAGAATTTTGTTTGACCTCTAGTAAAAATTGTCTCCATTGGGGGGGGGGGGCACCTCTCATTTATGTTTTTCTACACCCAATGTTTAATCCATCCTTTAGTGACTTTGAGGTGTGTTAGGGGTCTTATTATGATATGACCTGGTGTTGTTTGGGTAATTCAGGATAATGTCATTACACTATCCATATTTTGGTTTACACCTATAAAGTTAAGTGACAATATGATTTTTTATTTGCTTTTATCTCCCTTTGATTATCATATTCTTATAGATGATTAGATATAGTGTATCCATCAATGTACTTATTCTATATTCTTAGAACAGAGATATAACTAATAATATGATTCATCAAAAATATGATTTATCCCTTATGTTACTTCTATAGGATTCCTTCCCACCCTCACTCTCTATACATTATTGATAATCATAAAGTTAGATATTATTTGTTTTACATAGCTACAAACCTGTTAGGATAGTACTGGATTCTTCATGAAGAGAGTTACCATTCCCATAAGTAGTCGAAAAAGAAATGATAAATGATCCTCTATTGTATCGAACAATACTACCTCACTTATTTTTTCTCGTGATACACAACCCATCAATATTAATTTTGAAACTAGAACAGGGAGGGAGCCATTGAATCCAGTGTCCAAGGGAATTGTTGATGAAATCAGTGGGGGAACTCCTAATGACCTTGAGGAAAATGAGAGAGGGAGTAGTATCCCAATTCTTGAGAGACTACACTAAATTCAGAACAAGCATATAGTTTTGAAAATCATGGCCTTCATCAAAGTATTAATCCCCTTGAACCAAGATTAATTTCTTTCTTTCAAATTACACCAACATTATACAAAAAGAATGATAGTTCTCTCCCTTTTATCATTAGCGTTATTCCTCGATTGATGAGACCACTAATCTAGTTGATTGAATGAGATTTTATTATTCATGTTTTCATGTTTGAGTTTATTATTAATCCTTAATTCCCTATATTATATTTTCATTTTTCGGGGATTTAAGAAATATATGATGTGGAGTAATTATTTTCTTAAATTCAATTACCCATTTTCATTAAAATAATAAAATTCTTTGAAACAATCAAATGTTGAGTTTCCCTTATTAGAATTTTCAATTACTTTAACTTTTGATAATTAATATCTTATGTTTATTTATTTATATATTGAATAAAATTTATCTTTTATAAACCTAATAGTATGGATATGAAACAAAAATGGATGTACGTTAATTGTTTAACAAATGAATATAAAAATAGAGTTAAAGAGTTTGTCATGTTTACAAGAGAGCATGCAAAAGACCCTTCTAAAATCCTATGTCTATGTCTATTTTTATGTTTTTGTTATTATAGAAAAATTAGTCTATAAGAGTAGGAAGAACATTTTATTTTTCATGGAATATAAGAAAGCTATAAATGTTGAACTAAGCACAGAGAAAACATACTGTGGACATCAATTGGGATGTTAGAACAGTTTGTGAACCATTTTATATGAATACATTTGTAATATATGATAGATATATCATGGAATAAATGATAATGGCAATTGAAGATGAACTTCTTTATTTTCGAAAGATGTTTTTAGAGTTAAATAGTTGTACCAATAAACCATTGTATACATGTTCTACTAAATACAAAACATTGTCAACTATATTAAAGTTATATAATTTAAAAGTTGGAAGAGGATGGAGTTACACCATATTTACAAAATAACTTGTTCTTTTGAAATATATGCTACTAGAAGAAAATTAACTACCTCCAATTCCCCTAAGGCCTTCATTTTTTTATTGATTTTGAAAATCCACCTTTCAAGGGGTGAGGTGGAACCCTAAGAAAATGAACTACAATAATGAACGTATGACACTAAATGTTATGTTCAATGGGAATGATCTCTAGAAAATAAATTCTTTTCTAAATGATTGCATATTATTTCTTAAGTACCATGAATAGCTCATAAATTCCTTTAGTGTGGCGCAGATTGATACAAGAAAAATGAATCAAGTCCTTTGAAATTTGTATGGTACTTTCTAATCATTCCATAGTTTATAAGATTGTATGGATTTCAGGAAACCATGAGACAATTAACATGGCTTGAAGATACAATAATTAAATATGAGAACCTACATCATATATAATATTCTCCTTAGTGGAAGAAAATTTATTAAGAGTTTCTTGAATTTGAAGATAAGCTAAGAAACTTTCATCTTGCATTATCTAAATATAGAATAAATTTTTTTGTGTATAGATTAGTACTGATAGTACATGTCCTGTATTGTTGGTAAATTATAAATTTCTATTTGTATCCCTTGATCTAATATTTGAAATTGATGTTGGATACAAGTGTTACAATGTATGATGCTCATAGAGGTTAATAATTCACGTTGAGGTCCATGTTGTAGAGAACGATAAATGACTTCCCTTCTTATAAAAATTTATCAGGCTATAGAATTAAAAGAATTTTCGGGTGTCCCATTTGTTAAAAACACACATACTCATTTTGGTTGAAACATTCCTCAAAGACTTTGTTTTTAGGATATCAAAAATGCTTACCTCAATGACATAAATACTGATCCTAGATGACAACATTCAATGGGAATATAGAACAATGTACAACACCATCTCTAGTAATGGGCGATCAACTGTATAAAAAATTAAAATAGATTGAAACTATTTTTGGTAGACCATTTCAAAAAACCTTAAAAAATCTAGTTGAAATAAGCGATTAATATTCTTTGAATTACCATGTTGGAATTGTTTGTATGTCAGGAAATTTCTTGATTTCATGCTTATAGAAAAAAATGTATTTTATAATGTTATTGTCATATAAATAAACGTCCCTAGAAAAATAAAATATGACATCAAAGCTAGGTTGGAATTGATAGAAATGGGGATAAGGGAAGAGTTGGTACATGTGAAGGGTAAAAGGAGAACTTTTCCTCCTTCAGTAGCTTACACTCTATTCCAATATAAAAAATTGAAATTTTACCCTTTCCTTACTAGTGTAAAAGTTCCATAGGGGTATTCATCAAATATAAATAATGTCATTTCAATTACTAATTTAAAGTTACAAGGACTAAAATCACACAACTTTCATGTTTTGATGCAAGAGTTGATGCCTTATTATTTTTGTTTCATTCTGCCTCAAAACTAATGACATACTTTAACCATACTCTGCTTCTTTTTTAAAGCCATATACAGTAAAGTTGTATACTCGGTGAAGTTACCCATCAGGAATAAGGATATTGCATTAATATTATGTGAATTATTGATGTTATTCCCACCATTATTATTTGATATAATGGTCCACATGATGTTTCACTTGGTCAGAGTGTTTCAACTATGTGGTCCTATCCATTATAGATGGATGTACCCCATTGAACGGTATATGAAGATTTAGGAAGGGTATGTCAAGAATCAAAGTCGGCCAAAATGTTGTATTTCATAAAGATATATTATTAAAGAAGCTATTTAATTCTGTACTAATTACCTATCATATTTGAAAGCATTGGTCTCCCAAAGTCTCATCACAATGAATAAATTATAGGAGAAGTGATTTAGGGAAGATATGTTTTTTATAATTACCTTGGTAGAGTAGGAGAAATCCCATCTTTACATATTACATAATAGTTAATATGTTGATATATATATTGAATCCCACAAATAAATTATTAGAGATTGTAATCAATCAAGGGATAAAGGATGGATATAAAATACACATAATCAATAGTTTATAAGATGGTTCAGAGATCAAATTTATAAACAGTTATTTGAAAATATGAATTTAATTTTTGAATGACTTCAATGGATAGATAGAGGACCGAATGAAAATGTCATATCTTACAATGATTTCATAATCAATGTTTTTAAATTCTATAAAAATAACATGATTACTTTAGTACGATGAAAAATAGTGGTGATATTGTGGTGGCTGAAGTGATGCATGTAGAGACCCGTATCTTGACGTACATGGACATTACATTACATTTGCGAAATACTTAGTACATAACAAAAACACACACACAAGGACCGTAATAGTTTAGTGTCTTTGGAAACTCGGAATATAATCTTCTAATCGTGGTGAAAGATCTTCAACATCTCCCATAAAGATCTTCTTTTTTTTATACCTAAAACCTTTCTTTATATCCTGGGGAAAAGAAAACATAAAAGGGTGAGCTCAAATGCTCAGTAAGGGTAAACAAAAGAAATATCAATCACATCATATACATAAGCACATAACTTTTGGAAATCTTAACCTGCAAAAGAGATCATAATTTCATAACATGGGGTAAATCATGGCAGTGAAATGTAATCACAATAATCATAACATAAAACATGAAACTTTGTGGCATTCACACATAATCATAGAGAATCATTTCTTGTTAGTCAAGACTCATTGCCAAGACTATCTTAGTGGACAAAGTCCCTTTCTGAATCGAGTAACCCTCGTTTCAGTCCTGTTTCACTGAACCGGTATAACCTACCATTCCAGCCATGTCTATCTCATGAGATATAAAATCTTTACCCAATGCATTGGAGGGAGATATAGGTCCCACCCATCTCATAATGAATCCTTTCTTATGTGTGCCACAAAATCATAAATCATACATCATTTCATAACCCATGTAATAAAAATGGGATTCTTAAACAACATGACATCATAAAACAATTCATATACGATAAAGGGATTCATAAAAATAATTCCATCACAACATAATCAAATAAATGTAATAATAGGGATAAAAATAGAACCCTATATTATCTTAGATGGAAAATAATTTTGATAAAACACTTGAAATGAATTCTTGATGAAAATATCCTTTCTTGTTCAAAATAAATTTCTTTTAACAAAACGTTATGGAATTTTAAAAGAAAGATATTTTATTGAAAATAGTCATGAAATATTTTGGAGGAAGATTCATGAAAATAAGGCTTTATAAAACAGTAGAAATCCGTTCGTACCGTATAAGTTAAAAAAAAACATTCTTCGTACTTTTGTCGGAAAAGTCAAAAAGTACCTCATACGAAAAACGACAAAAGATTCCTTTCATACGTATTTCGAAAAACTCACCGAAGGGTAAAAATGGATTTAAACAATTTTAGGTGGATGGAAATAATATTACATATTGAGTAAACATGGATGTGGATGATAAAATACACCCCAGTAAATACTTACGAATAAACAATCTCGGATAAAAATGAGATTGTGATATTTCCCTTACCTTAGGTCCGATTTGCTTTGTTCGTGTCCGAAGCTCCTGTATAATGGTTTAAATAATGTTATTGACTTATTCCAGAATCATACATATTGATATGATATCATATATGGTCATATTATTAGCTTCTTGTTAGTAATATTTCATTATTACTTGTTACTCAGGTCTTTATAACTTTTTGTTCTTATGCGTGTTTTGTCGAATAAATTCTTATTCTTATCTTTAGGTTATAGATAATTCATTTACAGAATGGTATTAGTGTATTATATACCATATTCATTCATTCAATTCATTTATATAATCATTATGAAATGAAGATCATGTAGAACGAGTCGCATCACATCGTGGAGACGGTATTCTGTACGTACGCACGAGTGATGATATCGTTCCTATGATCGTGGAATTGTATTGGATTATATATATATATTATTTCAGTATCAATATTACTTCATAATAATCATATATAGTTACTCATTACACCATTATACCCATCCTTGTAAGGTGATGGTGGAAAATAGATTACACCACGGCGTGGAGACGGTATTCCGTACGTACGCACGCGCGGTGATTTCTTTTTCCGTAGGATGGATAGATGGTGAAATAGGGTTGTTTCATACTTATAATAACATATCAGTATATGAGTGATACTGATGTTATTACTTCATAATGAAACAACCTAAGAAGAAGAAGTGGAAGAAGAAATAAAGATGAAAGAATTGGTAACGGTAATTACCTCTTCTTTGAAGCGCCTTTTGGAGACCTCCTCTTAGGGAACTAAAATTGGTCTTTGAGGAAGACCAGAACCTCTAGGATGTTTCTAGGGAAGTGAAGAAGAGATTTTGGCAGAGTTTGGCCGAGCTTGAGTTCTCAAATTGGTGTGAGGAGGAGGGGGAGGAGGTTTCCTTTTATAAGGGAGGAGAGGGGCACCTTAGGAATATCTCAAAATATTATTTTATATTAAAGTCAAAATCGGTTTATAATGGTTCCAAAGGGTCTTATTTCGAAGCTAAAGTGGGGATGGGTCGAAATCCTATCAACCAATAAGATTTAGACAAGTTTAGGGTATTATTTTAACCTTATCAATTAGATTTAACTCTAAGTTAAATAATTTAACTTTTACCGTGTCTTTTTGTTTTCTTTCACTATATGGTTAATACACTTACTATAACATGCCAAAAGAACCCCAAATTGTTTATTATTAATATATATATCCTTATCTAAGTCATTTGGCCGAACCTTAGATTTTTAAGAATAATATAACAATTAATAAAATAATATTTTATTTAAAAACTATTTTGTGTCAATTTTGACACTATTTGATATATGATTTTTGTGAAAGTCATAACAGAATTATATGTTCGAACCAAGTTGATTAAATCAACATTAATATATCATAGTAACCTAGAAAATTAGTGGAATTCATAAAAAGTCTCAAATTACATTCATTTGAGCATTTATAACATCAATTATGTTAATATTTCCTTAAAAGGGTAATTACTGCATCATCGTTGTGTCATAAATAAATTAATTTATTTAAAGTCTAAAAATTATAAATAAAATATCATTATGTAGTAAATCTTTTTATCTTTCTAATGAATATTTATAGTCGAATTTATCTTATGTATAACCCCATATTAAAAATGTTTTAGTTATTAAACTTTGATTTTAACTATTTTAACTATTCATTAAATAATATAATATTAAATGTCATAATCTAATCCAAGTGGACCTAAATGGTCATATTATATTCATAAGGTTGTTTTTGGTCGAATTACACTTATCCAATAGAATTAGGACATGTGTTAGGGTAATAGTAATATCATATTTACCCTTAGTTACCCTATTTACTATTAACCGTGGTAAAAAAAAGTAAAAAGTTACTATTCACCAAAAATTATTTTCATCTCATTGAACCACATTTTACTTACTGACATCAACCGTGTCTCTCGGATTTTTGAAATTCCATTCACAGAAGTGGTAAAATTAAGTTTTATGCAAAATTCAGTTTTTAACCTACCACTTAGTAGTTTCACTATTCATCAAAAATTGATGTTTTTCAGAACAATGCCAAAATTTCATCCTAAGATATATTTCATATTCCGAATTCAAAAATGAAGTCTATTTTACAAAATTCATAACATAGAAGTTGCATTAATTAATTTTATAATTAAATCCCGCTGTTAAAACAAATAGCGTGTTTTTAAGAAACAATATCTATCAAAAGATTGACACTTGTTTATGTCTGGTTTAAATGTGAAATTACATCCAATGACCAACATTGTATTAAATTGTAAAAATATATTCTAAATATACTTTAAAACTACTCCAATTAATAATTTATCACTATTAATTATTTCGATTAAAAAAGTTGTTTTTTAGTAATTTTCACTATTCATCAGAATATGAAAGTTATCCGAAATGTACCAAAATTTCACCTGAGGCTAAATTCGATACTCCGAATCCAAAAATGAAGTTCATTTTGAAAAATAAGATTTACAGAATTTTAAAAAGTGGTTATTACTATTCATACCGGCTAGTTTTAATAATATTTTAATAGCATATCGTTGTTTAGTGAAACTCGGTATTGCGTATTACACACGCTATCGAGGAAGGTCGCGATTGCGTGTAATGCAAGGCAAGTCAAGGATGCGTGTTGTGCAAGCTCCTTTTGGTGTAGTGTACAACACAAGACATTAATAAAATTAAAAAGAATATTTTTTATAAAATCTTGGGCTGTTACATTCTACCCGCATTAAAATGAATTTCGCCCTCGAAATTCGTCGGGGTTATAAATGGTTTACTATTTTAAAGTTTCTTTAATAGAAACCCACATCGTAAAAAGGAATATCAAAACCAATCTTTAAAAACAAAAGTATGAAACGTAACGGTTACCCAAATAAACTAATCATTGGGTTTCCACATAGGTGAAAATATGGATATGGAAGAGAAATCTAACCATCATGTTCTGATGGAGAGTGGTAGAGAACATGGCTACGGAAAAGCCAATAATCACAAATCCATAAATTTGTGACGATCTAAGGTACCATCCGATTCATCAGGTATAAGATCACTAGGACAACATTTTTGGTTTTCAAGATCATTTCCCTAAAGTTGAAAATTTGAATTGGAATAAATACATTCTTTATTTTGGTACAATCTCACTATTGTTCGTGCCTAGAACAATTTCCACTTCATCTCTTAAATAAATGAAGTTGAATTTGTTATTCGTGAAGTGTTAGCAGATCATGTGATAGAATGACGGGTCATTCCATCTGTCTCAAACAAAAGGTTAGCAAAAATTATATACATAAGTCGATCTATAGTGAGATTAATCATATATAGTTCCTAAAATGGACTTATACTTCATATATCATACTGCTTAATATAATAAAACTAGTTTCTACTAAACAGGGACTTCCTGTAGGCCAGTGGTAGGCGATAAAGGCCAGTCGCACTTCGGTTTTGGGTTTGATTCCCACATCCTTGTCCGACGCGATGGGCTGTCGCCCATCCTGCAGGTTGTCCTTTTTCTAAAACTATATTACTATAACATCCCATCAATAATATCGAGAAAAATTCTATCCTTAAACAATACTACCTTATGTCCAACATATTCTATTCCAATCTTTAGGCTTATCCATAATACTGCAGTCCACTCTCATAACATAGTGAAAACGATTACCAGAGATTTAACACCATCGTCAAACCCCATATATCATAAGATATGTTTTGTTGGTCACATTCCAAACATTCAAAGTCCTTAATCATGTATTCTCTTGAATACCTTAGTGAAAACATGAATGCAGTTTAAAGTTAACACTTTCTACATACCAAAATCCTCAAAATTCTATATACTCAAACCATGATATCACTTAGTCCTTATATCAATCATGAGCTCATGAATACTGTTAAACATTTCATTTTCTCGTTTTCCCTTCATTATGCGCATAATATCTCAATCACTTTGAATACCACATTAGACCAATACATAAATATTCCAATATTCCATGATACAACATTATTTTGGAATCCCATTACATAAAAACTTAATCATTCCACCACATCGTTGTCATATTCAACATTGCCAATAGTGATCGCATGTGACTTCCCTTTGTCCTTTGCCTTAAGCGGTTTCTCATGTCGATCATCACTAACCCTTGTATTAGGGCATTTATTGGCATAATGTCCCATATCCTTGCACTTGAAGCATTGAAGTGTTGGTTGTGCGTTCTCTGCAGTGTTTGCTTTATTCACTTCATTAGAATCCCTTTTTCCATTACTTCGACACTCAGCTGCTCGATGACCTTCTTTTCCACACTTAAAACATTTTCTAGTCCCTTTAAGACAATCTCCACCATGCTTCTTTCCACACTTTGTGCATAAGGAAACATTCATCTTCTTTTCACCATTATTCTGAGTTTTCTCCTTGAACTGCATCTTTCGTTTCTTGTCAAACCCATGAGATGGATATGTAACACCAACTTCCATTTCTACCTTGATAGCACAACACACAATTTCTTCATATCTACTGAAGTCTCTTATAGCTAATGCCTTTCGAAGACTTGGTTTTAAGCCACTGAAAAATTGATCAACTTTACATTCAGGTTGGATGATAATACCAGAAGCGTACCTTGCAAGTCTTGTAAAATTCGCTTCATAGGTACCAACAGATTCATCATCCCTTTGCTTCAGTTCAAGAAACTCTTTCTCCATCTTTGTTCGGAGAATACGAGGGAAGTACTTATTGAAAAATAAGTTCTTGAACTCGTCCCATTCCATAGACTCAATTTCATCCCTTGGCCTCGTATTCTTAATAAGATTCCACCATTGATCAGCATCTCCTTCCAAACGATACACTGCTAGGATGACTTTATCATGTTCAGAACATTGAAGAACTGAAAATATCTTTTCAGTAGTACTAATCCATTGTTCAGCAACTAATGGATCAGTAGACCCACTGAAAGAAGGTGGACGCTGCCTCATGAAGGATTCAACAGAATGTTGCTCCTTCCTTTGCTCGTTTGGAAGTCCTGCATGATTCATAGCATGGGAAAGTTGTGTGAGCATGGCTACAAGATTTTGCATTCCGGCTCCCATATCGTTTGGTTGCTCAGGGGGACAATCATTGCATTGCCCATCACATTCCGCATTAACACGGTTCCTTCGGGTTCCAGCCATCGTCTAAAACCCCAAAAGAATAGTATGAGAGGCAAAAATCATGCTAGGGAAAACAACATAATAAAGGGGTAGTACCCTCAATATCTAACATCTTAGGTTAAATTAGAAGATCGTTAGCGCAATTCTAGGACTATAACCTATACGTATACTTAACCTTAGAGACATCCCTAGACATGCCTTAGAAATATCTCTAGGGATCTCACTAACGTTTTCGCATCCTAGTTTCCAAAGGTTGACTAAACCTTTCCTCTGATACCAACTGTAGAGACCCATATCTTGACGTACATGGACATTACATTACATTTGCGGAATACTTAGTACATAACAAAAACACACACACAAGGACCGTAATAGTTTAGTGTCTTTGGAAACTCGGAATATAATCTTCTAATCGTGGTGAAAGATCTTCAACATCTCCCATAAAGATCTTCTTTTTTTTATACCTAAAACCTTTCTTTATATCCTGGGGAAAAGAAAACATAAAAGGGTGAGCTCAAATGCTCAGTAAGGTTAAACAAAATAAATATCAATCACATCATATACATAAGCACATAACTTTTGGAAATCTTAACCTGCAAAAGAGATCATAATTTCATAACATGGGGTAATCATGGCAGTGAAATGTAATCACAATAATCATAACATAAAACATGAAACTTTGTGGCATTCACACATAATCATAGAGAATCATTTCTTGTTAGTCAAGACTCATTGCCAAGACTATCTTAGTGGACAAAGTCCCTTTCTGAATCGAGTAACCCTCGTTTCAGTCCTGTTTCACTGAACCGGTATAACCAACCATTCCAGCCATGTCTATCTCATGAGATATAAAATCTTTACCCAATGCATTGGAGGGAGATATAGGTCCCACCCATCTCATAATGAATCCTTTCTTATGTGTGCCACAAAATCATAAATCATACATCATTTCATAACCCATGTAATAAAAATGGGATTCTTAAACAACATGACATCATAAAACAATTCATATACGATAAAGGGATTCATAAAAATAATTCCATCACAACATAATCAAATCAATGTAATAATAGGGATAAAAACAGAACCCTATGTTATCTTAGATGGAAAATAATTTTGATAAAACACTTGAAATGAATTCTTGATGAAAATATCCTTTCTTCTTCAAAATAAATTTCTTTTCACAAAACGTCATGAAATTTTAAAAGAAAGATATTTTATTGAAAATAGTCATGAAATCTTTTGGAGGAAGCTTCATGAAAATAAGGCTTTATAAAACAGTAGAAATCCGTTCGTGCCGTATAAGTTAAAAAAAACATTCTTCGTACTTTTGTCGGAAAAGTCAAAAAGTACCTCGTACGAAAAACGACAAAAGATTCCTTTCATACGTATTACTAAAAACTCACCGAAGAGTAAAAATGGATTTAAACAATTTTAGGTGGATGGAAATAATATTACATATTGAGTAAACATGGATGTGGATGATAAAATACACCCCAGTAAATACTTATGAATAAACAATCTCGGATAAAAATGAGATTGTGATATTTCCCTTACCTTAGGTCCGATTTGCTTTGTTCGTGTCCGAAGCTCCTGTATAATGGTTTAAATAATGTTATTGACTTATTCCAGAATCATAAATATTGATATGATATCATATATGGTCATATTATTAGCTTCTTGTTAGTAATATTTCATTGTTACTTGTTACTCGGGTCTTTATAACTTTTTGTTCTTATGCGTGTTTTGTCGAATAAATTCTTATTCTTATCTTTAGGTTATAGATAATTCATTTACAGAATGGTATTAGTGTAGTATATACCATATTCATTCATTCAATTCATTTATATAATCATTATGAAATGAAGATCATGTAGAACGAGTCGCATCACATCGTGGAGACGGTATTCCGTACGTACGCACGAGTGATGATATCGTTCCTATGATCGTGGAATTGTATTGGAGTATATATATATATATATTATTTCAGTATCAATATTACTTCATAATAATCATATATAGTTACTCATTACACCATTATACCCATCCTTGTAAGGTGATGGTGGAAAATAGATTACACCACGGCGTGGAGACGGTATTCCGTACGTACGCACGCGCGGTGATTTCTTTTTCCGTAGGATGGATAGATGGTGAAATAGGGTTGTTTCATACTTATAATAACATATCAGTATATGAGTGATACTGATGTTATTACTTCATAATGAAACAACCTAAGAAGAAGAAGTGGAAGAAGAAATAAAGATGAAAGAATTGGTAACGGTAATTACCTCTTCTTTGAAGCGCCTTTTGGAGACCTCCTCTTAGGAAACTAAAATTGGTCTTTGAGGAAGACCAGAACCTCTAGGATGTTTCTAGGGAAGTGAAGAAGAGATTTTGGCAGAGTTTGGCCGAGCTTGAGTGATCAAATTGGTGTGAGGAGGAGGGGGAGGAGGTGTCCTTTTATAAGGGAGGAGAGGGGCACCTTAGGAATATCTCAAAATATTATTTTATATTAAAGTCAAAATCGGTTTATAATGGCTCCAAAGGGTCTTATTTCGAAGCTAAAGTGGGGATGGGTCGAAATCCTATCAACCAATAAGATTTAGACAAGTTTAGGGTATTATTTTAACCTTATCAATTAGATTTAACTCTAAGTTAAATAATTTAACTTTTACCGTGTCTTTTTGTTTTCTTTCACTATATGGTTAATACACTTACTATAACATGCCAAACGAACCCCAAATTGTTTATTATTAATATATATATCCTTATCTAAGTCATTTGGCCGAACCTTAGATTTTTAGGAATAAAAGAACAATTAATAATATAATATTTGATTTAAAAACTATTTTGTGTCAATTTTGACACTATTTGATATATGATTTTTGTGAAAGTCATAACAGAATTATATGTTCGAACCAAGTTGATTAAATCAACATTAATATATCATAGTAACCTAGAAAATTAGTGGAATTCATAAAAAGTCTCAAATTACATTCATTTGAGCATTTATAACATCAATTATGTTAATATTTCCTTAAAAGGGTAATTACTGCATCATCGTTGTGTCATAGATAAATTAATTTATTTAAATTCTAAAAATTATAAATAAAATATCATTATGTAGTAAATTCTTTTATCTTTCTAATGAATATTTATAGTCGAATTTATCTTATGTATAACCCCATATTAAAAATGTTTTAGTTATTAAACTTTGATTTTAACTATTTTAACTATTCATTAAATAATATAATATTAAATGTCATAATCTAATCCAAGTGGACCTAAATGGTCATATTATATTCATAAGGTTGTTTTTGGTCGAATTACACTTATCCAATAGAATTAGGACATGTGTTAGGGTAATAGTAATATCATATTTACCCTTAGTTACCCTATTTACTATTAACCGTGGTAAAAAAAAGTAAAAAGTTACTATTCACCAAAAATTATTTTCATCTCATTGAACCAAATTTTACTTACTGACATCAACCGTGTCTCTCGGATTTTTGAAATTCCATTCACAGAAGTGGTAAAATTAAGTTTTATGCAAAATTCAGTTTTTAACCTACCACTTAGTAGTTTCACTATTCATCAAAAATTGATGTTTTTCAGAACAATGCCAAAATTTCATCCTAAGCTATATTTCATATTCCGAATTCAAAAATGAAGTCTATTTTACCAAATTCATAACATAGAAGTTGCATTAATTAATTTTATAATTAAATCCCGCTGTTAAAACAAATAGCGTGTTTTTAAGAAACAATATCTATCAAAAGATTGACAATTGTTTATGTCTGGTTTAAATGTGAAATTACATCCAATGAACAACATTGTATTAAATTGTAAAAATATATTCTAAATATACTTTAAAACTACTCCAATTAATAATTTATCACTATTAATTATTTTGATTAAAAAAGTTGTTTTTTAGTAATTTTCACTATTCATCAGAATATGAAAGTTATCCGAAATGTACCAAAATTTCACCTTAAGCTAAATTCGATACTCCGAATCCAAAAATGAAGTTCATTTTGAAAAATAAGATTTACAGAATTTTAAAAAGTGGTTATTACTATTCATACCGGTTAGTTTTAATAATATTTTAATAGCATATCGTTGTTTAGTGAAACTCGGTATTGCGTATTACACACGCTATCGAGGAAGGTCGCGATTGCGTGTAATGCAAGGAAAGTCAAGGATGCGTGTTGTGCAAGCTCCTTTTGGTGTAGCGTACAACACAAGACATTAATAAAATTAAAAAGAATATTTTTTATAAAATCTTGGGCTGTTACATTCTACCCCCCTTAAAATGAATTTCGCCCTCGAAATTCGTCGGGGTTATAAATGGTTTACTATTTGAAAGTTTCTTTAATAGAGACCCACATCGTAAAAAGGAATATCAAAACCAATCTTTAAAAACAAAAGTATGAAACGTAACGGTTACCCAAATAAACTAATCATTGGGTTTCCACATAGGTGAAAATATGGACATGGAAGAGAAATCTAACCATCATGTTCTGATGGAGAGTGGTAGAGAACATGGCTACGGAAAAGCCAATAATCACAAATCCATAAATTTGTGACGATCTAAGGTACCATCCGATTCATCAGGTATAAGATCACTAGGACAACATTTTTGGTTTTCAAGATCATTTCCCTAAAGTTGAAAATTTGAATTGGAATGAATACTTTCTTTATTTTGGTACAATCTCACTATTGTTCGTGTCTAGAACAATTTCCACGTCATCTCTTAAATAAATGAAGTTGAATTTGTTATTCGTGAAGTGTTAGCAGATCATGTGATAGAATGACGGGTCATTCCATCAGTCTCAAACAAAAGGTTAGCAAAAATTATATACATAAGTCGATCTATAGTGAGATTAATCATATATAGTTCCTAAAATGGACTTATACTTCATATATCATACTGCTTAATATAATAAAACTAGTTTCTACTAAATAGGGACTTCCTGTAGGCCAGTGGTAGGCGATAAAGGCCAGTCGCACTTCGGTTTTGGGTTTGATTCCCACATCCTTGTCCGACACGATGGGATGTCGCCCGTCCTGCAGGTTGTCCTTTTTCTAAAACTATATTACTATAACATCCCATCAATAATATCGAGAAAAATTCTATCCTTAAACAATACTAACTTATGTCCAACATATTCCATTCCAATCTTTAGGCTTATCCATAATACTGCAGTCCACTCTCATAACATAGTGAAAACGATTACCAGAGATTTAACACCATCGTCAAACCCCATATATCATAAGATATGTTTTGTTGGTCACATTCCAAACATTCAAAGTCCTTAATCATGTATTTTCTTGAATACCTTAGTGAAAACATGAATGCAGTTTAAAGTTAACACTTTCTACATACCAAAATCCTCAAAATTCTATATACTCAAACCATGATATCACTTAGTCCTTATATCAATCATGAGCTCATGAATACTGTTAAACATTTCATTTTCTCGTTTTCCCTTCATTATGCGCATAATATCTCAATCACTTTGAATACCACATTAGACCAATACATAAATATTCCAATATTGCATGATACAACATTATTTTGGAATCCCATTACATAAAAACTTAATCATTCCACCACATCGTTGTCATATTCAACATTGCCAATAGTGATCGCATGTGACTTCCCTTTGTCCTTTGCCTTAAGCGGTTTCTCATGTCGATCATCACTAACCCTTGGATTAGGGCATTTATTGGCATAATGTCCCATCTCCTTGCACTTGAAGCATTGAAGTGTTGGTTGTGCGTTCTCTGCAGTGTTTGCTTTATTCACGTCATTAGAATCCCTTTTTCCATTACTTCGACACTCAGCTGCTCGATGACCTTCTTTTCCAAACTTAAAACAATTTCTAGTCCCTTTAAGGCAATCTCCACCATGCTTCTTTCCACACTTTGTGCATAAGGAAACATTCATCTTCTTTTCACCATTATTCTGAGTTTTCTCCTTGAACTCCATCTTTCGTTTCTTGTCAAACCCATGAGATGGATATGTAACACCAACTTCCATTTCTACCTTGATAGCACAACGCACAATTTCTTCATAGCTACTGAAGTCTCTTATAGCTAATGCCTTTCGAAGACTTGGTTTTAAGCCACTGAAAAATTGATCAACTTTACATTCAGGTTGGATGATAATACCAGAAGCGTACCTTGCAAGTCTTGTAAAATTCGCTTCATAGGTACCAACAGATTCATCATCCCTTTGCTTCAGTTCAAGAAACTCTTTCTCCATCTTTGTTCGGAGAATACGAGGGAAGTACTTATTGAAAAATAAGTTCTTGAACTCGTCCCATTCCATAGACTCAATTTCATCCCTTTGCCTCGTATTCTTAATAAGATTCCACCATTGATCAGCATCTCCTTCCAAACGATACACTGCTAGGATGACTTTATCAAGTTCAGAACATTGAAGAACTGAAAATATCTTTTCAGTAGTACTAATCCATTGTTCAGCAACTAATGGATCAGTAGACCCACTGAAAGAAGGTGGACGCTGCCTCATGAAGGATTCAACAGAATGTTGCTCCTTCCTTTGCTCGTTTGGAAGTCCTGCATGATTCATAGCTTGAGAAAGTTGTGTGAGCATGGCTACAAGATTTTGCATTCCGGCTCCCATATCGTTTGGTTGCTCAGGGGGACAATCATTGCATTGCCCATCACATTCCGCATTAACACGGTTCCTTCGGGTTCCAACCATCGTCTAAAACCCCAAAAGAATAGTATGAGAGGCAAAAATCATGCTAGGGAAAACAACATAATAAAGGGGTAGTACCCTCAATATCTAACATCTTAGGTTAAATTAGAAGATCGTTAGCGCAATTCTAGGACTATAACCTATACGTATACTTAACCTTAGAGACATCCCTAGACATACCTTAGAAATATCTCTAGGGATCTCACTAACGTTTTCGCATCCTAGTTTCCAAAGGTTGACTAAACCTTTCCTCTGATACCAACTGTAGAGACCCGTATCTTGACGTACATGGACATTACATTACATTTGCGGAATACTTAGTACATAACAAAAACACACACACAAGGACCGTAATAGTTTAGTGTCTTTGGAAACTTGGAATATAATCTTCTAATCGTGGTGAAAGATCTTCAACATCTCCCATAAAGATCTTCTTTTTTTTATACCTAAAACCTTTCTTTATATCTTGGGGAAAAGAAAACATAAAAGGGTGAGCTCAAATGCTCAGTAAGGTTAAACAAAAGAAATATCAATCACATCATATACATAAGCACATAACTTTTGGAAATCTTAACCTGCAAAAGAGATCATAATTTCATAACATGGGGTAAATCATGGCAGTGAAATGTAATCACAATAATCATAACATAAAACATGAAACTTTGTGGCATTCACACATAATCATAGAGAATCATTTCTTGTTAGTCAAGACTCATTGCCAAGACTATCTTAGTGGACAAAGTCCCTTTCTGAATCGAGTAACCCTCGTTTCAGTCCTGTTTCACTGAACCGGTATAACCTACCATTCCAGCCATGTCTATCTCATGAGATATAAAATCTTTACCCAATGCATTGGAGGGAGATATAGGTCCCACCCATCTCATAATGAATCCTTTCTTATGTGTGCCACAAAATCATAAATCATACATCATTTCATAACCCATGTAATAAAAATGGGATTCTTAAACAACATGACATCATAAAACAATTCATATACGATAAAGGGATTCATAAAAATAATTCCATCACAACATAATCAAATCAATGTAATAATAGGGATAAAAACAGAACCCTATGTTATCTTAGATGGAAAATAATTTTGATAAAACACTTGAAATGAATTCTTGATGAAAATATCCTTTCTTCTTCAAAATAAATTTCTTTTCACAAAACATCATGAAATTTTAAAAGAAAGATATTTTATTGAAAATAGTCATGAAATCTTTTGGAGGAAGCTTCATGAAAATAAGGCTTTATAAAACAGTAGAAATCCGTTCGTGCCGTATAAGTTAAAAAAAAACATTCTTCGTACTTTTGTCGGAAAAGTCAAAAAGTACCTCGTACGAAAAACGACAAAAGATTCCTTTCATACGTATTACTAAAAACTCACCGAAGGGTAAAAATGGATTTAAACAATTTTAGGTGGATGTAAATAATATTACATATTGAGTAAACATGGATGTGGATGATAAAATACACCCCAGTAAATACTTACGAATAAACAATCTCGGATAAAAATGAGATTGTGATATTTCCCTTACCTTAGGTCCGATTTGCTTTGTTCGTGTCCGAAGATCCTGTATAATGGTTTAAATAATGTTATTGACTTATTCCAGAATCATACATATTGATATGATATCATATATGGTCATATTATTAGCTTCTTGTTAGTAATATTTCATTGTTACTTGTTACTCGAGTCTTTATAACTTTTTGTTCTTATGCGTGTTTTGTCGAATAAATTCTTATTCTTATCTTTAGGTTATAGATAATTCATTTACAGAATGGTATTAGTGTAGTATATACCATATTCATTCATTCAATTCATTTATATAATCATTATGAAATGAAGATCATGTAGAACGAGTCGCATCACATCGTGGAGACGGTATTCCGTACGTACGCACGAGTGATGATATCGTTCCTATGATCGTGGAATTGTATTGGAGTATATATATATATTATTTCAGTATCAATATTACTTCATAATAATCATATATAGTTACTCATTACACCATTATACCCATCCTTGTAAGGTGATGGTGGAAAATAGATTACACCACGGCGTGGAGACGGTATTCCGTACGTACGCACGCGCGGTGATTTATTTTTCCGTAGGATGGATAGATGGTGAAATAGGGTTGTTTCATACTTATAATAACATATCAGTATATGAGTGATACTGATGTTATTACTTCATAATGAAACAACCTAAGAAGAAGAAGTGGAAGAAGAAATAAAGATGAAAGAATTGGTAACGGTAATTACCTCTTCTTTGAAGCGCCTTTTGGAGACCTCCTCTTAGGGAACTAAAATTGGTCTTGGAGGAAGACCAGAACCTCTAGGATGTTTCTATGGAAGTGAAGAAGAGATTTTGGCAGAGGTTGGCCGAGCTTGAGTGCTCAAATTGGTGTGAGGAGGAGGGGGAGGAGGTGTCCTTTTATAAGGGAGGAGAGGGGCACCTTAGGAATATCTCAAAATATTATTTTATATTAAAGTCAAAATCGGTTTATAATGGTTCCAAAGGGTCTTATTTCGAAGCTAAAGTGGGGATGGGTCGAAATACTATCAACCAATAAGATTTAGACAAGTTTAGGGTATTATTTTAACCTTATCAATTAGATTTAACTCTAAGTTAAATAATTTAACTTTTACCGTGTCTTTTTGTTTTCTTTCACTATATGGTTAATACACTTACTATAACATGCCAAACGAACCCCAAATTGTTTATTATTAATATATATATCTATATCTAAGTCATTTGGCCGAACCTTAGATTTTTAGGAATAAAATAACAATTAATAATATAATATTTGATTTAAAAACTATTTTGTGTCAATTTTGACACTATTTGATATATGATTTTTGTGAAAGTCATAACAGAATTATATGTTCGAAACAAGTTGATTAAATCAACATTAATATATCATAGTAACCTAGAAAATTAGTGGAATTCATAAAAAGTCTCAAATTACATTCATTTGAGCATTTATAACATCAATTATGTTAATATTTCCTTAAAAGGGTAATTACTGCATCATCGTTGTGTCATAAATAAATTAATTTATTTAAAGTCTAAAAATTATAAATAAACTATAATTATGTAGTAA
Source organism: Viscum album (assembly GCA_963277665.1). NCBI lineage: Eukaryota > Viridiplantae > Streptophyta > Magnoliopsida > Santalales > Viscaceae > Viscum > Viscum album. Next base: position 450,845,192 of record OY728137.1, on the reverse strand, counting down.
ATCTTTTTATCTTTCTAATGAATATTTATAGTCGAATTTATCTTATGTATAACCCCATATTAAAAATGTTTTAGTTATTAAACTTTGATTTTAACTATTTTAACTATTCATTAAATAATATAATATTAAATGTCATAATCTAATCCAAGTGGACCTAAATGGTCATATTATATTCATAAGGTTGTTTTTGGTCGAATTACACTTATCCAATAGAATTAGGACATGTGTTAGGGTAATAGTAATATCATATTTACCCTTAGTTACCCTATTTACTATTAACCGTGGTAAAAAAAAAGTAAAAAGTTACTATTCACCAAAAATTATTTTCATCTCATTGAACCACATTTTACTTACTGACATCAACCGTGTCTCTCGGATTTTTGAAATTCCATTCACAGAAGTGGTAAAATTAAGTTTTATGCAGAATTCAGTTTTTAACCTACCACTTAGTAGTTTCACTATTCATCAAAAATTGATGTTTTTCAGAACAATGCCAAAATTTCATCCTAAGCTATATTTCATATTCCGAATTCAAAAATGAAGTCTATTTTACCAAATTCATAACATAGAAGTTGCATTAATTAATTTTATAATTAAATCCCGCTGTTAAAACAAATAGCGTGTTTTTAAGAAACAATATCTATCAAAAGATTGACACTTGTTTATGTCTGGTTTAAATGTGTAATTACATCCAATGACCAACATTGTATTAAATTGTAAAAATATATTCTAAATATACTTTAAAACTACTCCAATTAATAATTTATCACTATTAATTATTTCGATTAAAAAACATGTTTTTTAGTAATTTTCACTATTCATCAGAATATGAAAGTTATCCGAAATGTACCAAAATTTCACCTTAGGCTAAATTCGATACTCCGAATCCAAAAATGAAGTTCATTTTGAAAAATAAGATTTACAGAATTTTAAAAAGTGGTTATTACTATTCATACCGGCTAGTTTTAATAATATTTTAATAGCATATCGTTGTTTAGTGAAACTCGATATTGCGTATTACACACGCTATCGAGGAAGGTCGCGATTGCGTGTAATGCAAGGAAAGTCAAGGATGCGTGTTGTGCAAGCTCATTTTGGTGTAGCGTACAACACAAGACATTAATAAAATTAAAAAGAATATTTTTTATAAAATCTTGGGCTGTTACAATGCACATATCTAGTTCCAAATATAGAAATCCAATTTAGGAAAATATTTCTTTTTTTGGCATTATAAATCAGATATACAAGTTGGATTATACAAAATTTCATGTTCTAATTTTCTCTTACAAATTGGTTGAAAATATCAATGGATAGAAAGTTGATGAAATGGGATTTAAGAAGGTGAATTTTAGTATAGAAGGGAAAAAAGAAAATCCATTTATAATGGAATGAAAAGCAGTGAAAGTATTTTAGGTCTATGATCCAACAAACTAGATTTTTTCAATTTTCCTACTGATGACAAAAATAAATATTGAGTTAGATGAAAATTAAATCAAGGATGACCCTTTCATTGGGACATCATAGTCATTTCAATTTGGTCCTAATGTAGACTATGTCTTGTAAGTTAGAAGGGACCATAGAGAGGGGATTTGTAATATTGATAGAGGAACCAAATCCTTGAAGCCTTTAAAAAAATAGAGTTCAATGAGAAGTTAATTTTTTTTTAAAATATTATGTTATTCCTCATAATAATTTATGTTCTTCAATGTATTATCATAATCTAAATCAAATGTTTGACTGCTCCTACAGACAATTTCTTCTACACATGATGATGTTACCAATCCCTTAGAAGAACAAACTATAATGAAGGAAACCCTTTCGAAAGACATAAAGGTAAGGTTGTGATATACTTTCTCAATTTTACCAAAAAATTATATAATGGAAATCGTGGTAACATTGATAGTTAGGATTGTTTTGAGACTTTGGGATGTGTAGGAATCATCCACACCTCAATTCAACACATGATCCACAAGTCATTTGAGACATTTTGGAATCATTCGTACCTCAATACGATGTAGGGTGTGACTAGTATGACTTGAAGTGAATATTTTTATTTAAAATTGACATCAATTTTAGTAAAATTAAAACATTATATTAATTTATTTCTTTATATTATTATTAACATAAGAAATTTTTTCTTATATAGGTGCATTATTTTCTCAAGCACGGGGTGGTTTGTTTGACAATAACATGAGTCTGGTCAATATTAAAAGATAATGGAACATTGATTTTTTTGAATGTATGTAATAATTTTTATTTATGTAATTGTACAAACCAATGTTTTAAAAGTCTATAATATAGTGTTTTTTCTATTATTTGTGTTGTAAATTTCATTTCATTTAAATTCTGTATTGGGACTTGTATTTTTATATATGGTGTGTTTCTTGTGCTGCATTGTGTTGTTATAGCACATTACAATGGTATTGTAGTGTGATGTTATAACACACCACAATATAACCATTTATCAATGCTTTTTAAATAACTTATAAAGGACACATTTATTAGAACTTATAAAAGGTTATTTATTAGTGCTAAATAAAAGTGATGATAAATGGGTCCTTTATCACCACTTTGAAAAGCATTGATAAAGGTCCCATTTATTAATGATTTCTTAGCTTCAATAAATGACCCATTTATCAGTGATTTTTTAGAACTGATTAATGAACTTGGCTTTTAACATTTCTCATGTAGTCAACACTTTTCTAGTGCCGATAAAGGACATTTCTAGTATTGTTAATACTATCACAAAATGTATTTTCCTAGTGACACCCTTTAACAGCGCTAAAAAAAGGGATGATAAAGGGGGTTCCTTTATCAATTATTTTTTAGCACTGATAAAGGTACCCCCTTTATCAGTGCTTCTTTTAGAAGGACTAATAAAGACCCCCCTTTATCATCACTTTTTTACAAGCGCTGATAAAAGTATTCTTCAAAAAAAAAAACAATTATATTTCATTAAAAATAATATATTAATATATAAATATATTTATATTGATATAAATAAAATATTTATTTTTAAAATATGTTTTAGATAAAGTTAAATAGGAATTTAAACTTAATATATAAGATAATCAGAGAAAATGGATTATAAAGTATTTTTTTAATTAATAATTTTCTAATTATTATTGAGTAATAGTCATTTAATAACTATTTGAAAATAAAATATAAAAAATAAATAAAATATTTAAAATAAGTTGAAAATGTAACTCAAACTTCAAACAAACATAAATTTTGATCCACGTGTCTGCTTGAACTCTACCATATATCAAATCGAATCCTGTAATGAACTCTACAACCTTGGTGACATAGGTAAACCAATTTAATATTTTCAAGGCTAAAAGGCCTGAGAATTCTCTAAAACTAAGTTTTTTGTCGGAATACCCTAATTTTTTAACATTTGATGGATTTTCAACCTCATTTGAGGGGGTCTTATTTCCTTTTTTTGATGGCGACTAAATTTATTTTCAGAGACTATATTTATAGTGATATTATGGTTTGGAAAATTTATCATTTTTGACAATGTACTATTACTTATAATCTAATATATAATAATACATACATATTTTTTATATATTAACCCATAAAATTTAATTTTATAAAAAAATAATTAAGCATATTTACATATATAATATATTTCCTTACATATTAACCTTATCCGAAAAATAATACTCATTTTATTTAAAATAAAAATTTATGAATATTTTATACATATACATATATACTTAATATATATATATATATATATATATAAAGTTCATATATATATAAATATATTTGTGTGTGTATTGACAAACATATATATGTTAATCTACGTATTCTAATAAATGTATATAAATATTAATATAAAGTATATGTATATAAATATAAACATGTATAATTATATTTAAAGATGCACACACATATATAAATATATATTTATTTATAAACACACAAACACAAAAAAAAATTTATATGTGTATTTAAATAAATAAAAAAACAAATAAATAAATAAATAAATAAATAAATATATAAATATATGGATAAAAAATGTAATGAAATAAATATGTATATATATATATATATCATAAAATGAAAGAAAAAATTGAAGGACCCCGGAACACCCTGAGAGGGGAGGGGTGAATCAAGGTGTCATCTTTTTCTTTTAAAGTTGTGGATCTTGTTCCCACATTAGTAGTAACTTGTTATATCTATCAACCAACTAAAAGAAATGAGAGGAAACTACACTTTTACTTGGTTCACGACAAAGGGCTACGTCCAAGGAGCATACGACAATAGTTTGTCGGTCGTACCTAATTCCACTATTCTTCACAAGTTGTGGATTACAAAGGTTCAGGAACAATCACTCCATCCCAGTCTCACTACCTTTACAAATGTTCATCGATAGCTCACTGTGTCCCTCAGGTCGCTCCTATTTACTCCCCCTGGCTCATTGCCTTTGGTGAAGTCCCAGTCAGTTTATAGACGTGAAGGTCTTTTCAGTAGATTCGCATTGAAGTCTTTGCCTTTTCTTAGCACGAGACTCTGCTTGCATCGAAGTCTGGAAATGATGCACTTGAACACACTAAGCCACTAAACCAGATAACTAGAATGTGTAAAGAATTTTCACTAAAAATTGCACACAACACCAACCCTTTGCGCACAAGAACTTATTATTGCACGTAATATTTCCTTTTTGCATGGAAAAATATTTCTCAAAACAAAACCTTTTCTCACAACTGAATCTTTTACGTGCTGCCTCTATTTTTATGTTTAGTTCTGCCTTTTTCGCACAGCCTGGAATTTTTCGCGCAAATAGAAATTTTTCGCGCAACTCAGAATTTTTCGCCCAATTCGAAATATTTCTTGCAACTCGGAATTTTTCACACAGCTCAGAATTTTTCACGCAAGCCAAAATATCTCACACATCTCGTAATTTTTCACACAAGTCGAAATATTTCACACAGCTCATAATTTTTCATGTAATCCCCTTTACGTGAACCTTTTACATGCATCAGCACTTGGATATTCTCTTAGTCATCAGTCATACGGAATGAGAGGGGCCACTTCTTATTTATAGGTGTCTCTGACCCCCACATGCAAAACCCCATGTGGCGTGAAAAACCTTTCATTTGGTGCGTAATATTTCGTGTAGGTATCGTTTTTCACGCACATCTCTAGATTTTTCACGCAGCCCATGCCCTTTCCATTTTTTGACGTTCTGATTCCGAAACAATATTTGCACGAAAAAAATCGATCCACTATTTCGCGCACCACACTGTTTGTCGTGCACAACTCAAATATTTTGTGAAAAACCCACCTTTTTCATGCACCACTTCCTCTTTGCACGCACCTCCTTTTACCAACAATCCATGTCTTCATTTTCCAATTTTGAGGCCCAAAAATTTGGAAAATACTAGGAAACAACGCCACTTTCAATACTGTTGTCTTCTTGAACTGTATGGTCACTTTACTAGTGCACATTTTGAACTTCCACTGAGGATTGAAAAAAAACACAAACCACACTCCAATTAATGCATAGAATAGCCATAGTTCCAAAAAAAATATATGAGTGGACGAGTCACAAGCGCTTGAGGAAGAGGGTTTTGGATCAAAACTCAACATAGTCAAAGGTGCGTGGGCAAGGGTGAGCATGTGCCTAGCACTAATAAAGGTGGGTGGGGGAGGCTAGAGATATTAAAAGGGGGGGGGGGGGGGGGTTGAGTGTTGATATAAATGGGGTTTTTCCACCCTCTGATTTGTAGATTTGTTTTTTAAAAAATTGACTTTTATCAGCAGTTTTTTAGCACGGATAAAAAGGGTCTTTATCAGTCTTTTTTGGAACTGATAAAAATTACCCCCTTTTAATAGCGCCTCGATTATCTATTCTTTTTATCACTGATAAAACCTTGTTTTGTGGTTGATTAAAGTCCTATTTTGTAGTATTATTTAATGGGTTTTGATATGATGAAAGTTTATTATCTTGTGACACAAATATGTATGATTTCATTATGTGTTGTGTGGGACCTATATCTCACTCCATTGCATTAGGTAAATATTTATATCTCATGATATAAACATGGATGGAATGGGGAGTGAACCCAATACTGTAAGGGACTTTTTCCATTATGACAGTTTGGGGAGAGATCCCATTTTATTATAAGGAAAGGGCTATGACTGGGGATGATGATGTGTCCCACCCGCTAGTGTATCCCCCATGAAGAGCCCTGATAAGTTTTGTAAATAAAACATAACTTTTAGGGAATGATTCTATATGCTTATGCGTCTTCCAAAATTCCATATAATATTCTTAGGATATGAACTCATGGATTATGCTCCTGATTCCCGTAGGATTCAAGTCTTACAGACTGCCAATATTTATTCTATGACTCATGATTAGATATTTGATACACTTGTCACGGTTTCCAAATGTTATGCTCATGTTCTCATACCCCTATTATCATGTCATGATTATATATATTCTTTTTTTATCATTACTGAGCATTTTATCTCACCCTTTATTATGTTTCCTTTCCCATGGTTTTGAAGAAAGGTTTTAAGTAGGGTATATTTGTGAAGATTATTAAAGTGGTAGATCTTTGTGAGAGAAGTGGAAGATCTTTCACTGAATGAGAAGGTTGTGTTCCAAGTTTCTAAAGGCACTCATCTATTATAGCCCGCTGGCATATGATTGTGTAATGTACTAATTATTCATAAAAAAATATGTAATATTCATGTATGAGAAGCATGTGCATCTATAGCCATGTAGATTTATTTCAACTTTTTGCAACTCTCTCAAATTTCTAAATCTATTTTTATTTGAACTAATGTGTGATACACACCTAGTATCCAATAAACACGAGTTATAATAAGGGAAATTGATTTATATAACATTCACATAAATATTCTTAGAATGATTATATTATTGAAAAATTCTCATCCTTATTTTAAAATTCATACTTATAAGAGAGATCAAAATAATAATCCTAATATATTCCATAATACACAATAAATATATATCTATGAGAGATTATCCTAATTTATATCTTTATATTAAGTAATTTTAATGAAATTAATCCCATAAAAACTATAACCCCATAAATCAATTCCTTTAGTAAGCCAATATCCATATTTTAATAAGTTAGGACCCCACTTTTGCATGAAAATCATCAAATTATCTGTTTAGGTATATTGTTTTTCCAATAAAATCATATTTTAATCTTGGATAGTGAAATTGAAAACTCTTTTCCCATATCTATAATATTAATAATACTCAACTTTATTCCTATAGTATCTTAACACTTTTGGGTTTCCAGCTAAGTATTACCCAAAGCACATGATGGGATAGGGAAAGCTAACCCTTAGGGCTAGCCACACCCACCATGACATACATAAGATAATACATGGGTATCCTACTTTAACATAAACCCACGCAATTATATGATCGTGGTCTTGACATGTGTTTTCTTTTTAAGGAATCTCACACTTAGTATTGGAGGAGATTTATTTTTCTCATTTTAATATCCATCACATGCGTATTAAATCCATAACTATTTCATAACATGAAATCATTATTATCTCATGTGATATTCTATTATGTATGTATGACTCTAAATATTTAGATTTAGAATCACTATTTCATATAAAAAATTAATATGTTCAAACCAAATTATTGTTTAACTCTTTACACAACTCAAAATTTTTGTGTAGTATCTAAATAAAAAAGTAAAAAATATTTATAAAAATTTATATGCATACCATTCATGGTTTATATGAAACAATTTCACGTAAAATGTTTATAATTATATTAAAAAAAAAATTCCCAAAAATATTAAGCATAAAGTTATATATAACCAACCTCCACTTTTCTAGACAAGATATAAGCCTTCAGATCAGTGAGTAGTCTAACTTGAAGTCTCTCTACCCATATCCCTTTACTCAAGAGAGTCCTCAATTTCATCATAACACCAATTTCTAATATGTATAAATTGAATTGAACCTCTTAAATTTAATCTAATAACACCTTAATTAACTAAAGTCAAAGTAGATGAACACTTAATATTGTGTTGTTTCATATATCATGTAATGAATGAAATGAAAATTTTATAACTAATATATCACATAAATTTAGGAATTGATAATATTCACATCATATAAACATTATATTTATTTTTAAAATGAGTAAATTACTAAATAAATATTTTATTTATTTATGAAACTAGATAAATCAATAAAAATATTTCATATTTTTGTTAGGCATAATAATATCTTATTTATAGCATTTAACACCAATATTTTATAAAATATTTATAAAATTTATGCATTTTTAAATGAAATAATATTTCTTTACTTTTTAGTATATATCATATCTTATGATAGATAGCCCAGTTATCTATCATAACCGTTAATCCTATCATGGATAACAACAAGTGTTGTCATGGGAGGCCAATATTTTTTTAATAATAGACACTATATTTCCTTTATATCTGAATGTGTGTTTTTGATAAACTCAAATTTCCAATACCATCCTATGATAACTCTTACTGTGTCTTATAAAACAATGTAAAATCATACTTTATGATTAATTGTAGAGTATTATTCATCCACTCATACCATATAACTTAACAAAAACAAAAAATCCCATTTTATGATATATTATATCATAAATACCAACATGGATATCCAACGGTTAATGATTAGCCATGTCATATCATATTTTATGATATAGCCTTCATCATATTATTATAAATATGTTATTTATAAAATTAATATAAAAACATGTTGATTAAATGATTATGGTTGATATTATATCATTGATGGGGTTTTTAGGAATATCATATACTCATAAAAGTGGTAGAAACCCATAAACAAATGGATATATCATCATTAAATCAACATGTAAATGAAGAGCATAATATGTAACGATATACCTCATTTCCAAAAAGCTACATCTCAATAAATTTTGTCTAATGGAAATCACTTGGCAACAACCCAAATACTATCACCTCACTAACCACTATAATCTTCATACATAATGAGAAGATCCCTCAAACTCTAATGGCATGATACAACCTTATACTTGAAAAAAATGGAGAAAAAGTTATAATTTAGATTATTATTTACTAGACAAAATCACTATGCACACCCTATAATGGTTTCCAATCCATTACATAGACATATTTCATTTAATTAATTTATGAAAACGAAATGATGGGTTCCTCGATAGTAGCCTGTGGGGCGACTCAGTGACCACACCAAACCCTAGCATGCCTCCTGGATTTTTCCTAAGTTTAATCCATGGTTGGATTTGATACTTAGTGGTAATTTGTTCCTCATGATACTCCTACGACTTTGGATGCTGGATCTTCATAAATAGATGCATGCAATCATAAAGCACCAAATCGGGCGTTTCCTATCTTCTTCTACGATGCAATCCAAGGATCGGATCTGAGTGGCGTGAAGGAGAATAGACCTCCAATCTTCAAAAAGCTTGATGATAGTAGATTTAAAGTGGATGGAGATCCGGATGCACTGCGAAAAAGACCAAAAAATGTGTAAATACTTGGTTCTTGGCCGAGTTTCTTACATCTTGGGAGATCGCCCTTGGCCCCTGATGGAACTCAAAACCAGAATATTGCATTGCTGGGAAATGGAAAGGTGAAAGATGGTTCCTATTGGAAAAGGTTACTATCACATTCCCTTCAACTCGCAAAAATAACTCAAACAGTTCTGGAGATCTGGAATCATCTAACTTAAACCTGGTTTTTTTAGAATTTCAGACTGGGATGTCTCCTTTGACCCACACACACACAGAAATTCTATGGAACAAGTATGGGTGAGACTCCATAGACTGAATTTGTTCTATTGGAATCTAAAAATATTAAATTATGTGGCTTCCTGTATTGCAATTACTGTCAAGATTGATCATAAAACCATAAATGGTGACCTAGGACTATTTGCTAAAATCATGGTTGAAGTTAACCTTTCCAAAGAACTCCCATCTGTTATTAACATCAATTCCCCTTATTATAGAACTGAAATCAGAGTTGAATATTAGAAAATACATCCCATTTTTGAGGTTTGTAAATTAATAGGGCATAACCTCTCTAATTTTAGAGTGGTTAGAAAGCAGGTTGATCCTCCAATCACTAATTATTGGAAGGAGGTTAAACATAACAAGAAAGAAAAGGCTTCACTTGACAAACCTGAACCCCCTAGGAAAAAGAAAGATATTTGGGTTAAAAAATCTAACACATTTTCCCACCTTGATGGAAAATCATGGGGGGTCATTGTTGAGGAGGAGGAATCCCTTCTCATGGAAGGAAAATTAGCCACTGAAATTGAATATATGGTTGATGGAATCTTCCATAATTTTCAAGCTCATGGTAATACAGTGGACAATAACAACCTCTCCACTACTCTCCCTTTGGCTATTAATGAATCTGTTCCATGTGAACTAGTAAGCAATGAGTTTGAGTGGAGGGATAAGGGGAGAACCAACCCTGCTGCTTCTTTGAAAGGATCAAGTATCCTGCATGACCCATTGAAGAATAATTTGGGACCCCATATTGAGTCCCCATCCCTCAGATTGGAGGGAACTCCTGCTATTGATCCTGTTAACTTACAAGGTAACAAGGCTGAAAGCTCAGAACCAGGTAATTCAATACACCTTCTTTAAAAGGTTTCTAAAAATAGTTCTGATCCTACTTCTATAATTACTATTATGAATTCTGTAGTTGATATTTCTGTTCTTAGGAAGCAAGAAATTAATGGTAACATTTCTGCTAAGCCTTCTTTAGTGCAGCCACCTGTATTTGGTTTAGTTATGGATCAGTCACATGGAAGCATCACCTTTCCCTCAACTCCTAGAAATACTACTGTTTCTATTCAGATTTCAGATAATGCAAAGAGTAGTACTATTTCTCCTAGTTCTAATGTCAAATCATGTGAGGAAAAATCCAAATCTAATTCCTCTCAAAATGTTAGGAGATCTCAGAGGAAGAAAGGTTCTGGAAAATCCAATAAAGGGGGTTCTAACCCCAAATAAAAATCAAAATGATTTTTTTTCTTCTGGAATTGTCAAGGTATTACAAATAATGATACCTCCATCATTCATTGGAGGTTTTTGAACACTCATAAACCCCATCTATTTTCTATTCTAAGCCTAAATTCAACTTTAATTTGAATCTCATGAGGATATGATCTCTCAATTACATTTTCATAGGTTCATGGAAGAATGGTCTCTAGACTGACTCTATGTGGATTTTCTATCACAATTCTCTCCAAAACATCAACATTGCTAAAACCTCTAAACAACAACTTACCTGTGACTTCTCCTAGGATCAAATACATTCTTACTATATGATTATATATTCCAGTAATAGCTATCAAGATAGAAGTTCTCTTTGGCAAGACCTATTTGTTATGGCCAATTTGATTCATGAACCTTGGATTGTTTTGGGAGACTTAAATGCCATTCTTAATTATTGTGAAAAAATGGGTCCCTCACATCTCTCTATATCCTCAAGAGAATTTAGATCCACCATTGAGGATTGCAATCTTGTTGAAGTTATACTCACTGGTGATAAATATACTTGGTTTATAAGGCATTATAATAAAACTGTAGCCAGTAAACTTGATAAATCCTTTGTCAACATGAAAGCTCTTGACATTTGGGACAATGTCTCTAGTATTACTATTCCTAGGCTTAACATTGATCACCATCCCATATTGGTCAATTCCTTCATTAACAAGTGTAGACCTATCCTTACCTTTATATTCAATAATGTCTGGTCTATGGATCCTAACGGTGTCACCTTTATTAAGAATATTTGGGATTCTATGAAACATCAACATGAATCTTTTACCTATATTTTCAAGTTGAAAACCTTCAACCATGCCATAAAAGGTTGGTGTAAATCTATAAGTTCACAAATGGACTTAGATATTTAGGCTCTTTAAAAAGAGCTAAGCCAAATTCAAACATTCAATACAAACTCACATTTTAATGTTTACCCTCAAGATGAGGTTAATCTCTATTTAAAACATAATTCTTTTCTCAATTTAAAAGATAATATGCGGAAAAAATGTTTAAAACCAAATGTCTTGCTGATGGTGATAGAAATACTAAATTTTATAACTCCCTACAAAGATTTAAGAATTCCACTCACCATCTTACTAAACTTTTACACAATGATATGATCATTGATACTGAAGAGGATATTTCGATCCCTGTTGTCTCTTAATTTCACAACATTTTTAATGGTCTTAATATAAATGTAGATCTTAGATATGATGTTATACCTTTTATGGTTGATAAAAAAGATAATGAATCTCTGTTAAGCATTCCTCTAGATCATGAAATCAGAGACACAATTTTTAGACTAAAACCGGACAAATCTCCTGGTCCGGATGGTTTCAACAACAGTTTCTTCCAAAATAATTGGGATTTCATACATTTTGATGTTTGAAATATGGTGAGGTCCTTTTTTCCAATGGATCTCTCCCTCATGGAATTAATGCTCAATTCCTTTCTTTAATTCCTAAATTTGATAATGCTTCAGAGATTCATCAATTTCAACCTATTTCCATGATAAACACTCTTTTTAAGATTATCACTAAAATTATTTCTAATAGAATTTTTCCTATATGTAATAAAATTGTTTTATGTAATTAGTTTTGTTTCATTAAAGGAAGGTCTATTCAAGATTGTATTTTCCTTTCCATTGAATGTACCAATAGATTAAACAAGAGTATTAGGGGAGTTAGTGTTGCTATTAAAATTTATATAAGAAAATATTTTGATACTATTGATTAGAATTTCATCTTTAAAGTTTTAAAAAACATTGTTTCAATTAGAATTTTATCAGGAGAATTAAAACTTTGTTTCAATCAGCCTCTATCCCCATATTAATCAATGGCACCCCTCAGGGCTATTTCAAATTCACTAAAGGAGTTAGGCAGGGAGACCCTCTTTCGTCCATTCTCTTTGTCATTGCTGATGATTACTTCAGTAGGATCCTTACTAATCTGGTTGATCAAAATAAGCTCAAGCCTATCTAGGCTTACAGAAACCTCAATGTCCCCACTCACCTTCTATATGCGGATGATATAATATTGTTTTTAAAAGGGGATCAAATAAATATTCAAGTACTCAATCAAGCTATTGATCATTATGAGGATATCTCAGGTCAAGCCATTTCTTGGAACAAATCTCATATTTTATTTGGAAAAAACTTTTCTGCTCGAAGAAAATCCATTATTACCAATAATCATGGAATTAAAGAAGTTCTGTCCCCTTTTCCTTATCTTGGTGTTCGATATTTTGGGGGGGGGACCTAAATCTAGTTTCTTCTCTAATTTAATTGATCAAATTATTAATCAACTCTCTACTTGGAAGGGAAAATCCCTTTCCATGGCTGGTAGAATTTTCTTTGTCAAATCAACAATCGTCTCTAAAATGGTTTATTCTCTCATGATTTATATATGGCCGATAGGTACCTTTAAGAAAATTAATACCATTATAAAAAATTTCATTTGGACGGGAAGTATTTTTGAAAAGAAACTTGTTACTATTCCTTGTACAACCCGCTATAAACCTCTTGAAAAAGGAGGTATTAGTATTAAAAATTTAAAATTTCTTAATGATTCACTTCAAGATAGACACACTGGGAATTTAATCAAAACTACCTCTAAGGATACTGATTTTCTAAAACATATATTCATTAATAAACTTTTTAATGGGAATTTTAATTTCATCAATTCCTCGATTTGGCCATCCATCAGGAACTGTTATCATAATATTATGGAAAAATCTAGATGGATGGTTAAAGCTGATTCTTGCATCAATTTATGGCTTCATAATTGGACTGGTACCCCCTTTATAACTATGTTACCTCCTAATGATACCCATGAGGATACTAGTCACTATTTCAAAAATGTTCTGCGACTTCATACGCATGATCCTTCTAAAATCATCACCCAGATCATCGACAATTACCATTTTTCTAATTCTGTAGATGTACTTGTTTGGGAAACCACTCCAAATGGAATTCTTGATTCAATTTTTTTTACAATCATAATTTCTCTATAATTGACTCCAAATTTCAATGGGTGAGCTCTTTTAAAAATCCTTGGATCAAACTTTCAATGCTCACTCTTATTTGGCATATCACATATAATAGATTACCCACTGAAGTTGTTCTGCAAACTTTTTTTATTCAACTCTGTTCTAAATGCCAACTATGAAATCAACACAGGGTGGATTCTGATCATCTTTTCTTGTCATGTGCTACGGACTATGCTTTATGGAATTTCATTTTTTACTTATTTATCTGCATATGACCCTTTGCTGACTCGATATATATGCTTTTGAAAAAGTGTATTAGCCATGAAGCCTCAAAAAAAATTAAAAACATATTTCTTGCAGTTGTGGAAGAAATATTACTTGAGATATGGTACTTCAGAAATGAAATTATTTATAATAAACACTCATTAAGTCTCAATGCAGGAAAATATCAAATTCTCATAGCGATTCAAGAGTCTGCTTCAATCCAAAAAGTCTGGTGCAACAATTATGTTGGTGATTTTGAGATTATTCGCCATATTATTATTGCCAGTATTTATCCTCAGCCTAGATGTACCTTTTAAGTATTCTGGAAATCCCCGATGCTAGGGTGGATCAAAGTGAACGTTGATGGTGCCTCAAAGGGAAATCCCAGTCCTCCCAGCTATGGAGCGATTTATAGAGACTCTTCTGGTCAGTGCCATAGATGTTTCTATGGTGGATGTGGTTTTGATTTATCTTTGGAAGCAAAAATGTTGGGGATCATCCATGCTGTTGATTTCTCTCTCCAAAGAGGATGGATAAAGCTTTGGATTGAAAGTGATTCTACCACCATTTTCCAAGCTATTTGGAATGGTGTGATTCATCTAGCCCGGCCACTTACCACTCTTTAGATGAATTTCCTGAATTCGCTTCATGGGATTGAATACATTGCTACTCATGCCTTCCATGAAGCAAATGCTGCTGCTGATGCCCTTGCCAACAAAAGTGTTCACTAGAACGTGACTTGGATGGATGCCCTTCCAACTGACTTATTTCATCTTTTTTGATTGAGATTGTAAGAAAATCCCATCTTTTCTTCTTTTGTAACTTTGTTGCTATATTATTCAACAAATTGCGCTTTGGTCTTTGAACAAGGCACTACCTTCTTTAAAAAAAATTAATTAAGAAAGGCCATAATTAGCTGTCAATGTTTTGTAGCTGTCATATATTACTATAACATTTTCCCATTTTTGTATTATAATAATTTAATGTTTAAATGATTATAAATATAATTTTCATTCCATAAATGAATCAATTAGTTGATTCTTAATCAATGTAAGACCATTTGAAATATTTGGCAGTAACAAATCACTCAATATGATTTTAACGATATGACCGAATCACATCCTTTGATATGCATTTGATATGCATCACCTGGATATAATGGATTTTGATATGGATAAATTATATAATATGATTCATCAATTTTAGTTTATGTCCTTTATTAGAACCTCTTATACCATATATATATGAAATTATATTAATGACTGAAAATTACCTTTTTATTACAAAAACACTTTTGAGGGAAAAGTGAGAAACCATAGAAGCTATCAGAACAACCACATACAACTAGAGAAAACTACCAGACCATCCCCACCCCAAGAAATGTACCAATAACAAGACTTCACCGACATAAGACCCTTTGTAAAGAAGTCCTATGCAGAAGAACGACACAAAATCGATGGCAAAGTCGTACCCTCTCAAGCGTCTAAATCCAAGAGGCCTGCACCAATGTAGACTTATTGATCTAATCCCATTCCAAAGCTGGTCCAAGTAGTGCACTGGAAACAAACATAAACAACACTACACATACGAACAACAAGAAGTCCCAAGGTTTTCACAACCTCAAACCAACCGATCAAAACCACCAAATTAAATAGAGTCGCTAATTAGAAACTTGATATTACCCGAGTCCATTTCCCTAAATTGTTTCCATGATAAAGATGAAATATTTAAGTTTGATTCTTCCAATATCAGGTTCTCAAACACATAAGCCATCTGATCCCAAGACTAAATGTACTTCTCAACATTGATCTTTCCTTGGTTAAAACCCCCTACCAAAATTGAGTCCTATTTTTCAACCCATGAATATTTCTCCTCATTGAGAGACACCTCTAGAGACCTCCCCATAATTTTAGTTTCCTCCTCCTTGGTTACTCTGAGCAATAAGACCTATTCTATCAATTCTTCTTTAGAGCTAATAGCAGAACCATGGAATGACCATCCTGTTCCCTTGGCCTCAGATGGTTCAGAGACTCCATGTCCATTTCCTGTCACCCATTTTTTTTACCGAGCGAGCCTCTAGAGGAGGAGGTAGCAAGGAGTAATCATTCCTCCCCTTCCTCATTCTAGAACCCCTATTACTCTTTATGCTTGAAGCCTCATCTGATGAGTGGCTCTGTTCGATCCATTTTGGAAACTTCACACCAACCCTGTCTCCCTCACCTTGAATAGCAATATCAGAACTCAAAATTAGCCTCTCAAATGTCTTTGAACCTGTTACACAAGGGAACCAAGTCCAGTCCCTCTTCTTTTCCACCTCTGTTTAGATCGACCACATCCATATTGAACCCCTGCCTCCCCTTACACACATCCACACTACCCACCCATGGATTTTTAGCCACCAGGCCAGAGATATCCACCTTCCCTCCGTTCTACGTTCGATCCATGATGAGATTGCCCCTTCCTATGGGCTTCCACATGATCCTACTAATGTTAATAATTTCCCTCTCCTTCTTGCACCCCACGATTGGAAGGACCCGTGAGATCCACATCTGCCACCTTCGGGTTAATTTGGTGCGTCGCCACACCAGTTCCAAAGACACCCATCCTGCTGCATTGCATCCCACTACCTCACTAACTGTTCGCACCTCCTCCACTGGCCACAACTATAGAGTTCCCCCAACTCTAACCTCTTTACCTATTGCAATCAGACCCAAGCTCATTTTATATTAATCAAAATTAAAACTTTTTGCCCTATTTATTTCTTATGTATTTTTATTTTCTCATTTTTTATATAAGCAATTTTCTTCTTCATCATCATGCCAAATATTTTATTCCATTTTTCATTAGTGATTAACCTCCTCCAATATATATTTTTATTTTATTTTAGTAAAATTCACCATTTGGTTTTAGAGGGAACCTTTAAAACATAACCACCACAATCAATGATCCTTCAAAATAATCACAACCAAACTATCATAGAATAAGCGACTTACAAATCTAGAGTGTTGAACCAATATTTCAAATTTTGGAATTTAATTAAATGATTAAATTAAAGGATAATATTTCATTAAATATTATTATTGATTAAATTCATTAACTCAAGAAAATTATCAAAGGGAATGATGACTTCATCCAAGTTCATGATAAAAAAATCTAGTTGGGAATTTATCCGGTCACACCTCTAGGCCATGGTGAGTTGTTTGGTTACCCAATTTATGTTTCTCCTATGAATTTATGTTAATGTAAAAACATTGTGAAGGTTCATTATGCAGTGGAAGTTCATATTTGGCCTCTGGACTACTTACCATTTGTTATATTAAATGAATAATACTCAAAGGAGGTGATGATGAGTGTCATGACCAATAATTATTTTTGGAGAATAATGAGAATATTTTTCACTAAAACCAAATGATAATATATTTTTTATGTTAATTTATAATTAATTTAGTATCATAATGAAATACCTTGTCCTTGAGTCCATCATTAGATATAGGTGTTGATTGTATGAATTTTGTTTAGTTTCATTTTAATTGAATTGATGAGAACCCAAAGTATATCCACTCTAGCGGTGATCCACGCATGATACTTTGATCTTAGAACATCACTGATGGTACTCTGAATGATATCAGGGTGGTAAAATTCATCTTGCATCACTCCCTTGATCACTGACAGGATCCCTTTGGCTTGGAAGGATCATCTTTTAATCTCTATATCTAGAGAGGAAGGTAAGGAGGAAGATATAATCTCTTGATATTTAGAGAAAACCCTAAAGATGTTCATCTTTGATAGAGAATTTTATAGGTAGGAGAATGTTTTTCATGATGACCAACCACTCAACACTATCACAATTATCCATTTATAAACCTTGGGTTAGGGTTTCACATTAATTAATTATACAATGAACCTTAATAATATGTTAAACACATAGTGAGTCTCATTCCATGTAAAATAATTTTAATAACATTATTTTATTCCATGATTTGAGTTAACCATCATAAAGATAAATATTTTTATAGTGTTGTAAATAAATATTTATCATTAAACCAATATATGAGTTCACTCACCCCCTTAACCTTAATAAATTCGCGAATGAATAGTTAAATATCATAAATAAATATTATATTCACAGTCCGGCGAATAACATATTTATTTTAATATTTACATAATTAAATTCATTTTTATTAACCGGAAAATAATTATTTATTACCATGTGAATAACAATTGATAGATAAATATTATATTTATCCATATAATCAAAAAATTACCTTACGAATCAATATTTATTTAATATTTATGATCAACAAATTTTGAATAAATATTAGTTATTGTTTTGAAGAATAATATTTATTCAAAATGTTAAATATAAATAATATTTAAGTGAGATAAAAAACACTTTTTGTAGGTCCATCTAGTCCTCTTTATCAATGACATTATTCAGGCTTGACAATATCCAAGATTATTATCTAACAAAAGGTCAAAAAACAAACATAAGAAAAAGATATATCATAAAAATAATAATGACATACAAACACTCACTATTTAATAAAATTCCTTTGTCATGATATCTCATCAAGATGGTTTCAAACCTGTGTCATTAACCTATATACTTGATATATCTTTCTTTGAATATTTGAAATAAACTTTTCAATACACTATGGCCATGAAATTTAGTTTGAAAATTTAAATAGAATGAAGGGGTTGAGATACCCACTCCTATAAATATGGAAGGGAAAAATTATTTCTCAACTTATTCATTAAAAACATATCATTTTTGATGCACCCAATATACCCAAATTCACTATAAACAGATATTGTAATAGTTTACTATAATACATGGATGTGAATCAATCATGACATTAATTAATAATAATATTAATTTCTAAGGATCATTTAAAAAGATTTCTTGTATAAATATTCAATGACTTGTAAACATGTTGAATTCCTTTTGGCCAATCTATTCTCATAATCCCATATCATGATGATTATGAATTGATAATTTCATGAGATTAAGTCTTATCTGTTTATGATTACTCACACTTGATAGTCAACATACTGTGTTAACCATCATATAATTTTATCCAACTAAAGAACTAATTTTAAGAATATCACCATTGCATATCAAGGTTCTCATAATAATGGGAAACTACACATGTCATTTTCAATGTAACATATATTCTAAGAAATTATCACATTAATTTTATGCGAAATAATAATAAATATGTGATATGGTTTTTTAATATTTAAATCCTTGAGTGTATATCAAATCTAAAGTAAAAAGTGGTTGGTTCATGGGAACCAACTCCAATAGACTACCACTTTCAAAATATCCAGCTGTTGAAAACTTTTCCATATATTAGTTCTCAGCTGTTATACCTGATTTTGCTGAGTATATCTATAGCTGTTAGTCCTACCATATTATTCCAAATCTAGTGTTTTTTTAAATATTCTGTTATGGATAATATATTTACCATATCTTTAAATCCTTAATAAAATACCTCACATAGTGACATTAACAAGTAACCACCACTTATTATATTTTTAGAAAGAGGATATCTTGATTAAGACTATAGTCATACCTTATCATAATTATGATAAAAATATCACTTTTGGTATAACTCAAAATAACAAATTTATATTTCTAAACCACTTTTTAAGCTACAGAAGAATCCACAATGTACTCGATTATTTTATATATAGAAATCATTGGTTATAATAAGTTTTTATTTAATGTCAACTTAACCTTAAAATTACATTAGATCATATTGAATTAAACAATGAAACATGTTAAATTCCCTTTATCTATAGTATTTACACATATCCAAACACTTGGAACTCATCCATTTCTAAGTATTTTTAGATAGTTATAACTTCATGTTACTGCAATAATGTTGGATATGTTTTATATTCATATACTATAAATTATGAATCAGTAATATTAAATTTCAGTATATATTATGACATATACGATAAATTCCTAGAACTTAAGATTGTGAAGTTATTTTATCTCAATAATTATTTCTTATGCTCATGCATGTTCTATTGGAAAAATTATATGCCACCAACAATCTAATATTGAAATTTCCCAATATGTATTTTTCTATATTTTTATATATATGTAATTTGAAAATAATTAGAAAAACTTTGGATATATTTTATAGATCTTTTTCCCTATAACATAGATGTTACTTTAAGTCATTCTTGGGGAAATTCATTCTGTAATTCTTAATAAACTAGTAAGAAATAACATTTATTTTCCATATTTTATCATTATATCAATCTTGAAAACTATTTCACTCCCACTATCCTATTAAAGACACATAAAATTTATTTGTTATCAAAAAAATATTATACGATCACTAAATATCATTTAAAACTTAATTAATCTATGTAACTAGTATCTTATTTCGATTTATTAATGTCACTGGACCTTTTCTAGTGATTCTCTATAGACATATACCAAATAGTCTCCTTTTGGTAATGTCATATAGACATCTTCCATAAGAATCTCCTTCCATGAATATCATATAGTCATTCTTCTCACCATAACATGCTTTAATAATTTATTAGATCGAGAATATGGATCATAATATATAGTAAAAATAATTTGATTGTAAATTAGTGTAAAAAATCTATGTCACTATGGGTCATTTTTTCCTTTTAGGACTTCCCATGAGTTTAAGGAATGGACACTGTGTTTTTTGGTTTTACTTTCCATTTTTCAATAATAATTAAAATAGATATAGAATTATTTTAATTGATTACCAACTATGTGAGGTGTAATAATTTTAATTATTAGGTCTCACACTATATTAACATGTCTTAATGATTCTCACCATTGAACATAGAATGTCCTATAATGTGGAAATTATAGTGGAAAGTATCTACTTTTTATTTATTATAATATGTATGTAGGCCATGAATATTATAAGAAAGTATTTAGTTAGGAATTTTTATAGACAAACAGTGAATGCTCCTTAATACATTGAGTAGACTCCCCAATCTGGAAATCCTAACTCGGTTTTCCTCAACACTTGATTCCAAATATTTCTTGTGAAGACTAAGGAAATTAATCCCAATAAATATTTGTTTATGTCAATACACTATCTTAGTTAATACTTCATGATAATTAAATGTTCCTATAACAGAGGCTGAACCAACATTTTAACTATGGTTCCATCTTAATTCAGATGATGGAAGGATTAGTCTAGCTTAGAATTTTCTTTTCAATTTTTTATGTGTAAATTTTATTATTTTATATATTTAAATATATTGTTAATATTATGTGTAATTTACTTAAGTTATTAAAAATATGATGAAAAAATATTAACACAAAATCATTTTATTTTAATTCCATCTTAGTATGTTAATTCAATAATTTATGTGATTATGGTCTTACATCCATAAAATAAAACATGCATTAAAAAAATGAAATAAATAAATTGTGGCATGATAATGAGAATTAAATAGTATTTTTTTATTATGTGGACAATGAACAAACCATTGATCATATGTTAAATAAAAATCCTTGAACAAGTACAGGCATGAGTTGCAGCATTCCACCTCTATCATATGTATATCTTAGGTTTGGATTCACCCTATATCCATATTGAATTAACTCCATTTTACTGGAATCACCATAATTACAATTAATTTATTTCACATATAGGTGAAGGGAAACATAGAGTGTTTTACATAGATGAAATAATTGGCCTACAGAAACCATACATATTAAATAGGGTGGGATAACTCTTCCATCATGTTAATTTAATAATAATAATTATAAAAACTAATGAAATTATTAAATTAAAAGAAACCACACATATACACCAATTAGTCTAGGAACATTATTATCCCCTTGTGAAATGAATTTGAATTTGAAATAACTAGATAACATTCATTTAAATTCATTTTTTGATAATATTAAACATGCTTGAATTAATTTTATTAGTCGGTTAATTCAATTAATCATAATCTTCATCCAATTTTTACTATAGAAACCCATTCAATATGATTTTAAATAAATAAATATTATTTAAAATTTAATAAAATAAGAACACATCTTGTACTTAAAAGCAACTTAGAGTACCTGTTTGAACTAATTTTATGTATTGAGATCATATACGGTATACTCATGCGACATATGAAATACATGTTTTTCATGTAATTACATGGTGTGTACAAGTAAATAAATGGCATATGAATCACATTTTAATTTATGTAGAATGTACTAATTTTAATGCATGTTAAAAAGTCGACATATTATGACTTTACATGGTATGTATTTCCAAATTTTACATAGAAACTAATTAATAATTTAATATCATATAAACCATATTATATAGCATGTAAAAGTCAATAAATAACACACATAACACAGAATTAAGAGGTTTATAATGAATTATATTTTTTTAAATTTTTTTTCATAAACATATTAGGTACACCATGTTTATATCTATCTACATGTCATGCATATTACTCATTGTTTGGAAATGATGTATATTTAGGTTCTGGAAGCGTATTTATGAATGATATTTTTTTCACAAAATGACATGTGAAACTGGTACATTTAGTGTAACCTCCCTGTTACATGACTTTCAGTCCTTATATGTCACATGTTTAATAGATGATGCATATTTTTTTCCATTATGAAAAAACATGGACTATACAATGCGTAACACAATTATATGAAATGTAGTCTGGCATGTTGTGTGATAGCTTGTTCTAGTAAACATGTGAAGTTTATTTAATATATCCACATGTAATTATTACACGATGACCTCTAGAAATCGTAGTAATTTCTATTTTAGTACACTGGGATACATGATGTTTAACTTCAAGATACATGATGTGTACTCTTGTACTACCCAACCAGAATCGCAAACACCTTCGGATGGGTTCTTCATATTCTATTCATTAAATATTAACTAGATCTGGGTTATATGATTGAAAAAATAATAGTAGAATAGAATATCTCAAAAATCATATTATAATAATGAATTTCTTGAAATGAAAAATATCTTTTAAATACCTAAATAGATCAAAAATAAATAAATAATTATAAATTTAATGTGAACACTTCAATTAAAATTGAAGGTTCAGTACATAGTGGAAGAGATTATTGGGCTCATGAATAAGTTTTTTATTAGATTCAATGGATAACCATCAATGTACATGACGGTGAACTTCATGACTAACATATTTTTTCTCAATAATATTGAAAAATGTTTTTATTATAACCAATAATGGGGATATTTTTTTTTGTTAATTTATAATTAATTTAATAACAAGAAGAAATACCATGGTCTTGAGTAGATTATTTGATGCATGTGTTGATCATATGAACTCCATTCAGTTGTATTTTCATTACATTAATGAGGTACCTAAGAAGATCCACTCTAGTAGTGATCAAAAAATGGTCATTTTTTTTCTTGGAATATCATTAATGGTACTCTCAGTGCTAGTACAATGGTACCAATTATCATTCATCTCTCCTTTGATCATTAGCATGATCCCTTTGTTTTTGAAGATCATCTATTGATTTCTTCAGCTTAAGAGGAAGGAAAAAATGAAGGGAGAATCCCTTGATCTTGATAGAAAACCCTAGATATGTTCTACATTGAGAGAGAGTTATTTAAGTAGGAGAATATTGTGAAAAATGACAAACCCCTCACAATTCTCACAATTACCTTTTTATAAATCCCTGGTAATGGTTCCAAATTAATTAATTTCACAAGGTCCCCTAATAATATGTTAAACTCATAATAACATTTATGCTCTGTAAAATAATAAAAATATTATTTTATTCCATAGTGTGCACTAACCATGAAAAGATAAATATTATTTATAGTGTGATAAAAAAATATTTATCATTGAGACAATAATTGGGTCCACTCATCCTCCTTGAAATTTTTTGAATTCTCAAATAAATATTTCAATACCACAAATAAATATTATATTCTCATTCTAATGAAGAATTTTGTATTTATTTTAATATTATTATAATAAAAAAATTATGAATTAATAATTAATCCTTTATTACCTTGGTAATAATGAAATATAAATATTATAAATTCAATAAATAAATAGATATTATATTCACTGTCTGATGAATAATGTTTTTTAATATTGAGGTAATTAAATAAATTATTTATTATTAAATAAATAATTATTGATTAACTTTCAAATAAAAAGAGAAAAATATATATTATATTTATCTTCATAATCAAATAATTACATTGTGAGTAAATATTTATTTAAAATTTTTGATAAATAAATTATGAATAGATATTACTTCATGGTATTGAGAATAATATTTATTCTAAACGTCGAATATAAATAAACTTTTATTGAGATCAAAATAAACACTGTGGGTGACCCTCTATGCCTTTGTGATTAGGTGATATTTCATAAAGTCCATCATTACTACGTAGCAATGGATCAAGGCACCAACAAGGGAAAATTATTTGTTATAATGAAACCAAACACATACAAAAACTCACTATCTAATGTAATTCCATTGTCTTGATATCTCATCAAGAAATTTGAACACTTATTTCATCATCTTATATTCTTGATACGTCTTTCTTTTACTATTTGAAATAAACCCATAAACACATCATGAAAATGGAATTTAGTTCAAAGGTTTCATTCTAATCAAAGGACCAAGATATTAATCCTGATAAGTGTGGAAGGGATAAATCCATTCTCAATTTATTTGATAATAATATACCATTTGTGATGCACCCAACATACCCAAATTTACCATGAAGATATGTCACCACAGTTTATGAAAATACATCAAAGTGAATGATTCATGGAATAAATTAATAATATATAAAAGTATAAGGATCCTTATAAATGCTCATAGATTGGAATATCAAATGACACAAAAAAATATGGAATTTCTACAAGAAGGTCTATTCTCATAATATATTATATTAAAGATTACCAATTTTAAACAATATGAGATAAAGTCTCATACACTTATGAGTACATGAACCTATAATTAAACAAACTGTGTGTCCTATCATATAATATTAACTAACCATAGAACTATGTTTAAGAATATGACCATTTCATATCAATATTCTCATCATAATGTGGAACTATATATGAACGTTTCAATGAGACAATTATTCTAAGAATTTATTACATTAATATTTCATAGAATAACTATCAAAATGTGATAGAGTATTTATTAATATTCAAATAAATGAATATTCATGAAATCTAAACTATTAATTAGTTGGTTATAGGGAACTAAATATAACACCTACTTCCGTATAGATATCATTTTCCAAATAATTACCAAAGTGATTATAAATCTATTTCATTTATTCCATGAACCATTTGGGTATATAGCCCCCAAAAAATTTACCTCATAGAGATACATATATAATTTAGTCCACTATACGTTCTGAATCCCAAGCCCAATAAGTACTTGAGAAGCCTTGTCCACTAACTTGGAATCATAAATCTAACCTTGATGTTCTAAAATAATTTATTGAAAGGATCTATAGTATCACATATTTTACACATTGATCTAGTCTTCGTGGGCTCAAAAAATATGGAATAGAATTTTTTATATATTACCTTATTACTTGAAGTCAATGAGAGATTGCTAGATTAAATTAAGTTTGTTTTCCATATCTTCATTTCTACTTGATGAATTTCTTTGGCATTGTACAATTGATAATTTTTATATGAGGAATGAGATGAATCATATATATCCTCCATGTCCTCACTGGACTAGTTCTTCTTCTTTCTAGGATGGAAAACTATCCAACCATCATTTTTTTCTTCTCCATACAATAAATTTTCAAACTAGTTTATATTTTCTATATAGGTTTTAGTTTCTTATCTTGTACTCTTATTCCATTCCTTCCAAAAAATTTTCATTTATCAAGATCATTACCTTTGACCACAACATGATAACTGAGATATTCGTGAATAACTTGTGAGGTCTCTATAAGTGTAGAAGTCCCTACAACCACCATTTTAATACTATTATTTTTTTTATAATTGAAGCAACTACATCTACATAGGAGGGTTATTTAATGTTTAGAATTTGTGGTGGATAGTTAACTAGTTTGGACTATAGATTCAATCCATTCACATATATATATTATTTAGGATTCATGTCCTACAAGACCAAACTAGATCCTGTTGGATCTCTCCTCAACCCCAAAAGAAATTCATATACAATAGGATATATGAACTGTGCACTCTTAAAAATCCAATTTACTGAAACCCCATGATCCAAAAACTCTATGTCCCCTAAAGAGGACCTCATTACACTTGATATTTTTTAAATAACAATATCAAATGACCTTGGGATGAATTTGGTTCTGATACATGCATATATATCAAATTTCTGTAAATATGAAGCCATCACTTCAGATGTGTCATCCTGATTCAATTATCTTACAAAGTGAACATCTCGAGAAAATCTAGGCTTAACAGCACATCAATGGGTAGGTTGTGAATGACCCAAATAACTATAAAAAGAATAGAAGTTAACCCAATAATATAAGTAAAAATGAAACTTATGATCGTTATATCCTTTAATTTCAATCCATATATAATCTATCAGTGCCTCAAAAATATGAATTTCAATAAAAATTAAGGAGTAATAGGATGATCAACACTTCTCCACTCCAATGGTCATTCATTCATTTCTAATTTTGAATTTCCTAGTATTTTTAATCATTGTTAAATTAGTTTCTAAATATTATTTTGAAAATATAACTTTATATGAACCTTATTTATAAGGGAATGAACTTTTATTGTTCTCCTCCAGGGCCAATAGGGGATCCCCATTGTAGGAAATTAACAATTCAATCGTCTTTATTTAGGAGATTAGTGATAGTTTAAACTAATACGTATGTCACTATTAATATTATATTCATAATGGTTTAATTATATATAATGATGGTTTAAAAATGTTTAATTTTTTCTCATTTAAAAGTGGTTAATTTTTCATTTAATGATAGTTTAAATTAGAAAATTATATAATTTTGAAATATAAAAAATTAAAACATTCATTGAAAAAATAACGATGGTTTTTAAAAAAAATAAAAAAATGATAGTAAATTGTGGAAAAATATAAAAATTAATAAATAGTTTTTCTAAAAAATATTAAATTCTATTATGTATATACTATAAATTTTAACATATCATGAAAAATGTGAATAGATTGGGTATAGACTCTTCAACCTACATAACTAAAACACAAATGAAAGAAAAAATAGACAATCATCACCTACCCAACTAACATAATCATAAGCAAATGAAAGGGTATAACATAAAAATACAACATGATGAGAGTGAAATACACTTTGGAAAAAAAAATTTTCTAATGAAAAATGAATTGGGGGAAAAGGCAAAAAATAATAGATAAAAAACCAGGTATTGAAAAAAGGTAAATAATAGATCAAAACATACTCATCTTCACATTTAATGTATGTGGGGGATTCATCTTCTTCATACAAGGACTAAATTAAAGGATGGTTTTTACCATCCATCATAACAATCAAAGAACTCATATAACTAAGATACTTTTATTTAGAGGATTTACCTTATTTTAAGTCATTGTAGTATCCTCAAAGAACCACATTAATTACCTATACCACATTATCTTGGACAAAATTTTCCAAATTAACTTATTTTCCTTCCCTAAAAATATAATCATACCACTCCCTCATATTTGTTGGTATTATTGATAGATAATTTGGATTGAGAATGATTTGAATAAAATTAAAAGATTATAATAGGGGTACTTGAAGACTCATCATTCTTATCCATTTAAGAAGTTAATATGGCCACTATCTTCAGAAAATAATGGGTAATAATAATTCTCTCCAATTGAAAATAATATTTTCTCATTATATTATTAATATAGTATGCTATAAGTACCACTGCAGATTCAAAAATAGCTGTCACATAAAATGGACTCTATATGCGCTAAAAAGTGCTGACAAGCTAAGTGCTCTAAAAAGCATGTTGCCTTTATCCATGGTAAGAAAAGAACTAATAAAGGTCTCCTTTATCAATGATAAAATAATTAACAGATAAATTCTACCTTTACTAGTGCTGATAAAGTTGACATTTATCAGTTATTTTATAAGTAGCGATGAAGGTGGACTTTATCAACACTTTTGTTAGTGCTCATAAATCCCATACCATTTTTTGTACAATTGTATCCTAAACAGAATCCCCATAAATTAGTAAGAAAATGAAAAATAAAATAAATATAATATTTTAACAAAATTTTAATAAAAATATTACATTGAACCATCATTCTAATTATAAATTTAAATTAAATAAAACGAATGTTTATTTGTTTAACAGTACATACAAAAATAAAAACAACTTATAATTGTAATGTTATATAATCCACATATTATAAATCATATTATTAATTACTGAATATATTAATTATATTATCAGTTATACTATCCTGAAAATTAATTTTTTATTTTCTAACACTTTTAAGGGAAAGTGAGAACCCAAGTCCGTACAAAAACCATATAATCAAATAGCGAAAGAGAAAGAAGAACCATTGAAATAATGTTTAAACCAATTAGTAATTATTAATTGTATTATTTATTAATAATTATATTATTAGTTATTAATTAAATTTTAATAAATAATCTATATAAATCATATTTTTAGTTACTAAACTTATTAATGATACTATTAGTTATTAATTATTTAAATATTTATTAATAATAATGTGAATAGTTACTAATATTTTAATCACATTATTAATTATTAATTATATTATAAATTGTATTATTTATTAACTATATTAACTAGTTATTTTTATTATTAGTTATTGATATAATTAAGTACATTAATTATATTATTAGTTGTTACAACATGCACACTAAATGTAAATATGGTTTATGCCTTATACTAGGTGTCTCCTTTCATGCTTCCAAATACTCATTTTTCCAAATATGGATCACTATCATAAAGGTTGAAAATAAACCAAGATTGTTTTCTTGGTTTTGATAATGTTCCCGTTTCATTAAACAAAAATGAAACTTTTATATTGAAAACATGTGATTTGAGTCACACTAGCTAAATTGTGTGTCAGATTTATGTGTGGTCAATTCATACATTCCACAAAAGAGTTATATTTCATTTTTATAAATGTTCAAGATAATTTGAGCTCATTTGATCAGTTTTGTCTATATAAATCCCATTATATACTAAAATGACACTTTTATTTTGAAAGCATAGATTTTGAGTCATACTAGACACATCATGTGTCAGATTGATGTGTGCTCAATTACTATAAATCTAAAATAAATCAAGGACAATTTTCTTAAAATATAAACACATTCAAAGTTAGATTACTCAATTTTGGATATGTGAACCATGTTTTAGATGAAAATGACAATTTTATTTTGAAAAAAAGAACCTTGAGTCATATCAGCCACTTAATGTTTAGTTTATTCCTACATATCCCAAATAAATTACTGATAATTTTCCTAAATTATCAAGACAATCCAATCCTATTTTATTGGTTTTGGTTATCTAAAATATTCACATTGAGTCATACTGACCAGATAATGCATTAGATCGATATGCTGTAAATTACCACACATCAAAAATTAATTACTGATCTTTTTCCTAAATAATCAAGACAATCCAAGCTTGTTTTCTTAGTTTTGGCTATGTGAATCACGTTTTAGACTAAAATGACACATTTGTATTAAAAACAATAAATTTAATTCATATCAGACACATCATATATTGAATTGATGTGAATTCAATTCCCACAAATCAAAAATGAATTATGGATCATTGTTTTTACGTATCAAGAAAATATAAGTTCTTTTTCTTATTTTTGGATATATGAATCGTGTTCCAGAACTTATAATGAAAACATGCACTTTGAGTCATACCATCCACATCATGAATCTAGTTGATGTGTGGTAAATTATTACACATGATAAATAAAATATGTATAATTATCCTAATGTATGAATATATTACGGGCCCATTTTGTTGGTTTTGGCTATGTGAATTGTGTTTTAGACTAAAATGACACTTTTATATTATGAAAACAAGCACTTTGAGTCATACTGCCCACATCATGTGTTGGATTGATTTGTGGTTGATTTTAAGATATCAAAAAAGAATTATAGATAATTTTACTAATGTATCAATACAATCTAAAGTCTTTTTATTGATTTTGGCTCCGTGAATCCCATTTTGGACTAAAATGACACATTTCTATTAAAAAAGGACTTTGAGTCATACTAGGAACATCATGTATTACATTGATGTTTAGTTAATCTCTATATATCAAAAATAAATTATTTATTATTTTCCAAAATTATCCAGACAATCCAAGCCCGTTTTATGAGTTTTGGGTTTCTTAATCTTGTTTCAGACTCAAATGACACTGTTATATAAAAAAATTAAATTTGATTTGTACTAGTAAATTAGTGTGTCAGATTGATAGGAGGTCAATTTATACATATAAAAAATAAATTATGGATAATTTTCCTAAAGTGTCAAGACAATTAGATATTATTTTATCTGTTTTTTCTATTTGAATCTATTTGAGGGTAAAATGATACTTTTATATTGAAAAAATGAACTTTTGTTTTCATAAAAAACTAATTGTGTGTTAGATTGATGTGTTAGGAATTCATATACATCATAAATGAATCATGGATCATTTTCTTAAAGTATCAAGACAATTCAATCTTATTTTCCTGATTTTAGCTATGTGAAACCCGTTTTATAATAAAATTAATCTTTTATATTTAAAACAATAACTTTTAGTCATACCAACCATATAATGTGTATGAATTATTTGAGATTTATTGCCACACATAAAAATGGAATTTTGGATCATTTTTATAATGTATAAATGAAATCTAAGTTTTTTTCTCAGTTTTGTCTATCTGAATCTTTTTTTAGACTAAAATGGAAATATTTTGTTAAAAACATGTACTTTGAGTAATACCGGAAACATAATGTGTCAGATTGATGTGTGGTTAATTATTACACATAAAAATGAATTAAGGATAATTTTATTAAAGTAAAAAAGTCAATCTGATCTCATTATCTGTATTTTGGAAATCTAAATTCTATTTTAGACAAAATTGACAATTTTCTAATGTGAAAATAAGCACTTTGAGTCATACTAGACACATCATTTGTTTTTTTGATTTGTGGATTATTCCTACATATCAAAAATGAATTATGGATTTCCCCCTTAAAATAAATTATGAAAATTTTCTAAAAGTATCAAAATAATCCAATCTTGTTCACTCATTTTTGGAAATCTATATCACATTTTAGATTAAAATTACTCTATTATATTAAAAACATGAAATTTGAGTTATGCTAAACACTTCATGTGTCAGATTGACATGAAGTCAATTATTACACATCATAAATGAATTATTGATCATTTTTATAAAGTATCAAAATAATATAATCTCATTTTATTGATTTTGGATATATGAATTGTGTTTCTGACTAAAATGACACTATTTTATTGAAAACATGCAATTTGAGTCATATCGGGAATATTTTGTATTGGATTGATGTGAGTAAATTCTTACACATCACAAATTAATTATTGATAATTATTAAAAATTATAAAGAAAATATGAGCTTTCTTGCTCAATTTTAGCTATATGAATCTCATTTTAGAGTAAAATGACATTTTTAATGTGAAAATAAGCACTTTGAGTTATACCAACCACATCGTATTTTGGATTTATATGATATAGATTACTAAACATTAAAAATTAATTATATAAAATTTTCATAATGTTTTAAGATAATCTGAGATCTTTTTCTTAGTTTTGGTTAAGTGAATCACATTTTAAACTAAAATGACACTTTTATGTTAAAGACAAGAAACTTGATTCATATTAAATACATCATGTATTAGATTCAAGTTTGATCAATTACATCACATCAAAAATTAACTATGTATTTTACCAAATTATCAAGATAATAAGAGATTTTTTAATTGGGTTTTTATCCATGTCATGTTTTATTCTAAAATGACACTATTATGTTGTAAACATGTAATTTGAATTATACTATCCATATCATGTGTCAGATTGTTGTGCGGTAGATTTTTACATGTCAAAAATAAATTGTGGATCGTTTTACAATAATATAAATACAATTAAAGCATGTTTTTTTTGATATAAATTGTCTTTTAGAGTTAAATGACACTTTTATATTAAAAACAAGGACTTTAAGTCATACTGGCCACATCGTGTGTTTTCATGAGATTAATTTAATTAATATATTTCAAAAAAAATTATGTATCATTATCCTAAATTATATATACAATACAAGCTTGTTTATTTGGTTTTGGAAGTGTGAATTACATTTTAGACTCAAATGATACTTTTTTATTGAAAACAAAAAATTTGAGTCATACTAGAAATGTCATGTATGGAATTAATGTATGGTCAATTCATACATATAAAAAATAGATCAAAGATTATTATCCTAAAGTATGTTGGGTCTAAGATCATTTTCATCTTTTTGGATATATAAACCGTGTTTTAGATTAAAATGGCCCTATTATATTGAAAACCTGAAATTTGATCCATAATGGACACATTGTGTGTCATATTGACATTCAGTTGATTCCTACATGTCCTAAATGAGATTTAGATCATTTTACTAAAGTGTCAAGACAATATGAGATTTTTTTCTTAATTTTGGCTATCTGAATCATGTTTTAGATTAAAATGACACTATTATTTTAAAAACATGCACTATAAGTCATATCGGCCACATCATGTGTCATATTGACATGCATTCAATTAATATATATCACATATGTATTTTGGAATTATTTACTAATGTATCAAGATAATTTTAGCTCATTTTCATAGTTTTGGCTTTATGAATCACGTTTTAGACAAAAATGATACTATTAAATTGAAAATATGAACTTTGACTCATACCATCCACTTC
Source organism: Viscum album (assembly GCA_963277665.1). Taxonomy (NCBI): domain Eukaryota; kingdom Viridiplantae; phylum Streptophyta; class Magnoliopsida; order Santalales; family Viscaceae; genus Viscum; species Viscum album. The sequence continues at coordinate 450,811,909 of OY728137.1, read as the reverse complement.
ATGTATTGAATGACATGTGGTCGTTTCCTAAAAACCATAATTTAATTATTAACCCTTTAGTATTAAGATAATATGAGATTTTTTTATGAAGTTTTGATTTTTGAATCATGTTTTAGACTAAAATGACTGTTTTATATTAAAAAAAGCACTTTGATTCATACCAATCACATCATGTGTTAGATTGACATGCAACCAATTCATATATATATAAAATAAAATATAGATCATTTTAATAAAGTATTAATAAAATAAAATCTTTTTTGATCAGTTTTGGAAATGAAACACATGTTTTAGAGTAAAATGACACCTTTTAAATGTGAAAACAGTCACTTTTAGTTACACTATCCACATCATGTTTTAGATTGACTTATGGTCAATTACTACACATAAAAAACAAATCATAGATCATCTTCATAAATTGTCAAGAAAAACCAAGATTTTTTTCCCCTTTTTGGTTATGTGACATTTGTTTTATAGTAAAATGCCACTTTGTTTAATGTGAAAACACACACTTTATGTCATACTAGCCAAATCACATGTCAGATTGATGTGCAGCCGATTCCCATACATCAAAAATGAATTATAGATCATTTTACTAAAGGATACAAATATTATGAGTTTTTATCTTTATTTTATGTATATTAATTGAATTTTTGTCTAAAATGACACTTTTATATTGGAAACATGAATTTTGAGTCACATCATCTATATCATGTGTCAGATTGATGTGTGGCTGATTCATACATATCTGAAATAAATTATGGATTATTATTCTATATTATCAATATAATATGATGGTATTTTATTGAATTTATATTTATTAATTATAGTTTAGACTAAAATGACACTATATTATTGAAAACATACACTTTGATTCATATTGGACACACCAGGTTTCCAATTGATGTATGGTCAATTTCTACACGTCAAATATTTATTATGTATCATTTTCCCAAAGTAGAAAGATAATTCAATATTTCTTTATTGTTTTTGTCCATGTGAATAAAGTTTTCGACTAAAATGAAATTATTTTATTATATTAAAAAATTCACTTTAAGTATAACCATCCATATCATATGTTGTATCGGCATACAATTGATTCTTACACATCACAAATGAATTATAGATTTTTTGAAGCTCTTTTTCTAAATTTTTGACATATGAATCATTTTTAACTAAAATGAAACATTTAGTTTGAAATCAATCACTTTAAATAATATTATCTACATCATGCATCATATTGATGTATAGCCAATTCCAACACATCACAAATGAATTATAGATGATCTACCTAAAGTATTAATATAATATGAACTCGTTTGATCATTTTACAACTCATCATGATCTCTCTATAGTAAAAAATACCAATATAATAGTCTATCACCTCAACATAATGTTAGTAAACATTCTGAAATTGCGTACACTTACCACTAATATATAAAAAATATACTTTTTATTTTGAGAAATTTGGATATTATCAATCCTATTAGTACTGAGAGAATATTGGAAAAAAATGAGTAAAAAATATTTTAAATGAAATTTTAATTACATTTAGAAATACCTATTCGAGGGTTATAGTTGTTTGATGGAAAATAATATATTTCATAAATTTACAATTATATTATAAGAAAACATTATCATTAATTTTTTTGACACAGTGCATAAACATTGAAAAAAATTAGTAATTGTTTTTGAAAAATGATTTAATCGTTAAATATGACTATATATAACATAATATACATCCATTTTTTTATTTCAATAGTCCTCTTATGTTCTTTCATTGACCTTACACTATAATTTAGATAATATTTAAGAATCATCCTATCATAAAAAAATTTCATTAAAACATAAACTAAAAGGTATAATTGGAATTTCATATATAAAATGTTGATTATAGTGCATTAAAAATTCACAATGAACATCATGTGAGGTAAATTTGTTGAAAATCCATGATTTGGATCCAAAAAACAAATATCTATGGTATCCAAATTTATTATGATGAGCTTATGATAATTTTTAAAAAACAAAAACAAATATATAATGATAAAATAAAAATATATTTTATATTATTTGATTATATAGTTTTACCCATGTATTGCAGGCATCAAGAAGAGTCCTCCACTTGTTATTTTATTTTCAAAGATCTTGAGTAATTCATATTTTTTTCCAATTTATTTTATTTAGAAATTAAATTCTACCCTATAAGTATAAAATAAATATTACTAAATAAAATATTATCAATTACAATACACCTAAAATGATTCCTCATTTTGATTAATAATGAATTATTTTTATGTTTATTGGTATAAAATATGTGCATACATAGATGGTGGGTGGATTTTTATTTTCCCCTCAGCATACATGAGATATTTCTTTGTTAAAAGCATCTTAAAGGGTATTTGAACTTTTCCAGTGGCCATTAATACAAATTTCTTATGAAAATAATCTAAAATAAATGAATAGTGGAAGGGATAATGAAAAATAAATCAATGTTTCATTATATAAATTTTTAGTATAATGGAGAAAGTATATCATGACATTACCTTAATATCTTCCCAAATGATTTTCCTAAATTCAAGAACAATATTATTCTATATATCTTTGTCAATAAACTCACACATTTTGACCCCAATGTAAGTAATGAACATTTACTTCTTAGGGGTTAACATATTTTCCACATTGATTTCATTTAACCTAAAATTTTACAAATTTTCCTTTCCTTGGGTATCTATAGTTAACATAGTGATGTTTTGGCACTATAGTTTATTTTCGTCCATGTTTTGTTGATCCCATAAAAATACCTTAATTATACCATAAATATTGTGTTATTATTTAGTATTAGTAACATTATTGTATGGAGAAGTTATTATCTACATGACTAGTTAGACATTTATTTTATATTATTTAAACCTAGTAGAGAACACATAATATTATGAAAAAAATAAAAGAATATAATAAAAAATAACATTTTCATTGATGTATATTTATTTTCTTTAAAGGTTGACAGGATTTGGATCCCCTTATCGAGTATCCAAATCCCGTATTTGTGGTCCCCTATAACATATGATACACTATATATATTGGGAATACTATGATATGATTATAATCTCCCAATGAAAGGGTCAAACTCAATTGAATTTTCCTTTGACTATTCTGTTGTTTTAATAAATAAAAAAACAATTAAACAATTTTTATTTGTATGATTTGAGGCATAAAATACTTTCACTACTTGTGATTATCTTATGAATGGTTCATCCTTATACCCTTACACATTTAAATTCAGGTTCACAAATAATAATTCAATAAATTTAAATATACTCCCATATCACCAAATTTTCATAGGAAAATATGCACTTGAAATATTGTATAATTCAAGTGATATTTATTTTGATGATGTTGAAGTATGACATATTCACATAAACTAGATTTCTATCCATTGAACTAGATATGTAAATAACTTTCAAGACATGCATAACTTCACTAGTTTTCATTGTACTATATTCATCTTGTTTCTTTTACAGAACATATAACAATTAATTACATAACCATCATAATATAATATATTTACACTTGTTCCTTTCATTATAAATTAAAGTCATTGTACAATTGAATTCAATTTTTCAGCAATCTTCTTATAAATATGATCTTTAAACCATACTATAAATTATTGAGAATGAGTATTTGATATCCCTTTTTCATTCCTTAATCGATTCTAATGTCTAAGAATTTATTTTTTAGCTTCAACATATGGAGAGACCTATACACTATTATGTAAATTTAATGGTGATTTTGTTCCCACTATGTAATGCTAATTGTGGTAATATCTCTTCCAAAAATCTCTTCGACCGTAAGGAATATTTTTTGATGAAATTTTAGGAAACTAATTCTCACAACATATGATAGTCAATCGGTATAGAATTCAACATATTCTCTAATAATATATCACTCTATAATACGACTATTTGGGTGATTTATATTCTTGACATACCCTTTAAAATCTTAAAATACCATTAAATGGTGTATATCTATCTATAATATATAGGACCAAAATGTTGAATCTCTTTAACCAAGTAAAGAATCAGGAGAACCATTATATCAAATAATTATGGTGGGAAGAAAACCTCCAATACACAAAATATGAATTCAATTACATTTTTCATTAATGGAATGTTCATTGGGTCTACAAATTAGTTTCATATGGATTTGGAAAAAATAAATTTCTAGTTAATATTTGTGATAAATTTTTAGGAAAAATGCAATGTAAAGATACAATTATTAAATATTGAATTGAAACATGTCAGTCATGTGATTTTAGATTATTTAACATAAAATTAGTCATTAATATGACATTCTTTATTTTTGATAAATACCCATATGTAAATTTTACAGCATTAAAGAAATTTTAAAATTGAAATTGTATTTGACTAGAATGAGTGTAAGCTACTAGTTGAAGGAAGGATCATCTTTCACCCTTCATCAGTTCCAACTCTTCCCTTATCCCCATATCAATCATGTCTAACCTAAACATAATTCCAAATTTTGTTTTGTTTGGTGTACTTATTAAGGTTACAATAAAATTATCATATTCTGTTTTCTACATACATGACATTAAGAAAGTGTTCAAAATCCAAAAAATTTTAGTATGATAATTCAAGTAAAACTAATCTTTTTTTTTGATTTGATTTTATAAGGTTTTTAAAAAAAGGTTTAATAAAAAAATGCGAATATATTTTAATTTAAATAGTAAAAAATATATTTATCATAATGTTTTTTTTACATTAGATATTTATAACTAACATGAAAACCATTTTTTAACATTAGTTATAAATAACTGATGTGAAACTTCCACAATGTTAATTTTTAACATTAATTATCTGATTTCAGTGGTTGAAAATTTAATGTATCATGTCAATTACTCGTTAAATAAAAGGATAAACCAAATTTCATGATTTTTATTTAAAAAACAATGTGATAAACCATTTAATATTTTATGAAACATTTGTTGGTCCCATTTTAGAATAATTTCTTCACATGAAAATGGCCTCTTTTGTCTTACATGGTGAAACCAATTCCCTTAATTCTAAGATCTATAGACTCCAATCACATTCATTTTACATTTATAATAACATCCACCCTTAGCGATCATCGAGAAAAACTTTCACTCTCTGTGTACCATATTTATATTTTCATTAACTTCTCATTCATCCCTCATCTAGTACATAGTTATGGTTTGTGATTATTGATTCGATTTTCCATGAATCAAGGCATGTTTTAATTTATGAATGCTGTTTTTGGATTTTTGACTTGAATGATCTCTCCCTCTAATAATATTTTTTCATCTCTTTGATATTTGTATTTACTGTATTGATTATTCACACATCTGAGGTGTTTTTTAATTGATGTATGATATCTTATACCACTAAAGTTCATATTTATGATTATTTTCTGAAGTAATTATCAATTTTTATTAAATAATATTTTTATAAAATAAAATTTGTTTTTTAAACTTAATACCAATTTGAAAACTGCTTTTGAATTTTTATTAAATCATCATATAAAATTATTTTTTAGAAAATATCATATTTAATTACATTTTATGCTTTTAACTAATGAAAACATTGATTTATCTATTATTGTTTCCAAATTTTTACTTCCATAAGACATTACTATCACTTAAACAACACTAAATATCTATTGAGTGATTTTATATATTTGGAACTTGTTGGTATCTTAATCATTTTTCCTTATTTAATATGCAACATATAGAAGTTCATATTATTTTAAATGATTGTTTTTTTCATTTATAATCCTAGAAAGAGTTAGTTCACGTAAATTTAATTTTTATTTCTATTTTTTGAATTGTATATTATTTTTTTTACTTATAATTAATTTAGATTGTTTTTATTAGTAATAGTAAATCATGTGGCCAGAGTTCTTTTCATTTCCAAAGAAACTATGGTTATATTGATATAGTTTCAATAGTCTATCATCCATTTCTGTTTAATATTATTTATCATATTTTATGGAGAATTTGTTTCTCTTATGGCCATTTTAGGGTGGGAGTAATGACAATAATGTAACCAAAATATATGTATTGATACTATCTTTGTTTTTTATTTATCTCATTTTTATAGCTTTACCCCCTTCCTAATTTATTTATTTTTATATATTTTTAAATTAAGGTTGTGAAATGTATTGCACAATGGGAACTCAATCTAAAGGGTGATATTATTCTTGAAAAAAACATTAAAACTAGCTTGTCCACTGAATCTTCATGTCTATATTACACTGATGACACCTTTTTTATGGTTCCTTCAAGTGTTAAATTTTATAGTTCAATGAATATAAGAATAAAGGATGGTGTGAGCTTTAGTTTACTAAATAAATGTATATTCTAGAAAATTTGTTTTTAATTTTAAATGAAATAAATGAAGAGTTTTTTAATTTCAAAATCCTAATATAATGAAACCAAATTTTTGAAAGTCAAATATATACTATTTCTTTTGTTTGTGAAACATTTTATGATATTTTTTATATTTTATTTATAAATTTAAATTTGAGATTAAATTTAAAGAATAATAACCCATTTTCTAATCATGATATTTATTTTAGTTAATAATTATTCATAGTTAGATTACTGAAATATGAACAAGTGATGAATATGAGTAAGGCATCAATGGTTTTTTGGAATTTTATAAATGAAATAGAAAAAAAATTGGTTTTCAGTCCATGATTAAAATATTTAAATAAAAAGAACATAAAAATATTATAAATCAAAGATCATTTAATTTTTTCATTATTTTAATATGAGTTATAGCCCTTATATTTGACATGGTGAAACAAGGAATAATTCTAGATCTATTGATGATACTGATTTTCAAGATGACAAGTCTGATCTAATTGAAGAAATGATTCATGATATATAAGTAAAAATTATTGGGAAAGAATCAATAATTGAGCATCTACATGGTGATTCTGAAATACCTATGTATCCAGGTTATATGAATTTTACATTTTTATTAATGGTGTTGATATTTATTAACTTGAATATGAAAATGGAGGGAGTGAAAAGTGTTTTATCGAGTTTATACAGCTTTTGTAAGATATATTTCTTAGAAAACAATCTTCAAGATTTACATTATAGTGAGAATGAAATATTATTCTTGATGGGTTTAGGGTAAAAGAAGAAACATTCCTTCCTAAATAACTATTTTATATATAGGAAGGAATATAAAGGACCATTAGAGTGTACTAAATGAGGGAAATCATTGAATACGATGAAATAAAAATCATACTCTAATTTTATAGCGATATAGACTCTTACAAATGAAATTTGTATGTTTTGATAATTAATCTTAAAAAAATTTTATTAAAAAAATTAAAATTATGAAAAAGGTTAATATTATATATAGTTTAGTGGATATCCATTAGAAAATTATGTCATCTAGTTCATTTTACACAGTTGAAGAAATTATATCAATAGTTTACTACATTTGGAAATAAAGAGAGAAATATCACACAGGGATGGTGCATATATATAATGAATCCATATCAAAGGCTTAGTTGAAAACATAGTACATGGATAGTATTATTGGTAATTTACAAGTTATCTCTAGAATTTTTTATGAAGTTGAAATATATCATATAGAGTTTAATGATTTCTGAACTAAAACAACCAAGAAATGATATTAATTTTATCTTTACACCATTAACTTATGATTTGAAAAATTAATGGGAGGAAGGTATTAGATTATATGATTATTATAAAATGGAACATTTTTAACTATATGCAATTATTATTTTCACTCTAATTAAATTCCTAGCATAAGAAAATTTGTTTTGATGCAGTGTTAAGGGACAAAATATTGTTCAAAATTTTAGAAACAATGATCATATTATTGACTAAAACATGGGAGAAAAATGGTATAAATGGACAATAGAAGGTTTTTGTTTATTAATCACTCTTATATAATATTAAAAAAGGAATTAAATTGATCCAAATAATATGATATTTCTCCACAACCTTTTTCCACTGATCAGTATTTGTAGAGGGTGAAAAACATTGATGACACATTCATAAAGGCATAAAAATGTGGTAACACTATAAGAATGTTACTCTTAGTGGTGGTTTATTTTTTGTGATTATAGTAACCATAAAAAAATAAATCTTCTTAAAAAATATAATATTGTGGCAGTTTTATGAAACTTTCACTATATTTTTATTATTTTAAAAATTAGTGGCAGTTTTAATTAAACCATCCCAAAATGTTAAAAAAGACCTAATTCCTCTCCATATCTTGCTCCCTCTATGTGACCCATACCCATTTTCATACCCTCCCTCCCAACCTTCTCCTCTCTCTTTAAAAATGGTGAACACAACCCTATGAACCATTATCCCCTACCCCCCGATCTACCTCCTCCTTTATTAGTGGAGACCCCAACCCTCGCAACACCCCCTCCGACCTTGAACCTCATGACCCCTACAACATCCCTATCCCTAGATCATGGTTCCCATCCTCACCGGTTATGTGGAACCCACATCCAACCCCTATCCCCCTAGCTCGGTTCCCCTTAGTGGCGACAGAGACCCCCAACCTCCCTCTCCCTAGCTCGGATCCTCTTCTAGGTAGCAATGCAGACCCCCATAAAGTTTGCATCATCCTCCCCATAATGACCTTAAATATATTATTCATCAAGGGTGTTATTTTATTTGAATTTATTTCTATAGTTATGATTTTATGTATACAAGATATTAGATTACACTTTATTAGTTAGAGAGTAGGTAATTATAGTTGTGTCTTTTTTAGTTTATCCTAGAAGACTCCCTCATAAGGAGTTTATTTATATAAAACATAGGGTAGGGGTCAAAGGTGTTATTGGTATGGGTATGTTTATCACACTTATAGGATATCCATTGCCGTGTTATGGGTATGGGTATGGTTATCACACTTATAGGCTATCCATTCCCTGGATTAATTTGATAGATAACATTTTATATATGATTCCATATAATAGAGAAAATGGTTAATTATACAAATATAATATTAACAAATTGGAATTATTTGAGCACCAATATAATTGACCAATTTCTCATTAATTATAACTTATATTTATTTCATCATAATTATTCTAAAGTTGATTGATTTTATTTCAATCAAGTTATAGGGTTTGGTATCCTCACACCCAGATAGTGATATCAAATTCTTAGCATGGAAGTACTGGGTTGATTCGGCTGGGCAACCTATCCAGTGAGGTATGGTTTCGTTTTTGTTTTCTGGTTATCTCTTTCAGTAGTGTTTTTCAATTTGGTAATGTTTTTTTCCTTCCCCAGAAGCGGGATTTCGCAAAAAATTATTATTTTTACTTTAGTAAAATCCATGGAAGAATTAAAATTGGAAATAGAAACACTCTGTATAGCCTGAACAGATAGAATTCTCTGGGGTGCCTCCTCTATAGTGGTATAAGGGGGTGTCTTATCTTATAAAACCATGGTAGACATATATATTTGAATATTTTGGTTATTCATGACATATCATGAACTCATATAGAGTACAATATTTTTGTAATAGTAATTTTCCTATGAAAGAACATTTCATTATATATGTATATATTTATTATAATGATTATTAATTTTAATTTTTTAAAATAAACATATTTTTTGATTATAAAATTTAAATATAATATTATGAATAATTTTTCATAATTTCCATAAATAATTATTTTATAGCTAAATAGTGAAAAATAACTATTTTTCTAAAAAAACTACTTTCATTAAATTACTATAAAGAACGAATGGATTAAAAGTTTTTGAATCAATTTTATATTATAAAAATAAATATAATAAATTAAAAAATATTCTTTTTTGTATTTATAAAACAATTGTATATAATTTTTCAAACATATGCAATATTTTAATCAAAATACTAATATAGTCGATTAAATTAAAAAATTAGTTTTCTTCACCTATTGAAATTATACCAAAAAAAATGTACATTTTATTATAGATCAATATTATCATATTATGTAATAATTCTAGTGATTTTTTGGGAATAAATGTATAATTACTATGATTAACGTTGATAACCATGATAATGATAAAAATATTATTTTTGACGAATACTTTTATTAATGTTTTGTAGCATTTAACTAACAAATTAAACACAACTATTTAAAATAATGACATGATAATGACATTTAAAAACATATATGATTATATTATTATAAATTTTATTTGTAATCAATGTATTATAATATTTAGAAAAAACAATAGTAAAAATAAGATTTTTCTACAAAAAATAGTTTCCAAGTATGTGAAATGTTTTATTTTAAATGTTTGTTTTATCATGATTATAATTTTTATTAAATTAAATTAATAAAAATTAAGGATTAAAAAAAAATATTTAGTTAGAGGGGTTATTTTATATGCTTCATAAAACAAAATTTATATAGGTAAAATTTTTTACCACTCTAAAAATAGAAAAATTAAAAAGTAAATATATAAGAACAAATAATTTTATCTTTACTAAGAAACACACTTCATCTTCCAAATCTCAATTTAGGAATAAATATCTGATATCTTTTAGAATGTTCATGGGTGTCCTTTTTTCTTAAATATAATAGTTTATATTTATGTTTCATTTATTTCTTTTTAGTATTACACATATTGTAATTTTTTCTTACACATGTGGATTCTTTTTTTTAGAGTTGGGGTGGTTTGTTTGAAGATGATCATGCTCGTGAAAGATTAAAATTTGATTCCATATATGAGATAATCATAATAAAGAAATTCATCAGGAATCCATACAACCATCTTGAAAAAGTGAATTCCTACTACTTGTTTTATTAATTTTGTCATCATTTTGTCTACTATTTTTATGTTAATATCATTATCATTCTTGTTTAATAATTATTTAGTTTTTTTCATAGATCTTTTGGGAAGTCATATTTTTTTTAAATATCTATAATAAGGCATAAAATATATAACATGTTTCCTTACACTAATGTTACCACAATTTCTATTTTCATTTCCTTTATTTTTTGAACTGTTAAAACTGCATGTTGAGTCGATGTTATTAGCTGATTTTTTTCTCATTATTGAAATCCAAAAGAATATTGGAATATCATGTACCCATTGTGGTGGATACTCATGATATAATGGGCACATGATATTCATATGCACTTTTGGATTTCAACAATGACAAATGCTACTCAACTAAGAACATTGAATTAATATGGAGTGTTGGAAGTTTGAAAAAGAAAGATAATGGAAATCATGGAAACATTGTAAGTTAGAATTGTTTTTGAGACTTTGAAACATGTAGGAATCAACCACACCTAAATTTGACACAAGGTTTGACCGTTTTGACTCCAAGTACTCCTTTTTATTTAAAATTGACATTAATTATAGTAAACAAGACAACTAATATAATCAAAAATGAGAAAAAAATATTCTAATTGATTTAATACTTTAAAATAATAATATAAATGTCATTTTTGACGTGTAGGAATCACCCACACCTCAACCTAATACACGATGTGCCCAAAATGACTTAATGTGTCCTCTAAAAATTTTAAACTGACATTTTAGTTCAAAAAGTGTCATTCATAGAAAACTAAGAAAACACACTTTGATTTAATTGTTAATTTAGTTTATAGATTCATAATTAATTTTTTATGTGTTGGAATTAATATCACATTAAATTGGTACATGATGTAATCTGTATGAGGAAAAGTGTGTCTTTCTATTTTAAAATGACAATTTCTTAAAAAATACAAGTGACATACTCAAAAATGAGTGAAAGCATTCAGATCATTCTAATACCTTAGGTTAATGATCCATATTTTATTTGAGACACTTTGTATTTATCCAAACCACAATCTGATGAACAATGTGACCCGTAAGACTCCAAGTGTGTCTTTTGATTTAAAATCAATATCAATTTTAGTAAAAAGGACTAATAAACAACTCAAAACCAAGAAAAAAGATACATATTGTGTTTATACTTTAGAAAAATGATCCATAAGTCATTTTTATGTGTAATAATCAACCAAACCTCAATCTGATACATGATATGCCCGATATGACTCCAATTGATTCTTTTTATTTAATTTTTTCATCCATTTTAGTAAGAAGGCTAATTGACCTTCTCAAAACTGAGAAAAAACATCTGTATTGTTTTGATAATTTATTAAAATGATACATAAGTCATTTGTGACATGTAGGAATAAAATACACCTCAATCAAATACACTATGATCATGGAATGACTCAATGTGTATGTTATCAGTTTAAAATTGATATTTTAGTTCAGAAATTATCAATCACTAAAAATAGTGAAAAGATCTTAGATTTTATTGACAATTTTGGAAATCAATTCATAAGTCATTTGTGATGTGTAGGAGTCATTCTCACACTAAAATGATACATGATGTGATTGATATGAGTCAAAGTTCATGTTTCCAGTTTAAAATGACATTTTTTGTAAAAGAGACAAGTGATGTACTCCAAACTGAGTAAACACATTCATATTTTTTTTGATACTTTATGAAAATGATTCATAAGTCTTTTGAGACATGTAGGAACCAAAATAACCCTAATATGATTCATGGTATGACCATTATGATTGAAAGTGAATCTTTCTATTTAAAAATGACCTAAATTTTATTAAAAAGGACTACAAACCTACTAAAAATTTAGAAAAAACATTCATATTGTTTTGATACTTTAGTAAAATTATCCAAAAGTCATTTATGACATATAGGAATCGACCACATATCATTATAAATTATGGTTTTTCTTGGATGGTTAAAAACATGTTTGTAGTGTTTTGAAACACTAAAATGTGAATGGAATGGTCAAAACCATAGTAAACAACCACATATTGATGTTAAATTATTTGAAAACCACCACTGTATTGTTTTTGAGGTGTAATCAGAGATAAAACATAAATATGATGCATAGTGTGGTCCTAATTACTCAGTAAAAACTTCTTAAAGGTAAAAAAGCCTTTAAAAACAAGTGTTAGTGGGGGTCAAAACCTAGAAAAGACATTAGATTTCCCTAAAATCAGAGGAATTTGTCTGTTTATTTAATTGTAAAATGTCAGAACCAATAACATGTCATTCTGAATTATGGATTTCTCAGGATGGTTATAAATGTGTTTTTATCTTAAAGGTATGAAATCCTTTAAAATCAAGTTTTAGGGGATCGAAACTAGGAAGACGACGTCAAATTTCCCTAAAATCAGGTAAAAATGACATTATATTAAATTGTCAAATGAAGGAACTAATGGAACATCATTTTTATTTTTAGTTTTTCTATGATGGATGTAAACACATTTTTAGTATTTTAAAACACTAAAACATGCATGGAATGGTCAAAACCATAGAAAATGACCTCATATTGATGTGAAATCATTGGAAAACCACCATTGAGTTGTTTTATATGTGTGCACATAGACAACATATCAATATAATGTACAATGTGGTCACAATTACTTGGTAAATACTTCTTAAAGTTGTAAAAGCCTTTAAAAACAAGTGTTAGGGGGTAAAAACTAGGCAAATAATGTCTGATTTCTTAAAAATCAAAGGAGAAGGACCGTAGATTGAATTTTGAAATGTAGGAACTGATGACACATCATTTGTAATTAAAGTTTTCCCATGATGTATATAAATTCATTGTTAGTGTTTTAAGGCACTAAAATGTTCGTGGAATGGTCAAAACTATAGAAAACAACCTTAGATTGATGTGAAATAATTATAAAACCACAATTGAGTTGTTTTTGAAACATAAGACATATTGTGATATCAAGGTATTTAATTTTATTTATTAAGTCAAGTTTAATCACACCACATGCCGTTTAAAAAATTAATTAGAATATTTAATTATCCATTTTTATTTTCAAGTGTTGATCTTATATTAAATAGTCGTGTTTATGTTTTCAAAGTGTTTTTCATTATATAGTATTTGTTTTATATTAAAATTTATTCTATTTGATTAAAAAATAATTTTTTTTCCAACATTCGGAATATATTCTTTGTCTTATTTTATTCCACATTTCATTTCTTACATTTTCTAGTTTTTATTGTATGTGGTAGATGCTAGAAGTAGGCATGAAGTTAAACATTCCGATCTACAACATTATTATGGTTTTCTACTATAATTACAATTTATTATGTTGAGTTTTAGTTTTTGTTTTGTTTTTGTTATAGTTGATGAGATGACATGGTCAGTTTTAGTTGATGAGATGGTGTGGAGGAAGACAAATGCAACAGAGGTTATGATGTGGATGTATATTGGGAATGAGTTATTTTTTTACATGTTATATATATTTTTATATATTAATGACCAAGGTTTTGGTTGAAAGATGTTTGGGTTGAATGAGACTAATGTTATGATGACTGTGGATGTTTGTACATATGACTATGGATGTTTGATGTATATATGATTAGTTTATCATATATTCAAGTTTTAGTTAATTTTATATGAGTCTTTTTTTATATTTACAATTTTTTATTAAATAATTTTTTATAAAATATTATTTAGTGGTAGTTTTTAGAAACTAATCCTGAATAAATTAAATAAAATATGTGTTAGTGCTGGTTAAAATTAACCACCACTAAAAAAACTGCCTCTCATATTTTCAGTGATGATTAGCTTAATTTTATTTATATTTCCTTGAGATATTTTTTAAAATAAAAAAACCACTGCAAAATGATCATGAAATCACCACTAAATGTTCAAAAAACAATACATAAGAAAACCATAAGAAATTTAAAAACTTCTGCTAAATAACTTGTAAACACACAATATGCGGAAATTTTATTAACCACTGTTATACTATTAGGTGGTGGTTTAAACAACCGCTAGTCTACAAAAAACACACCGATAAGGGATTTTTTTGTTGTGTAATGATATAAATATTTGTAAGAAAAAATCAATATTTTTTTAACTTTTATATTAGAGATCTCATAAGGTCAAACATAACATTGATTTCATGCAACCAAAGAAGAATATTAGTGAAATAAAATTTGGAACATTGTTATATATTAATAGAAAGACTAAAGACAGGTTTAATGAATAATTTGACTTACTCTCAATGATAATGTGTTTGGAGTTATATCCCACTCATAATAGAATATGAACATACATTCCTCTAGCTTATCATAAATTATCCAATAGAGAAAATTTTAGTTTTTTAGTGTCCTTATGGTATCATAGTTCCACTGGGTTACTCTTAAAATTTTAAAATTTTTGTGTCACTAAAATATTTAAAGTTGATATGTATGAAGTATCCTAATTTTCATGTCATGATATAAAAAATTCCACCTATTAAATCACATGGAATATTTTCCATCTGTGTTATAATGACTACGATAAAGGTGTGTTGTTTTTTCAATTCAATTTTTAAAAAAGTGATTTATTTGAACTCATTGAAAAATTTGGAGAATTATTATGACTATATGCTTTTTCAACTAGAAATTTATTTTCCCTTATCTTTTTTTGATGTCATGGTGCATTTAGTGATTTGTTTAGTGAAGAAATAAAGATTTATAGACCTTTATATCTACATTGGATGTATCCTCTTGAATGGTATATGATTATATTGATGGGATATGTTAAGAATCCATATTTACCTGAAGCTTCAACTATTGATAAGTATATTTTTGAGGAGTTAGAAGAGTTTTGTACAAGATACTTGTATAAAGTGGAGCTCATCAGTTTTCCAAAATATCACTATGAATGAATAAATTATGAGGTAAAGATGATTCTTGGATTGAAAGTAAGATCATTGATAAGTGAAAAGATAATGAGAAAAAAATTACACATCTTGAATAACATATATTATGCCTAACCATATATAAAATTTTATATTAATGTGTTAAAATAATGTTATCCAAAGAAAAAAGATATGTGTATTTTGAATGAGAACAATAAATTTTTTCCCATGGTTTAAAGAGATAATTCATGATAGATTAGATGTATCAACAACATTATAGTGGTTAGTGTGAGGTCTAGGTATAAATTTTATAACATAGTCCTATTATGACATTAATGAACATACATTTGACATGAATGATCATGATAACAAAAGTGTTGTTAATAATAGCAGTGTATTGGTGTTTAGAGAGGCAATACATTTTTTGATTTCCAAATAAAAAACCCAATATATACATCAAGTGCGTATTATAAAGTCATTTAAGAAATATGGGTGGTTGATTATATTAAATTTTGAGATCTATTATTTTACTTCAAATGGGTTATCGAAAATGATAGTGTCCAACATGATGAATTATGTATGAAAATAGTAAATCTGAATAAATTGGAATATACAGATGATCCTTTTATCAATAAAACACATGAATTTTTTTTATATTTTCTTGATTTATCTCATATGCATTGGTCTATCATTTAATTGGAAAAAAATAATATTTTAGTGATGAAAAACTCTATGAATATGGTGATTTTTTTACATCCCTAATTCCATATAAATATTAACATAGAATATTGATAACCATATTCTAGAAATGAATTGTTCTATATGGAATAGTCATGAAAAAGGAATTTGAGAAAATAATCCATTAGTAATTTCCTAGTATTATAGGTAACACATATTTATTTCTTGGTTACTTTTTTAAATTTCATAGAATGATTGATATATTATTTCTATTTTTTTATTAAAAAAATATTATAACTAATAATTTAAATTTTTTGTATAAATTAGGTTAGTTTAATTTAATTTTCCCTTAATTAACTTATGTTTACACTTATATAAGTTTTTTATTTTTTTATTTTATGGTAAAATATTTATTTTTAATTTAATATGTTAAAAAATAATTTTTTTTTACAAATGACTATATTTAAGTAATAATGTTTTTGGTGTAAAAAATATTGTAATACATTTGAGGATTTTTACTATTCATTCCCTATTTTTGGAGTTACTCTACTCTATAATGGTGCATTACATTGGAGATTCCCTAACAAATATATTAATAATTGGTATGTTAAGCATTATTTTGTTTTTTTAATTATTTTAGAATTATTATTCAAATTTCAATATAGTAGTTGTATTTTTTTCATCTAGTTATGTTATTTCTTCTCTCATTAATATTTTTATCATTTTATTTAACTACTTGAATAATTTTATTTTAAACAATGTGTTTAGTGTAGTTTACTTTTTATATCATTCTTTATTTTTTAATTAATTTTATATGTAATAGTTGGATTTCTATATTTGTGTACTAGTTATTTTTTTATATGTAGTATAATGGGATATGAAAAATTTGATTCACTGTGAGATTTTTGGGAGGACCATACACATACATCTCGGGAGGAAAAATACACATACACCTTTTTGGGAGCCTCCTCAAGATTTGGCACACGATCCATTTAGTTCCAAAGGGAGAGAGAAGACTTTGAGGTTTTCTAAACATGGAAGCACACATTTACCAAAATTATTTGTTTCCCATAGTCAGGACTAAAGGATACTAGTTGAATTTATTGATAATGATATTCCTGGGGTTCCAACTTCAAAACAAATTAAGAATTTTATTATATAGAATGGTAAGGGGGAAGTTAGTACTTTGATTTATCATAAGAGAAGTATTAAAAAGCGACACTATATAAATTATTAGAGACAAATTCCGTAAGATGTTTTCACATTATTTTACTTATCCTGAAATATTTTTTCTAATATAGGTTTTCCCTCAACTTATTAGATGAAATTTTATATACCAAATATTAGAGGTTTCATCCAGAAATATTAGGGTTTTCTATTAGAATATGGAGGGATTTTAAATAAACCCTCACATCAGATTTCATTTTTTGTGATAAACATCATCAAAATCCTTTCGATACATATCCATTTATTAAGGAATATTATGGGATTTTTTTAAATAGATGAAAAGAATCATTTTTGATAAGTAAATTGTTAAATTTTAGTACTTTTTTATATTAAAGATCATATTAATGATCTGTTTTTTCATAATTTGTTTTGTAAAGATAGAGTTCTAATTAGGAGTCTCAATAAAAAAATGTATACCCACATAATTTATATCATAGACGGTATGCATTATTGGAAGAAAAAATGATAACTGAAATTTTTTAAAAATTGAGAGATGATTCATCAGGCTCTACAGAGGTTGAACCTTCTCTTGAAAACAAGGAATGAAAAATGTAAGAGGTCCTAGATAATAAAAAGGGACAATATCTTATAAAGAGTAGTTGGTTATACCTAAGACGATTAAAAGAAGTTATTTAATTTTTTATGATATTTAAGTTAAATCAATTATTTATTTAATTTGATTCAATACTGATTTTTTTCAAATATTCTATACTGAAACCCATTGAGGAGAAGAGTAACACATGTGACCTTTATAGTTGAGGGTATAAAGGATATTTAATCTACAACAATGGGAAATACCAAACACCAAGATTATGTACGAGGATACCCAATAAGTGTATCAGTAAAAAAAGTGTTTGGATGTTCTGTATCTTCTTAAATGGATTATATTTTTAAGAGAAAAATAATAGTTTTTAAAGATAATGATTAGGTTTTAGGTGAGATGATGGTGGATAGGATTAGTGTTTCAGTATAGTTGATGTTTGTAGACATGAAAATATAGTTCCAAGATACTGATCCCACCCCCTCACTTCTTCTTGTAGATCTCACTTCTCCACCACCTCCTCCTTACCCAACTCCTACACCTCCTCCTCCACAAATTCTCATTTATTATGATATATATGTTGAGGATCCCCAACATAATATTATTAAATACAGGATTATATATTATATTAGGGATATTATTTTATCACCGAAATATAGAGATAAATAATATTAGGGTCACCTTACAAGATATTATTGATAGGTCAACAAGAATACAATTTGTTATATATTTTGCCACTATAGTTAGGTAAATTATCATTAATTTTTTAGTTTTTTATCTATAATTTTTTTGTTAAATTATCATTGAGGTTTGTGAAGATTATATCCTTTATTTCATATTTGTGTTAATATTTTTAACATTTTAAAATTAATATATTTATCTATTTTTTACTGTAATACTTTAAAGGTAAAGACATACTGTATAGTAAACAACAATTAAATACTATTATAACTTTTGATACAACTTCTTCTAGACTTGACAGATTGTCAAAATATTCAAATTTGCTATTATATATTTATGAGATTTCAGCGGATTCTAAATTTTTGGGAGTGTAAGGAATGTAAAATTTTTAAATAAATATATCATGTTTCTTTTAATTGGATATGAGTTAGGAATCAACATAATGGAAGCTTTTCCATGTAAATGGATTATCATATATCTTTTAGTTATTTAATTTGTTGAAATTTAGTACATATATATTTTTTATTATATATTTGTATAAATTTTTTCTAAAACATGATAGCATATCAGCATATAGATTTATGGGCCCAACATTTATTTCATTTATAGTGAGGACAATGAGTGATACAAAAAGAATAGTTTATATTATAAAATGATTTCAAAATAATGAAATTTAGTGTTATATTAATCCTTATATAAAAAGGTATGGAACATATATTTCATAAAGTTTTATATCTCTTCAATGAATTACCACATAAATTCTATTTTTTTGTATATTAGTGGTCATTAGATGTTGGTAGTTTTTTTCCATGGGATAAGACACTTGACTATAAATGCTCTATTCATGTTGATGTGTGAGATAAATTTAAGAATGATTTGAAAAAATAATTTTGAATATTATTATACTTTTATATACTTTAATGAAATTTAAATTTATTTAATTCAAATTATTTTCAAATCGGGAATTTTATTAATTTAGAGAGACATTAGGAAAGCCGATCAAAAAGATCAAATATGCAAAAGAAAAGGTGAATTATCATTTATAATTACAACGTTTTGGATTTAATTACGTAAAATTTTATTTTGAATTGAAAAATTATTCTTAAATTAAATTTTTATATTTAATAATGAGTAAAGGAACGTGGATACAGTTTTCTATGATTTATGTTTTAAATAATTAAAAATTAGAAACTTAAAAAATTATAAAAGGTTAATTTTTTTATAAACTATTCCCTTAGTCTTTCACTCATTATATTGATAATACATGGTCAAATATTTATTTTTTAATTTTTAGTTTTTATGACCCTAAACCATATAATGGATAACATACAATACACTTACAAATATAATGGGTGGATTATTTCATAAGTTTGATTGGGTTTTAGTTTATTTATAAAATAAAATTCAATGTTAAAATGCGTTGATTTTGGGATCAGGTTTTACTGTTGTGCTACAAATTTTTTTATATTCATCTTCAATACTAATGGGAGTGTGGGAAATATGTGATTTATTTATTTTTTTTAAAAAAATTATCTTTCATGTCGGCTATTTTATTAATGATGTGAAAATTTTAAATAAAAATTTTTTTACATATGTTTTATAAAAAATAAGATGATAATCTATTTATAACATAGGTTTTTATGAAAAAATGACATTATAAATGGGGTTTTACATTCATTTTTATATAATGAAAATGAAAACCCTATGAATATGTCCTTTTTAGTGGTTTCTATGATGTTTTTTATATTATTTTTCATATCATTTAAAAAAATACATGAAAACCACATTGAAATATGTGACATTTATAATGTTAGTTAGTATTAACTGAAATGAAGAATCTATTCATAACTTCACCAACAATCACTTCATTTTAAAACAACGTTAAATAAAAAAACATATATGAAAATCCATTTTTTCACTAGTGCTTCTCGAATAGTTGATCACTCATTAGTGGAGATGATATTATCACTTGTTCTATATTTCCATTGAATGATCTCATATAAGATAATTATTTATTTCATTGGGGTAAATTTTTTTAATGTCTTCAAAATATAGTATATGAGGAATATTAAAACAAAACTTAGTGTGTACCTTCTTCCCAAATGGGACACCCAAAAATTAATTTAATAATATAGATTAAATTTTTTTCAAAAGCTGGAATGTCATTTATCATCTCATAGAACATGGATCTAAATGTGAACTATTCACTTCTATGAGAATCATATAATGTGACACTTGTATCCCACATCAATTTTAGATCATTAATCAATGGATCAAAAAATACATTAATATTTTTACTAAGCTATTTTGGTTTGAATACAAGCATAAACAACATAATTCATTCTCGTTTCATGAATTACAATTATTGAAAGTTATAACATACCAACATAACTAATCATGTATTGTGGGCACTAATTTTTAAAACAAAAGGATTAATTCTATATATAAGTTTCTCAATAATAATGTTTCTCAGCTCATTTCCAAATTTAGGATCCTTAAAATCAATTTTCTTCCACTAATGAGAGTGTGATGAGTGATGTGAGTTCCCACCTTCAATTGATGTATTTGTGTGCTATGTAAATTTTCTAGAGGTTTTCTGAAATCCATATAGTAATCTAAAACTTGTAATGATAGGAAAGAACAATAATTTTTTTGAAGGACTTGGTTTATCTTTATCGAATCAATTCTTTCCAAACACAGGGGATTTTTGGAATGATTCATAGTCATTACAAAACAATATAAATAATTTGGACATGAATACATTTTTTAGAGATTATAACCACTGAATGTAATTTTTTTTATAATTATATGTTTGAAAAGGAATATTATTTTATTTGGGTAACATGTCATTTAGGATACAAAGTTTTTCTATAAAGATGGTGTCACTGCATCCACTACCATATTTCAAATTTTATAGCTTAAATAAAGCTGAAAATGTTGTATATTTAGTAAAATCAGTATACAATGGTCTATTTAGAAAACTGTTTAACTTCTCAAAAAAATTTGGATGATCACACAAATCATCTTTAAATCCCATTTTCATTTCCTTCACATGATCTTGATCATTATTTACAAAACTATTTATATCAAATAATCTATAAATTGCAGTATCATCCAAGTATATATATATATAATCAGTCTTTACCGATGTTTTGTTTAACATTTATAGATTAAATCTGCTCTACGACACATCAAGTTTTTTTCAAACTCTTTTGGATGAATTCATCTTTAATATAAACAACGTAAACATGGAAAAAATATTTGAGAAGGGTTGTATCCATACTATATTGAAAACATGATGAAATCTTTAACCTCATCATCAAAATTCTATGTCATATAATTAGCATCCATATATTTCTAATTCAAATACAACCTATTATATTCAACAACATTTATTTTTTTACAAAAAATAAATAAATACACATGAGGTATGATTATAATATTTATTTACATTGATATATAAAAAAAGTATCAGAATTTTAGTGTAAAAATATAATTTTGTATGTTTTGTTTCTAAATATATTTGTGTGTAATTATATAAATATAGTGTTTTGATGATGAATAGAATATTTAATATCAGGGGATAATGTTATTTATATTTTTAATAAATTTAATTATTTTCCTATGAAAAAAGTCATATTTTCTTTGGACAATCAAGGAATCAATGAAAAAAAGTTGTACTGCTAAAAAAGGGTAGAAATTTTTTGTTTTATCAAGAAACATTATCATATCATTATAAGAAATAGTTTTATAATAATGTATTTTAATTAATATAATTCTAGTAAATTTAGTTTTATATATAATACATATATATTTAAATGTATATAGATGCATTTGATTTGATTTTATTTTATTGTTCATTTGTTAATATATACATATACACATATATACATTAACAATGACAAGAACACCCCTAAAAATTGAAATAAAGGTAAGAATTGCATCTTAAAATACTAGGATGAGGGGGAACCCTAGAGATTCAATGTAAAAAATCCCTTAGATATTGGAAAAAAATCACTCAACCTAGATTGGAAAATATTTTTGAAAAGGGGGATTCAAATATAGGGTTTCAGAGATCAATTACAGGGGAATAAAAATTAAAAAAATGTGAAACAATGCAAGATTAATTAAAAAAGAGTACATAAAATCACATAACTTTAGATTAGGGAGGGTTGATTTAACTTAAAAATTCAAAGGAGATCGGAGCTAGAGGTTGAGTCTCATAAGAGCTTAAAATATGTGAGTGAGTGAGGTGTCGTTTTGGGTTTATTTTAATTGACTTAGAAGAGTTTTATTTGTGTTTTTTTGAAAGAGTTGATAAAAACTGTATATAATAAATTACCAAAATATTAAATGAATAGATATTTAAAATGGATAAATTATAAAAAAATAGTAAAAAAATTAAGAATATTAATTAATAAATAATCATAAATTCATGAATATTAAAAATGAGTGAAATTTAATAACCAAAAATGAATAGGCTTCAAAAATATTTAAAAGTGAATATGTTTTATTAATTATATAAATTATTAGAAAAATTAAAAATGAATATATATTAAAATGAAAATGAATACATATTTATTATGTTTATTAGAAACAAATTCAAAACCATAAATATTAATGCATGAATATATATAAATAAAATTTTAAAAAAAATAAATTATAAAAATAATAAACAAAAATATATTAAAAACGAAAAAATTATAAAATTGTAAAAAATAATTAACATTATATATAAACATATAATGTTAAATAAATGGATATTAAAAATTAGTGAAATTTTATATTAAAAAATATATTATCTGAAAAAATATTTAAAAAATAAATAGGTGTTATTAATTATATAGATTATTAAAAAAATAAAAAATGAATACGTATTAAAGTGAAAAAGAATATATATTAATTATATAAATTGAAGCCAAATTAAAAACATTATGTGTTAATAAATAAATTTTTATAAATAAATATTGAAATTGATTTAAATTATAAAAATTGTAAAAAAATAAAAATAAAAAATGAATAAATTCTAAAAATATTAAAAAATAATTAATATTATCAATGAATAAACTAGAAAAAATATTAAAGCGTAATAAAAAGATTATATCAAATAAAAATATAAAAATGAATAAAATTTACCAATTGAAAACATAATATATTTAATATTAAATATTAATTAATAAAATTATTGAATTAATAATAAAATTGAATAAATTATATAAATACTATGTGTGTGTGTTTTTATTTAAAATAAAATTAATTATATATGCTTGTGTGTGAAATTAATGTGTATATATATAACACATGTCAAATTGAAAAAAATGAAAATTTTATAATATGTTATTAAACTTCTATTACTCAAAACTAATATGTCAATATTTTTAATTAATATTAATTTTTAATTATTTTATAAACAATTTATCACTAAATATGTGATATATTATGTGTAAATAATTATTTAGTATTATATAAATCATTTTTAAGAAAATGATATATGAAAACACCTAGGTAATGTTAAGATATATAATTTTCATGTGTTATAAATATTTATTAATTATATTTTAGATTTATACTCCTCATAAAAATATTATGTAATTTTCAGTCAAAAGGAAAAGTTTTGTTTCTAACCAAATTGGGGTTTCATGAATTATATGGTTTCATTTTAAATACTAAATTAAAAATTATAAAAAATAAATATTGAAAAATTAAATTCATTTTTGAGTTCATCATTTCCAAATTATCTTGGGATAAATTTTCTATAATTTTCTGAAAAGTTTTATTTTTTAATGAATAGTGAAAAAATACTAATTTTTATTAAAAGATGTCTTTTCATTAAAACAAATTACAAAGTTACATATTTTTTTAAATAGTTTCAAAGTAATATTAATTAATTAATATAGTTAATAATCCAAATAATTTTATTGGAATTGATAATATAATTGAATTTGGTATAAAAACATTTTTATACTTAAAAAATACATTTTCCTTAAAAACAAAATTTGAATGTGTTTTGAAGGTTCAATTTTAAATTAAGTTCTTCCAAATTTATGAATTGAATTTGATAATTTTTTTTAAAATTTTTAAATAATAATTATTAATATTAGGTAATGTGTTATAGCTTATTTTTTTCATAGTGAATAGTAAACAGAGTAAAAATTATTATCATAGTTGAGGATAAAACAAGTTAACGAGGGGTATAAACTAAATAATTAAGGATTAAAATGACCTAAAAACTTGTCTAAATTATATTTTATGAACATATTTAGACCCCATATTGTATAATATTTGTAATTATTGATTTTAGATCCATTTTATTTAAATTATACATTGTTATATTTTAATCTTTTTAAAAACTCCATGTATGTAATCTCCCCCACTTTTAAAAGGAAACACCCTATCTTATAATATCCACACACAAAGATGCATTTTTTCAGAAAAAAATTTCCAAAATAAATTCATTACATCCCTCTCCATGACTTCTATTCCCTATAATTAATGGTTTTTGGGGTTACCACTTATCATCAAAGTGGCTTGGAAAATAACAAAAAATGGATTTGGAGGTGAACTTCCACCCCACGAACCGATGTAAATCATTTTGCATCACTGCCTCCCAAGGTTAGTTATAATGATGAATTTAATGTATTTATATTATATTCCTGAAATATTTATTATTTTGGAAAGATAATATATCATATATTTTCTTCTATTTCCATCCACTGAAAAAAGATAACGTCTTGCATTCACACATAGGGATTCCTACCTAAACTAAGTGATGTGATTCTGTTTTCATCACCACATCACATTGATAGTATATATAAGTTCATTTAAAGTAATAATGTAATATTTTGGGTATTATAATAATTTTTTAAAGATAAAATTATACTTACACTCTTTCTCCTATTCTCTTTGAGAAATGAAAACGTTGCCCATGCGTAATTACGACCTACCGCCTCCTTGATTGTAACATAATTCATTTTTCATAACTATATTTCATGGTTGGTTTTAAATGTATAATTGATGTATAAAAATCATAATTATTTCATTTTTTTTATTATTTATATGACAGAATAATGGCCACTATAACTATAAGTAACCTACATAAGTCATTTTAGGATATATGAGAAAAATACCATCAAAACATCTAACATGAACTTAACTGATTAAGTAATTAAATAGAAAATTTTAATAAATAAAATAAAAGGAATAATAAAATTTAAAATATTCTTATGAAATTAAATAATTTAAATAATTTTCTCATCCAAGAATATAAATAATATACATGATGAGTCATACTCAAGGTTCGATACAAGTGAACCTACAACTTTATTTTAAATGATTTTAAAGATTTATTTTCTAAATATTTTTCATCCATGTATATATTCATAAAATTATTTTATGGATGTATTTATATGGAAATAAATTAATTATAAGGAAAATTTTATTTCACTTTTTTACTTCCTTTCAATGGGTTTCAAGAAGAATCATTTTATGGAACATCTTGAATTTATTTACAAAATACATAAGGAATGTCCTATTTTAACTTATTAAACATCAATGGATTTTCCTACTACCAAAACTATTATTTTATGTTTTTATTCCACTATAATATTTAATATTTTATTCAATGAAAAAAATCTTATGGTTATTTTCTTTTTGAAAACGTTTTTTAAATGGAAAGGGTATTGTGGTATCCAAAAATGTTTGACATATAGGTTCATAAGATATTTTCATAGGATTTAAGATGAAATGGTGAAATTTTAAAATGTAGTTTTATGATATGGTACTTGAGAATTAAAGATGATTAAAGATTATCTCGGTACAACTTATATGACGGGTGAACCTGATACAAATTATATGATGAGTGAGCCTGATACTAATTATATGATGGGTGAGTTTGATATAGCTCATATAGTGGGAAATCCCTATATAGAACTGTAGTTCATTAGTAATGTTTCTTGTCTTCAAATGTAATAAGGATGGAGCTATATGGGTAGGTCTATCCTATGGATTTAACAGGGCTTCTGTTATTTATATCTTGGTTTATGAATATCAATCTCTATGTTTTCGGAAAGAGTTTCTATTTTTTTTGATATGGATTTTAAAGGATTTATTTGGGTAAAAGTGTGTTTTTTTAATCTAGTTGTGATTTATTTAATATGACCAAATAATATTTTGACAAACATGTACATTTTATGGGTTTTTATATTTTTATCTGGACTAACAGATTTCTTTATTTTATGTCCATTACTAAGTTTTTCTTTCTCAGCCCACATTTTTAAATGTTTTTCATAGGTTTTAAGAATGAGTAAATAAATATAAATTCAATTTTAAAGATAATAATATTTATCATGAATTTAAAACACATTTCATTTTAAAATTTTATTTGGTGGAAAAATGGATATTTAGAAGAACTGACCACTTTTTATTATATAGGATTATTATGAAAGTATTATTACCTAATTATCTAAAACACTAAACATGAAAAGATCATTGAGAATCAAAGAAAGTAAAATTTAATATAAATACACTAGATTATTTAATGTTTAAGGTTGGGTCCACATAAATAGTATAAAAAAAAGTTTAAATAATTTTATAGGTTAGGATAATTGAAGTAAATTCTCTTAATATATCCAAATATATGGATATTATGATATATAATTTATTTATTAAAATGTTTATTCATATACTCTCTGTATTTTTATAATTTTTTTATAGGGTAAATAGGGATTCTTAAGTAGGAAGGTATCGAGTGGATAATATATTTTTTAATCAAAAACCTAGAATTTTTTGAAATGTAATAGAGAAATTTATTTGGGGAAGGATTTGTTAATATAAGATATAAATGGTGGTGGTGTAAATGTTATAGAGTATCAAAATTTACCACAAATTAACATGAAGATATTTATGAATTTCATGAAATAACTCCCTTTTACTTTTGGTGGAACATTCAATATAGTGGTGGTTAATGGATGGATCAATGCTCTAAAAAAGATATTTAATGTCTTGGGATATTTGAAAAATTAATAGAAAACTGTTGAAATTTATTATTTTTATGGTGAAGCTGATATATTGTGGTCATTGTCAATAATACAAGAGTTAGAGAGAGATATGAGAATGATGTAATGGATTGAGACATATTTACAAATGTTTTTTTGGAGAAATATTTTTTCTATGATTTTTCAACATAGGATGGGGAAACAATTCTTAGAATTGAGTCTAGAGGAGAATTCAGTAGCTATATATGAAGAATATTTTACAATACTAGATTGGTATACACTGAATATTATTTGAGACCTTGATACTAAAACTAATATGCTTTACTTAGAATTGAAACTAAGATTACAAATATCATTCGACTAACAATAATTTTAAATTTAGGACAATGTTGTTTATTGTGGAAATAAAATTGAGATGGAGTTTACTGACACATATGTTCTTTGAGATGATAAGAGTAAGAAGAAATCAAAGTGGAATGTATTGTAGAAACAATCAAATAATAAATCTATAGGTAATCTACCAACATGTTCCAAGTGTGGTAAAAATAATTTTAGTGATTGTTTGATAGGATCTAGAAAGTGATATCGGTGTGGTAAGTATGTTCATAGGGATCATGACTGCAAAGAAAAAGTCCAAAAAATTGAAGAATGGGGTAGCATAATTTAAGCCAATTATGAGGAGTTTTAATTTCAATGAGTTGGGGCATTTTTCTAATCTGTGTCTAAATTTATTTACTTAGGGTAGAAATCATCAATATTGAAATAAAAAAGATGTGATAATTTTTTTTCTAATACTATGGTTGATGTTGGTCTATCTAATGAAGTCGTGAAAGGTATGTTACATATTTATTTGAATTATTTCAATGCCCTGTTTTACTACGGATCATCATATTCCTTCATTTCTGAGAAATTTTAAAACAAAATTGGAATATATCATTATGAAACTAAGATATAAATTTTAGGGAAAACTTTGGGTGGAAATCTTAAATTGACCAAGATTTATAATAATATTCATATTGTTTTTTTGGGACGGTATTTCTTATAATTCTTGACGAACTTCCCATAGTATTGTATCATATTATTTTGGATAGGTACTTTCCTTCAATTTATCAATATAGGATATATTATATAGATAATAAATTAATATTTTATGAATTCATACCTTTGATAACATATCAAGAATATGAATAATTGATTAGAGATGATGGTTAAAGTTAATTAAATGATATTTTTAAAAAGAAATAAATTATTTAGATTAATGATGTGTCTAAATTTAATGAATAAATATATGTATTTCTTGATTATTTTCATGGTGTTGTTCCTGATAAATAGGTAGAGTTTAATATTAAATTAGTTTAAGATGTTAATCCAATTTCAAAACCCCCTTATCGTATGACTCAAGTAGCAATTATGGAACTGAAAAAGTTATTTCCATAGTTTCTTGATAAAGGATTAATTTTTCCTAGAACTTCACCATGGGGTGATCCTATTATATTTTTTAAAAAGAGTGATAGTTCTATGAGACTTTTCATTAATTATATTTCCTTGAGTAATGTAAAGACCTGGAAATTTCAAGGAAATTTTTTATTTCTTTGGGATTTTACAAAAAGACAATTTCTGACGAGACCTGATTCCCAGGCCCGGTGTGCCCGGAATCAATTTCTGAAATTTAGCTCGGGTACGTTCAGTGAACGAACGAGTGGGTTTTTCTAACTTTTGAACTGGTTCTCGGAATCAGAATCTGAGGGCACCGATGAACTCGCAGTGCCGGTAATTGCTTAAGGGGACCTTAAGCGCAGATGCATTTTGTCGCATGAGATGGCTAATATTTGGGGATTCGATAAGTCTAAAATAAATTGTTTTGTTAAAATTTATTTTTAGTGGAAGTTAATATCTCCATAGAGAAGTTGGAGGTGGGGACACACCCCACCTAACTTCCCAAGAGATGGTATGACCAAGGGTGTTGGGGTCCGCACGAAACCCCAACCCTTCACCTTCCCTTTAACTCCCACGAGCTTTCCCCATTTAACACCCCTTGTGTTTAATTGTATAACTCCCTAACCCCCCTATTATTTGGGTGAATCCTTCTATCTCTCTCTCCCACATAACTCATGCCAACTCACACTTTAATTAAGTTTTTTAAACTCTTAATCAATGGAGTGTTTGAAATTTGAACTTTTTATGCATGGCATGGTTAAAATAAAATAAGAGAGAAACCTTATTTTATTTTTGGTTGGGTTTTGTGGAGATTTTGGGGGAAATATCTGTTGAGTTGTGAAGAGAACTTCATCTCCTTCGTTGGAGAACATCGAAACCTCCAGTGAGGAATGACACACCCTTCCAAGAAGGACGACGATGCACCCTCTATCCTCTTCTTCTTGCGACAAGAGAGGAGACATCAATTCTTCTTCGAGTGCACTTCTACAAAGACGAAAGAAACGAACACCAACGATCGTCGTCACTCTCTATTCTTTCTTCGCAACGCCGTTCTAACGCGACGTTCGACTTCCGCGACTCGATGACGTGCGACGTCAATTTCGAGGTAGGGGTTATTTACTTCTGTTCATGATTTATCCTTTTCCATTATTCATCTATATATTTGGGCTGCTTGATATCAACTTAACGAAAGGAGGTCAGACCTCACGAACACGACCGAATCTCCTCCCCCTTTTGTTGTTGTGATGTTGCGGTTCGAAAGAAGGCGGCGTGGTGCAAAGGCACCACACAAAATCAGGGAGAAATAAGGCAAGGATGTGCGGCGCCGTCGCGCCGCGCCATTGAGGCCAAACAAACCCGTGGCCGGAGTCGGGCCGCAGTGAAGGGGCACGACGCCGTCACGCCACGCTGAAGAACGATGAAGACACCATGGCCGGAGCAGGGCCGCGGCGGAGGTGCGTGGCGCTGTCGCGCCGCACCGGTCGGACAAGGCTGCAGATCGAAGCCGCGGCGGTGCAAGGCCGGGCGGCCGGAACCTCGGAAGTGCGGGACCCCGGCAGTCCCGTGGCATTAGCACCGGCCGATCAGATTTGGCCGGCCGACTTCCAAGAACCGGGGGTCGTAACCCCCAGCTGGCCGAAGGATCCACCCCCCTCCACGTGGGGGCCGCGACTCAGCAAATCAGAGGGGGGGGGCATCATGCTCCCCCCTGTCCGCTCAGCTCGGCTCGCCGAGCTGGCCACGCGGCCGTGCGAGCATGCCAGGCAGGGCCGGGCCGGACCCGGACCCGATTCGGGCCGACCTAGGGGGTCTCGGGCCGGGTCGATCCGGGCCGAACCCCCTATTCTCATGCAGTTTTTGTTCAAATGCCCATAACTTAGGCTACAGACCCACGATCAGTGCACCATCATTTTCTATGCAATCCTTGGATCGATATGGTCGTTTCGGTATATTACAATCAAGGTTTTGGAGAACTTTGAGTATGGCTGGGTTGGTTCGAGCATGAAACCAACCGGGCCCTCGGAGCGGAAATGCTTATAACTTGAGCTCCGGATGTCCAATTAACGTGCTGTAGAATTTGTTGGATTCCTCTTGATGAGATGGTAATTTTGGCATAATTCTCCTGAGGTTTGGATTCAGTTGGAGTATTGCCAGGTTGGATTGTTCCCGAAACCGACCGGGCCCTGGGACGAAAAGGCTAATAACTCACAGACCGGGCATCCGATTGACGCGCCTTCTATTGCGTAGAGACCCCTATGATGAGGCGGTCCTTTGAGATACTTCTTAGTGGGAATTTGTGATACTTGGAGTATCGACCAGTAGCTCGTGGAGTGGACCCTCTCAGAGAAGAGCGTACGGAGTACGGAGACCGTGTAGCTGGCTGAGACCTGACGACTGCTTGACGGACTCGACTTGGAGTGAGTTGACTAGCCTAGTGGACATAGCACTATTTTTTTAGGTACAAACCCATGGCGGATGGAGCACTACTGTGTTTGGGTGTAGACCCACGGTACTCGACAAGAGAGTACCTCTATATGCTATTAGGGGGATGCACTACTGTGTTTGGGTGGCAGACTCCAGCAGGAAGCACTACTGTGTTTGGGTGGATAACCCAGGGTACTCGACCGGAGGAGTACCTCAGCAGTTTTAGGTTAGTGAGCAGTACCTCGGAGTCATGATAGGATCACTGTACTCGATAGAGATGGGGCTCTTCAGCAGTTATGGTTTCGATAATGAAAATCCTGGTTTGAGCTGAGTCTATGACCTTTGTGTTTACCTAATGATTGAGATGGGTCACTTGATAACTTAGGTATATGTATGGGCATATACCTGGGTGGTGGTTATCCATTGATTTCATAACCTTTGTGTTTCCTCATGATTGAGATGGGTTACTTGATAACTTAGGTATAAGTATGGGCTTATACCTAAGTAAGGGTTATCTGTTGAGATCCTTCTTTGTGGTTATCCTTGTTAGATTTAGTGAGACCTTGAGGGTCTCGGGGTACCTATTGAGTATCTTTATACACACCCCTGCACAGACTATGCCTGAACCTCGTTGTGTTGGTTGCAGACGATGGAAAGCACTGACAGAGGCCGAGTGTTCGAGGGCTGGACGGTACCCGGAGGTGGATCTCACGACGAGTCAGTATCCGAAGGTGGACTTCATGAAGAGAAGATACTCGGAAGAGGTTGACGGGAGAGAGCATTATAGATGCTATCTGTACCTACCCTTCAGGTAGGATCCGTGGTGGAATATCCAGGAGCTGCGCTATCTGTACTTACCCTTCAGGTAGGATCCTTGGTGGACGATCCAGGAGCTTCTTGTCACCTTCTGCCTGTTTTGTCTTTTACCTTGTACTTTACAGTTGGTCTTGTATTTCCGGCCCCCTTTACTTTCATCACTTCTTGTATTCAGTTTTACTTAGTGTTTACTTCCTCTTGTACTCCGGTTGATTGTGTTTATGTTTTATAAAGATAATTCCTTCCCAGTTAACGGGATTTACGCCTTTGGTGCTAGTCTCCAGCCTCTGGCCTATGGAAGGCGGGTTTGGGGTAGTCACGGCACAGGCCTTGAGGAAGGGTCATTAAAATTAATATGACTATTATAAAAAATAATCCTTTACCTTATATCAAAGAGTTTTAATCAAATATAGGGAGAATAATATTTTTCAAAGATTAATCTCATGTCAGGATATGATCTTATGGAGGAATATATTTTGAAGACATCATTTATTACAAGATGAGATCATTATGAGTTTATAGTTATTCCATTTGGGTTGTGTAATGCACTAGATGTTTTCATGGATATTATGAATAGAGTTATCCATGATTATTTAGATAAGTTTGTTTTGGCGTTTATTAATGAAATATTATTATATTAAAAAAGTCATGAGAATCATGGAATACACATAAGGATTATTTTGAATGTATTTAAAAAAACTATATGGGAAACTTTTTTAGTGTAAATTATGGTTAAAAAAATTTCATTCCTTGAGAATATTATTTTTAAATATGGAATAAATTTTGAACTTGATAAAACAAATTTTTTTAATGAATGGATAGGACCTAAAAGTGTTATTGAGATTCACAGTTTTCTTGGACTAGTAGGTTACTATCAATGGTTTGTTGAAAAATTTTCTAAGCTATCTAGACCACCAACTAATTTTACTCAAAAATAAGTAAATTCATCTTGATGAAAGATTGTGATGATTATTAATACGGACTTAAAATAATATTGGTGAACGTTCTAGTTTTGACTCTACTCTTTAAAAATGGTGAATTGTTTATATACAACAATGCATCTTTGAATGGATTTGGTTATTTTCTAATGCAGAATGATCAGGTAATTTCTTATTCTTAATGTAAAATAAAACCTCATGACTTAAACGAGAATACATGTGATCTATAATTAGATGATTTGGTTTTTATTTTAAAATTTTGAGGCACCATTTATATGGAGTAAAATGTGAAATGTATACTGATCACAAAAAGTTTGAAGTATATATTCACTTAGAAATATTTGAACATGTGGTAGAGAAAATGGAAGGAACTAATTAAGGATTATGACTGAATTATTTATTACCATCCTATAAATGAAAATAGTATTCTATTATTTGATTCTGAAAGATAATACTACATTCACCATGTTATATTTTAAACATAACCCTCTGGTTAATGATTTAATGATTTTTTCTAGAAATTGAGAATGTAGGAACTTATTCTATTTGGTTTTAGGTACCATTAGAATCATCTCTATAAAAAATAATTAATAAAGATCATAAGTAAGATCATGTTTTATAGGAAAAGGTTGAATATGTTAAGAAGGTAAAGGTTCCATATTTTAATATTGATAAAGGTGTTATAAGATTTTTTAAAAAAGGTTTTGGGTGCTTTGAGATTACCAGTTTAAGAAATACTTATTGAGTGAATATCATAGGTCCGTGTTTTACATTCATCTTGGATTTACTAAGTTGTACAAAGTCTTTCATAAGTGTTTCTAATCAGATGAAATGAAAATATTTATTCTTTAATTTATCATTACATGTTTAACTCATTAGTAGGCTAAAGAAGAATGAAAATTAACGAAGGGGATGCATAAAAATTTTCCAATTATAGTGTATAAATGAGATAATATATCCCTAGATTCCATGGTGGGATATCCCAAGAAATTTTGAGGTAATAATGCGATTTGGGTTATTATTGATCGACTAAAAAATATGTATATTTGTTTTCCATTCATTGTAATATGTCTTTATGTAATCTTTCTTGAAAATATCTCTAGGAGATAATTAGGTTACATGGAATTCCTCTCTCCATTTATCTGACTATAATCCCAAGTTCACTTCTAATATTTAGAAATGCCTTCAGAATTTTTTGGGTACTAAATTAAATTTTTGTACAACATTTCATCCTCAGACTGATAGGAAGTTATAGGTAAATATTAATAATTTTAATGAAATGTCTCATGTTTTTTCAATAGATTTATAGGGATTTTGGGATCAAAATATTTTATTATTAAAATTTTCATTAAATAAATTTTTTCACTATATTATAAAAAAGGTTTGTTTTGAGGCCTTATGTGGAAAGAGGTTTCAAAATCCATCTTGTTGGGATGGAGTAGGTAAAATTATGTTGTTGGGACCAAAGTTGGTAGAAGAAATATTTAAGAAGGTGAATATGATTCAACAACATATGAGTCTAGCTTAGAGTACACAAAAACTTTACGCGGATAATGTGAGGGAAGTTCTTTCTTTAGAGGTTAGTGACCTTTTCTAAGTAACTCCATGAAAATGTGCTATGAATTTATTTAAAAGGGAAGGTTAAGCCTAATGTTCATTGGAATTCATGAAATCATAGATAAAGTTGGATCAGTTTCTAAATGAGTAGGATTTCCTCTAACTATATCACACGTACTTGGTATATTTCATGTCTTCTTTTTAAGAAAATATGTGTTAGATGTATCTCATGTTTTGAGCCCTGAAGTAGTTTTGTTGGAAGAAAAAATTTCTTATGATGAATATCCTATCTAGATTCTTAACTATTGAGAGATGTTTTTATGGAATAAAATGATTCACTAGGTTAAGGTTTTGTGTAAAAATATTATTTAAGAATTAACATGGGAATCAAGAAATGCTATGAAGGAATAATATCCCCACTTGTTTAATAATGAATAAAATCGTAATGATATGATTTCCAAAAGGAAGAAATAATATAAAAACCTGGGTAATGTTAATATAAATAATTTTCATTTATCACTAATATTAATTAACTATATTTTTTATATTTATATTAATTAAAATAATATTAGGTAATTTTTCAGTTAAAAGGAAAATAAGTTTTTTTTTTGTAACAAAATTGTGTTTTAATGCATTTTAAGGTATTATTTAAAAGACTGATTTTAAAATTATGATATTTTAAATTGAAATAATTAACTTCATTTTTGAACCCTTCATATCAAAATTAGAATAGGATAATTATTTTATAATTGTATGAAATGTTTTATTTTTCAACGAATATTGAAAAAATACCAATTCTTATTAAAAATATATTTTAATTTTAGGTGTTAAAAAAGTTTCATTTTGTTTTAAAATTTTGCCAATGTAAAAATAGTTCATTAATATTATAAATAATCAAATTAATTTCTTTGTAATCAAGATTATACCTGAATTTGGTATGAAATCATTTTTATACCTAAAAACTATTTTTTGGAAAAATCATTATTCACACCATTTGTGGGTTAAATTTTAAATTAAAATATACCACTTGTATTAATTTATTTTATAAAATGGTTTCGTTATACTAAATTATAAAAATTAATATATGGTAATAAGGAAAACTTATTTTTTGGTCATAATGAATTGTAAAAATATGCTAGCATAATTAAGGATAAAACATATTGAAATAGGGTTTAAAATAATGATATAGTTGTTAAATTAACCTAAAAACTTTTATAAATATTATTTTGTATCCGTATTTATACCCCAACACATATAATATTTATAAATAGTTCCTTTTAGAGTCATTTTTTTTCAGTAAGTCATAAATATATTTTAATATTTTTAAAAATTTCAAGTGTGTAGTCTCCTCCAATTATAAAAGGGAACTCCCTTACCTCTCATATCCATACTTTTAAATCCTCTTAGTTCATAAAATACTTACCAAATATCTTTCCTACATACCTCCCACATCTTAGAGGTCCATGTTTTATAAAAAAACCATCCTAGGAAGTCTTTAGGTATAAACATGAAGTGGTTATCTCAAGAAGAGGAAAAGTTATTCACCAAGTGTTTTTATTTCATTTATTTTTCTAATTACTTAAAATAAACTTCAATCATGATGAAATTATTACACTAGTATATCAAATATAATGATTTGTTTCTATGTTAATTTCATAACTGATATCCATCTACTCTTCTGTAGAGTCCCACCCCAAAAGCCATTATGTGGTGCCCAGAGATAGTTATCTATATGAAAATATGTGTGGCTCCACGTATGTAGAGGCTACTGACTAGTAGTGAGATTGTAGTTTGTGTCTATGGGGAGCTATAACCTCATTAATAAAAAATTTTCATTGTAGTAAATAATACACATAAGCACCAGATATATAAATTAAAGAAATATAGTGGTATAATAATAGAACATATAGATAAATAAATAAATATAAGTTGAATCATTAAAAGTTAAAAAATTGATTATGAAGATCCTTTCATGAAGCTACAGAAAAATTAGATACAAATGACACATGGGAAATAGTCTTATACCACATGCTATAAAAAATAAAAACTATATTAAAAAACATAGGCTGGGTTATCTACTCCCATATACCATCCTAGTACAAGAAATCAAGCATCAGAAGGTAAAACCTTCCCTTTATCTACACCCCCAATCATGAAGTATTCTTTGGTACAAAGGGTGGCCTAAAAATAGTGTGATATACAATCAGTAGGCTACCACCGATGGTGTATACATCAATCCAGTCTTTGCATATGAAGTGACTAGTGTGTCAATAATAAAAAAATTCAAAGCAATAAATAAATAAATAAGCCAAACTATGTTCCCTATGGGATAATCTATTGACACAACCTATTTCAACCTACTTTTTATTTTTTTTAACTATGGTGACCAATGAAATTATAATATAAATTATAATGGGCCATCATAAAAAAATTATCAAGATATATACCGAGATTATGAATGTGATTTGGATTGGAGGATCCACCCTTTAATAGAATGGATTAAAATTTGGATTTATATCAAAATTAATCTATTTGATTTAATAATAATCATATCATTACTATCCAAGGTGAACCATATCATATGACCCAAGTATCTCAGTGAGATCATATTAAATACTCAACTCCATAAGTGTCCATCCCAGGAGATCCATAAATGGATTCCCAAGTATCACTCCTGGCATGGTGTTAAAACAATAACGTATAATCCCATCGATGGTATCTCAAAAAGGAGTCTGAGTATCAATCATGGAAAGGTATAACCATATTCCCACCTATCTATTTATGAGATCTCCCATAAGGAATTGGTATCACTCTTAAGGTGGTAGAGAAACCACATTATGAACCAATCTAAGGAATACCAAGTATCACTCATAGCATATTCACCATTCATAAAAAATTTCTATTATAAAGATGAATGAGCCCATCCAAGGAACCCCATAAGGATCCAAGTATCACCCTCAAGTTGGATATAATGTATGGATTTTCTATCATAAATCATGCTAGTTGGTAAATCATTGCACTTATAACTTTTTAACAAAGTTTTCAAAATCATTTAATACAACAATTCAACTAGGAAATAAAACATATGTCCGAACTCATGGAAAAAATTATTGTTAATTTATTTCACAATAAAAAATTATTACAAGGGAAAACACACATCATTAGCAGTTTAAAAAAATTTCAGAAAAGGGAAATGGTTCCTTTAAGGAAAGGAACACCCATAATAATGGATCATGTCAAGAATATCAATCAATGGATTGATTAACTACTAGATATGACATTATTGAGCATGGAAAAACATTCAATTTAATTTATAAAAAAATTTAGAGGTGTCACAGAAAATTATGGTGCACATCACAACAAAACATGATATAAATCCACTAATCTTTAATGTAAAGGAACTAGACCACCTACATTAAACCCTTATGATCTCCTCCTCTAGTGTCGACCTGTGAATCCAAATATAATAAGAGAAATTAGAATAATCACCAAATTCCATAAAAATGAGGAAAATAATATCTTACAAAAATATAATAGGATATTGGAAGATAATCTAATAATATAAAGAAGATGAGTGTAGTGATTACTGAGAGGAAACCAACTCAATCAACATTGAAGGAAATGAAAAAGATAAGGAAGAACTGGAATAGCCTATCTTGTCTTGAGGGGGGAGCTTTATGTGAGGGAAAGGGATAATATATGGGAGATATGAGGGAAAAATAATAATTTTTTCTTTAAAACATTTCAGGGGAGAGATATCTATTTAACTTCCATTTAACAGGCTGCACGATTTGGTCACACGGTTATCCAAACCGTGTGCCAACTGTATGAGAGACACTGCCTGAGGAACCCATTATATGTATTGGGTGAATGGTTTAGATAATCATGTTAATCCAGTGAAAATATCCTTTTTAAAAAATTCAACAACACTACACTGACGTGTGTCCCCCCTCACACAGTTTTAGAAAAAACATTTGACCTCTTATTGAGTACTGAGTTCCTGTAGGGTTGAGTCAGATAGTTAGTACTAACTCTGAGACAAACTTTCAGACTAGTATGCCTCCTTGAATTTCATATATATTAGATTTTAATGATCCTAAGAATCTTATTAAATAATCCATAGACTTTATATTACATTATTACAATTAAATAATGTGGGTTTAACTATAACATAAGTGTCCTTACCTCTCCGAAACATCAGGATGTTACAACCACACCTCCTTAAAATAGATGATCCCTGAGTTTCCCTTATGAGGTTGGTAAACTGGCATTGAAAAAATTATTTCCACTGAGCTTGTACATAAACCCATCACTCCCATTTCTCATTCGGTACATGATTGTTTTTCATATAACATAGACCATTGAAACTGATCTTCCTCAGAGAGCCTTCATGCTCTGATTAATGATATGTATCAGATTCCCCTAAAATTTCACACCTGCCTATAGCTCAACATCCTTTGGATCAAACTAATGATATGGGTTAGAATGATACTAGTTAAGCTATGATAAATTTAAGAAATTGTGCATGTTATGATAGCTCTGAGGAAATTACAATTGATATGCTACCAACCCAACTCTTTCCATGTTCTCAAAAGGCTTGATGTAACAAGGAAATAACTTCCCCTATCTCTGAATCTATTTATGGCCAAATCTAGATGACACTTAAAGAAAGACATGATGTCCCACCTAAAACTGAAAATGATGATGATGATGATCAGTTTAAGACTTCCCCCTAGACTAAGTTGTATCCATTTTATTTTGAATCAGATATAATTGCTCTGAAGTCTCCAAAACTAGATGAGGACCTAGTAGGGCAGCCTCACCTACCACTAGCTAGAAAAAGGGTAAACAGAATGACCTACCATAATGATCATCATACAGATCCTTCTGAATTATTTCCTAAAATCTATTATCATAGGAAAACTCAATGTGAGGTATATGTTTTTCCCATGAACCATTGAAATCAAGTACACTTGTCCGAATCATGTCCTTTAACTCTAATATCATTCTCCCCTATAACCCATTGGTCTGATGGTGATATGTTGTACATAATAGAATCCATGAACCCAATACCTTATACGACCCCTACCAGAACCATGATGTATAATAGGAATCTCAGTCAAATACGATAGAATGGGGAACACCATGAAGGAACACAATCTCCCTAATATAAATCCTCCCAAGATCATCAACTGAGAATGTCTCTTATATAGGTAAGATTCGTGAAACATTGGTCATCATGTGGAAGATCACCCATACTGCATCATTGCCTCTAAGAGATCTCAGTAAACCCATCCAGAAATACCTTACGATGTCATTAAATTTCCACTCAAGAATAGATAGAGGCTATAGAAGTCTATTAGGTAATTGGTGATTGGACTTCACTTGTTGACATGTGGATAAATGAGTGATAAAACCTATAATATGACTCTTCATACCTAGCCACTAATGCTGATGATGTATTTTTTGGTACATATTGGTAAGCCCATGGTGAACTTCCAAAATAGAGGCATGAGAATCCCACATAAAATATTCCCACATGTCAGCACACACCCAAACATGTTTGAAAAAGTGCATATTCTCATTCTCATCGATAACCCAACTAGGAGGTGTGTTCTCACCTAATACATTATTTAAAAATATGAGTCCCTTAACGTGTAATAACTATCTCATCTATACCTTTTCTAAAATAAAGAATATCACTTATAGAGATTCTAAAATAGGTCACCCATGACATTATTGAACCTCATAGTGAATCTTAGAAATTAGTGCCCTAAACTTCCATTCACTACTTTCCTATTGGATATCCTATGTCTGAGTCTTCCAGTTCAGAGTGTTATCCACTTCATTTCCTTTCTTGGGTGTATAAGCAATATCAAAGTCAAAGGAATATACGTATTCTACCCACCTATGCTAAATGACATTCAATTATCACTATGTGGAGATATATTTGAGAATTCATCTAAATGATGAAGCACTCACCGAATAGATAATTCTACAAACAACATAAGGCATGAACATAAAATTTTAACTCAAGGTTAAGGCCTCAACTGGTGAGACCCATACTCCACAACCCAGTATCCCTGTATCGTAACTTCTCCAAGAGTGATTCCTAAATCATTATAGTAAAAAGTATAGCTTCTTCTTGGAGTTTTAATAATTAGGACTTGTGATGAAGTTAGTCACCATTTTAAATCCTGGAAGTCTATATCACAATATTCATACCAAAATAACTTCACACCATTTTTATTCAACCCCATAATATATTATATAGGGTGTGAGAAGTATTGAATGAAATGACTATAGTAGCCAGTTGTCCTCAAGAAAATACATGTTTCAAATACATTATTTGGATGCTCCCTGGATACTATGACTCTCACCTTCTCTAGGTCAAAAAATACTCCCGAATCAAAGATAATATGTCCCAAGGAGTGAACCTTATTGATCCAAAATTTGAATTTATTGATCTTAGCATATAGACGATGATCTCTTAGTGCATTCAATGTGATCCCAATTTGGTTGGAATTGTTGTGTCTAGTAAGATAATACACCAAGACATCTTAAAAAAAAGACTACCAAAAAAGGATAAAACTATGGGTGGAAACCCCAATTCATCAGCTCCATAAATGCTTTCTGTGTGTTCAAAAGGCCGAAAAATATAACTAGATACTCAGACAAGTCACACATACTTTAGAAAGATATATATGGTCTGTATTATTTTCTTACACTCACTTGATGGTATCCCAACATAAAATAAATATTAGAGAAAACTATTTCTCCTTCGAACAGGTCTAAGATGCCATCTATATGAGGCATTGGATACCAATTCTTAACCATAAGATGGTTGATCCATCATTAATCCACACAAAATCTATGGGTACCACCCTCCTTCTTTCTGAAAAGGATAGGTGATCCCCACGGTGAAGTACTGGGTCTTATAAATCCATTTACTTCTAATAATTCCAATGACTTCAAGATTTCCTGGAGCTCAGTAGGTTCCAACCTATAGGTAGGAATGAACACTTGTGTTGCTCATGGAAGTAGACCGATTGTGAAATCTTCCTCCCTCAAGGTATGTAAACTCTAGAAGTCACCTAAAAAGATATCACTAAAATGATCCACAAAAGGAGAGAATTTCACAAGTTGCATTCCCTGGTCACTATTAAAAAAACTAGACTTCTGGGCAATCACCCTACTTAGCGCATGATGATTGGGTCCATCTTGACTGTCCTGGATATCCCATTTAACCTTATGAATATAATTTCTACCCTTGGGTGATCTAAATGACACCCTCTGACGATAACATTCAACATGGGAGTGATAAGGAAATATCTAGTCCATATCGATAATGACATTGACATTAGTCATCTCGAGGGAAAATAGACTCAATAAGAAATGATACCCACCTATCTAAAGTGGGATCCCCCTACACTAGTGTATACTCTATGATAGAAACCCTAACAGTGTTTTGGGAGTCACAATGTCGTAGAAGTATTCTCTCACTAGGCCCAAACATTCTATAGTTTCTGAATATATAAAATAGTGTAATGAACCTTTATCAAATAAGGAAGAAACTAAAGTAGAGGATACCAGAAGAGTACCTATAACCATAAAAGGTCTTAAAATCTTTTCCTATGGTGTAGAATGTATTGAATAAATATATCTAGATCTATAAACCTGAGATGAAACTTTACTAAACTTGGAAGGTCCGCTCTGATGGTGTAGAACCTAAGAGGTATGAAAAACTTGACCGCAACAACCACCTTGCCTTCTTCGGTTAGTAGAGGACCAAATACTAGCCAGCCATAGAGATAATGATCCTGTACCTGAATGTGATGTCATTATATATCCCTTATCACTAGGTAAAAGATGGAAAGTTTTGATGAAGAACTATAGGTGACCCATCCTGCTGCAATCTCATCACTTGATCAGGTTCCCCATACACTTGGGCTTCTTATGATCTACAATATTATACTGGCAGAACACCACATAGCTATTAGTACATCTCATCTAGCTGGAACTGCCCCCGCATGGACCCTTAAAATGATGTTTCCTACTGCAAGATAAATCATACCCTTACTGGGAAGTTGAACAACCCTAACTAAATTTTCCCACTTCCCTCAGTTTTTTCTCTATAAGAGCCCAGTTCACTATCTTAGAAATGGTGGCCAGTTGGAAAACATTCACCTATGATAACATGGTGTAAGGGATCCCATCCTCAAATCACCTCATAGTCATCAAATCTTCACTGGTCAAAGTTTGAAAAAATGATAAATATCTTTGAAATAATCCTATTACTCTATCACCAACATGGAACCTTGTTGTAGGTTTATAAACTCCCAAGTATGACATGTTCTCAATTATTGGTGGAAAAGGTTCTCATAGAAGGATGTATAGAAGCCCAC
The DNA here is from genome assembly GCA_963277665.1 of Viscum album. Lineage (NCBI taxonomy): Eukaryota > Viridiplantae > Streptophyta > Magnoliopsida > Santalales > Viscaceae > Viscum > Viscum album. The sequence continues at coordinate 450,768,491 of OY728137.1, read as the reverse complement.
TCAGAATATAACCTAATGATATCCGACCTGAGTGATGAAATCCCAACAATATTTATCATAATTACACAACATATAGGTAAGGATCATGACCCTATGCTCTATAGGAATCTCCAAAGGATCAATGATGGAAAACATGACCTCCATCCATGACTCTATAGCTTGAGGTTTTCCATCCCACAAAAAGTTTGAATGATGATACTACTAAAACTCTCACATAAACTCTACCATAATAGGTACATGTCACTAATATACCTATACAGAATGTATAAAGTGATAGATGTTATCTAGAAATTGAGAATTGACACATAGTGGAAGATCAACAGGAAGTTCCTAAGTTGGCACTATAGAAGGTAATACTGGTGGATCATGTCCCACCACATCTAGATCATGGTCATATCCACCCACTTAGAATATGAATCAAGAATAAAATGGAATAATAACTCTCTAATTTCCAAGTTCATTCCTTAGATAATATTTAACAACATATTTAAAATAATGAAAGTAGGAAAGGATAGGTACAATACCTTACTATAATGAGTTAGACCTATCTACTTGCTCTTAAATCCTTGTATAGGTGATAAGATATATCACATAAGTCTAAAAATACTTGACCTACTTCCCACTACTACAATCGGGCTCAGGTCAAGGTCTCACATCACATTAAAGAGGTTCTGATATTTGTATTGTCAATTGCATGGTATAGTGGATAAAATTCTTTACATTGAATTTGGTATCCCCATTTAGAGGTAAAATTTTCATTTGAAATATTAAATTTATTTAATTAAATTATTATTTATGTGAAAATAGATATCATAATCCCATTATCTGCATCACCATTCCCAATATAATGGGATATACTCTTTATAAATTTCAATTTTCATATCAAGTAATCACGAACTAACGTTTAAATCCATTATCAAGATGTAATATGTCATTTATAAATATTTGATTAAATCAATCACTATTTACAATTTATATAACCACATGATTCCTAAATTATAATTGGTATTCATGAAATCAAATCAACTAATGTTTTAATCAACAAAACCATTGGTTCGTGGATCAAACATGGAATAAATATGTTAATTAAGGCTCTATCATCAATATGTGAGGGAAAAACATTTAGATTGATTCATACACTTTAATTAATCTAATTATTTTATCCCTGTAAGAAACGTTTGCACATTTACACTTATAATAATCAAGGGACTCACATCAAGAACAAGTAACATAGGCAATGCATGAAGAAAGTAACTGTGGCATGAAAAAGGTCATGGTATATATATCCTAAGTTAAAGATAAGGATACATGAGATGATACATCATCACCATATCATTAAAGGTAAATTAAACCAACAATAACAATATTAATAATAATAATAACATTATAAGACATGTGTTTCACCCAATAGTGGAATTAGTATAATTGTTATAGGCACAAATGGAAACAACAATAAAATATACTCTGTAACTTGGTATTCCACCATACATTGGTTAGATAACACCATACACTTTCTCATTAACAAATTCCAATATATACTAGTCTCCTATATAATACCCAAATAGTAAAAAAAAATAAAAAATCTCTGATACCACTTTATAACATTATTCCCCAGAATCCACTACATGGTGCCCCGAGATGGTCAACCACAAGAACTCAAGTGCACCTGCCCATACATCAGAGGATTACAACTAGAAGGGAGGGACTTTGGTGTGTCTACGGGGAGACTATACCATCATGGATTAAAGTGTGGAATAATATTAAATAATAAATATAAGATGGAAAACTTGAAATAGACAGTTAGTAGTGGAATAATAGTAGAACATCTATATAAATAAATAGATGGAAGTTGAATCATAAATAGATATAAATATGATGGCGATGATAATGTCATATAACTAAAAAAATTAATTACATGGGAGATATAAGAAACATGAATATACCACATTCTATATAGAAATAAAAAAAGAAAAAAACTATAACTTCTAGCATCACAATCATAGGCTAGGTCCACTGCTCTTATACCCCATTTTATAATAGAAAATCTATTTTCAAAAGCTGGATGATTCCATTTATCTATACTTAAAATAATGAAGTATTCTTAGGTAGAAAGGGTGACTCAATAAGGGTGTGGGATATAATTAATTTCCACCACCAACGGTGTTTAGAAAAATTCAGTCTGTGCATATAAAAAGGGTAGTGTTCCAATAATAATAAATGAAAGGTAAAAAATAAATAAACACAATGAAATGGGTTCCATGTGGGATACCTAAGTGAAACTACATGGTTTATCCTATTCTGGATGTCCCTGGACTAATGTGACCTATAAAAGTATGATATAAAGTATAATGTGCCATCATAAATAAAATGTCATGATATGTACTAAGCCCAAGCATGTGATTTGTCTTGGAAGATGAACCATTTAATTAAATGAATTAGCATTTGGATTTATATAAAATGGAATCTCTTGAATTTAAATAAGTATAATCTTGGAACCTTTCATGGTGAACCATATTAGGGAACCCAAGTATAAAACTAGGAGATCTATAAATACTCAATTCCTTAAGATACCATCAAAGGTGATATATAAATATAATCCCAAGTATCACATCCAACATGGTGTGAAAACAATAACCTCCTAGACCATCCCTAGTATCTCACATATGAATACAAGTATCACTCATGGAATGGTGTAACCATATTTATAATAGGCCCTTCCATGGGATCAACACTACGGAACTGATATCACGTATAATGAGGTAAATAAACCATATGGTCAGCCCATCCAAGGAATACTAAGTCTCTCTCCCAACATATTCTGTGACACCCGAAGATTCTATGAGACATATCATTTTAAATTTATTTGATGTATTGTGTTTTATGATACAAAAATATTATCTTGAACTATAAGAAACACTCTATTAGCTTATGGTATATGCAACATTATGCATGGATTGTGTTATACACAATTTTATGTTATTTTGATATAATTCAATTCACGCCAGATCGAGTATAAGTGAAAAACTAAATATTATTATAACATAGATATTAAAATGGTGAAAATGAGTAGTATTAATTGATTTATGATAATATTGTTTACACCTGTATTTAATTAATTATTTTGATAAAAATTATTTATCAATTAAAATAAAACATTTTTTAATTAAAAGGAAACATTTTTCTAAAAAAATTATTTAAATGCAAATAAGTGAGTTTGTAAAATAATAAAATCGCTCATTATGGATTTTATTAAATAAATAAATAAATATATTATATTAAATTTAGTGGTTAAAATTAATAATATATGATTTCTACGCATGATATAAGAACAAATTCAGTTTTTCGGATAAAAGAAATATTTTAATAAAATACAGTTTTACCGCATTTTGATGGAAAAACCATTTCAAATCTAGTTTTTTTTCACTTTTATAAGTTATTATTGAGAAAATAAAATTATTATTTAGAATAGAACATCAAATTTTACTTTGGTAGAGATTTTGGTATTCTTATAAAAAAATTCATATTTTAATGAATAGTGGAAAATACTGCATTTTAATTCAAAATATTCTTTTCATTTAATTTATTTATGTAGTTAGATTTTATTTTTAATTGGTTTTAAAGTATATTTAGATTTTGATTTTATAATTTAATCCGATATAGGTCATTGGAAGTATTTTCACAAAGAAATTAGATATAAAAAAATGTGAATTTTTGATAGTATTTACTTTTTAAAGAAACCCGTTTTCTTGCTTTCACAACGGGAATTAATTTTAAATTAATTAATGAAAATTATCTGGTATGAAATTGAAAAATAGATACCATATTTTGAATCAGTATGTCCAAATTGTGTAAATAATTCTCTTTTATTTTTTTGGAGATTAGGAATAGAAACTTTGGTAATTTTTATTTACCATGGTTATAGGTAAATCAGGTAAATTAGGGTAACAAATAATATGATAAGGGTAATAAAATTTTCAAAAAATCTACCAAATAATATTGGATGAATAAAATTATACTCTTAACACCTATGGATCAAAATTTAATTTTTTAATATAATTTTTTCTATGAATGTGATGTAATTATTATTTAAACAAATGAAAGTGACAACATGTCACTCTCTTATCCCTTATAAGTATAAATTTTTTTAGGTAGTGATAAAATTGATGAAACTACAAGAATAATTAGTACCCATAAATATATTTAAATTATCTACATCATTTGTATTCATTTATAATTTTTATAGATTAAAACATTACCATAAATATTGACACAACAATGATACAATAATTATTTTTAAGAGAAATATCAAATAAATGATATAATAAATAATACAATAAATATTAAATTACATAATATTTGAATCCAAGAATTTTTTGGGTGAATATGACATGTTATAACACTATTTTTTTTGGGGTTATATATCTTTATTAGTTTTATTTAAATTCAATGAAATGAATAGTGTAAAAATTGACACTATTGATACTTTATAAACATAATATTTTATTAAATTATCTAAAAATACAAAAAATATATTTTAAAATCACAAATATACTTTTATTATGTATAGAAATTCATTAATTATCCAAATATAGGAAATTTACCCCATATAAGTAAAATTTATAACCTCTTAATACTTAAAATGTTGTTACAACTATTAAAATTAAAAGAGAATAATTAAGGGTAATGAAAAATATAAGGTTTAAAATAAAATAAAAACATGTATAAAATTATTGGCTGAGAGGATTTATAACTGTACTAATATTTTCTTAGACTTCTTTAAATTGGGATTCTTTTTTATTAAAAATTAATTTATATTATTTCAATATTTTGAGAATTTCTAAGAGTGCCCTTAACCTCAATTATAAAATGGCACCTCTTCCCCCACCTCTTGACTTCAATTTGAGCCTTCAAGCTTGAATATACCCTCACCTTTCCCTTATCAACTTCCTTAGTCACATTATAGAGTTTTTTGTCTTCTCAAAATAACAACTCTAGTTCCTTTAATAAGAGATTTAGTGGTAGCACGCCGAGGAATAGATAATATCTTCTACCGATTACTTCAAACATATTTTTTCTTATAATTAATCTTCATTAGTTGTTACATTATAAAGTAATAACATCAATATCAATAATATAATTATATATCATTATAATTATTAAATAATCATATTCCACCTTCTGTCTATCCTAAGAAAAATGTAATCACCACGCGTGCGTACGTATGGCTTACTGTCTCCACGCCATGGTATAATATGTTTTTTCACAACCACCTTACATGGATTAATATAATGATGGAAATAGTAACTATATATTATTATTATAACATGATATTGATTATGGAATATAATATATACCATCCACTTCCATATCATTTCAAAATTATCAAAATGACATTGTCACTCGTGCGTACGTATGACTTTCCATCTCCGCAATGCAATGCGATTCATTATACAAGATATCCATTAAATAATGATTATATAAATTTAAAGAAAGAATAAATACGATATTTATTATGCTAATATCATTTTTTCATGATATAAATTTCACCAAATAAGGATAAACGGAACTTATCTGGAAAAACATGTATAAGAAAATGATGTAGTTTATACCCAAATAATGAGTAATAATGAAATATTATTACCAAACAGATGATAATATGATCACATATGATATCATAAAAAAATAGGATTCTGGAATAATTAAATTAAATCATTAAAATCATTATACATGAGGTTTATATATACATAAAGGATAACATACCAAAGGTAAGGGATTATTTTTTCTCAATTTTATTTTTGTGGGACATATGCCCTATACACCACTTATTTCTTTTGTGTGGTGTTTATGCTTATAAAGAATGTTTTAGGATTATTATTATGAAGGTTATGATATATATATATATATATATTAATACAATTTTCTTTATTCTATGAGGAATATGATTTGATTGATTATAATCGGAAAGGGATAATTTCTCAATCTCATTTTTATCTGAGATTGTTTATACGTAAGTATTGACTAGGATATATTTATCTTCCATGTACATGTTTTCTAAAAAAATATTTTCATAAAATGTTAAATATTATACTATGTATTTTGAAAGTCATTTTTACCCATTTTTAACTTTTAATACGTGGTTTAGAAGGAATATTTATTTCAGTTTCCATATGATTTACTTTTTGACCATTTCGGAAAAAGGACGAGGGGAATGTTTTTTTAACTAGTGCATTATAGATGAAATGGAATAATGCTTGGAATGTGATTCTAAAATGTGTCTATATGATGAATGATTTGGCATAACCTCATCTCATAGTGCTGTAACTTAAATAAAATTCATAATTGAATCAATGGTAATAAGAGAAATCAAGTGCGTCGCCCAATAGTGAAATTGAATCAATTGCAATATATCCCAATCTAATAGGAACAAGTCAATTATATGCAATTTGGATTTTCCTTGCATGCGGGGTATCTAATCCCAGGCACATATATTTACAAAATCCCAACTCCAAACTTTCTAGTCTACTGGATCCAAATTGTAAGTAAAAGAAGAAAGAAACCCTTTCATACCACTTTGGAATGTCTCGACCTGGCTAACCACTAAACCGATGGCTGGACCTGTTTGCCACATGGCCTCAAGAGAATTTCCCCAAACACCAGAGGCTGCCAACTAATATTGAGGGCCTAGGGTGTGATAGTGGAGAAACTATGACATCCTTATCCGAGATTAACATAGTTGAATAAATAGTAACAAATAAGAGAAGTAGTAAACAACATGAAACTGAAACAAAATAGAGGAAGTTTGATAAATAAATATCCAAGTCTCGACCATAAAAATGATAATGAAGAATGTTAAATTTTCTAATAAAACAACCATAATAGGATATAATTCAATCAAGTACAATAAAATATCAATGTATAGTAAAACAAAATGAGACTCAGTAGCATCACAAACAAAGGATTGGTCCCACACTATCTTACTCCTAAGAAAAAATCAAGTACCTGAAAAAGGAGCCTTTCCCCTATCAACACCTGTAGCAATATAGTCAGTTTGGGCCTAAAAACATGACCCAAATAGGTTGTGAGAAATGAATTTTTGTAGTCCACCACCAAAGGTCTGTGCCAATCTATTAGTGAGTATATGCAGTAATTGTGTATAGTAAATAAATGTTGTAAGTAATATGCACTCAAAATGAAACAACCATACCAACACTAGAATTCATTTATAGAGTTTACTACATTCATTAGTAGTTCATTTACTTGAAGCATTTAAATTCCATAATCCAGCCTAAGCCTAACATTCCCTGTAGAAAGGTAAGAACAACAGAATTCTCAAAAGACATCCTTACAAGTAAGTAAAGTCTGAACTCAAGCTTGTGATTTGGCCTGGAAGACGTGTTCTAATTCTTTCCATTTCATCATTTAAGTATAAACTAAGTCTGTTATTGAGATTCCTATGTTTTAATTCAATTATCACTATAGGATTAATTCTACTGACATCCCATGATTCCATTCTCAGCAGTCCTACTAAGGAGCCTAATATCACTCTCGATGTTGGTATAAGTTCAAACAAGCTTGTCCTCAGTGGTCCTACTAGAGAGCCCCAAGGTATCACTCTATGAATAAGTTTATATCAATTTAATCCATCCTTGGTGGTCCTACAAGGGAGCCCAAATGTCACTAAAAACATATAAATAAATACCTCTTGAGTCCATCTAAGGTGTTCTAAGCTGAACCCATGTGTCACGCAAGGTGAAAGGTACAATAGTCAAGTGATTCCATTTATGGAGTTCTAAGATGAACCAATGTTTCACCAAATGATATTTATCATTTATCCATTAAAATTTTAATATAACATTCCAACCTTCTTATCAAGAAAAACTCTGCATGACAAAGGGGCAACCAAAACCCCAAAGCCATAATCAAATGCTCACAATTCTAACCGAATTTCAATTTGAGAAAATAAAAAAGCTTATTTTAAACAACCCAAAAAAGGAAAATGAATGAATTCCCATCTACATCCTTGAGGGAAATGACCAGACCCATAACTATAGTAAATTTACCCCCGGGGAGGCCCATAACCAATCAACGATGCTAAAAAAGATTCAATTCGTTGAATTCATTACCAAAACAACATTTGATAAAAATAAGGATCGATTTCCTTTTAAGGTAACACCCTAAACATGGGTGCGCGACACAAAGACACATATAAACATCTTGAAAATTAATGAGAGGCACAGGACCACCTACTTGGATATTGTACAAGCGATATAATATGACTTCGACCCTTGAATCAGCCTAAGACGGCGTAGATCTTTGAAAGAAGATAAGTCATTAAACCATCAATAACTTACTCAAGAACAGTAATCAACAAGAATAGATCAAGGAGAAGAAATATCTTACCAAGAGGAATCCTACGAGACTGGAGACACTCAAATCGGGTACCAGACGATGAAACAGGAGAAGGATTTGTTCTCATGGCTCTTGGTTCTTCACCCGACGACTATTCTATTTAGGAGAAGAGAAAACGAGGCTACTACACATTTTAAGTAGAAATTTAGTAGTACACGACATGTAAATCCATATACAAAACATGTATATCATTTTACTATTCATAACTTTGCTAAAATACTTTACACGTCCCACACTGACCTTGCTGACATGACTATACAGTGTGTACTTAGAAGTACACAACGTGTAGTGGATTTTTCTTCTCTCCCAAGCCAAAAACCTTACACACCGTGTCTTCTGATATTACATGGCCAGATTACACGGTGTGTACATAGGAGTATATGGTGTGTTCTTAAAAAGCTTAACATTTTTACAAATTTCCTTGTTTTCTCAAGAACAATACAAAGGAATAGAAAACAAAGAAACCATACCTCATAAGAAGAACCAGGTTCTTATAGAGTTACTTTGGGTAACTGTTATATTTCTTAATTTCATTTTTTAAAAAAAGTTTACTATTCCTTTTTATGATGTGGGTTTCTATGAAATAAACTTTTAAGTTGTAAACCTTTTATAACCTCATTGAATTTCAAGGGTGAAATTCATTTTAAGGGGGGTAGATTATGACACCCCATGATTTTATGAGATTGATTATTTTTAATTTCTTTGATGTATTGTGTTGCACGCTAAACCAAGATTATCTTGTGCTATACAGAACACCGTATTATCTTATGATATATTCAACACTATTCTTGGATTATGTTACACATAGTTTTAAGTTCTTTTGATAGACTTCATTTCATGCAAGACCAAGTATAAATGAATAACTAAAAATTATTTACCACCATCTAAACCGCGTGGTGATTTCATAACCGCTTGGTTCTGATAAGGATAAAAAAATTACCATAAAACCTTCCAAAATCCTATTTGATGAATAAAAGTAGACTCTTAACATTTAATGATAAAATTGATTTGTTTAATGAACTTTTTTCCATGAAATTTATGTAATTATTATTTAAGAAAAATTAAGTGACAACATGTCACTCTCTCATCTCTTATAAGTATAAATTTTTTAATGTAGTGATAAATTTGGCAAAACTAAGAACTTAATTAGTCTCCAAAAATATAATTAAATTATATAAATCATTTTAATTTATTTATAATTTTTATATATTAAATAATCACCATAAATATTGACACAGAAGTTAAAAAAATAATTATTTTATTAAGAGAAATATCAAATAAATGATATTATAAATATTAAAATAAATATTATATGATATAATTAATTCCATACATAAAATTTTGAGGTAACTGTGAAATGTTATAAGACTATTTAATGGTTTTTTATGTTATATCTCTGAATGAATTTTATTTAAATTCAATGAAATGAAGATTTTTAAAATTAACACTATTTATATTTTATAAAAACAATATATTATTAAAATATTTAAAAATATTAAAAATATTTTAAAATTACAAATTAATTATGATAAGGGAGAAAATTTCATTAATTTTCCAATTATGTGATATTTACCACATATAAGTAAAATTTATAACCTCTTAATACTTAAAATGTTGTTACCACAATTTAAATTAAAAGAGAATAATTAAGGGAAAACCAAAAAGAAAAGATTTAAAAAAAATATTGGTATAAAAATTATTGTATTAGATGATTTATAACTATAATCATCTTATATTATACAAATTTTAATTTGGACGCTTTTTTATTAAAAAATTATGTTTTGTTAATTTAATATTTTAAGAATTTCCAAGGGTGCCCCTCACCTCAATTATAAAAGGGCACCTCCTCCCTCACCTATTCACTTCAATTTGATAATTAAAGCTCAAACATACCCTAAAATGTTCCCTTATAAACTTATTTATTCACATTATAGAGTTTATGTTATTCTCAAAAGACCAACTCTAGTGCCTTTGAGAGGATATTTAGTGGAAGCACATCGAGGAAGAGGCAATCACTTCTACCGATTCTTTCAAACTTCATTCTTCTTCAAATTCCTCTTCCTTAGTTGTTTCATTTTAAAGTAGTGACATAATTATCACTCACAAACTTATATTTTCTTATAATTAAGAAACAAATATATTACACCTTATTTCCATCCTATGAAAAATGAAATCACCACGCGTGCGTACGTACGACTTACTGTCTCCACGCTGTGGTGTAATCTGTTTTTCACCACCACCTTACAGGGATAGAGATAATTATGGAAATAATAACTATATATGATTATTACAACATGATATGGATTATAAAACAACATATATACAATCCACTTACATACCATTTTATAATTATCAGAATGATATCATCGCTCATGCGTACGTACCACCTACCGTCTCCACGATGCAATGTGATTCATTCAACAAGATATTCCTTAAAAATGATTATATAAATGTAAATAATGAATAAATATGAAATTTATTATGTTAATATTATTTTTAGCGATATAAATATGACCTGATATGGATAACAAGAACTTATTGGGCAAAATAAGCCTAATAAAATGAATTAGTTTATACCCGAATAAAGAGTAATAAAAAAATATTATTACCAAGTGGATGATAATATGATCACATATGATATCATAAAAACAAATTTGATTATTTAATAATTAAATTCAATCATTTAAATCATTATACAGGAGGTTCAGATACACATAAATGACAGTAAACCTAAGGTAATGGAATATTTTGTCTCACATTTATCTATGGGACATATGACTTATACACCACCTATTTGTATTGTGTGGTTTTTATGATTAACATGAATGTTTTAATATTTTTGTTATGAAATATATGGTATTTAAATACATATATAATTTCATTTATTTTATGAGGCATAAGATTCGACTGATTATAATTGGTGAGGGATAATTTTGAAATCTTATTTTTATCTGATATTGTTTATATGTAAGTACTTATTGGGGTATATTTATCATTAATGTCCATGTTTTCAATTTTTTCATAATTTTTTTACTATTATCCTATAGATGTTTAATGTAATTTTTACCTAGTTTTTACTTTTATTACATGGTTTTAAAGGAATATTTCTTTCATTTTCCATATGAGGTACTTTTTGACTTTTCTGAAAAAAGTATGAGGATAATGTGTTTTTTAACTTATATGGTAAGAATAGAATTTTACACCTTAATAATGACTTATTTCCATGAAGTTTACCATATATGTTTTAAAGGTTTTTTTAAAAGAAATTATTTTCCTATAAAATTGTTTGGTGTTTTAAGAAAACAAAACATTTTTGAAGAAAAAGGATATTTTCCTTCGAAATTAATTTCAAGTGTTTTATCAAAATTATTTTCCATATAAGATTATGAATATTTTTTTCAAGTATACCATCCATATAATTGTTATGGATGAATATGTTTATGATGTAATTCTATTTATGAAATACATTTGTTTTACATGAATTATGTTATGATGGAATTATATTTAGGAACCCCATTTTATTATTTGGTTTATATTATGATGAATGATTTATATTTTTGTGGAACACCAACATATGGTTTTAATTATGTAAATGGTGGGACCTATATCTACCTCTAATGATTTGGGTAAATATTTATATCTCATGAGATAGACAATAATGGAATGATAAGTAAAACCGGTTCTGCAATGAGAGTATGGAATGGAAAGTAAATCTAGTTTATTGGTCTGGAATGGAAAGTAAATCTAGTTCAGTAATACAAGGTTGAAAAAACAATTAAACCCAGTTCAGTAATAGATTTTTCCATTATGATGGTCTTGGAAATTATCCTTGGATAATATAAAAACTATTTTATATGCTTATGTGTTTTTCACACGTTTATGTTTTACGCCAATTCTATGTTATCATGGTTAATGTTAATTTATGATTTATGCCTTATGTATTTCCAGGATTTATTTATGACTCAGGATTTTGAAATTAAAAATATATGTTCATGTTTTTACTTTATTTTATTTATGTTTTCCATGTTTCCCCTTATTGAGAATTTGAGCTCACCCAATTTAATTTTTTCTTTCCCCCAAGATATAAATAATGGTTTTATGTAGGAAAACTAAAGGTGATGATATTTATAGGAGATGTTGAAGATCCTTCACCAATCTAGAAGAATGTGTTCTAAGTTTACAAATACACTAAACTAATACAATCTTTGAGAGTATTTTTTTGTATTTTATTATGTATTTCTCAAAATAAATGTAATGTCCATGTACATAAATATTTTTTGGTTTGATATTCACCATTAATAAATAATTTTTATTTATAAATCGCTACAAGCTCATCCAAGTAATCCACTAAGGATCCAAGTATCTCCCTCATCTTGTATATTAGGCATTGCTTAGCTTTCATGATTCATATAATTTGGTAAGACATTTCACGTATAAAATTTTAATAAAGTTATCCAAATCATTTAATTCAAGTAATTCAACTTGGGAATAATTCATAGGGAATAACTCATAGATAAACATAATTATTATGTTATTTAATAATAAAATATAATTACATGGTGAAACAACCCTCATGAGATGTTTAAAAGGTTTAAGGTAAAAGGAAATTATTTCTTTAAATAAATGCATGACTATAGTGGTGTCTCACATCAAGACAATCAACAATGGGGTTCATTCACCCTCTCTAGGACTATATAAATCATGGAAAACCATTCAATTTAATTATAAAACATTTTATAGGAATCACTAAAAAATCCTGGTGTGTGTAAACAAAACACATGATATTAAACCACTATACTTTGAGGGAAATAACTATAAGACCTAACTTATAATAGTATCACTCTTCCCGTCTAGTTTTTTCCCTTTAATAAATCTATAAAGAGTGAAATCATAAGAATCGTTAAATTCCTTAAAAATAAGGGAAATAATCTCACACCAAAATAGTAAAGGATATGGGAATATTGACATTTAATAGAAGGAATAATATTTTAGATCTTACTAATAGGTACCCAATACACCAGAAGATGAAGAAAATAGAGATCAGATGAGGGGGGAATAACAAAGCCTAGCTTCTCTAGAGAGAGGGGCTTCAGATGAGAGAAAGGGAATCTTCATAGGTTAAATGAGGGAGAAAGAAGAATTTTTGTTTAAAAATTTTTCATTGGAAAAGTAGTCATTTAACTTCCATTTAAGGGATCACAAGGTTTGGTTTCATATTCACCCAAAAAATTCACCAACCATGTGTCAACCACTACTTGATTAAACCATCACATGAGCTAGGTGCATGGTTTGGAAAACCGTGCGCAACCTGTGAAAATTTCTTATGTCAAGAAATATTGTAACAGTATGTCAGTGTGAAAACCTTCTCACATGGTTCCATATAAACCATGTGACCTTCTTATAATCCTTGAGTTCCTTCACAGTTGAGTTGTATGGTTAGCACTAATTGTGTGCTTACAATTTGGCTTAGTTTCCCTCCTCAAATTCCGGATCTCTAGGCTCCGAATGATCCCCACACTCTCCCAAACCACTCCTTATCCTTTATATCACATTAATTTCATAAAACAAGTGGTTTTGAACAGTAACATATGTGTTTTTTACATCTTTGAAAATATTAGAAATTACATCTTCCATCAAATGGGAAACAAAACTGTTGTTCAAGTTTATGACATAATACTGCCTCACGAACCGATATAATTAGTTTTCCATCAACACCTCTGAAAACTAGTTATAATGAAGGATTTAATATATATATATATATATCTTATTTAGGAAATATTTATCATTCTGTAAATTTAATATATAATCTTTTTTATTACCATTCATCCATCAAAAAATTATAGTGTTGTTCATCCTCACATGTGGATTGTCACCTACATGAAGTGATATGATTATTTTTTCATCACTACATCAAATTTATGGTATATATAAGTTTATTTAAATAAATAATATTATATTTATGATATGATCACCATTTTTTAAATATAAAATGATAATTAACTTATTACCTTCATGCTCTTTGAAAAATGAAACATTACTCATGCCTACATACGACCTAACGTCTCTATGATTTTAATATAATTCATTTTTATTAAACATGTTACATAGTAAGTTTTAAATTTATATTTTATGAATACAAATAATAATTATTTCATGATTATTACTATAGATATTATATAATAATGAACTATTTAACCACATTCAACCTACCAAAGTATTTTTTGGACATATGATCCAAATACCGTCAAAAAGTCTGACATGAACTAAATTGATTGAGTAGTTGAATATAACATGGGAATAAATGAAATTAAAGGAATTATAAACTTGAAAAATATTCTTATGAAAGTAAATAATTTACATAAGTTTTTTATTCAGGAAGATAAAGAACATACATGACATATTAGACTCAAGGTAAGAGATACTTTAACTTAAAACCCTGTTCTAAATATTTTTAAAGATTTATCTTCTAAATATTTTTATTACATGAATATATTAGTAAAATTATTTCATGGTTGTATTTATATTAAAATAAATGAATTATAAATAAAATTTTATGTTTCTTTTTTACATTTTTCCAATGATTTTCAAAAGGATTCTTTTTACGGAATGTTTTTACTTTCCTTGCAAAACACCAAAGGAATTTTTATGTTTAAATGTACGTGACATCTTTGATTTTTTAACTAATCACAATATTTATGTTATGTTTTTATTCCATTATGATATTCCTTAATTTATTTAAAGAAAAAAACTTCCAGGTATTTTAGTATTTAATATTATTTTTTAAAAAGCAAATGGTATTTCAATATCCAAAAATATTTTACATATGAGTTAAAAAGATATTTTCAAGGGGTTTAATATAAAAATATATAAGAATAAAGTGTTTTATTTATGATTTGGAAATTTATTTTCATACGTGATGATAGGTTACCCTGATAAATCTTATACGATGGGTGATCCTGATATAGCTTATACGATAGGTGAGCCCGATAAATCTTATTTGATAGGTGAGTCTGATACAGATTCTCTGATGGGTGATCCCAATACATTTATATAATGAATTTTTTAATGATACCTATCTTCAAAGGTAGTGATTGAGTTAACTAAGGAGGTTTATCCTATGCATTTAGCTAAGACCAAATTATTTAGGACTCAGGATATGAATAAAATGTTCTAATTTTCCTAAAAGGGTTTGTATTCCATTTATATGGGTTTTAAAGCATCTATTGAAACAAAAAGTGTGTGTTTCTCAATTGGTTAGGAGTTATTTCTTATGCTCAAAAATGATGTAATAAAGGTAAACATCTTGTAGATTTACATGTTTTTCACTAGAATAATACATTTTATAATTTTATGTACCATAATGAACTTTTTATGTGCATCACACATTTAAAATGGTTTTCATAGGATTTAAGGATGAGTAATGAAAAATAATAATTGAGGTTTAAAGTCATTGTTTTCCAATCCTTTCACAACCAGGGCCCACATCATGAGAGTGACATGTTTTTCTTTCTTCGAATTTCTGCTTTCCAAAGGTGGGTGGCCTTTTCCACCATGTATTGTCTTTTAGGCCCCTTGATTGAAATGAGATGATGGGATGTCAGTTCATCCTTCCATGGATTCCTCCTTAGATCTTGTCACTGACTCTGAGTCTCCCTCATAGATTTGAGTCATGTTCATGAAATTAATTCCTAGTTCCATATCATATTGGACATCATTTAATTAATCTTCTTTTGTTACAATGGGGAAGAAAACATTATTCTGAGAAGATGGAAATGTCGGGCATGTTTGAGCATTGTTGGATGTTGGATACGTTGGGATCCAGTGATGTATTATCCTTTTGACATCAGAGGAATCTCATATTTGAGGAATCTTAGGTGTGGAACACATGGAATTTCATGTCAATCATGGGGCATTTGATTCTATATCTTGTATTCTCCTTTACAAATTGGGTGCATCACATATGAGGCATATTAGTAAAGAAACCTATGTCATATCATGTCAAACACAAGTTACTTGAAATAAGGGGTATATTTCATCCTATAATTTCACCTTAGGAATCCCATACTTGTGTATGGGGTAGGTATTATGGACTTGGGAATGAGTTTGATATCCTGTGAAGAAAGATCAAAACATCCCACAAATACAGGTCAAGGAACAAGTTTAACATCTTGTGAAGATTTATTAGATGCTTTGTAGAGACAGATCAAGGTGTATCCCTAGGAAGAAATCCATGGATAGTTTACCATTAGTTGGAATCAAACTCTCTATGATGTGGATCCATGTGGTATGTCCCTTGGAGTTATCACCTGGATAGTTTACCAAAATGGATCTAATTCCCTGGAGGCATATCTAAGAGGTGTATCTCTAGAAGAGAATGTTTCACACCTATGTTTTCCATTATGGATTGAATGTCTTGTGAGGTGGATTCTAAAGGTGTGTCCCAACAAGGGAAAACCAATATAGTTTACCATTGTGGATCAAACACCCTGTAAGGGGATTTAGGAGGTGAATCCTTTAGGGAGAAGATGTCACACCTATGTTTACCATTTTCAAGATTTAACCTCAAGGAGGCTTCCTACATACCCTGTTTAGAAGATAGGGTTCAATACCTATGTAGTTCAATGCTACAGTTTAAGGTCGTATGACTGTACCAATCCATTTATTTTAACATCATGCGATAAGGACTCTTAGGTTAAAAATATAGCATTTACGAGGGATGGTGTGGTTATTGTTCATAGAATATTCCATTATTCCACAAGGAGAAGTGATGATGTGGTTGGGGAATACACATAGAAGCTGCTTGAGATGTTACAATGAGAAGTGATGATGTGAATAGGGCTTAAGATTGGAATCTTCATGGATGATACTATAGAGTAGTAATGATATAAATGGGGATTACACATGGACTATGCCTATCATATCCTCCTCATGTTAGGTTAAGAGAGAATCCCCTTACATTTCATGGGGTAAGATTATAGTTTAACGTTATAAGAATGGACTAGGTGCATAGGGATTATGACTTGAGCTTCCCATTATTTCGTCCTCATGTTAGGTAAAGAGGTTATCCGGACTTATTAATGGGTCGAAGGATATGATTGGGGATTACACCTAATGAGATAGATCATGGGTTATCTGTGGTGGTAATCTCATGATTATTACATAAGGCATCCTTTTCTTGACACATAAGTAATTTCATGTGTTTCAAATGAGAGATCTTATTCTTGGATGATAGGTATTCTATAGTTTAAATTCATGCAGTTTTGACTATTAGGAATCTTAGTCTTGATGCATAAGGCATGTATTTTTGGCATAATATGTTTCCTATTTTTTGCATATAGAGTATAATATTGCTTAAAGTCATGTAGTGAGGACTACTGGGAATATCCCGCTTAACACATAAGGAATATTCTGTTTGGAATAGGTGGAATCCCATGTTTTTCATATAGGGTATACTAGAGTTTAAGGTTGTATAGTGAGGACTAATGGGAATCATATTCTTGATGTATAAGTCATGTCTTGTTTGGTACAAGAGGAATAATTTTTTATCATAGAGGGTATACTATAGTTTAAAATAATTTTGTGATGACTACTAGGCATCATATGATTAACACATAAAGAATCTCTTGTTTGAAATAGGAGGCAGCATGTGTTATTTATATAGGGTATACTACATTTTAAAGCCATGTAGTGAGGAATACCAGGCATCATATGCTAGATGCATAAGACATATCTTCTTTCTCATAGGAGGCATCCTATTAACATCTAATATGGTATACTATAATTTAATGTTATATAGTGATGACTACTTGGAATCATACGTTTGAAGCATAAGGAAAATCTTATTTTGAATTGGAGGCATCCTATGTTTTTCATATAGGTCATACTACAATTTAAAGTCATGTAGTGAGGACTTATGGACAGCTTACACTTGACACATAAGGAATATCTTGTTTGGTACATGATGCATCCTTTTTTTCATATAAGGTATAATACAGTTTAAAGTAATGCAGTGAGGACTACTGAGTATCTTACCCTTGCTGCATAAGGTATCTCTTTTTTGGAATATGAGGCATCCTATGTTTGTCATATAGGGTACACTATAGTTTAAAGTCATTTACCAAGGAATACTAGGAGTCTTATTCTTGATGCATAATCCATATCATGTATGTCACATGAGGCATCCAATTTACATCAGACATGGAATACAATAACTTAAAGTCATGTAGTAAGGACTAATGAGATGAAGAATCCTAGAAATGTATGGGGTGGGAATTATGCATGAGAAGCCCTCACTAGTTTGACCTAGCATGCATAATGTGTGACAGGGTTTTAGGAGTTTTTTGATGAGCGTATTGACTTAAGGTACTTGATGGATCCATCAGGATAATATCAACTTGTGACACACAACTACAAAACATTCCTTTAATAATGCTATCCTTTATTAGTGCTTTTCTTTAGCAGTGATAAAATGGTACCATTTATTAGCACTTTGTTTTTAACACTAATAACGTGTACCCTTTATCAACACTTTATTTTTCGCATTGAAAAATGGATCCTTTATCTATAATTTTTTAACACTGATAAAGGTCTCAAATATAATAAAACAATTAAATAAAAAATGTGTTAATTTATTTTTTTAATTTTTTATTAATTTAATAATTATTTTTAAAAATTAATAAATTTATTATACAATATATAAAAATTATAAATAATAATAAATAGTATATATTAAATATATATATAAATGTAAAATGACAATTAAATAAATACAAATTGAATTTAAATAAATTAAGAAAAATATTAAACATTTTATTAATTAAATAATTATTGATAATATTAATCAATATATAGATTTATATAAATATATAAAAATATGATTTATATAATATAAAATATTTTTTCTTTACATTAAATAGTGAAATATTAAATGAAGAGTGGTTTATAATTAAAAATCAGTTTCAATTAACAATACTGACTAATTTCATTGAGTAATGGATATAATTGAATGTCATTTGATTTTTGAATTTAACATTTATCAAACATGTTTTATATTGATTTCAAATACATATATGTATTGATTCATTTTTATATAAAACACACACACATAAAAATTTATGTAATTAATGAAATCTTATATAGAAATACATACACCTAATATTTATGTAATCTAATCAAAATTTAGTTTTCATTTTAGAATTTCAATATAACATGGTACATTTAATATATCATGTCTTTAATCAGAAAATTTTATTCATTTATTTTTAATTTTTTATAGTTAGGTATTAATTCATTTATGATATTTTTTAATTTTTATGTTTATTTTTTATTTTTTGGGGTATTCAAACATTTTCTATTATATATATATTTAGTATGCATTAATTTTTTCAATATTTATTCATCTTTACTTCAATACATATCCTTATTTTAAAATAATTTATACGTAATCAATAAAACTTATGCATTTTTTCAATATTGTTAAAGTGTACTCATTTTTAATTATTAAATTCTAATCATTTTTAACATAAAAAAACTTCAGCTTAAATTTTCATTATTAATGTTAAAAATATAATTTTAAATGAATATTTATAAATGTATATTTACTATATTTATAAATTTATGTAATTATAATTATAATTATATAAATATTATTTTCAAAAAAAAACTATTTGTATAATTATAAATAAATAATTATATATATTTAAATAATTATAAAATTATAATATATTTATTTAAATAATTAATATATTTTCTATATTTTTATATATAAATATTTAATATATATATAATTATATAAATATATATATATTGATATAAAAATATGAATATTATTTTTTTAAAAGTATTTATATAATTATAAAAAAATTATTATATATTTAAATAGTTATAAAATAATAATAAATATATTTAAATAATAAATATATTTTCTATATATATATATATATATAATTACATAAACTTATTTACAAAAATTTTTATTTATAATTATAATTACAAATCCTTTATTAGAGTTTAAGCAATAAACTCATATAAAATCAATCATTATTAGTGCTACAACTTTAGCGTTGATAAAGATGGCTTTTATGAGTCCTTTTTTAGCACTTAAAAATCTATATATTTATCAGTGCAATAAAAAATCTTCTTTGGCATCATGTGTCATGTGGGTCCTTCAAGAAGTCTTCTTATAACCACAATGGTCTTATGAAAGACCCTAGTGGTGAGTGGAGACTACAAGATTGAGGCCTGGCATTTCTACATAGTTCTAGGAAAACACATATCAATTATTTTTTAGGAAGGAGGTATATTCTTCTCTCTCTTAGAAGGGCATAGCCACACTAATTAGAGTGGGAAGTAGGTCATCTTTGGTGCCCATGTTTATCTCCCTAAGCTCATCGATTGTAGTGTAGACACCTTCTTCGAATATGGGAGGGGAATGTTTCAAGTTTTCTTCATCATCATCATCATCGTCATCATCATCTTATTCCCCTTCTAATGGAGATAAGATTCTTGAGATGAACTCTCCAACGTTGGGAGAGAAATCGCAACTTTGATTTATAGAAACCGAAATATATCCTTTTTCTCTAAGTGACTGCGGGGAATTTATTGAAGACGGTGGAATTTCCTTGCTTTCATTTAGTGTAAGGATGTCATATTATACCTTAGTGTGTAAGGAAAGAACTACTTTGGGTACCAATGATGGTCCTAGAGTATCTTTGTTTGGGGTTTCCCTGACATCATAGAAGTCATCACGCATTTTAGTGTCTTCGGACTTGGAGGCCATAATGTAAATCATGTAGATGGATGAGTCTGTATCCAAGCTTGAACTTATACACTCAAATTGGTTGATAGATAATACATACTCTTCTCCAAGAAGTTACATGGGATTGATATGAGCCATTTCCAATCCATTTGGGGTAGTGACCGAATCAATGTCATCGGCCAAAGACTGCTTCTCTTTTAGTTCATAGAACCCTGCATCGATGTAATGAAACTCACATGATTTGAATGAGATTTTATTAGCATGAAATGTAGCATTTCCCCATTAGCACAATATTTGACGCATTGATTGTATGATGAGGGAATTGTTGCATGCTGATGCTTCTTGGGCCTTCCCAACAAGATGTTGAAGGCCGTAATTTTCCATGCTATCAGAAACTTAGAATCAGACACGAGGTCACCATCCAATTTTTAAGCTTGATTTTTCCCAATAGTTTCTGGTCACTTTTTTCATATCCCAAAAGAGTTGTGGTGCGGGTGTGTTATACTATCCTCTTCATAGACTAACTGATGATGCATTCGTAGTGGGAGGAGGTTGACTCTAGAGCCATTGCCAATGAGGATTCTCCAAACATCAAAGACATTTATCTTGCCAAACACGTATAAGGGTTTGATGTGACCATTCATGATGGAGTAATTATCCTGATTTGTTAAGGATATGACGACGTTGTATTCTTTAGGATTGGTCTCGGTCTGATAGGGTTCGGTAACTACTACTTCATCCTTGAATTACTGGGGACTTAGTAAGGATTTGATGAGTTCCACCCTAAGATCTGTGGATAGACTCAGGGCATCCATGATCGATAGTTTTTCTAGTACTGAGGATAACTTCATCAGAATATCATATTTCTACTCTAAAGGTCAGTGCTTATCAGATTTGGGATGATCTTTTATGGGTGCTTTAGGGGCTTGAACTTTGAATATAGATGTTCCAAACTTCGTTTCAGGAGCTGATGGCACTGCTATGCTTTATGAGTTTGAAAAAATTGGTTCTCTTGTACGCCTAAGGTGATTGGGAATCTATTATTTCTCCGACTGATACTCCAAGATGATGGGGCTTTGATTTCTTCTAGTAGGGGTAGATAAACACTTTAGTACCTGTTGGGTTTTCTAGTGGGTTCTTTTGTGATTTTCCAAAACATTAACTGTTTGAGTTAAGGTGGGTCAAAGATTTTTCTCCTTCCACGATCATGCCTTAAAGGAAACCCTCATACTGTGAGGCCTCTTCTTTAGGATCCCCATTTGGATGACAGGAATTCATGTCTGTGGCCATAGTATTCCTCAGAGAAGGGTCATCAAGTGAATGAAATTAATGAAGCTGAAGATCAGGTTTTGATCCAATAATATTTCTATCTGAATTAATTCTTCTGATGGTGCTGTTTGGCAGGGTGGTGCCCATGGTTTCATGTCTTCTGAGATGAATTCTTAATTTGTAAAGACTAACTTCGACATTGGTGTTGGCTAATATTATTGCTCCTGATTTCCTCCCTTCTATCCCTCAAAGGACTGTAGGTCTAAGGATGATGGCTGTGTTACATTAAGAGCTATTGGGGGCATAATAGGTTGCTTCAACTATGCCTGGAGGATTCCATGAGATCAGTTGACTATTTTCTGAGTCATCCAACAATAAAATTTTTTCTCCTTTTTGTCTTGTGATTGTTTTCTATTCCTCTTCCTCTCTTGGGTCCAAGGTGGAAACATAAGACACTTGTGCTAGTGGAAGACCCAACTTGACTTATCTAGAATCCACTATCTTTTTCAGGTGATCATTAAAGATGAAGAACTCCTAGATGGTGTTCCCTAGTATTCGGTGATAGGGACAATAATTTGGATGGTCGTCAAGACCCACTTCATCAGATCTCCTTGGCTTTGGTAGTTAGGGAAAATTTAAATTCATAGTGGCTATAAAGTTTCCACAGACTTGGCCATCTCAGAACAAGTAAAAATTATTTCTTTCTTCCTTGAACTAATATCTCTTATCACCCCTTCTCTCATCTTGCTGAGGTGGGGGTGGCTGTTGGTGTTTAAGGGGTCCTACATATTTTGGTGGGGGCCTCGCAACTGGAGCTGGTGCTGGGGGTGGTTTAAGAATGACAGAAGCCACATCATCTTTTATTGTTCTTTTCCCTGGGGTTGATGGGGACAACCAAGACTTTAAATTTTTCCTCTATAAGGAGTCTTCTATCATATGGGAAATGACAGAGGAATCTTAGAACCCACTTTTATATTTTACTGGGATGAGAAGTTTTATCAAGTCATAATGAATATTATCAACGCATGTAGCAAGCATTTCATACTGGGGGAGTGTCTGGTTTAGGGAGTAAGTAAGTCCCATCCATTTGGTTATGAATTATGAAACACTTTCATTCTCTCTCTGCTTGTAGTTGACAAGATCACTGACCATTGTCTTAGGAAATGTTGGACTGAACTGGAAGAGAAACTATCACTAGAGGTCCTCACAACCTATGATTGAGTTAGCTAGAAAGCTAGTATACCATATAGAGGCTGAACTTTGCAGAGTTCTCATGATGCACTTGAGTTTTATTTCCTCTTCATTCTAGAGGGTTCCCATCATGGGGCCATAGTAAGAGGCATAGTGCATTAGATGTTGTTCCAGGTCCCCCGAACCATTGAACAATTGGAATATAGGGTTCTTGTAGTTTGGTAGTGGCATAATTTTGCTCACCCAATCAATGTAAGGTTTATGTTATGTGTGTATTGGAGCACGCCAACTTTCCATATCTTCTAGTTGATCTGTTAGTTGCTCAACAGTATTCGAGATCCCTTGATGCATATCCTGTCAGACTTGAGCTTGGGCGGGTGTAACAGGAGCAAAGCTAGACATGATAGAACTGCTGGAATTTGGGGTGGATACCCAACCAGGGGTATACTTTGTGGGTTTTCCTGAATATACTATGGATTATTTTCTAATGGAGGGAAGTCTTGGTGTCCTTTTGAGGCTAGATTCAACTAGGTTTATGGTCTTGGTGCTAGATTGGATGAGCATCAGAGATTAAATTCATTTGTCATGATGAGTGCATGTAGTAGGAGCACCTTTTCTGCTAGAACCTCTTGATATTCTGTTTAAGGAACACATCTGACAAGATAGATCCTGCAATACATCTAGACATTGATTCTCCTGAGATCTTTCATTTATTCCTCCTTACTGGAGAATCTTTACTCGAGTGTGATGGACACATTCTCAGAGGGATGAGGAGGTGGGCCATAGATGACCTAGGATTTATTATTCTATTTATTGAGGATTTGTGCAAGGGTTAATTACTAATTAACTGAGGGGGAACCCAAATTTAGGACATCTATCTGGTTTCAAATATCACACCATCAAGCATAGTGTGGGATGCTTCTGGGAGGGAACCATCTTTTATTGCATCCTCTCTATTTGTATCATTTCTTGTGTGATCCGTGGGGCTGGCTTTTACCATATTCATCGATGAATACCACATTGGGGGTTGTGTAACCAGTTTCGAAGGGTAGGAAAACTTTTTACATCCTTTTTTGGATTTTATCCTTCCATTATGTGGTATTCTTTAGGATTATTAGAGAATGTTTACACGATGGGAGACCTAATCTAATATCGCAATATGCCTTTATCTTGGATGGTATGAACAACAAGTCGAGGAAGAACGGGTGACCTCTCTTCTCATAGTTCTTCATAGTCGGGAGAATAGAGACATCCACTGTTCAAGAACATGAGGTAAAGTTTCCCCCAACCCTATAGGTTAGGGATGTTCCTATTCTTCCATTGATTCACTATTTCCTGGATTTTTGGGTCTTGTGGGTGCATTTTTAGTTAAAAATTCCCATAGCCCTATGGGCAGAGGCTTTTTTTATTTTGTGGTGGTAGTAGACACTATTTCCACCTTTTTGATTTCACACACTCCCATGTGGGTGTGAGCTGAGTATGTCACTGGATCCATATGGGATTTATTGTCTTTTGGGGACATGATCACCTCTTGTTGGTTGGATTACCATTGGTAGTATGCCTACTGGATGTTCTTGGTTTCCTGACACATAATCTTTTCAATGGCATGATCTTGTTATGCCTAATGCTTTTGAGACTTACTCTGGGCCGATTTTTGTTGAGTATTCCATCTATATTGAGAAATAATTTCATTTGATTGATACCTTTGGGTAATGAAATTTCAAGTTTTCATTTCCAATGAGGTCTACTAGATGGGATGTGGGGCTTAGTGTATAGCTCCATGTTCTCCCCATCCCCGAATATGAACTCTATATGGTGTACCTTCGAGAAGGCAACAAAACATGAGCAGTGCGTGGTGGTAATCCAGTTCAAGGTTTCTATTTTTCCTTTTTGATCGTGGACTCTATGGAAATGGACGGAGGCTTGTTAGTCAATTCGAGGGTGAAACTCTCCTAATATATTGACATAGTCTACATACCCTTCATAGGGAAATAAATTTTATTTTAGCGGTCAAAAAGTTGTCTATATATTGGGGAGAATGTTGTGCATACATTCCTCAGAAAACTCCCAGGGCATTTCAAAGTTAAAAGTGACCGTGGGACAATAAATCACTGGTATATTATCCTTAGCTAGTTATCTTCTCACGAGCAACATATCTTACTATTGTTATTCTTGGGACTCCTCTACTTGATATGCCCATCTTGAATTCTTCTTAATAATTTTGTTCCATGAAACTGGGCTGGTTGGAGCCGCATCAATATGTGAGTGGCACAAGGGTGGCATGAAAGTTTAGCATGGCCTTGGAATGTCCTCTAGTTGAGAAAGGATATCACTCATCATGGGAATAGTTTCTCACATGTATGACTTCATTTTCCCGAGTTCCTTGGCATAGAAAGGATTTCTCACATTTGTTCTGGAAAGGGAAGGGCCTTCTTGCAAGTGTGAATTTTGGTTATGGGGAGGACCTTCGCAATTGGTGATACAGTGTCGAGGGATACCATTGCAACTTGATGCCCCACCACAGGGAGTGTCCCTACAGTATATACCCTAGGAGGACCCTTGGGGAGGGCTGAAACAAGTGGAGGACCTTCTGGATGCTTTATGTTTTTGGGAGGAGGACCTTCTCAATGACTATTATAATGGTGAGGACTGATATCATAAATTGATATCTAGATGTATGGAGAATTTCTGGAGTGTACATCTTGGGGAGGGCCTTCAAAATGTACTTCAATGAGGAGATGACGTTATCGTCTCTTATTGTTTCTATGAGAAAATCCTTCATAGAAACTTACATTGTTGATAGGGCCTTCACAATGGATGTTTTCATGGAGAGGACTACCATCACGACTCGACGTCCGACTATAGGGAGAAGCATATATGTAGCATATACCCTAGGGAGGACCATCAGGGTGGATGATATCTAGGGGAGGAACTTTTTTTTATTTGATCTTATATTCAAGGTGAGGGATACCTGGACACGCATCAGAAGATATGCTCTCGTGATCGATCATTACTTGACCATGGAGTAATCCCCCGTGGGTTATTTGGGGAGGTCCTTTAGAGCTACTATTTGTAACATTACAGGGAGGGCCATTCCAACTATTACTAACACATCGATAATTTGGTAATGGACTTATAGGGTCTTGATCCTTTATTTATATATGCTCAAGGGTGTCAAGAACTCTAGCTTCTAGCAGAGCAGAATCATGTATGTGCTCTTTATTTTTCGGTTGCCTTTAACACATTTCATTTCTGGGCACTCTCTTGCGGGTAACTGGGGACGTCTTCTATTGGTAACAACCTTCATATACGGGTCCCTATATTTTTTGTTCCTTTGATGCTGCTGTGATATGACAGCGAATATTTTGAATTTCGGCTGGGATATATGCATACCCAGAAGTGCCCACCACATTGGACCGACATCCCCCAATTGGAATGGGTATTTGTTCCCAATCTGGTTGTCTGTGTATCGTGGGATATTTCTGTCAACCATATTGGACTAGATAAGGGATTAATAACTACTCTAGAGTGGCAAACCCATTTTGAGATTAAGTCATTCTATTCGAGGAAACTAGGTCATAGGCATGGTTCCTTTTCTTTTCCGCCGATGCAATGATATATTGACATGTTTGGAGGATATGTAATGGAATCTATGTATGATATTCTATCATTTCTAGGATGTGATGTGATACATGATTGGTTGTAATGGGTATGAAGGTGCATTCTGATGTCAGAATAGGAGTTGGTGCCTACTCCCGTCCTTAGTAGGCTGCTAGTGGATATTGGTAGTTCTCTTATGCTGGGATAGAGGAGTATGCCTGATACTATTTTTCTTCTCTGATTGCCACCATATTTGACTAGTGGTATTTATATTCAATAGAGGGAATTTACATCTTCTTGCTTCTTGCTGTATTTGTCTCAAAATATTTATATATATCCATAGGAATTTGACTCTGCTCATATTTGTGTGTCACCCAATTCGGAAAGATGAATTGATAGGCATCAACATGTATTTCTGCCTTCCTGTAGTTTGTTTCCATCTTAATTGGATGATGGAATTCCTGCGCATTGGTAAATGTCTGTATCTGCCTATAATTTTCCACTCTGTCTGCACGAAGGGACCGATGAGCACTGGCAGGAATGTGTGTGTGCTCATATTGTTCCATCGTATTTCTTTTGGTGGGCTTGAGTGGAGGGGGTGGAGTTGCATGTCTGCCTGTTGCATGTCGTTACACTTGTACGATGGAGTTCCTCCTCAGGAATCAGGGTGATACCATGTTACTGATTATATGTCTGTTGCCATTGGCGAGCGACCCGAGGGGCCTATTTCTTTTGGACTTCTGAAGGTTTCCTTATCATAATATTCTCTTCAGAATGAGGATAATTTGTCTTCTGGTGTTGGCGGCGATTCTCTCTAGCATGGTCCCATGAGTAAAACCCTTGTGCATCAACATCAACTTTATATGGATACATGAGATACGGTAGTTACTTGTTTTCATGTTCTGGGGATAGGTTCCCAAAACAACTCGAGAGTACCACCATTGCTGCCTTATGTTGGGGTTCCATCCATGGATGAGGAGGAAACTGGAGAGCTTTTGTAGATCTGAGGGATTGTCTTGTGGCCTCCACTGTAGGGATAGTACCATTTTTTGTGGTACTATTTGATCATTGTGTTGGATACCCAATGATGAAGATATTGGGTTAGCGATGGGGTCCTGCTCTTTATTAGGGCCACGACCACCTGTGGGATCATTGAGGCACGTGTTTACATTGGTTTTCAGGGTGCCATTTGGATCAATGGTTCCTTTTCAGAAACCTGCAATATATATATGACATATTCAATCAATAAAACCCCGTCAATGTAGCCACTCTTGAACATATTCATATTTTACAATAAATGTTGGCCCCCTTCCTATTTTTTTAAGGAAAAGGGGATTGAGTGGGGTAGAACTGCCACCTTGGTTTAGGATTCACGTTAGGTCCACCATTTTTTTGGCTCCAAGGTAGTATGTGTACGTGTTTGGATAAAATGAAAAGAATGGTCCAATGGGTGACAAGAATTTGTCTTTCATTATATGAAATTTCACATCACCATCTTTGTTTCAACCCGATACACATAATTTTCTTTTAGGGATAATTGGATTGAACCTCTGGGGACTGGGAAATTTATCCCTTCTACATTATTATGGGGGTTCCATGGTCAGATGGTCCCAGTGGTAGATTGTAGGGGGTTAAGTTTTTGTGCAATCGGTCCTCTAAGGATCTGAATTCATTAGATGGTCTCCATCGAGTTTATTCATTTAGCCAGAAACACTAAACTCCCAATTATCCATGATCCATGGACCTTCTTTCCAAAGGAAGGTGCTCATTGAACAAAAATTTGGCTAACAACTGTTAAGGACCCCATTAGTAGAGAGGATGGGAGGTCAGGCTCGATGCACCCTTTTGGGGGGAATTATTGCCTATTCCAGAACTATATTATAGTTTTATGTCAGGTTTATATGTTCATTAATCCTTGGTTCATTCTCGAGGAGTGTATCCATGAGCTACCCCTAGTATGCAGGATCACCATGGATATATATAAATTTGATGCTACGGAGGAAATGCTGAATTAAGCCATGAAATAAGATGCTATAGAGCTTATCGTCATACATGAGAGACAGAAGATAGTTTGATATTGGGATCAGGCCCATAAGATGTGCATCCTATGTATCCTCGAGAGAGGAATCAAAGGCCACATAGTTTAGGAACTCAAGGTTTGGACCCGGGAGGAGGCCCATTGGTTCGGGGCATAATTAGGGTGGACCCATTTGGAAGGGGACACCTTATGATCTTGGGCCTTCAAGAAGGTGTCCTATGTATCCTGGCTTGAATATGAATCCTATTTCTCCAAGTTTGGGTTGGGTTTTGGATAAAACATAGAAGCTTCCCATTTGAGAGGAACATGATTGGGTGAATCCTTTCGGAAGGTGACCCATTTTGAGATCGGGCCTTCATGTAGGCATCCTACATATCTTAGTTTGAATAGGAATCAGAGTTCTCATAGTTCGGGTTGGGTTAGGGCTTACACAGGGAAGATATCGATTTTAGTGGAACATGATTGTGTGAACCCTTTAGGAAGGACGCCCTTTTTAAGACCAAACATTCAAGAAAGTATCTAACTTATCCTAGTTTGAACTAGAATCTGTGTTCCCATAGTTCAGTTTGAGTTGGGGATTATGCATTGAAGCTTCCCAATTGAGGAGAACATTATTGGGTGAACACTTTTAGAAGGGTACCTGTTTTGATCTTGGGCCTTCAAGAAGGAATCCTATGTATCCTATTTTGAACAAGAATTAGATTTCTCAGATTTCAGGATGGGTTGGGGCTTATGCATGGAAGCTTCCCATTTTAGGGGAACATGATTGGGTGAACCCTTTTAGAAGGGAACCACTTTAGATATTGGGCCTTCAAGTAGGCATCCTACATATCTTGGTTTGAACATGAATCAGAGTTCCCATATTTTGGTATGGTTTGGGGATTACGCATGGAAGCTGCAAATTTGAGGGGAACATGATTGGGTGAACCCTTTCCAAAGGGCATCCCTTTTGAGCTTGGTCCATCAAACATACATTCTATATATCATGGTTCGAACAGGAATTAGAGTTCACATTGTTTGGATTGGGTTGGGGCTTACACATGGAAGCTACCCATTTGGGGGGAACAATATTGGGTGAACCCTTTTCAAAGGGTACCCATTTTGTGCTCAGGCCTTTAAGAATGCTTCCTACATATCCTGGTTTTAATAGGAATCAGTGTTCTCATAGTTCAATTTGGGTTGGTTGTGTGGATATTGTTTTCATCACAAATATCTAAGACCAAATGATTCATAATTGGTGTGAGAAACAATAGGATATGATAGATTCAACCAACCACACACCTTCTATCTCACTAATGGGAGAGGTCGGGCCTACGGTGGAAGAAACCATGGAAACGGTTGGAGGATTCATGGAGTGATAAACCTTTCAATTTCGGATGACATTAGAGGTAATGAGGCTCAGATATAATAATATTAGGAAGTTAACTCATTGGGAGTTCCCTGGAACACACTCTGGGAAAGGGGATTAGTGTCACCTCTCCTCAAAAGGAGAAGCGATCATTATTCCTTCAACTGATCAACATTCCTTATTGAATGGAAAAGTAAGTGATTTCCCTTGATCCCTAGAATGGGGAGGTTCATGTTAGCATCCCAAGGTTGGACTTTTAGTTACAATTAGAATGTATAATAATAGACATCCTAGGATTCCGAACGGTTTTGGGGATAACATTCATGTACTCCGCTTACCATGGGTACATAGACTCTAAGGGGTGCGCTGATGCGCCTGATGATATGATCATGTTGGTCCATTGGATTTGTTGTAGGCTTTGTCCTAATGACGGTGGACTGGTTTGTGGAGGATATGTGGAGGAATGGACAATAATGGAGGGGTGATATTGGAGCCAGAGGGAAAGACACCCAAAGACTCCCTATTCTGCATACTATTTTCTCTTACAGGATGGGGGGAGCCCCACATACCATAGAGCTATGTAGGTAAGGGGATTTCCCATGCACCGAAATATTATGCGGGCTTGGGCATGGGACACCGCATACCAAAGTGGTACACAGTCAAGGATGTGGTCCACCACACCGGTTTAGATTCCATTCGAGTAATGATGTAGTACGTGGTGCGGGGTTCGTTCCACATAGTGATATGCTATACGGAGCATCGTATTAAAGGAGGGACAAGGAACCTGTAGTTCTTAGGGTGTTCATCCATAAAGAATTTATGGTTTTCAATGACACCATTTAGGTTCATAGTTTACCCACTATTATTAAGTTCCTTCTTTTTATGATTTGCGTTTGGTTATACCTACAAAAACATTGTTCTCAGTTTTCACTTCGGTAATGATTCAAAACCGAAGTAGTAATCCTCTCTGAATTATTTATTCCAACCTATAAGTCCTCCTCTGTGCTTATTTCATCTATCACCTTCTTCTTCCTCATGTGATCATTTTATAGAGCAGTGGGGAAATCATATTTGTGGGCATGCAACACCATTTGCGAAAGCCCATGAAGATCCATATCAACTAGTGGAAGACTTGGTCCACTAGGGTTTGCAGGGGAGTTGTGGTTCTCATGTCAATATTTGTGGAACCCTGTCAATCTTTATTCGTCTGTGAACTTCTAATCTCATGAGACGGTATGAGGATGGACTTTGTGTGCATGATTCCACTAATTAAATGGTCTGTAACTTCTTGGGTTCGCTGAACATCATCCCAAAGGCCAATGCCTCGTGGGTCCTTCCATGCACGGATGCTTTGTGGTTCTTGTGTTTTGCATACCCTTCCCTATGATGGTAGGCAGGTCACTCAAAACTCTTGAAAAATTCTTTTTCTATAAGTTTCTTTCCATATTTTCAATTTAATATGCATCCATTTTCCTTACTGGACCTGTAAGAATGTTTCATTCCTTTTGTAAGGTGATTATGGGACTATATACATCCCATGTGAAGTTTTTAGGACCATACAATGACACATAAATTTGGAATATGGTTCACTCTATCTTAATGAATAACCATCACATAAAAAACTAAAGCCTTTAAAAATGTGTTTCATGGATTCAAAATGGACCAAATGAGCTCTGATTTCTTTGACATCACATGAAAACAACCATAAATTGATTTTTTTAAACAATAAATAATAGTAATTAATATTAAATAATATATATTATTATACATAATTAAAATTTTGAAGTTAATGGAATGTAAAACTAATACATCATCTAAATCTATGGGTACGTATGTGTCCTCTCATCCCACACATCCGCTCTCCGATAGGTTGCACATGTTGACTAGTTTTTTGGTAGGTTCTAGAGTGTGATAAACTACAGATCTAGGTATAATGTCCTTATATTGAGGTCTCGGTGGGATTTCCTCAATAGTGGGTCTTGAAAAAGAACCATAAGTTGTATCCCATCCACTAAAGTATTGTAGAAGAAACTGGAATCTATTTGGATTTAAGAGAAAAAACTAAGTGGAACCCCCCAATCGGTGCCCGAATATGAGGAATGTGAAACTGTGTGAGCTACAGATGAAACATGGGCCTTAATATCAAATTCAGCTCCCTAAGGAGTTCCATAATCAGTTCCCCACTTAGAATAATGGTGTGTGTGGAATATTTCAAATTGAACCATGTATGATTAGGAAGGTCTGGTTGATGGATTTTAAGTGGTATCTTGAGCTGTCTAAGAAGTTGAATAATGTGAATGACATTAGTGTGAAGGTGAGTAATCATCAATAACTAATTGAATGAGTGTGGTCGAAGGTGGAATGTCTTGATTGTTTGGAGAACACTCTTACTGTAGATATATTCTTTCAGTACTGTTTAATGAACCTATCATCGACTAAAGAACTAAACCCAACTTATTAAAACTAAATGTACCTCACTTATCGGGTTTGATAATATCATGAAAAATATTGATCCCATCACCATGAAAATAATAATAATATGTTAAAAAATTAATAATAATGAATCCAGAAGTTTGATATAATTAATTTATCAGTGTATAATGTGAACCACCAAGACGAGTGAGAAATGATTTGGTCACTCACATATACCAGCACATATACTCAATGTGGGTTTAATGATGAAGACATTATCCAACATGTCTAATGAAATAATACTACACATGTGAATCCCAAATTGATATGTATGGATCATGTATAATATTCCAATCATGATTCTGTTTTCCTATATTTTGATCATTGTACACCTTTGTAACTTGCCTGAGTGGCCAAAAAATGGGATATCAATATCTGAATTTCATCTTTACCCTTTTGGGTTGGTTACACTCAACAACATGAAAATAGTTCAGTGACACCATGACATTAGATTGATACAACCATATCCTATAAAAATATAGATGGTATTCTATAATATCACATGTATATGGCTTCTAATAAATCTACCTTGAGGGAAATAATTTGACAATTCAATAAATAAAGAAAACATAATTATATCAACTATAATTTGTGCCAACCTCGTCAAAGGAAAGACGATTAAAAAATAAATGGTAATATGAAATGAAATGCATAGGGCTATATAAAAATGTCTTCATATAGATCCACCTATTAATTACAAACAATAAGAATTCAAAAATTATATAATTTGTATATGATATTAGAATAAAAGTGTGTATAAAACTTCTAAAGTACCAATGAGAAAAATGACCCATGTGCAACGCGTTGAAGGTTCAATCAGAGAAAAACTTATGTGAATGTGTTTGGAATTGTGTCCATACCCAAACCTATAATAAAAAACAAAAACTAGCTATCTCCTTCACCTCCATGTGTGATTCCCCTAAAAAATCTCTATATAGATGTGCAACACATGCTGAAACCCAACTATACTAGCCGGTATGCTCAAAATCTAGAAGTAAAGGTAGGTTCATTAGATGAACATGTGATCTAGAGTGACATGGAAATAAATTACCTATAATCATTCATATAATGTACTCTTGTGCATATCTATGTATTGTCACCACATCCACATCTGGATCAATGGGGCTGAATTTGGTGTCTAATCAGAGCATTCATATCCAACCTCCTTTAAGTGTTCATAGTGTTTCTAGTAACAATAAGTATAAATATATGTGTAAAATTTAATCATAATGTTATATCATTAGACCTCTAAAAACTTCCCCATCCATAAGAAGACACAATAATATTGATACATCATCTAATGCAATTATCATCTTCCCCTGAGCCATAAGAAATGTATGCATCCTTGGTGTCCATCATCTGAAAAATTAGAAATGTGTAAATCATAAATCTGTATAAACTCTCACATGATCAAACCATAGATTCGAGACTAATGTAAATAAGGGATTATAGGCTATGGTGGGATCTCATGGTTAATGTAATGGACCCAATCAACTTTCAATATCTACTCTTTATTACTATCCCAAAAATGTTGTGATATGCTCTCACTCCATGAAGTTGGATGAGAAAGATCCTCAGGGCCTGTATATTGATGTGTCGATGCCATATATTCTAATTTATAAGGAAATAGTAAACATATAAATCCTTTAAATAATATACAGTTTGATTATAAAAAAAATTAAGAATGTGAAATTATTCATCTGATAAACTTTTATACATGGAAAATAAATAAATTACAATAATAAACCCATAGTAAAAAAATCAAGTAGGTAATGATGATGAACCCTTAATTTTAATGTTTTGAGGAAACATTCAATGATTAATCCCCTCTTAACTACAACTACCACATCATCATCTCATCCATTTCTTCTAAGCAAAATTTTCTTGCTCATGAATGAACATTTTGGATGACATTTTCCATGAATCCATGAGGGATTCTGAACACTAATAGGAATATAAAA
Source organism: Viscum album (assembly GCA_963277665.1). NCBI lineage: Eukaryota > Viridiplantae > Streptophyta > Magnoliopsida > Santalales > Viscaceae > Viscum > Viscum album. Next base: position 450,733,446 of record OY728137.1, on the reverse strand, counting down.
AGGGGAATTTAATATTGATAAATATGCAATTGGACTCCACTCTACATCAGAGTAATATCACAACATACATAGTCTATACAATGAAACAAAATAACTCTCCCATGAGGGGTGAAAATGAGCACATGCTACAAGTATATATAAGGCATCTTGTAAGACTGGCGGTAACTACATTCACCATGACATCCTAGAATCACACTTCAAGAATTCAGTACTAAAACATAATATGTATTTTTTTATTTAAAAAGTAATTGAAAAATACATAGTATAGTACACAACCTAAGACCATTTCTAACCTAGTTTCTGTAGTATTAGGAAAACACTTTATATAATATCAAATTTTAGAAAAATAATTATACAATAAATAGTTGGATTCTCTTGTGCTCACTCCTTAAACAAAGAAATACATCTTAAGGATTCTAAAATACATGTGAAAAATATTTTACAAACATGGGATGAGTATAAAATTTCCCAGTAACAGGTTTTAAAACTAGTGAAAAAAAATTTGAAATCTTTTTACATCAAATAAAAAAATTTGATAATATATAAAATTTATTCAAATAATAATATTTGGTTTTTAGAAAATTTCATAAGAAAATACTTTTTCAAAACCTTTAAAAAAGAATTATCATTTTTATTATCAATTTCAAAAATAATCAATGGAAAACACTCATATTTATCCATAAAAATAATTTGAAAATTAAATTTTTTTTTATGGATTAACATTAAACTTAATAGATATTATCTAACTCTTTGTCCACTTAAAAATATCAAATATTGGATGAAATCCCCTTTTGAGGTCTCATGTTCACTTCCCATTCTCTATCATCTCATTTGATACCAAGTGTAAAATTTAAAGAATTTTTTTAGAAAACTATACATTATCATTTATAACCCATTAAGAACTTTTCTAAATCTTAAATATATTACTTTCATGGAAGAAAATAATTTAATAAAATGTATTCTTAAAAAAAATATCATTTTTAGAAGAACTCCACTTTCTAGAAAAGAATTACTTACATTTAAATAATAATACATAAGCACATTAAAAATTAAAATAATTTATTGTATTTAAATCCATGACATGTCATAATAAAATATAGAATATATAAATATCTACAAATATATATAACATTCATAGAAATAAAAAATCATTTAATGTTTTGAGAAAAATAATTATATATTTTTTAAAATAAAAACATATTAGAATAATTATTTTTAATAATTTGAACATAATTTTTTTTAAACACAGTACTTATATATATAATTTGAAATAAGGGATTTTTTTCTAAAAATAATTACCTTTTCCCCAAAAAATTGAATTCATTTATGACATATAAATTAGAAGTTTTGAAAATTAATAAATATTATAAATCCTTTACCATTAAGATTTATAGGTGGGACTTATATCATAGAAGATAAAAATGAAACTAAAGCCTTCATCCACCCCTCCTTATAAACTGCCTCTCCTTACAGACAACCACCACCCACTATCTCCTCTTATTTATATATATACACTCAAAATTCACTGATATATATGGTGTGTACATATTAATTGAAAATATAATTTTATAATAAAGAGATATATATATATATATATATTATCTAATACACCACAAGATATTATAAATATGACCATTTTAAATATATTTCAGGCGCTTTTCAAAATTATTTGGTCGATGCTGATAGGTCTAAAAGATAAGAAGTGTTGAGATCAAGGTCCTTCTATGATCCATAAAATATTTTATAACCCTTATTTGAAATTTATTGCTGTATAATTTTAGTCCCTCATTTAATTGAATATGGAATTATAACTTATATAATGTTGATTAACAGATATATATTTATATATTCTATTGGGTATATTATTCTGAATCATATTCGGATCTTTTCCAAATGAATTCATTGGGTTTAATTTTCATTAGGATTCTTTATATAGCCTCATATATTTAAGATAAAGTCTATATAAATTGTTGAAAAAGAATACATAGATCATTTTCAATTTAACACAAGAATTTAAAATAACCACAGAGACGTCGAGTAGAAGAAAATCCAAATTGATGATGAACAAGGCTATCAAATGTTAACCGATGAAGAAAATTGAAGAAATCAACGAGTATGGGTACTGATAATATGATTTGGACACATAGATAATATTCATATTTCGTGAAAACCTTATTATAGGTTGATGATGATGAAGAAAAACTCGCACCCCTTCCATGTGTGAATCTCCCTCTTTATATTCAGAACACCTTCAGCACTTGACCTCATACTCAAACCCTCATCCTCACTTGATCTCTCAGAATGTGTTAGAATCTCAATTTTATCATAGAGTACATGTTTAATTATTATATTGATTGAGATCCTTCTCCATGGATGAACCCCATCTGCGGTCCACCTCCTAGAAATAAAGCCCTATTTTGCACTCAGAACCTCCCTTTAGTATTTCAACCAAAACCTTTTTGAATCGATGCCCATTATCTGAACATCCTCTTACTTTATATTTCAAAAAAATAATATTTATAATTTGGATTTTATTATAGTAAGCATATTTCATAATAACTGAATTAAATTTAAGATGAAAATTAAAATTTCAAAGTATTTATATCTAATAACAATTTTATATATTCTTCTTTAATGTTTATGTATCATATTTTTTAAAATAATAATAATAATTATACCTATATTTTTAAAAATTCTTAATTATATTTTCCTAATTTATTCTAAAACATATTTCCATAAATATTAATAATTATGAATAGTGAAGTTTTATTTATTTCAAATATTTTATTACTTTTTAAATAACCTTTTTTCATTCAAATATTAATTTTTATAGGAAAAATCATTTATTCACACACACACACATATATATATATATATAAGGGAAATAAAAAGAAATAATATTTTTTTTATAATTCTAACATATATTATCGTTCATTAATGTGTTAAATTAGTATAACTTTGAATAAAAATATTATAAAGATTAAAAAATTATAAATTTTGCTATGCTTTTTTATAATTAAATAAATATCAATAATTTGTTTTAAACAAAATAATACCATATTCATAAAAATAAATATTTGTTTATCATCTTGAAGATTACTTTAAAACGAAATCTTATTTCTTAAAAATAATAATTTATTTAAAAATTATTCTAACATTATATTTGAAAACATTAAATTTTTTATAAAAGAATAATTTACGAAATAATTTAATGTATCTTTATTTATAATAAAGGTATTATTTTTTTAAAAAATAATAAAATGAAAAAAAATTTCTATGTATTATTCTATAATTTTAAATATTCTACTTAATAAAATATTATTTTAATTAAATAAAACATTTATTTTTATTTATTATTTTCAAAACATAGTTTATTTTAATATAAAACATTCCATTTAATACGTATATATTATTATTATAAAATTTATTGGATGTTACATTCTAAACCCCTTGAGTAAAGTGTTCGGTCATAATTCATTTGTTATACTTAGGAAAATTATGAATTTCCATATTCAGAATTACAGAAAACTCGAATTACTGAACTTCTATATTCTTAAGGGAACTTAATTACCGAGAAGTTTAAAAGAAAACTTTATCTAAGTAATTTTTCATCAGACAAAAGTTCTTAATATCCAAATTTTTCTAGACCATTGCATTAATATAATCGGGACAGACCGAACCCCCACTTCTATAATTCATTACAAAAATATAAAATGTTTTTTTATTTAAAAAGTAACTAAACAATACACATTACATTACCCAATCAGGGATCTTTTCTACTCTAGGTTATTGAGCATTATAAAAATACCTTATCTAATAAGAGATTTTACATTAATAATTATAAAATTACTAATTGGATTCTCTTGTGTTAACTCTTTAATCAAATCAATCCATATTATCACTTCTAAAAGACCTATGAAAAATATTTGAAAAACTCGAGATTAGTATAAAATTTCCCAATAAGGGGTTTCAAAACAAGTGAAAAATACGTTGGAAACATTATATATAAAAAACATATTTTATAAAATATCTAATTTTTCAATATAATAAGCTACAGTTTTTATAAAATATCATAAGAAACTACTTTTCAAAACCTTTTAAAAAAACATATCATTTTGAAAATCCATTTAAAAAATAATCTTTAAAATACACTTGTATTTATCCTTAAAAATTTATTTTAAAATAATAATTCTTTTATAGATTTATATGATAAATTAAGGATCTTATGAAACCCATGTGACCTCTTTGCAATTTCACTTATAGGGAATCATCCCATTTTGAGGTCATGGGTTCAATTCCCATTTCTCATCATCTCATGCGATGCTAAGTGTCAAATTTTAAGAAATTTTTTTAGAATATATTCTTTTATAATTCATAAATCATTTAAAACCTTTATAAATCTTACATATATTATTTTTATTGAAGGAAATAATTTATTAACATATAATATTGGAAAAAATCTCATTTTTAGGAGAAACCCATTTTCTGAAAAATAATAACTTACATTTAAAAGATGTGAACCTGAAGGCCTTAAATATTTAAACAAATTTGTTGTATTAAAATTCAAGACATGTCAAAAGAAAATATCGAATACTTACATATATACTAATACATAAAAAAATCAGAGACATACAAAATCATTTCATGTTTTGAGAATAATAATAATATTTATTTTAAAAATATAAAAATTTAAGAATAATTATTTTCCTTACTAATTTGAAAATAAAACTTTTTAAAATATAATACATGTATATAATTAATTTGAATTAAAGATTTTAAAAAAATAAAATTTCCCTTAAAAAAATAGAATTCATTTATAACTTATAAATTATAGTTCTTTAAAATAAATAAATATTATAAATCAGTTACAACTTATATTTTTATAAGGTTAGACTTATAGCTCTGAATAAAAAAATGAAACAAAGGTCTTTGTCCACTCTTCCTTACAATCTATCTCTTCTTACAGACTACCTCCTCACACTTCCTCAATTTACACACACATAGATATATATATATATACACACTAAAAACTAACCATTAAATTTATATGGTGCATACAAATTAATTGAAAAACTCATGATGTTTTCAGTATATATATATATATATATATATATTCTCTGAGAAATTAGGAGAGATTATAAATGAAACCAATTTAAATATATATCATTCACTTATTCAAAACTATTTGTTCGATACTACTAAGACTAAAAGACAAGAGGTGTTGTGATCATGGTCCTACCACGACCCATAAAATATTCTAAAACACTTGTTTGAAATTTATTACTGTAGAATTTTTCTTCCACATTTAATTTAATATGGAATCATACCATATATAAATTTGATTAACACACACACAGATATATTTTATTCAATATTTCAATTTGAATTTTATTCAAATATTTTTATAATTTATTTGAGAGGTTAAATTTAATAAAGATTCTACATGAACATTCATGGATTAAAGATAATACAATAGAAAGTATTGAAAAAGAATAGAGAAATAATTTTAAATTTAATATCAGCATTTTAAATAACCATAGTGACCACGCCTCCATTCTATGCTTAGTTTTACCCTTATACCATTATGTTAAACTAATTTTGAATTGTAAATTAAACATTATATATCCAATTTCAATTCACATTTTGTTAAATTATATTATTTTATCACTTTTAAATTGAAAAATTATATTTTTTAGACTATTTTTTTATATGAGGAGGTGAATTGGAGGATCTAGAATGATGTAGAAGAAATTGGACACACTGCATGGAATCCTATTAATATATGTACCCTTTTTTCACATTACAAAAATAAGTGCATCCAATTTGGATTAAAAATTTTATAAGGATACAAAATTACATGGGATAAAACTCTTACATAGATATATAATCCCAATTCATCCATCAAGGGGACCAAATAGATTTATCTGTCTAGAAAAATCAATCTTCTTGAAGTCAAAAGTTCGGTTATATATTATGATAATATCTCCCATTCAAAATGTCCACTGGACACAAAATTTTTTATGGGGATAGAAAAACTTCCATCCCACTACTCTTCTATTTTATCAAAGTTTAGATAAGTATATTTAAAATCATAAAATAAAGACACTAGTAGTATCTTGAAATTCGGTTTTCCAAAACCATTACCAATATTGGTTATAAAAGGTAACCATGGGAACCTCATTTGTAAGTTCATCCAAGGAGTGAATTTTTTCCATTTTTGAGTTCCATTTGATTCCTCCCATCACCTTGGATTTTATGGATGTACCTATCCTTATAGGGATATCTCTTTAAGTAAGTATCCCTTTATCAGAGCCTTCTTTTTCATCTTCATGTTGTAATGATTGTGTTTTCATAATTAAATTCAAATTTTTCTTCTATTTCTTCTATTTAGTTAAATTTTATTCTTATTTACTCTTTCTTTTTATACGATATATCAAGAGTAGAAATGTGATTGGGTTATACCATTTTTAAACCATTTCACATAAAAAATTCTTTTTTAATTACTACACCACCCATGTAAGAGTAATTATTATTAGTAATTGATCTAATTCTTAGATTCTTCACTTGTTTTTTAGAAACAGTGGGATAATGTAATTCACATAATGTGGTTTATGAATTGAGATTTTAGCTTAAAAGAAAATAATAAATAAATTGAACAATTAACATAAAACTCATGAGTTCGATTATTGTGTGAATAGTGAGTGCATGAGCTTAGTCGGTAAAACAAAAGAACATGAGATCAATATTTGGAGTTCAAAAAAATACAAAAAAACTATTCATACTATTTTTCAGGATGAATATGTGAATTTATTTACCATTATCCATATTATATATTTTGAAAAACAATAAAAGTATGGCGCTATGATTGATTATTCTAAATCTAGCCTAGTATTTAATTTATTTCATCACTTTGGTTAAGTTAGTTCTCATAGGGTTTGATTGTTAAAATAATCAGGGGATCATAATTAATTGATGTTTAATTTAAATGATAATTATTAACAAGTATGTGAAGTGGTATTATTAAATCTATTACACCTTCTAAAAATAGTTTTCTAAAAAAAATATATTCTCATTACGTTTTCTCAATCTCATTTAAAAAAAATATTCTTCCAGCATAATTCTTCTTTATTTATAAAGCTCAGAAAAAACCAGATGTACTTATAATATTTGTATTTATTTTATCTTTATGTTTATAATATATTTAATAAATTTTTTTAATTAATACATTTTTGGGAGATGGCCTTGGTCAACCACTCTGCTAAAACTTAGTACCCAAAAACCACATGACATTTGATAGTGCCCATGATAACAAATTTCACATAAAGTCACTGTGAGGAAGAAAATCCAAATTGATGATGAAGAGGGATATAATAAGTGAAATGATGAAGAAAATTGAAGAAATCCATGAGTTATGGTACTTCTAATCTAATTCAAACACCTAGATAATACTCACATACCTATAAGCCATGATTACATGACAACGACGATGTAAAATAGCACACACCCCTTTCACATGAGAATATACAACTTCTTATTCGAAACTCATTCAATGTTTGATTTCACACTCAAATAATCATCCTCAATAGATCAATCATACCACATTTTAATCTCAATTTGATCCCATAACATGTGTTCAATTGTTATCTTTTGTTCAAGTCGTTTCTATGGTTGAACACCATATATCATCGACCTCCAAAAAATGAAGCTGTATTTTGAGCACATAGCATCCCTTTGATATTTCATCCTCAACCTCCTGAAATCAAAACTCCCTTATCCAATCATACCCTCACTTTATATTTCATAAAAATAATATGCATAATTCAAATTTTATAATAATACACATAGTTTATAATAATCGAATAAATTTGAAAATGAAAATTCGAATTTCATAATATTTATATATAATAAAAATTTCATATATACTCATTTATTGTTCATGTTTCAGATATTTTAAAATAATAATAATTCTAAAAATTACATTTTCATGAACACTCAACTATAATTTCATAATTTCTTATAAAATCTGTTGGCCTAAATATTCATAATTATGAATAGCCAAATTTTATTTATTTCAAATGTTTTACTTATTTTAAAATAATTTTTTTTATTAAAATATTCATTTTTATGAAAATAATAATTTATTCACACACACACACACACAGACACATTTATATATTTAAGTAGAATAAAAATAAAAGTATTTTTTTTGAAATTTGAAAATATTGTTTTTTATATTAATGTATTAGCTTTGTAAAACAATTATTAAAAATATTAAAAATATTCAAAAATTATAAATTTAGTTATTATTTTTAAAATGAAAATAAATATTAAAATATTATTTTAAATAAAATAATACTATATATTTAAAATGAAATATTTGTCTATAATTTTCAATATAAATTTAAAATGAAATCTTATTTCTGGAAAATAATAATTTATCTAAAAAATATCATTACATTTTATTTGAAAATTATATTTTTTTAATAAATAATAAATATTTAATTAATTTGATATATCATCTTTTTAAAATAAAGTTATTCTTTTTTTGAAAAACAATACAATGTAATATTTTTTCTATGTATTATTATAGAATTTTAAACCTTCAACTTAATATAATTTTATTTTGATTAAATAAATAACTTATTTTCAATTATTATTTTTAAAACATAAATTATTTAAATTATAAAACAAAATATTTTATGAAAACATATTAATATTATAACAAACATGCTTTTTAATAGACACTTAAACATGATTTATTTCCTAAAATATTCACTTGATACAAGATAAAAGATCGATAGGTCTTGTGTATTTGGGGATTAGGAACATTTTATAACAACTTATTACATGAAACACAACATCTTTATTGAAAACTTCTTTTACATGACCACTACATTCCCTCGTACTTAGCATTCCATGGGATAACCGGGGACATGCATAAGAAAAGGGTGAGCTATAAAGCCCAGTAAGGGAGTAAACAAGGCATAATATGAAAAATACAATACATGTTAGAAAATTGACATATCAATGAGGAAACTTGAACATAAAGGCATGATATATCATGATTATCATAACATGGAAATTGGGCAACAACACTTAACAAGGTATTAGCATGATCCAAGGATCATTGCACATGGAGAATGAGTAAACCCTCATTGCAATTGAATTAGAATGAGTAAATACTCATTTCACTTTAATTGGATTGATTAAATCTTCATTTCAGTTGATGTATCATGATAATAATATTTACCCAATGCATTAAAGCGCTATCAGGGAACTCCCTTCTTAAACATTTCATTTCATCCATAAGTGTGCCACATGGATCATACAAAATGAAATCATTAAAGATAATAATTTATTCTATAATAAAGGAATGTAGAATTTATAAATGAAACTCAATAATAAATAATTAAATGTTCATAAATAAAAATACCATTGATAAATAAATGGGAATGTTATTCACTACACAATGATTTTGGCTTGGAAAATGACGGTGCAATTTCTAATGCAAGACAATGTTACATAAGATTTCATAAAAACGGATGATGAGAGAGAAAAGGGTGTATCATCATATATACATGAAATATACAGTAAGGGTGTCATATAGACAAATTTCCCAACATAATTAATGGAATTTGGATTCAAAATACAAAATAATTACTTTAATGCAAATGAGTAGAGAGAAATTCCTTACGAAATTTTAGCATGGTAACGAGTGTACATGGGTGGCATTATTGAGAGATAAAGGGGTATCCAATAATTTAAACATAAATAGGGAAGTATGGATGAGGTGAAAAATTATACCCCAAAATTTTTAATTGAAAATAAAAGGGTTTAACAACTTAATGAAAATTTGAGAAAAATGAGAAAGGAAGAAATCCATTACTTGGAAGTGTGATCCTAAGGGCTTGGGAGAGGCTTGAGATATGCTTCTTAGTAGATTGGGGCACCTTAAGATGATTCAATAGAGATGATGGAATTTGTTGGAATAAATCCAAAGGAATTGAGTTTAGAGGAAGTGGGAGCTTGGGTGGGATTATATAGGAAAGGAGAGGGAATTCTTTATTATTTAGGTTTGGGAGACCACCGATTATACTACTCAAAACCAAAAACCATCCCATGGTTTTTCCCATGGTTTTTGCCAAATGGGATTTGAAAACTATATTTTATAAGTCCAATGGCCTAACTTCTTAAATTAATAGGGTTTATTATATGGAGGTGACTCACACTATCAAGGAAATCAATTTAAAAAGATATAATGTTTTATAAGTCTTGGATTGTCTACTAAAGCTTTTTAAAATAAATCTAATAAAACTAATATCAGATTATTTTAATGGTCAAACATTTAATGACATAAAATAGTGTTTATAGTATTTTATTAAATCACTATTGGGTCCCTATGATGTCATAAAACACATTATATAATTAAATAGTACTTAATTTTTAACAAAAAATTCTGTTGTCTCGGAAAATTATGGAAACAACACCATTGGATAATTAAGACATCCTGATTCCAAAAATAAAATTAATTTTATCTAGATAACTTTCTAAATATGTGAATATTAAATTTTAAAATAAAAACTTACATTTATCGAAGAAGCATGGGTTTTTGACAAAAATAGCTTTCAAACCATAATAAAAATTAAAATTGGATTCATAAAATTATATGATCATTTATATTTAATAAAAATTAATTTAATAATAATAATATATTTTTTTAAAATATTATTTAATTAAAAAATCCATTAATTCATCAAAATATATTTCTTAGTTGAATAGTAACTAAAAATACTATTTGTGCTTTAAAAACTATTTAAAAAGTAAAAATAATAAAATGAATTTATATTATCTATACAAAAATAGTGTACATAATCATAGCACTGTGGTATTTTTACATAACCACTTATAACACCCGCATTAGACCAAAGAGTAAGGTGTGTGATGGTGACATACTCTTGGGGTGGCTCGAATAACATCGCTCGGGTGGTAATGTCTATTAACTTCCACTTCCCCCGTAGGCAGTTCCGTTCAAGCTTAACGTGTTGAAGCTCATCTTGGGCTTGGTCAAGAGTGAAGGCTAATGACACCACCACCTTTCTGAGATCTGAAAAATGGGCTTCTTGTGGGGAAAGTCTACTGGATGAGGCCATCACTTACTTTTTCTAAGTAAATTGGATTTGTTAAAGGACTATATTTATACTAATAATGTGATCACTGTTCAAAGGATACATTAGCAATGGTAACAATTCATAGTGGTATTTTGAAATCCAAATACATAAAACCAAGGAATTTCATATTTTATATTACCATTTTATATAATGAGACATTTAATTAGATCAATAGTAATTTCTATTAATAAAAGTTTGGGTCGTTAAAAATATTCTAAAATTTCTGGGATGTTCCATTCAAAGGTGTGGTTCTCTAGAATAATGGTTATCACACAACCACTAACATAGATTAAAGGATCCTGACCCTCGTTAATTTAACTCAAATTCATGTCCAATGAAAATAATTAACATGGTATGATGTTCATGGGTTTGATTAACCTAAAAATCATTTCTAGAAATTTTGGAGTATCAATGAACCTACAATGGTTATTTATCCAAATCATTTTTTTAACAAAGTATTTAACGCATATATAAAATGTATAAGAAATAATTTCCATGTTTTTTACTTTTCTAACCCCTTTGATGAAACTGTTAATGCATTAAATTTTTTTTAGTCATATGACCATTTCTACTTTGGGATGTCCATAATGTAATTATAGACATCCCCATTTATTCCTATTAGTCATAATAGTATTTTAAGTAAAACCTATTTTCTCGGTTCATATTATATGAAGGAATGAAAGAAAAATATAAACAAGTTCTTATTTATATAAAATAAGAAAAAGTAACAAATACAATGAAAATATGATATAATACCTAATTTGATGATTACTTTTTTCTTTTTTTCATTATGAAATTATGTTCATACATTGCTAGAAATATGTCTCATGCAATAATGATTTTATAAATTGGTAGGTAGCCAACCAATATACTCAATACTCACTATTTCTATAAGAGTTGGATTTAGATATAAAATAATCCTTATCCATTTACTATCAGTGACATAAACATATAGAAAAGATAGAAACCAAATCCATGAGCCTAATTTATCATTCTATACTATTGAAAATGATAGTGGAAAAGGAAATATATTTCTATCACGAGTTGAGGAACATATAATAAATCCATTATGATTTGTAAATATAAAATTTCCATCCATTTATATTAATCGTTTTCTGTGAGGGAATGTTGCGATGCATGGAAGGAATTCTTAGAATATATGATGGAATTTGACATTTTTGTAGAGCCAGGATTATCTGCCACATGCTCTACTATTTCAAATTGACAACAACATGACTAGTTTAAACCAATAACTAAATCCAATAAGAAAAAAACTAAAATAATGATTCCCTATTTCCATAAACCTTCTCAATAGATTTCTATTTTTCAAGAAACACCTTCTTATGTGATATTTTATATCAACACTCACTCTCCACGCATTCTGGATTTCACTAGACACAAGAATCCTAATTAAATTTGATCATAAAAATAATATCTGAGTATATGAATGTTAAGTCAAGGTGTTTGTGATCTTGAGTTGGATTTAGATTCAAATAAGTCTGTGGCCTGGATTTTTTTTAAATTTTCCTACAAGATGAATATTTGACAAGGTAGCTCGTAAACTCATATTTAATGTGTCACCAATATATTTAAATTTTATAGAAAATGTTGATCTCATATACCCATCTATGAGATAACTATAATTTATCTTTACATCATAATTATTTATAGATAGTTTAAAAGTATTTTTACTCCAAAATTGAATCATAATGTACAATTCACCATTAATCCTTCTAACATTTCATTATTTGAAAAAAATTGGATCTTAGATATATGTGTCGCTACATCCCAATACAACTCAGAAACCACTAGTGTAATATCATGTGACGTTTCATTGGCCATATACGATGTCTTTCTTGATCATTTTATGACATCATCTTATGTTCTCTATCTGATACTTCATAGTCCTTAAAATGATTATCATATGAATCATTGATCACAACCATAAGTAGATCAACTACATCAACATATATTGTAAGATCATATACATGTACCATCATCAAAATTATTTGTTCTGATCTACATGTATTTTATTCACATGATCCACTTTAAAAAACTTTCTTATCACACCCGATTTTCAAGTTTTGGTTTATGATTTGGTTATTTGGGAATATCGGACTTTTTAGCAGGTTCTAGACGAGAAGGGTGTTGAGTTTTGAAGTATTATCATTGTCTAGTTATTTCCTCATGGTTGATCCTTGGGTTGTTTGGGAGTTTTTGGAGAAAACATTGATTTTTGGCCTAAAATGACCCTATGCATGGTTTGATAAATTGTGCGGATGAACCCTGATAACCATGCACCATGTATAAAACCTATTGAACAATTGGTTAATGTGAATATAGTTTCTTAGGAGAAACTGTTTTTTCTCTCCTAGTTTTGCCGCAAAGTTTGGCGCATGATTTAATAAACAGTGTGGACTAACCATGTGAGTCTTCACGGAATTAAAATTTTAAATCTTCTATAAACTACCCCCTCTCTATTGTAGACCAAAATCTACCCAAATTTGTTTATCCTAGTGCTTCCAGACCTAGGTAGGCCTCTACCATGTTTTCCAATCCCTTCCTCTTCCACATTTGATATAGATATAAGAAACCCTCAATGTGGGGCTAGTTTCTCAAGGTATTTCTCTTCTTCTTTCTCCTCTCCCTTTCCCCTTATTTAATTTTTACATGGTTCTCTCTTCTCACATTCTCTTTCTCGACCTAGGGTCATATTTTTCATGATTTTTTGATGGGGGTTTTATTTATTTTATGGTTTTTCTTCATAGATCTAGGGTTTTGAAACCCACGATGAGTGGTATCAGGTGTCCATTGGTGTCCCAATATGGATTTGAGGTAGTTTATCCCATACACTTTCCTTTATAATTTATGATTCATCCATTTATTTCTATTTTTGACTTATTTTCATTCAAAATATTGATATAAAAGACTTAGAGAATTTTTTTGGTTTGCTAAGTAGTGGTTAATGGTTCGTTTAATGGAAAATCGTGTTGTTTTGTTAAAATTGTGGACACCACATGTTTGTTTATATATATTTTCAGATTTGAAATATGGTTTTTGGTATTTAGAAGATGGTTAATTAGATTGAATAAATTTATGGCATGAAAATTGGTGTTATGTACCTTGTTTAATGTCAAAGGAAATCGTTCTGTTAAATGTAGCATTCCATGTGTTCAATAAATTTTCCAGTTGTCTTTTATTGGTTTTCTGTGATATAAGTTGATTTTTTTTGGATTTATAAATATTTTGGAAGCCTGTGAAATGTTATTTTGGATCTCTTAAATGGTTTCCAAAGTGGTTTCTGTATTTATATAGTAATGTGTTTTTGTTTTAAATGTTATTTGTCTTGAGATGCTGGTAAATAGACCATTTGGCATTGTAATAAAAATGGTTTAATTTTTAATGTTTAACCTAAATGTTTTAAAGGGTTTATGTAAATTTATAGATGCTTAAAATGGTGTATTTACACCACTATATAAAAATTTAATTTTATATAGTTGATAAATGTTGTTTTTTGTGAGATGCTTAAAGGCCCATTTGACAACTATTTAAAAATGGTGAAATTGATTATTATAGAAAACCTCCTTTGGATGTTTTAATTCCTAGTATGTGTATATAATAGATGAGATTTCCTCACTACATATCCTTTCGATCCTTTATTAGAGTTCCTTGGGTTGGCCTCTTTGTCTTTTGTTTGTTATGTGGCATGAAATTGGTCCTTGGAGTGACTCGGGGTGATGCCTGTTGTGAAATATTTATTATTATATATATATATATTGAGATTGGATGATCAGGTGTGATCAGTTGGATCTCCCCATTAAATAAATGAGACACGAGAACCTAGAATATCGAGATAATTTTCTATGAATGATTAATATATATGTTAATTCATGGTACTAACTAATGACCCATAACTCATGGATATATTGGGTTTGTTGATATAGGATTTTCCCTCAGTATGTCTTGAGAAAGGGTGTTCGATCGTATTGATCCTTGTGGTTTCATCATGTGTGGAATGCTACCATAGACGGGGTCTCAGGTATTGGTGTATTCCGGATTATTCTTAATGTCCTAGGCTCACATATGTCTATTAACTATTGGTTGCTTGTAGTGATAAACCTTATACTATTATACATAGTTCCATTTCCAGTGTTTTCTATTTACTATAACGACTTCTTGTGTAATGTTTCCTTTGAAAATACTGCATTTCTTTAATAAGGGTTATGAAAATTGTTTTTAGATGACGTGTTTTACCCTCTTTGAGTAAGCTTACAAAATATAGACATCACTTTCCCATTGAAAATGCTAACGACACACTAATGAAATGAATCTGGTTTTGGAAAAAAGTAAGGACAATAAGTTGTACTTTTTTTTAAGTAAAATTTGTAGAAAAGTATAAATAAATATATTTTAGTTCAAACTTGAAATCAATGCTTCTTTTATTTTAAACGAAGTGCATTGGGAATTGATTATCGAGATAGCCTATGAAGTTTTAATATTCATGAATATAGTTCTTTTATGTTTTTATCCCTTGTGCAGGTTTAAACTTGAGTTCAGTCAACTTGGGTGGAAAGTGATTTTTTTGTTAGAGAGTGACCAAAAAGGTCACATGGAGATAGTGTTGTTTTGTGTAGTTGTTTTAAATTTATAGATTGTGTATAAAAGATGTTTAGATCATTTTTATTTAAATAATGGGATATTTGGTTCTATTCATTGATTTTTTACTCTATTTATTTTTGGGTGAAATCATTCCCTACTTTACTTTATTGATTCCTGACACTAATTTCCAGCCCTTGGGGATTGGGAATGCCCTCTGAGACTTTCCATGGAGTGGCTTGAGTGACTAGTTTAGGGGAGACCTAGGATGGTTTGTGAAATTTCTCAAATGTAAACATATACCCCTCAATATATCCACCATTGTCTGGTATGTTTTTTTTCCGATTTGGGTGGTATCTTGAATTAAACTGACATCAACATATAATTCCATCATACTAACCCTTCCATGGTATTGATATGTATTATATGAAGGTATAAAATCTTCATCATCAACCAAATGATGACTCATGTAATATATATATACATATGTTTCAGAAAATCTATAAATGATAGATGATATACATTGATTCACAACGAGCTTTAATCGGTCATGAATTTTACAATCAACTGTGTTCATCATATCACATCCACTAAGAATTAGTTATATTGTAGGTTAAATGTATACATTAACATTTATTCAAATAAATATTAAACTGCCAAACCTTAATTTTTTTTAATATTTTATCTAATCAGTAGAGAATAGTAAAAAATGACAGTGATGATAGAAAATCGTGACGTTGCATTGAAAAATTCGTTAATATTTTAATTATAATATATTTATATAATAATATATTGATTACGATGTAATAATATTTTATTAACAGTGTAATAATATATTAATATGTATATATACATATGTTTATTTTATGCATTGTGATAATTTATTTACTATACAATGTAATAATTAGAAAATGATGGTTACTTATAAATAAAAAGATTACTAATTAATATTTAATTTAAATATCAATTTAAAATTTCTTTTTTAAAAATATTTAATTTATTAACAATAATCAAATTGTATTGTTTGATCTAATGTTTTTATTAAATTGAAATAATTATAAAATGATTAATTTTGATAACTTAAAATATTCACTTATTATTAACTTGCTAATTAATATATATTCTTTACAGTGCAAGAATATATTAATTATAAAATTACTAATAAATGGAAAAATAATATATTTTATACAATAATATAAATATATATTAAATATATATTAATTAAAATGTAAGGATAAAATAAAAATATATAAATTATAATGTAATAATATATTAATATATTAATTAAAGAAGAACAATATTTTATTAACTATGTAAAAATATATTAATATATATTGATATGTTTATTTTATACAATATAATAATATATAATGAAATAATTAAAAAATGATAGTTAATTATAAATAAAAAATTTCTAAATTTTTTTTAAATTAAATTCTAATTTCAATCTTACTTTTAAAAATATTTAATTTATTATCAACTATCAAATTTAATTATTTGATCTAATGATTTTATTAAATTTATATAACTACTAAATAGATAATTTAAATAATTTAAAATATTGGATTATTATTTACTTACTAATTAATATATATTCATTACATTGAAATGATATACTAATTAATAAATTATTAATAAATTAAAAAATAATATATTTTATACAATGATATTATATATATATATATATAAAATATATTAATTATAATGTAATGATATATTTATAATATATTAATTAGAATGTAATGATATATTAATATATTAATTATTATGGAATAATATTTTATTAATAATTTGATAATATATTAATATATATATATACATATTTATGTTATACACTAAAATAATATATTTATATATACTATAAAATGCAATAATTAACAAATGAATGTTACATAAATATAAAAAAATTACTAATTAATATTTTAATTAAATTTTAATATTAATTCCTTTTTAAATTTTTTTATTTATTATGAAATTATATTATTTAATTTAGTTTTTTATCATTCCACATTAATTAAAAAACATTTTATTTGAAATATTTAAAATATTAAATGACTAATTAATATATATATTTTTAAAATCAATAATATTTTAATTAAAAAATTAGTAATTAGCTTACAAATAAAATATTTTATAAAATGTAATAATATATATTAATTGTAATAAAATTTTATATTAATAATATATTATTCAATTATAATTTTGATTATTTAGTACATTAAATTATAATATAGTAATATATTAATAGATTAATAGATTAATGTATTAATATATATTAGTACATTAATTACAATGTAATAATATATTAATTTATATATATATATATTCCATACACTAAATTAATATATAAATTTAAAAATCATTAATTAATTGACTAATATATTTTATACTATTAAATATTACACACATGCATAATAAAATGCAATAACTTGCATCCAAATATTCATGTAATAAAAGTACGACAAAAAAATTACAAACACGACCATAAATAATATAAATCACCAGACCCTAATAATTATTAAAAAAATTCACAATTATAAACCATAAAAAATAAATAAAATTTTCCAAGAAAATATTATACTATTTTAAACTAAACAATACTACTTATAAAATATAATTTATAAAAAAATATGAAAATTACAATAAATTTTAATTTAATAAATTAAATCAAACATTAAATTAAATTGAAAAAATGCATGGGGGGGTGCAATAAAAAGTTTTACGAATGTGATTGTGAAGAGTTTGTAAAATATGGTTTCCAAAGAGTTTTGTGACTAGGGCTTCACCAACTGAAATAATAGATAGTTCCGCCAACATTGATTTCCTTAAAGAAAGTCGCATAAAATGGTTTAAAAAATGGATCTATGATTCAAGGAAGAGGAATCTCAATTTGGGGAAGTTGGATCTCAGTTCATAGAAGGTGAAGCAAAAGATGGACTTTAGGCTCTACATGGATGACCTGCATCTGGTTGATGAGAGAGGAAAAGAGAAGAATAAGCTTCACAGGAGAGGAAAAGAGAAGAAAATGAATTGAGTTGGTTTTTATAGTTGGTTTAGAGGAATAATATTTCTTGTAAAGTTCTAAATTTGTTATATACTTATAAAAAAAATTTAAGAAAATTTCATTTTTAATTAATTTTTTATTAAGGTTTTTTTCAAGACAACGCCTTCCTCAAAAATTTTAATTGGAAGGTGTTTTCTGGGAAAGTTCCCTTCCACTTATGAGATCTACTACTGTAGTGTGGGAAATAGTTTCCTAAAAAAGGGAATTGGGGATTTTGTTTTTATGTTATTATTATATAAATAATAAAATCAATGGAGAAGTAAAAGTTTTTAAATCTTGAAAACTAACCCTTCTTATGACCATGCTAGCATAAAATATTCCATCGAATGTTGATCTATTGAAAAGATGAAAATCATGGTGAATTTTTTATACTAAAAAAATAAATTGAAGTCATCATACGAGACACAAATAAGTGGTTTCCTATAACAGTTATATATTGGTTTCATATTTATTGATATTATAGGGATTTCTTGTAATTCCTCAATATAATTAAATGGGGTGGAAGAAACCCCACCTAAAGACAACCTGTAGAAAAATTGTTGAACTAATACAAAACTAAACCCTATATCCTCATGAAGTTGGAAAAACATGCTTCATAAAATCCATAGAAACCCTTGACATATGTTTCGGAAGAGGATCATCAGATTTTATCTTAATTCCAACCATTTTTATGTGATAAGATATTTTAAGTTGAATATAACTTAAATTAATATGTTAAAAAGGAAAAAATATTCAACGACAATATACAACTTGGTTTTAGATTGTTTTTTGTGTTTTTAACATTAAAAACACATTTAAATTTAAAAGCAAAATATGAGTTATTCTAACCAAACTACATGTGGGGTTGATGCTTGTAACACCCGAGACTTTTATGTTATATAAACCATCAAAGGAATATTTTTCTACACAATACTTGCTTGGCTTGCTTTTCACGCAATCGTGACCTTCCTCGATAGCTTGCGTCGTACGCAATACCGAGTTTCACTAAACAACAATATGCTATTAAAACTAGCCGTTATGAATAGTAATAACCACTTTTTAAAATTTTATAAATTTTATTTTTCAAAATGGACTTCATTTTTGGACTCAGAATATCGAAATTATCCTAGGGTGAAATTTTGGTATTTTTCTGAAAACTTTCAATTTTTGATGAATAGTGAAACCACTAAGTGGTAGGTTAAAAACTGTATTTTGCATAAAAATTAATTTTACCGCTTCTGTGAATGGAATTTCAAAAATCCGAGAGACACGGTTAATATCAAGGACTAAAATGTGGTTCAATGAGATGAAAATAATTTTTTGGTGAATAGTAACTTTTTACTATTTTTACCGCGGTTAATAGTAAATAGGGTAACTAAGGGTAAATATGATATCAATATTACCCTAACACATGTCCTAATTCTATTGGACAAGTGTAATTCGACCAAAAACAAACTTAGGAATAAAATATGACCATTTAGGCCCACTTGGATTAGATTAGGACATTTATTATTAATTTATTTAAAGAAGGGTTAAAATAGTTAAAATCAAAGTTTAATAAGTAAATCATTTTTTAATATGGGGTTATACATAAGATAAATTCGACTATAAATATTCATTAGAAAGCTAAAAAGATTTCCTACATGATGATATTTTATTTGTAATTTTTAGACATCAAATAATTTAATTTATTTATGACACAATGATGATGCTGTAATTATCTTATTAATGAAATATTGACATAATTGATGTTATAAACGCCAAAATAAATGTAATTTTAGACTTTTTATGAATTCCACTAATTTTCTAGGTTACTATGATATATTAGTGTTGATTTAATCAACTTGGTTCGAACATATAATTCTGTTATGACTTTCACAAAAATCATATATCAAATAGTGTCAAAATTGACACAAAATAGTTTTTAAATCAAATATTATATTATTAATTGTTATTTTATTCCTAAAAATCTAAGGTTCGGCCAAATGACTTAGATAAGGATATATATATTAATAATAAACAATTTGGGGGTTCGTTTGGCATGTTATAGTAAGTGTATTAACCATATAGTGAAAGAAAACAAAAAGACACGGTAAAAGTTAAATTAATTAACTTAGAGTTAAATCTAATTGATAAGGTTAAAATAATACCCTAAACTTGTCTAAATCCTATTGGTTGATAGGATTTCGACCCATCCCCACTTTAGCTTCGAAATAATACCCTTTGGAACCATTATAAACCGATTTTGACTTTAATATAAAATAATATTTTGAGATATTCCTAAGGTGCCCCTCTCCTCCCTTATAAAAGGACACCTCCTCCCCCTCCTCCTCACACCAATTTGAGCACTCAAGCTCGGCCAAACCCTGCCATTTTCTCCTCTCCACTTCCCTAGAATAATCCTAGAGGTCCTGGTCTTCTCCAAAGACCAATCTTAGTTCCTTAAGTGGGGGATTCAAAGAGGCGTTCCAAAGAAGAGGTAATATCCATTACCGATCTTTTCAATTTCTTTCTTCTTCAACTTCTTATTCTTTAGTTGTTTCATGATAAAGTAATAACATCAGTATTACTTACATACTGATATGTTATTATAAATATGAAACAACCCTAATTCACCTACTATCCATCCTACGGAAAAATGAAATCACCGCGCGTGCGTACGTACGGAATACCGTCTCCACGCCGTGGTGTAATCTATTTTTCCACCATCACCTTACAAGGATGGGTATAATGGTGTAATGAGTAACTATATATGATTATTATGAAGTAATATTGATACTGAAATAATATATATATATACTCCAATACAATTCCACGATCATAGGAACGATATCATCACTCGTGCATACGTACGGAATACCGTCTCCACGATGTGATGCGACTCGTTCTACATGATCTTCATTTCATAATGATTATATAAATGAATTTAATGAATAAATATGATATATGTTACACTAATACCATTCTGGATATAAGGAATCTATAACCTTAAAAGAAGAATAAGAATGTATTCGGCAAAACACGCATAAGAACAAAAGGCAATAAAGACCCGAGTAACAAGTAACCATGAAATATTACTATTAAGAGGCTAAGAATATGAACATATATGATATCATATCAATATGTATTATTCTGGAATAAGTCAATAACATTATTTAATCCATTATACAGGAGCTTCGGACACGTACAAATCAAATTGGACTTAAGGTAAGGGAAATATCACAATCTCATTTTTATCCGAGATTGTTTATTCGTAAGTATTTAATGGGGTGTATTCTATCATCCACATCCATGTTCCCTCAATATGTAATATTGTTTCCATCCACTTGCAATAGTTTAAATCCAATTTTACCCTTAGGTGAGTTTTTAGTAAAGAATATGAAAGGAATCTTTTGTCGTTTTTCCGTACGAGGTACTTTTTGACTTTTCCGACAAAAGTACGAAGAATGTTTTTTTTAACTTATACGGCATGAATGGATTTTTAAAACATTAAGTCAAAGAAGCTTCCTTTACAAGTTTTCAAGTTTATTTTTAATCAACTTCTTTTGTTTTAAAGTTGTATGATATGTTATGAAAGGAAAAATGTTTTTTAAGAAGAAAGGATATTTTCCTCAAGAATGGAGTTCAAGTGTTTTATCAAAATTATTTTCCATCTAAGATAATAAAGGGTTATATTTTTATCCCTATTATTACATTGATTTGATCATGTTGTGATGGAATTACTTTTATGAATTCCTTTATCTTATATGAATTGATTTGTGATGTCATGATGTTTCAAGAATCCCATTTTTGTTACTTGTGTTATGCGATGATGTATGTTTTATGACTATGTGGCACACATAAGAAAGGATTCATTATAAGATGGGTGGGACCTATATCTCCCTACAATGCATTGGGTAAAGACTTTATATCTCATGAGATAGACATGGCTGGAACGGAAGGTTATTTCAGTTCAGTGATATAGGACTGAAACGAGGAGTGAACTCGGTTCAGAAAGGGACTTTGTCCACTAAGATAGTCTTGGAAATGAGTCATGACTAACAAGAAATGATTTTCCATGATTATGTGTGCATGCCACAAAGTTTCAAGTTTTATGTTATGATTATGGGGATCTCATTTTCACTTCTATGATTTATTCCATGTTAAGATATTATGATCTCTTTTGCAGGTTTTGATTTTCAAAAAGATATGATATGATTTTTATTTCTTTTATTTGCCCTTGCTGAGCATTTGAGCTCACCCTTTTATGTTTTCTTTTACCCAGGTCAGGAAGATGGATATTAGGTAGAATATGCTAAAAGGGACCCTATATATGCTGAAATAAATGGGAGACACTGTAGAAGATTTATGAACCAGTTGTTTATGTTTCCCAGTTTCTAAAGACACAATACCTATACGGTCCTTTGTGGTTTTGACATATGTTGTAATAAGTGTGCTTCAATTTTGAAGTATTAACAATGTATGTAAAGTATGGGTCGTTATAGTTGGTATCAGAGGAAAGGTATAGTCAACCTTTGGAAACTAGGATGTGAAAGCCTTAGTAAGAACCCTAAGGATAAGTCTAAGCATAGAACACAATCTTAGTGTTTTAGAAATGGACTTGAATAACCTAGGATAATACCTTAAGCATGAAAATTTTATTCTTGAATTATGTGGTTTCCTATTATAATTAGTGTTGCTCACACTATTCTTCTTGGTTTTAGTCAATGGCTGGAACCCGAAGGAACCGTGTTAATGCGGAATGCGATGGGCAATGAAATGATTGTCCCCCTGAGCAACCAAACGATATGGGAGCTGGAATGCAAAATCTTGTAGCCATGCTCACACAACTTTCTCAAGCTATGAATCATGCAGGATTTCCAAACGAGCAAAGGAGGGAGCAACATTCTGTTGAATCCTTCATGAGGCAGCGTCCACCTTCTTTCAGCGGGTCTACTGATCCATTAGTTGCTGAACAATGGATTAGTACTACTGAAAAGATATTTTCAGTTCTTCAATGTTCTGAGCATGATAAAGTCATCCTAGAAGTGTATCGTTTGGAAGGAGATGCGGATCAATGGTGGAATCTTGTTAAGAATACGAGGCAAAGGGATGAAATTGAGTCTATGGAATGGGACGAGTTCAAGAACTTATTTTTCAATAAGTACTTCCCTCGTATTCTCCGAACAAAGATGGAGAAAGAGTTCCTTGAACTGAAGCAAAGGGATGATGAATCTGTTAGTACCTATGAAGCAAATTTCACAAGACTTGCAAGGTACGCTTCTGGTATTATTATCCAACCTGAGAGTAAGATCGATCGATTCTTTAGTGGATTAAAACCAAGTCTTCGAAGGGCGTTAGCCATAAGGGACTTCAATAGCTATGAGGAAATCGTTCGATGTGCTCTCAAAGTCGAGATGGAGATAGGAGTAACCCATCAGTCACATGGGTTTGATAAGAAGAGGAAGATGGAATTCAAAGAAAAATCTAAAGAGCACACGGAAAAGAAGATGAACTTTCCCTTATGCTCAAAGTGTGGAAAGAAACATGGAGGGATTTGTCTTAAAGGGACAAGTAAATGTTTTAAATGTGGAAAGGAAGGTCATCGGGCATTTGAATGCCGTGATAATGGGAAGAAGATGTCTAATGATGCAAACAAAGGAAGGGATACACAGAATGAACCTACTACACTTCAATGTTTCAAGTGCAAGGAGATGGGGCATTATTCCAATCAATGCCCAAATCCAAGGGTTGATGATGATGGTCGACGTCAACAAACTCTTAAGGCTAAAGACAAAGGAAAGTCACATGCAATTTCTATCAGCGATGTGGAGTACGATAACGATGTGGTGAAAGGTACACTTACCATCCACTCTAAAGTAGCAAATGTTTTATTTGATTCTGGATCCACCCACTCTTTTATTTCTGAAAAATTTTCTAAGGGTATCACCGTATTACCTCAACAATTAGATGTTGAGTTAGCTGTGACAACACCTAATGGCACATCAATCGCATCAGAAGTTTATAATTCTTCTCCGATCGAAGTTTGTGGGAAAGTGCTTCCTGCAAATCTTGTGATCCTTCCTTTAGTGGAATTTGATGTGATTCTTGGCATGGATTGGCTTTCTCTACATGGAGCTCATATCAATTTCCAAAGAAGGGAAGTCACATTTCATATTCCAGATCAACCTACGATCGTCTATCAATGCAAGGATGAACATAACCTTCCAGTGGAAATTTCTTCCATCTTATGGGTATTGATTCCACTAAATGAAGGTTATTTATCTCAAATAGTTGGTGAGAAACTCACGATTAAGAATATGCCCATTGTACGGGAGTTTGATGATGTCTTTCCGGAGGAATTACCGGGTCTTCCACCAAATCGTGAAGTTGAGTTTTCAATAGAACTCGTACCGGGTGCTTTGCCTATTTCAAAGACACCTTATAGAATGGCCCCAATTGAGTTGCAGGAATTGAAGAAGCAACTCCAAGAGAATCTTGATAAGGGATTCATACGCCCTAGTGCGTCACCTTGGGGAGCACCTGTTCTATTTGTTAAGAAGAAAGATGGATCAATGAGAATCTGCATTGATTATAGAGAACTTAACAAGATCACTATCAAGAACAAATATCCTCTCCCACGCATTGATGACTTATTTGACCAACTACGCGGAGCTCAATACTTTTCCAAGATTGATCTTCGTTCAGGGTATCATCAATTAAGGGTCAAAAGGGAGGATATACCAAAGACGGCTTTCCGTACAAGGTATGGACACTATGAATTTATAGTGATGCCATTTGGTCTTACTAATGCCCCTGCTATCTTCATGGATCTAATGAATAGAGTCTTTAGAGACTATCTTGATCAATTTGTGGTAGTCTTTATAGACGATATTCTTGTCTATTCAAAGAGCAAGGAAGAGCATTAAGATCACTTGAGAATTATATTGAAGACCCTGAGAAAAGAGAAGCTTTATGCCAAATTTACCAAGTGTGAATTTTGGCTTCAAAAAGTTGCATTTTTGGGTCATATAATCTCAAAAGAGGGGATATCTATGGATCCAGCAAAAACAGAGGTTATCGAAAGATGGTCTAGACCAACAACAGTAACTGAGATCCGAAGTTTTCTTGGTTTGGCTGGTTATTATCGACGTTTTGTAAAAGATTTTTCACGATTATCTAATCCACTCACCAAGTTGACTCGGAAAGGAGTTAAGTTTGTCTGGACAGAGGAATGTGAAGAGAATTTCAAGGAGTTGAAAAGAAGGTTATCCAGTGCACCTGTGCTCACACTACATTGTAGTGGAGAAAGGTTTGTGATCTACAGTGATGCATCCAAGAAGGGATTGGGGTGTGTTCTTATGCAAAATGATATGGTGATAGCTTATGCCTCACGACAGTTGAAAATCCATGAGCAAAATTACCCAACACATGATTTGGAGTTGGCTGCGGTAATCTTTGCATTAAATATTTGGAGGCATTACCTTTATGGTGAAAGGTGTGATATTTATACTGATCATAAAAGTTTAAAATATATTTTCACACAAAAGGAGTTGAATATGCGTCAAAGAAGATGGTTGGAGCTGATTAAGGATTATGACTGCTCAATCCATTACCACCCTGGGAAAGCAAACAAGGTGGCAGATGCATTAAGTCGACAAGACCATGCTAGTTTATCCATGATGAGGATCACAAAAGATCCAATATTTATGGATTTACAAAGGATGGATCTTGGAATTATAATGGAAGGGGAAAAATCTTGTCTTTCTCAAATGAATGTTCAACCATCTATACATGTGAAGATTAAAGAGGCACAGAAAGAAGATGTCGAGTTACAAAAGAAGGTGAGAAATGTTCCTGAATTCAACCTTGATTGTGATGGGATAATAAAGTTCAGGAATCGGGTTTGCGTTCCTCCCATCCCCGAATTAAAGAATGAGCTGCTGGATGAGGCTCATAGTTCATCATTCTCTATTCATCCTGGAAGCACGAAGATGTATAGGGACCTGAAAGAGTACTTCTGGTGGGATGGCATGAAAAGAGATGTTGCTGAATATGTCTCTCGATGCTTGGTTTGTCAACAAGTTAAAGCTGAGAGACAGAAGTCTAAGGGGATGTTACAACCATTACCCATACCCGAATGGAAATGGGAAAACATCACTATGGACTTTGTCACAGGACTTCCTAAAACATCCAAAGGCAATAATGCTATCTGGGTCATAGTTGATCGTCTTACAAAGTCTACACACTTCATTGCTATTAGAGAGGATTTCTCTCTAGATCAGCTTGCCAGGATATATGTAAAGGAAGTGGTAAGATTGCATGGAGTACCACTTTCTATTATATCTGATCGAGATCCGAGATTTACCTCGAAGTTCTGGCGAAGTCTTCAGCATACTCTGGATACAGAGTTGAGTTTCAGCATTGCTTATCATCCCCAGACAGATGGTCAGTCTGAGAGAACAATTCAAACCCTAGAAGATATGTTGAGAGCTTGCTCTATGGATTTCAAAGGAGGTTGGGATCAACACCTACCTTTGGTGGAATTTTCTTATAATAATAGCTTTCACTCCAGTATTCAGATGGCTCCTTATGAAGCTCTCTATGGAAAGAAATGCAGGACTCCAACTTGCTGGGATGAAGTTGGGGAAAGAAAGCTATTAGGACCTGATCTCGTTGATGAAATGGCAGAAAAGGTCAGATCTATTCAACAACACATAAGAGCAGCTCAGAGTCGACAGAAAAGTTATGCCGACAACCGAAGAAAAGACCTAGAGTTTAAAGTGGGTGATAAAGTGTTCTTACGAATATCTCCCTGGAAGAGGGTTATGAGATTTGGAAAGAAGGGGAAGTTGAGCCCTAGATATATCGGTCCTTTCGAAATACTGGATCGTGTTGGGAAGGTAGCTTACCGATTGACGCTTCCACCGAATCTCTCTCAAGTTCACGATGTGTTCCACGTATCTCTCCTGAGAAAGTACATACCAGATCCTTCACATGTACTCAGCTCAGAAGTTGTACCGCTGGAGCAAGATCTTTCTTATGAAGAACAGCCGATAGAGATTCTGGATCGTAGCGAAAAATTCCTACGAAACAAGACCACTCGCTTGGTGAAAGTTTTATGGAGGAACCACCAACTTGAAGAAGCTACATGGGAGCTTGAGGATATGATGAGGGAGAAGTATCCTCATTTGTTTGTTACAAAGTGACGAATTTCGAGGGAGAAATTCTTTTTAAGGGGGGTAGAATGTAACACCCGAGACTTTTATGTTATATAAACCATCAAAGGAATCTTTTTCTACACAATACTTGCTTGGCTTGCTTTGCACGCAATCGCGACCTTACTCGATAGCTTGCGTCGTACGCAATACCGAGTTTCACTAAACAACAATATGCTATTAAAACTAGCCGTTATGAATAGTAATAACCACTTTTTAAAATTTTATAAATTTTATTTTTCAAAATGGACTTCATTTTTGGACTCAGAATATCGAAATTAGCCTAGGGTGAAATTTTGGTATTTTTCTGAAAACTTTCAATTTTTGATGAATAGTGAAACCACTAAGTGGTAGGTTAAAAACTGAATTTTGCATAAAAATTAATTTTACCGCTTCTGTGAATGGAATTTCAAAAATCCGAGAGACACGGTTAATATCAAGGACTAAAATGTGGTTCAATGAGATGAAAATAATTTTTTGGTGAATAGTAACTTTTTACTATTTTTACAGCGGTTAATAGTAAATAGGGTAACTAAGGGTAAATATGATATCAATATTACCCTAACACATGTCCTAATTCTATTGGACAAGTGTAATTCGACCAAAAACAAACTTAGGAATAAAATATGACCATTTAGGCCCACTTGGATTAGATTAGGACATTTATTATTAATTTATTTAAAGAAGGGTTAAAATAGTTAAAATAAAAGTTTAATAAGTAAATCATTTTTTAATATGGGGTTATACATAAGATAAATTCGACTATAAATATTCATTAGAAAGCTAAAAAGATTTCCTACATGATGATATTTTATTTGTAATTTGTAGACATCAAATAATTTAATTTATTTATGACACAATGATGATGCAGTAATTATCTTATTAATGAAATATTGACATAATTGATGTTATAAACACCAAAATAAATGTAATTTGAGACTTTTTATGAATTCCACTAATTCTCTAGGTTACTATGATATATTAGTGTTGATTTAATCAACTTGGTTCGAACATATAATTCTGTTATGACTTTCACAAAAATCATATATCAAATAGTGTCAAAATTGACACAAAATAGTTTTTAAATCAAATATTATATTATTAATTGTTATTTTATTCCTAAAAATCTAAGGTTCGGCCAAATGACTTAGATAAGGATATATATATTAATAATAAACAATTTGGGGGTTCGTTTGGCATGTTATAGTAAGTGTATTAACCATATAGTGAAAGAAAACAAAAAGACACGGTAAAAGTTAAATTAATTAACTTAGAGTTAAATCTAATTGATAAGGTTAAAATAATACTCTAAACTTGTCTAAATCCTATTGGTTGATAGGATTTCGACCCATCCCCACTTTAGCTTCGAAATAAGACCCTTTGGAACCATTATAAACCGATTTTGACTTTAATATAAAATAATATTTTGAGATATTCCTAAGGTGCCCCTCTCCTCCCTTATAAAAGGACACCTCCTCCCCCTCCTCCTCACACCAATTTGAGCACTCAAGCTCGGCCAACCCCTGCCATTTTCTCCTCTCCACTTCCCTAGAATAATCCTAGAGTTCCTGGTCTTCTCCAAAGACCAATCTTAGTTCCTTAAGTGGGGGATTCAAAGAGGCGTTCCAAAGAAGAGGTAATATCCATTACCGATCTTTTCAATTTCTTTCTTCTTCAACTTCTTATTCTTTAGTTGTTTCATGATAAAGTAATAACATCAGTATTAATTACATACTGATATGTTATTATAAATATGAAACAACCCTAATTCACCTTCTATCCATCCTACGGAAAAATGAAATCACCGCGCGTGCGTACGTACGGAATACCGTCTCCACGCCGTGATGTAATCTATTTTTCCACCATCACCTTACAAGGATGGGTATAATGGTGTAATGAGTAACTATATATGATTATTATGAAGTAATATTGATACTGAAATAATATATATATATACTCCAATACAATTCCACGATCATAGGAACGATATCATCACTCGTGCGTACGTACGGAATACCGTCTCCACGATGTGATGCGACTCGTTCTACATGATCTTCATTTCATAATGATTATATAAATGAATTGAATGAATAAATATGATATATGTTACACTAATACCATTCTGGATATAAGGAATCTATAACCTTAAAAGAATAATAAGAATGTATTCGGCAAAACACGCATAAGAACAAAAGGAAATAAAGACCCGAGTAACAAGTAACCATGAAATATTACTATTAAGAAGCTAAGAATATGAACATATATGATATCATATCAATATTTATGATTCTGGAATAAGTCAATAACATTATTTAAACCATTATACAGGAGCTTCAGACACGTACAAAGCAAATTGGACTTAAGGTAAGGGAAATATCACAATCTCATTTTTATCCGAGATTGTTTATTCGTAAGTATTTAATGGGGTGTATTTTATCATCCACATCCATGTTCCCTCAATATGTAATATTGTTTCCATCCACTTGCAATAGTTTAAATCCAATTTTACCCTTAGGTGAGTTTTTAGTAAAGAATATGAAAGGAATCTTTTGTCGTTTTTCCGTACGAGGTACTTTTTGACTTTTCCGACAAAAGTACGAAGAATGTTTTTTTTAACTTATACGGCATGAATGGATTTTTAAAACATTACTTCAAAGAAGCTTCCTTTACAAGTTTTCAAGTTTATTTTTAATCAACTTTTTCTTTAAAGTTGTATGATATGTTATGAAAGGAAAAATGTTTTTTAAGAAGAAAGGATATTTTCCTCAAGAATGGAGTTCAAGTGTTTTATCAAAATTATTTTCCATCTAAGATAATAAAGGGTTATATTTTTATCCCTATTATTACATTGATTTGATCATGTTGTGATGGAATTACTTTTATTAATTCCTTTATCTTATATGAATTGATTTGTGATGTCATGATGTTTCAAGAATCCCATTTTTGTTACTTGTGTTATGCGATGATGTATGTTTTATGACTATGTGGCACACATAAGAAAGGATTCATTATAAGATGGGTGGGACCTATATCTCCCTCCAATGCATTGGGTAAAGACTTTATATCTCATGAGATAGACATGGCTGGAACGGAAGGTTATTTCGGTTCAGTGATACAGGACTGAAACGAGGAGTGAACTCGGTTCAGAAAGGGACTTTGTCCACTAAGATAGTCTTGGCAATGAGTCATGACTAACAAGAAATGATTTTCCATGATTATGTGTGCATGCCACAAAGTTTCAAGTTTTATGTTATGATTATGGGGATCTCATTTTCACTTCTATGATTTATTCCATGTTAAGATATTATGATCTCTTTTGCAGGTTTTGATTTTCAAAAAGATATGATATGATTTTTATTTCTTTTATTTGCCCTTGCTGAGCATTTGAGCTCACCCTTTTATGTTTTCTTTTACCCAGGTCAGGAAGATGGATATTAGGTAGAATATGCTAAAAGGGACCCTATATATGATGAAATAAATGGGAGACACTGTAGAAGATTTATGAACCAGTTGTTTATGTTTCCCAGTTTCTAAAGACACTATACCTATACGGTCCTTTGTGGTTTTGACATATGTTGTAATAAGTGTGCTTCAATTTTGAAGTATTAACAATGTATGTAAAGTATGGGTCGTTATAATGCTTGATTCATTCTCACATGTCACATAATAATCAATAATTTCAATCCAATAATTTCCTATCATTCTAAACTCAATTTTTTTGGTTGGAAAACCAAAATCATGGTTTTACCTTTAAACGAATTTTAAATTTAAAAAATCATACTCTGAACCATTCTGACTAAACCGCATGCACTATTATATATTGTCCCATTATAAATGCTAAAAAAGGTTTTATTAGTGATTTTAATGTGTTAATAATATTCACAATAATAATGACAAACATTTGTCAATGTTTGGTTAGAATTAATAAAAACCTCTATCAATGGTTGTCATTTTTTGCACTATATAACAATATATTTCAATAACTAATCATGGTTAAAAAATAACTAAAATTTATAAATAGAATCACAATCTTTTAAATAATAAAAGATATATTTAAATTATTGAATTTCAGTACAAATATGTTTATATTACAACATTTATGTACTATTGTTGTAATAATTATATTGATATACAAAATTTAAAATAAAATACGATTACAACCAATATAAATAAAATCTAAAATTTAGTAGATCTTTTTAAAGGATCAAATAGTTCCATACCAAAGAAAAATGTGCCTTTAATGAAAGAATGTATATTTTATTTATACTATTTACAGAAATATAAACTAATTGCAACTGTAATGTTATACAATATGTGATAAATTTTAAGTAATTAACGATATATATTATTTATGACACATGATATATAGTTAAAAAATTATAACATAATTTATTATAAAATAACAAATTAATACGGAATAATCATGATATTTACCAATTATAGTTGTAAGAATGAAATTCAATCAGTTTGAATAGATCATAGATCATATTAATTTTCTTTTTATTTCAACATGAAAAAATGGATAAAAAATCATTGCCCTAAATTTTCATGATAATTAAATATAGTTTTTTCTTTTAAGTTTTATTTTTTACATGATTTTAAAATATAAAATATATTTAATTCAAAAAAATAACATTAGATCATTAATTTTTTATCACAAGTTGGATTGAAGTGTGGGTTTTCCCTATAGGTGGTAAAAAATTGTCAACCACTATCTTATTTTTTTTTGGAAATTAATGTTTTTTACTTAGTTATAATAAATTGACACATATTCACATAATTAGTTATATTTTTAACCATAAAAACCAATTTTTTAAACATTATATATAGACCAAACATTATTTATATGTGTTATTTTTTTCCTATCGGTAAAAAATGATTAAAAAATTTTTATAAGAATTTTTATGACAATATGATTTCATTTACCCAATTCTAATCTTATAATGAATATTAATATGAATTAAAAACAAAATATTGGTGATGAGGAATGTGTTTATGATGGAACTGAGATTAAATATGACCGAATGAAGGTGTTCTCAAGGAAAGTTCAAAATTTCACGCAACTCAGAATTTTGTAACTCTATAACTCGAGGTGCCATGAAAACCCAACGCTTCACAGGAATCAAATAATTCCTTGAGCCATCCAACATTATGAGAATGAGGCCTATAAATATCGCTTATCATTCCCATTTAGTGGATTGACCTTTGGGATTTTGGATTTCAAAGAAGAAATTCCTCTCATCTCATAAAAACCGACTTCCATGATTCATGAAGCACAATGAAACCTCCATAGACTCTTACATATAAGAATCAAAAATGAATTACTATAAGATGATAAATTTTTTGGAGATGAATCAGGCTTGATTTTATGGTATTATTTTTTATTTTTTTGATTAATTTTTATTTGGGGTTTTCCTTAGGGTTCATTTTGGTGACATTTTGAGAGAAATGGAAGAAATAGGGTAGCGTACTATTGGCACATGGTTTTCCCTAACCGTGCGCCCCAGCCTAGAAAACCATGAAACCCTAGATAATGTAAATTTGAATGGTTGGGACACAATTTGTTAAACCGTTCTCCCATTTAGGTGTAACCATGAACCCCTATAGAATACACACACAATTTAGGCACACATTTAGTGAAAACTATGCACCACTTCCCACTAAACCACAAGAGGAAATTTAATTCACCATAAAATTATATTTTAAATCACTCGATCCCCCAAAAATCATCATATTCAACCATAAATTAGATAAAATCATCTATTAATTATTTTAGAGCCTCCCAAACAGATTCCAATCCTTTTTGACCTCCTTGCTTCATGATTCAAAGCCCAAATCAATGATCTGCACCCCTCCTAGTAAGAGAATCATATCCCACTTGGTTTCCCATTCCTCTTCCTTTATTCTTCTATACTAGAATATTTTTTATTCTTATTTTGTTCAGATATTTATCTATAATTTAAGGATATTGATTTTTTGATCATGATTTACGTTTTTAGATTCAGATCTCAGTCTACATCGTTGTGCCACTTAAATTTTGGGTTTTCTGTTTGGAGATCCTTCATCAATGAATTGTGGTAGGTGGTTTATAATTCAAATCCCACAGACTTGATTGAAATTATAGGTATTTAACTGTATAATTTATATTCTAGTTTTCCCTATTGAGTTCTTTATTAAATTAATTACATTGGTGAGTTAATTAATTTAGGGATACATGATATCAACGATAATTGAGATTATAGATTTGAGTAATTAATTGTGGAATTAATATGGGGATAATGATATTTATGAATTGATTAATTAATTGAAGAATTTGTTAGGGGATAGTGAGATTAATTAATTAATTAAATAAATAATTAATTAATTATAGGATATTGAGATTGTGGGTTGAATAATTAGTTAATGAATCAATTATGGGATTATTGGGATTGCATATTTTGATTAATTAATTGGGAAATTAATTAATGGTATTGATTTGGGAAACAAATTTCTGAATTAGTAATTAATTTAAGATGACTAATTAAATTTTGAGTTAATTAATGATGTTGAGAAGATTAATTTATTGTTGAGTCAATTAATGAAGTTGAGATGATTAATTAATTGTTGAGTTAATTAATAAGATTGAGAAGATTAATTAATTTTTGAGCTAATTAATTTGATTAATATGATTAATTAGTTTCTTGTTAATTAATAAGATTAATATCATTAATTAAATTGTGAGCTAATTAATAATATTGAGATGATTAATTAATTTTTTAGTTAATTAATGGGATTGAAATTTTTAATTAATTATTGAGTTAATTAATAATAATGAGATGACTAATTAATTATTGAGTTAATTAATGGGATTGAGAATATGAATTAATTATTGAGTTAATTAATGAGGTTGAGAAGATAAATTAATTTTTGAGTTAATTAATGGGACTATGATATGTCATGTAATCAAGAATGGGAACAAGGGAATTTCTAGATATGACATGAGAAATAGAATGGTAATAATGGAATTCTGTGATATGAAAAGTAATCTAGAGTGGTAACAACAGAATTCATAATGTGACATGGGATATATAGTGGTAACTATGGAATTATTGGATATACCTTAGAGATAGTTTTACTCTGGCATGGCTTGAATAAAGTATTGAGGTTCGAGTATCCTCGAGAACCTAAGAGTTTAGGTGGTTAAATAATGATTATTTATAATGTGACAGCTATTTACTTATACATTATGTCTATTTCTTTATATAAGTATATACTGTGTTAGTGACAAGATATTGTTTTAGAAACCATTGGTGTGGGCTTATTGAATTGTACTCACACCCTACTAGGGATTATTGATTGGTACTCAAAAAAATTTCATGGTTATTGGACATGATAAGGGTAAAGTCCCTATATAATATGATTTACTTGAGGATAGAGCATGGATGAGGGAAGAAAATGTGGTTTGGGACCCACTTGAAAGTCTTTTGTGTCTTTATTTTGAGTTTAATTTTCACACTGGACACTTATCTGACATTAAATATCTACTAATTAGTATTGATATCATATTTCCAGTTTTTATAGTGTTATAAACTATTATTCAGGTCACGTTATTATTTAGTTATTTAGTTATTCTTGTTTGTTTATTTTCAATTGGTGTTTTTCTATGAAAAAGAGCGCATAGTCTCCCCATGACTAATATTAGGCCCTTTCTTCTAGTAGGAAGTCTCTAGGGTAAGGGAAGGTGCGCTTGTGGTCATGTATCAGATCTAATCATGGAACCAATGCATGGAACCCATGACGGGATGTTACAAAGAAGTATTAGAGGATTTTTCATTTCTTTTTTCTTTTATCTTACAGTTTGGGAAAGGTAGTCGGGAGACTATGAAGAGTCATGGCTTGGTTATAAGTTCATGCATTGAAGTAGCTTACCTATGTACATCGGACAACCCAAGTACCCAGTGTAGGATTACTATTATTGATATTTTCTATTACAGTTTAATATTATTTCACCTTAGATGATACACTTTTTTGGTTCTGTGATTATTGATGTTCATATTTTTTAGGATTTGACTTGCAGCCTGGTAAGGCATGAGAATTAAAAAAACATGCATCATTATAGGCACTTTGGGTTATTTTTTGATATGCATAATTTTTATTCACACATGGAAATATTAGTTTTGGGTTAGTTTCTGAACATGAACAATTTTTCCTTTCTTATGAAATTGAACTGAAAAATGGTTTCTAATACAAAATATAGAAATATTGTAAATTGATGGAAGATGATAATAAATGGGTTTTTAAATGAGAACTAAAATAATGAGAATGTGTTTAACCTTTTTTACAAGGACTAAGGTATAGTATGGTTAGGGGTAGTCATAGTGCCTCTGTTTTTACTATGTGGTGGGGGTTCAGGAAAATGACTTGTTATGTCATATTTTATTTCCCATAAATTTGTTAATTTTATGAACTATATCCTAAGGTGAATGTTTGTATTTCAGTGTTATGAATCAACGATAACACTTTTTGATAGGATTACCATTGGTTATGGGTTGAGATGCTCCACCTGTAGTGGAACCAGAGGCATGAATAGTTCAAAATGAGGAAGTTGGAGAGTAGTTACGGGATAATTTTTCTTGGTTCAAAAAATTCATGGAATGATACCTAGAGGGGGTTGAGGAGAGGATGTCTGAATTGACTAGTGAGTTTCATTTGAAACATACTACAACTTTTTCTGGAGAGGGTGGACCTGAATGAGCTTAGTTCTAGATTGATTCTATCCAGACTATGCTTGACCTCTTGGAGACTTCTATTTAAAAGAGGGTAAAGATGGCTGCTTATATTCTATGAGGATCAGTGAGGTACTGGTTGGATGTTTAGGATCTGTTTTTATAGGCTGATGGAATGTATTATTGGAATGGTTCTTGGAGAAATTCTATCCAAAGATTTAGGGGAAGGAGAGAGTAACTAAGTTCATGAGATTGATATAGGGGAGTATGTCCCTGATAGACCATGTAAGACGCTTTAAAAATTCACAGTTATTTGAACCATAATTGGAAGCAGATGAGGCTACTTTATCAAAACAATTTTAAGAAGGGATTAAGTGTGAAGTTAATAACTAGGTGAACATATTTCAGCTGAATATGTTTTCAGAGGTGGTGAATCAGGTTCTCATAACTAAGGGGAACTTGAAGGAGGCTTCAAGTGTAGAAAAAATGGATGATATTGGATGATCAAGTGGTATGTCTTATGAGATTAGGAAGTGTAGTTATGAGAACATTAGCAAGAATAGTAGAAAACAGAGTGACCGATGAAATTTTCAGTTACACAAGACCTTTATCTAATGTTTTTTCAGTAGTGTGGTAGGCCTGACCACTATCATAGAAATTTTCCTTCAAGACTCCTTGGGTTATGATCTTGTAACAAGATGTGACATCTACCAATGTTGTGCAGAAACTCTGGATTGATGGGCATTGATAGGGGAGCTAGATAGAATCATAGTGTAAGAAGGGGTTCTTATACACCATATCTAGCTGCCTGTTGGAGTTCTACTTGACATAGAGATAAAGAAAGTGGATGTAGTACTTTGGGGAAAGAGTACCCATATCAGTAGAGTGGTGCAGCTCCGGGGAGTCAAACTATATCACACGGAAAATGGGTTAGGAATTTTCATGTAGTGAAGCATATTCTAGTGGATAGTGTCATGACACGAACCTGCTGGTCTTGAGCCGCAACTACCCCAGGCCCGCCTCCATAGGACAGGGAATGGCGACAACCGCCGAAGGCGTAATGATCTCAGGGATGCCTTCACCTAAGTACCTGTACAAATACACACAACCCACTCGATGCAGAAGTGCATAATAAAAAGATAACCAAAGGAAAAACAACTATAACCCAACCACATTCATGAATTAACTTCTAAATAAAAAAAATTAAGTGCTGAAAAGTACTAACAAGATAACTAAACAGAAAAAGGGAAGAACATGCGCCCAACCTGAATGGTTCCACAACCCGAAAATAGGTAAAAAAAGTAAACAACTTGTGAGTCTCACACATGAAAGTCCTACTACAACCACCGAACGTAGCCCAAGATCATGTGTCCTCTACACTCCTCCATATTCTTGATCGGCCTCTCTGTCATCTAAATGGGTACAACAAGTGCGGGCAAAGCCTAAGAAGGGGTGAGTATAAATATACTCAGTAGGTTTCCCCGAAATCTCGAGGGAGCAAAAAAATAAGTACCAAAATGGTGAGCAGTAGACAGAACAAGGAATAGTGAAAGAGTATAGCAAATAGAGTCTAGCTCAACCTAACAAAATAAAGGAAGTAGACTCATCCAACCATGGGGGGATAGACCCGGAAAGTATGTGGCATACCCCGTGTGTATTTTACCCTCCTAAAAGGAGAGTAACTGAACCCAAGGAGTGGGAACAAAAGTAGGGTGTGTATATATATTTATATGCTCATCAAGAAACCCGAATGAGTGTGTAAGGGGATCTCTATCTCCAAGATCAGCCCAGGAAAAGTCACCAACAGTTCTAAGGATGTCCATCACTAATGCCCCAAAAATCCCGCACTAGAAGCTGTCTCATTGCTAAACCGTAAAACCAAGGTCCCGCTTCAGTAATAATGGAGAAAATTCACTAACTAGCCTTCTAGAAAGGACTGAGTCTGAAAGAATTCATCGGGTAACCCACTGCCCAGCCCAGCAGGAGGGTAAACCCTAAGAGGTCGTCGGGTAACCCACTGCCCAGCCCCAATGGAGGGTATACCCTAAATTCAACGGGTAACCCACTACCCAGCCCCACTAGAGGGTAAACCCCTAGGTCAACGGGTTACCCATATCCCAACCTCGCTGGAGGGTAAACCCTGATACACCGGTGGGTAACCCACTACCCATCCCGCTCGAGGGTAAACCCGGAACTGGTCCGATAACTCCTCACTACCCGTACCATCTCTGGGTGTCACAATCATTGATACCATGAGTTGGTTTGGAGTGAATCAAAGGAACTTTAGACCAATTCCCTTTCAAGTTTCCACATTTAATGAGATCTCAAAAGAGGCTCCGCATGCCCAAACAGATTATACCATTGCACTCCTTGCGAAAAAACACGCGAGATAGAAAATTTACTCGCTTGAAACAGACTCCCGATGAAAAATTTATTCAACACCGATTTATGCCCATACAATGTCTCGTGGGGCCTACCCCTTAGTCCTGAAAATGTTCGGGTGAACTGAGCCATCGTTATGCTCTTCAAAAAACACACCAAAAAGACTAATCATTCACTCTGGAAGGACGTCTGATGAAAAAATCACAAAACGCTGCTCACAGCTTAAAAGACGGCCCATGGGGCCTATACCTCAACCCAGGATTCAATGCCTGAAACCGCCATAGACTACATCGTCTCAAAGCTAGGGTTAAAACGCCACTGAAGGCACCTAAAACGGACTTCAGATGTCTTCATGCCATTCGAAAGTAGAATCTCGACAAGGTGCTAAACAATACTTAACGGCGTGTCGCGCCACCGAGACCCCCATCTCAGGAATTAAAAATCCCTGGGACCATCTCCAAATATCTGTCTCGATCTGAGGATCGCTTCTCCATATACGGCACATGAATCCAACATTCGGTTTTCAATTTAGAGGTGTTTAACTCCTATGGACAGAGACGGGGTGGGCCGGACCAGTTTGGCTGGTCCACCCCCTTCATACCGCTGATCTGTGGCTCGGCCGCCCAAACCGCCCGATCCACCGTGGCCCACGATTCATATAGTGGCTTTACCTAGTCAGTCATGAGCCGATTCAGGCCCTTTTCCATGAGACTCGCAAAGCGCGGGTCTCGACCGGCTTTCGGGGTCGCGATGCCCCCGGTCTCGGGGGCTGCACGCCGACCGACGAAGCCGGGTAGCGCATCCCCCATGGACCAGATCGCCGGGCTGCCACTCTCTCACCCGTTTCTGCCTAGGAGCCTATCGTGCCATCGCCATCGCCCACCGGACCGCCCTGGAATCGCTGAAAATGGGGATTTTTGTCCGGAAAACTTCCCGGGGTCACCCCGGGCACCCTGGGATTCATAAATTCGATCCAAAAGACTCATTGGAAAGCTCGAATTGATCCCTACACATCTATTGAATTATCTCAACAAATAAAAGACAATTCAACACTAATATTTTTGTTTGAAGTAGATACAGAATTTAAAAACTAAACACACGAACCTACCTTGTAGTGCGCAGCCTGTCGCTTCACGAATGGTCCGCAGGAGCCGCCACCGCCTTGCCTGAGAGGAGGAGGATATTGAAGGAGGTTCCTCCCTTGTTGGTAGAGCTTTATATAGAGAAGGAGTTTCAAGGGGAATAAGGGAGGGGTGGAGGTGTTTAAGTAGGAATTAATTAGAATTTAATTAATTTTTTAAACACCCACCTGTAAGCCCGTACCTGAACTTTTGACGGGGCCAGGGTTAAGCCGCCCCTAGACACAAAGGTGCCCTCAGTTTTCCAATCCTAGCAACCATTTAGGATTTATTATATTTATTTAGCATGTATAGTGTGAACGAACTTACAATTTAATTCCGGCCACACCGGGGCTCGGAACCACACGCCATCTGAATGCTCTGCTTTAGAATAACATCAAGAAAATTTCAAAGTATTAGAGGCTCAAAACCTGTGTTCTTACATCATTAACTCCTTCAAATTTTTCATCCTTGAAAAAGAAAACTACAAAAAAAAACTTAGGATACTGATACCACATCTGGATCTCCCGTTCCCAGGTGCCCTCCTGCACCCTCCCGTGCTGTCACAACACACGAACCAAAGGAATGGTGTGTCCATACAGTGTCCGCTCCTGCCAATCCTCAATCTCCACCAGGTGATCCAGAAAGGTGGATCCATACTTAATGTCCAACTCTCCCCAGTAGATAATGTGCATGGGGTCTCGCAATTATTTCCCCAGCTGCGACATGTGGAAGACGTCATGCATCCTCTCCAGTTGTGGGGGTAGAGAAAGAAGGTAGGCAACCTCACCAACCCAGCGCATTATCTCAAAGGTCCCAATGAACCTTAGGGATAGCTTTCCTCCCCGACCTAACCTCTGTGTTCCACGACATAGGTAGACCCTAAAAAATACATGGTCCCCCTTCTCGAACTCTAAAGGCCTGCGATGCCGGTATACATAAATGTTGTGTCTACTATGAGCTGTCCTCATCTACTCATGAATGACCTGCACCTTCGTTGTCGTCACTCACACCAACTCTAGGCCCATGAGGGAGGTCTCCCCAACCTCTGCCCAGCACAACGGTGACCTGTAAGGTCTCCCGTAGAGGGCCTCGAAAGGTTTTATTCCAATATTAGAGTGGTAATTGTTGTTGTACACGAACTACACCAAAGTAAGGTGATCCTCCCAGCTTAGGCTAAAGTCTAACACGCACGCCCTGAGAATATCCTCCAACACCTCGATAGTGCGCTCTATCTACCCGTCAGTCTGGGGGTGAAAATCTGTACTCATCCACATCCGAGACCCGAATTCCCCTTATAGGCCTCACCACAAATGCGACGTAAATCGTGCGTCACGGTCAGAGACGATCGTCGAGGGTACTCCATGAAGGCGAATGATATTCCGAATGTACAGCTTCCCTAGACTCTCCACCGAGCTCTGCTCCCTGATAGAAAGGAAGTGCGCCGACTTCGTGAGTCGGTCCACTATTACCCAAATGGAAACATGACCCTTCTTTGTGCACGGATTTCCTGTGATGAAGTCTATAGATATGCCATCCCACTTCCACTTTGGGATATCAAGGGGCTGCAACAACCCTGCTGGAACCTGATGCTCTGCCTTCACTTGCTGATAGTTAATACACCCAGAAACGAACTCAGCCACACTCTACTTCAAGCCAGACCACCAAACCTGCCGCTGATGGTCTCTATACATTTTCCACACACCGAGATGTACAACCAAGGGAGAGGTGTGGAACTCCTGCATCACCTCCTCCCGCATCTCCACTGGTACTAAAGCTCACCCGTGGAATAGGATCTTGTGATTCCCTCCTTCAGAATACCTATCAGGTGCGTCACCCATAGATATCTGATCATGTAGTACCTTGATATCGACATCCCCCAGCTATGACTCTCTCACACACCCAAGGAGTGAAGGAGTCAACACCATCGACTGCATGAAAGTCTTACCCTCCTGCTCCACCAAGGTCAGTCGTAGGGAATCCAACTTCTTTGAAGCTTCCAGCACTAGATGAGCATGAGACTTCCTACTAAGGGAATCTGCTACAACTTTCCCTTCCATAGAGTGTAGACTATCTGGAAATCATAGTCTTGTAGAAACTCCAGCCAGTGCCTCTGCCTCCGATTCACATCCCTCTGAGTGAAGATGTAATTGAGGCTCTCGTGGTCTGAGTAGACCACAAAATGCTCACCCAGAAGGTAGTGTCTCCATAACCTCAAGGAGAAGAACACCATTGCTATCTCCCAATCGTGAGTTGCATAATTTTTATCATAGGGCCTCAACTTCCTTGACCCATATGCAATCATTGCCCGCTGCTGCATCAGGACGCACCCCAGCCCAGCTCCTGAAGCGTCACAGTACACCACAAACTCAATGTCCTCCTCTGGAAGCCTCAACACTGGAGCACTAGTCAGCCTCTATCTCAACACCCTAAAGGCCTTCTGGCACTGATCAATCTAGGTGAACAGTCGTCCCTTCTGCGTTAATGCGGTCAAAGGGGCAACAATCCTGGAGAAATCTTCCATGAACCTCCTATAGTACCCTACCAAACCAAGGAAGCTCCGCACCTCTGATGCATTATTGGGTGGCTCCCAAGAAAGCATTTCCGCTATCTTTGCAGGATCTATGGCCAAGCCATGTTCCAAAATGACTTTCCCCAGAAAGTGAACCTCATTAATCTAGAACTAAAACATTGAGAACTTCCCATATAGATGGTTCCCCCGGAGTAAGTCTAGGACCATCCTCAAATGCTCCGCATGCTCCTCCTCCTTTGTAGAGTAGATGAGTATGTAGTCAATATAGACAATCAAAAACTTGTCCAAGTACATATGGAAGATCT
This sequence comes from Viscum album, assembly GCA_963277665.1. Classification (NCBI taxonomy): domain Eukaryota; kingdom Viridiplantae; phylum Streptophyta; class Magnoliopsida; order Santalales; family Viscaceae; genus Viscum; species Viscum album. Next base: position 450,690,399 of record OY728137.1, on the reverse strand, counting down.
GGTTCATCAAATACATTAAAATGGAAGTGGAATTCATCACACCAAAGGGAATCACCAGAAACACTTAATGCCCATAACGACAAAGGAAAGACAACTTCTGGAGGTCAGCCTCACGAACCCGCAACTGGTGGTAGCTGGATCGAAGATCAATCTCAGATAACCACTTCGCACCCCTCAACTGGTCTAAGAGATTGTAAATCCTCAACAAAGGGTACTTGTTCCTTATCATGGCCTGATTCAGGAAATGATAATCCACAAAAAGGTGTAGGCTCGCATCTGCCTTTTTCACAAACAAAACTGGAGCTTCCAAGGGGGAAACACTGGGCCTGATAAACCCCTTCTCATGGAGGTCATCCAGCTGAATTCGTAGCTCCCAAAGCTCTGTGGGTGTCATCTAATATGCTGCACATGATACCAGGGCAGTCCCTGGCTCCAAGTCAATGCAGAACTCCATATCTCGCCTGGAAGGTAGTCCCGAGACATCCTCGGGAAATATTTCCATGTAGTCTTCTAAAATGGTAGGGATCCAGGTGCCTGTAGCGTCTGCTGATCCAAGATCCATGATCGCTAACTGGTGAGAAAAAGTTCATGGTCTCCTACTCAGAGTATCCGTCTGCTCCACCCCGAGGTTGCGTTCACCGAGGATGGTGAACCTCGTCCCATCAGAATAGACGCATTTGACTAGTCTACACCGATAATAAATCTGGGCGTGAACCATGGAATGTCAATCATGCCCATGATGATGTCATAAGGTTCCATCATGATGACGAGTAGGTCCCATGTGAAACTCTCTCCTCCGAATGACAGTTCGCACTGTATGTAGATAAAGGTCACCAACGAGGCACTTCCCGTAAGAACCTCGAGGCTAAGCGCAGGTGTCAGCGCCTCTACTGGAAGCTCAAACTCCCGTACCAAAAGTAGTGATATAAAAGAGTGGCTGGAGCCTGTGTCTACTAGTACCGAATCAAGCGTATAGTATACACACAACGTACCTTGGACCATCTCGTGTGCTGGGGGGTCACAAACACCCATATCCTAAAGCTGCCCGCGACCCCTACCGCCAGCTCCCCGAGCCTGGCGTGGGCCGCCCGGTGGTGGCTGTGGAAGGGCTTTAAAATGCTGTCCTCCACCTCCAGGCCCTCCCAATCTGCCTGTGCCGCCTCCCCGAGGACCACCCTATCCTCTCATGGGGGATCCCTGGTCACGGTGCTGCCTCTGCTACTACGGTCTACACACTGCCTGCCACAGTTTCTCGGTACGCCTGGTTGGGTAGTCCCATTCTAGGTGACCCCGTTCGTTACAAGCATAACACCAACTCTCTCCTGACTACCCCATATCTCTATGACACCACTACGGTGTACGACCCTACCCCTGAGTCTACTCACAGAAGGGTCTTCTCGATTGAGGCTCTGCTCTCTGCCGGCTGCCTGTTATCAAAGACTCTACTCTGAAGTGGCCACTACTAGGCCCTATTAGATGGCGTCCCTCATCCAAGAAGCTCTCTATCACGAGATCCCACTCCAGCACCCCGAAATAAGTAGGGATGCACAAGGGAACAACACTAGCATAGATCTCCCTACGAAGACCCTGCTCAAACTTCCATGACCGAAAGTAACTATCGCGGACCATATCCTGCGAGTAGCGTGTCAGATCGGTAAACAAGGACAAGAAATGCGCCATGGTCATCCCCCCTACTTCAGCTCCATAATCTCCTGAATCTGAATAGATCGTAAACAATAGGGGGAGTAGATATCTTAGAAGAGCTGTTGGAATCTATCCCATGTGAGAGATGAGTCTTCATGGATCTGCATAACCAACCCCCACCAACGCCCGACCATCCCGAGTAAATGGCTGGAAGCTAGGGATACCATCTGGTCCACTGGTGACCATAATGGCCGGAAAAGTCAGTCCACAGACTCTATCCAGTCTTCCGCTACCTGAGGATCTGGGTCCCCGTGGAACTTCAACGGCCGCTAACACTGGAAGTCTCAGAGCGCACTCAGCCTGCGCTCAACCTCGACCTATGCTGCCGATACTAACTAACGCTCTCCAGGTAGAGGGAATACTGCTAAAGCGCTGGGTGGAAGGGGATCACCTGAGGGTCCCTGAACTGACGCCTTTTTGCTCTCCAGGTTGTCGTCACGAACTGGAGAGGGAAACTTGGATGGCTGCTGTTGTGGGGGCCTCCTAAAAATTATCAATGATTACCATGATTAGATGAGCACACACACACACACATGTATATATATATAATAGAAATCAAAAAGTTATGCTGACTCTACAAGGACAGTCAAAGACTCAATCCTACTGGATGCATGTTCCAATGTTCCCTGCAACAAATATCTCAGCAAGATGAGACGAAAAGTGGGTTATCAGTGTCCTGGTGAATGGATACGTCGGCCACCCATACTATCACTGGACTCCCTGGCCTAAGAACCACTCTCGAGAAACGTCAACACTATTTCCCTAAATCCCAAACAATTTATTTTTAGGGACATCTGAACAACGCCCCAAGGAATGAACCACCTATGATACCACTTTGTCATGACCCGACCCTGCTGGTCTTGAGCCGCAACTACCCCAGGACCACCTCCATTGGCCAGGGGCTAGCGACAAGCACTGATGGCATAACTATCTTGAGGAGGCCTTCGCCTAAGTACCTTTACAAACACACACAACCCCCTTGATGCATAATTGCAGAGTAAAAAGATAACCAAAGGACAAACAACTATAACCCAACCACAGTCATGCATCAACTTCTAAATAGAAAAAAGTAACTGATGAAAAGTACAGACAAGATAACTAAACAGAAAAAGGGAAAAACACGCGCCCAACCCAAAAGGTGCCACAACCTGGCAACAGGTAAACCCAAGTAAACAACTGGTGAGTCTCACACCTGAAAGTCCTACTACGACCACTGAATGTAGCCCAAGAACTTGTGTCCTCTACACTCCTTCGTAGTCTCGATCGACCTGTCTATCGTCTGCAAGGGCACACCATGTGCGGGCAAAGTCCAAGATGGTGTCAGTATAAATATACATAGTAGGATACCCCGAAAGCTCGAGGGATCAACAAAGGAGGTACCAAAACAGTGAGGAGTAGACAGAACAAGGAAAAATGAAAGAGTACAGTAAATAGAGTGCAGCTTAACCCAACAAAAGAAATGATGTAGACTCGTCCAACCAAGAGGGGCTAGACATGGAAAGTAAGTGGCATACCCCGCCTGTCTTTTCCCCTCCTAGAAAGAGAGTAACTGAACCCGAAGGAGTGAAAAAAAGTAATGTATATATATATATATATGCTCAACCAGAAACCCAAACGAGTGTGTAAGGGGATCTCTATCTCTAAGATCAGCCTAGGATAAGTCGCCAATAGTTCTAAGGATATCCGTCACTAATGCCCCAACAATCCCACACTAGAAGTTGTCTCATCGATAAATCGTACAAACAAGGTCCCGTTGTAGTAATCACGATGAAAAGTCACTGAATAGACTCATATAAAGGGATAGGTCTAAAAGAAGTCATCGGGAAACCCGCTGCCCAGTCCAGCTGGATGGTAAACCCTAAGAGGTCGTCGGGTAACCCACTGCCCAGCCCCACTGGAGGGTAAACCCTAAAGTCAACAGGTAACCCACTGCCCAACCCCACTGGAGGGTAAACCCATAGGTCTACAAGTAACCCACTGCCTAGACTCACTGGAGGGTAAAACCTAATACACTGGTGGGTAACCCACTACCCATCCCATTGGAGGGGTAAACTCGGAACTGGTCTGATAACTCCGCACTGCCTGTACCATCTCCGAGTGTCACTATCATCCCTACCGTGAGTTGGTTCAGAGTGCATAAAAAGAACCTCCGACCAACACCCTTTCATGTTTCCACATTTAATGATATCTCAAAAGAGGCTCTGCTTTCCCAAATATATTACACCATTGTACTCCTCGCGGAAAACACGCGAGATAGACTATTTACTCACTTGAAACAGACTCCTGATGAAAACGTTATTCAACACCACTTTATGCCCATAAGTCATCTCATGGGGCCCACACATAGGTCTTGAAAATGGTCGGGCAAACTACACCATCATGATGCTCTCAGAAAAACAAGCCAAAATGACTACTCATTCGCCCTCAATGGACGTCTGATGAAAAAGTCGAAAAACGCTTCTCACAGCTTAACAGATGGCCCATGGGGACCACTCCTCAACTCCAGCTTCAATACATGAAACCACCATGTACTACATAGTATCAACGCTAGGGTTATAATGCCACTGACAGCACCTAAATCAGACATCGGATGTGTTCACACCATCCGAAAGAAGAATCCTTGCGAGATGCTAAACAATACATAACGGCGTGTCACACCACCGATATCCCTTGTCTCGGGAATTAAAAATCCCCAAAACCATCTCAAAATATCATTCTCGAGCCTAGGATTCCATCGCCACAGACGGTGCGTGAATCCGACATTCGGTTTTCAATTTAGAGGCGTTTAACGCCTATGGACGAAGACGGGGTGGGCCAGACTGGTTCGAACAATCCACCCCCTTCAGACTGGCGGTCTGCGGCTCGGTCGCCCAGACCGCCCGGTCCACCATGGCCCTCGGTTCACCGCGCAGGCCACATGGCTTTACCCGGACTGGGAGGAGCCGGTCCGACCCTTTTTCCATGAGACCCGTAAAGCACGGGTCTCGGCCGGCTCCCAGGGTTGCGACAACCCTAGTCTCGCGCGCCGCACACCGACCGGCGAAGTTGGCCAACACGCCTCCCATGGCCCGGACCGCCGGGCTGCCGCTCGCTCGCCCGTTGCCACCTGGGAGCCCACCACGATTCTGACTTTGCCCACTGGACCACCCTGGAACCGCCAGAAATGGGGATTTTTGGACGGAAAACTTCCCGGGGTCATCCAGGGCACCCCAGGACTCGAAAATTAGATCTGAAGGACTCATTGGAAAGCTATGATCGATACCTACGAATATAAGGAATTAACTCGACAAATAAACAACAATTAGATGCTAATATTTGAGTTCTATGTAGATGCAGAATTTAAGAACGAAACACATGAACCTACCTTGCAGGGCGTAGCCCGTCGCTTCACGAACGGTGCACCGGAGCCGCCACTACCTTGCCAGAGAAGAGGATGATCTTGAAGGATGTTTCTCCCTTGTTGGGAGAGATTTATCTAGATAAGGATTATCAAGGGGAATAAGGTAGGGGTGGAGGTGTTTATGTAGGTAATTAATTAAAATTTAATTAATTTTTTAAACACCCACCAGTAGGCCCGTACTCGAACTTTTGACGGGGTTGGGGTTAAGCCGCCCCTAGGGTACAATCTGAGTTCTGAGTGAAACATAGGTCTCATAATTTTAATCCGAGACTCCGTTCAGAAGTTATAATGTTCATGCCTGAGGCCGCTAAATTATGAAAATGCCCCTGGGGACGTTTTCCACAGAAGCATTGCGCCTGCGAAAATTCCACTCCTCCTAGGATAAACGCAATGCTCTGGACTCAATAGTTCCCTCAGTTTTCCGATCCAAGCAACTGTTTATGGGTTATTCTATTTATTTGTAGTGACTAGTTTGAACACACTTAAAATTTAATTCCGGCCACACTGGGGCTCGAAACCACACGCCGTCTGAACGCCCTGCTCTGGAATAACATAAAGGAAATTTCAAAGACTTACAAGATCAAAACCCGGGTTCTTACAGATAGTGAGGATGGACCATTGACATTAAAAAGTACTAATCTTATAGCATATACATTATCTAGCTCCTTATTTGATATCAGTGCCTCTCATTCCCTTATTTTTTTAACAAGTTGTAAATTGATTAAGCCTAGCAGTGGAGTTTGTAAGTAGCGTGTTGATGATAGACACACCATTAGGAGCACTGTCTTGGGACATCTAATTGTGTAAGGTATTTTCTCTTGAGGTTATGAAATATCATTTTATGTGGGATCTCTATATTCTTGACATGTCAAGATTCGATCTAATTTTGGGTATGGATTGGTTAATAGCATAGCGAGCCCATATTGACTGTTATTGTGGGAGAGTGACATTAAAATTTCTTAAGGGTGACTAGTAAATTCACTAAGGAGATTGGGATATCTGAGAAGGTTGAGTAGAGCCAATTCATTAGCAACTTGGAGAGCATATAGCCCGGGTTTCTAGTCTATTCCTAGATGGAGGTGTAAAGAAGAACGTCTTTCCACTTATAGTGGACAGATTTTAGGATGTGTTTCTGGAATATTTCTTTGGGTTTCTTCCTAAGAGAGATGTGAAATTTACTATTGAGTTCATTACATGGCCTAAGTTAGTTTCTATTGCAATGTAATGTATGGTACCAAAAGAGCATCAAGAGAACAAGACTCATTTAGAAGAGTTTACAGATAAGGAGTTTACTTATCTAAGTACATCTCCTTGGGGATCACCTATGTTTTATTCAAAGAAGGATGATGGTATTTTTTGCTTGTGTGTTGATTAACATAAGTTTAACTGAGTGAATATTAAGATATGACATACTCTTATATGTATCAATGATATTTTTGACCAGTTTAGATGAGATTATGACTTTTCTAAGATAAAAATGATATTAGGGTATCATTTCTTGATATTTTGGACTTAGGATATAGCAAGGAATACTTTTAAAATAAATTATGGTCTATATGAGTTCATCTTAATTCTATTTGGGTTGATGAATGCACCAACAATTATTATTTACATAGTGAAAACAATCATCTATTTGTACCTAGATTAGTTTTCTATAGTATTTTTTGATGACATCTTGGTGTACTCCAAAACTCATGACAATCATTCCCAAAATCTTGATTTATTTCTAATTACACTGATAGAGAATAAAATATTCACCAATCTATTTAAGTATTATTTTTGGATTTATCAGTTACACTTCATGGGTAATATCATCTCGGATGAATGTGTGTTAGTGGACCGAGAGCATATTCAGGCAGTGGTTTCTTAGGAGTATCTTAAGAATGTTTTTGATATTTTTAGATTTATAAGATTAGCTAGATATTATAGGAGGTTCATCGAAGACTTTTCCAATTTAGTAGAACCAATTTTGGTCTTGACAAAAAAGGTTATAAAGGTTGAATGTTAGGAATCCTTCAAGGATTCTTTCTATTAGTTGAATGAGTGGTTGAAATCAGCTCCATTCTTGATCCTACAAGAGGCTAGTGACATGTATATAGTGTATTGTGATTCTTCTCGGATCACACCTAGAGGAGTGATCGAGTTGTGGAATACTGGTCTTATCAGTTAAGGCCACATGAATTGAATTACCCTCTAAATGACATTGAGTTAGATGAAGTAGTTTCTGCTTTGAAGTATTGGTAGAATTATCTGTTGGGAAATATGTTTACAATGTATACAGATCCAAAGAACCTGAATTATATCTTCTAATAATGATATTTTAATTTTCAGTGATGGATATGTGTTGATTAGATTATGTATTTTGGATTTGAGAAAGAATATACTCCCAAAAGGTAAATAGTGTTTCTAATGATTTAAGAAGGAAAAAATCAGACTCTCGCTATTCAGGATTCTAGTACAGAGTGGAAGATGATGACTTTGTAGGATGAGACTCACATTATGGGTTAGGAGAGTTAGGAGTATATGAATATAGTATCTGTTTCTATGGAGTTTACACTTTTGAGACAGATCATAGATAGGTAGTATGAGGATTTAAAATGCTTATCCCTAAGGAAAATACTTGAAGATGGGGATACACCTTCAGGTTAGTTGATATATGAGGATGAGATCATCTATATCAAAAATCAAGTTTTTGTGCCTATGAGCATGTGGGAGGATATGATGCCAGAATTTCATGCCTCTAAGTGGGTGGTTTATCCAGGCGTGACCAAAAATGTACCGTGACATATGACGATGATTTTGGTGGTTGTGCCTGAAAAAGAAGATAGAAGGTCTCCTGACACAATGTTTCCCCTACCAGCAGATGAAGGTAGAGAATCAACAACCTTCAAGTTTTCTGTAGTCATTATCCATTCTAGAGCTAAAGTGGTATGACATGAATATAGGATTTTTTAGTGGCTCCCTCGAGGATGTCTTAGAATAATGAATCTATTTGGTTTATTTTGGATAAATTGAAGAAGGTGGCACATTTCTTTCCTATATGAGATACTTTATCAGTGAATCAGCTGGGATATTTGTATATTCAGAAGGTAATCTGTCTGCAAGAGGTTCTATGGAATATTGTTTTATAAAATGACTCAAATTTTAATTCAATCTTATAACAGGTATTGTTGAAGTCAGTTGGTAGACAAGTGTTATTGATTATGACTATCCACACACAAAAATATGGGACGTTTGAGCGTACTATATAGGTTCTTGAGGATGTGTTGCGAGAATGTGTTATAGAATTTTTTGGGTCATGGAAAATCACCTAGATTTATTGGAGTTCACCTATAATTGAAGTTATTAGTAAACTGTATAGATCGCACCATACGTGGTTCTTTAGGGTAGACCATACAAATTACATTTGTGCTGTATAGAGGCCAGTGAGTGAGAGTTGTTGGGACCAAGTCATGTGTAGGATATGTTCGGGGTATATTCGATGGATTTGGGAGCGTATGGATATAGAATAGAGTAGGTATAAGTCGTATGATGATAGAAATAAACAATACTTATAGTTTAAAGAGGGTTATCATGTTTTCCTTTGGGTGTCTCTTAGGTTGGGTCACTACATGATATGGACACATGGCAAGGTGGCACACACATTTTTTGGACCGTTTGAGGTTGTGGAAATAATCTGGCTAGAGGCATACTAGTTGGATCTTCCACAGAAATAAATTTCTATACATGATGTTTTAAATGTGTCAAAACTTTTATGGTATCACCCCAACCCTTATCACATAATCAATGTGTATGATATTTGGCTTGAGATAGATGTATCCTTTGAGAAGCATCCTATAGGTGTGTTGGATCGCAGTGAGAAAGTGTTGCAGGGAAGTCTATTCCAATATTTAGAGTATTGTGGAAATATGGACATGCGTAAAAGGAAAAAGGTATAAAGAAGAAAACACGAGTGGTTAGTGGCTTGATCATTTTGACTTGGAATCCTAGATAGACACAGGACTATAGATTTTGGATGATCTATTATATAATGGGGAGTTGTAAGATCCCAACTTTTCAAGAGATTACTCATGCTTATTTTTTATGTATTATTTTATCTTTGGATGAGTATATTTTGTTAGGGTTTTTCCATGGGGTGAATTTGGGTGATATTTTGAGAAAAATGGAAGAAATATGGCAGTGCATGGTTGGTGCTTGTTTTCCCACAATTGAGTTCCCTGACCCTGCAAATCATGAAACCATGGATTGCGGGGATTTTCACAGTTAGTGCACAATTTTTCAAATAGTGAACTCTTTTAGATGTAAGCATTCACCCCTATAGAAGTGGTGCATAGTTGAGTTTCATGTTTAAGGAAAACCATGCACACATTCCAAGAAAACCATGCACGATAATTTAATTCTCCCAAAAATTAGATTTTAAATCACTCGAACCCCAAAAACTCACCCTATTCAACCCTAACATAGACCAACTAATCTTCCCATGATTTCAAGGTTCTGAAAATAATTCCATGCTCGTCCAACCTCCTTTCATGAATCAAATCATGGATAAAGTATCTTCACCCTTCCCAGTAATAAAATCCTATCCCACTTGGTTCCCCATTTCTCTTCCTTTATTTTCCTATACTAGTAGTTGTTATTATTCTAGTTTTTATTAGGTATAGATATATGATTGTGGATATATATCTATAATTGAAGGATATTGATTAGTTTGATATTAATTTAGGGGTTTATATCGAGATATCATTCTACATCATTATACAGCTCACATTTTGGGTTTTCCATTAGGAGATCAATCGTCATTAAATTAAGGTAGGTGGTATATAATTCAAATATCATAGTCTTGATTGAGATTGTGTGTATATAATTGGAGAATTTCTATTTTATGTTTAGAAATCGAGTTATTGATTAAATTAATTAAATTGAAGAATTAATTAATTAAGGAAGATTTGATATTGAGGTTAATTAAGATTATAAATTTGAATAATTAATTATGGAATTAATTAGTGGATATTGATATTGGTTAATTAAGTAATTAATTGAGATTGTGTGGAGGTTGAGATAGAGTCATAACTTCATCCACAACTCTTCTTCTTGGCGGAATTTTTGCTTCTCCCCAGAGTGAGGATTATTGACTTCGGCTATAGATTGGCCTCACGTTCAGCTTTTTTCAGTGTTCTCTATTATCTATGGTAGTGATTCACCTCATATCTGATGGTGTCTCCCTCAACAGCAGTCACTGAAGGGTCCAGGTAGTGCAATGAACAAGAAATGGTAAGCCTCTTGGATCTGGTTTAGCACTGGCGCGATAGAGGTATGTGCTACAGATAAGGATATGGAATGTGGATATCTGGCTACAATGATGGATTTGGATGAAATATACACGCGTTATGGATTCCAAAGATGCGATGAGATGGATATTTGGTTGCATATGGAGCATACGACGTGCAGGGCAGTTATAATACCCATGGCTTCAAAGACCTGATGTAGGTGGAAGAAGGGGATTCCTCTATTTTCAGGTATCTTGGCGGTGATGATGTCTGCCATGGATGAAGGTGGAGGTTAGTCGTAGGTTGGTTGACCTAGTGAAGTTTACTTGGGTTGCTGGACCTTTGGGATGGATTTTTTTGGATTTTGTGCCAATGGGCTCAGGCTTTAGATTTGTTATGGGCCTTGATTTTGTAATGGGTTTTGTCCCACTGGGCTTTCGAGCCACTGAATTTTAAAGCTATGTGCTTGTGGGTCTACGGGCTTGTAACTAGATTTCCCTTAAGTCAGTTTAAAAGGGATTCCTATTTTATTTTTCGCTTTTTAATAAAGGGGATTTCCTCCAAAATTTTCAGTAAAGGATATTGAGATTGTGAGTTTAATAATTAATTGATGAATTAATTATGGGATTATTGGGATGATAGATTTTTATTAATTAAATCGAAAATTATTTAAAGGTATTAGTGTGTTGATCTAATTTCTGAATTAATAATAAATTTGAGATGAATAATTAATTGTATAGTTAATTAATGAAGTTGATAAGATTAATTAATTGTTTTGTTAATTACTGAATTTTAGATGGTTAATTAATTGTTGAGTTACTTACTAGGATTGAGAATAATAATTAATTGTTGAGTTATTTAAGAAGATTCAGAAGAATAATTAATTTTTCAGTTAATTAATAATATTGATATTGTTAATTAATTATTGTATTAATTATCATGATTAAGATGATTAATAATTTTTATCAGTTAATTAATTAGATTGAGATGATTAATTATTTTTTGAATTAATTGATAAGATTGAAATGATTAATTAATTGATGAGTTAATTTATAATATTGATAATATTAATTAATTCTCATGTAAATTAATGTGGTAGAGAAGATTAATTAATTATTCAGTTAATTAGTGAGATAAAGATATGACATGTAATCTATAACGGTAAAAAGGGAATTCTGAGATATGACATGTGATATATATTGGTAATAATGACTTTTTAAAATATTACATGTAATATAGAATGAAAATAATGGAATTATGATATGTGACATAGGATGTATATTGGTAACTAGGTAATTCCAGGATGTGATATCCCTTGGGGATAGTTAGTCTCTAGTGTGAGATGATGTAGGTATTGAGGTTTGAGTATCCTCAGGAACCTAAGAGTTTATGTGGTTAAATATAGAATAATTAATAATTTGATAAATATTTTCTTATACATTATTTTTATCTATTCATATAACTGTATACACAGTTATTGACTGCATATTGTTTTATAAACCATTTGTGGTGGAATACTGAGTTGTAATCACACCCTATTAGGGCTTCCTGATCAGTACCTGAATAGATTTCATGGTCATAGGATAGGCTAAGGGAAAATTTCCTTATGTTAGAGTTATGATTTGAGGATAGGGCATGGATGAGGGAACGAAAAGTGGTTTGATACCTTCATAGTATTCATTAGTGACTTTATTTTGAGTTTCATTTTGACAATGGACACATAATTTAACGTGGAATATCTAATTCTTAGTTTTGATATTGTATTTACAGCTTTGGTTATCTTGTTAAATTGTATTGTTCTAGATATGATATCATTTGATTATTTAGTTATTATTTTTTATTTATTTGATAATGGCGTTATACTACAAAAAATAGGGTATAGTCACCCAATGACAGATATTTAACCCTCATTGTGGGTCAGAAGCCTCTAGTATATGAGCAGGAATGCTTGAGGTCATGTAACAAACTAGCTCATGTCACCAGTGCGTGGAACCCAGGTCAAAACGTTACAATTTCCTCACACATTTCCTTAAAAGTACTATATTTATCTTGAGATTTTATTTCACCAAACCCTATAATGAAGAATAGAATATGAGAAATGTCCAAATATTCATATAGGTCATATTTTAATGAAACATTAAACTTGTGTAAAACCCATTCCATTCAATTCCCTCCTTTCAAAGAATGCACTTTCAAAATTTTTTGTGGAATGAGGGACCCACTACTACCCAATTCAGAATTCAATCATGAATTATACATATTCACAATTAAAATTATGTATTTTCAAGCATGGACCTTTTCATTAATCATTGATAGATAAAATCCAAACTGATTTCTCCTTAGTAATGAATTGGAAATATTATTGAACATTGTCCCAACCAAGAACTGAGTAGCACCTATGTATTCCCTGGATGCACCCTTAATATTCCCAAGTAGTACCATATGCCTCATATCATGTATAAACCCTAACAATGTTCTCATTGTTTACCCTACCCTTATTTCACTCAATGAGACCTGCGCCCCATTGGGTAGAGTAATCCCTGCTCTGTCCTTTATTTTTGACCCTTCGGTGACTCATGAATCCTTACCAAATGATGTTTAATTTCATTGAATAGTATTATCAAATGACTTTAAAGTATGCAATTTGAACTATATGGGGTTTGTTTTATATACTATTAGGATACATAGGTTTCCTCTTTCAGGTTTAAACTTGAAAAAAAAATTCTATCTCCCTCTAGAGTGGTAGTAACAATGAATTTTGACCATCTTCCAATCATACATTAGATATCCAAAATTTGGAAACTAAATTCTAAACCCTGAACATCCCTACAGAAGTTTAAATATTAAACACCAATATGGGATGAGATTATATGGATCATGAATGTTCTGATGGGTGAAATAGAAGTGGGTGGGGCTTATAACTGAAAGGATTTTCACCAAATTCTTCAAGAATGACCCTACCAACTAGATGAATAAGAATAAAAAATTCCATATAGTGAATATTTTCACTTGTTATATATAATTAATTTATAGAAGAAAATAATTATCAGACTTATAATTCATTCTTCATTGTTGAATTGAAAGAACCCTTATTAGAGTACCATTGTTTCATTAGAGAAATCAAGGGTAGATTCCCTCAAGATATGATCCATACTTGTTTCATAATCCTCTGATCAGGTTTATAGAATACTCCTTCTATTAAAAAATATGGTTCTAATTCTTAGGAAACTTCACTGTTGACCACCCTAGAATCCTTTAAGGTGAGAAGGAATTACTCTTGTGGAAGAAGAGAAATATTCAGTGTTCTTTAGAGAATTCTAGGGACGATCTTAGTAAGTGTTTAGAGATCCGCCTCTACTACTTGTTGTGCACAATGATTATAATATGACATGTTTTCTCAAAAATTTAATAACCAAATTTAAGTAGTTCTAGGGTTAGAAAATAACAATTGCACAGGGCCCTTATTATTTTCTTAATCTATAAATAACCTCGTGTCTAAATAATAATAGATTTATTATTATTCAATTGATATTTGCTAAAAGAATAGATAAAATAAATATTATTTTATTAGATAAATTTATTAACATTTATTTAAGTAATATTTTATGTGACAATTCTCATGAGACTATTAATCTTGATCCATTAATGCTCCTCAGTATTTATCAAAACTAAAATAATGAATATTTTGTTAATTAAATAAATTCCACTACATTAATCACCAATAAATAAATAGTTTTTTATTCCCAAAACCAATGAATAAGTATTTATTAAATATTTTCATAACTAAATAAATAAAAATTTGTTACCTTGTAAATAAATAAAGATAAATAATTATTATATATCCATGTTTTTAAATAAATAATCATTGGGTGAATAAATATTTTTTAAATTTTCAACACACATATACATTATCTTGAATAACTTGTGACTGGATATTTGTGATCAAAATAACATAAATAATTATTATACCATTTATGAGGATAATATTAATCTAACATGTTAAATTAAAATAAAATCTAATAAAGGTTTCGAATACATGTAGTGTGTCACCATCTATCCCCCTTTCCTAGTGGTATTAGAATATACTGCCTAAAATTCAAGGTTTTCCTCTAGAATTAAGAAAAGGATTCCATATAGAAAGAAATTAATGTCACAATGACATACCAACTCATAAGAATATACACTATGTAATATAATACCTATATCTCGATATCTATAAACTACCAGAGTTTATGCTTGTGTCATCAACCAATGTGCTCGATGTCTCTTTTATTGAATTTATAGAAATTGAATATACAACAGAAATCCATGAACATAGTCTTAATAAGGTAGTTCCATATCCATCAAAGTTCCTAAGATATAATATTTAATTAAATAATATAATGTTAAAATAATTTCTTCTCTTTTTTATTAATATATTTAACTATTGACACACCAAATGTACCCTACATTCTACGAATATATGTCATAATGATTTTGGTCTGTGTATCAATGTGTGTGACTTGTAACAATATTTAATAATAACATTAAATTATAAATTCCCTTACACATGTTCACTAATTAGAACATCCAATGAAACATATGAATATGGATTTACAACTTCTGGTTCATGTTCTCATAATCACATACTCTAAATAATACCACGAGTATACACAATCAGATAGTGTCTCAAAGTTATACGAGTCTCCACCCCTAATAGTATGTATCATTTCTGTCCCTTTATATTATATCATACAAATAAAAAATACATATTTAATAATAATTTAGTGGAACTTCAAGGTTATAATCATAGTGGGGGACTGTTATGATCTTTCAAAATAACAGTTACCTTTAAAAAAATTTCACACACTATATCACACATAAGAATAATCATGATGTTATAAAATATTAATTAATATTAAATACTTGGAATATTTTGATAATCTAAAGTGTATATTAATTTGTTCTAGAGACCTAAATTAAACAAACTCCCACTTTCACTATATCCAATTGCTAACAACTCAATTGTTTATCCTCACATATTAAATGTGACTATAGTGTGATATAACTATATATGATGATCCCACCATGATAACTATGGTTGATCTACTTACTATGACATCATCTCTCTAATAAAATCCCTCAAGAGACTATATGAACAAATATATGATTTTTTTTCTATGATCCCATACTTCTTGGATAATACCATATATAAAATTTCATCTTGATATGACTAGGATTTATTATCTAGAAACAAATAAAATATTTGGGATTAAATTTTTCTAAACTTGATTCTTAAGCTACACTAGAAGCTGAAACATAATCAATATAATGTGGATATGAAAACTAATGGATGCAATATGATTCACCCTTGCATTATGCCTATTCCTTAATACTATACTATTTCAAATTCTTGAAAAGTATTCTAGTTTTATATACCCTAAAAACTAGTATTGATATCCCTCTATTTACCAGAAACTTATACAAATTTTCTTTCTCAATCATTTTTTGATTATTCTAACCTCTAGACTATGTATTTCCCATGATTTGGTTTGATATTTTTATTATATGGTTTATGTATAATAAAGAACAAATTTTTTCATATATCAGGAAAATTATGATAAATTTCTAAATTATTCTTAGGCATATAGAGCCTATACGCCAAAAAATACCATATTAAACTAGAATAATTCAAGTTTGTTATAATATATTTCATTTTTCAGTACCATGTAATCTTTGTACTAAGAATTAGATTAAACAACCTATTGATTCATACTATTAGATATTTTTTCCTAGAAGTTGGGATACTACTTAAGTCACCTTTGGAGAAATTATTTATCTTTTTATAACCACAATACAAATAACCTTTTTTCATATACAATTAAAAATGTATTTATTGTAAAACTGTAACAATACCACTAACCAATTGTATAAACCATATAACATTTTGTTTTAAACAAATAATTTCTCACCATTATACTTATTTCAACCCATAGACGGATCCTTGAAGCATTTATTCCATATTATAATTCTTTAATCTCACTAACCTTTCTGGTCACATCATATAGACATGTAACATAGAGAAATATCTAAGGTAGGAGATCCTGACATTTTATACCTAATATGATGATCATAATTGCTATAATGAGTATAAATCAAGTGTATTTAAGCATGATGTATTGGTATAAATAGTAAATAATTATTGGTAGCTTACTTTACCATTCATGTATTGTTTCTATTAACTTCCCACCAATGTGTTTACATCAACCCCAGAATAATAGAATGAATTTTGGTATATGGAATTCATATTTAAATTCATAATAAATTTTCAATCATATTTATCTATAACATACTATAACTTATAGTATTTATTATTCTTGTTGAACAATATATCATGAACCATGGTGAATGTAAAACCAACAAAATTATTTTAAATTTCCTACACAACACATATTTCTAGAAGAATCCCCCCCCACTAAAACCTATGGAGTTTTATGTACTTATAATAACTTGTGTATATATATCCAATATTCAATTGAAGACATTATTTAACTCAATATATCAAAAGAGATGTGTTACCCATAGAGAAATATAGTTGGTTTGATTTAATAACATTTAAATTTTGGGGTGTTAAATATCCGTAGTTGTAATAAGATCAATAACTAATATACACATTTTGTTTTAAATGATGTACATTTGAACATTTCAACAGATTTACAAATGGGTACCATCAAAACACCTAAGGATGTGACATTATGTAATTTATTCATATCTAAAATAATATTATATAAATTAGTATATATTTTGGGAATATAGTTAGTTATTACACTAATATTTTTTTAAACATGTATAAAAAGGAATCAAAAAAATACCTTAATAAAAATAAAAAAATCTTTATCAATATACCTTGTAATATCATCTTCTCTGTGATGTAAATAAGGTAATGTGAGTTTAGTAAAAATCTCCATGATACATTTAATGATAGATGAATACTTTGTTAGGATATTATATAAAAACCCCACCAAGAGGATTCTACATATTTTACTAATTACATTCATTACTTATATTTATCACCCTAATTATACTACGAACTAAATTTAATGAAATTTATATGAATTTACCTATAGTTTTTTCCTTGGAATATTTTATGATGTCAATATTTAACTAACAATAGAAACTTTAGGCATTACCTTTAGGTATAATGATTTATCAGTTTAAATCATATGTACATAATATTCCTAAAAAATTTAGCTCTAATTAGCCTATACATCATACTTGATATATACATGAAAAAGTATATTTTCACTTGAATAAAAACTATCTTTCAAAAACTAGGAATGAGTATTATAATAATATTAATTATTTATTTTCACTTTTAGATATTTATTTTTTAAGTATTACCAGACTCTTAATTTAGATAAGAACACTGTAAAAACATTAATTTCATAATAAATAATGTATTATTTTGTCCAACAAAACATTGAGATAGATGTATTGGTAACACTTAATAAAAAGAATAGTTTAACTTGAATCAATACCCTTGGAAATAATAAGTTATGAAATTATCATTTCTATCATTATGATCACCATTTTTATCCTCTAGGATAATTCAACATTACTTATTTAAGATATGAAATTCTCACATATATCATATGAATCAACCATCCCTAGCACCCAAGAGAACACACCTTACTCATTTTAATGTTTCTATTTTCTTATCACTTCTGACATATGAATCACAATTTCTCAACCACTAGGAGAAGACACCATACTTATTAGGTTATTGCATTAATTAATAATTTATTAAATACTGAAGATGATAAATAAAAACATTATAATCCATGATGAATATATTTTAAGTAGATGCAATTTCTTGATTCATTTTTTAAATTGGAATTCATAAAATTGATAGTTTAATTCACATGAGAAAAAAACAGGCTCATGTTAACTACAATACCTTTAAAATGTTTATCCCATTGAAAGGAATTTCAAATTCCCATTTACAATCAAATAATAATCGAGTTTTCAACCTTGAATTTTATATTTTTTACCATAAGGGTTGTGAAACAAAGTTCTCCATAACTCTTCTCTCCAAGGGAAATCTTAGTCAAAATGACTACCATGATATTCATCTATACTTTTGTTCTCACAAATGGATGTATAAGTAGAACTTGAAAGGTAAGGATAATAATATGAGATTATTGGATAATTAGTTATCAATATAGAATCCCAATCATCAATAACTGACTAAGATACTTTAATATATTTAAGATATGATCAATAATTAAGAATCATATTCTTTTTTTCACTAGTATAGTGTAGTGAAAATACCACTATCAAAATATCTCTTTCCAATTATCAAGAGATTAGATATGTGCTATCATGGAAAAGAAATTTATTTCCTTATGTTGCATAATTAGTTCTCCAAACATAACTAATATTTTTACACATAGGAAAATTAAATCATTCCCATGTACCTATTATATGGATACTTATCTATTTCTCTAGCATTATGAGGTGGCTGAAAAAATATTAGGGATTCCAAAATATAGTGTAAAATTTCCTATTGTAGTTAAAATTATAAACATATATACTACCATCATAAATATTTTTTGGTGACGACATGATCTTTGTTGAAATGTTCACAATATTATGATAAATTTTCTTACCATATTAAATATTAATTAAATAAATATTTTAGTTTTTTCTTTATTACCAAAAGAAATGATGTAATAAATTTTATTTTTTTAGTATCCCTTTATTTTATTGAAACACAATGTCCCTCACCATTAGTTTTGAAATACCCTATTATATAGATATTCTAGTGGAAATGATCTATATTACACTTCCAATAACCCAAGGAAGGGAAAGATCAATTACATGAAGGTATTTAGTTTTTATTGTCTTTTTGAACTACATTAAATCACTTAACATTAGTCTATTAAGGGGAATCCCCAATCTGAAAAATACTATGTTTATATTTCCTCAACAAATTCCTAAAAATTTACACCATGTTTTTAAGGTATACTCCTCTTAATGTGAAATTTTTTAAGTCAACCCAAAAAATTCTTTTATAAATCCCCATTAATTGGTGGTGTATTAGGGAGGGATGTATCAAACACTAAGATCCAGTGATAGCATTATAAATCAGGTAATGGAAGGCTATACAAACTTAATATCTGGATTGATTGATGTTATATTTTATGTGTAAATTTCTCATTTTATCATATGATATCAATTTTATTATTAAGTGGAATTTACATTAGTGATTAACTGTATCTTGAAAAAATAAGACATAATATTGTTTTATTTTAATTTTCTATTTCATGTTTGTTATTTAATTATTTTTTATCGGATCGTGTAACGATGAATACACATAAATAATTAACCAGGAAACTAATATTAATAAAATAAAAATGTGGAAGGATCTTGGGATTTATATAATGATTCATTTATTGAGTGTAAAATAAAATAACCCTTTGAAAATTGTGAAAAACCCATTTAACCTTTACTTGTTTGTGTTGAAACAACCATCTTTAGCCCCTATGCACCACCATGGTTAATTTCAACTTGACTCCTGACTTGGACCATCTCCACTCACCAAGGAACTCTATATTTATTATATATACATTTAATCACATGCAGGTGAGCGTAACCCAATAATGGGTTAAAGAGGGTACATTAAATAAACCATAGACACACATTTCTATACGTAATAAAGTGGAAGGGATGGAATATAGTCCACTATTTGAATCTATTAATAATAAATACACAACCCATGCAACAAATTAAATTAAAAGAAACAAAACATATATAATTTGGTATTATCTCACGATCATCCACAAAAAACACAAACACACACATTGGAATACTATCTAGTAATTATTTTAGTTTTTTATTATTTATTAAGATAAAATTACATGAATTAATTCAACTAATTATCTTCTAAATTGTTTTTTATCTTTTTATGGTCTATCTGAATAGTCTTATAAGTCCATATAATTTTATTATTTTTAGGATATGTGCTTGGATGAAAAACATAATATAGTTCTTAATTTAGCATAGAATTAACTTGGCATTTAATATTATTTAAAAAATTTATATACATCATATAGACTAGTTTAATGCGAAAATTAATTTTATTTCCATCTAAATTAATTAATTAAAATTCATGTATTAAACACCATATGTGTGTATTAATAATAAATTTTACGTGAATTAATTTCACCACATGGGAATTAGTTACACCATATGAGAAATAAATAATTGCAACATGTGTATATTAAATACACTATATGTGAATTAATCACATGAGAATTAATTAAACACACCATTTGAATTAATTAAAAACCACTTGTAAATTAATTAAAAATTACTTGTAAATTAATTACACACAAAGTGGATTTCATCACATGTGATATAATTAAATGTCCACCATGTCATTTTAATTAAATATATCACATTAGTATTCATTACTTGAATACATTGTAACGAGTATTAAATAAATCACATATGTATTACTTAAATGAAAATTTCATTGTTTGTATTAAATACACAATTCTTGTATTTACTAAATGACCATGAAATCGTTTTTATTAAATAAATTACATGTGTATTAATTATATGAACATCACGTCATGTGTATTAAATAAATTATATATATATATATTAATTATATTTACACAACACTATGTGCATTTATTACTAAGTTTCTAAGTTTTCTTTCCCACACATCATGTAATATATACGGGATGACTGTTTGAAGAGATAGATTCAGTGATATATGCTATGAAAATGTGCCTACTATACAGTGTGCACCCTAGCTGCATACTGTGTAATCCGACAAGATTTGAGCTAGTTTGTCCAATCAAAACAAGACATGTAATAAATACACCATGTGTTGACTTAGTGTGAATATCTGTATACCCAAAATCACATCCAAATGAAGTAAACTTGACTACATAGTGTGTAATACATGTCAACTTTCCAAAACTCCAACACCTTTTGATGGATTCCACTGAAATATTTTACATTGATCTTTAAACTGTTTTGGGTTACAAAAAGGTGAAGATAAAAATATGAAATATTAATTAATAAAAAATGATATAGAAATTAAATCATACATCTAATGTGTAAAATTCCGTGATTTTAAAAGAAAGGCTATGTTTGATAGCATAAAAGATATGTGACACCAAGAAAAAGAAAACTATGAAATATTATTATTCAAATATTACTATTATCAACAACCCACTGAATTAGAGGGTATGATTAGGAATAAATACATTATGAAATATATATTAAGGTAATAACCAATATAAATTTATTTATTAAAGATTATTAATTAAGCACTGCATTTTTATTAATGTTATTTTATAATATCAAACTTCATTTTATTCAAAAATTATTTTTATTGATTTATTTGAGTGAATATTATAATTAATTTCTGGAACTTTTAGAAAATATACATGATAAAATGAACTTAATTTTTTAAATCATCATATTCAAATTATCTTATTGTAAAATTTTTATTCTTTATAAAGAGTTATATTTTTCAACTAATAGTGAAAATACTGATTTTTATCTTCTTCTAAAGTATTTACAAAGTCAAATTATATTTTCAATTAATTTAAAATTTTTATTAGTTAATAATAATTAAAAATAATAAAATTTTACTCTTTGTATTTAATTTTGAAATTTATTTTTTTAAAAAAAAATTTCGTACTTAAAAGGCATTTTTCCCAAAAAAAACATTTTCTGTTTCGTTTTGAATTTTAATATTAAAGTTATTTCTAATAATTATATCAATTAAATATTTAAAAATGGATTCCACACTTGGAATCATGGTGGATTAATGTATTAAATATTCCCCTTTTATTTTTGTTCAATATGAATAGTAACCATTGTGAGTAATTTTGACCATAGAAAAGGTAAAATGAGTTAATCAAGGGTAAAAAAAGTTTTAAAAAGACGAAAAATGACCATAACACTTGGACTAATGTCATTGGATGAGTTTTTTTTTTCATAGTCATCCAAAATTCTAAAATTTGACATTTTTCCCTTTTTTCTAGGATTTGGAAATTTTTAATATGTTATGTTATGAAAAGTTAAAAATTCCATTATAATTATTTTATTATGTTTAAATCCATGAATTGGGATAAAAGAAAGGTATGACCCATTATAAATATTTATTTTAAAGTTAAATGTTTTTATTATTATAATAAATTGATTTTAAATTTTGGTTAAGAATTAATTACCTTAAATTCTTTTGCAACACTAACACAATATGTATTCAATTAATTAAAAAATAAAATAAATGATTTAAAAAAATTATAAGTATTATAATTATAAATAATTATTGTATTATATTATTTTTTAGAAAGAAATAACTTATTTTAGAAATTGTAAATTATTATATTCAATTAAAATATTTGTCATGGTGTTTTTAAATTCAAATTAATTAAGTTGTTCCAAAATTGACATTAATGATATTTTATAATAAATAATATTTTACTAAATGATTTGATATTCATTGAATTATTAATTTCATTGAAGTGATCGGGATATTGATGAAAATACCAACCTTGACCCATTTATGGTTCTATTTTCCTTTTATAACAACTATATTTACCCCTAAATAGTAAAAACATTATTATTTTGGTAATTGTCAAAAGGGTTAACAAGGGTCAAAAATAAAATGACAAGGTTATAAATATTATTTAAACTTGTAAAAAAAATTATCTTAAGAGAGTATTTAGGTTTATATTTATATTATAATTTAATTTAATAAAATTTTATCCATTTTAATTGGTAAACAAAATTAGATTAAATTAATATTTTAAGAAATTACAAGAATGCCCCTCCCCTTTATTATAAAAGGGCACACCCTCTCCTCTTTTATTCACACTTTATAAACCTTTTGGTTCTTCTAATACCTAAAAAAATTATTTCCTAAAATCTCTACCCATGTCCAAGAGGTCATGTTGTTGTCAGAATACCAACCATTGAGGGATTATGTTGTAAAG
The DNA here is from genome assembly GCA_963277665.1 of Viscum album. NCBI lineage: Eukaryota > Viridiplantae > Streptophyta > Magnoliopsida > Santalales > Viscaceae > Viscum > Viscum album. Next base: position 450,667,027 of record OY728137.1, on the reverse strand, counting down.
AAAATGTGATTTTTCCAATAAGAGGTGTAACTTTTAATTGAATGTTTTTGTTTAATTTATTCTCACACATCCCAAAATTATTATTATAGAACTATGAAATGATAAAATAATTATATTACATATATTTATACCTTTTCATTATAATGGTGAAACCTATATCAATTTCCTATATCCATCAATTGAGAAAGAAATCCATTGTTTTTGTGTATGGTAGAGACTACCACTGCGTGAACTGATATAATTCATTTTCCATTATCAACTCTCAAATATGGTTATAATTATGAAATTAATATATATGTATGATATTAATTAAAAATGTATCATTCTTAAAATTTAATATATCATATAATATCTTATATTTACATTCATTGAAAAATGATAACATCATTCACGTGCATATGTTGACTACCACCTCCACAAAATGATGCGATTAATTTTTGACCATCGAATCACATGGATGATATATAGAAGTGTATTTAAAGAAATAATATGGTATATATGATATAATTGTAATTATATAAAGATAAATTATATTCAACTTATTTCTATAATTATCATTGAAAGATTAAATACTTACTCTTGTGTGTGTATGACATACCATCTCTATGATGGTAACACCGTTCATTTTTCTTAACTAGAATTCATGGATGTCATTAAAATTATAATTAATGAATAAAAATGATATTTATTTCATGATTTATATTATAAATATGATTTAATAATAATCTTATTGACCTCAGTTAACCAAATGAGGTCATTTTGGACTTATGAATCAAACATGTTCAAACCACCTGATGCGAACTTAACTAATTAAGCATTTAACTATGAAATAGAAGTAAATGAGATGAATGGTTTAAGGATATTGGATTAATGATGGAAAATTTTCTTAAGAAATAATGTTATTGATATGATTTTATTAAGTTGGAGTTAAAACACACACTTGGAATGTCTGGAATCAAGAGAAGATATTTCATCTCAATTACCTTTCATTAAGACATATTTTAATATTTTTTCACATAATTTATTTTATATGGTGTATATAATACCAATTTTACTTTTTATATCAAGAATATTTCATATTTATGGTTATTTTATGTTACAATTAAAATTATTTTTCTCAAAGATATTTTCCAAGGGGTAAGGGGTTTTTTATCTCGAATTCCTTTTTTGGGTTATAAATATTCTTAAATGACTTTGTTATGCCCTGATTATGTTTGAATTGTACTATAAATTTTATTATTATATGTTTAAATTTTTTATATATATTTACATATGTTCACATAATCACTTCATGGATTGATTATCACTTCAAAATTTATGAAATGAATAGCGAGTTATTCTTTATTTATATTATCAAATAAATATTTTTCCTTCAAAGGGAGAGACTCAATTGTATTGTGGTAAACTGTAAGATACTATGATCCATGAATCATATCATAAAAAATGGATACAAATTGTCTACAACAACTTTGTATCGATAATTGGTCTGAAAAAGGATATAAAAATATCAAACCTTTGGATGGGTTGACTTTCTCTCAATCTCATTTTCATAATGATATATTTCATGTTGTGCATCAATATTTAATTGTATGATATAATTTATGATTAAATGATTATGTTTGAAATATTACATCATTAAATTCATTTAATTTACATATCCATTTCATACTCTTGATTTCAATGTGTTTTGATTCAAAAATTAGAAAATATGTAAAGGCTTTATGATACAATATAGTTTCTTTTTTAGAATTTTTATGATCAATATTCCTTTGGGTAAAATCATAAGATCTTATTTTATTGAAGCACAATTTGTTGTCATCCCATGATTATTAATGTGGTTTAAATTATTAGTTACCATTTTATCCTTTATTGATTAATGTAACATATAGAAATTTGTTTTTATGTGATACATATCTTGTATATTCTTTTAGGTTGGGAATATATCTCTTTCATAAAAATATTTTCTAAAATTTTTTATATTATTTTATTCTATAAATATAAAATATTTAATAAAGTTATTTTACTTGATATTTTACTTTCTTCAAAATGGTTTTAAAATGAAATTTCTTAATGTTATCTACGTGGGTTACTTTTTATTCTCTTAATAAAATGTTTGAAAAGAATAATTATTTTTACTATTTACAACATGAATAAATTTTCTTACATTAATTAATTTTATTTAAATTGAATATTAATTTATAAAATTTCAATGTAATTTTATATTAATTTTTTTTCACTATATTATGAGAATTATTATTTTTTAAAAAGTTATTTTCAAAGTGGAAAATGCATTTTCCTTAAGAATATTTTAATAATATTTTAAGGGTGATTTTATTAATGAAAAAAAAACCTTGATGTCACTTATATTACATTGAGAAGATGTTGTGATGATTCCATCCTTATTATTTATTGAGGTGGATTATAATTATTTCAAAGGGATATTTATAGAAATTGCTTATTTTCCATGGGTTAATAAAGTTATTAAAAGAATAATGGATTTTTCAATGAGTTTTAAAATGAGATGAAATCTTTATATACTTTATTAATATAATTTCTATAGGAAATTATTTTTTATTATGGGTTGTTCCTTTATAAAAATAGGTTGTATTGTTCTATTGTAAACTGTAGATAAGTTCTTCCGTTATAAACTGAGGGAAGATGGGTCCATGAAAAATCTATAATGCATTAAGTAATTATTATATTTGATATTGACCATATGGTTACTCTAATTTTAAGGGTTCTTGTATGGTGTCTGTTAAGATAATGTTCCATGATACCAAAAAAATTTATCTATGCTTTCTATTGGGTTTTAATAATTCATTTGTTCTATATTGACTTCTCATTACTCATGATTATTGATTCCCATGAAAATGTAATTTTCTATATATTTATTCCATGTTTTATGATTGATGATCCTAATATTTATGGGTATGAATTCACTTATGTCATCCTCTTTCACATTTACTATCTTATCATGCCATTATGATCATTGATGATAGTGGATTAATAATTCTTATGTTTACCCTTACCAAGTAATTGAGCACACCCCTCTTATATATTCATTTTCCTCATGTTGGAAATAATGGTTCTAAGTATTTTATGAATAAGAAGGTTACCATATCTGAATCTCTTAGTGAGAGGTGACGTATAATTTTATAAAATAATTGTTTACGTATCTAACTTATTGTGTAAGAGTTTTTTTGTTTTTCTTTAAAACTATATCCTAAAAGGTCTTTGGGTATGAAAGTGATCCAATATTTATTTTTGATATTGTATGTTTTGTATGGTTAACATTTTGTCATGTTGATCAGCATAAAATCTATTAATATAAGGATAATGTTTTTAGCACCAGATCTATGATTGCTGGATCATGGATATTATAGTTGGTATTAGATTAGAGTTTAGACAACGTTATTGATTTGGTTGTTTTCATGTGATGTTATATTAATATAAATAGATACCATCATGACTTTATAAGTTTATAGTCGATTATATTTTCAAATTCATAGACACACCCTTTTTGAGGTTTTAAGTGATAGAAGTCTAACATTATTAAGAAAATGTTGGGAGACATTTATGGTTATATAACCCTTGGGTTTAGAATTTGTTTTAGTGGAAAATTAATTTTAGGAAGAATTATATTTCATTTTGTGAACATAATTTTAAATGTATTGGTGCCTTTAGGGTTTATAATATCTTTGATGTTGAGGTTATTATGTGTTATTATAATTTTGGAATACATGATATAGCTAGACAAGTGATTGAATACTAATTTTTGACTTTGTAACTAACAAAGAAGATTATTATTTTAGGGAACATTATGTAATTAAGTTAAATATAATATTATGATATTTTATTTGAGTAATAAAGGTTAAATTTTAATTTGTAATCATATATGATTTTAATGTGAATTTCTGGTGACTTTGGTTATTTATGGAAATGATTAGAATATTTTTTAGATTATTAGATCAAGGAATATAATTATTTTGTTATATGAATTTAGGGGTGAATAATGATAATGAAATAAATATCAGAAGAAATTATGGCTGAATCCTTCTGATTTCTATGTTTAAAACATGGTATAGAAAATTTTGAGTAATTTTGATGTTATTTATTTATCAAATGATATAAATTAAAATTTGTGTTTTATTGTTCAGGATTTGAAGATTAATGTTATATTTCATCATATCAAGATATGTTTTGGGAACTATATTACCTCGTGCTAACAATTTTTTTGGTTAATAATTAAATATTAGGGGAATAGAGTTTTATTATTTTATGGATTATGTGATTTCAGGAGATTATTTTAGTGATTTAGGTATGAAAAATTCATCTTAAATACACCTTCTCTGGAGAAAAAGATGAGATTGTTGTGAAAATTTATTAAATGATGATATTTTACTTTTCAAGTAAGTATGTTTCCTTATGTTATTTTTCTAAATTATAAAGGATTTCAACAATTACATGATAAGGATATTGAAATTGAAATGTTAACTTATTACCTTGTTTTCAGATAAATTAATGTCCACTTTCAATCCTCATTGTTTTTTGATTTTGTGGTCGTTAAATTTTTCATGATCATTCACTTTCTTAAGTTCAATGATCTCTATATCTATGCATTATTATTAGGGAATTAAATTTTTATTCCTTGTATGTATCGTCGCATACAACTAATTTTCCCCTATTTTGAAATCTAGTAATGTGCTATTTTAGATGACCTTTTTATTCTCTTTCCATCTTTTTAATATTTTTTAATAACCCTTTTTATAATGTGGGATTTAAACAAAGGTATTTTAAAATTTTAATAATTTTATTATCGAGTCCAAGATTAAATTTTCAGGATAAAATTTATTAAGAGGGATGGAAGGGTAGGATGTAACATCTCAATATTTTAAAAGAATGTAACTATGTTAAATGACATACAAGAAATGAAATACCAAGATTAAACAAACTATGAAAATTTATTATTCAAATATGACCATTATAACCTTGTTGTTGAATTATAGGGTTTAAATAAGAATAAAAATATTATGATATATATTAAGGTAATAATAAATATAATTTTATTGATTAATTCCTAGGAAATAAATAGTTAATTTTTTGTTAATTTATTTTATACTTCAAAAATGAAATTTTTTTTTGTGAGGAAAGATTATATTTAAATTTTGGAAAATTTATAAAATATATTTAAAAACTTTATCATCACTTTTTAAATCTTTATATCAAAATTATATATTGGTGAAACTTTTTGATTTTTTTAAAAATTCTATTATTCAATGAATAGTGAAAATTTATGATTTTAATTTTTTTCTAAAGTATTTACAAATTAAAAGTATATATTGGATTATTTTTAAAGTTTTATGTGTTAATTTTGATAAAAAATAATCCTATTATAGTATATTTATTTAATTTTAGGTATGAATTTTGTATAAAAACATTTTTATACTGTAATTTTTATGAAAAACTATTTTTCATTTTCTTTTACATTATAATAATAAGTCAATTACTACCAATTATGTGAATTGAATATTGAAAAATGAATTCTATATTTGTAATAAATAGGGCTAAATTTTTTTAAAATACCCCTTTTTTATTTTTGGTCAATATGAATAGTAATTGTTTTGAAGAATTTCCACCAAAATAAAGGTTAAATGGGTTAATTTAGAGTAAAAATATTTTGAAAAGAACTAAAAAAATTGACACTATCACTTTATAAAATTTCATTTTATGAGTTTATTTTTTTCATAATGACAAAAAATTATAGAAATTTCCTTTATTTTTGTGATATGGACTAGATTTTGACTTTTATAATATTTTATGTAAAGAAAAGTAAAAAATATCCTTCACTTGGTTTTATTATCTTCAAATTTTTTACATAAGGATAAAAAGAGAGTATATTGGGTTATAAATAATCATTTGAAAGTTAATTTTTTATATTATATTAATTTAGTTTTAATTTTTACAGAAGAAATAGTTTTCTTAAATTCTTACACAACACTGATATAATATTTATACAATTAAAAGAAAAATAAAAGAAATGAGTTAAAAAATATTATATGTGATATAATATGAATTATTGTGTTATATGAATTATTTATAAAAATATAACTTAATAGAGATTTTTTAAATGATTATATTCAAATTTAGTCTTTTTATTAGTATTTTTAAATAAAATTAATTATTTTTTTTTAAAATTGACATTAATGATATTTTATAATAAATAATAATTTATTAAATGATTTGAAATTTCTAAAAATCTATATTTTAACAAGTGGTTGAGATATGGTTTCAAAAATCCACCATGTTACATTTATGAGCCTATTTTACTTTTATTATTACTATATTGACACCGAAATAGTAACAATGTTGTTATTGTGGTAAAATTTTAATAGTTTGACGGGAGGTTAAAAGAAAAAGATTAGGGTACAAATATAATATTATCTTATAAAAAGTTTAACTTATGAGATAATTTTTAATTATAATAATATTATATTTTAATATTTTTAAATTTTATTAATTTAAATATAAAAATCAAATTATAATAATTTAATAATTTATAAAATTCATTGAATGTCCCTCCCCTCTCTTATAATAGAGAAACCCCAATCCTTTTTTCCATAAACATTAAGAACCATTTGGTTCATCCAAGACCTTACCAAATAACTTCCTAAAATACCTCTAATTATTCAATAGTACTAGGTTTAGGAAGAATACAACGCTTATGCAGTTTAATATTAAAATAAATGGAGATTTCTCGAACAAGTACAATAGCTTTTAATCGAATATTCTAGTTTTTTCCACGTAAAACTCACTAAAATATTATTAAATCATTATAAAATAAGAACACCGGTATCTTACATATATTTATATGTTTTCATGATAATGTAGTAACCTAAATGCATATCCTCCACCCATTAAATGAGAAACAAATCCACCCTTCGCGTGTACGACATACTACCGCCTCATGAACCGTAGTAATTCATTTTCCTTCACCATCTTTCATAGGTGGTTATAATGATGTAATTAATGTTTATATATGATAATAATAAAATATTAATGATTATAAAAACATTATATATCATCTAATTTCTTTCATTTTGAGGCATTGAAAAATGATATTGTCGTTCGTGCATACATGTGGACTACCACTTTCACAAAGCGATGCAAATAATTTTTCACCACCACATAACTTGGATTATATATATAAGTGTACTAAAAAAGTGATATTTTATTTATTATATAATAATTATTACATAAAGATAAATATTACTTACCTTATTTCTATAATGATGTTTAAAAATGGAAACTTTACATATCTGTACGTACGACCTGTCATCTCAATTATTGTAACATAGTTCATTTTTCATTACTATATTTCATGGATGGTTTTAAAAGTATAATTTATGTATAAAAATGAAAATTATTTCTTGATCATTATTTTTAATTTTATTGAATAATAACCTATTTGACCTTATTCTACCTACCAATTTTTTTTTGGAATTATGAACCAAACATCTTCAAAAAACCCTATGTGGACTTAACAAATTAAGTATTTAAATATGTATTCAAAATAAATGAGAAAAAATGATTAAGGATTAGGGATAAATCCTGGAAAATGTTTTTAAGATATAAAATAATTGATATTATTTTATTATATATGAGTTAAAGGACATATATAGGCAGTTTTGATTCAAGGTAAGTGATTTCTTTTTAATTTTCTTTCATTGTGGAATATTTTAATATTATACACGCAATTTATTTTATATGGTGTATAAAATGACCCTTTTACATGTTATATCATGATTAATTCATAATTCATGATATTTTAAGTTAAAATGAAAAAAATTTCATCCAAGGGGATTTGACATGAATGTTACCAAGTCGTAAGGGGGTTTTAACTGAATTTTATTTAATTTTTGTATAAATATTATTAATTGATTTATTTTTCCATGATTATGTGTGAATTTATAATTAAATGGTTTTATTATATATTTAAAAATATTTTATTTTTTATTTAATATGTGAAAATAATCACTTTATGAATTTATTTTCACTTCAAATGGTATGACAATGAGAAGTGTTTTATTTGTCTGAATCACATTTTCTTTAATAAAATTTTCATGTTAGGAACCATGATATCGTTTTATGTTATACTTAATACCTCATGAATGAATTTGAAAATAATAAACCTTTAAATTATTCTAATTTACATATCTATATCATACTCTTTCTTTCAATTACTTTTAATTCAATAACTAACAAATTGGTAAATTCATTATGATAAAATATACTTTTTTGAGATTTTTTTGTTTAAGGTTCATTTGGAGGAAACCATATGAAATTGTTTTTACTAATCCACATATATTTAATCCTCTTCTTTTTATGCATGTGATTTTCATTTTTAGTTTCTATTTCCGCCCTTAATTATTAAATAAACATCAGAAAACTTTTTTTTAAGTGATGTCGATCTTTTCACTTATTTAAGCATCAATATGTTTCTCTCACATATCCAGGTCTTCAATTTTTTTTCTAGTATATTATTTTATAAACATAAATGATTTAGTTAGTTTATTTTAAATTATATTTTACATTATCTTAATATGTTTTAAAAGTAAATTTCTTAATTTTTTCCCTATGGGTCACTTTTGACTCTCTTTACGAAATATTTGAAAATAATGTTTATTTCTCACTTTTATGTCGTGAATGGAATGAACTACTAACATTAAAATTAATTTAATTAAATATTTATTTATAATTTTCTACAATTATTTTCAAATAATAGTATTTTTAAAACATTTTGTGAATTTTAATTTTTTGAAAAGTTATTTTCAAAGTGGAAGATGTATTTTCCTCAAAATTGTTTTTAATAATATATTAATGGTATTTATATTCATCAACAAAAAAATCTTTATGTTACTTATTCACTAATATAGATATGTTATAATTATTCTATAATTATTCATTCTATAGTTGTATTATGATTGTTTCAAAGAAATTTTCATAGAACACACTTCTTTTCTACGGATAAATCAAGTTATTAAAGGAATAATGAATTTTTTTATCAGTTTTATAATGCGATTAAAGTTATATATACTTTAATAATGTTATTGTTATTGTAAATTGTTTATGATGATGGGTCATAATATTTTAAAATAAGGATGATTGGTTCCATTATAAAATGAGGATAGGTTGTTCTTTTATAATACAAAGACGTGTATGTCTTTCATACCCTATAATGCATTGGTTAATGATTATCTTGGAATTCAACCATATGGTTAATAAAATATTAGGTTTTTTTAAAAGGTTTCAATGAAGATAATGTTCCATGATACCAAGAAAGTTTCATTATCATTTTTATGAGATTATATTGACTTCTTTGATCAAAATTGACATCACATGGATCATGATTACTGATTCCCATTACTATTTCATTCTATAAATATTTATTCCATGTTTCATGATTGATGATATAGTAATTGATTGGTATAAATTTTCTTATATCATGATCATGCAATTTTATTATTTCATCATTCCCTTATGATCACTAATGATAATGGATTAATAATGATTATGTTTAACCTTAATGTGTATTTGAGATCTCCCTTATCATGTTTTTATTTTCCTTAGATTGTGAACAAAGTTGTTAAATATGTTATAACTAATAAGGTTATGATATGTGAATAACTTTTAGAGGGATGATGTATGTTTTTATGAACCGGTTTTTTATGTATCCAAGTTATGATGTAAGAATTGGATTATTTTTATGAAACTCCAAACCTTGAGGTACTTCAGTATAGAAGTGACCAAATATTTTATTTTTATGATGTATGTTTTGGATTTTTAGAATGGGATCATGTTTATCTTTATCAATTCCAGAAATTTTAACATAATGTTTTTAGCATCAGACCTTGGAGTGTGGGTTCAAGACTGTTATAGTGGGTATCAGAGAAAGGTTTAGAAAACATTAAAGTTTATGATGTTTCCATGTGAGGTTATATTAAGAGTTATGCATACCATCATGATTTAATAAGTTTATGGATTATAATAATTAAAAATGCATAGACACCGACTTTTATGTTTTTATGTGATGGAAGTCTAAAATGATTAAGAATATTTTGGGAGACATTTAATGAAATATCCATATTAGGTTTAGTTTGTGTTTTAGTGTAAAATTTATTTTATGAAAAATGCTTTACAATTTGTAGAAATAATTTTAAAGGTATTGGTGACCTTTTGTGTTTATGTTATCTTTTACGTTGAGGTTATTATGGGTTATTATAATTTGGGATTATATGATATATCTAACCATGGGATTTAAATCTTATTGGGTGACTATGTGACTAATGAAAGAAGTTTATTACTTTGGGTAACATTATTTGAATAAGGTATATAGAATATTATGTGATTATATTTTAGGAATAAATATTGAATTAGCTTTTGGATATATATATATATATGATTTTAATGTGGCCTTATGGTTATTTTGGCCATTTAGGGAAATGGTTAGAATATTTTTTAGACTATATGATTAGGGAATATAAATTTTCAATTATATGAAATTATGAGAGATTAATTTTAATTTGATTAATCTTAGAATAAATTGTGGCCAAATTCTTATGATTTTGGGAATTCAAACTTTTTTTTGAATATATTGAATAATTTTTTGGTTAGTTTTTTTATCAAATGATCTATATGGAAATTTATGTGTTATTATTGAGGCTTTGCAGATTAATTTTTTATTTCAGCATATGAAGGATTATTTTGGGAATTAACTTACCTTTTTATAACCATTTTGGTTTTGGTTAATGTAACCCCCTAAGATTTTATAAGATTTATTTTTTCAAATTATTTTATTTTATTCGATTTCTTACATTACAAACAACATTGAGTTTTAGGAAAACACAATATACTATTAATATTATTATTCAAATATAACCATTATAAACTAGTCATTAGACATGGGGGTATGAATATGAATAAACAAAACATTAAAATTAAGTATAATGTTTTCAGTTAAATAAAATATACTAAAAAATAAGTACTTAATTTTTGGTAAATCCATTATAAGCATTAAAAATAATTTTTTTCTCAAAAAATATTTTTCACTTATTTTTTAGAATAAATTTATAAATTTTTTTATTATCTTATCAAATTTATTTCAAAAATTAACCATGATTTTTCGAATAAATATTAAAAAAATTTCTTTGGGTGAATTTTTTAAGAATTTCCTAGAAAGATTAATTTTTCGATGAATAGTGGAAGTCGAGTTTTTTATTAAAAACCTAATTTTAAATTAAACTATCCATAAAGTTAAATTTTATATTAAAATTTTCTAAAGGAATAATTGTTTAAATTATATATATATTAATTCAAATTATTTTATTTTAATCAATTTTATCTTTAATTTTTATATAAAAACTTGTTTTACTTATGAAAATGTTTTCTTTTGAAAATCGCCTTTTCGACATGTCTGTGAGTTTAATTTTAAATTAAATTATACTGATTCTATGAATTTAATGCAGAAAAATATATTACATATTTTTTATCTAAATAATTAATATTATATAATTATTTCTACATTATTTTTGTTCAAAATTAATAGAAAAAATATAAAAAATTAATTATCACGGTTAAGATTAAAATGAGTTTACCATGGGGTTAAACTAAAATGATAAAGGTTAAAATGATCTATAAAATTTAAAAATTTAATTTTTTATCCATATTATGACCTTATATATTCTAATGTTTTTTAATAATTCATTTTAGAGGCTTGTGTAATGTTTAAAACATGGGCATAAATTTTTATTCTAAAAAATTCCAAGTGTGTCCTCTCCCCCACTTATAAAAGTGCACCCTCTCTATCTTCATCCTTACACTTTATAAGACTTATGGTTTTTAAAATACCTACCAAAATAAATTTTTTACTCCCCCACGTCCTATAGAGATTATTTGGATTGTGTAACCCTCTTAGGAAATCGTTTGGTTCAAACCAAAAGAAGTTGTCTAAAGAATAGGTATCTTTCTTAACCAATCATTTTTATTTATTTAAATTTACACCTCCTTCATTTATTATTCAGTCATTATGATACAATAAAAATATTATCCGTAATATAAATATATTTTCTTATTTTAATGGAATGATCTACATTCATATCGTATTCCATCAAATGGGAAATGGAACTGTCAACCGTGTGTACGACAGACTACCACCTCATGAACTGTTGTAATTTGTTTTCTATTACTGCCTCTCACAGATGGACATAATAAATAATTTAAAGTATATATATATATATATATATGATATTTGTGACATTATTATACATCTATAATTATAATATCATATATAAATTCTTACCTTAAAATCCATTGAAAAATGATAACATCGCTCATTCGTATATGTGGACTACCACATCCATAAAGTGATGTGATACATTAATCATGTTATTTTCAAGTGTATGATAATAAGGGTATATTTAATGAAAATATATTATATATATGTTATAAAAAATATTTTCAAATTTAAATTTATATTTAGATTTCTTTTATTCCATCCTTCGACAAAATGGAAATAATGTTTATGCGTACCTATGACCTACCTCCTCCATGAACAGTGTAATTCATTTGTCTATATATAACTTTTATGGTTTACTAAAAAAATGTATATAATGATTAAACATGATATTTATATAATGATTAAAATTATTTACATTACGTTACCATAATCAAAGTATAAGTAACAAAACTATCAAACCAAAACATACATGAAGAACAAAACAGTTATTACCTAAAATAGAAATTTTAACATAGAATATTCAATTAATGGGTAATAAATGGGTATAAGTAAATAAAATATGTTATTATATATGTTATTATTGTTATATAACAGTTTATAATAAACCTATAATTTTATATATGAGTTTGTAACTAGTAGGAAGAATGTCGATACTTATGGTAAGATATTCTCATCTCACTTTTATTTCTATAGGACACAAACCATATTCACCACTTATTTCTTTTGTGTAGTATATAAAATGACAAATAATTTATTTTATATTATTATCAATAAAATTATGGGGTATTCATATCCATGTAAATATATTTATTTATTGGGGCTTACTATTCAAAAGAAACCAAGGTGGTAAAATTTTTATGGTATAGTATCTCTGTTAATTAGGATCATATTTTATTAAGTTTCCAATGATAAAATATTATGATTTATCTCTAAAGAAAATAATAAATTTTATTCTACTATGGTTATGAAATTAAAATAAAATTTCCTTTAATTTTACTCCCTTTATATAATTAATAGTCTAAAATAATGTTTTTAAGAAAGATCTATTCTTCAGTCAAAAAAATCTTCTTTTATATCAATGTTTTCAAATAATTTTTTCAAGAATGTTTTTAATACTCTAAAAAATGTTTAAAATAAATTTTACAACTGTTTTATTTTAAAAAATGGTTTAAAATGGAATCATCGTTCTATTTTATAAATGAGTAACTTTTTAACCATTTTAAAAAAATGTTAAAGGAAACTTCATTTTAACGTGCATGACATGAACACCTTTCCCATAGTCATGAACAATCAATGATATAAAACTTATTTTACAAGTTTTAGGGTTATTTTCAATGAAATCCTTTTCCTTAAATTTTTTTAATTTTTTATACATTAAATAAGTGATTTCAATGTTAAAATATATTTTCCTCAAGAAAAGTTCCAAGTTATCATTCAAAATAATTTTATATATAAGATGAAATCAATTTACATAACATAAAATTTATTGGGGATAAGATCGAATAAAACCATTATTATTCTTCATATGTATGGTTTTTTAATGATAAAAAGATGTTTATAAAACCTATTACTTTTACATATCTTATTCTATGATGAAAAGATGGATTGTTTATGAAACTTTTTTCTTTTCCATAAGTTATTCCATAATGAAAATTTTATGAAATCCATTTCTTTTTATGGGTTATGATATGATTATTTTTTATGATCTTGTGGCATAAATATTTATTATTTTTCTTTATTTGAATGGTGGGACCAAAGTATCCCTCTAATAAATTGGACAAATATTGATACAGTATGAGATAAAAAGACTAGAATGCGGTGTGAACCTAGTTAAGTAAGGGTATTTTTCCATTTTGGTTGTCTTGGGAGAAACCTTGGATATTATGATGGTCTGGGGAGTGACCCTATTCCACTATGATAGCATTGAAAATTTTCATTGATTACTAATGAAATTTTTTATATGAATATGTGTGTGCTAGAAATCTATATCTTAGGAAAATATTATTCCATTATAGAAAATGTTATTTGATTCACTTATGATTATTGTCTTTTTAAATGCCAATATTTATTCCATGAATCAAAGTTATGATCTTTGGTATGAAAGGTATCGTTTTCAAATGTTATTCTCCTGTACTCATATCATTATTATCATTTTATTATTATGTGATCATTGATCTCTCCATTTTTTACCCTTACTAAGAATATAAGATCACCCTTTCTTATGTTTCCATTCTATAGGTTACAAGCAAAAGTATTATGTATGATTTCAATAAGAAAAGTGGTAGATATGAACTACCAAGTTAGATATGTTGTAGTTAAATTAGGAACAAGTTTTATATGAATATACATTTACCGGGACACTAAACCTATATGATTATGGTGTGGACTATTTTATTATATAATGAATATACATCTATTAAAATGTGATATCTATTTATGAAAATTATGGGTAATTATAGTTTGAATTATATAAAGTATTAGTAAAACATTTTCCAAATTGGATGTGAAAAAATTAGTGAGATCCCTAGTGACATGTATAAGGATATATTTAAGGATATTCCTAGGGATATGTTAAAGTATAAGTCTAACTATAGGTCTAACCATATGAAAAAATCCAAAATTTTTGGCAAAGGATATATTGAGTGGTTTCTAAGAAATTATATCCCAGTCTAAATAATACTAGTAGATGTGGCTCATTTATAGTTATACTTAGGGGTAATAGATATGAAAAGGGAACATTGGTCTTTGAACTGATCATCACCTAGTGAAAGAAAATGGGCCTTACGACACACCAGGTTTGACACTCTTAGGGGATATGTTTTTAAAATCCAAATACTCTTTATTAACCATCAAGAAAGATTTTATTATATAAGGAAGAAAAATTACCTAGGGTAAAACTAAGGTGTAATTGATAAAAAATAACATGTAATTATTTAGACGTCTTATAAATGTTTTTTTTCGTGATTATGTGGTTTCCCGCAATGATTATTTTTTTACCACACAATGCTTTTTAGTTTTAGTCACAGGATAGAACCTGAAAGGATAAAGTTAATAATAAACGTGAGGGACAATAAAATTACTTTTCTTATTATAAACCATATTTTATGGGAGGTGGAATTATAAATTTCATTTCTATTCTGACAAAACATTCTCAAGAAATGATACATGATGAACTTCTAAATTAAAAAAGAAGAGAATAATGTTTTGTTAAGTCCTTAAGAGGAAACATTCTTATTCTTTTAGTGGTACCACTAATACCCAAGTTAATGTGCATTGTATCAGTACCATTGATAATAAATTTTATGTTCTATAGTGTTTGAATCATGAAAAAATAATTTTGGTTTTCAATGTTTTTTAAGGAGAAGTGGATCAATGGTTGACTCTTATCTAGAATAAAAATCAACAAGATGAAATTGATTATATTAAATGATATGATTTTATGAAAGTATTTTTAAATTGTTAATTTCTTCTTATCCTTTACATTAAAATGGAGATGGAATTACATGAGCTTAAATAGAAGGATAATGAATCTGTTAGTACCTATGAGGAAAATTTCACAAGACTTCTGAGGTACAATTTTTTATATTATCATTCAACCTAAATATAAGTTTTATTGATTCTTCAGTGGCATAGAATCAAACCTCAAAATTGTATTATCTATAAAGTAATTCAGTTTCTATGAATAAATACTTAAATATACTCTAAATTTGGAAGTGGATATTTATGTTAACCACCAATCTCATGGTTTCACAAGAAAAGAAAGATATAATTAAAAAGAAATTATAAAAACCATGGAGAGAAGAATATAATCCTCCCCTTATGATTAATTTGTGGAAATAAATATGGTGGATATGGTCTAAATTGGACTAGTAATTACTTTATGTGTTGAAAGGAAATAAATTAAGAAATCAAATGATGAAGTAATGGGAATACGGTATAAAATGATACAAATAGATATAAATTTTGATATAATGGACCACCCATATTCTTGTGATTCAAATGTAAGGATTATGGGAATTATGAAAACTAGTTCCCTAATAAAATGGTTAATGATACTGATTGAAAGAAACAACCTCCTAATCCTAGAGACAATGAGAAATATCATAGGATCACTATTTTGAGTGAGGGGTAAAATAACAATGTGGTGAAATATACACTTATAATTCACTCTATAACTACTAATGTGTTATTTTAATTTGGATATACACATTATTTTATATATTAATAATGAATAAGTGTATCAAAATTTCACCCTAATGATTAGATGTTGAAATTTTAGTGAAAAACCAAAATGAAATTATGATCATATGTCAAGTATTTGATTCTTACCTGATTGATGTATGTAGGAATGTACTTCTGATAAATCTTGTTATTCATCCTCTAGTTGAATTAGATGTTATCTTAGACCGGTAATAACATTCTCTACATAATTACAACATCAATTGGTGTGAAACTTAATTCACATTTGATATTCAAAACTAACATATTTTAACCTATCAATTCGATAATAAATTTGAACTTTTAATTATGTTTATATCCATTGGTTGGGTCTTTATTCCTATTCAAAACGGCTTTTACCTCATATGGATATAGTGAAAATAAAAATTAATTATACTACTATTGTCTGGGTGTTTGTTGATTAATTTTTAAAAGAGTTACCTAGTGCTATACTTATTCTAAATTATCTTTATAGAGTGTATTCGATTGCATTACATGAATTGGAGAAGAAACTCCAAGAGAACCTTCATAAGGTTTTATTTTTTTGCAAGGGTTTCACCTTGGGGTGTAATTATTATTTTTTAATGAAGAAATATGGATAAATGTGACTCTAAATTGATTATTAAGAACTAAATAATATAACAATCAAGAAAAATGATCATATACCCTCTATTGATGATCTATTTTATGAATTTCATGAAGCTCAATGTTTTCCATGATTGAAATTATATTCTGGATATCCTTAATTTAAGGTTAATAAGATGGATATACCCAAAATGGAATTCTCTATAAGGTATGAGAACTATGAATATATAGTGATTCCATTTGGTCTTAATATTTATTATACTATCTTTATGGATCTTATGAGTAGAGTATTTAGAGATTATCAAGATTATATTGTGGTAGCCTATATAGATGATATTTTGATTAGTTCAAATACTAATGAAGATCATGAAGATCAATTGATAATTGTGATAAAGAACCTAATTATGTTGAGAATGTATGAAAAATTTACAAGGTATAAATTGTGTATATAAAAAGTTTTATTTTTGGGTCATATAATCTCAACAGTGGGTATATCAATGGATCCATCAAACTCATAGGCTATTGAACATTTTCCGTGACCAACCAAGATGACCGAGACCATTATTTATCTTGTTTTTTTGGATATTATTGACACTTTATGGACAATTTCAAATGAATGTCCAATATTCTCACCAATTTGACTCGAAAGAAAGAGAAGTTCTATTAAGTGGATGAATATAAGGAAAACTTTATGTAACTGAAAGGAACGTTAGTTATTTCACCTTTTATTACATAACATTATAGTAGATAAGGATTTTAAATCAATCGTGATGCATCCAATAAGGGGATGGGATGAATTCTAATGAAGAATGATATTTTTATTTCTTATGCCTCAGGAAAAATATAGGTTCATGAGAAAATTTTCACAAATAATGATTTAGAGTTAGCTATGGTAGTTTTTTCATCAAATATATAGAGGGATTATATTTATAGATAAAGGTGTGATATATAAACTAGTTATAATATTTTAATGTATATATTTACATAGAAATAGTTGGACACGTGCTATTAAATTTGGTTGTAGTTGATTAAAGATTATGAATTCTCAATACATTTCCAACATGTGAAAGTGAATAATATTGATCATGATTTAAATTGAATGTATAATTCAATCATATCTATTATGAGGATAAAAAATGATCTCATATTTATGGATTTGTAATGGATGTATTTAGATATCATGAAGAAAGGGGGAAATATTATCTTTCTGAAATAAGCTTTCAACCGTCAATCCATGTGAAGATTAAAGAGGTGTTGAACGAAAGATATAGAGCTATAGAAGAAGGTAATAATTATGATAAAAACAATTGGTTTGGGAACCATTTATACATTCCATGTATACCATATTTTAGGAAAGGTATATTCAAGTAATTTCTAAGTTATTCATTCTCTATTCATCCTAAAAGTAGAAACATATATAGATATTTTAATGAGTATTACTGGTGGGATGTTTTGAAGAGATTTATTGATGAGTTTGTATATCGGTGATTGGAATTTAAGAAAATTGTGGATGAAAGGAAAAAGCATAAAGGGATATTACAACTATTACTCATACAAGAATGGATATTTAAAAACATCACCTAGGGGTTTTTCATTGGACTTCCCAAAATTTCCAAAGAGAACATTGTTATATTGGTTTTAGTAAATTGACTTAAAATTTTATTACACTTAACTGATATCAAGAAAATATTTCTGTCAAGATCATATATTTAGGATCTATATTTTGGAAGTGGTAAGGATTCATAGAGTATCACATTTTATTATATCTTATTGGTATCTTATATTTATATTGAAGTTCTTGGGACACCTTCAATAATCTTTCTATATAGAATTGAGTTTTATCACTATGTATCATCCTTAGATTTATGGTCAAAATGAGAGAAAAATTTATACCCTAGAGTATAAATTGATATATTCTTCTATGGATTTTATATATTGTTGGTTTTAACACATTCCTATAGTCATGTTTTGTTACAATAATAGATTTATATCAAATATTTAGAAGGCTCTTTTTGAAGCCCTATATGAACAGAATTGTAGAAATAAAATATGTTGGGAAGAAGTTTGAGGAAAAAATCTTTTGGGAAATTTATATATTTAAAGAAATGGAAAAGATGGTTAAACCCATTTAATAACATGTAAAGGAAACAAAAATTTTATAAATTTTTTTTTTCTAAAAAACATCAATGTGGTATGGAATTTGATGTTATAGAGATGAGTTTTATACGAATTTATTCATAGAAGTAGGTTGTAAGATATATAATGAAAGAAAATCTAATCCATAAGTATATTTTCCCGTTCGAGATTTCAAATTAAGTAGAAACAATTTCTTATCTCCTGGTGCTTCCAAAAAATCAATCTAAAGTCCTTGATGTGTTCCATGTATTTCTATGAAAAAAGTACAAACTTACTCCTTAACATATGATAAAATCATAAGTCATACCACTAGATCCTGATATTTATTATGGAGAAAAACCTTTGGTTATTCGGAAGCATATATAAAAATTTTTATGAAACATAACCACCCACTAGGTCATGATTTTATAGAAAAACCACCAACATGAGAAAGATACAAATGAACTTGAAGATATGATAAGGAAGAAGTAACCTTAATTATTTGTATTGGAGTGAGATAATTTTAAGGTTAAATTCATTTTAAGGGGGTTAGAATGTTACACCCCAAGGTTTTATGTGTTTTTCAAATAATTTTCATTTTTTATAGCTTGTGTTATACGCAGCACAGAGTTTTAATGAAACACAATATACTATTAATATAATTATTTAAACATGAAATTTATAAAATAAATGTAATTTTTTTTGTTATAAATAATATTATTTGTTAGAATTTAATTATACAAGTTTTATAAGATGAAAATATACTGATATATAAGTATTTATGTTTTGGTAAATCATTTATATTCTTGGAAAATATATTTTTCTGAAAAATGACTAACACTAATTATTTTAGAAAAAATAAATTTTATTAAACTTTTATAAAATTTAATTTAAAAAAGAAACTTTATTTTTTAAATAAACAAGTCAAAATTATTTTTTGGGAATTTTTTAGACTTTTTTGGAAAGATAATTGTTTTGATGAATAATGATTTTTATTAAAAATTACCTTTTATTTTAATATATTTACAACAACAGAAATTATTTTTAAATGGTTTCATGTTAAAATTTGTTCAATTATAAAATTATTAATCCAATATAGGTAATTGGAATCAATTTCATCTTTAATTTTGATATAAAAACTTTATATACTTATGAAACATTTTCCTTGGAAAATCGCATCTTCACCATGTTTGTGGGTTTAATTTTGAACTAAATTATTCCATTTTATGAATTTAATTTGAAAAAATGGATTCAATATTTTAAATTATAATAATTAATATTATATAATAATTTTAACTTAATTTTTGTCACTTTGAAATGTAAAAATGTAAAAATTAATTACCATGATTAATGTTAAAAAGATTTTACTAGGGGTTATAAAATATTAGTGGTAAAATGACATAATTTTTTTAATTGATATATTATTCAGATATTTAGAATTTATATCATCTATGGTTATCTAATTATCCATTGGGATCATTTTTTCATATTTAAAACAAGGGTATACCTTGTTTTTAAAACATTCCAAGTGTGTCCTCTTCCCACTATAAATTGACACCCCTATCTTCTCTTATTTACACTGAAAAATACTTTTGGTTTGGTAAATTCCAAAACAATACCATAAATAATTACATCCCTAGTACTTATATGAATTATTTTTTTAAGAAATCCTCTTAATAAGTATTTTGGTGCTAACTAATAGTGCTTGTCCAAATAAGAGGTATCATTCTTAACCAAGAGTTTTTATTTAATTTATTCTTATAACTTATTTAAATATTATTCAATTATAATGAGAAAATAACATAATTATATCTCAAATACTTATATGTTATTATATTAATGTAATTACTTACATCCATCTCATCTTTTATCATATAGGAAATGAAACCATTGATCATGAGTATGACATGAAACCTTCAAGTGAACTGATGTAATTTAGTTTACATCACTACCTCCCACCAATAGATATAATGATGGATTTAACGTATATATATTATATTTATGAAACATCTATAATTATTTAATAATAATATCATATATACATTCTTACCTTCCAATCTATTGAAAAATGACAACATCCCTCATGCGTACGTGTTGAGTACCATCTTCACAAAGTTATATGATAAATTATTCATTTTATTAGAAAAAGGATAATAATAAAGATATATTTAATTAATATATATGATATGTGTGATATAAAAATTATTTTACAATGTTTAATTAATATTAAAACTTTATTTATTTGAAACATTAAGAAAATGAAAACAATGTTAATTAGTATGTATGGCCTACAATCTCCGTGAATGGTGTAATTCATTTTATTATCAATAACTTTTATTGATGAATCTAAAAATTTATATAATGAGTTTATATGATTTTCATATCATTATTAAAATTATTGATATGATTCAACCATAATCAATGTACAAGGACACAAACCACTGAACGAAAACATACATGAAGAACACATAAGTTATTATCTAAAATAGTGATTTTAATAAATAATTGTTAATGAAAGTGTGATAAAGTTATATAAGAAATTAAAATATGGTATGAAATATATGATTATGGTTCTAGAATATATGTATAATAAACCTATATTTATTATAAAAAAGGTTTTAATGTTTCTGATGAAAGTCGAGATTTTATGTAAAATATTTTCATCTCACTTTTATTTCCACAAGACACATTACCTGTTCACCATTAGTTTATTTTTATGATATATATAATAACCATTAATTAATTTTATGAATATTAGTCTGATAAATTTGGGATATAAATATCTAAAAAAGGTTATTTTATTTGTGGGTCTTATGATTCAAAAAATATAAAATTGGTAAAAGTTTTATTTTATAATGTCATTATTAAATGAGATTCCATATAAATAAGTTTCCAATGGAAAACTATTATGATATATCTCCCAAGAAACTAATTAATTATACTATCCTATGATTTTTTTCATTAAAATATTTTTTTTTGTTTCATTTCACTCCATTTATGTACACTATATTAGAAAATATTTTTTTAAGAAATATCAACTTTATTTCACTCTTTTATCGATAAACAATTTTCTTCTAATCCATTTTTCTAATTTTTTTGCAAGTTTGTATTTAATATTATAAAATAATGGTTTAATTTTAATTTTACCATTTTTTTTATTTTTTTAAAACAATTAATCTTTAATTCGTTTTTTAAATAAGGTACTTTTTCAATTTTTATGAAAAAATTGGAAAAACATCTTTGTTTTAACATGTACGACATGAACAATACTTCTCAACATCATGATCACTCAATGATTTAAAATATCAATTAAATTATTTCATGTTTATTTTTAATGAATAAATTTTACTTAATATTTTTAAAAATTTTAGATATTAAATAAGTGATTTCAAATTAAAATGTATATATTCCCTAAGAAATTTTCAAAGTGATCTTTAAAAATCATTTTGTCTCTAAGATGACATCCTTAAATGATAATTAATATTAAATAGGGATATGATCCAATGATACCACCCTTATTATTTTTATGGATGGTTTATTTTTATGTTTACAATATTCTTATAAAACCCATTCACTTTATACCATTTATGCGATAATGAAAAGACGAAATGTTTAAGAAGATTGTTTCTTTTCCACATGTTATTTTATGATAAATTTTTTATTAAACGTGTTTATTTTCACTAGTTGTGATATGATTATTGTTTTATTATATCGAGGAATATATATGTATGATTATTTTATATTATGGGTGGTACCTATATCACCTTTTAATTACTTGGGTAAAGATTTATATTTGATGAGATAAATAAGATTGGAATGGGGAGTGAAACCTATTCAGTAAGGGAATTTCTCCACTATGATAGTATTGGGAGTGAACCTTGACTACTATGATAGTTTTGATAGTAAACCCGCTCCAATACGACATCCTTGAAAATGATCCTTGACTAGATAGTAAATTATTTTATATGCTTATGTGTATTCTATAAATCCATGTCTTATGTCTATGTTATTCTATCATGTATCATGTTCTTTGATTGAATTCTGAATAATGTATTGTTAACTACCCATATTTATACAATGGATAAATGTTATGATCATTAATATGTAAGGTATGGTTTTCAAATTTTATTCTCATGTTCTCATACCCTTATTCACATCTTACTATTATGCGATCATTGATAACTCCTTTTTTTACCCATACATAGTATCTGAGATCAAACTTTCTTATGTTTACATTCCCTAGGTTATGAAGACACATATTATATATGATATGTCTAATATGGTTTATAGTTATGAATAACCTAGTAAAATATTATTTAGTTCATTTATGAACTGTTTTTTTATGTTTCAATGTTTCCCAAGGCACTAGAGCTATGTTATTATAACATGTATCATTTTGTTATATAATGAATATTTTTATATTAAGATGTGATATCTATGTATTAAAAGTATAGATCCATATAGTTAATGTATAAATAATTTATGAATAAATTTTTGTTCTTTGTTGGATTTTATGATTCTATATTTGTTTATTTTAGTTTTTTAGGTATGAAATATTTAACTTGAATAGTAATCGTTTGGAGAAAAAGATAAGATTACAGAGAAAATTGATTAATGTTTTAAATTTTACACATAATTAAACTATATTTCCTTATGTTCTTAGTATAAATGTTTAAGTAATTACTCAACAATTGGAAAAGTATCTTGAAACAAAAATCTTATCCTATTACCATATTTTTTATAAATCAACGATATTTTTTTAAATGTAATTGATTTTTGGTTTTGTTTTCCTTTATATTGTTCTAATAATTTACATTATTATGATTAATTTTATCCACAAAAATCTATAGTTATTTGGAAATTAATTTTTTATTCCATCTTTATAAGTATAATTACCACTAATGTTTCCCAATTTGGAAACCGAGTGATGTGTTATTCTAGATTAACTTTATATTTATCCCTTCTTATTCTTAATAAAAAGTTTTATTAACAATTTTTATGATGTGGGATTTAAACTATGGTATTTTATAATGTAAAAAATTTTATTATTGAGTTCATGTTGAAATTTCAAGGAATTAATTTATTAAATGTGGAAAACATAATATCCCCTGATTTTGGAAGAAATATTATGTTCAATACATTACAATATACAAAACACTGATCTTAATCAAACAATGAAATATTATAGTTCAAATATGACTGTTATAAAAAGGATATTGAATTAGAGTGTATAAATAAAAATAGACACATAATTAAATATATTTAAAGGTCTTAATAGATGAAAATTTATTTATTAATTCTTATAAAATATTCATAATATTTCTAGTAAAGTTATTTGGTCTTCAAAAATATATTTTCATAACAATAATTTTTATTAATTTTTATGAGAAAATAATATAATTATTTTTTTGGAAACATTGTAAAAATTATTTGATAAGATGATATTTTTTAAAAATCAGAAAATCAAAATTATCAAATGGTGAAATTTTATGATTTTTCTGAAAATCTTTATTTTTCAACGAGTAATGATACATACAAAATTTTATTTTCTAATAATGTAATTAAAAAGTCAAATTAAATTTTGGATTAGTTTTAAAATTTCATTAGTCCAATTATATAAAACATAATCCAATTATATTTTTTGGAATGAATTTTATACTTGAATTTTTTATAAAAATATTATTATAACCCAAAAATAATTTTTATGAGAAACTGTTTTAACTGCATTTTGAATTTTAAAATTAAATTAATTTCTATAAATTCCATGAATTTTATGTTAAAAAATGATTCCATATTTTGAATAATGATTTCAATTTTTTTTAAATAGTACCCTTTAATTTATAGTCAATATGAATACTAACCACTGTGAATAAATGTCACTACAGTGAGGGTAAAATGGGTTAATCCTGTGTAAAGAAATTTGGGAAGGACTAAAAAATGAACCTAACACTTTTCTAAATTTCATTGGAAGGGTATATTTTGTCAATATCCATGCAAAATATTAGAATGTGACCCTTTTTCCATTTTTCCACAATTTTAACCTTTATAATATTTTATGTAATGAAAATTCAAAATTATCATTCTTTTTATTTTATTACATTTGAATTCTTTTCGTTTGGATATAAAGATGGTATATTTAGTTATAAATAGTATTTTTAAAGATAAATTAATATTTTCATCCTAGTAATTTAATTTTTTGTAAATAAATTATTACCTTAAATGTTGATACAACATTAACAAAGTATTTATTCGATTAATATAAAATGACATAATTGATTTATAAATAGTAATAGTAATGTAATTTGGAATAATTATTGTGTTACATAAATTTTATTGATTAAATTTAATTTTCAGGGAAGTTTTAAAGCATTATATTTTAATTCCCTCATTGTCTTGGTGCTATTAATGTAAAATTAAATTAATATATCCAAAATTGAAACTTATGATATTCTGTAAAACATAATATTTTATGAAATGATTAAAAATTTCTAAAAAAATATATTATTAAAATTTATATATTTATCATTTTAAATATCTTCCACAATCCATTTATTGTCCTATTTTCCCAGTATTTTAACTATATAGATCCCTAAAAAGGGAAAAAAAATTAATTTTGGTAATTATCAAAAGGGTTAACAGGAGTTAAAACAAAAATATAATGTTAAAAATATACTCTAAAATTGTAAAATTTTATTATATGGTAGAAATTAAAGTCATAATCATATTATATTTTAATATTATAAATATTAAACCTTTTTTATTTGAAAATAAAATTATATGAATTTAATATTTTAAGAAATTCTATCGAATTTCCCTCCCCTCTCTTATAAAATAGCACACACTACCCCATTTTCTTCAACATTTAATAACCATTTTTTTAAGAAAATACCCACCCAAATCCCTAACTAAAATACCTCCCCATGTTTTAGAGGTATTTTTAAGCATAATTCCATCGTTATAAAGTTAATGGTGTAAAAAAATAAGATTTTCCAAAGAACATATATAGATTTTAACTGAAAGTTTTAGTTTTATTTACTCTTCCTCCAACTTCATATATTGTTAAATCATGATGAAATATTAATAAAAGTTTCTTATATATAATTTTATTTTATTATAATAATTGGAAAATCAGTGTCTATCTCCTACATCAATGAAATTGGGAGTGAATTCATCATTTGTGTAAAAAATAGACTATCATCTCATGAACTGATGCAATTCATTTTCAATTACTTCCTTCCATATCTAGTTATAATGATGAAATTAATGTTTAAACATTATATTTATGCCATATTTTTCCTTATTAAAGAATAATTTATTATATAATTTATATCTTATCTATCCATTGAAAAATGATAACGTCGTTCATGTATATGTGTGGGCAATCACCTCTAAAAAGTGATGTGAATCACTTTTCATCACCGCATCACATGGATGATATAAATAAGTTTATTTTTATAAATAATATTATATTTATTATAAAATAATTATTCAATAAATATAAATAATATATTATTTGTTCTATAAATATAATTGAAAAATTGAAAGGTTACTCTTGTGCACGTACGGCCTACCATTTCAATGAAGGTTACATAATTCATTTTTCTTAAATTTATTTCAATGTTTTTTTTCAATGTATAATTCATTAATAAAAATCATAATTATTTATTTATTATTATTCTTTATATGATTTAATAATGAACACTTTATCCTCAATCATCCTATCAAATTCATTTTGGACTTATGAACCGAAAGTCTTCAAAACACCCGATGTGGACTTCACTGATTAAGTAATTAAATATGTTATCAAACTAAGTGAGAAAAATGGTTTAATAATAAGGTATTAATATAGTAAAATTTTCTTAAGAAATCAAATAATTGATATTATTTCATTATAGAGGATTTAATGTACATATATAGAAATTTTGAACTTGAGGTAAGGGATTTAATTTCAATTTTCTTTCATTGAGTATTATTTTCATATTATGAACCTAATTTATTTTTTTATGGTTTATATACTAACACTTCTATATGTTAAATCATTAATATTTCAAAATTCATGGAATTTTAATTTTCAATTAAAATTATTTCATCCAATGGGAATTTGCTGGAAAGTTACCATATGTTAATGATTTCTTAACTCAATTTCCTTTCGTTGGGATATAAATCCAATTAACTGAAATTGTTATGAAATGATTATTTGGGAATTTATTTCTAAATTTATTTATTATATATTTAAAATCTCTTAAATTTG
The DNA here is from genome assembly GCA_963277665.1 of Viscum album. Lineage (NCBI taxonomy): Eukaryota > Viridiplantae > Streptophyta > Magnoliopsida > Santalales > Viscaceae > Viscum > Viscum album. Next base: position 450,639,566 of record OY728137.1, on the reverse strand, counting down.
GTTTAAATATGTATACATAATCACTTCATGGATTGATTATCACTTCAAATTTATGATATTTTGTAGGGTTAACATTGTCTCAATCTCATTTTCTTAAAGACAAATTTCTTATTGTATTCCATGATTTCCTTTTATGGTGTGATTAATAACTCATGAATGAGTTTTTTCATATTAAATCATGAAATTCATAGGATTTCTTGATCCATATAATAATATTTATTTCAATTTTTTTGTACGAAAATTACCAAATCTGTAAATGTTTCATGATAAAATCTCCTTTATTTTTGAGACTGTTTATGTTCATGGTTAATTTGGTGGAAATCATATTTTTATTTCTAGAAGCACATATTGTTTCTCTTAATCTGGTTATTTAGGTGGTTTACATGTTTTTTCCTTTTTCTCTATTATTTTTTTAAGAAATATCAAGAATTGTTTTATGTTATACTTATCTTTTGTCTTATTTTGTTCTAAAATAATTTTATTCTATATCTATTTTTTCTAAAAAAAATTCTACTATGTTATTTTATAAGCCTAAATTATTTCATAAGGATTTTTTACAAGATATTTTTTTCTAAAATTTTTTAAAAGTAAATTTCTTAATGTATTCAACTTGGGACACATTTGACTCTCTTTTAAAAATAATTGAAAAAATGTTTATTTTTAACATCTATGACATGTACATTTTTTCCTACACAAATGATAATTATTTGTTTTGAAGATTTATTTATAATTTCCATGTTTATTTTCATATAAAAGAATATTCATAATTTTTTTAAATGTATATTTTCTTAAATTTTATTTTTAAAGTAGAAAATGGGTTTTCCTTGAGAATATTTTTAATAGTATTTTAATGGAATTTGCATTCATCAATGAAAAAAAACCTTGATGTGACATATGATCCACTAAGGATAATTTGTGATAAACCCATCCTTATTATTTTTGTATATGGATTATGATTTTTTCAATGAGATTTTCATGGAACCCATTTCTTTTATAGGAGATAATTACATTATTAAAGGAATAATGGATGTTCTTATGAGTTTTATAATAAGATTTACAATGTATGTACTTTATTCACATTATTATTCTTTGAAATTGTGTATAATGGTGGGTGGTTCCATTATAAACCACGGATGGTTAGTTCTATTACAATAAAAGGAATGTTGCTTCCATTATAAGAGAAAGATGGGTGGGTCCATGATATCCCTAAAATGTATTGGGTAGTTATTATATTTGAAGTAGACTATATAGTTATTCCAATTTTAATGGTTCTAGGATGAAAATGTTCCAAGATTACAAAACATTTTATTTATGATTACTATTAGTCTTTAAAGATTCCCTTGATCAATATTGACATAAAATGGGTCAAGATTATTAATTCCAATTAATTTTTCATTTTATAAAAGTTTATTCCATGTTTCATGATTGACGATTCATGTATTGATGGCTATGAATTATTTTATTTCAGGCTTACACACCTTGACTATATAATCATACCCTTATGATCACTGATGTGAGTTGATTAATAATGCATATGTTTAACCTTATTGAGTATTTTATATCACCATTATTATGTTTTTCTTTTTCCTCAGGCTTTGAAGAAAAGTTATAAGTATGATATATATGATAGGGTTACTAATGTGATGAATTTAGTGTGTGATGAGGCATATTTTTATGAAATAATTTTTTCTTTATCCCGGTTTTTATATAAGAGTTTTTCCTATCCATCTAAATATGTAATACTAAAATGTCCATGGGTATGTAAGTGATCCAATATTACCTTTTTATGTTGTATGTTTTGGATGGTTAAAATTGGGCCATGTTTTTTAGTATCAAAGATTCAAATATAAGGATTATGTTTTTAGCACCAGTTCCAATAGTTCAGGTTTGAAGATATTATAAAATTTGTATCAATAACTAAAACATAAATAATTATAAATTGTTTTTTAAAAATATAATAAAACATGAAGGTTCCAATGGATGATGTGGATGTAGGTTAGTCCTGTGCCTAATATAATTTTCATCAAATTATTCAATAATGAATTGAAGAACTTGTTGAATGTGTTCTAAAAAGTCTATAGAGGTTATTTTGACACATATTATTAATAATTAATTTTTAAAAGAAAATAATTATCAAGAATTTAATTCATTCTTTATTGTTAAATCAGAAGACCCTTATTAGAGTATTGTGATTATGTTAGATAAATAAAGTGTGTATTCCCTATAAATGAATTTCATACAAGTTTTTAAAGCCTCTAATAATTACTATAGAATCCTGTAATTTATAGCTTGAATGTTTCTAATTATTAAAATAATACTTCATTAACCACAACATATTCCTTCAAGGTGATAATAAATTACTCATGTAAAAAATAATTAATTAGTGTTATTCAGAGCATTCTAGGTAGGATCACTCTAGGTCTTGAGATAATCCAAACTTAAACTCATTGTGAATAATAATTATAAGGTTTCTGCTGCATAAAAAATGTCACAACCATGTTTTAATAGAGATTGAGTTAGAAAATAATAATTTCAATAGATCCTTTATTATTTTCTTATTATTTGGAGAACACCATGTCGAAATAATAATAATAATTTGTTATTAATTTACATGTGATTAACTCATGGATAAATTAAATTTTATTTTCTTGAATAAATAAATTAATATTTAATCAACTAATATTTAATGTGAAATTGTCTCTAATGTAATATACTCAGTTTACCAATCCTCTTTCTTATTTATCAAACATTTAATAATGGTTAATTATTTAATTAAATAGATATCATTGTATTATTCCATAATAAATAAATAAATATTATATTAAAAAAACTAGTGAATAAATATTTATTAAATATTTATGCAACCAAATAAATATATATTTATTACCTTATGAATAAAAGAAAATAGATAAGTATTATATATTTTTATAATTAAATAAATAATTACCTTGTGAATAAATATTTATTAAATAATTTAATCACATATATATTCTATCAAATAACTAGGGATTTCATATTTTTGATCAAAATAACTTGAGTAATTATTAGATCAGGTACAGGAATAATATTTATCCATCTTGTTAAATTCATATATAATTTAATTGAGGTTCTAAAAATAGTTTGTTTTTGTCCATCTATGTTCCTTTTTTGATGACATTTGGCTACACTGCCTAAAGTCTATGGTTATTTTCTAGAAACATGACAATAATAGCATAGGGAAAGAAGTTAGTGTCCCAATGAAATAAAACTTCCTACAAATGTACAATGTGTAATAAAATCCCTTTATCTTGATATATCTAATTAAATAGGTTTCATGTTGGTTTCATCAACCTATGTGATTGATGTATCTTACTTTGACTTCATTGAAGAGGAATTTCCAACAAAATAGTATTAAAATGAAATAAATAGGTTATTTCCATTTCTATAAAAGAGATTGATATTGATGCTTCATTTAAATAATAGAAGGGACACATCCTTTCTCGCATTATTTATTAAAACATATTACTCATGACACGCCCAATAGAAACTATTTATTGTTAAAATATGTCATCAATGTTTTGGTTAGTACATAAAATCCCACAAAACCTAATACGAATTAATAATAATCATAATATATAAACACAATTATAAACACTCTCTTATAGGAACATCCAATGAAATATATAAATATTGATTTCCCACTTTTGGGTCATGATCTTATAATATTCTACTCTTATGATTACAAAGGGAATACACCCTGAGAATGTTTCTCGATGTCCTATGAGTCTCCAAAAATATTAACTTGAATTATTTTTTTCCCATGAAATTATATCATCTAGTTATTGAATATATTTTTATAAATACCAAAATGAAAAATATTTGTTCTAATCATAGTGGGGAAATTCAATGACAATTCAATATAAAAGTATCCCTTAAGACGTTTTCACATATTATGTCACATATATGAATAATCATGACCTGATTAGATATTCATTAATATTCAATATAATGAATATTAAGATAGTAAAATGTAAATAGTAGTTGGTTCTAGGGAACCTACTATAACAGTTCATCAACACTGGAATCTAAATCATGAGCTTCCCCATAAGACTAGAAACCATGCAAAACTTTATATGATTAATATAAGTGGATTCGTTTCAATATTTAAGTGATGAGCATAAAATATCCCACGTGATGAGAATAGGATGACCCACCTATCCAATTCATTATAAAATCTATCTTAGTCGATGATCTTAAGATACCTAATGTGATGAGAATTAGGTGCCTCATGTGAAGATCATGAGGAGACTATGGTGAAAATCCATGGATTCCTTAGGAGATCAGCCTAAGTTTCTTTGTGTGATTATCATAATAATAATATGTAATAAGCATATGATCTATATGTTTTTACCCTAGAAGACAAGCTTAAATTTATACACTTCTATATGATATGATCATATAGTTCCTTGTGTGGTAAGTAAATGATTCCTCAGGTGATAAGTATGGTATACCATAGGCGATGAGCTTAATTTTTTTTATGTGATGATTATAAGATTATTAATGTGATAATCAAGGGATCTTGTTGGTGATAAGCGTAATTTTAGTTATGTGATAGGCATGAGATGCCTCATTTGATGAGTATGATATACCTTAGGTGAAGATCCTAGGATGTTTAAAGCGATGAGATTAATATTCCTTATGTGATGAGTATACGATTATCTCATAATATTATATGAGGAAAATAATTTAATATACCTTTAGGATATCCAACACACTCTACAAGCACATAAATTTCAACTATTAGGCAATCTCCTCATCAATCTAGAAAGAATTATAATTAACCAGTGTACCATTTGAGATAACACAAGAATATATTTTCATGAAGAAGTCTTAAATATTTAAAAGATACCCATACTATATAAAAAAATCAATGTATGGAAGCATTGAAATCCCATCATCACATTTTGATCCAGGTTCCAAAACCATTAATCCATAGTGGTGGTAGAGCACCCATATTTGGAAAGTGGGAATGGAAGACCTAGATCACAACCATCCTAGGCATAGTCCAACAAATTTGTATTAATAAAAGAGTTATATAACTGAATAGTGAACTAAAAATGAATCTATTTTCCTTAAAAAATGAGTAGATAAGGAATGTTTATATCTATACTATTTAGAATAACTAATTCCATGATTTACTAATTGAATGGTGAAATAGATTTGGATCCCTTCTCACATAAAAATGAGAGGATGAAAAATGTTTGGTACATTGTGAATTATCATAATAAAAAATGTACTCACTGTTGGATCTAAATATCCATTCTAAATACTCTCTAACAGAAATTCCAATAAATATTCTCCAACCGCCACCAACAGGCATGGAGAAAGGTGATCCACCCATGATGCTGATGAAACTTATGGGAACCCAAATATAGAAATACAACACACCTACACTCAAGTAACTACTACCCATCTCATTGATTTTAGGAACCCTTTCCCACTTTTCTCATCATAGATTATACATTGGAGGGTCATTATTTTCCTCTTACACTAATATGGGCAGTAATGAGTCATTCTTACCCAAGAAATAGTAACATAAGATTATGAAGAAGTGAAATTATGATAGAACTACCAACAACAAAAAAATATCCAAGGGAGAGAATCTTAAATTACCACTGATAATAACAACAAGATAATATCCCCAAAGTGTCTTGATTTCAATTTCCCCTACATTGAGGAGGTCGGGGACATCCAAGGTTCACCAACACTAGATTCCACATTGGATTCACCAAAGAGGTATCCCACCACCTAGAATCACTATTAGAAGATAAAAAACTAGCCCGAGTTAAGGCTACCACTACTCCTAATAACTCAGTTGAAGCCACATAATTTCAACACTGGGGGAAGACCACAACTCTTACACCATGAGATGATGATCTGGCACATTTTGTTTCATATACTATCATCCTAACCACTATGTATGGAGATGTATTATGTAGATACATAATTGGATCCTAGCTACCCACCAGAAACATTGGATTGACTCTCCTATCCCATGGAACCATCAAAAACCATTACAGAGGTCCTCCTCATTCCAGATAAGTAAATAAAATTTAAGGACATCTCTAGGGTAGAGGGTCCATTGAATTTTTTAAAGGACCTAACTATTAAATCATTAACAATTTTCATGATAAGGATCCATCTAACTCTTATAAGATCATAATCAAGGATCTCTCATACTTATACTAAAGGTAGAATATGAGGAACTAACACTATGTCATACATGATATTTGAAAATACAATACCTAAAAGTATTTAAGAGTGATGTTTTTTCCTGCACCACCATAGCTAGTTGAAGGCACCCATTGGATGAGGATTTATATTCTTATGGACAAAGTAAAAAAAGACCATAAAGACCCTATGTACATATCTTTGTGTGGAATACATCATGGATTCCCTACAAGGACTTTATAGAGGTATATAGATATTGTTTTTTATATTATTTCTCTATAATTATACATTAGAGGTGGGATAAATGCCAATATATATCCTAAAACTCTAATTTTTAGAAATATCCATTCGATCTAGGTGCTCTGAATGAGTCATAAGACCTATCAGAAATATTATAATTTTTTTGTGATTTCTTCCAAGTGTATCATAGGGTAAGTCCAAGGTCAATATTTTGAGGAGGAAGTGGATTAAATATCCCCAAATGAGATTTTATAAAAAATAAAAAAAAATGGAAGAGGGGAAAAGGGTATGAGGTTTTTCTGTGTGATATCGAAACAAAAAGAAAATAATAAAGAAAATAATTTTTTTAAAATAATAATATGAGAATATGTAATCAATCTAATATACCCATTTATTATTCATTAAAAATTATACCTTATTTTTAAATCCTTGTATTTGTGATCCTCATAATCTTCTAAAACCTATAATCCTATGAGAATTAATAAGACTATAAATATGGTAAGAAAGGAACCCTTGGTTTACTTTTGGACTTCCAAACACGACACCCAGCTTTTGTTGTTGTATAAAACCCAAAAATAAGTTATTCAAAAATTTGGTAAGAATTTACACTATATAAAAGATAATTAATTAGTTTTGGAGACTAGATTATAAGACTATGAATCAATACAAGGTTGATTATATTTTTATATTAGAGTTCCATCCTCACAATTTACACAAGCCCGACCACATGGTCAAAGTAAAAATTTACCGAGTTCCATAGAAAATGAAAATCAATTAATTTATCACAATTAATAAATTATATAATTTATATGTATTAAGAATATATAAAAGAATGGTGTTGCAATTGGATCAGTTTTGAATGAAAACTACCCTTACTTGAGTGGAGTTGTCTCTATAGATATGATTTTCATAAGGATTTATTTGAAAGTATATAACCTAATATAATATAAATTATTATATTTTTTCTAAAATAGGTAAAAGAAAATGACTTTGGATTATGAAAAATGAAATTTTATTAGAAAAAAAGTATTACCTGTATAAAAAGATAAAGAATATGTAAAATAAGATGAGGATCAATTTATTTGAAGATATCCTTCCATAAATCCTTAATTATTGAAAATAGTTAGAGAGGTTTAATAGAAGAAATTAGATTTTAAATATACTCATAAATATATCAGAAACCTCCCCAATTATCAAAAAATTTAATAAGTATACTGCGGGAGGTATAGGGTCAGAAATTTCATCAAGGGTACATGCATATTTCTTGATTTAAAATTTACTTCACATTGATCCAAATTTTAAAAAAATTTCCCACCCTAACAAATAATCAAAATAGTTGATTAAAATGATATAAAATTAGTCATATAACATATATCAAAATTTCATCGCAATATTATTATGGATGATGAATTTATATCCAAAATAGTGAGTAAATGTATAATCTATTGATTCCATCGTAATTTTTATTGAATATCCATGTTTCTCGCATACAATTTGAGATCAAACTATAATGTTATAAATAAAAAATGTACCCCAATTTTTGTAGAATATGTCTAAAAAGTTTCAGGCCAAAACCAAACACATAAAAAATGTGATTATAAAAATACTCTAGTGAAGATAACTAAGAAAAACAAAATATTTATGGAATTTTAAGATTCAAGAAAAAAACAAAAATTTAAAATAAATATTCAAATGAATTTCTATTTAGATAAATTACATAAATTATTATCAAATAATTATTAAAAATAATTTTTTCTTCCAATCCACCACCCTTATCCTTTTTCACTCTAAATAAAATTCAAAAGCCATGTAATCCTGAATATAATACATATTGAAAATTATTAATCCATGATTGAAATAATAGTAAAGTATGAATAAAAAAAATAAATAAATATCAAAAAATTTTAAATTCACTATCTCAAAATCCATTTAAAAACAAAATCTAGTGAGATCAATGGAACTAATCAGATGGAAATGAGGTATGAATCTATTATGACACCAATTTCTTACATGAGTGTGTACCAACCATTTTAAGAATATCCATATACACTTTTTTCAATATAATCAAGTCAATTGAAAATTTTATTATTACCTAATTCTTTCCTTTTGAACCTTTTGTACATCCTTTGTAATAAAATTTCAAAACCCTGTCACATAAACATTTATGGAAGTCAAACCATAATATCCTAACCATGATATCCTTATATAATGTACATTTAATCTCTACCCTCATTATTGAATAAATATATATATATATATATTGGGGGTGTGAAATAGTTATATATCAAAAGCACACACATTGGTCAATTAGGTATAGTAATAATGTTAATTGTAATAGAAATGATCATACAGAATGACCAGTGTAATATGTTGAAAAAATTAATAAACATGAGTATAATTTAAATTGGATAAGAATTTTTTTTTAATTCAATATAATGAATGATGTTTTATAGGGAGATTAAATGAAAAAAATTTCACTCAAAATAACCATAATGAGAGGTGTCAAAATATCAATGGTTTCACAAATACATAATCAATCAAATAATTTAGAAAATTTCATCTTCACTTAAATTAACCATGAATGATGAAAATATTTCCATGTATAATTTGATTCCCATGCATGAAATATATTTTTTGCTTATTTATTTATTTTTTATTTTTTAGAAACAATAACATTTTTTATGGAAATAACAAAAAAAAACAAAAATCCAAAAGATGCTACCCAAAAAATTTCAACACCTTCCCCACACTTAAAGTATTAAATTGTCCTCAATGTGAACTTATGAAATGATATATGCACATTAAATGAAAATAAATAAATTAGTATAAATAACATTAATGTGAGAGGGTAAGGGATAACCTGATGTCATGATGTGATTGTAGGCTACGGTAGTTTGATGACATCAACTGTATGTGTGGGTATTCCTAAAAAATAAAACCTTAACAATTCCCAATTGACTAATACTATACTTTTTTTTTCATTTTTTGACCTATAGTTCAACATATGGAAAAACATGAGATATACCATAAGGGCCTAACAATTTAAAACAATATTTATGAAGAATTAAATTCAATTATAGAATATAGTAAAATACTTTTTACACAACATGAAACAACCTTTTTGATCATTCTATAATGAAATGATTTTTATCTTTATTTTTAGATCTATAATTTCTATAATAATGATAATATAATATTCTTACACCCCTAAAACTATATCATCCTTTATTATTTATGGTTTGATAAATCCATAATGCATTTATTTATAACCCAAGAAGATCGATGCTAAACTTATATGAGGAGATAACATGTTTTCTCAAAAAATATGATAGTGGGAAATGAGAATGGGTGTTTTAAATTCCATCCAATAATCCCATAGAATATAATACAAGGTATTTCTATCATTCTTCTAAAATTCTTGAACCATTTTTTCTATTTTTTAATTCATATACATATTTGTAACTTCATCCTGGATATTTGTTTGGGGGTGGTGTAATGTTGTTTTTTATACACCACCTGATACTTCTGATGATTCGAATCCAAATTTCATTAATAAAAGTGTACCCATTGGTTATTAATGAGGTAATTAAACTATTCAAACTTTTATTAAATATGTTCCATTAAAAAAAATACAAAACAATATGAGAATCAATAGTCTTAGTGGCTTTGTCCTCCACTAAATTTTTATTATAATCAAACAATAACAAGCATGTATAATAAATTAAATTATCTAGGAAAGAGACTAATAAAGTCAATTCCCCATATATAAAAAATATCATAGAATAATATGTGATGTTAGGGAATTTCATGACTATTAGAAAAGATTTAAATGTTTTGAAAATATGATCATGAATTACAAAGCACATAGGAATCCGGGAACAGGGCATGCCAATATAATCAAGAGTTTTAAAGTTTCCTTATTTTCCTTTGTGGTCTAAAGTGTCTACCATAAGGAAGTGTATGAAAAAATTAAAAATAAAGCTAAAATATTGATCAATAGATCATATCCTTATGTATTGGTCACTACGAATGTGATAAAGGTAAGGATCATTCAGAAAATAAAACATAAATACACTCTTTGATTTTTTTAACATGGTTTTTCTTTAGGTTTTTAGGAATTTATAAGGAAACTATCTAATTATATAAATCAACATAATGAGGGTGTGTACCTAATATGGAATAAATATTCTCATTGGGAAAATTATTCTAAATTAATGCCTAATTTGGGGAATTATTCTCTAACATGTGAGTGATCCAACCTTGGCTATCCCCCAAGATCTTTTTACCCTTATTATTCATTATATAAATGTTAAACACTTATATAAAGATAATATTACAATCTATTTTGGGATTTAAATCCAACTTCTTCAAGAGAAACCTCCATGATAATATTTTAATAAAGGAAAATAATTTAGATCCTAAAAAATTAAAATGAAAATTTTCCAATGAAAATATGATATTAAGAAACTAAAATTACAAATTAGTATATATTTATTAGTATAAATATAATTTTATGTATGTGTAGGAAATAATGTGGGAATTATCTTCCATCCTATAAAACATGACCTCACCAATATAGATATTTAAAGTGTAACACATAAGCTCAAATAGGATATCCCACCATTAGACTTATATCATCATGGTTTTGGTGATAATTTTCTTCAAATAATCAGAGGAAACCCTATATAAATTATCAAACTCAAAATCAGGGTCATGTTAAATAAATCCCTATAAGGTTTTAAATTATTTAATGAAATATATAGTAAATCATAAATAAAAACTTACATGTCCTAGGAAAGATCTAATATAATGTTAAAATAATGAATATGAAAAGGATGAAATAATATCTACCTATATTTATCAAAAATTATTATATGTTTTGAAACTTTATTAACTAATAAAATAACATTACCTACCATGAAATAAATTTTATCAATATTTAAATACATATTTTTCTCAATGCAATAATGTGGAAGGTTACTTAAACATATGATACACTCATAAAATAATGAATTGTACATTGTCAAATCATTGATAAATACCTCAATGTAGGTATTAATAAAATAAAAAACTCACTATTCATCTCTATAAGGTACCTGGGTTGTTATAATGTATAAATTGAATCCTTTGGTAAACAGACATACCAAATGGAAAAGTTAATGTTATCTTCTCCTAATCATCCACAGTAATATATAACTGAAAATAATAAGATAATCCATGTTATATTCTATAGTGTGTCATACTAGATTGTATCTGAAGCGTCAAATTAATTAATAAAATGGGAAAATGGTCATTTCAAGAGGATTAAATTAGATTCCTATAATCAATACGCACTCAGAAACTATTTTCACCCTTAGTGTAACTAACACATCCCTATAATCTCTAATAATAATAATAATAATTTTATTTCGAATGTCCTAAACTTCACTAAATAATTGATAATTTATAAATGGGAAAATGATACCTTCTTAATGAATTTTTTATCTCTCTTTTTACAACTTCCCAAAGAGTGGGATTAAGTCTCTTATTATGCTGACTTATTAGTTTATCCCAAACCTCCAAAAAAATACCATGCATGAAAATAGAGGTGATAATATGAGATATATCATTAAAGGTGGTCTTAATATCCATAATTTTCCCCCTAAAAGGATTCAAAAGTTTTTTGTTACGTTTACGAAGAATATTTATAAAAATGAATCTCACCACCCAATATTTAAGGGTAATTTTGATTTGGTAATGGATTATGTTTTTATGTGGTTGGGTGATGTATGAATTAATACATTGAAGAAAATTAAGTATTTTCCCAATGTACATCATTACTGAAATAGAAAATATAAAAATTTGAGAATAATGCATCAAATACATCAATATAATCATTAACCATGTCATAATTATACATAACATTCTAATAATAAGAATATGAATTCACATAATATTTATAACCAAGGGAGGTGTTCTCATAGATAAAAGGAGTGTAAATAATTATAGATATAAAAATAGACCCAATGATCATGATCTATCTAAGCCTAGAAAAATCAAAATCCAAGATTTTTTTACAAGATGGTTCAAAATGGGAGAAAAAATATAGAATGAACATATGTGGGATACCTCATATTTTCCATGATATTAAATCTACCAACATTATATCCAAACTCTGAGGAAATCATTCCATTCTGAAAATGAATGGTTATTTTTTATGTTTTGAGGATGGGACTACCAAATATAATTAGTTCACAAGAATTTACTCAGTCAAAATTAAAATTAAGAATGTAGAAATCAACAGGAAAAATGATGTCTCTAACCAAAAAAATTACATCCATAAGGACTCCTGATGGATATGACATAACCCTATTTTTCAATTTAACTAACACTATTTTTAGCCTCAACTCACTAACTAACAAGAAATAGAAAACTAATAGATGTATGACATTAATGGAGGCCCCCAAATAACATATAGAATCATAAAATTTTAACTCATATATAGTGAATGATATAATGAACTTCTTTAGATCCTTTTACTTAGTACATATTTATTTAGATATTCTAATGAGTGATGACATATTCCTTTAAATATTGTTCCAGTAATTTATCTTGTGTCATTTCTGGTTAGGGGAAAATTATTTCAAGAATTTATTATACATTGGGATATTATTAAAGGACTTAAGAAGGGGTATATTTATCTCAACTCTCTTGAATGTTTATAACACTTATTTTTGAATTTCCTCCCCATACATCTTCTTGGTTTGTTCCTCATTATTATGAAATATGTGTTTTCTATATGAATCCTCATCAACATTTTTCTATCACATTTCTTTTTTTTTTCTTTTCTCTATCATCAATTGGTCTTGAATGGGGATTCTATAAAGTTGAAGTGAATATTAATGGATAAATGGGTATAAATGTATTACCCATTTTCTTAACAAATTTATTGTTATTACACTAAAATCCCACTTTGGATTTGAATTATATTTTATAGAAATAAGTCCATAATTTATATTTACCAATTCACTGAGGGAGATGGAATTTTGGATCACTTTTATATTTAAATCCCTCAAATTTGTTCCCTAACTTCTTAGGGAATTATATTAATTAAGAATAACTAATTTCAAAAGTTCTTTAGTATTGGAATATACCTTTGACTGATAATTCACTTTTTATTGTTTACTTATTGATACATTTGATTGAAATCTATTTTAGGGATATTGAAAACCTTATTGGTAAGGTAGATGATGATGGACGTTTTAATAAAAAGAATCCCTTTATTTTTGTCCAAATACATAACTCATATTAGGTGATATTTCCATACATGGTTTTATGTTGGTGTGAAGTAATAATAACTTTTTTTAGGGTTTTTTATTATTGTTGAATCGGTATCCTAGGGAATAAAATGACACACTCCATTATATCTTGTAATTTCCAAAATTAATACATTGGATTTTCTAGGGGATTGGAAATTCTACAAGTCTTTTCTGGGATAGAAAATAAGGATTTTTATCAATGTCTTTATGAATAACCATAGTTGTTAAATCATATAACTTAGTATCAATTGAATGATTTTCATGTGAAGGACTTACTAAATTTTCTCCCCTTATAGCCATTCTACCTTATTCATGAAATTGCAGTGTGTTCTATGTTATCATATCGATTAATGATTGAGTAGCCATTGTGGTTTATTAAAATAATGCATCCCTTGCTATATATTCCACAATGTTCATATCTATGAGAGTAATACCTTCATACAAGTATTGGATGATGAGGTTTCTACGATTTGTTTAAGTGGTAAGCTCACACAAAACTTTTTGTGATATTCCTAATACTCAAAGGTAGATTCTCCTTATTATTTCATGATTATTAAGATCACCTTTCATATTTTTTTGGCACTTTAAACGATAATTAATATATATAAGAATATATATTTAAAATCATTAAAACTTGTGATATATTAAGATTTCAGGTAATTCATCCAATATTTTATAGTTCCATCATCTAAGAATGGGAATGATATTAGTTTTATTTGGCCTTTTTGAAATTCATTTTTTTTGATTGAGAAAGACTCATTATGTTCTTGTATATATATTTTTAGAGTCTTAACCTAGAGGCCATGTAATTTTGGCAGAAGATGAGTTAAAACTGATTTTATCTCAATGTCTAGTATGATAATTAGATATGTAATAAATTTTGTTTTATAATTCATATCAGGTGAATCAAACTCTATAATGGTTCCTATAATTTTATTTTTATTTATATCAATTTTATGAGATTTATATTTTTTTGAAGATAAACTACCAAAAGAAAAAATATATGAATTATAAAAATAATAAAATATAAAAATTACAAAAATTAATGATTTTCAATATTTTTTGATTCAATCCCAAGAGCTTCATTAAACCTTATGGTCTTATTTAAAATTAATATCACAGTTTTATCATGTCTTAAATTATAGGTAAAAATGAAATAAATAAGTGGACCACAGTATCATTAAATGAGATTTCAATTAATGATCCAAAATACATTAGGCAGGGAAGGAAGAAAATAAAAAAATCGGATGAAGAAGAAAAGAACAATTTAATAATGATAAAGGGAACTTACTGGGAAATGGATTGAATAAAACACTTCCCTCAGTGATAATGAAACTAATTTTTATGTTCTATCACATACATTCTCAAAATATTTTTGATTTTTACTATGTTTGGTTCAATGGCCAAACTATGTTGTTCTCTTGAGGAAGAAGTGAATTAAATAGACTATAATTAGTATAAATAAATAAATAAAATAAATAAAAAAGAATGAAACAATATGGGGGGGGGGGGTGGTTGTGTTGAGTGATTTCAAAATAAAATAAAACAATCAAGAAAAACATTTCTTTAAAACCATTAATGGGAAAATACATAATTGATCTAATCTACCCCTAAATTATTCATCAATCCTTATTCAATTGTTTAAATAAGTTTATCTATGATACCTTAATATTTTAAACAGTCAAACCCTATGAAAATTAACATGACCAAAAATATGGCATGAAATGAAACCTAAGTTAGTTAGTGATATCTAATTGTGACACCCAACTTTGGAAATGGTCCAAAAGATGTTTTTTTTATAATTAAGGTTGAATCTTCACCCTATAAATGAGAATTAATAGGGTTTTTAGATAATATTAAAAGACTAAATATCAAACCCAATTTTATTAGATTCATCAATTAATGTTCTACTATGATGATTCATGGAAGCCCAACATCACAGTAATGTTCAAATCGATCAAGGTCCTTAGTAATCAAAACTGGATTAATTGATCAAAATTTATTAATGACTTTTATTTAGCGGATTCAAAGAAAATAATTTAAGAGACTATGAATTAAATCAACCATAAAGGGGAACCACCCTTTCATGAGTGGAGTTGTCATTATAATTACAATTTTCATATGAATTTTTTTGAAAGTATAAAACCCAATATAATAACCAATGTTTTATTGAAACCCAAAAAAGATAAATAAAATTTGTTTTTAAAAATGATTTATTTTCAAGAAAAAGATAGATTACATGGAAAATAAAAATAAAATAAAAATTAAAAGAATAACATGAGTGCATTCTTGAAAGTGACCCTTCAACAAATCATTCCATAGTTGAAATTGTTAGAGAGGTAGAATCAAGACACTATAATTATCCACGCCCTCTTAAATCCTCTACCAAAGGTCACTATGTGTTAAAAACATTACTAAATAGAGTGGGGGTGGGATATGGTTTGAAATGTTAACAAGGTTACATGAAACATTCTTCCTCCAAAATATAATTGATATTATGATGACTTTTTGGACACAATTACCACATTAAATATCTATCACTAT
Source organism: Viscum album (assembly GCA_963277665.1). Lineage (NCBI taxonomy): Eukaryota > Viridiplantae > Streptophyta > Magnoliopsida > Santalales > Viscaceae > Viscum > Viscum album. Next base: position 450,623,274 of record OY728137.1, on the reverse strand, counting down.
AGTTGAATGAAATTTTATAAAAATAATTCACTAGGATTTTTAATACTTTCATCACAATTTAAGCATGTATATAGAATTTATTGCCCAAATAGAGAGGCATGGTCCAGTCCTTCAAATTCACTATAAATTTTATTGTATATCTATATTTAACCCTTACAATACAAGATCAATCTATAATAGTCTAAATAAAAAAACATATTTAGTTTAGAATATCTCCACAAATATTTAAATTTAAAATTGAAAAACCAAACATGTTCTAATAAAAATAATCTAGTGTAATAAAAAAATAAATTTCATGAAAAATTTAAATTCAAGATAAAAAATTACATTAACTCGTAAAATGAAGCTCCGTATGGGGAAATAAGTTCAATGATTATCAGGAAAACATTTAAAAAAACACGGTCTATTAACACCCCTACACTTACCACTTCTCTTTCTAGGGTAAATTTACATGTCATGAAATCTAGAATATGATACATATTGACACTTTTCAATCCATGATGGAAATATAGAAAATAAATAATAAAAATAGAAGTCAATATAAAAAAATTTGAAATCAAGCATCTTATAAATTGTATAAAAACATACATTGAGTTTAATGAAACTAATCATGGGGAAATAAGTTAAGAATTTAGTATTCTAATAATTTCGATTTTTTATGTGTGCTAACCATTTAAAAGTTTTTTCTACACCCTTTATCTAGAATAATCTGATCATGTAAAACTTTTATTCTCACATGATTATGTCACTTTCAATAAAATTTTAAAACTCTATCACTTAATATTTCCCAAAGTTCAAACATTAAGCTCCAGACATAGATGTCCCAATATATTTTTAATTTCATCAGTCTAATATTTATTTAATTTATTTATTTGGGTTATTTTTTTATTTTTTAGGGTGTAAAATAGATGTCCCATAACTATTCTGAATGGTGTCAAAATATAAGAGGTTTCATTAAGAAAAATTCCATAATATCAGTTACTTACTTCAATTTTCACTAAAATTAATCACTAAATACAAAAACATTCGCATTCATAATATATTAACCATGATATTGGAAAAATAAAACATTAATTTTTCATTTGTTTCATGTTTTTGGTGAACATGTGAAATTTTTTTTAGTTTATTTTTTTTATTTTTATAATTTATATCAATTAGAATGTAAAAAGAACACATAAAATATATTAATCCAAAATAAGCTACCCATAATATCATCCCCTACCTCAAAAATAATACATTACATTTTCCTAAATGCGACTCTAATAAATGATATATGAATATGAAATAAATAATTTGAACTAGAAAAAATAATATAAAAGTTAGTGGATAAAGGATAACCTAATTTTATGATGTGATGAAAGACTTATATGGTGCGATAACATCAACTTATTGTGTGGGTAATCCCCCAGAGCACTTCTTTAACCGCTATCCATTGACTGTAAATATTCTCCATATGGCCTCTTTTATGTACTAGAGTACTCCATAAAGAAGAACATGATATATAACATAAAATAATAATCATATATAATTCAACCTATTAGGAATCAGTTTCATTCATGAATTGTAGATAAGGACTATACCCCCCACATGAAACTACCATTTTTGGATCATTATCCACTTTTGATCATTATTTATTTATCCTTAAGTTCTTTTATAATGAAAACTAAATCTATTTAAGCTCTTAAATTTATGGCTTTATTCAGTCTCCAGCTTGGGATGAATCTATGTTTCATTTCTTTATTGCATAAGATTCCTAATTCTTGACTTCTATGGGGAGATTAAATTATTTAAAAAATTAATATGATAGTGGTACATGCTAATGTATATTTTGAATGAATCCTATAAGTCCATAATACATGACCCATGTTATTTATCCAATATTTGATATTTGACTTAATCTTTTTCTCCAATCACTAGTTTAATTCCCAATTTGAAACATCAAACTTAATATTTGTTTGAGGGTGGTATGGTGTTTATGTTTTTGAATCAACCCATACATTTAAATAATGGAATCTAAATTTTAGTTTATAAATAATGATCATTGGTAATTAATGATAAACTTTGGTAATATGAACCTATAAAAACATGATTCTTGAAAGATTCTAATATCACATGAAAATCATCAGTCATGTTTTCCTTAGTCTCCTCCCATTTTCTACCATAATTGACACTAATAATAATTTGCAATAAAATTATTGAGCTCAGAAACAAATGAATATAATCAATTTACTATCCATAAAAAATATCAGAGAAAAATATGGTATGTTTGGATATGTCATTTCTCCCGGAGATATTTCTAATGTGTTGTCAATGTGATAATGAATTATAAAATAAAAATTATATCATGAAATAAGGCATGCCAAAATAATATAGAGTTTAAAACATTCAAAGTTATAAATTTATTTCCAAAGTTTCTACCATAAGAAAGTGTATGAAAAAATGAAAAATTAAATCAAAATCATGAATGGGAACACATTTTTCTATGACTTGATCACCAAAAATGTTCTAAAGGTAAGGGCCATCACACTCATAAAACCTATACCCACTCTTAAATTTTTTAACATGGTGTTTCATTAGATTTATTATAATTTCTAAGGGAAAAAAGTAATTCACTAAATCTGCATGCTAAAGAGGTGTACCAAATATGGAATATAGATTCTTATTAGGTAAATTATTCAAAATTGGTACTTGGTTCAAGTTATTCTTCTCCAATATGTTAGTTATTATGATACTGTGGTTTTCCAACAAGTTCTTTGAAAATTTCTTACAATTCATCTCAATTCCAAACACTTGAACTAATATAATCCAATGAATAAGTCTTATATTTTAATATTGAATCTTAAAGAGGTACCTAAAAGCAATTTGGTTAGAGAAAAAATAATAATTTAGATTCTATTAATATTAATGAAATTTATCAAAAAAAAAATATGTCTAAACGAAATACCTTTTCTATTATATTTATTTTTCTTGGGTTTAATCCAGTGTCCTCGAGGAAAAACATTCACATGGTAATTCCCTTATAACCTATGAGATAATATCCCTCCAACTATGATTTATGAAGTTCTAAACAAAATATTAAATGGGATATCACATCATAGGGTATATTTGGTCATTGGTGTGGTAATAATTTTCTCCAAAATTTAAATTTAAACCCTACATGAATTATTAAACACCAAATATGAATCTTTTTTAAGTAATTTCTATATGGATAGAACAATATTACTGAAATGTCTGATGAAGAATTGATAAAAACCTTCATTTCCTAGGAAATATATAACCTTATTCCCATATATATGATATATAATGTATGAAATAATATCTACATTAGATATATCGATTTTTATTATATGATTTGACACTATAAAACCTAAGAAATTTATATTCTCTACTATGAAATGGCATTCTTCATAGTTAAAAAATATATATTTTCATTGAAACAATGAAATAGATTACCCCAACTCAAGAGAATATCATCAAAATAAGAACTATACCAAATAAATGTATCCATAAGTACCTCTATACAATTATCAAAAGAAAATAGAAAAAATAAAAAACATGTATCTCTAAAAGATACCTAAGAATTAAGATGTCATAATGAGATCATTAGGTTAGAAAATTCACTAAATTTGAAAGTGAATTCCATTTTCCCTCAAAACACTTGTGTAATATAAGATTAAAAATAACTCGACAGTCCATCCAAGAAAAATATCATGTATTAACAACAATTCACTCAAGGATCTAATCAATGAATGAGAGGGGAAATGGTTCTTATGAGTGGATTGATTAATTTCTTAGAATCATTACACACTAAACAATTATTTTCCACCGCATTCAAACTAACTCATCCCTCTCATTTATAAAACATTAAAACCAATATATTAGGCACAAAAAATACATGACTAACCCACTAAGAATAAAAAATGGGGTAAATGATACCTTACAGACATAAAATTTCAACTTCATTTTTAAAAACATCCAAAATTGTGGCACTAAGTCTCTTATTTGGATACCTTATTGGTTTAGTCCCATCATTCAAAATAATTTAATGAATGAAAATTAAGGGGATAATATTCGACATTTCATCAAAGCTCTACCTAATTTATCTAATTTTTTCCCTCAAATGATACAAATGTTTTTATTCATGTTCAGGAAGAATATTTCTAACAATGATAATAGGTAATCTCTGACCACTCAATAAATATGAGTATTTTAGATTTTGTGGAAATGGATTAAGTTTTAATGCGGTTGGGTGATGTATGGATGGATAAATTCAAGTAAATGAAAAATACTCCAAATAAAAATCAATATAAAAAATTCCATCATTAAAATTTAAGAATTATCAATAAAAACCATCAATAGATTCAATTTCCATGCCATAATCTGAAAGAACATGCTGAGAATTATAATATGAGCCAATATAAAAATAAATACCAAGAGAGGTTTTATCATGAAAAATGCGTGGAAACATTGTTAGACATAAAACTATACCTAATGATCATAATTTTTCTAATCATATAACATTCATAATTCAATGGATTTTACTAGATGGATCAACATGTGAGAGAAAATAACTAGAATGATCCTCTATGGGGTATATAATGGAGTCCATAATATTAAATCTCACAAAATCATCCCCAAAATCCTTTTAAATCATACCCACATGGGAATTTATGATTCTATAATAGTTTTTAGTAGGGTTTTACCTAGTATAATAGGACCACGTGAATTTACCTTATCTTAATCCATTTTAAGCATGTAAAATCAATATAAAAGATCATGTATCTTACCAAATTAAGTACATCCCCAAGGACTCCCACTGGATATTATATAGATCAATTTTTCATATGCACCAACTCTCTTGTCGACCTAAACTTGTAAATATAAATAGAAAAGAAAAAAAATTGAGTGATTAAATTAATAGTGTCTTACAAATCATATAAAGTATAATAAAAGAGTAACTCCCCTATAGTTCATGGAGTGTTGAATTTCCTAGTACCATTGAACTTTATTTTCATTACTTGAGTTGGTGTAATGAGTTTCAACGCATTACTTCCAATACTGGTCCTCTCATTTCCCTTGGGACCTCTTAATTTTGTGTAAATTTCTTATAATAATTTATCATACCATGGGATATGAGTAATTCCCTCAAGAATAGAGCTGTTTATCGCAAATCTCTTGAATATCTCCAACATAGGTTTTTATATTTCCTCCTTATCCATATTGTTGGATTATACCACATGAATAGGAAATAGAAGTGGTTTAGATTGTACCTCGTCAATGTTTTTTCTTTCCCCTTTATCTATTATCTGGTTTCTCATTGATTGGTTTTGAATGGAACTTTACCAGTGTTGAGTGGAATCTCAATGGGTATATATGAGCATATTTCTCACCTATTTTATGAACACTTCTTACTGTGATTGCACTTACAATCCTCTTTTAATTTTTATTAGGTTGGAAATGAAGATTTCTAGATTACTCATTAAACAATTCATATAGGAAAGTATAAATTTTATATAATTACATATTTATCTCCCTGAATATTGTACCCCAACTCTTCATCTCATTATTTTAATTAATATAAACTTGATTCAAAATTCTATCAATATTAGAATATGACTTTTATTGATAAATCCCTTATTATTTTTGACTTGTTGATTCCTGGGTTTCCAATATCGTTTGGGGTTATTTAAAACCCTTTTGTTAAAGTATACATTTTTGGAAATTTTATTGAAAAGGATCCCATTATTATTATCAAAATATAAAAATCATTTCTAGGTGATCTTTGAATCCTTGGGTATATGTTGGTTCAAACGAATCATAAATGTTTTGTGGGGGAGGGGGTCTTCTTATTATTGCAAAAACAATCACCCAAGGAATACCATTGAATAACCCTCTATCTATTTTAATTATGAGGAAAAATATATTGGATAGTTTACTATAGTGAAAATTATATACATATTTAATAGAGTGGGTGATGAGGATTTTTGATCCAATTCTATATCTCTCACTATTGTTTTTAACTCTTATATAAAAGTATCAATTAAATTATTTTCATGAGAGGAATTAATTATAAGATTTAATCCCCTTATAGACCTTGTATCTCGATCTTTGGATAATTGGGATGGTTTGGGCCATTTTTTATCAATACTCGCGCATCCAATTGGGTTTTATAAAGCAATGGTCCTCCTACTACAACATCCACCGTTCTCTTTTGAATGGGAGTGATACCTTCATAAAAGTATTCTATGAGGTGTTTCTCACTTATTTGATAATGTGGGAAGCTCACAAAAAAACTCTTTAAAATTATGTCATTACTCATATATCACCCTCCTAATGATTTCTTGATTTTTGAGATCATATTTGAAATTGTTATGGTCCCAAACATAGGAAATAATATATATATGAAAATCTGTATCAAGTCATTCAAACATATAAAATTTTATGGTTATAAGAAATGTATCTTATAATTTTCAGTTCTATAAAGTGATAATATTAATGATCATAATTCTATTTGGTATTTACATAAATTCTATTATTTAAATATTTACAGAAGAGTGAATTGTTTTTGTTGTTTGTTTGGAACCTCACTATAGAGACCATGAAATTTAGGTAGAAGGTGTATTGAAATAGATTTTTTTTGCAAATTATAAATTGATATTTGGATATTCAATTCATGTAGGTTAATAATTTTTATTAGATGTAACTAAATCTCAAGTGGTTCTTTCTTATTCATAATTTTTTGTATTCATTTTTGAGATTCAAAATTTATTTGATATTATTTACCAAGATTATTACAATATGAATGATAAAAAAATATGTAATTTTGAAACTTCTTGAACTTAAAAATAGTCCAATTCAAGTGATAAATATTTTTTCAACATCAAGAAATATTTGAAAATGAACATCAGGGTTAGACCATGTAATCATGTCGAGATAAAAATGAATTTAAATATATAGAACATAATATCATAAATTGAGGATTATACTCATGGTCTAAAAAAAATTAGTTAGGAATGAATAAGAGAATGTAATTGGATTAAGAATAAAATAAATAAAATAATAATGAAAATGAACATACTATGATTGGGGCTGAAGAAAACACCTACCTTCCTGACAAGGATGCTAATTTAATGAGTGTTGTTGTACAGACACTCAAAATATTTGCGATTTTCACTAAGTGTAGCAGAAAGGTTGATCTAGGTATTTTTATTAATGAGAAATTAAAGTAAATAAACTTTAATTCTTTTGGATAAATAATGAAAATAAATTAAAAAGGTTAATAAAAGATAGGGGTTGGGTTGAATGATTTCAAAAAAAAAAGAAAATAATCAAGCAAAATATTTCCATAAAAAACCAATATGAGAAGACATAATCAATATAATATACCCATTAATTATTATCCATTATGTTTAAATCCATTAAATTGTTACCCCCTTATATTTTCAACCCTTGAACTATATGAATATCAACACGACTAAAATTATGGGTAGAAATGAACCCAAGGATGACTTCAAGATTTAAAATCATGGTAACCTACTTTGGTTGTAGTAAAAATCCCGAATACTAGTTTCCAAATAATTAGGGAACAATATCCACCAAATAATTTTGAATTAATTTCACTAATTAATTGGATTCAACAACATAAAATTGATACCATGCTAACTATATTTTGTGATTAATGCTCCTCTCTCTCAATTCACATAAGACCAAACTTGCAGTCAAAGTGAAAATCCAATGACTTATTTATTAATTAAAACCAAATTATCTGATCAAAAATTATGAATTAATGTGTATTCAGGGATTCAAATAGAAAAATAAAGGGAGTAAAAATTAGATCAACTACAAATAGAAATTAATATAATATGGGTGGAGTTATCACCATAGAGATTATTTTCATAAGAAACAATTTTAAAGGGTATAACACGATATCATATCCACTCTTAGATTCTAGTACAATGAATTAAAAAGAGTATGGTTAAAAGTAGAAAAATAAAATTCTGGTTAAAGAAAATGAGAAACTACATGCACAAAAATAAAAAAACAAGAAGTAGAAGTAGGAGAAGAGGAATAACTTATTGGAAGAGATCCTTGCGTAATGCCTTCCTTCTTCTAAATTTCTAGATTGGTGTAGTCGAATCAATCTATTAATTCACACTCACAAAAATACATAATCAACCCTACCAAAGTTCAAATATCTTAAATAAATAGAGAGTTATAGGGATATGGTTTGAAATGCTAACTACGTTAAATGCACAATTCTACATCGAAAATTTAATTTTCGTTGATCTTCCATTTTATCAAAGTAAAAAATGTGAAAACTTTATCACTATAGTTAATGAAAATTTCAAAATTATTTTTCTATCATATTTCAAATTTTCATCCCAATATAATGATGGATTAACAATTTATATCCTAAATGGTGATTCAAGGTCCAATATGTCAAATCCAACCTAGGTTTTACTATCTTTTCTTGTGTCACCCTTCCAACATGAGACAATATTGAAATAGTATAAATGAAAAATGTAACCCAATTAATTGAGAATAGTGAAAAAATATTTAAATTTAAAATTTTACAAAAAAAACATAATGCTGAAAATATTTGACAGATCATAAATAGAAAGAACATTATTTCCATGGAATTTTCAAATTCAAGCTCAAAACAAAAATTTCCATGAATTAGTTAAATTAAATTCCATATGGGGTAAAGATATTAATTATTATAAATGAAATATTATGTAAAACATGGTTTATCATTGAGATCCCTCAATTAGAGGACACTGGCCTTTTTTTTAAATATGAATGATAATGAAGCTTTTATCACCTAAATAAGAATCCTCCTCAGCCCAGGGAAGAATTTTCTAGATGAAAATTATCCCACTTAGGGATCCATATAAAATATGGTCATAACAATTTCCCTTATAGATCCCCATAAAATCACCACATCAGAGTAGGATTTCACCTTTGAGAGAGATAAAGTGGAATATGGGAGCCTATGGAAATCCCTAACCCCTTACTATATTCTAGTTTATTTCTATCCACATGTGACTCAATATTTTCCTATCATGAAGTTTTTCATTGAAAATCACATGACATGTCATTGAATAAATGTATGGGTGATATAAAATCAACATAATGACCTTCAAAAGACCCATCCCAAAATCTTTGAGAATGTTCCAAACCTTAACCAACTATGCCAAATGGTTGAACTCCCTCTTATCCTAGTGGGTAAATATAATAACTCTAATAGATACTTAAAAATATTTAAGAAAGTGTGTATAAAAAATTTAATAGTTATATTCCAGATTATTTATGTGGCTTATCCCTATGTGTATGTTAGAGACTGGGTGCAATATTTTTGTATATATTTTAGTTCTCTATGGAATCAACAACAGTCATAGAGTGATCCCTCCTGTTGGTTCCTAATATTCTCTACTTTCAACCACCATGATGATGAATTTGTCAAATATAGAACCATTTATACTCAGGATCTCAACCCCACCAATGAGGTATGTTAGTAGTATATTCACCTAGAAGACTAGCCTTAACATGTGAATCATCATGGAGGAATTAAAACCCATTAATATAGACATTACATTGGTATTTTCTTCTCATCTTACCTACTTCCCTTGAACACCTGTTGGGCCCTGGAAAAATTAAACAATGTTACTAATCCTTATATCATTCATGAAACTATCATGGAATTTTCCATGGATTTATGAATCACTACCTTTTTATATGAACATAGGTATAAAAGAATTTTAATTCCAAGATCCTCTAAAAATACTTTCATTAACATGTGTATGTTCAAGATGATTCAATAACACATCCCCCTAATACTTAATAACTGACAGTCCTTGGATAACCTACTAGGATTGAATCAAGAGGTTATTCTGACATGAGATATAGACTAATATTCCTTGTGTCTCACTTTATGGTGAACCAAAGTGAATTCCCACTGATGGATCAAAACCATTTAACTTCACAAGTGAGATGACTAGACAAATGGTAGACCCATGGTGAATCCCCCCCATCATAGTCATATTAATCACTTGACTACTCTCTTGGATTCCTTAGATACATAAAATTCACCTTTACAACATAGAAGGATGTCTTACCCTGAGTGGGATGATCATATACCTACGAAACTAAATTTTCACAACATGAGCCTCACTTCCTTCAATGGAATATATGTTCTAAAGAAACAACCTACTCATTTTACCTCTTGGTGTGGCCTGATAATGGGTGTCTTAGTGTAATAGGAGGTAGTGAAGCTCAAATGCTTCATCCAGACACTAAAATGACCCAGATTTTGTTATGGTATAGATGTTTGGAATTGGAGATCACCACAAATTGTGAGGTTATTATCTAGAATTTCCTCTACCAATTCATTCCCACTTGGAATATGAAAGTTTCAATAATTTATCTAAGAAAAAATAGTAGTAAAAATAATGTGTCTCTGACTTCATAACCTAAGGAAGGGAATGATATATTCCATTAACATTCCACTTATCCAGGAGTAGTTTTTTGGGATGTGTGTTGATAACATATGGGATAGTCTAGTATCAACTCTCACCTCCTTGAAATACATAGGTTAGTTCCTAGAATTCACTTAGAGAGAGATATTCCATGTGGATGATATGAAGTATACCAAGAAAATTTCTTGACCATTACTTCTAACACCTATATGAAATCCTGTGAGAGAATAAATGGATCCTATGAAATAGACATAGACTCTTCATTTAATGTAGATTGAAATGGCCCTACAAAACAAGCTTTGATAGCCATAAAATCATGATGAGAATGTCACATAGGTCCCTTATTATAGTCAAGCTACCAAAAAATTCATGGAATAGAAAAATAAGGTTTACTTTTAAAGATAAAAAGTCCTAATATTATTCATATATGATGGAGGGAATAATTCTATCAAGATTAAATACATCAAAATGGTACAAGAGGACGAGTAAAATAATTTTCCAAAATACTTTTCCTACCTTAGGTTTCTTGAGAATACAACTGAAGTGTGATTTTTCATCTCTGGATAGCTAAAAAGAATTTAGATCTCAAAATAGTGGGATTGTGTGATCCTATAGTGCATGTCACATGAATATTAACCATCACTAATGATGATAAATATTCTAAGGAATGTCCAAAATCCTCCAACCAAGTAAAAAAAAGATCAATGATTAGATATCTTAAAATTTGATAACTTAATTCCCCATGATAAATCATGTGTGACTAAATTTTCCCACACCCTCCCTAACTAGATCATCCTTTCTAGTAATGTCATCATATTTATAAAACTTTATGGATCAAAGGAACTAGAAACACCATTGAAATGGTGATTGATAGCCTCTAATTATTCTGTAAACATTGTTCAATCTCATAGATTTAATGTTTCTTATTTTGAGAGGATGTTACATGACTCGTTTAACTTAGGATGATTGTTTTACTGAAGAAATTTGTATGAAATTCTATATTCCATCTAGTTGGTGGATGTATGTATATGGATTATATATGAAGAATGTTAGTTGAATCCTCATGGAACTTTTTTTTAAAAACTTCTCTCATGGAAAGGATAAAAACCCCTAGTATATTGATTTCATATATATCCATTATTGAAAAAACTATATATAGTATCAATAAAATAAGAAAAACATTTGTTTTATCTTAGTATAAGACACATTTTAGGAACATGTCCTCCAATGAGGATCTATATCTTACTGAGTTAGTTGGTCACTTGGAAAAGACACAACCATCCTAACGATAATAGAAATTACATGGTGCTATCCAAACACCACCACTATAACTAGCAGGTCCCTCCATCATTATAGTTAATAAAAAACCCTTTGAAAATAACTACCTAAAATTCTTTATCATCCCAGCCTAGATATCTTTTATCGATGAGATATATTTTTATTAGGATATTTATGTGGTTATCATTAAGTCCTAGATAACCCCTTTGAATTTTGAGGATGGAGTATCTAATTTTAAATTTCACTTAGTGGTGGATATTGAACATTGCGATAACATGGACATTATATCCTTCTCTTAGTAAGATGAAGGTGAAATAATGTAGGGCCACATACACCATCTTTATATCTCATGTAAACTTAATTGTGTTTATATCAAAGTCAAAGATATTGAGAAGGTTTTTAGAATAATCCATTCCCACATCTTGAATATGAAACCATTTAAGTTTGAATTTTGGGTTACCTTTCATAAATTTCTCTACCTAAGAGTCTGAAACAAATGAATCAATATTGACTACGGGAAAATTAGGAACCTTAATTAAATTCCACCTCCATATAATATGTGAGAGCAATGAGATTTTAAGGTTTTCTAGATTAATTTTTTTTATCACCAACCTAAAAGAAAGATACAAGTTCTTCCTCAAGATAATGAAGAATGGTCACACTTACCACTAGGATGAATATTTGTAAGGTTAATTCAACAAAATTAAGAAATATATTCTATATTCCTTAGTTCTCATGATTCTGGTTTAGTGGAAATCATTTTTACACTATGTAGTATCCCTAGAGTGGTTTTTAAATTCCCTTCTAGTCAAGATAAATAATTATGGAAAAGGGAATAATATATATTTCCTCATTCAAATGATTGTAGACACTATGATAAAATATTGTTTTTCTAAAAATAATTTCATTTCCCTAGTATATATATTTTAGAATAAATTCCATTATCTATGAAAATATTATATTTAACTAATTTCCCACACTAAACATCTAAAATAAATCCAAAACTATACCATGTTTACAAGATGATTAGTGTGATGGATAGCGATCCCTATGCAGTTCAACATCGGGTTCATCCCCCATGATTTCATCATAGGATAAGAATTAAATATTTTCCTAATAATACATTTAAACCTAGATAAGCCTACCATGGATGCTTAGTTTTTAAATGAGGAAATTATCTCTATCGATGAAGCAACACCATTCTAGAAAATGCACTTTTATGGTGTATCTTGAATTTGAACTAGAGGAAGGATGGATTTACCTAATCTCAATAAGGCCAGATTGAGAGTTTTCCTCACCACTTCCTTAAAGGACCCTTTTCCATTCTCACTCCTCCATTTGTGGGTTTGAAAAACAAGTAGGAGAAATATTAATTCATCATAACCATGTTTGATATTTCCCTCAAGATTCTGGTTCCTTGGTTCAACATGATGTGCAACTCTGATATAGTTATCAAGAAAATAACTCGTGACCATACTATCAAGAAATAAGATAAATTCTTCTTTTCTTGATCAAAACTATGACTTAATGTAAAAATTTACATTTGAGTTAAAGGTATTTCTAGTACTATGGTCACAAAATGGTTATTTTAATTACCATGAAACCATGGTTCTGTATATTTACAACCATTTCTAGGATGGCTTGTCAATCTATGTGGCACATCGAATGGTGATATCCCATTCCTATAATATAGAATACCAAAAGGATAGAAAAGTCAGAACTTATCCATCTTAGTGGGAAACTTAAAATATATATGAATAAAATAAACATCCAATTGGATGAATCCCTTATGTAGGTGTCTAAAACATTCGATGCCACACATAAACTAGTCAGAGCATGAAAAAATCTGCAAAAGAGAAACAAATTGACCTCCTGTGATGGTAAAAACTCAAATTGAGTATTCTATAGATGTAGATTTGATGAAAATCATTTTAAACTCGTCAAAGAGATGGAAATTCTTGAAATTTTTCAGTTGGTCCATGCCATGATATGTGTATCTCATTATTTAGGACTGAATCTATCTTTTTATATCTAAAGTTGGGATACTTTTTACCCTCCATGGTTTGTGACCATATAGAATTCAGCAGGAAGTGTAACACATGATTCATGCCAACTTCATGCATCATAATCTATAGCATCTTCACACTATCAAGTATTCTTGTAACTTAAATTTATAGTGTATTAACATCATGGGTCTTTATAAACCCATGATTGTACATTACTATATGTTTATACTTAATGCCACATATTTCTTTTCATAATTGGATGAAACCATTCCCCCATAATTAAAAAAAAATATTAGGACCATGATTTAGTTTATTAAATCCCATAAAAAACATTAATTCAAGATCCCTCACACCATTTACACAGACAAAAAAACTGACTTATCAGACTCTCAGATGATTGATTTTAATGTTTTATAAAATATCTAGTGAAATAAAACATCCCTATACCTTTAATGGAAGAATGTACACATTAAGGAACTAAAAAAATTCGTTTAAAGTATTCAATAAAATATTTTTATCAAAATATTAAGATATTTAATGATAATACCTCTAATTCCTTTGTGAATTAATGGATAACAACTCAAACACCCACCCACTTGACTCATTACTCTTTAGTATATAGAAGAAAATTAGTAATACCCATTTATGTTTAATTATCACTACTCAAAACGTCTATATATGACCATTTGATTCGAAATAAATGTTACCAAGTCTTAATAACCAAATAATAATCCTTATATGAAAACGAACACAAAATATTGCATAAGTTTGGCATCTATTAGAATCAAGTTTCCTAGAATTTTTTAAATATTATTTTCTTTTTTTCCTACCTCCAAGGGGACTTGGTTCTAACTTTGATAAGTACAATGACTCATATAATGAATAAACTAAAGTTATATCCCAAATAGGTTGACCCTTATTTCTATTCACATGGTTTACTCTAATGGTTCGTACTCATTGATCACTATGGATAAGGATCACATCACAAATCCCACAAATAAGAGGCTCATAAAGTAGTATTGATTACCTTATCAAGTTAGTAAATATTTATAATTCTAAAAATAACATAAAACTAATGAAAAATTCAAAAAAAAAATTCATAGCTAATATCATAATCATAAATATAGTTTCTTTTGAGATATATTTACTTTTAAATTCCTCAAAATTATTTGTAAAGAAAATTTGAATTATACTAAGTGTATCCCCTAGGAGTTTAAAACCTGTTGCGTAGTAAGGTTTGTTTTCATCTACCAGTTTATTCTCAAGTTAGGCCTTACAATCCTTGTAAGAGTTCTTACCCCTAGGTACATCCTTTATAGATACACATCCACTTATAGTTTCTAAACAAAGAACTATTTATATGAAAACCCATATAATATCTACATTACCAAAAATTAGGATGTTTTTATATACATATCCTCAATGTCTACCTTAGGGTTATGTTCCCTAATCAATGTTTTCGAAATATATTTTTCATTGTTCCTGTAAAACTTTTTCTCATACCAACTGTAATTCCCAAACCCCCAAATCTCGAAGCCGGTGCATTACTTTATAATATTGGCATGATTACAAGGAATAAAATACCAAAGGCCTAAAAAATTTATCTTATTTTTAAAAGTAATTACATACATGACACCCATATTAAATTTGGAAAAATAAAATAAAATATAATTCCTAATAAGGACTAATAAAAAGTATCCTTTAAACTCATTCCATGAATTCATATACATATCCTAAGGAGATACAAAAATATGGGTGAGATTAAATTATCAATAATAATAAGTATATAATAAATAGTAATGAATCATTGATAAAAATAAACATTTAAAGGTAAATAACAAAGAATTTAATTCCATTTATATAGATATATAAGGAAAACTCAATATAGAATGGTAAATAACTGAAACACATGATATTTAATCAATAAACAAAGAATGATATGAATCTATAAAAAATTTAGAAGAAAAAATATCATGGAAATAATAATAAAAATAATGAAACTCTCAATAAAGTAATTTCTTAATTATTGGATACCACTTTCCAAGATACATGGAACCATGATTGTCAAGAACAATCATAATATAGTTGAAAATATACTAGTTACAAACCAATTTGGTTTGTTCAAACATAAATCTACCATTAAAAATTTTTACAAGACATTTTGAAACAAAATAGTTAAAAATGAGAAGGGTTTTCCTAACTGAATTCATCCCATGATGCTACTAATGCATCAATTACCTTACTATAAATGGTCCCCAACTAGGGTCTTTCATTTCCAAATCATTCATAAAATATAAAATAATCGATTCAATTAATAAAAAATGAGAATTATCAAAAAAATACATATTGAATAAATAATAAATATTTATCAATAATTACTCAGTGGAGGGAAATTAACAATAATATTTTTTGATGTTGGTTAATGAAAATACGAATAAAATATCATTAAAATAATTATTAAAGAAAATAGTCTTTAAACATACCAAAGTGTCTCATACCAGTTTGAAACATTTGAATCATATGGTGAATAAATGAATATAATTAATTAAAAATATTAAATACCAGGAATATAAAATAATTCATGAAATAATATATCAAAAGTTTTAGTGTATACATAACACAAAATAAGTAAGTGGTGAAAATGGTGTATGCCTCATGGATAAAAAAGAGAGACAAAAACCGTTAGCTTGAGAATGACTTGTCACATGTGTATTTATCTTCATGAATAATAAACTTACTATTATTATTTAATTCATTAAGAAACTTTTAATGTTTATTATCACCTTTATTTCTATTTTTACAGTATTTTATAAAACTAGTTAAATAATTAAGTTGGCATCAGGTGTTTTGAACAAATTCGGTTCATTTGTTAAAAACGGCTTTGGTAGGTCAAATATAGTCAAATGGATGATTATATAAAAATATAAAGAATAATAATCAGGGCATAATTATCTTATTTAAACATAAATTATAATTTTAAAATAAATTATGAAATATGGTTATGAAAAATGAACCAACATTATAATCATTGATACGATATGTCGTACGTACGCATGAGTAGCATTCCCATTTTTCAATGATCGTTATGGAAAGAATGTAAGTAAAACTATATATTTAAATAATTTTCAACATATCATAAATTTTATTTTATTTAATAATATATAATTTTATATATAATTATTTTTATGTAAATGGATTCACATCACATTGAGGAGGTGGTATTCCACACGTCCATAAAAGACGTTATCATTTTTTTAGTGTGTGAAAAGGGTAGTAAAGAAAACGATATAATAAATTTATAGAAAGGTTATTATTTCCCAAATATCATATATATTTCATTTATTACACCTATTTTTAATTTAAACCATCCTTAATATACTCCATTTATATCATGAATGAATCACATTGCTTTAAGGATGTAGTAGTTCACACTTTCATAAATGATGTTATTGTGTTCCCAAAAAATATGGTGCATAAAAATATGTGTTAAAAAATAAAAAAAGAATCATAAAGAAATTATAAATACAATATATGTCATATATTAATAATTTTTACATCATAATTACCAACCATTAGAGGTGGTATTGAAAAAATGAATGACATCGTTTCTTTAGGCAGTAATTTTCTGTACGCACAAATGGTAAGTTATTTACCCATTTGAGGAAAGTATGTGTAGGTTTATGTAAAAATATTAACATTAAACTATATAAGTATATTTATTATAATAATTTTATTATATAATTAAGGAATAATAATAAATTTATGGGTGGAGAATCAAATAAAACATAAATTCACATTGAATAATATTACCTTTTATGGGTAACTCTTTTTAGTGTGCATCAAAGGGGTTCCTTGGTTTTATATCTACCCAAGGTGGGGATTCTATGTTTAAGAGTGGGGTTTCAGGAGATTACTAATGGATAGGTTGGATGAGCCAAATTTTCTTGAGAGTTTGGAGGAAGGGGAAGAGTGAATGCATATTTATTGTGGTGGAGGAGGGTCAATCTTGTAAATACCAAAAGACATACACTATTGGGAGGTATACCTTAACACTTGTGCCTAAAAAAAGGGAAAATAATGGATAAAAGGTGAAATAAGGTTGAGTAAAACCACCACCATACAAAAATATGTGAGTTTTTATTATTTTGTTCCTAAACTTTTATGTTTTCCCGCAATTTTATCGTCATTGTTTTTATTAAAGTATCTACTTTTCTAACCTAAGTAATTTATCCAATAATAATAAAGTAACGTGATATTTTTTTAAAACATAGATGAAATAAATAATAAATATAATATATAAATTATAAATTAAAATCCCATATCTGGGGGAAATTTATTTTTAACCAAGCGCATGTAATACGCAAAGACACTACTTTAACCAAAACAATTTTAACAATGTTTTTACATTCTATGGGTCGGTATTTTATTTATGAATGATCAATTGTCTTATTAATGGAACATTTTTGGTAATTATAAATACTTAAAAGTAACTAATCATATTATATTGTTTTTATTAATTTTAAATCATCTAATAAAATATGATTTATTATAAAATAACATTTGTGTCAATTTTGACATTTTTCATTTAATTTTGATTTATAAAATTTAAAAACACTATTATAATTGAAATATTTTAAGTTAAAGTTTTTTTAAAATGATAAATTAATCTTAAATATAATGGTACACAATAATTTATTAAATTTATTTTACTTTAAACGTTTTTAGCTTTATTTTTCTTATTTAATTATTAACTAAATAATCTATGAATTATCATTTGTTAAGAATTTGATGTAATTAAATCATATCTGAAAATTATATTTAAATTACCATTATAAAAAAGAAATTTAACATTAAAAACAATTTTTAGTAACTAAAATTTGTTTCTTACTTCATACTCTAAAGCTTAATAAAAGTTAAATTTAAAGAATATTCCTTTTTTATATTTTTCATTACTTGACTTTATATATGGGTCAATATCATAAAATAGTATCCCAATAACTCATAATTTTTAAACTAATAGGTGATATTTTCTAAAAAAATTTAACCGATAGATTTTGTACAAGTGTCAATGTCATTTTGGACCTTAAGTTTAATGTTTAGTCCCTTATTACGCTTATTTTTACCCTAATAAATGTAATTAATTTAAATTACTTTTACAAATATTTTGGTTCAAAAACTAAGTAGATATTATAATAATATAAATATTATACTGATTAAAATAGTGTATATCCATTTTTATGAATTAAATTTATAAAAGTATCAAAATTTATATTAAATCTAAACCCATAGATGGGGTGAGAAAGCAGGATTTTAAAGTGAAAATGTTTGAACGTTCATTAAGTATTTATATCTAAATTAAAAATAAAAATGATTCTAATAAACTAAATTTGAATAATTTATATATAATTTATCTATTTTTATTATAAATTAAATTTAAAAAATAATTTTACATTAAAAATTATTTAGATAAAAAGACAGTTTAAATCTAAAAGGTATTATTTTTCACTATTACTAAAAAATAAATATTCTTATAAAAATTTAAAAAATTATCATAAAATTATTTTGAAATCTAATATTCCATAATGATTTTTATTTTGGAAAATAAAATTTATAAATGTTTGAACATTTCGTTTTAAAATAGGCGTGCCACTAAAAGGAGGTGAAACTCGATTTTTCATGTAATGCAAGATAACTTAGTGATTTGTGTATCATAAGCTTAGTATGGTGTTGTGTTTAATTCATGCTAGAAAGATAAATTAAATTTAGTATAAAAGGGAAATATTGTATATTCTTGGGGTGTTACATTATCCCCACATTAATTAAATTGTTTTATCATAATTAAAACTTGATCTCAGTATTTAAGGGTCCCATATTTTAAAATACAATTATTAAAAACCCAAATTATAAAAATGGATCATAAAACATCTTATTAATAAGAGGGAATGTAAAATTTAAATGTCATAAAAATACTAGGCTTTTAAATATGATAAATTTAGTGAAAACATTTAAAAGGAAGAAAAATATAACTATCAAGTTTTCATAGAGAGTGATAGAGAACATGTCCACATGAAAGTTTAAGACCACAAATTGATAAACCATATTTATGAAAATAATCATTGATGTCATAAAAAATGATGCTAATATTATTTATTTATTTGAAAACCCTTTTCCTACATTTTTAGAAATATCTCATGCTCTAGGATTATAAGTAAATATATATTGGTATAAAAAAAATATTTTCTATTCATTACTCCTTGAAATATTTATACTTCATCTCTTAGCACAAGATGGTACATACAGTGATGTAATAAAATAATCTCTAAGAACTCATCCAAATATCATCCTAAAAAATTTCATAAATGGTAAACCTTATGATCCTTCCATGTATTATAATATGAAATATTAGAATGATTTCTATAGTTATTAGTAGTATCCAATTTCATTTATCTATATCATTCAAATATTTATCCCAACATCATTGTCTCAATATTTGGAACATATTATGTGTTATCTTTCCCTCAACCGTGTTTTTATCAAAAAGAATAACTTTCTGATGGATACCCCAACCCTATAATCATGGATTCGATGAATTAATTTATTACATTAGAATTATTATAAAGAATAAAATCTTGAAGGATTGAACTATTTCACAATTTTTAAAACCAGATTACATTTTTGATACCCATATTACACTGGGAAATAGAAAAATAAAACATAATTCATAATAAGGACTAATAAAACTAATCTTTGAAACTCATTTCATGAATTCATATTTATATCTAGGGGAATAGAATTGAAATAAAGGTGAGATAAAATTATCAGTAAGGTTATATAAAACAAAATAAATAATGAATCAATGATCATGATAAAAATATAATGGTAAATAAATGAGGACAATTTCCATCTATATAACTAGATAAGGAAAAATCAACCTGGAAAGGTAAGTAACTAAAACACATGGAATTTAATCAATAAACTGAGAATGAAAAGAATACATAGATAATTTTAAATAAAAAATATCATGGATAAAAATAATAATAACTAAATCTTCAATAAAGGAAATGATTATATATTTTATGCTATGTTTCCTAGGAACATGAAACCATTACCGCCAAGACATTTCACAAGACTGTTGCAGACATACTGGTTACAAAACAATTTGGTTTGAAAAACCATAAATCTACTATATAGACTTCACAAAATATAGTTTAAAACATTCTGGCTATAAACAAAAAGGTTTTTTCTGACCAAATTCATCCCATTATACTATCAACGCATCGATAGGTTTACTTTAAACAGTCCCCAACCCATGTCTTTCCTGTCCAAAACATTGCTTGTATATTAAATAAATGATTTAATAAATAAATAAATGTGGATTATCATAAAATATCCATATTGAATAAGTAACACATATTTATCAATTATTCCTCAGTTGAATGAAATTAAAAAACAAGTATTGTTGATTTTGATGAATTTAAATACCATTAAATTATCATTAACGTTATTCATGAGGAAAATATTCTATAAACATTACAAAGTATCCCATACCACTTTGATACATTTGAATCATAATCCTCATGAAGGAATAAATTTAAATGAATGTTTTAAATATTTTAAGATAAAATAATAAAATATATAATTTATCAAAAGGGGAATTATATTCACCATAAAAAATAAATAAGTGTTGAAAATGGAATATGCCTCGGGGAAAGTAATGTAAAACAAGAATCCCTTACCTTAAGTCCGACATGACACATGGGTCTTTATATTCTTGAATAATAAACTTATTTTTATTATTTACTTGATTTATAACCGTTTGAGGTTTATTATCACTTTTACTTCACTTATTACAATGTTTTATACAACTAATTAAACAATTAAGTTTACATCAGTTGTTTTGGAAAAATTCAGTTTATGTGCTAAAAAGAACTTTGGTTGGTTAGATATGGTAAAAGGTAACATTATTTAAACATATATAGAAACATAATAATCACAAAATCATCATATTTTTACATCAATTTTACTTTTAAAACGAATTATAAAATATGGTTATGAAAAATGAACCAATCTTACAATCATGGAGACAGTAGGCCGTACATACACATGACTAACGTTTCCATTTTTTAATGATCATTATGGAAAGAAGGTAAGTAAAATTATATAATTATATAATTATTATTATATCATAACTACCAGGTTATTTAATCATATATACTTATATATATAATTACTGTGATGTAAAATTATTCCAATCGCGTCGATGAGGTTGTAGTCTACATGTCCCGGAATGACATTATTTCCTTTTTAGTGAGTGAACTGGGTGATAAAAAAATGAGATAGTACGGTTCAAGAAATTTAATAATATAATTAATATCATATTTATGTAATTTATTTCATATATTTTTAATTAAAACCATCCTTAACAAATTCCATGCATAACAGTAATGAATCAAATCTCTTTTAGGAGGTGGTATTCCACACTTCCACAATTGAAGTTATCATATTTCAAAAAAATAGAGTATATAAAGGTATGTGTTAAGAAACAAATCTTAAATAGTAAAGACAATATAAATATATTATATATCATATATAAACATCATGTCCATCATAATTACAAACCATGAGTGGTGGTAAAGTAAAAATTAAGGACATCGTTCCATGAGGCGGTAATTTTCCATTCACAGAAATAGTAAGTTCATTACCCATTTTACGGAAGAGTGTATAGGTTTACAAAGAAAAATATATATGAAAAAATATCATTATATTTATGATACTTGGGTTATTATATAAACATGGAATAATTATAAATCTAGGGGTGGAGAAATAAGTAAAACATAAATGCTCATTGGAGAATGCTACCTCTTTTTTGGGTAACACCTTTCGATTTGAACCAAAAGAATTCCTAGGTTTTCTTTATGCCCAATTTGAGGATTATATATTGATATGAGGGGTTTGGGAGAAAATTTTAGTAGTTTTTTATGACAAAAAGTGTATTGAGATGTGTGAGTAAGGGGAAGAGTGAATGTTGTTTTATAGTGGTGGAGGAGTGGTATTTTTGAAAATATCCAAATGTATACACTATTGAGAGGTCTCCCTTACTTAATGGGCCTAAAAAATGAAAAATAATAATGGATTAAATGGGAATTATGTTCTATAAAAAGCACCATCACACAAAAATAAGTGTATTTTTAATTTTTTTTTCATTATCTTATAGGTTTCCCCCAATTTTTTCATTTTTGTTTTTATTAAAGTAACTAGTTTTATAACATAAATAATTTAACAACTAAGAAAAAATTAAGGTGAAATTTATTATAAAATATAGAACCACTTAATTATAAATATTATATAAAATTTACCAAATAAAAATCCTTTGTGTTTTGGAAATTAATTTTATACCAAGCACATGTAACATGAAAAAACACAGTTTTAACTCAAATCGCGCTAACAAAGTTTTTACTATCTATGGGTCAATAAGTTAATTATAAAAGCTTAATTTTCTTGTGAATGTATCCTATTTTTTTTATTAACACATAAAAATCACTTGTATGATTATATAATTTTTATTAATTATAATTTTATTAATAAAATATCATTTATTATAAAATAACATTATTATCAATTTTGACATTATTTATTTAATTAGGATATAAAAGATATAAAGAAATTGAAATTAAAACATATTAAGTTTGTAGATTTTTAAACTGATATATTTATCTACAAAAACAATGTAACAAAATAATTCATTACTTTTTTTACTTTAAAAATATTTTTAGGAGTATTCATCTTAAATAATTATTTACTAAATAATCCATAAATGAACGTTTGTGAAGTGTTTAATTTAATTATTTAATATCTACAAATTAATTTTAAATTACCATGTTGAAAAATAATTATGTACCTTTTAATTTTTTTAAATGATTCTATGTAGCTTTATCAACACTCTAAATCCTTATAAATGTTAAAGTTAAGGAAAGTTCATTTTTTGTATTTTTCCTTTCTTAACTTATTATATGGGTCAATATCATGAAATGGTATCCAAATAACTCATAAAATTAGATCCAAGATTAGATATGGTCTAAATATTTTCATCCAATGGATTTAGAATAATTTTATAGGTAACTTTTACTCTTATGTTTTGGGTTTAGTCCCTTGTTAAGCTTAATTTTACCTTATTTTCTATAATTAATTTTAACTAATTTTACTAATATATTTGGTAAAAAACTAATATTATCTTATTGTGCAATAAATATTATACTTATTACAACCTTTTATGTCTATTTTTAAAAATTTAATTCATAGGAGTTGAAAAATTAGGTTTAAACATAATCCTACATAGATGGTGAGAAAATAGGTTTTTAAAGTGAAAATGTTTAAAAGATCATTAAGTCGTTAAATCAAAATTAAATATAAAAACAATTCAAATTAAATTAATTTGATTAATATATATATAATTTAACAATTGTTACTTTAAGAAAAATTAAAATACAATTAATTTTTAATAATTATTTATAAGAAAATACAATTTTTAACTAAAAAGAACTATTTTTCATTATTCATAAAAAAAGAAACTTCTGAGAAAAAAACAAATAATTATCCTCATATATTTATGAAATTAAGAATTAAACAATTTTAATTTTATTTTCACAACTAAAATTAATAAAATTTTCAAAATTTTATTTCAAAATAGGTGTTCCATTAAAAGGCTGTAAAACTAAGTTTTTCATGTAGCACAAGAGAATTCAATGTTCTGGGCAGCGTAATCTTAACATGGGGTGGTGTAAAAATAATTCTAGAAAAAAAATTAATTTATGCTATATGGAAAATATTTTAAATTATTTGGGAGTTATATTATCTCCACATTAATTAAATTCCATCACCACAATTTAAATTTAGTGTCAGTAATAGAGGGTATGTTATTTAAAAATATTATTGTTAAAATACCGCATCATAGAAAGGGTTAATAAAACATATTTTTTGTAATGAGTAAAGTAAAATGTGAATTAAATCAAAAAAATAGAATTTCAAATTGGTGAAATTTAGTGAAAAAATGGACATGGATGAAAATATAATTATAAAGTTACGATGAAGAGTGATATAGAAAATATTCAATTGAAAGTTGATGACCACAAAGCCTTCAAAAAAAGTTATAAAAAAGATCATTGATATCTTTAAAAATGGTGATAATAAGAATTTTTTCAAGAGCCTTTTAGAAGAGTTTCTAAATTTTTTTCATCATCTATGGGTATATGTAAATATAGTTTTCTATAAACATAATATTTTCCTTTGATTACTTCGTCTATTAGTAAAATATGCTTTACATAGTGAAGTAATATAATAATCTCTAAATCATCGTCCAAATGTACACTAAAAACTTTTCATAAATGGTTTACCATTTGGCCCTTCATAGTATTGTGATTCAAAACATTAAAATAAGTTATAAGGAAATTAATATTGTCGAATTTACATTATCTTTATCAATCATCTCTTTATCCAAGCATCATTTTCTCAACATCAGGAATATATTAAGGATTATATTTCACTCAACCATATATTTTTTTTAAAAAGATTAACTTTTTATTGAATCAATTTTCTTGGTACCATTCATCATATGATCTAAAATCCTTATGGAAATAGTAATGCAGTATAATCCTTATATATTTCGTTATTCTTATAACTAGTACATCATTGATAAAATATTTTTAAAGCATTACTCAAGAATCGAAATACATAAGCACATTAATAATTCCACTTCAATAGTGTTAATATCATAAGATTGACCTTGATCCCTTGTATTATTCTAGGGTATAATCTATTGATGTTTGAGGAATTCATTTTCATTCTAACAACTATCATTAAAATGTAAGCATTTAACATTTAAATTTTATTTCTTTCCCTTGAAATCATGAACTTGGTGGAATTTTTCTTCACACATATAACAAACTCCCATTCCATTAAATAAAGTACAACAACTTTTTTCCACAATTATAAAATGATGAAAAATCCTCTATTCACTTTTCTACCTTCTCAATTTTTTATCTACCACCCTCATATTCTCTTGATTTTCTTCGAATCCATAATACTTGTAAATTCCTTTCTTTATTTATATAGCACATAAAAACATTTCATCATGTGCAGAAATGTTTTTAGAGACTAGTGACATTTGGATACTTGTCTTAATCACCTTAAAAAGTGATCCATATTTAACTACATGTCGCGTATGCAATGTGTAGAATACTTGGATGAACTTATAAAGGTAGCTTTATAATCCACAAAAATTTTATCAACCTTTTTTTAAGATAAGAAACCTCCTCTTCATCCCAGTTTGTTACTCATAGGAGGAAATATTTTTTAAATAATATCTTGTTAAAATATTTCCATTCCATGATTACTTTTTTATCATCCTTTATAGCATTATTGATTAGTGACCACCGTTGATCAACATCACTTTTGAGAAAATACACCACAATAGTAACCTATTCCTTTTCATTGCATCCCAGATTTACAAATATATTCTCCAAAGACTTGATAAATTTCTCATATTCCATTATATAAGTAGTCTCACTAAATGATGAGAGAATCTATTGGATAATGTGATCTAACATCAGAGAGTCTGGTTGTGGAATAGGTTCCTCCATCCGATCAAGGTTATGTATCATAACCTGATTATGATTTCCTAATATATCGACAATTTTCCCTATAATTATACAATTTACATTTATTTTATTAGTAGTTATTCTCTACATTTTCAATGAGTATTTATACACGTGTTCCTTTAATGTTCCATTTATTGAAAATTTAATATAATATATTATCTCATTAAATTATTAAATTTTTATATTTCTAAAAATGGTATAACACTTATGATAAATTAAAATATTTACGCACAAATAATCTCATAATCACGAGCTTGGTCTCCTTAGGGATATATTTAATTTTAAATCCTTCATAAAAAGTTGTAAATAAAATGAAAATTCTCTTTAGATTATACCCTAAGAGTGTAAAGACAGCTGAGAAGTAAGGCACATTTTCGTCTACCAGGTTACACTCGAGTTAGGCTCAGCACACCTTTTCAGAGTTGTTAACACTAAGTGTATATCTATTATAACAATTCCCAGTTGTAGTATATATTTGGTGATTTATTTCTTGGAATACCCATATCCACTGTAACAAAAAATTAGGATTTTTTATATACTTATCGTCAATGAATAAACTTAGGGTTATGTTCCCTAATATAAGTTTTCTAAATATATCTTATAAGGTTTCTTCTAAAATTCTTCTGATACCAACTATAATGACCTGACCGCAGAATCCTAGTTCTGAGGCATTACTTAATTAAATTAGAATGATTATATGTAATCAATACATTATAACCATATTACCTTGGGAAATAGAAAATAAAACATAATTAATAATGGTGACTAATAAATTTCATCATTGAAACTAATTCCAAGAATTAATCTTCATGTCCCGGGGAACAAAATAAATAAGGGTGAGAAAAAATGATCAGTAAGGGTATGCACAATATAATGAATAATTAATTATTGAGAATAATCAAAATGGAAAGGTAAATAACCATGAACAAATTTAGTTCGCAAAAATGTAGAAGGAAAAATTAATATGTCTATATAAATAACAGAAAACAATTCTATTTAATCAACAATATTAGAATAAAATCAATCCATATATAATGTCAAAGAAAAAACCTCATGGATAACAATAACAAAAATAACTAAATTCTCAATAAAGTAAATGATTAACTATTAGATTACATGTTTCATAGGTATATGAAACCATTACCGTCAAGACAATTCACAATATGGTTTAAAAGAAATAGACTACAAAACAATTTGGTTTTTACAACCTTAACTATACAATCAGAAGCATTCCCAAGATAGTTTAAAACATAATGGTTACAAATAAGAAGGGTTTTTTTCTAACTAAATTCATATCATGAGATTATTGATGTTTCTAGGGGATTAATTTAAATTCCCCCAACCCATTTATTGAATTTACAATACATTCCTCATATATCAAATAATCTATTATATTAATAATCTAATGAACCTTATCATAAAATATCAATATTTAATAAATAATACATATTTATCAATAATTCTTCATTGGAGGGAAAGTAACAACAAGGTTTCTTGATTGTGATGAATGTAAATACAATTGAATGAAATTTGTATATATAATGAACAAAAAATAATACATAATATAATATATCGAAATTGGAAGTAGATACACCACAAAAAAAGAATTAAGTTTTGAAAATGGAGTATACCTCATAAAAAGAAATGTGCAGCAAGAATCCCTTACCTTGAGTCTGAATTTTCATGTGTGTCTTTATCTTCCTAAATAATAAATATATGCTAATTATTTACTTGATTAATAACATTTTTATGGTTTATTATCACTTTTACTTCACTTATTATTATGTTTTATACAACTACTTAATCAATTATGTTTATATCAGGTGTTTTGATCAAATTTGGTTCATGGGTTAAAAATTACTTTGGTAGGTGAACTATGGCCAAAGTGTTCGTTACATAAACCTCTAAAGAGTAATAATAATGACATAATTATCATATTAATAAATTAATGATACGTTTAAATTCAATTATAAAATATTTTTATGAAAAATTATCCAACAATACAATCATGGAGATGTTAGGCCGTACGTAAGGATGAGTAACGTTCCAATTTTCAGTGATCATTATGGAAGGAAGGTAAGTAACATTATATCTTTATAGAATTATAATTATATCATTAATGCCATATTATTTAATAATATATACTAATATATAGAATTATTATGATGTAAAAGGATTCACATCGCATCGAGGAGGTGGTAGTCCACACATCCATGAACGATATTATCACTTTTTGTAGTGTGCGAAAAAGGTAATAAAGAAAATGATATATTATATTTAAATAATAGTAATTATTGAAATAATATAATATAGATTTAATTTATTTCATATATTAATAATTAAAATTATCCTTAATAAAATCCACGTATAGTGTGAACGAATCACATCCTTTTGAGGAGGCGTTATTCCACACTTCCACTATTGATGTTATTATATTCCCACAAAATGGAGTGTATAAAGTTACATGTTGAAAAATAATTTAATAAGAATAAATAAGTTATAAATATCATAAATATAAAATATATATATATAAAGAGTGTCTGTCATAATTCCCAACCATGAGAGGTGGTAAAGGAGAAACAAACAACATTGATTCATGAGGCAATAGTTTTTTGTACACAGAAATGGTAAGTTTGTTACCCATTTTATGAAAGTGTGTGTAATTATAGATAAAAAACATAACCTAACAACATATCAGTATTTTTTAGATACATATTTTATTATATAATCATGTAATAATAGGAAATATAGTGGTGTAGAATAAAAAAAACATAAATTCTCATTGAATAATGTTACCTCCATTTCAGGTAACACCTTTTAGTTTTCACTAGAGGGATTCCTTGGTTTTATTTAATCCCAAGGTGAGGATTCTTTGTTTATGGTAGGGGCTTTGGGATACTATTTGATTATAGTTTTTTCAAGACAAAGTTTATTGAGAGTTGTGAGGAAGGGGAAGAGTGAATGCCTTTTTATAGTAGAGGAGACATGGAATTCTTTTAAATACCAAAAGGTATACACTCTTGGGAGGTCTCCCATACCTCATATGTATCAAAAATTTAAACATAGTGTTGAAAAGTGTAATTATGGTAGTGAAAAACATCCACCACACAAAAATAAGTTCATTTTTATAATTTTGTTCCTTATCTTCTATGTTTCCCCATATTTTATCATTTTGTTTTTTATTAAAGTAATTAGTCTTATACCATATGTAATTTATCCATTAAGACTAAATTAAGGTTAGATTTATAATAAAATATATACCTACAAAATTATAAATATGATATCATATTTTTAAAATAAAATTCCCATGTGCGTTAGTAATTAATTTTGAACCAAGCGCATGATACAAAAAAATACTTCTTTAACAAGTACCATTCAAACAATGTTTTTACTATCTATGAGTCAACATGTTAATTATAAAATATCAATTGGTAAATTAATGAACCATTTTATTAATTTATTAACACTTAATAATAAATTGTAATAATTTATGATTTCTATTAATTTATATCACTTAATAAAATATCATTTATTGTAAAATAACATTAATGTCAAATTTGACATTATTTATTAAAATTTAATTTTAAAAATATCAAACCAATGTTGAAATTCAAATATATTAATTTTAAAGTTTTTTAACATGATATATTAATCTAAAAAAAATTATAGAAGACAATAATTCATTAAATGTACTTTTCTTTTAATGTTTCTGTCATTTTTTATCTTATTTAATTATTAACTAAACAGTACATGTGTTAGCATTTGTCGGGCGTTTAATGTAACTATATAAAAATGAAAATTAAATTTTAATTACCATAGTAAAAAAACTTATTTATGTTTAAAAATAATGTTCATAAATGAAACTACGTAGCTTCCTCCATACTCTAAAGCCTTATAAATATTTAAGTTAAGGAATGTTTTTTTATTTTTCATCACCTAACTTCTTGTATGGGTCAATCACATGAATTATTATCCAAATAACTCATAAAATTAAGAAACAATACGAGATATGGTAGACCAATTAAAAACGGAAGGATTATTTTCAAGGTTCTATGTAATTCTGGCGTTTTTGTTTAAGGTTTTGTCCACTATTATGTTTAATTTTACCTTAATTGCTGTAATTAATTTAAGTTACTTTTACTAATATTTTTGGTAATAAACTAAGTCTATATGGTAATAATATATATATGACACTTATTACAACCAAGTATTTATATTTTTCAAAATTGAATTCACATAATTAGAAAAATTATTTTAAAGATAATCCCATAGATCTTGCGAGAAAGTGAGTTTTTCAAATTGTTAATGTTCAAAGGTAAATAAAAAATTTATATGAATATTAAATATAGAATGATAAATAGGGAATAAATTTTAATAATATATGTATATATATTATATTTTTAATTGAGAAAAAATTTAATATATAATTTATCATTAATAATTATTTATATGAAAAGGTAGTTTTTAACTAAAATGTAGTATTTTTCATTATTAATAAAACTATTACACATCTTAGAATAGTATTAAAAAATTATCCTAATATAATTTTGAAATTAAATATTAATAATGAAATTTATTTTAAAAAAAATTTATAAAATGTTTCAAAATTCATTTTTAAAATTGTTGCACCACTAAATGGAGGTAAAACTTGGTTTTGCGTATGACACAAGCTAACTCAGTGTTGTGTGAAACATAAGATGAACATGGTGTTGTGTATAAATAATTATAGAAATAAAATTAAATTTATAATAAGAGATAAATATTGTCATGTCTTAGTTTATTACGGGAATTGAATGGTCTAGCAATATATGATTATCTATTATTCAGTATATTTTTTTATAGAGGGAGTGGGATATCCATCAATGGGCTTCTAAGTCATCCATTTCACCCTAAGCACCTTTTTTACCCATCCAAATTGGGTGTGGTGGTTTAATGATGATACTGAATGATATACATAATTATAATATTTTAAAAATAGAAAATACTGAATAAAAACTATGATAATGTTTTTTAAAATTATAAATAAAAAAATTAATTTATTATATTTCTTTTCAAATAATCATTACATTCTACCATTCCATTCCAAAATAAAAGTTCTGATTAATGAATCATTTAATTCCTATAATTTTTTCTATTATATTCCATTATCATCGATTAATTAAACTTCCAATACATTTCATTAAACTCCTAAACGCATGTGTAACATTTTTCCAAAATATTGCCATAAATAGAGGAAACGTTGTAAAAAATATCTATATAAATTGGAACGTGAATTCAAGTATTAATTTCAATGTATATAATAAAAGTTGATTTATGTGAATAAGTAAATTTACCACTATCATTCCTACCTATATTGATGTTTTATCCTTTACTTCCCTACTTATTTTTTTAAATAACCATTTGAAAATAATAATATTGTCTTTCATCAACCATATCACTTTTACCCAGCCCCTCACCTTTAGTTTTCAACTCACCTTCAATTTGTCTCATACCAAGAGACTATTTATAATATTTGAGATTTCTGTTATGTTTTTCCATGATATGGGTTACATTAGTAGGTTTATAATCCACTTCTTATATATACATATTTTAAAATATCTAAAAATAGCATTAAACACATAATGTATAGAGAAAATAATTGTGTAGAAAATTATAATGAGATTCATAAAAAAAATTATTATAATTTTTATTTAGTGGTTGAAGGGATTTTACCCCTCAAAAAATTATTCAAATCCACTCCTTGTGGTCCCCTCGGTCATACATTCAACTATCTAGATTGGGACCCCTATTAAATTATTATGATATCCCCATGAAAAGATCACTCTATAAGAAATTTTTATTTTATTATATAGTTGTTTTAGTCATTAATGAGACAATTAAATAATTTTTTATAGGATTAGGTGCATAAATTATCCATACTTTTTATGATTCCATTATCAAGGGTTCATCCTTATATTTTTATTTATTGAAATTAATTTTTATTAATTTTAATTACATTCCAGTTATTAGACTATTTATTGAAATATTTAAAAAATATAATATCAAATAATACAAATCCCATATTTTCAGGGATTCAATTGTAATACATATTCACAAAAATTATATTTTTATCCCTGAAACAAGATACAATCACTGTTTCATCTATAATAGTATCAACATAATTATTGACAATACAAAATTCATTTTGTTCCATTAAATATAATTTATATCTATTATTTGCATAATAATTTTAAGATAATATAAGTTCACATTCTCTTCTGACTATCCACCATAGTCTTATAGATTATTATTTTGTATTTAATGATAATTCCCTAAAAACATGGTCTAAAAAACACCATAGTAATAGTTTAATATCTGTATTTGACAAAACATTTCATGCCATTAATGGATTCTAATTCCAAATAATTTCTTCTATAGAGGAACACACTCATAATTATTATATAAAATCTAAAATTAATCCTACCACCAAACTATGATGGTAATCGTGACAATATCTCCATCTTAAATTAATTCACTATTATGGTTCCCAATTTTCCAATATTTTGGGTGTCCAATTTTTCCAATTTAATATGATTATTTGATATATAATTCATTCACCTATACAAAAATATACGACTCCACAATACAAATATCTAGGTGATTTTAATTTTTGACATACCCTTTGAAATTTTTTACTAACCCTTAAATGGTGTATATGGATCCATAATGTATTGAACCACATTGTAGACTCTCTCTCACTAAGTAAACTTTTATATTAAAGAATTATCATGGGATGAAAATATATAATTCACAAAATAAGATATCAATTTATTTTTCTACTTTTTAGAAACTTTTACATGTCTATAACTTTATCATATATATTCTTGGTAAAAAAGAAAAATACGGTAAATGTGTATAAGAATTTTTATAGAAAAATATAAAGGATATCAATGTGAATTAAATTTTATTTCAATAAATATAATTTATGTTATCTCAAGAGTGCTAAATTAATTTATTTAATTGGTATATATTCTTCATATTTTTGAAAAACCCCTTTAGAACCTTCAAACAATTTAGAAATTGGAAAAACTAAAATATCTCTTGATTGGAATGCGTGTGATCTACTAGAGAGTGAAATTATATCATCCCACTTCAACTAGTGAAATATTTTCCCTTATATCCATATAAATGATGTACAATTGATCCTTGATATTATCTTTCATATTTCCCAATTCGTTTTGTAATGTTTCTAAAACACTACAAACTATATATATTATTGATGTATGACATTAGTTTTTTGAATAAAAAAATAAATTTCAATATGGAAATGGAAATAAAACGAATTATATCTTCTAACCCATTTAACAATGTTTTTTCATGAAATATTTACCAAAAAGGGAAAATCTACTCTACTTTATTAAAATACTTGTCACTTGTTAATGGAGAATATGTCAGATGTTATTCTAAATTAATAATAAATGTTTTTTTAAAAAATATCGATATTTATATACTTGAGGTAAATATTTTTGATTTTTTAAGAATCATTTTTTTCATTAATTTTTTTAACCTAACCTTGGTTTTACCATCTACATATATAGGACACCCTAAGAAACGATTAATGTTGAACCATAACAAATTTTCATAGGAAAAAAATTCATTATAATCCTGAAAAACGTGGCTGTCAATGTAAAATATTTATTTCGTTCAGAATCATACAGTATATCACATGAATCCCCCATAAAATTAAAATCTTCAATAAATTGATCGAGATAAACATCAATATAATTACTTAGTTAATATGGTCCTAAAATAATAGAGATAAAAAACTTACTTGAGCTTCATACACAATCATGATGATATGTTACAATATACCACAATAAAAATTAACGTGTTAGGAGTACTTATTTGTACACCAAAAACGATTTATTACATATATAAACAACATAAGTTTGAGTTTTTTTGGATAGATTCAAAATTATAGATACTCATGATCAATTTCCTTTGACGGAGGAGAATAAGCTTGATGTGAGAGTTTCAAATCTTGAATTTTTTTAACTACATTCCAAATAATTGTACTTACAATATGTTCACTTTCACATAGTCATGTAAAACTTGAAATGATTAGAATATACCATATAAATTTAATTTCAATGGATTATTTATTTTTATATTGAGCTTGTAAAGTCCCGAACCTTCCAGGTTTTTATTTAACTTGTATTTTTTTTTCTCTAGATTAATTTCCCAGTGTTATTATAATTTAGAGAGGAATTAGGGGTGTTTTGGTGAGTAAATAATGAAAAATAATGAACCAAAGGTGTTGTAGTAGTATAACATACCCAGTAGGTTGATATTGAGTACTCGATGGACCCTTGTGGAGCTTTAAGTGGTTTTTTATGTTTGTGGCCTAAATGTAATTTAATCCCAAAAAGAAATACCTAAATTACCCTAACTCGGTATTTTAAATTCATTTAATTATATTTTTACCTCCATGGTACTCTCATAACCTCTACACTCTTTTAAAGTTCATCCATTTTAATTCCATTAATTAATTGTAACTAGAATGTCATATAAGCTAAAGGCCAGTGAGGATTGGGGTAAGGATCTATCCAAAACAATATTTTTACAATTGTTTCATGGAATAAAATGTGATTTATATCCTACCAACCCTAGGTATGTGTTAAAATTTTAACCCCTTATATATTTTGTTCGTCTGGTTACTACATGGGTTTAACATGTGTGAATCTAAGACAAACGTTTTATTTATCCTTCTAAATACCCTTCCCTTTAATGAAAGTTAATTAATACCTAATTTACTTTATATTATATGATTGTATTATAATTTATGTAGTGATATATTTTATTTTCCCAAACCACAAAAATAAAATATACAATTAATTTTATAGGTGACCTAATTTTCTATCAAACCTTTAATGGGTTTGATAACATTGATATTGGAATGAGTTACTTTTATCAATTTTTTTTTCAAAACCAAATAAACACCTAA
Source organism: Viscum album (assembly GCA_963277665.1). Lineage (NCBI taxonomy): Eukaryota > Viridiplantae > Streptophyta > Magnoliopsida > Santalales > Viscaceae > Viscum > Viscum album. Next base: position 450,587,879 of record OY728137.1, on the reverse strand, counting down.
ATTAATTTTCCACATAAATTAATGTGTATTTTTTATTTATTAGATTTATGGTTTAATATAATTATTCCTTGGTAATGTTTATAAATCCTTTTCCTATTTTAGAGCTAATAGTCATATTATAATTGTTCACTTAAATTTTACAATGAATAAGATGATATAATTATGATTTCGACCTATTTTTTGGAAGTTAAATAAATTAGAAAGTTTCTATGTTGCATGTTTTTCTCTTATAGTGATTTTACGTATACCTTTATCCAATATTTGTTTGGAATAATTGTATGTGTCACATGCTACCCCATGTTGGGTTAGTTTATTAAGAGGATTAGAGGGATACCTTGAGATTTATAATTTTTTTCGATTAATATAGTGAAGGATGAATGAGATAGGATCAAAATACCAAAAATTAGTATCTCCTTACCCTTTTCCCATGATATGGTCGAATGATATCCTTGACTCTAGTGTACTCATATCCCTTTTCCCATGGGGCACGAATCACACCTTGATTCTACTATATATATCAATATGAGTGGTACATGATTTCAGATTTCCCTACCTCTATACATTAAACCAAAATCGTGTTAATCCTAAGTCGGTGATTAAATGTTTGAATCCTTATAGTATGCGTTTTTTAGGAATAATACATACTTGTGATTTAGGGAAATATTATACTTAGTGTTTTCTATTATTTAATTTCACTATTTCTTACATTCACTTAGGTTTATGATAGGTGGGTAGGGGTGGGTTATAGATTTCTTTCTGAGTCTATGAAACTCACACCCTACACATTTTCCTATAGGATGTTTGTATATATTTTTTCTCACGATCTAGGTAAATTAAAATTCCTCAAACATGGTAACTAGATGTATTAAGAGTTTGTAATTTACATGGAATCTTTTTCAGGATGTTTATGGATGGTTTGGAGAATCGACATGAGGGTTGTGGCTTGATTTCTTCATATAGAATTACACATGGGAGTGTTTTTACTTTTTATCACAATGGGTTTTTTGGATCCCTGATTATATTTATAACTATTTAGGAACAAATTTATATATCCATTATAAATCTAGAGGAACACTTTTGATGTTGTGATGACATTATCTATGAACGATTTGGCTAGTCATGAATATTTTAAAACAGAATCTGATCTAACTATAAGGGAAAATTGGAACGATATTGATAGAATCCATAAGATAGGATTATTATAAATTACTATGTATCTTATAAATATGAAAATAATTATTATTATGGATGAATATCTCGTTTATAAGGGTATCTTGGGATCTCTTTCCTCCTTATACCTTCTTAAAAATCTTTTTAATTAGTGAGTCTCCAACATAATAATAATATTTTTTAGGTATCCACGAATAAGGTGTAATTTTAGACTACATACTTAATTACCCATGATTACTTACTATATTAGTAGAACCAATTAATTAATCATATTGACCAAAAAATTATAAATAAATAAATAGTGTTTCCACATATATTTATTGTTAATTTTTTTTAATATTGATCAATTATTGATTCCAAAAAGTAAAAATCTATGCTTTTATATGCGAATAAGTAAATTTTCCATATTTTTTTTAAAAACATATTATATTCCATTGAATTATGTGATGATTTTTGAAATTTTTTATTATAAAGAGGATGAATGATATTTAAAAATGAATGTATTTTTATAAATAAAATTAGTCAAGGTAGAGTGGAATTGATGGGGGGGGACTTGAACTTGTTAATTCCATTTCAAATTTGTATTTGTTAAATATGATGAAGAATTATAATGGAATAGAGAGTAGAATGGGGGGGGGTTAAAAGACCTTGTTAATTTAATTTTATTTTTTAGATTTTATCTAGGGTAAATTATTTAATTTTAAATTATAATTTATTGTGTAGTATTCTGGTTAAATGAGAACCGAACACTATATATGAAGAGGTGAATGATAATACACTACTAGATCAACTTGTGGTTGTTCCTTATATATTGGAGGTGATCACTCAATTACACAAATTTTATAGTGATGTAGTTCTTTAAAATGTACCAAGTACTATTGATATTATAATAGACTTCTAATATAATCATCCTAATAGATTTCAGGGTGATTCCTATCCAAGGGAGATTAAAGAGTGGATTGTTCATATCCACTATAAAATTAAGATCATTAAAAACATTGATACAATCTAGTTGAATTTATCAACCATCATGTTAAAGGGGAATATCACTGGTGGTGGGATGTCATGATTGATGTTATGAAAAGGAATGATTTACTTGGCAGTGTTCCCAAGAAGTATTTTTTGTGAACTTTTACCCTTAAAGTTTACATCAAGTAAAGTCTATAGAATCTTTAAATCATTTATAAGGATTGATGTATATTATGAAGTATGCATTTAATTTCATGTATTTACATTACTTCTCTTCTTATTTCAGTGGAGATAATGAGTCAAAGGTAAGGCACTCTGAGATGATCTTGAAATAACTATTACATACTCAAATCATACTCTTAAATCTACCAAAATTCTCTAATGTGTTATATAAAATCATCCTTCATTATACATGTATTAAAGGATTTATAGAAGTGGGTGCATCACAAATTGATCAAACTATAGGTTATGTTTCTTCCTGAGTCCAAAAGGGAAATTTGGAAGAGTTGATAAGTGTTTCCTTTTACCAGGGAAGCATGAAATGTAGGGTTAGTCTATCTTCTGGTTCATGGATGCATCTTATTATGTTCTATTTGTTCAGAAATATATATAATATAAAGATGAAATCTACCTTATAAAAGAATCAATTCCATTCTTTTGGATAATACAAACATCTTCAATGACTATACCAAGGAATTCTAATTATGATAATTAGGAACAATACTCATCTAGACCATGTATCTTAGGCATAATTGATTGCATAGTCTACATTGGGTAATTAAACACCCCAAATAAAATATAGTTGAGGATTATAATGTGGTGGTCACGGATAATTAATATCTATCCATACCTTTTAAAATGGTGTTTTAACTTAGGTACTTCATGAGGTCTTAGAAAGGGTATATTATGTTGTTTAGTATAATATTGAAATTAAATTGGGGTCTTTTACTATTATATGTACTATTTTTGTGTCCAATAATTTATGATGTTCCATATTCTATATAGGTTACACTCATTCCTTTAATTCTAAGAAACTAGTTTCTCTTATTGAATTAAAATTAAATGTATTATGAGCCTTTCTAATTCTTGATACCTCTACAAGGAAATAGAATATAACTAACAAAAAATTGTTTGTTTTCACATTAGTAGTGTCTTTATGTTGCAACCTAGGTATTGGTTATTGGATTCATTAAGAATTATAGGTCATGTTTTTTTGACAAAAGATGATGATTAATATTGATAAAATTATAAATTCACAAGGAAAATAGATGGACATGAAGATACATAGAGAAGATAGTATTTGATGTTGAGAAGGATTATCATGAAACACATGACATTATAAAGAAGATATGGTAATATTTTTAGAAACCATATGTTTGATTAAGAATGAATTTCATTTTAATATATGTAATTAGTCTTTGATGGTAAAATTAGAATATTGAAACTTTAATTCTAGATTATATAGTATTATGATTACAGGAAGTACCGACTCATATATCATCGAGAGATCAAGAATTTAAAACAACATGAGGAATTTTAAGTTTCATAAAAAATAAGGCTCAAATAGATGTTTTAAGCTGTTTAATTTGATTATTCAATAATATTATAATTTTAGAAATAATAATATCATACAGTGAACTATATTAAGATTAATAGAATATGTTTAGTGAAGGAAGATATCATTGTACTATAATGAAACTAGTTCATTGATGGATAATCTTGAAACAATGAGCATGGAGGAAATACAGGTGTTTTAAAAGCCATTTTAATTTATAAGAATTTTGTCTATAAGTGGAAAGGCATCCCACAACATAGTTTATGGTATTTTTTGTGCATATTATGTTTCAATATCATAGAAATATCATAAATGACTAGTAATGTTCAAATGGGATAAAGACATTTTACTAGTCATTTGGGTGTTCCATGTGGTTAAAGACATAACTGGAATGTGTTTTTTATTTGTGAAACACCCTAAAACATTGTGTTTTGTGTTGAAAAATTCCAATGAAAAAAGGAGGTCAATAATGGGTTGTTTGGAATCCATTTTGAGTATTGTGTATAATTAAATAGATTATACATAAGAATAATAAAATAGAGGAGGAATTATGTAACAATAACCAAAATAAGAAACTAGATAGTCCCTACTCTGTGAAGGAAACCATTTCAAGTAATATGTTTTTTGAAATAGAATAGGAATCACATTGCTAAATGTGGAAAAGGTCATTTAAAAGGTAGTTTTTTTGTTAAAAAGTTTTTTATGGTAATTTTTGTACTACAACATGGTATGTACTAATGTGAGCATAAAATGATTATATTGAATGAAATCTATTCCACATAGGTAGAAAAACTATAGGTTATGACCAAATTTCATCAGTTGAATTTTTTTAACTTTTTCATGGTTATAAAATAAAATTCATCAATCTAAATAGATTTCAATAGTGTAACTCAAAACGAATAAGTTACAATAGAATAATTTTAAGAAGATAATGCTTAGGTGTTTAATATTTTTAATTTTTAATTTAAATTTAAAAATTACTATGATATAATTGGATCTTCCTATGAGGATAATGAGTATATATTAAAGATAACAAGAACTTAGTGTTTATATAAAGGAGAAGGAAAAAGTAGTAAAGAGAATAATAATAAGTGATTTTGTTAAATATATTATTTTTATAAATATTGATTTTTTAATATTTGAAAAAAATATAGGATTTTACATTATAGGATCTATAATTATAAGAATTATAAGAAATAGGAAGAATCTATGATAAATTACAATTACTATATTAGGTTAAAAAATATAGAGGTTTATTTTATAGATAATGATTAATGGACTTGAATTGGCTATAAAATAAGATCTCATAATTAATGAAGTAATATTGTTCACATCCAATTTCTTATTGAAGAAGAAGAGAGCATATACGAAGATCTATTATAATGGATAATGAGATACTAAAAGATTGATCATTCTATTATATCTAGGATCTATGAAGAAGGATACTCAAAACTCGTGGAGTATCATCAGTATATATATATATTATTTAAAATAATATAAATAATTAATGAAATAATTCTTCCCTATAATTTTACATTACTAGGATGATTTTTTAATTATATTTTATTCTAAAGAAATTATTTCTTAACTATTCAGAAATGGATTTGTTCATTAAGTTTTGAGAAAAACATAAAACTTATAATTGTAAATCTTTTCACAACTCAAATAATTATGAAGATTGAATCTTGTATATATGTTGTTCTTGGAGTGACTTTTATGTTAGAAAACTAAGAAGATATATAAAGATATATAAACTGATATTTTATAAAATAGTGTTAAATAGAGTATAAGAGAGTGACCCTTTGGAGTCTGGGATCTATTCCCTAAAAATTTGTGTACATAGTGATCTATAGCATGTGGTGACTTTACCTAAATCTTGTATCCATCAAAAAAAGTGCGCTTATAGTGTAACTTTCATATACCAACTTAATGATTAGTGTATTATCCTTTATTTTATCCCAATATAGGAAAACTAGGTAATATCCATGTTTCCCTAGAAGTATTAATTTTTTAATTTTTGTATGATATTTTTTATGAGTGTATTTGAGAATGAGTTTGATTGAATCATGTTCTTTATAACAAGGAATAAACGATATAAGGATAAAGAACTATGTTGAAAGAGTTTAAAATTTGGTAACACCTGATTTACCCCCACTCTCATGGAATATATAGTGGTAAAAATTGGTATTATAACTGATTTATTCAATTATGTATCCAATATAACACATACAACTTAAGAATATTTTATGTTCTGAAATATTTGACTTCTATAATGAAGGCTACTATATTTTATGAAAGTTTCATTTATAATTGGAGAAGGAGTTCATGTCATATTTAGAGGTACATTTTGGAATCAATAATTATATCTTGTTATTTTGATATATGTTTAAAAACTAACATGTAATTACAATTGACATGTACCAATTGTTTTGATATTGTTGATTGTACTAAGTAAACCTTAATGAATTATTTAGAGGGAATTGATTTTAGGACATAACACACTACAAGGATTATATGAATATGTGGAGGAATTTGGAATATTTGTGTGGAATATGAATTATTTCAAAAAATTTGAAACATGATATCATCAAAAGTAAATTGCATGAATTAATTAAAGAAGCGTTTCTTAAGTCTTAAGGAAGAAAATAAAAGATTCAAAATTAAAATACCTTGTAATGATGGATAGCCCATTGATTTTATTTTTCTTTACATCATTAATTTATTTAAATTATGAATTATTATGATTGATGGATGCACATAATGAAATAATTATTATCTCATAAAGATTGAATTAACTATTTTTTTGGTGATGATGTGATATATGTATCATGTTATCAATTCAAAAAACATTCCAACAATGATTAATGAGAGATCTAGACGATACATGATAAGGTGGATCAACTAGAAATCATGAATTATGTTGAATATATAATTTTCAAAAATAGAAAATTAAACTACAACCAAACATTCTATTTCCAGTATTCTAAAAACTATGTAAGTAGGCAGCCTATAGCCACAATTAAATAAAATTGTGTCTATAGGTATTGTGGGAATACTCAAAAAAAAGGGAAATTTGTGAGAAAGGGCTATTTCTATTATTTATTAAACCGTAAAAATATGAGGCTATCGCCATGGTTTAAACTGTATCCATATTATCTTACGCCCATGATTTAAACATAGGACACAACCACCTATTTCCATGGTTTATACGCAAAAATTATTTTTTTATTTTTTAAATGATCATTAATTATAACAATATATAAATATATATATATATATGTATATATATAAATATAAATACTTATATATATATATATAATAGTGATCAGTGTAGTGGTAATTTCTTGGCCAAATATAGCAGAGGTCACATGATCAAACCTCATTGGGAGCATTTTTATAAGGCTATCACAATGGTTTCCAACCATGGTTGTGGCCACCTATTTCCATGGTCCCAAACTGTGTCTATAGTGACCTATTAACATGGTTTAAAAATGTGTCCATAGCCACCTATGGATGTGTTTTAAACTGTGTTAATAGGTAAACCCTATTTCTATGACCAGAGTTCCCATGGTTCCGAAAAACCATTGATGTAGTCTACAGCCGTGGTTTTGGACCATATTTCCATGGTTTTCAACCATGGAAACAGACTGATTTTTTAGTTTTGTATAGTTTATTAGTAATATTGAAACCCTATATTAAGTAAAGTGGACTTGGATTTGAACAAATCCATTTTAATAAATGTTTAAAAAATAAATAATCAAAGTGATCTTCTTTTATAAGTTTTTATAGATTTGAAAATCTATTTGAATATAAAAAATTAATTGAAATAACTTGTGATACCTTTAAAATTATATCTTGAAGATAATATTAAATCAAAAATGGATATAGTATCATAAATTGTGACCATCTATACTCTATTTAAAGAGAAGGATATGATGACCCTAGAGTTTAAAGAGGAACTAATGTCCCCAAAGGGAAGGATCAAGGTAAATACTTCCACCATAATAACTTTAACAAATTAAAGTAATTGAAGTTCAAATATAGAATCAATGAAAAAAAAATTTATATATAAGGAAAAGTGTTCTCAAAGAAAGGTTTCATTATAATGTTACTTTTGTGGAATATTGGGACATAATATTTGTGAGTATAGAAAATCTAAAAATCTCAAAAAAGGAAGATGGACGATGGAAAATCCATCTCAAATAACAAAATTCAATATTTGGAATGATTTTACTGAGTGATGATATATTTTTTCTAATCATGTTCATATAGATAGGTACTATAAATAAATTAATGGTGGTTCCAAGATGGGAATATCTAATCTTATAAAAATAATGAGACATTTACGAATGGAATAAAAGTCTCCTCTACTAAAAAAATATTCACTATTATAGATAATCATAAAGTGACTAGGAAACAAAGGATTCCTCAAGTATTAATGTTATATCATTATAAAAATTATTCAAGAAAAGTAAATAAGAATATTTAGAGGTTAAGGAATAATGATAACCTAGATGAATTGATGGAAATGAATAGTAATATAAAGAAGGGTTTACCAAGGATAAACAAAACAAAAGTAGCCTTAATGTCCATTGAATAAGAAAAACATGAGTCATTATTATGTTTTTTTATCCATGCAACTATATATAAAGAATATAATACCATGGAAGTTACCCTTTCAGGAAGAATAAAGTACGAGAATAAATATAAAGAAGATGCATCAAAAATGGAAACATACACTAGTAATACGATTATATAAAAATGAGATGATTACCAATCCATTTAAAATGAATAATTCATGATTAATAATATATGGAGATATTTTAAAAAGTAATTTTATCAAAGAAAATTATTATAAAGGATTGGTAAGAGATTAAAAGAAAATGTTTGGTTCATAATGACCAACTAAACCCCTATACAAGAGGAGTTAAAAGGGTCCCCCCTCCCCATGTACTTTATTGCTTCTAATCTTTGATGAAGTGGTGTAGGATTATGGGGGAGATATGATCCATGGGGTGTGATAATTAAAATTAAATTAATAATTATTAAGATGATAAATTAAATGAGATGGAATGATTGTGTTGTGAGGGGATGAAATGCTATAAATATTGTTTGAATTAGTAGGTATTAATGACATATAAAAAATATAAAACAAAAAGTTGGGTTATAAATATATAATTTAACCACATTTATAAATTTTTAGGTACATGAAGTGATGAATAAACTAAATTGGTTTCAAATATCTATCTATATTTTAAAATAGTTCCAATAAAAATGTGATCTGGAAGTGATATTAGGATATTTCTAGTGGTATTCTACCCTTAAGAAAATAGAAATTATAAATATTAATAAACTACACTCTTAGAGAAATTTTTATGTTATATGTTGTTTTTTCTAAAAAATAGTATCATCTCATGTTATTTCCAAGATATTAGAAGCTATTAAATTGAGACATCCATGATGAGAAACAATTATTTCATAAATGTTTGATTGTAAAGGTATATCAGGAAGTGGTATCAAGTAATTTCTCTTAAAGAACCAACTAGTAGTTTTCGTTGCACATATTATAGTTTATTAATTATTCTCTAATGTTTTATGTGATCTTAATATTGAAAACATATGATTCATTCTAGAAGAGTTTAATGTTCTAGGTGAATACTCTTACAAAAAATATATGAGTGAATTAGAAAAAATTTTAATTTTTGATACATTCTCTTGTTTTATAAACTAATAAATTGATCACTTAGGATTAAATTATATGTCAATCGATGTTTTTCAAGTGTTTTCTCAATAATTTAAAATTTATATGAAATTTTAGTAAACATTTTAATGATAAAAGTATTTGGTAAATATGAAATTTTTGGTTAACAAAGAAGTGAAAGGGATAATGTTTTCATATAATAATGTTTTCAACATAAAATATTAAAATTATAATAATTATTATAGAAAGGTGGTAAAGATTATGTAATTTAAATTATATATCTTTTTAAAAGGTGTATGAAATTAGTTACTTAATATTTTCTTTACAAAAAAATATGTGGTATCAAGTATGATGACAAAGTGAGAGGGAAGGTCAACTGAATTATTTCATGATACCTTAATTGAATGCATGAAAAACAAAAAATATTAATTTTATGGAAAAATAGGGGGAGGATATGTCCATGAATTCGTATTCTTTTTAGTAAAAAAGTGAATCATATTATTTTAGCAATAGGTAATACATGAATTGGTTTATAATTATCTATAAAATCCAAAGTGGGATAATTTTTTAATCAGGTAATTGGTTATTATATTTATTTAAAATTATTGGTATGGTTTATTGACAATTTATTTGGATTATTTTGGAGTAAAGTACAAAGGTAGAATAAAAATATAAGGTCATTAAGATACACATATATGTTAATATATGAACCCATAAAGGATGATCATGAAAAAATGGTGTTATTGAAAATATATGGTTTTCATCCAAGAAATCATGTGTTTGATGAATAATGAATATCGTTTAAATATATGTAATTGATTCTTATGGAAACAATTAGATGATTATAATAGGTATTTATGATTATCTTGAAGTATGAAGGTAAATAACATCGATGCACATTACTTTATGGGATCAGGAATTACAAATAGAATAAAGATTTTAAAGTGTGATGTAAAATATAGCTCAAATAGATGTTTGATAAAGATTAATGTCCTTATTCAAGAATATTATGGATTTATAATGTTATAGAACATTCAATTAAATTTCTGGAGATGAATGGATGAATTATGGTGATGGAATATCTCATCATGCCATAGTGAGACTGGAAATGTCATGGAAAATATAGAAATAAAATGTATGGAGGAAATACAAAGGTTTAAGAATCCATTTTAATTTAGAGAAATATTATTTTAAAATAGATGAGAATTCCTTATTTTGGTATAAATAATTTAAAAATAATAAGTTATTTTTGATTCATGGAAAAATCATAAAGATATAGAGATGTTGAAATGACATGAAATTTATTTGACTATGTTTTTTTGGTTATATTGGTGGTTAATGAATTAATTGAAACTAGGTGGTAATTCATCATACAATATGGAATGTGGTGTTTTAAATTTAAAAATCCACATGTAAAATATTGAGGGGCATAACAAGTGGATTAGAATCTATATTAGAGATCCCATAAGATTATACACATAACTAAAATCAAAACAGTAGAGGAGTTAAATAAGCATAGACAATGTAGAAAATAAGAGAGTATACATGTAATAGGGACACTATTTTGAGTATTGTAATTCATAGAATGGAATTGGAAATGGGATACTGAATGTGGAGGATGTTGTTTCAAAGGGTGTTTTTCTAAGAGGTGTATTATTTTATAGTAATTATTATCCACACTCTGTCTAGTCATTATGAAAATAAAAATACTGGTATTTTGAATAGGGGAAATACCATTGAGGTTTGAAAATTGGAGGTTGCATTTTAGGTTTTATGAAATGGGATTTTTAAATTCTTGGATATTATGAAATGAAATTTATCATCCTTTATGGAGTTAATTTGTGTTGATCTTATTAAATATGACCCAAGGGATAAATTTAAATAAAATGAATTTATAGGTTGTTAATATTTTGAATTTTTGAATTGGAATTTCCATATTTCCAAAATATAGTTAGATATTATACTGTGTATATAGAGATAATATTAAATAGAGGGTAAAAAAGAGTTTAAAGAAGGAAGAAGAAAAGAAAAAAAAATTTAACATCATTAGGGAACTTTTTCGAATATTTTATTTCTTCGAAGATCTATTTGTTTCTATTTGAGAAAAGGTTACGTGAATACTTAGAAATATCCATAGCTCCATGATGGAGAAGGTAGAGAAAGCATATAGGATTTATTATTACTACTATATCAGGTTTTTAAAAAATGGGGGAGCACTATATATGAAATGATTGGCAAATATGATTTTTTTTAGAGAGGAAGGGATAATTATTTATAAAAAATAGTTGACATTTGTTATATTATTGTATAGAAAGAGATTATATCAAAGATATAGTCTAAAGAAGAAATGGATACAAAAAACATTGATCATTTTATTTCACATGGGTTAAGTGAAGAAGAGGACTTAGAAAATTTCTATTACCACAAATATTTTATGTTTTTATCTATAAAAAGATATATCATGAATGAAATAATTCCACATTATAATTATTATTTATTGGGAAGATTTTTCAATTAATGTTTTTGTGAAATGAATTAATTATCAACTGTTTTTATAAGGATTTTTTTATCAATTTAAAGGAACAATATGACAATTGGAATTCAATGTTCTATCACATATGTAATTAGGATTTAATTTATATATTTTATATTTACTAATCCTCAAAAGACCTTTATATTGATAAACCGAGAAGAGACATATAATATTATAAATTTATATCTTCTATAGAAGTGTGAAAAATAGGATAAGAGGTTAACCATTTGGAGTTAGTGAGCAATTCCATTATCCTTTATATAAAAAACAGGCCCATGTGAGTATTGACTTCACCTAACTGTTGTATCTATGAAAAAAATAAGTTTATTGTTGATTTTTGGTACACTAGAAAAATGTTGAGGGAATTATCCATGGATATATCAAAATACAGGTAAACCAAGTAAAATCCATGAATCCATACTTATCATACTTCCTATATATGTGCATAATATTCGGTGTGAGAAAATTTAAGAAAGATTTATATTTAATTGAGATCCATATAAAAAGGAATCATGATATAAGGACAAGGGATGAGTTGAAAAAGTTTAAATTATTTTAACACCTTGATTCACCCACTCTTAGGGTGTCTCTAATTAAAACACTAATTATAATAATTTCTTGGATCTTATGGTCCATAATATAAACTACTCTGATATTATTTTTGTAACACCTTGATTTTCCCACTCTTAGGGTGTCTCTGATTACAACACTAAGTATAATAATTTCTTGGATCTTATGGTCTATAATATAAACTACTTTGATATTATTTCTCAATGAAGATTTAAAACTTCTTGATAGTAGAGTAGGTATTGTTTTTTAGAAATTTTCTAAAATTACTATATAAATGGATAGTCTTGTCATTGGAGTGGTGGAAGCTAAAATGAAACATGTTTTATATCTAGTAGTAGATTTTTTATTTTTGTATATTCCAATTTTTTTAAAGATTTCCTCATAAAATAGAAGTAGGATTTACCATTTATTTTATAAATACAATATAACCATTATTTATTTATCTATATCATATGGATTGAATTAAGTTATGGAAAATAAAAAAAAATGCTGTAGGAGCTTGAGGTAAAGAGGTTTATTAGATCAATAACTTCTCTTTGATGTGCTCTAAATATTCTTCCAAGAATAATTATTGTATCATACACCTTTGTTTATACTTTTAGAAATTAATAATGATAATTATTATGTAACATTATTACTTACCCAGAATTGATGATCTATTTGACCGGCTAAATGGGGTGAGGTGGTTTTCATAGATTGAACTACGTTATAATAATAATCATAAAAAAATTAGGTAGAGGAAATTATAAACACATTCTTTCAAAGATGATATGGTCATTTGGATCATATTATGATAGACATTAGATTATAAAATGATATAAATATATTTATAGAATTTATGACCATGTTCTTTCATCGACTATTTTACTCATTTTTTGAAGTATTTGTGGATGATATCCCATTTTATTCTATGTCCTAGGATTAGCATCGGAAAATTATCCCAATTTTATTTGAGAATCTATTAGAATATCATATATATGTCAAGCTACAATAGTTTTATTTTAGTATCCAATAAGTTTTGTTCTTTGGGAATGTAATTTTAATATCATGTATTTCATTATATTCTTAAAATGTAGAGATAGTGATGCACAAAAAAGATCATTTCAATGTGTTTGAAATTAACAGATTCCTTAGGGTTTCTTGTTACCAAAAACCAAATTGTTCAATATTTATTTAAAATAAATAATCTAATGATGGATTTCACAATGAAATGAGGGAAATTTATATAGCATAACAAATGCATGTTTTCATTTAAGGAACTAAATAAATGTTTTATATAATCTCTAGTCCTTGTATCACCCCAAATATATGAAGGGTTTGACATTTATTTGGTTATTTCATCAAATGACCATTATTTATTCCTTACACATGATTAGTGGGTAGCAGAACATGAATTTAGACTACTAAATACTCATAAAAAAGAACTGACTTAACCATGATATGGAATTTTACTTTTATTATTCATGTATTAAATTGTTATAGGAACAACTAATTAATTTAAAATTTCATTTTATATCATAATAAAAAAATTCATATATGTATATTTTTCTCAATGAGAATTTAACTTGATACAGCACCACTAGTTATTATATATTTAAAATTTTTATTTTTATATATTTTATATTTTTGTAAGAGGAAATATAGTTATCAATTCCCTTAAAATGAAGGCTCACCCTAATAGGGTGTAGGAGGAAAAAATTGAGGTTGATGGATTTTATGGTTAATCTTCAGTTGGATGGGATTGAAAATTTTAATGGTTTTCATTGAAACCATATCAATATCACATATTCTATCATCGAAAATTTCAAGAACTATAAAAACTATAATCAGGAATTCACTATTATCTAGGAGAGACTTGGAGGAAGGGATATCCTATGGGATTGGCTCCAATATACCTCATTCTTTTTATATTTACATGGAATACTCAAAGTTCCAACAACTATGAGAGAGGAGGAAATCAAGGATTATCATGCATCTCTATGGATTATGATTCCTATAATCACAAATATGTATCATGATGTTCATTACTATTTCTAGTGGCCCGACATGAAAAATAATATCAAATGGTTTTTTTATAAATTCATTTTTAGTTAAAAGGTAAAAGTAGATAATCAAAATTCATTTGGAGAACTCCAAAGAGTTCCTCTAATGATTTCAAAATGGAATGAAATCATGATGGATTTCATGACCGATTTTCTAATATATGTTAAATTCCATGATATTTTTTTGGGTGATTTTTTATTATCTGATTAATAAAACTCTCATTTAACCCATTAAGGATGTTTAATATGTTGAGATGTATTATATTTTATTATATCAAAAAGATCATAAAGCGTTATTTTTTATCCACTAGTATAATCCTTGAATGGGATATCAGGTTTACAACTCATTTTTAGTGATATTCTAAGTGAGAAATGAGTTCTCAAGTAGAATTGAGAATCAATTTTTACTCTTAAAACATTTGCTAGTTTTAATGAACTATTCGTATTTTTGAAGATATATATTTTGGGTTTATGATCTTGAATTTAGTGGATCGGGGGAGGATCAACATCATTTTGTGGAATTTAGCTATCATAACACTTATCAATTTTCAATTCTTATGCATGTTATTGAGGTTTTATATGAGAGACCATTCTGTTTACCCCTCTACTATACTAAAATTGGTGAATCATTAGTTATATTTGCTAATTTTATCATAAAAATAACAAAATTTGTGAAATTTATTCAAATGGGGATTGAAAATTCTCAAATCCCATGAAAATATTACTTTGAGGATCAATGATGACCCTTGGAGTTTAATCATGGTGACCATACATTTCTTTGAATTTCTCTATGATTAGGTCATCGATATATGTGTAAGAAAGGTATGTTAAATTTAATATTTTTCATGATTTTTAATATTTTTGGATGTGATAGAGAAACAACTTATTAGCTAGAATTATCTCCAAAATTTAGTTCCTTGTATAAAAATTTCCATTAATCTTAATTGAGGAAGAATGTACCCAAAATTTCACATGTGATTCAATATAATGATATTGAGAATGAAGCTTATGCATCCTATGTAGTGTAATATGCATGTATCATTAACTGAAGTGAAAAGTGTTGAGGGGAAAAGTGATACCTATTATATGAATATATGTTTGGAAATATCCAAGTTGAATCTTCAGAAATAAAAGATTATGTAAAGTCTAAAATGGATATAATTATTCTCTATGGAATATATTTGAAGCTTTACGAGGGTGGGATGACCAATAGTGGGGTGTTTGTGGATACCTTGTCATTTTTAGAAGGTAATAACCCTGGATATTTTTCTATATATTCATTTTAGATTATAATTATATTTTGGGGAGGGTTTAAGGGGTTTTGATAGAGAAGTGGAGTAATTAAATGGGCCCAATATTTGGTAGTACCACTGATTACTCAGTGATATGGTACTTGTTACATGGTGGTTCCCATTAGTTCTACATGTTGGTTTTTAATATTTATAGGCATAGTTGTCATTTAACACAAAACACCAAACCTCAAATCACCCTAAATTAAAATTTTCAATAATTTAAGTATATTATACTACCTATTGTGTTCTCTCTAACACTTTACTCATCTCATGATCTTCTATCTTTATCCACTTACTAAAACCCCTCTAAGTGGTCATTAGAGGTCATCATAGGTGAGTATTAGTCTAAGAATTATTATGATATCCTCGTATTTATATTTTATTTTTGGTATCATTTTTGATCAATAACCTTCAAACTCTCGTGTTATGTGAAATTTTTAATTCATTTAGTATTTTTCTTTTTATGGATATCAGGATTTTATATATTGGGTGAATAGATGGTATGTTTATTACTTCACCTACCAAGTCCCTTTCCCTTTAATGTAAATGCATTAATCCTTAATTTCCCCCAGTTTATAGACTCATTTTATATTGAAAATAGTGGCATATTATCTTTCCTTGGACTTTACATAAGTTTTATACAATAAATTTGGTTGGTTACCATTATTTTTCTATCATACCCTTAATGGGATTAGATACAAATGATATATCATTGAGTGAATATGATCCAGATAAATATTTTCATTACTAAAAAAATATTGAATAATTTTATCACAAACTGAAGGAATATTTGGGTTTCTCTAAATAATGCCTGAATATAAATATTCCATTAATATTTTTACAAATTCTTTTCACTTTATTGTTTTAATAGTTATGCCGTAGTTGTTTACTTAAAGTTGATAATGAATAATTTGGTTTAATTATAATGATTTTCTACCAACCACTAGTAAATAATTTACAAAATTTACATGTTTTATGTTTTTATATTGGTTCAATGAAATGTTGATTTCGTTGAATTTTTGTTCCTGATAATTAAATTATTACAAGCTATGTAGTATCTTATAATTTTATTAGGATGTGTATATGAATACCCTGAGACTTATGAAGCTAGTATGACACGATATATAGAATGAAGAATGGGATATGAAAAGAATGATCTAAATTAGTATACCCCTTCAGCTTTTTCCATGATATGGTATGAATTATATTAGACCTATATTTTTAATTTAAAAAGAGTATTATGTTAGATTTTGTGAACCATGAAAAATAATGATCTTAAAATAATCTTTGATTTACTATTAAAATATCATTATTTAAAGATGACTGATCTAACCAAACCACTACCTTGGAGGGTATAAAAATAAGTAAAAAAATTATGAAATATATTTCGGGAATTTTTCTACAATATAAATTTATTAATTAATTCTATGGAAATAAGAACTGAATTTTAGAAAAGTCCATATAACATTAAATGATGTATTTTTTTTGAAAACTATTTTTTTTTTCTGTAAAGACTTTTTATCAAAGTTAATAAAGTAAATCACTATAGATAAATTGTTTTGTGGAAATTTAAAAATAAGAAATTTAATGAAATTAATTAACATTCATCTAATGGTTATTACTAGATAAGAAATGAGTATAAATTCTTTTTATAATTTAAAAGTACATTTTTTTCAAATATGGTTTTTTTAATTTAGAGTGCGGATAATATGATTAATTTATACCAATTTTTTTTAATTATATTTTATAAAATAAAAATATTTTTTAAAATCATTATATAAAAATAATTTCTACATAATTATTTGGGATATTTCTAAATTAATTTATTTTGGGGGGAAGATTCGTCATTATTTTCCATTTACTCAATGTAATTTCAATTTTACATTTGAGTTGTTATTTTTTAAAGTCCAATAAGTTTTATTTTATTTTAAATAATTCTAATAATTATTTGAAAATCAATATTATACATGATTTTAGTATAAAAAAATTATGCTTAAAATGTTCATTTTTCTGAAAAATGTTATCCATTACAATTCCAAAAGAATTATTAAAATTTATTATTAAATAATATGGAAATTAAATCCTATAAAATAGATTAAATATTTTTAATAAAAATATTCAAATTCTATAATAATTTAAATTCTATAATAGCTCAAGACCCGCACTCCTGGATCCAATGCTGAAATCACAAACTTCACATTTCAATCGTTGATGCCGATAATTGTTACCAAATTTTCCTTCATCAAAAACATAAAACATAAAACATAAAAAATAAGATCACTTACATTCATTAAGACCATTTAGGTTTATTTTTTTATATAATTTGGGTAAACTCATACAATAACAATACCCATGTCATTAAAAGAGAAATCCCCCTTATAACCCATATTTTCTTATTTCACATTAAGTCATCATCATCATCCATTTGAATTAATTTATAAAAAATAATTCATTAAACTTCTTTATTTATAACCTATTGGAGTGGAAACCTAAGAAATAATAATTTAATATCATTAGTGAACCTAAGAAGTGCATAAGAGTATAATGAGATAATCAGAGTGAATGAGTGAATCCTAAAAGAAAAAAAACCCATAAATACATGGATAATCAAATATGAGAACATATAAAATGAAATATTCAGAATAACTCATTATCATTAACTATGTTGTATCAATATTTATCAGAAGAATCATTATAAACCCACAATAATTGGACCCTAGTTAAATCCATAGGAGAACCCCCCATGTAACTTCATACTTATTTACTCTCAATAATATATACACTACACAATTCATTGGATCATTATCACAGATCACCCATCGTTTAAAAAATAATAAGCTCAACTAATGTTATCTGGTGCAGCCCATAATATAATTAGTAATGGTCTACATGATGCTTTATAGGACACCCCATTATATAAGTTATAATATGGTCAACCAAAACTATACAGTCTATACCATTATATAAGTTGTGACAGGATCACCCGATGCTATTTGGGCCGCCACAATGTATAAATAATATCCCAAAATCATAACATGATTAATGTTCAAAGAGATTGAATTTTATCATAAAAATAATAAAAGACATTATTCTATTCATAAATTGATTAAACCAAGGAAAATAAATGGATTTCATGTTAATATCACTGAAACATGAGTATCCCATTGAAAATAAATGGGTTCTATTACAATATATTTGAAACATTGTTAACATATGGAAAATAAATGTGTTCCCTAATAATATCATTGAAACAATGTTAATACACATAGAGAAAGACTAAGGATAGTATAAATAAAAAATACACCTGTTATAGAATAAGTAAAAAATGTATATTGATTTATATGAATAAAAACCATTAGAATACCATTAAATATATTTTGAGGAAAATAATCATTTTATTTTGAAAATAACTTTTTAAAACATAAAATATTTTGAAAATAATTTTTATTTAAAAATACAATTTAAAACTTATAATCAAGATTTTGAAATAATTTTAAAAAATTATTTTGTAAAATATCCTTTCATTTTTGAAAAAAAAATTTTAAAACATATTAGGATAGGTTTTAGAAAACATGGTTTTGGATGAAAAATAGTTTTTGGTCGAAAAGAAGATTTTCCATTTAAACATTCTTTTTAATTATTGATTACACAAAGAGAAATAAATTAAGGTAAAAAATTAATTATCAAGAAATAACCAGTGAATAATAAAATTTATGATCTTATTGAGAGATATATCCTAATATTTTATCATTGGAAGCATAATCCTAAATAATCTGGATAAAGGATGAGATTGTAAAAAAAGATGCTTACCAAATTTATAACTTTTATTCAAAATACCCATGAAAGAATATAATTAAATTAAAATTATATTATCATAAAAATACGTATATTAATGATATAACACATCAATGGGGATTTATATACACCTCATAAAATAAGACATGTGTATAATATTACACATGTCTCAAAGAAGAAAATTTGAGACAAAAACCTCTTACCGTTTTGTTAACATTTAATCCACAAAAACCACAAAATAGATATACTTAAATTGACATTAAAAAAATAAAAATTTATTTATAAGAATTAATGGTCAGTATATATATTACAAATCAAAAATAAGTGGTCAATATGAAATATATATCATATAAATAAATGTGAGATGAGAGAAAAACCTTACATCGAGTTTGATTTGTCACAGTTGTTCTTTATCTTCATAATTAATAAATTAGTTTTAATTATTTAATTGATTATTAAAATTTTTAAAATTTTAAATTAATTTTTTTCAATTATTACCATGTTATATAAGACTAATTAATCAGTTAGTTTTACATTGGATTTTTTTACTATATTGGGCATATTTGTCAGAAATGAATTTGGTAGGTTGGCTATGAAAAATAATTAATTATTTAAACATCTAAAAAATAATCATAATTAAATAATTTTCATATATATATATAAATTATTCTTTTGAAATCTATCATGAAATACATTTTTTGAAAAATTATCTAACATTACAATTATAGAGATAATAGGCAGTTTGTAGGCCTGAGTAACGCTTCTATTTTTCATTGATCATTATAGAAAGAAGGTAAGTAATATTTTAACTTTATATAATGATAATAATATCATAAATAACATAATACTTAATTATATATATATATATTATTCTTATAAAGTGGTGATGAAAAATAGAATCACATCTCCTTGAGGAGTAGATTGTCCTCATGTCCATAAATGGCGCAATCACATTTTCAGTGAGAGAAATGGTAAGAAATAAAATGATATATTACAGTTTAAAAATGATAAATAATTATTAATTTTTATAATTATTTCATTTATATAAAATATATTCATGATCATAACCCTTATTACCTCCCATGTAATGCATTATGAAAAAACAAATCACATTGCTTCATGAGGTGGTAGTCCACCGTACGCATGAGAGACATTATCTTATCCCTTACAAAATCGAATGATAAAAGGTATATATAATATAATTAGTAAATAGATATAATTATGTTAAAAATATCATATATATATATATATATACTTTATATCCATCATCAAACCCAACATGGAGAAGAATTAATGAAAAAATAAACGATATCAGTTTGCATGGTGGTAGTCCACCATACACATGAAATATGATTTTAACACTTTTTATGTAATTAGAGATGGTTTTAGGTAGTGAAATTATTCTAAAAACATCCCATTATATGAAATATAATTATTATATTATATTATCATGGTCTAATAATAAAAATATATTGGTGGAGAAAGATGTATAATAAAGAAGCTCTTGAAGGAATTACCTCTTCTTCGGGGTATCCTCCTTAGGTTTTCACAAAACCTTCCAAGGTTGGAGTTAAAACCAAAATAATTATTATAAAATTAAGTTAGAGAATGTTTTAAGTTATTTTGGAAGTGTTTGGAGGATTCAAATGTCTTTGTAGTTGTGGACAATTGAAGGGTTTGAGTACCCTTTTATCGTTGAGGAGAGGTGGCATTTTTAAAAATATTGAAACGTATTCACTATTGGGAGGTAAATATTACCAAAAGTGTCTAAAATAATGACAATTAATGGTTTTAAGGGGTTATATTGTTTATAAACACCTAAAAAACAGAATAAAACCCATTTTTTAAACATTTTGTTCCATAATATCAATGTTTTTTAATTTTTACCATTTTGGTTTTTTACTACAGTAAGTAGTTTCTAACTTAATTAATTTATCCATTGAGTATAAATTAAGGTGATCCTTGTTAGATAATATTCACCCACTTATTATAAATATGAAATAAAATTTATCAAATAAAAAATCCCCCGTGTCTTGAAAATTAATTTTTACTCAAGTGTATGTGACGTGAAGAAACCTTACTTTAACATTAACCATGATAATAGAGTTTTTACTATTTAAGGTTAAATATAGTCCTTATAATAGAATATTTTTTACATTAATGAAATATGTATTATATTTACTAACATTTGAAAATAAATTTTAGTTAGTACTATCCATATCCTCAAATTTAGTGTTTATGTTATAACAGTTATATATATTACAAGTCATGTAAGCTTGATGTTGTGTGTTGAATAAGACATCAAATATATTTTTCTTATTTTAGAATATTGGGGTGTTATATTCCCCTCATTAAAAAATTAAATCCTCTAAATTTGGACTTTATCTCAATAATTAAATGATAGACATTTGAGAATTCTTTTACTGTAAATCCACATCGTAGAAAGGGTTAATGAAATATCCTCATAATAAGAGAGAATTGGAAGTACAAAGGTTATTTGGAATTACATTTTAATGTAATTAAAAATATTATAACATATGTGGGAATGGAATAAATGTGTAAATAATTATATAGAGTGATTTAGTTCATTGATCACAAGTAATTGAACCATTATTTTAAAGTTAAGGGCCTCAAAAACATACATATGTGATGATTAAAAAGACTATTGGTTCATCAATGTTAAAGGTATTAGGATAAAAATTTTGTTTCTAGATCATTTTCCTTGAGTTTAGTAATTATCATACAATATAAAAAAATAATATGTAATTATAATTACTTGATGATTGGAATTCCAACCTTTAATAAATTTCCACCACAATATTATCCTTTTTATTAAAAAATGTTTATTGAGGATGAATTTTTAATACACGAATAACTATAATAAAATTTTAAAGACCACATAACCATAAAATATATAGAAAATATATTCACCTATCTATAAAAATCAACCAAATCCAATATTACTAAAACATGGTAATATATTTTCCTAAATGATTAAACCTTAATATGATACATTAATCTTCAAAATTCAATAATTATTACAAAATTTCAAACTAAATCATTCAAAAAACAATTTTCTATAAAATTCTACAACCATTTCTTGTCTAAGATTGGAACCCAATTATTATAATTATTTGATCATATATTCCTCCCTTATAAATCAACTATTGTTACTAAAATAAAATTCCACTTGTTTCCAAAATAAAATTAATCTTTACCTATAAAAATTTCATACTACCTAGGAAATTGTGTATTCTAGAGGTTGTCACTACACCCTTTTCATCCTTTGGTTGTGGGTTCAAGCCTATTAACCATGAAGGATGTAACAGGTTGTCACCCTACCTTCAAGATTTACGTTTTTCCATTAAAAATGAAAACATAATTCCTTTATAAATAAAACATCATGTTGATCCTAGGGGTTATAAATAACCCAACCCAATAATACATCTCATTAAATTTCATTAATAACTATATTTTTTTACTACTTTAAACCTTAGAATGGGGTGTCTAAGAAATTGAACTTATGACCATCCTTAATATTATTGACCTATGATGGTATCCATAACTATCATGAAAATGTTATAATTTCAAGAAATTTCTAAACCTTTACTCTGATACTAACTACTAAATCCCAAGACTTTTACTCCCAAATATGGTGTTGAAATCATATAATTTTTATTTCTAGTTTTTCTGTCTATAATTTTAACCAATGTTTTCCCCATAAAAACCATAAAAAAATGAAAAAAAATAAAAATATTATCACTTATTTTCTCAAGAATCATTTAGGTTTAGTGTTTTAGTGAATTAGAACAAAATCCTACCATAAAAATACCAATGTCGTCCAATGATCTTTTCTCCTACTTATGATTACTTTTCATTTTTCACATCAAGTCATCATCATCATCCATATTAAATACATTCTAGAAAATAATTCATTCAACCTCATTAATTATGTCATATAGAGGATGAGTTGAAATGGATAATAAGGGTAAACATAATAATTACAAGTCAAATGTAATAAATGAAAATAAGAAGTGTATAAGGGTTAAATGAAATAATTGGAGTACACAAGAGAACCATAAAATAACTCACACACACTAATTGCTAGATCCTAAATTATGAAAACATGTAAATGGAACGATTAATCAGAATCAATAATCATATTCCATGTGATGCCAATCTTGATCATAATAAACAATATAAATCCATAACAAATATCAAAAAAAAATTGGTGTCTTCGAATATTTTATTTATAACTAATGTTAAACCCTAATTAGAAAGAACTCGACCCTAGTTAAAACAATATGAGAAAACCTTAGGTAAATTCCTCCATATGTTCTCTCAATACAAGTTACATTACCTATTACATTAGAGTGATATATCGACACACACATTATTTAATTTGTAATGGGATCCCCTGGGGATATATGGGATACCCTATCATATAAGTTGTAACAGTCTCACTTGGAACTATTTGGTCCACCCCATCATTTAATCTATAATGGGATCTCCTGATGCTATCTTGGAATCATCATCATATAAGCTATAAAGACCACAATCAGTGTTTTCTTGGTTTCTCCATCATATAAGTTATTTCCTTAAATCACAACATGAATAAAGTTCAAATAGATTTCATTTCATAAAAATAACAATATCCATTTCTTATTTAATAACTTTATTTTCACATGTAAAATAAATGGGTTCCATGTCAATCTTTTTGAAACATGTTTATCCTGTGGAAAAAAATCAAGATCTACAATAATCATTTCAAAACATGGTTAACCCATTGATAAGAAATGGGTTACAAAAAATTTCATTGAAAAAATATTAACCTATATAAATAAATAATTACGATGGCATCCTTACCAAATATCTCTATTGGATCATAAGTAACAATAATGTTTTTTGGTGTTGATGAATGGAAATACAATTAAAAGTGCATTTAATACCTTTTATGAAAGCAACCTTTTTATTTTGAAAATTATTTATTAAAATAAAAAATAACTAAAAAATCAATTTCTTTGAAAATAATATTGAAAAGTTATAAATTAATAATTAAAAACCATATAAAAAATTTCTTGAGGAAAATATCGTTTTCTCTTCAAAAGACACTTTTTAAAACATCTTTGAAAACATTTTTAGAAAACATGGTTTTTGAAGACAACAATTTTTTAACTAAAATTATTTATTTTCATAAAATAATAGAATATTAATCAAATACCAAAATTATAGTGTTTATTGAGAGATATATAATAATATATCATTTTTGGAAGCATAATCATAAATAATCTCTAAAAATGATGAGATTGTAAAAAAAGACTCTCAACGCTTTTGTATCTTTGAATCATAATACCCATGAAAAAATATCATTAAATGAAACTAATATTATCATGAAAATATGGATATTAATTATATAAAATGTTATATTGTAAGTATATTAACCTCATAAATAAAGATAAGTATACAACATAAGATATACTTCTCATGTAATGTATTTTGAGACAAAAACCCCTTACCGCTTTGGTAACGTTAAAACCATAAAACCTATTAAAGAGATATAATCAAATTGATATGTAAATAAAAATAAATTTAATTATAATAATCATTAAATACATTAATGGGAAGTATACACACCCCACAAAAAACACAAGTGGTGATAATGGCATATATCTCATAGAAATGGAAGTGAGATGAGAAA
Source organism: Viscum album (assembly GCA_963277665.1). NCBI lineage: Eukaryota > Viridiplantae > Streptophyta > Magnoliopsida > Santalales > Viscaceae > Viscum > Viscum album. The sequence continues at coordinate 450,562,554 of OY728137.1, read as the reverse complement.
AACCCATACCTCATGTTTGATTCATCATGATTGTTATTTACCTTCATAAATAATAAACTTTTTTTAATTATTTAATTGACTAATAGTATTTTTAACTTTTAGTATTCCTTTTATTTCACTTATTACCATGTTACATATGATTAATTAATCAATTTGGTTTACATTAAATGTTTTGACCATATTTGACATATGTGTCTAAAATGACTTTGGTAGGTTGACTATGATCAAATAAGTAATTATATAAAAATATAAATAATTATAATAATTAAACAATTATTATATTTATATATAATTTATAAGTTCAAATTCAATCTTCAATAGTAGTTATGAAAAATGATCTAACATTGCGATTGTGGAGACCATAGGGCATGCGTAAAAATGAGTAATGTTTATTTATTTTTAAATGATAATTATGGAAAGAAGTTGAGTAATATTTTAGCATTAAATAATGATAATTTTATAATAAATACCATTATATTTAATTATATATACATATATATATATATATATATCATTCTTGTGATTTGGGGATGAAAAAAGTAATCACCACCCTTCTATGAGGTGGTAGTCTACACGCCCATGAAAGACAATTTCACTTCTTTAGTGAGTGAAAAACTAAGAAATAAAATGATAAATTATATTAAAATAATTAGAAATATTTTCTTAATATTCTAATAATTTCATTTATATTAGATATATTTATTATCATAACCTTTATAACCTGACTTGTAACAGGTTAGTGAAAAACATATCACATCGCTTGGTGAGGTAGTTGTTCACTATACAAATGAGATGCGTTATCTTGTCCCCAATGGTATGGGATGTAAAAAGGAATAAATTATCTAAATAAAACATATGTAAAATTATGTTATAAATATCATATATATACATTATATCTATTACTATATCCAACCATAATAGGAAGTAATGAAAAAATGAATGACAACAGTTAGTGAGGCAGTAGTCCACTGTACACACGAAAGATGATTTTGTAACCCATTTGATTGAATTGGAGATAATTTCTGGTCAATAAATTATAATAAAAACAACCCACTATATGATATATACTGAGGTTATTTTATTATAATGGTTTAATAATAAATTAAGGAGGAGTAGAAAGAAGTAAAATAAAGATTCTTATACAAGAACACCACATCTTCTTCAGGTATCCTCCTTTGGTTTTCAAAAAAGCCTTACTAGGATGAATTTTTAAGAAAAAAAGGCATCTATGATGAATTTATGGAACTTGGGGATTTATTTGGGTAGGGTTTGGATGATAAAAATTGGTTTATAGATGTGAATAAGTGAAGGATACGAGTTCCCTTTTATAGTTGAGGAGGAGTTGTATTTTTCTAAATACCCAAATATATTCACTATTGGGGGCTCAATACTACCGAGATACGATAAATTATTATAATTAATGGGTTGGATGGATAATATTGTTGATACACACCACCACCAGAAAAAAAACACTAGTTTTAAAGATTTTTTCCTTAAATTCTATGTTTCTTTATTTTTACCATTTTGGGTTTTCACAACAACAACTGGTTTCATAGCATAGGTAATCTATCCATTAATAAGAAATTACAGTGATACATATTATAAAATTTGGAATCAATAAATATAAATATTAAATCCTATTTATTTCATAAAAATACCTTGTTTTCTGAAAATTAATTCTGACTAAATTCATTTCCATTACAAAAAACACCAAATAAACTTTTACTGTGTTTACCGATTTTTTTTCTATTTTAGGGTCAATATAGTCATTATAATTGAATAAATGGTACATTAATGGACCATAGTTTATATTTATTAATATATAAGAATAATTTGTAATAATATAGTTTTTTTAATTTTAATCATATAATATAATATAATTTATCAAAAAATAACATTAATGTCAATTTTGACATTAATCATTTAAATGAAATATAAAAAATATCAAGACAAAGTTGGAATTAGAATATATAATGTTCAAACCTGTGTAACATGATATATTCACCTAAAAAATTATGATACACCATAATTTTTTCAATTTACTTAAATTTTAAATTTTTTTGTATCATTTATTTTATTTAATTTTATAAAAACTAATTATTGTGTTCGAATTTCATAAGCATTTAAAGTAATAATTTGATCTCCAAAAATTAAAAATATATTCTAATAAGAAAAAAATCATTTATCTTTTAAATTTAAATTTATAATTGAACCAATATTATTTTTGTCCATATCCCAAAGCTATATTTTAAAAGTATAAAAAGAACTTTTTTGGTGTTTTCATTTTTTAATTTATTATATAGGTCCATTCCATGGAAAAGTGTTCCAAAACCTCATAAATATACATCCTGTTTCAATTAGAGTATAAATATATCTAAAAAATGAGTGTTAAAAAAATTTTATGTCATTTTATCCCTTATATTATTAATTCATCCCCCGATAAACCCATTTTTATCATAACCACAATAAATAATTTTTTACGACTTTCACAATTTATTATGGTAAAAAAAATAATGTGACCTTATTATAAATTATAAATTTTTATGATTCAAAATATGAACTACATTTTTAAAAATTTAATTCATGGAATTTAAAAATTAAATTTAAAACAAATGCCACAGGCGTTATGAGAAATCAAGTTTTTAAATAGAAATCATTCAAAATTTTATAATTTCATTATATCAAAATTCAATATGATAACAATACCAAAAAATACAATGGATTTATTTTATATAAAAATAATGTAATATTAAATTAAAATAACTTTAAAATATAATTCAACATTATAAATTATTTAAACAAAAAGGAAATTTCCATTTAAAATTTAATATTTTTCACTCTTCATCCAAAAAATAAAACTTTTTTGAAAAATACAAAAAATTCACCCTAATCATGGTATTATAATTTCAAAAATGAATTTAATATTTTATAATAAATTTTCTAAAAGTGGTAAAAAATATTTTTAAAGTATATACATAATGTACGATTAAAATATCTTTTAGCTTTTTTTAAAAACATTTGTTTTTATATTAAATGATTCATATTTTGTTTGAAATATATATATATATATATACATTTTATTTATTCCTAAATTTTATAATTTTCATAATTTTTTTAATATTATTTATACCCAAAAATTTAATGGTTATGTTATAAAGGTTATATATATAGTGGATAATTTGAGATTAGTGTTTCTTATTGAATGCGCTATCAAGCATAATTTTTTTTTAAATCTCTGGGTGTTACTAATTTCATTTGTTGTCATAGTGAAAAGTTACCATGATAAAAGTTTATCACCGAAGTATAGGATAAAATTGGTTAATCAAGGTTGAAAATATGGTTATGGTCTCACAATCTCTCAAAAAACCCAACCATTATTTTATTTTGTGAGTTTATTTTGACCGTCATTGTCCTATATCTAAAAATATGTAATATTATTTCCAATTTCCTTTGATTATAAATTTTGTATTATTTTAGGAGAAGGATAATTATAAAATTATTCTCTATTTTTAAATATCTTTAATATATTTTCACAGATATAAAATGAAATCATGAATGGTTATAAAAGTTTATTTTCAATATGAATAAAACGATATAAGATATTAATTTTATTAATATTTATTGACGTTATACAGACCTTTATTGATGACTTAATGAAAACATAGTACATAGTATATCAACATAAAAATCATGTAGATTATGTTTAAAAACACTAAAGGTAATATTCTTTTGATGAATTAGGATATTATGGAAATTTAATGTATAATTATAAGTTATTAGTAGTGGTCAATGTATTTATATTCTAATTCCATTTTTATCTTGATGTCTTTAAAATCAACATACCTGAATAGTCAAGAAAACGAATTCAAATTATATTTAATGTTTTATTTTATTTTTAAATCCTGAAAAAGTACTAAAAATTCAATCATAACTTTAGATGATGATGAATTTTTTAGACTATAATTCATGTATCATGTATGTGTCAATTTAAAATTTTTAAATTTCTTTAATATCTCTTTTACATTGATTATTTTGTTTCCACGGTTTTGTTGAAAAGGGTTAGTGAGGCAATTTAATTTAGAGGGAAGGCTAAAATTTCAACATAAACATATCTAAATTTTATTTATTTTATTTATTTCCACCATTTAATCCTTATATTACAATATATGTCACTTTAGAGACATTTTAATAGAGTTAGACACATATTATATGTTAATATTTCATGTATTTACAAAATTTTAACCCACTTCGCATATAAAAGGGCTCCTCCCCTCCACTATTTATCAGAACTATTTATCCATTTAGAATTTACAATATCTACCAAATCAATTCCCAACAGTCCTCTGTATTTCCAAGTGATTTTGGCCTCACCAAAAGGAAAAACTAGAAAGCTTAATGAGTAATCCAAAGGTTTTTTTTAAAGAAGAGGTATAGCTCTTGACCAATTATTTTCATGTTTAAATGTTCACCCAACTCCTTCAATTATTTTGTAACCATGATGATAGTATAAAATAATAAATTACATATTTTTATAAGTTATTATATTAATTGCACAACTATTTTTAATCCCCTTTTATATCCCATGGGAAATGAAAATGTTAGTCGTGCATATGTGTGGGAAACCACCTCCACGAAGTGATTTGTTATCTTCTCTATCACACAATCAAAATATTTTTTTTAAGATACATTTAATGAATTTATATTAAATTAATATAATAAATATCATTCATTTTTGATAATATGTTACTTACCTCCTTACTCCACCAACTGTTAGAAAATGATAACTTTGTTTGTTCATATGGGTGGACTATCACCACGATGAAGTAATGTGATTCATTTTTCCGGTCGAGATATTATGGATGATTATAAAATTTTATTGAAAAAATAAACTTGATAATTATTTCATGATTAATTTTTTTATGTTTGTATAATTACCTCTTTTACCGAGTTCAACCAACAAATGTTGTTTTAGTATTATGGATTGAACATCCTCAAAATGTTTGATATGAACTTAATTTATTTAGTTACTATAAAAACATTGTAATAAATTAAATTGAAGGGATTATGATAAATGAATTAAAATGAAAAAGGCTTTTAAGTAAATAAATAATTATTTTATGTTTGTTATATTATATTTGAATAACATAATTGGCGTGTTAGACTTGAGGTATGAGATTTTTTTTCTCATTTTCCTTTTATTCAGTCTCATTACATGTTCACTACTTGTTTTTGTGTGTGTATATTCTTCCCTATGGATGTATTTATCATTTATTTATCAAAATTTAAGCGTTCTACAAATCCCTTTCATTTTATCTCCTTCAGTGATATTTTTATTCAAAATTTACCCAAGTGGTAAGATATTTTTCTCTAAACCCATTTTTAAATGTATTCCTCTCAAATATTTATCTTTTTTTTGAGAATGTTTAAAATTTTATAAGAAATATAATTTTTATACTTATAAATTTTTAAAGGAAATTTTCAAATAATTTCAAATTTCTTTATAAGCATTAAAAAGAGAATATTTTTAACATTTACCATACATGTCACTTTTGAATCTATTTACCATTGAAAAAAGAACATTTTTAAGGTACACAGAATGAGTATAATGAAATGATTTCATGAAAAATAATTCTTTAATAATAATAATCTATATTTTTACATGGTATTTTAAAATAACATCATATTTCTTGTTTATATGGTAATTTTATAGTTTAAGAGTTTTTTTAATAGAAAATTATTTATTCATATTTTTATGTGAAGAAAAAAAATTCTTCTAAATATTTTTTAAATAAAAAAAATTATTATATTTTATGATATAAATGAAATATTATTCTAATTTAATTAATTATACATTACTAATAATTTTTTTATGATTAATGGTGATTCATTTACAGTTTAAAATGATGGGTGTTCCCGATATAGATATTCAATGAATTTTATAACATCATAATGATAATGATAATTAAGATACTCTTAAGTGATATATTAGAATTAACTATATTGTTTATTCATTTGGAAGATTTAAAGGAGTAATAATGTCCCATATCACCAATAGGAATTTTCAATGTTTTCTAATGATTTATTATGGAAGTCTTTGTTTTCATATGGTAAGCTAATAAGTTATGTTTAAAGGAATGATTATTCATCTTTTAAAGGTGAAAAATAAATTTTTTCAAATAAAAGTTTTCATGAGTGGTCATGATTTAAAATAAACCCTCATGATTATATGTTTTCCTTTATGATTTATTATAATATATTTTATGAAACATTAGGAATATAATTTAATTTCATAGGTAAGTAAATAATTATTTGACCTCAAATTCAATTATAGAAAAAAATAAAATTTTTGTATGTGTTTTAATAAATTTTTAAATATCCTAAAGAGTTAATTTATTTTGATAAACGTTAATGATATTTTTTTCTCATACCGTGTTTTCAAATGTTTTTTTGAAGGGCTTAAGGATGTGTATTAACTATAAATATGTCAATAATTCTATAATGGGTATTCAGCTCAAAATAAGAAAAATTGTTTTGAATTTAAAAAGTGTTTAAATTTATGTATTATATTTAGTTAAAAAATGGACATTGAGTGGAAGTGTCAACTTTATGTTGTAGTTATTTTATAGGTAAGAGTTTTTCCCGATTCTCAAAAACAATAAACCGAAAGATCATGGGAATGTGATAAAATTCCATCCTTGCTATTAAAATCATAGTTATGTGTAGATTAATGGATGTTCCATCATAGTTAGTATTAGAGGAGGAGTATAGATAATTTTATAAGGCTAGTAATTTATCATGTATGGATAATGTAACAATTTTAGAAACCATCATGGGATAATAAGTCCAAAGATGATCATAAGTTTAATGGAAGATGTAAACCTTTTGAGGTTTTATGTTATGGGGGTACTTTGAGAAACATTTATTTTGTTTTACGAAATGTTTTAGGAATATGTAACCCTTATGATTAACATGTGTTGTTGTGAAAAGGTTAATTTTTGATTAATGATTTTATTTTTCTGTACATATTTTTAAATTTATTGATAACCTTAAGGATTAAGATGATATTTGATATTGATGCAATTATTGTTAATTATTATAAAAGGGTTATTAAATTTTGAAAACATATGATTTATTATTTAGATAAACATGGGATTGAAAAGTGATTCAGTAAATAAGTGATTAAAACCAGTTTTAAATAAGTTCACTATATTGAGAACATTATATGACTAAATTAAATGAAAATATTGTTTGCTGAAATGATATGTTATTTGAGAAATAATGGAAGAATTATCTTTTAGAAGTATATATCATATTATTACAGAATTATTATTTTTATGTTATTTAAGGAAAATATTATCATATTTTTGATATTATATAATTAGGTCATATACATTTTTGTAATGTCATCCTATAGGCCCAAAGGCCGTACATTTTTTGTAATTTTTGGACAATCCCCTTTTTTTAATGAGGCAATGGGGTTACATTTACATTGTCTGAAGGGCTAGAGGCGCTAGGCCTTGAACATGGATTATAAAGCCCAAAATTCAGACACCCAATACAATACCCACCCGAGATGATCATTAGTTGCTTCTAAGAAACCGATAATTAAGGAACAATCAACTATAAATTCTCCATGCAGAACTGCATGGTGTTCAGTTCCGAAAGATTAATCCATACCCTCTCAAATATCCAATCTAACTATTCTTTTCAGGTAGATGTTTGTTACTATTAAACTTATATGGGGTTACATCTAAAATTTTAATTTTTTTTATTTTCCCCATCCTTCTCCAACATAGCCAAATCCTCTGCTGATGTGCTCCACTACTTGACACCCTACCACCCTAATGTAAGCCGATGCGCCTGGCACCACCAGATAATGTTCATCGTGGCTCTCCGACCTACCTCACTAAGACCTCCCCTTATTGATGTCTTCATCATCCCACCACCGCCAAGACTGGCCAAAACTATGCCAGATATTGACCAACCAGATACCGACTCATGACACAACCACACCACACTATGAACCCTCTACTCCTACATACTCTTTGATGAAATGTCAGCCTGCCTGTTATCGTTTCCCCATTTTTCAACCCCGTAGTCACATCTGGACGTAGTCCACCTCATCTAAGACAAACACCAAGTGAGTCACATTGGTTCCACTGTAAGAATAAATACCCAAACCCAATAATGTGGTCCCTTCCCTGATTTGATCATAATATTTGCGCGTTATTATGGGGTGCCTTTTACACTAAGACGGATCCCAAATGCTACATTATAGATTTGAGACTTTAATATTGATTGATGTTTTTAGTGATAAATTTAATGTTTATCTGTAAGAATATGTGATCAAATTATTTTATTACATTCGATTTGGATTTGAAAATACATATTTGGAAGAGTTTTAAGGGTAGTAATTTAGGGAATGATATATGTTTCACTTTTGGTGTTATTTTTTAGGATTTGTAGATTAATTTAGTTTTTCATAATGTTGGATATTATCTTATATTATGATAAACATTTATAGTTTTGGTTAATGAATTGGAATTTGATGATAAACATTCCATCATTTTAATGAACTTGTGAACCATTGGAAGTTAATTTTAGTTCTTCAGGCATGAAAAATTGATCTTGAATATTCATCACATGGAATAATGTATAACATTGAAGTTGAAACTAATTGAAGAATAAATGAAGGACTAAATTTCAATTATTAAGTGGAATTAAATCAAGTAATAATATTCATTTCCTATGAATATATGATATAAATAAAACAATAGGGGTGAATTTTAATTTTTTAAAATAAAAATAAAAACTTCCCAAAACATTGATTATATTAAGTTCAATAAAACAAATAGTCATTCTGATAGACTATATAATTTTTAGATTAAGAAACAAGTTAATAATATGTAGTAAAAAATGGAAAATAAAAATTTAAAAAACTTTGTATAAATAATAGATATAAAAAAATTACTAAACCTCCACTAAGAGAGGCCTTAAATTTTTCCCAAAGTGATAAGGAAGTCTATATAATTAAATCTAGGTATCCCCGATTATGAACCTATAAAAATTATTATCTTCCAAATCATAGGTGACCCCAATGAACATAATTAGAAAAAGCTCTATTTACATTTCCTTTGGATACCATGATTAATATTATCAAAAAAACCTTCATCTCCCTATCCTTGAGATACCTTGATCAACACTATTGGGAAAACATTAATTACAACAGAAAAACATAGATTATTTACAATAATAAACATACAATCATATTAACCAAGATAAGGTCTCTAAAGATTACAATACAGAGGTATCTCAACAATAATATGTTTCAATGATACCATCGCAAGATAATAACTTCATATAGGTCTATCGATTCATCTCTTAAAGGTTGTATTCCTATTTATAGATTTTGGGGTAACTTTCAATGGTCATATTTTCAACTTCTCATGATTAGTTGTAGTGAAATCAGACACATTATCTTCTTCTTTTGATGGGTTCATCTTAATAGTACATAGTCATATGGTAATCAAGTTTCTCACCACCACAATGCTTTGTTTTAATTTCTTTATGGTGGGATTAGTAGATCTCCATCAAGAAAACTTTTTATATATCTATTTTATATAATTTATATATCACCATCATATTTGATTGTTATATCTTCACCGAATTTACTTTTTAAACCTCAATTTTGTTAACATTTATATCTCCATAAAATATAATTTTTATTCCTCCATCTAGTGTACTTTGTAAGTATCTCTATGGATTACTTGGAAATTCTATATTTGTTAACCTTATAATTCTCCATCCATTATTCTCTATAAGTCTCCGTCTAATATACTTGGAAATTCTCTATTAAATACACTTTTTATGTATATGTGTCTTGATTAAAAGTAAACCTCATCCAGTAAAACAAACAATCTCATTGTTGTAAAACTGAAAACATTATAACTGTCAGAGTAACTAAATGACTTTATACTTGTTATAAATATATCATAGATACATAAACATTTATAGAGTTATGATTTTAATTAGTAGGAGTAGAAATATATCTTTTAACTCAATAATATATTCTTAAATTCACTATCTCGATAATAAAAGAATTTTCTCAAATCTAATGAGTATTATATATAACATAACTCTAAAATTTATAGTTATTATTTTAAGGAATCATATGTATATCTGAATCTTATAAATGTACACTATTTTAAAAAATAATTAGTTTGCTGGAATTAAACTTAAAATTAAATTTATTGATAAAATCAATATATGCTTTTATTATTATTTTATGATTAAGTTATTTTGGGAGATTCCAATTAAAATTATGAGGACATAATTTCTTTAAGGAATGTAAATTGTAACACCCCAAAATTTCAGTTCAAAATAAATACTATATCTATTTTCATGCACTACATGCAATATAGTGCTTAAAATTAATTGCGGTATAAAATTAAAATTTAATTATCTAAATATGAAGGTTTTAACACAACTATTGGATTGGTGGTTGTGAACATAAGTTGACACATTTAAAGAATAAGAAGTTAATTATTCATTAATATAGTTATACTGATTATTTCCAAATAAATAAGGACTAAATTTTTAAAAAATATCATATAAGATTAAAAGTGATATTTTTTAGAAAACTATTTTATGTTCACAAATAATTTTAATCAAAGTAAATTTAATTAATCAACATGGATGACTAATTTTGATGAAATTTATAGATAATATATTTAATAAGATAAACTAAAATTCATCTAATTTTGGTTAATCAATAAGGTATTACTATAAATTCATTTTATACTTTATAAATACATTTTCTTTTGAAATAGTTTATATTTCATTTTGGGCCCATATATTATGATTAATTTATGCCAAATTTGTGAATTTTATTTCAAAAAATGTACATAAATTTTATGTTATAATGTTAAAATAATATTTAGAGAATTGTTTTGTATTATTTTGAAAAAATTGGCTATTGGGTGATAGTTAAAAATGTTGATTTGTCAAAAAATGGTAATTACTTTTATTTTAATCAAAGTGATTTTAATTTTTATTTGATTCTTATATTTTTAAAATTGAAATTATTTTAATTTTTTAAAAATAATTCAATTAAATCCATTGAAATCATCATTATACATTATTTTAGGAATAAAATAAATTTTATGCTTAAAACAAGAATCGTTCTAAAAACCATTTTTCATTGTGTTCCATGCACATATAATAAAATTTATTTTTGAAACATATGGTAAGTAACTATTATAAATTGGATTAAATATTTAGAATCATTATATTCAAATTAATTAATATTATGAATTTCATTTTTATTCATTATGAATAGTAACCATGAGAAATGTTCATCACCCAAGTAAAGGGTAAAGTAGGATAATCAAGGTTGAAATTACATGATAAGGCCTATAAATTTCAAAAGTACTTTTTTTTATTTCATTTGATGAATTTATTTTTACCTAAATTATTTTATATTAAAAAATATTTAATTTTATCTCACTTACTTTGGATTATAAATTTTTTATTATTTTAACTAAATGATAATTGCAAAAATGTCTCTATATTTCTGTTAATCTATATAATATGTGTTCATGGAGATACAAAGAAGATATGAGTGATTTCAAATGCTTATTTTCAGTAATAATAAATTATTTAATAACATTATTTTATTTTTTAAATTTTAGTGATGGTGGAATGTCCTTTAATTCTTATGTCTACACACTACTTGTTTTAGCAATTTAAAAATCAACTACTTTTTTTTCGAAATCCATATGGGTAATATTTTTTGGATGAATTATTATATAAAATGAATTTATTTATAATTATATGGGATTAACTATGTTGAAAGTATTTATATTTTAATTCCACTTTTATCTTGATGCCTTTAAAGTAAAGATATGGTAATAGTAATTAAAATGACTTTAAATGATATTTAATGTTTTAAAATTAATTTTTAAATAATTATAAAATCATAAATATAATATGTCAACTCAATTTTATGGGAAATTATCGATAATATAATTTATTTTTTATTTATATTCCTCCTAAATTTTTTAAAATACTTTTCTTGACCTTTAAAGATTGAAGTATCTGTTACCATGGTTGAGGTTAAAAGGGTTTACGAGGGGGTTAAATTAGAAGATAATTTTAAAATTTACATTTAAAATTGTAAAAAATTTATTTAGTGAAAATATTTTGACCTTACACTCATTTTTGTCAAATATATGGAACTTTTGATCTATTTAACATGTATTAGACAGATATTATATATCAATATTTCATGTATATCCAAGATTTCCACCCACTTCATGTATCAAAGGGAACCTTCTATCCACTCTCACTCACACATATTATGCCATTTACCTAATAATATACCTATTAAAATCCCTTACTAATATTTCATACCATGTTTTAGAGGTTCTAGTATCACCAAAATACCAACCGAGAAGGCATAATGTGTAATCTAAATGGGATTTTACAAAGTAGATGTATAAATCTTAACCAAGTGTTTTAATGTTTATTAAGTCTTAAATATCATTGAAATATTATATAACCATGATAAAATTTTAACATCAGTATCTTATATAAACTAAACTTTTATTATGTTTATAGAACAACCCTTTTTCAAATCCTTTTACATCTTATGAAAATTTATAGTGTTGCTCTTGTGTACCTGTGGACAAGAACCACCACGAAGAAATGCATTTGATTTTTCATAACTGCGTCACAAGGATAATTATTATGTAGTATGTAATGAATATATATTATATTCATGACATTTTTATGATTCCCGTAAAGATATGATACTACTTTTCATCTTACTCTACCATCCAATAGAAAATGATAATGTCATTCTGTGTACGTGTAGACTACCACCTCCATGAAGTGATGTGAATTTTCCAGGTATTCCATTAATGTGTGATTTTAAAAATATATTAAATTTATAAAAATTATTATCATTTAATTATTTATATTCCATATATTTTGGAATAATGAACACTTTGACTGTGGTCAACCTACAGAAGCTGTTTTAGGATTATGAACCCAACATCCTCAAAACGTTTGGCATAAACTTAATCGATTTAATAACTATAAAATAAAGGGTAATAAAAGAAATAAAAGGGATAATGAAAAGGTAATAAATATAAAAATGGTTCTTAATAAGTTAAAAATTAAATTCATATTTACTAAACATGTTTTAAAAAAATGCACAGGGTGAGTCAGGCGCGAGGTAAGATATTTCTTGTCTCAATTTTCATTCATTTAGACTCATTGGATGTTCACCACATGTTTCTTTTGTGTTGTCTATAATACCATATGGATGTACATTTAAATTAATTTACATTAATTAAAGTGATTTACATATCTTTTTAATTTTTTCTCCTTTAATCATCTTTTGATACAAAAGTTATCTAAATTAGAAGGCATTTTTCATTAAAACATTATTTTAAAGGATTATATTCAAATAGTTTTCATCCATATTGAGGTTCTATTAAGTGGATCAATAATATTTTTTTATTCAATTCTTTTTAATTGAGATTTTTATGTAAATTTTAATTTCTTTAAAATTTGTTAAAAATGAATCTTTTTTATATTTACCATACACTTCACTTTTGAATTTTTTACTAATATACAAAAGAATGTTTTTCTAAACATAAAAAATGTGAATAATTTCTAACCTTAATGACTGTTATTATTTGAGAATATTCCCCTATGTGTTAACATAGTTTTTTTTCAAATAATATCCTACTACATATTCTTATACGAATTTTATGCTTTATGATTTTTCCAAGGAAAAATAAATTTTATCCTTATTTTTATGTGAAGACCAAATGTGATTATAAATATGTATTAAAAATAATAATTTATGAGGTATAATAATTTAAATGAAAGATTCATTGGGTTTTAATTATGTTATGGTCCTTATACACTATTTATGATGGGGTTTGAGCTCAATATAGTTCTAGATGATCAGTGAGTCTGATATATCTATCCAATGCATTGGGTAATGTGTTAGAGTTTAAAATAATTAAGTCACTCCTAAGGTATATATAAGAATTAATTATTATTGTTATTAATCTTTAAGGGTGATTATAATGAAAATGTCCCAATGTACCTACATGAGTTTTATATGCTAGAAAATTAATGTCATTTAATTATATGATTTTATAAGGTAGATAATGAGATTTTATTTAATGTTAAATTTATAATCCTTTTAAGGGAAAAAATATGTTTTTAATGAAAATGTTTTGACGGGTGCTCATGTTTTCCAGTAAACCCTCTTTATTATGTTTCTTAGATTGATTTATTAAGGGCTATTTTATGAAACTTTTGGTTAATGAGATTATTTCTTTAGAAAGTAAATACTTATTATAGTTCAATGTTTATTATTAAAAAGAAAAATTTTCTTATTGTTTTTCATGAATTTTAATGTGTAATACTGTATATCCATTATTTTTATATCCCTTAATGAGTTTTGTTCTTATATCATGTTTTCAAATATTTATCACAAGGTTTAAGGACGAGATGAACTCTTTCAGGGTCTATCTATACGCTATGAGAATTTGAATTAAAAAAAATGAAAAAATGTTTTGAATGAAATAAGATATTGAATTTCAGAATCATGTTTTGTAAAAAAATGGACATTGAGTTGAAGTGTCAAATTTATATTCTTAGGATTTTATATTTATGATTTTTTCCTAATTCTATAAAAACATAAACTTAAAATCCTTTAAATGTAAGAAAATTCATTCCTTTATATTAAGTTCATAATTATAGGTTTATTATGGTACATGTATTTATATGAATGATAGCCCCCACTTTAGTATACCCATTCCACATTCACATGGCTGAAGAAAAATTCCCTAACTCTAGTATATATATCCATCATGGTGATACATGTTATAATATTACCATACCTCCTACCATGATATCAGTACTGGTAAAGTTTAAAAGTCGATGAGTACATATATGGATACTTCCAGTATAAGGATTTTATTTCACTATACATGGCTATGTTTTATGGAAATATTATACTGATTATTTTCTATACTATTATTTCACTATAAAATTGTATTTATGAATAATGAACATGATTATATGAATAACGAGTAGGGGTGGTGTGGTGATCAACTATGAGGTGTATGATAATAATAACATGTACATGCCCTTATGGGATTCACATAGATCATTTTATATATGATATAGGTTAAGAAAATACCTTGAACAAGGTATCTAGAGGCAGTTAGAGTATTGTGTTTAAGTTTAATCATTTTATTATATTGATTGATGGTTGGGTGTATATATATGAGGTATGCACATGACATTATCTATGGGAAATTCAACCATGGAGTCTTCTTACTTTGGATCATAAGCACATGTTCTGCTCCCTAATTGTGTATATAACTAATTAAAACTCATTTAATCACCATTTGATATTATAAGTAATCCTTTTGAGTATTTTTGGGATGTTTTCATTTTATATATTTCTTAAAAATTCTTTAATTGCTATTTTAACCATTAACTTACACATTTATTATTCTTAACCTATAAGTGAATTTTGGTTCATAAACGAAATCATGTTATGAGGTCTGATCATATTCCACCTAATTTTTCATCATCACTCAATGTTTAGACTAGAATTTTGTTATAATGAGGTTCAACTAAGGTGTTGTAATGATTTGTTAAGGGAACTATTTAGGTACTTGATAGAGCAAATATATTCAATTAATTTATATTGAATATCATTGTTTTAACCCCACAAAATTGATCATCTAAGATGAATTGTTTCATTTTTTTGATAATGGTGTTATTTTGAGCTGAATAGTAAAAATTGGCCATTTTGGATTTTTAACAGTTTTAAATTATTTCGGTAGTTTGGCCATAAAATTATCTACACTGATCCAAATTGAAAAATTCTTTCTTTTACAAATTCTACACATCCAGGGATTCATTTAATATATTTGGACTAAAATCTGAATCGTCCATATGGAAGCTCAAAAAAAACTCGCACTTTGGCTCAAGAAAACTGTTTTCAGTTCTACCTATTTTTGATGTGGGATCCATAACTCATCAACTATGAGCCCAAGGCTTTTGAACTTCGGTGGGTGGACTCGAAAATAGTTTTGGAGAATCTTTTATGAAGGAAGAGCCGAGTGAATTGGCCTTTTATGGGGCCATTAAAGCACCCTAATCCGGAGGATTTCGTTTTGGAGAGTCTGACTGGACAGAATAAATGCTCATAGTCAAACAGTCATAACTCTCAGAATACATGTCAAAATCTGCTGAATTTTGAGGGGACACGTAAAAGGGGATTATGAACAACATTCAAGAAGGACTCAACGCGTGAATATGTCATTTAATGGGGCTACAATGCGTCGACATTCGGGGGAAACATTCTGGCTATAAAAGGAGGAGAGCTCCACCCTCTCAAGGCATCCATTCTCCACCCCATTCCTTCCGGGACACCAAGAAGGAGAACTTTTCAGCTTTCTATTTTATTTATTTTCTTTTTCGTAGTTTGTTAATGCCTTCTTCTTACCCATTCAACTTGATTACCATTACCATGGTGGGGTAAACGTTTGGAGTGATTGGGGAAGGGTAGGTTTTCTACATTGTAATGCTTGAGTTCTTGGACGCAATTGAATAAATTTCTTTCTTCTTCAAAGTTGTTTTCAATTTCTTATAGCGGATTTTATAATCAAGTGCGATCGTTCTTGAATATTAATTCCGTTATTGATTTTTTCCTTGGTAAAATAATCAATTTCTCCCTCCACTAATTTCTGGTTTATATACGATGGAATAAACTCGGAATTAGTAGTGAAGTACTCGACAATCGTCAGTACGTGTAAAAGTTGTAGTGAATGTTCTTGATTTTTTGGGATAAAAAAACCCGATCGGGTATTTCCCATTTCAATTAAGGATATTAAATACAACTATTTTACACATGGAAGGAGAGTTGACCAAACTGAGATCTTGGTAAGGTTTTATCTCACAATAACAATTTCACCAAGGAAGTGAGAGGAAACGATTGTGGAAACTCACTTTAATCAACTAAGAAGAAGAGGTTTGAATTAAATTGAACAAGGATAGAATTTTAATTAGGAAACTGACCCCGACCTAATCACCCTTTTAGTTTCATAGTTTTTCAATCATTTGAATTTCAAATTTCTGTTCACAACATTTTTACCCCCATTTTAAAGTGACAACCCATTTTGTGTGCACTCCTCTTCGGGAGACATCCTAGGTCAACCACATTACTACATTTTAACTTAGGAAAAAAATTGTTTTTCCATGCCCTACGACAGGCGTGCGTCAAACTTGGCGTCGTTCTCGGGGAGGTAGTGCCACAAACTAATTGTAAATATTTGACTTTTTCAATTAATTTTTTTTCCATGTTGTTTTCAAATGATTATTTCTTTAATTCATGGAATAATTACCCACTAGTGAGAGAGCCAATTATTGAGTCAAACAGTTCAAAAACCTAGAGACCTCAGTACAGTGGATTACAGAACAAGTACATGCATCCCAGAATCAACATCAAATGGAGCCCGAACAAGAACCAGAACCAGAAAAATTGGTGGAAGAAGTATCCCCACAAATCCTTCAAGTTGAAGAACCCATTGAAGAATTGATGAAATTAAAAGAAGATCCATTGACCCCATCTCAATCAATGTTGGATGAGATTTATGAAGAAGATTTAGCAATAGAAATACATATGGGAGATCAAAAAGATCTGGATAACTTCTGGAATGAGTGTGAGGAACTTCGTGAGCCAACTATTCCTCATAAAGTAGATGATTCAACAACATTGAAGGAAGAAACCAACAAATCAGTGAAATTTGAAGAGAAGATAGAGGAGTCTGACTGCCTACCTCTATCTAGGGAAGTTCACCTTCAAGAAGCACCTCCCATTGAAGAACCAATTGAAGCCAAACAAGATTAGGGAGTCAATATTTTTATAAACTCATTATCTTTCTATTTTTTTGAAACTAAATTGAGTATTACCTCCCCTTGTTTTAATTTTTCAGATTCGTCCAACATTTGTATTTTCTTGGAGGGAGAATTTGCATCTGAAGAGGAAAATCTGGAGCTCCCCAAACCTATTGAACATTTAATGGAGGGAGTACATGAGAAGATCAAAGTGGTGTTTCTGGAGGAAAATGAGACACAATATACGTGCTTTGAAAGGGAATAATTTGATATTGATTCTTCATGCTTTAATTTTTTTCAAATAGAATTAAACTCTGAGATTCCATTTTATTTTTCCCCAGATGTATCATACCTTCAGCAACCACTGGAGAATAAAGAAGATGTTATTCCTGGAGAACCCAAGAAAGAGGAGGACTCATTAATTGTCCTAACCCCACCATTCATGTTGTATCTCATTACAAAGAGGGTGGAAATGGTGAATTTTATCTATGGAGTCCTCAAGAAAAAGGAAGATGTTCATCCTGGAAAGAAAAGTGTTTGTTGGTTCATGAGCAAGAAACCTCACCCACCATCAGATTGGGGATAACTTATTAGAACTTCCCCTCTGGAGGCAGTCAAAACCCAGGGCCCACACGGGGGATTAAACCAAGATTTATCCTTCTATTCTCATCCTATTTCTATTTTCATTTCTTTTAATAAATATCTTATGTTTACTTTTGTTCTTTTATTTGTAGGTTTTCAAAGTGAAACACTTAGGAGGTTAACTCAATGTTGCATTGCGAATAAATCAGGTTGTACCTCTACTTCACACTTTCTTGATGTTGTGATTCATTTTAAAATTGTCTTACATGTTAAATAAACTTGAATTAATTGAGGACACTGCATCATTTAAGTGTGGGGGAGGGTACCTTTGTAGTATAGGATTTTCATTTGATGTCTGTTTTCAAAAAAAGAAATTTGTGTGTTTTGAAATTTTTTTTTGTTTATTTTTCAATTTTTGGTGTGTTTCTGAAAATTTTGAGCTGAAATGATTATTAATACCATTTTTGAAACCCATTTCAATGAGTGAACCAATCTATTCCCTGAAACTGAGTTTAAATGATTGCTGAAATAACTTTGTTTCAAGTTCAAATCTTTTGGAATTTAATGAAAAGTACACTGATTTTTGAATCTCATGCCATATTTCACTGTCTATATCTTTTAAATAACTTTCCTGTGAGGCTTCTAAACCATTTTTGTCATATTCTTTTCATTCACCTCATTTCTTGAGAGAACCAGACCATGCTTTCTTTAACCAGAATTTGATTTATTCCTTTCAAAACTTGAGGGTTCGGGTACGTGTGATTTAAATGATTGAGGCATTTATTTTGTTTGAAGCCCCCTTTTCAAAATAATCCTTTTCATTATGGCCCACCTTTACATTTATCCTTCATTGGAGCCCCTAGTAGCCATGAATTTCCTGTTAGGTTAGCCACATTACAAGCCAATTTTCCCTATCATACCTGCTCTTGAAGTAAAATTTCATGATCTAGTTGAACTTATGTGAGGGGGAAGATGTCTTGTGGTGTACTACCTCATTTGGTTATACATTGGGTGGAAAATAAATTGTGGAAGAGTTGTGTGTGATGCTGAAAAATTATTCTGTTGAAAGCTGTGCCTTTTCTGGAGCTTTTATGAAAAGAGAAGTTGTGCCTTTCTAGAGCTTCCAATGTAAAAAGAAAGTTGTTCCTATCTGGAGCTTTAAAAAAATTATGTTTGAAAAGATTGAAATGTTTGCTTCTGAGCTGATTGAATGATGATGGAGCCTATTTTCAACAAAGCGGAAGTGAAGGAGACCATATTTGAGTGAAAACTAGAATCTTGAAATTTTGCTTCAATAAGAGCCAAGCCTTCCTTTTTTTCGGCCTCAGAACTTTTAACATATAAATACTAAAAACCAGAAGCCACAGAACAACCCTGAAAAGTCCTCATGGGAAACACATGTTCTTGACTCATATAGAGTGGAGAAGTAGATATTTATCAAACCTATGGTGACTCTTGTGTGAGTTTGGATGAGAAAAGCCTTGTTCAGCCTTTACATTTGTGAGATGAGAGAAAATTCATGTGAGGTAGGTGTTTTGTGTGCATGGGATAAGAAATGAAGTGGAAATATATTAAAATCTTAAATGGAGAACTTGAAATAACAGTTTTTTATGAGGCATGATATCTTTTTGTTTCTTGAAATTGATTTTATTGATCTCATTGATATGTGTTTTGGATTTGATTTGATTTGATTTTTAATTGTCCAGGAGTCCAAGTGCTAAGTGTGGAGGAATTGATAGGGCAAATATTTTCAATTAATTTATATTGAATATCATTGTTTTAAACCCACAAAATTGTTCCTCTAAGATGAATTGTATCATTTTTTTGATAATGGTGTTATTTTGAGCTGAATAGTAAAAATTGGCCATTTTTTATTTTTAACAGTTTTAAATTATTTCGGTAGTTTGTCCATAACATTATATACACTGATCCAAATTGAAAAATTCTTTCTTTTCCAGATTTTACACATATAGGTCTTAATTTAATATATTTGGACTAAAATCTTAATCGTCCATATGGAAGATCAAAAGAAGCTCACAAGTAGGATCAAGAAAACTGTTTTCAGTTCTGCCTCTTTTTGATGTGGGATCCATAACTCATCCAATGTGGGCTAAAAGCTTGTGAAATTCGGTAGGGGGACGCGAAAAGAGTTTTGGAGCATCATTTATGAAGGAAGAACCGAGTGAATTGGCCGTTTATGGGTCCATTAAAGCACCCTAATCCGGAGGATTTCGTTTTGGAGAGTCTGACTAGACAGAATAAATGCTCATAGTAAAACGGTCATAACTATCAGAATAAATGTCAAAATCCGCTGCAATTTTGAGGGGACACGGACAAGGGAATTATGAACAACATTAAAGAAGGGATCAACGCGTGAATATGTCATTTAATGGGGATACAACATGTCGACATTCGGGGGAAACCTTCTGGCTATAAAAGGAGGAGAGCTCCACCCTCTCAAGGCATCCATTCTCCACACCATTCCTTCCGGGACACCATGAAGGAGAACTTTTCAGCTTTCTATTTTATTTATTTTCTTTTTCATAGTTTTTAATGCCTTATTCTTCCTCATTCAACTCGATTACCCTTACCATGGTGGGGTAAACTTTTGGAGTGATTGGAGAAGGGTAGGTTTTCTACATTGTAATGCTTGAGTTCTTGGACGCAATTGAATAAATTTCTTTCTTCTTCAAAGTTGTTTTCAATTTCTTATAGAGTATTTTATAATCAAGTGAGATCATTCTTGAATATTAATTCCGTTATTGATTTTTGCCTTGGTAAAATAATCAATATCTCCCTCCACTAATTTCTGGTTTATATACGA
This sequence comes from Viscum album, assembly GCA_963277665.1. Classification (NCBI taxonomy): domain Eukaryota; kingdom Viridiplantae; phylum Streptophyta; class Magnoliopsida; order Santalales; family Viscaceae; genus Viscum; species Viscum album. The sequence continues at coordinate 450,541,211 of OY728137.1, read as the reverse complement.
TGGAATAAACCCGGAATTAGTGGTGAAGTACTCGATGATTGTCAGTACGTGTAAAAGGTGTAGTGAATGTTCTTGATTATTTGGGATAAACAAAACCCGATCGGGTATTGCCCATTTCAATTAAGGATATTCAATACAACTATTTTACACATGGAAGGAGAGTTGACCAAACCGAGATCTTGGTAAGGTTTTCTCTCACAATAACAATTTTACCAAGGAAGTGAGAGGAAACGATTGTGAAAACTCACTTTAATCAACTAAGAAGAAGAGGTTTGAATTAAATTGAACAAGGATAGCATTATAATTAGGAAACCAACCCCGACCTAATCACCCTTTTAATTTTATAGTTTTTTAATCATTTGAATTTCAAATTTCTGTTCACAACATTTTTACACCCGTTTTAAAGTGACAACCCATTTTGTGTGCACTCCTCTTCTGGAGACATCATAGGTCAACCACATTACTACATTTTAACTTAGGAAAAAAATTGTTTTTCCATTCCCTAAAAAAACCATATTCATTTATGAATAAAATTTATCCATTTAAAATAACATATATTATTTTATTGGTTATGCTCATAGAACGTAATTTTTTTAAACATTCTATGTTTTATATAGAAGATCATTATAATATAGTAACATTTCCTTCAAGGGATAAAGTAGTTCTATGAATCTGGTGTCAGAATATCCATTCCCATATTTCAAATTATATATCTTTAGTACAATGGATTGTTTATATTTAATAAAATTGGTATAAATTGATATCTTTACATAATTTCTCAAATTATCAAAAAACTTCAGAAAATCATGATGGTCTTCTTTAAAAGTCATTTCCATTTCATAAATAAAACATACATTATCATATACAGTAGTATTGATATTAAATAATCTATAAATAATAATATTATTCTATTCCTTAGATAAATTCTTTTCCCCCTGTTTCATATATAATTTATAACACTTATTTATTCTCTAACAAATCAGTTATTTTTCCTACTAATTTGGATTTTTTTTTGTAAAATAATAACAATGTAAACATAGAAAAATAATTTAATGAAGTTATTTTACATAATTTTTTGCAAAATTGAAAACCTCCTTAACCCCATCCCCATTATTGTTTATCATACAATAAAAATCCATCATTTTTTATCAATATTAATCCTATTTGGTTAAAAAATATTCATTTTTACTAAAAAATTGATACACATAATGTCTGTATATAATTTATCATCTTTACATATGTAAAATTCATAAAGTACACATTTAAAAAATATTATTATAAAATATAAAATAAACATAAATAAATCATACAAAAGAATACATATAAATGGTATACATTATACTTATATGAAGTATAAAAATTAATATATGAAAAGTATAATTTGTATATATATATTAAGTAGACATATAATGTACAATTTTTTTAAACTTAATATAAAAATATTTTCAATGTATACTTTTTAAAGTACATAAGGAAAAAAGTAGAAAATGTTAAACTATAAATATATAGTATATCTAAACATAATTTTTATGCATTAAAAATATTTTTGTGTATTTGTGCATATGCATTTTTAAATATAATGTTTTCATAATACAAACACACATTTGGATAATATATGTATATATATATTTATATTTATATACATGTACATAAATTTACACACACACACACACCCATATATAGTACACACACCTCTAATTATAGACACACCCATACATCGATAAATTAAATATTCTCATGTGTAAATATATACGTATGTATTTCATTATATATAAATATAAATGTGTGTGTGTAACATATCACACACACACACAAACCGATTGGACACACACACAAATAAATATAAATGGATAAAAAACACACAAACACACAAATAAATATATTTATATAAACAAAAATATATCCCAACTACATATGTATAATAAAATAATGTTGATAATCTAAATCTACCACACATAAACACATATTTTATCGATAATAAAATCATTAAATAGTTTTTTTGTGTAAATACTATAGTTTTACAAGTCTAATCATCCAAAAGATTTAGATAAAATTTGACATGGCTTCACTTTAGTGAAAACCATGATAAAGAAGATGGAATGTTGTGGCAGTAGGTTTAAATTAAAATAGAAAAGGATTTTAAGAATGATTCCTAGAAAGCACTGATAAAAGGGTTATTCATCAGTGGTAGAAAAAGTTAATCTATATTTAAAAAATAAATTATCATTAAGAGGTCTGTTGGATTCGAACCCAACGCTTATGTTGATTTGTAGTTTGAATAACCACTCAATTAAATGATCTCATCTAGTAGGAAATCCATTTTTTATTTACAAACATATATTATAAATAATACATTTATAAATACACACATTCTCATTTACTAATATAAAACATATATGTATATACAAATTTATTTATATATAAATGCTTATAAACAATGTATTAAAATATAATTATATATCTTTCAAAAATTTATATATTATTATGTATATTTAAAATATATAATAAAATTAATCACAAATAAGGAATTATTAATAATATTTAAATACTTCAATAAATATTTAAAAAATATTATTCATTATATAAATATATTATTTATTTTAAAAATAATAATATTTCATTTAAAATATAATAATTTTATAGTATATTACTAATTATTTAAATTTAGTAAATATATATATTAAATTATAATTAAAAAAATATTTGAAAATTTTATCCATATTTATATTATTATTACATTTTATAAAATTACTAATAATAAATTTAAGAAATTTTTTTATAAATTAAATAAAAAATTATCATTTATATTTTTTAAATATCAATAGTTAAAAAGGATATAGTAATATGTGAATAATAATATTTTTTCTAACTATATTAGAATTTTTTTTATTAATTATTAATTATATTCATATCATTATTTATTTATTTAAAAATTAAAAACTATATATATATAAATAATATTTTTATTAATTATATAAAAAATATAATTATTTATACTAAATGAATATCATTAATCACATAAATGATTATAAATGTCACGGCCTGCCTTCACCAAAAGGAGGGAAGGGTCAGATGATTGTCAGGCCCTTCCTTCTTTAAGTTGAATGAGAGATAATGACCCCCGAAACCCACCATCAATAGGTCCCTGAGTGGCAACTAGCACCAAGGGTATATAATCACACACTAAATGGAAGGGATTACCCCTTTTCTTTTAGTAGGATCAGGAGATAAGATGGTAAATCCCAACAACACCAAAAGCGGAAAGTAAAAGTAAATCGAAGAACCATTCTCAATGCATGTTACAAAAGTAAAATCCACTAAGTACAAAGTGACTACAAGGGTAAAGTACCAACGAAAGAAAAACAACAACTGCAACTGCCCAAAAGGTCTGAGCTAGTATGGTCCCGCACGATCCCTGAAGTCCTCCTGGAAACCTGAAAGCAGTTTTATATACGTAGGGTGAGAATACAAGTATACACAGTAGGGAGAACCAATGACTCTCGTGCACAAGTGGGGGAACGTACTAATGTCCCGTGAGAAAAAGAGTAAACCAAACACCTAATAAGGTAAACTATCCACCCATGCCTCACCAAGTAACACTCCCCAAATAATGCAAGTCAAGTAATGTATAGTAATAGCACATCGATGTTTGGGTACCCCACGCCACTTTCCCACTGGATAATAAAGACATCCTAAGCATCGAACCAATCCCACAATTCTCACCGCAGTCCCACTGCCATACCCCCCCCCCCCCCCCCGCACACACCTGGACCACAACCTCACCGCTGTCCCACTTCCATACCCCGCCTGCACACACCTGGGCCACAACTGTCCCACGTAACCACGCCTGCAAACACCTAGGCCAGAACAACCACCACCATGCCGGAAAACACCTGGGCTAGAAGATCCACCGCCATGCCCGAAGACACCTGGGCCTCATCCTGAAGACACTTTGGAAACCACATGCCCGCACACACCTGGGCCAACCACCACACTACCCTGCCTGAAGGTTCTTGGGATAATAATGGACTTCAGGCCATCACAGCCTGCCCGAAGATACTTGGGCTATTTGGGAAAGGGAGAAAAAATGAGCTAATAACTAGCCACTAATAGAAGTGTTGTGAAAGACACCCTCCCCCATGAAATGGGGGTGTTCGGCACTAAGTGCTCAACTTGGGTGGGGTGCGAATAATAAACACAAAACTACAAGTATATGTATATGTAGCAAGCACTCACCCGGTTTAGGTTTTTCTTCAGCCAGCCTAAAGAACACAAAAAACACCATGTCCAAGTCACAACTTACACAAAAAAAACAAAATTTTACCATACTTGTTTTCATGTTCAGTAATGATGTTTAAATAAGTTTCTGCACCTACTTGGGAAACTAGTAATCATAAGCACAAGTCAAGGGAAAACAAATATTCAAGCATCAACTACAACATCCACACCCGGTTATCTTGTAAAGTCATAACCACAAAGGGCTAAGTGAGATCCATTGAAGTACTGGAACCAAAGAAAACCCTGAGACACTGCCCCTTGTCCCCCCAAATGGTTTCTCATTAATAGAGGATCCCACCCCAATTCGTGATATAAACAAGGTAACCACCCGACCATAAAATTCACAACCACTGAATTTGTAACAACAGGGGATCCCATCCCCACCCACTTCATCTAGAAATCATCCCGTGAATGAAAACAACCAAACCACCACCACCAACACAATATAGGACCGTTCCAATATTCCCATATTTAAAAGATTTAACACACTCCATGATTTCAATTTCATCGTACATTAACCGGGGTTATCACAGAAAAGGGTTGATCCTGGTACTTTCAATTTGTTTAGCCGAATATAAGTAATTAACCGATTTACTTTTCACAGTAAGGGTTCACATCCACAAAAAAATCCATTAAAAATCACTAGAGGAAAGGGTTCGTTAGTGCACCGAGAATGACCACCAAGGCCATGATTTTCAGAAGGCGTAATCACGAACAATTCAGAAATCATAATTTCATTATTTAGAATCAGTTTATATCTTCATTAGAGTTTGGTTCATCCAATTCTACAGAACCAGTAGCACACCCACCCCGCATGATACACAAAAAGGGATAGGCGATGGATAAAACCCTACCTGTTGACCAACGATCGACGCTAAGGCCAGGCGCGGAACATCACGGATAGCAATGTGGCTCATCTAAACAAAGGGAACTCTTAGCGCAGGGTGATCGAGAAAAGAAACCTAGGGAGAACCCTTAGGTTAAAAAGGGTGAGGTACAGCACGCCCCGGACCATTAAGATATGGAGAAAAAGGAATTTGAAGCCGCGTAAGGTGTGGGGTTGTGGGTTGACCACGCGGTCACGTCATTAATGGGTCCCTACGGTTTAAACCCATGCACACCTCACACAAATTTATTTTAATTAGACGCCATTTATGGGCATTACTGGGCTTTAAATCAAGCTTAGGGGGGTCAAAATAGGGATTAAAACCCAATTTGCGAAAAAGGAGGATCTACTAAAAAACATGTGGGGGTAGGCTAGAGCCACCGGTAGCTGAGAGCTACCAATAGGCCGAGATACCAGTAGGTTGTGGCTACCAGTAGACCGAGCTACCGGTAGACACCGGTAGGCCTGCTACCGATAGGCTAAGGCTACCGGTAGGCCTGCTACCGGTAGGCTAAGGCTACCGGTAGGCCTACTGTTAGAGTTCAAACATCACCGAGATTTCCAGGCTACCCAGAACACCCAAAATCAGATTTTCACAAAGTAATGGACCCCAAAACCCGGGCCATTACATCTGAATCTTCTCAAACTATTCTTGCCCTCTAGAATATAAGGGAAACCCAGAAAGAAGAAGAGTGGGGTCAGAACAACCACCCTCTAAAGATACTTCTCAGGGGAAAACCCCTCTGTTTGAAAGCTAGAACAGAACCCCCCTACATCCAGGAACACTCACCCAAAAGCCACAAGGATTTACACTGTCCAACACATGAGTTAGGGAGTCCCCTCGTACATGTCAGGATATTATCCGCTTTGGGCGGCACTGACTCGCCCACACAATTTTAATCACATACAAATTAATGCATCCTGATTAGCAGCCAGGTTTTCCCATCATACACATTCGTGCACACACACACACGGAGAACAGGGAAAATAAAGCACTATAATTCCATATATATTAATGCAAAAAGTACAACACCAAAAGGATCAGAACAAAACATAAAGTCAAACATCTATGGGTACTGAATGTGTAACTGGGCCTCTCGCTCCCATGTGCTCCCTTCGATCCCACCATGCCTCCACAACACACGAACCAAGGGGATGGTTCATCCATGAAGCACTTTGTAGTTATGATCCTGGATACTGATTGGTCGTTATATAAAGGTCACATCATCTTCGATATCTAAATCTCCCCAATCAATGACGTGGGATTCATCGTGTAGATATCGACAAAGCTGGGAAACATGGAATACATTGTTTATCCTCCGTAGCGGTGGTGGTAGCGCTAGCTGATAAGCAACTTCACCGACCCACCACAAAACTTCGAAGGGTATGATGAACCTTGGAGAAAGCTTACTCCCCTTTCCAAACCTCCGTTGTCCATGCCGAGGAGAGACCTTCCAGAATACGTGGTCTCCAACCTCAAAATCCAAGGGCATCCTCCTGGTATAAGCATACGACTTCTGTCGGTCCTGGGCCACCTTCATCCTTTCCCGTATGAGCTGAACCTTCTCTGTCGTGCTCTGCACCACCTCCGGGCCAAGGATGCCTGCCTCTCCATCTTCGGTCCAACACACAGCTGAACGGCATGGCCTCCCATACAAGGATTCAAAAGGGTCCATTCCAATGGTAGAGTGATAGCTATTATTGTAGGGAAACTCTACCAGAGGCAAGTATCGCACCAACAATCCCCTTGAGTCCATAACACATGCCCGCAACATATCCTCCAAGGTCTGGATGGTGCACTTTGTTTTTCTATCTATCTTGGGATGGAAAGCAGTGCTAAGACGTAGCTGGGTTCCAAAAGCATGTTGAAATCCTCTCCATACTCGTGAGGTAAACCATGCATCCCTATCGCAGACTATGGACCTCAGAACTCCATGCAACTGCACCACCTCATCCACATTCCTTCGTGCAAAATCATCCACTACACTCGACTCCTTGATCACCAGAAAGTGAGCCGATTTCATCAACTGATCCACTACCACCCAGATGGCATCGTATCCCCCTTGGACCTTGGGTAGTCCCGTCACAAAATCCATCGAGATGTCGTCCCACTTCCACGCGGGGACATCTAGAGACTGCAGTAGGCCACCTGGAACTCAGTGTTCAGCCTTCACTTGCTAACACACTAAGCACTTGGCCACAAACTTTTCCACTACTTGCGTCACTCTGGGCCACCAAAATTGTCTCTTCAGTCCCTGGTACATCTTGGAAACTCATGGGTGTATCACTAGGGGTGAGTTGTGGAACTCACTGAAAACCTTTCCACACATCATTTCTGGAACAGACAACCTTCCTTGGAAAAGCATTTGGTTCTAACCATCCTCTGTCCACCCTTCTGGAGCATTCCTCTGGTCAACTCGGTTATGCATCACTTCGCACTCTGGGTCTCCTCACTGAGACTCCTCCACTTGCTGAAACAGAGATGACTGTACTTTCATCTGATATAGGCATCCTCTACCGCTATCCATCCTTGCATCCAGGTGTAAGGCAACCAACTCCTCCATTTCCATCCAGGTGTCTTCCGACTCTCGGACCACATACTTCTTGGATCTCCTGCTCAAGGCATCAGCCACTACATTCCACTTCCCTGAAGTGTAGGAAACCTCGAAGTCATAATCCTGGAGAAACTCCACCCACCTTCACTGCCACAAGTTTAGGTCCCACTAAGAGAAGATATACCAGAAACTTTTTTGATCCGTGAAGAGCACACAACATTCTCCGATGAGGTAATGTCGCCATAACTTTAGCGCAAAAACGACCGCTGCAAGCTCCAGTTCGTGGGTGGCATAATTATTCTCATGAGGGGCGTAGCTGCCTAGACCCATAAGCGATCACCTCTTGTCTCTGCATCAACACACATCTGAGGCCTTTCCCTGAAGCATCACAGAACACCTCATACGCCGCCCCTTACTCTAGTAATCGCAACACTGTGGCACTAACCAAATTCTCCTTCAGATAGATGAAGGCTGCCTCGTACTGCTCACTCCACACGAAAACCTGGTCTTTCTTGTTCAAGGCTGTCAAAGGGGCTGCAACTCGGGAGAAGTTGGGTACGAACCTCCAATAGTAGCACGCCAGCCCAAGGAAACTACAAACCTCTGCCAAATTCTTGGTTGCTGCCCAAGAAACAACTGACTCAACCTTTGATGGGTCCACCACTACCCCATGCTCGGACACCACGTGCCCGAGGAATTGCACTTCTCGTGTCCAGAATTTTCATTTTGACAACTTCCCATAGAGCTGATGCTGTCATAGGACCTCCAAAACCGTCCTCAGGTGCTCTGCATGGTCCTCCTCTGATCTCAAATAGATCAGGATGTCATCGATGAACACAACCATGAACTGATACAGGTACTCCTGGAAGATGGAGAACATAAGCCCCATGAACATAGCCGGGGCGTTCGTAACACCGAAAGGCATGGCTTAAAACTCAAAGTTTCCATATCTGCACATGAACACCGTCTTCTGAATGTCTCCCTCTTTTACTCTCAACTAGTGATACCCAGACCGCATGTCAATCTTCGAGAACCACCATGCCCCTTTCAGGTGGTCGAAAAGATCGTCTATCCTCGGAAGAGGGTAGTGATTCTTGATCATTTCCCGATTCAGCCTCCTATAGTCTATGCACAACCTGAGACCACCATCTGCCTTCTTTGAGAACAAGACTGGAGAACCCCATGGTGACGCACTCGGTCGAACATTACCCCTCTTTATAAAATCATCAATCTGAAACCGCAACTCCCGTAGCTCCGAAGGTTCCATCTGGTATGGAGCCATCGAGATCGGCCGAGCACTAGGCTGCAAGTCTATCCCAAACTCGATATCTCGTCGAGGGGGTAGAGTAGTAACCTCCTTAGGAAAGACGTCCATAAACTTACGGACGACCTCTATAACCTCCACCATTTCATCATCTACTGACTCTACTGACAGCTCAGCTAGCAAGGAGAGGAGGGGTTCCTCTCGCCTGTTTCCCTTCTGAATGCTTTGCTCGCCGGGGAAGGTAACACACCGGCCACCCAAGCCTGAGAACACAACCTTTCCTCAGAAGCAGTCGATGACGACACACATGGAGAAAATCCAGTCAATTCCTAAGATGACATCATATGGCTGTATCTATAGCAGTAGTAGACCTCTGACCGACTGATGTAGCCCTATCATTAGTCTGCAACCTCAATAAACATATAACAAGTCGGTCTGACCTCCGAATAGTGTGCTCAGCACCAGGGGCACTGGAAGTCTCTCAGCATCTAGACCCAAGGCACGGGCTAGAATGGGTGCAATAAAGGAGTTCGAAGCCCCGGTATTGAATAAGGCATAAGAAAGGGTGCTAAACAAACTGATCATACCTCGAATGACCTCCGGACCTGCAAGAACTGCTTCCTCCGTGGCGTGTAACTGTCCATGCCCACCTCCTCTACCCCTCGGCTATTGGCCACCTCCCAGACCATGCCCTGATCGAGGTCCCTAAGGAGCACCCTGAGGTCGGCCTCCTCCTGCAACATCTACCCTCGGAGGAACGGGAGCTCGCCGCCCTTGCTGCTGCTACTTGAAAGGCCTAGCTGGAAGCTGCTGCTGGGGCGGTTGCTGGAGCTGTCTACCACCTCCGTACTATACCCGGTCTAGGCACTGACTCAAGAGATGTCCATGGCTCCCACAGACGAAGCACCGCGGTCCTGGTCCCGAAGGAAAAGGGCGAGGACCAGGGGACCGGAACTGAAACTACTGCGGCCTGCTCCCTGCTGGTCGGAACCTAGAGGGTCCTAACGGTGGAGCCCTGGTGCTGAAGGAATTCCCCTTCAATTTTCCCAGCTGGATCCCCTCTCGTGACACACCTCCTAGAGCGTGCATCCACTCTACCACTTCGGCCTTCTTCTGGACCTCCAAGTACGTCGGTAGGGTAAAGGGGGTAACAACATACTGGAGGGAGGGTCTGAGCACCTCCTCTAAATGTCTTGCCCGAGACTCCTCATTGGGAAAGAGGTACGAAGAAAAACATAGGAAGTTCTTGAACTTGATTCACAACTCCCTCACCGACATACCTCTCTGCTGGAGGGAGAGTAGATCCTGTCTCTTTTCCTCCTTCATCGTCGAAGAGATGAATTCCGCCCGAAACTCCCTCTCGAAATCAGCCCATGCCACCTCAACCTCTCTCCTCTCCCCATGTAAAGCGTCCACCACTGACGCGCTAGTCCTCGCATCTGGATGACAACCAGAGGAACTCAGTACTCGGTCAGGGCCCGAATCAGACCGAAAGCTATCACTAGCTCTTCTATCCAGCCTTCCGTCTTCATGTCAGAGGTGCTACCCTCATACTTCTCGAGGGTTTATCGCTAGAAGGCCCGATGTTTCTTATGCCACTAGTCGTCCTCCTCCTCTCAATCAGCTCTCTATCGATCGACCAAGGTATTCCCTTAGGGCTTGATCACCCACACCACACGTGGTTGCCTTTCAGGTGTCATAGTTGTAAGGTAAACAAGGAATGCCTAAGCCCAAGTAGTGCAGAATTTTGTTCTTAAAGCTTCTTAAACTTTTTATTTATTCTAAATTCCAAAGACACACCAGAAACACAATAAAACAAGTCATTATGATGCATGTACCTTCCCTATGGTCTCTACTTTGCAATCACCATAGCCTCACCTGGACGTTTGGTAGGTCCAGTTTCCTTGCATCAGATCACGGGGGGCCCTAAAATCTAGTGTCCTAGCAAGTCTTCCATGGACTAATTCACACACCAAGGTCACCCAACACTGTTTCCCTCCCATCCCATGCAATCCTCACTGTGCCTAACTCCAGACTTCATCCTATATCTGAACCTCCCCTATAATACCATTCTTTCATGACTTGCCTTCACCAAAATGAGGGAAGGATCAGCAGATTGCCATGCCCTTCCTTCTTTAAGTTGAAGGAGAGATAATGACCCCCAAAACCCGCCTTCAATAGGTCCTGGAGTGGCGACTAGAACCAAGGGAATATAATCACACACTAAATGGAAGGCATTACCCTTTTTATTTTAATAGGATCGGGAGATAAGATGGTAAATCCCAACAACACCAAAAGAGGAAAGTAAAAGTAATGCCAAGAACCATTCCCAATGCATGTTACAAAAGTAAAATCCACAAAGTACAAAGTGACTACAAGGGTAATGTACCAAAGAAACAAAAATAGAAATAGCAACTGACCAAGATGTCTGAACTAGTATGGTCTCGCGCGATCCCTGAAGTCCTCCTAGAAACCTGAAAGCCGTATTATATACGTAGGGTGAGCATACAAGTATACTCCGTAGTGAGAACCAAAGACTCTCATGCACAAGTGGGGGAACGTACTAAAGTCCTATGAGAAAAGAGTAAACCAAAAACCTAATAAGGTAAACTATCAACCCAAGCCTCAACAAGGCACACTCCCCAAATAACGCAAGTCAAGTAATGTATAGTAATAGCACATTGATGTTTGGGTACCCCGTGCCACTTTCCCACTGGTTATTGAAGACATCCTATGCATCGAAAAAATCCCGCCATTCTCACCGTAGTCCCACTTCTATACCCCTCCTACACACACCTGGTCCACAACTGTCACACGTAACCATGCCTGCAAACACCTAGGCCCGAACAACCACCACCACGCCCGAAAACACCTGGGCTTCAAGATCCACTGCCACGCCTGAAGACACCTAGGCCTCATCCCGAATACACTTGGGAAACCACCTGCCCGCACACACCTAGGACAACCACCATACTACCCCGCCCAAGGGTTCTTTGGCTAATAATGGACTTCAGGCCATCACAGCCTACCCGAAGATAGTTGGGCTATCCTGGAAAGGGAGCAGAAAGGAGCTAATAACCAGCCACTAATAGAAGTGTTGGGAAAGACACCCTCCCCCATGAAATGGGGGCGTTCAGCACGAAGTGCTCAACTTGGGTGGGGCATGAATAAGAAACACAAAACTACAAGTATATGTATAGGTAGAAAGCACTCACCTAGTTTAGGTTTTTCTTTAGCTAGCCTAAAGAACACAAACAACACCATATCCAAGTCACAACATACACCAAACCAAAAACCCATTTTCCCATCCTTGTTTTCATGTTATGTAATGATGTTTAAATATGTTTCCTCACCTACTTGGGAAAATAGTAATCATAAGCACAAGTCAAGGGAAAACGACCAGTCAAGCATCAACTACAACATCCACACCCATTTCTCTTGTAAAGTCATAACAACAAATGGATAAGTGAGATCCATCGAAGTAGTGGAACCAAAGAAAACCCCGAGACACTTCCCCGTGTCCCCCCAAATGGTTTCTCATCAATAGAGGATCCCACCCCAATTCGTGATATAAACAAGGTAACCACCCGGCCTTAAAATTCACAACCACTGAATCCGTAACAACAGGGGATCTCATCCCCACCCACATCACCCAGCAATCGACCGGTGAATAAAAACAACAAAACCACCACCACCAACACAAAGCAGTCCTGTGACAGTATTGTCAGATTTTAAAGATTTAACACACTCCATGATTCCAATTCTTTCATACATTAATCGGGGTTATCACAAAAAAAAGTGTTGATCCTGGGGCTTTCAATTTGTTTAGCCGAATATAAGTAATTAACCGATTTACTTTTCACAGTAAGGGTTCACAACCACAAAACAATCCATTAAACATCACCAGAGGCAAGGGTTCGTTAGTGCACATAGAAAGGCCACCAACGACCATGATTTTCAAAAGGCGTAAGCCAACACAATTCAGATATCATAATTTCATTATTTAGAATTGGTTTATATATTCATTAGATTTTGGTTCATCCAATTCTATAGAACTAGTAGCACACCCACCCCGCATGATACACAAAAAGGGAGATGAGATGGATAAAACCCTACCTGTTGATCAACGATCAACGCTAAGGCCTGGCGCAGAACTTCACGGATAGCGATGCGGCTCATATGAATGAAGGGTACTCCTTGTGCAGGGTGATCGAGAAAAGAAACCTAGGGAGAACCCTTAGGTTATAAAGGGTGATATACAGCACGCCCCGGGCCGTTAAGATATAGAGAAAAAGGAACTCGAAGCCGCTTGAGGCGCGGGGTCGTGGGTTGACCACACAGTCACGTCATTAATGGTTTCCTGTGTTTTAAACCCACGAACACCTCACAGACATTTAATTTAATTAGATTCCAGTTATGGGTGTTAATGGGATTTAAAACAAGCTTTGTGGGGTCGAAATAGGGTTTAAAGCCCAATTTGCGGAAAAGGAGGGGCTACTGAAAAACCTGTGTGGGTAGGCTGGAGCTACCGGTAGCCGAGCTACCAGTAGGGCGAGATACCTGTAGGCTGCGGCTACAGGTAGAACGAGCTACCGGTAGACAGAGCTACCGGTAGGCTGAGCTACCAGTAGGCTACGACCACTGGTAGACCGAGATACCGGTAGACAAAGCTACTGGTAGGCTGCTGCCACTGGTAGACCGAGCTACTGGTAGGCCTGCTACCGGTAGGCTGCGACTACCGGTAGACCGAGCTACCGGTAGGCCTGCTATCGGTAGGCTGTGGCTACCAGTAGACAGAAGTACCAGTAGGCCTCTTACCAGTAGGCTAAGGCTATCGGTAGGCCTACCGTTAGAGGTCAAACTTCACCGAGATTCCCAGGCTACCCAGAACACCCAACATCAGATTTTCACAAAGTAATGGACCCCAAAACCCAGGCTATTACAATAATTTTTTTTAAAATATAATTTAATATATTTATAGATAATTATACATATAAAAAATATTAATAATTATACTTAAATAATATTAATCATTAATTATCATTCAATAATAATTAATCATATAAAAAAGTTATATTATTATAATTAATAATATAATATTTCTAATTATAACTAAAAAATATATTATTAATTTCATAATGTGTATAATTATCACAAACACACAGACATGCAACAAATCATGGAATTTAATATCTAAAATATATAATAATTTCATATTAAATAAATTTATTTAAAAATCAATATTATATATTTTTTAATTTATGTATTCATACTCATATATAAAATCATAACAGACATAGATAAATATATAATAGTTAGTTAATAATTTTTCCATTTTAGGTTTCAATTGAATATAAGTTCATGCACTAATAGAGATAAAATAATCATATTGTAAATATAATCATTAATACACACACATATAAAAGGTTAAATGATATTGTATTTAACTAGATCATCATTTTAGGTATGAGTCTTGATTTTGAGTGTTTTTTAGAAAAAGGGGGGATTTTGGAATTTTAGAAGTACACGCCGTGTACTTAGAAGTACACACTGTGTACTAGGTTTCCGTGGGTAACTGTGTGCTGACCATGTAACAATGAAGACATGGACGTGTGGAGTGACCTGGAGACCGCCTGAAGCGGGGACTGGTTGAGGTATGTACACGAAATTTACATTAAATGAACCCACCATGCACTTTTTCTTTAATTTCACTAAATGAAACAGGGTCGCGTGTAATCTTCATATTTATCTTCTTTTGGCCTCATCTCATTCGGGAGTGGCCGAGAGTGAAATTTCTTATCCAAGCCACTGATCCCTCAACCAATCTCTAAATCGAACTTCGATAGGTGAATTGGCATCCCACCAGTGAGTCCTTCCATCTTGTTGAATCTCTCCCTTTGTTTTCTTCTCTCTCTTGAGTTACTAAAGGTTGGACATTTTTGATTTTTTTATAGATCTACGACATTCTAGGACTATTCAAAGGCCTAGATTAAACAATATCAATCATACAATGTTGAGGTAGGTTGTTCGTGCCTTACCATAGTTTATCTTTGAGTTATATATGCCTAAGTGCCAAATACCTTGTTTAAGGTATTGCATATTTTTTTTAATCCAACTCGTTTTAATACCTAATATGGTTTGTTTTTTTTTGATAAGGTTAGTAATTATGAATAAGGTTTATTACCACGATTATAGAGGTGTTACCCATGTTTGATTTGGTTATGGATGTTGGGTCTAGAAATCAAACCAGGCTGCTTTGTTTCCATGCCTAGTGTTGTTAAGATGAAGTTTCAATTTATATGAGATGCATGTGTTTCTCATTATAAAAGTATGACCAGGTGAATTGACTGCGAGAGATTGTAGAAGTAGGGTCTTTTAATTATAAATTATTGTTATAATTGACCAGAGGTATTGACTATGAGAGTTTCCTTGGGTCATTGACCAGAGGGGTTAGACTGTGAGAGCTACCTAGAGGGTCGTCATTAAATAAATGTTAGACCATATGAAATTGACTGTGGGAGCAACCAGAGGGTCCTTATATTCTATTGTTACTTTTTTTACTAAGGGGTATTGATAGTGAGATTAACCCATGCGATCTCTTGTATTTTATTAGTTCTTAGTGAGACCAAAGCGGTTAAACAATGTTATCTTCTCTAGAGGGTCATTATCATTATTAATTTGAGGATATGTTAAAACAAAGGGGATAGACTATGAGTAATTTCTTTTAGGGTTGTTTTGAAATGATTATATGAATTGGATAAGTATGAAAATCCAAAGAACAAGCTTGGGCTCGATCTTACTTTATCGTTAGAATGTATTTCGAGACGTCTGTTTGTTAAGGTTATATAGGGGTATACAGATCTTTGGCCAGATCTTGAGGTTACATTATCCAATGGTTTGAATAATTAATAAATGTAAATGAATGTAAATGGAAATTTTGGGATTGTTTACTTTTTATTAAATCCTAGTTGTTGCTTCATTTATGCATATTGTCTGATATATATATTCAATGATAATTAGGCATTGCTCTTCTGGTGGTTTCCTTCTAGGATTCATCTCACACCCTATTTGGGTTATGATTTTGGACCCTAAAAGATTATGTGGTTGTAGGTATAGACAATGGCAAGGACCCTTCTACATCAGGTACATGATTGTTGTAGAGCTGGGGAGCATGATACCATGCTATGGACTGTGATTCTGTTTAAGTTTATTTTCTTTTTAGTACTTTGGTTTCTGTTTTGTATTCCATCATTGTGACTTGTTTGCATTTTCTCTGAGAAACATGTGACATACATCATTTATATATCTATTGTAGGTGATTTTACTATTAGTATTCTACTATTTACTTTTTTGTATGGTATTAGTGATTGTGATACAATTATTACTTGTCATTCCATTGAGTATATTTTACCAATAAGGGCATAGTTTCCCAACTATCACACCTAAGGCCATCACTACTAGTCGCCAACCTCTGGCATTTGAGGAAATTCACTTGAGGCCATTTGACCAACCAGGTACGGGGAACCATTGAGAGATACCTAGAACCGAGAAATTAAAAATATAAAGTGTTGAAAATAAAAATGAAACCAAACATCATATGAAGGTTTGTCTGTATTATACATATATATTCTTCAATTTTAATTTTTTTTAATTTTTTCATATGTTCAGAAATTGAGCACTAATAAAGATGTGATTTTTATCACTCATTAAAAGTGTTGATGAAGGCCACTAATTTTTTAAATGAATCTGTATTAGTGTGATTCTACCATGCATGATGATATTTTTCAGTTAATTTCATAGGTGGACAAACCTATTTAAAATATTGGTGAATCCTTTTAATGTAATTTATTAATTCCAAATCTTTTTATTACTTTCTTTAGATAATTAATTTCATTAGATATGAATAATATTAAATGTTGGTTTCAAAAAAATACAAACATGAATAAAAAGTTTTATAGGTGTGTGGGAGAGGGAGGTGAATAAGTTATGTCATAGAAAGAATAGTTTTTTTATTAATATATGAAATCATTTTGAAGGAATTTCTAAAAATTCCTTAGAGCTGGATTGAGATTCATCTCGCATAAAGTCAACATGATCGGTTTGGGATCTAGGGGCTCTAGTGTCTGCAAAATTGGGCATGCGGACTCAATTAGTAGCAAGGACAATTTTTTGCTAGAAATGGAGTATGGTTTGTGTTTTTTTTTCAATCCTCACATATATGTTCAAGGAGTAGAAAAAGAAATAGATATTATAGTTTAAACTAACCACAACATTCAAGGTGGTGTTGTTTTCTACTGTATGCCAAATTTTTAGGGTCCAAAATTTGGAGGATGTATTTCAATGAGAGAAGTGGTTTTTCAGAAATTAATTATGAAAATATAGAAAAGGAATGAGTTTCGGTATGATGAGCTTCATGATTTGTGTTTTGTGAAGGAATATGGAATTCCAATGGTGTGCTTAGTAATTATGATGGGCATCGTAAAGGGTGATGATATTCTTTGTGATTAAGAGAATTGGATCTTTACAGTCATTGACAGAAATCTCCATGATTAAGATGATCATTGTGAATGGTTTTGATGGAAATATCCGTGATTATAATGAAAATCATGAATGGTGACAAAAATATCGATGATTACAGTGATCATAACGATTGGAAAATTTCCAAGGAGATTTGCGAAGGGAGGGGCACTATTATGTCATTTTTGAAAGATCTGAAAAATTAAAAAAGATAAGGTGGATCTTTATGAACGGAAATACCCATAAATATGAGGCTATCCTCAATTTATTCGTATGAGATTTTTCTAGGAAAATTTTCTAATTATTTGTTTTCACAAAATAAAGGGGGCTCTGTGAATCTGGATTTCTAGGCGAGCTTGAGCATCGTGAAAAGACAATAAGTCTTGAATGATTCCAATTATTTTGATTAAAGGGAGATTCGTGAGTATAGGGTATTCCATGTTGGATTTGTGATATTTCAAAGCTAGGGGTGCTACGCGAAGGCAGTTTGTTCCATGAAGGCACACGATCTTTGTGAAAGAGCTTCGTGAAAGGCCATTTTGAGAATTTCGTTTTAAGTGAAAAATTATTTAAAAGGGAATCAACTCATTTATAAAGATAAACTAGAGTCTCATTATATGTAAAGGATAAATACATTAATTCCAATACAATAGAGTGACCTTTATGTCATTAAACTATGTTAGAATTCTCTCAAATTAACAACCTAGGGGGATTCAAAAAAACGTGTTCTGAAGGATGTGGTGTGTTATATCTAAAAACATGTAAAGGTAGTGCGCTTGGAACATAGTGAATATATTGAAATTTATGTATTTGACATATTGGAATATTAATGGATTTAGGTAGGAAAAACATACTCTCTATATAGGCTCCTTGGACCATCCCTTAGGGATGAACCATGTAAAATTGTTCTGTTGTATCTCTTTTCATGTGAATGCTTTATTACTATACTACTCCAACAGATAGGTTTAACAATTACCTACCTCATTCGTAGAAATATCTATCTCTTTAGAAGAAAATTTTTACACATTGATTCACCCCACCCCTCTCAAGGTGCTCTGGTCTCTTATAGACCCTTGTATCATAGGAGAACCACATATTTGACCACGGTTTCTCTTAGGACAATTATGATAAAAATATATCTATTCAATATTCTGATGATAGTGTGTAGGGGACTCATTATTGAGAACCACACATTCCATACAAGAAGAAGGTTTAGAAAGGAAACTGTGATGCGAGGTGTTGAATTTGGATTAAAGGAAAAAACTAAAGGTTGAAAGGATTACTCACAGCTACCTAAACCGATGAAAACAAGGTTTTGCAGAAGGACTAAGATGATGGACTATGAAACAACAACCTAAGACATGGAACATAAGTGGAGTTTAGATCAAAAATGTGGAATGAAAAAGGCCAAGAAGAGTGACTCTAAAGAACAAGGCATGGTTGGTGTGACAAGAAAGATAAATGGGGAAAAATAAAAATATCTTAAACTTATTCTCTATTCTAAGGAAGAAATGTTGGTAGGGACATTCTAGATTAATGATCTAAAGGATTATATGGATAAAATATTAGAAAGAATGGTTCAATTTAATTTTAATGAGGACTAAATTGATTGGATCAACAATCAAGATCAATATTTTTAGGCGGATTCAATGAAATAAAGATTAATTTGTTGGTGTACATCCAAATATGGTACAAGATTTCCAGTCACATTAAAGAGAAAATCAAAGATAATTCGGATACAGAGGTACATGATCTTAAATGGTGGTCATATGGGATAATCAATTCCAATAATTTTAGTCTTATTTTTAATGATTTTGTGAGCATTTACTATATTTTTTGACCCATTTATTTTAACTTTTACGGTTTCCAAGATTTTCCTCAAAAGTTCAATGGAAAATTTTTTAATTTATAGTCAATATGTAGTAGTGATATGTGGTTTCCATGTAATAACCCACCCATAAAAATTACATAATCTAGTTAATTAAGTTAGAATTTACATTCATAAATTCCCAAAGGTATTTTAGGTTTAGAATTATTTATAATTAGGTTATAAACACATACATAGTAAATAATAAACTAAAAATAAGAAATTCAACTTAATATTAAATTTTTACACAATATAAATATTTTAGAATGAAAACATATTTCTTTCTATAAAAAATCATGAAATTAAACATGAATTATTAATTTCCTTTAACCATACATAAAACCAATGAAAAAAAACTTAAAACTTGGTATGAGAACAAAAATATCTGTTACTGGCATAAAAAGGAATAAAAAAAATAGTCCATGAATTAATCCATTTTCAAAAATTTAAAACTTTTACATATAAAACATGGGCACATTATCTTACCTTAAAAAATCTTATGTTTCTGGTAAAACCATATAAAAATACATAAATCATGAAAGGTAACTTGTGGTTTCATTTTCATATAACAATTATATATAAATTATCTCTCTCAACTATATAGGGAGTAACCATCATTTTTACACTTGGAATGACCATCATAGTGTATTTGCATAATCTATCAGGAGAAACCTAACCGGCTAACTATGTCCTATTACCCAACGCATTAGAGAGCTATAATTTTTTCAACCACAATTTTTTTATATCTAAATTACCAATTATCATAATAATTCCCAAGAACTATAACATGATCATAACACATAAATCTTGTATAAAAGAAACATTCTTGAGGAAAATAAATTCTCCATTTTGAAATAACTTATCATTTTTATGAAGTTGTGCGCTTATAAATGAAATTTTTTTATTTTAAAATATAATTATAAAATAATATGGTAAACATAAAATCAATAAGTCATCATGGAATTTAGAAAATATACTAATTCCATATAACTAGAAAAATCATTAATAAAAAGTACAGAAACATGAAAAGAGTATTTTTAGAAATAAAGTTCCTGACCTTATGTCTTAAAGCATTATAAACATGTACTTAATGAATGATATAATCAAATTAAATTCTTTAAATACTTAAATCTAAAACTTTTCCAATGAAATTTTATTAATTAAAATTTTAATATTTTTATTTATATCCATTTTTATGAATTATAAATATTAGAATTTTTGTTTTAGGAGTGTTTGTTTTATAGATTTATGGTATGTTCCCTTGAGTAGAATTATAAATGTTATTGTAAAATTGAAGAAAAACTCTAGAAGTTGAAAGAAATTATAATAATATTTTTCTAGAATTTTTATTGATCTCATATATAATTTCTGTTTCTGATATGGGGATGATTCATTAGATAAAACACGAATGATAAATGTTTGTTTTTTGGTGGTTTTTTGACCATTAGAAACTAGTTTCATTTTATTTAATTATTATCTGAATAAAATATTTTTAGAACATTAAAAAAGGTATGATATTCATATAATGTTTTTTAAAATAATAATGGTTTTATGACCAAACAAGAAGGTGGTAATGGTAAATGAAAAATCATCAACCACGAAAGTAGTGAACGGACACATCACATATGATCTTTTCATTTTTTAGTATCAGAGGAGATAATTAGAGGATTGATAATGTATATTCCATTAACATAATAAAATTATGATATATATATACATATATATATATTATATACTATAGTAATCATTCTAGTTTGGATAGTAGAGGTGACAATAAGGTAGAAAGAAATAAAGAATGAATTTTTAAGAGAATGATGGATAATTTTACCTCTTGAATATCACATCATTGAGAATGTCTTTAAGGCACTTCATTTTCGCTTTTTGGTGAGACACACAGGTCTTTGACATGAGGAAGTATCTTGTAAAGTTAATTGTGTAGAATTTAGGGAATTGTCAAGGCTTATAATGTGTGAGGAGAGAAGGAGGTGAATGATGGTATATATTGGGGGAGGAGAGAGAGGTGTTTTTGATTATTTTTTTCAGTTGTTTATTATTTTGGATAAATTTTATCAATAGTTTTTATTAATGTGTCTAATTATATAAACTAGTGTTTTTTAGTTTTAAATAATAGGTTCCTACATCAAAAAACAATAAAAAAATCATTTTATTTAACTTATAATGTCAAACACCTTAAATTAATGTATTTCACTATTCCGAAAAAATTCAACTACTTAAAAAAATTCAAAACATTTACCCCAACCATTTATGGCATTTAGATTTAAAAAATGGATTGCAGTTTTTGAAAATAGTTTTAAAAAAATGGGAAATTTATTTTTCAATTAAAATTATCATTTCTTTGAAAATACATATTTTCATTTTATAACCTATTTTACAACATTTTGGAAAATTAATTATGGTCTCCAAAATTTAACTTGTAATTATAATACAAAAAATATTAATTTTTGATTCTATTTTATGAAAATAAATTTTCTTTTATATAATTATATTAATTATAAAATTGTGAATAAACATATACATTTCACAAACATTCCAACATTTAATTTAAAATTTATTTACATATTCTATGATATAGATATATCACATTTTCATTTATGAGATACCTAAATCTTATTTATACATTCATAGAAGAGGTTATTATTATAATTGCTATATTACTATTCATATGGTCAAATTACTCTTCCAATGGCCAGGTTACTATTCCCTTGGTAATGATTTCATAATTTCTATAAATACAGCTTATTCTATTATTCATTTATAATGAATTTAACTATTAAATTTCAGAATGAAAAAAATTATTCTATTAGTACCTAGGTTTTTAGATTCTCCACCACATTGGGAAACTACAATCTTATAATTTCAGTCACTTATTAAACAAGTAAGGATACCTTTACATCATTGCATTTTTATATTCCAATTTTTATTCTTCAATCACGTGGGTTTTTAACAAATCCTTATCTTGGTGAATTACCTTATTCCGAAATAATTTCTCTCTATATTCAATAATCTGAATAGGATTTTCTCTAGAAGAAAGGTTTTCTTTATTATGAACAACTCTAGTGATCAAAACATGATTTGAATCCGACACATACTTTCTTAACATTAAAATAATTAAAAAATGTGTATATGGGAAAAAAATTGAGGAAAAAATACGTGGTAGGAAACTGATCCAAATTTATCCAGGATTTCATAGGGTTCAATAAACCACGGACCTAGCTTCCCATTATTACCCAAATTCAACACACTTTTTCTTGGCGAAACATTGAAAAAACATGATCGACTACCTCGAAAGAATAATCTTTTCTCCGGTTATCCGCATAACTTTTCATCCTAATCTAAGCTATCCTCAAGTATTGATGAATAAAATAAACTTTATATAACATTTAATATACCAATTTTAGACCCAACAACATTATTTTACCTACTTCATACCAAATTACTTCAATTCGACACCTATTTATATATAATTATTCAAAATGTTTGATTTCTACACTATAATGAAAACAATTATTATAGAAAAACTTAACCAAAGAAATATATGAATATAAAATTCCCTAGTAATCCAATAAAAAATCTTGAATCATATACTATAGTTTTTGAATTATTAACTCTGAATGTCCATCAGATTGAGGATGAAAATTAGTTCTAAAATTTTACTTAGTTACCATTGACTTCTGAAGTCATTTCAAAATGTTAGAAGTGAACCTGAGATCATGATCAAATACAATTTATAGATGAACTCCTTGTGACCTCAATATCTCTTTGAGGTAAATTCAAGAAATATGATCTAATGAAATAGTATCTCAAATTGGAAGAAAATATGTAGATTTAATCAGTAGATCAACAAAAACCCAAATAACATTGTTACCTTGAGATGTTTTCAAAAATCCCACTACAAAATCCATTAATATATTTTTTCATTTCAACTCTAACACTTGAAAAGGTAAAATCATCCCATTTGATAATTTTTATTGTACTTTTACCTATTGACAAGTAAACCATCACATGGAGAAGTTAGAAATATATCGTTTTAGTCTATCCCACCAATAATACTCATCAAGGTTTCTATATATCTTAGTGCATACTGGGAAACAAAGTGGAGAACTATGAGGCTCGTTAATAACTCTTTGTTTAACTATAAATCACAATGAAAACATAATCTCTTACAAAATATCAGAAATAAATCTTTATCACTGTAAAATTATGGAATCTAACACTTTTAAAATAATTACACCATTAACTATAATGTAAGGTATTCTTTTGGTGATTTTATTAATTTTATAAGATAGAGGAAATTACACTAAAATATGAAACCAAATAGAAGAATTTTCTACAACAAAATATTCCAAGAAAAACTCATCAAATCATTAACCTAGGGGCCATGTTCTAAGTATAACAGGGTTAATGTGGAATGATGTTTTTGAGTCAAGGAATCCACCACATTTTTTGATTTTCTAAGATGGTAATTGATCTTGAAATAATTATCCTTTATCAATTTCAAACATCTTCTCTACATCATGTTCAATTCTTTTTGAGTGAGAATATATATCAAACTTTTATGATCAGTACATATATCACACTTTTCTCCATATAGATGAGATCTTTAAATTTTTATAGTCCAAACCAAAACTGCTAATTCAAAATTATTTTTGAGAAAATTTAACTTATGAGGTTTCAATTATAGTAAATCATAAGAAATTACCTAATAATTAAACAACAGAATGAAAACAAGTCCCTCTATTGAAGTATTCTTATAGATAAAAAATCATTATTTTTATAAGGACTACCAAAAATGGAGCATTCACCCATCTTCTTTTAAGTTTTTGAAAACAAACATCCCATTATTTTTTCTTAATAAATTTATACATTTTTCTTGTTAACTTAGTTTGTGGGATAGATATCCACATAAAGTTTTGAACAACCCATCATTATTAGCCTTATAATCCAAAAAACATAGGAATATTAGTAAACTTTTCAGGTATTGGTCATTTATTATCAACTTTATTTGGAATGATTAACCATTATTCAATTCTTATTTACAATGATCCCATGAAAAGAAATATATTGTAAACAGAAATCTCATTTTATAAATTTCCCATATAGATTTTTTTTAGGATTTGAAAAAAATATCCTTATAAGTTTTTCTTCATCCTCACATCTTTTTGAATAAACCAAAATAGAATTAATAAAAAATGGCAACTATATCAAAATATTTACTAGAAATTCTATTCAAAAGGTTAGTAAAGATATCATGAGAGTTTTTCAATCCTAAGGGAATAAAAAAACTCCTAATTCCTATATCTAGTAGAAAATTATATTTTTGTAATTCCATCACCCACCACGTTTAGCTGATTGTACCCAAATCTCAATTCAATATTAAAAAAATACTGATTTCTTTAGAGATAATCAAATAAGTCTCGATATTAGAGAAATGATACTAATTCTTAATAGTGATTTTATTAAATTCTATATAATAAATAAAAATAGTCATAGAACCATATTTAATTTTATAAATCAACATAGAATCACCCTAAGGTGAAGTACTCAGACGAATAAAGACTTTATCGAGAAACTATTGCAAAATTAATTTTTAAATTCTAGAAGATCCAATTGAGGTATTCAATAAGGTGTTTCTAAAATAGGTTTAGAATCAAGGACTAAATCAATATTAAACTCAACCACCCAATCAGTTATAATAACAAGAAACACTTCAACAAAAAAATATAGATTCTCATCTACCGCCAGAAAATTATTAATCCGAATAGTTCCCCTATTTTTAGTAATATATGAAATATAACATTAATTTCCATATTTTTGTAGTTTCTTAGTATTCTGATTTGTTATTAATGTTATGGTTTCATTCTTGTATACAAACTGAGACAATTTCTGAAAAGAATTCGTTAGATCAAAGATCAATTTTATCCTAGTAATGAGAAATTCAATCCATACCCAGAATAACATCAAATTCTTCCATAGGTTAGAAAGTAACAGTATTAGGTAAAATCCTTTCACATACATCGATATCAATATTATTATAATTTCATTTTTCATTAATATTTCACCAAATTATTTCTACCAAAACCTATGGATTCTTTTAATGAGGTTGAATTTCCAATATACAAGAAAATTTCTCCAAACATAATGAATGTGTTGACCCCGAAACAAAGAACATGTAAGGAACTGTGTTTTTCAAGACTGTATTTTTTATTAGAAATTTAAAAATTTTCTTTCCGATTGTCGAGATGGGTAAAATGGTATTTTCCTTGAGCAGACGATCTCATATAATTTTAATAACCACTATGTTGGTCCTAGAATAGAGTGTTTACCCTTAGGCAAGAGTTTGGTTGAAATCTGAGCAGTTTGAATTTTAGAGGAATAATTAATAATTAATATTATTAAATTAAATATTAATTTATTTTTTTAGGTTCGTTCAGTGAAAATTTTAAATGGAGAATCAGATTGAGATTCTGTCCTTGTCGTAGAGTTCTAAAAGCGGGATTTATCATAGGCGATGCATAAAGTCAAGTTGGGAACCGGGGCCTGCCTGAGCCCCTTTTCTTTTCTTTCCTTTTTTTCTTATATTATTTTACTTCCTTATATCTTACTTTTTATTGATCATGAATTATGTGTGAAACTTCAAGGACATTTAATAAGAGATAAATGTGTAATGGAGAAAGAGAGAGAGAGAGAGAGAGAGGGAAGAGAATTGAGGGACCATTGTGAAGCCCTTGATGCCCTGAGTTGGCATTTGGAAATCATGGATAGTCAAATCAAGTGAAGCTTTGGCAGTTTCCACCTGAAGGTAGTACCATTTACGTTTTTTTCATATATTCCCTATAAATGTGTTGTTTTAAGTTTCTAAATTCTTTTTATGCTTTATTGTGGCCTCTTAAGGCTAGATCTATTGTTTCGGGGGGGAAACAGGGGTTTTGGGTGATCCAAAGGGGTTTCCCTTCGAGAAACCCATGTTACACATCATGTTTTCCAGGGGAGTACACTATGTGTTTTTCCTGTTTCAAAAGATGATGTTTTCCAAAGTATACACCATGTACTCAGAGTATATGTTGTGTGGTGGTACTTGGTCGTGTGAAAAAGAACATGGGATGTTGGTTTTTATAAAGTACATGCCTTGTTATTTTACACAGTCAGACCCCATGTTGTTTGGGTCATGTATATATACACATGTAGGGGAGTGATAAGAGTACATTCCATGTACTCTAATGTACACACCATTTACTTTTTCAATCTTATAGGTTTTGGGTATTTTGTGCCCTGTAAATTAGAACATGGCTTGTGAGTAGTCCATTATGAGCATTTTTTTCACGTAGATCATGATGGTTAAACCCATGGAGAGATATTAGGAATCCTAAATGGTGTTTTTTTGGTTTCTATCTAAATGGATATGTTCTTACTCTATTTATTGTATTAAATTGTCAACTGTGAGTGAGACTTGTTGTGGAATATAGGAAGGGTGTTTGGAACAAACTAGTTGAGAACTTTGATCTGAGATGAGCTATAAACTATATCCCATGAAATTATTATTTTGAGGATATTCCCCTTATGAGACGCCCCTATAGGCCTATGAATTGATGAGACCATATGATTCCAAGGATCCCCTGAGGGATGTATTTGCTTATGTGACGATCTAGGGAGTGCCTTGTAGGATCCTTGTAATGATGTTTCATTTTGAGGATCCCTGTTGTGGGATTCCTCCATTGCTTGACCGATCGTGAGTTGTACGTTGATTTTGGGTAAAGATGGTGATCCAGTGTCACCTAGAATGCGTTCAGAATTGGTAATCCAATGATTCTTTGGTTTTAGTGTTTGGATTGGAGTTTGGTCCACCCACACTCATTATTGGGTACACTTGTTTATTACTGATGTGGTTATGTTCACCAGAGATGCTTCTTGGTTGGTGGATTTTAGTCCTGATGTGAGGAATCTTTCTTTCTGTTGGGATCCTAGATGTTCTACCAAGGTTCCGTGTTACTTATTGGGATGACCATATGTTCTTACCTTGTATCCGTCTTTTGATCCATGTTATTTTGATATTTTACTAGAACTTAGAGGTATTACCTAGGACATGGTTGTTGAGCCTATATGTATATATATATTGTGATATATTTTGTTGGTAGGTCTAGAGGTGCTTCCTGGTATTCGGATATTGAGCCTTACATTTTGACTTTTACACATTTAGTGATAATTGGATTCCAATGGTAGGAATTCTTTGGATGGACTCATAGGATGAATGATAAATGATGAGTATTATTACATTCTCCTCAATGAGGTCTTGGACCAAATTTGGGATGGCATGTCCATCATGATAGAGTGATGTTTATCATTGGTTGGGCTGGGATTAGATTTTCTTTTCTGGTTTTGACTATAGGATTGGGAATCATGGACGTCAGTATGAGGTAGTTGACTGTCAGTTTGGGCTAGGCCCAGTTTTTCTTGAGTGGATTTGACCACAAGACATGGAGTCATGGACATCCATTTGAGGAAGTGTGACTATAATTTTAGGCATAGAACAAGATACTTGGATGACATGGCCATTGGATTTGAGTGACATAGTCACAGGGGATTGAGGTTCCCGACATGGTGTGACTTGAGATCTTTATTTGGTGATTACCACTCACATGTGATCTAAAATCACCAATTGAGTCATTTCCACATAGGTTGACTCCATGATGAGGTATATTTGAGCACCTGTGTGGGTAGAGGCCACTGGTAGTTTATTTTTAAGAATTTGATGTTTGGTGGGTACCTCTTATAGCAATCCACATGGAAGGTGAGGAGCCTTCGATTGATAACGACGAGGCTATCCAATCGGGGGCTGAGGCTCTATGTGATTGAGGACACAGGTTGGGAATTTTAGTTGAGGGAATAAATCATTTTTCTTATGGTTTTCATTCCATGGGTCGATGTGAGATTTTGAGTATGGGTCCATGGGACTGATATACTATTTTTTGGGCATTCCATCCGGACATCGGTACTGGACACACGAGGCGTCAGGAGACACGTGGTGTCAGGCTGTGTGATTGAGGTGGAATATGATATTTCACCTTGTCTTTGTGACTACAGGATTAACTTGGACCATGGGTCAAGGACTATCATTGCTTCTTTGATTTCATCATTGGCTGAATTAGGTATAATTAGATGGTATTACAGACCCAAGGATCGAATGCAGCTATGGTTTCATGCTATTTGATGCACATACCAATGAATATTCATATCTATGTATTTATGTATAGGTATGATACTATACATGTGCATGTATATAGTTATGGACATACATGATGGAACTTTCCTAGTTAATAGATATTACAGACCCTGAGTTCAACTGTGGTTTCGCATTGGATTTAATTACTTTAGTTGAGATTTAGATTGGCTGAGCACATAGATTTTGTTTACACTTATAGAAACACAGTTATAGGTTTCTTGTTGGGGTGGGGTAATTCTATTCTATCTCAACCCTGCACATACTCCTTGGTGCATTTGTAGAACTTATCTATACTTATCATGTTTAGAATGAGTTTCATGATGAATAGGGCCGAGTCCCGGTGTTAGTTGTTTGAGTGGAGATGCTCGAGTGGTTCTACTGCTCAGGCTGGTGCAATTTGGCATTGTCTTGAGATAGGGTACGTATTGGATCAGAGTAAGTAGAAGAGCCCTATTATTTTTATTTTAGTTTCTTTTTTTATTACTGTATCTATGTGGAAGGGCCAATGAGAGACTAGTTTTGTATTTTATTTCTTGATTTTTCAGGATATTAAAACATCTATACTATTATAGCTTGGTCTATTTCATTTGTTTACTATTTTTTCACTCTACCTCCACTATGTGTGATAATTAATTATTTCTACAACTTTCTTAATTTTATATGAGGGAATAGTCTTCCAAATATCACATCCATGGTCCTCGCTTGTAGTCGGTAGCCTCGGGCATACGAGGATGTGCACTTCAGTCATAGTAACCCATCGTCTCGAAGCACCAGTTGAGTGGAATCTGGGCTGAGACATTACAGAGTGTTATTAGAGTAGGTTATTTTCATGGTCTTTATGAGCTTCGATATGGTATATAAAAGTATTATGAATGTGTTGGAACCTATGATGGTTGTCATACTGTTGTGTCGATAACACTTATTCTGATAGAAAGTCTTAGTTTCAAGGGTTTTTTATTGTTGTTCTGATATGTGATGTGACAATTGTAAAATATTTTCACCTTGAGTGATGCACTCATTGTGTGGACGTTTTGATTTACATTGAATCTCTGGCTCTTGGATTGTGGTAAGAGGCCAGAGATAGATTTTCGAATCTTGGTTAGAAAAGACAAGAGGCATATCATGCATCATTTTTTGGAACGTAGGATTCACATCATATAGGCCTTCTAGTGTTTGATTTTACTGATGATGAGGTGTTTGGGCCTTCTTTCACATCTATTTCATTTTGATGGTAGTTTATGTGGATCTAATTTGTGTTGTCTTATTGTGAGGTTGATGAATCAGTGCTTGTGTATAGGTGGTTCAGTGACCCTGTAGGTCAATATGGTATGTGATTCCCTTTAGTTGTGACCCTTTTGGGTGGTTTTTCCCAGGTCTCTAGTTATTTAGTCAGCTCTCTGAGTATGATATCAAGGGATAACATGAATTTTCTTCTGAACTTGACCTCTAGGAGGTATTTATGTATACTGATACCAAATGAGTATCAGTTTAGTTCCTCTTCTGTGTTGTTTGTGACCTACATGGAGATGTTTCTTCTGATGATAATCAGAGAGTGGAGGTCATGTTTCCATTTTCAACCTTTTATTTTTCTGATATTTAGTGTCTTATGTTTTCCTTTGGGCTCATAGGGTTAATTAGAGATAAAGATAAGGGTATTTATATGGTGGGGAGAACCATATCGGTCATAGTTAAATTTATTCTATGTAGGAGATAGTTGTTGATGCTATAACGTTGGTCATTAGATAGTCCATATAGCATGGTTGTGCTGATTTTCTGGTTGAGATCTTAGATTCTAGTCCTTTCACCAGGCTTCTTAGTGACGAGAAGGTTTATGGTGGTGATTTTTTAAAAATGTGTGTTTTTCCGGATTTCACTATTGATTATAAATTTGAACATTTTCTTTTAGGTGCTTGATAGGGGTAAAATGGTCTTTTCTCTTAAGTAGATGATCTCAGATAAATTTTCTGATCACTTTTTTAGTCCTGGAAAAGGGTTTTTACCCTATTTCATGAGTTTGGTGGAAATATGAAGTGTTTGGTATTCATCATAATAATTAATAATTAATATTATTAAATTAAATATTAAATTATTTGTGCAGGTTAATTTAGTGATAACATTTAAACAGAGCATCGTATTGAGATAATGTCTCCTCTTTCAAGTCCATAATAGGTAGTTTAGCCTAGCTAAGGTATAAACTCAAGCCGTGTGCCAAGTCTAGTCAGAGAGCCTTTTTCTTTTCATTCCTTTCTTCTTCTTCTTTTTACATCTTCTTATTTCCTCCTCCTTTGTAAGCACACCTCCTATGTGATCATCCTTGGCCATAACCTTAGAGAGAAACGGGGAAGGGAGAATGAGAAGGGGGGTATGGAAGAGTGGTACCATTGCGAAGCCCTCAATGCGTTGAGTTGGCATATGGAGACCATGGAGAATCAAATCAAGTGATGCTTCGATGGTTTATTCACGAAGGTCGGCCTATTTATGTTTTTTACATAAATCCCCTTTATAAATGTTGTTTTAAACTTTTAAATATTTTTAATTCTTTCTTGTGAACTCTTAAGACTAGATCTATTGATTTTGGAAAAAAATGAGGGTTACATGTGATCCAAGGGTTTTCCCATCGTGAAACCCAAGTTACACGGTGTGGGTTCCAAGGGAGTATATCGTGTGTTCTTCCTATTCAGGGAAGATTATATTTTATTAACTACACACTATGTTCTATGAGTACACGCCATGTGGTGGAACATTCCCAGGTGTCTGGGTGTGTGAAAAAGAACACAAAATGTATGTTTTTAAAAAGTACACGCCATGTACATTAAAGTACACGCTGTGTACATTTTCACAGGTAGAGCCCATGTAGTTCTAAACATTATAAGTATAGTACTAGGGGGAGGGATAAGAGTAAACAGTATGTAATATAAATTTTATGCCATTTACTTTTTCCAGCATATAATTTTTGGTATTTTGTGACTTGTAAGTCAGAATTGGGCGTGTGAGTAGTCCATTATGATTGTTTTTCCATGTAATTCATGATGGTGAAAGCCATGGAGTGATATGAGGACTCTTAATGTGTATTTTGTGGATTTATATCTAAATAGATATGTTCTTAATCTATTTATTTTATTTAGTTGTCACCTGAGAGTGAGACATGGTGTGGATAATAGGTTGTGTGTTCAGACCAACCTAGTTGAGTCCTTCAATCTTAGATGAACTATGAGATATCTTATTTGATGTTATTATTTTGAGGACGTTACCCTTGTGAGATGTTCCCTTATGGACAATGAGTCTGTGAGACCAGATGCTTCCAAGAATCCCATGAGGTATGACTTTGCTTATGTGCGTATCTAGGGTGTACCTTATAAGATCCATGTACTGTTGTTTCATTTTGAGGATCCCCATTATAGGATACCTCCGTCTCTTGAATGACCCCTGAGTTGTACATATGGTTTGGGTATAGATGGTGTTAGGTTGTCACATAGAACATGTTCCTTTATGGTAAGCTCATGAGGCTATGGATGTAGTGTTGGGTTGGGTGCTCAAGACACCCACACTCCTTGTTGTGTTGACTTGTTTATTGCTGATGCAGTGATATTCACCAGAGGTGCATCCAAGTTGGTGGCTATAAACCCTGATGTGAGGTGTTTCCTTTTCTTTTGGGATGCCCGAATGCTCTCCCTAGGATCTGCATTTCTTATTGGGATGACCATATGTGTGTACCTGGTATTTGGTATCTAATCCATGTTATTTTGGTATTTTACTGGTACCCAGAGGTATTACCTGGGACATGGTTGTTGATCCATGGTGGAACTTGCCCATTTGAAAGGGATTTTGGGCCCTGAGTTCAAATGTGGTTTCCTATTATATTTACTTCTATTTTTTCTGCTTCATATAGGTTGAGCATGTTTTTTTTCAATACACTAATAGCAGCACAGTCATAGGTTTCTTGTCAGGGTGGCTTAATGTGATTCTTTCTCACCTCTGCACATTAACCTCAGTGAACATGTAGATCTTATGTCTACTTTAATGGATTATCATAATATTTATAGTGGATAGGTCTGAGGCCCATTGTTTCTTATTTGAGTGGAGCTTCTTGAGTGGTTCTACTGATGGGGTTGGTGTAGTTCAATAGTGTCTGGAGATCCGGTACACTGATTGGATCAGAGTTATTATAATTTCCCCGTGATTTTACTTTCAATTTCTTTAGTATTACTGTATCTATGTGGCTGTCCTAGTGGTTTACTGGTTTTGTATTGTATTGCACAACTTTTAAAGCTTCTACAACATCTTTATTATTACAACTTATTATTTTTCAGTTTTTTACCACTTACACACATTGTTTACTTTCTACTATGTATGATACTTAGTTATTCCTTCCACTTTCATACTCTGATATTAGGGAATAGTCTTCCCACTATCACCTCCTAGTCCCTTGATGTTAGTCAGCTGCCTCTATTGTATGGGTAGGTGCACTTTAGGCCTAGTACCCCACCGGCTCGCAGGACCGGTTTAGTGGAATCTAAGCAGAGACGTTACACAAGACCTTAACAAAATTTTAGTAAAAAAACAGAAAAATAACACCACTTCATTGGATGACCTAAAATTTTGTTGAAGTATTTGAAAATTATCTAACCACCCCTTTATTCTTATAGTCAGGCTGATTACCATAATTCAGGCTCGTCTTTAGACACGTTTTTATATAATGACCAATATCATTACTTTTAAAACATTTTACTCTCTATATATCAGAAATGTTCTTACCACAATTTTGATCTGTTTCATTGAAATCATGAGTTATATTCCTAAACTCACTAGATCAAAAACACTTACCATACTTCAAAAGTCATTTCACCAATTTTTTATTTCCAGAATTCTCAAAATATGAAAACATAATTTTCATAAAATAAAAGTTATTGAATATAATATTTAATTTTTCAGGCCACCTCAACAAAGTTTTATACTTGTTGTTAAATAATACATGATCATTAGACAACTCAATTTCCACCTTCTACACACATAAATGTTTTTCATAACTTTTAAATTCATGAGAGGCTAATGCCGTTTAATATGTTTGAATTAATACTCAGTAAAAATGATTGAATTTTATTTCAATATCCAATATAAAATTCGGATTATACATTTCCAATCGTGTGAAATTATCTTTGAATGCATCCACTGAATTCTCCCCTATCTCTGTTCCATGAATTTTATTCCATTATTAATAAAATATCCTTAAGAAATTATTTATAAAGTAAAATATGTTTGAATTCATCCCATTATAAAGAATCAATATCCTCACTATCATGGATATTCTTGACCATCACCCACTACAGGTTGGCTTCACCATCAAAAACATAAATAGAAAGACTACCCTTTTGATGGTCTGAAAACACCATGACAACAAAAATCTTTTCTAGGGATTTCATTCACCCTTCAAATACTATTGGGTGAAAAGATCTACAAAATATAGTATGGTGTTGCTTCATAAACTGTTCCAGTACTAAAATATTCCCCAGTGGTTGGTCTAGCTGATCTAATTCAAGGATCCCCCACCATTTATATCCTAATTCAATTGAACCATTACTATGAGAAATAGATAGGTTCCAATCAACTTCATTCAAAGTTTCAGATTTGGAAGGATATTGTCCTCTCAGCACCTTCATACTCTAGCTTCCCTTTTTTTCTTTGGAAAACCATTGTTAATAGACATATATTATATGTGGAAACATGGTAATCATTAAATTCTATATCATTTAAAATTAATCATAAATTAAAAATAATTTATGGGTATTATATTAATATTATCGAAGCCCATACATATTTCAAAACCATGCTCTCAAACCAACTATAAGAACCTAGGATGAAACATTACATTATCCAGTTAATTCAACTAGAATTAACTTTCATGAATTCCCAAATACCTTTTCTATTTAGATATTTAGAGAACTAGGTTATGAAACTCATAAAAATAAACTCACATAATAAAAAGTATAATCTTTTACTAAATATCCATTTTTTTCATAATATGAACCATTTAGAATAAAACCTTTCCTTAAGTAACAAATCTTTATAACTTTAAACATGAATTTTTTTCTTTCCTTTTCCCATCTAATAACCTTGGGGAAAACATTTTAAAACATTGGATTTGCATGAAAAGATCAGTAAGGTATATATAAAAGAATAATGAAATTGTTAGTCAATGAATGAAATAATTTTTGCAAAGTTATAACTTTAATACATAAAATATGAGGTCTCTATCTTACCTTACCGTAAATCCATTTTATTTTATTTTAAAAAAAAGCATTATGGTTAAGTGGGATCCTAAAATTTTAAACATTAATTCAAAAAGAAACCTAACCCACTTTTTATATTCAAAATAGAGAAAAAATTCTTCCTTTGAAAATAAAAGTCCATACCTCAAAATAAACACCCCCTAACCACCTTGAGTCACAAAATGTTGAGAGATGATACAATTCGAGCCACGCCCTAATAGTCAAAATAAATAATCATTACTTCTAATGGAAACGCATCAAAAAAAATCCATCATGATATGTAAATGACTAACAATGGATGAAACCTAAGATGCACCATCATCAAATCAAAATTTCACCAACTAATAAAATGAAAATACTTAACCATAACCCCATTCAGATACAACACCCTATGATGCAAAGATCAAGTACAAAAAAGAAACAAACCAGATCTATTGATGGGATCTATACATCCACCATAGTCTGAGTATCATCATTTAACATCATTATATTCATGAAGGAAAAAAACCAGGTCTCCATTTTTATCGATCAATGACCATCACAGATCCAACATCACTTTACCAAAAAAATAATGAAAGAAAGAAATAACAAAAAAAATAATTTACTTTAATAAAATAGTAATGAAATTTAGACACAACTATGATACAAATTCAATATGATGAAGTATACGCCTCCTAGAGCACTGATGAACGAACAAATAGAACCTCCAAAATATTCTTGAACCCATAAAAAAATTCCAACTTAGAGAGTGACAAAGGGAAAATAATCCACAATATCATTTGATGAGATATGGTCTCCAAGAATAAGACCATATTTTCCTAGAACCACCAACCCTGACCAACGTATCTGCCACTGTAAAAAAAATTACCCCATCTACCCACTAAAGAAGAAATGATCACCAAAAAATAAGAAACAAAAAATATAAAAAAACTAGCCAATCTCCTAGGACACTGATATGTTTCAGCCAACACATCATAAATATTCCTAAAAAACCAATGTAATAGACCAGAATGGGGTAAAAAACATTGTAAAAAAAATAACATAGAAGAGGAAGAACTAACGTGGCTTCAATGTGGGTAAATAGCACATACAACAAAGTGGAAGAGCATGGGATTAAAATAACCAAAGAAGACAAGAAAATGAGAATTAAGATTAAAAATAAAAAGGGTGGAGAGTGGGGGGGTAGGAAGAATGAATGAGTATAGGGGGAGAAAACATTAGGGAAGTGGCTCGTAAGACTCTCCCCTCTAGATGACAGTTTAGGGAATCCTATCTCGAGAGGGGAGCGAGAGATATTATTTTTATTGGATTTTGATCATGATATCCTCTATAGATGAGTTATTATACGAAACAAAAACTAACTCAAAAGGTGTATGATCTCATGACCATAGAATATTGTATTTCCCAATATATTACCATTAAATAATAACCTTCTTATAAAACTATAGAAATAATGTATAAATCTAGAAATTTAACCTATGGAATAATTTTAATATCACTATAACATATGAAGTATATCTCTTGGATATACAGGGAGTAACCATAATTGTTACACTTGGAATAACCATTATAGTATATTCCCCTAATCTCAAAGGATAAACATAACTGATTAACTCTGACCTATTAACCAATGCATTGGGGAGTTATAATATGCTTAACCACACTTGGTTTATCATAAAACAACATTTTATTATAACAATTCTCAAGAACCATAACATGATCATAACACTTTAATCCTTCATAAGAGAAACATTCTTAAGAAAAATAAATCTTCTATTTTGAAATCAGTTTTCATTTTTAATAAATTGTGGTCATATAAATGTAAAAAATTTATTTGAAAATTAACCTGTATACTTATAAAGGAAGAATGAAACCAATAAAGCCCCATGAAAGTGAAAAAATGCACTTATTCCTTGTAAGTAATAAAGATTTCTTTAATAAAAATATTTTTAACTTGAATGGAGTATTTTTAAAAATAATGTCCTTTACCTTTGTCCGAAATCCTTTTTCCCATGTACTTAATATCATAGATAATAAAATTAGATTCATTAATTTCTTAATTAATAAAATTGTACACATATATTTTATTTTTTACCATTTTATTAAGTTTATTTATGTCTATTCCAATGAAATATAAATATCAGAATCATCATTCAAGGAGATTCCATTTATTGGCTTTATGGTTGGTTTCCTTGAGTATAATTATGTGATTTTCTGTCAAAATAGAAGTATAAATCCAGAACTAGAATGAAAGAGTGTTAATATGTTTCCATAATTTTATAGTACCTCATATATAATTTTTTATATGAGGTTGAATCATTAGATAAGAACATTAATGATAAATGTTCGGTCTATTTTTTGTGGGTTTTCCAACCATCAAAAACTAGTTTCATTTTATTTAATTATTATGTATATAAATTAGTTCTATAAGAATAAATAAATTAAAAGGTAATAATTATAATTTTTTTAACCATAATAATGGTTTTATTACCATCCTTGTAGGTTTTAATTGAAAATTACAAATATTGTTCCATGAAGGGTGTGAATCAACCCGACATAGATGTTGTTTCATTTTTTTTATAATAGGTGGAGAAGAGAAGAGATTTGATGATGGATATTAAATTAAAAAATAACATTATAACTCATATATATATATATATATATATGATACTGGATTTATAATGTTAGCTTGGATAAGGGAGGTGTAGATAAGGTAGAAAGAAAGAATAAATTAAATAATTTAAAAGATAAATAAGGAGGAATTTACCTTTCGAATATCACCTCCTTAAGAATCTCTTTAAGGCACTTAGTTTTGGTCTTCTAATGAGACTAGGTGGTTTTTGACATGGTGAAGAGTATTGGTAGGGTAATTGGGTAGAATTTATATGATTATCAAGGATAATAAAGTGTGAAGAGAAGAGGTTGTGAGGATTGATATTTATAGGGGAAGAGTGGGGTGTTTTTTTTATTTTATTCATTTATTTATTAGTTTGGTTGCAGACTATCAATAGTGGTGATTATTATGAATAAGTACAGTAACTATTTTATGTCATTTTGAAATAATAGGTTCTTAAATCTAAATTGACTAAAAAATTCATGTATTTAACTTATAATGTTATATAATGAAAATTACAATCGTTCGCGATTTTCAAAAATTCAATTATTTCAGAAAACTCTATAAAATGACCTTAAAATTTATTGAACATATAGATCTAAAAAATAGACTAATTTTTTCGAAAACAATTTTCTAAATATGTCAAATTTAAATTATAATAAAAATCATTGTTTATTTTAAAAATACCTTTTTTTATATTATAACTGATTGTATGAAAATTTGATAAATTAATTAAGGTCTCACAAAAATTATATTATAATTACAACACAAAAATATTTTATTTTTTGAATCTATTTTATTGAAATAAAGTTTATTTTAAATCTTCATATTAATTAAAAATTTATAAATAAACAATTACGATTCCGAAAACTACCAGCACTTAATTTAACATTTATTTACATATCTAATGATATAAAAGTATCATATTTTCCTTAATGAGATACCAAAATTTTATTTATACTTTAATAGGCAAGGTTATTATTCTAATGAATAGATTATTATTTATAATGTTCACATTACAATTCCAATGGTCAAGTTACTATTCCATTGGTATATATTCAATAATTTATATAAATAGAACTTATATCATTATACATTTATAATGAATTATATATTTAATTCCAAAATGAAAACAAAATATTCTTTAAGTACCTGGGTTGTTAAATAAAACACAATTTTTTCCCATAAGTCACATATCAATTATTATTGACTTTTAATTTTACACTAACCTTATTACAATGATCCCAAAATATTATTTTATTAATTTACATAAGTTTTTATAAAACCATGTGTATTTTAGTGGTTTTTGAACTCTTGTAAGAGTTTGAGAAGGTTGAGGGTTAGTATTTGAGAATATTTTCTTGGTGCAGGAATCTGGTTTTTTATGAAGGATATAACTTGTTACATAGTAGTATGGTATTTTGTACCCAATGGAATGAGTTGATAGGGGTGGGCCTAGTTGGTCCACTATCTACTCATTGGCCATGAGGTAGTTACATAGTTAGGTTCAGACTACCTACTGATAGGAAACTGGGGGCTCGATGTATACTTATTCATTTTAAATTTTATATATAATTTAATAATGGTTTCAAAAGTTTTAAAAAATCCCCTCTATACTAATCTTATGCACCTCAACTACATCCAATCCCATAAAAATTTCACCACTATTTATAAGTGAACTTTTTCATCTGAGCATAGATTTTTTATCCCAGTGGATCAAAATAGATGAGCCAATGGTTCCTCTTACCCTCATTCATGGTTTCATAACCATTGTCACTCTTCTTTATTAAAAATACCTTAAATGGATGTTTTTGACTGAATTGATCATTTGTAATATTTACAGTCAAATCGCTCGAAGATATTCAATGTATATATATCTATGACTATGAGGTCTATAGTCTCTAAACATTTCAACCATTTTATATGATTTTCATGTGTTATATTTAATGTTGGTATTTTTAGTTTTTTGTGAATTATATAAGATGG
Source organism: Viscum album (assembly GCA_963277665.1). NCBI lineage: Eukaryota > Viridiplantae > Streptophyta > Magnoliopsida > Santalales > Viscaceae > Viscum > Viscum album. The sequence continues at coordinate 450,501,740 of OY728137.1, read as the reverse complement.
AATTAAATTTGGTTTTTGTATTTCAGGATGGGAGAGTATGACCAATTTAACATCTGATAGACCCACACTCAAAGAAATAGTTTTATGTCCATGGTCACTAATGGTCATGTTCCCTCGGAGAAAGTGGTGAGAGATAAGGGATTCATAAGATAATATGAGTGCATATTTTTATTAATTAATATAGGGATATTTTGATGGTATTCGTGAGAATTAATTAGAAATGGGAGACATCAGTTCAGATTAACCTAGTGGTGTATTATTCTTAACATTGGAATTTTGTGTACAAAGTTCCCACTTCAGTGTGACCATTTTGAGATTGATGTATATACAGAAACTTTAGTATTTATAAGAGAAATTTTGGATTGAATTATACATCTTAGGAACATAACATTGAGGGTGTAGGTATCTTAGTAATAATTTGGATTAGTGGAACCAATACTTGGGTGATAAACTATTCACCATGTTTATGAGAGTAAATTAATATTTTTGTATATCATGGTGATTATCCATTCATCTTGAATGTGTATTTTCTTTGGTGATTTTTGGTTTACCCTATTTATGTACATATTAATTATTATTATCTATTAATATATGATTATGTCGATGTATATTTTAGTGAACCATTCACTATATTTTTTATCATGTAAATAGTAAACGTTGTTCACTATGTAATTTTTTTTATATATTTATAGTGATGAGCTATCCACTATATTTTTTGATTATATATATATATATAATTAATTCACCATTTTATTATTTATTCATTTGTGATAACCCATCCACCAACATCATTTATTATGTTATATTAATACTTCATGCACTAATGTTAGTAAATAGAGAAGTAATGACCCATTATTTAACTGATTGTCCCTGACTGCCTGAACAAAACCTGATTGGGGTGTTCTAACTGATATGAGGCACGCATTCCTATAAAATATATGATTTCAAAAATTATTTAGGGACTGAAATACTTGTGTTAAGACTACATCCACTATAACAAGACCCAGGGGTATTTCCCAATTTTATAAAAAATTAAGCATGACCTATCCATATAGTGGATGTTCCACCAACCAGTAGACATGGAACCAGAAGACCAAAAGAACCATATAGTATATAATGTAAAATTGGTAAAAATATTCAATATGATGTATCAACCATATTATATCAGTATAAATAGATAAAATAAAACAAACATCACATTCAATAAATGACACATTGGATAGTACATACAAATCAATAACTAGAAATAAATACAATGTTCTCAAACTAACTCCCAGACCATTATACAATATCCATGACCTCTATAACCAGATAACTTATACCATGATTACAAATACTCATAGTACTCATTCTATAAGATAAAACATGTGGGTCTATTCACATACACTAGACCCCAAATAGTGTACACAGATAGGGGGTGAGTCCAAAAACCCATTAGGTATCCTCAGTGCCTCAACCCAACTAAGTGCTACATAGTCCCAAGGAAGTTAATTAAACTCATACAGATAGATTTAGTATATTCCCAATACAGCACACCCACATTAAAACATAACAACCATGCACAATACTAACATAATAATACTTGATTTGGAACCGTTCTATGATCTGGGTCATACCACAACACATACACTAACTATAACATAAAAACGGAGAAAGAATCATATGTATAAACCTATTTAACCATGTTACCCATGGACCATTACTATCACTCGGGTTATGACCTCCTCAGGTACCCTTACCCATCCCTGTGTACTATGGGAAGTCTATCAAATATCATTGACCCATACATGTAATATCTGGGGAGGTCAAAAATACACTTCGACTTGTCCTCGTAGGATCCGTGGAGGACAATAAATTACATTGGCCCATCCCAAAGGTGTTTGGGAGGCCAAACATCTCACTAACTGATCCCATGGATTCTTGGGATGTTAATAATTCATAGTGGACCACCCCTGAAGGTTCTGGGGAGGAAAACCAATCACACCCACTCATCTTGAATGTGTTTGGTGGCCCAAATGTTACAAACCTATAACCAATCCCTGCGCAAATAAGGTGGTCACAGAAAAAATGAGGATATTATGCATGAAAAAAACAAGGCACAAAATGCATCTAATATGTCTCCCCTCATCGTCCAGTTAGTAGTCCTTTAGGACCTAGGGCCGCATAAAATCATACACCCAGGTTCTTCAAGCTCGTCTAACCCTGTAGGGCTCTGTCACCTTAATCAATATCAAACCGACACTTTGATACATAGGAAAAACATAATAAGTTAAAATACATAACAATTGAAACTTTAAAACAATTATTATTAGTGAGGAACATGATTATAGAATACACAATTAACCTAATGGCTCAAATATAGTTAGGGACCCTTAACTCAACTAGATCTGTTCAGATGAGTCACCATGAAGCCATCAATACCAAGGCCTATCCAAGAACCACCCCAATTATTGAGTCATTTTATCACATCAACCATAATGAAAATTTGTTATAATGATTTATAAATCTATAAACAATTTAAAAAAAGATGGACCAATGCCTCATGGCTCACCCAATGGTCCACTAAATCTATCTGAGGTCTTTCCCAACCTCAAACAATATATGATTACCTAACTCAACCATTAAAATTATCAAATATATTAATTTATTAATTAATTCCAATATTTAAAATTGGTATATCTGATGAAAAACTCATCATATAGTCCAAAAATATCATAATCACAAGAAACTGAGTATGTTTTACTCCCAACTCATGAGTAAGGCTTTGATATAAAAAATCACCAAATTATAAATCCAAATTGATCTCCAATTAGACCCAAACCATATTAATACCTAATTAAATTTATGTAGCAATGTAACTTGTGATATATTGTAAATAATAAATTAATTATGGTATCTTAGACTCCCTCTATGAGATACGCATAAAATTATTTTAAAGGACATATATTTCTCCACGCTCTGGTTAAATCATCCATTGAAACCATATCCTAATTGAAAAATATAGCAAGGAAACAAGGGGGAGAATATAGGGGAGGATACCTTAGCTAATTCACACATTAAAGCAGTCATGAATCACCCATATTTAATTCACACCAAAAGAAGTTAAGGGAGAGAGAAGAGGGGTTCTACCAAACTCTTCACATGTCTAGCAGAGTATAAACCCAAGGAGGGTTCAAATAAGATACCCCATAGAGTAAAAAAGCCCCCCCTTAGAATAAGTGCCCTTAATCCCCATCAGTATGTTTGTCAATTTAGATAGTGTACTCGGTACAATGTTTAACCCACCAATATATTAGTGGAAGCTCACTGGTTATATGATAGACACTATATTTTCCATAAGGCACCCGCCCACCCTAGAAACATTCCCAATATACTATCAAGGCCCTCCAATTCGCATTTCCCCATTCTATTAACAAAACCACATCTTAGATGTGTTATATGGTTCACAATTTTTTTCCAAATTTGGACTCTAAAAATTATCCTTCCCCCGAATGAAATATATGAATTCCCTTGAAAATGTTCAACCTGTAATGACATAGGTCATCACGTTTTCTCAAATAATTGTTTTGGGAGGGTGAATTACCATTCACCCTAGTTGTGTTTTGATATTTGGGATAAAATTTTCACATTTTTTGTATTATAATATTCGTGATTTTGGATTCATATATATGTGTATACTATGGTGTATCTTATTCACCATTGTTGTGACGTACTTGTAAAATAACATTCACCATCATTTATTTATAAGTGATGATGTCTCATTTATACATAATTATATAGTGGTGAATTTAATATCACCCATAATCCATTGTAATGGTGATAACCCATTCACATTTTTTGTATGAAATTGTAATTTTTGAACACATTATTTTGATCAGGGTGATAAACAATTTACATTTGGATGGATTAAGGTAACATATCATTCACTTAATCTTTTATTAAGGTAAATTAATCTGTTTAATTATAATCATGTGATTGGTGGTAAACTATTCACATTTATTATTTTGACTATGTTAATAGATCATTTTACTAATAAAGTATTATGAGTGGTAATGACATATTTACCCATGCTTGATAATGATAGTGATGCCCCATTCTCCTAATATATTATTTTTAGAGATGATGACCCGTTCATTTTATAGTTTTTTAAGACTATGGGAAATCCATTCATTCTAGAAATGGTCAAGGAATGTATGGTTATTTATGAGGGTTGTTGTTTATTACCCTATGACTTGATAATCTGTATCATTATAGTGGTTTTTACGATATCATATTATGCATGTATCTATATATTAGTCGAGTTATTTAAGGGGACCATTAGTAATGGCCAATATAGTATACTTCTCACACCTTGCACATTTTCTTTGGTGTTTGTACATACTTCATGGACAGGGATGTAAGTAATTGTAAGGGCCCTATTGTGGATGGATAATATGGGTTACATGATCTAGTTAGGAGTAAGGATCTTGAAGAGCCATATATCCAAAACTTATAGATGAATATTTAATTTTTTATATTTACACATTATTTTAAATGTGATTAACTCATCAAGTGATATTACTATGGATATATACCTTATATAACATTAAAACTAATCATATTTTATTAGAACATGTGATAGCTGTTTATCAAATCTTGTCTTGTCACTCTAATGATCAAATATTTTATTTATCAAATTTTATGATTATATTGATTATCATTTTTATTTTTATTCATATAATAGATTTTATTGTCTCTTTATGATATAGTGAGACCCCTATTTATTGAAAATAACGTTTGGAATATTGGGGTGTTTTTTTGGGGTTATTTTGCTCACTAGTTTAGATAACTTTTTGGATAAAAAGTTTGGATTGCCACAATGTGGTATAAGATCAAAGATTTCAATTGTCTTTGTATTTGTGATATGGAAAACAAGGATAGGAGTAGTCTGAACATGGAAAGAACAATATTATTATGTATAGAAAACACATGTATAATTATGTCTATGTTATTAAGGATTTAAATTTTTATTGGTTTTATGAGGTTATTATTTTTATATCTTCAAGTAATTTAAAATGTGATTTACATTTTATTATTTTAATATTTCATCTGAATAGAGATATGTTCTATTTTAATGAAATAGATTCTATAAATAATATTAACAAGACAATCATATTCATGTATGATATTTATGAATTTTTTATGAGATATGGAACATTTATTTAAAGTGTGAGAAATAAATTATATAATTATTTCTTATATATGTTTTTGGTGTCACACAACTTGAAAAATCCATGGTCAGGAATGATTTTATTTTATGTCAGATGATTTATCAGGTGAATTTCTGTATATTTGACACTTTAAATTGATAGTGGGTTGGTTGTACTAGAGTTTCACCCAAGAGATATGAGACCATAATGTCGTACACTCTATATAGAGTAATGATTTAAATTTATTGTTATAATTTTTACTTAATTATGATATAAATGAATATGATAGACCTAAATTGATGTTTTCATTTGTATTTTCATTATTATTCCACTTTAATGAGATATATTAGGTCAATCAAGGGTAGTGTATGATTATGCTTCAACCAAAATCATGTTTAATCCTTTTATTACTCCAATACCTCTTATGAATGAGTAGATTGGTCCAGGAAAATATTCTATGTGTCTTGGGGCACTAAGATCTAGTCAATCTATGTCAAACTTGTCCCAAGAGTTCTAGTTATTGCTTCCACCTATACTTTTCAGTGAGGGGTTTTTGAAGGATATATAGTTTTTTTTTTGAGTTACTGACGATGATTTTAAATAATATTAGGACAACCTATGAAGTGAGTGGAAAGTTGAAAACAATTTTTCAAAAAGGCCAGGGAAATTATAGGGTGACATGTTAGTCTAGGTAGATAGGTATTCGGGGTTTCCTTATAAGTATTTTTAGTCTTATTTCATTATGTTATTCATTAAAAATACATTTTTTGAGGATAAAGACCAAGAGTTTATGAATATAATCTATTGAAATTTATATCAAGGACTATGTTTTATGCTTCAAGTATTTATTTATTTTTCACCCATCTTGTTTGGTTATTAAAACTCATAGGTCATGTATTTTTAAGATTACATGAAGAATTCAATACAATATTACATTAAAATTTTTTACATGACCTATTTGTTAGAGTTTATGAAGAAGGTTATCATATTTGAGTGGAAACTAGTTTAGGGTGGACCTTATTTATTGTTTTTTTCTTCTACTATGTTTTTATGTCATTCATAATGTAATATAAATTTTATGTATGATTGTTCTCAACCAGGTGTAAATAGAGACGTAAATTATGGAATGGGTTTTCCAAGACCAATAAGATGTCTAAATTATATATAGTACAATTAGTGTAGTAGAATGGGGAATGACTAGAAATATTATGATTGGTTTCTAAAGGAGGACCAATAATGTTATTATATAGAGAACTTATTGAAATTATGCAAGAGTGTACCACATTAATCTAGTGTACCTATTTATTATAAGACTCAAGGATCAGGTTTGGGGGTTGGAGCATAGAAATTTAGTGGTAGTTGTAGTTATTCCAACAGATTGGGGTGTGGGTTATTACATGTTGCTCAAGGAAAGAGGGATTAAGGGAAATAGGGTAGTATCTTTGAATGGAATTAGGTGAAAAGTGCTCTAGGAAAATGATTGGAATAAATTCATAATATAGAGAAGAATAATTCTAATCTTAGAGAGGGGTATCAATATTATAAGTGCTGATCATTGTGTCATGTACCTTAGCTTTAGTATTATTATATACATGCAATTCACAATCATTAATTTCTACTTAATTGTTTAGGGATATATGTTTTGGTATGGAGTATTTGATATGTGTGATTGTGATTGATATAACCATATGGGTATTATCAGATGGTATTCAAAGGTATCTGGGATATTCCACTATAATTAGTGGTTATGATAATATATATTATTTACTTATATTCTATATGTACAATTTTGAATTGATATTTGGGATGAATTGGTAATATTACTAATGAGAAAACATCCACTACTATAATCGATGAGTATCTTGGACGTTTGTTGTGGGTTATTTATAAACAATCATTATAAAATGGGATTTGAGGTAATATAATCTAGGATCATAATATATATAACTAAGTTTGATTTCAACTCAAATTTAATCATTTTTTGGGGGGAATGGAGGATATGAGGAAACCTGTCTTTGCCTATCATTGTTTAGTTTTATGATATTTTTCCATGAGGAACTATCATGGTTTTCAATTGAGAGAAAATTCATGATTAAGATCAACCATATTTCACGTACATATTCCATATCCATTACTCTGTATAGAATAGATTTTTTAGATCTAATAGAGAAAGATTCCTAGCTATAAGACCATGAAGTGAATGGATTTATTCCCCTGTTCACCTTCCCTTGGGATTTCACTATTTTATTCATGAGGAAAAGAGACAATATTTTTTTATTCATTGAATGCCAAAGGTCGATGTTGGTAAAATTGATATTAAAAAATATATTTATTTAATATATGACACATTAAATTATTTGATGGGACCTGACATGTTGTCTAAGATTAATCTATGGTTAGGGTATCACTAGTTATGGGTTAGACTCGTAGATTCCCCTTAGAGTGATTTCAAAAGAATATAGGGCTGGTATAATTTAATTATGATGATGCTTGATTTTACAAGCACAAAAATTATGTCTATTGTCCCAATAAATAGGTTATTCTATGTAACATCCCAAACTTTAAATGTATATACGTATTTTAAATAATTTTTTTCAATTAAAACATGAAATATATTTGAAGATAACTTGATAAAATTATGTTTATGTATTCAATCAAAATTTTAAAAGATATGGTTCAATATGAAAATATTACACTATTATTTATAAAAGTGTGTAATTATCTATTTTGAAGTTATTTCATAAATTTTAATTCATTCTTAATAAAAGTGAATTTCAAGTGAATCTTAATATTATTCAATTAAAAGTACATGTATTTTGGTTTGAAATTTATAGTTTTGATTAACATGAAAATCCTTATGTTTTTAATCCAATCACTTTTGAATATATTATTATTATTCAATAAATAAGTTGATAATATGAGTTTATTAAAGCATAATATAATTTTTAAATTTATAATTTAATAAAAAATATGTTCATAACATAAATGGGTAATATTATAATAAAATTAAGCAATTACTTATAATTATTGATAAATATGAATTTAAAATATTTGTCTTGGAAAAGAAAGTATTTGTTTTTAATGAATATAATATAATAAAAATTAAATGATATATGGAATATATTAATATGACATGAAATTAATTGATTATATGAGTTATAAAATTATAATTATAGAATTTTAAAACCAAATAGATAAAATTTAATTCTATATAAAAATTAATTCTATTTAAGGGTGGGTTACTTAAAATCATATGGGTAAGGCAGTGGTTTGGGGATATGTAATGGTCAGTTTATACTCAAGTAAGGGTGGGGTGATTATTGGTTAAAGGTTAGATGGTGATCATATAAAGTTAGAAAAATAGATTTTAAAGTTGTGTACGGGTAGGAACTCAAATATATACTCATGTAATTGTCAAAATATCACTATGTAGGGGTTAGGTAAAGGTTTTCAAATGTAGGTAAGGGTATGTTAAATGTTTTAAAAGAAACATAAGGATAACAAATTCCCGGATTTTAATTCACATGAGAGTAGGTTAGATTAATTTGATAACTATATAATTTTAAGTTATATTGGTAGAAGTGTTAAACTATGTTTTAAAAATCTGTATAAACTTAAGAACCATTCTATATAAAATTTAATCTCCATCTCATATAGGGTGAACACTATGTTTTTAAGGCTACATAAAGGTCATAATAAAAGTTAGAAGATAAATATCCTTTCATGCACTTAAGGGTATGTATGTGTCTCTTGATTTATGAAAGGGTTATTTTGGACTTCACGTAAGGGAAGTGAAGTGAAATTTAATGTTAAACAAGGAGAATTTAGTAATTTAAAAATCCTATGTTAATTTAACACACCAAGTTTTTGGGAAATATTTTTTTCAGAATTAATTTAATCTTTTTGATATTTAGAATTTCAAGAAACACTAAATATATCATGTGTTATATGAAATAACCAGGTTATTATTTCTCTTTACACAAGAACATATTATTATTTCATTACAAGATACCCAAATATAATTTTATGAAACACGAAACATCGAGTTTCCATGCGTTACATGGATCACTCAGTTTCTACGAAACAACTTTTTTTATTATAATTGTGTAAAGGAGATTATTATAATATATACATTAAATATAATAAAATAAATAGTAATAACCAATTTTTTATTATTTTTTATAATTTTTTATACAGATACAACAAAATTATGGTAAAAAATATATTTTTTGTAAAGTAATTATATGTTTAAAAAATCCCTTTTCTCAAAAGAATTGAATTTATGTCCTTCCATGAAAAATTATAAACTTAATTTTAGACACTATTAGAATTTAAATTTTATAAAATAAATATAATTTTTAAATTCTTTATTTCTGAATTCGTCTGTGGTTAACTTTGTGGATTATTTTGTGAAACTTCATTCTTGGGTGAATTGTGAAAAATACTAAATTTTAATTCAAAACTGTTTTTTATTGAATTCATTAATATAGTTAAATTTTCTATTATATTAGTTTTAAAATTAAAATATTTAAATTAAACACACATAAATATAATTTAGTTCATTAAAATCATTTTATATTGTATTTACATATAAAATACTAATGAAAGTTTGAACATTCTCACATCAAAAACCCACTTTCTCACCAAATCTGCGAGATTAGTGTTAAACATAATAGTTATGATTTTGTGATTTTAGTTTTTATAAATAGACATATATTGTTATAATAAGATAAATAATTATATTTTAACAAGTTCAAATTAATTTTTGAAGAAAAATATCAGTGAAAGTGATTAATGTTAATTATAGAGATCAACGTAAAATTAATCTTAAAAAGGGACCAAACAATAATCATATGGGATAAAATGAACTAGAAACGTGTACAACACATATTTTATGTCTATATGTATTCCATAATCCTTAAAATATTTATTCTTGTTGATTTTTTATGACAATGTTTAGGTAAAATATATATCACACATAAATATTTTCAAAAATGCCAAGTGTGTCCCATCCCCCCCTATAAAATGCCACCACATATCACCTTATTCACACCTCTAAACACACGTACCATTGACCAATATCTACAAAATTAAATTCTCCAAATTCCTCCCTTAATAATTTAGTTCTACCTTTGGTAATAAATTTAACCAAGAATTCCATATGGTGAAAACCAAAAGGAGTTACCCAATGGAGAGGTATCATTTTTCCTCAACCCCATTTCCCTTATTTTCTATCTCCACAAACTAAATTATTTTTATTTTAACACCCCAACCGTAGTTACCCAGAGTCAGTGAATTAATACATATCATTAGAATAATCCTAAAATATCATGTCTCTAATGACTTATTAGTTTAGTATCCTTGGATGTACTAGATACATTCATAAGTTTTACATTATATTATAAAATGAAAAAAAACCACATTGTCTCTATATAACGAACTAATATCCCATTAGACTATCCCTACAGGTCAGTCATAAAATACTTCTTCACATCCTAGGTAAAATAAAATGTAGAAAGGGGTGAGCTCGGATGCTCAGTAAGGATAAAAATATAGCGGAAACTTTCATAAATAAGCATAAACATTTAAGTCAATGAATAAGACTAAAACAAATGCCTTTTAAACATTAACTTAATAATAATATGGAAATGATAAAATAAAATAATTCCATTTACTTTTTCACATGGATATTCTACTAGTCGAATAATCACATGCAATATCAATAGCCACTTTCATAATGATGGAATGAATAATGCCAGACTTTATAACCACATAGTCAAGGCCTTGTGCCAATACTACAAAAAATATTTTTTCAAGGCCTTATACCAAGACACTAGTTTGTCTCATGAGATATACCGATGTATCGAGGAGCTATAAAAGTCTCCACCCATCACTTACTAAGTCCAATTCATTCCTCATATGAAAAGTTTAAATTATAACATAAACATTCTTATTAAAAGTAGCATATGAAATGAAAATAATTTATCCATAAACCATGAATGGTAGAAAAATAACACATTCATATCAAACTTATCAAAAAAACTTCAATAAAAAATGTAAGATTTTTATCATAATAAATCAACTTTAAACAAGATTAAAATTTATTAAAGGATGATGACATAGATGAAATTAAAACTGTTTGAGGGAAATATCTCATTATTTTTTTTGAAATCATTTAAAGTTACATAATTATAAAAGAAAACATTTATTTTGAAAATATTATTATAATATATTAAGGGAATATTCGACGATGTTATAGTGATGGAAAATAGCCTCACCCTCCATATAAGTTAAATAAAAAAATCTTACCTTAATTTTGTCGATAAGGTCATATGGTACCTTGTTTGGAAAAAGATGGAAATATTCCTTTAAACTCATTTAAAAAAAATCAAACAAGAGTATAAATGAATTTAACCCATAGTATAGTAAATAGTAAAATTGTTTTGGAGTACATTTTTAAGAAACATGGATGTGGATGATAAAGAATTCCCTATAGATACTTACGTAAAAACAACCTCGGATAATAAAGAGATTGTGAAATTAACCCTTACCTTGTACTTTTCCTTGTTCGAGGGTAGGTTAACCACATATATAATTGTTAAATAATTATTATTAAATTATAAAAGAACCATATACATTAATATGATATCATATATGATCTTCTAATATTGATTGGTTAATGATATTTTAGTAGTATCATCGTTTCGGTTGTTAACTGATTCATTTTCATTTATATGATTAGTTACATAATCCATGATTGTTATATATAGAGTGTATTTGATTTATATCCAGAATGATATTAACTACTTTAAATATTCTTTTTATTCATCACATGAAAATTATTCTTGAATGATTAGGAGGGGGAATGAATCTCATCGCGTTCATGGAGACAATAATCCTTACATACGCACGAGCGACAATATTATTCTTCTTTAATTAAAATCATAATTAAATGGATGGTATATCATATATGCTGAATCATTAACATGTTATATCTATTATTTACCTCAATTATACATCATTATTATTCCCATACAAATAATAATGTATTGAATAACAACTACACCACGACGTAGAGATGGTAATCCGTACGTATGCACGTATGGTGACATGTTATTTATAGAATGGATAACATAATGAATATAGTTGTACCATATTTATAATAACATAACATTATATAGAAGATACTGAAGTTATTATTTTATAATGGAAACATCAAAGAAAGAGGAAGTGGAAGAAGAAAATAACTGAAAGAGATGGTGAGATATTTACCTCTTCTTTAGGTTTTTCCTTTTGATTTGATCAAAAGGGATCCTTAGGTTGGCTTTATGATCAAAATAAGGCCTCTAGGATTAAGATATGATAGTTGACAGGATATTTGGGCAGGTGTTGGCCGAGCCAAATGTCTTTGAAGGTATGAATTTGAGATAAGGAGAAGTTCCCTTTTCTAAGAGGGGTGAGGGGCACCTTCGGAAAAGATTGAAATATTATTTTATAATAAAATAATTTTCGGTTTATAATGGCTCAAAAATAACTTATTTAAAGTATAAGGTGGGTATGGGTCTAAAACCACTCAACAAATATGTTTTAGAGGTTTGGGTCACTATATTAAACTTATCTTTTAGATTTAACTCTTAGTTAAATAGTTTGACATTTACCATGTCTCTTTGTATTTTTATATTATATGGTTAATAAACATACTATAAAATTACAAGAGAACCCCGTGTGGATCATTAATGATGTATATAATATTATTTAATCCCTTTGGCCGAAATTTATATTTTTAGGAATAAAATACCAATTAATAATATAATACGTTTTTTAAAAACTCTTTTATGTCAATTTTGACAGTATTTGGTATTTTATTTTTTCGAAATTCAGAAAAACATTATTAATTCAAAAAAATTTATTTAATCAACCCTAACATGTCATATTAACCTATAAAATTAGTTTAATTCATAAAAATTCTCATGTTACCTTTATTTGGGTATTTATAATATCAATTACTTTACTATTTTCATTAATAAGGTAATTACTGCATCATCATTGTGTCATAAATAAATTAAATTTTTTAATGTCTAAACTTATAAATAAAATCCAATTATGTCAGAAATCTCTTTATATTTATAAAAAATATTTATAGTCGATTTTATCTTATGTATAACCCTAAATTGAAAATGGTTTAGTTATTAAACTTTGATTTTAACACTTTTTACTCTTCTTTGAATTAAATAATAATAAATGTTCTAATTTAATCCAAGTGGACCTAAAGGATAATATTTTATTCCTAAGGTTTTTTTGGTCTAATATACCTATCCAGTAGAATTAGGAAATGTGTTAGGGTAACTCTAATATCATTTTTACCTTTGATTAACCTACTTACTTTTAACTATGGTAAATAAAAGTCAAAAGTTACTATTAACAAAAAATTATTTTCATCTCGTTGAACTAATTTTTACATAATGATATCAACCGTGTCTCTAGTATTTTAGAAATTAAACTTAGAGAAGTGGTAAAATTATGATTTATGTAAATTTGTAAATGCTCCTAGGAGGTGTGTAAAAGACGGTAAAAATTTCAATAAAATTTTTATATATCTAAAATTATTATAAACTGACTCTAATGAATTAAATTGAACTTAAATAGGTATTATGTATCTATTTTGACCTAAAATAATTTTAAATAAAATAAATAATTTTTTAAATAAAAATTCTGTTTTAAACTATAACTTAGTGTTTTTCACTATTCATACAAAATTGAATGTTTTCATAAAAATACCAAAAAAATCACCCTTTGCTAATTTCTATATTCAAAATCCAAAAATGAAGTTCATTTCTAAATGTAAAATTTATAATATTTCAAAAATTGGGTATTCCTATTCATAACGACTAGTTTGATTGATTGTGGTGTGTTAGAACTCGATGTTGCGTACAGCACACGCTATTGTATTATTCAATGAGAAGCGTGTCGTTGATGCTTGGAGTGTTACATTTATTACATTCATAAATAATATCCTAAGTATAATTAATATACTACTATGTTGTTATGTTAAGGGTTCTACAAACACATTGACACACTTCTATCTATTGGGTAACAAACATATCATTCTTGTGTACGATGAACTATAGCCTCATGGAACAATGTTGATAATTTTTCCATTACCACATCTCATGGTACGGAATTTTTATTTAAAATTTATTTTAATATTATATATATAATATATGTGATTTATTTATTCTAATATAATTATTATACAAAAAATATGTTCATGCTTTCCATTTTATGTAAATATGATAATTTCATTTGGGGAAGTGTGGACTATCGCCTCGTCAATGAAATTTGATTCTTTCAGAAACTAAATAGAACGTATTAAATATGATTTTAGTGAATTTATATTATATATATTAAATAATTAATTAAATTTAATAAATATATATATATATATATGTCATTAATTTTATTTCTTTCAATATTACAAATAAAAATAGAAAAAACGTTCATGCGTACATATGACCTACGATCTCCATGAATGGTTTAATCCATTTTATATTTCTATATTATATATATTATTATAAATATATATACTGAATATAAATTATATTTATATCATGGTTTAAATTTTGGGAATCATGGTATAAGTATTAGGGGAAAAATATAACAAATTAAGACACATGTGAAAAACAAAGTGAATATTACCTAAAGCGAAACCTTAACATCGAATTGTTAATAAGTGGGAAATATAATGTTATAATAAAAACACAATTGGTAATATAAAAAATAAAATGTTTCATTAATAAATTTACAATAAACTTATATTTATTATAAAATTAGTTTTTATGAGTACTAAGAGAGTCAAGTCATAAGGTAAGGGAATATCATATCACTTTTTATTTTGGTTAGATACATATCGTATTCACCACTCTATTATTTTGTGTCATTTATAAACTGACATATGAAATGTTTTATCATTAATTTTATTTATTAAAAGATTTTAAAATATTTAAATGATGTTATTCTCTCATGGGGATCATGGTTCTAAAGTTACTCAAGTAGTAATGGTTTTCTCATCTCAATTTTATTTTTTGCGAGACTAAAGACACTTTCACAACCTATTTCTTATATGTGGTTTTTATAATTCCCATATATGTATTATATGATTTATTATAATTAAATTTCTGGATATTTGAATTTCTAATTTATTATCTATCTTTCATGGTTTTTACGTTTCAAAATTTACCAAATCAGTAAAGTAATTTTCTCTCAACTTTATTTCTTTGAGTCACTTGACATGTTATGCACCCATATTTTTCCATGAGTTTTATATACATCCATTTAAATGTTATATCATGAATATAATTATTTTTATGATATTTTATGATTCATTTAATTTTATTATATCCATTTGGTTATGATTTAAGGTTACCAAATTGATAATGATTTATAGCCATAATGTCATCATTTATCAAGAATTTTATGATTATTCTTTAATTGATGAAATTTGTTTTATCCATACCTGATGATAAATCATGAATATTATACATTTATGTATATCCATGATATTTTCCTATATTGTTAACATTTTTTCACTCTTTGGCACATAAGGTGATTAATAAAGTGTTTTAAAGTACCGAATTTACCTCTCTCTTTAGTTATAAAATTGTGGTCATTCAAAACCGTGTTTTTTAAAAAATATTTCAAAAATGTTTTAAAGAATAATTTATAAGTATTCAAATAATTCTTAACGAAATTCTTTTCAATTTTTTATTTCAATATTTCTTTATAACTTTTCAAATTAATTTCAAAGAAATTGTTTTCAAAATGTCTTCACGATTTATTTATAAGTTTTCAAAGTATTTTCAAAGAAATGGTTTTTAAAAAAAATTCAATATTTATTTATAACTATTAAATGTATTTTAAAATAAATTGTTTTCAAAAATGGTTTCAACACATATTTATATTTTTTCAAATTTTTTTCAAAGATAAGTATTTTTGATTTTTTTTAATTTTATTTTATATGTTTTCTAGGAAAACTGTTTTCAAAATTATTTCAAGTTTATTTTATAATATTTTAAGGATATGGTTTTTTAAAATCATTTAAATCTATAAGTATAAGTTTTCAATGTATTTTCAAAAAAATTATTTTCAAAAGGATTTATGTTTTTAAAATCCTCTTTCAAATAAGAAAGGAAATATTCCTTAAGAAATTATTTTTAAAAGGATGATTCAAAATAATTTTCCCTCTAAGATAACATATAATTATCTTATGCATTCCTTTCTAAGAAATAATCTAAAGTATACCATTAATATTTTTTATTTAATGGGTTTTTTCTTATTAGAATAAGGTTATGAAATCCATTTCTATCCCCCTGGTTATATGTTTCGAAACCCACAACTTTTTATAGGTTATTCTTGGATGGAATGATTATGAAACAAATATATTATCAATAGGTTATGATGTGATGAAATTTTTATGAAACCCATTTTATTTTATTGGTTATGATATAAGGATTATGAAACTCATCTCTTTTTATGGTTCGTGATATGATGAAAGTTTTATTATCTTGTGGAAAATGTATGTATGATTTCAATATTAGATAGGTGGTTCAAATATCATCCTATAATGCATCAAAAAATGATTTATATCTCATGAGATAAAAATGGTAATAAAGTTGATGAGATTGATATACTATATGAAGATGGGGAAACCCGATCCCTTATATGGAAATGACTGTGACTGGGGATAATGGTGTTTCTCAAACAGTATGTTTAGTTACTATAAATATGTATAATGGGGAAAATGGATCCACTATGGGAAGATAGGGATACCAAATCCACAATAAGAATATGGGGAAACCCTATCACCTATAATTAATGGAATCTGATTGGGGATGGTTGTGTATTTTTTCGAGTAGGTGTAGTTCCCTTGAAGTTCCATGACAATTTCAAGTTACATTACTCAATTTATTGGGAATATTATTTCATGTTTTTGTGTATTCCAAAATTCCATGTGTTATTTGTATGTTATGCATTCCTTACGTAATATCTTTTTTACCTTATGATTCATGTATTACGAACTAAAAATATTTATGACATGATTCATGTTTATGATCTTTGATATGTAGAGTATGATGTTAAAAATTTATTCTCATGTTCACATACCCTTATGTTCATGTTATGCTTACGTATTTCCATTATTTAACCTTATTAATCATTCAAGACCATCACAATCTTTTGTTTCCATTACTCGGTTATAAGGAAATGTTTTTTATTATATTTACTAAGGGGTAATATATTTTTGGGGAATATTTTAGATCTATCACTAAGTTAGAATATTTTTTTTCAAATTATCCAAATTTACTAAAGCAAAATGTTCATTAGGTGTCTATTTTTTTAATTTTTTAATTAATCCACCAAAATGACGTAATTTCAATGTATGTTAATCATGCGTTGTTATTTTTTGTATTAGAGTGAATTTTTAGTCATACATTAGAAACTATGATAACAAAAAATTAGTTAAAAATCTATTAATGTTTCTATGGATATGTCTTGGGATGTCTCTAAGTGTAAGATTAATGATGAATAAAAGTATAGGGAAATTTCATGGAATTTTGTTAAATAATAGAGAAGGTGGTTTCCTATAAATAAACCCTTTTTTCAGTTCTAAATATTTGATTGGTTCTGGAATAGATGTACCTAAGGGTAAATACTATAACAAGGTGCATTAGACTTGACTTGAGTATAACCTGGTAAAAAATAATGATACTTACTATGTACCTAGTTTGACACTCTTGAGGGATATTATTTGGGAATTCATAAACTCTTCATGAACCATAATGAAGTATTTAAAAATAAGTTGGCTATGAATTGCCTAGGATAAACATAAGGTGTCATAGATTAAGGACAATGTTCTAATTTAGACATCCTTTAAGTGTGGTTTTCATGATTATGTGGTTCCTCAATATGATAGTTGTTTCTTACACAATTATTTCTGTTTTTAGTAATTGGTGGGACCCTGAAAAAACTGGGTTAATGTTTCTTGTGATGGACAATTTTATTATGATCATTCAAATGGGATGGTCACAAGAATGAAGAATACTATTATCATGCCTATTTAGTTTTCAAGGAATAATATTAACAATGTCAACCTAGACAAACTCTTAGAATCACCATGGAAGAGAAAGAATGATTTTTCACTAATTTCAGTTAATAGATACCATGGAGTAAGTAAGATTCAGTTCACTTTATGCCAATAATGTAGAAAGAATAACCCAAGTGAATGTCTTAGAGGAACAAGAAGATGTTTTGACTGTGGGAAAGAAGGACACAAAGTAATTAACTTAAAAATGAAAAAAGTATGATTTAATTTATTGAAATGGATGGGAATATTGGACTCCCTAAGGTGTCATCAATGATTAAATGTTTTAAGTGTATAATTAATGGTCATTATACAAATCTATGTGCAAAGTTTAAATCTCTTGAATAGAATCAACAAATGGGTGCGAGTAATTTTTTTATTATTGATGATGATGAGAATACAGATGAAATGTGAACAGAATGAGGTATTAAGTAATAGGATGAAGTTTAATTCTTATATATTATAGAGGCAGAGGTATAATTGAAGTGGTTATGTATTTTGATTCACTAATTATGTTATACGAATGGAAAAATATACATGGACTATCCATTTTATGTTTTTCTCTATGGATTTACAGTATTGTTTTGAACAATTCTGATGGACTGGGGAAGTGATTTAATGATAAGGAGAAAATTTTACTAGAAGAAGATAACAATTAATACTTCCTTTATTTTAAGATAATGTTATTGGGATAATTATATTTTGTTTAAAAAAAGTAAATTGGGAAGTAATTATTACCTTGAAAAAAATCGAGGACTTATTGAGAGGTGGTTTATTATATCATTGATTAAATTTACAAAAAAAAATTTTATTTACCAAATATATCCATGGATCATTGGAATAAGGAAGAACACATGTTATTGAAGAGTATTTATGGTAATTTTGGTTATTACCTTGTTTCAGGAGAATATACGAGTAGGGTATTCACATGTTTGGAATGTGACAACCAAGAGCTACTTTGTGTTAAATGGAGGATCAATGTTAAGATGATTTAATGACTTTATTTATAATGTTTTTTATTTTTAAATTTCTAAAGGGTTATAAGGTTGACCATTTATGGAATGTTTAAGTCAATCTTTAGATTAAGTTTGTGAGATGAAAGTATTATTTTCATGACCCATCCCCGAGGGGCCTGTACTGTGACAACCCCTAGACCACCTCTAATAGGTTAGGGGATGGTGACTAGCACCAAGTATGTAGATCCTAGGAATGGAAGGAATTAGGCTATAATACCTCTACCGAAGAACACTTCTCCAATCCACAGATGATGAAATGTAAAAATACTATGTAAAAAATCTATGAAAATCACTATATCCCACATCAAGAGTACAACAGTGAACTTACTAGATAATAAAAAGGAAAAAAAATCCCACCAAAAGGGATTCTATAACCATGAGTCCAACCTATATGAAAATAATTACTAGGACTAATATATGAAATGCAAGAACAACAAGTCTATTTGGCCTCGCTAATAACCTCTTTGTCCTAGTCCACCTAGGACTCCATCATAGGTTCGATCATCTACACAATACATGATATGTGTTGGAAAATACATTGTAGGAGTGATTACAAAAATACTCAGTAGGACACCCAAAAACTACAAAGGAAGTACCATAAAGGAAAAAAACATGAAGGGAATACAATAAAGAAAATAATAGTCAGCTCCACATGATATTTGTCAGTAGCACATATAATAACAATATCCGGATATACACAGTCTAAGAAACAAGGTCTAAAGGTAATCCTTAACAAATTACCATCCATAACATTATTATTGAAGAATGATCACTTTGGGAGATCTCACCCCTTGATCTATGATATCATTAGAGACACTCACGAAGAGGTATTTCTCATTGGGTCACTACACCAAAAGAACATAGTGGTCAATGGAGATTATGATACATAGAGTTGGGATCCAACCCAGATAATACCACTAACAAAATCTTTATCAACATGGAACGTAGGGGATCCGACCTAGAGAATTCCCCTAACCCTATTAATGTGGCCTTCTAGATATAAGGACAAATCCCTTCTCATAGAGGTTATGTTGATTCGCAAATATTCTAGTAGGGGTGATAGAGGATCCTACACTAGTCAAAAAGAGGAATACCATAACTCTATCTAGGACTATGCCTCTAGAGGGGACTACAATCCAGTAATGTGGATGTAATTCCATACTGAACCCTCAAGGAAGAGACAAAGGGTATGCTATCAAACGCTAATGGTCTGAGATAAAAAAATCCTCATAATTTCAAAAGGATCTTCTCAACGTCAGGGTCTCAACACCTCATATTTCTCGTCAAATAGATTTAACATTTGAGAGTTTTTCATGTTCGATGTTTCGAAGAGGGAGGGTCACCAGGACCACGGGCTGACCACACAGTAAGTCTCCTAATCATGGAAATCGACCATCATGGTCAACTACTCGGACTAACCACCATGTGATCACCATGATCAACAATCATGGTCGACCATTCCCCCAAATACGATGGCCGCATGATAGTTGTCTCAACTGTAGCTCATGATCGACCATAGCCCAGTCCTGATCTGGTCACGTCAGGTCCGACCCGGCCAGCTAGCTCTGACCCAGCCCACTAGGGAATACCGGGCCCACTGAGTCTGATGTGGCATGTTGGGGTCGACATGATCCATTGGGTCTGACCTGGCCCGCTGCATCCAGGCTGGTGCACTGGGTCCGACTCAGCCCTCTGGTCCCGACATGGCCCGTTGGGCCTTTCCCGTTCACTCAGTAGAGACAACTCGTGCACGGGTCTCCTAGGACATTGCACACAGTCCAACTCATCAATAGACCATATCCGATGTGGCCACCACCGCCATGTCCTCTGACTCTAGCGTTTCCCTCAGCCCACTGCCCCGACATGTGTCTGGTCGCCTCGTCCCACTTTACACCTTCAATATCGCCTTGCTTGACCGGACTGCTACCACACCTCGTCAGATCTCCATTATAGACCCTTGATGATGGTCCCTTCCTCGAACCACCGAGCCACCTCTAATGACCAAAATTTGAAACAGTCATAGTTATGGTCTCTTTGAGTCTTGATCTACATAGATCGTGCTTCTGTTGTCAGTTTTCCTCCAAATAGGTGGTCTGATCGCATTCAGAGACACCCAACAATTCGAATAGTGGCCACAAGTGTCCAATAGTAAATATCACAATGAATGGGGGAGATAAAAGTACAATAAAATCATGAGTAAATATCTTTATCCACTATTCATTTCGGCCTCAATCTGTATCTGTTATAAGGATTAATGAATAGGAATTAAAATAAAAATCACAGAATAATCCCTTCAATTATCAACCACCTCTCAATGATCAAACTTGAGATCAATATATTCATGTATTGACCGATAGTCATCATGATAATCAAGAATAGGGAATCCAAAAAGTAACCACCACCCTACCTCAATTCAGATCATTCATTGAAGAAGGATGATCATCGTGTCATCATCATTATATATGTTCCTTCTAATTATTTGTTCATTGATCATCAATCAACGGGCTATCACCGTTTGTTCGAGAGAGTTCATTATCCACATCTCAGAGGAATTTTTGGGTTATGATGCTAAACCATAATTCCATAAAAATACATAATAAAAATAAATAATTATGTGATAAAAAATAACTTTTATTTAAATTATTTAATGATGATTACTTATCATGAAAACGTTTCCACAAATTACCCACATCGACTGAAGTTAAGTTGCACATAGCGAAAACACCACATTATGAACTCAAATGGTCCCAGATTCTCAATCTAATTCACCATTTATGGGTTATTAGGATTTAAAAAATAAAATATAATTATTTAATTAAATTATTTATGGTTATGTCCTTGGTTACTTTTTTCTATAGATGACCTATGCTGACCAAATTTATTTCCTTCCTAGGGTAATACTTTCATTCTAATCCTAGCAGTGCTCTAGGATTTATAATCTGGGAAACCATTTAATATTTATTCCAATTTTTCTTGAAAATTTCCCATGACTTATATTAAAAGATTAATATTTTTCATAAAATTGTTTCAGGAAAACCAAGCCTCATTATTTCATGACATCTCAGTGCCTGGTCTCGAAATAAATCCATATAAATTCTAAAAATAAAAATGGGAATATTTTAGAAATTACATTCTCCTCAACTTAGGGATTTATGTCCCCAAAAATCCAAAAAATACTACTAAAAAGATGAAAGTACTGAGCATGAATTTGAGCCTCCCAATCCCATGTTTTCTATATGAGATTATCATGCCACCACCAGGCATACACCAAAGAAATTGACCACCCATGAAGGATACTCTCATGATGATCCTTGATCTCCATTAGGTACTCAGAAGAAGTCACACCATCTTTGAAGTCTATCCCGCCCCAGTCGATGACATGTGATGAGTCTTGCATGTACCTCCTTAGCTGTGACATAATAAAGACAAAATTTACCCGATCTAATTATAGTGGTTGAGCTAAGCGGTATGCCACCTCTCCAAATCTATGCAATATCTGGAAATGGAGGATGAACCTCAGAGATGGATTTCTTCCTGAGAAAAATATCCACAATACACCTTGAGGTGATTCCTAAAGAAACACATGGTCTCCTTCTTCAAATTAAAAATTCATATGTTTCCTATCAGCCAAAGACTTATGATGGCTCTATACATCCTTCATCCACTCAAAGATGATTTTCCTATTCTCTTTCTAAATTTTAACCAACTCTGGGCCCATGAGTGATGAATCTCTTGGGTCCAACCAATGGTGACCCACCATTACATGTCCTTGAATGGTTCTATAAGAATGGTGGAATTATAGGTGTTGTTGTATGGAAACTTCACCAGTGGTAGGTGATCCACCTAAATATTGACAAAATATTACATGAAAGCCCATGAAATGTCCTATATAACTTGAATGGCCTATTCAGTATGAGAATTATTTTGTTTGTGAAATACTGTGCTCAGTGTAACCGAGTCCCAAATGCATTCTGCAATCCCTTCCACAACCAGGATGTAAAGAGAGCTTCAGGATTTGAAACTATCGTCATTGAAAACACATAAAGTAGAACTATATCCTTCACATAGAGATGTCCCAATCTATCGACTAAACTCAACTCTTAGATAGATACGTAGTTGGATGACTTAGTTAGTCTTTAAAAAATCACCCAAACAACATCGTGTCCCCTGGACATACGTGGTGAACCCATCATGAAGTCCATCAATATCCCATCCCACTTTCATTATGGAACCTTAAGTGGTTATGCTAAACTTGTTGGAACTTGCTGATAATCCTTCACTTAATGGCAAGTGTGCCATAGAGATATGAACTTGGAAACTCTCTTATTCATACCAGGACACTGAAAATGATGTCAGAGGTCCTAGTACATCTTCACCACACTAGTATGTACCGCTAAAGGGGATGTATTGATATCCATCAAAACATCCTCTCTTAACACCATTGGTAAAATTGTACACCTCTCAAAAGAAAAACATGCTCCCCACCTATAGAATATCCATCAAAAGCATAACCTATGGACAACGGAGCAGGTAGGGTCTCACTGTCAGTATGCTGAAGTTGTTCCAACCTAACTTACTATAAGAGTAGAGGGGTGAAAACCATTAATTGGAGGTAATTTTCTCCATCTCCTTCCAAAATGTATATCTGCAATGAGGCCAACTACTTCAACATGTCATTTAGAAACAATAAAATTAATATCTTGATAATATCATCAGCCACTACATTCCCCTTCCAAGGAGTATATACAATCTCAAAGTCATAGTCTTGAAGGAACTCTAGCCATCACTTTTGTATCATGTTCGGATCCATCTGAGGGAAGACATAATTAAGACTCTTGTGATTGAATTAGATAATAAACCAGTTGACAATCAGGTAGTGTCGCCACATCTTTAGTGTGAAGACTACTAATGCATGCTCAAGGTCATTGGTCATTTAATTATACTCATGCGGTCTCAACATGAGTGAACCATATGTAATCATTACTTGCCTATGAATTAGGACACAACCAAGTCTGGTTCATGATGAATTAAAAAACACTACATACTCAGCTCTCTCCAATGATAATCTCAATATGAGAGCACTCATCAATATTTGTCTCAACTTATGAAATCACTACTCACACTTATCTATCTACACAAAAGGCTTCCCATTTCACATAAAAGTTATCAGGGGTGATGCTAATCTAGTGAAATCATGCACAATACTTAAATAGTGCAACACCAACCTATGAAAACTCGACACCTTAGTAACACACTTGGGTGGATCCCAAGAAAGAACAACATCAACCTTCACTGGATCCACTACAACTCCAGCCACTAAGATGACATGTCCTTGAAAATGGACTTCTCGAATCCAAAATTGACAATTTGAGATATTATTGTAAAGATAGTTCTCTCGGAGTGTGTGTAGGACCATCCTTAACTATCTCGTGTACTCATCCTCATATGCCAAGTGAACTAGGATTTATTCATTGAAGACCACCACAAATTGGTTTTAGTAATGTTGAACGATTTATTACACGATTCCCATGAAATCTACAAGGGATTTCATCATGAAAAATTTCATCACCAATAAGTCATAATGGCTACAAAAGCACTTGAATTCCATATTTAGTATATCTGCATCCACACCTGTAACTGCTGATAGCCTAATCTAAGGACAATTTTTGAGAACCGTTGTTCTCCTTTCAATTGATCAAATAGGTCATCAATCCTCAATAGTGGATACATGTTCTTCCTGGTCATCTATTTTAGGCACCTATTATCCAAACATAACCTCAAACCCCCATTTTCCTTCATGAAAAAAATTGGGGATACCCGAGGTTAAACACTAGGTCTCATGAAGCCCTTCCTCTGAAAGTCTTCTAATTAAACCCTCATTTCTATGAGATATATCTGATATGAAGGTGTAGTTATCAGTGTCATATCAGGTTATATATCAGTGAAAAATTCCATCACCCTATTGGGAGTCAAACCTAGAACCTCGTTATGAAATATTTCTTCATACTTTGACACCACTGCAGGAAAATAATGATTCATATCATCTAATGCATCGAGGGTGGTGCCAACTAACTGATGTGTAATTTGATGAAAACTCATATGTGTTAGTCCATCCTATGCTACTTGAGTTTATTTCTCATTAATAAATAAATTATTGGTCTTATCATTGTGTACACACCACAGTTTGTGGCTAGAATAGATAACCTAAGCATGAACTCTGGATAACCAGTCCATTCCAAGAAAGACGTCGTATGACCAAGACTCTACTACCAAGAGATCCCAACTAAAACTATCACCTCCAAAATTCAGGTAACACAATCAGAAACGGTCTATGATCATTGAGTCTCCTCCCCTATAAGTATCCAAGCATTAGGGTCAAGTCAATAGTTCACCCAGAATTCTGAGTCTCAAACAAGATTAAAGGAAATAATGGAATGACTAGAACCTATTCTTATAAATACTGCATATAAGGTTAAAATACATAGATTTTACATCATATAATCCATGGAGCCTCAGGTTTATAAAATTTAATCATCTAAATATATCCTCATCCCTATCCAACAACTATTTGTACTTGGTATAGACCACCAGGGGTTGTTGTCTATAATAGGTTGAACCTCTATCCACCTCCTATTTCCTGACATGCTCCTCTACAACAACGTTCTCCCTATGGACCACCCTAATCCAATATCCGCCTCTGCCTCAATGGTCCCTTTACCATCACCTAATTAGTTCTACAATGGGTAGAGTAATCTCATTCCAGAGGTCCTTGACCACCGAATGCGTACCACTGTCTATCCATAGGCTAATTCGAACCACCATATGTGACCTATACTGCTGAACTTCAGTCATGGGGTCATCTCCGGAAGTGCCTAACCTGCTTGGGTCCCTTTAACTGTCGTTGACTACCTTCTTCCAAGGGATTAGTTACATGGATCCCAATACTCGCTCCCCCTACCAGTGTCTTCTCAACCAGAAAACTCTCCACTAGTAGGGCTCTCTCAAGTATCCACTGCATAAGTAAGAATGATAAGGGATACCATTGATTCCCTAATGTTACAGGGTAATCCCTGGTCAAAGGTCCAATCCCTAAAGAACTGGTATAATACCATGTCAATAGATTTGCAAGAAAGATCATTAAACCTAAAAGAATACTCTACCATGGTCATACTACCCTGATATAGATGAAAAAGCTCATGTATGAATACTGATCACCATGTGGTTGGAAGGAAATCCTCTTTGAAGAGATGCTTGATGTCTATCCAGGAGAGAGTCATCTTGTCATGTTTTTGAGTCACTAAGACCCATCATCACCCTATAGAGCTTGGCTCAAAACATGCTGTATGGACTACCATCTAGTTAGAAGGTTTCCTCACAAGGAGGAAAACATTGGTGGACTGCCTCTAGACAATACTCAGCCACCTAGGGGTCTCTCTCACACAAAAACCTGAGAGGTCACTGCCTATGTAACTCCTGCAACACAACCAATCTTCATGCATCTTCAATTGGTAGTATTGGTAGTACCTGATACTCGAAAGGTGTTGGTATAATTGGAAAATCACCTGGAGGTTCTATCTTTGGTCCATTCCCTTGTACTGATGCATTTTCACTTGGTGGATCATCCTCGTGACCACTAAATGGAATCCTAGATGTATTTCTTCTTGGAGTAATTCTATAATAATACTAGATGTACCACATTCTATAGAGTATATCTGGAGAGATGAATCAATAAGGACATGGAAAACACAAACATTCCTATATGATTAATGTGTCAATTTTTCCCTAAATCATGTGTTTTCATGAACCGAGTCAAAATGTAGGCTTCTAGAGTCTTGGTGTTTAGATACGTCAACTGCCAGACCAACACTGCAGTCCCTGGCCTGAAATCTGAACTCAAAACACAAAACACTATTTCCCCAAACCAATCTCACAAACTTCTGATCCCAAATTAGAACCAAACACTGTGATACCACTCTGTCATGACCAATCCTAGAGGGGCCCATGCTGTGAATACCCCAATCCCACCTCTAATAGACCAGGGGTTGGTGACTAGCACTGAGTAGGAATATCACAAAAATGGGAGACATTAGCCTAATGCACCTGTATGCATGCACACATATCCAAGCCAAAAATGAAAAATGTAAAAACATTAACTAAAAAATTCATAAAAACAATTATACCCCACAAACATAGTACAACTTTGAATTTACTAGAAAGTAAAGAGGGCCAAAAAATCCCACAAAAAAAGGATTATGTAACCTTAAGTCAATTCTATAAGAAACGAGGTACTAGGAATGCTGTCTAAACTATATGAACACCTCATCTATCCGGCCTCACCAAGAACCGCCTTGTACCCGTCTGACTATTATACTGTCAATGGTTCTATAATAAGCACAAGACACAACACATGTGGGAAAATACTATGCAAGGATGAGTACAATAATACTATGTAGGACACCCCAAAATAAAAAAAATACCAAGAAGGAAATACCATGAAGGAAATATCTAAAAAGAAGTACCATTCAGCTCCACATAAAATATGTCAACAACACATAAAACACGAATATCTAAATATACTCAGTCCAAGACACATGATCTAAATATTTTCCACAACCAATTACCAACTAGTAGATTTTGTTTGATGCATGGTGATTATCGGTGATCTCACTCCTCGAGCTATGATATCATTAGAGATAGTCAAGAAGAGGTCTAGATCATTTAGGCCCCATACAAAGAGAAAACATTGGTCAAGAGAGATTATGATACAAAGAGAGGGGATCCATCCCTGAGAATAAAACTAAACTGATATAGATCAAACAATAATGTAGTGGATCCAACCCATAGAATACCACTAACCCCACTGATTCAGACCTCTAGATAGAGAACCAATGCTCAAATCTCAGAGGTTATGATGATTTGAAAAAACTTCAGTAGGTGTGATAGAGGATCCTGGTATAGTCCCATAAAGGAATACCATAACTATATTTTGGAATCGACCTCTATAGGGGACTAAAATCCAGAAATTTGGATGTAATTCCATACTAAAACCTTGTGCAAAGGACCAAGGGAACACTCACAACCTATAGTGGTCCAAGATAATAACTCAACACATTAACTCATAAAAACATTATCAACATTAGGGTCTCAATGCCAAGATTACTTATCAAACAAACGTACTGTTTTAATGCTAGGAGATTTTGATGTTTCAAAAAGGGAGGGTCACTGGGCCCATAGACCAACCGCACGGTTGGTCTACTGACCGTGGTGGTCGACCACTTGAAATGAACGCCTCGCTGCTATCGCCATCGAACTCCCAGGTCAATCGTTCCTCTAACTGCACTAGCCGCACAAAAGTTAGAGTGATGATGGCCTGGTCCCGCTCCTGTCTCCCCAGGTCTGACTCAGATCCGACCTAGGTCCGACCTAACCTATGGGGCCTGGCTTATTTGCTCATCCTGAACCACTCACATGTGGGATACCAGGTCTACCACAGATGGCCTAACTTGTCCATAGCCTACGTCTTATACGACTGCCACATTGGCATCCTATGAACCATCATTGTCGCCACCATATTCTGTGGGCATCGCCACGTCCACTACCGCATCCACCATCTCTGTTCACCGCACCACCATCGTCTTTCCTCACTAGAACATAGCATCAAATCACCAAAACTGGGTCTGTGGCCCCTTTCATGGACCATCGATCTAGCTCTGATTCTCGAAATTTGAAGCGGTTGCAGATCTGTGATCTTTAGATCTGAATCTACATTGATCTTGCTTCTGTTGTCAGTTTTACTCTAATTCTGGGAGCTAATCGCATTCAGAGGCACTCGGAAATTTGAACCATTTCCATAGGGGTGCAATAGAAAAGAAAAAAGGGAACGGGTGAGAAAAAATCACAAGAACACATTGGGAGACAAACCTAGATCTTTGTTCCTATTATCCTTAATAAATTTCCATTAGAAGGACAAACTAAGAGGAATTAAAATAAAACTCACAATATAATCCCCGCAATTATCAACCATCTCGCACTGATTTAACCACTGATGAGTCAATTCATGGATTGATCTGAGTTCATCATGGAAGTAAATAATGAAGAAACCAAAAAGAAAAAACCTCCCAACCTTGATTCAGATCTGCCATTGAAAAAGGATGATCATCTTGTTATCATCATTGTAATGTTTCTTTCAAATCGACTACTCGTTGATCATCGATCCATGACCCATAATCATTTTTTTGATAGGGTTAATTATTTTCAACTCATAGAAATTAAAGGGTTATGATGATAACATTGAATTCAAAAATAATACTCAATAAAAATAAATTTCATTAGGTTATAAAATATAATTTTTTTAAATTTTTAATGAAGATTACATCTCGTGATAAATTTTTAAAAAATGACCTACACTGACTAAAGTTAAGTCATGCCTAGAAAAAACACAAAATTAAAATATCAAAAATGGTATCAGATTTCCAATTTGATTTACCACTCATTATTACTTAGGCTCTAAATGATGAAATACTTTTATTTAATTGTTTTATTTACGGTTACGTCCATGGTGACTTTTTCTATAAATGTCCCACACCGACCAATGTTAGGTCACACATAAGTTAAATTTATGATTATGAACTCAACAGTGCTCTAATATGTCTGATCCAGGAACTCGTTTAAGAGTTATTCCAATTTTTTAGGGAAATTGTGCGTACCTACTATTAAGAGCAATTTTTTTTTCAAATAATTGTTTCGAGAGAACCAGTCCTTGTAATTTAATACCATCTTAGTGCCTGGTCTCGAAATGAATTCATATAATTTCAATTAATAATACATAGGAAAATATGAGAGATTATAATTATCTCACCACTTGAGGATGTATGCATATTAGATAATATTTCTTTACATGTTTGTGTTGATGGTATCCAAAGAGTGATGGGATGGATTATCATGGATATTATGATTTGTTAGTGCTTAAGGAATGGAAAATTCACCTTCCTTTTTAGTGAATGTGGTGAAGTGGAAAATGGTTAAGACATCACCAAAGGGCGAGATTTTACTCATGGAAGGGAATTAAATCAAGTATGTATAATTTCTCAGGACAATTATTTAGCTCAGGTGAAAAGATATTGAAAATAAAAGGGTTACACTAGTACATTCTTTTAGGATTAATCATATTGTACCTTAGGGAATTTTAGATTTATGGATTTCTTATTCTTAAAATACTCTTCACTATGTTTTTTATTACACTACTCTAGACATTATAGTTATATTTAACTTACTTTTCAATCTTTTTACTTTCCATATATATCTTCTTAAGTAGAAACCTAGCTATGTGTTACATTGGGTAACCATTATTATTCCAACCATCATTTTAAAGGATGTTTTAGAGTTCATTTTCAAAATGTTGGTTTATGTTAAAATAACATAAAATTATAAAAAAATTGATAAACGAGATGAATTTGAAGGGATAAATTCATATTGAGGGGGTAGAATGTAGCACACTAATTTTTTGTGAAATATATGTTTTTAATTAATTTAATATTTATGATATTTGTCATTTCAAGCAATATTGAATACAAATTGAGTTATATGAAAGCCCAAAGATATTATTTTTGTATACAGTAAAACATGTTAATATTTAATTATATGATTCCCCAATAAAAGTTTGATCTTTATGTACCACTAAATTGTCTTGCCACATATGCAACACTGACTTGGGTTGCATTACATGCAACACTGGATTTATAGGGAATGATATTTTTTTATTATAATTAATTATATGGGATAGTTATAACATAGAACTTAAACATAATAATGTGAATAGTAATAATAAGTTTTTAAATATTTTTTATAATTTTTTATATAAACTAATCATAATTATGATAAAAAATATATAATTTTTGGTAAAAATAGTATATTTTTGAAAATTCTACTTTCTGAAAAGAACTGATTATTATGTCCTTCTATGAAAATAATAAAATTAATTTCAGAAACTTTTTTAAATTAAATTTTAAAAAATAAAAAAAAAATTTAATTCATAATGTCTAAATTAACTTATAGTGATTTTTTCATTTTTTACCGAGGAACTTCTTTTTTGGGTGAATGGTTAAAAATACAGAATTTTTTATGAAGACTATTTTTCTAATTTATTTATATAGTTAATTTATATTTTAGGTAAGTTTTAATGTCACAATAGTTGAATTATATATCTATTAATCCAATTTAGTTCATTAAAATCATTTTTATGTTGAACTTATATATAGAAGAAAAATTATCTTTTAAACATTCTCACTGAAAAAACCTACTTTCTTATCACGCTTGCAAGATTACCATTAAACTTAATTTTTCTAGTTATTTGATTAAAATTTGAAAAATGGATATAATTATTTGTAATAATTATAGTATGATAACATAAAAATAATTTTTGTACAAAAAAATATTAGTGAAAGTGATTAAAGTTAATTACAATGATTAACTTAAAATTAAGCTCATCAAGGGACTAAAATTTAATCATGAGGGAAAAAATTACATATCCACTTGTCCAACACCCATAGTATGAAAATTTCTATTAAAAAAACTTCCATTATGAATGATATAAGTATTCAGAAAAAAATAACAAATTAAGACACATGTGAAAAACAAAGAAGATATTACTCGAAAAAAAGACATAACATAGAATTATTAATAAATGGGTAATATAAAGTAATAATCCAACCATATATGGTATCAAATATTATAATATGGTTATGTAAAAAATTTAAAATTAACTTATATTTATTATACATGAGGTTTTTATGTGTATGAAGACTGTCAAGACATAAGGTGAGTGGATTTCATCTCACTTTTTATTTTCACGAGATACATGCCATATTCCATAATCACTTTTTTTTGTGTGGTTTACATACTAAAATATGAAATGTTATATAATTAATTTATTTTATATTATAATTTTATTAATTTTAACTGATTATATTCTCTCATGAGGATCCCAATACTATAGTTACTCAAGTAGTAAGGGATTTATCGTCTCACTTTTATTTTCCATGAGACACAAGCCATATTCACCACCTATTTCTAATACGTGGTGTATATAATGACCATATTTGTATTCCTTGATTTATTATACATAAATTAATTTCTATTTAGATATAAATTATTTATCATTATTTAATGGGTTTTATGCTTCAACCGTTACCAAATTGGTAAAGTAATTTTGTCTCAATTTTCCTTCTTTGAGACACATGCCATGTTATGCATATATAATTTTCTATGTGGTTTATATACTGACTTTTACATGTTATATCATGAATCTACTTAATTTTATTATTTTTTATACTTCATTTAATGTTATTATTTCCATTGTGATATGATTAAATGCTATTAAATTGGTAATGGTTCATAGCTATAATCTCACCATTTATTGAGACTATTTATGATTATGATTTCCTTGATGAACTTTTTGGAGCTATCTCTCAAGTGAACACATGAATATTATTATCAACTATATATTCATGATATATTCATATATTGGTTAAAGTTTTTCAATATTTGGTAAATATGATGATTAATAAAGTGTTGTAAAAGTTTTACTTTACCTTTCTCTTCAGTCAGAAATATGTGTTCTTTCAAAACCATGTTTTCTAAAAGGGTTTTCAATTTTTTTCAAGAATTAATTACAATTTTTTAAATTATTTTCAAAGAACTAGTTCTGAAAATATTTTTAATATATCATTATTAGTTTACAAAGTATGTTTAATGGAATCCTTTTCAAAATAATTTGAAGCATTATTTATAAGTTTTAAAAGTATTTTCAAATATATGGGTTTCAAAAAGATTTCCAAATATATTTATATGTTTTCAAATTATTCATAAAGGATTTTTTTAAATTTTTTCAATATTTTTTTATACATTTTAATATCTTTTTAAAATAAAAATATTTTTAAAATTTTTTCAAGCATCTTTTATAAATTTTCATGGAAAATAGTTTTTTATTTTTTTAATGGTAATTTTATATGTTTTTAATGAAAATGTAATTAAAATGTTTTCAAGATTATTTTACAAGAATTCAAGGAATATTGTTTCCAAATCATATGAAGCTTTCTTTCTTTTTTTTTAATTTTTTTCAATTAAAATGGGTTTCAAAGGGTTTTATGTTTTAAAATACCTTTTCAAATAAGAAAGGATATTTTCCTCAATAAGTGTTTTTTAATGAAATTTCAAAATATTTTTCAATATATGAAAACTTCAGCAGATGTTAATCATGTACTTATAGGAAGTGATCCAAATAATACCATTTATATTATTTATTTAATGGTGTTTTTGTTAATAAGATGAATTTTATGACTCCTATTTCTCTCCCACATGTTATATGCTTTTGAAACCTATTTCTTTTTTTCATGGGTTACGATTTGATGAAACGATTATGAAACCAATATTTTTCTATAGGTTACAATGTTTTGAAATGTCTAGGGTACCCATTTCATTTCATGGGTATGATATCAGGTTTATGAAACCCATATCTTTTTTATTAGTCATGGTATGATGAATGTTTTATTATCTTATGAAACATGTATGTATGTTTTGAATATGAGATATGTGGGACCTGTATCTCCCTTTAATGCATTGGGTAAAGATTTATATCTCATGAGATAATGATGAAAATCAAGTTAAATATCTTGATCCACTATGGAAAGATAAGGAAACCCTATCCATATCAATGAAAGGACCGCGACTGTGGATTGTGGTGTGTCCATACCAATAGGTGTTGTCACCATGAAGATGGAAGATGTGGAAACCCAATCCACTATGGAAAATGGAGAAACCCAATACACTATAGGAATATTGGAAAACCTGATCTATTATATGAAAATAACTCCGACTAGTAATGGTGGTGTGTCCCACCCAGTAGATATAGTCCCCATGAATCTCCCCAATAAGTTATAGTTGCATGTCTTGACTTGTAGGGAATAATATTTCAGGTTTATGTGTATGTAAAAATCCCATGTTTTTTCCATTGTTATTATTTCATGTATTAATTTATTATTTCCCATAAGAATCATATATTATTAAGTGCTAATATTTATTCTATGATTCATGTTTATGATATTTGATATGTAGGGTATGATCTTCGAATGTTATGCTCATGTTATCATACCCTTATGTTCAGGTTATGATTATATATTTACTTTATTTACACTTACTGATCATTAGAACTCATACTTTTTCTTATTTGTCCATTAACTAGGTCATGAATGATGGTTTTTTATATAGATTTACCAAGCTAGAATATCTTTTCAAGAGGCATTAAAGACCATTCACTGAGTTATAATATTTTTGTTTTATGCTTCCAAAGGCACTAAACTAACATTTTATTTGGTAATATGTTTTTATAATGTTTTATATAATAAAAAATGATATAATGTCCATGTATGTTAATAATGGGTTGTTATAGTAAAGGTAAAATTAAATCCATGTAAATGAATGAATACACTCTCAAATTTAAAACTTTAATGTCACTATTTTCTTCCCCTTATGAAACCATAAAATATAATCCAATATGACGTGTCCTCCAAGAATGATTCATGTTTGGACATTGTAGATTATTTTATGGGACAATATGAAGGACAAATAGTTATATCATTATTGGATGTTTTATTTATGGTAAATTTCTGTATTTAACAACCTGATGATATGTTATATAGGGTGCATATTAGTTCCAATAAAAATAAATGTTAATAAAATATTATTTTATTATAGTATTTCTTTATTGGAAATATGTTAACATAAATATTTCTTATAATTTGGATATATATATAACACCACCAAGGTTATAATGGTTTCAATATATCATTGACTACAAGGTTCTCTTCCCTATATTTTTGAATATCTTATATAGTAGTGATTATTATAAGAATAATCAATATAAATATAGAAATGGTAAGGAAGATTCTGATCATTAAGGTCTATCTTTGAAGAAAGGTACTACAGAGAAAGAATTTTGATTATTCATGTTTGACAAAATCAATTTTTAAATTTTAGTTTTATGTTTTAAATATGTCTCTTAAATTCTCAAAAACAAAATAAATTTTAATCTAAAAACTTTTCAATTATTAAATTGTTTTGTATGCTTTTAGAATATAAAATTCTAAATAAAAAATGAAAGTGA
Organism: Viscum album; assembly: GCA_963277665.1. Classification (NCBI taxonomy): domain Eukaryota; kingdom Viridiplantae; phylum Streptophyta; class Magnoliopsida; order Santalales; family Viscaceae; genus Viscum; species Viscum album. Next base: position 450,466,241 of record OY728137.1, on the reverse strand, counting down.
AAATTGTTTTAAATAAATCTATATTTTATATTTCTTGAAACCCTTTTATCTAGGAATTATATTTTAAAATGTTTTAGATTTAAAATTTGATTTCCATTTTATGTGTAATTTTTTTCCATTTTAATTTTAATGGATTTAATTAATGATTATATATATTTTATGACCATGAAATATAAATTCTCATTAATATTCCATATATATAAAGAAAACCTTTATAAAACATTGATTTTTTATTATTATTTAGAACTATTTCCATGAATTTTTAGATTATTATAACCTTTAATGAATTATAAATTTTACTTTAGGTAAAATTTTGTTATATTTATTTCATATTTAATTTTCTATATATTTGAAATAAAATTACAATGATGTGAATCTTTTAAAAGGTTATTTTAATTTATTTATAATTTTAAAGGAATGATTTTTAAAAAATGTTTTATTTAATATTTGGAACTTTCGAAATGATTATGATGATTATGAATGAATATTGAACCCATAACCTCAAAGGGTTCTTTTTATTAAAATTGATTATTAACACTTAAATATTCCTAGCGGACACATGGTTTTTAATGTTTCTCGGGTATCATTAATCCCTATAAATTGTGATAATACATTTTAATGAAAATTTTGAAAAACGTCACTTACTATGAATTTTGAATAATAAAATCACTAAATTCTTTTTTTGGGAAAAAATATGTGTACAATAAAATATTTTATTTTGTTGAAAATATTTCATTTTAAAAGAATTCATTTTCGAATGAATTTCTATTATATTTTAAAAGGGAAATAATTTCAACCTTTTTTCTAAAACTTCTTTCTATAAAATTTAGAGCTTATCTAATGATTTTAGAATATTTTTTTACATGTTTAGTGATGAAAATAAGATCAATGGTGAATGGCCTCATATAAGAGTCTAGATCGAATGATGTTGGATAATTGTTCCAGAATTTTTGTATTATTAGTAATATCTCCTATATATTTTTATTTTTATTAAACATTAATAAATATAGATATAAAATATACCTTAGCTGGAATTGATTCAATTTTAATTAATAATATGAAATTTTGAATTTTTAAAATTAGGTCACTTATTTGGTATTGAAGAAAATAAGAAAAATGTAATATTTTTAGAAATAGATCTGGGAGTGTGGTTTTGGGAAGTTTTAGATGGAATTAAAGAAAAGTATTAGATTAAATTGGAGATTAATATGATATGATTATAGGGTATCTTATTATTCATATAATTTTACAGATAGATCTTTATGTAAATGAAAATATCTTTAGTTTGTGAAATATTTAGTGATCCTAGTTTTCAAATATTTGGAAGAAATATTTAATCCTTTATGTATTCATAGTTTGGAATCATAAAGAAGGGAAAATAATAGTGTATTTTTTTTAATGAAATTATATAAACTAAATAAATAAATTATAATGTTTACTCTAAGGAAAATAATTATTTATCATTCTTAATATAGTTTGAAAATATCATTATAAAATGCTAAGAGTTAGATTATGCTTACCTTGAATTCATGAGTTATAATATTTTGAATAATTTAAAATTGGGGGATATAATTTATTTAATGAAGGTGTAACGTAACATCCCAAAATTTTAATATAATTTTTCTTTTAAATAAATGTGATAAATTAAAAAATATTAAATATATTTTTTAGATAACTTGATGAAAATATCATTTTATATTCTCTCAATATTTTAAAAGACATGATTCATTATGTAAGTTCTATATAATTATTTATAAAGGTATAAAATAATATCATTTTGATTTATTTTATAAATTATAAGTTTTCACTAATAAAAGTACATTTTAAGTGAAAGTGATTATTTATCATATAAAAGTACTTCTATTTTGGTGTGAAATTTACAGTGTTGATCAAAATTGGAAACCTTATTCTTTTAATAATATTAATTTTGAATATATATTTTTTATAAAACAAATAATATGTACATATATGTTTATTAAAAAATAATATCATTATTAAAATTATAATATAATCAAAAAATATGTTGACAAATTATGTGGGTAATACTATTATAAAATTAAGTGGTGACTTAGAATATTTGATATATATAAATTTATAATATTATTCTTGGTAAAAAAGATATTTATTTGAAATGAATATAATTAAATATTAATTAAATGAGATATTGAATATAATAATATGTTAAGAAGTTAATGTATTGTATGATTTTTATAATTAAAATTATAGAATTATATAATTTAAAAGTTAATATATTATTCGACATAAAAATGAATGATATCTAAGGGTAGGATGTGTAATTTTATATTGCAAGGACATTAGTTTGGGGACATGTAAAGGTAAGATTATAATCATGTAAGTGTAAAATAAATCTCTTATAATAGTAAGATTATTGTTATTTAATGGTAGAAAAATATATTTGATGGTTGTATAAGGGTAGGTACTCAGTTCTGTACTCACGTAAAGTTCACAATTTTGACTATGTAAGGGTAAATTAAATATTTCGAATGATTTGTAAGGGTCATGAAATAGTTTTAAACGATGCATAAGGGTAGTAAAGTCCAATATTTCTATTCATGTAATGGTAGTTGGGATTAATTTTAAAACTACATATGGGTATGTTTTGTTGGTGTATGGGTTAATGTGAATTTTAAAAACCCATGTAAAGAAAAACACTATTATCATGTAATGTAAATATCCATATTTATTATAGGTAACACTATGGGTTTAAGGATACATAATCATTTTATGTATGGGTACTAGACAATCAGCTTTGCGTTTGTGTAAGGTTCAGTCCTTGTCAACCTCTTTATTAAGGGTAATTTTGTTCTTTTTTTATAAGAAGTGTGATGAAATTTAATGTTATGTAATTGTCATGTGGAGAGTTTGAAAACCTATATAATGGGAACATTTAAGCAAAAAAATGGATAGCAATGTCTCTCATTCCCAAACATATCATGTAAACATATCCATCCAGAGGTTAAAACATCAAATAAAATTATATATATATATATATTATTTCATTATTCTATTGATTTATATTCTATTTTTGTTGACATAGAAGATAAATATTACTGAAACTTGGCATGAATATGAACATAACTACTTATTTAACATTACCATACCCATTTAAATTCCAAATTTTATATCATAATTCAATATGACACACCATTTATAAAAGATTAACGTTTTGATTTTATAAAATATTTAATGTGAAAATAATATGATTGAATAATTATATTTATCTTGGAAATTTTATATATAGAAAATTTAAGTATTTAACAACATAAAGATAAGTTTCTTAAGGTGAATCCCATTTCCATGTATAAATTCATATGTCTATATAAGCTATATTTAAATTGAGTATTTTTGGAAGGTATATATTATTATATCGAACTTTTTTGAGTTTACATGTATAAGGAGTATCAACTAGTCTCAGTAGGATACAATATATCATAAATATTCTAGGGTATCTTACATGGATTTATGCTTATCATCCATATTTTTGTTTACTGTTATTATAGTGTTGATAAAGATAATGAAACTATGAAAGAGGCTTACCATATGTGTATCAATATGAAGAAAGGAGCTACATAGGAAAGATTCTAGATATTCATGAAATGTAAAATAATTATTAAAATTTATGGATTAATGTTTTCAATTTATCTCTTATTTCTAAAAAAAGTCTATTTTTAGAAGAAAAAATATATCTTACCAAAATGTTTAAAATATATTAAAATTTTTAATTATTCATCAAAATGGTAATGAATTTTTATAAATCAAGTTATATTTTAAGCTTTGCAAAACTCTTTTATAAGGGAATAATGTTTTAAAAGTTTTCTAATTTCAAGGGTTATTGTAATTTTAGGTGTAAAAAATTATTTTTATATCATAAGGATATCATTGAAGAATATATATATTTTATGTATTTTTACTATATTTCTCATTAATATTCCAAATATTTTTTTGATTTTTTTTCTTCAGCTTAATTTCTATGAATTATTTATAACTATCTCCCATATATTTTTATATTACTTATATTCATTATTAAATTATTAATTTTACTTTATTGATTCTTTTACTAAGGTTATTGAATATGTAATTTATTTTCTTCTTTGAAAATAAAATACATAGATCTTAATGTTTTAAAATAATATTTTTATTGATTTATAATGGTAGTGAAAATATTTACAAAAAAATGTTTTGATTAAAACATAGCACTTGGTTTTTGAATATGATGTTGGGGAATGAGGAGTGAACTTATAAACTCAAGGGTAGATTTTCTTAAATTTTATGTTTATTTCATAAATATCACTAGTGAAAATAAGTATTTCTTAACGTTTCCTAATTATTTTTACCTTTTATAAAGTGATATTATTTTCAAAATAACATATTCATTTACTATTTTAAATATTCTTTTATTAGGAATTTTATATTGTGAAAATCCCAAACTATAATTTTGGAAAAAATTATTTTTTATATAAAATGTTTTATTTAGATTAAGATATTTATTATAAAAGAAAATATTTTTGAAAACTTTTTATAGTATTTTAAAAGGAAAATGATTCCAACTCCATTTTTCAAACACATTACTAAGAAATTATGGGCTCACCCCATGTTTTTAGAATATCCTTCACTGGTATAGTGATTATTAGAATATCAATGTTGAATAATATCAATTAAGTGTCTAGTATGAACGAAGCTAGATAAGTGGTCAAGGAATTATTATTAGTATCAAAAACTTTGATATGTATTTTGATTTTCTAATAATCCAATAATCAGGGATTAAAAAATACATAGGTAGGTATTGAGTATATTTTAATGAATTATATGATTTTTTAAAATTTTTAAAATTAGGTCACCTCTTTGGTATTTAAATAAAATAAATTGAAAAATTGAAAATTTTTTAGAACTAGATTGGGTATTATAGGTTCGAGTATCTTATATTCAATCAATATTTATATTATATTATTGTAATATTCATCGATGACATTATAGTATACTTTTAGACATGGGAGGACCATGCTCAAAATTTTGATATTGGATTAGGAATGCTGAGATAGAATCAACTTTATGTTTATATAATGATGTATTATTTATAAAATAGGGGATTCAATTATTATGGAATGTGATATACAAGGCATTCTTGTCAATATGACCTAAAATGGTCAAGGTTGTGGTTTTCTAGGAGCGACTAAAGAACATTTTCATGTTATATAACTTCATGGGTTTTGAAATCTATTAAAAGAGATTCATTTAAGACTTATCTAGATTTTGAATTATAATGCAGTCCATGAAAAAGAGGGGGATGTTTTTTTAGTAACCCTATCATTTGTAGAGGTCCATATAGTGTCTAAAAATTGATCAATTACGCTGGTAATTATGACCTTACTTGAGACAGATATAAAGTTTACCATGTGATGTGTTGTATTAGGATTCAATCTTAGGTATGCTCAAATATAATATATATGATTAGTCACTTATGGGTCTAGGAAACGAATATATCATGAGTATTAGTAATTTATAAATTATTTATATATGGAGGTGTTTGTTCATGAACAAAGTGTAACAAAAATATATTTTTTATTATTTTTTTTCAAAACTTATATTATATTTGATAGCTTGCTCCGCATGAAAAACAAACTAAAAACAGACATGACATATTGGATGAATATCATTATTAAAATAAAAAGAATAATAAAACCAATAGTAAATGAAAACATATTATTCAACTAAAATTTCTCACATTTTGAGGATAAATAATTAATATGATTTAATATTAAAAAGATTTTTTATTTCTGAAATAATAGTTTTTAAATTTTTCATATTTTATCTAAATAAATGAAATTGAATAATACTAAAATATTATTATATATTAACTAATATTTTAATAATAATTTATTAATAAATTTATGTGAAATAAATTTTAGAAAATTAAAAACATATTTTTCAATAAATATAATTTTCTTTATATTTTTCTTTTATATTTAATGATAAAATTTTGAAATTTTAGAGTTTAAATTTTATAAAATCAACTTCATTTTTGAATTCAACATGTAAGAATTATCATTGGATTAATTTTTATTTTCTTTATAAAATGGATATTTTTAGATGAATAATGAAAAATACCAATTTTGAAAATACTGTCACCTTTATAACATTATCATAATAGAAGAGTGAATAAAAATTATAAAAAACCATTTAGATATACAATATATATATTTTTATTAATTGAAATAAAGTACTTAAAATACTACTTTGAATTAAAAAACCCACTTTTATCATTTTGGAATCTTAAGTAATATTGTACTCTAATAAAAACTATGTTTTGTCTCTTTATTTTAATTAAGTATCCATAAAGTGAAATTCCATTTTAGATTTTTTTAAAATAAATTTAAGTCATATATGTTTAATAATACACAATTTATTATTAGGTAAATAAAAAATATTGATAATTTTATCCAAAAAAAATTTATTCTTAAATACAAAATTTTCCAAATATAACATTTTCGGCATTACAAGCGATAATGTTAAACTAATTTTTTCTAAAAAAAATTATTTTATATAAGATATTTAATAATTTAAATTATTAGGAATAAATTATTTAATAATTCCCAAATTATTTTTAATTATTAAAATTAAACTACTTAATTCGAAATTAATTAGCATGGTTGAAACGAAAAATTTTAATAGTGAAAATGAAAAGTGTAAAATACTAAAAAATGTATTTAAAACACGTGTGAAAATTAATGATGAATATATTATCATCCATAACTCATCCTTTGATCATTTATTTTTGACTTTTAATCTTATTTCCAAGTGAAATATGTGATTTATTTATATTATGATTTTATATTTACAAAAATACCATTACATTCAACTATAGATGGAGGTCATCACCAACTTATTTTTCCACTTATTATAAATTAGTATATCAAAAAAATACAGATTTTGTCTCTCCTCCACTCTCTTACCACGTCCTATAATCCCTTTTATTTTAAAAATTACAAGCTATGGATCCTTATGATGTTATTCAAGGGAGATCATCCAAGGGAGAGGTAATTTTATAAACCGATATCTCATAAATATATTCTTATTATACCCCCTCACAACTATTTTATTCATGTAATTTTGATATCAAAAGTATTTTAATATTCTAAAATTATATTATAATAATATAATACATATTTTATAGTTTCTTACAAAACTATTCGAATAATTAATAATTCATCACGCATATGTTTGGACTACCACATCCATAAAAGACATGATTGATTTTTCATAATCGCCAACATAGACTGTATGATATAACATTAGTTTGAGTTTTAAATTATAGTAGGAATTTTAATTCAGTTTAATGGATGGGTAAAAAATTAATGTGATACTACGAGTGACATTCTGAGAGTATAAATACCTCAAGGGGATGTTTTAAGATGATTTATGAGGCCTAGAATATAGCTTGGGTTTTAGGAAGAGACTCAAGAGAATTCAATTTTGTTTCGGTAGGTTTTGTTCATTTTTTACATGGTTAATAGTTCAATGTGTATAGTTTTATATAAACAATGAAAATAATTGATACTAGAGGTTTATTCAGTTAATTTTGAATGGTAAATGGTTATGTTTATTAAATGGAGCACAATTTGGGGTCAACTTTGTATGGTTGTGGAGAGCCTATGGTATGTCAAACGGTCTGTTCATATTTATAGAAAAACCATGTTCCTTGATTTATAGGGGTCGGTTTTATTGTTTCATGGTTGGTTCATTACTAGAAGACTATGTGTAAAAACTATTTTGAGATGTTTGTGTTGGATAGTAGGAGGTGCATCGTTGGTGCATAGTTTGGCTAACAATTTGGCCAAACTTTGTGGCAGCCCTGAATTTCATTAAATGAGGTAAATGAAATGAAATACCCTTCATGTTTTTATACAATCCATATTTTAAACCACCATTAGGAGAACATGTACCATGGGTGAACTCAACCCTTTCCTCCTTCCCTAAAATACGATTTTGGGGAACATTTAGGACGATATTTGAGAAATTTGGTGGTTAGAATCACCATATAAAAACCTATTATCTCTTCCTTCTTCTACCTCATTGAATTGTATAGTTCTTCAGTTTAGGATTTTTTGAATATTCCATTAGAAAAATATGTAATATTTTTCTAATTATGGGTCATTTGGTAGGCTATCATTGAGAATATACTGAGATGAATTCCACACCATGTTTCATGTAATTTAATTATAGTATGATACCATTATGAATTTTATTCAGTTTCCCATAATATATATTTTTGATTAACCTTTGAAATGGTTTCTTATCTTATGGGTTTGAACCTCAATGTTGTTGGGGTTATTTTATAGGTCTTGGGCGAGTGTTTAACATCAGTTTTGGGGAAGCACAATAGGCATATGAGTTGACATGTATTTTTTTTGAGTTGTGGTATGATTGATTAATTAAATTATAATTGACATAATTAATTAATTTTTATTTATTGGAATGGTATTATATATTTGGTATTCTAGGAGATATATTATGGATGAAGATGAGTTTTAATGAGGAATAGATGGTCCTTGGTAAGGCTGCGCGTATTTGGAAATGTTATGGGAAGCTTCATTGAGAAAGTAGGTGGGCTAGAGCTTTACCAATACTCATATTCAATTTGTGAGCAATTTTATGTGATACATATATTAACTCCCATGTGTGGTTATTTTTCTCCATTGAATTATATTAATAGATTTTAGTTTTATATTGATGCCTTAGACCTTATATACACTGCATTGTATCTATTGGTTATTATAAGACAAACGTACGACCACCCATGGGTTGGGAAAACTATTTGAAATGAAATAATTATATATTCAGATTTTTTTGAAATTCTTATGAGGTGTGTGAAATGATTTTAATTGAGTTCATGGATTTTTGACTTGGTGTTAGGTTTAAATGGGTGATAGAAATGTTTTTTAGCAGGGTTTTATTAAATAGAGGTACTAACCTCCAAGTGACTTTATAATATTTTTTGGTGTATTTGAAATTTTTATTTGAAATGGGTGTATAAGATTCCCATTTGGTAAAATTCCATGATGGATATTTTTAAATGTTTTAATGAAAATAAAGGACTGATCAGTGATTTAGATATTAAAGAGGAAGATCTATGTTTTAATGGTGGATACAGAATGTTTTGAATGGACGTGGGAGATCTATCATTTTCCAAAGAATGATGGAATGTTTTTTTTGAAATGTAAAAAATCCTCAAATCCCGATTCATGTTTTGGTGTTAAAGTCCCTTTGGGGCCTTGGTAAATGACAAGGGTTTATTAAGGGGTTTTTTGGTGTTGTAATGTTTTGTAAGGTTGAGATTTCGACCCTTAGTAATTAAGAAATGGTGGAATGGTTTTTTTGATTGACTAACACTATAGGACCTAGATGTAATAAAATATTGACAAGGTGTCGTACTTAATATTTTTGAACTAAGAGTATAATATATGGTTTAATTTTTCAATAGATTCTATAAAAATTATAGTATTCCGAATGGAGTGCTTAGTGGGATGACACTCAACATCCATGGTTTTGGTTCCTAACTGATTCCCCAGGAACATATTACTATAATACATGGTTTATGTTCTGTACTTATTATCTAGGTACAAATCATTATGATATATCATTTAGGTTCCAAACTGATTCCCTAGTCACAATTAATATTGATATATATATATATATATTAGATGAAATATTGACTCCTTGGGTACTTATTTCATGGGGAAATGATACTGTTTGATTGATGTTTTATAGTTCCAATAGTTATATAATGAATGAAAAATAACTTTCATTATTTAAACTATATGTCCAACTTTTTTATGACTATGATCAAAGACATAGGATGATGTTACTTTAGTTATTCTAGGATTCACCCGAGAACCCAATGGTCCATGGGGTTACTTGATAAACTATTGTTTTTTAAATTGTTTCACCTTTTAAGTGGAATTTGTTTATCCCACTATTTACCAATACACACTATAACTATGAATAGTATTTTCTTTAGACACCCTTGGAGGTGGATTAGATAGTTTTTCTCATACCCTATTCGACCCACTACTACATTGGATTACCTAATAAAATGTCACTTATATATTAAAGGAACATGTTTGGATGAGGTGTTGGTTTATTTTTACATGATCTGGTAGAATGACTCGAATGGTTTCCGGAGGACAGATGATGTATGAATCAGAGTTTTAGTAGGGTTAGGGGTATTTTTATTTTAGTGGTATATTTTATATATCTGTTTGATGTAATGGTTGATGAGAGTTCTATATATTACATGGATATACTGGTTAGTCATGATTATATTTACCTAATTCTATTTCTAGTCATTTTTATATGTTGATGTCTATTTATTATTTCCTCATACCCTCAAGTCTATGATTTTATGTTTTTCACATTCTTATTATGCACTCTAATGTGATGGTATAGTGTCCTCATAAATCCACCTTAAATCTATATAATTAGTCAACAATATCTTGTATAGATGGACGTGTGCATGAGGTAATACAATAAACCATATCCATGCACTAGTTTAGTGGTTCCTGGTCCAGGAATTTATAAATTTGTCTCAGAGTATTTACATTACTATTAAGAAACAATTACGGATTTGGTATATCAAGAATATTGGATGGTTTTATAGAACACAATGGATATTAAACCAGTTCATTACAAAAACTTTTTCAAGTAAGATGACTTGTTTATAAGGTAATATGATTGATCTTCATGGTATTTGATATTACTGATGTATATGATTTTCTCCTTGGGGACACACATACATATTGGATTTTTTTGAATTATGATGGATTTATGGATATTGGACGGTTAGAAAGAGGCCAATGCATTGGATTTCACTCTTGGACTATATATTCTTTTAGTATCTCATACATTTTGGTATTCATGTTGTATTCACATGATATAGGAGTCCAAGTGTTTTATTTTATTGCAAATAGTGGATTAATTTTTTATTGCATCAACAATTTCTTGTAAAATGTTATCTCATACAAGTATATGTGGAACAGACAATTAACTAAGTTTTCAAGTGCAAAAATATCTTTTTATGGTAGTTTATGTGGATCTATAGTGAGACACATAATGATGAGAATGCTGATATGGTCCTCACGTGCATGAAGTGCAATAACCATGGTGAGTTGACATGGTACATGTACATGATCATCAGACCACTAGTGGGGTTTTTTTTTCTATATTAGTTGTGTGGCATGGTACTCCTAGGATCGTTCTAATGTGTATATTATTTGAGGGGAAAAGTTACCTAATTTTGAGAAGTTGTGTTTCCATGTAATGTATTTTGTATGTGAGACCCTATAGATGATTTTTTTGGTATGTTGATGTCATATAAAATTGAGATCAGAGTTTTTTTATTCCACTAAATTGTAGAATTAAGTTATTTGGAATATAATTAGGTGGTTGGACTAAGTGACTTGTTTTGAGGCATTATTGGTTGGTCCATGTAGATTATCCTAGTGACCATGTCGTCGTGACTCTAATTCAAGGAGTTTGTTCTACTTGGATTTCACTGATTACTCTTGAGAGGAGGAAAATGAGTAATGAATTACCATATATGTGTGAGGAATGGGTGGATTATTTTTAATTTTTATAGTGGTTCATTAAGGGTGAATCCTAGTATGGGGTTTGGGTGCATTGGAATCCTTTTTTATTTTGAGAAGAAGTATTAGTGTGCTTGTGATTTATCTAAGTAGTTTGTTTGTAGATGGGTTGTTTCATTTGTGTTCCTAGCCAATGTTATGAATGTGCATGAAGTTTATACATGGTGTTTATGAGATGGAACAAGAGAACATGAGGTGATCGAGGTTATGTGGGTCTAGGTCTTTCAGTTTTCTTCGGGTGGCAACCAGGCATGTGTGGTGGACTTGATATGTTTTATTTTTAGGTACATGATGATGTCTGGTTTCCATTTGAGGAAAATAATTATGAGTTACCATTATTTGGTATTTTATGTGGTTACTGAGTGAATATCTAGTTAGGTGTATGGACTGTTCAGCATTGGTTGTGCCTTTAGGAATATAGTGAGAGTGTAAATGAACTAAGTGGATGTTTTGAACAATTATTTGTAATTATGTTGTAATGAAAGTGGTTTTGGATAGTTTTATTAAATTTTGTTTTATAATGAACCATGTATTCAATTTTTTGGGTGAGATAGGAATACGAGGTAGGCATGTCCCAATGATACTCCATTGTGAGTGGAGTTTTTATGAGATGTGACTCATTGTATTAGGAATAGGTTTTTTTGTTTATGATGGAGAGTGTGTAATGGTTAAAAATTTATGGGATATAGTAGGAACAAACACAATTTGATTCATGTATCATTTTTATTGTGGATTGAATGTTACAAGACAATATTGCGTAAGAGATTGAGTTAAACAAGTAGTAGTGAGTAGGATAATAATTTATGTGGGTGTGATGAGATGCTTATGTTAAGAGAGAGCTGAGGATATTGTTTGGGTTTGATATGTCCTTTCTATAGGAGGTGACATAATAAATTAATGAGTTTTAGTGGTACTCTTCAACAACATCTTAGTGTACACCCAGTTTAGATATGATCATTCCCAAGATCTTGTAATCATATTGAGTAAAATGAGATATCATCGACAATATGAATATCTATAAAAATGACTTTTTTTTGTTTGATAAAGGGCCTATTTGGAGGTTTCACCCATGTGGGGGTGTAAGTGGACTCATATGGTTATATGTAAACCATTGATAGTCTATGAATAAATTCCTTATAATATATTTAATTTTAGATGATGATTTGGGTACCATTCTTGAATGTTGGTAATAGGTGAAAGTTGGCATGTCATTTTGTTTATATAGTGAGAGAGAGAAGAAGTCATTTACTTCATTGGATAGAATTTATTGGAGTGTGGTACATGGATATTGGATATGTTTTAGTGAGGTAGTGATAACTATAATCCTATGGTAGGGAGCGACATGTCAATCATAGAGGTGTGAAACTCATTATAGAAGGTTCATAGAAAAATCATAACATAGATCAGTCATCGTAGAACTATAATGATAATGAAGAATTATTATCTACTTACATAAATTGTAAAGGGAATTCTATCAACAAATTAGTTCTTGTGGATAATCGAGTATAATTTTTTCTTTGGGCCCGAGGTGGTTCGAAAAAGAAATTTGATGTTCATTTGTCAGAGGAACAACATGGAACGATGATTGTTTTGGGAATGTAGAGAATGTAACAATGGAATGTTACATGGATTCTGGTATGGACCTCAGTGGGTGTGTTTGGGTGATCATTAAATTCCTTTGATTATAAAGGATTCATGACTAAGTTAGGTGGAAACTTACTAGTAGTTAGACTCATGCATTTTTTGGATGAGTCGGTTGAGGATAGTGCCACATGGGTTTGTATTTGGAAAAAATGTGTTATGATTCAAATCACATCAATTATGTTATCATTGAAACAAGATATGATTTTTGGAAAATGAGCAGGAACTTCATAGAAGATATTATGGGAAGATTCCATGAGTTTTTTTTGAAAACAAGTTTTTAGGTTTTGTTGGGTTTTTCCAATGGAAGAGGTTCCATGTATCAGAAATAAGTGGTTTTAAGCTGAATCTTATTATAGAGAGCACCATAGATATAGATTTTAATTAGGTGATGATGTTATCATTGTTTTGGTTGGATGATTTTGGATAAGCACTACCCTGGTGTTTTAGTTTTAAAAATATCTATTAGCCCATTTTTGGATGGTTGAGTTCATTGAGTTGGTGGTTGTTCTTTGTTTTTGTTTCATGAATTATAAAACTATATTAGGTCTTTTTTTGAAACTAGTGACTGACATAGGTTGGGTGGGTCTGATCGATGACTAGCTATACTTCATGGGGATGATAATTATTATGGTGGGGAGGTTTTAATATCCTATTTTAATATTATATGTAAACTCTAGAAAAAATTTGAACTTTTATTTACTGTATTAATCAATATTTTATATGAGACATGGAATGAAAATTTTTATTTGGAATGCCTCATTGTAATTTTTTTAGATAAGGTATGTGTCTAGAATGGTTTATTTGGGGTTTAGTTGAGTCTCAATAGCTTGTTATTAAGTATTAGGATTCTTTGATCAATTTTTCCTTAGTGTTCAGTCTGGTGTGCTTGGTTTCAAAGAAACTATGTGACACCTTGATTCTCAGTGAGTTTTCAGTTCATTTTAAACAAATCATAGTTATGTTTCATGGTTTGATCATGGGTTGGGGTAAATTTTATAATCCAAATAAGAAATTACGCAAGTTATTTGAGAGAATAAGGTATTATAATAGTTTGTGTAGGGTTGGTGGATGATTAGAAAATCCTTAAGACAATCCACATTGTATGTGTTGTTGTTGGACAATGGGAGACCATAGTTAGTGCATACTTTGAATAATAGTGCGGCCATACCATAAATCTACCCTAAATTTTACTAAAATGGGTAAATATCCATATTTACTCCTTAAGGTAATTATCCATTCCCCCTCTTCCTCTCCCAATAATAATTCATGGACCTGGGCTTCTCCAAACCCATTCCCCCTTCTCAAAACCCTTGAATTTTTAGTGTATTTTTTGTGAACTTCAGGAACTTTTTAGGTTACTATAACCTTCCAGTAACAACTTATTTCTTATTTATTACTACTCTCTAATATTTTAGTTTTTAGATTTTCGTTTTTTTATTCCACAAAATCATGGTATAATCATTCATTTCTCATTGCAATTTTGGTTGGATTTCATAGCCGAGATCATGAGATAAACTTCTATATGTGGTAGCATGATGTTTTATAATTGTATGATACATTCATTAATTTTCATTGTTTTTAAATTAAACTATTTTTAATAAAACATGGAAATGAATTTTTCTCTTATGTATTTTTCATAAAATGATGTTGAGGATATGAATTTGGTCTTTGGATAGTGTTTAGATTTGATTAAGATGTTTTTTGAAAACTCAGTCAGTTGTCTGACCTTATACTATGTTGGGGTTGGATTAATTAATTAGTTATAATTTTTATAATTAACTAATTTCATTCCATGGAATGAGATTAGAGCCTATAAAGTAAAATAAATATTATTTAGATAATAGGGAGTTTGGATAAGGTTTATATGGGCGTTGGAAAGACCATTAAGCTTTGTAAATGTTAGGGGATGATTCATTAATGAGGTAGGTGGTTTAAGATATTTACTCATGGTCCTGTAAATTTTATTTTCATGTGTTTGTGGTATATTCCTTAAATCCCTTTTTTTGGGTGTTTTCTCGCATGTTTTATGTTAATAGATTTGGATCCTATATTGATTATTTAGATCTTTAGAAAACCCCATTGTTCCCAATGGTTATTATGAGAAAATACATAAAACAACCCATGAGATAGGAAAACCCATGAAAATAAAATGTTTGTATGTGATGAGTTTTTTGAAATTACTATAAGGAATTTTAATTTTTTAACCATGTGCATTGTGTATTGAATTGGTATTGGGTTTCAATGGTTAAATGATATATTTTTAGGTTTTTTTTACATTCATGGGAGGTGTTGAGCTCTATTTTTTTTAAATGGGGGTTTGGGTCAATTTCAAATGTTGATTTGAAAAGGGTATGTGGATGCACGTTTGGAGAAAGAACCTTGAATGAAATTTTTTATGGTTTGGATGGAAAGGAATAATTCCCTTTATTTTGGCTGTTAAAGAGGAAGAACTCTATTAATAGGTGGGTACTAAATATTTTATGTTGATGATTGATTTCCCTCATTTTCAAAATAGTGTTGGTATGGTGTTTTGATATGTGAAAAATTATCATCTTTCTGAGGTATGTATTAGTGTTAAAGGGGCACTAGACCATGGTAAATTATTAGGGTCTAAAAAGGGTTTTGTTAGTGTATTTTGAATGTTTTTTAAGGTCAATATATTGAACCTTAGTAATTATGAAATGATTAATGGTTTTGGGGACAGATTGACACTCAAAGAAAAGGGAGTATACTATATGGACTAAGTGTTAGAATGAGGATTTAAGCACTGATAGTGTGTTATATAGATTATTTTTCAGACTTATTTTTTATGAATGATGGTATAATATATAGAATAAATAATAGACAAAGGATTTACATCCACAGTTAATTTATGATACCTAATCTCAAGGAATTAATTATTATGAAATATGGTTAATGTTCTAGAATAAATATAAAAGAACATATTTTTATGCAATATGGTTCAGGTTTCAAACTAATAATCCATTAATGATTGATATTTACATATATATTTAATGTTGGAATTAAGACTTTGGTGCTGATTTCATAGATACATAATATTTTTAGATAATTTTTTAAAGTACATAGAGTTATATAACGAATAAGAATAAACATTTATTATTTCATGTATGTTTCACCATTTGTTTTATAATTCATATTATTGGCTTGGGTTGATGCATGTTTATTTATCTTACATGTCACATTAAAACCTGAGGGTCAATGGGGTTTCTAGATAAATAGTTTTTTTGGAAACATGTCTCATTTTTAGTAATGTATATTAATCCCATTGTTTACTTGAATACACTATTTATCTAGATCATATTTTCTTTAAAACTATTTTAATGGTAGAATATTTAATTTTACTTATACCCCACTAAGTCCTCTACTGTAAATGGGTTCCCAATAAAGATTTACATGTTTATTTCTACTATAATTTGGGATAAGGAATGAGTTTAGCATTAAAAGATTTTGTAGGATGGATACGATGATATTGAGAAGCCGTATAACATTTGGCTTGGAGTTGTATTAGGGCCTAGCATTTTTTTCCTTTATTTTTATATTTTATATGTTGTATCAGACCAATGGGATATCATATTTGTGTGTATTCCATGTCTATATTTTCTAGTCATGTTTATATTTAAATGCTTTATTTTCCAGTCATTTTACAGATATTGATGTATAGTATTACTTTCTATATACTATGATGTGTATGATAATTGTTTATTTACATTTATATTGAGAACTATGACATTTAGAGTACAGTACACTCATAGTACCACCTTATACCTCTACTATTACTCAATTGGATCTATCATATGTGGAGGCATGCATGAGGTCATGTAGAAAACTATACTGGGGAACATATTCAGTGGCACCATAGTGGGGAAATTACATGTATGGTTATAGAAGTTTATTAAATAATATAACATAAAATATATTATATTATTAGGATTCTAAAATCATGAGTGATTTTGTATCTTTCTATTTATCCATATAAAACAAACATTTTTCTCCAATGTATGTGAGGACTACAGTCTCCCCAAAAGTGAAAAATTTAGTTTTAACCCATTTTTTTATTTATGTATCCAAATATATTAAAATATGGATCACCAATAAAAAACGTTTAAATATTATCATTATTCTAATTTTATATTGATATTATTTAATAATAATTACTTTCTTAACAATTCTCACCCATCGATTGTAGCATGTACTTGCATGATTTAGTTTAACAATATACATAAAAATGTTTTAAATTTATATCATGGATAACAATGGAATCTTAAATATTAGTGATATTTTAAAATAATAATTAAATTATTCTCTTTCTGGTTCTTCAATGGAAATAGTAATAACTAACATGTTCTTATCATACCAACCCTGATTTTCAAAAAAATTCGAGACATGCTTGTCACCACCTTCATCCACATGAATCATAACTAAAATACTTCATAAATGAAAATATAACTTTATAAATAATTATAAAAATT
Organism: Viscum album; assembly: GCA_963277665.1. NCBI lineage: Eukaryota > Viridiplantae > Streptophyta > Magnoliopsida > Santalales > Viscaceae > Viscum > Viscum album. Next base: position 450,448,447 of record OY728137.1, on the reverse strand, counting down.
CTATTATTGTTCCTAAAATTTTATTATAATTATGAACATTCAATCTATAAACAAGAATAGACACCGATATTTTAAAACAAGTAAAAAATAAACAATTGAAGCTAATAACATCTTTTGATTAAATTAAAATAAACCTATCTAATATAAATATATAAAATTAATGTAAATTAATTTTATAAAATATTATAGGTATGAATATGGTTTGAAAATAGTTGATTAAGATAGTTATTTTTTGTATAATATGTTAGAACTTTTTTGGCAATGTGAGATTAAATGTAAGGGTGTTTGAGGTCAAATTTTCCTTTTGAGACATGTTTTTTTAATGAACCTATTTTTATGATGTATATAATACTTTCTTGAATTTTTATATCAATATTATTTATATATTATTTGTATATAATGCCTAATTTAATTTTTTATTTTAATAGATTTCAAATAAATGTTTATAAAATTAGTAAGGAGTTTTTCTTTACTTAACTAATTTTATTTAGAAATAATTATTCCTATTCTATTATGGTTTCATTAGATGTTTTATCCTATTATATGATTATTTTTTAGTGACTTTACAACTTATTTTATAGGGAATTATATATATATATTTTTTCCTTCCTAAAATTTGATGATGTTAAGAATAATCCCCATATTCTGCAAATAATATCATTTTCTTCCCTCAATATTTTTTCCCTTCTCACCAATTTTGTCCTTTATATAAGAAAATAAGATTATGTGTTATCTCATGTGACCTTTTTATTTCTATTCTCCTTTTTCAAAATTAATTTTTATTATCCCTTTTTATGAGGTGTAATCTGATCAAAGTTATCTAAAATTATTAAATTGGATTTATTTCTATGATAATATATTTTATCTACCACTCTACATTTCCATGAGATTGAATTTTTGTATTTTTCAATTCATCATTATCATATTTTATTTTTTAAAGTTATATTTTGTTAAATAGTTTTCACATAAACTTTTTGAAAATATAATTTTTTGAAATGAGTAACTTCATCTTTTAATGAAAATGTAAAAAAGATTTAAAAAATTTGTTCTTATTTTTTTCAATGTGAACAAATTATTTCACCATTGAAACAATTATTTTTAATGAATCTTCTTTTTATAAATTTAAAATTTTTCTTTAAATAAGTCAAAGGCATAATGTCTTTAAAATAAAAATATTATTTTTCTCTTATATTTTAATGATATTTTCCAAATAATATTGAAAAGGATTTTTCATCTATGTTATGATCCCCAAAAATATGCATGTTACACTAGGTATATGATATTATACAACCATCCAAAATATTTTTCTAGATGCCTTATGAAAATTTTTATGGAAGTTTTCATGAAAACCATTTCTTTTTCATGGGATATTGTGTAATATTTCAAATATGTATATTCTCATGTTTTCTTGAAAAAAATATATGTATGATTATTATAGATGGATGGGGTCCAATATTCCCCACCAATGAATTTGTTGTTATTTTATAAATTATAAAATCAAAAATGGTACCTATGTTTTTAGTCAAATACCAAGAGGGTACATGTGTTTTTATCCCAATCCCAAGAGGGTTCATGGGTAGTGTCATAAGACCAAGATGATATAGGGGATGTTGGGATACATCCAATAGGGTGAATGAGTAGTTATCACAATCCCACTATGTAATTGAAATCTGGTAGAAATGTGTACTCATGTTTGTTATGGATTCTTTTTATTTTTATTATAATGGTTCTCTATGTTATATGCTTATGTAATTATACCATAGTTCATGATTATAGTTTCATATTTCAATACTATTATATTTAGGAATATGTTTGATAATTTGAGACTATAGTACATTTTATTATGTCTTGAAGAAAACTCTTATTATTCCATGTTATTTTTAATAATATATTTCTCCCATGATCATGCTTTTTCATATTATTATTATCTAACCCTTGATGATGTTTTGAAAAAAATTTCACTTACTGATAATTTTATCTCACTCATTTCTAATGTTTCCATTATCCAAGTGCTGAAAAAGTTCATAACACATGAGGAGTCTTAAAAGTCACTAATATGATTCAGTTATGGAGAAATGTTCAAAAGTATCACAAAAAAGAATCTTATATAGCTAATCCTTAAGGAAAATAAACCTTCCATTAGTGGGATCATGACTATTTTGGATATGTAAAGTTTATGTTATATAAATGATGTAAATTAAATATTTTTTTATCTTAATTTTTATATAGGTTATTGATTAAAGAAAGTGTTTTCAACACAAAATTTTGGAGTGCAGGTTGAGGTGCCTTAGTTGGTGTCATTGAAAGGCTTAGTTATTTTTGGGAATTAGATTAGTTATTTATAGGTTCAAGGATTATAAAACGTTACTGAAACCCTAGGAATATTTTTATGTATTTGAAATCATACTATAATTTTCATATTGTTTTGATTATGTAGTTATCCTAGAAATTGAATCCCAGTTTCAATACATGAATGTGGGTGAAGATGTAGAACAATTTCACATAGGGGTAATCACCCTGAGAGAGGATATTTAGCTATCATTTCAATCTTCACTTGATGCATAATGAGTGGGAATAATAATTATATCATGGTTAAATACACCCAGGTGATTGGATTTGGTTGACTATATTATCTTCATGGATCATTATAATGGTTTTGAGTTCATATTTAATGTATGGATAGATAATCTATTGGTAATATGACCAATGAAAACCGTTTTTTAAACTAGGGGATTTATCGTTTGACTTAATTACATAATAGTTGAACTGAAAGTATCAGAGGTTAAATTATGGTGTCATTAGGGAAGACTTTTCATGATTTATTCTTCACATTCACGTGTTCATTTAGTTTAATTTTATTTCATATTACTAGAAGCATTTATTTTTTATTATTTGGTTATAGAAATGACAACGAAAAGTTATATGTGAAATTAATGTCCCTAGAAACTCATATGACCAACCAAAAAAGAATATTTTGTACAAATATTTCAGAAAAATTAAAAATCAATACATTCCTTATATGTGAGACAATATGAGTATCCTGGAATTTTAGATTACAAGGTGAATATATAATTAGAAAATTTATAATGATTTTCTTATGAATCCCTTGAAATTTATAATTTGTAAATGATAATTAAAATTTCAATGATACAATTTATTTAAGGGGGTGGCAAGAATGTAACACCCTGATATTTTGAAATATATATTTTTTCTTTAAATTAATTATATGTTTGATATCTTGCTCGATACGCAACACCAAACTAAAAGAATTTATAGCATATTTGAAGAATATTACTATTGAAATCATAAGAATTGTAAAACCTCTATAAAATAAAAATATAAAAAAATACTTTAATTTCTTACATTTAATGAATTTTAATTAATATGAATAAATATTAAAAATATTAATTAATTCACAAAGAACTACTTTTTTTTTAATATTATATATTTTATCCAAATAAATTAAATTGTAATGTTTCAAAATATTATTATATATGAATTGATATATTAACATTATTTTAGTAAGTAATTGATTTGAAATATTATTAATAACACTTAAAATTATCATAATCGTAATAAAAAATAATTTTATTTATTTTTATTATTTTTATTTAAAAATAATTTTAAAATTTTAAAATTTTAAAATTATTAAATTAAATTTAAATTTAAATTTTATATGTAAAAATTATATTAGGATGAATCTTTAGTATTTTTATAAGAATATGGTTTTTCAGTGAATAGTGAAAAATATCGATTTTTAAAATACAGTCTCTTTTATGAAATTATCATAATAAAAGAATGACTTGAAATTATATAAAAAGTTATTAATATAAAAAGATATATTTTTAATAAATAAAAATAATTTAATAATAGAATTTATAATTTATAAGACCAATGTAAAAAAACTTCAAAACGTCAGTAACATTTTATTATAATAACTTTTTTAGTATGTTCTTTTTAATTATGTATCCCCATGGTAGAATTAAGCTTTGAATTATTTTAAAATTCAAAAACAAACTTTTATTTTTAATAATAAACCAGTTAATTACATTTGAATCTCTAACATTGCTAATTTTAGGTGTAAAAATATATTTTCACTAAAAATAGGGTTTTAAACATTATAAATGCTAATGTTATAATTAATTTTATTATACATATAAAATTTATTTGATAAAATATATTTCATATTTTTAATTATTAGGTCTTCTCATGTAATAATATGGATTTTAATTTTAGAAATTAAAATTTAAATACATGGGTAATAATTATTTACAATGATAAAATCCAAAAATGGTAAAATTAAATATTCTAATAGAAAAATATATGAAAAAATATTTATAACTTGTGTTAAAATTCTTAGTTGAAGAATAATAAATCGTGCCTCACCCTTAATCTATTATTTTCCAATATTTTTTCCTTTTCATGTTAAAAATGTGTTCTCTTTGTATAGAGAAGTCATATTTAAAAAAATTCCTTTCCATCCTATATAAATGGAGCTCACCTCCACCACATTTCTAAACTCATTTTGAAGCATTTTCCCAATTAAAACTCTACCCTAGTCTCTTCTCAACTCTCTTCCCACAACCTAAATGCCTATTTATTTATAAAATTCCAATATAATGATCCTTAAGCTATTTCCTAAGAGGGAAATGTAATTACTATTGATATTATAAGATAATAATAAAATAATATATTTTTTGGTATTTTAACAGTACTATTTATCCTATTGTTAATATACCACCCATCGTTTGTTAAAATTACTGTAAGAATTGTTTCACCAACATCATCTTCATGAATTATAAAAATGTACTTCTAAAATAAATTATGACCTTGTAAATAATTACAAAAAATAAATTCCAACTCTTATAATTTTCACATAATTATGAACTTTTAATCTATAATCAAGAATAAACACTATCATTTTGAAACTAGTAGCTATTTAAATATAAAATCTAAAAAAATTCAATCATAAAAATTAAATATAACTAATATATTTGTAATAAATTGATATAGATTATGTTAATTAAAGTTTATAGGTATAAATAAGGTTCTGAAATATGATATTAAGATTATTATTTACATTATATATGAGGTTAGAGAATGTTCAGCTAAGCATGATTAATGATAATGGTGTTTCGTCTCAAATTTTTTTATTTGAGACATGTTTTTTATTATGCAACAATTTATGTTTATATAGTGTATATGATTCCTAATTTAAGTATTATTTCATGAAAATTTATTTATTCATATAATTTAATAACCCATTTCATGTTTTAAATTTTCATATATTTTGAATCAAATGTTATAAATTCCATAAGAGGTTTTTCAGGAATCAACACGTGTCTTAATTGTTTTTCTTCAACCATGGTTTTATGAGATGTTGTCTCATATTATATGATGATATTATAATTCGTTTTATCATTATATTATATGAAATTTATTTTATGTATCTACTTATTCCTAAAAGTTAATTATATTAAGTGTAATTCACATCCTCTTCAAATAATATTTTTTTTCATGTTTATAGTTTCCCTTACTAAAAATGTTATCCATTATATTTTTAAAACTAATTATGTGTCATCTCTTATGAACTTCATATTTTACTTCTCCTCTATTCTAAATGATTTTTTATCATCCATTTATATGATGTATGATTTCAAAAAATTTATTTTAAAATATTAAAATGGGGTTCCTTACATTATCTCTTGTTTTATTATCCACTCAAATTTTCCTTGAGATAGTGTTTATGTATTTTTAAGGATCTATTTTTAGAGGCTAACTTATAAAAGTGAAAGTTTTATTAAAAAATATTTTCTTGTTTTTTAAAATATATATTTTTTAAAACATAAAATTATCTTTTACGATGATGTAAAAACTCTTTTCTAAAATCAATTTTTATGTTTTTCTCAAGTGAACACATTATTTCTCCATTAAAAACATCCTTTTCAATAATAATAACTTTCCATGTTTCGAAATTTTATTCAAAATAAACATAACCTTTTAATAATTTTAAACTAAAATGTGGGTTTTCAAATTTATTTCTAAATTAATTTACCCTATTTCCATGAAAATGTATTTTTCATCTATTTCAATAAACTTAATGATATTATTTTCTATTATAAATATAATTTTATACCACTACATTCATTTATTCTCGAGATGAATTTTGAAGTGTTCTTTGGTAGATTTATTGAAAATTTTCTTTTTCCCACATATAAATTAAGTGATATTAAAAATATGAATGTTTACTTATTCTCTTAGAACATAATTCTATGGCTGATTGATATTGAAGTGTGGGGTCCTATATCACCCTAAAATAAATTGGTTGATGTCTTATATCTTGTGATATAAAAAAGGGTACATTAGTTTTTATTCCAATCCTAATATGGTAGATAGGTTGTTATCGCAATAACTTAGAGGGTACATGAGTAGTATCCCAATCCTTTGATGGTATAAGATTTGTTAACCTAAGAATAAGTGGGTTCATGGGTTGTTATACCAAGAATAATAGGGTACACCAGTTTCTAGCCATGCACATTATGTGATGGAAATCAAATAGCGATGCTTACTTAACTGGGTTTTCGTTCCCTGTTTTTTTTATTTTTCCACATTTCAATGTTATAGGATTTTATATGCTTCCATGTATATTTTTTTTATCATTTATTATTCTTATACTCCTATTACATGGAATATGTTGGATTATTTGAGACCGTAAGTCATTCTATTATGCATTTGGTACAACTCTTATTTTTCCATGTTCTTTTTAATAATATATTTATCTCATTATAATGTTTTCTTATATGATTCTGATATAACTATAAATGATATGTTGATGAGTTTTCCCCTTACTGAGAGTTTGGGATCACACATTCTATATGCTTCCAATCCTTAGATTATGAAGATGAATATGACTTATAGGGACTCTATAAGTGAGTCTATTATAATTTAATTGTTGAGAAATATCCAAAAGTATTATAAAATAAGTTTCTTATAAAGTTGACCGTTAAAGAAACTATACCTTATATTATTGGGATTATGGATTTTTTTGGGGTGTAATGTTTAAATAAGAAAAAATATGTAAATTAAAGAAATATTTATCCTTTTCTGTATCAAATCTATCTTTTAAAGGATGTTTTTTGTACCAGATCTAGTTTTGTGGGTCTTGGGTGGATCACTAATATATTTGTTCCACTATCTTGTTTATGTGAGGTTTTTAGTGTATATATACCACATTATTCTCAAGTATATCATTTTATTGAATGAAATGAACTAGAAATTATGTAGTTAGGTAGAGTAACTATAATTGATTGTGTTCAAGATGATGTATACCCCTGTAATGTGGAATTTTTTTTCTAATTATTGAATAGGAAGACTCCAAATTTGGTCGTTTATGAGGACATTAGTGAGTGGTATATTATAACAAAATTCTCTAAGAATAACCTTTATGTATAGGTGTATCATGGTAGGGTTACACATATATCTCTTAGAAATTCTCCTAAACATCTTAAAATAATGTATGGGAGTTAACTATTTGAGTCATATTTTTGGGGTTATATATGTTGATAAGTCCCTATAAAAGTGTAGAGACAATAATGGTAGGATTCTATATTTACAATATTGAGTTTTGGTTTCTATGAGCATGTGTGCGGAGATGATGTTGGGTTTTCTTTCCGTGGGATGGGAAATTTACCTATAGATAGCCAATATGTATCATGATAGCCACTTGTATTATTTTGTAGCTTGGAATGAATAATGAAATAATGAGGTTCATTTTAGGATGCCTTAACTATTAATAGGTAAAATAAAATCACTAGAGTCCCAAATGATTTATTCATCCCTTACACATTCCTAAGTGTACATTTCAGGACATGATGAAAGATTTTTGACAACATTACCTAGGTTACCCCAATGAATTTATACACTATGGGTAATTTTAGACTAGTTAACCAAGGTTGAAAATATATTACTAACTAGGTAGACCATTCTTCTTATGAGACAGAAATGATATATATTAGAAAGATAGTATGGATTCATGATTTATTGAGGAATATCATATCAAATTGATAGAGCGAATTTATAACTTTATTTTGAAAAATATTGCATATAAAATTTGATAATTATTTATATTTTGGAACATCATAATATCCTTTATATAATTTATAGGTTTATAATAGTATTAAAAAAATTAGGTCATGATGTGGGAATATTCTTATGATTTTAGATTTTCATATGTGATACATTATTCAATGGATATGTTTTCCTAAAATAAAATATATTTTGAATTTTTTTAAATGAATCCTTGTGTGTCTTTATATTACACGATATGAAAACATTTTTTTTGTCTAGGGGTAGGGGAGTCCTCAATTGTTGTTATGAGTCTAGTTTAAGTTTCATCAAAGCATATATAGTTTACATGGAAGTTGCTGATGACTAATCTGTGTAGGAAGAAATCATATGTAGATTGATTATCCTCCCACTACACATGATATGTGAGACTATGTGTTCTTGGGTGAATCACCTTGATTGAGGCACATATTGATTAAATGGTAGGAGAAATTGGTTACAATATTCATGGGTACATTTAATGTTATCAATAATATGAGTGAAATTATATATGAATTAGTGATAAATAAGAGATATGATATGATGTATGATTTATTCCATTTATATTAGTTCTAAAGGTATCAATCAAATATTTCTCATATTCTTTTAATTGATGGTGTTGAACTGGAGAAAAATGAATAATTCTAGGAATAACTTTTATGTTTAGTAGACCATATTTAAAAGATCTGTCATGAAAATCTAGTACCTCTACTATTGACATTTATATGATGCGAGTTAGTAATGGGAGTCATATACATATATTCATAGTGGCTAGTAATTTTCCCTAGATACTCTTGGTGATACATCTTGAGGATTAATTGTTATATGATATGAAGATATTCAGAAAATTAATATTTTATATGTTGTATTTTAATTTTATCAAAATTTAAAATATAGTTATATCACATGGTATGACCGAAATAAACAATAGGAATACTTTAGGATTTGATATCAGTATATTGTGAGTGGAAATATAGGATATCACTCAACTTCTTTAGGCTTATTGTATTATATTATATCATTTTATCATAGACTATGAAATCAATCAATCCTAATTTATGATTTTTAAAATATTTTATTGTAAAAAATTAAAATTTGTGTCTTACTAAATGTTATAAATCATTAATAATCTATGTTTCATATGATGAGATATTTGGGTTGAATTAATGGAACTTTTAATTATTAAACACTATGACTACATAATTACATAATCTTTATGTAATGTTCAAGTAAACTCATAGTTCCTATTAGATTATCCCAATCACTTCTAAAAGGAGGATGATTCCTCAAAAACATCCCCTAATTTATGTGTGATATTTTATTGACTCTATCTACCAAAACCTATATTCATGTTCTTTTGTTACTTCGAGAGGTACAATAATACCAGGGTTAAAATGGGGATCCTACCTAATTATTGGGTTATTTTTAAACCCAGATATACTTATGAGTAATTATTCATTTATATATTTTTAAGAGGTCATCATGAAACATGTGATTTGATATAGAAGGATAAACTCTCTATGGTGTTAGGTATACACTTATTATTTATCAAATTAATCATGGTTTCAGTTTCGACACATGGATATATTGGTTTTTGGTTTATTATTTTGTTATCGTAATGAAACAAACCCATATTATACCTCCAGTGGGTAACCAATCTTGCATGTGATATTCCCTAAAGTACGTTCCCTATCCATACTGGTTAGAATAGGTTCTAGGTCATCAAGTAAGCACCATTTGGGAATGACGTGTCCATAAAATTAAAATAATATGTGGTGGAAATTCTACCCATTCGTAAGTCATGCATCCATTTTTGAAATAGAAAATCATAAAAAAATAAAAATACAAAATTATTAAATAAGTCATTGAAAAAAACACTCATCTTACCCCCAGTATCCATCCACGAGAGACCCAAAATCGCACTCCTATATCTGGTGCTAAATACAAAATCATTAAATTTATATATTGGAGATGATAAACATAAACCAATTTCATCCCTAAAAACTTACAACATCAAAAGGAAATATTGGATCACTTACACACCGAATTATTTTAGGTGTATAGTATTAAAGAATTAGAAAAAACTATTATATAACAGTACACATGTATTTAATTGACCATTTTTCTAGTTACACTGATATAATTATTTTTCACAATAAGTCATCAATATCTCCCATAATATTTTCCACTCATGAAATATTACTATCGAGAAATAATTTATAATCATTTCTCATAACATGGGGAAATAAAAATATAAAAAGGGTGAGATTAAATTCATTGCATGGTTAAAAATATTCATTATGAATTAAATTCCATGAGTGATAATAAAATTAACACATGGGTATAATGACATAATAAATGTACATGAGCATAAAAACAGGGAATTAATACCCATGAATATCTGGATCACTAATTATGAAAATGGGATAAAGCATTAACAAAGGAAATAATTATTAGAAATAATAAATGTGAGCCTTGTGATGTTAATATTGATCAAATGAATCATAAATACTAATAGAAAGCACAATGAAAAATGTTTTGGTCTCTTTGAACATTATCTTTATAACCCATGTTTGTAATAACTAGAGTTGAGTTAAATCATTAGGAGAAACCAAAATTATAAACTCCCTCCGTTATTCCTATAATGACAAGGAACATTACCCAATAGATTGGACACCTATAATCGGTATTAATATTAATATAATATATATCAGGCATTTGTACTCATCATGATATATAATGGGATCAATCCATCCCATAAGTTTAATTGGGATCTCTTTTTCATCATAATCTATAATCGAGAACAACTATTTTTTGATGTAAAATCAGACTCACCCGTTATCATAAATAATATCCATTTACTAGTCATGTATATATATATTTTGAATTATTTAATTTTTAACATAAAAAAATCATATTTCTGTCATTTCCTTTATCACCCATAGAAAAGAAACATGTTCCATTTTAATAGAATAATCAACAAAGATAAATAATAAGGATGGTATAATTAAAACACATCGATAGTAGAGTGCATGTAATATAAGAGGTTGTTGAGTTTGTTTAATGAAAATATAATTAAAATATCATCAAAAATATTTATTAGGAAAATTAAATTTTCACTTCATAAAAATATATTTATAAAACTATAAATTTAAAAAATATTATGGAAATAATTTTAAAATAACCATAGTAACTTAAAAAAGTAAATTTCAAGGAAAATGATGTTTATGTTGGAGAGAAAATATGTTCATGTTTTAAATTTAATAAATAAATATTATTTTCAATCATTAGGTAATGGTATTCAAAATTATTACATTTATAAAATGTTACTTATTTTTTAAAAACATTTAAAAGAAGGTTATAGATAATGTAAAATAAATTTTAAAAATTATAATAGTTTATAAAATATCATTTAGAAATAATGGATATGAAATAGAAGGATTTTCAATTTAAAAGCTGATCAAATAATAATATCACATACAATGAAATTCCAAGATTATTGTTAATAATTAAGGGAGGAAATGAGAACTAAATATCTAAACCACATTCATAACAATAGGATAATAAAAAATTCATTGTAAAAAAATATCTCATGATTTCAATCAAGTGAACTATGGAAATATAAAATCAATAAAGGAAGTAAAAATATATAATAAATCAATATATAGATCACTTCACATATAATCAAGGAAAGCGAGAGCCAATGAGGAGTAGTTATAAGACAGTGAAATGAAATAGAGATTTGAATCCTTTTACCGCTTGGTAAATTTAATGTCAAATATCCATTGATGAATTAATCACAATATTAACTTAAAAAATTTAAGCATGAATTATTCATCATAAAAACTTAATAGGGTAAGTATGTACACTATATATGATAAATTAGGTGAATAACACTAAGGTATTTATCAATGAAGGATAACTGAGATAAAGTCCCTTACCTTCAGTCCATAATTTCCATGCATGTTTTTAATTTATTAATAAAAAATCATATCTATTATTTAATTTATTAAGAAAAGTATAGAGGTATAATACCATATTTTTAAAATATTTTTTCATTTAATATCATGACATATTTTATTGCATAGTCAGTTTATACCGCGTTTGGTATTTTGTTGATGTTCAGTTCATATTTTTTAAAACAGTTTTGGTGTGTTGAACATGGTCGAATAATTAATTGGTCAATCAAATACGGAATAATATTTTTTTAAAAATTATCTTTTTATGAATCAATTATATTTTTATAACTAACCATTAAATATATTTATGAAAAATGAACTATGTTACAGGTGTATAGATAGTAAGTTTCATGTACGCATGTGTAATCTCTCCATTTTTTAATGATCATTATGGAAAGAAGGTAATTATTATTTTATACTGACATAATAATAATTTAATCATAAATACCATAATATATATTTATATACACTTATATAAATCATCCATATAATGTGGTGATAAAAAAATAATCACATTGCTTTGTAGAGGATGCAATCTATATAGATTTATGAACAACGATATCATTTTTAATGGATGGGATAGTAATAAAATATATGATATAATATTTTTCTTAGAATGTTAAATATATCCTTAATATCATATATAAAATTTAATTATATAATTATAACCATCCATGAGCGGTGGTGAGGGAAAACAACCTACACCGGTTCGTGAGGCGATAGTATGTCATACATAAGAACATGATTCCATTTCCCATATTACAGAAGAGGAGATTGATATAGGTTTTTAAATTTGATTAATAAAATTATAGTATATATAGAATATTTTTTCATTCATTTAATTATGTTTGAATTATATTTTAAGGAGGTATATGAATAAATAAAACTAAAACTCTCATTAAAAAACTATACATATTCTTCAGAGAACCTCTATTTTTTACACCTTAAAACCATTAAGAATGGTATTATTCCAAAAATAAACCCTCTAAAATGTGGGGATGGATTTAAATAATTTAATTTTGAATTTATTTTCCAAACCAAAAGACTTTTTATGTGTGAGGAAAATAACAGATGAGGTACCCTTTTATAAGGGAGGGGAGGGGCACTCTTGAAATTTCTTAAAGTATTAAATTATTCTAAATTTAATTCCATGATAAAATTTATCAATACACATAATATTTGAATATAGGATGATTATGAGAATAAATTATCTCATTATATATTAATTCTACATTTTGAAATTTATTTTTTAACCTTATCAATTTTTAACTTAGTTTAACCATTTTTGATAATTACCTCAATACCAATTTTTTACTCTTTAAGGGTCAATATATAATTCATAAGATTAAAATTTAAAAAAATGTAAGAAGGATTATATTTTAAACCATTTTTCAATAAATTGGATGATTAAATCCTTTTTATTAATTTTAAATTATTTAATTAAATATTATTTATTATACAATATCAATAATGTCAACTTTGGGACCATTAATTCAATTTGGTATTAACAACCTAAAAAGGGCAATTAAAATATTATCATTATAAATATTCCTAAAGATATATTTTTATCTAATAAAATCCTTTTATCATAAATATTATTTTAAATCATATTACTTTAATTTCATTTATTTTTTTACTTTACTTTTTAATTAGATAAATATTTTGTTGGTGTTGCGCAAGCTATTAAGTATATTATTTTATCAGGAAAAATTATAAATAAATTTTCATGATAATATTTATTATATTTCATATTAATTTTAATAACTAATAATAATTAATTTTTATCCATTTTACATAATGTTATAGATATTAAAACACAAAGAATGACATTTTTGGCATTTCTTTACATAAAATATTCTAATGGTCAAAATCATTTCCAAATAGAAATAAAAGATCCTATATTTGAAGTGTAGATGATTATGTATGAAATATTTTCATCCAATAAAATTAATCTAAGTGTTAGGGTTCCTCTTTAGTCCTTATCACAAAATTTTTACCCTTAATTAATCCATTTCACTTCTATCGTAGTGAAAAGTGTTTATAGCGTTACTATACATTGTCAAAAAAATAAAAGGGACTTATTAACATAATTTGGACCTCCTAATTAAAAAAATATTTAATCTATTTTTTATGATTCAATTCAAAAAGTGGAATATTTTAATTTAAAATTAATATGAGGAATGTAAGTATTTTTTTAAAAATTTATTTTTTATGTTTAGTTTTTTTATGAAATTGAAGTATAAAATAAATTATAAGTAATATAATTGGATAATTTGTAATAAAATAGATCTAATTAAAATTTTATAATAATCCAACTTCTAATTTAAAATTTTTAATTGTTTGAAATTAATATATAGTTTTTAATAAAAATTAAAACTTTTCTCTATTCAGTGAAAAGATAAATATATTCAGAAAAATACCATAATTTTAGTTGAAGATAATGTTTAAGTGATGATTTTGAAATTTATATCAATTTTATAAAATAATATTTCCAAAAGTGTAGTAATTTAATTATATTATTTTATCAATAAATAAATAAAAATGATTTTTAAGGAAACACGTTTTTGAAAAATAAAATGATTTCACAAAATTTTGAAATCTTATTTCCTAAAAATTATTAAATTAATTTGTATTGATTGTGATATTCATTTATATATTTCATAATTTGTTTAATCCTTTTAATACCTTCCAGTTCAATGTATATGTTATAACATTCAAATTTGAATAAAAATATTTTTATACAATATCCAAATTCTTCTAAGTCTCGATGTTACGTATCTTGCAATCTATTGAACACACTTTAACTTTTAAAATCATAAGATATTACACCCTATCCTATAGGGAAGATATTTCTAAAAATCGTCTGCCATATTTCTTTTATTTTTTCACCAACATTTATTTATACCTTATATCCATAATAATAAATAAAAAAAATTTACAAAGAGGATGTGAAAAAAGAAACTAAAAATAAAACATATGACATAGTTGAATAAATATACCACATGGACCAAGTTCAATCTCCATCCAAACCAGAACATGATTCACTTTGAAAGTAATCATGAACAAAGAATAAAACTAAAAATATATAAAAATTGGCATGAGTATAAATATTATTAGTGGTTCAACACCTACATAACCATATGATTACCCCTTAATTTAAGATCCATTATCATTATTTATTCAAAATATAATTATAAATATATTTTTTATTTATAATTATATATAAAACGAACAACTCATCATTTATATTTTTAAAATATCATTTACAAAGATTTATACTTTTAAAAAATCATGAAGATAAATGATAATGTGTAAGATAACACCTAAAATATATTATAACAGAAACATGTTTTCTATAATTTAAATAGATAATGAAATAGTCAAAAGTAGACCAGGTCAAACACCATGTAAATCTTTAATTCATATGTGGTTTGGGGGAACTGGATTTTCTCCACATAAAATTGAAGATCTAATCCCTAAAAACCAAAACAAGAACGCATGTATGTAAGGAGTACTTGACCTTGGTCTAGTGGTAGGGAGAAACCCTTTTAAATTCCCTACAACTATGATTGAAGTCACTAAGGTGTACATAACTCAGGCCTAGCAGTGTGGTGACACCCTCATTTAATGCCCCACTACCATGTCATAAAATTATATGTTTTCTAGTTTATATTAAATTAAGTAGACACTTAAACTATCCTTCCCCTGAGTTAATCAGGTTCCCATATTCCCTTTCCATTTAAATGAAATAATATTAAAAAATAACTTATTACACTTTAAATTTTTTACACATTAAAACATATGGAAATGTCTGAGAATAACCCTGATTCATGTACATATCGATTAAATATTTTGTGGAAAAACATTCATGAAATAAAATACTCTTTTTAAAACATTCAATGAAAAATAGAACAGGAAAACGAGTATAAAAAAATTTATTTTGAATTTCACGTGAGGAATTGATTTTATCTATTTTTGATACCATTTGTTAATTCATTTGGATTTCTCTTATTATTTGTATATAGAAAAACACAAATAGATTGAACATTCTATTTTCAAAAATACACATGATTTCATGTGTTTTTTACACTCATATATATATATATATGTAGCGACTAAAGCCTTTTATGCATATTTTTACATGTTTTAAGCATAATTCTATATATAACAAAAAATAAGGATCAGAATGTCAACTGTATTTGGAATACTAGGTACATAATTATAAAACACGAATGTAAAATAAAACATCATTTTATTAA
Organism: Viscum album; assembly: GCA_963277665.1. NCBI lineage: Eukaryota > Viridiplantae > Streptophyta > Magnoliopsida > Santalales > Viscaceae > Viscum > Viscum album. The sequence goes on along the minus strand of OY728137.1, from coordinate 450,432,126 downwards.
TCTTTATAATGTGATCATAACTCCCTTTGAGCTTCTACAACAACATAGGATAACCTATGGAATATATAAACAAAAGAGATGAGTTTAAAATCCCAGTAAGGGAATAAACATAGAAATAAATAATTACACATGAGTTATATGGAATCAAATGACAACATAAAGTAATTAATCATGAACGAACATATGGATGCCTAAAATGTTGGTCATAGATCCATAGGATCATGGAAATATTCCGAAGTGTAAATAACATATAACATGACATGAACACAAGTCAATGGTATCTTCCATGCCTATATCACATGGTGGAAAACGTCCCATAATTGATTAGGTCTAATCCCTAATACAATACATGATGTATCATAAGAATATAAATTACCCAATTAATTAGATCACTATCTAGGACCACCAATAATAACATGTTCATGCAAATTTGTGCCACAAAAAGACTCAAACATAAGAAATAAGTGTAACAGTTACCCATGGAAAGAAATGGGTATCATAATCTTGTTATATGGAATAAAGAATGGTTATATTAAAATGATATCCATGAAGGAAGGTATTTAAATCAGTATTGTACATTAATAATGAAAAAAATAATAGATAATAAACAATTATGTAAAAATGAATTGAAAACATGAAAAAGAGTGGTCAGGTAACGTTATAAATGTACCACTTAAGTGTAGTTTATGGGGAAAATATTAGCAATTATTTAAAGATGATAGATGTATACTTGTTTGAATAAAACTATTAAAAAACTAAAATATATTTTTCATTATAAATTTAATTTTTTTATAAATGTATTTAAAACAGTTTATGAAGTGTTCTTGAAAATGGGTAAGAAATATTGAAGTTCTCTTTATTCCTGGTTTCTTATCTTGAGGTTTTTTAGAAGGTAACATTTTAAACCATGTAATTCCACATACAATAAAGATTATTTGATCTACATACTTTTGTATAGTACACATAAACAGAATATTGGAGATGTATATGAGAATAATGAAGAGATAAATTCATGAAAACAGTCTGAAAGTGTAACATAGATGAAATATGGATATTTATAAAGATCCGAAACATTATGTCTGAATGTGTTCATCGCATTCACTTCTAGTACTGGATAATAAACATATATTCATATTTTACTTAATTAATAATCTATTCTAAATTCATTTTATATATTATAATTTTATGACGATCATTTATGGACCTTTTGACGAGTTATATAGTTGAATTTCATCGTTACGAGAGTGTTCATTTTTATGGATTGATGGTCGGTTTACTTGTATATAATTATAGATTTTTTTTTCAAATCAGAATTATTATTTAAAAGAGAAATTATATGGTATTAATGAACATAAAAAGTTTAAATGGTCTCACATATAATTCTATTTTCTTATATGAGGATGATTCTTTTGATAAAACATTAATTATAAATGTTTTGTTTATTTTGATGGTTTTCTAATTACCATGAAGTAACTTCAACTTATTTAATATTATATCTATATATTAGATCCATGAAATTAAAAAATATATATATACATGTTAATTTTTTTAACCATTATAATTAGTTTATGATCAATCTTGAAAGATGTTATAGAAAAAGAAAACTCATTATTCATAGAGACGGTAAACCACAATAATTAGGTAAAGAGTTTCATTTATTTCAATAAATGGATATAATAAATGGGGTGGAAGTAAAGAAATTCCAATAGAAATATAAAAATTTTAGTAAACCCATGATACTATAGTTATTGTGCTTTTATGGATGAAGGAGTTGAGGAGAGGGTTAAAAAAGAAATTAAATAAAAAAAGATGGTTTGAGAAAGCTACCTCTTGAATATCACATACCTGAATGTCAAAAAAAGGAACATTTAATTGGTATTTTGTTGAGAGAATAATCTATTAGAAATTTTCATTAGTATTATGAAGGTAATTGGGAAAAATATTAATAATCTAATTGGATTAGAAGGTGTGAGGGGAAGGGGTGGAGAGTGGTGGTATTTATAGGTGGGTGAGGGGTGTTTTTTGATTACTATATTCATTAGTTTATTATGTTTTTTTAAAGAATATCAATAGTTTTTATTCATATGAATAAATATATTAAATGGGTTAGGAAATTTTGAAATAATCAGTTCTTACATAATCCATGACTTAGAGATACATATATTTGGCTTATAATGTTAAATAACATAAATTATCATATTTCCCTATTCACCAAAATAAAAATATTTTAGAATAAAAATCATCCTAACCATTTTTATATGTGTATATTTAAAAAATGGGATCCTTTTTTTTGAAAATAATTTTTTAAATATGATAATTTTAAATTTTTTTAAAAATATCATTTATTTTGAATATCAATTTTAAAATTATAATCTATTTTTAACCCTTTGAAAAAATTAATTTAGGTCACATAAAATAAAATATTAATTATAATAAAACATATTTTTAATTATTAAATCAATTTTCTTTACCTAAAATTTCTTTAATATCATTATATTTATTAGATGTGTGATTAAAATATTTACATTTTATAAGAAAAAAACAATTAATTTATCTTTTTTAAAATATTTATTTACTTATACATTGTTATAAATATTCCATATTTTCATTTATAAGATACCCAAATTTCATTTTATACTTTCATAGGTGAGGTTTCTATTCTTGTGTCTAGATTGATATTATTAACTGTTAAATTACTATTCTAACAGTTAGATTTATAACAATCAAATAGGTTCTAATGAAGAAAAAAAATTGTTTATTGATTTATTCAAGTTACAGGAGAGTGGTATAATGACTGAGGAGAAGGAATGTAAGCCTAAGAATCATGGGTTTCTAAAATAGTGAAAGCCTGGAAAATTTAAATGTTGTTATTCTAGTAGATTGAGCATATCCATATTTTACCATTACTATTATCTTATTTTCTATTTATCATCCCACTATAATATTCATCATTCTTATTGTATTATTTTCATGACTAATGTATCTTTATTATTTTATGATAATAATTATTTTATTGGGTTATCTATGTAATATATGTGTTTTATGACATAATTATAATAAGGGAAATTAAATTGATAAAATCATGGGTTGTTATATTCTTTTCCCCCTTTTAAAAAATAACCCCTGTAATTTTATTTTACATACTGAGGTGAAAATAGATGAGGGAATTTATCTTTCATCACATACTCTAGTTACCATGTTTCCTCTTTATACTTATGGTATCACAATAGTATCTTGACCAAGTGAGTGGTTTGGGTATTTAGAACCTCATCTATACAATCCCAAAACATCACCGACTTCTCATGAGAAGATAGATCATTTTTCAGTTGTATCACCTATTAGATTAATACATGTGAGGGATCAGGTATATAATTCTTTGTGTGGGATATATGTATTACATAATATTTGTGAGAAATGGTTTGAATCATTTAGAGTTGATAGGTCAAATCTCTTTCCAAGTAATGAATCTTGAAGGGATTGATGTACCTGGGACATAAATATATTTTCTTCAAAAATATCATTACTCTATACCATGGAGATATGCGGAGGAATTATTTGTCACCAACCTCAAAATATAATTCTTTTCAATTATTATATACACATATCTCACATAAAATGTAGGTATCCCAGATATGATGATGGATGGTCTTCACATTTTCTATCATTTCCTTAACCATTTCATGCCTCAGCAGGTTATTTTCATGAACATCACCCATCATGAAAGTGTTATATATATATTTCTATAAAGGGATTCATATGGAGTTATTTGGTTGCTTGAGTTGGAAATATTATTGTAAGGGAACCAGACTAGTCAAATATGATGATCTAATACTCTTATGAAGACCACTGAGCATAATCTCAACATTTCATACAGTGTCTGAATAGTATACTCCAATTATCCATAATTTAAAGAGAGATAATCTATAAAAAAGGTCAAATCAATATTTAGATCTTGTTTGATACTTTTCCAGAGTATGGAGTAAAATATCATATCATGATCAGATATAATCGATAATGGAACTCCATGAAACCTCATTGTTTCTATGTTTTATACTCATGTAGTTTGGACAAGTGAGTAACCCTATCAAATAAAATTGAAGTGAGAAGTATCATTAAGATGATCCATAATGACCCATATAGGATTATTTTCATTGGATTTCTTCATAATTGTAGTGATGAAGTCTATAATTATGTTCCCATTTCTATGTTGGTATGGGTAATGTTTACATCATACCCTAAGAATTATTATTTTTTTCATTCACTTACTAATGTATCAGGAACATTGATTCATATTCCACAATATACTTCCCCACATGGTCCAACAAATAGAACTATCAAAGCTGTTGATACATCTTTTAGCTCCTGGGGTGAATAAAAAAGAATCAACTATGTGAATCATTCAGTAGATCATTATTTATCTCCATATCGCATGGTACACATATTCATAACTCAAATTTTATAAATTCTTCCTCATAAATTTGGAAACCAATGGATTTCCCATTTCTTATAAATTTCACCTTTTTAAAATTTTTGCATCATCTCTTTCAACATCCTTTATATTCTCTAAAAGGGATGAATGAGCAATCATTTTTGATAGGAATGATGATGTACCATCCATTATTATTCCCATTTCCATCCTTTGTAAGTCAATGAATATTAAATCCTTCTCAATTATCATCATTGAAAAATTTATATGATCATTTATACTTATAGAATATTCCTCTTTATTTTATCTAATTGAATAGTACTGAATTGAGAATTCATAATCCTACATGAGTTCTAACCATATTTTCTAGTGCATATTAATCTCATTATTTGTGAATTAATATTATTACATCCTACGATCAGAATATATCACAAACATATCCTTATAGAGATAGTGCTACCAAATTTTCAATGTGAATATCACAACGTCCAACTCTAGATGATGCATAAATTGTTTTTCTCATGAAAAATCATCTTCCTTGAAGAGTAAGATCTCACTTTTTCATTTTTCACAAGTATAAAGACTGATAACTTCTTTTAAGAGTCAAATTAATTGAGAATGAGTTCCCCACATTTCGTTAGTGTAAATGATGGTGTTTTGATAAGCATATTTCAAACTCTTATATGCATTCATCAAAATACATTGAATGGAAAAACATTACTCCCTTGAATGTCATATTTTTGAGTGAGTTTGAAAATAATGATATGTTCCTTAAAAATAGTTAGTGATACTTAGTTAGACTAAGGAAGCTATAGATCTCCATTACAGATGTTGGTCTTATCCACTCTTTAATTTCCCTTTTTTTTGAAGGGTCCATGGATATTCATTATTTGGTGATGAAAGGAACCAATAATGAAAGTTCCTCTATCTAGAACATAGATTTATTAAACTATTCTTATAGTTTCTCCCTTCTTAATTACTTTAGAATAGTGTTCAAATGCTCCTCATGTCACTCCATTCTCTTTGAGTATATCATAAAACCCTTATTTATATTTTTTTATAAATAATTATTCAATTCATCTAACTCAATAGTATCTATAATTTAAGGAGTATTTTATATGGTTAAATATCCTGATATAAGATCAATTGTGAACTCAACCTCTCATTTAGGTGGAAGAGATGATAACTTTTCAGTGAACACATCAGTGTAGTCCCTTGGAATAGGCATGTATTTGAGTACGATCCTGTCCTTTGTCTCAATCACTTGATAAAATATTCTTTCTAATAAGGTAATAACATCCAAAATTGAGACAATTTTTCTTAAAGATTTTCACCATCCTTCTCACACAGTAAAATATTGGGGGATGACTCATGATGTGAAGAGTGATCTCCCTTTCCAAATAGTTGATGTTTTATTTGTATAAAGATATTTAATCCATGAAAGTATAACATAAAATTTAACCAGTGTTAGTAATAGAAGATTTTATGGGATTTTTATTCTAGCAACATTAATCAGGATGGATTTATATAATTTAAATGAATTAATTCCCACATTTTTTATTCCTATAGGTAACTCAACATTTATATTTTTAGGCGGTGATTGAATAGTTATTATAATATTTAAATATATAAAAGAATTCATAAAACCATAATCAAATAGTGTGTTCACTCCATTATTGAATGAATAATATGTATACGTGTCACCACACCATTAATGGGCCCACCGTAGTAGTAGTGATAGAATATGTCACTCCTTTCTACCTTAGATGTTGTTATTTTTTATTGACTCTCATAAACTTTGGTTTAGGGCATTGTCTTACATAATTCCCATGTTCCGTATAGTATAAACATTTAAATATAAGATGAGTTCTGATCTGTAACATCCTCTCTTATTCTACATTATTATGATTCTTCAAATCCCTTAAGAAATAATTCTCTTGATTCCCCACTCTTCCACATTTTAGAAATATCCTTTTCCTTATTAGAGAGTTCATTAAATGCTTCTTCCCAAACATTTGACATGTGGGATGTTGGTTTTTATTTCCATTATGGTATTTATCTATTGATACACATATGTCAAACTCCATTTTTATCTTTTTATCTCAAAGTTCATGAGGACATTGAGAGTATCTACTATCTATCTGAACAATTTCATCCCTTTGGAAAATCTTCTCATTGTTTTCAAGGAATAAAATAACCAAGTTTTTTTTACTCATCTTTAATCCACTAACGATTCAATCCAAATTACTTTGAGTGTTTAAGAAAAATATTAAGGCATATTGTGAAACCCTTGAATATGAAAATCATATTTCTTGATAGATTAATCTTTCTTTTTAATCAGTTTTAGGAAATCCCACTCCATCATAATAATAGACCACCGATACAAATTTCTCTTTTTCTTAGCATTGGAGGACATAAAATATATTATCAGTGAATTTAATCAATTGTTCCATGATGAGGGGAAATTTTTTTCCAAAACATATAGGATTCCTTTTTCCTTAATAATTCAATCAAAACTTTATCTTTATTAGGATAAGAACGATGTTTTATATTATTAAAATTATTATTAATTAATTGATCCACTTTATCTCATACTATCATGAAGTTCTAGTCCCCCCCTCCCCTCAGGTTTGGCATATCATTAGTGAAATCATTACATTTCCTACCACGTTGATTGTCGACATGGGTTCTATTATATACCTACATAAACTAAGAAAATGGAAGAGAATAAAATTATTAGGATTAAATATGTATCCAATGATAATATAAAATGGAATCTATAATCATATAATGAATAACATATAAATAAAAAATATATCCAATCTTATGATTCCCTATATTTAAATACAGGTTACCCATGGTGGTATAATTATCCATTGGGTTCCAACTATGGTTTTGTAGTCATAATCCCCCCCCCCAAAAACTAGACAATTCTATGATAAAAACTATAGTAACCCAATCTTTTTAAACAATTTATTACATGATTTAAGCATATTTATCAATGAAATACAAACCGGAGATCGGAAATTCTAGTGTCTTTGGAATACGAGGTGCATAATTAAAAAACTTGATATACAAATATTTTTTTTATTAATCTATATAATGACCTATTAACTCCCTTGGTGCTCCTATAACATCATAGGATAACAAGGGGATTATTTAAACAAAAAGGTTGAGATAAAATCCCAATAAGTGAATTGAGATGGGAATAAAGTGTATCACAATAGTTAAAATGAATAACATGATAACATAATTGTAATGGCTCATGAATAAAAATATGGAAGCCTAAAATATTGGACATGGAATCATACGATCATGGAAATATTGAAATGTATAAGGAATATATAAATTTATATAAACATGAGTCAAAGATAACTTCCAAGACTATATCACATGGTGGACAAATTCTAATAATAGATTAGTGTTACTATGTATTCTAATACATGATGTCTCATGAGACTAGACATCAACTAATAAATTGGAGTTCTATCTAGGTGAACCCATAATAAAATGTTAATAGATATTTATGCAACATTAAGAATCAAATGTAAGGAATAAACAAAAGGGTTACCCATGGAAATAAATGGGCATCATAATTATGTAGTAAGGCATAACCCAATAGTATATAAAAATGAAATGTCTGAAAAAAATTATTTAAGTAATTCTTGTACATTTATAAAGGAAAAATTAGAATATATCATGAATAATTAATGCAATATAGATTTTAAAACATGATAAAGAGTCTGTTGGTAACATTTGAAATATCCACTAAAGTGCAAGTTTTAGGGAAAATAATGAAGAGTATTTAAAGAGGGAAAATGAATAATTATTTTCATAAAACCATAAAAATAACTAAAATACTATTTCATGATAAATTTAGTAATTTTATAAAATTATTTTTAGATTAAAAAATTTTATGAAGTGTGATTGAAAATGGGTAATAAATAGAGAAGTTTTCTTTTAATTGGGATTTCTTATCATGCGGTATTTGAGAAGGGTACCTTTTAAAACATATAATTACCCATGAAATAATGATTAATTGAGCTAAAAATATTTTTGAGGAACATATAAATAGAATATATGAGAATTATACCAGAATAATGATGAGATAAATTGATGCAAAGAGAGAAAAAAATCTTACCTAATGGAAATAAAGAAGTTCAAAGAGATCCCTTAACTTATTTTCGAATGTGATCGAAACTTTCACATAATTTCATGGATTATAAAATTTGATTGAATAATTAATTAATTAAGAACCTCTAGTACTTTTTTTTATTATAATATTATTATGTTAATTTATGGCCATTTTTATTAGTTATAATGTTCGTCGTTCTGGGAGTGTTTCTCTCATGGTTTCATGGTCTGTTTACTTGTATATAATTGAAGAAGTTCTTTTAAAATTGGAAAAATTTTATAGACGATAAATTATATAGTATTAATTAACATTAATAATTTTAAATAGTTCTATACATCCTTATTTTCATGTATTAGGATGATTAATTTAATAAAATGTTAATGAAGAATGTTTAGTTTATTTTGGAGGTTTTTCAATTTCAAGAACTAGTTTCATTTAATTTAATATTTGGTATATATATTAGTTCAAAATCATGAAAAAGTAATGATATACATATTAAATTACTTTTTAATAATAATAATGGTTTTATTACCATTATTGAAGGTGATAATGGAAAACAAAAAATTCTTTATCCATGGATGTGATAAACCACCATAATTTGGGTAACAATTTAATTTCATTGAATAAGAGGAGATAAGAAAATGGATGGAAAGAAGATATTATATTATAAATATAAATTTCTAGTATATACATGATACTAAGGTTATTATTATTTAATGGATGATGGTGGTTAGGAGATGTTAGAAAAAAGGAATGAAATTAAAACAGATTGTTTGTGAATGTTGCCTCTTGAATATCATCTCCTTGAAAAAACCCTTATGGAATATGGAATTGATTGTTTTTTTGAAACATTAAGAAATTTTACATATAGAATAGTCTTGTTAAAGGAATTTTAGAGAATATTTCTAACCTACATGGCTAAGACAATATTAGGAGAAGGGGTGCAGACAAGTGGTATTTATAGGGGAGGATATGGGTGTTTTTTATTATTATATTCATTTGCTTATTTTTTTCTCAATAATATCAATAACATTGATTTAAAATTATAAATAGAGTAAATTGTATAGTATATTTTGAACTAATGAGTTCTTATATTATCTATGACTCAATATTCTATGTATTTGGATTATAACGATAAATATCATAAATTGTCATATTTCACGATTCACAAAATTCAATTATTTAGAAAAATCCCAAAAAAATCACCCAAAACAATTTTATTTGTTTATATTTAAAATAGAATAAATTTTATGAAAATTGTTTCCTAAATATGGTAATTTTAATTTTTAAATAAAATTACTATTTTTTTTTGAAAAATACTGATTTCAACATTATAATTGAAATTTGGAGGCACTAAAAAAATTAATTAAGGTGACCTAAAATTATATTATACTTATGATACAACCTAATATTACATTTTAGATACATTTTATGAAAATAAAATTTGTTTTATATAATTATATTTATTAGAAGGATGGTTAAAACACATATGTTTCATAAAAATATAGATAATTAATTTATTATTTCAAAACATTTATCAACATTTAAATTGATATAAATATATCACTTTTCATTTATATTATACTATAATTTTATTTTATACTTTGATAGGCAAGGTTGCTATTCTATCAACCAGATTACTATTTATAATGGTCATATTACTACTCTAATGGCTAGATTTACAACGATCATGTCAGTTCATTAATTTCTAAAAATACAACTTATTTCATTCATTATTAATTCAATTCAAAATTACATTAAGGTTATGTATTTTCATTATAAAAATAAATATTATTTTATTAACAACATGTTATATTTATACAGTTATGTTCATGAGTTCAGTCTTATAGTTAATTAAAAATATTCAAAATTTTCCACTCTTATTATCACATTTTCTATTTATTTACCCAATATAATATTTTGAATTCATATTGGATTATTTTATAACAAAATTATCATTATTCATTTATGATAATGTTGTTTTTATTGGGCCCCTCTGTGATGTATGTGTTTTATGACATAATTATTAGAATGGAAATTCTATTGATAAAATTCATAGTCATTACAATATATCTTCTTACTTAGGTATATACTCATTATTTTCATATTCATAAAATGTAATATATATAAATAGTCACAAATTTATTCTATTTAAAACTATTACTGATAAAAATTACAAATAATTATATATATAGATATATGTCTATGTGTGTGTGTGTGGAAACATTCATTATAATGCACAAATGTACACATCATTATGTTATTGTGTTCAATAATGTGGATATATATAGATTATAATAGAAAATAAATAATAAATAATAGTTTTAGAACAAATTTAAATTAAATTTAAATGGAATAAATAGTGTTGTTTTAGGTAATCACCTTTAATAATTAATATAAAAATTATAAAGAACTCAGGATATGTTAAAATAAAAAATTTATCTTTAGAAAAAATCTCAAAAATAATTCTAGTAAAAGTAATAACATATTTTTAAAATGAAAAGTAAATTAAAGAGAGAATCCTAAGAAATGCCAAATTTGAAACATAATCACTTCCCTGCAAATTTTATAAAAATCAAAAAGATTATTATTTGACATAAATAATAATAATTATAAGGCCAAGAAATCAAATGATATAAAATTAAATTCTAAAATATTGGTTAAATCTACATGGATCAAGTGTAGATGGAAAAAATCACCAATAATTACAAGTGGATGGTTCTAGGAGGAAGTGGCACACACTAGGAATAGAACCTATAAGAAAAGAATAAAAAATTATCCAACCCCATAACCTAGGGTTTATTCCCCATGTGTCACACAAAGTGGGAAAGTAGGAGGTTGGGTGAATGACAAATAAGAATTATCTAAAAGATAATATATACTTAAATAAGATAATGACACACTAAAACATGGGAAGAATCAACCAAGAATAGTGGTTGGGAAAAAGGGGATGCATGTGAGAGGGAGTATAGCCATTGGGAGGGGTTTCAAGTGTACATTAGGAAAATGGGGGAGGATAAATATAGATCAATCCCTTATGGTAATTTTCATATTTTTTTAATATGCATAAGGAGTACCATAGTTTTTCAGTATGCTTCACTAAACTATGTGTTGACCACGTGACTTAAACTAGTAATAAAGATCACCCACACATTTGTTTTGTATGGTTTTATAAACTATTTTCCAACTATGTAAAACCCATATTAATTGGTATAGTCCCATCCACATGGTTTCCACATGGGTTGGCCAACCATATGCCCAAATAGTGGGACACACCAAAAGATTAATTTTTTTAAAAAATTCACAAATAAAATGAACTGGGCCTCCAAAAAGATAGAAAAAATTAATTAACTAAATAATAAATAAATTAAGGTTAAGATAGGTCAATTATTTCAATTAAAATACTTTCTTTCCCTAGTAATCCATTAAACCCATGAAATAATATACACCCAAGGAACACATATTAGAATCAATTACCACCTAATAAATAACTTTAAACTGATTTTAGTCTAAAAAAATTAAATAACCCACAAGAATATTTAAAATTAAAATTCACACATGACAACAAAGACTAAAAGGAAAATTTGAAGAGGCTCATGGTGGGTATCACAACCATCAATATATTCCACATTAATGGTAGATTAACAATGTGAGTATACTCCAAGAAAATTTCCCTAGATGAACATACATCTAATAGAACATAAAAAACCACACTAAAAAACAATAATTCTCTAAAGTATCATCCTAAGTATCAAAGAATATAACACCAAAGTAAAAAGTTAGAGGAATAAAAAAACTGAAATCATGGAATACCTCAAAATATTTAACAAAACATCCTTAATGAATAACATATTTAAAAGAGAGTATTGATGATTTTTCAAAACAAGTACAACCGACATAATCATCACCGAGTTTTTATCATGGAATTATAATAAATAGTTAGGAATTATGAGAATTCCTCCTAAAATGAAATGGGTTCCATTATAGTGTTAAAATTATAAAAAGGGTATCCTAGGACTTCACTATAGATATCATCATGTAAGATCCTCAAGAAGCATATCCCCACTGAGGAGCCATGTAAGTAACAAAAATGTATCTCATACAAAATGAATAGAAAAAGAGGGTCCCAAATAGGCAAAATCAATATACGAAAAACTTAAAAAATCAATTGATCAGTAACCCATAATCAATAATCTCCATGACCTAAAAAAAATTGAATCATTTCTGATAAGTATATTTAAAAATAACAAAAAACAAATCCCAAAATAATTCCAAACTCATCACCTTAAGAAAATTGAAAAATCTTTTAAAAAGGATAAAAAACCAACTTATAAATATTTTACCTTTAATAAAAAATTATTATTGCTTGAAAATTATTTTTTCTCATCCATTTACATACAAAAATAAAATTTAAAACAACATAACCATAAAAAATTCTCATTTCAAAATAAATAATTTCAAAAAATCACAAACACATCCAAATTAAATCATAAACCAATAAAAATATTAATATATTATTTAAAATAATTTTTAAATCACAAAATTTGAATTTAAATTGATTAATCAAAACCCATTTCATTTATTTCAAATTTAAAAATCACCGGTGCCTATTGAAACAACTATAAAACTTTACACTCATATTATTAAAACATTATGTTCTCATTTAAAATATTTTTAAAACATTACAAGCTCTTTTTGAAAACACTTCAAGAGTCTTTAAAAAATAAGTTTTATTTAATTTTAATGAAAATATATTTCAATCATTAAGAAAAAATTTAATCATTTTGAACAGAGTTTAATTTTGACTCCTCACCAATATAAAACCAAATCAAATATAAAAATAACCCAAATAAATTTTCAATGATAAAGGAAACCTAAATAAAATTTTGAAGGGCCACTGGTCATATTTGGTAAGAGCACATGGTTTGATAGACCATTATCCATTCATGTAACTATTTCAATGAGTTTCTTAGAACCATCAACATGGGATCTATATGGTTTTTCAGTACATGTCATCTTCTAGTGCTTTTTGTTCAGCTTTATTTTAACCTGAATCTTGGAAATTTTTGGATGTTACCCATAATAAATCTAATTAAATCATAATTACATTAGTTCAAAATAAAAATCCATCGAAATAATCAAATAGTGATCAAACTCAAAATTCAATCATAACATTCATTGGATAGTCATATTTTTCCATTAGTGGTGGTTATCAGCTACCAACCCATATCCTAAGTCCAAATCTTCAAGAATATTATATTCTATCTACTAGATATCCCAGATAACAAGGGATCATTTTATATTATATTTCCTCTTATAAACCTAGTTATATAGTACCATTTTTAAGAGAAGAAACCCAAGATGACCCTCCACCGGACACATGAGCTAGTCTATGACAAGGTCGGATGAGCATTCCCTATCCCCATGGGTGGGAAAAGTGTCTGGGTATCAAGGAATGACCACTTGAGAATGATTTCTCCCATAAAAAAATAAACATTAAGAATAAATTATAATAAAATTATAAGAATACCTGTATATAAATCAGATGTATGCTGTGGAAAAAGATATTAATAAATAAATCAAATATAGAAACAAAATTAGTAAATAAAACAAGGAAACAAACACTATACTGACCCCCAGTCTACAGCCCTTGTGAGGAAAATATACCCACGAAGACACAAAAATATGATGTTTTTGTGGCCACTAGTAGTTATTTCTACCCAGCATATGTAGAAAGAAATAAAATGTCATATTTGGATAAAGTGAGAAAAGAAACATAAAATAAACCAACTATATTACTATAACAAATATACCCTATAACCTGAGGTCACACCCCTCATTATTTTATTATTATCCTTTAATTAACTATCCATTATTATTCAATAACAATAATACAATTAGAGATATGATTTACATTCTTAATTACTCTTAAAAGAAACACATTCTAAGAATTTTTGAAATCTATTTTAAAAAACATCAATATTTTGATGAATAGATAAGAACAAAAATTAAGTGAAATAATCTAGATAAAATATATTTTAAATAAGAAATAAATTTTATAATTTAAATATACAAAGAATTAATAAAAATATAACCATACCATGCACCCTAGGAAAGACCTAAGTCAACTAATGTTAGTGGTCACTCTATTTCCATATGTAAAACTTATAATCTAATCAGTAAAAATCCTTGGATTCCTGACTTCTTCTAATAACTACATTCCCTTGGCATAGATAGGTAGAGACACCATATCAAATTTCCCAAAACTATGTCTGAATCTGATAAAGAGTATATTCCTATTCCCAAAAAAGTGGAAATAACCTGTCTAATTCCCCACAACGAAGTCATCAAATCCCATGTGTAGTTTAGTGTGGTGTAACCAATATAAAAACATTAAGTATCCCCCCCTTAGATACTTGAGTTTCCATTTTATCTTTCCATTTATAAAAAACCATTTTATCAAAGCACATAGTCCACATTAAACCATTTGAACATCAAAAAATAGGAAACTATTTGATAATAATAATGATGCATGTATTCGTTATTTAGAGATTTAGTATAACATCATTCACTAATTAAATAACCTTTTTAAAAAACATAATAATTAAAATAGAATCTTCAAAATAGACTGATACAATTAATTTTAAATTCTTTATAAAGACTTATTTGAATCTGATTTTGAAAACAACCATTAAATTCATAAGGTTTTCGCTTTTTATAGATATATAGATACACACACACACTTATATATTATATTCATAAAAATATACATTCATTAATGTTAATATATATATATATATATATTCTGACATTTTTATATAAATATCACTACCAGATACCTGAAAAGGAATATGCGGAATTTCACATTTATTATGTTTGAAACCATTCTAGAAACACTTTAGACACATTGGGATATATATATAAAAATATTGAATCACATTAAAACTAATATATTCACACTTAATTTTGTTAATATATTCAATATTATGTGTGAATATATATATATATTTAATAATTACATAAAAAATTAGAAAATTTATTAAAATGGAATAAAGCATTAAATTCCAATTATAACCCTTTAATAATTTTCCAAAATATTATAGACAACTATGGAGATATTAAAGCTCCTTATTTCTATTTTGAAACTACCATGAATATTTTTCAAGGAAAATATTGAACATGTTTTATAGTGTAAGATCTTATTAAAGAAAGAATACAAAAAAATATAAAACATGAAACATAATACCATCCATTGAAATTGAATTTACATCTATAATATGATAATTATAAATCAATAATTTTAATTTAGAGTTCAATCAATAAAATTATCTATAATTAAAATGATAAAAATGGGAAATCATACATGGAACAAAAAAATAGATGGAGAAAACCTTTAATGAATGGGAACAGGAAGGTCTCAAGAAGAAGTCACACACCCTTAGAATTGAACCCATAATAAAATGAAGAGAAATAATACAACCTCATCACCTAGGTTTTATCCCACACATGAAACAAATAGGGGGAAGGAAAGATCAAGTAAGAAATAGGAACAATAAGAAGTCGAAGGAGAAAAAATGCTTACTTAAAATGATCATAGACTGAAGTATAGAAAGAATCGAAAAAGAATAGAGACTGGACAAAGTAGGTGCCATGCAAGTTGGAAAAATATCATTAGGAAAGTTGTTAGGTATGTATGATGTAAATTGTATTGAGGGGAGTATAGGGATAAATCCCTTAATTTATTTTTAGAAAAAATAAATTTTAATACATAGGGAGAGTCACACGATTTTTCCACTTACTTGGCTAAAACACACACTGATCATGTGAGTAGAACGGTTCAACTAGAACACCCACATGGTTGGGATGCTAGGTTTAATAAATGGTGAACCAATTTTGAAAATACCATTTAACGGGTAATGGACCCATAAGAATGGTTTTTTCACTATTTGGCCTGTCGTTTGGCTAAAGTGTGGGCCCCATATATATTTTTTTAATTTTTTCCCAATTTTAAATATCGAACCCCCAAAACAAAAATATATGTAAAGAAAAAAATAAAAGTCATTCAATGGAGGTTAGGGTCTGACACACACACTTATTGAAATTTTTTTATTCAATCATAAGGAATCCAACAATTGTATTATAGATAGAAAATTCTAGAAATGATTTGGGAAACCGTATTTAAAATTGATAAATATAAGGATATTTTATTCTTAATCATTTGATGTGAAATAGATTTTGTACTATGGTATGTCTTAAAATATATGATATCATAAATGAAGACATATTGACACTATATAATATATGATATAATAACATATGATACCATTTAAATCCTTAAATTTTTGATATATCATAATTGATGATCTGGATAATCATTATGTATGATATCGTTAATTTAGAAATTTTGAGATATCAAAAATAAAGACTTATACTATTATTGTTAAATTTGGTATATCATAAAATATAATTACCAATATCTTAAAAGGATACCACATGGTTTTCCTATCATAATATATGATATAGGATTATAATTAAACATTTAGTCACTATTGATAATTTTATCTTAAAATATGATTGAGAGTGTAGATGTGGAATGTCGCGTGCTGCCATGAACCAATCATATAATAAAATATTAGTTTTATACTATGTAAATAAAAATGATATAATTATATCATCACATGCCATATGAATGAAAATTTATTTATTTATTCTCATTTTGAATTATCAATTGATTTATATAATTTATAAATTTTTTATAAATTATAAAGATATAATTTTTTTTGAAATTTATATAATTTACATAATGTTTACATATTAATTAATAATAATTTTTTTATTTGATTATTAAATATAATAACAACATTTAATAAATAAATAATTTTGTTATTAATTTTTATAATTAAATACATTTTATCTATATGACCATAATAATAATTTTTATATAATGTGTTAATATAAAAATTATATAGTAATTTATAAAATTTTTATAAATTTAAAACTGAGGAAAAATATAAAATATATTAAATTAAATTATAAATTATTAATTACTACTAATTTGAAATTCTAAAATTAAAGGACTTCTTTGAGAAATTATTTATGAAATATCAAAATAAAATTTAATTGATATGATGATGTTTTTTGTAAATTCAAATATGTGATATTTTGATTTTATAAAATATTTTCAAAATATTTAGATTGTTCATTATATAAATAAATTTAAATTTGTCATCTTTTCTTATTTATGAATTACTCATAAATTTTTATATGATGTCTACATTTATGAAATATTCATTAATTTAGTGATATTTTATTACTTATTCATTATTATAATTTTTTTAATATTTTGAATTGATGGATGATTTATTTTAAATAGGTTTAAACTTCTTCTTTAAATTATCATAAATTCATTTAATGAAGATAAACTAATGATATATTAACACTTAATCAATGTAGTAAAAAACATAGGGACCATAATTCCTAAGAACACCACGAGGAAAACCAAAACCACGTAAAAACAAAAAATAAATTACATTTCAGAATTACATTTTATATAGTCAAACCTAATTTATTCAATCAATGTGATTGATGATGATAAAAAAGGAATAGCCCAGAGGCTCTTCCCCCTAAGGTGTTTATATAATATAGACTGAATAACCTAGATAGGTTGGGATATGGCCTCTTACCTTCTATGAAATTGTATTATATAATGCTAAAAAGGAATAAGAATGAAGATATATTTAATAGGAAATCTATCAAATAGAAACATTATTTTAGGAGATCATATCCAATTCAACAGTACAGAATTCTTTATGTTGGATTAAAGGATGATCCTATAGGCCATGAATTTAAGTGTACATTTCATAATTGTATGAGAACATTTCTTGGACTGTAACTCTTAAAACCTTTGACGAATTAAATTGTACTTAATTTTTCATCTTATGAAACATTTTGATTTATGACAAACATTGAAGGAATATTTTAAACATTAAACTCTTAATGTTCCACTTCCATGAAATCAATCATAAGAAACAATATAAATTATACAATATGATCTAATATATATTAATATTTATGATTTTATTTCAAAATAACCAAATGACAAATATTTTTAGGCTATCAATGTTGTGTAATATCATATATTACCCTTTATAAAATTTCCATTCCCATGTATAAAATATGCCATGGCTTGCATGATTATCATATTGTGTGACTTATAGACATCACACACTACAATATTAACCTAGACATACAAATATTCATTAGTGAATATATAAATCAACGTCACACTATCACATACAACAACTAGGGAAACCATATCGAAAAACATATTTGGTTAACTCTCAAACCACTTTTGGAACACTATCATCAAATTCATCTTGTATTAAATCACATATAGTACCTTTTGAGTATTCATACAATACTCATTTTGGATAAAATAAACATCAATTTTTTGTTAACACACATAGTTTTGAAAACTCAATACCAATTCAGAAAATAATAAAGTGTAATAGGATATAACATTGTATCAATGAGAACAAATATGAATTGTCAAATTCATAAATACAAATAAAGAGGGACCGCTAGAAAATTATTAATGATACTAAAGATATAAGGGTATCCAAATTTGTCTAAAACATATATTTCTCTATCATTTCATCCACTAGATGAATCATATAAAAATATTCATAATCATATAATAATTTTTTCCTTGACATTAAATCACATGAGACATTAAGTATGTCCATCACATTTATCCTCTTTATATATACTCAATTATTCAATATAGTTGGACCTGGATGAAGAATACATCACATGTAATTCAACAATGGGGGTAATAAAATAAAATTTCCCTTATCCAATTGATAATCATGTCACATTTGTCTTACCTATAAATGGATGCATATTAATCTAGTCTCTCTCAATTTAGGGTATCAATTTATACTCTTCATATGCGAGGAAAAATCCTATCTTGTTTAATCTCTAATAGATGAAATGATAAAATATATATATCCTGCTATCCCTGATTAGATAATCCTTACGATTTTGTAATAATGGTGTTAATGTGAAAAGGTTATCATTCTAGCTATATCACCAACTTATGTTATGAATATTTAAATACATAACATGAACCCATAGTATACCAAATATAAAGTGTATGACACTGAATGTTGTATTCTTAATGGTTCATCTAATGAAAAAAAATATTTTTTACCTTATAAACATGTTATATATTTCAATACAAGAATAATACTCACACAACCCTTTTATTTTTTTCGCAAAATATAATATTCCACAATAAAAATTAGTCTAGTATAACCCATAGCTATACATTGAGAGGAAAATTATTATTTCCCTTCATATAATATATACAGCCAACATGAAAAAAAGATAAAGTAGAGGCATTTTTATTTAAAATATGGTATATTTTATAATTTTAAAATCCATTTGGAATATTTAAAACACCATACATAATCACATATCTAATAATATCACAGAGGATAGAAAATTGGGCTAGACATCCTTTCTATGAGGACTATCAACCACATGAATCTTTCTTGAATTCTTATATATCTATCAAAGAGTTTTATGAGGCACGTAAAACCAGAAATACAAAATTAGATTAAAAATTATGATTGTTTACTCTTTTGTGAATTGATGTGATTTTTTTCTGGGAACCTTCGTGGAATATCATGTTAACAAGTCAACTCTTCTATCAAAACTATTCTAGTGTATAAAATTATGACATGAATTGGATCACATGATTCTATAAAAGATGGATCAGACCAACTTGTTTTATTATTAAATAGAGACTAAAACACAATAGAGTACCCACTGATATTTTGACAAAAATTTTTAGTGTATATCTTTGTTCCAGGTGAATTATTATAAATAAACATATATAGTAAATAGATTACCTATTTTTTAGTTGCACTATTACTATGTTGTCATTGAAGGAATTATTTGATATCTTCAATTTAATAAGTGTATTCATGGAATCCCTATAATAGTTGTTCTAAATCTTTTGTAGAGTAATCCTATATCCTAATCTTCATAACCTATTTTAAGTGGGAGTGGCTGAACATATGTATTTTGTATGGTTTAGTCATAATGATTCCATTCAAAAAGGGAACTGTTTTTTCATTCCTAATTCATTGGTGAGAATTAATGTGAAATTCATGGAAAAATATTCTTTATAACTGTTATATTGTGAAAAATGTTTGAGAGAATTCATGGAAATCAATTTTATGGGTGTTTCTAAGAACTACAAGGAACTGGTTGGGATAAATGATGGGATTTGGGAGCCTTAATTCCATAATAAGATCAAAATCAACACAGATGGTCATTCAAACTGTAATAAAAATACCTCTTGGTGTGGTGCAGTATTTTATGATCTTAATTAATGGATTATTGGTTGTTTATAGGGTTTATGTGGTTTATCACCATCTCTAGAAGCTGAGATGGAGTGAGTTACATATGCAGTAATATTTTCAAGATCTAAAGGTAATAAAAATTTATGGTAGGAAAGAGACTCCACTACTATTGTGAAGTCCATAAAGAGTGTTACATTATGAATATCGTGGAGATGTTCCACTCGATTGATGTAATGTATGGATTACATTTTGAGGCTCAATATCATTTTTAGAGATGTTTATCATGAGGATAATTTGGTGGAATATTTTATTTTCAGTAGGAGAGTTGTAACAGATCTCACTTGGTCTGATAATCTCCTGGTTTAATTGGGTTGACATCATGAAAGTGATTTAAATAAATTATATTTTTTTAGAATTATAAAACATCTATTTTATATCAAAAAAATTCTTTTCCATTTGGGTGAATTAACCTTAAAAATATTTTATAGACCACTCAATTAACTATATGTTTTTATATTTTTTTGTTAACCTCATTACATTTTGGTATATTTTGTACCACATCCATATGAGACCGTCTAATAACTCCCCCACTAAACCAATTAGTGGGTAACATATTCTAAAATTATACAATTTTTACAAAGGTGGTGCTTAGGAATCATATCCCTAATGTTCAAATATATTATCATATATTGAACCACCATTATTTTAAAACCTAGAATGCTATGAAGTTAATATGTTCTTTTTCTAACATATAATAGTTTTAAAATTTATTACCATAACCATTCTTGTAACCTTTTCTATAAATTTTTTTTAACAAAATCTTTTGTTAACTTATGTAACTATTTAAATTAATATTTTTCTAACATTCCATAAAAAATTTAAAATATTATGTACCATCCATTTTTTGTAACATAATATCTTATTTGTAATATTTGAACTAATGTAGCATAAAGATACTCCAAATAGACTCTTAAAAGCAATATTAATTTTAAAATATCATGATAATATAAAAAAACTACCTTTTCTTTGGAAAAATATCAATTATTTCCATTAGTGGGAATATATAGAAAATAAACTATTATATCCATATCATACACTATGTAATATATGTTTGGAAAATTATTCTTGAAATAGGACTTCATTTTATATAATTGGATCATTGATTATCATTTTTATCAAAATTAAAATATCATTTATTGATAATAACACTTTTTTTGTAAAAACCCCATTTATAATATCATAATTAAACAAGATAAACATAAATTAATAATTATTTTTGATCTATTTTGGGTTTAATTAATTTACCACATCTGACAACTAGATGTGGTAACCACTTAAACCATAAATGAAATGAATTCATTAATTTCAAATATTATATACTTTATCGAATTTTTAGTCATGTATGTTTACAACACTTTTAAAATATATAATTTGTATCATAGACCCACTAGTGTAACATAATTGAATTTTATATCATTAATAGTTGACATAAAATTACCATAGTATTTTTTTACCCTTATAGTTTTCTAATAGTTCCTTATCTAGTATCTTTGTTTTATAAAATGAAATCACTAAAACTAATTCCATTCTCTTGGCGTTGATAGTGGTGAAGACTCTCCACAAACTCTCTTATTATCCTTTGGGAAATTATTTACCCTTTTCTTTATATATAACCATTATGTTACTTAAGTATAGACCTACCTTTATTTCTCATCTACCCCCACATATTATTGATATTGGGTAAACCTTTTTTTAATTCATTATTTGTAACACCCCAGGTAAATAAAGAATATGACATTTTAATATTTATCCATATTTGTGAGTAAAATATTAATATGACTTTAAAGGGGACGCTATGCTCGATGGCGTACCCAACACGCAACAACGAGTTTCTTGGGAATCTTACGTTGCACTCTAATAATAAAATAATATTATTTTAAATAGTAGTTAACATGTAGCCGTTGTAATGGCGGGAATGGATAGAAATAACTAAAATATGATTATATATGTTTTTAAATGTTTTTAAATTTATCCAATAAAAGATAAAGGCTTAAAATACGGAAAGAATTCAATTTTAGGCGTATATGCCCTAGTTTTCACTAAAGGTTCACTTATCGCCTTTTGATGGAGAACCGTCATTAAATATAGTTTTGTTCACTCTTATACATTCTATTGGACCAAATAAAACTCTTCTTAAGAATCGGGACATCAAAATTTACTTTGTGTAAATTTTTGGTATCTTTCCGATAATGTTCATTTTTTTTCTAATGAATAGTGTAAAATGTTGCATTTTAATTCAAAACCTCTTTTTAATCTAATTTATTTATATGATTAGATTATATTTTGAATTAGTTTTAAAGTGAAATTAGAATATATTTTTACCATTAAATCCAATAGTGGTCGTTGGAATTAATTTCACTTTGAAACCAGACTTAAACTAGTGTCAATCTTTTGATACTTATTGTTTCATAAAAACACGCTATTTTCTCTGACAGCGGGAATTAATTATTAAATTAATTAATGTGACTTATATGTTTTGAATTTTGTAAAACGGGCTTCATTTTTGAATTCGGAATATCAAATATAGCTTAGGGTGAATTTTTGGGATTTATCTGAAAAACTTCGATTTTTGAGGAATAGTGAAACCACAAAGTGGTACTTATAAAAACTGATTTTTCCGTTTAAATGAAATTTTGACATCTTTGTGTTATGAATTTAAAAAATCCAACATACATGGTTTTCATTAAAAAGTAAAATGTGGTTCAATGGGATAAAAATAATTTTTTGGTGAATAGTAACTTATTAAGTGTTAATCGCGATTAGTGGTAATTAGTGTAGTTTAAGGTAAAAATAACGCTTTAATAAAATAAGATGAGCTTGACACATGTCCTACCCTCATTTTTTGTGTCATGGACGACCAAGACAAGTCATGGGTCAACTTGGGGACCCCATGGAGCCACTTTGGTTGGGAAATGACATAAATAACTTTTTATTTAATGTAAAAGTAAAAATGACACAAACATCATATGTTTTACGAAAACAATTTTTACATGGGGTTATAAAGATCATATTTTTGTTTATAAATAATAATTGCAAAGATAAAAAGATTTCCTACATCATAGTATTTGTTTTATAATTTTTAGACTTTAAATAAAATAAATTATTTATGACATCATGATGATGCAGCGATGACATCATTATTTAACGATTTAAATAAAATGGAAAGATAATGTAAAATCAAAGACCTAAACATGTAAAAAACCAATTGGATGAGGGTATTTATAAGCCCTATAAACTTATCCACGAATTATATCAATGTGGGACATTTTAAAACCGAAACACATTTTCAAATAAAGTAATATTTCTTACTTTCCAAAAGTGCCCCTCCTCTCCTCTTATAAAAGGCCCCCACCTATACCTCATTTCACACACTCCTCAAGCCTTTGGATCGGCCAACCCCTGCCCATTTACTCTCTCCACATCCCTCTCCTCATCCTAGAGGATTACCTTTGGGAAGAATCCTTTCAAAGTAAGCCTTTAGGCTCAAATCAAAAGGAGTTAAACTTTTAAAGGTAATTCATTCTCTCATGTTCATTTGTTTTATTTTTCTTCTCCAACCCCCTAAACTCTTTTTATTTACTTCTTTTGTAACAACACCAGTATCTTCAACATACTAGGATGTTGTTATAAGATTTATTCGAGCTACACTCTCACACAACTACATAAAATGGTTAAAGAACATACGGTTTCCGTGGATGGCGAAATTCTGCCTCCCGAAACGATGATTGTTCAATACTCATTTAACACCTTCAAATGTGGCCATTATGATGTAACTATTTTTATATATGATATATAATATGTTTATGTTTAACTTAAGCTTATTTTTTTCATTTTGGGCATACCTTTATGGTTTCCATTATGGGTAAACGCGATATCTTCATTTAAGGAAGTGCAGACTACCTCCCCCTCAAAGTGATTTGATTCGTTAAATACCATATGTGGGATGTATAAAGGATGGAACTATGATATTATATATGATATTATACTGGAATTATAATATAACTTTATATCATTATTATTCCATTCTATAAAATACGAAATAGAAATGAAGGTAGCATTCATGCGTACGTACGGCTTACCGTCTCCATTAACGGTGCATTTCATTTCTTACCTCTAAATGATTATGTAATGTTATAAATGCATGCATGTACTGGATATATATGACATATATGATATCTACATCATGAATACAATTCTGGATATAATAAACATTTGGCCACACAAACAACATGTAATTGTAAGAAGTCCACTTTCGACTTAAGAACCAAATATCGGCAAAACAAATATTATTAACTTAAATGATTACATAAGGTTTATGACATGGTAATAAGTGATATAAAAGGAATAATGAACTTGAAAAAGGTTCTTCAGGAATTAGATGTTAACTCAAGTTTATTATTCAGGATATTAAAGAACGATCGAGTCAAGTCGGACCCGAGGTAAGGGATCTTACTCCTCTCTTTCTTTTTTAAGTACACTTTTTATGTCATTCCTTCTAAAGCTCATCTTTCTTGTTATTGGGATGATCTTTTATATTAAACTTACTGTAATTTTTATGTTCATGTGATGAGAGACCCTATTCTCTCTCATCAATCCATTTTGGACGTTTTGAGTGGCGCCGTTAGGATGCCGAACTTTCGTAAGAGATCTAACCTCTCTCTTTCTTTTTAAGTACTCTCCTTTATGTCACTTCTTTTAAGCTCCTATTTGTAATGTTGGGGGATGTTATTTTATATTCCTCTTTCTATACATTTTATTGTAATGTGATGAGATACCCTATTTTATCTCATCAATCCATATTCAGAAGTTTTATGTGGCGCTGTTAGGCTGCCGAGTTTTCGTAAGGGATTTTTCATCTCACTTTTATTCCCGTGAGATTTATGCTACATTTGCCACAAATTCCATTGAGTGGTGTATGTAATTCCCATTATTATACTCTTTGTGTAATATACTTTCGTTTATGAGTATTTACAAAAATGATCTATTGTCCTTCTTTCATGGGGTGTATGTCTTGAAAGATACCCAAGTCGGTAAGGGAACCTTTCACCCTCCTCTTTTTTAAAAAGACTTCTTTTGTTGGGTCTTTTAATTTACATATTGTTATGTTGGGATATGTTATCATATATCCTTATTGATGTAAATTTTATGTCCAAGTGATGAGATACACTTTTTATCACTCACCAACTCATTTTGATGTGATGCCGTTAGGCTGTCAAGGGAACTTTTTAACCCAATTTCAATTTCTTTGGGTTCAACATGTAGTCATTGAATATGTCATCCATTGAATATGTGTGAATGACCTTTTATTGTTTTACACTTAATATCCACTTATATTGGGTGTATTTATATTTGTCACACATATTTTTGAGATTGATTTGTCCTTAATTTAAGGATACCTTCTTTATAAGGGATTTCATCACATTTGACATTTCTACTGAGGTTTCATTATTGTTATGCACCAATACACTCTTATATGGTGTATATACTGTCCTTTGGAGTATTATATCATGAATCCATTTATTCTCATGATATTAAAAAGGTCTGACTAAATGTTATTCCTCAATTATTGTATTCAAGTGTCACTAATTTTGGTAAAACCCCTTTAACCAAAATATCGTTTTAAATGTTTTAATTATTTGTTCTTATTAATATCCATGTTTTCAAAATGGTTTTAAGGATTTATTTATATGGATATTAATGGTTTAAAATTTTAAGCTTCAAGGTGGTATTGGACACATTGATTCAAAAATCCCTTTATTAAATGTTTTAAATGGTTTTGGAAATGGTTTCTTTTTTAATGGATTCATTATTTCAATATACTAAAATGTTATATTGTGATTGAAATGTGGAAATGTTATGTTTCCTTTATGCATGTTTTATGTGATACATTTATGTTATGGTTCTTGGGAATTGTTATGAAAACGGGTGGTTCCTTGATAAACTAAGGGCGGGTGAGCCCGATATAGCTCTCCAATGCATTGGGTAACGCGAAGGAGTGAAACGTTAAGGTTTCTCCGAAGAGATTTAGGGAATATACTGTGATGGGTATTCCAAACGTAACCAAGAGGGTTACTCCCTACGTAA
This sequence comes from Viscum album, assembly GCA_963277665.1. Lineage (NCBI taxonomy): Eukaryota > Viridiplantae > Streptophyta > Magnoliopsida > Santalales > Viscaceae > Viscum > Viscum album. The sequence continues at coordinate 450,405,050 of OY728137.1, read as the reverse complement.
GAATGTTATGAATGCCTCAAGTTACCTTTATGTCTTATGTTTTCTATGATTTATTCATGGTTTGATGAGGTATGTTAAAGTACCTATGTTTTATGTGTAAAGTATGATTTCATTCTTATGTATATATGAACTCATGTTTCCTTTCCATATTTTGATAACTCTTACTGAGCTTTTTATGCTCATCCCAAGTTTTTGAAATGTTTTTCACAGGTCAAGGGAAAGGTACATGATGTGGTGATAGTGTCAAGGATGTGTCAAGAAAGAATCCATGTTTTATTTTCAATATGTTTCCGTTGATGGGAAGAATGAATATTTTCTTTTATGTAACCACTTTGTTTAAATGTGGAATGTAATGCAAGTTTCATGATATAATTCTCTAAAACGCTGAACCTGAAAATATCCTCAATGTGTAATCTTGTAATAACTCAAGATTAAGTAAGGTTTAAGGCTGGGGCCTTATAGTTGGTATCAAAGGTCAGTTTAGATAACTTTAGAGGTTAGGGTATTCTTTAAGCATTAGTGACATTACCATAATGGTTAGGATTTCAGAAAGAGTCCTAGTTTTAGGTAAAGTGAATGAGTAAGTATATCTTAGTGTTTACCTTCCTCATTATTACATGATGGTTTTGTTGATATACTCACACTGACCTTTTTGGTTTTAGAAAATGGCTGGATCTAGCAGGCACCAAAGTGACAATGTGTTTGAAGGAAACTGTGGTGGTTCTCTGATTAAGATACTGGATGAGATGGGGGATTCAATGAGGAATCTCATAGTTTTTCTAAACAAACTATCAAGGATTCATGATCAACCACTTCAACCTTGGTGAGTTCTCTAATGCATCATGTACGAGATGGCCAACTCGATGTGGAAATTCAGGTAATAATTATTAAGGTAACAATTAGGGTTTATATGATCCTTACTCTTAGGTAATTATGGGTTACTCTATGATATGATGGAAAATGAAAGGAATGAGAAAAACTTGAGGTTAAAATATGTTATGATCATTTTTGAAGATTTTATCTCGTTTTGGGGGATGTTTTAAGAATTATATAGTTTTGGAAAAAGGACAACACGCAGACCGTGTGACAACCCGTCATGTCGGACAATGTTGCAGAAATCGAACCCACAACCAAAGTGCGACTGGTATTTATCGCCTACCACTGGACTACGTGAAGTCCCTGGTTAGTTTGATTGATTCTTTCTAGTTATATGATTTTATCAATTAAGAGTAAGTTGATTTTGGGTTATTTATGAAAATGATTAACCTATCATGGAGGATATGTGATTAGGTTAATTAATTTTGAATACGAGACTTTAGGAGCAACAGATGTTGTTTGGAGATAAATGTTACGATTTAACATGGAAGACTATGTGACTAAATCCTTCAAATATTTGGGTTTCAACCTTATTTTGGTTTACTTTGAAGAATTTTATGGACAATTTGTTTATCGGATGGTCCTCGTTGAACTTTGGGTTTTGTTGGACAAATTTTGGAGATTAAGAATAGATTTTCTTTTTAATGGGTTATCCTTTTCTGGATTATCTGACCTTGTACTAACCTTTTTGGTTTTGGTTTTGGTTAAAGCCTAAAGACATGGGATGTATATAGTTCTCTTTTGTGGATTAGGTGATTCTCTAGAAGTTGGTTATAGTACTCTTAATGCGAACAAGTCTCCCTAAATAATCGTCTTTTGGAAAAAAATATGAGTTCGATTAAGGAATCTAATAAAAGTTGAAAGTCAACATGATAAGTGATTATGCTTCCTTATGAATAAATTCCTCAATATTAAGTAACTTAAAACAAAAATGTTGTCTATTAACTTTTCCTACTGGGGAACCCAACACCTTTTAACCCATCACAAGTTTGTGATTTTCTTATTGTTAACTTTCTCCTAAACATGTTTTCTATCACTCTCCATCAGAAAATGACCCTATGTTTTCTCCTCTATGTCCATGTTTTCCTACATGGGGTCCTAGTATGGGTTAACTCGGGTGACCTCTATATTTATCTTTCTTTATTTTAAAGTGATTGTTTTACCGACTCTCGTTCCGATGTGGGACTTTCAAGGATGTTTCCAAGCGCAATTTTAAAATTATGAGGACGCAATTCCCAAAAGGGGGGAAGGATGTAACACCCCAGGTAAATAAAGAATATGACATTTTCATATTTATCCATATTTTTGAGTAAAATATTAATATGACTTTAAAGGGGACGCTATGCTCGATGGCGTACCCAACACGCAACAACGAGTTTCTTGGGAATCTTACGTTGCACACTAATAATAAAATAATATTATTTTAAATAGTAGTTAACATGTAGCCGTTGTAATGGAGGTGATGGATAGAAATAACTAAAATATGATTATATATGTTTTTAAATGTTTTTACATTTATCCAATAAAAGATAAATGCTTAAAATACGGAAAGAATTCAATTTTAGGCGTATATGCCCTAGTTTTCACTAAAGGTTCACTTATCACCTTTTGATGGTGAACCGTAATTAAATATAGTTTTGTTCACTCCTATAAATTCTATTGGACCAAATAAAACTCTTCTTAAGAATCGGGACATCAAAATTTACTTTGTGTAAATTTTTGGTATCTTTCCGATAATGTTCATTTTTTTTTTCTAATGAATAGTGTAAAATGTTGCAGTTTAATTCAAAACCTCTTTCTAATCTAATTTATTTATATGATTAGATTATATTTTGAATTGGTTTTAAAGTGAAATTAGATTATATTTTTACCATTAAATCCAATAGTGGTCGTTGGAATTAATTTCACTTTGAAATCAGACTTAAACTATTGTCAATCTTTTGATACTTATTGTTTCATAAAAACACGCTATTTGCTCTTACAGCGGGAATTAATTATTAAATTAATTAATGTGACTTATATGTTTTGAATTTTGTAAAATGGGATTAATTTTTGAATTCGGAATATCAAATATATCTTAGGGTGAATTTTTGGGATTTATCTGAAAAACTTCAATTTTTGATGAATAGTGAAACCACTAAGTGGTACTTATAAAAACTGATTTTTCTGTTTAAATGAAATTTTGACATGTTTGTGTTATGAATTTCAAAAATCCGACATACATGGTTGTCATTAAGAAGTAAAATGTGGTTCAATGGGATAAAAATAATTTTTTGGTGAATAGTAACTTATTAAGTTTTAATCGCGATTAGTGGTAATTAGTGTAGTTTAAGGTAAAAATAATGCTTTAATAAAATATGATGAGCTTGACACATGTCCTACCCTCATTGGTTGTGTCATGGCCTACCAAGACAAGCCATGGGTCAACTTGGGGACCCCATGGAGCCACTTTGGTTGGGAAATGACAAAAATAACTTTTTATTTAATGTAAAAGTAAAAATGACACAAACATCATATGTTTTACGAAAACAATTTTTACATGGGGTTATAAAGATCAGATTTTTGTTTATAAATAGTAATTGGAAATCTAAAAATATTTCCTACATCATAGTATTTGGTTTATAATTTTTTTACTTTAAATAAAATAAATTATTTATGACAACATGATGATGCAGCGATGACATCATTATTTAACGATTTAAATAAAATGGAAAGATAATGTAAAATCTAAGACCTAAACATGTCCAAAACCAATTGGATGAGGGGATTTCGAAGCCCTATCAACTTATCCACGAATTATATCAATGTGGGGCCTTTTAAAACCGAAACACATTTTCAAATAAAGTAATATTTCTTACTTTCCAAAAGTGCCCCTCCTCTCCTCTTATAAAAGGCCCCGAACTCTACCTCATTTCACACACTCCTCAAGCCTTTGGCTCGGCCAACCCCTGCCCATTTACTCTCTCCACATCCCTCTCCCCATCCTATAGGATTACCTTTGGGCAGAATCCTTTCAAAGGAAGCCTTTAGGCTCAAATCAAAAGGAGTTAAACTTTTAAAGGTAATTCCTTCTCTCATGTTCATTTGTTTTATTTTGCTTCTCCAACCCCCTAAAATCTTTTTATTTACTTCTTTTGTAACAAAAACAGTATCTTTAATATACTAGGATGTTTTTATAAGATTTATTCGAGCTACACTCTCACACAACTACATCAAATGGTTAAAGAACATACGGTTTCCGTGGATGGTGAAATTCTGCCTCCCGAAACGATGATTGTTCAATACTCATTTAACACCTTCAAAGGTGGCCATTATGATGTCACTATTTTTATATAAGATATATAATATGTTTATGTTTAACTTAAGATTCTGTTTTTTTTCATTTTGGGCATACCTTTATGGTTTCCATTATGGGTAAACGTGATATCTCTATTTAAGGAAGTGCGGACTACCGCCCCCTCAAAGTGATTTGATTTGTTAAATACCATATGTGGGATTTATAAAGGATGGAACTGTGATATTATATATGAGATTATACTGGAATTATAATATAACTTTATATCATTATTATTCCATTCTATAAAATACGAAATAAAAATGAAGGTAGCGTTCATGCGTACGTACGGCTTACCGTCTCCATGAACGGTGCATTTCATTTCATACCTCTAAATGATTATGTAATGTTATAAATGCATGAATGTACTGGATATATATGACATATATGATATCTACATCATGAATACAATTCTGGATATAATAAACATTTGGCCACACAAACAACATGTAATTGTAAGAAGTCCACTTTCGACTTAAGAACCAAATATCGGCAAAACAAATATTATTAACTTAAATGATTACATAATGTTTATGACATGGTAATAAGTGATATATAAGGAATAATGAACTTGAAAAAGGTTCTTAAGGAAGTAGAAATTAACTCAAGTTTATTATTCAGGAGATTAAAGAACGATCGAGTCAAGTCGGACCCGAGGTAAGGGATCTTACTCCTTTCTTTCTTTTTAAGTACACTTTTTATGTCATTCCTTATAAAGCTCATATTTCTTGTTATTGGGATGATCTTTTATATTACACTTACTGTAATTTTTATGTTCATGTGATGAGAGACCCTATTCTCTCTCATCAATCCATTTTGGACGTTTTGAGTGGCACCCTTAGGATGCCGAACTTTCATAAGAGATCTAACCTCTCTCTTTCTTTTTAAGTACTCTCCTTTATGTCACTTCTTTTAAGCTCATATTTTTAATGTTGGGGGATGTTCTTTTATATTCCTCTTTCTGTAAATTTTATTGTAATGTGATGAGATACCCTATTTGATCTCATCAATCCATATTCGGAAGTTTTATGTGGCGCCGTTAGGCTGCCGAGTTTTCGTAAGGGATTTTTCATCTCACTTTTATTCCCGTGAGATTTATGCTACATTTGCCACAAATTCCATTGAGTGGTGTATGTAATGCCCATTATTCTACTCTTTGTGTAATATACTTTCATTTATGAGTATTTACAACAATGATCTATTGTCCTTATTTTATGGGGTGTATGTCTTGAAAGATACCCAAGTCGGTAAGGGAACCTTTCACCCTCCTCTTTTTTAAAAAGACTTCTTTTGTTGGGTCTTTTAATTTAAATATTGTTATATTGGGATATGTTCTCATATATCCTTATTGATGTAAATTTTATGTCCAAGTGATGAGATACACTTTTTATCACTCACCAACTCATTTTGATGTGATGTCGTTAGGCTGTCAAGGGAACTTTTTAACCCAATTTCCATTTCTTTGGGATCAACATGTAGTCATTGAATATGTCATCCATTGAATATGTGTGAATGAACTTTTATTGTTTTACACTTAATATCCACTTATATTGGGTGTATTTATATTTGTCACAGATATTTTTGAGATTGATTTGTCCTTAATTTAAGGATACCTTCTTTATAAGTGATTTCATCACATTTGACATTTCTATTGAGGGTTCATTGTTGTTATGCACCAATTAACTCTTATATGGTGTATATACTGTCCTTTGGAGTATTATATCATGAATCCATTTATTCTCATGATATTATAAAGTTCTGACTAAATGTTATTCCTCAATTATTGTATTCAAGTGTCACTAATTTTGGTAAAACCCCTTTAACCAAAATATCATTTTAAATGTTTTAATTATTTGTTCTTATTAATATCCATGTTTTAAAAATGGTTTTAAGGATTTATTTATATGGATATTAATGGTTTAAAATTTTAAGCTTCAAGGTGGTATGGGACACTTTGATTCCAAAATCTCTTTATTAAATGTTTTAAATGGTTTTGGAAATGGTTTCTTTTTGAATGGATTCATTATTTCAATATACTAAAATGTTATATTGTGATTGAAATGTGGAAATATTATGTTTCCTTTATGCATGTTTTATGTGATACATTTATGTTATGGTTCTTGGGCATTGTTATGAAAACGGGTGGTTCCGTGATAAACTAAGGGCGGGTGAGCCCGATATAGCTCTCCAATGAATTGGGTAACGCGAAGGAGTGAAACGTTAAGGTTTCTCCGAAGAGATTTAGGGAATATACTGTGATGGGTATTCCAAACGTAACTAAGAGGGTTACTCCCTACGTAAGAATGTTATGAATGCATCATGTTACCTTTATGTCTTATGTTTTCTTTGATTTATTCATGGTTTGATGAGGTATGTTAAAGTACCTATGTTTTATGTGTAAAGTATGATTTCATTCTTATGTATATATGAACTCATGTTTCCTTTCCATATTTTTATAACCCTTACTGAGCTTTTTATGCTCATCCCAAGTTTTTGAAATGATTTTCACAAGTCAAGGGAAAGGTACATGATGTGGTGATAGTGTCAAGGATGTGTCAAGAAATAATCCATGTTTTATTTTCAATATGTTTCCGTTGATGGGAAGAATGAATATTTTCTTTTATGTAACCACTTTGTTTAAATGTGGAATGTAATGAAAGTTTCATGATCTAATTCTCTAAAACTCTAAACCTGAAAAGATCCTCAATGTGTAATCTTGTAATAACTCAAGATTAAGTAAGGTTTAAGGCTGGGGCCTTATATTATTATTATAATTAAAAAATGAAATGTTAGAACACTTACAGAAATGAATGTAGAATGATGTTCATGGCTAGATCAAGAATATAAAGAAATCATAGCTTCTTAAAGTTAGTGATGAATACAATTATATTTATTACTTGAGTATATAATAATATATCTCAATATATATTTTATCAAAATATATCCTTCAAAAAATCAAACCTCTCTTGTATTGAGTTTTCCTGTTAGATCAATTTTATGTTATTTAAAATATATCATTCATCCATGATTTCCGGTTTCTTTTGTAATGTATGATTAATGGTCACAATAATGAGAGTAGATAATTTTACTAAATCCTTTTGATAATTACCATAAGCCTTTATGTACATTTATTTAATGAGATTACTATTTTTTTCTTATAAAGGGGTTTCTTTAACACATATAACATTTATTCTTTCTTAAGAACTATTATTTAAATTAGATAACAATTCAGAAATTACTACAATAAATTTTTTTCATTCTCCATGAATGATCTAAAACTTATGATTGAAGATGGTGATGACACCATTATATCTAAAATATAATCTTTTTTTTAGATTACTTTCTTTTTTCACATTCATTTAATAAGGTCTTTTATTTAATTTTTAGTCAATAAAATGATGTCCCATTTAAAATTACATCATATCCATTAATGGTCTAAGACCATTATCATGTTAATATTTATTTTTCATTAGCATTTATCTTATAAATTAGCTATTTAGGTTAGAAATTATGCTAATCATATCATATATGACTATTGGATAGTTGTGAAAAAAAACTCTTTATACAATCCAAAATATTTATAAGCACAATTTTATTCCTCTAGTAACACAATCTTATTAGGTCCTCCTAGATTAGTGTGAGATAAATAAAATCCAAAAAATGGGAACATAATATTTTTAGATTCACACATTACGTTTTTTATTAGAAAAAAATAATCTACAGGATCCCATATTTATCATGACCTACCAGGATGGATGAATGTGGTCTTGAAAAGTGTCTCCATTGGAAAAAATCTAATGCTCGGTAGTTTCAAAGGGGTATTTAATGTCACTATCTTATCCTATATGATTCTTTTAACATTTATTAATGATCGTAATGACATAGTCTTTAATCCTAATACTTCTAATATACTAATATGTTCATTCCATATTGATGTTGAACTCTTTACACAACTCATATCATTTTCTACATAACATAATTAAAATTCCATTATATTTATATATATAAGTGTATCTCATTCATAAGTTACATTAATACCATTCATATAAAGTCTTAGAGTCATATGAATTAAAAAATTCCAAAAATAGTATTCTTGTATATATATATAACTAACCCTCACATTTCTATACAAGGTATAACTCTCTAGGACAATGAATAGTTTGACCCAGAGTCCCTCAAACTAAGGATACTTTACTCAAGAGAGACCTAAATTCCATTATAATTATAAAATTCATTATTTTTAAACTATAATAAAATTTTAAATCAATCCCATAACCTAATAAAATGAAATTCAATGTTGAATAAAACTAAATTAATTACCATAACTATCATTTAACCCCTTCTAATAATATGTGTCATTATAGGTTGCAAATAATTCAGAAGAAAATCGATATGTTTTATTCTAGAAATTTTTTAAATTTGTAATTTATTATATGATATGACCTTGTATAATTTTTAATACCACTTCATTAGTCCTATGGTTTTTACTAAATGATATTAGTTTGGTTAAAATCTAAGTCATTTGTATTTTCACAGAATATTTATTATTCAATAAATTAAATTTTAATCTATTCACACAGGTTAATTTGGGGATATATTTTTCATATGGATTTTTTATGATTTTCTATTTCCATGGTTGAGTTTTTAATGTGTATTTTTTTCATAGGTGGGGAAAAACCTATTTTTAGAATTAGGGTCAGGCTCAAGCCCCTGTTCATTTTTTTCCTTTCTTAAATTTTTTATTATTACCTCTCCTCACATTTTTCCTATTATGAATTTCCAGGGAGACCCCCCCCCCTTATGAGACTTAATTTGAGATAGGTATAGAGAGATAATATTGAGGGAGAGAAGGAACTACTCAAGGATCCGTATAGAGATAGATTAGGTGATGGAGGGTGTGTGGCACAGATCAGGTGTAAAGCATCAGAAGTTTATACATGGTGGTTATTTTGTTTTATATTTTTTTTAAAAATACCTATATATTAATTTTTTATGTATTAATGATTTTATTTGTTTCTTTGTGTGCTGTGAGATCCCCAATAGATAGTTTTCTTGTAAAAACTTGGGCATTTCAAGGGACTTGTTAGGGTTTCCCATTCAAAAATTCTAGTCCCATTGTGTGAATTTCTATGAACACAATCAATATTTTCTTTCTATATAAGAAATATGAGGGGTTTGAAAGTATAAAATATTTAGGGAAGCTCAAGTTTGTGGCAGGTAGAACATCCAAATACCCCATGTTAGGGAACATAGTTGTGTAGTGTGCATGACAAGGGGTTGTGTAATGTATTTAGATAGACCCCATGTGGGGGTACATGCACAGGTACACATCTTGGATAGAAATACTATGTGGTATGTGGATAAGTACATGTTTGTGCACCTGGTTTTGGGTACACGCATCGTAGTAGGAAGAAACACTAAGTACTTTAATAAATTACACACCATGTTGCCTATTGCAAATGACATGGGTGGACCTTTGAGGGTACACACTGTGTACTTGAGGCTCACATCATGTACATTTACATGATGTGTTTTTCCTATTTTCACAATAGATTCATAATTTGATATTAGAGTCTATTAAAATATTGTTTTCATGTATATCATGATAGGGGAGTCCTTTCAGTGTTTGGAGTCCATCTGAATGATGTTTTTTATTTAGATACTTTTGAGGGAGGATTTCTTTGACAATTGGATTTTAAATCCTATGGGGTATTGGGTTCTTTAATCTGAGACCCAATTGAGTGTCATGATCTTGTTAGTTGGCTTGGATTGAGGATTTAATGTATTTTTGTGTGGCTCATTTTGATGGATCATTAATGGAGGGATCAATTAGTATCTCTGATGAGATATCATATTGTTATTGGATATCAAGAATAGTATCTCATGGTTAGAGTAGATGAGGTTTAGATCTATGTTTAGGGTTCAATATTGTTGGAGCCTTCCGGCTGGGTTGAATGTGTGAGGTAGTAGTTACTGGAGGCCGCCCTTGTGATTTTGAGATGGGTCTGAGGGACTTATTTTATATTCTCCTATGGGCTGGTTTTTAATCATGTGGATTAGGGAATGTCATCATAGGATTTTGATAATTCCCAAGAGACATGGTGTTTTTTTGAATTCCATTATGGGTGACGAAATACAAAATTAATCATTTTTATCTGGGAAGACTGGATGAGGTTTTACAAACGTGAACTTTTTCTAGAGGTTTATCTTGTGTTTTGGATCCCTTGTAGGGTCCTGCTTTTTAGGTGGTGACATGGACCATTATGGGTGCCCATGTAGGTGTGGTCATGGTCTTGTATGACCTTGTATGTGAGTTTTTGATTAACAATACGATATTTGTTGATGAAGGATGCTTTAATAAATTTCTATATTGGGATTGGCCTGAGTTTTTATGTGAGAGGGGAACCCCTTTTTGGTTGTCCTTTGCTTATTGTTTCCTTTTATACATTCGAGGACTATTTCATGGGTGTGTTCAAAGAGATTGGGTGAAAAAGGGGAGTACCTAGAAAGATTTTGTATTATGAAGTAACCCTTGGATCCACGAGTGCCGAGATTTTTCTTTTACCCATAGGTGGGTTCTTGAGATCCCATGGTGACAATTTGGTGGATGAGGTGATCTATACGACTAAGAGAGGCTCTGTGCTTTGTTATTTGAGAGTTGATCAGTGGGGATTGTAACAACTACAATAATTTTAATAAAACTCATTTAAATATTTTATTAATATTAATTTATTATATTTTATGGATTTATAATTATTTTAATAATATTAGTTAAATTATTTAGTCCAAAATGAAAAATCATTATATCCAACTAAATTGAGGTTTCATTCAATATATGGGTTTATTAATATTATTTATTTAGAAATTATATAATTTGAATTTTATAAATTTAACTTCTTTTTTTGAAATAGTTATATAAAAATTATATTAGGATTAAATTTTTATATTTCTTTAAAAAGATGGATTTTTTAGTGAATATTAAAAAAAACTAATTTTTATTAAACATTGATTTATATTCATTAAATAATTTAAATACAAGTTCCCAGTATTTATTGAATTTGATATGAAATAAATTTAAATATTCTTTAGTTATATATAATACAATTAGTAACATTTAAATTGTTTTTATACCTTATTTTGGTATAAGTACAATTTTTTTGATTTAAAACACATTTTTCTAAAAAATAGTTTTTTCATTACATATTTCTAGTTTTATTTTAAATTAATTTATTCTTATTATGTTAATTGAATCGTAAAATGGTTATTATGTATTTTGAATAAGGATCTCTGATTTTTTTAAACATGTCCCCTTATTTTTTACTCATTATGAATACTAACCTTAAATTTTTTTTATCATAGTAAAGGTAAATTGGGAAATTAAGGTTAAAAATGTAAAGAGAATAACTAAAAAAGGCCATAAACCTTAATATATCATATTGGTTTTTTAATCATCCTTTTTCATCTATGTTTTGAAAATATTGAACATAATGAATAATTTATTTGATTTTGACCATCATAATATTTATATAAATGAGGAAACCAAAAATTTCAATTTCAAAATTTCAATATCTATAATATTTCTTATTAGAGATTAAAAAATGTTTATTTTTTTATAATTATTTATTTTAAATATAGATTATTTTTGTTGTATTTTCAATCTATTTATTATTTTTTGTGCTAAAATAAATAATTTAAAGTCTTATGTAACACTGACACAATTCTTGCACAAGCACAAGAAAAATCAAGTAAATGATTTTAAAAACTATAAATATAATATTTTTATGATAATATAATGTGTATAAAATTTAAGGTAAATATTAAATATTATATATCTGGGATGGAAGTTTTTCACAAATTTGATTATTTTCATATAGTTTTCAACATCAAATTATATGAATATTCTAAAAATGGTACCAAGTATATTTTATAATAAAAATATTTTATTAGAAGATTTAATATTTATAAAATTCATATATTCTGAAACGATTTTGATATGGTTTAAAAAATAATTCATGGTAAATTTATTGTTTAATTCTCTTATTATATTAACTATACTTACCATTAAAGTTTTAAAAATTTGTTATCAAGGTAAGAATAAAAAATGTTAACATGGGTTAAAACCAAAAGATATCAGCGAAAACACAATCTGGCCTTTTTTAAATTTTATTTCACGAGTTTATTTGGAATAAACCTTATCTTATATTTGAATTATATCAATTTTTATCCATTTTAACATGATAATTAATTTATATTAATTTAATAAATATTAAAATTTGATAAATGCCCCACCCATCCCAAATAAAAGGGAAGATATTATCCTATTTTATTAACACTTAAAAAACAACTGTTGTAGACAATAACATAAAAAATAACTTACTTCAATAACTCCCCGTATCTCATAAGACTTCATTTGATCATAAAACCATCCTAGGAATAATTCTGTTGTAAACCTTAAGAGGTTGTCATAAGAAGAGATATATTTTTTAACCAAGACTTTTTTATATCTTCTTATAACTAACAAAAATATTATTAATCGACAATGAAATAATGAAATAATTATTTTAAATACAATTATATGTTATTATGTTAATGATAAAATCTGTATTCTTCTTATTATCTATTAAATGTGAAAAAACTATTGTTTTTGTACAATAGACAATCGCCTCACTAAACAATTTTATTCATTTTTCATCACCACGTCTCATGAACATTTATGATGATATTATATATATATATATACGTATAATATATTCATAAAATTTATTTAGTAGTAAAAAATTAATATATCAACCTTTTACCACCCATCCATTTCTTAAAAAATGATAATGGCGTACATGTGTATGTGTGGATTAACACTATCACAAAGTGATGTGAATCATTTTCATAACCACATCAAAAGAATTATATATATAAGAATATTTAGTGAAATAATATTTTATTAAAGATATAATTTTAATATTGGAAATATAAAATAATAAGTATCTTCTTTATATCATTATTGTTGAGAAATTGAAATGTTACACATGCATACACATGACCTATTATCTTCATGATTTTAAAGTAGATCATTTTTTATAATAATATTTTATGGTTTGATTTAAATGTATAATTTATTTTTAAAAAATTTAATTATTTAATGATTACTTTTATTTAAATGATTGATTAATGAACCAATTTTCCATAGACAACCTATTGAGTAATTTTGAGCATGTGATCCGAATATTGTAAAAACATCCAAAAAACATAAATGATTAAGTTATTGGATATACAATTATAATCAATAAAATATAAAGAATAATAAAAATGAAAATGGTTCATAATAAAGTAAAAAAATTAACATAGGTTTATTATTTAGAAAGATAAGGAATGTACATAGTGAGTCAAACTCGAGGTGAGGGACACTTTACTTTTAAAACCCCATATTAGATATTTATGTTCTAAATATTTTCCACTGAAGTTATTATTCTTAAAATTATTTTGTGGATGTATTGAAATGAAATAATAGGTAAATTTTATGTCTCTTTGGACTTTCTTTAAAAGGTTCTAAAAATGAATCTTTCTACATATTTTATATGGAATATATTTACATTCGTTATAAAATGAAAAATAAGTGGTCTATTTTATCATTTAAAATGTTAATAATTTTTATTTCAATCATAACAATTATTTGATATTTGAATTATTTTATAATCATCCATGTTTTTTCAAATAAAAAACCTCCTTCCCTAATTCATGGTATTATGTTTTGAAAAAAAAAATTAAAAGGAAAATGTATTTCGATATCAGAAAATGTTTTTATATGTGTTTAAATGAGTTTTTAGATTATTTATGATGTGAAGGTTAAGTATTATATTTTTTAATTCATAATAAGGTACTTTTAATTTATTATTATTATTATTGGAGATCTTGATATATTTTATGAGGTTGTGTGTTATCGATATATCTCATGATAATGGGTGAGTCTGATGTAGCTCTCTAGTGATTTTGGTAATGATTATGTTCTCTAGGAAATTATATTGGATATCAATTGTATGGTTATTCAAATTGTAATGGTTTTTGTAAGGTTTTTATGCAGATGATGTCCAAAGGTAAATAAAATAAATTTCTATGCATGCTAATGAGTTTTCATGGAAGTTATTTTATTTTAAAAGGTAAGCTAAATATCATTTGAAAGGAAAGATTATAACCTTTTAAGGTGAAGATTAAATTTTTTATAGTTTTTTTCATGAACTACCCAAAAAACATAAAGTAGAAATAATTTTTGTACATTAGAGACATTTTTGAACATCACTAATTCATTTTCCAGTGTTTTTCAATATAATTGGCATATGGTGTGTCTCTAAATTATAGATATTTATAAAGTTATGTAATTTTGAGGCCATTATAAATATGGGTAATTAGAGAAACCACACTTACCCAAGTTTTTGAGTAACATCGGTAAATGAAATCTAAATCACTGAAATTTATTAAAAATTAATGTATTTTTAAGAATTTTTTTTACACCTATATTTTTTAAAATAAAAATATTATCATACAAGATGGATACCTAACTCTACCAGTCATGTTTCCCCCGCCTATATGCCTCTAGGGAGGCTACTGAGCCACCCCCCATGCATTCATGTCCTCACCCTACCATTTCCAAACCAAACCCTTCCATACACTTTGGAAACAACCTCCAACATGCCAAGGAAGAAAGTCTTCCTCTAATATAAGTTGATCTTTGCGCCTCCAACATCAAAAATAAGAATCAAAATAACTCACCAATTCTAGTTATTATTATTTAATTTCATTATGTTATATATTTATATATATATTTAATAATTTAAAAAATTAATATATTATATATATATTGGACATATATTAAAAAATGTGTTTTTATATTATTTATTTTTTATTCTATGTTTATAAACATATATGTTTATATTATATTATATACATATATATGTCTGTGTGTTTTTCTGTATATATTAAATATATATGTTTATTTTTTATGTTTATTTTTATGTTTATATTATATATATACATGTTTATATTTTATGTATATATATATATATATATGTTTTTATATTACATATTTATCTTTGTAGTTATATATATGTTAATATTTTAAAAAATATATATATTTATATATATATATATTTGTTTATATGAAATGTCTATATATAATATATATACATATATGTCTATATTTTATGTTTATTTAACTTTTTATTTTATATATATCTTATATATATGTTTATATTTTAATTTATATATATATATATATATTATATCTGTTTATATATATATACGCATAAATTATATATATATATTTAAAAGGTCTAGGGTTAGAGAACCATTTCTAAAACAGAAAAAAAGAAGGAAAATAATAGAGGAAGGGGTTAGACAATGCATAGCTTCCCTCAATTAGAATCTAATCACCTACAAAAGGGAAGGAATAAAATAGAAAATTTAAAAATCATACTTAGTATGATAAGTATCACCTTCATAACCCCAATTAGAGTTTTCACTCAAGTAGATGAACATATTTGAGTGGTTCAATAATATAGTACCCCGGGTAGTAGACCTTGTGCACATCATGGGAGTATGATTTGAGTAGTCCTTTATGGGTTAGATTTTTCTTCATAGGGATTGAAATTTCCCTTTTGATATGTCTTTTTACATGAATCAATTAATCTTGGTAAGATATTCTAGTACTTTATATCATATCATCCACATCAAGCTCAGAAGTGTTTTCCTATTTACCAGTGGATCATGAAATATGTATTACAACCTTGATGTCATATAGAAAATTAATTTTTTTTTCTCCTCCACCTCGAAAATTCATACCTCTATATGTTGAGCACTAGTGCAATGTTTTATATCACCAGTCTAATAATCATCATTCTTTGGATGAAAGGTTCAATGTTGGAGAGTATCTTCTGTTGGTGAGTCAAGGAATTTTATGTAATGCTCTTACATGTTTAGTGAACCCATACCAGAACCAAAATTATATCTTGGGAAGTAAGCAGCTTCGGACAAATTTTTTTTCTCCAGAACAAGACCCTGTTTACAATGTTCTTATCCCTTTTTAGATATGCCCACATTATCAATATATTCAGGAAGACCATGTGCTCTAGAAGGTTGTGTAGATACCACACCTCCAAGTTCCCAACCAAATGTTCAATGAAGAAAATTCAGTAAAACATAATATATCCTAGTAGCTATTTTATGCTAGTCTAAATGAAAATAACAATTCCCTAAAGGACCAGTCTGAATCTTCTGAGTCAAAGAGGATAATGTACTTAGAGTCATTTTATTACCTTCTTTTTTCCATCCTGAATGAATTTATTCAGACCCATAACAATAACACCTTGATTTTTCCTTTACATCTACTTCTACAAATGGAGCCATAATGTATTCTAATGGGTCCAATTAAGTATGTAATTTAATTCCTACAACATTTTATTTTAGGTCCAATTGTTTTACAACAAAATAAAAATTGCGTCAAGTTTTAATATTCTTATATTATTAGAATATAATTAGATAGTGTGGATAACACCACACTCTTGGTAAAAATTGAGGTAAAATAAATTTCAACAAGCACCCCAGAAAAATATACAAATCTAGCCTCTTCTGTGTCTATATACATTTTCATAGGATTTCCTATTATAGAATCAATGCCAAAAACAATTTTTGGATTCCAAAATATCCAATTCAATCCAAAAAACCCGACAAAAACATGAAAAATGGTATTTCAAACCTCATATGGGTTAAAACATTAATTTCATTCCTAGATTTAGAGAGATTGATCCAAATTCCCATTCCATATTTCTTAATTCCAAACATGAGAATATTTTATGAATGTGTTCATGCCTTACTAGAATACATTTCCAGTTAGGGGAACCCTAGGTCATGAAAAATTACTTACTTGAACTTTCAAAATCCTAGGTTTGTGACCTTTTATATGTACAACATGCCCAGTGATGGAGTGTCCACACATTCCGAACCTCTCTGAAATTGAATCCTTCCATGAAAACACTCTTTTAGTATCCCATTTTCAGAAAATCCATCCTAATTTTGTGTCTTTCCTAGATAGAAAAATTCATAAACGATTACCATCATCCATCTTATTTGAGGTCGTCTCTCTACAAGTGAAGGTAATCCAAGATGAAATAATATTTTATTCAGTTGTTGCTTATCAAGAACTAAATCCAATGAGATTTGAGCCCCCTACAGTTTTTATGGCCTCTCTTCCCCCAATCAAGGTACTTTTAAGCTAATCCGTCAGTGAGGGGTGACTTCATGAGATAAAATCAAAGCCCAAAAAGTGCAGTAGATCCATCAGAAACCCTATATGTCATCTCTTTCTCCAAGACTGAGGAAGGAATCTCGATACCATATCTTTCTCCCTTATACATCTATATCTTATATACATATAAAATTTGTTTATATTAATATAAATATATGTGTTTATTTATATAATTATGTTTATATATGTATATATATATGTGTGTGTATAAATATATATATATTTATAATTATATATATATATATATATATAACTAGCCACCTAGTAAAACACTACTAACAATGTTTCTAAAATAGCCACATTTTCTTAAAAGTTTTTCTAAATTTATAAAATATATGTGTTTTTATATTTAAATACATGTATATATATATTTTTATATATGTTTCTATGTTTAAATAAAAATAAAAATAAAAATATTTATTTTTAAATATATGTTTATATATATGTATATGAGTTTATATATATATATATATATATATATATCTAAATATATATTTACACTAATGTGGGAAATGAGATATATATATATAGTGATGTTTCCTCACAACTATCACAAATTTAGTGATTTTTCATTAAAATATAGCTAATTTAGCCAAATTTTTTAGGAATCATCCCTCATTCTAACATGTTTTTCAAGAAACATCTAAAACATAGTGATGTTTTTTACATGATTAAAAAGAATGTCAAAAAAATCACTAAATTTATTTTTTTAGTTATTGGTTCTTATGATTTCTAATTAACCCTTATGATCATTTCTTACATTATGCTTTCTTATAAAGTGTTTTATGAAAATATTTGGGTGGGAAGACTAATTTCATTTGTTGGTAAATGAATATTTGATATAATATATTTTTATGTTAAACGAACACTCTTTTTATGATATCATGGTTCTAAAAAAGACAAATAAAAATTTATGTTTCCTTACTGTGCTTTTTATGGTCATACTATATTTTTAAATGTTTTTCACATTCTTTAGTTATGAATGGTAACAAAGAAAAATTCAATCTGAAAATTATGAATATTTTTTATTAAAGGAAATCATATATCATTTTAAAATTATTGTATATTGAAAAAAATGTACATGAAGAGAAATTATTCTACATGTATCATATGTGTTTTTTAGTTAAGTGTTATGACCTAATTATATTAAACTCTAAACATTTAATTATCATTGAATGAAAGAACGTTAATTCTTAACAGAAAATAAATCTAACAAGTTGAAAAAGAACTATGTCCATGTATTTTGTATCAATGGCTAGTTTATATTATATTATAGGTTTATATAATAAAATTAAATACCTTAAATATATTGGAATTTATAGTTATAATAATATAGAATCTGAATATTACCATGTTTCTTCATTTAAGCCATGTCTATTTAGAATGGTTTTCCACAGTGGAAATAAGGAAATAGAAGTAGGAAGGAATGATGAGGATGATATCCTTCCAAATAAATAAATAGGAATGGTTGTAATTTGAATATATTAGATTCTGTATATAATGGATCCGTTGAAACAGTCAATAAATATTGGTGGTATCCACTAGATAGATAAACCATGTTAAACACAATGAAACATGTCTATAGTGGAGAATCTTATAAAATAGAACCCTCCAACTTTTACTGGATCATATGACCCTATGGTAGATGAGGGATGGATTAAATCCAAAGAAAATATATTCAAATTTAGGTGTTTTTAAATAATTATAAGGCAACTATTACTATTTGATTTTTTGAATTTGAAGCTTTGTAGTAGTGGTAAATGGTTCTGAGTATTACAAAGAGAGATGATATTGATACCTAAGAAATAGATAAATTTAAGAATATTTTCCTTGAGTAATGTTTTCGAATATCATTTTACTAAGGATGGAAAAACAATTATTAGAATTGAGGTAGAAGGATGATGATTCTATTACCGAATATAAAGCACACATCACCCGATTGGAAAGGTAGACACAAAATTTTATTTCTAATGTTGACAGTAAAATTATTCATTTTTACTCAAGGTTGAAACAAGTATATCAAAGGGGATTGTCTTACTATGAACTAATTGGTTATGATAAACTTATTTTATGTACTAAGAAAGTATAAATTTATTTTATTGATGATTTTGTATTCCAAGACAATAAATAGAAAAGGGCCAGGATGGTAGTCAATAGTTATGAATTAATCAGACAAATATAGTGGTAAGAAACTCATTTTCTTATCTTATGATATATGTGGTAAAAATCATAGTATATAATTTATTATAACATAATGGAAGTATTTATAATGTATAATTTTTGGACATGTGGGTAATTATTCTTTGGAAAATGATCAGAAAAATAATGGGAAGTTGAATGTAATATGATTTATTTAAAATGAGTTCGGGAATTATTCTATAACTTGTTCGATGTTAGTCACTTAGTGAGGAAATCCTCAATATCGAAATAAAAATTGTTTGTAAAAATCATTTTCTTCTACAATTGTTTTTTTTGGGATAACTAACGAATAGGTGAAATGTATGTTACATATTTATTCAAATTATTCCAATGCCTTTTTTGAACATGTATCTTCATATTCCTTAATTTCTATAAAATTTTCTAGAAAATGAAAATATCACCTCATGAATAGGAGATAGAACTTTTGGCAAAAACTCTAGGTGGAAATATTGAAACAAAAAAGAATTATATGAAACATTTTATTTTTTTATGGGGATGGTGTTTCCTGTAAATCATGTTGATCTTTCCATGTCATAGTTTGGAATTATTTTAGGTATTTATTGGATTTTATTTCATCATGGTTTGATATATTTTAGATCTAATATTGTTTTATTCAATGATTTTATACCTTTAATAACCTACCAAGAAGTTGAGAAATTGATTATAGATGGTAGTGGATGTTACCTTTCTCATATTATTGAGATGAAATATACTATTTAAATTAATGATGCACTATTAGTGAATGAATACATTATGGTATTTATTAAATATTTTCATGGTTCTATTATTAATTGCAAAAAAATCGATTGGATTACTACATGATTCTATGCCTATTCCAAAACATCTATATCAAATGTCTCAAGTATAACTATTGAAATTGAAAACATGTTTTAGGAGTTTCTCGATAAAATTTTAAATCATCCTAGGACTTCAGAATGGGGTTCTATTGTTGTATTTTTTTTTTAAAGATGGAAAATTGAGACATTCCATTGACTATAGATCCATGAATAAAATCACTATAAATAAAAGGTATCCTCTATCTCATATAGATTATTTCATTGATCGACTCTATGGAGCATAATAATTTACCAAGATTGACCTAATGTGTGTGTACGTTTAGTTTAAGGTAAAGGAGGAAGATATTTTGAATATGGAATTTTATACTAGGTATAGGCATTATGACTTTGAAGTCATGACCATTAGGTTATCTAATGAACAAACTATAATTATGAATCTTATAAATAGTGTTTTTTGATGAGTTCATATATATGTTTTTAGTTGTATTTATTAATTATATATAAACATATTATAGAAATAATGTGGATCATGAAAGACACCAAATGATTATTTTGACAACATTTAAATAAAATAATCTATATGGAAAATTCATTAAATGAAAATTTTGTTTAAAAGATTTCATTTGTCATGAATATTGTTTCTAAAGATACAATAACTATAGAACATGCTAAAAATAAAGTTGTTGAAGTGTGTTTAGTACATAGAAATTTTTTATAGATTCATAGTTATTTTGGATTAATGGGTTACTATTGATAGTTTGTTGAAATTTTTTCTTAGTTGTCTAACCCACTGACTATGTTAACATGAAAATGAGTTTAATTGATTTGGAAATAAGGTTGTGATGGTGTTTTCTAGGAACTAAAAAGTTGATTGGTGAATGTTCTTATATTTGCCTTCTACTCCATAAATATGACTTGTTTATCTATAATAATGATTCTCTGATGGGACTTGATTGTTTTCTGATGTAGACTAATAAGGTAATTTCACATACATCCTTGAAACCTAAATATCATGAGTCGAATTATCCAACACATCATCTAGATTTTGTTCCTATGGTTTTTTTAAAAAATTCATAGAATTTATTTCCTTTTGGTAAAGTATATAATTTATACAAATCACCGACGATTGAGTTATATATTTACTATAAAAGATTGAAACTAGAGGTATAGAAGATGGATGGAAGTGATAAAGGATTTGGGATGAAAAATAAATTACTACCATTGAAAAGAAAACAAAGTATGGAATTATTTGAGTCGGAAAAATAATGCTACATTAACCCGGTTATATTTGGAACCTGACCCGTTGGTAAATAATCTGATAAATTTTGTTCTAGAAACTGTGCATGCAGATAAATCCATTGTATTACAAAAGGTTTTTCACTATGGGAAGATGGCCTTTTGTGACAGGTTATTTACGATGGGCCCGTCTCCCATTACAAATAGTCCCTCAACAGAGACTCTATGCGTTGAAAATCGTTCTGCATCCCAAAAAGTTATTAAAAAATAGTATTTTTGATGGGATTCTTTTTATTGTCACAAAAACCATTGGCTCATGGTGGGCGCCAAACACCGGGAATAATATTTATGATGGAAACATACCCATACAAAAATAACCTTTCATCATTATTACCATTTGGGATGGTAGTCAAATCCTATGGTAAATAAACTATCAGAAGGAGGGTATTTACAATGGTACCCATCACAACTAGTTTCCATCATTATTATTTATTTATTATAGAATTATCTGTCACCACAAATAAACTGTTATTAGAGAGTACTAACAAGTGTTCCTATCACAGATACTTTTTTACCCCCTTCATAATTAATAATGATAGTTCTATTTGTGACAGGATTCATCATAAATAATATTATTGTGACCAGTTCCCCATCCCAAATAGCCCCATCTCAAATTATCCAACCTATATGTACCCCCATAATGCTTTTCATTATGTTCTTCTATAAAATCCCCTCTCCTCATCTTCTCTAATATTATTCTGTTTAATTTTTTCAATGATTTAAATTTTTCAAGGATTAATTTTTTCTTCTTTTCATCTGAAAAAAATTAACGCCCCAAGCTTCTATGACACACTTTTCTTTGAATAATACATTGAATAATGAAGTAGCGTGTGTTGTACACAACTTCGAGATTTAACACACCCCAAAACCAATCAAACTAGACATTATGAATAATAATACCCACTTTTTGAAATTTTATAAATTTTATCAATCAAAATGGACTTTATTTTTGGATTCGGAATATCGAAATTAGCTTAGGGTGAATTTTTGGTAATTTTCTGAAAACATTCAATTTTTGATGAATAGTGACAAACACTGAGTTATAGTTTAAAACAGAATTTTTATTTAAATAAATATTTATTTCATTTAATTTTATTTTAGGTAAAAACAGATACATAATACCTATATATGTTCAATTTAATTCATTGGATTCAGTTTATAATAATTTTATATATATAAAAATTTTATTGAACTTTTCACTGCCTTTTACCAACTCCTAGGAGAAGTTGCAAATTCACATAAAATAAAATTTTACCACTTCTGTGAATGGAATTTCAAAAATCCGAGACACATGGTTAATGTCAATGAGTAAAATTTGGTTCAATAAGATAAAAATAATTTTGGTGAATAGTAACTTTTTACTTTTATTTACCACAGTTAAAAGTAAATAGGGTAATTAAGGTTAAAAATGATATTATTATTACCATAAAACATGTCTTAATTCTATTGGATAATTATAATTAGACCAAAAAAAACCTTAGGATTAAAACATTATTCTTTATGTTCACTTGGATTAGGTTAGGACACTTATTATTATTTTATTTAAAGAAGAGTTAAAAGAGTTAAAATCAATGTTTAATAAATAAATAAATTTTAATATAGGGTTATACATAAGATAAATTAGACTATAAATATTAATTAGAAAGATAAAAATATTTAATACATAATGGTGTTTTATTTATATTTTTTATACATTAAATAATTTAAATTATTTATGACACAATGATGATGCAGTAATTACCTAGTTAATGAAATATTAAACTAATTGATATTATAAATATGAAAATAAATATAAATTAGGACTTTTTATGAATTACACTAATTTTATAGGTAAATATGACATGTTATGGTTGGTTAGATGAATTTTTTTCTAAGTAATAATGCTGTTATGAATTTAGAAAAAACAAAATACCAAATAGTGTCTAAATGGACATAAAAGAGTTTTTAAAACAAATATTATATTAGTAATTGATATTATATTACTAAAAATATATGGTTCGGTCAAAGGACTTATATAGTTATATATGTATTATTAACTAACCACTTGGGGTTCTCTTGGAAGTATATAGTAAGTTTATTAACTATATAATATAAAAATACAAAGAGACATGGTAAATGTCAAACTATTTAACTAAGAGATAAATCTAAAATATAAAGTTAATATAGTGAACAAATCCTATCTAAAAAGCTATTGGTTGAGTGGTTTTTTATCCATACCCACATTATGCTTTAAATAATCCACTTTGGAGCCATTAGAAACCTAAAATGAGTTTATTATAAAATAATATTTCTTGCTTTTCCTAAGGTGCCCCTCACCCCTCTTATAAA
The DNA here is from genome assembly GCA_963277665.1 of Viscum album. Taxonomy (NCBI): domain Eukaryota; kingdom Viridiplantae; phylum Streptophyta; class Magnoliopsida; order Santalales; family Viscaceae; genus Viscum; species Viscum album. Next base: position 450,380,929 of record OY728137.1, on the reverse strand, counting down.
AGGGAACTGCCCCTTCTCTATAATTCAAACGTTAAAATCCATTTTTCTCAGCCAACCCCTGCCCAAATATCCTCTCAACTACCCTAAATTCATCCTAGAATAATTCTTTTAGTCAGAAAGACAACTTAAAGATCTCTTTTGATCAAATCAAAAGGAAGAACCCGAAGAAGAGGTAATAATTTTTCCACCCTTTTTCAAGTTCCTTTTTCTCCCACTTCCTTTGTCTTTATTGTTTCCATTATAAAATAATAACTAAATTATCTTCTATATACTGTGATGTTATTAAAAATTTGGTATATCCATGTCCATTATTCTATCAATCCTTTGAATGACATGTCACCATACGTGCGTATATACGGCTTACCGTCTCCACGTTGTGGTGCAATTTTTATTCAATACATTATTACTTGGATGGGTATAATAATGATGTGTAATTGATGTAAATGATAAATATAACATGATAATAATTCATTATATATTATATACCATCCAATTATGTATTATTTTAATATCAAAAAAAATGATATTGTCGCTCGTGCATACGTACGGATTACCGTATTCACGAACGCGATGAGATTCATCCACCATCGTATCCATTCAAGACTAATTTTCATTTGATGATAAAAAATATGGTTTAAAGACTTAATGTAATTCTGGATATGAATAATATAAAACCTTTCCATAATAAACATGTCTCATGTAAAAAAAAAATAAAAGAAAACGAGTAAGTGAACACCTGAAACGACGATAATACTAAAATGTTATTAACAAAGGAATATTAGAAGATCACATATGATATTATATTAATTTATATTATTCTTGTATAATTTAATAACAATTATTTCACCATTATACAGGAGGTTAACCTACCCTCAACTAAGGAAAAGTACAAGGTAAGGGTTTATTTTACAATCTCTTCATTTTCTGAGGTTGTTTATACTTAATTATATACTGGGATCTATTTATCATCCACATCCATGTTTCTTAAAAATGTATTCCAAAACATTTTTACTATTTACTGTACTATGGGTTAAAGTCATTTATACCCTTGTTTGAATTTTTATAAAATGGTTTGATAAAAATATTTCCGTCATTTTCCAAACAATGTCCTTTTTAACCTTTTCGACAAAATTAAGGTAATAATGTCTGTTTAACTTTTATGGCGGGCACAACTATTTTCCGCCATTATAAAATCGCTGAACCTTCCATTACAAGATTATATGAATGTTTTAAAATTAAATGTTTTCTTTTATAATTATGTGACTTTTAAATGATTTCAAAAATGTGGTATTTCTATCAAATAGTTTTGATTTCATCTTTGCCAACATCCTTTGATGGATTTTAAGCTTATCTAAAGTTGATTTATTATGATAAAAAACATAAATTTTATATTGAAGTTTTTGTGATATGTTTGACTGTGGATGTGTTATTTTTATACCATTCATGGTTTATGCAGAAATTATTGACATTTCGTATGCTAGTTTTAATACGAATGTTTTTGTTTTGTTTAAACCTGTTCATATGAGGAATGCATTCGACTTAGTAGGTGACGGGTGGAGCCCGCTACATCTCCTCGATGCATCGGTAGGTCTCATGATACAAACTACTATCTTGGAACAAGACTTTGACAAAATCTTATTTGTAATCTTGGCACAAGGCCTTAACTACGTGGTTTTGATACTATGACATTATGCATTCCATCACTATGAAAGTGGTTATTGATATTTCATGTGATTATTCGACTAGTAGAATATCTATGTGAATAATTAAATGGAATTATTTTATTTTATTTTTGACATGCTATGTTGAAGTTCATTTTTAAAAGGCGTTTGTTTTAGTTATACATTTCCCTAAATGTTTATGCTTATTTATGAAATTTTCTGCAATATTGTTATCCTTACTAAGCATCTGAGCTCAACCCTTTCTGTGTTTTATTTTTCCCAAGATGTGAAGAAGTATTTTATGACTGACCTGAAGGGATAGTCTGATGGGATATGAGTGTGGACTATGGAAACTATGTCATTATAGTTTTTCACTTTATGATGTAATGTAAGACTTATGAATGTATCTAGTGTTTCCAAGGCTACAAAACTAATCGGTCTTTTGAGACTTGATATTTTGTGATCATGACAATGTTATGTAATATTGCACCGAATATGGGTAACTACGGTTGGGGCGTTATAGTTGGTATCAGAGGATGTTTAGTACAAACCTTGGAAGCCGGATTTAGATAAACTCTGATTATAGCACATTACCCTAATATCAAAATTGAGGATTAGTATAGAAGAAATTCCTAGGATTTTGGTAATGTAGAAATTTTATGAGTTTTCCGAACAATATCCATGTCCGGATACGAGCAGGTAGAGGTGGCCCTGACATAGATGTAGCTAGGGGTAAACCCTGAAAACACCGCTTTGAGCAAGACTCGAACGGGAACTGGTGCACGACAATATGCCTTGCTACACTCTTGGTTACAACACTCCTGGGGGATATTCTTAGGATAATTATCATGTTCTTTACAAACCATTATGAGGGGTTTATGAGTATATACTTCCTCAAAGATTTTTTTTACGATTATGGATTGTATCCATAAACTGTTCAATTTATTTTAAGTGTAATACATGTTTTGAATTATGTATTACAATTAATAAACTAATCTTGTTTATGCCATTGTATAGAAATGTCTCCTAGTGGAGGGAATGTAAACTTTATCAATGCATGTAATCTATGTAGGTATTTCCCTCCTACTCAAGATAATTATAGTGGAGCTGGTGATGCAATTGGTGCTGATCAGCTTATCACCATATTGGGACAACTCACTCAGGTTATGAATAATAACCTTACCTATATGGATCACCCTAATACGCAGCATGGAGGATCAATGTTAGATCACTTCATGAGGCAACAACCACCAACATTCAATTAGAGTACAAATCCATTTGTGTCTGAGCAATGGATAAATTCCTTAGAGAAAATATTTCATGCCTTGAAGAGTAGTGAAAGGAAAAAGTTGTTATGGCAGTCTACCACCTCACTGGAGATGTTGATCAATGGTGGTAATTGATTCAAAACATAAAGGAAGATGATGAAGTATAAAATATTTAATGGAGGGAGTTTAGAGATATTTTCTTAGACAAATACGTTCCTCGTGACCAACGACCAGATATGGAAAGGCAATTTTTGAGTATGAGACAAAAGGAGGATAGGAATGTCACAACGTATGAGTCTAACTTTACAAGGTTACCGAGGCATGCAAAAGATTATATACTTAACCCAAGGAGTAATATTGATGATTTCTTTGATGTATTAAAATCATTTCTTTATCAAGCATTATTCTCAAAATCATTTTCATCATACGAAGACATTGTCTTATGTGCTATCAATACAGAAAAAGAATTCTCTAAGTCATATGACTTTAAAGCAAAGAAAGAGAAGAAGAGATCTGCTGAACACTCTGGAAATGGAAATAAGAGGAAGAAGGTAAAAGTTGAATATCCATCATGTAGTAAATGTTGGAAGAAATACCATGGTAGTTGCTTGTAGGGAATGAGAGTCTGTTACAAGTGTGGTGAAAAAGGCCACCAAGATCGTGATTAAAGGGGAAGAAAGAAGATACCGATGTTTAATGCTACAATTGCAGGGAGATGGGACATTATGCAAATGAATATCCTAAGCGTCAAGGGAACTTACCTCAAAAAAGGCCAAGGGATCAAGGCCTAGCTTATGATATCACTACTGCTAAGGTAAAAGCTTCAAAAGATGTGGTGGAAGGTAATTTAATGGTTTCCTCAAGTTTAGAAAATGGTTTATTTGATTCTTGATTATCGCATTGTTTCACATCTTCCTAGTTTGCTTAGAAAATTAAACATTTTCAATTTGATTTAATAAGGGAGTTGTCAGTTAAAAATCATAAGCGAAGTATCATTGTAACAAAGTTTTTTGAATCAGTCCCCATTAGAGCATATAAATGTTCTTTCTCTGCTGATCTCATTATAATACCTATTATTGAATTTGATATAATCCTCGGTATGGATTGGCTTTCAGACCACGATGCGAAGATTTATTATAAGAATAAATAGGTTACAATTTATGATAATAATGATAAAGAACACCTTATCTTTAGAGAAGAATTGTCACCACCTAATTCTTATCTAGATCCACCCCCAGTAGCTCAACAAAATACAATTATTGGGGAGGTAGAGAATGAAATAACTATGGGTGAGGAAAGGAATGTTCAAATAGAGGATGTACCTATTGTGAAAAAATATATTGATGTGTTTCCATAAGATTTACTCGGACATCCTCCAGAACGAGAAATTGAGTTTTCCATTGATTTAATTCCTGGATCAAGGCCCATATCGAAGACCCCTTATAGAATGGAAACTATGGAATTAGTGGAACTAAAGAAACAACTAGAGGAATTGAGTAATAAAGTATTTATTCTCCCTAGTGTTTCTCCATGGCGAGTCCCTGTCCTTTTTGTTAAGAAGAAATATGGATCTATGAGGTTGTGCATTGACTACAGGGAGATCAATTCTATAACAATAAATACCAAGTACCCCCTACCTCGCATTGATGATTTATTTGACCAACTACATAGAGATCAATACTTTTCAAAGATTTAACTTCGATCAAGATACCATCAGTTATGTGTGAATAAGGAAGACATTCCGAAGACAGCATTTCGAACCAGGTATGGGCATTACAAGTTTACAGTAATTCCTTTTGGATTGACTAATGCACCTTCTGTCTACATGGATATAATGAATAGAGTTTTCAAGGAATATCCTGATTATTTTTTAGTAGTATTTATTAATTATATCTCGGTATACTCCAAAAGCTACGAAGATCGTGAAAATAACTTTCACATAATCTTAAAGACTCATAGAAGACATGAATTATATGGGAAGTTTAACAAGTGTGAATTCTAGATTCAAGAGATTTATTTTCTTTTCAATATTTTCTCTAAGGATAGAATCTCCATTGATTCTTCTAAGACAAGAGAAATCCAAGAATGGCCAGCACCGATGACTATAACTAAGGTACGTGGTTTTATTGGTTTAGCAGGTTATTATCGACATTTCATCCAGAATATTTCCTGGTTTGATAACCCATTAATAATGCTCACACGAAAAGGGGTTAAATATATTTAGACAAAAGAGTGTGAAGAATGTTTTGAACAAATGAAGAGAATATTAGTCAATGATCCTATCTTGACTTTACCATCAGGCAATGATGGGTTTGTTATTTATAGAGATGATTCAAAGAAAGGACTTAGTTGTGTCCTTATGCAGAATGATAGGGTTATTGCCTATGCATCAGGACAACTAAAAATTCATGAGAAAAGCTATCCTACTATTGATCTTGAGTTAGCAGCTGTAATCTTTACTTTTAAGATATGGAGACACTATCTATATGGTGAAAAATATGAGATTTATACTGATCGCAAGAGTTTGAAGTAAATTTTCTCACAGAAAGAACTCAACATTAGGCAAAAGAGATGGCTTGAACTACTCAAGGATTATGATTGCACGATACACTACCACCCGAGGAAGGAAAATAAGGTGGAAGATGCTTTGAGTAGAAAAGATCATGGAGTTTTGAACAATATGATAATTGAAAGGGATCATATTTTCCTGGATATAGTGAAGATGGACATGGGAATAACCATGGAAGGTGAAACATCAATGCTTTTTCAAATGGTTGAAAAACCATCTTTTCTAGAAAGGATTAAGAGTTCTCAGATCAATGATGAATATTTTCAAAAGAAGATTAAAGGTGTGAATGATGGGAGAATGAGAGACATTGTGTATGAAGATGGAATTTTGAAATTTGGGAACAGACTTTGTGTTCCCGATATACCTGGTCTGAAAAGGGAATTGTTAGATGATGCTCATAGCTCTAATTTATCTATACACACTGGGAAAAAAGGAAAGGAGATTTGAAGGAAATTTTTTGTTGGCACAACATGAAGAGGGAGATTGCTGATTTTTTGTCAATATGTATGGTTTGTCAACAAGTGAAAGCTGGAAGACAACAGCCTAGTGGAGTCATTAAACCTTTTCCCATACCTAATTGGAAATGGGATAATATCATGATGGAATTTTTCATGGGACTAAGAAATACTCCTAGAAGGAACGATGCAATATGGGTCATTGTTGATCATCTTACCAAGTCAACAAATTTTCTTTCTATAAGAGAAGATCTACCACTTGAACATCTAGCAAGGATATATATTAATTATGTTTTAAGACTTCATGGATTACCCCTATCGATTGTTTCTGATCATGATCCAAATTTTACATCAAGATTTTGGAAAATTCTTCAGAAGGCCTTGGATACTAAACTTCATTTGAGCACTGCCTACCACCCCCAAACTGATGGACAATTAGAATAGATAATTCAAACCTTAGAAGACATTTTGAGATCATGCTCACTTGAATTTCAGGGTAAGTGGGATAAATATTTACATTTTTTAGAATTTTTATATAACAATAGATTCCATTCAAGTATTTAGATGGCACCATATGAAGTGTTATATGGAAAGAGATGTCACAAATCAACCTACTGGGATGATGTTGGTGAAAGAAAACTCATTGGCCCAGAACTTGTGGAGGAAATGATGGAAAAGGTGAAGGTTATCCAAACCCACATCAAAGTAGCTCAAAGTAGTCAGAAGAGCTATGTCGATAACCAAAGAAAAGATTTGGAATTTCAGGTAGGAGATCATGTTTTCTTGAAGGTATATCCATGGAAGTGTGTTATATGTTTCGAAGAGAAGGGAAAATTGATTCCTAGGTACATCAGACTTTTCGAAATTCTAAAACGAATTGGGGTTATAGCTTACCGTTTAGCAATGACGCCAAGTCTACCCAAAGATAATGATGTTTTCCAAGTATCACTATTGAGAAAATACATGCCTGACCCAACGCATGTACTCACATATGAGGAAGTAGAACTGGAATTTGATCTGTCTTTTTGCGAAGAGCCCGTCAGGATTCTTGATACTATAGAACAAGTGTTGAGAAACTAGACGACTTGCCTAGAAAATGTTTTATGGAGAAACCATAATATAGAAGAGGCAACGTGGGAACCCAAGGAACTTATGATGAAGAACCTCCCAAGTCATTTTACGCAAAAATATTCTAGAAACTTCTCGGATGAAATTATTTCAAGGAGGGGAGAATGTAACACCCCCCTTCTTCCATGGTACACTTCTCTTTGAATAATACATTGAATAATGCAGTAGCGTGTGTTGTACGCAACGTTGAGTTCTAACACACACCACAACCATTAAAACTAGAGGTTATGAATAGTAATACCCACATTTTGAAATTTTATAAATTTTATCTTTCAAAAAGGAATTAATTTTTGGATTTGGAATATTGAAACTATCTTAAGGTGAATTTTGGGTATTTTTTTGAAAACTTTAATTTTTTGATGAGTAGTGAAAAACACTGAGTTATAGTTTAAAAATGAATTTTTTTAAATAATTATTTATTTTATTTAAATATATTTTAGGTAAAAATAGATACATAATACCTATATAAGATGAAATTAATTCATTGGAGTCAGTTTATAATAATTTTAGATATAAAAAAAATTATTGAACCTTTCACCGTCTTTTACCCAACTCCTAGAAGAAGTTACAAATTCACGTAACACTTAATAATACCACTTCTGAGAATGAAATTTCAAAAATCTGAGAGAAATGGTTAATATCAAGGAGTGAAATGTGTTTCAATAAGATAAAAATAATTTTTGGTGAATATTAACTTTTTATTTATATTTACCACAGCCAAAAGTAAATAGGGAAATTAAGGGTAAAACTGATATTATTATTACCATAACACATGTCCTAATTCTATTTAATAAGTATAATTCGGCCAAAAAAATCTTAGGAATAAAATATGATCCTTTAGGTCCACATGGAATAGATTAGGACACTTATTATTATTTTATTTAAAGAAGAGTAAAAAGAGTTAAAATAAAAGTTTAATAACTAATTTAATTTAATATAGAGTTATACATAAGATAAATTCGACTATAGATATTCAATAAAAAGAAAAAAATATTTCCTATATAATTGTATTTGATTTATATTATTTATTAATTAAATAATTTAAATTATTGATGACACAATGATGATGTAGTAATTACCTAATTAATGAAATATTAAAATAATTGACATTACAAATATCCAAATAATGTAATTTGAGACTTTTTATAAATTCCACATATTTTATAGGTTAATATTACATGTTAGGGTTGGTTAGATGATTTTTTATGTAATAATTCTGTTATAAATTTAGCAAAAACAAAATACCAAATAGTGTGAAAATTGACATAAAAGAGTTTTTTTAAAAAATTATATTATTAATTGATATTCTATTCCTAAAAATATATATTTTGGCCAAAGGACATATATAATTATATGTGTGTAATTAATTAACCACTTGGGGTTCGCATGGAAGTATATATTAATTTTATTAACTATATAATATAAAAATACAAAGAGACATGGTAAATGTCAAACTATTTAACTAATAGTTAAATCTAACATATAAAGTTAATATAGTGAACCAAACCTGTCTAAAACCTATTGGTTGAGTGTTTTTTGACCCATCCCTACCTTATCCTTTAAATAATCCACTTTGGAGCCATTATAAACCGAAAATTATTTTATTATAAAATAATATTTCTAGCTTTTCCTAAGGTTCCCCACACCCCTCTTATAAAAGGGCACTCTCCCTTATCTCTAATTCACATCTTCAAAGCCTTTTGGCTCGGCCAACCCCTGCCCAAATATCCTGTAAAATTCCCTAACTTCATCCTAGAGTCCTTACTTTATTCAGAAATCCAACTTAAGGATCTCTTTTCATCAAATCAAAAGGAAGAACCTTAAGTAGAGGTAATAATTTCACCACCCTCTTCCAAGTTCCTTTCTTCTTCCACTTATTTTCCTTTTGTTTTTTCAATTCTAAAATAATAAATCCAGAATCTTCTATATAATGTAATGTTATTATAAGTATGGTATAACCATATTCATTATTCTATCCATACTTTTAATTACATGTCACCATACACGCGTATGTATGGCTTACCGTCTCCATGTCGTGGTGTAATTGTTATTCAATACATTATTATTTGGATGTGTATAATAATGATGTGTAATTAATATAAATGATAAATATAACATGATAATTATTCTGATTATATTATATACCATCCAATTATATATTATTTTAATATCAGAAAAATTATATTGTTTCTTGTACGTACGTACGAATTACCGTCTCCAATAACGCGATGAGATTCATTTCCCATCGTATCAATTAAAGAATAATTTTCATTAGATGATTAAAAATAATATTTAAAGACTTTATGTCATTCTAGATATGAATAATATACAACCTATCCATAACAAACATGACTTATGTGACAAAACATATAAAAGAAAACAAGTAAGTGAACACCGGAAACAACAATAATACGAAAAATATTACTAACAAAGCAATATTAGAATATCTTATATGATATCATATTAATGTATATGATTATTGTATAATTTAATAAAAATTATTTCACCATTATAAAGGATTTTAACCTACCCTCAACCATGAAAAAGTACATGGTGAGGGTTTATTTCAAAATCTCTTCATTATCCGAGGTTGTTTATATGTAATTATCTACTGGGACCTCTTTATCATCCACATCCATGATTCTTAAAAAAGTATTCCAATTTTTTTACTATTTACTAGATTATGGGTTAAAGTAATTTATACCCTTGTTTGACTTTTTATAAAATGGTTTGAAAGGAATATTTCTGTCATTTTCCAAAAAAGGTCCTTTTTATCCTTTTTGACAAAATTAATGTAAGAATGTCTTCTTAACTTATACGGTGGGTGTGACTATTTTCCGCCGTTATAAAATAGTTGAAGCTTCCCTTAAATTCATATAAGAATACATTCAAAGTAAATGTTTTCTTTTATAATTATGTGACTTTAAAATGATTTAAAAAAAGTGATATTTCTCTCAAATAGTTTTGATTTCATCTATATCAACATCATTTGATGGATTTTAAGATTATTTGAAGTTGATTTATTATGATACAAAACATCCATATTGTATTTAAGGTTTTGTGATATGCTTGACTGTGGATGTGTTATTTTTATACCATTCATGTTTTATAGAGAAATTATTGACATTTCGTATGCTAGTTTTAATAGAAATGTTTATTTATGTTTAAACCTATTCATATGAGAAATGCATTGGACTTAGTAAGTGACGGGTGGAGCCCGCTATAGCTCCTCAATGAATCAGTTGGTCTCATGAGACAAACTAGTGTCTTAGAACATGGTATTGACAAAATTTAATTTGTAGTCATGGAACAAGGCCTTGAATATGTGGTTATGACAGTCTGGCATTATGCATTCCATCATTATGAAAGTGGTTATTGATATTGCATGTGATTATTAGACTAGTAGAATATCCATGTGAATAAATAAATGGAATTATTTTATTTTATTTTTGACATTTATGTTGAAGTTAAAGTTTAAAAGGCTTTTCTTTTAGTTATACATTGCCTTAAATGTTTATTCTTATATATGAAAATTTCCGCTATATTGTTATCCTTACTGAGAATCTGAGCTCACCCCTTTATATATTTTATTTTTCCTTGGATGTGAATAAGTATTTTATGACTGACCTGTAGGGATAGTCTGGGGGGATATGAGTGTAGACTATGGAGACTATGTTGTTGTAGTTTTTTAATTTATGATGTAATGTAAGACTTATGAATGTATCTAGTGTTTCTGAGGATACTAAACTAATCAGACTTTTGAGACTTTATCTTTTGTGATCATGGCAATGTTAGGTAATAATGCACTGACTCTGGGTAACTAGTGTCGGGGAGTTACAAAAAAGATTCTGTTTTAATTAATTAATTTATTATTTTTAATTTCCAAATAATTTAATTTATTATATATTAGTAATAGTTAGAAATAATTAGATTTTATGACATTTAGTTAGTTTTCTTTTTCATTAATAAGTTTTAGGCAATATTAACTACTTTTAATAGCAAGTATTTTGTTTTAATTATTAATTATTATCTTTAATTAGGAGTATTTAGTATTAATTAGTATTAATTGATTTTAATTTGTATTAATAGTAATAATTATAATTACTCTATAATAATTAGTAAAAATTAAGTAATAATTTGTTGTAATTCATAATAATTAGTGTTAATTAGTAATAATTAGTCATAATTAGTATAAATTAGATATAATTACTAAGGATTTGTAAAAATTACTAAAAATTAGTGAAACTAAGTGGTATTTAGTAAAAATTTGAGTTAATTAGTTAAAATTTTAAAAATTGTTACAAACTAATATAAATTAGTAATAATTGTTGGTAATTAGTCATAATTAGATGTAATTAGTAATAATTAGTAGTAATTAGTAGTAATTTGGAGTAATTAGAAATAATTTATAAAAACTAGTGGCAACTATAGGTAATTAGTATAAATTAGAGGGTATTAGTGGTAATTAATAATAATTATCTATAATTAATAATAATTATAGGTAATTAGTAATAATTAAAATTAATTAGTAAAAATTATCATTAATTAGTAATAATTTGTAAAAACTAGGGGTAATTAGTGGCAATTAGTTAAAATTAGCACTAATTAGTAACAATTAGCGGTTATTTGTAATAATGAGATATAACAAGTAATAATTAGAAGTAATTGGTAATAAATAGTAATAAAAATAATAATTATCTTTAAATAGTAAAAAATAGAAATTTTTTATAATTAATTAAAATTAGTCATAATTAGTGTTAATTAGATACAATTAGTAAATGTTAGTAACAAATTGTAACAAATTACGAAAAAATAGTATTAATTAGTGGTAATTAGTAGTAATTATCGTTATTTAGTAAAAATTAGTGATAATTAGTGGTAATTTGTAAAAATTACTTGTAATTTGTTGTAATTAGTAACAATTAGAGGTAATAAGTTAAAATTTGTGGTAATTATTATAATTTAGTGGTAATTAGTAAAATATTAGTGGGACTTAGTAATAATTATTGCTAATTTGTGATAATTAATAATAATTAGTGGTAATTAGTAATAATTAGTAGTAATTAGTATTAGTTAGACATAATTATTAATAAATAATAGTAATTCGCAATAATTAGTAGTAATTAGACGGTAATTGCAATAATTAGCTATAATAGCCATTATTAGTAGTAACTAGAAATAATTAGTAGTAATTAGCAATAAGAAGTGGTAATTAGTGGTGCGTAGTAATAATTAATGGTAACTAGTTGTTCCTAGTAATAATTATTATTAATTAAAATAATAAATAAAAAATAATAACAAAGTCAAAATTAATTTAAAATACTATATATTGTGTAAAAATTTTTTAATTAATAATAATTTTAATAAATTTGACAAAAGTAGTTTAAATTAAAAATAATTAATGTAAATAAATAAATAATATTTTAAATTATTATAAATAAATAAATAATTATATATTAGTATAAATTAGTATAAAATAACAAAAATTGGAAGATATTAAAAAAAATATTTTTTAGATCTTAATTTTATTATATTAAATTAATAAAAAAATTATTTCTTTTATATTTTATTTAAAGGAATATGGAAGAAGAAATTCAAAAACATTCTTCATTACATGATCGTAATTGGATACATAATCAAAATAATCCAAATGGTTCTGGTATAAATCCTTTTTATATTGTGGGTGTTGAAACTGTTTTATCTTTTACGTCCTTAAGTCGATAATTTTTTTCAGAAGGGACAATTAGGTTTCTATATATGAGATTTGATTTTAGGAGGCTTGAAACATTTGACAAAGTTAAGGTTCATCTATTGTGATTTGGTTTTTGAAAAGTCTATATTTTTGGAATCAATGTGGTGAGCGCGGTTCCAGAGAAATAACTAATAATTTGGTTCTAGATCCATCATGATATAAAAAATTTGTACATTAGGGGAAGGTATATCATTTCAACAAACTGAAACTTAAGTTAATATTAATTTAACTTCTAAGTTGGAATAATCAAAATTTTATGAGTTTTTGAAGTATGTTGAGGATTCCTTATATCCTAGTTGCAATTTAAGGAAATTTGAAGATGTTGTAAAATTTATGGAAATCAAATCAGATAATAGAATGGAAGATAGCAATTTTTACCATATAGTACCTTTTTCTAGAGAACTATTAGCTAAAGGAAATGTATTGCCTGCAAATTCCTATGACATAGGATGGTTCATAATTTTAGTATTTTTATTAGAAAATTAATGCATTTTCAATTGATTGCATCTTATATTATAGTGAAAATGAGTCATTACTCAGTTTTCATATATTTAGACAATCAAGGTACAATGATTCTCAACAAGTGAAGTCTAGATTGATTTTTATAGAACAGTTGAGGTATTTCATGCTTATACCCATATTTTTATGTTTATTTATGTATCAAAAAACATCATCATTGATGTCACAGGATTAAACAAATATTTCAACTGGTAAAAGATTAAATCATCGTTGGGATGGAGATTCATGGAAACAATTTCACAAAATACATGTCTTTTTTTAGATACCTAAAATGTTCTACTAGGTCATTCTACTGATAGTTTCCAAACATTTGGTTTTTACGTAGTCAATATTATTGTTTGATTGTCTTTATATCTATGTATAATTTACCTCCCTTGATTCTGATGAATGAGAAATATATATTTTTGAACTTATTAATTCCATGACATCTAAAAAATAATATTAATATTTATTTTATTCCCTTGATTGATGTGTTAAATTTATTGTGGGATAATAGTTTAAATACATATGTTGTTATTGAAAAATAAAATTTCATAATGAAAGAAGCATGAATGTGGAAAATTAGTGGCCTCCTAGCATAAGTAATGTTATCTAGATCGAGTACAGATGATATAAATTCATTTCCATACTATTTGAGTAATTATAAAGAGTTTATTCTCTTCAATGGATAAAAAACTATTTTTTACTATTATTAAATATTTATTGCTACTGATTATACATTTAAGAGAATAAAATATCATTTTTGAAAAGGTACAATTGAAGAGGATATATATCCAAAAATGATATGATGTATTGATTTTATATATATTTTCTCTTAATTCACTCTCATTACCTATGGAGTGTCTATAAACGAACCAAAAATGAATGGTTTGGGTAAAAACACAATTCGATGAAACAAATTTTTTTGGGATCTTCAATAATGGTATAATTTTTTGGTCCATCACAAGTTGGATGTCATGAATATCAAAAATAAATGTTTTTATAATATATTTTATACAATTCTGGACACACCTCGTAAAACAAAAGGTAATGTAAATGAATTATTATATTTTTCCAAAATTTGTAGGCGACCAGAACATGAGCTATTTGAAAATGATATATTACAGAAGTTAATAAATACAAAAGAGGATTAAAATGTTTCCAATGAAAATTGATTATTATGTTGTTAGTATATTTTATATTTGAGGATTTCAAATGGTTATGCTTATAATATGTCTAGATGTGGTAAAATGGTTTATATAATCAGATTCAAAAGTCATGAATGTCATGTTATAATGGAAATAAGTTTACCAATTGGATTTAGAAGTTTGTTGAATTCTATGATTGAGGATTTTATAACAGAAATATAACATTTTTTCCAAAAAAAATTTGTGTCTACAACAGACTATGACACAAATGGTAGACTGTAATAAATTTTTGTTTTAAGTATATGTAAATTGGAAAAAAAACCCAACCAACCTTCATTGATCAATATGACTTATTATATTACATTTTCCACATGATGAAAAATTTGGAGGGTCATTATATTTTTTATGGATGTATAAATATGGGGGATCCATGAAAAATTGAAGAAAAAGGTATATAACAATTCATTAGTTGAACGATCAATTGAAAAAGCTTATTTTTTGGAGGAATTTTTTTTCTTCTCTCAATATTTTAAATCTGAATATCTCCCAAACCATAACTACATTTTCTATAAGGAAGGAAATATAGATGATGAAATGAATAATCAAATATCAGTTTTTAATAATCCTAAACATTGCCTTGATGGGGTTGATGAATGATGTTTTTTAGATGATGAACATCACATGGTTTAAATATATCTTTTTCAAAACTGTAAATAAATAACACCATTTTTACAGTGACTGATCCTACCACTTAATATATATATTTTTAAAAAATTAAATTAATATTAATTTTTTAGATTATATGATTATAAAATAAAGAAATTGTTTCCACAAATTATAACAGCCGCTCTTGAACAACATTTGAAAAATAATTTTTTTTACTTGTTCCAAAAACTGGTAAAGTAATTTTTTATGGCTTAACATATAAAATTAATTCATTTCTTGTAATATTGATAATTGTTTTAAACTATTGAAATATCTCAACATGATAATGAAACTGATAATACATTATGTGTATTGAGTAACCCACCATCCAGAATGGTTAAATATTATAATTCTTATGTGGTGAATGGTTTTAAATTTTATACAAATGCATATAGGGAATAAAAATCAATGAATAATGGTTCTTTCTTGAGAGGATATCATCCTAGAGAAAGTGAAGTTGAATTTTAGGGAATTATGGAAGAAATAATTGAACTATGTTATCTAGGTCAGCATTACATAATGATGTAAAAATATCATTGGTTGGATACTGATAAAGCCCTATGTGTTCATCAATGTCATGGAATCATTGATATTAAATATTAAATCCTTTTTACAGTAAATGAACAATTATTATTATATCATCAAGTATATAAAATATATTATACAAATTATTGTGAAGCTTCAATAAGGTTATGTGATTGATGGATCATAATAAAACTAGAATTTCATGAAAATAAGTTTATCCAATGTGAATGCGGTTCTTATGAAGTGTAGGGAATTGAAAATTTTCAAAAGAAAAATATTAATCTATCTTTTAATGATGAGAAATGTATATAAATGATTATATAGAGCAAGAAATGAAGTTATTGATCAAATAAATGATTTGAAATAATAATAGATGATGAAGCTGAAACTCTTGTGGAAATAAATGATAGTTTAGAGGAATATGAAAATATTGACACCATCATATATAAAGCTGAGTATGGGGAATAATATTTACATAATAAAATGATGGATATAATCATATCTATATATATAATAATTTTTTTCATTAATTTTATGACAAAATTCAATTTCTGATTCCAATCGCCAACGACCATATATTCGATCTATATAGGAAGTTAGATAAGGGAACACCACTTAATGACATGCCTGATGTTTCATAATCTGACCCTCAGGATACATGTAGTTCAATGTTAACTCAGAGGGGTCGTGGTCTTGTGAGATTAATGAATCCTATCCCTATCCCTCAAATATTTCCCCCTTTTGAGATCGATCAATGCTTATAGATGTATGTTTAGTTCTTTATTTCATTTAGTATTAATTTGTTTCAATTAATTTATTTATATACAAATAGTTTGATTATTTGTTAATTTTTAACAGTTTTTCACCAATAGGTGTTGGAATGATGACTGTAATATTTCAGAGTTATTTTTATGAAGAATTGGTGACATGGGATCACATTCTCATTGGTGTTCGGCACCGCATATTTTATCACAGGGAGGAATCCAAATAAAATATAGTTATTTGGAAATTTATTATATTATTAAGGTTATTTTGTTATATTTTTTTATGGTTTTTGGTATCTTCTCGATGATGGCATGTTGACCTCTATCTTGGAGGTATCTATACAGGAGTGTTCCCATTAGTTTTTGCATAATTTGAGGAGGAAAAACATGTCGAAAGTGGGACTCATATATTTTCTTAGTTTTATTGT
The DNA here is from genome assembly GCA_963277665.1 of Viscum album. Lineage (NCBI taxonomy): Eukaryota > Viridiplantae > Streptophyta > Magnoliopsida > Santalales > Viscaceae > Viscum > Viscum album. Next base: position 450,364,028 of record OY728137.1, on the reverse strand, counting down.
GCATATTGACTAGATGAAATATCATCTATTATTTGAGATAGATTATCTTCACATTTAATGAGAGACATTTTTTAGAGGATATCACCATTAGGAAGTCAAAATCAAGGGTGGTAGATGGTGACATGTAGAGCTGGTATCCATACATTTAGTATGTATCATCAACATATGGTAAATAAATTTTTGAAATAATTTATTTAACATTAAATGTGAACTATTCATTTGGTACTCATATAAGAATTCAAAAATGTTTATATTATGGATTTTGATGTTTTTAAGAGGATGTAATGTGATCCTATCACTAGAGAGATTATAGGTGGTCGCCAGCATCATATTAGGGTTAGTATAATTTATTTGAGTATTTAAATTAACTAAAAATAATATTTCAAGAATGTTAAGTTTAAATTTCAATTAAAGGAGTCATATGTGGCCATGAATTCTCAAACACAAGATGAGAGTTAGGCCGAGACCAAGGATCAGAGAACCAGTGCACCAAGATTTCATGATGCATCATGGATTTTTGTGACTCAATATGGATTTGATAAAGGCAGAGTTGTTTGTATTATCTCTAAGTTGGTGCATTTGATTTATTATGGTAATAATAAAATGTTATCATCTATATCTAGGGGAGCAAATAGAGAGTCTGCATGACCTGGAATATATTATGAGGAGAAACTGTGAAGTTAGAGTGATCCTATAGTGACCAAGCGAAGTGGCTAGAAGAGCTCTATCGATAGTAGCAGCAAGACCAGGAAGATATGCATCGATGATAGGAGAAACAACACAACAATATTATGAAGTGTTAGTGACATCTAACTCTTGGTATTGGTTTGAAGTTCCTCCACCAGCTCCCCTAGATGGCCCCAAGTAATTTATAATTTTTTTTAAATTTATTTTTAAAAACATTTGATGTAAAAAATTTTGGTTGTATTTTTATTATTTCATGTATTTATATTTCTATATAGTTCATTTTATATTTTTTTGTCATTTTTTTTTATTTTATCATATTTTTTAAAAAATTATTTATTTAATTATTTACATTTTGTGATGGGGAGATTCACTCGTTGTAGATAATTATTTTTGATGGCTGAACATTACCATTAGAATAGATATTTTTTATATACCATAAAAATTTATTTGTGATGGGATACCTACTTGTATCAAATAACAATTTTTTTGATGGACTGTCACCAAAAAATTATTTGTAACACCATTTTTAGCAATGAGGCATTTGCGATGGGATCCCATTGGAAATAATTTTTCCCAAATTATCTATTTTCTATTTGTGTTTGTACAATCATGTTTTTTAGAAAATAATTAAGAAATTTAAAAAGGAGGATCATATTTTATAGAAAAAAGTTGAATATATGAAGAAGGGTAAGTTTAGGAGGTTTAATTTATTAGAAAAATGTTATCATATTTGAAAAAAGATTATGTGTTCCTTGTGATTCACAATAGAAAAAATAATTTTTTATAGAAGCTCATAACTTCCCATTTTCCATTCGTCATAGTATTAGCAAGATGTAATGAGAACATCAAGAGTATTACTATTTGGATGGATTAAAAGAAAGATATTAGGGATTTTTCTAGGAAATGTTTGACCAATAAATTGTTAAAATGTTAATGATGATTACTATTGGGAAAGATTAAATCATTTTTGGTTTTAGAGTCGAAATTCTAAAATATTTACATGTACTTCATAAGGGTATTATCGAATATATCTCAAAGTAATAATGAAATCTAGGTTATTTTTTATTGATTAAAAGACTAAATATTTTTTTCTCATTCAAGATAATATGTCTTTAGATAATATTTCTTATATATAACTCAAGGATATAGTCAAGTTAGACAGTTTTCATTTATCCATTATAATTGACTGTGTTCCCAGATTCACCTATAATTTTTGTGAAGAACCTTAGAAGTCATTGTGTACTGAATTAATTTCCAATATATCTTTTTATCCTCAATTTGATAGACAGTCTATGTTGATTTAGAGTATGGAAGAAAAGATTCATTCTGATTCAATGGATTATTAGAGAAGTAGGGATCATTGTATTTTTTGATGTTTATTTTAATTATAATTATAGTTTTCATTAAAATATATAAATGTAACATTTTGAGGAATTATATAGAAAGTAGTATTAGATAATATATTTTTGGGATGAAGTAGGATAAAGGAAGTTTATGGTAATTAGGTTAGTAGAGGATATATTTTAAAAGGTGAAGATGATTAAAAAAATATATGAGTATAGATTAGAGAAGGTGGAAAAGTCATGTGGATAATCAGAAAAATTATTTTTTTTGTGGTGGGTTTTCTTGTTTTTCATAATGTATATAAATAAAAAATTGTAAAACATTTTGGTAAAAATGGGAAGCTATGATCATGTTTAATTGGATAATATATAATACCTGATTAATTTGGATTATTTTCCTACCATTTTAATTTCCTATATGTTTATACCTAGTACAAAATATATTTCATGTCTTTATATTAATGAAATAGGTGTTGGATTCATCTCATGTTTTGAGATATGAAGTAGTTTAGTTAGAAGAAAAAAATTCTTACAAGGAAAAACCTATCTAAATTATTTACCATATAAATTAGGTGATAAAGAATATGGTGGTTCCCAAGGTTATGTTTTCTTTAAAAAACTATATGGTTGAAGAAGCTACATGAGAGTTTGAAAATTATATTAGGGAATTATATCCCCTCTTGTTTATTAATTGAATATAATTATGAGGACTCAATTTTCCAGAATGGGGAAGGAATGTAACATCGTAATTAAGGTAAAGATAAATCATTTTCCATTCTTGTTAATGGTGAATAATTTTATTTTACATATTTATAATTATTATATGGATTTAGGGTAATTTTTCAATTTAAAATGAAAAAGATCAATTTCTAACCAAATTGGGTTTACATGAATTATATAATTTTATTTAAAATATTTATTTTAAAATTTAAAAATTTAATTTTAAAAAAGTACTCTAATTTTTGAAATAATCATATAAAAAATCTCTTATGATGATTTTTTTATAAGATTGATTTTCAGTGAAGAGTTCAAGTTACTAATATTTATAAAATTATCAATTATTTTTATTAAATAAATAATTTAAATGTGTCCTCATATATTGAATTTTATTTTTAGGAAACATATGTTTTATTTATTTAGTTATAATATAAATAATAATATTTTTATCATTTTTATACACGATTTTGGTATAAGAAAATCTTTGGTCTTAAGAATGCATTTATTTAAAAAATTATTTTTCATTGTGTTTTATTGGTTTAATTTTAAATTATGTTATATAAATTTTGTGAATAGAATCTTTAAAAATAGATCCCGAATATTTAATTAGGGGTAAAATATTAGTAAATATGTCCCATTATTTTTTTGTCATTATGAACCACAAACTTAGTAAATTTTGAGCATCATGGTAAGGGAAATCTAGATAATTAAGATTAAAAATATCTTGATAAGGAATAAAAAATTACCATAAAACTTGAATTTTTTACTTTTGGATGGGTTTATTTCGTCTGTTTCTATCCAATTTTATCAAATTTTTCATTTTGGAGAAATATTTCTTTGATTTTGACCTTTATAATATTTAATTAAAATATAAAGATAAAAATTTCACTTTTTTATATATATAAAATAATTTGAAATAGATTTAAATAAATTATATAAAATATTAATTATTTAGTTTAAATATAATTAATTTATTATCATGCAAATTTATTTAACATTTTAGTGTTGAAATAATTACCCTAAATGATTATGTAATGCTTCCATAGTTCTTGTGAAAGCAGTAGAAAGACAAATTAAACGATTTCATAAACTATAAAATTAATATTTTATGCATAATTTAATATTTCCCATGCATTTTAGGGGTATATATAACATATTTGGGAGTTTGGATTGTATTATATTCAAATTCCATTATTTTCATGTAGTTTTTAAAGTCAAATTAAAAGAATAGTTAAAAAAATGAAATTAATGATGTTTTATATTAAATAAAATGTTTTTGAATGATTTAAACTTTATAAAATACCAATATTCTAAAAAAAGTGATTGTGATATGGTTCAAAAGCTAAAAAAAATGTCCATTTATATTCAAATTTTCCTTCTATAGTAACTATATTGACCCCAAGAGTGTAAAAAAATTCATTGTCACGACAATCATAAAAAAGGGTCGAGACTAGTTAATTCATGAAGATAAGGCTGAGAAATTAATCTAAAATTTTTCAGATTTTAATTTATGAGAAGATTTATATGCACAGTTATATTATATTTCAATCACATATGTTGGCCTCTTTGTTTTATTTATCTAAAAATTATGTTTCTAAGGATATTAATTTGTTTTATTTATTACTGTTAGCATTTTATAATATAATGTATCTTGGATAAACGTGGCTTTGTATGACTCAATATTGAGGATGAGACGCAATTAAGATGAGTATCTTCCAAGGAACAGTCACCACTGAGACTGAATTTTTATAAAGTATGAGACACCACCAATAGAGTCTCACCATCATCTTGAGACACCGTCTAGGATGTGACACCGGTGAGGTGTAACGTTGGATAAGTATGAAATAACTTACTATTAAATATTTCATATCGATGAATCGAAAAATTTATAATGTATGAGTTACCAGCATCCTAAACTACCATTAGAGTAGTTACCACCATAAGGGTGACTCATCACCAGCCTAGATTTGCAGATAAGTATAAAATGTCACATAGCAAGTATAAGTCACTACAAACAACATGATAGTGTTCCAAAGACTCTCTGTCAAACATAGATACTGATAGAGAGATACACCATGATAAAGACACAATACTAGAGTATTTTTAACATTTTAGGACTCACCACCACTATTCTTGTTTATTTTTAATTAATTTATCTAATGGATATATTATGGAATTTAATGCTGAGTATTATTTTAATGAATGATTATTAATGTATGGATAGAATGCATTAAAGGATGTTTCATCCCTATGTATGTGGATATATAATATTTAGATGCCCACATGGATACTAATGAATGATGTTGATAAAAATAGAAATAGAATCCCTCATGGAAGAGAGTGATGCACATAAAGTATATGCGCTGAAAGAGGAACATACTGAAAGATGTACATGAAATGAGAGGTGTAGATTATTGCAGGAACATACATGTATACACCCAACTAAGGAAGTTGAAGAATAATACACATATAGTGTCTTCTTATAGATGAAAATAGAAGTAGTATATGATACTCAATTATACACTAGTTTTTAAAAATATTACATGATCTGAATTTCAAGTTACTTTCAAGGGGTCATGAGCTGCAAATCCTAACAGATTGATAATTTCTATCCATTTACATCTTTTAAATGCTCAGTCTATTTATATTCTTTACATTCTGAGTATTATGTTCCATACTCTATTTTTTATATTCTTGTTGTCTCTTACATTGAACTGGAAGATACATACATACATATATATATATTATAAACGGATCTTTATGTTTTTTCCCTTGAAAAATTTGGTAGAGGTTTTGTGTGACATATTTTATTTTATTTTCCCATTAAAACTGTGGAAGAGGCCATGTGTTGTATGGAAATTTCTTAATTTTGTAAAACTCATTTTATGTTTTGGATCAAAATGTTTATTTATATAAACTTCATGGGGGCAAGTTATCACTAAGTAAAGAGGATCAAGTCTTATCTTGAGATTGAACATCTTGTATTAAAATTCTGTTTCATGTTTTATCTTATTTTATATTGAATAAATTCTTTAAAATATGAAATTTTTATAAAATGTAAACAAAATTCATAATTTTATAGTTAACATTAATTAGTGTTTTTAAATGATTTTAATTAAGTAAATTGATTATAAAGAACTAAGTAATATGTTATGTTATTTTTCCATGAACTAATCAATATTTTGAGAAATATTGTGAATGATTGAAATTTAAAATGATATGTTGTTTTGGTTAACCGGTTTGTTTTAAATTAATTGGGGGAATCTATTTCAATCCATTCTAAAAAACAATTATTGGGTACTAAATTGACCCCCTCTTGATTTATTCACACTTTACAACATTTTGTTTCAACATTTTAATCTTTGATATCAATGTTTTCAAAAACAATTCAATAATGGTTTTTAAGCGTTAATGATATTAAATTATTCTTATTATAAATTTATTTCATTAAAAAGATTTTAGAAAAGAAGGATCAACTACTAACATAACTGTTTTTTTCAAAGGTAATAATTATGATCAATGTAAAATTAAAATGATAATGCACATTGAGATTATGGGTTTCGAAATTTGGATTACTATAGAAGATAAATAAGTTATCATTACTACTTCTAAGAAGGAGGGAGATACTGCTACTAAGCTTGATTAAAATAATAATTGTACAAAATTAATTCCATTTGTTGTTATTTAGGTGATGAAGAATTTAATAGAAACTATTCTTGCAAAACTGCATATAAAATTTAGGACATTTTACCTTTTTCATAAGAGGGAACACCTAATGTTAAGGAGACGAGACCTAATAAATACACTATTATGTATGATAACATTATAAAGAAAACTAATGAAACTATTTATCCATATATACCTCAATTATAATGAGATTATAACCAAAATGATCTCACTTGGGATTCTTGTATCCGACAAGGAATAGATCATATGACATCTTATTTATTTACCTGAAGATGGGGAGGCACATCTGTGTCAATTATAGAGTCATGTGATATCAATAAGATACCTGTAAAAGAGTCTATTGGTATAATGATGATGTATGTAGAAGTGTTAAAGGTCAACTGTTAATATTATTAATATACAAAGAGAACATATACAACCATTAATACTACTACATCTAAAAAAAGGAAAAGAAGAATGTTCAAGATGATAGTTTAAGTGACAGTGATTCTTCACTAGAGAGTGATGAGAAGATAGCCCACCTGAAAAAAAGGTTCAAGAAATTTTATTGAAATAAAAAATTCCATAGAAAGGAAAACTATAATGGGAAATATGACACTAAAGGAAATTAGAAAAGAGACTAGAAGAAGTATGGAAACACACATGAAGTTACACGATATGATTAAAAAAGGAATGGACACATGAAATATGACTATACAAAATTAAATTAAATAAAAATATATCTTCTAAAGAAGATAAAAATTAAAACAACGAAATGAATGAAACATATAGTGATTTTGATGATATCTCTAGCGATTATGACTCTGTCCCTAATGAAAAGTCTGACATAACCAATATGTTCTGTATGAAAAAATTTATTGATATACCTACTATATATTTTGTGCATATTTGTAAAGACCTATAATTTATATGGAATTTTTTTTCTTTAATACATGAAGATTTTACCAGTCCACGAAAACCGACGGCATGTGATTCTGAGGCCTGGTGTGCCTGGAATCAATTTATGAAGTTTTATTTGGGTACATTCAGTAAACGTACAAGCGAGTTTTAATAAATTTTGAACCGATGCTCGGAATTGAAATCTGAGGGAACCGTTGAACTCACAGCTCCGGTATTCTGTTAAAGAGACTTTCACTTTGACGGTAGTGAGTTGAGTATAGAAGTTAATTTTCGGGTTCTCTTAAAAAATTTAATAAAATAAATTGTGCATCACTTTCTTTTATTTGAGCTGCTATGTATGTGTTGGGTGGTTAAAACCTCCTCATGGAAGTTGAAGGTGGGGCTACTACACCTTAACCTCCCATGAGATGTTATAGTGGTGGGGCCCACCCAAACTCAACCTCCCATGTGAGGATAAATGAGATGGGGACCACACGGGGCTTAACTGCCCATTAATGGGAGGAGAGGAAAACCTCTCAACTCCCCTCATTAATACAGACGAGGGGAGCCTCTTGGCCTCCCCATTAATTAATGGAGCCAATTCATAGTTTATTATACCAACATCACCCCATTAATTAAATGGGTCATTTCATTTAATTAATCACCACAATTTGAATTTTAAACTCAATAATCTAAAATAAAAGACAATCTTTTATTTGGAGGGGCTATTTTTTCATTTTTTGGTAAAATAGGATTAGAGGATCATTGGGAGAAAGCTCCCAAAAAAAGAACCATTCTCCTAATTAATAACACCAGCAATGATCTTCCACGGACTTCTTCCCCAAACTTCTTTCCTAGAAACCTATCGACGTGAAGCGTCTTGCACAATGGTCGTGCGTATTCGGGAGTGGAAGAGTGCGGTAGGTGCGATGAGCGACAACTCCATCTTCTTTTCGCGACATCACCATCAAAAATCGATAATCAAAAGGTAGGGGTTTTACTTTGAGTAGTATACCATTATTTCCATCATCTTCATTTGAAAGAAATTGATGCGAAGGTTTGTAAGAAATTGTTGTTCATCGTTCTCCTTTGATGAACCAACTGTTGTCACCACTAAACGCGGAGGGTGCATGCCAAACTAACATGGATCGACTCCCTCCGCTGATCTTTTGTGATGTTTCTTCTTCATGGAGATGAGGCGACGACGACGAAGGCAACAACAAAAAAGGTTTCTCTACCTGTGGCCTCCACGAATTGCGCCACCCTCGTGGCGCAACGATGCTCCTGGCCGAACACTATCGGCCCGCGTCGGCCCGATTCGTGCCGAACCGGCCCGATCCGTGCCGAACCGGCCCGCCCGGCCTACCCGCGGCCTCCCGCGCACCCCGCTAGCCTACCCACAGCCTTCCCACGACCTTCCTGGTCCCCCACGCGGCATGCTCGGCCCCCCGCTGGCCTATTGGTGCCCTGCCCACGCTCCATGTGGCCTCTCAGTGCCCTACATGTGCCCCGCATGCCCTACCCGGTGCCCAGCTAGCCAGCCTGTGCCCCGGGCGGCCTCCCGGAACCCCGTTGGCCGGCCCATGCCCCGCGCGGTCTTCTGACATCCTTCCAACGCCTTTTTGACATCCTTGGCCATGCCATATCCCTCGCGGTGCTGGTCGAATTGGCCCCGGCCTCTGGGCCGAGCCGCCTATGCGGCGACCTCTGTGCCGAACCACCTCCGCAGTCTTCTGGGCTGGGTCTAGCAGACTGGGCCAAACCTAGTGGGATAACCATGTCGACCCAGACAGGGTTGGCCCAATCTGGGTTGGGACGAGTCGGTCCAACTGGCTCGGACCAGGCCTAGGCCCGTTACCGACCCTTTACTTTCTTTGGCCATATCTATGGCACCAGAAGTCCATTTGACGAACCATCGGTGGCGCTAGAATTCGTGGAATGTGATGGTCTCTTTGAGTATACCCCACTAGAGTTAGAGGTAATGTTGAGATGTGGTCAGGTTGGATCATACATGAATCCAACCAATCCCCTGGGACTAAAAAGATTATAACTCATAGACCGAGCGTCCAATTGATGTGTCATCTATTGTGTTGAGACCACTATGACGAGGCGGGCCTTTGAAATACTTCTACGTGGGACTTCGTGATAGTTGGAGTATCGACCTGTAGCTCGTGGAGCAGACCCTCCTGGAGACGAGCGATTGGAGTAATGAGACCTAGTAGCTAGCGGAGTCCTAACGACTGCTTGACCTATTCAACTCGGAGGGATTCGACTAGCCTAGTGGGGAGCGCCTGGTAGTTGGCGGCAAATCCATGGTGGAGCAGCGCCTGGTAGTTGGCGGTAGACCCACTGTAGAAGTTCCTCTGTGTGAGCATGACAGACCCACGATACTCGATAGGAGGAGTACCTCAGTAGTCCAAGGTTAGTGGGAAGCACCTGGTTGTGGCGGTAGACCCACTGTACTCGAAAGAGGAGGAGTTCTGCAGCAACTGTGGTTTCGACAATGTAAATAAAAATACCGGTTGAGACGAGTCAGTTAATTTTGTGTTTACCTCATGATTGAGATGGATTACTTGATAACATAGGTATATGTATGGGCATATACCTGAGTAGGGTTATCTGTTGTTTTCAAACTTTGTGATTTATCCTTGTTGTATTTGAGATACCTTGAGGGTATCGAGGTATCTACTGAGTATCGTTATATTCACCCCTGCACGGGATATGCTCACACCTATTTGTGTTGGTTGCAGATGACAGACAACACTGGCTGAGGATCAGAGTAACAGGACTGGACAATACGCGAAGGTGGACCTTACGAAGAGTTGGTACACAGAGCGGACTGACAGACGTGGAGTGCTATGGAGACCATCTATACCTACCCTTCAGGTAGGAACACTGGAGGATGACCTAGTAGTTGCTTTACTTTTTTTCAGTTGTACTTTATTTTCAGATGTACATGTACATTTCTATTGGACTTGTATTTCCGGACCCTTTTACTTTAGAATACTTCTTTTGTATACATATTTACTTAGTGTTTACTTTGATCTCATACTATGTTGTGTGTGATTTCAGTTTATAAAAACAACACCTTCCCAGTTTTAGGGATTTACGCCTTTGGTTCTAGTCTCCAACCCCTTTCCTATAGAAGGCGGGCTTTGGGTAGTCACAGTACGGGGCCAGGGGGACGGGTCGTGACAAATTGGTATCAAAGGAGTTTGTTCTACCATAGAACCTAGGACTATGATCTTTCATTACTGTGAAGCAATAGTGTTAGGGGTACCGAGTGTGGTTTTCAGTTTAGGGAGTCCATTGATAGTGCGGAAGCCGACGTATCCTTACACCAGGACCCGGACATCTGATTTCAGACATAGTGCATGAAAAAACTGATTACATGCGGGTTTTCAAAAGATTTTCTTTAAGTAAGCTGAACCAAGTCAGCTCACCATGTATAAATATTTTGACCGTGTCGCATCAGTTTCTTTCAGGATGCATCCCCGCGGATGACTGGTTAGAGCCCCGAGAGTTGTACGCGCAGATAGCCCACCGAGCGATAAGGCCTCGGTGCAGGGCCCTCTTCCAGCGGAGGTACTAGTGGTACCACTACCTATTGGGCCACCGATGCCACCATCCCCAGAAGCAGATGATGAACGATGATTAAGTGAATTTCACGAGTTCCAATGCTAGAGGCTAATCGGTTTCAGGGGAGAGACTTATCCACAGGCGGCTGAGGATTGGCTAGAGGCTGTGGTAAGAGTCTTTAGACTGGTAGGGACACCAGCATAATTCATGGTGAGTCTTGCTTCCAGCCTTGTACAGGAAGCAACGAGATGATAGTGCATCATGATTCTCTAGGTTCAGGATGAGATGATTCTACTATAGACATTCTTCAAGAGCCTGTTTCGGGAGGATTTTGTCCCAACCACCCTACGAGTGGTGCAGATACAAGAGCCACTACATCTGTAGCTTGGTAGCATGACTGTAACTCAATACTCAGTGAGGTTCACAGACCTCTTGTGCTAATCCACTGATATGGTGCGGGGCCCATTATTCAGGCCCTAGAACATCTAGCTGGGACTCAAGTGACAGATCATGGCATCGATGATCTCCCTCAGCATCCTGACGCAGGTAGGGGTGTTTGAGAGAGCCCTATTAGTGGAGAGTTTCCTTTCTAAGTAGTCTCCAGCAGCGAGACCCACCACTAGTCGACATGCAGAGGACTCTTCTTTAGCTGGAAGTAGACAAATGTTGCAGAATTATAAGAGGAAATGACCTATATATGGATGACTGCATGACTCATAATCAATTGCATGGGGAACCCAGAGTGGAGACAGAGCCAGTCATTCCAGGAGAGGACAATGTTACTCATGCGACGGGCATAGTCGCAGGGCTTGTGATTGTCAGACCCGCCGTTCAGATGATCAGCAGATAGTCGAGGGACCTCCTAGGCAGAGGAAGAGATTCGATTGAGGCGGTCCTTAGGGAGGATGCGAAAGTGGCAGAGGAGCTGGCTGTGAAAATGGCGGTGGACGATGTTTCGAGGTGTTACCACAACCACAACAATGAGGTGCACCCCGACCGCAGACAGCAGGTGGACATGGGAGAGATTAACTCTAGGAAGCTGAAGCCTATGATCACGACACTCCGGAGATGACTCAAAATATGATATGTGTCTACTCCACCATAGCCGCAGTTCTTATTGACATAGGTTCTAGTCACTCTTTCATTTCCAATGCCCTCGTTCAGAGCTCGGATATTCTGACAGAGCTGTTGGCTCGATCCTTACGGCTAGAGACTCCTACGAGGGAAGACACGACGATTACGCACTGGTGCCAGAAGTGTGAGCTTACTCTAGGAGGTGAGAGTTTCGGGTAGGATATCTTAGTAGTGGCATCGATTCCTTACGACTTCATCTTGGTTATGGACTAGTTATCTACAGTCCAGGCTCATATCGACTTTATTAAGTCCAAAGTGCAGTGTGTTCGCATAGATGGGACCAGGTTCAACTTCACTGGTGAGACGGGAGCCTTTGAAGCACATGAAAGACTTACTCAGTGGAGGGTGCAGCTGATCACTCATCAGTTGGTCTGCCTTACCCTTAGAGAATTAGATGTGGAGAGTCCAACCTATCCTGTAGTGGTGGACCAGTACGTGGATGTTTTCACTAATGATGTTGTAGGACTACCTCCTCGTAGAGAGGTAGAATTCTACATTGACCTATACCCCCGGGCGACACCGATATATACATCAGAATATCAGATAGCTATTGCTGAGCTTAGTGAGTTGTGGGTACAGCTCGAGGACTTGTAGGGGAAGGGATTCATCCGGACTAGTGTTTCTCCCTGGTTAGCCCCGGTTCTATTTACCAAGAAGGCAGATGGGAGCATGATGTTTTTTGTCGACTACCGTCACATGAACCAGGTGACCATGAAACAAAAGTACCCACTTCTGAGGACTGATGACCACTTTGATCAGCTGAAGGGAGCATGGTGGTTCCCAAAGATAGACCTTAGATCAGGCTATCACCAGTTTAGAGTTCGAGATAAGGATGTGCTGAAGATGACCTTCTGATGTCGGTACAACCACTACGAGTTATTGGTTATGCCTTTAGCTGTAACCAACGCTCCAGAAGTGTTCATGGGACTCATGAAAAAGATCTTACAGCCATAACTCGATCTCTTTTTCATAGTCTTAATTGAAGACATTCTGATCTACTCGACTACTGATGAGGAGCATGCCTACCATTTGCGGGTAGTACTGGACACACTCAGAGAGCTCCAACTCTATGGTAAGCTCTCGAAGTGCCCATTCTGGATCCAAGAGAATCAATTTTTGGATCATGCCATCTTGGAGGCTGGATTTGTAGGGGATATAGTGAATATTGAGGCGGTACTTGCTTGGGAGCCACCCAGGAGTGTGACGGAGGTACGAAGTATCCTGGGTTTGGCTAGGTACTACTGGAGGTTTGTACAAGACTTCTCCAGAGTTGCCGCACCACTTTCAACCTTTAAGAAGAAGGGGAAACCCTTTGTGTGGTCGGGGAGATTCCAGTAAAGCTTTCAAAAGCTGAGGCAGAGGCTGACTAGTTCCCCCATATTGAGGCTTTCAGAGGAAGGCGTAGGGTACGTAGTGTACTGCGATACATCAGGGACCGGACTCAGGTGTGTCATGATGCATGAGAGAGCATTGATCACTTATGTTTCTCGTCAGCTGAGGCATAATGAGCAGAACTACGATACCCATGACCTGGATTTAGTAGCAGCGGTCTTCGACTTAAAGATGTGGAGACACTATCTGATGGGCGAACTTTTTACTGAGTACTCTAATCACTAGAGTCTCCGGTATGTCTTCTCTCAGAAGGACCTGAACCTGAGAGAATGATATTGTCTTGAGTTCTTCCAGGACTATGAATTCGAGATAGTCTATACTCTTTGAAAGTGGAACGTTGTTATGGATGCACTCAGCAGGAGGTCTGGTATTCAGCTGCTAGGCAAGGCAACAGAGCAGCTGGCTACTTTATAGGTATCCTTTGTGGATAGAGATGGAAAATGCTTCCTTCAGTCTATTAAATTCACTCTCCCACTTCTTTAGCGAGTCATAGAGGCACAACATCAGGATGCTGACTGCGAGACACGACATGCCCATATATTCACATGGTAGGTACCTGATGGATTTTCTGAAGGTGGGGAGAACATGATCCTCTTCATAGGATATACCATAGTAGCAGTGTCACTAAAGGAGTAAGTATTGATGGATTTACACACTTCTCCTCTAGTAGTACATCCAAGAGTGGTGAAGATGTTTCAGGACCTCAGACGACAGCACAGGTGGCCAGGTATGAAGAAGTCAGTTGCGGATTTTGTCTCTCGATGCCTCACATGTCAGCAAGTGAAGGCAGAACACTAGGTACCAGCAGGATTGGTTCAGCCTTTATAGGTCCGAATGTGGAAGTGGGATGGGATATCCATGGACTTCATGATGGGTCTTCCATGTACATCCAAGGTTCATGACTCGATTTTGGTGATCGTCGACCGACTCACCAAGTCAGCCCACTACTTACCGATTGGAGAGAAGGGTTCAGTAGAGAGCTTGGGACACCTCTAGGTGCAAGAGATTGTGCGTTTACATGGTATACCCTCAATGATTTTCTCTGATCATGAAGAAATATTTACTCCTGGCTATGAAAAGGGTTGTAGGAGGATTTCGGGATGCATCTTTGCCTATGCACCGCCTTCCATCCTCAGACTGATGGTCTGACCGAGTGGACCATTCAGACCCTCGAGGACATGTTATGTGATTGTGTTATTGACTTCAGTTGCAGCTGGGAGGATAAATTACCTTTTGTGGAGTTTTCATAAAACAACGGTTATCACTCCACCATCAGGACGACACCTTTTGAGGCCTTGTATGGTCGACCTTGCAGATTGGCACTGTGCTGGACAGACCCTGGGGATTCAGCACTGGTGGGACCAGAGATGGTACGAACTACCACGGAGAAGTTTCAGATCATCCAGAAGTATATGAAGACTTCATAGAGCAATCATAAGTCATATGCTGACAGAATACGGAGACCTCTAATGTTTGATAATGGTGACCATGTCTTTCTATGGGTATCACCTCGATGAGGTCTATAAAGATTTCGTCGAGGTGAAAAGTTATCTCTGAGATTCATTGGACCTTTCTAGGTCCTTAGTCGAGTAGGTGAGGTGGATTACTACCAAGATATTCCACCTCAGTTGCACCGAGTGCATGACTTATTCCACGTATCCTAGCTGAGGAGATATGTGCACGAACCTTCTCACATCCTCGACCATGGAGAGCTGGACATCGATGATGGGGTGACTTTTATGGAGGTTCCAGTGGAGATTGAGGATCGACAGGAGCGGGTCCTATGTGGACAGTCGATACCTCTAGTGCGTGTTCGCTGGCAGCATGGGAACCTCCAGGAGAGCACATGGGAGCAGGAGGCTCAGATTCGTGCTCAATACCCCCATTTGTTTCCATAGTTCAAGTTGTATTTTACACGGACATGAAGTCCTGAGGTGGGGAGAATGTAAAGACTCGGAATATCCGTGGAATTTTTTTCTTCAATACATGGGAATTTTAGGAGTTTGTAAACACATACGACGTGTGATTCCGAGGCCCAGTGTGCCCAAAATCAATTTCTTATGTTTTTTTTGGGTACGTTTAGTAAACGTATGAGCGAGTTTTAATAAACTTTGAACCAGTGCTAGAATTGAAACTTGAGGGAACCGTTGAACTCATAGTGCCAGTATTCACTTATGGAAACATTCAATTCGACGATAGTGAGACGTGTATAGAAGTTAATTTTTGGGTTCTCCTAAAAAAATTATAATAAAATAAAGTGTGCAACACTTTATTTAATTTTATCCTTTAATTAAGTTTTGGGTGGTTAATACCGCCTCTTGAAAGTTGTAGGTGGGGCCACCACACCTTAACCTCCCTTGAGAGGTTATGGTGGTGGGTCCCACCTGAACTCAACCTCCCATGTGAGGATAAATGATATGGGGACCACACAGGTCTTAACCCCCTATTAATGAGATAAGAGGAAAACCTTTCAACTCCCCTCGTTAATGAGGGGGGAGCCTTTTGACCTCCCCATTAATTAATGGAGCCAACACATAGTTTATTATGCCAACATCACCCCATTAATTAAATGGGTCATCTCATTTAATTAATCACCACAATTTAAATTTTAAACTAAATAATCTAAAATAAAAGACAATATTTTATTTGTAGGATCTAGCTTTTCATTTTTTGAAAAAAATAGGATTAGGGAATCATTGGGAGAAATCTCCCAACGAAGAACAATTCCACCAACGAAGAATGCTAGCCAAAATATTCCATAGACTTCTTCCCAGGACTTCTTTCCCAAACAATTACCAATATGATGTGTCTTCTACAATCGTCGTGAGAATTCAAGAGAGGAAGAGTGTGGCGAATGTGATGAGCGACAACTCCATCTTCTTTCCGCGACTCCACCATCAACGACCAATAATCAAAAGTTAGGGGGTTTACCTTGAGTAATATACCATTCATCCCACATTTTCGTTTGAAAGGAATTTATGTGAAGGTTTTTAAGAAATTGTTGTTCATCGTTCTCCTTTGATGAACCAACTTCTATCACCACTAAACATGGAGGGTGCGGGCCAAACGAACATGGCCCAACTCCCTCCGCTGATCTTTTGTGATGTTTCTTCGGCATGGCGATGAGGTGATGGTGACAAATGATGAAATGACAAAGGTTGTGATACCCATGACCTTCATGTATCACGCTACCCCCGTAGCGCACCGATTCTCCCGGCCGAACACCATCGGTCCGCGCTGGCCTGAGCCGCACCGAACCGGCCCGCCTTGCCTGCCCACGGCCTCCCGCGCGCTCCACCGGCCGGCCCGCGGCCTGCCTACGCCCTGTCCGACACCTCGTGCAGTATGGCTAGTGCCCCGCGCAGCCTTCTTGGTGCCCCTCCAGCCTCTCTGTTCCCTTCCGGCCTCCCGACGCCATGCCTGCGCCCCACGCGGCCTCCCGCGCACCTTGGCCAGCACCCTGCCGGCCTGCCCGCACCACGCACGGGCTCCCGACGCCCTGTTTGGCGCGCCACCGGCCTGCCTGCGCCCCTCATAGCCTCCCGGCATCCTTCCGGCACCCTTCCGACCTCTAGGGTCGAGCCGCGGAGCCACGCCCCTCGTGGCGCTGGCCGAACTGGCCCCGGCTTCCGGGTCGAGCCGCCTACGCGGCGACCTCCGGGCTAAACCGCCCCCACAGTCCATTGGGCTAGGCCCAGGGGATTGGGACAAACCTAGAAGGCTGACCGGGTCGACCCAGACTAGGTCATCTCAGTCTATTTTGGGACGAGTCGGTTCGACCATGTCGGACCGGGCCCAGACCCATTACCGACCCTTTACATTTTTGGTCATATCTTTGGCACCGAACATCCGTTTGATGAACCGTCGGCGGTTATAGTATTATTGGAACACATGTTTCCCTTTGAGTATAACCAAATAGAGTTCGGGGTAATATTGAGATATGGTCATGTTGGATCGTACACAAATCCAACTGGGCCCTCGGGACTAAAAAGATTATAACTCACAGACCGGGTGTCCGATTGACTCACCATCTGTTGCGTTGAGACCCATATGACGAGTCAGACCTTTGAGATACTTCTACGAGGGAATTCATGACAGTTGGAGAATCGGCCTGTATCTCGTGGAGCGGACCCTCTCGGAGATGATCGAGTGGTGTACAAAGACCTAGTAGTTGGCTAAGACCTAACAACTGCTTGACTGATTCGACTTGGAGTGATTCTACTAGCCCAGTGGGGAGAGCCTGGTAGTTAGAGGAAGACCCACAGCAGAGGAGTGCCTTGTAGTTGGCTGTATACCCGTGGTACTCGACATGAGGAGCACCTCTGCAGGCTATTATGGTGAGCGTCTATTAGTTGGTGGCAAACCCACAGTGGGGAGCACCTCTGTGTGAGCGCGGCAGACCAATAGTACTTGATAGGAAGAGTACCTCAGTAGTCCAAGGTTAATGGGAAGCACCTGGTTGTGGCGGTAGGCCCACTGTACTCGAAAAAGTAAGAGTTCTCCAGCAACCATGGTTTTGACAATGTGAATAAAAATCCTGGTTGAGTTGAGTAAGTAAATGTTTTGCTTACCTCTTGATTGAGATGAATTACTTGATAACTTCGGTATATGTATGGGCATATACCAATGTAGGGTTATCTATTGTTTTCATTATTTGTGATTTATACTTGTTTTATTTGAGATACCTTGAGGGTCTCGGGGTCCTTACTAATTATCGTTATACTCACCCCGATACATGCTATGCTCGCACATCATTATGTTGGTTGCAGATGACGAACATTGCTGACTGAGGATCAGAGTAGCAGGACTAGACGGTACGAGGAGGTGGACCATTGGACGAGTAGGTACATAGAGGAGACTGATGGACATGGAGTGATGTGGGGACCATTTTTACCTACCCTTCAAGTAGGAACCCTGGAGGACGACCCAGTAGCTGCTTTAGTTTTCTTTAGTTGTACTTTCTTTTTAGTTGTAACTGTACTTTCTTGTTGGGATGGTATTTTCGGCCCCTTTTTCTTTCATACACTTCTTTTTTATACATCTTTACTTAGTGTTTACTTCCAAATCGTACTATATTTCATGTGTTTCAATTTATAAGGGAAATTCGATCCCAGTTTTAGAGGATTTACGCCTTTGGTGCTAGTCGCCTGCCCCTGGCCTATGGAAGGCGGGCTTGGGTTAGTCACAACACGGGCCCTAGGGGACGGGTTGTGACAATATTTCTGATAATTATGAGAATGAATTTAATGGTGATGATATAACTATGGAATAATTTTTTAATACTTTATGATGATGGAAGATACTTGTAATGAACTTGAGGATAAGTACAAAGTTCTTAAGAGATAACATGGTTATCTTAAAACATTAAATCTGATCTGTCTGTTAAAAAGGAAAATAATGCCCAACTTTTGAAAGAGAATACTGAACTTCAGCATTAAATTGTGAAACTAAATAAATAATTGAAAAACTCACTAATGGTAGAGAAAATATCACACCAATTAATGGATAAAAAGTTCTACCTAAATATGTTAAAGGTCCATAATATCAACCTAGATTGAGGAGAGTAGTAAAGAGTATTTTTGTACCTAATTTAAAACCTGAAATATATACTACTAAATATACTTATAGATGACCTAAAAAGGTATTTCTTTTCTAGTATTCATTTCTTTTTTATTGGAAAACTATAAAAAATGTGGGTTCTAACAGTTTTAATTTCTAATATCCTTAGAACCAAAAAGATCTGGGTAACAAAGGCATTCTTTTTTTAAATTTTGTTTTGGAGGATAACTTTTCTAAGACTTCATGTTAGAGTATATAGTTATTGGATAGCCATTGTTCAAGACATATTAATATAGAATATTCATTCTTAAAGATCCTTATTAATGATAATGGTGGTCATTTATCATTTTGTAACAATGATAAATGGAAAATCATTGGTATTAGCTAGATTTGTAACAATAATTATGTTTTAATTTCTAATTATATTTTTTATGGTTTGAAATATAATGTTTTTATTATCTCACAATTAAATTATGATGGTATTAATTTAAAATTTGAGAATAATTCATTTTATGATTTTGATTGTAAAGATACTTTAGTTTTTATTGCATTAAGGAATGAAAATGTTTATGCTATTGATCTTAATTCTTTAATTTGACAAAATGTTTCCTTATTGATTGCATTTCACAATGAATCTTGTCTTTGGAATACTATACTAGGCCACTACAATATTCACTCATATGAAGCTTACTAGGAATTGGTTAGTCAAGTATCTATGAATACTAGAGTTCCCAAATGATAGTCTGTAACCACTATCAAAATGGAAAACATCAAAATATTTCTTTTTAAATTAAATAATGAAGGGTAAACCTCTCAACCTATTTATTTGGTTTATATTTATTTATTTATACCCTCTATAATTTTATGTTTAAATGGAAAGCATTGTGTCTATGTTCTTGTAGATGACTTTTATAGTTATACATGGTTGTTCTATTTATCTCACAAAAGTGTAGTTTATTTATATTTCACAAAGTATGCTAGATATGTAAAGAAATAATGTAGACTTAGGATGAATACCATAAGAAGTGACCATATATGTTATTTTGAAAACCAAGACATTGAATAATTTTTCCCTAAAAATGAATATAGTCATATCTTCTCTGCTCATAGGACTCATCAATAGAATGGAGTTGTTGAGATAAAGAATATAAACTTGTAATATATTTTCCAATCTATATTAAATGGGAATTACATAACATTCTATTTTTTGATTAGAGGTTGTAAACATGGACTTTTTACCTAATAAACCATGTTTTAATTCGACCTATCCTGATGAAAAAAACTTATGAAATTTGAAAAATAAGAATCATATGGTTATTTATTTTGGAGTTTCCTGTGGTAATTTCATTATTCATAACACTAAGAATAATTTTTAAAATTGTTTCTCCAAAATTGAGGAAGTAATTTTCTAAGGTTATTCAATTTATAATAAATCATATAGAGTTTTGAATAAAATAAATAAAATTGTGGAAGAATATATTCATTCCAAATTCAATGAGGCATATCCACATGATCCTAACACCTCCCTATAATATCTTGAAGATTATTTTTCTTATATATAACTAAATTAATTACCTACTAATTCTGCTATGAAATATTTATAAAAATCATCTAGTTCTGGAAAATTTCAAGAACTTCTTGAACATGAACTTTTAGAAGAACCTGACATGACCAACACTACTTTTTCTAGAGCTGTTATAACTCATAAATACCACCCATTAGATGTTGTATCATGATATATATATATAAAATATATATTATCATAGAAATAAGATTGAACATCAAGCATTCTGTTCTCAGCTAGAACCTAAGAACATCAATGTATCTATTAATGATGAGTTCTGGTTGTTAAAAATGTAAGAAGAATTAAATCAATTTGAAAAAAAATTATGGGAACTTGTTGATAGAATGAAGGAACCCTTAACTATAGGTACTAAATGGGTCTTCAGGAATAAGGTACATGAGTTCTGAATAATAGTTACAAACAAGGAATGATTATTTTCATAAGGATATTATAAAGAAAAAATAATATACTATGAATAAACCTTTTCATCAGTATCTAGATTTAAATTAATTAGATTAATGATTTTATATGGTGCACATATGGATTTCAAATTTTTTTAAATGTATTTTAAGTGTTCATTTCTGAATGGGTATATAGTTGAGGTTGTTTTTGTATAACCACCCCATGATTTCCCTGATCCCTACTTTTTGAATATATTTTTCAAATTAAATAAATCATTATATGGTTTGAAACATTCTTATAGATCTTGGTATGATAGGCTCATCACTTTTTTAATTTCAAAATGATTTTGAAAAGGAATTTCTAATCTTACCCTTTTTATTAAACAAATTTGAAAAGGAATTTTAGATGAAAAAATTTATATAGATTAAATTATTTTTGGATCTTAAAAAAATTCCTTATGTACCATTTTTTCTGAAATGATGAATAATGAATTTGAAATGATTATAATGGGTGAAATAATATTATTTATCTGTTTTCAGATTTTTTAACATAAATAAGGAATAATTTTGAATCAACATAAATATACAAAGGATATTTTAACACGTTTTATGTTAGATAATAGTAAGATTATTTATAATATTATTATTAACACAAGTATGTTGGATTTTAATAAAGCTAAGAAACTAGTTGATAAAACCAGATACGGTGGTATGATTGAAAGTCCTCTATACTTAATTTCTAAATGACATGATATTATGTTTAGTGTGTGTATGTGTTCTAATTTTCAAGACAATTCAAAATTTTCCTACTTGATTACGGTCAAATGATTTTTCAAATACCATAAATATACTGACAATTTATGATTGTTTTACCCAAGAGAAAAATTATTTAATTTAGTTAGTTATTTAGATTCAGACTTTGGTGGATGTAGGTTAGATAGAAAAAGAACCAGTTGAACATGTCACTTTTTAGTCATGTCTCTAGATTCATTGTGTTGTAAGAATCAAAAATCTATTGCATTTTCAACTGTTGATGTTGAATAAATATCTACAGGTGGATACTATGCCCATATAATGTCGATGAAACACACATAACTAGACTATGGATATCAATTCTTACATATCCCCATAAATTTTGATAATACAAGTGCTAAAAATATTTCTAAGAATCATATATCACATTATATAAAAAAACTATTGATTAAGACATCACTTTTTGAAATATCATTTTCAAAAAGGTGATTCCCCTCTTGAATACATTGGTACAAAACATCAGTTAGATGATATTTTCCCTAAGACATTAAATTATTAGAGAATAAAATACATAAAACAATAGGTAAGGATTGTTAATTTTTATTAAGTTTAATTTTATAATAACATCCTACTGGGTATGAAAAACTATTGGGTACGACCCACCATTTTAGTTGTATCATTGTTGTTGATGTCTCACTATTATAGTTATCTCACTATTGTGGGTGTCCCAACATTTTGGTTGTCTCACTTTTGTGAATTTCACACCATTGGTTTTCATTCCTTAACAAATTTCAGACTTCTAAATTGTTGAAACATACGTTTTTTATTCTTATGATTTATGTTATTTTTAATTCAGTTCAATTGTTTCCATATTTTCTAATTCAAATTTTCAATTACTATATTGATTTTTTTTCAAATACCTAAATCCCAAATGAAATTAAATAGGAATTTGTATAATTCCAACAAACCTATTCTTTTCACACCTTTGTTTCCACCTGATCTGAGTACGACCCTTTTCTCCCAAACATTAACTTTGAGACCTTATCTTCACCTCAACTAAGCAAAGAAAACCTATCTACATGGAAAAAGTAAATATTACCCCTATGTATTTTCTAGATTTTTGAAATCTTTATAAGAATAAAAAATAAGAATCCACTTGTCTAGTTCCTATAGAACCTATAAATATAGATCTTTCAAAAAGACATATAGTAATCGAAAAGGTATTTTAAGTTGAATGGATACTTTCGAGTAAGTCATTAGTGCTCAATGTTCTTTATATCCACGGTTGGTAATATTAGTTATCATCAAATAATACACCATTTTATCGCAATTAATTTTCACAGTGTTTAGAATCTATTCAGTTTTGTTTTAATGAGAAATAAGAATATTGGATGAGAACAAAAATCAATGGTCACATAATAGATTTTTCCCCAACACTATGGGAAAATTTTTGGGTGTTCCACATGACAGTGTATTTGATGGCTATCAAGGAACCATTCATAAATATATTTACTTGTTTATTTATGATGATTCTTTAGAAAAATTAACTATTAATGTAATAACAAGAAGTCCAGTTACTTATGAGATGGATGGGTAATGCAGATTGTTTTTTAAAATTTATTCATCATATATTTTTCCCACAAAAGATAGATTTCACTACTCTCAAGTATCGATATTTATATATAATAAATCTTATAAAAAAGGCTTGAGATCTATCTATTTATGTATCTTAATGTTCATTTCTGTGAAATGGTCAATGAAACTTCATGATTAATTTCTTAATTTATCCAATTATTATTACATCTATGTTTAAACCAAAATGGTTTTTTTAGATTATGAATAGTTAGTTGTAAACTATAGTGGTTTTCATATCTCAAAAGTGATTTTTTAAGGATGAATATCAGCTAGAAACCATGGAAAATGTAGTGGGAATAATATTGTAAAAAACATTGTGTTGAGTTCAACCCTATAGACCTTCCTACAAAACCAAAATACCTTTTTGATCTTAGTTTGGAGCTAGATGATATTGTGGAGTACATGGATGAGAAAATAGAAGTTGGTATATCTATATTAGATGAATATACTTATCCTGTTGATAAGGGTATTTATCCCAATCTCTATCCTGACTCACCACCTATTACATATAGAGTTCTTAGTACTCTTAGTAGAATTCCTAAAAGACAAAAATTAGTAAGTAGTGATGGTGAAGAAACTAATGTTTCTGGAGAAGAATAGATAAAGAGTATCTCTAAGTCTTATGATGATGATAATGATGACTATGAAGAGGAGGAATAAGAATATGATGATTAAAATGTTGATAAAAATGGTGAATGAAATGGAAATAGATATGGATATGATAATAATTGTGATGATTATGACTCATATCTTGACGGTTTCAATGGAAATATAATAAGAGAATATGTTGAAACTCTTTAACACTTTTTTAATTATTCTAAACATTTTTTTAGATTTAAGGATAGACCCAGTCTTATTGATAAAATGGAAAATGCTTCCAAAGAAGAGAAAGTTTATCTTTTGAGGGGGATAAATCATGAATACATAAATTTGTTAGTGAATTTTAAAATATGGAAATTAATGAACAGTTAAATGTTATTACTATTGTTGGGAAACATGTGTCTTCACAAATAGAGAATGATATTTTTGAGTATACTGTTGATAAATATTTATAATTGGAACTTGATGTTGATGTAAAAAAAGAATAAGGGAATGATTCTGGGGAAATACTATTACAGTCTTAGGTAATACTTCTATTAATAAGAATAAAAACATGAATCAGCTTCAAGTGTGAAAATATATAATTTTGAGATAGAAGATAAACCTAGTGCTTTTGTTGGGTTGATTGTTTCTACACATAGTGTAGATGTTCATGGTCATGTTGAAATCCCAATTTCTATACCTAATGTAGTTGTGCAGATGGTTTCCGAATCCTCTATGTTTAAGGTTTAAAACTTTTGGATTGATTCTATGATAGAGGAATATGGTATGTTCTCTAGTGAAGTTAAGAGTCCACTGAGGAATGGTGGACCTAATATTCAAAATATATGGCTTCATGAGGAATAATTGGTCAATAAAATTTATTCATAAGGGTAGTTAGATAGGTTATATTATGATATATTACTTTCGCAGTCTACTTCTTCTCCTGTAATTTCACCCCATATAGTGAATATATTCACCAATGGTGAAATAGATGTTTTCAGAGAGAATAATAATGTATATTTTGAAAAATTTATGGTGAGTCAAACACCCATTATAACTAGGATAAGTGAAAAAGATGCAAGGTATTTATTTGGTTTTTTGATCAATCAAATCTAAAAAAAATTATGCATCATATTCCCGAGATTGCAATTTAGAATAAGAGAGAAAGTGGTCTGTTAGAATCCATGAAGTCCCTATTGAAAGGAATGAGTTATTCCTTTGAAACTTCTATGGATGATATTCTTAAGATCCTTGATGTTGACTCCTTGGATTATTTAACGGATACTATTTCTGTTGATGTTGGCCTACTCATAAATTTTGTAATAGTATAAATTACTGTTGTTTCAAGTGGCCATTCCATTGGTGATCCTACAATTCCTGTTGAAATTTTGAGGATGTTTGGGAAAATCACTAATCATGACAACATGATGACCAGAAAGTATAAAAAATACATGAAATCATATAGGAAAACTGTAATAAAGGTTTTAAAATACTATATTTTTAGAATATAATCTATATAAGAGCTCAATTATAACTTAAAGTACCTAGTTTAGAACTTAGAGATACCTCTTATGACACAAGCCTTTAAATATAAAGTATGATAGTTGAAGGAAATGACTCCAGTGCTGAATCAGTTTTTAGAAGATGATGTAGAATCTTTAATGATATAGAGAGTGGTTTTCAAAACATCATGTAATTCATCCATCTTATGAAAAATATCATTCATGTTCATGGGACTACTAATCTAGATCATGAGGCCATATTAGTGAATACCCATCTATCTCCTCGATTCACAACTCTAAGAGATGATGTTAAATTCACTCGTCATCTAGGTGTAACTAGAGACCCCCTAAAACCTTTTACAACTCATCTCCTACCATTTTATTTATCAACTATATAAGTTGTTAGGAACCTTAGACCCATCATTACTAGAGAGCCTCAAAATATGCTTGGTCTATCTACCACTATACATTGATCTGAACATACTACCTTAGACCAGAGTTATGACAAAGATAAAATAAAATCACTGATAGACCCTTCTATGAAGAATTTATATTTATTTTATCTTACATTTTATTCTATAATTTTTTATAAAAAAATTTGGATATTGTTGACGTCCGTGTTTTAATTATCAAAAAATCATGTTTCTATTAGTATTAATGTGTTTTATGTTTTATGTTATCATTTTATATTATACCATTTTTTGAATAAATTTGGATAAAGATGACACAAAACTGAGGCTGATACATCGTATGGATGAGTCACTACCATTGAAGAGTCACCCTGAGAATTTTTTTTTAAAACTTATGAGACACTACCAATAAATTTTTTCCTTCATCTTCAGACACCATCAAGTATGTCATACCTCCAAAGTAAAAATTTAGCAAATTATGGAATGAATCACCATTAGTTTTTTCATACCATTGAATCAAAAATTAGTAAATATGAGTTACCACTAGCCTAACCTACCATCTGAGGAGTCATTGCCAGAAGAATGATCACTGCAATCTTAGAATTGTAGCAAAGTATAAAATGTACCACTATCGATATAATTCACCTCCATCAATTTGAATATGTTCCAATGTCTCTCCACTAGACATAGAAATTTCTATAGGGAGACACCTTAATATAGGAACAATACTATAATTTTTTTTCAATGTTATAGGACTCACCACAACTATTTTAATTTATTTTGAATTAATTTATATAGCAATTATATTATTGAATTTAATAATAACTATTATTTTAATGATTGTTTCTTAATAGATCAATAGAATCCATTAATGGATGTGTCATCCCTGAGTATGAGGATATTGAATATCAAGAATCCCCTGTGGATTCTCATGCATGATACTGATAAAAAGAGAAGTAGACTACCTCATGAAAAAGAGTGATTCACAAAATGGAAATATACTATAAGTGGAACCCGCTGAAATCTGCTCATGAAATAATATTTGTAGATAATTTCCAGAACATACATGATGAAACCTGATTGAAATGTTTATGAACAATACACATCTATTGTCTTCTTACAAGAAAGGAGAGGAGTCTACGAAAGTTTTATTTACACTAGTTTCAGAAATATGATTTGAGCTACATTCCATATTACTTTCAAGGAGTTACAAGTTTCAAATCCTAACAGACTGGGAATTTTTCTCTCTTTACAACTTTTATCTTCTCAGTCTATTTATATTATTTACATTATGTGGAGTCTGTGCTATAATATTTTTTATATACACAAATTTTCACCTTTATTAATTTTGAAGTCAAATATATATCTTATCAATATTTATTTACTTGTTTTCTCATGAAATTTGTGTTAGAGGTCTTCTTTGACCTTTTGTATTTTGATTTCCCATAGAAACTCTATAAGAGTTCCTGGGTGGTTTGGATTGTTGTATACTATTGTAAAACCTAATCTGTGTTTTTTATCAAACAATTGATTTATATAAACTACTTTGTGGTAGGTGATAACAAAGTGTAGAGGACTATGTCTCTATTTGAGACAAAAACTATAATAATAAAAACGGTTTTTCATGTTTTTGTTTTGTTTTATGAATGTATTCATAAAAAATGGAAATTGTTTTAAACTGGAAAAAATTAATAATTTTACATTAATACATAATTAGGTTTTTATAATATTGTAATTTTGTAAATTGATTTCATTTTATAGAGTAATATTTTATATTATTTACCCAAGACCTAATGAATCTCCTAATAAATTTTTGGGAATATAGAAATTTATAATGATCTACAATTTTGGTTAAATGGGCACTTTTTAAATTAATTAGGGCTATATATTTTAATCCATTTTCAACAAAAAAACTTATTGGGTTATCAATTAATCCACCTCTTGAGATAACGACTCAACCCAATAATATCAATTTTTATACTCTTTATCTTGATAATTAACTTATTTTAATTTAATATTTTAATAAATTCCATGAATGGCCATCCCCTAACATTTAAAAGGGAACCTAACTTACACGTTTCATTACACTAAAAAATAATTTTGGATTATAAAATGCCAGCCCAAATATCTTCTTTAAATACCTAAAAATATATTATTGGCCTTGTTTTAATCATAAAACCAACCTAGGAATGATTTCGATGTAAACCATTTAAGGTTTTCTAAATAAGATATAATCTTTTTAACACAGAATTTTCATTTTATTTATTCTTAAACTTTATTAAAAACTTATTAAACCTTGTTGAAATAAAAAAATAAATATCTTCCATATACTTATTCGTGGTTATTTTAGTATAAAAACCTATATTCATCTCTATTTCCATGAAATGGGAATTGAAGACATCATTTGGTTATATGAAGGACTACCGCCTCATGAACTGATGTAATTCGTTTTCAATTACAACAACCCATAGATAGTTATAAAGATAAATTTAATGTATCTATATATATATTATTTTAATGAAATATTTATCATTTTTAGAAATTAATATATCATGTTTTTATTACCTTTACATTTATTGAAATATTATTATGTTGTTCGTGCATACATGTGGATCACCCCCCACGCAAAGCTATGTGATTAGTTTTAATCACCAAATTACATGAATGGTATATGTATGTTAATTTAAAGATATAATATGATATTAATGGTATAATTATAATGTTTTAAAGATAAAATAATACTTATATTATTTCCATCAAGATAATTGATAAATGAAAAAATTTCTTATGCATAGGTTGGACTTATCGTCTCTATAATTGTGATACTATTAATTTTCAATAAAAATATTTCATGGTTGGTTTTAAAATTATAATTGATGTATAAAACTGAAATTTATTTCATTATTATTGTATAGATGATGGATTAATAAACCCATTGGCCACATTCAGCCTACCAAATTTATTTAGGGAATATTAGTCAAATATTATAAAAACATCTACCATGAACTCAAATGATAATGTAATTGAATATAAAATGATAATAAATAAAATATATTGAATAATAAAAAGAAAAAGGTTCTTAATAATGTAAAAATTAAATATAATTTTATTTATTCTGAAGATAAAAACATTCATGATGACTCTTACTTGAAGTAAGAGACACTTTATTGTAAAGACCACTTTTTAAATATTTATTATCTAAATATATTTCAACCATGTTCATATTATTAAAATTAATTTATGGATTTCATTAAATTAATTATAATGAAATTTTTATGTATCTGTTTACAATATTTCAATGGTTTTCAAAAGGAATAGTTTTACAAATTTTATATGGAACGTTTTGACATTCTTTATAAAAGAAAAAATCCATGTTCTATTTTAACATATACTATGTTACTGATTTTTCTCTCCACCATTAACATTATTTTATATTTTTATTCTAGTATAAGTTTCAATGTTTTATTCAAAAAAACCCTTCTAACAATTTTTTGGGTATTTATTTTTTGAAAATGGGTTATAAAAGAAAAATTTATTTATTTTTTGAATTCAATTTTCATATGGGTTCAACAGACGTTTTATAGGGTTTATTTTAAAAATATGAGATGATAAAAAAATTTATTATTGAAATGTTCATTTTAAATTTCTTATTATGATGGTAGATTCAGTAATATCACCCAAATACAATGGTTAATGATTATGTTTTCCGTAGAATTTTGTGGATGTTGAAAGTACTGTTATTCCAAATGTAAGGGTTCTTATAGAGGTTCTCTAAAGATGATGTATAAAGACACCTATATGAAATTTATATACATTCTAATGAGTTTTAATGGAAATAATTTGATTTAAAATTTAAGATAATTATAACACCCCAATATTTTATGGTATGTTTTTTTAAATTTATGATCTTAGATTGCTTATGGTGCACACAATACCATGTTTAAAATAATGATTTATG
This sequence comes from Viscum album, assembly GCA_963277665.1. Lineage (NCBI taxonomy): Eukaryota > Viridiplantae > Streptophyta > Magnoliopsida > Santalales > Viscaceae > Viscum > Viscum album. Next base: position 450,334,246 of record OY728137.1, on the reverse strand, counting down.
ATAAAATATTTACTTAACTGTTGGAATAGTAATATGAATATTATGAATAGTAAGGTGGAAAATTTAATAATGTCATCCAATATGAATGTATAAATACAATTTTGGTATTTTATGAATGAAAATATAATATATTTATATCATGGAATAAGTAAATAATTTTTTGAAAATGATAAATTAATTATTGGATTTTTTGTGAAACATAAATTTTTATTTAAAAATTTACAATTAAAATTATGATTTAAAAGAAAAATTATTTTCAAATAATAGATTCATAAATGAATATTATATTTTCTTGTTATTATATTATAATTTTATGATACCATATTATAAATGAATTATTGGGTAATTACTGATGTATCGATAAGGTACGAACCTATTTTTGGAAATCACATTCTCTATTTACTATATTTAGTCTTAGGAATCCACAATTTTGATAGTCTTCGTCCAAAATAATAAACTAATGATTTAATTAATCAAAAAACACCCCACTCATGCACTATAAATACCACCCTCACCACCACATATCCCCAAAAATTATAAGACTTGGATCATTCTAATATTCTCCCCAATTATTCTCCAAAACCTCTTAACTGTGTTATGGTCATCTAAATCTTACCAAAATACCATTTCAAAGTCCCTTATGGAGGTTCTTAAAGAGACGACACTCAAGAGGTAAAACCATCCCTCTAACTCTTTCAATTTATTTTATTTTATAATCCTTAACTCACCTCCCTAGTCCAAAGTGACATGATAAATCCAATATCATATATATACTATAATTTTATCATGTTAATTTTATATCCACCATCAATTATCTTCTATTTACATTTTATTCTCAAAATAAAAACATAGATTGTGATTTATCGATTAACCACATTTAGAGAAGCTATTTTATTGTTTTATAATAATCATTTAAAGGATTGTCATAAAACCATTATAATGGATAAACCATATTATCAAATTTATATTACAACTTATTTTGTCTTCTAGAACTAGTATATATAAATAATATTATTTGATAAAACTAAACTACTGTGTGATGATCGAAAAAGTTCCAAAATAATATAAATAGTTATCATTAACATTTTATCAAATGAATCATCCAGATATCTGAAAAGAAAATGACATAAAATAAGATTGAATATTTTTGATGTTCATTAATAACATATAATTTCTATTATGGATAAATCTTCCCACTTTAAATGAGCTTTTATACATGTATACAAGTAAACTAATCATGAAAACAAGGAAACAAAAACTCTCCAATGACGAAATTGAATCTTATAACTCATAAAAAAATTCCATAGATGAACATAATAAAATTAAACCGGATAAAATATAGTTTAATAGGGTCAGAATTAAATTATTAATGATTATAATTTCAATATTTTGGACATTAATTGCAAGTGCAGAACACTTTCATACATTAGGTATTGGATTCTCGCCGAACCTCTATTTTTTCAATGGGCTACAATTTATCTCTCTCTATCCCAAGGTAATTATTAAATATTCCTAATTAATCATTTAAAATTTTGTGTTTAGGTTCCAAATATATATACATAGCTCAATTATTCTTTCATTGATGGGGAAATACATGTTTTATGAGTTTTATTTTTCAATTCTTCCTGAAAAGGAAGCCTGATTAAAGGAAACATCCCAATTTCATACCCATATTCAAGTACTCTTTATAGAATATTTTAATTTATCAATATGTTTTATAAAATAAATATTTTTGTCATGAAACAAAATTAGTTAATTTATGGTATAAGGAAAACAATTTTTTTTAATGAATCTTATATTTTCCATTAAATGAAACTGAAGTTTCTCATTCCAAAAGTTTCTTAAAAGCTATATTTAAATATTTTACTTCAACTAAAAATAAATTATAATGATATAGGCTTATTTTCTTTATTAATTTCAATATATTATTGAAATACACTCTTTTGTAGACACTATTATGATACACCAATTTTCTTATGCCTTGTGACATGATTATAATACCCATTTCATTACATGGATAACACCATTGTTAATTTATTATCCTTAACTGAGGTTTAAATATTATGATACTATATAACATATTTTATTTAATTTTTTATGATCATTTTAACTAGGGATGAACTACCTTGATACCATTCTCCATATTACTTGGGAAAATTTATGATTATGTTTATTGATTGGGGAAATTATTTACATTTCATATTACAATTTCAATATGAATGTATATGTTGATAATGTTTCAAAAAATTTGTATTAGTCCTGAGTTGGACATATTGAGTGTTGGGTATGCCCCACTATATCCCCTAGTTGCATTGGTAGGTCTCATGATTTAAGCTGAACATAGTTTTGGTTGAGGCATTACACATTTATGTTGACTTCTTGGCAATGTCCTTGATGGTATGTTTATGATGTCCCAAATAGTTAATTTCCTCATAATTAAATTATTTTTTTGATATTTCATGTTATATTTTGACTTGTAAAATATCCATGTTTATGTTTCACTCCTATTTTATTATTTAAATGTGTTTATTTGATCATATTTTATTCATTCCACATTATAGTCATGTTTATATTCTAATGTAATGTGTTGTTTGTTATTCAGAATGAATTATTATTTATGTTTATTTATGATTGCTTCTACTATATCATTTACACTTACTGATCATATGAGCTCTCCCCATTATTATGTTTTATTTTTCCCCAAGATTCCATGATGTATATTAATATTTAAATTAAGGTACAATCTTGAAGAATGAGTATGTTTTAAAAGGAGTTTCAAGGTTGTATCATTTCATTTTGTAATATAACAATAATTTTTGAATTTGGTTTTCCAATTTTACTAAACCATTTGGTTATTTGGGATGTGATATATTTTTTAAAGTGCCAATGTAAAAAAGTATAGAAGTAGCTTCAGGATACTGGGGTTGGCATATTTTTAGTTGGTATCAGAGGATGTTTAGTAGAAACATTGGACACTAGATTTTGGAAAACATTGATTAGGGAAATATAAATCTATAATTGACTTTTGAAATATTTCCAAAGTAACCATGATTAGATTTTAAGTACTAGTTATTCCCAAATTTTCAATTTAAATTAAGTGTTTTACTAGTCAAAGATAATAAATTATGCTTCATTTTTTTTATTTAATCTAGTGAATGCAATTTTTTATAAATGGGACATAGTCGAAGATGTGGAACTATATCAATTCTTGTATTCTTTGTAGGGATTTTCCTCCTTTACAAGATAATAATTTTGTATCTAGATATACAACTATATCTGAACAACTTATAACTATATTGGGACAAATGATTCAGGTTATGAGGAATAACCTTACACTCATGGACAAGCCTGATCTACAATGTGGTGTAATAATGTGAGACCAACTCATGCGACTACATTCTTCATCCATCAATAGGACTACAAAAACAATTGTAGTAGAGAAACAGATAATTTCTTCTAAGAATATTATTTTCTATTTGGGATATAATGAAAGGAATAATGTTATCATGATAGTTTATCATCTCTAGAGAGATTCAGTTTAATATTTTTCATTAATAAAAAATAAAAAAGGGGAGGTCAAAATTGAAAATATAAAATGGATGGATTCTATAGAAACTTTCTTTGAAAAATTTTTCCCTCACAAATAGAGATAATATTTGGAGATAAAATTCTTATTTATGAGATAGAAATAGGATGAAAATGATGCTAAGTATGAAGTGAACTTTACAAGGTTATCATGGAATGTTTTATACGATATAAGTAATCTAATGTGAAATATTTACTATTTCATTAATGATCTTAAACCAATTAAACGAATGGCACTAGTCTCCTAGACATTCTCATTATATGAGGATATAATATCATGTGTCATACATAAAGTGAAATAACTTTCCAAGCCATAGGGTTTCATATTAAATAAGAGTCATGTAGAGTACTATGGAAAATGAAATTAGGAAAAGGGGAATAAGGGAAGAATATAATCTCTAACTTTCAAATAAATATAGAAAGAACCATTGTGTAACATGTCTATTGGGAATGGGAGTTTGTTAAAATTTCGGAATAAAAGGCCACTGGGCTTGTCATTTCAAGGTAAATAAAAATGTCGACAATGTGATATGTTTCAACAACAAATATACAGGACAATATTGAATTGAATCCTTAAGATGTCAAGGTAAATTTTCCCAAAGAATGCCACTAGAAAAATTCCATGGTTTTGTAGTCTGAAAAACTGATTTTGATATAATTCTTGGTATGGAATAGATTTCAAAATATAATGAGAAATATTATTGTAAAGGTAAGGAAATTATGATTCATGATGAAGATATGGAATTTTTTTCTTTATAGGGGGACTTAATCATTTGAGTTATACCTTGATCCACCTCTAATAGCTCTTCTAAATTAAATTCCTGGAAAATAATCACAGATAAAAACTACTAATGAAAATGGTGATATTAAAATTCAGTATATACACGTTTTACTAGAATACATTGATGTATTTCTAGTGGATTTACCTAGAAATACTCCTGATCAAGAAGTTCAGTTTTCTATTGATTTAATCCGTAATGTAATACCAATACCAAATAACTAATATAGAATTTATATGGTGGAATAAAAAGAGTTAAAGAATAAACTATAGTAATTTAGTGATAATGGAGTTATATTTCCTAGTGATTCAACTTTGAGACACCTTGTCTTTTTCATTAAAAAGAAATATGGATATATGTTTCTATGGATTGACAATACAGAGAACAATTCTACTATGATAAAGAACCCGTACCCACTACCTCACATTAATGACTTATTTGACCAAATTTATAGACCTCAATAATTTTTAAAGATTTATCTTCATTATGGATATCATCAATTGCATGTATAGAGAGAAGATATTCCAAATATATAATTTCAAACAAGGAATGGACATTATGAGTTTATAGTAATTTAATATAGACTGACTAATTCACCCTATGTTTTTATAGATCTAATGAACATAGTATTCATGTAATATATATATTTTTATTTCTGTATTTATTAATGATATCATTGTCTAATAAAAAATCTACAATGACCATGCAGACCACTTAATGATTGTTCTGGAGGCTCTTTTAAGAAAACAGTTATATATGAAGTTAGAAATTGTGAATTTTGGTTTCCAAAATTTTCTTTTCTTGTACATATTGTCTTTATGGATATAATCTCAGTTGATCCTATGAAGACAAAGGTTGTAGAATAATGGCATACACCAATGAATATAACTGAGGTTTTTCATTTCATTGGTCTAGTAGGTTACTATTCGCATTTCATTCATATTTTTTTCCTGATTATCTAAACCATTAAACTAGTTTGCTCGTAATGTAGTTATGTTTATTTTGAAAAAAGGAATGTGAATAATTCATTGAAATTTTGAGGAGGAGATAATAGAATAAACCAATATAGACTCTACAATCAAAAAATTGGGGCTTTGTGATTTGTATTGATGCATCAAAGAATTGAATTGGATTTTCTTTATGTGGAATGATAGAGTTATTTACTATGAATCAAAGAAGTTAACAACTCTTGAATAGAACTATCAAACTCATGATCATGAGTTATCTGTTATAATATTTGTTATGAAGATATGGAGACACTATCACTATGGTAAAATATTATATATATATACAAGTCATAATAATTTTAAAGATATCTTATCATAGAAATAACTCAACATAAAGAAAAGGTGATGGCTCAAGATACTCAAGTATTATAATTTTTTAATACACTACCTCCTAGATATGTAAAATAAGGTATTTGATGCATTGAGAATGAAGGATCATGGAGTTCTTCACAAAATATGGATTAACAAGGATCATGTGTACATGGATATATTAAATATGGATATAAGAATTATCAATGAAGGCGACACATTAGTACTTTTTTAATGGATTCCAAAATATCTTTATTGTAAAAGATTAAATGTTTTTAGTATGTTGAAAATAATATTTATATGAAAATTAATGATGTGAATGATGTAAAATTGGTAGACTTCGTATATGAAGATTGAATTTTGAAATTTTGGAAGTGGACTTATGTAACATCTATACCCGAGATAAAAAGGGAGTAATTGAATGACGCTCATCGCTCAAATTTATCAATACACCTTGGTAGCACTAAGATGTATAAGTACTTGAAGGATATTTTTTGGTGGGATAATATGATGTGGTAAATTGCTGATTATGTATCAAGATGTTTAGTGTATCCTTAAGAGAATGTTGAAAGATGAAATACTAGAGGAGTCAAAGAACATCTAACTATTACTACATGGAAATTGGATTACATTACAACAGATTTTGTTACTGGATTTTCAAATACTCTATGAAATAATGATTTAATAAGGGAAATTATCGATCAAGGTACCAAACCATGCACGAATCTATAGTAATGATGTCGTAAACTTCATGGAGAAGGTATTTCCATTTTTTATGATCATGATCAAAAATTTACATTAAAATTATAGAAACGTCTTCAGAAATATTTGGTTAATGAGATTTATTTGAGTAATTCATATCACTCTCTAACAGATGGATAGTATGAAAGGACGACACCAACATTAGATGATTTTTTGATATCATGATCACTTGACATTAAAGGTATATGTGATAATTATTTAACATCGGTAGAGTTTTTATACAACAATTTTTTCCATTTAAGTATTCAAATGGCATCGTATAAAGCATTATATAGTAAGATATGTCATACACCAACTTGCTAGTGTGAATTTGGTGAAAGGAATATATTAGGTATATAAATTGTGGTGGAAAAAAAAGGAAATGTAAAGACTATTCAAACATATATCAAAGAATCAAAAAGTTGGGAAAAGAGTTATGCTGGAAACTGAAGAAAGGATTTGGATTTTCAAGTGGGAGATTATGTATTTCTAAAGGTATCACCTTGAAAGGGATTGATATTATTAGATAAGAAAAGAAAAATAATCCCCAGGTATATTCAAACATTTGATTCATTAAATAGAATTGAAGTTGTTCCTTATGTTTTAGAAATTATACCCATCCTTTCCAAATTCCATGATGTGTTCCACATATCTTTATTAAATAAGCACTTTCTAGACCCAACACATGTTGTCAATTTTGAAGGAATAGATTTCAAAACTAATTTATCTTATAGTGAAGAGAATATCCAGATTGTAGACACTAGATAATAGGTGTTTATGAATCATATGACTTGATCAGTAATGATACTTTGGAAAATCATAAAATTAATGAGGCGATACAAGAACTAGATTAAATTATGATGAAGAACAACCCATGCCTTTTTAAAGGTGAAATTATAAAAATTTGATGTAGAAATTTTTAATAGAGGGGAGAATGTAGAACCTAAAAATTTTATGGTTTATCTCTTTTAAATTTAAAATATTCGATAGATTATGTTTTACAACATGAAAATTTTAAAACCATGATATAATATAAAATATTAACATGATCGTTTTAATAGTAATTGGACAATTATTAATAGAAATTCGATCAATAGAATAGTAACCTCACCTATAAAGGATGAAATAAAATTTAGGAATCTTATAAATGAAAATATAATATATTTATACAATGGAATAAGTAAATAAATTTTTTAAAAATGATAAATTAAGTATTGGTTTTTTTTGTGAAACGTAAATGTTTATTTACAATATTATTATTAGAATAATTATTTTAAAGAATTTTTTTAACAAAATAATTAAAAAAAATAAAATGTTTTTTGTATTATGATTAAAATATAATATTTTGGGACATTAATTAATTTTTCAAAGTGTCAGAAAATCAGTCATAATATGAAAATACGTATTTTTAAAATAAATGATGTTTTTAAATAAAAAATAATTTTCTCATATATAGAAAATTATTTTCTTAAAATTTAGTCCCTTTGTGAAATATATATGTCAATATACGGTTACGGTGAATTTTGGGGATTCTTCTAATTTTTTTGGATTTTTAGAGAATTATGAAATATGGTAATTTATGGTTTTTAATACTATATGTAAATAAATGAATTTCGAGTCATGGATGATGTATAGATGAGATAATAAGCCAATATTCCAAAATCACATTATCTAATTAATATATTTATTCATGTGAATCAACACAATTTATACTCATGATCCAAAATAATAAACTAATGAATAAAATAATAAAAAAACACCCCTCTCTTCCACTATAATTACCAACCCTCCCCACAATGTCTCCTAAAACCTTATAAGACTTATATATTAATAATACTATTATCTATTACTCTTCTGAAAATCACCCATAAGTTATTTTATTTCTGGTCTCACCAAAAGATCATTTCCAATTCCCTTAAGGTGGTTCTCATGGAGACGATGCTGAAGAGGTAAAACCATCCCTCCCTCTCTTTCAATTTATTTTATTTTCTTATCCTTACCTGAACCCTCTATAGATTGTGACATGATAACTAAATTTTTATTATATATATAAGACAATTTTATTATTCTTATGGTATATCCACCATCAATTCTTGTTTCTACACCTTTTTTTCAAAAAATAAAAACATTGTTCTTAAGGTGTCAATTCACCACATTCAGGGACATTGTTTTTTCGTTTTCTTCTACCAATGTCAAGGCAGATTATAAAAACATTAATTTTTTTAGAAATATTTTAAAATTTATATTAATAGTTATTTATTTTTCTATAACCAATATATATATATATATATATAATATTAATTAATAATACAAAACTAATGCATAGGGATTGAAAAAACACCAAAATAATATTAACGGTAATCGTTAACATTATATCCAATGTCTCATCATTTGATATGAAAAAAATGATATATAATACCATTTAGTATTCAAAAATACCATTTATAACATATAATTATAATTTGGGAGAACTATTACCATTTTACATGATCTTTCACACATGTATACATGTAAACCAATCATGAAAACCAATTAAGGAAACACACCCAAATGATGAAATTAAAGTTTACCACTCCTAAAAGGCCATAAATGAACATAATAAAATTGTATGAAATAAAATAAATTTAGAATAGGTTATGAATTAAATATTTAAAGGATAAAATTTCACTATCCCAGACATTAATTGTAAGTGTAGAACACTTATCCATATATAAGGTAATGGATTCTTCTTGAACCCACATTATTTCCATCAGATTACCAGTCCTCTCTCTTTAGCACTATGTAATTATTAATTATTCTTATGTTCTCCTAAATTATATTTTTATGTTAAAAAAATATTTACCTAGGATAATTATTATTTATTTTATGAAGGAATACAAGTTATATAATTTTTTTTCATTTCATCATGATAATAAATCCCATTTAAAATGAACTTCCAAATTTCTTACCCATTTTCAAGTAAAGTCAATAATTTGTTTTAATCCATCAGTATTTTATTAAAATCAACATTTTTATCATAAAAACACTCTTAGTTCATTTCAAATTTTTTGAAAATAATTATTCATTTTTCTTATTTAAATACTTTTGTATATTTTATGTCAAATGAAACTAAAGTGGCTCATTTCTAAAGCTTCTAAAACACTATTTTTATACAGATTAAAATCAGTTTGAAATAAATTTTTTTGATATATTCCAAAATTACATTATTAATTCCCATTTATGATTTAAATCCTTTCTTTAAGGGACACCATTATCATACACTATTTTTTAAGTTTTACGACATGATTACGATACCCATTTCTTTACATGGGAAACCCTTATGTTAATTTATTATAATTTTTTAAATATAATATCTTATGTTTTGAATATACCATATTTTACTTCATTTTTTATGTTCATTTTGAATACGGATGTACCATCTTGATACCATTCACCATATTACTCTCGATCTTTTATGATTATATTTTCTGATTTGGGAAATTAATTACATTTCATATGATAGTTACAATATGAAAATATATGTTGATTATGTTTAACCAATTTTATATTAGGAATTAATTGGAATTATTTAGTATCAAAAAGGGCCTACTGTATTCCATAGATGCATCGGTAGGTCTCAGGAGACAAAAAAATCAAGTTTTGGCTGAGGCCTTATCCATTTATGTATAATTATTGGCTAAGGCCTTAATGTTTTGTTTCTAATGTCTCTTATTGTGAATCCCCTCTTTATGAAATCATTTATTGATAATCCATGTTATTATTATACTGTTATAATATCTATGGTGACGTTTGATTTTCCTTCGATTATTTTTAATGAATTAATTTTCTATGTTTTATTCATACCATATTTTTCTCAAGTTTTTGGTTTAATTTAATGTTTTTTAGTTATTCACATTAAATTATTGCTTACGTTTACTTATGATAGCTTCTATTGTATGTCTTACCATTAATGAGCATCTGAGATCACCCTTTTCTTATATTTTATTTTTACCCAGTATTCCAAGACGTATATTATGATTGATCTTCATGTATAATGTAGAATAATATGACAATTTACAAAGGAGTTTATTTGGAGTATTTTATTTCAAGTTGTAATTTAATAATTATGTTTGTATCATGTTTTCCAAATATACTAATTATTTGGTACTTAGGGATGCTATCTATTGTTCATAGTACCAATGTAATAAAGTGAGTAACTGTCTTCAGTCTAATTTGGTTGGGTTATTTACAATAATAATCATTTTAGTGGAACAATTATAACCTTTTAGTGTAAAACCATATGTTTTAAAGAAGAATTTTTCCATGGGTTACTCTTTTTTCTATATGAACCTTACTATTAATAATTTTCCATTAATTTTTCTTGTAAAGTGTTTTACAAAATACATTGGGTATTAAAGATGATTTTATGTCTTGGAAAATTATTATTTGAGAATAATTTTTATTATTTACGTGTGAAAATATTTTTCATGATATCATGGTTTTAAAGTAGACTAATGAGATTCTTTCATTCATTTTATGTTAATGATATTCTTGTTCTCATCCCATATTTTTAATTTTTTTTCATAAGATTTAATGATGAGTAAGAATAAATAATTAGTAAAGGTAAAAATTGTAAACACATTCCATGAATATAAAAAAAGTTTCTTTTTAAAAGATTGTATTATAGGAAAATGGTTATGAAGAGGAGGTGTCCAAATGAATCATATGGGGTTTTTATATAATAGTGGTGAACTAATTTCCTAAAAATAGGAACATAAAAAGATACTATAAATAGAAGAATCCTAATTATTAACTATAAATGAAAATATAGTGTTGAATAATTATCAAGTACTAATACTGATAGATTATCTATTTTGATTTTGGGTTTGAGAGCTAGATAGAAACATATTCTAGTTTTCCTTAGCTTGAGTTGTTGAGTAACTTCATTCATAGGGATTGCTTTGATGATGAGAACCATGGGAAATGTTGGACTGGGAAATGGCCCCACGATTTGATCTAGTTTTCTCCCACAAAATTTTTCAATGGTTAGATAGAATTTTGGTTCCAATGGATTATCCAGATAAATTCATCCCTCTAGTTGAGAGTTACTCCCTATATCTAGGTTACATTCCATGGATTCTGAGCTCTCCTCATTACATGGATGGATCTTGTGGGTTAGTGTATTTATTGGGAGGTCGGGTGGTTGGGATCCCAATAGATAGTGACCTTGTCGGGCCCATAGTAGAGGATTTCTCCTAAGAATGAGTGTATCGTCAGACCCTCATTTAGGGAATGATTTGTTCTTCGGGACTTTTGAGATAAGAATGATTCTCATGATTGTGTCATAAGAATTTTTTACTAGTTTATATCATTCCATTGGAGTATTAAATCCCTTTATATGTTTTTTTCATGTTGAATCCAATGGGGTTTCCTAGGGTTAGACATTTGTTCCTTCATGTATGTATGTATCGGTTATCCTATGTAGATATAGTATATATTCCTTATATTGGGTGGATGAGTGATCCCCATGATATAAATCCCCTAGAGTGGGATAGAGAAAGGATATACTTACATTTTGTGTTTGGTTAGAATTCATATTTGAGTATTTTCATTGTTTTTTATCCCATTTATTTTCTATAGTTTATTATTTTTATCCATTTGTAATTAGTTATTTACTAGGTTGGGCATATGACGTGTGTAGGAAATTGTTATGAAAATAGATTATAGGTCCATCGTTTGGGGCAACCAACTGATATTTATTTCTCACCACCAACATATGAACCATGGTTTTCATTAATAAGTGATGTTTGATTTCATGTTGGAGTACTATTTTTTCATTGGATGGGTTCTAGGACCATTTTTTATTGGATGAGAAGAGTCAATCATGTGGCGTCTCCAATTTGAGAAAGTGTAGATCTAGAGTCATGGATACTGATTATGTGGTTTTGATTGGAGTTTCTTTATAGTTCTTATTTTTATTATTTTCAATTTTTTATTTTGTATATGTGGTAATCCAAGTGGGTGACTAAAAATTTCCTAGTATAAATGAGTTGATTCCATATTACTGTAAAATGAGTTAAATTTATATTTTCATTCTATTTTTTTAGTTTTTTTATATTTCATACTCTGATGTATATCCACAAGGATTTTTTTGGTTATTTTTTATTTTATTTTACACTGAATAGTGTGTATAGTCTTCCAACTATATTTTTTAGACCATCACCACTAGTATTAAAAATCATAAATATAGGGAGGCGTGCTTGAGGTGTTATGAAGGGACATGTCGAATGACTGGTTAGGTCGACCTGGGATAATTAATTACAAACTGGTGATAGGTTTTATGATTTGATGAGTTGGTAGATAGGTTTTCTAGGAATTTATATAAACATGTGATTGATATTGAACTATGGGGTCTCTGTCATCTTTGCTGATAGGAAGTCGAACGTTCCGAGTAAAATGACTACTAATGTTTTTTATTGTTTTTACAATTGTGTGATTTCACCTAGTTTGATGCATAAGGGCTTGTAGATTTAAGGTTTATTCTTGGTTTTTTTCTCTTTTAATTTAGTAATTATGTTTATGTTCATGTATAATTATTGTAATTTTGGATTCACGTGACTTATGTCTCTCAATGTTGTTTTCCCTAATTATGGAGGTTTAGTTGTTTTAAGTGTATGTAATGACCCATTTGGGGTATTATTTATAGCCCCTCTGTAGAATTACACTCAACTAAAGCACACAGATATATATATATATATATATATATTATTGTGATTATAGTTCATCTGGATAATTTCGAGAGATGTTTATATTGATAGAGATGCAATACCATTATCAAAGGATGTATGGAGACCCTTATGGGTCATCATGAGATACAAGTTTCGTATTTGTGGATCGATGAGGGAAAGGATTCCTAGGAGATATTGGATGGTTCTATCATTTCCCTATGGCTTAGTTCCCCCAATGTAATAAGTCTGTGTTTCTTGGGAGGGATATTTTCTTGCCACATTTTGTTAGTGAGTCATGGAGTGTGGCTTGTGTTCCTATTATCATTGATGGCTTGGGGGGGTATATTTGTTCTATCTTGGAGGAGACATTGAGTATTTCTATCACTAGGGTGTTGTTAGGAACAATGTTTCCTCATGTTTTGTCTCTAGAGTGTCAGTTGTTATCTAAGTATCATTTATAGAATGTGAGTAAAATATTGGTTAGACACATGGACATGTTCTTTCTAGTTAAACGTTGGGTAGCATTGTGAGAGCATGATTTGATTCTTGTAGATTCAGATGGATTCCCAAGTGGGATCTGCTCAAGTGGATGATATTTTAATGAAGAATATGACATAATATTTAATAGGAGTTCTCATGGTGCTCTTGTTTTGTTGAAACAATCCATGTGAGGAACATGGTCATTAACTTTAGGCGAGTTATCCTCGATTTATTAGGACTTGGCCCATGTGATTGTGATTAATATTGTTTTTTTATGAAAATCTTAAGGAATTTATTTTGGTGGGGAATACACAATAATATTTTTAATATCATGGACATTGTTTAATGTGGTTTGTTGAGTGTTTAGGTTTTTTTCCTGGTGATTAGAGGATAAGTGTTGGTTGTTGTTGTTTTAATCCTGAAAATCATGTTTGAGAGATTTTTCCATGCCTATCCATTGATTACACTGATGGATGTATTTTAGGCCATACAGTTTTCTATTTGGGAAGGGGTGAGGATATGTACACACTTAGGTTGGGGAGAATCAACATGGTCATAGTGTAATATATCTCATGTTTGGAGATTGTTTTGGACACTGTAAGATCAATGGTAGGATGGTCATGATAGCATCAGCAATGCTAGTTCATGGATGGAGATCATGAATACTGGTTGACCAATGAGTTTTCTCAGGATTGAGAAGTATTTTTGGTGTATTTTTTTTATGACCATCATCATCACAAGTTGTATAAAATCAAAATAAATATTAACCTTTTATTCCTAGAAGTGTTTTAGTGGAAATGTGGTATTGAATCCTCTGATATGATGTTAGATAATTTAGGGAAAATATAGTTGGTTTCAGAATATAGTTCTTACCCAATAAAAATTTTATTGTAAAATATGATCTATTATAATTTTCAAGTAATATTTATTATTTAATAGTTAAATAATAAAAAATAAATTTATTCATTCAATTTTTGGTTATATATTTTAAACAGAACATCAGAATGAGATTATTTCTCTATACTTGATTCTGAAATGGGAGGGTCTTCCAAGGTAACACATAAACCCGTTGTGATTGTTGAGCCCTGACCCGGTCCCCTTGTAATTTATTTTTTTTCTTTAATTATTTTCTCAACTTATTATGTTAGTATTATCTTTTATTAGTATGGTGATCTCCCTTCTTTAGGATATTTGGACGAGGGGGGGAGTAGGGGAGAAAAATGATATAGAAGGGGTGGCACCAGATGGGGTGTCATTGTAGAGCTAGATCGAGCATCATTGGGTGTATAACACAAATCTAGAGTTAAGATTCAATAATTTATACTTAGAGGTATGGCCATTTTATGTTTTAAATCTGTTAGTTTTTTCTCACTGTGTTATGAGATTCTCTATGGAGCAATTTTGTGAAAATTGGGGGGTTTGGGTGCTTTTCATTGGTTTCCCATTTAGAAATCAAAATCATGTGGTGTATTTTTCTATGAAAAATTCCATGTGTTCTTCTAGTTCATAAAATATAAGGTTTTTTAGAGTATGTTCCATGTAGGTTTAATCAACATGTGGCTTGTGGAATGGGCAGAGACCCTATGGAGGAGAAGATTTCCATATAGAGTACATGTACATATCATGTGTGATTTACAAAACTAGTGTCCATGTATTTTAATTGGTGAGACCTCATGTACGTTACATGTACATATACACAGATTGGCTAGACCCTGTGTTGGGGTTCGTAGCCAGTCACATGGCTAGGTGCCCAGTGTGGTGTACAAACTGTGTACTTGGTATACATGTCATGTAATTCGGAAAAGGTGTACACATATTATATTATGGAATATGGACATGGATAAAATTTATTGGGTTCAATAGTTAACCAAAATTACAGACAATTTACTTTTCATTCTTTGATCTGTATTGCCTATTTTTAAGTTTTTATCTGAAATTAACATAAGAGGATTCCATTATAAATTTTTTTCAATATTTATATTGATGGTGGAATAATTTAAGAATTTAGAGGCAATATGAATAGTGTTTTAGATTTATAGAGTTTAGTTGGAGGACTTCTTCATGTTATTCATTAAGAATCATATAGTGGGTTTAGTTGTGTGTTTTGTGCATTTAGTGATGTATGTGAGCTTGTTTCTTGGTTTGTCTGGGGTACACAAAGTCTTTTTTTAGGTTCTCTAGGATGGATCCCAAAAGTTGGTATGGATAATTTTCAATGATTGGATATTTAATTGTCTCTAGATATCACAACTAGCTACTGTAGGGTAGTGTGTTTGAGGTTTGGATCTTTTGTTTATGGATCAGAGCTATTAGAACATTCATTTGAAGTTGACACTATGAGATGGAAGTTTCTAAAAAAATCATTCTGACATTGAGATGGTCCTAAGGGATACCTTTTAGATTTCCTTTTGGGTTTTATAAAAATAAATTTGATTAAGTAATACTATAATTGGCTATTTAGATTGATCAAGTTATATGGTTCTTGTTCAAATAAAATTGTAGGTAAAGTAATGCCGAAAGATGGGTTTATTGATGGGAAGGATAGATGAGTTTTTATTATATCATTCCTTCCTACATTATTTATATTTTTTTTGAGGATTCCTTTTAGGGTCCTATATTTTATTTGGTCATGAGGACCATTATGGGTTCCATTGTAGGCATGCTTGGGATTTTAGATTCCCTTTTAAGCATGTTATTGAGTGATGATATGTTCAAGTCCACTGAGGTCCTGTTGAAGATATTTCTATGAAATTATTAGTTTAGTTTTTGGATTAGATAGAGTTACCTCAATTTGTGTATCTAGATCATACTGTGGAATTTTATTTTTTTAGTATTAGTTAATGGGCATGGTCCAAGAGCTTGGGTGGAGAAAATGATTCCTTAGTAAGACATCACTTTTTTTTGTGAACCTGGGGACTATGGGAGCCATGAGATTAGTTTGAACATGAGGTAGTTTTTTGAGAGCTCATGGTGGATATTTTATGCATAAGGATATCCATAGGAATGATAAATACCAAATGATTTATTATTTTAGAGTTGATTTCCACGACTAGTTCATAAAATTGGATATTGGGTTCGAGAGTTAGATCCAACTAAGTCCTTGTGACCTTTGGACATGTTTTTGAGGTAGTTCTTAATCAGGAGTATATTAGTGGTGGGTGGCATTAAGATATTTTACATTGGGTGTTATCCTTGAGTTTTAATATAAATCACTCTACCACTATTTTGTTGTGATTTCGCGTGCTTAGAGACATAATAAAAGGTATTTACGAGTGCACCCCTCTATTTGATATTTAAGCACTATAAAGAGGTTAAATTCCATGGATGTTGATCCCTATTTGTTATTTGTATGGTACCCATGAAAAAATGTATTTTTCAGGATTGTGGGTATGGAAAATTCAATTGGAAAGTTCACTTCTCAGACCCATAGTGGAGGATTCCCCCAGAGATGGTGGGCCATGACCCAACCCACGATGGCTCACCTGCTTGATGATTAAATGAGTGAGATAGAACAAGACTACCTCTATTAGGTTTAGAGTTGGAGACTAGTTCCGAGTAAATAATTAACTAAAATGGTTGGAGTTGGAATATGTATTTTTTACATATACATTAAACAATGTCTGTGGAATCTTGAAGAGATATAAAACATATTTGATACATATAGAGTATAAATGATGCATGAAACAACCTCCATGAAAACATAGTAAAGTATAGAATCATAGTAAAAATGATATAAATAGGAAAAATTCATGCCAAAATTTAAATTATATCCCAAAAAACAAAAATGTAATTTGGGAAATACTGATGTGAGCTTGGCTCACAATCTTAAATGTCGATATATGAACATTGTTAGGATGAAGAACTAGTAAGCTACCTAGAAACTAGGATCAATAATTTCACTACCGATCTATCTACCATATGCATAATACCCAACACATAAGGTTGAATCCCATTCATGGTTGAGTATATACATTCCAATAATCATGATCAGAAAATTTAAATGGATCAATAAGAATAACAACCCTCATGTCAACCAAAAAGTAAGAAGGTAAAGAAAAAACCAATAGATATGGTAAAAAAATCCAAATAAAGAGATAAAGGGGTTCAATATATATATATATATAGTTGATAATGATGAGTTAAAATGTTTCTCTCAAAGGTCCATATTCAATGATTAACACTACATGCAATCTCACATGAATCTTTGTGGTGGGTCTAAATCCCCACTAATATGCTCCACATCTAATGGAGAACTAACTACCATGGATGACTCGCTCCATTCTAAAACTAAATGGTGGGGGAGAATCACTCATTATATAGATGGATCAAACCCTATATAATATGGGGGAGTACCTACTGTACCTATGTAATGAGTATGGGATACCTACTATATCGTGAAACATGGGAGCAGAAACCCCAACATCTCTCTGATGATCAAACCCGATCACTTTGATTAACCAAGAATTTCTAAATTTAGTTCAACACTTTTAAAACCTCATTTCATATAATTGAATCCAAACCAGATCCCACCATAATGTTCTATATAGAAAACAACATAGTAAATGCTACTCACAAGACCAAATCTATGTCCTTAAGACGGAGTAAAATAATTTAGAAGTCTTGCAGAATAGTAGATATTATGTACATAGGGTAATAAGACATGAGAACTCTCCTTAACACCTAAGGAGTTACTCACATTCACATGTATTATATTTACATGTGGTTATACACTATTTTTACATGGAGTAAATGACATGTCTTAATAGTATAAGGTATTCTCATGTCTTCTTTGACCAATACTGTGTACTATGGGCTATGTCTATACACTATAATCATTCTTATGTACTCTGGATATGCCTAAACCATGAACCCTAGGGGTGCACATATATCATCTATTATAATGGTACATGGTGTGTGGGGGTTCCAATTGACATGTTAATTTAAACTATGTGAAGAAACCTATCCACCAAAGAAAGGTGATACAAGATGTGTGTTCTTGAACTACTCACTATGTATGTTGGGATTTTTAGAAATCCAACATTGATACTTGCATCATTCCTAATAATCTTCCATCAATGTATCCAATGAAAAATTTATTTAGGATCTCATAATTGGAGTTATAAAATCCCAAACCATCACCGATGTCCAGATTCTGGCCACCCAAACAATGTGCATTTCATTCGATTCACACCAAACTATCGCGTTGCCTTACCTATGTGTGAAAACGCCCAATCCAACCTCTGGTTCATGTCTACAATAGAAATATCCCAAATTAAATCATGATTTAATAAAAAAATACAATCTAAAACTCATTCAATCATCCTTTCTGAATCATGTGTTTCGATCTCACTCGTTTCTGCCATGGTAATATCAAATCGTATCCTCATGGGCCAACATTGAAGAGAAAATATAATTTTGTGGAAAAATCAAAAAAATGAAGCGAAAAACCTTTAGGGGACCATGTGATCCCATCCAACGATTTTATAAAGTGGATCAGGGGTGAAAATAAAGGCATAAAAAAGATAAAATAGTTTCATTTACATGAATTAGAAATTAAGACCATGCGAAGAACCGAAATTTCACTAAAGTAAGCAGAAAATAGAAATCCATTCTTAAAAAATAAATCAATGGGTATAAGTACAAGAAATAAAATCCCCAACATTAATTTTGTATCAATTTTCAATGTAGAACAGGTTTGTGCTATTGTCATTGGGGAGATCCAGAAACATCATTAGTGAAAGAAATCCCTTTCAAAAATGAAATTTTTCAATAATCTAATATCATTCCTCAATGAATCTCCTCAATTGATTCTATTAAATACATTGGTTATGTAAATAACCCTATATATTTTACATAATGTGGTTTAAATAGTGAAATATTATTGGTTTTTGAAATTTAATAACATAAAATAAATTACTTATTATTTTATTACATAACACACACTCCAATGACTTCCTTTAACCCAATTCCTAACACTAATCAACATTATGTGGTGGCAAGGGTAAAACCCACATTTTAGAATCAACAATGGTCTCATATTTCCCATCTAAGGTCTCAAACAATGGGAAACCCTTTTATTCTAAAAATATGCATGTGCATTCTTATATATATTTATATTAATTTTTATGTATTATCATACCTAAACACAATGTCTTGTCGAAGAAAAAAATCTAGATATAGATATTGAATATTCAGAGGATAAAACTAAAAAAACTATAGTCATCATGTTCTGCCCACGTTGATATATTTTTCACCCCCCAAAAGAACAAGCTATAGAAAGGGGTAGGGGTATTGAGCCCACATCTGGATATCACCCTCCTGGGATCTCTCTTGTATTTTCCCACACCACCAAAGCACTCGAACTTGAGGAATGGTCTATCCTTGTATGGTGCTCTCCATTTTGGACCATGATCATCATAGATTACTCCATGGTGGTGCCTCCATTCATGATGTATAGCTTACCCTATTTAGTATACTATGCCAGAATAGGAACATATCTCCTCAACTACAACACAAGGTTGATGTTATTCACATGGTCCAGTTGTGCTGGAAAGGCTAAGTGGTAGAAAATCTTGTTAACCGTCCATATGATCTTAAACATCCTGCGGAGAATTGCGGATATCTTGGTTTCCCAAACAAATCTCCACGATTCTCATCAAGGGGAGAACCTCAGGGAAAACATAGTATTCCATATCAAACACCAAAATTCATAAATTTCAGTCAGTATAATATTTATATCAGCTCTGATTTGTCCTTATATGATCAAGGATCATCTAATACTACTCTGTCATTGCCTACACCATCTCTAGTGCAACTAGACATGTCTCAACAATCATAGTCCAACACACAGGTGACCTATAGGTGCTTACGTATTGTTCCTCAAATATTACATGCCAATAGTAGAGTGATATTTATTATTATAAGAAGAATACACTAATAGAATGTGATCTTACCATATTTGGACAAGTTTTTACAAAATGCTCTTAGAATATCCTCTAAAACCAAGATAATCATATTGACTTGTTCATATATCAACGGGTGAAACGTTTTCCTTATCTATAAATGGGTCATGAAATCCTCCTGCAAGCCTCTCCACAACCATTATATGAACCAAGAATCACTATAGGATATAATAATCATGGGGAACCAATGATTCCAGATGATCTCCACCACATCAAAATTCCCAAATCTATCAACTAAAATCTACGCCATGATGGAAAATAAGTGTTCTAATATAGGGAGTTTGTCAATAATCACCTAGGTAGCATTGCGGACTTTCACTATTAATGGAATCCCTATAAAAAATATATTTATATGTCACTATTTTCCATTACATTATATCAAACAGTTAAGTAAAACATTATGATGGACCTTGAACATATTTTACACAACTTGTTGTACAGAAAATGGGATGTATGAAACTCCCTACACACATCCTCATGCATTGATACTCGAACTATCATCCATCCCCTTAAAAGGATTATGTTCTCTCACACATTTTAAAACCCATATGGTGAGTCTCATGAATATATATGGTCATGTATGAACTCTCATTATATTTATTCTAAATATTCCCCCCTCACATATTGAAGAAGAAGTGGATTCACGAATAAAAAATGAAGATAACCTGCACACTTCTCCCCCAATATGTTTCGCTACAATGATTACAAATTCTATGAATCCTCTCACACTAGGCCAGAATGATTTTACATTCAATTGGAATCTTCCACAACACTTTCCATCCATAGAATATAGAAAATATTGATGTCGTATTCCAATAGAAACTAAAATAACACTTTAATCTTAGCTTGAGATATTTCTAGGTGTATATAAATTTATGACCCTAGTGTAATGAGAAAATAACAAACCAATCACTGAATATAGAATTTCTCCACATAATAAGGTAAATTACAAACACTTGAAACTATATATTGTTAGTAATGTAAAACTACTTATGGGGTCACACCCTCATTGACCCAAAAGTAATTATTGTATACCTCTACATCAACAAACAATTGGCCCCAGATCAAGAGACATAAAAAATCACAAAAAAGTCAATTCATTTATCTGGTAGTCTCAACATAATATCATTAGTTGAATTCAAACTCATATCATCTAATGATCTTTGAAAATTTTCAATCTTGGTAAATTTATACCACTTACAAATCATGTAAGTAAATCTTTGAAAATTTTCAATCTTTGAATGTCAATTCCTTCGTAGATTTTTGAAAATATATTAAAATTAATATTTTTTTATAAATATAATAAATAACAATAATCACATATATCACACCTTATATGGTTTTATTATAATCATTAATGACCTATTTATTATGAATTGTTTGTTAGAAATCATTGTTTCATCTAATAACTGCTTTGTTTTTTAAATATTTTTTTTGTTTGGAAGTTTTTGGCCATATACTGTTATTAAGGTTATATAATCACAATAATTCCAAAATTATATTAATATGAAACATATATTCATTATTTAAATATTTATATTCATACATAATATTTACATATATAAATACGAGTTACACCATTCTTAGAGATGGTAGGTCGTACGTATACCTGAACATTGTCTTAATTTTTTAAAAAATGGAGTTAAATAAAGGTAATTAAAAATTCATATTTATAGAATAACTATATTGTTATATAAATCATATATTTCCATAAAACATATCCTTATTACCATCCATTTAAAAATAAATTGAAAAATGAATCACATTGTTTCGAGGAAGTGATATTACACAAGTATGCACAAGTGACATTATCATTTTTCATTCGACTGGAATGTATGATGGTATATTTGATATTATTTTTTCAAAATTGCATCATAAATTAATATATATAGATATATATATATTAAAAACATCATTATATCTATTCAAGAGAGGTGTTAATGGAAAATTAATTTAATCGGCTTGCGAGGCGGTAGTCCTCCATACGCACGATCAATGATTTCATTAGCCATTTTATTGATGGTGATACATATATAGGTTATGAAAATAACATAATAAAATCCTGTTACATAGGATATAATATTTTTATTTTATCATTGTTAATTAGAATAAAAATTAGTTAGAAGAAGAGATAATATGAAAACGTAAGGTTAAAGAATATTCCTCTTCTTTAGACAACCTTCTTAGGTTAATAGATAAATCTACCCTAAAACTTTTTTTTTAAAATGGACACTGTTTTATGGGTAGTGATATAATTAATGGACTTGGAAAGGAATTTTATGAACCAAAGGTTTATTTCATTTGAGAAAAGAATGGTTATGTGGGGCCCTTTTATAAGTTTAGGGAAGGACACCCATGGAATTTCTAAAATAATAAATTATAACCATGTTTTTCACCCCCCAATGGATAAAAAATGAATTATTAACAAGGAAAGTATGATATATGGTGGAAATGGTTCCAGAAAGTAGAAAATAGAAAAACAATTTCAGACATTTTAACCAATATTGTTTAGTTAAACCCCTCAGTAAACCCGTTATAAAATTAATAGTAGTAATTAATTTTTTATTTTTTTATTCCTTATGAAAAAATAAATAAAGAATTATTGAACATTATGTATTATTATAATTCAATATATTTAATCAATTTTTTCAAATTAATATAACATAAGTTGTAACGACCCCCTCCCCACAAAGTGTACCCCTCCTGGGCCGGCAATGTGAGAAGGGGGATAATGACCCCCTGAGTCCCGCCTCCAGTAAGCCCTGGGTTGGCGACTAGCACCGAGGGTATAATAAACATACAAATGGGAGGCATTACCCTCTAAGAGAACACATGCAGAAAAGAGAGATAGAATAGACTCCAATCAACTCCAACTCATAACTGAAATATAAAAGAAATCCGAGTACATATATGAAATGTCATGCAAAAGTACTACAACTGAAAGGGGAAACTAAAAGTACCCAAAAGAAAGTAAAACGGCAGCGACCACAAGCCCGAACAGCTCCTCCTCCAACCGCAAGCTAGTAGTAACCAGCTTGATCTCCAACCTGCACCAAGTGACCTGAAAAATAGTTTATATGTACATAGGGTGAGTATAACAGTATACTCAGTAGGATCCTCCCCAACCCTCTCGTGCAAAAGTAAAGAAAGCATGCTAAAGCCTAGTGAACCATAAGTGAAAATAACTCGTCACCTAAACAGGTATACTAAGCTCCCAAACTCACCATTGCTACTCTCACCAAGTAAC
This sequence comes from Viscum album, assembly GCA_963277665.1. Lineage (NCBI taxonomy): Eukaryota > Viridiplantae > Streptophyta > Magnoliopsida > Santalales > Viscaceae > Viscum > Viscum album. The sequence continues at coordinate 450,310,429 of OY728137.1, read as the reverse complement.
GCATACAAGAATATAGCATATAGTAAAGAATATCAAGGGTACCCCGCTACTACTTCCCCACTGGTTTGCCGCTTTTCCCCAATGACACACGTCCTGTGCATCTCTCTCCAAGGCTTGCCCGCAGACACCTGGGCTAAGCTCCACAATCTGCACCTCGTGCACCACATAGGCTTGCCCGCAGACACCTGGGCGAAGCACCACGCCGTCCTCACAACCAAAAGTAGCCAGGTAGTTTCCGGGAGCCACCACAGCCCGCATAACGTGTATCATACGTCGGGTATAATACCTCAAGACATTACAGCCCATACTCCGAGTAAGGATCCTCAAGCCATCATAGCCTATACATATTACACCTATAGTAGTCCATAGGATACTATATCCAGAATATATGTGTGCGAATAACCACAAGCCATTACAGCCCTCTACACACATATATGGGGTAACTAACCGTTGTGCCTCATGGCACAAGTATCTACCAAGAGAGGAGAGCGGGGCCAAAGGGGGTAGTCAGCCATTCAACCTCCCATCAGAATGTTGGGGAAAACACCCCCCAGGGCTCAGAATCCCCGGGGTGTCAGTTTCCCATACCGATAGGGTGGAGTAGCGTATAGAAACACAAAAAGTGCAGAATATATATGTAACTCACATCCACACTATGGGCATTACCTAGTCTTAGATACAACTGCAGCTAACATCTCTCAGACTCCAGGCTGCTACATCAAAGACTATGTATCCTATAAGCACACAAACATTTTAAGAGCTTTATTAGATTACTCCATTCTCATTTTATCAGTTCCACTGTACGTTAATTTAATTCTTTAAACATTAATTAAGAATGAACAATTCCACATTAAACTGAAATGGCATCACATTCAAAATCAACTGCTCCTTTTTAGATTCACATATCCTTTAAATTCCAGCACCTCCATCCCCGTGGATTATCACCATTTAATCAAACATTCATTATAGAGTTACTTTCCCACATTCCCAGGCATTCTAGAAAAGCATCCTATGCTACTAAACACAAAGGAGGATCAACACGGTGAGTAGATATACTACCTGTCTAGTCTTTGCCGCCTATAGAAAAAGCACAGACCCATTCTCCCTCGAGAGGCTAAACACAGAAAGCACGTGGCATACCCCGCGCGTCTTTGCCTCCTTCAGAAGAAGGGAAAGCAAGACCAGCTGCCTTGAGCAGTGGGGAAAAACAAACAGATAAACATTCAATGAACCCACAAGAATCCAACAACCACATCCATCCCATTCCATCACCCTCGGTGTCCTCCCCGACACCCACATGCATAAACTGATGCATCTCGCCACTCTAGGCGTCATCCGCTACCACAAACACAAGGCCTCCAGGCCTCCACATATCAGAACACCCATCCTGGCTCACATCACAGTACAAGCAGTAGGAAAACAACAATCACAACCATGGCTCTTGACCCTTTAGCAAAAAAGAGGGTAACTCAAAACCCCGTTAGAAATTCCCACATAATATGTTCTTTAATCCATATTGAATTGGCAGATTTGTTATTCGTAGGTTCCAATCACGGACACCTAATCAGCAAGCTATCACAATTAAATAACCATGCTTCCTTCCCTAATTTGATTATCCTCAAATTAGAACAACTACAACAATGACAATAACCAGATTAATTTACATGCCTCTTTATGTTTAACCAATTAATTAACAATTAATTCTGGTTTTACGTTCATTATCAATTTCTATCATGAACGAACAACAAATCAAAGAAAACATAGATATCACTATATCTAGGAAAACATGAGGCAACCCGTTATCATGGTATAAAGCAACAACATGCGATCAACCAATTCTTTTAATCCGGTTCAAGTATTTAATTAGGTCAATTTCATTGTGATCCAAAGGGATAAATCATGCTAATTCTACGATTGCACATATACAATTAGAGAAGCCATGAATCCCCTACCTCGAAGAGTTCTTGACATCCTTTATCCACACAATGGGCCACAATCCTTCTCTCGCGTCAACTTATATGGAAGAATGATCGACACAACTTGGTTTCATCAAACAGAGTGGAACTTATCCGAGTAACATTTGATTGTGAAACTCCTACGGGAATGATTGCAAGGTTCTAACGTCTCGTAGATGAGAACCAGGAGGAAGAACAACGAAGAATGATATCTCGTTCCTTTTAAAAAAAATTAGAGAGGAGACGGTTTAAGATCCGATTTATTCTCCATTAAAAACGGATCTCATTATCCCACGTGGTTTGTCCAAGTAAAAACATCCCGGCCTTAGGAATAATTAATATAGGATTTATGGCCTTTGAATCGGACTTAAAGTCCTTAAAATAAGGTTTTAAAATGTATTTTACGTCAAAGAAAATGTCAAAAGGGGAAAACTGTAGGAATCTGGAAACACTGTTCACATACTCAAAATTTGGCAATGGAAAGAATCGTTAGCTCTTAGAATTCTGGAAACACTGTTTAAACGTGAAATTTGGCAAAGGAAGGAATCGATAGCTCTTAGGATTCTGGAAACACTGTTCAAACGTGAAATTTGGCAAAGGAAGGAATCGGTAGCTCTTAGGATTCTGGAAACACTGTTCAAACGTGAAATTTGGCAAAGGAAGGAATCAGTAGCTCATAGGATTATGGAAACACTGTTCACAGAACTGGAAATTTGGCAAAGGAAGGAATTAATAGCTCTAAGGATTCTGGAAACACTGTTCACAGAACTAGAAATTTGGTAGTGTCAGCCGAGATACTGCTAGACTGCGGCTACCGGTAGACCGAGGTACCGGTAGGCGGCGGCTACCGGTAGACCGAGCTACCTGTAGGCAGCGGCTACTGGTAGACCGAGCTACCGGTAGGCAGCGGCTACCGGTAGACTGAGCTACCGGTAGGTAGCGGCTACTGGTAGACCGAGCTACCGGTTGGATGCGGCTACCGATAGACCGAGCTACCGGTAGGCTGCAGCTACCGGTAGACCGAGCTACCGGTAGGGCGCGGCTAGGGGATAAGTCACCTTGACCTCCCGGAACACCTCCAACACCACATTTTCACAAAGTAGTGGACCGGAGAGGTCCGAGCCATTACATTATATACCTCTCAAAACATTCTCGTCCTCAAGAATTAAAAACCAACTCAGAGGAAAAGAGGGGTCCAAACAACCACCCCATAAGATACCTCTCAGGGGAAAACCTCCAGGAGTTGTTCGAAAGCTGGAACAAAACTACGATATCCGAGAATATGGAAATAAACAATCCATATCCAAACAATTCAATCATAACATCACACAAAAGGTACATAAATAAAACATGAAAGGTCTAACCATCAAGGAAACATCATTACATGAAAAGAGTTAAATATTAAACAACTCTGGGTACTGAGCATGTATCTGTGACTCACGCTCCCATGTACTCTCCTCCATGCCACCGTGTCACCACAAGACACGAACTAAGGGGATAGAATTCCCACGTAACACCTTCTCCTTGCGATCTTGGATCTCCACAGGTCGCTCCTCTAAGGTTGCATCATCATCAATATCGATCTCTCCCCAATCGATAACATGAGATTCATCATGAAGGTAACGACGGAGCTGTGATACATGGAAAACATCATGTATCTGACTCGTCTGAGGGGGAAGTGCTACTCGATACACCACAGCTCCAACACGATCTAACACCTCAAAAGGCCCAACATACCGGGGAGAAAGCTTACTTCCACGACCAAACCTTCACTGCCCACGATGGGGAGTCACCTTTAGAAACACATGATCCCCAACATTAAACTCTAACGGTCTCCTTCTTTGATCAGCATATGATTTCTGATGATCATGTGCTGTCTTCATCCTCTCACGAATCACCTGAACCATCTCTGTTGTATTCTGCACTAGTTCTGGCCTGAGAATTGCTGACTCTCTGACCCCAGTCCAGCACAACAGAGAACGGCATGGCCGACCATACAAGGCTTCAAACGGCGCCATACCGATGGTAGAGTGAAAACTATTATTGTAAGTGAACTCTACCAAGGGTAAGTGCTTCGTCCATGAACCTCCAAAATCAAGAACACAAGAGAGCAACATGTCTTCAAGAGTCTGGATGGTTCGCTCTGTCTGACCATCCGTTTGAGGATGAAAAGCAGTTCTAAGGCACAGTTGAAAGCCAAAAGCATGCTGGAGACCTCGCCACACCCTGGAGGTAAAAAGAGGATCACGATCAAAAATGATCGTCCTAGGTACTCCATGGAGTCTCACCACCTCCTCTAGATACTGCCTCGACAAAACCTCCATTGAGCTCAACTCCTTGATCACTATGAAGTGGGCCGACTTTGTTAAACGATCCACTACCACCCATATAGCATCATGTCCTCCCGGATCTCGAGGTAAACCTGTAACAAAGTCCATTGAGATGTCCTCCCACTTCCACTGAGGAATCTCTAAGTGCTGGAGAAGACCACCAGGAACACGGTGTTCGGCCTTCACCTTCTGGCAGACTAAACATCGAGACACACACTCAGCAACCGTGCGTTTCAGCCCAGGCCACCAAAACTGACTCCTCGAGGATCGGTACATCTTTGTCACACCAGGATGTACTGCCAAGGGTGAACTATGGAACTCTCGGAGAACCGTCTCGCGCATCGCCAAGGGGAGAAAAATCCTGCCATGATACAACACTCAGTGTTGTTCATCCTCCGACCAACCATCAAGGGCCTCACCACAAACAACTCTGTCTCTCCAGACTTCCACCTCTAGATCACCCAACTGAGACTCTTCCACCTTCTGCATCAGGGATGACTACACCGTCATCTGGAAAAGACAACCTCTACCCCCAACATCTCTCATATCAAGATGCAAAGCTGATAGCTCTTCCATCACTCTCCAGGAATTCACAGAACACAGCATTCATCAACCCCATGAAAACAGCTAGAGCATTCGTCACGCCGAATGGCATTACAACAAACTCATAATGCCCATGACGACAAAGGAAAGCAGTCTTTGGGATATCCTCATCCTTTACACGCATTTGGTGATATCCTGACTGCAAGTCGATCTTTGAGAACCAACTTGCACCCTTCAGTTGATCGAATAAGTCATCAATCCACAGGAGAGGATAGCGGTTCTTTATTATTACTTTGTTTAATCGACGATAATCGACGCACAACCGCAAACTGCCATCAGCCTTTTTCACAAACAAAACTGGTGCACCCCAAGGTGACACACTTGGCCGAACAAAACCACACTGCAATAGACCATCAAGCTGAATACGTAGCTCTCGTAACTCAAAAGGGTCCATCCTATATGGAGACATAGAGATAGGGGACGCTTCTGGCTGTAGCTCGATCCCAAACTCGATCTCTCATCAAGGGGGTAAGGATACAACCTCTCCTGTAAAGACATCAGGGTACTCCTCTACGACCCTAGGAAACGTCAACTGTTGAACCTCTGAAGAACTCAACATCATCCCATCCATCATGGATGATAAGGATGAAACTCGTCTATGACTCATCTGAGGATCTCTCTCACCAACAAACACCACTTTCTCTCTATCTGTATCAAGGAAAACGACCTTCTTCTTATAGAAATCCACAACAGCCTGCACCGAATACAACCAATCCATGCCGAGTATGACATCATATGGTTGTATTCGTAAACATAGGAAATCACCCCAAGAGCGGTGTTTCCCCAACACTAGATCACAGTCTCTACATACTTCAAACAAGTCAGCTCGACCTCCAACTGGCGTAGTCAACGCCAAGGGAACTGGAAGCCTCCCTACCTCAAGTCCCAAAGCATGGACAAGGGTAGGTGATATGAAGGAGTGTGTTGCTCCTAAATCAAACAAGGCATACACCAAGGTAGAAAACAAGCAAAGGGTACCTCGAACGACATCTGGTTCGCCTAGGGTTGGAAACTCTAGAGCATGGAGCTGACCACGACCTCCTCTACGGCCTCTCTGACCCTAATGACGACCACCACCACGGTCGCGCTCTGCTCTCTGAGGACGGGGAGCGTCATGGGGCTGTCCTCTGCCTACTCCATCTACCATCTGGTGATCTAAAACTGGTGCAACCTGCTGCTGCTGCCACGGCTGGAACTGCCTCAACAGAGGAACCTGGAGTGGAGCGCCCGGTGCACGATGACTGCTCTGAAAAGTCTGGCACTCCCGTTGCTGATGAACATGACCACCACAAGAAAAACAAGCGCCTGATCCCTTGGAATAGGCCTGAGAGTTGCTTCCTTCGGAGAAACGAGATGGGAAGGGCTGAGACCTACCCCCAGGTGAACGGAAACTCTTCTGTCCTGAAAACCAGGAACCCCGGACCACAGCTCTGCTTCGTGAGGAATCATGATGATTCCCCTCTCGTGATGATCCTGTCCTGGCCAAAGTCCTCTCAACAACCTCTGCCCTCGCCAGCACCTCAAGATATGTCTTCAGCATAAATGGGGTGACCTGGCGCTGGATATCTGGATGCAAAGCCTCCTCGAAATTCCTCGCCCTGGCCTCATCATCTGGTAAAAGGTCTGAAGCATATTGTAGAAGGTTCTTGAAACAGATTCCAAACTCTCGAACACTGGAGCTCCCCTATCGAAGGGTGAGAAGCTTTTGGCGACTGGACACCTTCGCAGTTGATGAAAGAAACTCGACTCTAAACCTGTCTCGAAACTCCTCCCATGAGATTGCTGACTCCTCACGATCACCGAGGAACAAGAACCACCACCGCCTCGCTGCTCCACGCAGCATCGTCACAACCAAGGACACCCAGTGTTCCTTCCGAGCACGAATTGAACTAAAGCCTATCTCGATCTCCTCCAACCAGTCTTCTGTGACAGCATCTGAAACGGATCCCTCGTACTTCTGTAGACTATGGCGCTAAAACTCTCTAAGTTTCTTCCTCAAAGTGTCATCTTCGTCAACCTCTACTCGGTGGTGATCTGCTGGAACAGCCTGTTGGGCATCTTCTGTGCAAACCTGACGAGGATGTCAACCTGGAGCCATACCTGTAAAATAACAACTGTTAGATCTCCTAAGCCTAGAATATGGAAGACTCAACATTAATTAATTGTTTTGTTTTATTAAGTTTAGGTTAGCTATCCCAAGGTCTACCCATTCAAACACAGGCGCAAAGAATAATGATGCATGATCCCTTCCTAGGTCTCTACCCTACAACCAGTATCACTTTGTTTAGTAGCCATTGTAAACATAAAGGTCCGTGCAACATATCATAGGGGTCCCTGAACACCTATTTCTCTACCGGTCTCCAGTGTTTACCCCACTTGCTAAACATGAATGACACAGTTTCCCTACCACCCCATGCATCCTCACCTTTGCCTAACTCCAACTCCATCCTATCCCTCAACCAGACCTCTGATACCACTCTGTCACATCCTCCTCCCCAAAAAGTGTACCCCTCCTGGGACGACAATGTGAGAAGGGAGATAATGACCCCCGAGTCCCGCCTCCAGTAGGCCCCGGGTTGGCGACTAGCACCGAGGGTATAATAAACATACATATGGGAGGCATTACCCTCTATGAGAACACATGCAGAAAAGAGAGATAGAATAGACTCCAATCAACTCCAACTCATAACTGAAATATAAAAGAAATCAGAGTACATATATGAAATGTCATGAAAAAGTAATACAACTGAAAGGGGAAACTAAAAGTATCCAAAAGAATGTAAAACGGCAGCGACCACAAGCCCAAACAGCTCCTCCTCCAACCGCAAGCTAGTAGTAACCAGCTTGATCTCGAACCTGCTCCAAGTGACCTGAAAAAAAGTTTATATGTACATAGGGTGAGTATAACAGTATACTCAGTAGGATCCTCCCCAAGCCTCTCGTGCAAAAGTAAAGAAAGCATTCTAAATCCTAGTGAACCATAAGTGAAACTAACTCGTCACCTAAACAGGTATACTAAACTCCCAACCTCACCATGGATACTCTCACCAAGTAACGCATACAAGAATATAGCATATAGTAAATAATATCAAGGGTACCCTGCTACTACTTCCCCACTGGTTTTCCTCTTTGCCCCAACGACACACGTCCTGTGCATCTCTCTCCAAGGCTTGACCGTAGACACCTGGGCTAAGCTCCACAATATGCACCTCGTGCACCACATAGGCTTGCCCGCAGACACCTGGGCGAAGCACCACACCGTCCTCACAACCAAAAGTAGGCAGGTAGTTTCCGGGAGCCACCACAGCACGCATAACGTGTATCATACGTCGGGTATAATACCTCAAGCCATTACAGCCCATACTCCGAGTAAGGATCTTCAAGCCATCATAGCCTATACACATTACACCTATAGTAGTCCATAGGATACTATATCCAGAATATATGTGTGTGAATAACCACAATCCATTACAGCCCTCTACACACATATATGGGGTAACTAACCGATGTGCCTCATGGCACAAGTATCTACCAAGAGAAGAGAGTGGGGCCAAAGGGGGTAGTCAGCCATTCAACCTCCCATCAGAATGTTGGGGAAAACACCCCCCAGGGCTCAGAACCCCCGGGGTGTCAGTTGCCCTTACCGACAGGGTGGAGTAGCATATAGAAACACAAAAAGTAAAGAATATATATGTAACTCACATCCACACTATGGGCATTACCTAGTCTTAGATACAGCTTCAGCTAACGTCTCTCAGACTCCAGGCTGCTACTTCAAAGACTAGGTATCTTTTAAGCACACAAACATTTGAAGAGCATTATTAGATTACTCCATTATCATTTTATCAGTTCCACTGTACGTTAATTTAATTATTTAAACATTAATTAAGAATGAACAATTCCACATTAAACTGAAATGGCATCACATTCAAAATCAACTACTCCTTTTTAGATTCTCATCTCCTTTAAATTCCAGCACCTCCATCCCTGTGGATTATCACCATTTAATCAAACATTCATTATAGAGTTACTTTCCCACATTCCCAGGCATTCTAGAAAAGCATCCTATGCTACTAAACACAAAGGAGGCTCAACACGGTGAGTAGATATACTACCCGTCGAGTCTTTTCCGCCTATAGAAAGAGCACAGACCCATTCTCCCTCGAGAGGCTAAACAAGGAAATCACGTGGCATACCCCGCACGTCTTTGCCTCCTTCAGAAGAAGGGAAAGCAAGACTAGCTGCCTTGAGCAGTGGGGAAAAACAAAACAGATAAACATTCAAAGAACCCACAAGAATCCAACAACCACATCCATCCCATTCCATCACCCTCGGTGTCCTCCCCGACACCCACATGCATAAACTGATGCATCTCGCCACTCTAGGCGTCATCCGCTACCAAAACCACAAGGCCTCCAGGCCTCCACATATCACAACACCCATCTAGGCTCACATCACAGTACAAGCAGTAGGAAAAAAACAATCACAACCATGGCTCTGGAACCTTTAGCAAACAAGAGGGTAACTCAGAACCCCTTTAGAAATTCCCACATAATCTATTCTTTAATCCATATTGAATTGGAAGATTTGTTGTTCGTAGGTTCCAATCACGGACACCTAATCAGAAAGCTATCACAATTAAATAACCATGCTTCCTTCCCTAATTTGATTATCCTCAAATTAGAAAAACTACAACAACAGCAATAACCAGATTAATTTACATGCCTATTTATCTTTAGCCAATTAATTAACAATTAATTCCGGTTTTACGTTCATTATCAATTTCTATCACGAACGAACAACAAATCAAAGAAAACATAGATATCACTATATCTAGGAAAACATGAGGCAAACCGTTATCCCGGTATAAAGCAACAAAATGCGATCAACCAACTCTTTTAATCCGGTTCAAGTATTTAATTAGGTCAATTTCATTGTGATCCAAAGGGATAAATCATGCTAATTCTACGATTGCACATATACAATTAGAGAAGCCATGAATCCCCTACCTCGAAGAGTTCTTGACGTCCTTTATCCACACAACGGGCCACAATCCTTCTATCACGTCAACTTATATGGAAGAATGATCGACACATCTTGGTTGCATCAAATAGAGCGGAACTGATCCGAGTAACGTTGGTTGTGAAACTCCTACGGGAATGATTGCAAGGTTCTAACGTCTCGTAGATGAGAACTAGGAGGAAGAAAAACGAAGAATGATATCTCGTTCCTTTTAAAAAAATTTAGAGAGGTGACGGTTTAAGATCCAATTTATTCTCCATTAAAAACGGATCGCATTAACCCACGTGGTTTGTCCAAGTAAAAACGTCCCGGCCTTAGGATTTATTAATATAGGATTTATGGCCTTTGAATCGGCCTTAAAGTCCTTAAAATAAGGTTTTAAAATGTATTTTATGTCAAAGAAAACGTCAAAAGGCACAAAACTGTAGGAATCTGGAAACACTATTCACATACTCAAAATTTGGAAAAGGAAAGAATCAGTAGCTCTTAGAATTCTGGAAACACTGTTCAAACGTGAAATTTGGCAAAGGAATCGGTAGCTCTTAGGATTCTGGAAACACTGTTCAAACGTGAAATTTGGAAAAGGAAGGAATCGATAGCTCTTAGGATTCTGGAAACACTGTTCAAATGTGAAATTTGGCAAAGGAAGGAATCGGTAGCTCTTAGGATTCTGGAAACACTGTTCACAGAACTAGAAATTTGGAAAAGGAAGGAATCGGTAGCTCTTAGGATTCTAGAAACACTGTTCACAGAACTAGAAATTTGGCAGTGTTAGCCGAGCTACTGATAGACTGCGGCTACCGGTAGACCGAGGTACCGGTAGGCGGTGGCTACCGGTAGACCGAGCTACCGGTAGGCAGCGGCTACCGGTAGACCGAGCTATCGGTACGCAGTGGCTACCGGTAGGCAGCGGCTACCGGTAGACCGAGCTACTGGTAGGCTGCGGCTACCTGTCGACCGAGCTACCAGTAGGCTGCGGCTACCGGTAGACCGAGCTACCAGTAGGCTGTGGCTACCGGTAGACCGAGCTACCGGTAGGGCGCGGTTGGGGGATAAGTCACCTTGACCTCCCGAAACACCTCCAACACCACATTTTCACAATGTAGTGGACCGGAGAGGTCTGGGCCATTACATAAGTGGTAGTATTTAATATAAATGTAAACATGCAAGCTTGTTAAAACAACTCCTTTCCAAATAAAATATTTATTATGTATACAAGTTTTTTGTTTAAAAAACAAATATAAAACAACTTAAATGAAATAAAATGGATTTATTATAATATAATTGAAATAATTTTACTTTTTACACCATTTAAAAATAGATATTTTTAAATTCTTTAAAAAAAATAATAAAAATCAATGTTTTTCTCTATTAATCGAAAAAATTATTTTTTTAAAAAATTTAAAAAAAAATTAACTCCGAAATTATTTTTACAATAATATTTAAAAAAGTTAGTTAATTTCATCAAATAATGTTTATAAAATAAGTAAAATGTAATTTTAAAATAAGTGTGCAAAACGTGATAGAATTACATTTTAGAAAAATATATTTTTACTATAAAACTAGATTTATTCATATCCCATGCATAGATAAACTTCAATATGAATGTCAAAAAAATATTGAATAAATACTCTATAAATTTAATTTAACCATTCATGAATATTTATTAATCTAATTAATTTTGTTAATCACACATATCACACATAAAAATAGTAATTTAGAGAAATATTTATTTTACATTGAAATTATTCTTATTTAAATTATTATTCAATTGAAAAACATTGAATTTATTTTATAAATTCATAAACCATATAGTTTTAATATTTAAGTTAGTCCTATTCATGATAACAAATCCAATGTCCAAGTATAATCATTCACATTAAATAATAATGTTTTATCAATACATTGATGTTCATTTAAACCTGGTGTTCTATGAAACATAAGATATCAAATAAATAAAATTTATTTAAAGAGTGATATATTATAAAACATATGGTTATTACATTATACAACTTCAACTATATTAAAATTTAAAAAATATATTGTGGTCATCGTATGTGTAAATTTTTTTGAAATCTGTAATTGTTAAATGATAAGTAAAATATTATCTTAATAAGAGAGAAAGGGAAGTATAAAGATCATCTAGAATAACATATAAATGTATTTTGATGTAAAAAATTAATAGTTGAAAGTTAAAATAATGACATATAGGAGAAAAATATCACCCCATGATAAGTATAGTGTAGTAGGAAACATGGTCCAAAAAAAGTTAACAACTACAAAACCATAAATCTATGATGAAATTGAATGTAATAGGATAAAATTTTCATATCAAGAATCATTTTCTATTATTGAGGGACTCTTTTTCACTCTAGTTGGTGAACACTAGAAAATATACCTATTTTTTCATTTCATAAGATCAATTTTATGATTTTTTTATTCTAATACTAATTTCAGCATTATTTATTACTCAAGAAATAGAGTATAGAAGATGTAAATTTCAAGCCCAAAGCACTAAAATTATATTTTAATAGATAATAAGTTCTATAAAAAGTGACCAGTGTTTACATCTATCTCTAAATATTTATAAAAAAAATGGTTAGCATAAGTTATGAAATATAGTGCATTAGTCTCTAAAACATCTATAGTACAGCCAATGTTGTACTGAGTCCATCCTATAAATATTTAACCCTAACACTCATCCAAAATATGGTCAACAAAATTCCAATAATAAATTCAATAAGGCATGATAAAAAATTTATCCACAAACAGCATAAAACCTCTCATAATTTCACATAACAAACATAGTAATATTGTGATAATTTATTCTATTAGAATACTTTAATATCTCGAATCACTAAAAAATGTTAAATGAATGATATGCTGTTAACTATATTCCATGAAACATAAAATTTAGTATACTACATCATAAATTTACTTTTCACTAAATCAAGAACCATTTTCAAGGTCACTAATACTATCCCATTTATTTATTTAATGTTAATCTTCTCTTCATCTCAATAAAATATTTTAAAATTAGCATCCTAAATATATTTATGGTTATCTTTACCTTATTCATTCATTAACTAAATATTTTACCTTAACACTAAATAAATTTTCTTTTTTTCTATTATTATTCAAAATTAGATGTCAAATCCTTAAGGAAAACCACTATAGTACAATCGTTATATTTTTCGTTAATTATAGAAGCAAAACATCACTAATAAAATAATTATACCGACTAATTATTACATCTAGATACACCATTAATTTATTCAAGTTACACTATAATTAAAACATAATATTGATCATGTTCTATTTATTTTATTTTATGGTTTATACCCTTAACACTTGTGGAATTCAGTTTCATAGTTCCCCATATCAATACAGTTGAAACAATGAACACAAAAGGATTCTTTCTTTCCCGTGTACTGATGTGAATTATGTACTTTCTATACACTGTTGAAGAAAACTTGAATTCCATTTAAGCAACTACCGAGGTGTTTCTTTCCACAATTATAAAACGTGGGAAATTGCATAATTATTTTCTTCCCCTTATGGATTTTTTCTCTTCCATCAACTTATTTTATAGCTTACCTTAAAATCAATACATCATGGAGAATTATTCTCTTTCTTGATAACCCTTGATATTATGTCCATATTTCATGATAAGGATTGGGAGACTAGTTCAGTTCAAAGTATTGGAAATTATCTATCAAAGAAATGATGAATCCTACACTTTAGATTAATGATGTCATTTAACACATGTATTTATAACCTTGAAATGTTATCTTCAAACTAAGAAAAATTTTCCATATCATTTTTTTGGGGAATCAAGAGTTGAATTTTCATATATGCTCGTTTTTCGTGAGGGTAATATTTTCCCAAGAAAATTTCTTAAAATCATTCCATTTTATTCACACTATTTCCTCTTCAACATCATTGTTTTGAATTGATGAACACAATTTATCCTCATGCACTGAAATACAATAAATTTATAAAATAACCTTCTCACATTCATTACATTCCAACACATAAAATATATTTTATATGGAATTTATCCATTAATAATCTATAAAATAATTGATATCCCATTTAAATTTTAGAGGTTTATGATTCACAATATTTTTAAAATTGTTACACCACTTCATGGATTATTATTATTTTCCATATGGTAAAGGTTATTGGTCATAACCTATGTCTAATTCCCTAATATAGTTATAATTTTTGTATATTTAGGTTTATCACCAACTCTTGCTTCATTATCATGATTTATATGGAAATACCAACATGCATTATGTGAATTGATATAGTTTCCATTTCTTTCATTTAGAGTGTTTTTAAATAATTTCATGAACAATATTCAATTATAACATTTTGAATGATATTGTGTTATTTCAAGACTATTTAAAAGATTAAAATAATTTGAAAATTTATTTATAAATAATCTCAAGATCATAAACTTGATATCTTTGGTAACATAATTATTTTCAAACCATTAATTATTTTTTTGTAAATAAAAATTAAATTATCCGAATAATATCCCCTGATTGGTGTTCATTAAGGTCCATTGTGTTACACTAAGTGACAATCATGTCAAATCCCAATTCATCATTTTTTAACTTATTTATCCTTGATAAAACATTTCCAAATCCACATCTACCTATTGTTTCCAAACAGTGATGTATTAATTAGAAAACTACATAATATCTACCATATAAAAAAACTGGGATGACATCATATACTTAAAATTATCCTAAAATTCATTTTTAGGGATACATTCAGTAATATCATTTTTCTTAAATATTGTTCCCAAGGATCTAAAAAAACATTATCTAATACCTATATTAAAGTCCCCAACACTAGTAACCTAGAGTAAGTGGTTAAATTATTAAATTAGATCAATATATTTATGATTTCATCACCAAGGAATGATTAATTTACTTGTATTGAATAACTAGATACATATTTTAATTTTAAATTAAATTTGGAAACATAAAATACAACATCGTATTTTTTTGAGAATTCAATTATTCCATTAATTATATCCCTAAATATCATTCATAATACACTTCCCAATATCCTAGTGAAAGGAAACCTAAGAAAGGGGTGATCCCATATTCTTATTAAGGATATATATACAATGAAATATATCTAGAATAAATATGACAAAATCAATACATCACGATAAATAACTAAAATAACATTCCATTTAATCAATAACATGATCATGAAGAATAATACAGCAGGAATAAATTATGATCAAATAATGCCTTATAAATAATAAAATAATCCTGAAACATATCCATGAACATATTAACTAATCATATAATCACATGGACATCAATAACTAATCTCAGTGATGGTTTTCAGAACAGAGGACATTATAAATATATATTCAAGGCCTTATGGAAAGATATCTTAGATAAATGGATAAGGCCTCAACCAAATACCCATGCAAGATTTTTTAATGAGACCTACCGATGCATCCAGGAGCTAGAGCATTTCCAACTGATCAATTAATATTTACAATTAATTCACCATATTAATGGGACAAAAAATGAAAAACTTAAACCTTATTTTAAAAAATAGCATATTAAATTTTAGAATATTACAAAATAAATAAACATAATCATAAACCATTCAGAATAATATGGAGAATGGTATCAAAATATTATATCCCTTTTCAAAACGATGATAAAACATCAAATTGAATAAGTTATCCGTTATCATTAGTGTATATACTAGTCATAATATTCAATAATGTATTTTTACATTGATGAAAATACCATAAAAATATCAATGGAAAACTTTTTTAGGAGAATATCCTTTTTACATTGAAATCACTTATTTAAAGTCTAAAATACTCCCCAAATTTCACGGAAAAAAATTTATTAGAAGAAAATATTTTAATATTTTAAATTAATAATCAATTAAGGGTTTTTTATTGATGATTTTTAATTCCATACATTCTATATAATCCAAACAAACATTCCTTTTACACCATTATATAATGGATAAAAATTACCACTTTTGGAAAACAAGAAGAAGATTCATTTAAAAAAAAATTGTATAAAATGGGTAAATATAACAATAATATATATTTTGGATAATTTTACAAAAAAAAATTGAAAATAGTTTAAGAAAACAGTGATAGGGAAGTAAAATTATTATTTATAAAGAGATATATAATTTCATATTTTATTGAAAAAGCACTTAATAAATGTAAGTATAAAATAGTGGAAAATGGAACTATAACATGAAATGTCAATGAATTACCAATGGGGAATAATATATAATAGGTTTAAGATATAAATACAATATATTTACCCCATGGGATATTTAAACACAAAAAACACCAAATAATGATGAGATTGTGAAATAATTCCTTACATCACCTCTAACATCCTTCAAACTTGTTCAACTAGCCATTATAATAAATTAAAATTTTATTAATATATTAAGGGAAAAATATACACTTATTTCAAAACTTATATTATTATTTTGTAATATTTTATCACCTATTTATTAATGATTCATTGTTATAAAATTAGTGTTTCATGTAATAACTACTTTGTTTTTCATGAATGTTTTGGTTTGGTTATTTCAGTACATGTGCTTTGATGAGGGATAGAACATTTGAATTTTTTTAACATGATATTAATATAATTTATATATATTATATATAAATTTATATTCATATATAAATTTAATATATTGATAAATGAGTTACACCGTTTATGGAGATGGTTGGCCGTACTTACGCTTGAACGCTGTTTTCATTTTTTGGATGATGGAATAAAAGAAATGTAGATAATAATTCACCAACATAAAATAATTTTCATATCATAAAAATAATTTAGGTTTTTCAAATTTATCCTTATAACCATCCATTTAAAACTAAAGTAAAAAAAATCACATCACTTCATGGAAGGGGTAGTGCACATGTACGCATGAGCGATGATATCATTTTCCAAAGGATTGGAATGTATGATGGAAGATGTGAAATTATAATTTCAAATGTTTAATTATGTATGAAATAATATATATATACACACACACACATTAAACCAGTCACTATATCCAAATGTTAGAGGTGTTGAAAGAAAAGAAATTAAATCAGTTTGCAAGGAAGTAGTGTCATGACCCAAACTACAGGGGCCCTCCTGGGAGAAAAAAATCATATCTACAACTACCCCAAGTATGAATCCAAAGGATAGTGGATATAGACTAGTTCCAAAAGTCATGAAAAAATGGGAGGCCTTTTAATAAAGTACCTTTATGCATGCTCCCAACCATCTATATGTAGTTTTCCAAAAGACCAATAATAAAATACAAAAGATATAGATTAAAAACCATACATATAATAAATTATAGGGAATAAATAGACTATGATAGTGTAAACCATAAATGAAAAGGGAAAAATAAAATCTCACCTAGAAAAGATATCCCAACCTAATAAAAACTAGAAAATAAAATCTGGGAGGGATATACTCTATATGTTCAATCCCCAACCATTTTATGCATTTAAATTCCCTTGATTATCCCTAAGCTCCACCGATACCATCAGTGATATACATAAGAAACAAATGTGTGGGAAGATCCCATACAGCGGTGATTATATACATATGAATTAGGATGCACCAATAACTAATGAGGGAGAAAATATATACATGATTTAAGTAGTCTTACTATCCTAAAGAAAGAGATAAAATGAAACCCAATGACAAAGATATATTTACAATCATATAAGAAAACGAGTTGGGAAAAAGATGATATCTATATGAAATCCCAGTATAGAATGAGGAGTATGGAAATATTTCTAGTGTCATATCTCTATTCCTAGTATATCATGTGTATTTCCTATGATGTAACCATGTGTATGACCCCACACCTCTCACTATGATGCAAAATTGAGGAGGAAAAACCTTTATATTTAGGACCTATGCCATAGTCCATAATATGGGTACCACTTGGTATGCATAGGAACCACCCCTAGTATATAAGGTACTTACCACTCCATAGGTAGTTAGAGGAAACATTATCTATTCCTTAATGTGGGTACACATAGAAGATACATAGATGACCCACACCATATTCCATAAGGTGGTACCACTCAGTTGTTAGAGGATCCACCCCTAGCTCGGATGGGTTCACAACCCAGTATATTGAAAGGGGAAAAATTTCCTTGTCCATAAGATGGGAACCACTCAATATATATTGAACTCATTACCTAGTGCTTTAGGTGGAACAAATTATGCCTCTCCCTTTTGATCCTCCACGATCACTACCATCATCAAGAATTTCCAAATAAATCATCATGCTTAGACAATCTCACATCGTATCTCAAAAGCTACTATAAAAAACACAATCTTGTTATACATGTAAATACACTCATCATTGGTTTCTAGTGGGTGTAAATTAAATAAAAAATGGAGACTAGAGAGGTAGAGGTTTCTAAAAATATACATGGTGTATAAGGGATCCACAAGTGTGTGGCTATGCTCCTATTCCTAGTAGTGTCCTCTTTGACATAAGGATTTCTAACCATGTAGTACTAAACAATGGGTAATGATACTACATGACATGTCTATTACACTTGAGGACTTTACATGTGAACCTAGTTGTAAAAATTTACAATGTCCATGTTTTAGTACAGGATGTGTGCATGGTAGTATTCGTGTCTGTGTACTCTCAGAGTACACACTGGGCCGCCAACCCCGGGATACATAGTGTGTGAGGGTCCTAAAAAATGTGTGATATTTAACTCACCAAAAGAAACAATCATCCATGTTTAGGTCACTTCATGGTGTTTGATTTTCCCAATACATGATGTGTAGTTAATATTTAGATAGAAAATCTATTTTCATTTGTACATATTCATTATGAATCTAATATAACACCACAATTTATACCAAAAATCACACTAAGAGTCCCAGGTCTGGGGCCATTGATGCATGGTCTCTCTCTGGTGTGTGGAGCCTTGCCACCTAAATCATATATATCTTATTCTGTCACTTTATCATTTAGCCATCAGCTAACCCGTTCATCTCGCGACACTCATTTCCATTCATGAAACTCGTATGAATAAATTACCACCCATGAATGATCCAAATTCATTTGAAAAATAATGAGTCATTCATCATATGAATATGAGTAATGATATTGGTAGTTCAATCTCTCTAAAACTCACCAAAACATGTCAAACCATGATCCCATAATGAAATTGTGAAGAAAAAGGAGAACGATGGGTAAAAAAACTAGACAGAACATGAGATAACAGTAAGATAAAAATTCTTTTCTAACTATTCCATAATCATGGATAATTGGGGAGAAATACTGGAATGGGAAGATCATAATTGAATAAAAGAGTTATTCATTCAACAAAGCTAATGTGATAGGTGAAAAAATGAATAAGTAAAAGTATATTACAATCCATATTTAAAATATTTAATAAAATGGGTGAAAAGGAAAAAAATAAAATCCCCATCTAAATATTTGTTTGATTGTTGTTGAAGAATAGGTTCACCCGTGATGGGGATGATCCACTACATATACTACATGTTGATCCACTTTGATTCGATCATTGATCGTCATCTGATATTTATCCACCAATGAAGAATGGTAGAACCTCACCTCAAAAATATCCTAGGGTTATACAACTATATGTATACCAATTTAATAATTACGAATTTATAAAGGATAATATTTAGTTCATTTTAATTATAATAGACAACTTAATAATTTAGTTTAATTTAAATGAACCTGCATATGATTTCCAAATCTGGACATCCGACACTGACCATATTTATATCTTTCTTAGGATGAACCATACGCTCTGAAATCAAACATGTTGTCTGATTTTTGACCCAAGCCTACATTGAAGATATATTCCATTTTTTATGATAAAATAATTGTGTGATATAAAATGTATTTAATATTTTTTTTAAATTATTTTTACGCTCATTGGGTCTTGGAATCATTCATTATCTTAACGCTTGGCTCTAAAAATATTCTAATAAGTATTCCATTGCCTTATAAAGGAAAAATAGATATCCTAATTTTTTCCTTATTAAAATATTAACATACACAAAAAAGAAGAAACTAATAAAAAGGGAGGGGATATATAGCTCTCAATTAGGCCTCCCACTCCCACAAGCTTCACTGATGGTTTCCTGTGTTGTAAACAAGTACACACCCAAGGAAAACACTATCTTACGAAGGATATTTCTCTTCCAGCTCTCAACACTTCCATATCCTTGAAAAGGAAAACTCAACTATCACTGAGTAGCTTACCTAGGATGATATTAGACAATGATTCAAGCACATACAACCTCATCTACGTCATGTGGAGAACCCCAAACAACCAGAACAACTATATTAATGAGGTTAAGAGGTACACCACCTTGCTAACCCGACTAGGTAGTAAGGGAAATAAAGGACTGATGATCCAAAGATAACCTATGACCCTAGATAAATCTCCATAACTCTAGAACTCCCAAGGCATTATTCATTAGTATATATAGAACTCCAGAAATTTCTGAGCATTCCTTATCCACCTTGTTATTAATTGTACTCTCACCCAGTAAATAGAACCAAAACTAGGGCCCAAGCATTTTCACCTACTGACTTCGCTCATTATGGTAGGAACCCATATAGTCTTTCAAACCTGGCGCTAAAAAGTTTCTACCCAAGTTATGGAGTGGTAATCCTTATGATATGAAAGCCCTAATGATGGTAGATGGTCCTCCCACATATATCCCCAAACTGACACACAATCCCAAAGCATGTTTAATAGAACCAAGATGGTTCACTTTACCAACCCATATTACTATTGTAAAACACTATTCTAAATTGGAACTGTGTCACAAAATACTTCCCGCACCCTCTACTTAGTCATGCTATGAAATAGTCACTATAGTATGCAATGATCACCAAGTTAATTTCATGAAGCTCTACTACCTCAAGCACACACAATTTCTCTAAAATCTTCACAAAGATTTATTTTTTAGCCCCTCAGATAGGTGAGAAAGGCATATTTCATCTTGAAAACTTATTTTAACTCTCTTGTAGTACTATATAATTCTAATAAATCCTTGTACATCCTCTACTCCAAAATATGTAATGGTAAGGTAATACAAACTTTTCAATACTTCCTTATATTGTAATACTAGTGTAACTATCCATCCTTGGACAAGGATGATCAGATTCCCACCCTTGGAAAACCCATAAAGAATATATTTAGTGGATATATTGTTTCAAAACATCTCACAATATATATCCCAAAGTTGTATCTTCTTGGATATTAGAATAATTGGTGGAGAAACAACTATTAATTTGAGGTAAACCATACTATCATTAGATGCATCACATTATCGAACTCAGATTCTAAGAACACATGTATTTCATCAAAGAAAACTACCATGAACTAATCTATGAAGTGTTAAGGGTCCAATACATATGTTTCATGATTTTATCTAGCACAAAACCCAAAATAGGTTATCATTACATGTAGAAAACAATTTTAGTTGATTTGGAAATCTGCTTCAGGTATATTAGGCTCCCAAACCATAACTAGTGACAACATGTATCAAGGTAAAACATTTGGAGGCACTTTTCCCGTAACCACTGGTAAAATAAATCAACGATTATTGGGAATGGATACTCTTACACATGTCACATGGGTCAAGGGTCACTAAGTCACACCCAAACTCAATCACTTCTTTAACACTCAGGAAAAAAACTTTGGGTTGTCCAGGTGAACACACTAGGTTTTTTAAAACCCCTACATCTTTGAAATGTTGACTGCAACTTCAACTTATGAAGTTCTATAGGTGTCAATAGATGTACTGTCGAAGAAATTTATGGATATCTCTAGTGCCAGTCCTTGAAGAAACCCAACTCTCAATGTGGAGATAAACCCATCATGTCACTATGAAATACATCCTCATACTCCACCACCACTATAGGAAAAATGTATCCATTCAATAATGGGGGGAAATCATAGGGTCCTAATTCCACACAGGGGAGATTCTATATGAGGATCTCTATCACCTCATAGAGTTAGATCATGCTGTCAGTAGAAGTGTGTGATCACATAAACATCCTACAGGATCCTAAGAAAATGTTAGAGAAAAATAAATCCACTGTATTCACAAGGTATAAAACATGTGAAATGTGCTATGATATGTGGCCCATGAATCCATGAGAAAACTACAACTCGGTTAGTAAAGACACATTCCATACCTTAAATTACACTCAAATCATATTTGATCTCAAAATTATTTAAAGTTATCTTTTCCCTTTACCGATTACATACCACAAACATGGATTGATCCATCAACTTAGCACATCTAAAGGACCTCAAACACAAAATTAAAAGGAAATAATCCACCACACCTTGATAATATCAACTATAGGTTGCACTGACTCACCCATAATGTTTTGGATGACACCTCAAGAATGCATCTTCGTGGAGGAAGTTTCCCTCTTACCTGAATTTCCTAAGTCAATCCAAATTTCACCAAAATAGGGATCTTCTTATTTAAAATATATCCATGTAAATTAAACAAAAAAAGAGTTAAAATAGTTTCTCATACCAGTTTAAAATAGTACTAAAACAGAATTAGAAGGATAGTAGATTGTACTAAGAAACACTCCTAGAGACTATGGTTAAAGGATCAATAGTGCATATGGCTATCCAAGATATTGAAAACTTTCTCCATGATACTAGAGTGTCCTTAGATGGGGTGGTGGTGGTAAAATAGAACCAATGTTCAAACAACCTTCTACTTCTCCCACATCTCATCCATCACATCCAACACCTCAAGAACCTCCTTGATATTGTCGCTACCTCTAATTATGTGGTTCATCCACCACCACTCTAACTATAGCATGATGATTAGTAAAATATTTTATGATATTTCCATACCCATTAATATAAACGAAATGATCATGCCTAAATTGAATGAGTTATCTCTATGGTCTCCATGAATGATGATTGTTCTTGCGACGAGACTAGCGTCACGGACCCGATATCTGTGGTTCTTCATAACCATCACTCTAGATGATCCCTTATTTAGAATCTCATTATATGTTACTAAACCTTATGAATCAAAATCCAATACCAAAAGAGATATCCATGACTTATTCTGACATGAAACATTCACCTAAACCATTGGGGTATGTCCATAAAATGGTCAATACAAAAAAGAACCACCTACTGGCCATCCTGAAGAAAGAATAACTTGTGACTAAGATCCTTCAGGGAGGAATTATCTCTTACCAGGTCATACTATCAATGTTTTTATGAAAACCTCATTTGATATCCTTATGGAGACATCCTATGTGAGACATGGTGTATAATAGTTAATGAGAATATGTATATAGGGAGCTGGCACAAGAAGGATAGTCAAACGAATCAATCAGATTAGATTTATGTAACATTTTTACCTTTAATTGATGTCTCGATATGACATGTCAACACGTAGAGAGTCAAAGTCCTGGTTAATAGATACAATATGTACCACACCAACACTGGGTTCCCTAGACTAAGGTCTGTACTTGAGGCTCTTTGTCATTGTTTCCCTAAGTTCCCAATCAAAACATATAAGGGTACAACAATCCAAACACCATCTGGAGTTAGAATCTGCTCTGTTATAAATATTTCATGACCTAAACCATTGGGGCCCACTTGTTTGGTGGAAGGGTGAGTTGAAACTACCCCATCCCTACCTATATTGTCCAGTAGATGTTGAAAATCACTAAATGGAAAAATAAAAATTGATGTAATTTGATTAATATAACTGTATGCACACACCGAAACATCTCAATAAATAATTATTGAGGAACAATAATAAAACAAAAATAATAAAATGTAAAAAACTTTCCTTTAATAACCTCTATGGAATAAAAAATAGTGTAATAAGTTGAACCAAAAATGAAAATAGAAAAATAATACCCACCGATAAGAGATGTTCCATCATGACAAAAAAAGAAAATAAAATCTGAGAGAGCTTGGCTCTTGATATCCAATTCATGACCAACGTTCATAGTAAAATTCCATTAAGTATACCTATACTCCACCAATTCTACTGCTAATCTATATAAGACATGAAACGTGTGGGAAAATCTCATGTAGAGGATAGTATACACATACCCTGTATGGCACCCAAAAAACAGAAGAGGGGGTAATAGAATAAATTATAGAAGTAGTTATCTCATCCCAAAGAAAGAGAGAAATGGTAACCAAATGACACACACAAACAAACACACACACACACAGATATATATTTGCATATAAGAAAAATAGATGAGAAGTAAAATGGATCTTTGTTTCACATCCTAGCCCACGACGATGAGTCTGAAAATAGTTTCAAAAGGTTTATTATTGTTGTCCAACATCTCACATATCCATTTTAATAAGTAACATTGTATAGGACCCACACCTCACCACTATTCCACATAGCTGAGGTTGAAGAACCTCGAAGTAAAGGGCCCCCACCCTACCCCATATAAGGGGGAGGGTATACCACTCTGTAGGTTGAGGACCCACACCCTAATCCATAAGTGGGTACCACTTAGCAGATAGATAGAGAAACAACAACATAGTCTGTAATGGTTAACCACTATGTAAGTAGAAGACCCACACCCTAGTCCATTAGGGGGTTACCACTTAGTATATGGATAAGGGACGCATTCCCTATTCTGTTGGAGGGTACCACACAGTATGTATAAGAACCATGCCCTTGTCTATAATGGGTGTACCACTCATTAAGATATATAGAGGTACCATTACCTAGTTCATATGGGGGGTTACCACTCCACAGGGTATAGAACCATGCTCTAATACATCAGGTATGTACATTTTTCACCTCTCTCTAACGATCATTCATGATAACTACCACTCTCAAGAATCACCAAAAGATATTTTGTTTTACAAAAAATCTTGCATCATATCTCAAATGATAATATGAAGTAGTCCATTTCAGTTTTTGAAAAAAAAAACTCAGTATACGCTAATCATGATAAAAAAATACAAGTTAAAACGAAAGATATATGAGAGGTATATGTTTTTCAAGATGAATGTGGTGTGTAAGAGGTACACATAGTGTGTGGCCCCACTCCTATTCTTAGCTATGTTATCACTAGCACATGGCTCATAGACCATGTATTATTAAATTGTGTGTAATGGTAGTACACGAAATTCCTTATCCACTCAGGTTTTATCTGTGTGATCCAAATTTTCGCTTTGTAAATAAGAAATTTCCTACTACAAAGAGATTTCATAATCATGTCCCTATCTATGTACTTTCATAGTACACACCTAGTATACACCATTAGGCCAGATAGTTTGTGGGGGTCCTATATGGTGAGTGATATTTAACTCATCTAAAACACTAGTTTTCGTATCTAGGTCAATACACAATGTTTGTTATTCCCAGTTCATGTTGTGTTGCTAGGATTTTTATAGAACGACTTTATTCCTTCATACATCATAATTAAACATCTTTATCCATTTTTTTCACCTTGAATCAGACTAGGTGTCCCATATTTTGGACCACACTTGCTTGATATATTGCTAGGGGTCGTAACCTAACCACCTAAAACTCGTACAACTATGTATATCACTCCGCTGTTGAGCCACTACGTTTCCCATAAATCTCGCATTTCCTATTTCAATTTGTGGAACCCATATTCATGATTTACCACTAAATTTCTATCCCAATTCATATATGAAACAGTAATTAATTTTTATATGTTTATTTACCATTATTTTGGGGGATAAATCGTGCTTGAACCCCCATAACAAAGGCAAACTATGACCCCATAAGACAATCATGAAGAACATATGGAAAAACGGGGTAAAACAAAAAAAAGGTCAATAAATAATTGTCCAAGAATTATTGGACAGACATTTATATAATCATTGATAATATGTGTGGAATAATGACATGTGAATATGATGATAGAATAAAACAATTATGAATTCAATGGGGGTTATGCAAATTTGGGTTAAAATAATGAATCAAAAAGAGATTATAATCCATGCTTTAAGATCTAATCAAAGGGGAAGAAAACCACAACTTATGATCCATACGTATGGAATGGATCAATAATTGGAAAATAATGCATTCTCCAGTGATGTGCATAATGAACTACATCCACTTTATATCAATACACCATGATTTGATTGTTGGTTGTTATCTGATCTTGATTCATAAAAAAAATAATGACGAAACCTCCACTAAACAAATACCCCAATATTAAGTGACTAATCCTGAATAAAGTTATAATGACATACTTATAGATTACCAAATTTAGATCTTTTAAATAAAAATAGATAATTTGATGAATAATTTTAAATTAAATTCACCTTTCAATGGCTTCCTCATCCGGACATTTGATGGTGACCAACTTTAGATTAAACCTAGGGTAAACCATATGCTTCATATTCAATTGTGGCCTCGGAATTTTGATTTGAGACTCTATTAATGATATATTCCATTATTTATGAAAAATTACATATCTTTTATAAAATTTATATTTATTATATTTATAAAATTAATTTTGGGTTTACTAGGTCTTTTAATCACACCACATCTCATTGTTTTGAACCTAAATTATTTATATAAATATTTCAATGTCTTACATGGTGATAAAATAGTCTCTATTGGTATTCCACTATACACATGATCGACAATTTTGTATCCCATTTTATGGAAGTGGAGATGGATATTTTTTTATGAAATTAATTTAATAACATCTTAGTATATGAGATATACTATAGATAATATATTAGCATAATTTATGAAGATTTTAAATTTCTATAAGAGGACATATAACAAAAATTTAGGATTAAGAACTACTCCTCTTCTTTAGACATCCTCTTTAGGTTTATAGTTAAATAATTCCTAAATTTTTTTATGGTCAAACAAGGGACTCTATGCGATGGAGAGGGATTTACGGAAGTTTTTTTTAGGTATTGGTAGATCCCAAGTTCTCTATAATTTTTAAGTGGAGTTGATAGTGGGTTCTCTTTTATAATTGGCAAGAAGGACACACTTGGTATTTTTTCTAAATAGTGTAAATTACACCAACATTTTACACACCCTAAATGGATCCAAAATGGACCATTACCAATAATTATATTATTTAATTTCAAAATATATCCATCCAATATAAATTAATCCTTTTTATGTTCATTTTAACTCTATTATATTTTTAACCCCCTACAGACAAGTTTTAACCTTTACCGTGGTAATTATTTTTCACAATTTTTTCAACTCATTAGGAACAAAAATTATGTTGAAAATGTTGAATAATATCAATTATATTGAATCAAAATATCAAATCCAATTTTTAAAAATTGAAATCATATAAGTGGGAGAATTTAGATTAAAACTAAACCTACATGAGCATTGAAAGAAATAGTTTTGAAGAGAAATGTTTTATAAAGTATAAAATCTTTTTACCTAAAAATTTATCATAAACTGATTCCAATTATCTAAATTAAATTAAAAATAATGTAATTGGACTACTTAAAATTTTATATATATTAAAAATAAAATTTAAATTTAAAAATTTTTACTTAAAAATAAATTTTTTAATACAATTCAAGTGTTTTTACGGGTCATCGAAAAATTAATATTTTCAAAAAAATTCTAGAACATTCAGTATATGATTTTTTTGATATTATGATATGAAAAATGATGTTATTTTATTCACATTTATTTTTAGGAAGTGGTTATAAAATATTTTAAAATAAGTACATAAAGCACGATACAATCTCTTTTTATAAAAAATAAAATTTTAATCTTAAAATTGGGTTTATTCTCATCACATGATTAAGAAAAATAATAGGTAAATGTTAATTTTTTATTGAAAATATAATATTATAATTTAATTAAAATAATTTTATAATTTTTACTTTTTAATTCATCAATAAAAAAACACATTGGACACATAAAAATAGTATTTTAAAGAAACATTTATTTTATTTTCAAATGATTATTATTTTCATTTCAAATAAACTAATCAGAAAATAAATTTCTTTATACATGTGTAAACTATATAATTTGTTAATCTTATTCATTCCAATTCATACCCTATAATCCAATATCTAAACAATAATTTTAAGATTAAGTAATAATATTTCAATAGTATATTATGGTTCATTTAAACAAGATGTTGCTTATAACACAAGATATCAAAAAAATAAAATTTATTTAAAGAGGAATATATTATATAATATTGAGGTGTTAAATACCTATAATAATAGTAAATATTAATACAATTTATCATAATTTACATATGTTCCATAAAAAATCTCATACAGGTCCGACTCTAAACAAATAACTCAGTAAAACCACTTTTGATACCCCTCTGTCATGACAAAACCCACCGAGGCCCTCCTAGATAGTGGTAATATGATTGAGACACCAATATACCACATAAAATATGTAGGGGGTAGGTTACTATCACCGAGTAGTCATAATAATAAAATGGGGAAACTTAAACAAAGTAATTATACACACACACACACAACAATCTCCATGCATCATTGTATAGATATAAATGAAGAATGATATATATAGAGTATAAACCATTCAATAGAAAACCAATATAAAAATATATCCAAGTACAACTTCATAATAAAAACTATATTAATGGGTAAAATAAATTCCCCACCATAATTGTGGTCCCAACCTGAAAAAAACTTAAAAGGGGAGATGACTGATTTGAGCCCAACTTATAATCTCCCAAGCTAACCATCCAACTTAGTCAACAGTTATAACTACTAAGCTCCACCAAAAACAAATTTACCAAGGTTATTTAAAATTTAACTATCATAAAAATAAGATGCAACATGTGAAGGTGAATCTAATGCAATTGTGAGTATATACATACCCAATAGGATGCCTCAAATACCAAAGGGGATCCATAAGAATAAAAATAGTTATCTCAACCCAAAATCAAGATGGTAAAGAGAAATCCAACATATATGATCAAAAAGAATCCCAAATAAAGAGAAAAATTGGACCACCATCTGTATATCAAAATAATAAATATGAGTCATCTTGCAACTCGTAAAGGTCCATCTTCGATGCCCTACACCACATGCAATCTCACTAGAATCTGAGTGGAGGGGCCCACTTATTGTTACTATTCCCAATAGCTGGGGGAGTAATAACTCTTGTTTAGGACCAGATATCCACTAGAGCTTGATAAAGGTGGAGTAAAAATCCATAGATATAGGTCTTTTATACTATATAATATTGGGGAGTTCTGAATCTACCCATGTAAGGATTATAGGGGACCTATTCACTAGTCTGATAGTGGAGTACTGACCCTACTATATCTCAGGTAATCAGAATTAATAAATACCATCAGTCAATCTTCACTTAAGGATGTTATAGGATTATAACACCTCATTCTTTATCTGGGATACCAAAATAAACCTCACCATCTTGTACTACATATAATTCTAATCAGGAAATCCTAATCATGAGCTAAAATACGAGTCCCAATGAATGTGGTACACAAGTTTGAGGAATCATAATGAAGTAAAAACCATGTACAAAGGTCCAAATAGCTTGTAAACTATCCTAGAAATATTTTTGTTTCCTCAACTACACATGGCTTTTACGGCCATGTGAATATACATAGAATGTACATGGAGTTTACGATGTGTCTTTATGGCCTAGGTAAAGCCAGTTTCCACCCGTCCCTTTCCCTTGTTCTCAATCACATTCTTTTGTAATATTCCTACACCCGAGAACATTGGAAGAGTCCATTCCAGTGTACCTTGAGGGTATATTCCATGCCACCAGTGTGGGGTAACATGGTGTGTGGGGTCACACATTATGAGTGTTATTTAAATATGTGAGGAACTCTAGAATCCAAATAAAGGGGACCATATTATGGGTTTTCCTAGAGTACACATCATTTGTGTAATGATTTCACAAGTATCTAATATCTTTTAAAACATATTAACCACAACAATTATACCCCCAGATCATGCTTAAAGTCTACTATGGATCTTATATATGGATTTAACCAAGAATGAAATGTCGATGGTGGCTAGCTTTTGACCACCTAAATTGCACGTGAATCATCCCCATACCACTGTGCCACTTCATTGCCTCAATCAAGGATATAAACCCATGATTTTTCCTATGATCTGTGTTACCAAATCCCGCACCTTACAACATTTCATGATCCAATAAAAAAAACAATCCTCAACTTTTTCATACATATTCCTTGAAACTCAGGGTACGATCACACTCAAATAAAGTCAGGTAATATCAAACCACGTCCTTCTAGGGTAATGGTGAAGAAAATAAAAAATGCTTTGGGAAAAGTTTAATAATGAAATGGAAAACCCTCATTGTCCTATGCGATCCCATCCAAATATTTAATAAATATGAAAATGGGTAAAAATCAAGGCACAAAAAATGATCAATGAGGTTCAAGAACAGAAACTAAGAACTAGAAATCTTCAAAGAATGAAAAACATAAGAAAATAAGAGGATATAAAAAATAAATTCTTAATTAATAAATATAAGGGTAGGAATTAATAAAATAAAATGTCATACTATGAGTTTGGATTGATCACTGATGGAGATGTGTTTTTCCACTATCATTGGTGTGACCTCGGAACTTTATTATCGACTACGATCCCTATGTGAAATGATTATTTCTCTATTATCTATTTTCCTTCATCAATTACTCTTCTCCATAGATATTTTCCAATACATATAGATATATTTCTAACCATAGGGATTTTACATTAAAGGGTTTAAGTAGAGTATTATTATGATTTTTTGGAAATTAACTTAATTAAATAAATTATTATTTTATTTACATGACACTCAACCAATAGTTTCATTAAAATGAATTCCCAATACTAGTAAAATTTATATAGTGCCTATGGTAAACCCCATAATAAAAATTAACCTTGGTTATCGATTTTCCATCCAATCCATAGAAATGGGAAAATACATTACTCCATAAATATGTATGCCCAAGCTATAAAATATATTAATATTTTATATAAATTAATTTCTATGTTTAGAGACACCCAACTATTGTTCTGAATCTAACAAATACCAAGATATATATAGAATATTCCTTAGTTTAGAATATAATGACTAATATTGTTACATTGCATGTACCATCGAGCCCTTGTTTGGAGCTATATATTTTATAGGAGTCTAAAAGTATGGAAGTTTCTCTAGATTGAGTCATAGATATCTATCTCTAGTTTGGATTGTGCAATTGGATTCCCGAATCTTAGTAGATACATATTTTCATGTATATGCACATTTATATGTCATATGGACCAATATTCATTCCTTCACTTTTAGAAAAATATATCCCCTTGGATAATCTAGAATATGTGTCTCTTGTTGGGTGGCTGAGTGATCTCATGATATAAATCATCTGGCATAGACTAGAGTTGGAGTAGATTTACCGTGGCTATTAGGATATAAACCACAATTGAATGTTTTCTTTATTTTTATCCCCCTTTATGTTACATAGTTTCTTATTTTATTCCATTTATTATTAGTTTTTTTACGAAGATAGACAAATCAATGTGCATGTACTAATTGTGAGAGATGCTTCTAGGTTTACTGTGGTGGGAGGTCTCATGAGATTTATTTCTCACCCAATATATATGAACCTAAATATGTGTGAAGACCTGATGTATTCTTTTAAGATTGAGTAGAGGATTTTTAGTTTATATGGTTGAGGAATAATGTTTCTTAATTGAGGGGAGACATTCAAATGGAGTCTCATTATCAGGTAGGAGTAGCTCGAGATTCTTGAAGATAAGGTATGTTGTATTTTAGAGAGTAAAAAGTAGGGTCTATTGTATTTATTTTAATTTTTTTAATTTATTGTATGTGGTCGACCTAGTGGGTGGCCGACATTTTTTTTAATTATTTTAGTTTTAATGACTGAGTTTCACATTAAATTTATTATATCATGTTGATGTTTTAGTTTATTTATTGTGAGTAATATGATTTTTTTCCTCACTAGTGTTTTGGTTATATCTTATTTTAATATACTCTGACCAATGGGTACCGTCTCCCTACTATATGTATTAGACCCTGTATTCTAGTCACTAAACTCTGACATATATGGAGGTGTGAGTGAAGCCTTATATTGGTCTGAATCTTATAACATGGTGGGGTAACCTGAACTAGTTCGTTACACATATTTTATGAAATATTGAAAATTTATTGGTAATTTTTAACAAATAAACCTAATTCATACACCTAGTTGTAATAAAAAATTGTATCAGATTATAAACTAGAGAACAAAATAAATAAATGAAAAAAT
The DNA here is from genome assembly GCA_963277665.1 of Viscum album. Classification (NCBI taxonomy): domain Eukaryota; kingdom Viridiplantae; phylum Streptophyta; class Magnoliopsida; order Santalales; family Viscaceae; genus Viscum; species Viscum album. The sequence continues at coordinate 450,278,172 of OY728137.1, read as the reverse complement.
CATATATTTAAACATGAAATAAAATATTTTTAAATAATTCATAAATAATTAAAGTAGAAAATCCTTATAATTTATCCATATTTTTTGGATACTCAAGAATTAGATAAATTAAAAAAAATTATAGTTATATATAATTTTAACTCCATCATTTTATTACATATATAATATTCACATAAATATATGACATCTAAAATTTACACATCATATATAAGCACTATTTAGATATTACAGAAATATTCATATTATCCTATAATTAATATCATTTAAACCTTGATTCCATCAACAATTAAAACTCATTTTGGCATGGTTTAATTTTTTTTAATGGTTGGGGGAGAATCCTCAATTATTATTTAATGGAAATACCTCTTCCAAACTGGGTAGAGGGAGACCCATTAAAATTTTTTCATGGTTTAAATAATTTCTCAAATAAGGCCGTTTATTTTGATATTTTAAAATTAAATATTACAATGAATTCATGATTCTAAATATATGCACTTGTATATTTTCCCTTTATTTTTAAATTCATATATAAATATTATATTTTTTGAATCCTCAAATTTGTGATCCGTTTTGGCCTATATCAGAAGGAATAACATACACATTTTATATTTTATGGAATATAGAAACTAGGGGTATGTGAAATCAATATTTTATTAGTTTATCTTCATTTATGATTTTGAATAAAATAAAATCCGAATATGATATTTCATTCAACTATCCATGCTATGTTACTATTTGATATTTTCTCATATTGTAAGGTATATGAAATGATAATGACTTAATGTGACAGGAAACCATGTGTTAAATGTTAACATTTGAATAATATGATATGCATTTGGTTATTATTAAATAAACCATTTCATATTTTGAAACAATTTTGATTAGATTGATTTATGCATGAGGTGAATGAAGTGTAAAATGAAGTTATTTATATGTTACAATTCATGAGTAAATGATTATGTTATTGAAGAGAATCCTAAAAGGATTTATAAATTCAACTTACATTAGATTGTGGTTTGTGGGATCTTGATAATTTATAAAGAAAATCTATCCATCCTATTGTTTCTTTCTCCTACCATCATTACACGTTGAGGCATACATATATCATGGTGCATAGAGACACATGCTCAAACAATGAGTAGTTTAGATGAAACCTTTAGATAAACCATAAAGGAATTTTGTCATTTGGTTATTCCATTGTGATGTTTACCATATATAGAATAGGTGTGATTCAACATAATTTTTTTACATTTCTTCATTTATGGTATACAATATTTTATAACTATGCATGGAGATATTGTTTGGTGTTCCTTTATCTATTAGGATTCCTTTAACAAGTGTTGTCATACCCTAATGAATCCAAATAGAGGTATTTGATCCTATTATGCAGTTAGATTATTTTTCAAATATGGGACATTATTTTTATAAATACTATATTAGATTTCATAAAAATTTTCAAATTATTTGTTATGTGGGTTTCGTGTTGTGGAATGTGAGATAGGATATCATAAGTCATGACACAATACTATCCTATGGATTTGTTTTATCATTTCATATGTTATCAAGATATAATGGAGTATTATAACATGAATCTTGTTTCAAAAAATATTTAATCATCTCATCAATATGATATATATGTTTATCATTATATATAAAAATCTATTATAGGAAATGATAACCAAATTAGTCATAAAATATGAAATATAGTGCCAAAATAATTATAACATTTGAATAATAAATCATATAGGACAATTAAACATGGGTTTTTAAATAAGATATGAATTTTACCAAACAACATTATTTTTATTATAAAATATGGCTGCTAACAAAATAATCTTTCTTTAAATTGAATTAAGAATTAGATTTTATTATTTAGAATTTTTTTAAATAATGATTATAAATTATTTTGGGATATTTATAATTTTACAAAGATTTAATTTGTTCTTTAATTGTGAATATATTTAATTAATTAACCAATATTTAGGAAAAATTTATTAATAAATTGTTCTTAATATTAAATTTTAATATTAAATATAACTTTTATAAAATTTTATTGGATGCATTATGAATTGTAAATAAATTGTTTATTGAGTAATATTAATTTTTTATATATGATTTATATTTGCATTAGGGTGAAACTCAGTGGTATCCTCCCTTTTGGGTCTTGGAGAGGTCTAGAGTTCAAGCCTCACCATGTCCTTTCCAATATTTTTGTGGTCTGTGATTTTATTTGTCATGTTTCACTATTATCACAAATCAACATAAATAACATGTATATATTATTTATAAGTTACACAAATAAAGACAAAAAATATAATTTTTTATTTAATGATTATGAATAATTTGTAATTATTAATTTGAATAGTTCAAAATAAGGGCCTTATTTTCGATGATATTTAAACCACGTCAAAGATGTTTCAATGGTTTTTTATATCAAGGTATAAATAATGTTCATTATGTTATTCTTATATTATGTAAATTGTTCACATAATAGAAATTGAAATATAAAATGTTTATATATCATGAAATATCATATATTTAATTAAAATTCCATATTAATAATATTTTTAATGAGTTTATGTTATGAAAAGAATATAAATTATTTATATTCATGATTATAGAATTTACATAATTAATACACTAATATTATAAAATATGATAATTATATTTTATTTAGGAATTGTTTATAAATATTTATCTAATTTTTAAATACATGAATTTACCATTTATTTAAAATTAATTCCCTTTTTAATTATTTTTGATATAAGGTTCTAGTTTAGTTTATATTGTTAAATTGATTCTTATAGGTTTCCAATCCATGAATTTTATTTTAGGTATGATGAGATAAGATTTAGTTTTCAGCCACCATGACCTCTCTTTGTTATCAACGATATTTACTCAAATTTAATTGTTAAATATACATTGTGATTATTTTGTTATAGATTCATTATAAATTGGATTATCTCTTTAGGGAAGTATCCCTGAGTAGTGGGAATTTCAATCAGAATTACCACTATCCAAAAGTCTTTTTCCATGTTCTATAAATTCCGGGAAATTTATCTATGGATCTAGGCTTACTCATGTGGAAATTTTATATCTCATATAATTATAAATTTTATAGGAAATGTACAATTACCTTATGCATGATATGTATTTTTATATGTGTAAATATATTTGGATTCTCTATTTGGGCGAGTAACAAAAATTTTGGGTTGTGTAATTAGATAAAATATTAATTGAACATATTTATTTTATAGAGAAAATATGGAGTCAAATAAAAAATCATGACAATAACTAACATATAAGAGAGTAACAACAGATAATATGAGTATATTAAATCTATTTATAAATAGTTAAGTGTTATATTTCTTTTAAATACGCACATTTAAAGGCTATAATTGTGTGACTGGGTAGTTTTATTCCAAAGATGGTGACATATGATCATTATATGTGAGGCAATAATTAATTGGTAGATTTATTCAAAAGTTGGGTTAAATTTTAAATAATCTGATTTGGGATACCCTTCGATGTTGTACCCAAAGAGTTTGGATACCAGAATAATAGAGTTGTTCTTATTCACTTGATATATTAGACAAAGTGTTTTCTTCTCAACTATCCAAGAGTAATATATGGTATGATTATAATGAAGAGATACCTAAATAGAAAATTGTTGACATGAACAGTACAATTGTCACATTTTTAAAAGAAATATGGAACTTATCCCACTATTGTATATGATATATGAAAAGGGGTAACCATTTTATAGTAAGCACATTTAATAAAAGCCATTATTAAGGATAATAAAACATGATAGTTATTGTGAGTGGGTTCCCTTAGCCCAAATACTTTATATACTTTTATTACCATGAAATGTATACCATATGATATATACATGTTTTTATTATTATATTAATTATCTTTAAACATCCACATCCACTGTTCATTAGTTAATGCACTTATATAATATGTCATATCTAATGTTTATAATAGGTCTTTGCTATAACTAGAACCTTGAAATACTATGATAGTAATCCTAAATATATGTCCACTAATATAGAATTATCAAACCAATGAGACAAATATAATACCTGACTATTGGGTATTGGGGGATCAGAAGCACTGAGACTTCATCTAATGAAGTTCTCACTTGCTGATATCTAGTAGAAGAGATCATGAAGACAGACTTGCCCATAGGAACACCACATGTTTCATGTGTCATTGGATTTTCTTATATAAAAGCATGTTTATTAGCATCCAGAACTGAGATCATAATCAATATGAACCATTTGATCATGTACATTTATTTATTACAAAAATACATAACATTGATGACATGAAGAGGTGCCTTGTGATGGATGTGTCTTTGGTGGTATGGAATTTGTTAAATGGTCAAGATATAATTTATCAATTCCATTTTGAAGAAAAGATATATCATGGGTCCAGGTTGGCCCTGATGTTTGTAACTTTATTAAAACTATATCAATTTTATAATAAGGTAAGTCAATATAGTAAGGTCATGAAGTATATAAATCATCAAAAGGATTATGACACGAATGTGCATCCTACATTATTAGATATCACGAGATAAGGAGATTATATTATATAGTCTGTGTTTATGGATGGAGTCATAGCTATTCAATTATTTATCTCCATAGGGGCCGTGATAGGTTACTAGACATTGCACTTTGTCTGTGAGTGAAAATCACTTCTATCTAGATAAGCACCTAGAGGGCCACACATTATGTGTATCCACAAGTTCCACTTTTTTGAATTACTAAGAGTTTAGTACTATGTGGACCCCACATGCATGAGATGGTTAACATTTGAGTGTGAGCGATCACATGTAAAAATAATTCTATTATATTATTCAATTTTATAAAAATAAGGATTGATTGGATTTTTCATGGTATACACATTTTATTTAATTATAAAAGTGAATTTGATAATGTAACACCCCAAGATTTTAGGAAAAATATTTTTCTAATTTCATTTATGTATTGCGTTGTACGTTAAACCAAAATTATTTTGTGCTATATACAACACCGTATTATCTTATATTATACGCAAACACTATTCTTGGCTTGTGTTACATGCAATCGCAACCTTCCTCGATAGCGTGTGTAGTACGCAATACTGGGTTTCACTAAAAATGATATATTGTTATAAAATTATTATGGACTATCCGTTATGGATATTATTAACTACATTTTAAATTTTATAACATTATTATTCATCTTACTCATTTTCTAAAACATGGTATGTGAATAAAATAAAATTTTCAGGTAAAATAAGTATTTTTTTAAAAAAAATGCAGTTTTGCCGCCTTTTGATGGCGCACCTACATTAAATATAGTTTTCAACAGGTTTATATGATCAATATGACAAAATAAAATTATTCTTTGGAATCAGTATGTAAAAATTTACTTTGGATAAAATTTTCATATTATTCTGATAACTTTCATATTTTAATGAATAGTAAAAACACGTTATTTTAATTAAAAACAACTTTTTTCATCGCAATAATTTATATGGTTAAATTATAATATTCAATGGTTTTAAATATTAAATATAATATATTTTTACCATTTAATATGATTTATTTCATTACTAATAATTTTACCTTGAATTCAAAGGTAAAAACATTTCAATATTTGGCAATTTTATAACTTTTAAAACCTGTTTTCTTAACAACGAGAATAATTTTAAATTAATTACCGTAACATCTGTGTTTTGAATTTTTAAAAATGGATTCCATATTTTAATTCAGTGGGTCTAAATTATGTTAATAGGTGACTTTTTTTTATTATTAATAGTAATTACGGTAATTTTTATTCACTGCAGTTAATGGTAAATCAGGTAACTAAGGGTAAAAATAAGATTATAAAATTACCCTACAACCTGAAAATTTTTATTGGATGACAAAAAGTCTACCCATATCACATTAGGGTCGGAATATATTAATTTTATGTACTTTTGACCATGAAAATAATTTATTTATTAAAACCAAAGAAAGTGACAACATGTCACCCTATTAAATCTTATAAGAATAATAATTTTAATTTAAATATAAAATTAATGAAACATCGAACATGTATAGTATGCAGAAATATAATAAAATTATATACATCATGTGAATTTATTTATAATTTTTAGGGATTAAATAATTATCATTAAAGGTGACACAATAGTGATGTTGAAATTATTTTATTGATTGAAATATCAAATAAATGGTTTTAAAATTATTAAAATAAATATTATATGAACTATTTAATGTGCTCCACTAATTTTCTAGATAAATAAGACATGTTATGAATCTATTAAAGCTTTTATTTGTAACATATCTTCTGTGTGTATTTTATTTAAATTCAAAGAAATGAATTGTGTCAAAATTGACACTATTGTTATTTTATAAAAATAACATAATATATAATTGTTTAAAAATAATAAAAATATTTAAAATTTATAAATTAAAATTTATATGGTCTAAAATGTCATATATTATACAATTATGGAAAATTACCAACACATATGTAATTATTTATAACAATTTAAAATTTAGAATCTTATTACCACAAATAAAATTAAATAGATTAAATAAGGTTAAATCAAGTTGATAATGCTTAAAATAAATTCCAAAAATGTCTAAATTTTATTAGTTAATGCTATTATAACCCTATCTCGTATATTCATCAGATTTGAGTCATTTTAGAAGTTTCTATGTGGGGTTTGAATTTATTATAAATTAAAATTTTTGAGGTTTCTAAAGGTGCCTCTCTCCTCCCTTATAAAAGGGCACCTCCTCCCTCTCCTCTTCACAACACATTGAGCCTTCAAGATTAGAAAAACCCTGAACATTTCTCTTATCTACTTCCCTAGAAACATTTTAGAGGTTGTGGTCTTCTCAAAATACCAACTCTAGTTCTTTAAGAGGAAGCTTAAAGGAGGTGCGTCGAAGAAGAGGTAATCTCTTCTACCGATTCTTTCATGTTTCTTTCTTCTTCAACTTCTTCTTTTGTAGTTTCATTATAAAGTAATAACTTAAGTATCACTAATATACTGATATGTTATTATAAATATGAAACAACCACATTTCACCTTCTATCCATCCTATGGAAAAAGAAATTACCGTGTGCGCGTACGTACAGAATACTTTCTCCACGCCATGGTGTAATCATTTTTCCAACCACCACCTTAGTTGGATGGGTATAATGCTGTAAATAATAACTATATATGGTTATTATAACATCATAATTATTCTGAGATATTATATCATCCACTCCAATTCTATTAAATAACTATGGGAACGATATCATCGCTCGTGCGTACGTACGTACTACCGTCTCCACGAACGTGATGAGATTCATTTTCCATGATTAACCATTCATGTATGATTGTAAAGTATATATAAAAAATAATCATGAAATATATTAAATAATAATGATACTGAATTTATGTACATATATGTTTCATTTACTTCATTCCATTTAATTTAATAAGGAAACGAAAACAGCGTTCATGCGTATGCACGACCTACCGTCTCCATGAATGATGTATTTCATTCCATTTATCAATCTATCATATATATTTATATTCTGAATATATATTATATATAAATCATGTTTTAAATTATGTAATTAATTAAATCAGGATATAAGTAATAATATAAATAACAACAAGTCGAAACACGTATGATAAATGAAACGATTTTACCTAAAATGCTGCTTTTACATGGAATTTACAAAAGAACGGGTAATATAAAGTCATAAGTGAACCATATATGATATCATAACAATGAATATGATTCTATAATAATTAAATGGCATTATTTAAATCGTTATACAGGATGTTCGGATACATATGAAGCATATCGGACATAAGGTAAGGGATATCTTTTCTAATCTCATTTTTTTCTGAGATTGTTTATTCGTAAGTATTAAATGGGGTTATATGTAACATCCATGTATTTGTTTTCTAAAAATGGTTCCATGTATGTATAAAGTAATTTTTACCCATTTTTGACTTTTACTACATGGTATGTAAGGAATATTTCTTTTTTTACCATATGAGGTACTTTTTTACTTTTCTGTAAAAAGTACGAGAAATTTGTTTTAACTTATATGGTGTGAACGGATTTTTACGATTTCATAACGCCTTATTTTAATGAAGATTACTCTACAAGATTTTATGACTATTTTCAAAAAAATCCATTTCTTTTAAAATTGAATGGCATTTTGTAAAAAGAAGATAATTCTGAAGAAGAAAGGTTATTTTTCTCAAGAATTCATTTCAATTGTTTTATCAAATCTATTTTCCATATAAAATGACAGTGTTTAATATGTTTATGTTTCAAGTATAATGTCTCTATTATTTACATGTTGTTATTTTTCTTATGATGAAATGATATCCATTTGTTTTATATGGATTATGTTATGATGGGATGATGTTTATGAAACCCATTTTATTCTTTGGGTTGTGATTAATGATTTATGTTTATTTTGTGGGACAAGTAAGAATGATTTCATTATGAGATGGGTGGGACCTATATCTACCTCCAATGCATTGGGTAAAGATTTATATCTCATGAGATAGACATGGCTGGAATGACAACTTAATCTGGTTCAGTGATACATGACTAGAACAAGGAGTGAACTCGATTCAGTAAGGGACTTTGTCCACTAAGATGGTCTTGGTAGCAATGCATTGGCTCCTATGGAAATCATATCAAGTGCCCAATGGTTTTCCACAATTACATGTTTCCATGCTATTTTATCGTGATTTTTGTTCTATTATGATCTATGCCTTATGTACTTCCATGTTTTGTGTCATTGCTCAAGATTTTGATGTTTAAACATTATGTTCATGTTTTTAAGTTAAAATGTATATGGTTTGTTTTATTTTCTCCATGATTACCCTTACTGAGCATTTGAGCTCACCCTTTATATGTCATCTTTTTCCCAGGATATAAAGAAATGTATTAAGTAAGAAAAAAAAGGGAAGATCTTTATGAGAGATGTTGAAGATCTTTCACCATGATTAGAAGATCATGTTCCGAGTTTCCAAAGACACTAAACTATTATGGTCCTTGAGTGTAGGTTTTTGTTATGTATTAAGTATTCCAAAAAAGTAATGTAATGTCCATGTACGTCAAGTTTGGGGTCTCTACATTTGGTATCAAAGGAAAGGTTTAGTTAACCTTTGGAAACTAGGATGCAAAAACTTTAGTGAGATCCCTAGAGATATTTTTAAGGTATGTCAAGGGATATCCCTAAGTTCAAGTATAAGTATTTGTTATAGTCCTAGAATTATGGTAAAAATATTATAATTAACCCTAAGATGTTATATATTAAAGTTACTCCCCCTTTATTATGTTGTTTTCCCTTGCATGATTTTTTTCCTTTCACGCTATTCTTTTTTGGTTTTAGATGATGGCTGGAACCCGAAGGAAGCATGTTGATCAATCTAATGGAAAATGAAATGATTGTCCTCCTGGACAAACCAATGTTATGGGAGATGGAGTGATAAATCTTATTGATATACTTAAACAAGATATAAATCATTCTGGACTTCCAAATGAGCAGAGAAGGGAACAATATTCTATTGAGTGCTTCATGAGGCATCATCCACCTTCTTTCAGTGGATCTTTGATCCACTAGTTTCTGAACAATGGATCAGTACCATTGAAAAGATATTTTCCATACTTCACTATTCAGAACATGAAAAAGACATTCTGGTTATTTAAGAAGATTAATGGTGGACTCTAATTAAAAATACAGGGTCCTGAGATGAAAGTGAATCCATGGAGTGGGATGAGTTCAAGAACTTATTTTTCAATAAGTGCTTCCCTCGTATTCTTTAAAAAAATATGAAAAAGGATTTCCATGAGCTTATGCAAAAGGATGATGAATCTGTTGGTATATACGAAGTGAATTTTACAAGGCATGAAAGGTATGCATCTGGATTTATCATCAAACATAAACGTTAAGTTGATCGATTCTTCAGTGTCTTAAAACCAAGTCTTTGAAGGGAATTAGCTATAAGAGACATCAGTAGCTATGAAGAAATTTTGTGTTGTGCTATCAAGGTAGAAATGTAAGTTGGTGTTACATATCCATCTCATGGTTTTGACAAGAAACGAAAGATGGAGTTCAAAGAGAAATCTCAGAATAATGGTGAAAAGAAGATGAATGTTTCTTTATGCTCAAAGTTGGGAAAGAATAATGGTGGATATTGACTTAAAGGGACTAGAAAATGTTTTAATTGTGTAAAAGAAGGTCATCGAGTAGCTGAGTGTCGAATTAATGGAAAAAGGGTGGCTAATTATGTGAATAATTAAAAGACTATAGATAAAGCACCACCAACACTTCAATGCATCAAATGCAAGAAAATAGGGCATTATGATAATCAGTTCCCTAATCCAAGGGTTAATGATGATCAACTTGAGAAACATCTTAAGGAAAAGGATAAAGGGAAGTCAGATGGGATCACTATTTGTGATGTTGAGTATGATAATGATGTTGTGTAATGATTAAGTGTTTATGTAATGGTATTTCAAAATAGTATCATGGAATCCCATTTATGGTATCATGGAATTTTGGAATATCTATGTATTGGTTTTCAATAATTATATGGTACCTGTAACTATGAAAATTGATTGAAATATTTTTGGAAAGAAGATGATATGTGAATAATGAAGGGATACAGAGAAAATTAAATGAGCTCATGACTGATATAAGGACAAATTTATATCATGGTTTGAGTATATAGAAATTTTTGGGATTTTGGTATGTGGAAAGTGTTAAATTTTGGCAGAATTCATGTTTTCACTAAGTTTTAATGTGTATTTCAAGAGAATACATGATTAAGGTATTCACATGTTTGTAATGTGACCAAAAATATATATCATATGATATATATAGGATAAATGATGGTATCCACATGCTCGGGAGATGACATTTCTAGTAGTTGTTTTCTTTATACTACGAGCTTGGACAGAAGTATTTTGCATAAGCCTAAAGATTAGAAAGGATTATATTGTACATAAGTTAGTATTGTTTAAGGCTAGAACTTTTTTCGATATTATTTATGGAATGTTATAATAAGGTAGTTTAAGAAAAAGGACAACCTGAAGGACGGGCAACAACTCGTCGCGTCGGACACGGCTGTGGGAATCGAATCCACAACCGAAGTGCGAAAGGCCTTTATTGCCTACCACTGGCCTACAGAAATTCCCTAGTTAGTAGAAAATAGTTTCGTTATATTACGTGGTATTATATATGAAGTATAAGTACATTTTAGGAATCATATACGATTAACCTCACAATAGATGGACTTATGTATATTTGATAACTTTTGCTTACCTTTTTTTAGACAGATGGAATCACCCATCATTCTATCGCATGATCTGCTAACACTTCATGGAAGACAAATTCAACTTCATTTTTTTAAGATATGATGTGGAAATTGTTCAAGGCACAAACCACATTGATATTGTACCAAAATCAAGTAAGTATTTCTTTTAATTATTCTTCCACTTTAGGGAAATGATATTGAAAACCAAAAATGTTGTCCTAATGTCCTCATATCCGATGAATCAGATGGTACGTTAGATCATAAAAAATTTATGACTTTGTGATTATTGGCTTTTTCATAGCCATTTTCTCTACCACTCTCCATCAGAACTTGATGGTTACATTTTTCTTCCATATCCATATTTTCACCTATGTTCTTCTATGTGGAAACCCAATGATTAGTTAATTTGGGAAACCGTTACATTTCATAATTTAGTTTTTAAAGTTCAGTTTTGGTTTTCCTTTTTATGATGTGGGTTTCTATTAAAGAAACTTTCAAGTAGTAAATCATTTATAACCCCCATGAATTTCGAGGGTGAAATTCATTTTAATGGGGGTAGAATGTAACACCCCGAGATTTTATGAAAAATATTCTTTTAATTTCATTGATGTATTGTGTTGTACGTTACACCAAAATTATCTTGTGTAATACGCAACACTGTATTAGTTTATATTATACACAAACACTATTCTTGGCTTGTGTTAAACGCAATCACATCCTTCCTCGATAGCATGTGTAGTACGCAATTCTAGGTTTCACTAAAAAAAGATATATTGTTATAATATTATTATGGACTAGTCTTTATGAATAGTATTAAATAAATTTTGATTTTTATAACATTATTATTCATCTTACTCATTTTCTAAAACATGGTATGTGAACAAAATAAAATTTTCGGGTAAAATAAGTAATTTTAAAAAAAAATGCAGTTTTGTCGCCTTTTGATGGCGCACCAACATTAAATCTAGTTTTTGATAAGTTTATAAGTTTAATTTGAAAAAATAAAATTCTTTTTTGGAATAAATATATAAATATTTACTTCGGATAAATTTTTCATATTATTCTGATAACTTTCATATTTTAATGAATAGTAAAAACACGCTATATTTTAATTAAAAACAAAATTTTTCATCGCCATAATTTATATGGTTAAATTATAATATTGAATGGTTTTAAAGTATAAAAAGAAAATATTTTTACAATTTAATATAATTAATGTCGTTACCATTAATTTTACTTTGAATTCATAGGTAAAAACATTTCAATCTTTGGCAATGTTTTAACTTTTAAAAACCGTTTTCTTAACGACAGGATTAATTTTAAATTAATTACTGAAACTTCTTTATTATTAATTTTGAAAAATGGATTCTATATTTGAATTAAGTGGGTCAAAATTATGTTAATATATTACTTTTATTTTTTTATATTATTAATAGTAACTACGGTAATTTTTATTTACTATAGTTAAAGGTAAATCAGATAATTAAGGGTAAAACTAAGATTATAAAATTACCCTACCACCTTCGAAAATTCTATTGGATGACTAAAAGTAGACCCATATCACCTAAGGGTCGTAATAGATTAATTTTATGAACTTTTGACCATAAAAATAATTTAATTAATAAAACCAAACAAAGTGACAACATGTCACTCTCTTCAATCTTATAAGTATAATAATATTAATTTAGTGATAAACGTCATAAAACATAAAAAATGAATAGTCTCTAGAAAGATAATATAATTATCTTCATCATGTGTATTTATTTATAATTTTTAGGGATTAAATAATTATCATTAAAGGTGACACAATAGTGATGTTGAAATTATTTTATTGATTGAAATATCAAATAAATGGTTTTAAAATTATTAAAATAAATATTATATGAACTATTTAATGTTATCCACTAATTTTTTAGATATATATGACATGTTATGAATATATTAAATATTTTATTTGGAACATATCGTCTGTTTGGATTTTATTTAAATTCAAATAAATGAATAGTGTCAAAATTGAAACTATTGTTATTTTAAAAAAATAACATAATATAAAATTTTTTAAAACTGAAAAAAATATTTAAAAATTATAAATTAAAATATATATGGTCGAAAATGTCATAAATTATCTATGTATAGAAAATTAACAATACATAAGTAATTATTTATAACAATTTAAAATTTAGAATCTAATTACCACAGATAAAATTAAATACATTAAATAAGGATAAATCAAGTTTATAGTGTTTAAAATAAATTCCAAACATGTCTAAATTTTATTGGATGATGATTTAAAACCCTATATCTTCTAAGCTTCGGATTTGAGTCATTATATAATTTTTTATGTGGGGTTTGAATTTATTATAAATTAATATTTTTGAGGTTTCCAAAGGTGCCCCTCTCCACCCTTATAAAAGGGAAACTCCTCCCTCTCCTCTTCACAACACTTTGAGCCTTCGAGATCGTCCAAAACTGGAAAATTTATCTTCTCCAGTACCCTATAAATATTATGGATGTTCTGGTCTTCTCAGAAGTCCAACTCTAGTTCCTTAATTGGAAACTTAAATGAGGTGCGTCGAAGAAGATGTAATCTCTTTAACCGATTCTTTCATGTTTCTTTCTTCTTCAACTTCTACATAATTAGTTGTTTCATTATGAAGTAATAAAATCAGTATCACTAATATACTGATATGTTATTATAAATATGAAACAACCCCATTTCACCTTCTATCTATCCTATGGAAAACGAAATCATCGCGCGTGTGTATGTATGGAATATCGTCTCCACACAGTGGTCTAATCAGTTTTCCAAACACCACCTTAGTTGGATGGGTATAGTGGTGTAAAGAATAACTATATATGGTTATTATAAAATCATAATGATTTTGAAATATTATATCATCCACTACAATTATGTTAAATAATTATGGGAACGATATCATTGCCTGTGCGTACGTACGAACTACCATATCCACGAACGCGATGAGATTGTTTTTCCAGGATTAACCATTCAAGTATGATTATAAATTATATATAACAAATAATAATTAAATATATTAAATAATAATGATAATGGATTTATATAGTTATTTGTTTCATTTACTTAATTTCATTTAATTCAAAATGGGAACAAAAATAGTGTTCATGTGTACTTACGGCCTACCGTCTCCTTGAACGGTGTATTTCATTACATTTAACGATATATCGTATATATATATGTGATGAATGTATATTATATATAAATCATGTTTTATATTCTAGAATTAAGTAAATCAGGATATACGTAATAATATCAAGAACAAAAAGTCGAAACACGTACGATAAATGACATGATTTTACCCAAAACGCTACTTTAACATGGAATTTACAAAAGAACAGGTAATATAAAGTCATAAGTGAACCATATATGATATTATTACAACAAATATGATTCTATAATAATTCAATGACATTATTTAAATCATTATACAAGAGGTTCTGATACATAAAAACCATATCATACATCAGGTAATGGATAACTTTTCCAATCTCGTTTTTATCTGAGATTTATTATTTGTAAGTATTTACAGGGGTTATATTTATCATCCATGTCCTTGTTTTCTAAAAATGGTTTCATGTATGTTTAAATTAATTTTTACCCATTTTTTAATTTTACTACATGTTATGTAAGGAATATTTCTTTTGTTTACCATACGAGGTACTTTTTGACTTTTCTGAAAAAAGTACGAGAAGAATGTTTTTTTAACTTATCTGGTATGAACGGATTTTTACATTTTCATAATGCCTTATTTTTATGAATATTACTCTACAAGATTTCATAACTATTTTAAACAAAATCATTTTCTTTTAAAATTGCATGAAATTTTGTGAAAAGAAAATGATTTTGAAGAAGAAAGTATATTTTCGTCAAGAATTCATTTCAATTGTTTTATCAAAACTATTTTCCATCTAAAATGATATTATTTAATATGTTTATGTTTAAATTATAATGTCTCTATTATTTACATGGTGTGATATTTCTTATGATGAAATGATATCCACCATTTTTATATGGATTTTGTTATTATGGGATGATGTTTATGAAACCCATTTTATTGATTGGGTTGGGATGAATGATTAAGGTTTATTTTGTGGAACAAGTAAGAATGATTTCATTATGATATGGGTGGGACCTATATCTACCTCCAATTCATTGGGTAAAGATTTAAATCTCATGAGATAGAGATGGCTGGAACGACAAGTTAATCTGGTTCAGTGATACAGGACTAGAACAAGGAGTGAACTTGATTCAGTAAGGGACTTTGTCCACTAAGATGGTCTTAGAAGAAATTCCTTGGATACTATGGAAATAATATAAAGTGCATAATGGTTTGACACAATTACATGTTTCCCTGATATTTTATCAGGATTGATGTTCCATTATAATCTATGACTTATGTACTTCCATGTTTTGTGTCATTGCTCAAGATTTTGATGTTTAAACATTATGTTCATGTTTTTAAGTTCAAATGTATATGGTTTGTTTCATTTTCTCCATGCTCACCCTTACTGAGAATTTGTGCTCAACCTTTATATGTTATATTTTTCCCAGGATATAAAGAAAGGTTTTAGGTAAGAAAACAAAAAAGGGACGATCTTTATGGGAGATGTTGAAGATCTTTCACCATGATTAGAAGATTATGTTCCGAGTTTCCAAAGACACTAATCTATTAGGGTCGTTCAGTGTCAATTTTTTATGTATTAATTATTCCGCAAAAGTAATTTAATGTCCATGTACGACATGTTTGGGGTCTCTATAGATAAAATATAATTTTTTGAGTGAACATAACACGTTTAAGGTTCAGTAAATAATTTTGGGATATTATGGGATAATTTAGTGGTTCTAATTTTATCACATAAACATTTAATGTTTTTCAATTGAGTGATAAATATTTTTCACATTTAGGACGTTTTTATTAATTTATAATTATTCAAAAATGTATCAAATAATGGCTATTACATTTTTGGGGCCAAAGTGTAGATTTGAAAATTATAACCATGTTATAAAATCCAATTTTATACTCATGAATAGTGATATAAATAATTTGAAATAATTTAGAGATAGAATATATCCTCTCCACTCCTCCCAATATCATAGAGAGATATTATAACAAAACAAAATGATCAGGTCGATCCTATATTCTCAATTGAGTCTACATTATTCACTTGATTGAAGGGATTTCATAAACCTATTTGATTTCAAATGATAGAACCTAGGAATCATAGATTGTTATTTTAATGAGATTTGGTACATTTTTTTCTGACCTAGATGATTCAAATCATGGATCCATTAAGCCATGAAACACCAATAGTGAGTGAGTGAAACTTATGATTTCAAAAAAAACAGTGTATTGTTTACGATTTAGTTTAATCTTATTTTTCATGCTAAAATTGAATTTCATGAAATACATTAGGAAGTAAGATAATTTTTTTGTCATTCAGTGTTTTAAAATGAATATTAAACCAAAATTTGAAATTTCATTTTAAACGCTTTCGTTGCTCTTTGAGTTGCATCCATTGGTATGTGAGAGAATGGAAAATTATTTAAAATGATAAATTTAAAATTTAAAAACAAATTATGATTTGAAAATATTGTTTTTATATGATCCCAATGCAACAGATGGAGCATTGATATGAGTTTTTATCTCTATTATATGGTCAATCTATGATCTTTGGGTTTTGGTTAAAAAATGGTACACAAATTTTATGTTTTAAGTTTTTCTGTATTTTAATAGAAACCGGTGAAATGAAATGTTTATCTAAATAATGATGATATTAATTTATGTATTCACTAGAAAAAATTAAATATGATTAATGAAGTCTATTGGGAATACAAGATTATTGTGGAATCTTTACAAATTTATAAAAAAATAAAAAATGGAAGAAAAATATTCCATTAAAAAATTTAAATATAAGTTATTTTCCCATACATAAATGGGTGTTGATGTATATTTCTTCAAATTTATATGGATTTATATATTTTTTCCACACCATTATTTGGGGTGGACACACCTAATATATATATATATTTGTCTCTCTCTGTGTGTATTTCTCTATTATATTATAAATGGTAATATTTATTACAGAAATTATGTGTTATAGTATACAATGTTAATATATGATGTGTCTATATATATGTATATTTCCTTAAAAGGATTCCACCTCATGAGTTTTATGTTCCAAATCAGTCTGAGTCTGGATTTCTTGACTGTTAAACTCATTATTCACACTAAACTAATTTACAAGGATCTTTATGACAGAATAGTCTCAAAAAAATTGACAAAATACCAGAAATTCAATTTAATTATATAGAATTTAATTAAATTATTTTTAATGATGGGGGCTGTATCCATAACTAATTAAAATTATTTTAATTAAATTTAAATTATTAAAATACCATCAATTTGAATTTTAGGAAATCGAATTGTTCATATGAAATATAATTTCATGTTGATAGATCATGAGATGATATTAACCTGTGTTTGATTGGTTTATTCATTTTTAAATTTAATTATTCATTTAAGATTTGAAATGTAATAATTAGTTTATTTTTTTGATACACACTTCATAAAATAATATTTTATTTTTATAAGGGTCTGTGTATCCACATTTCTATGACAGAATGTATTTTTGTATCCTGAGTTCACCTCACCTATATGTGAGTATATTTTGTAAAGATTGGAGGATTTCATGATGAAATGGTTCAATTCGATAGATGACATAAACCTATAGGTTAAGTACACACGTTTTGTGGAAAATGAAATTAAAGTCATCTCTTTTCTTAATTAATTCCCTTAGGTTTTTTGTTAATCAATTTTTCACTCGATGGATTAACAAGTTATTAATGAATCATGATCACATGATTATTTATTTATTTATAATATGGATGTTTTATTATTTTTTGAATTGGAATTTTTTATACATGATAACATAATATAATAATAAACACGAAAGCAATGATAAAATAAATATGGGGGTTAATGTTTACCCTTGAAAGCATGGTAATGTTGTGGGTACGATAAGATAGGATAAGCATGTTAATTAGAAAAGGATTTCATTCACCTAGATTAAATTAAAAAGTATCTCAAAAAAAGTATTTATCCCTAAAATTCATTCAATTTCTTGAATTAAGAAATAAGAAATTGTTTAAGGTTCTCTTTATCCCTAATTTAGGGTTCCTCTTTCAACTAGGTAATTTCGATTTGTATGATTGGATGAAATAACTGAATTTTGATGAAAAGGAATATCCATATCGAGATTGATGAAAATTTAGAGATTAAAAATTAATAATTGTAAGGGAATCAATTATATGAAATGGGAGTCCACTAAACAAATCAAGGAGACATGAATAGATTTGGATAGCTAGTCCAATTCCTATATCATACTCTCAATGTAGTGGTGATGTTATAGCTTGGGTTATAAAGAGAGGTTTAAGGATATTTTACACTTGAAAACTCTAGTGACAATGTCATACCAAAACAACATTTTTTATTTTTATTCATTCACTAAATTTTAATCTTTATATTGAGGTTTTAGTTAATATCCTGATAAAAAAATTTGTGTCTTCGAGGTTTTTGGTGGTTTTTGGATCTGTATATGGTTTGAGGGAAAATCGTGCAGCTATTTATGGCAGAGGGGGTTTTCCACTTTGTTTTTTATTACTCTAATTGGTTTCCATGGAATGTACATTATTTTGATCAATCAATTTGTGTCACAAATAAAACCACGATTATTGTTTTTTGTATCCAATCATAGGTGAAAAACTTGTGCACAATTAGAGGAAATAATTTGGGATGTGCAAAATGTATATTTATCAAAAAGAAATAATTGAGTTTCATGGTTAGTGCATGGTTTCAAAAACTGTTTGACAAGAAATTATTAGAATCCATATTCTCCACTAGAGTTTTCATGGTTAGAACATGGTATGGGAAATTGTCTAGCCAAACCATGAAACTTTCCTAGTTTTAGTAAAAAAAATTGAAATTTCTATTTTACCCATCTAATTTTTTTACCTAAATAAACTCCCATATCTATTTTTCAACCTAAGTACACAGAGGGAGATCCTAATATCTCCCTTGGTTATTAATCCTCCTTTGGTGCCTTATTAAGCTTATTAATGTTTTTTCCTTTTGATTTCATGGTCAATATCTCTCTCAGCTATTCTCTCTCTCTTGGTTAACATTGGTTTTCTTGCTGGGTTCTCTATTGGATGAACCATAGGGTAAAGGGATTATTTGTGGATTTTGTTTCATGGATGTTAGTTTGTGAAGTTTCTCCATTATGCTTGTTTCTTACTTATATTTGAGTTTCTTTCCATCTATACGTCTTTGAGTTTGATTTTTCCAATGATTTCCTTTCTAGATAATTACAAATGATGATTGGGTGTTTCAAAATAATTTGAAAATGTGTTTTTCCTGAATAAGATGTGTTAATTTCATTTTTATGGTATTTTTAGGACGAAAACATATGTAAAAAAGGGTTTTAAAATTCTTTTCTTTAAATACTCATATATATATATACACACATACAAAGGTCTCAATGATATCAAAATTATTTTTTAAGAATAATATTTGGTATTTTGGAGTACTTTGGGTCCAGGTTGTATTTTGGTAAAAATTATTTCTTAGATAACGGAGCATTTTATATGATATTCATGTATCTATTTTGTTTATTTCTTTGGGTGAGTTGTGTATTTGGTGGAAAATCTAGTAGTTTCTTTCTAATCTAGATTTTGGTCACTTTTATGGCTTTCAACGAGTGTTTCGTTAGATGTGGTAATATCTATATGGCTAAGGGGTGAACATATGGATAGGAATACAAATGAAAAATTCTCTCAAAATAAATTTCACTTTATCTATTAGACTTCCGACACATTTCCTTTTTTCCATTTCCCATTCATTATATTTTCTCTTTTAAATGGTAACTCTAAAATCTAAAAGTTTCCAAAATGCTTATTTCGTTCCTAAATGATATCAAATATGGTTTTCGAATTTATCTCCTAAGGTTTTTTCTATTCAGAACCTCGGAGAGGGTTTTGGTAACTAAATAAAGGAAAGGCCTATGTAAAACTTTTAAAGAATATGGTATGTTTAACCATGGCTATGAAAATGGACTGGAAATGATTTTTAACATGATAATGATATGGGATGGATGGGATTTTGTGATGTTTTAGAAATTAATTTTTAATCTCATTTGATGTGAAGTCCCGGTTGGAACCTTGGGTGATTTTGATGTTTTAATGGAACCTCTATGGTAGTCCTTTTTAGGAAAGGGTCATCACATAAGTGGAGTAAGAGTTTGGTCTAGGAAATAATGGATAATTCAATGGTTTATTTGTTTAGGCCTTGAGTGTGATGACATCCTTGTTTTCCATGTACTATTATCATTGGATTCATTGGTGTTTTCTAGAGGGTTTAGTGATGGTTACTTTCTATCCCTAACTAAACTGGTTGCTACCACTAAAATTGATGGGAGGATGGGTGTGATGTGACTTTTGTGAGGCTAGTTTAGAGAAGCTTTGTTAGTTATTAACTATGGTGATGCCCCATATGATGGAAGGTGAGGCCTATCAAAGTATGTCAAGGGATTTATTATAGAGATGTTAATGAATTTCCTATAATTACTACTTGTATGTTTGTTCTTATTAATTTACTATTTCTTACATTCATGATTGTTTTGTCTTTGTTTCACATGTATTTTTTTATAAAATTATTGTCATAAAACTTTGATACTTACTACAAGATCTTTATTTGCAGTTGTGTTTTTTAAATGTTTTTAAGAGAAATGAAGAGTGTGATTGGTTCAATAAAGATAAAAACCATATGTTTAGAAATTTATTTCAAAATATAATTTTTGTAATATATCTGGAAATGACATGTATGAATTCTTTGGTGTTTACCTATTGATCTGTTTTATTATAACACCATACTTTTACAACTCTACATTGGTAGAACTGTGAATTTTTTATGGTTTATAATTTTGTTTCAGGTTTTCTTAGGGAGTGTTCTAGGTATATGGTTGGTGGTGACCAAGAGGTTTCATGTTTATCTGGTTTTGTTGTAGTTTGGTTTTGAGTGGTTTTGTGGTTTTTTGTTTTTTTAGTTTTCATTGAATCCAAATACTCTCTATAAACATATTGTTGTTTACTTATTACTGGTTTATGTTGCATGATTTGATTTGGTTATTTGACCCCAATTTTTTTTTGTTATAAATTTTTTCCACTATGATAAATTTGATGATTGGTTCTAATATCTAGCCTGGGTGGATTGAGAATGCATCTCAGACCTCGTCTTGGACCAGGTTGGGTGTGGGGATAGATGGAATCTCATATTGGTTTGTGAGAAAATGGTATTAGAGTAGCCCTTCATTATTTTGGGTCTCAAGTAGTTTAGAGATATCGTTATTTGGACTTATGATGTTTTTATGAGAAGTGATTCATGAAATCATTCTCATTATAATATTGTAGTAACCATGGGTAGCCTAGGATTTGAGTCTTTCAGTTTTGTTTTTGAAATTATGCCATTTTTCTCATTTGGTTTGGTAGATGATAATGTATGTGAATTTGTGTTAAACAATGATATTTCATAGAGTAGTGACCAATGTGGAGATCGATGTCTTGGTTCCAGATACATCCAATGGTTTATTCTTTCTCAGGGCATGGTCTGGTAAACTATGTGGTTAGGATATATATGACCACTAGTCAAATATTTATGATGTTTTTATGTGAGTTGTTCATTGTCTTAATTTTGGTTGGCATTATTGGATTTTGAAATAGAAAAAGATTTTTTGGAAGAAGGTTTTTCAAAAGGAAAGTGATTTTGAGGTACTGGATTTTATGTGCAAGTATTATTTTGTGATCAAGTTGAATTTAAAAGAGTGTTGGTATTGTTAAAAGTGGGTTTGAGCATTATGACATTAATTTAAGAATGAATTTTGAATTTTGAATAGTGGCCTTGGAAAAAGGATGTTTCAATGCTGGAATTGAAAGAGTGAATTATTGAAATAGGATTGAATTATT
The DNA here is from genome assembly GCA_963277665.1 of Viscum album. Lineage (NCBI taxonomy): Eukaryota > Viridiplantae > Streptophyta > Magnoliopsida > Santalales > Viscaceae > Viscum > Viscum album. The sequence goes on along the minus strand of OY728137.1, from coordinate 450,255,770 downwards.
TTTGTGATTCTTGGTTTATTGGTCTAGTTTTTTGTTTTGAAATGTTATTATTTTTTGTATCTTGTTTTAATACTGCTCAGTTTTGTGACTTTATGTTATTCAGAATATTCCACCCAAAAGACCCAAAAGTTTGACAGTGAGTCTCATTAAGATTTAATCATTACCTATACTCCAAGTTTAGTGGATAAGTTAATTATTTCTATAATGTTTTCATTTTACATGGTGATACACATTTGTTAGATTCTTTACAGTGGAATGAGAATGTTGAATGTTATTTCAGGTCTCTAGGAACTCCTAATGCGGTGAGAGAGAATTCTATTCTGTGCTATTTTTAAGGATTGGGTTTGAGGTAGTGGAGGTCGATCATCCTAGAATTGTAGAAATTAGGGAAGTCTTATAAAGATTTCAAGACAACATTTATCTCATGGTTTGTACTTGAGGAAGTATAGGTGAGGAAAGTGGAATAACTATTGGGAATTCAGCATCGTCTAGATATGGTGAAGGGATAGGTTGTTCATTTTGAATATTTAGTTCTTTTTTCAATAATATAACATCTAAGGATTATATAAATGATCCTATCATGTTATGGTTTCTTCTTCAAGAGATAATATATTGATTATTAAAATTTGGGGAAGTTCAGTTTAAGATTTTGGGGATGAGTCATTTCAAGAGGAGTTGGTTCCTAGAGTGCAGTATGTGCTGGTTGCTAACCTAGTTTCTCTTGAACCATATAAAGGTTCCACACTTAGTGAGAAGGGTTTTCTAGTGGAATATATTCTTAAAAAGTATCCTTTGTTGGATCCCTCTTCCCATTCACCAGGATATTCATTCGCGTCATTCCATTATGGTCGGTATAGGTATTCAATAATATCTTGCTACATTTTTAGCTATACTTTCCATTTTTGTAGCTGTTTGGGCCATCTATAGAAGTTTTTAAAGATACTTTTTCAGAAGAATAATTTTTAGGTAAAGGTTGAAATCTAATAACTATGTGGAAGAATATTCTTCAAGACAACAGGAATCCAGCCATAGGCTGTGGAGTGAAGGTCTCGACATAGTTAGGAACCACTAGGGGTGTCAGGAACCTTGGCCCAACTTTTGTCTCCAGAGATATAGTCATAATAGTTTAATCTTACAAATTAAGGGTCTCCAAATTTTTGAATATTCATCCTTATTATAAAAAAGAACAGGTGGTATTTTTCTTCATTAATTTTTTGGTTGTTATCCATCTAGAGAAACCTACGTGTTAGGATTTTTGGATTGGGTTTTTTTAGAATGATTTTTTGGAGATACTTGTGTCTTGAGTAAATTATTAATCATGATTTGGTTCACTATTTTATTTTATTACCTTCCATAGTATTCCCCTTGGATTGATATTTTTTGGTATTTTTGGGAGTTCTTAATGGTTGTGATGACTTTTCTACGTGGGAAGTTCTTGGGATACATCGTATTGGTTTTCCATTATGGGTTCCATGTTGTTAGAGGGTTTCTTGTGGTTGGGAGGGATAAAAATATACTTTTCACTCTTTGGTGGTTCTCATTGTGGGTTTTTATGTGATTTTTCAGTGTGACTTGTGGAGTTAAGTGGCCACCTTGAGGTTCATGGTTCTATTTGGATTTGTTCAGTTTTAGGTAGAATATTTGTTTTCACTGGGCATGGTTACTTTGTGGGGTAGATTTGTTTTTTTTTTTGGGGATAATTTTCACACCCTGACCCTAATTTAACTTATATTTTGTTCTTTTCTAGATTTTTACTCTTTTAGTTTAAGTTTGGAATGATTTTTCAATGTAATTATTTAGGTCTTGGTAGTTTCGGGTGGTTTTGGATTCTTCAAATGGTTGGTTTGCATAATTTGAGGGAAAAAATGTCTCCAGTTTAGTCATAGGGTGTTTTATATTAAAATTTATATCACATTTTTTCATTTTCATGGAGTTTTTATAGTTATGATCAAACTATGGAAGTCCCAGAAGTAACTATGTGGCTTGTTTTTCGTGTCTGAGCTCAGATACAAGTCCTGATAATGGTTAAAGGAAATTGGGCATCAATAATTCAGGGTGGATATATAAAAATAATAGATATGAGTTGAATGGTTTTGACATGGTTTCCTAAACAGAGAGAGAATCCTATGAAGGTTTCCCCATTCTCTAGTCAAGTTCTCACAGTTGACACATTATTTGGAAAGCCAGCTGACATTTGTAGTTTTATTAAAATTAGAAATTCTTATTTATACCGCTTAATTTTTAATCTTGATCGGGATCACCCCAATTTTTCAAACTAGGAACACAAAGGGAGCTCCCAAGATCCTCCCCATTGGTTTATTTTTCGCCTATGGTGCCTCCTAAAGATTCTACATCGAGTTCCTTTGTATTTCATGTCCAATTTACCTCTATTATATTCTCTCTCTATTGGTTATGTAGGTTTTTCTTAGTGGGTTCTACCTTGGGTTAACCATAGGAAAAATGGATGATGTTTGTCTTGTGATTACTTGATGTTAGGGTATATGGTTCTTCCATTGGGATTGGTTCTTCCCTCTCTTGGATTTCGATGAATCCTCACATCATGGAAAATAGTGTTTCCACCCATTCCATTTTCGGAACCTTTAATTTGATGCTTGGATATTTCTAAATAACTTATAATTGTATTTATCTTTCTTATTATGTGTTGTTATTAATTACTATATTGCATTTAGGGTGAAAACCTGGTGAAAAGGGGTTTTAAATGGGTTTTTGAACTATAACTATATATATATTTATATAGAGTGTTCTATGAAATTAAAATTGGATTTTAGGAATGAAATTTTGTGTTTTTGAGTACGTTGGGTCTATTTTGTGTTTTGGTAAACTGGATTTCAATATTAATTGCGATTTTTTTTGTGATTTTGGTGAACATATTTTCAGTTATTATGGGTGAGTTGTTCATTTAGTGGTAAATCTAGTTGTTAACTTCTAAAATGTTTTTTGTTTACTTATATGGTTTTGAATGAGTGTACCAATGGATGTTGGAATATCTATATGGGTATGTGTTGAAAATTTGGATGAAAAAGAAAATTATAATGTATCTCAAAAATTATATTCACATTTACTCTTTGATTTGAAACCCCTTTCCTTCTTCCCTCTCAACTTATTTATCCCTTTTGTTTCTTAATGGTTCTTTTAAAATATAAATGGTTTATGAATTGTTATTTGGTTCCTAAATGATGTAAAATATGGTTTTAGAATTCATTTACTAGGGTTATCATTTCTAGAACTTTGATTTTTTTGGTAACTAAATGAATTAGATGAATGTTTGAAACTTTTTGAGCATATGTTATGTTTCACCTCATTTTTGGAAATATTTTGTGTAATGTATCAAAATTATATAGTAAGAACATTGTATTTAATAGTGTGTACGACACAAAACATTGAGCATAGAATGTAATATAATGACATGGTACATTATAATATATCAAATATTTTAAATAAATCTATTATATAGATTGTATTCCAAGCAACATCAAGTTGTCTTGTGTTATACACAATTACGAATTTGTCTGGTAGTTTGTGTTATAGGTAATAATTTTTTTTACCAAACAATAATATATTATTAAGATATTATTATTTAATATAATAATATACAAACTAGTTGTTATATTAATTATTATTAATGTGATTAAATAACTTAGAAAATATATGGTTGCATTCATTGGTTACAAATTAACTAGAAATAAATTTAAGAACCAATAAAATATAAGGGAAATGTTATTATAAAAAACATTTTTTATTCTCACAAAGTCTTTTTATAAAAATAAACTAAATTTATTAAAATTTTAGAGTGATATTAATTCAATAAATATGTATATATTATTCAATAAAATACTTTTTACATTCATCCATTATAATTGATATTAATAAGATAATAATAATATTAATTTTAGGCATAAAGACTATATTTTAATAAACATAGTTTTCCAACTTTTAATGGGGAACATTTTTTTAAATATAAATTTTGAAAATTTTATATATTTAATATGAAAAAATAAATTTGATATTTAAAAAACATAAAATTTAATTTAGGGTAAACAATTTTCATTTTTCTATGAAGTTTCAATTTTTGATGAGTAATGAGATATACTGAGTTTTAATTCAAAATAGTTTTTTCATCTAATTTATTTATAAGGATAAATTAAATATTGAGTGATTTTAAATATTTACTAGATAAATTGTATATCTAGTAATACTATTTTGGTAATTTTAATCAATTTCAATTTGAAATTGTTTTAAAAACATAGAAAACTTTTGAATGTTTTTACCTTAAAAATAATCATTGTCTTCCCTTCTGTGGGATTACTTTTAAATTAATTTCAGACACTATTCTACATGGAATTTATAGAAATGGTTTCCATATTTAAAATCATAATAAAATATAATTTCTAATATGATAATATTTATTTATTACCAAAAATAGTAGTGAATGTGACAAAAATTATTTATAGTGATTAAGAGAAAAAGTTGCTTAACAAAGGACTAAACCTTAATCTTAAGGCCAAAAATGACCTATAATATTGTATACAATAAATTGGTAGTCAATATTTTGGATTTATCATCCATTTAATATAATTTTTAAATTTGTTAGATCCACTTTACTTGGAAAAAACGTTGGTGGAATTCCATTTTTATATATTTACAAGAATTCCACTCCTCAAACAATATAAAAAGAAAATAACTACTACAACTTATGCGGACCTATCAAGAAATTTTTGTCATAAAAAATCTCATATAATATTATCAAAAAATCCCTAATCTATTCTAATAAGCCTCATCATGTCAGAAAATCAACTGAAAGAATCTATTTTTTTCAAACCAAAAGGATTTACCTAAAAATGAGGTGACATTCATCAACAATAAATTTCATTTTATTTCCTTCTCCACATACTCAAATATTATAGTTACATTAATATTTAATAAATTCAGTATCATTAATATATTTATATTTTTATATTATAAGGTATTTTATCTTCACTTTTAAACACTTTCATTTAATGGGTAATGAATTTACCATTCATGTGTAAAGTGGGCTACGGCCTCGTGAAATGATGACTGTTCATTCCTCATTTTACCACATAACATGGTGTCCGTTATAATGGAAATAATATTATTTATGTGTTATATATGATATTTATAATGAATTTAAACATATTTTATTATTATACAATACATACATTCATGCATTCCATTTTGTGGAGATAAGATAACTTGATTTGTGGATGTGTGGACTATCGCCTCCTCAAACCGATGTGATTCATTCACACTATACATGTAATTTATTGGAGATTATTTTACATAAAAATATGTGAAATATATTACATAAATATGATAATTTATTTATCATATATATATATCTAATGTACCTTTCATTTTTTAATACGACAAAGAGAGGGAAGTAACATTCATGTGTTTGTAGAACCTAACATCTCCATGAATGGTGCATTTCATTTTTATCTAAAAATACTCAGGATTATTATAAATAATTATTAATAGAATATATATGATATTTAAATCATGATTTAAAATATTTATATGATTATATCATTATATAATTTGTATGGACACTAATTAACTCGTCAAACAGCATCGAAAAATAATGCAATTAACACCCGAAATAGTGAAAATAATGAATGATTATTGACCAATGGGTATAAAGATATTTTAAGAAGATAATATATGATATTATAAATATAATTATGGCTCTATTATAAGTTATTAACAAAATTAAAACCATAATTCCGTAGGTTAAAGGCCATTACCCTAAAAGGAAACACAAGGTAATGGATTTCATCACAAATTACATTCCATTGAGAATTATTTTTTATAACGAACCAATTCCTTTTCAAGTGCTGTATATAGTTCCTATTTTAATTTTAATATCAATAATAAATGATACCTAATTTAATATTATATTTCAATTTGAATTATCCAAACTAAGTGGTTTATCCTGAAAATTAACAATTGGTAAAAATTTCTTTGCAAACTCAACTACTTTTGTGATTATTAAATTTCCATTAAAACAACCAATTTATTGTAATAATTTAAATATAAAAACTATTGGGATATATATATTATTATAACCTAAACTATATTCCATTTATAAATATTGTGTTTACTATGTCATTTATTTTATTATTTAGGGAAATATTGATAAATATGTATTATTTATTCATTATAGATATTTTATAAGGCATATTATTTATTTATTGAATCTATTACTCAATTTGGGGAATGGTTTAGAATAGAATTAAAATGAGGGAACACGAATTTATATATCTAATATTTTCATATAAATTTTCACATGAGGCAAATATGTTTTCCAAATTAAATAGGTTTCTACTCATAGTTTTAAACAGTCTTGTCAAAGGTATTTATGGTATTGGTTTTCATGTTCCCTAGACATGGAATCTAATGATAAATAATTTACTACATATGTATTTTAGTTATTATTATTATTATATCTGATATTTTTAAATGATTTAATATATGGATGCATTTCATTCTCAGTTTTTTCCCTAAATGTTATGTGTTTTAGTTATTTACCTTTCTACATTTTTATACCTAATCTAGTTTTTTAAATAGAAATCCATTGAACGATTATGAAGGATGCGTAGATTTTACTTATGTTATGATTTATTTTATTTTCACAATTTAATATGGGTATCAAGTATGTAATATGGTTTTGAAATATTTCTAAACTTTTTTTCTTTCATGATTTCATTCCTTTTAATCATTACAATATAAAAAAATAATGCACCAGATCTAGGCTTCTAGGGTCTAAGCATTATATTTTTTATAATTGGAATTTACCAACAAACATGGAAACAAGATTTAGGAAAATTTGATAATAGAATATAACCCAAATAAATCATTTGGGGATAAGAATAGAATAAAATTCTATAATTTTCATAATGTAGGGATTATGTGGGTATTAGTAGAAATTCCTCCCCATCTGGATACTAAATGTGGATGTGGTTCGAGTAAAAATGCACCTAGGGGTAACAACTCTGAAAAGGTGCATTGGGCCTGAATCAGGAGAAACGTGATACACGAAAATAGGTCTTGCTACATACCTAGTTTGACACACCTTGACGATACACTTAGGATAATTCAAATTTTCTTTATAAATCATTATGAGGTAATTCTATGTATATATAACCCCAAAGAAACCAAGATCATGATTATGAGATTTATTGTGCATATATTTTTCAATCTAGGTTAAGTGTTATTATATATTTAGAATTATAAAAATTTCATAATATAATGATCTAATCTAGAATGTTCTATTATTTAAAAATGGCGACTTGAAGGAATAATCGTATCAATAATTATAGACAATATAGAGGTTGAACTACATAGAAATCCGATATAAATTTTATTATATCTTAAATAGTTATGGATATATTAGAGGAGATTAACTAGGTTATGACACATAACCTTATCTAGACGTAGAAATATGTTCAAAAATAATATTCTATTATATTTGATAATATTAAGGGATAGAGGCCCTAATCATTTAGTGGTACTACATACCCAATGATGTTTGATCAATGGATTAAGTCTATAGGGAAGATATTTATTTCATTGGGATAATGTGAAGTGTAAAAAGTTATACTTGGATTCTATAGTCTCAATGGTGATGTTGATAAATGGCGGTTCTTGATCAATAATATTAGGGAGGAAGAAGATGTAAAATTCATGGAATAGATAAATTTTAAGGATACATTCTTTGATAAATACATCCTTCAAAATAAAAAAATTGAGATGAAGGTAAATTTCCTTAGTTTAATGAAAAATAATGATGAAAGTATTGTAGAGTATGAAGATTCCTTTACAAGGTTAGAAAGGTATGATATGGATTTCATTTGAAACATGTATTTCAACATTGAACAATTTTTAGTGTCTTAATCTAAGTCTCTGAAGGGAACTGGTGCCTCAATGTTTTTTCTTCATACTATAAAATAGTTTTACGTGATATCAAAAAAGATAAAGAATTCAACAGGTATTATGTAATCAAAGGGAAGTAAGAGAATAAGATAAGGGAAAAGAAACTAATGGATAAACAGAAAATGGAAAGAGTGATTTTCCCACATGTGATAAATATATAAATCACCACACTCATAAATTCTTGAAAGGATTGGTATTTTTTGTGAAGAAAATGGTCACTGGGAGAAATAATTTAAAGGGAAGAATGGAATCACTGTGATTCAGTGTTACAATTTTAAGGAGATGGGGAACTATTCTAATAAATTCTTCAATAGTCAAGATAATATTCATTCAAAGAATTTAACTTATCAAGGTCATTCATATATTGTTGAAACATCCTAAGTTTAATGATTAATGTACACCTATATTTGGATCAATGAAATATGTTATAAGTGTATTTCACTGATTATGTAATCATCATATGATCTATGAAATATATAATGATTAAAATACATTACTTTTTAATAAAATATTTTAGATCATATGTTGAATGGTACCAAGAAAGGTGATTTATTTACAAGATAAACCTTTTGGTAAAATACATATTTGAGGGAAGGATGGCTCTTAATATGATCCTAACATTGAGACAATGTTGTTTAGATAAATAAATTATTGTTTGGGATATGTGTTGAGTAACTTTGAAATGATTAATATTTTTTTGATAAATTGGTTTATGAAATCATTAATAGAGTATAAAAAACATTGGGATTTGTGGAATACATCCAATAACACGTCTTTTACTTAAAGAAAAGGTAATAATTAATGTTTACAATAATTTTTTATGGTAACTAAATTTATAACCATATTTCAAGAGAATACATTATGAAGATGTTCACATACATGGTACATAGTGATTAAAGTGCTACTTAATGTTTATTGAAGGATAATAATATGTTTATTTTTGGAATCTAAGTGACCTTACCCCCATTGTGTTGGATCAAAGCATTTTGAAAATTGTAACCATTTTTAAAATTCTATAAGATGATATTTGGATGGGGTTTTAGTGGTTAACATATTATATCCCCATATGATGAAAAATACGATATTAAAAGAATTAGAAATGGTTCAAGGCACAAATAATGGATAAGATATTGTTTTGGAATATATATATATATATATATATATATACTTATATTCTTAGTGATTGAAGAAATTCTTCAACTCTATAAAAATGGGTCTTGAAACAAAAATGTTTTCCAATTATCATCATTTTTTATGATATCAATGAACTTTTTAATAACTCAAGTTTACGAAATTACGGTCTTTAACATTCAGCTGAACATGGCCTTTATAACTCTTCATCCGAACAAAATAGTTATATTTATCTTCCATATCCATGTTTTCACTAATTTCCTCCTATTTGAAATCCTAATTTTGTGGTGAACATCACATTTACCTTTTTATTATTATTAATAAGATGTTTTACGAACCCTATATACATTGTGGTTTTTCAAAAAAAGTATTCTTTAATATCAAACCCTCAATTTCTAAGATCAAGTTTAAATTAAAATTATGTAGTTTAATTAATGTGATGAGAATGTAATTTCCCAAAACATTAATGTAATAACATTGTATTTAATAGAATGTATGACATGAAAAACTAGTCTAAAAAATTAATTTAATGACCCAAGTCTTTAATATATGATTAATATTTTAAATAAATATATTATATTACTTTTATTGAATTAAATTCTAAGTTATATTCTATTAAATTTAATAATGAATTTGGTTGGTGGTTTTCATTACATGAAAGACATAGTTTTTTTAAACAACAATATATTATTAATATATTATTATTTAATATAATAACATATGAACTATAATTTTAATTGATGATTATTCATAGGATTAAATAACCAATCAAAATATATGGTTGAATTCATTGGTTTCAAATTAATTAGAAATGAACATAAGATATAATTGAATACAATCATAATGTTTTAATAGGAAAAACAATTTTTAGGATCACAAAGTCGTATTATCCTAATAAAGTAAATTAATTATAATTAGTGATTGATATTAATGCATGAAATATATTATATGTTAAATAAAATAGTTTTTACATTCATTCTATAAATCTTATTGGAATAATACAAGAAGAACCCAAATTTGAAGTATTGAAAACATTATTTTTATAAAGGCAATTTTTCTACCATTTAATGGAACGCCTATTTTAAATCAAAGATTTGTAAAATATAAAAATTAAATATTAAAAAATAATAATTTTTAGAATATAAATGTCAGTATTAGGTTTGGGTAAATTTTTCATATTTTGGTGTGATGTTTCTTTTTTTGATGAATAATGAAAAATAATGAATTTTAAATCAAAACTATTTTTGCATCAAAATTTTTTATAAGGTTATATTTGAATTTTTCCTATTTTTAAAATATTAATTAAATAAACTGTAAATATAAGGATCTAATTTAAGTAATTTGATATAAAAAAATATCAAAACTTTTAAATTTTTTTACTTTAAAAACCCTCATTATCATCCCATATGTGAGATTTATTTTAATTTAATTTCTACCACTTCTGTGATTGGAATTTGGAAACTTGGATTCAATATTTTGAATAAAAATAATGTACAATTTATAATAATTTTATTTTGACAGAAATCATTATAGAATGTGATTAAAATTAAATTATGCAATTTAGAGAAAAATTATCTTAATAAAGGACTAAACCATAATTTTAAGGACCAAAATGACCTAGAAACCTATCCCAAATACATTGGATGTTAATATTCGGACACTAAAATCAATTTTATCTAAATTTTTACCATTATTTTATCCAGTTTACATGATAATATCATGTGTGTAATTCACTTTTAAAAATTTATAACAATGCTACTCCTCCAATATAAAACGTCACTCACTTATAACACTTATTCACACCTATCAAAACCTTTTTTATCCCCCTAATCTAATAAAATAAGATCATAAATCACTATTATAATATTAGATGAATCACCTTGGGAAGAAATGAAAAATTAGTTCCTTTTATTTAAACTAAAACATGTTTCCCGAAAATGAGGTAACATACTCCAATGATCACTTTTGTTATTTATTTCTCCACCCCCATAAAATATTATTATTAAATAATTCTATAACAACCTAAATATGATAAAAATAATAACATTTTTTATTATAATGATTATAAATACACTAAAAAACACTTTTATTGAATGGTCAATGAATATTCCATTCTTGTGTACAACAGACTCCCACCTCACAAAACATTAATTATTCTTTCTTCCATTACCACCTCTCATAGTGGGAAATAAAATGAAAATACTATTTTTAAATTTTATATATTATATTTATAATATATTGGTACTTATTTAATTATTACATAACACATACCTTTATGTGTTTTATTTTTTAGGGATATGATAGCTTCGTTTGTGGAAGTGTGGACTACCGCCTCCTCAATGCAATTTCATTCATTCACCCTATACACGGAATGTGATAGGGATGGGTTTAAATAAAAACATGTGAAATATATGAAAAAAATATGATAATATAATTATAATACACACACAAATATATATATATATATATAATTTACATTCCATTTTTTTAATATGATAAATCTAAATAAGTTGCATTCATGCGTGTGTACGACCTACCGTCTTAGTGAATGGTGGATTCCATTTATTATCACCAAATATTATCGATTATTATAAATAAATTAATACTATATATACATATATACAGATATATATATATATATTATAATTACATCATGTATTATATAATGGAGATTATGAAATGATGATCTAATTAATAAGAAAAATAAATAACAAGTAAAAACATACTTGAAAAACTTGGAAATTAAGACCCAAAACAAAGTAAATAATGAATGATTGTTAACAAATGGGTAATATGATATTATAAGAAGATAATATATGATGTTTAAAATTTTAGTATGGTTTTTTATATGTCATTAATATTATAAAAACCATTATATAGTAGGTTAATGGATGTTCACCCAAAAGTAAATGCAATGTAAGTGAATTTTCACAATTTACATTGCATTGGTAAATATTTTTTGTATTATACCCATTATATTTATTATGATATATAAAAATACCCTTTGTCTTTAAATATCACAATTCACTCCAACCTGGTGGTATCTTATGTTTCACATTGAATTATCTCACCCAATGAGTTTACCTTCAAAAAATTCAATGTGGTTAATGTAATATTCTCAATATATTTTTTATTTAGGATTGTTAAATTTCGATTGAAGAAATAAATTTATTGTAATATTTTTAATATAAAAATTCTTATGTGATCTATGTTATTATTTCAAAAACATTATACCTTTTACATATGGTGTTACTTGGAATTTTATTTGATTATTTGGGTAAATATTGATAATATGCATTCCTTATTAAATACATATATTTGGTAAGGCATATTGTTTATTAATTAAATCGATTACTCAATATGTGGAATTATATTGATAGGTTGTAATGGGTAGGGCCTGAAATTATTATAGCCAGTTGATGTATCGAAATATTCTCATGATTTAAAAAAAATGGCCAAATTAAATGGGTTTTTACCTATAGTTATAAACCATCTTGTAAAATGTATTAATAATGTATGTGTTCATGTTCCTCAAACATGATGTCCAATGATTAATAATTTCTTTCAAGTATATTACTATTATTGTTGTAATTATCCTTGATATTCTCATATGATTAAATATATGGATGCATTTCATTATTATTTTATTGATTAATGTAATGATTTTTGGTTATTTACATCACTATATTGATTACTACATATCCAATTATTTAATTGAAAACTACTCCCAATTATTCACCTCGCAAAGTTGATTTATTCTTTTTTATTCCTCTTTATTTACCCTTACGAGTCATTTGATCTCACCCTTATTTTGTTTTCTTTACTGTGGTTATAAATATGAAGCTTATGAATGAGTTTCAAGGATACTAAACTTTTAAAAATATTATTCTTTATTTTATTTTACAAATATAATATGGGAATTATGTATGTGATCGGGTTTTCCAAAATTTTTAAACAATCAGTAATCTGTGAATTGATTTCTTGTAATAATTAAAATTTTATAAAATAATGAACCAGCTCCAGGATTCTTGTTTTAGGGTGTTATATGTTGGAAATGATTTTGGACATGAAACTGATAATGCATGGTTGGTATTTTGTGATTTTTATGAAATTGGTTTTGGATATAATGTGATGTGTAGGCCTGGTGGGAACCTCATAAGGTTTTTAGGTGTGATGCGAGCCTCTATAAAAGTAAATCTGAGGATAGATTCATCCCATAGGTTCTGTCAGAGTTTACACTAGTAATTAATGGTGGTTTATATGGGTTATTGGTTTATGCCACACATTTGATGAAATCCTCATTTCCATGTAATATTATCATAGTATTAATCAGATTCATCAAGAGGTACAATTGATGGTTTCTTATTGACCTAAATTAGATGGTTTAGTACCCCTTTATTTTTTTCCAGGTGGGATATGCCACTAGTGAGGTTAGTTCAGAGCATCTAGGTTGATTATTTTCTATGGAGCTACTATATATGCCCACATGTTAGGATGATATGATTACGTCTAGGTATTTCTTTATAAGAATTTTAGAAAATGAACATGATTACTACTTGTATGTTGTCTCTTATTCTTAAATTATGTTCTTACATGCTTGATATATTTTTCCATATTTCACCTGTATTGATTATTTTATTACTTTTATAAAACATTGATCTTATTTTCTAGATCATTATTTGGAATTATGATTTATTAATTTTTTTAAATAAATACAGAATGCGATTTTTTCTTTAATGATAAAAACTGTTTTGTATAAAATTCATTTCAATAATCCATTTTTTGACTAAATCGGGAATGTAAATGTATGGATTATATGGTTCTTACCTTTTGAGATATTTTATGCCCACACCCAACATTTTAAATTTATGTCAGTAAACCCCAGTTATATTTAGGTTCACCATTATTGTTTAAGATTTCTTATGGAATGAGATGGTCCTATATTTGGCGGTGACCAATAGGTCACATAGAGTTCATGTTGTTGTTGGGATATTTTTTTCACTATAATATTTTTAATTCTTGACACTACTAACCATCTAGGGAGGATTGGGAATTCCTTTCAGGCTCTATTAGAGTCTAGTTAGGGAGTTTGGTTGGATATAATCTTGGCTCATTTCATGATATACTATGTGTTCCATATCAAGTAGTTTACACATTTTTATGAGTTGATAAATGGTGTGATATATTTAATATTAATAATTTGAAACATTCTGATACTGATCAATATAATTTACTAATCTTGTAGTTTATTTTTTATTGGTCAAATGGGTACGACATCCAATTAAATTTCAATATGATCAATAGTTGAAAAAGTGAATACCCTATCTAACCATAACTTCTAGGAGTGGTACATTCACTTACAAATAGTAATTCACTAAGATAAGAATATTTATATTTTTGAATCCTCGCATTCAATAGATCCCATTTAATGAGTGAGAAAGTTATATAATTATTAATATAATAATAATTTGGATGATTTACTATATTTTTAATGTTTCATGTTTTCATCAATGTCCAGTGACTAATATAAAATGCATGAGGACAAAGAGGTATTCTAAATTTGGTCGTCTATCCAATAGTTATACCAAGAGAGAGGTCAACAAGAGAGATATGATATATAATGATCTCTATATAGATTATGACTAGAATAATGGAATAAAATATAATCTCATGTACTCAAAATGGATGGGTTTACTGAGAGTATATAGGTCGTTGGGTTCAAACTAATCCAAGAACTATAAAAAGATATCATTATTACATCATTACTATATAGCTCATTGACTTTAATTATAATTTATAATATAAACAAAATTTATAATTATCTTCTAGATTTTTTGGATTTAGTTTCCCATGAAAATAAAGATATGAAGAATTCAAACTGTTTCATTTATATATTTAAAAATAAGAAGAAATGCAAAGAAAAGTGAAAAAGGCTATGTCCAAGTCAAAGACACCAATGGACTTATATTTCAAGAAGACAAAGAAAAAGAGGGAGAGAATTGAAAGGGATACAATGTTCATTGTATGTGGTTTTAAAGGATACTGGAAGGAAAAAATTCAAATATTAGAAAAATAAGAAATTAGATACTTCTGCTTTAAGTATATTTTTTATTGAATGTAATCTATTTATTTTTAAAAGTTCGGTATTGGGTAATGAATTTGCCTTAGAAATTTTCATTCAAATAAAATAACCAAGTAGATTCATGAAATTAAAAGGGTAAAGTAGATATTGAATATGAAACTTTTATGAGACTAGAAACATTATTAATGTGATAAATGAATCTTATAATTCTTAGTGAAAAGTTTTTTTAAAAAATATATGTTATTAGGGGCTATCTGTTACCAAAAACAAAATATTTGTCTTGAGTTTGCACAAAATGGGATTTTATTTCAATTTATGAAATAATATTTGTCTTATATATAATGATAATATATATTATGGTGTGACATATCTATATAATGGGTTATATATACTTGATCAAAAAAACTGATTTTTGAAATCAATAAAAATCGAGTGATAATAGATCATATTCTACCTAGCCATGGAAACTCATTCAAGTTCATTTAAATGAGATGTTTTTAATAAAACTATATCAAGAAGGGTTATTATACACCATTGAGTTAAAAAAATTATATACATACCATTCTTGTTAATAAGGTTAAATGAACAATGAACATATTAGTGCGTAAGGATAAAGATCCAAAGAATCAATGTTATTGGTTAATAAATTTGTATGTAGTCCATTTCCAATAGAGGAAATGGGTGATTATTGTTACATAATGACATGTTTTGATTAATATAGTAGATATGGATATATCTAATTAATTATGTATAAGTAATATTACATCAGAATGATTAAGTAATATCAGGGAAAAGTTTAAAAACCACATGGTAAATGATCAAGACACTTTACTCAAAATGTTGTAGGGAATATCATTAACAATATTTCATTAATAATTTAAATTATTATAGGATAGTTTCCCAAAATACTACTCCTTATACACCTCTTTTTAATTGTTTTAGTTAAAGGGGAAACCAAACTATTCTTGAAATGTTAAAATGAATGATGAATCATGAAAATATAACATTATAATATTTGAGATATGCACAACAAACTATGGAAAGTACACTAAATAGAGTAATGACTAAAAAATTTGATGAGATTCAATTATATTTTTGTTTTGGAAATAATCCTATTTTTTACACTTACATGTGTAAGGATGTGATAATTTTTTCAAGACTATACCTAATAGAAAATTAGAATCAGAGAGAATGAAGAGGTTCTTTATATGTTCTCTTAAAGGGACTAAAGGATATTGAATAAAAAAATTTAAATAGAAAAGTTATTATTGAATGAAATAATATAATTCTTAAAAGGGATAACATTTCAAAAGGAAATAATGGGGGACATGTTGAATTATATTAAGTTGATCCTCCAGTTGAATAAGGGTTATTGTAGGAAAAATATCTAAAATAGGCAGTTGTAGAAGAATATTTTCTTGGGACCCAAGTATTGAGTAGGTCCATAGGATAGGTTTGAAAACCATAGATATATGTTTTTCTTATCACCATGTTTGGTGAGAACTTAATAATTTCGAATGATGAACTTAGAACTAATAAGGAAGTATTCAATTGCATGGATGAATCCAAATAGAAGGAATCCATGCATTCTGAAATAGATTCCAAGTACCAAAATATTTTTTATTTTTGGTATACCCACCAACTAATGTAAAACATATTAATTTTAAAAGGGTATTGAATATAAATATGGACCTGAATGGTCAAGTGATAACCTATAAGGATCATATAGTAGTGAAGTGTTTTGGGAAACTTCGAGGAATTGACTATGATGAAACATTCTTTCAATTTGTGATAGTGATATTCATCATAAAATTACCTATAATAACAATATTATGTAATAATGTTTTTTTGGAAAATGGATGTCCAACTTAATTTTCCAAATGTAAAGTTAGTTAAATTTTTTCATATGACACAACCTAAAGGGTTCATTATTCCAAAGAGTACTAATAAATTTTGGAATCTATAGAGATCCATTTAAGGATTCATGTAGGAATCCCGATCATTGAAATTTCATTAATATGAGGCCATAAACGAATTTCCATTCATTAAGAATGAATTAAATACATGTGTCTATAAGAAGTTTTGTGGGAGTACCATCATTTTCCTTATATTATATGTTAATAGAATATTTTTATTGTGTAATTGAGTGGTACTTTTTTAATTAGCGACGACATAGTAAAATGAGTGCATCTCCATAAAAGACTTTGGTGAAGTAGTCTATATTATATGGATCTAGAAAAATAGAGATTTATCTTTGGGGATACTTGGGATAAGTCAATGTATATATATTGATAGGTTAATCAAAATTAATTGTGTAAAATTGTTCAAAATAGAATTGGTTCTAGTGTAAGCTGGCATTAATTTCACCAAGAAGATGAATCCAATAAAGTACGAAGAGTTTAAAAGAATTAGTAGAGACCCTTATTCTTCAACAGTCGGTTATATCATGAATTTCATGCTCTGTACGAGGTTTTATTTTTCTGTTTCATTAAGAAATGTTGGTATATATCAATACATTCTAAGAGATATGTATTAGGAAGCTATATAAACCATTCAAAAGTACTTGGGACATACAAATTATTTTTTATTGGTGTATTGAAGAGATATGGAGCATGTCATGATGAGATACACTGATACTATATTCTAGATAGATCAAGATGATCTAAAATAATAGTAATTCTATTTATTTTACCTAAATAATGGTGCAGTGAGCTAGTGGAGCTCTATGTATCCTACGGTTGTAGATTTTTTTTTGGAATATAATTATTTAGAGGCTTCCAATATAGCTAATGAAAAAGTTTGGATACCGAGATTTGATTTCAAGCTTGAAATTATACCTAAATATTTAAACCCTATTACACTATACTATGATAATATTATGGAATTGGTTCTTTCCAATGTACCTAGGGCACTCCAAAGGACAAAGAAAATAAGTCAAAAGTTTTATATACGGATGGAGCATACTCAGATAGGTAAAGTTACAGATAACAGATTAGGCATAAAGAAAAACCTGGAGAAAATCCTGAATGAAGGCATATATTGGCGGATGAATGATACTCATGGGAGAGCTACAAGGTTCATAATTTATATGGAAATAATTTTTTGAACTTGTATTTTCATTTATGTGGTTAAGCAACGAGTTTCTACATCAATTATTTAAATATAAAGTAATTTTTCACGATCATATGTTCCATTAAAATGGATGTGTGTCTTTATTTCTATTATATTATATGATAAAATGATTTTTACATTAAAAAATATTTTTTTTGAATAAAAATATAATTATTAATTTTATACTCATGGTCTATGAATCATCAAATTTTGTAACATTCATTATAAAAGAGACAAGGATAAAAATGTTTTATCCTGGATAATGAGTTTAACTAGTTTTTAAAAAAAATGAGGGAATATTTTTTTCACCATACATTAAAAAAATTTAATAATTAAATTCTTTTTTAGATCAAAATTTTGTAAACACATCAAATACCATATTTAATATAACACCATAAAATTCCTAAAATATTTACATCTATTTGATAGCATGCATTGACATACAATACCAAACAAAAAAAGGAATATAAAATAATTGGGATATGTGCTATATTTAATATTTTTATTAAATTTAATATATTAAATAACATTCAATTCATATAATACAGAGTTATCTTGGGTCACATGCAACAAGGACATTATTCGATAACATACATTTCACATTAAACCATGTTTAACTGAGGAATAATATATTACTAAAATATTATTAATTAGTATAATAAGATATAACCTTGAAAATATATTATTGGTTATGAATAAGATTAACAAACTTATAATAATGTATGGTTTACAAAAATATAAAATTAATTCATTGGTAATCAAATCATTAGAAAAGAATATAAGAACTGAAAGAAAAAATTTATGCCTAAGAAGGAGTTTCATTCAAATAAATTAATTTAATCAATATTAGTGAATGATATTGTTGAAATATATATGTTTTATATTAAATAAAATATTTTTACATTCATGTAATAGATTTTATATG
This sequence comes from Viscum album, assembly GCA_963277665.1. Lineage (NCBI taxonomy): Eukaryota > Viridiplantae > Streptophyta > Magnoliopsida > Santalales > Viscaceae > Viscum > Viscum album. The sequence goes on along the minus strand of OY728137.1, from coordinate 450,236,550 downwards.
CATAAAATAAGAACAAACATAATTTTATGCATAAAAGAAATGCATGTCTAAAGGTAATTTTTACACATTTTGATGAAGAACCTTATTTGAAACTAAATTTTAAAATGTTATAATTGTTCATGTCAAAATAAAAATAATTTATAAAATATGTACATAAAATTATCATAGGGTGAATTTTTCTTATTTTTCTGTTAAATTTTATTTTTTGATGAAAAATGAAATTTTTTGAATAATAATTAAAAACTATTTTTTAGATAATTTATTTTTCATGTTAAATTAAATTTTCTATTTATTTTAAAACTTATTCTGATATATTCTACATAATTTAATCCAATTTATTCTATTATAATTAATTTTAAATTAAATTTGGATATAAATATATTGGAAAATTTTGAACATTTTTAATTTAAAAACTAGCTTTATCATCCAATCCACGTGATTAAATTTTAATTAATTTATTCCACTTCTATGGTTAAAATTTTGAAAAATATATTTGATATTTTGAATCAAAATAATTTAAATTTTATAATAATTTGAACATATTTTTTTACAAATGTTTTATTGAATGTATTTGAAATTAATTACAGCGATTAAGAGAAAAAATAGCATAACAAGGGACTAACCATAATATTAAGGCCCAAAATGACCATGAAACGTGTCAAAAATTAATTGGATGTTCATATTTAGTCATTTTGATTAATTATATATAATATTCCCAATTATTGGATCCAAATTTCATGGGAAAAAACTTCTGCGGAATCCCCTTTTAAAAAATTTAAAAGAATGACACTCCTCCTCAACTATAAAAATTAACTCAACCCTCCCACTTATACACACAATTTACGGAATTTTGATCGCCCAAAAAATTTCTCAATAATATAAAAATATATATAGCCTCATTCTATAAGGATCACCATGAGAATTAATCAAACAAATGAAGTAGTTTGGTATAATCTAAAAAGAGAAACCCAAACAAGAGGTAACATTCTTCAATGATTACATTAGTATTATTTCATTCTCCAATACATAAATTTCAATTATTACATGATTATATAATAAAATAAGATTCATAAATACAATAATTTATTAATATGTTATTTTTTTTACCTAAACATACATGCAATTTCATCAAGTTTGTAAAAAACGTATCGTTCGTGTGTGGAAAACTACCGCATCGCGAAACAATGTCATTCGTTTTTTCCTTTACCACCTATCATGGTTGGGAATTATTATGGGAACTATATTTATATATTATATAAATTATATTATATTTTTCTTAACAATTATTTAGTTTTTAGATAACATATTAATTATTTATTTCCATTTTGTGTAAATACAATAACATCGTTTGTGGAAGTGTGGACTCTTTCCCTCTCAAAGCTATGCAATTCATTCAAGCTATACATGGAATGTATTAAGGATGATTTTAATAAATGAAAGAGAAATATATTAAATAATTATGATAATTTAATTATAATATAAATATATGTAACTGAATTTTCACTGATTTAAATACATGAAATAAATGGAAGCAGCGTTTATTTATATATATATGACCTACCGCCTATATGAATGGTGTATTTCATTTTTTGTCTCCAAATATTATAGATTATTATAAATACATGTGTAATAGATATATATATATATATATGATACTTAAATAATTATTAATATTATTTAGATGATGAAATCCTAATCTGATAATGGGAACAAAAATAACAAGTTGAAACACACCCAACAAACAAGGAAATTATGACACGAAATAGTGATAATAATTAAACCTTATTAACAAACAAGAAATAAGATATTATAAAAAGTTAATATATGATATAAAAAATATCATTATAATTATGGTATGAGTTTTTAACATTATTAAAACCATTATAATTGACGATAAGATATATTAACCTAAAAGTAAAAAAAGGTAAGTGACTTTAATCTCACTTTTTACATATGTGAGATAAATATCATATTCACCACTTACTTATTTTGTGTGGTCTATCTACTACCAATTTTTATATATTATATAATAAATTAATTTACCTTCATGGTAATTTTAGTATCAATTTTAATTATTCATTGAAAGTGGATGTTAATTATAATTTTATATGTGGTAAAGAATTGCATAAATCATATCATTTTCATTATGTAATATTAAATACTTGTTGTAATTAATATTATTTTCTTATTTGGATAATAACATTTTAAAAAATATTGTTTTCTTTATAATTCATTAATATGTAATTAAATATTTCACACATAACATATTCATTGATTAATTCTCACATAAAATTTATGGTCTTTTCAAGGGTTTACTTAACAATATTATTTTGTTCGGGATTATTTACACTTGAATTTCAATTAGAGTAAGTTATTCGATGAACTTTTTATAAATCATTTAATTTTTTATACTCAATTTATTTATGTCATTTTTCAAATAATAGTCCCATTTTTCTTCTATTTGTCACTCAAAATGTTTTAAAAATGTTTTTAAGAATAAAAAACATCATTACTTTCTTTAGTCAGAGAACCCACTTTCTTATAAAATCCCCATTTAGTAAAAAGGATTTCAAAATGTTTTTAACCTTTTCAAAATTATTTATCAATGTCATTTTAACCGTTTACATAGATAATTATTTTTTTAAAATTGATTCTATAATAAAAGGTTTTTCAAAATATTTTTGAAAACTAAAGGATATTTTATTCAAGAATGTTTTTTAAAGATATTATTATAGTACATCAATCCATAATAACCCCCCCCCCCCCCCGTCTTATTTTTACTTCAATTGTGATATGTTGTATTAATATAATATATATTATTCGTTTGTAGGGTTTCTTATTGATTTGGAAAAGGATAGATTTGACATTTACTTATTTGATTAATTCTTGTAGTCCCCTTGAAATATTCAATTTCCAATGATCCCTGAACAGTGAATTTCCCCTAATTATCTATTTCATTTATTATGGATGTTTTTTTCTAAAACCATATATCATTTTTATATATGATTTTTTCTTTTATAGTATTTTAATTTCTATGAAAATATTTATAAATACACATCCATTATTCAATATAGTTATTTGATAAGACATAATTTTTATTAATTGAATCAATTATTCGATATAAGGAATTCTTTGGATAAGCAGTGACAAGTGGGGCCTGAACTTTATCTTTCCCATCAAATCATTGAATGGTTCAAACGAGGAAAATTACTTGTGAAAATTAAATAGGTTTCTACCTATATTTTTAAACATTTTCAATGAAGGTATTGATGGTATAAGTTTTCATGTGCCTCAAATATGATGTCCAATAATTAAGCATTGCCTTCATTTTTATTTATTATATATTATAAATTAGATTTCTAGTATGAAAATTTTTATGAAATAATTTCATTCTATTTTTATATATTAAATGGATTTTATTTGTTATTATTAAATTTTCAACATTGATTTTTTCTTTTCTAGTTAAATAAATGGAATGTTTTTCCAGTTATTTAGCTTGTCATATTTTTTATGAAATTCCTTCTCAATATATTGATTACATGAAATTTGTGATTAGATATTTAGTATTCCATAATTATTATTCTCATTGATTCAATATTTATTCCACTATAAGGTAACTGACATGGAATTTGAGATCACCCTTATTATGTTTCATTTCCTCGGGATTCCTTGAATTGTGGTAAGAAAGATGTGAAATGATACATTATATGGAATATAGTTGTTATCGTAAAATATTATATTTTAATTTGTGTATTAATTTTTCATACAAGACTCATGTATGTATATATTTTACAATAAATACAAATTATTTTGATCCATTAGAATTCAATTTACTTGTATCTTATGCCAATGTAATGGTACGAAGCACAAACTCCGGGGATTCGGGGGTTAGTACACTGCATGTAATATGGAAAAAATAATCTATTTGTTAAATATTTTAACTAATAGGAAATAATAGAGAATAATTAACAAAAAATTGTTTTTTCATAGAATGTTATTATAAGGAGAATATAATGTCTTAGAGGATATTGGGAGTATGTTTCATCTTATAGAAGATCAATGTTACAAAATAAAATATTACACCAATGAAAATTAGAAATTGTGTTTCATTCAATTCCATAAAGTGTTGAGGACATGTAGTGATAAAATGGTTATATTTAGTGACCATGTAAATAAAAATATCAATATTCCATGGAGTATTATTCTAGTAAAAATATATTGTGAATGTAACTTGATATCATAAAATATTTTTAGTGTGCGGCGGTATGGTATAACGTAATGAATTAAATTTAGTTACAACAAAATAATTGAATGTCACATTCTCTAAAGGAATTTAAGATGGGATAAAAATTAATATTTTATATACTTTCATTATTATTAATTGAAAACTTTTATGAAAATAAATTCCCAGATGATTATGTAAAACATAGAAAGTGGTCAAAGTAGACTATAGATGTTGAAATAATAACATTTGATATTTTGGAGTTAAATAGTTTGATTATATTAAAGGAGTTTAAAATTAGTAATATGGTTCTAAAAGGCCACTTGTATTTAAAGTTTCATTATTTATACTTATTACTCTATAAAGAGATTAGTGGGAGGGTTTTGATATATGGTCACATATAGATGTAGTGAGTTAAAGAACAAGAATTTATAACAACTATAAGGCTTATATGGTAGTAAATAATATATGATATGATAAGTAGGAACTTATGTTGGGACTTATTAAATAAATTTAAAATATTTTTAAGAACATAAAAGGTATTATATAAAACAAAACTATTACTTTGTCATTCATTCATGTGAGCTTTATAAGTGTATACATTTATATATATTTCTTAAAATTTAATGATATTTGGCATCTCAGTGTGTTAATTTGAGTTACTCATAACATATTTTTTGTTGTGGAGATTTATTTATTATGAAAAATAATAATGATAAAATGTGTATGGATATTATAAGAGATATATAATATTTTTATAAGGAATAAAAATAGTTTTGATTCATAGGGAGACCAACTATTTATTCAAGTAGATTTTTTTAAAAAAATAATATCAGTATAGTAGGGGTTCATGGATATTATTAAAGTTTTTCATTCATGGGTTTGGGAAGATAAAAAACTAGATAACCTTTATACATTGATGCCTTTAATTTGTATTTATTGAGTATTAGCTAGCCAGGAGGGTGGTTGGACATGTTACAATCATGTCATCAGTTGTAGCTTAATCAAGATAGGATTTAACCATAGGATGATGAGTATGATATATAAGACATTTATTGAGATAAACCATGGTGTGTGAGGAATCACATATATATTATGTGTGATGTTATTATCTATACTAATGAAGGGGAAATGATTTGATAATCTATAATGGTTAATAAACATGTGATTTATTCATATTGTCTATTATAGGCTCAAAGAGTCAAGAATGTTTTATTGAAATATACATGATCGGTATACTTCGTGTCATATGGTCACATAATTCTATTGTAAAATAGAACATATGATAATGTATTCTATAAAGTGATGTGTTTATTGGACACAGGAAAAGTTATACATATTTTTAGGGAGATCATTCTAGATGCATTTGTAGCTTTAGAATAATTAACCCTTTTCTACAGACATCCCTCTTCTTAAATTTATAGATTTGGTTATTAATATTTATTTACAAATCAACAAAGTCCCTAGGGGATATATTTTTTGTTTATTGATTGGGTATTGGATTTGAGTTAAAGACGAACTCTAAAGTTTATAGATGTAATCAAAAATTGTTTTTGATAAATATGAACAAGGTATCTTACCTGATGTGATGTAATGTAAATATTGTTGATAATTTTCCAAAATATCTATATAATATACCTAGAAAAGTTTTGGATATGGTTTCAGAAGCTATTTTATATGTTATTATATGATGTGGAATATAAAAAAGTCTTTTTATATTTAGTGTAGGTGGGATATTGAAGGAGATATTCCATAAAGCCTTACATGTGTGATGTGTTGAGGCTTAATTCATAGGGTACTATATGTAAAAACCAAGGGTATGATATTTGAATTGGATTTAGGTATATAATATTTTAGGATTGGTCATGTTTTATAATAATTAAATAATATTTATTGTTACTTCACATACAATAAAATTTTATATTTTATACTCATACTATAAACTATATTAATTTCCCCTACCTTTGAGAGGTTGGGTAGACAAGTTTTTATTATTATTATTTGTGTAATAACCAACACTTTTTGATATAATTTAATGAACTTTTTCATATGTTGAAATTATTATGAGTAGATTCATTAATACATGAGATTTCTAAAGTAGATGATGCTCATAATCATTTGTTATAATGCATGAGTAAATGTTAAAATTTTCAAATTGCACCCTCACATGATTTATAAATCATAATTACATGAGATGTTGGTATGTTGTCGATTGATAAAGCCTCATATGAATATACTCACCCATATATCTCTCCTCTAAGAATATTTTCATGATAATATCAAACATATAATTTTCAAAGGATAATCCCTCTCAATCAATGAGAGATTCATGTACACACCCTATATAAATAGTGGATGGGAGAGTTATTTTATTATTCATTGGTGATCATCATCAAACATAGATGGGGTAATAGTGAAAACTTTGGTGTAAGGTACATTCTATTTTTATATCACATCATTTACAATATGGATAGTTTTAATTTATTAATTCATGGAGATATTGATTTTCACTCTTCTATCACTTCCATTAAATCTATCATGTTTTTTGGACCCCAAAAAATCCCAATAGTATAAACATTATAAATTTCAATTGTAATATCTCCAAAAACAATTTATATCCAAATTATGATTATGAAAAATAATTTAAATAGGTATTTGATAATAATATATTCTATAGTGTCATATTATTCTAATTAATTTTTCATAAAAATGTATGTATTTAATTATTAACATTAAAAAATTAATATATTTAAAAAATATTATAAAATAGATAAATATCTAAAATTATATTTTTTAATTATTTATATATAATTTATAATTTATAAAATAAAATCATAATTGAAAAATTAGAACAGTACTTTTTTCAAATATTATATAATATAACTTAAGCCATATAAAAAGTTAGAATTCTGTGTAAAACTAACACTATATCATTCAATTGGGAAAACATATCTTATAGTTGATTATTTTGGTTTATCAATGGTATTTTTTGATATCTATCAAGTTTTACAATTGATTATATCATCTTAAACTACATTAAATCCATATTCTTATATATGAAATTATTCTCACAACTGTTATATAATAATTTATTATATATACATGTATCAAAATTATCACAGATTATAGACACGTGTATCAAATGTTATGATTTGTGTAAAATGAGTAATTGAAATTGTTCATCTTGTTTAGACATCCTATATCAATCAAGGTGATCCCATCGTATCTTATGATATTAAATAATATAAAATTTCATAAAAATAATATTTTATTTTATTTTTAATGAAAATCTATATGATATAAAAAATGATATAATATTTATTAATATTTCAATGTGATTTCATGAATCAAATAGCATGATAATGTTATGATATGACAAAATGGTTTGTAAGGATCTATTAATATTTAACAGAAGCAATGAGAACATTATTAAAAAAATTAATAAAAAAAATCATGTCCATAGTTAAAACCAATCAAAGTCAACATATAAAGAATATATGTATGTTACATCCTTAATGGACAAAACTATTTTCTTCAATCAGAACAATTAATTAAGATCATAAAGGGCCAAACAAAATGCTCTTCACTCTAAGGTATACCACATTCTAAACCAAATCACCTAAATTGTTTGAGAATTATCCCATGAGCATTTATGATTTTCTGGAATATTAAAATGTCAGTAAATTAGGAGAAAAAGAGCTCTAATAGGGGAAGTATCAACTAGGGGGCCTAATAAATGGTCACAAACCAATCTTAATAGTAAAGCCTCATTTACATAGGCTTTAGGGTCACCGCCTAAAAATAAATTTAGTCATTGTTTTGATAGATAACTAATAAAATTTATTTATTTACAACGTTTTTATTCTTAGTCTGATGAAATTCACCCCAATGATTCAAATTATTAAAATTTAAAATTTATGGAAGACATTGGAGGAATATTTCAAACATGTTACCCTTAATTTTATACTTCTATTACATTAATATTAAAACATCGTATATGTTTCACCACCCAGTTTGATGTATTTTCCCTATTTTATTATGCAAGTTATTCTATAAAATCACTATGTTAGGAAATCAGAAGGTTATATATGTTTTATATTGTTTTAGAGTGATTTTTGAGGGAACAAAGTTTGGGCTTGGATTGTGGACACCTTGCATATTATCTAGGTAATTGTGTGAGAAATGGAGGGTTCTCATATGTAGCTACATGGTTGGAAGATGATTAGCCCAAACTTTGTGACAACATAAAACATCAAAAAAATTGGGGCAATGTAGATATTCACATATATCACATGATTCAAAAAACCATGCGGCCTAAATATGTAATGTGATTGATAAAATTAGAAAATTTGATTTAGGACTGGAAAACTCCGGAAAACACTAATTCTTTATAATCTATCCTAGTTCCCTAATTTAATCACTCTTCTAATAGATTTTAGTTTTTTTCTTCCTGGTGATCAACTTCATTAGATCAAAGATCATTTAATCTAGGAATTTTTATGTAAGATCATATTTTTTATTATGACACTTTGATCCTCAAATTTTCTCTAAAGAGAAACTATATATAATACCTTTTAGGAAATGACTTATCTTTTAGATCTGTGTTTGATAAATACTATTTAAAATTCATTGAAGTAATGAACTAAAAATCCCATATATTCAATAACTAGAGATAATTATTCATGTATATTGCATATAATATAGGTGGATTATCATTATTTTCAATTGTTTTATTATAAAACAAAAAATATCATTTTTTCAAAATAATTTTATTAGGATTTCTCTTTAAAGCCCTTTTGAAGAATATTTTTGAAATCTATTTGCCTTTTTTGATCTTTAAATTTTGAATTTTGGGTGATGCTCATAATGTGTTTTACTAAATTATTAACTGAATTTGATTATTCATATAAATATTTTGAATGTATGAACATGGAATTAATTTAGTGTGTATTTGTTCATATTCAAATGGAAAGGATATGTGGGTTTAGCGTTGCTATAATGCTAATTTTTTAGTACATTTTATTATGACATTGAGTGATAAATTGGGAATATAAATACAAATACTACTCGAAAGTTGTACTTTTTATGAGTGTCCTTTTTGTAGTAAATTCATTGATTTTTAAGGGGATACTTTCTTATTTTTTTGAAATAAATGCACAATGTTGTGGTCTTGGATTCCGGGAGATGGATTTTGATGCGACTGTAACCTCATATAGTCAGAAGTGGTGCGATGTTTGTTCCATGATCCACTTTATCTTATGTTTTATTTTTCACGGATTATGGAAATATATTTTACTTTATTGCTTCCATTCTTACTATTCTTATTCTTTTTATATACATTTTATGTTATTCTAATTTTTTCTCATGAATCATATTGCATATCTATTTTATAGTATCCTTAAAGGGTGTTAACTTATGATAAAATCACACCCATGATATATTAAATCCCATGGAATTTATTTTCAGTCTTTAGTTTCTTGGATCATTCACATAAGGTTAATCACATTTTAGTTCACCCAAGATAATGGTTTAGGATAGGATGTTGTAAATAGTATCAATTTTTTATGTTCTATCTAATGGGATGGTATCAAGGAGATATGATATGTCGGGACATGATAGGTATCTCATAAAAAGATGTATATAATCACTTTAAAAAGAAATTTATGTTACCCAGGTGGTTTAAGTACAAAAATTATTGTCAAAAAATAAAGGTATTATTTATCTCATTATCATGGGTTCATATTACGAGGGTTATATATCATGAAATATTAAATATACATCATTGTATGATTTTAACATTTATATTTTATTTCAAATAAATGATTTTGAGACTATATTACTATAAAATTTTCATTTTGATATAATATTATCAATAAATAATAATTAAAGGAACATTATATTATTAAAATGAGAATGTTAATATGGTTTTAGATTAAAAAACCAGTAAGTGGACCTCAAAACTAGTAATAGGGAGTTGTGGATAATGTGGTTTCACGTGAACTACTAGTGAACCTCAAACATTCTCAAATAATTATGAAATAATTTTAGGATGTGGATAAAGAAAACAATAGAGTTTCAATAAGATAATATACTAATGTGGGTTTGGGGAAGGATTTATGTACCGGTCAAGAGAAAAATTGGTTTAATTCAATAAATTTAATTGTCTATTTCCTTATAACACCATTTGATAAAATGGTTAGTATAGCAATATATATGATTGAATATCTTAAATGAAAAAGGTGGAATTAGATACTCAAGATAAAATTGTAAAATAAATTACTTTAGAAGAATTAAATAATTTTTCAATAAATTTTTATATCTAAATATCTTTAATGTAACTGAAATGAAAGATTTATTTTGTCTCATGTTAAGAAATTTAACAGTGAAAGTGTAAAAAACTATGTTTATAAACATAGTATTTTATTTATCCGATGAAAAAAACTAAAACACACCTAGAGATGTATTTATTTGATATAGTTATATAACCATATAATCATCCTAAAGTTTTCATGTTATGAATAAATGATTATACAGATATAGTGAAAATGGTTATAATGGAAGAAAGACAAATCACTCGGAATAGAAGTTGAGAAATAATTATTTTCATCACATACATAGGTGGAATCTCGATCATTGGATAAAATATGAGGGAAACCTACTAACATAATAGTAGATATCCTAGAATTTTTTTTAGCTAAGTATACATTCTACCATGTCATGTTACAAAATATATTTTTTAATGTGGCTCTTTCACTAATAATAGAAGGGACTGTACACCACCACATCAAGACTATCACAACTCAAGCCAGAAATGGAATCTAAATAATTATTTTACAAGATCTTAAAAGTAAAAGATTTTGTATGGCTCAAGCTAATCACAGATATATAATTATCAAATAGTGATGTATTTTCAAAAAAGTTTTCATCCTCATAGTTTCGTAACACAAGATTTATTGAGAAATACATTAGTCATACTGCTGAAATTAGTGTAAGAATGAAGCACAAAATAATATGTGGTAATTGAATGAAAATTGTATGAATTTGAGAAAAAAATCATATATGAGAAACAAAATCCCTCAATAGTATATTATTCCATTCTTCTAAACTCACCACTAGTGAAAGTATATTTGAATATTGAAACTTCAAATCCTTTTTTTCACATATGAAAAATCAATTGGGTTTCATGTGGAAATGAATCCTCATTCCTTGACTATTAATACACCTCTTGGTTATTGGGAATATAGATTATCCTACTATTCATATAGTCCCATCATCATCAATGATGTGAAATTTTTATGGGTTCTCATATTATACGAATTAGATATTTTTTATTTTATATTTTGAATGTTTTAGATAGTGGAATGAAATATTACATCAAATAGTTATTACAAAAAATAATCTTTCATATCCACTAATGGTAATATACTTATTTATAGGGTATTATGATATGAATTCTAGTAGATCATTACCTTTGACAATAGCAGATTAAGCCATATCTCCTCACCTGATAGGAATTACATTGGTTATCGAAGAAAATGGGACTACAGTCTTCCTACTATATTATACTAATACATTGATGTAGTTTTTATTGACTTATATATGTTGAAATATAAATAGGTAATAAAAATTTCTATCAATATAATTTTTTTTGGAATGATCCCCATTTACCTTCAATCATATTGAAACCTATAAATAGAATTGTGTGGATTAAAGGATTCAATAGACCAAGCACATATCCTTGGGACACAGTAATTCCCTTTTGTCACAACCCGTCCCCCAGGGCCGATGCAGTGACTACCCCAAGCCCACCTTTATAGGCCAGGGGTTGGCGAATAGCACCAGAACGGAATATCCCTAAAATGGGAAGGCATTTCCTTTAAACCTATACAAACACACAGACTAGAAATCAACAAGATGAAACCACAAAGTAAAACTACTATAGTGAAAGTGTGTACAAAAAGTAGAGGGGGAGGAATATAAGCCCAACTGAAATGGTACAAGTATAACTAAGAATAAAAAAAAACTCATGCCAATGTCCACCAAGGTTCCTACCTGATAGGTAGGTACAACTCGTTACGTAGATCTCCTCTTCCATTGGACGCCTCCGTCCACATCAAGTCCTAGCTCCCCAAGTATCAGTCAAGGTTGTTCGTCATCTGCAGAAGACACAACATGGTATGGTTAAATCCCGTTCATGGGTGAGTTTAACAATTCCTAGTAGGGACCTCGGGATCCCCAAAGGTATCTTATAATCCCTCAAAGGAAAATTACAAAACACAATCTCGATCAAAAGCACAAAGCAAAAGGCTTATCTCAAACAAGATATACTCGTCTCCTCCATAGAGAAACATAAGGCCCCAACCTCAATTCATTTTCAAGATTCCAATGAAGGCTCAATGAGTAGCTCAAGGATCAAGAGTAAATTCTCCATGAACTTTCCATCCCTGATGGCACCCGTCTGAGAGATGTACTCCATCAGGTTGAACTCAACCATTCTTAAAAGAATGTTCGAAAGGGCTTTCCCCGTCAGAAACATCATGTTAGAACTACCTCTAGTTCTTGGACCTAGAGGTCTCATAGTCATAGTATTGCGCCCAAGGCAATACCAATGGAAACCAAGTGAAGAGGACCACTCCTCAGTACTATGTCCTGTAGTTGAGGGAGCTCCAAATCCCCTAATGGACCTGCACCACAATCACTACTCGGAGATAGGGGAGTACTACTCCATATGTGAGGACCCACACCCTACCCAGTAGGAGAGTAAAACTATGGTTTTTTCTTTGTAGTGGGGGACCCACACCCTAGTATGTAAGGGGAGTACTGACCCCAAGCTAGAGGACCCACACCTTGGAACTGTAGGAGAGTACCAACTCTATATATGAGGACCCACACCCTACCCAGTAGGATTGTACAAATCATTAGTTTGTTTACTGTAGGGGACCTGCGCCATAGTACATCAGTGGAGTACCAACCCCAGGCTAGTAGACCCACACCCTGGCATGGAAGGAGAGTACTGACTCTTCTGTAGCACTGCATAAGGAGGACCCACACCCTGGATTGATAGGGGAGTACCTACTCCTAACATAGAGGACTTGCACCCTACCCGGTATGGGAGTACCTGACTCCATGTGAGTTATGTATGGAGGACCCATGCCCTAGTCCAATACGGTATTACCAAATCCAAATATACAAAATCCAATTAGATGGAAACAAATCCATACTAATAACTTGGGGACTCCCATCTCTACCTGAATAAATGAGTAAAAAATGTCAGTGCTTTGAGTCATCATGGGAGTAGCCATCGTAACTCTCACTACAAGAAACATCGTGGATCATCTCCTCTATTTATCAGTTGTTCCTAAATCACCAATAAGTAACACAAGGAATTAACCTAATGATCCTTCATTTCATAAGGGTTCCAATGCAACAGACGGTGCGTCAATCAGACCCCCAGCCTGTAAGCTATATGCATTTTAGTGCAGAGGGATCTGTTGGATTCAGGTACGATCAAACCCAGCCAAAATCCATATTTCTACAAAAGTCATGTGAAGTATCTCAAAAGTACCATTTCACTCAAATGATCACAAATCCGCAGATGATTTATCAAATGGACGTCTGGTTCGCAAGATACGACCTTATAAGTGTATATGTGCCCGAGAGGGGTTAGAATCTGGTTCGACCCGGTCAGACTGACCCGTCCCGGTTAGGTTGGGATATGGCCGGATTGGCCCACTAGACCATAGACCAGCTAGTCCCTCCCCAACTAGGCTATCCCATGATATCTCGGTCCATCGACTAACGTGACCCATGCAGGTTTTCATAGTCTGCTGCTCCCAAACGGCTCAACGGAGCCGTTTGACTCCTTTATTGGCAGTGCCAGGTGGTGCCGCCTCATCACCCATGGGACCCGCATGGAGCGGGTCCCCTTCAATTCTATGTCTTTGAGGTGAGGATCCCATCAGCACGGCGCGCGATGGTGCTCCTCCTCCACCCTTGCGGCTAGCAACTGTCTGCCGCCTGTCCGACCGCCATGGCGTTGAGTGGAGCTTTTCTACCACCCTGGCAAGAGGTTGTCGGTCGCCTCCCTCGTCCGCTGGCACAGTTCGCCAGTGCCTCCATGCTGGTGATTCCTCCATGGACTACCAGGTGAGCATGAATGGTTCATTCTTATTTCCAGGTAGGCATATAGTCTTCTCGAGATGCCATCGTTGTTGCGTGCCTCTTGGTTTCAAGGATCTATCATGTTCGAAAAACCCGCCTACGAAGAATGCAATGAAAAACAAGTAGTGGAGTGTTCAAGCCTTGTTCATTTATCTAGATACCTCCACTTTAGAATTATAAAAAGTGGGGGTAATTTATACATCACATTAAAATAATGATAAACCTCGTTCAATTCCCTTGAAACGACCACCATCAAGTTCAAGAATGAGGAGTAGAAACATGGGAATTTATTAAATTAAAATAAAACCCCTACCTCGAGATTCTTTGTAGATGTAGCGATGGTGGAAAAATATTCCATGTTTGATGAATTCACCTGCATTCATCTATCCTGGTTTTTTGCGGCCCGAGCAACCATCTCAATCGGTGGATGGTGTCGTGTCACTTCACTAGAGGTTACTCACATGATGAAAATGTGCCAAAATCTCTACCTCGAGCCCAATTTAAATAGAGGAGATAACGGGTGAGTAACGCGATTAACCTGCCATCCTGAACACAAAACAGCCCTCATATTTTCGATCTGAGCACCCATTTTAGATTTATTCCATATTTTTAGGAAAACTACTCACCTGTGCTATTTTATGCATAACACTTTTTTGACGGATCGTTCTGGGATCTCTAGGCCTCGGAATCACATGCCATCAGATTTCAGGGTCTTGTAATAATCCAAACTAATTTAAAAAATTATATAAAAATTTTGGGCCATTACACCTTTTTAGTTAAGGAATAAAGATTATTTAATTTATTTTTTTCTATCATACATGAGATCACATAAGGATCAAAAATATGATCCCTCTTCCTAGAATTGATGACATTTTTAATCAATGGAAGGGTCCAAATGGTTCTCTAAAATTGATATGTGGTTTGGATATCAAAAAATATATTATAGGAAGGTGCATATTCTAATAACATAATTTTAAAGTCATTATAGTCACTAAAAATACATATTCATTCTATTTGGAGTAACAAATGAACCTATTATTTTCATGTATTTAAGGAATCATACATTCCACACATATCTTAGAATTTTTTTATGGTTTTTGTTGATGATATGTTGGTGTAATATCAAACTCTAAATGACATAGAAATGCCCATAGATATTTAATTTGGTACATTTTATAAGCACAAAATTCATAAAAAGTTCAATAATTATTCATTAAAGATATAAATGGATTGTTTACTTATGCATGTATGGAATATTAGTTAATCCTAAAAATATAGAAGTAGTAATTTATTTGAAACCACATAAGAATGTATTCGAGATATGAATCTTTCTGGGCTTAATAAGATATTATAATTTTTTCAAATGTGAGTTTATAAGGATTTCTCCTTCTATGACTTCTCTTACTAGAAAAGCTATTCCATTAATTTGGGATGAATATTTCCAAAAAAAATCATGAGATTAAGGATTGGTTAAATTTCACACTTATCAATATATTTTCAAAATATTGACAAGTGTATTTATTATATTTTAATGCATCTTGACATATAGTAGGATATATTGTCATATTTATAGGCCATTTCATAACATATATACTAGAATTGCTAAAACATATTAAAATAATTATAAGATGCATGACCCTCTGTAACACCCCAGGTTTTAGGATTTTGTTTAAAAAAAAGTAAAATTCTTTAATGGATTGAATTTCACGCTGCACTAAGTTATGTTTATTTACAAGGTACACCAAGTTATGATTGAACTACATCGAACACTGAGTTTATATTGTTGTACATGTAACACTGAGTTTGTCTTGTGTTACATTAAATACCATGTTTAGATTTTATTTTAGGCAACACTCATTTTTTCTTGCATTATATGATACACTGAGTTTTAACCATACAAGATATGTTATTTGAATATTTTTATAGTTATCACCTAGATATTAGAATAGTGGGTATGAATTGGATTTACTAAAATAATAAAATATATTTTTTTAATTTTTTTAAAATGAATTATTTGGTAAAAAATTGGTTATAAATGAAAATGTGAACTATTTAAAAATAATGAAATTTCTTTTCTCAAAACTAATTTTCTATGCATAGATATGTTTTATCTGAATAAATTAAACAAAAAAATTTTTATGAATGGTTTTATGGAAAGTTATATATTTTATATATTCAATCAAATATTTAATATTCATCTTATGTGTTTTCAAGACAAGAGCTAAGAATAATTCTAATTTTATGAATAAAAAGATGTATTTTTCTAAAAGGCAGTTATATCGCCTTTCAATGGCACATTTATTTCGAATGAAATTTTTGAAATTTTTATAAATTATATTTTAAAATATAAAAATTATTTTTGAAATTATAATTTCAAAATTCCACTATGGTGACTTTTTTAGTATTTTTCTGAAATATTTGTTTTTTGGACTAATTGTAAAAAATGCTGAATTTTAGTCGAAAACTACATTTTTTATAGAAATATTTTTATATTAAAATTATTTTTTAATTGGTTTAAAAGTATTGATAAATCAATGGTACGTATATTAATCCAATTTAGGTCATTTTAATCAATTTATAATTGAAATTAGATATAAAAAAATTCGTGTTTTTAAACATTCTCACTTTAAAAACAGATTTTCTTATCCCGTAGGGATGATTAATTTAAAATTAATTTTTTCCACTTACATGAATTAAATTTTTTAAAATTTATTACACATTTGGAATCATAATATTGTAAAATTTCATATAATTCAAACATAATTATTTACCATAATTATTTAACGTAATTATTTGTGAAACAATTAAAATTATTCACGTCGATTAAGAAAACAATGATTTAATAAAGGGACTTAAATTGGAAATTTAGGGAAAAAGATGACCTCGAAACTTGTTCCAAACACATTATATGGACGTATATTAAAAATATACCATATTTACAATAACTCTTTTCATTATTGGAGCCACATTATCTAAGGGAGACCTTCCAATAGTGTTTACCATTTGGAATTTATAATAATGACACTCCTCATCCATTATATAATGACATTAAATATCCACACTGATTTACACTTATAAATCCCATTTTACCAAAATAATACCTATTTAAATTTCCTCAATACTTCATTCAACTATGTCTAGAATACTTACTTTGGGAAGAAATCCAACCAAGTAAGTCCTTTGGTTAAAGCTAAATGGTTTTTATCTGAAGAAGAGGTAAAGTTCATCAACATGCATAATTGTTTCGTTTCCTTCTATACCACATTCAATTAATATTGTATTTTTTCTTATATAATAACCAAGGTTTACTAAATTTTATGAATTTTTTTATTTTATTTTTATGACCTACTACTTCACACACTTCCATCAAATGGGATTCACAATCATCATTCATGTTTATGGAAGACTATTGCACCGCAAAATGATGTTATTCATTCTTCTATTTCCACCATTAATGGTTGTGAATAATGAAGAATTTATATTTTATATATGTTAAATTTTATATTTTTATTTTACTTATTCTTATATTATTTAAACATGTATCATACTTTCATCCTTTCAATTTTGTTGGAATATGTTAACGTCATTTGTGTGTACGACGGACTACCGCCTTGCAAGGCGATGCGATTCATTCACTCTTTACAAAGAATGTATTAAAGAATGAGTTTAATAAAAATATTATATATATATATATATGTAACATAATAAAAACCACTTTGAATATATATATATATATATTTCTTTATTTGAATATAATAATTGATATAACATTCATGTGTACGTAATGCCTGCCATCTCCATGAAGGATGTATTTCATTTCCTATTTATATATTTTATTCCTTATAATAAAAATATATCTACTTAATATATATATATATTATGTTTTAAAATCTATAAATTTTGAAATCAAGATCTAACTAAGAGGGAAAAAATATAAAATCAAAACATTTATGAAAAGCAAAGGAGTTATTACTCAAAACGAAACATAAACATTGAATTGATAAAAAATGGCTAATTTAATGTTATAAGTATATATTTTATGAAATTATAAATATGAATATGTATATATTATATTGTTCTAATAAACTTATAATTATTATATATGATATTTTAATGAGTATGGTGAAATTCAAGGCTTAAGGTAAGTAGAGTTATAGTCTCACTTTTATTTCTATGAGACTTATACCATATTCACCACTCATTCGTTTTTTTGTGGTTAATATACTACCCTATGAAAAATTATAACATTAATTTGATGATATTAAAAATTAGAATTTATCTTATTATTTTAAACCCTATTTTTTTTTGAAATTTTATAAATTTTATATGTCAAAATAAACATCCTTTTTTAAAATAAAAATATAGTAAATAGTTTAGGGTGAAGTTTTAATTTTTATATGGTGATTTAATGTTCGGTGAATGGTAATAAATAATGAATTTTAATTCAAATTTTTTTTGTCAAAAAATTTAGTTATAATGTTAAATTTTATTTTTTATTGGGTTTAAAGTTTAATTACATCCATTTTATGTAAATAAATACCATTAATTAATTTTAATGAATTTAACAATGATTTTTTATATAAAAACATAGCAAGATTTTGAAAACTTTACATTATAATCAAATTTTATTGTTCCATATATATTATTGAATTTAAATTAATTTTATCCACTTCTATTATTTGAATTTGTAAAAATGAATTTAATGTTTAGATTGAAAATAATTTATTATTTATTATTAGTTAACATTATTTTTTTACACAAATTATTGGTAAAAGTAACTAAAATTAATCACAGTAATTAGGAGAAAAAATAGTTTAACAAGGGACTAAACCTTAATCTAAAGAGAGAAAATGACCTAGAATATTTTTAAAAGTTAATTTAATGTTCATAATTAGACCCTATACCTAACTGGATCTAATTTTAACTATTATTAATGCTAGTTTTTAGAGGAAAAACGGGGGTGGAATTCCCTTTCAAAAAAATTACAAGAAAGCCACTCCCCCTCCACTATAAAAAGCCACTCACCCATCCCACTTATTCAAACATATCAAGACATTTTACTCACCCAAAATATATTAGAATGATATATAAAAATACCTACCCCTAATATATAAGCCTCACCTTCGGTAGAAAAACTACCATGGATGTATATTGGTATAAACCAAGAGGAGTTATCCAAAAAGAGGTAACATTATTCAATGATCACATTCATTTTAATTACCTATATAAAAAATAAAATATTTTTTATTAAATATAGATATAATAACCTCAATATCATGAAAATAATAATATTTTTATATTCTATTTTTTTACCTACACTTTCAAAAACTTTCATCTTAAGGGTAACAAAATTTCAGTTTAAGCGTACAACGAACTACCACTTTGAAAAATTATTCCCTCCTTTTTTCATTTTTCACATCTCATGGTTAGGAATTAGGATTGAAATTTTTTATATATATTATATATATGATATTTATTATTTCATAATTCTTAATTAATTTTTATATAACACATACATTTATTCTTTTTATTTTATTGTAATATATTAACACAGTTTGTGGAAGTGTGGACTACATCATCCTCAAAGTGATTTGATTCATCCACATTATACATAGAATGTATAACGAACATATGTGAAATATATGACATAAATATGATACCGTAATGTATAATACACTTCCATAAGTATATATATTTCATTTAATTTTAATTCTTTTTTATTTTATAAATAAATGGAAGAAGCGTTCATGTGTACGTACAGACTACCGTCTCAACGAATGGTTTCTTTCATTTCCTATTACAATATTTTATATATTATTTTAAATACACATATATTGGATATATTTGATATTTTCATCAATTTTTACATTTTTTTAGTTGATGTAATCATTCTATAATTAATAACACAAACATGTAATAAGTTAAAACATACTCCCCAATGTTGGAAAATAACACCAAATAATGTTAAAGTAATGAATGATTTTCAAAAAATAGATAATAATATAACATTAAAAGATTATATATGATATTTAAAACGTATATATGGTTATTTTATAGGTTAGTGTTATGTTTAAAACCATTAAACATGATGTTACATGACTTTCACCAGAAAAGAATCACATGGAAAGGGTTTCTTGTCTCACTTTTCATTCTGTGAGGCATACTCCATTAACCCCACATACATATTTTGTGTGGTGTGCCTACATGCCATTTAGATATATTATATCATGAATTAATTTATTTGAATTTTATTTTGAGTTTCAATGGTATTTATTATTATAAGGGAATTTGAGTAAAAAGTTAATAAGTGGTAAAACACTTATTAACTTGATTCCTTTTCATTGGGTTATATTACTTTCTCATTGTCATTTACATTCTAATATTATGTGTGTAATCATTTTTTACTGTCTATTATTTTATATAAAATTGTTTATATGGATTTAAAATTCATACAAAAAATTTATTCATTGATTTATTCTCATATCGATGTTATAACCTTTTCAAGGGTTTACATTACAATATCATTTTGTTTAGGATTTTTTACACTTAAATTTAAATCAAACAAAATCATTTGATCACTATATAATATATAATTTCAATTTCTTCTCATCTGGTTGTTTATTTAATTTCTAATGTAGTAGTACCATTTTTTAACTCTTTGGTACTTAAAATTTTTAATTTTTTTTAAAGAAACCTAACATCATTTCTCTCTTTAGTTGGAGAAACAATTTTCTTCGAAAAAAACTTAATTTTAAAAAGTTTTTTTAAAAAAATATATCCTTTAAAAATGGTTTATTAAATAATTTTTCCCTTTTTTCTTTTAAAAATATTTTTAAAGAATCTATTTTTTACTTTCCAAACAAGACACTTTTCTATCCTTTTTACCAAGTGGAAGTATTATTCTTTTTACCTTCACAACAAGTATAGTTTTATGCTCCATAATTTGTTTAAAGATAATTTTTCATGTTTAAAAGGATAATTTTTAATTAAAATTCCTTCTTAAGGGATATTAAAATAAACATAGTCATAAAAAAATTCAAAATAAATAACATATTTTCCTCAATAATGTTTTCAAAATAGATTTTTATAATATTTACATTCATCAATGACAAAAAAACTATTATTTTTAATCCACTAGGGATAAATGGAATTTATAAGATGCTTATTCTTCCTCTAGATGGTTTAGGACTTATTTTTTCCAAGGATAGTACTGATATTCCTCTCCATGAATCCTTTTTTTCCCATGAAATATTAAATTATATATGATCATTTAACATTGAATTTCTGATAATTATCCATATTACATATAATGGATATGTTTACATCCTAAACTTTATATCATTTTGAAATACATGATTCCAATTTATATGTTATATGATTATGTTGGGAAATATTAAAAAAATTACATCATTTACTCAATATGGATATTTGATAAGGAACATTATTATTAAATTAAATTAATTATTCAATATATGAGGACTTATTTTGATAGGTATGAAATGAGTGGCCCCCGATTATAGATATATCCTCCATGAATCCTTTGTATCATGGTACTAGTAAGTTTGATAACTTTAGATGCGTTTTACCTGATATGTTCAACTATATTGTGAAATTTTTTAAAGGTAAAGGTACCTTGTACCTTTGAAATATGGCATCAAATAATTAATAATTTCCCTCATTTAGATTCCATTACTATTTATACAAGATATTTGTATTTATGTTATCTATGGATTCATTTCATTTTTAGTTTATTGATTAAATTTCATGTGTTTTTAGTTTCTTACCTTGTCATATTGATTATGCCTAATCCCTTTATTTTAAATGGAATTCATTTTCATTTATTTACCATTATATATTTTATATGAATTTCCTTCAATGATTATTGATTACTTCACATGAATGTCTAGTAATTACTTTTTTGTATCGATATTCTCATTGATTCATTATTTCTTTCTCTATTCACGACCTCACTGTGAATCTGAACTCTCCCTTATTTTTTTCCTTTCCCCAGGATTCCCTAAAGTTTATTATGGAATATATGGAAGGATAAAATAGATGAAATAAATTTATTATCCAAGAAATAAAGAAAAATTACATTATAATTATTGTATTAATTTTTAATAATAGATTAATATATGTATCTATTTTAAAAACACTACTTAACTTTTATGCCCATCAAGATTTGATTCAGTGTAATCTTGTTAATGTAATGGTTGTGGAAACCATCTCTGAGCTCATTGAGTTCGGGGCACTATATATGGTATTAGTGGAAGTTGAATATCATCCTTAGTAACTAGACTAAGAAAAAAATATATTAGATAATATAACCCTAAGGTATAATTTTATGATATGTATAAAAGAACATACTATAATTTTGGTCAGTTTGAGATTATGTTGGTCTTCCTCGAAATACATCCAAATATGGACACTGCAAATGGATGTTGTTCTTAAGCATATATACCACAGGGTAACAACACAAAGAAGTTGCGTCAGGCCTGACTCAAGAATAGCCTAGTATTGAACAATGGGCCATACTACGCACATAGTTTGGAACTCTCGTGGGATATTCTTATGCAAATTCACATTTTCTTTATAGAAAATTATGAAGGATTTGAATAGATAATGAAAATTAATAACCCAGTATAAAACTTAAACTATGGAATTACCCATTCTGAAATAAAATGGATGATGTATTTATGTATTGAGGTATTGAAAAACATAGATAAAAGTTTATTTAATCATTAAATTTCATGGATTTTCATTTTAATTTTTGAAGCTTTATAGGAATTTTTTTAATATGGTTTTTGAAAAGGAAATCCTGTATACAGGCCGAAAACCCATAAATTTCAAAAAAGTCGTGGTACTTGAACCCATGACCTAAGAATGAAAAGGGTTTAATTCCAACCACTAATCTATTCAATGTCCTTGTAAAAATTTTATTGTTATTAGTAAAACAATTTGATGAATAAATATTGATGTCAAACTAGTGGTGATTATTATTATTTATAGAGATTAATGTATTTACCAAATTAAGTTTTAATAATATTTACTGGAAAATGGAAATAAAATTCTATATTTTATGGGTCTTACAAACCATTAAAAGAAAATTATAGTTATTTAGAAAAGTTCATTCTAGGATATCCATTTCATTGATCAAGGGATGAATTAGAACTTGATCAAAACACAAAAAATGATTTAATCATTTATATAAAAATTAATCCTATGGAAAAAAATATTTCTCAACATTCATGTTTAATAAAATAATTTATCAATATTTGGAAGATTATAATAAAAAATATCCTAATACATTGGTTTTTGTCAAAATAATGGTGTTTTAAATCATCGTAGAATTATGGATTTTAGGACCTCAACATTCTATTTATCATTAAATAGTTTTTGATTTATAAACATAATAAATCCCTATAAATATTAATTATTTTTCTCCATATATCAATATCGACTTTCGAAAAATGTTTTCATACATAGAGACCTAGTTATTTGATAGTCTCCATAACCTTTTTACTTCCTGTAATCTTTTTTCTAGAAGATGTTTTATTAACACTTATCACAATATGAGATTTCAATATAGTAAATATCAAACAATATATTACCATGATTGATTCTATATTTATAGGACTTAATTTATTTAAGGTGAGGAGAATGTAACACCCCAAAATTCTAAAGTAAGAATATCGTATTCTATTATGTGTATGACACACGATAGCAAAAGAATAATGGAATATAATATCCCGAGATATTAAAATATATTTACTATTTAAAATAAATTTAATCTATGATATTTCTTATAATTCACATGATACTATGTTATCATTCATTAAAGGAAATAATGACGTCCCTTGATAGCCTGTGTTACATAGAAGAACAAGTTTTACCAAATACTACTAATATTATTCAATATAATAAGATATAAATTGGAAGTAAAATCAGTGTTTATGAATAGTATTAATTAACTTATAAAAATATATGGTTTATTAAAATAACAAATTAATCTATTTGTTAAATATTAATTATGAATGAATATAATAATTAATTTAATATAAAGGTAATGTTTTTATAGAAACAATTTTTATGCCTACAAAGGTGTTTTTATAGTAATAAAATAAATTTATTAAAAAAATTAGTTATATTTACGTAATATATATTTATATATTATATTCAAAATAAGTAGTTTTTTTACATTCATCAAACACATTTCATTGGAATAAGATATGAAAAAACACAATTTTACACATATAAAGCAACATTTTTATAAAGGTAATTTTACCGCCTTTTAATGTAGAATAGATTTTCAATTAAATGTTTGGAACTTTTTATAATTTTTATATTTCAAAATAAACAAAACTTGTGAAACAAAATATCTAAATTAGGATAGTGTGAATTTTTGGTATTTTCCCATGAAGTTTCATTTTTTTATGAATAGTATAAAAATATTAAATTTTAATTCAAAAACTCTTATTTGACTTATTAACTTATAAGGGTAAATTATATTATTGATTTGATTTAATATTTTAATTAGACCAATTTTATACCAATTAATCTTATTTGGGTCATTGGAATCAATTTCACTTTGAAATTGTATATAGAAACCTAGAATTCTTTTTGAACATTTTTACTTTACAAAACCACATTTTTGTCTCATCTGTGAGATTAAATTTAAATTAAATTCTTCGAATACTATTATTATAATTTAAAAAAACTACATAAATATTTTAAAAAATAATAATTTCTATTTTATAAAGAACAGAACGTAGTTTTTTAGAGAAAAATATTAGTGAATTTTATTTAAATTAATCACAATAATTAAGAGAAATGTTAACTTAATAATAGACTAAACATTAAATTTAAGAGCCAAAATAACCTATAAACATGTCCAAAAGACACTTAATGTTCTTTTTTAGACTATTTGATCCATTTTATCAAAATTTATCCATTATTTTATCCAGTTATCATCGAAAAATGTTGGTGGAATTCTCTTTTAAAAAAATTATAAGAACACCACTCATCCTCCATTTTAAAAAGGCAATCACCCACCCAATTATTCAAAAATATAAAGCCATTTTTCTTGAAAAAATTATGATAAAATAATATAAAAACATACCTCCTATTAAAATATAATCCTCAAATTGGTAATAAATCCAGAAAATGATGTATTTTTGTATAAACCAAATAGAGTTATCCAAAATCAAGCTAACATTCTTCAACGATCAATTTCATTTTATTTACTTCTCCACCACTTAAAATATTTTAATTCAATTCTTATATAATAAAATATATATCCTCAATATAATATTTCATTTTCATTATAAATTGTTTTTTACACTTATACACACTTCTATCAAATGGGTTATAAAGTTATCATTTTTGGGTATGAAGAACTACCGCCTCACAAAACGATGTCATTAATTTTTCCATTACAACCTCTATCGGTTGGGAATTATGATGAAAAAATATTTATATATTATATATATTAAAATTATTATATATTTATTATTATTTATTTTTTATATACCACATTACATTATTCTTTCCATTTTTTTTAATACGATAACATTGTTTGTGGAAGTTTCGACTACCGCCTCTTCGAAGCGATGTGATTCATTGACTCTATACTTGGAATATATAAAATATGGTTTTAATAAAATTATGTGACATATATAGATTTTTTTTGATAATATTATTATAATATTAATTTATTTATATTTTACTTTTTATTCTTTTAAATATGAAAAAGAAATGGAAGTAGTGTTCATGCATACGTACGACCTACCGTGTCCATGAATGGTGCATTTTATTTACTATCTAAAAAAATTGTGGTTTATTATTAATACATAAATATTGGATAAATATGATATTTACATCATTTTTTAAATTCTGTATATTATGAAATCATGATCTAATTAAAAATAACCACATGTTACAAGATAAAACATAGTCGATAAACTATGAAATTACGCAAAAAATAGTGAAAATATAGAATGATTATTAAAAAATGGAAAATAAGATATAATAAGAAGTTATTATATAATATTGAAAATCTTATTATGGTTTTGTTACATGTTATTTATCATTACTCAGTAATTTAAATGATCCTCACCCGAAAGGAAACACAATGTAAGGGATTCTTCTCCCACTTTTCTTTCCATGAGGCAAATGCTTTTGACACAACTTACTTCTTCTGAGTGGTGTATCCAAGGAAACTTTTGATACATAATATCATATATTATTTAATCTTAATTTATTTTGAGTTTTAATTTTAATTATTTCTTCAAATTTTATTTGTGTTAAAATTCACCATGTTTTATATAATTTCATAACTCTATTCATTTTCATTAGGTTATATTTCTTTATCGTGGCTATTAATATTCCTGAATTATTTGTGTAATAACTTTTTAATATTTATTTATGTATTTAAAAAAATTTATGTGGATTTAAATTTGAGATAGATAATATATTCATTGATTTATTCTCACATAAATGTTATGGTATTTTTAAGGGATTACCTCACAATCTCATTTTTAGAGATTGATTACATTTTAATTTCCATCAGTGGAAATTATTTTATCATTGTACAATAAAAACATTAATTTTATTCACATATGGTTATTGATGAACTTTTTCGGTTAATTATGATATTTTTCAATGCTTTTTTAATATATATGTTTTAGAAAATATTTTTAAGAAAAACTGACATCATTTTTTTCTTTATTCGAAAAGAATAATTTTTCTAAAAACCATGTTCTAGAAAATTGTTTTAAATTTTTTTAACATTTACAAAATTATTTATTGAATAAAAATTTACCTATTTTTCTTTTTCAAAAGTTTCCAAGGTAATATTCTTGTCTATTTTTGTACAAGGCACTTTTCTTACTGTTATACCCAAAAAATAAGAATACTCTTTTTACCTTGTATGACATGTAAAAAATGTTCCCCAACCATTTCATTAAATAATACTTTACATGATTAAAAGGTAACTTTTAAAAAATAATTTTTTTAAATGTTATTTTCAATGAAAATGATTTTGAATATTTTATTAAAAATAAAAACTATATTCTTTTCATTATTATTTTAGAATATTTTTTATAAAATTTCTATTCATTAATAAAAATAAATCTATATTTTAACACCACATGGGATATATTAGGTTGATACCATCCTTATTCCTCACTTTGATTTTTATTATTAATTTGGTAAGGGTTAATATTAGCATTCACTTCCATAATTACTTTTAATCCCCTTCAAATATTAAATTCTCTTTTATAATTGAACATTGAATTTCCCATAATTATACATATCATTTACCACAGATATTTTCATTCTAAATTATATATCATTTTTACATTTTCTGATTACGTTGATAGTTACTTAATTAGCTAGGGACATATTGATAATACTATATATTTTACTCAGTGAAGTTATTTGATAAGGAACATTGTTTATGAATTAATTCTAGTATTTAATGTATTAGGAATGATTTAGATAGGTACAAAATAGGTGGGTCTTAATTATAAATATAACATTGATTGATCTATAGGCTCATGGGACGAGTTAGTTGGATAATCTTGGATGGGTTTTTACACGATATTCTAAATAATCTTGTGAAATCTTTAGATGATAAAGGCACTATATACATAGGAAACACTGTAACCAATAATTAAGAATTCCCTTCATTCTATCTCAATAACTATATATCCCTAGTATTTTATCAACATATCTTTTTATATATTTCATTTTCGGTATATTAATAAAATTGAATGTCTTTTCAGTTTCTTATATTTCCATATTGATAATTCCTTATCCAGTTATTTTAAATTTAATTTGTTTTTAGCTATTTTCATAACAACATTTTTTCACTTATTGATCATTTTATTGATTACAGTTCATGTCTGTTGAGTTATTACCTTTCTATATTGACTATTCTCATTGATTCAATATTTCTTCCCTATACATGACCATACAGAGCATTTGATATCACACTTATTTTATTTCATTTCCCTATTATTACTTTAAGTGTTCTAAAAATTATATGCAAGGATACACTTTATTGATATTTATAATTATCAAATAATGGAAAAAACATTATGATGTAACTAGTGTATTAATTTTTAATACAATATACATGTATATATCTAGTTTATGAAGACTAATAACCTCTTAAGTCCATTGGGATTTGATTGATTTTAATAATTAAAATGTAATGGTATTAGACAAAATAACTGAGATTAATGGGGTTGGGAAACTAAAATTTTTATTTCATGGGTATATTGATTCAATGTTAAAAAATAGGCAAAAATTCATTTATATAATCTTAATATTATCAGTAATCTTTATGATTATGGTTACATTGATGAAATATTAACATTTATATATCAATAATTCTTATGAATTTTATTATCCTATGGTTATTCAAGACTTATTCATGCAATTGTATCATTTTATACTCTTCAGTACTTAAGATAATTAAGAATGTGCTTTTAGAAAAATCCCATGTTATTTCTCCCTTCGATCCATAGTCAATTTTTTTCTTCAAAAACAATGTTCTATAAAAAAATTTAAAAATGGTTTTTAAATTTTATTTTATCCTCATTTTCAAAGATAGTATTTAAAAAGAATTGTAATTTTTTAAAAAAGGTTATAAAATATTCCTTTGCAATTTATGAAGTTTATTTTCAAAGAAAAAGGAATCAAAAATGTTTTATGATTTAAAAACATTTATTCAAAGTTGAATTTATTTTTCCTCAAGATATATTTTCAAAATAAATTTAAATATTAAATTATAAAATTTCAAAAATAATTCGATGTAAAAAATGTTAAAACTTTTTTATGTTCAAAAAATTGATTTTCAAAAAAGTTTTTTTCATAAGAAATGTTCCTTGTGAACTTTTAAAATCATCCTCAATCTAATATGAAATAAATTGATATAATTTATGACTTTTTAGGGATATGATAAATGATACCATTCTTATTATTTATTTTAAAGGATTATATATAAGATGATAAGTTATTTATGAATCCTGATTCTCTTCAATGGGATACACAATGAAAAAATGCTTATGAAGATCACTTAATTTCATGGGTTATTCTATAATTAAATGATAATGAAAATTGTATCTTATGCAAATGTTATGGGATGATGAAATATTTATAATACCCATTTCATTTTATAACTTATGATATGATTCTTATGAAACCCATAACTTATTATGGGCCCTGATATGATGAATGTTTTATTTTCTTATGAAATATGTATTTATGATTTAACTATATGATAGGTGAAACCTATATCATCCTATAATGTATTGGGTAACGAAAAATGTTTTATGAAATCAAATGGTACATAGGAAGGAATACCACGCTCTCAAAAAAAGAGTATATAGAAGGTAATCCCAATCCCACATAAAGATGGTACAAGAGAGGTCATCCCTGGCCTGAAATAAGAGGGTATACAGGAGGTCATACCAAGCCCTAAGTAGGTACAATGGATGATTAGCCCAAGACTATCATGTTATGAATTTATTAGTATGTATTATTTACATAATATTTTATATGTCTATGTGTATTCCACAATTCCAATTCTTATTCCTATTGTATTCTTTCTTGTCTTAGTCTCTTGATTACCTTATGATTCAAGTCTTAGGATCTACCAATATTTATTCCATGAATAATGTGTATGATATTTGATACATATGGTATGATATTAAAATTTTATTCTCATGTTCTCGTACCCTTATGTTCATGTTATTCTTAATTGTCTCTTTTATTTACCCTTATTGAGTATATGAGCTTACCATTTTTTATTTTTCATTTTCAAAAGTTAGGAATAATGGTTTTATGTTTGAGTACATATATGGAATTTATTTTCAGGATACATCTTAGGTCATTCACCAAGATATAATACTACGCACCACATTTGGAAAGTCACTAAACTAGTACGGTCCTCAAGCATGTAATTTTGTAATGGGTTGAGTATTTATTTAAAACAATATAATATCCTTATATGTTGAGCCAATGATTATCAGTTTCAGAGGAATGATATAATAGTCCTTTAGAATCAATTGAGAACTAGTGCACTATAATGGGACTTACTGCACATATAGTTTAACACACCTAGGGGATATGTTTTTTAATTTCACAAACTCTGAATATTTACATAGAATATTTCCATGAATAGCCTAGGATAACTCTATGGTGACATAGATGAATGGTGAAGGTTTCATGATTTATACATCCTATATGGGATTTTTTTGGATTATGTTGTTCTCCACTATGATTAGTATTTTTCATAATATTATTTTCATTTTAGAAAATTGTGGGAAATAGAATAAATTAGAATAATTGTGTATGTGGTGGATTATATTATTAAAAGATTTTAATTGATGAATAGAGTAAAGTATATTTTGATTATTCCAAATCAGTTCTCATGGAACATGATTAGAAATGTTCACCAAAACCAACTGGCAAACTCACCAAAGAAGATACAAATAGAGCTTAATAAGTGTTTAGGTTGTGGATACCCTAGAGAAAAAAATATTTAGTTTCTAATATGTATATATAATGTAAGAATAAGCACTACATGGAATGTATCAAATGGATGAGAAGATGTTTTGATAATGGAAAAGAAGGAAAAAATAATGTTACTGCAAAAGTAAAATGAAATGTTCTGTTAAAATAATGGATGAGAATAATGGACTCACATTAATAACATTGACTATTGAGTGAATTATAGGTGGAAAGTATGGGAATTATTTGAATCAATATCTTAAGTGGAAGACACATGAAAAGAGTTAGAAATGTGGTATATATAAAGGTTATATTTATGACAATGAAGAGACTATGAATGGAATATGAAATGAAATATGTATTATGAAAGAATAGTGGGAATATTTATTAATGGATTAAGGAGGAGGTGGAATAATTCACATGTTTATGTTTTTTTATTTAATAATTTTAAATTGGGAAATATATAAGGATTATTCAGTAAATAATCCACATTATGGATTTACAAGAATATGTTAAACTGTATTGATGACATAGAAATGTTATATAAAGGAGTGGTAATATTTCATTAAAAACATGTGATTAAATAAAGGATACCCTTAATATGTTCCTAATATTGAGTAAATGGTGTTTAGTTTGGATAAATAGATATTGGATGAAAATAAAGTAAATTCGATATAAAAAATTACCTTGGAAGTAGATTAATGATTTGTTGAAAAAGTAGTTTATTCAATAATAGACGAAGTTTACAAATTTTTTTATGGAATATTTCCAATAATCTCTTGAATAATATAGAAAGAATGTTTTTTATAATGATTTATAGTAATTTAGGTTATTACCATGTTTATAGAGTACACATGATGAATGTATTGACATGTTTGGTATATTCCAATCAAGAGAAAATTTATGATATATATGGGATTGATGTTAAGTCAATTTATGTGAAATTATTTATAATGTTTTGAAATTTAATTTTTCAAAAGGGTTAAGAGTTCAATCATTAATTTAATTTTTCAATTGAAACTTTTGATGAGGTTTTGAAGACTAAAGTATTGTCTCACCATATGAGGATTTATGAATATTGGATAATATATTCTAACCATTTTTGTAGTGATAATAACTAAAGGTAGATGGAATGAATTACCATTCTATTTATGGATCTCATGATCTGTTAGAACTTATGGAATGACAAATTCACATTAATTTCTTAAAGAAATACATGAATTGAAAATTCTTCAAGGAACAACCAAAGTGTAAGATTGTTTATATGGAATGGATTGAAATAAAATGTGTTTATTAATGTGAAAAAACTATTTATATTTTTTAAAATAATATTGAAATATAATTTTTTCATATTATCATGATTTCTTATGAAACCAACTAGTTATTTCACACATATTTGGATTTTTTTTATTGATGACTTTCTCTAAATCACTGAATTTCTTATGATCAGTGTTTTTTCACTCTCATTAAATATTTCTTCTTTATTTCAAAGTTAAAATTATCACTTTTAACTAATGTAATCCTATGAGGAAACATAGGTAGGAGTTACATTGGGTATCTTTTTTGTTTCCAACTTTCCAATTTTAAAGGAATTTTTAGTATTTAGTTTTACGATTTGGGTTTTTATGAAAGAAATTTTCAACTATTAAAACATTAATAACCCATATGAATTTCAAGGGTGAAATTAATTTTAATTGGGGTAGAATGTTACACTGTGAGATTTTATGAATTTTTTTTGAAGAAATTAAAATTCATTGATGGATTAAATTTCACACTACACCAAGTCAAGCCATCTTTAAACACTACACCAAGTTAAGCATTTTCTATATGAAACACTAATATTAGATTATTGTACATACCACACTAATTTTGTCTTGTGTTACACTCAGTACCATTTTTAGATTGTGATATATGAAATGCTGATATTTTCTTCTGTTAAACACAACACCGAGATTAAATGAAGAATGGTATATTAATAAAATGTTATTATAGTTATCAAATATCCATTACAATGGTAGGTATGAAATTCATTGAATAAAATACGACAGTATGGTTTATGAATGTTTATAAAATTAATTATTTAGTATTTATTTCATTATAAATATAAGTAATATATATTTTAGGACAACATGTATGAGTGTGACCAAACATCCCACAATGATTACATTGGTCCCTTAGGACCCTATCACTAACAACAGTATCCTGAGGGTTGTCTTCACCTCTATGGAAGACCCTCTTCCTAGAGCACTTGTGCTGAGATTTTTGAGAAACCTTGTCATACACAATTTTTAGCTCATCAGTAATAAGTCAAAAAAATCACCCCCATAGAATTGATCAACTAAATTTCGGTTATAAGGGTTGAGAGCATTATAGAAAGTCTTCATGAGTAAATGGGGTGAAAACCGATGATTGGGATTTTGTCAAAGGAGAATTCTAAACCTATCACATGCCTCGTGAAATAACTCTCCCTCATCCTGGAAAAACCCAGTAATTTTGTGCCTAATCTCAGAGGTGGTGTTCCTAGGAAAGAATTTTGATATAAAGGCAGTAAACACCTCTTCCCATGTCTCAAAAATTTCTTCATCTAAGTTCTGAAACCAAGTCCTAGCCTTCCCCTTCTAAAAAATGTAAACAACCTCAATATCAACTCTTCCTCACAAAGCTCTCTCAGAGGTATTTTTTGTACAGAACTACAGAACTCTCTAATAAACTCATGTGAATCCTCTCCTAGAAGACAATTGAATGATGGAAGTTGAGAAAGGTGAGACTGCTTAATTTCATAGTTCCTAGATCTAGAATTCAACCTAAAACAAGATGGGTTACTTGATACTATTGGAATTTGAAACTCCCTAAGTCTACATAACTCATGTGCTGGAACTACGGGTTGTGGCACATTCATGTTTTGATCATCTATATTATCCCGATTCTCCATTACAAAGATTTTTTTTAAAGAGAAGATAAATGTTTGTCTAATTCAATGTTTGAAAACTCTACTATACCAATAAATTCTCTTGTGCTCATGAAAAGTGTAATAATAGTTCAAAATAGCACAACAGTAGGACTAACATGAGTTCAGAAATAAAAGATACAGTAGCAATACAGTAGTAAATGAAGCAGATTTTTTTACAGTTTTAATTTTTTTCCACTTTTTTTGGTGTTATTTTTTATATGTTTTTTTTTATTTTTTATAGAAGCAATGGCTCGTTCCCTCCCCGTCAATGGCACCCAAAACTAGACATGTAATGTCATTGAAGTCGGTGAAAGTTTAAAATTTATAATTCTACTAACTACTGTATATGTGGAAAGCAGGGTCGAACCCACAGGGAAGGCTATTTTGACCACTAGTCTTCTAAAAACTAACTAAATATCCCACTATTTTTAGCAGTGGAACATATTTTCTATTTATTTTAAGTTTTTTATAATTTTTTTAAAATTGTATAATAATGAAACACTACAGTCTTTATGAGTTTTTGTTCTAAACTATTGTGAAACTAGAACTGACTAAGAACAGTAAGAAATAGAGATATAAAATGCTGATAAGTGAACAATAGAGTAAAATGGCTGAGGAAAAGTCTTAATTCTGGTGGTTTTATAAGTATTACGATTCACTTTAAAGTTACTACCTTTCACCACCATAAAGAGAGTGACTTATCTGCCTCTCCAAGAGTTAAGTCACACAGACTGATTGATTTCGGAGTTCAACACTCCAAAACAAATCAACTATGAAAAGATTGAAAAGATAATGACAACAGGACGAACTCGCTGTAAGTCCTAAAGTAATTGTGAATTGATTATTTTTTTAGATGTTTCCATGATCAATCTCATCGATTTGATTGTGGAATTTTGAAAATTAAGTTCTAGTGGTGAAAAGAAATTGAATGAACTCAGCATCAATCTCGCCGATTGATACTGAACACATTAATGTATGAACTAGAAAGGAAGACAAATAACCAGTAGAAGTTGAAATTCCCCGAGCTCAAAGGTTTAGCCGATTAATTTGTTCATTATAAAAACAAGAAATTAAGGCATACTAGAACAGAGTACAAAAATTCCAACTCGAAGGAAGAAAAACTCCCCTAATACTACACTGCACTTGGGCCCCAATGCCTCCAGCTTGTCTCCAGTGTTACCCTGCTCTCACGTCTGGTGTGTTTTTCAAATGAATGAGAGTCTTACTAATGAGAGTCCCCTCTAGAAAATTCTTCCACTTGCCCAGCATAAAATACCATCTGTCATCTTCTACACGTCACTGTATGCTTCCACAGACTTCAAAAAGTCATTCACTTTAGCACCACATACGTGGGTTTTATCCGTGTCAGGCACGGCGCTCTAGTTTTTCCCTCGTAAGTAACTTCTGCCGGGTTAGTTGCATGTACCTGGACATGTACATTTCTCTTGAATGAACCTGCACGTATAAAAAAAGTAAATAAATTAAAACTTAAATAAATCAAAATAGTTATGCTGATAAGTGAATAATCAAGTAAAATGCCCAGGGGAAACTCACCATTCTACTAGTTTTATAAGTATTCTGATTCAAATGTGAAGTTACTGCTTTGAACCACCATAAAGAGAGTGAATTATTTCCCTCTCCAAGAGTTAAGTCACACATACTGTTTGATTTCGGAGTTCACCACTCCAAAACAAATCAACTGTGAATGGTTTGATAAGATAAAGACAACAGAACAAACTCACCGTAAGTCCCGAAGTAATTGTGAAATGATTATTTTTTTAGATGTTTCCATAATCAATCTCACCGATTTGATTGTGGAATTTTGAAAATTATGTTCTAGTGGTGAAAATAAATTTAATGAACTCAGCATCAATCTCGCCAATTGATACTGAACACATTAATGTATGAACCATAAAGGAATAAAAATAACCAGTAGAAGTTGAAATTCTCCGAGATCAAAGGTTTAGCCGATTAATTTGTTCATTATCAATACAGGAAATGAAGGCATACTAGAACAGAGTACAAAAATTACAACTCAAAGGAAGAAAAACTCCCATAATACTGCTCTGCACTCAGGCTCTAAGGCCTCCAGCTCGTCTCCAGTGTTGCCCTGCTCTCACGTCTGGTGTGTTTTTCGAATGAACGAGAGTTTTAATAATGAGAGTCCCCTCTACCAAATTCTTCTACTTTCCCTGCTTAAAATACCATTTTTCATCTACTACACATCACTGGATGCTTCCACCGACTTCAAAAAGTCCTTCACTATAGCACCGCATATGTGCGTTTTATCCGCGACAGGCACGTCGCGCTAGTTTTTCCCTTGTAACTAACTTCCGCTGAGTTAGTTGCATGCACTTGGAAGTGTAGTTATCTCTTGAATGAACCTGCACATATAAAAAAAGTAAATAAATGAAAACTCAAAGAAGGAAAAATAGTTATTATTTTTTCCTTAAAGTTAAGTGTTATATTAATCGTTACAAGTTAACTTAATTTAGTTAATAAATTTCTTAATTGATGAAGATTATTTACTATCATTTTATTTATAAAATTATCCACTTAATAATGATATAGTAAAACATTTGTTAATGAAAAAGTTTTTAATTTAATTAATGTATTAAAAAATAATTTTTTTAGTTTAACATTTAAATTTGACAGCATCAGTAAATAAGTAATTGAAAATTTGATATTTTATAATGTATTAATAATTTTATTATTCCTATTTAAGAAGTTAAATTTTTATATTAATTCATTAATTAGTTTAATTTTAATATAATAATTAGAATTAATACTTAAGCTTTAAATATTTTTAAATTAATAAGTATATTTTTTAGTTTACTTATAGATATTATAAATTATATATTTATACAATTAATAGTCTATTAATTTATTATTCACATTTATTATTAATTTAGTTTTAAATTTTAATTTAAAATTTATCTATTTATTAAAAATATAATTGTTTTAAATCATAACTTTTATAAATTTAATTATACTAATTTGACTTATAAAAGTTTACTTTATTTTAACTTTCTCTTTTTTACTTTACTTTTATTATAATTTGATTATTATATTTTTTTACTCATTTTTATCTTCCCCCTCCCCCCAAATTGGTGCAGCAAAGGGGGGGTTCTTCCTCCTTTGAACTCGGCGCAAGGAAGGGTTCGTCTTCCTCTAGGGCAGGCGCAGCGCAGGTCTCGTCCTCGGCGGACAACGACTTCAGCATAGTGTAACAGCAATTCCCCCTGCGATGCCTCATGTCTACCTGGCCCCTCGTCTCAGCTCCTCCTCCTGTTCAGCTTTGATGGCATGGAATCTTCTTAAGTAGCAGCGGCTCGGCCTTCTCTCGACTACTTCACAGCAATGGTGGTGATGCGGTCTCCTCCTCGGCGGACATCGGCTTCAGTAGAGTGTAGCATCATGGCAGCGCATCGGACTCCTCAGACCACAGATCTCTGCTTTCCCTCCTCAAATGCAGGCGCTGCAACCAAGCCCAGCGGCGACCCTCGAATCGTGTTCCAGTTAGGCGCTTTGCGTCGAAAACAGTGTTGGTAGGATTCATGGTGACCTTATGTTGCAAGGCTGCCCGGTATGAAACATGATGTTTGGGGGTGTTCTGATAGTGAGGGTGAGGCTAATTGGAGGCTAATAGTGAGGATTAAAGAATTGAGTGACAGTGAGAAAAATGTGATGACGGTGAGGCGAGGAAAAAATCCTAATGGTGAGGTTAAAGCATACAAAAAGGGCCATTGTTAGGTTGGATGGATAATAGTGGAGCAGGGTTCACCATAGAAAAATAAAAAGATCACAGTTAGTTTGAAATAAAAGCTACTATTCGAACAAAAAAAGGGTCACCGGTACAGTAATGAAAAATTAAAGTTGAATGAATTTAAAAAACTCACAGTGACCATGATCTTTCCTGCTAAATCCTCTAGAAACAAACTACTTAATTTAATTAAAAACACAAATTATTTACTTAAATGATGAGAAGGATGTCTAAACTAATTAATTAATATAGTCATCCTATTCTAATGAAACTAAATTAAAAGAAAAAATATTAACATAAAGACTAGGTTAATTAAATAGGATTGCAACTATTAAATAATAGTTTTTAAAAAAATGTCAGTTTATTAAAAAGTCAGGGAGACTTAAATTAACCAAACTAAATAATACATAATTAAATTATAATGGCAAAGTAAGAATAAAATGTTTGTTTTTAAGACTAAAAATACAAAACTAATTATAAAAAATTGTTTAATTAGCAAAGTTAGTTATAAAAATACAAAAGAACAATTAATAGTATAAAGTGATTAAATAATTAATTATATAATTAAAAATTAAGTAAAATATGTGGAAAGTCTTTGTAAAAATAGAGCCACATCAGCAATCATAAGAAAGAGGAGTGATTTTTCCCCTTCCTTAACAATTCCCATATCCATATTCAGTAGATCCATGAATATATGATCTCTTTCAATCCTCATTTGTGTCAGAAGTCCATGATCTTTCCTGCTTAATGCATCTTCCACCTTATTCGCCTTTCCTGGGTAGTACTGTATTGAACAATCGTAATCTTTGAGTAACTAGATTCATCTTCTTTGCTTCATGTTGAGTTCTTTTTGTGTGAAAATGAATTTCACACTTTTGGGGTCCGTATAAATCTCACATCTCTCTCTGTAGAGATAATGGCTCCATATTTTCAGAGAAAAAATTATGGCTGCTAACTCAAGATCAAGAGTTGGATAATTTTTCCCATACGTCTTCAACTGTCTTGATGAATAAGCAATAAGTTTATCGTTTTCCATAAGGACGCAACCCAATCCATTCTTTTATGCATCGCTGTTTATTATAAATCCATCACTTCCAGAAGGAAGATTCCAAATTGAAGCATTGACCAAACTTCTTTTCAATTCTTCGAAGAATTCTGTACATTCTTTTCTCCTCACAAACATAACTCATTTATATGTGAGATTTGTTAGCGGGTTAGACAGTCGGGCAAAATTCTGAATGAAACGCCAATAGTAACCTACTAAGCCAATAAAACTGCGTACCTCAGTTATGTTTGTTGGCGTGGACCAATCTTGGATTTCCTTTTTCTTTGTAAGATCAACTAGGATTCTATCCTTAGAGACAATATGGCCCAGAAAAGAAATTTATTGAAGACAAAATTTGCATTTTTTGAACTTCCCATGTAATTTATTTCTTCTAAGTGTTTGCAAAATGACCCACAAGTGATTCTCATGGTCTTCATAGATTTTTTAGTATATGAGAAAATAATCGATGAATACTACAAAAAAGTTGTCAAGATATTCCATGAAAACTCTATTCATTAAATCCATGAAAAGATAGGGTTTATTTGTCAGTCCAAAAGGCATTATTGTAAACTCATAATGCCCATACTTGTTCCAAAATGTTGTCTTAGAAATATATTCCTTCTTTACATGCAACTGATGATATCAGGATTGAATTTCAATCTTCTAAAAGTATTTAACTCCATGAATTTGATCAAATAAATCATTAATATGGGGCAGAAGACACTTATTATTTATTTTAATAGAATTGATTTCTCTGTAATCACTGCAAAGCCTCATGGATCCATCTTTCTTCTTGAAAAATATGATAGGGGATCCCCATGGAGAAACAATAGTCTGAATAAATCTTTTTCACTCAAATCCTCTAGTTGATTCATTATCTCTACTAATTCCACAATATCCATTCTATAGGGAGTATTTGATATAGGTCTTGCATCGGGAAATAAATCAATATAGAACTCAACTTACCGCTCTGGAGGATGTCCAGGTAAATCCTCTAGAAATAAATCAATGTATTCCTGCACAATGTGCACACCTTCAATATGAATATTTGTTTCCACACCCATATATATTAGTTTATCTTCCTCTCCAAGTATTGAATTCAGTAGAGCTACTGAGGGTGGTTCTAGATAAGACTCATGTGGAAACGTTTCTGCCCTAAAGACAAGGGATTCTACACCATTTTAAAAAATTATAACTTCCTACATATTATAATAAATCTTCACATCATAATTTGACAGCCAATCCATACCGATAATTATATCAAATTTAGTCATTATAATGATGATATGGTTAGAAACTAAAGCACATTTTGGTGCTTGGAGGGGGACTAGTCGACATTCCATTATTGAAATGATACATCCCATGGGATTTTTGACTAACAAATCCTTTATTAAATCAAATAGGACAAATATAGTTTTCTTGAAAAAATGGGATGATATAAATGAATGTGATCATCCAGAATCAAATAATGTTTTGGCTATGTTTGAGGAAACAATTAAAGTACCTATCACCACATCATTAGGAAATCAACCTCTGCGGTTGTAATCGAATAGGCTCTCCCATGTTCTCTTGGATTTTCCTGAGGCGTGTTTCCTTGGATCTTAGGACACTGATTTGCATAGTGTCCCCTCTCTCTACAATTTTAGCATTGAATATCATTGAATCGTTCCTTTCCCATGCATTCAACTAATCAATGCCCTTTTCTCCATAGTTATAGCAGACTTTGATGCCTTTAAAGCATTTACAGAGATTATTCGTTCCACATTTCTCACATAATGAGAATAGCTTTATTCCTGTGCTCTTCTTTTGTGCTTCTCCTTTTACATTGTTATCAGAGTAACGCTTCTTATCTTAGTTTCCTTTGAAAGGATTTGATCAAGAAAATTCCCTCTCTATTTTCATGGTACTTGATACAATTTCATCATATGATTAAAATGATTGAGAATCCATTTCCATTTGAAGACTTGGATTAAGAGCTTCAAAGAAATGATCAATCTTGTCTGCCGAGTCACGTACGTAATCTACGGAATACCTGGCTAGCCTTGTGAAAGTACCCTCATACTCTGCAACACTTTATTCTTCCCTTTGTTTTAAGATAAGGAATTTAATCTTCATTTTAGTTTGTTGCTCACGAGGGAAATATTTTTCAAATAATAATTCCATAAAATTACTCCATTACATATCTTCTATTTATTCTTCCTCCATGGTATTCTGAATCAAGGACCACCATTCATCAGCGTTTCCCTTAAGACAATATACTGCCAGCACTACCTTTTTATTTTCATTGCATCTTAATTCCATGAATATCATTCCAAGGGACTTGATCCATTTTTCAACAACCACTGGGTTAGTAGTCCCACTAAAATATGGGGGCTTCTGCTGCATGAAATGATCTAACATAGGTGTGGAATGTTTATTCATTACAACCTGAGTGAGTAGTCCCAATATGGCCACGATCTGATCTGTTCCAACATTGACTGTGTTGACTTGCTCAGTAGGAAGATCCCTACCTTACCCACGAGTATTGATTCCCATTTTTCTGTTATACTCCACTTCTAAATAATGAGATACACTAGATTAGTTTATGAATCTCAAATAGAAAAACACTCAACATAGATTGAAATTATATGCATAGCTAATCTTATAAACATGGTTTTTCGAAGAAAAAATTTACATTAAACTCATTCATAATGGATTGTAAAGAAAATGTGAATTATCCTAATCATATCCCCGGAGAGTGTCGTAACCAAGAGTGAAGAAAGGCATATTGTCATGCTCTAGTTCCCATTCGAGTCTAGCTCAAAGTAGTGTTTTGGGTTTTACCCCTAGATACGTCTGTGCCTGAGCCGCCTCTTCCTGATCGTATCTAGACAAGGACTTATGGTTAAAAAATCAATATAATATATTCCTTACCAAAATACCAGGGCGTTCTTGTATGTTTATCCTCAAATATTACCTTAGGTCTGTTTTCCCTACTATACATTTTCATACTCCAGTTACCATATGTAAAGACCCGTAAAATTCAAGGGAAATTTTTTCTTAATTTTCTTTGGAATTTTACAAGAGCGCGGTTTCAGACGGAACCTGATTCTGAGGCCCGGAGTGCCCAGAATCAATTTCCGAAGTTTAGCTCGGGTACGTTCAGTGAACGAACGAGTGGGAATTCCTAACTTTTGATCCGGTGCTCGGAATTGAAATCTGAGGACATCGATGAACTCGCAGTTCCGATATTCTCTTAAGGAGACCTTTTCCGAGGTTGCGTTTATTTCGGGTTGAGAGTTAGTTTTTGGGAGTTTAGAATAAGTTAAATAAAAATTGTGGATTACAAATTTTTATTTAAACTTGTTGGTTAACTTCTCTCAAAGGAAGTTAGGGGTGGGACCCACACCCACTTAACCTCCCTTGAGAGGATTAAGTGTGGTGGGGCCCACAAAAACTCTAAACTTTTCATCTTCTCTCAAACTCCCTTTAACCCCTCTTTAAATGACATGACAACATGTTATTTAATTTTGGAGTTATCTTATTTGAATTTCAAACCTTTGAAATTCAATTTGTTAAGTTTGTGAATAAAATAAGACCCTATCTTATTTTATTTGGTTAGAATTGTTTAGCTATCTTGAGAGCTTTTGGGTTCTTCTCCTTCTTCTTCAACTTTGACGAAGAACGCTCAAGCTTTGACGAAGAACGCTCAAGCTTTGACGAAGAACGCTCAAGCTCCGACGAAGAACGCCGCTCCTCTCTTCTTCGTCTTCCGTGTCAACGAAAGGGAACGCCGCTTCCTCCTCGGACTTTCTTTGTCGGATTACGAAGATTCGCCAATGACGTACCTCTTCGGACGTACCTCTTCGTCATCGGATTTGACGAACGTTTACCGCGACGCCCAACCTCCGTGACGTTGTCTTCCGCGGGTCGTTGACAATCTTCGAACTTGAACCCAAGGTAGGGGTTGTTATTATTTGTTTATTTATTTATCCTTGTTCGTCGTTCTTGCATGACTAACGTGAGGATTTTAAATATGTGTTATTGTTTAACGTGAGGGGGCCGGACCACATGAACACGGCCGAACCCCCTCCTTTGTTCTTGATAATTTATCATGCGGTT
The DNA here is from genome assembly GCA_963277665.1 of Viscum album. Lineage (NCBI taxonomy): Eukaryota > Viridiplantae > Streptophyta > Magnoliopsida > Santalales > Viscaceae > Viscum > Viscum album. The sequence goes on along the minus strand of OY728137.1, from coordinate 450,193,790 downwards.
GAAACAAGATGGCGTGGTGCCGTCGCACCACGTGGATATTCGCACGATTATATTGAGCGGCGCCGTCGCACCGCGCCGTGGAAGGATCATCAAGAACGCGACGCCGTCGCGCCACGTTGAAGGGAATCAAAGGCGCGGTGCCGTCGCACCGTGCCTGACGACGAACACCGCGGCCGGTTCCGGGCCGCGGCGGGACGAGAAGACCGGCGGCCGGGCCGCCGGCGTCGGATGCCGGAAAGGGGACCGGTTTTCCGGTCCCGTTGAAGAAAAACCGGCCGGCAGATGGCCGGCCGGAAGGTCAAAGGCTGGGGGAATTTAATTCCCCCGGCCATCTCTAAACCCCCCCCATTTATGAGGGGGGCGGTTTCTTTGAGGGGGGCAGCCGGCCCCCCGGTTTTCTTCAAAGCAGGCCCCCCCACGAGGGGAGGGGGGGGGGGGGGGGGTTTCCAATGGCGCGGCTTAAAGCCGCGCCGCCTTTTGATGAAGCGGAGGCTTTGCCCCCCGCGCGCGCTGCATTTGTGCGGCGCCAGGCCGCCGCGCCGCCGGCCGGCAGGCCGGGCCGGGTCGGACCCGGGTCGGGTCGACCCGGTTCGGGCCGACCCAGGGGGGGTCGGGCCGGGGCGGCCCGGACCCGGACACCCCGTTTTCGAGACTGATTCGGTCTTTTGGCCATAACATGAGCCACGGACCTCCGATTGACGAACCGTCTGAGGCAACGCGATCCTTGGATCGAGACGGTAGTTTAGGTATATCGCACTCAAGGTTTCGGAATATTTTGAGTTCGGCCGGGTTGGTTCGTTCACGAAACCAACCGGGCCTTCTGAGCGGAAACACTCATATCTTGAGCTACGGACGTCCGATTGACGTGCCGTCAGCTTGGTTGTGTTCCTATTAGTGAGACGGATCTTTTGGCATACTCCGCCCGAGGTTTGGACGCAGGTGGAGTACGGTCAAGTTGGTTTTGCCTCAAAAACCAACCGGGCCCCGGGGACGAAAATGCCAATAACTCTCAGACCGGGCGTCCGATCGACGCGTCGTCTGTTGCGTTGAGTTCCAGTTGATGATACGAAACTTTTGGATACATCAACTCTAGACTTTGTGACACTTGATGTATCAGCCTCTCGGCTCGTGGAGCGGACCCTCCGAACGAGCTTGCTGTGTGCGGGAACCCTAGTGATGGCTGCGACTGTGACTACTGCTACTACTGATACTGTGACTGCGACGACGACAGTACAGAGATCATGTGTGGATTCGACGATGAAGACTACAGCACTCAGCAATCCTACGTGGATCAGTGCTACAGGTCCTGTGTGGGCCCGATCCTGTGTGGGTCCGATCCTGTGTGGGTCTTTGCGCTCAGCGGTCCTGTGTGAACCAACGCCTACAGGTCCTATGTGGGCCCAATCCTCTGTGGGTATTTTGCGGGGTTTAGTTACCTATCGATCCTTCGTGGGTCCAACGACTTAGATGGATCAGAGATCATCTTTATCATCCTTTGAAGAAGTATACCTGTGTGAGCTGAATCCTGTTTCTTTCCTGTGTGGATTGTGTTGTGCTATCCTGTGTGGATTACGTTTTTCTTTCCTGTGTGGAATACGTTACTTTCCTGTGTGGACTGAGTTGTACTTGGGCTCGGAGGTTGGAGTGTTTTTGAATTTGATGACTTAGGTATATGTATGCACATATACCTAAGCAGTGTCGGTTGTTACTTCGTGATTGTACCTTTCATCGTGGTTTATCCTTTGTGGATTTGAGAGACCTTCAGGGGTCTCGGGGTCCCTACTGAGTAGCTTATACTCACCCCTGCACGGGATTTGCGCGCACTACGTTGTGTTGGTTGCAGACGACGGACATCGTTGATCCTAGCTGAGGCTTGCAGATCAGGACGGTACCTGGAGGTGGACCATTGGGCGGGACGTTCTCGGAGCGGACGGCGGGACTCGTGGAGCAGTGGAGCTATCTGTACCCACCCTTCAGGTGGGATTTCCAGTGGACAGCTCGGTGTAGCGGCTTTTAATTTTCAGTTGCTGTTTTCCCTTTCGAGTTGTACATTACATTCAGTTTGGGTTTGTATATTGTCCCATTTACTTTTCCACACTTTCAGTTGTACTCTGCTTTTGCTTAGTGTTTACTTTCCGCTTGCTTACTCTGTTGTGTTTGTTTACTTTACAAAGGCAATGCCTTCTCTTTTTACCGGGATTTACGCCTTGGTGCTAGTCGCCAACCCCTGGCCTATGGAAGGCGGGCTTGGGGTAGTCACGGCACGGACCCCGAGGGCGGGTCGTGACAACTTGGTATCAGAGGAGTTCGGTTCTACCGTGAACTCTGATCTGTTCTATGTGAAGCAATAATGTTTAGCGTATTGAGTGTGGTTATCAGTCCAGGGAGTCCAGTGTTGGTGCGGCGGCCGACGTATCCGTACACCAGGACCCTGACTTCTGATTTCCGACTTAATGCACGAAAACATTAATTGCGTGTGTGTTTCAAAGTTTTCTTTGTGATTTCCTTGTGTCAGCTCACCAGGTATACTGTTTGACCGTGGCACACCTGTTTCCTATTCAGGATGGCCCCACGACGGCACCCAGATAGGGTTCTGAGAGTCGAGTGTGACGACAGCCCACTGAGCATCGAGGCTTCGGTGCAGGGCCCTTTGTCAGTAGTGGTACCGGTGGTAGTTCTACCCGCCGAGCCCCCTATGCTTCCAGCACCAGCCGCTGACGATGCACGTCACCTCAGCGCACTGCATGAGTTTCAGCGCCAACGACTGCCCAGGTTTCATGGGGAGACGGATCCCCAGGCAGCCGAGGACTGGCTGGAGGCAGTGGTACGTGTGTTTAGGCTAGTGAGGACACCCGCAGACCTCATGGTGATCCTCGCTGCGAGCCTACTACACGCAACAGCAGGACGATGGTGGAGCTTGATGCTCCAGGTGCACGATGAGGCATCTCTTCTTTGGACAGACTTTGAGAGCCTCTTCTGCTCAGAGTTCGTCCCAGCCACCCTTCGTGCGGTGCGTATCCAGGAGCTTCTTCAGCTGCGGTAGGGCAGCATGACGGTCGCTCAGTACTCAGCGAGATTTACTGATCTCTCGCGCTACTCGACCGACATGGTACGGGACACATTTTTCCGGGCCCGGACCTTCGAGCAGGGTTTGAGACATGAGATCAGGGCATCGTTGATCTCCCTCAGCATACCGACTCAGACAAGAGTACTGGAGCGGGCCCTTCTGATCGAGAGCTTCCTTGCTGAGTCTACACCAGCGCAGCGACCCACCGCAGGGTGGCACGTGGCAGATTCATCTGCAGCAGGCAGTCGACGGATGACTCAGGGGTCCAGACAGACTAGACCTTCAGGCAGACGACCTCAGGGCACTGGCTCAGCAGTGCAGGGCACACAGCGCGGAGCCAGTATTTCGAGTGGAAGACAGTGCTATGCCTGCGGCGGGCAAGGCCACATGGCTCGTGACTTCCTGACCCTACATGCAGAGGAGCAGCAGACGGTTGAGGAACCACCTAGGCAGAGGCAGAGGTTCGACCGTGGCGGTCCGCAGGGAGGAGGCGGACGAGTCAGAGGAGCTGGCCGAGCAGCAGGTGGTGGGCGACATTTTGAGGCTCTACCACCACCACCACCACCAGGAGGTCCACCCCGACCTCAGGGGAGAGCACAACTTCAGGCAGCTGAAGCTTACGATCATGGAGCTCCGGAAGCGGGTGGACTAGTGTGGGACTAGCTCCAGGCATAGAGGCCTTTGCCCATAATTCCTCTAGCTCCGTAGTTTGTGTTGCTTTGTGACCTTGTTCTTTAAGTTTAAGTAATAAAAGACACTTGCCTTGGTGACTTTTGTTTTCTTGTCTTTTGTTTGTTTTTACTAAGAGGTGCTGGTTAAAAAACTGTTGACTTGACCCTCACTTGTGAGATTCGTACTGGAGGAAACCCAATGACCACACACTGATGCCGACAGTGTGACTTAACCCTTGGAGGCGAGATTAACGGTTGGATCTCTTGGTAGCAGCATCGAGGCCTTACGACGTCATCCATTCCATGAATTAACTAATCATGATGGGATTTACTGTTTTAGGCAAGGAACGTGGTTCATCCAGGGGATGAGACCGGATTTCACTTTTCGGCAAAGGAGAAATCTTTGCAGCTAGTATCTTTAAAAATATTCTTCGTGGATAGAGATGGAGCATCCTTCCTCCAGTCTCTCACAGTCACCCATCCTCTACTACAGCAGGTCAGAGAGGCACAGCGTGAGGATGCTGACTGTGAGACATGGCGTGCACAGATATCCTCGGGACAGGCACCTGTTGGTATCTTCCTTGGAGTAGAGCACGACATCCTTTTCAGAGGACGTACCATGGTACCAGTCGCTTTACGAGAGGAAGTGCTGAGAGAGTTTCACACTTCTCCTTTGGCGGTACATCCTGGAGTGGCAAAGATGTACCAGGACCTCAGACGACAGCAATGGTGGTCGGGCATGAAGAAGGCTGTAGCAGAGTTCGTTTCTCGATGCCTCACCTGCCAGCAGGTGAAGGCACATCATCAGGTACCAGCGGGCTTGGTACAACCCTTGAAGGTTCCGGAGTGGAAGTGGGACGACATATCTATGGACTTCGTGACTGGACTTCCATGCACTTCCAGAGGTCACGACTCCATATGGGTGATTGTTGACCGACTCACCAAGTCGGCACACTTCTTACCCATTAGAGAGCAGGGCTCAGTGGAGAGCTTGTGACGTCTCTACGTTCAGGAGATTGTGCGGCTCCACGGTGTGCCATCATCTATCGTCTCCGATCGAGATGCTCGCTTCACTTCCCGGCTTTGGAAGGGGTTGCAGGAGGCGTTCGGGACGCAGCTACGTCTGAGCACAGCTTTTCACCCTCAGACGGATGGTCAGACGGAGAGGACCATTCAGACTCTCGAGGACATGCTCCGCGCATGTGTCCTAGACTTTGGTCGTAGCTGGGAGGACCAACTACCCTTGGTGGAGTTTGCGTACAACAATAGCTACCACTCCACCATCGGGATGGCACCGTATGAGGCGTTGTACGACCGACCTTGTAGATCTCCTTTGTGCTGGACAGACCCTGGGGAGTCAGCACTGGTGGGACCGGAGATGGTCCAGGCCACGACAGAGAAAGTCCAGGTCATCCAGGAGCGGATGAGGACAGCTCAGAGCCGGCAGAAGTCATACGCTGACAGGAGGCAGAGGCCACTAGAGTTCGAGGATGGCGACCACGTCTTCTTGCGGGTCTCACCTCGACGTGGTATTCGGAGATTTGGCCGAGGTGGCAAGTTATCTCGGTGCTTCATCAGACCTTTCCAGGTTCTCAGCCGGATTGGCGAGGTGGCTTATCGCCTGGCTCTGCCACCTCAGTTGCACCGGGTGCACGACGTCTTCCACGTATCTCAGCTGAGGAGATACGTGCACGACCCGACGCACATCATTGACCATGGGGAGCTTGACGTTGATGATGGGGCGATTTTTATGGAGGTCCCGGTGGAGATAGAGGATCGACAGGAGCGGGTCCTACGTGGGTGATCGATTCCTCTTGTGCGCATCAGATGGCAGCACGAGAATCTCCAGGAGAGCACATGGGAGTGGGAGGCTCAGATGCGTGCTCAGTACCCTCATTTGTTTCCCTAGTTTTTGATGTATCTTTACGGGGACGTAAAGCATGAGGTGGGAGTAATGTAAAGACCCGTAAAATTCAAGGGAAATTTTTTCTTAATTTTCTTTGGAATTTTACAAGAGCACGGTTTCAGACGGCACCTGATTCCGAGGCCTGGAGTGCCCGGAATAAATTTCTTAAGTTTAGCTTGGGTACGTTCAGTGAACGAACGATCGAGAATTCCTAACATTTGATCTGGTGCTCGGAATTGAAATCCGAGGACACCGATGAACTCGCAGCGCCGATATTCGCTTAAGGAGACCTTTTCCGAGGTTGCGTTTATTTCGGGTTGAGAGTTAGTTTTTGGGAGTTTAGAATAAGTTAAATAAAAATTATGGATTACAAATTTTTATTTAAACTTGTTGGTTAACTTCTCTCAAAGGAAGTTAGGGGTGGGACCCACACCCACTTAACCTCCCTTGAGAGGATTAAGTGTGGTGCGGCCCACATGAACCCTAAACTTTTCATCTTCTCTCAAACTCCCTTTAACCCCTCTTTAAATGACATGGCAACATGTTATTTAATTTTGGAGTTATCTTATTTGAATTTCAAACCATTGAAATTCAATTTGTTAAGTTTGTGAATAAAATAAGACCCTATCTTATTTTATTTGGTTAGAATTGTTTAGCTATCTTGAGAGCTTTTGGGTTCTTCTCCTTCTTCTTCAACTTTGACGAAGAACACTCAAGCTTTGACGAAGAACGCTCAAGCTTTGACGAATAACGCTCAAGCTCCGACGAAGAACGCCGCTCCTCTCTTCTTCGTCTTCTGTGTCAACGAAAGGGAACGTCGCTTCCTCCTCGGACTTTCTTCGTCAGCTTACGAAGATTCGCCAACGACGTACCTCTTCAGACGTACCTCCTCGTCATTAGATTTGACGAACGTTTACCGCGACGCCCGACCTCTGCGACGTTGTCTTCCGCGGGTCGTTGACAATCTTCGAACTTGAACCCAAGGTAGGGGTTGTTATTATTTGTTTATTTATTTATCCTTGTTCGTGGTTCTAGCATGACTAACGTGAGGATTTTAAATATGTGTTATTGTTTAACGTGAGGGGGCCGGACCGCATAAACACGACCGAACCCCCTCCTTTGTTCTTGATAATTTATCATGCGGTTGAAACAAGATGGCGTGGTGCCATTGCACCACGCGGATATTCGCACGATTATATTGCGCGGCGCCGTCGCGCCGCGCCGTGGAAGGATCATCAAGAACGCGATGTCGTCGCGCCGCGTTGAAGGGAATGAATGGCGCGGCGGATGGGCGCGGTGTCGTCGCACCGCGCCGGACGACGAACACCGTGGCCGGTTCCGGGCCGCGGCGGGACGAGAAGACCGGCGGCCGGGCCGCCGGCGTCGGAAGCCGGAAAGGGGACCGGTTTTCCGGTCCCGTTGAAGAAAAACCAGCCGGCAGATGGTCGGCCGGAAGGTCAAAGGCCGGGGGAATTTAATTCCCCCGGCCAGCTCTAACCCCCCCCCCATTTATGAGGGGGGGCGGTTTCTTTGAGGGGGGCATCCGGCCCCCCGGTTTTCTTCAAAGCAGTCCCCCCCCATGAGGGGGGGGGGGGTTTCCAAAGGCGCGGCTAAAAGCCGCGCCGCCTTTTGATGAAGCGGGGGCTTTGCCCCCGCGCGCGCTGCATCCGTGCGGCGCCAGGCCGCCGCGCCGCCGGCCGGCCGGCCGGGCCGGGTCGGACCCGTGTCGGGTCGACCCGGTTCGGGCCGACCCAGTGGGGTGGGGGTCGGGCCGGGACGGCCCGGACCCGGACCCCCCGTTTTCGAGACGGATTCGGTCTTTTGGCCATAACTTGAGCCACGGACCTCCGATTGACGAACCGTCTGCGGAAAGGCGATCCTTGGATCGATACGGTCGTTTCGGTATATCGCACTCAAGGGTTCGGAATATTTTGAGTTCAGCCGGGTTGGTTCGTTCACGAACCAACCGGGCCTTCGGAGCGGAAACGCTCATATCTTGAGCTACGGACGTCCGATTGACGTGCCGTCAGCTTGGTTGTGTTCCTCTTAGTGAGACGGATCTTTTGGCATACTCCGCCCGAGGTTTGGATGCGGTGGAGTACGGTCGGGTTGGTTTTTCCTCAAAAACCAACCGGGCCCCGGAGACGAAAATGCCAATAACTCTCAGACCGGGCGTCCGATCGACGCGCCGTCTGTTGCGTTGAGTTCCTGTTGACGATACATAACTTTTGGATACATCAACTCTAGACTTTGTGACAGTTGATGTATCAGCCTCTCGGCTCGTGGAGTGGACCCTCCGAACGAGCTTGCTGTGTGCGGGAACCCTAGTGCTGGCTGCGACTGTGACTACTGCTACTACTTCTACTGTGACTGCGACGACGACAGTATAGAGATCCTGTGTGGATTCGACGACAACGACTATAGCACTCAGCGATCCTACGTGGATCAGTGCTACAGGTCCTGTGTGGGCCCGATCCTGTGTGGGTCCGATCCTGTGTGGTTCTTTGCGCTCAGCGGTCCTGTGTGAACCAGCGCCTACAGGTCCTATGTGGGCCCGATCCTGTGTGGGTCTTTTTCGGGGGTTAGTTACCTATTGATCCATCATGGGTCAGACGACTTAGATGGATCAGAGATCATCTTTATCGTCCTTTGAAAAGTATACCCGTGTGAGCTGAATCCTGTTGCTTTCCTGTGTGGATTGTGTTGTGCTATCCTGTGTGGATTACGTTTTGCTTTCCTGTGTGGAATACGTTACTTTCCTGTGTGGACTGAGTTGTACTTGGGCTCGGAGGTTGGAGCGTATTTGAATTTGATGACTTAGGTATATGTATGGGCATATACCTAAGAAGTGTCGGTTGTTACTTCGTGATTGTACCTTTCTTCATGGTTTATCCATTGTGGATTTGAGAGACATTCAGGGGTTTCGGGGTCCCTACTGTGTAGCTTATACTCACCCCTGCACGGGCTTTGTCCGCACTACGTTGTGTTGGTTGCAGACGACGGACATCGTTGATCTTAGCTGAGGCTTTCAGAGCAGGACGGTACCTGGAGGTGGACCACTGGGCGGGACGTGCTCGGAGCGGACGGCGGGACCCGTGGAGCAGTGGAGCTATCTGTACCCACCCTTCAGGTGGGATTTCCAGTGGACAGCTCAGTGTAGCGGCTTTTACTTTTCAGTTGCTGTTTTCCCTTTCGAGTTGTACTTTACTTTCAGTTTGGGTTTGTATATTGGCCCATTTACTTTTCCGCACTTTCAGTTGTACTCTGCTTTTGCTTAGTGTTTACTTTCCGCTTGCTTACTCTGTGGTGTTTGTTTACTTTACAAAGGCAATGCCTTCCCTTTTTACCGGGATTTACTCCATGGTGCTAGTCGCCAACCCCTGGCCTATGGAAGGCGGGCTTGGGGTAGTCACAGCACGGACCCCGAGGGCGGGTCGTGACACCATGTTTCGTACTAAAATTCCTTTGATACCAACTGTAACACCCCGACCCCTCTAGGATGGAGCCGATGCATTACTAGTGATATTGGAATGGTTAGATGGAATTAAAAATCCCAAAGTAATGAACTGTTTAGTATTCTTTAAGAAACTAAATACATATATGTTACTCAAATTACATTATAAAAGTTTGCAAAATACAATATATGACGAAAACTAAAAACTGCATCCTCAAGACCTTAATAAATAATCTCTCCTTTGTCACCTATTGAAGGTAAAAAATGTAAGGGGTGAGCCCAAATGCTTACTAAGGGTTACTAATAGTGGAAGCATTGGTACAATAATAAATGAATCATAATCAATCTGACATAATTTATATGGCATAGTGAATAAATGAAAAACTAATGCTATTAAAAATCTGATTATGAAAATACATCCATAGATTTTGTCATAGTGAAAACCTCATGGATAACAATAATAACTAATAATGAATAAATAGAATGTTTAATAATTGTAAATCATGTATCTGGAACATGAAACCATAATACCGTTGAAACATTTCAGTTCAGTGGGTAGAAACTCGTTTGATTTTTGGAAACAAACTCGAGGGGTTTGTTGCCAACAAATTTCTCTCATGAGACCTACCAATGCATCGATGAGCTATAGCAGGCCCCACCTACCACTACATGTCCAAATAATTCTTCATACATTGATTTAATAGAATCTCAATATGACTTTTCAATATCCTTATAGATTAGAGTATACAGATTCATCAATATATCCATAATTAAAATAACTTTCAAATAAACACCATATGTAAAGTGGTATAGGTTTTAGAAAAAAAACATATCCATTAGATGAGATTATGGATATAAATATAATTTCAAAGTAAAAGTGATCTAAAATGAGTAGTAGGTACACCTCATAAGTATTATTAGGTGCACCACACAAAGTTAGTCATAACAAAATAGTAGTTGAGACAATGTCTCTTCCTACAATGTAGTCAGTCGAATCACATGAACAGAACATAATAACCCCAAATTGAATCATTTAATAACATGAATATAAAGAGAATCATATTATTATATATCACATGGTAGTACACATATACCACATACAAGAAATAATTAATGAACAATGAAAATATCACAGAAATGAATGTGAGATGAGAAACCCCTTACAAACATTTCGGCATGGTAACAAGTGCTATTGGGAGGTATTAATGAGAGGTAAAGGGGTATTCCATTATTTATATGTCACAAGGGCAGTAGGGTGGAGGTTCTAAAACATACCCCGTCATTAGTAATTAATAATAAAAGATTACAACATAGGGGATATTCTTGAACAAAAGTGTGAGAGAGGACCCCTTACAAAGATTGTGTAATTAGAGTGATGATAAATCAATGATATATTTATGTGTGACAAATAAAAGTCCACCAAATATAAGTGGATATACAATATAAAACAATAATAGGCAATTCACACATATTCTTGGTGTAATGTAACCAATTAAATAGATGTTTAAATCAATGAATGAAAATGGAGTTAAGAAATCCCTTACCTTATGCTTGAAGGTGTTCTTGAATTGTTATTAAAGACCTGAATAAACAAATTGGACTTATTAATTAATAATTCCATAACTTATTATAAATGTAAATGATTTATTATAACCCTTTTTAGTTCATTCAAATTCTTTTCTATTTGTTATAAGGTTCAATATCATTATTCGGGCTCGTTTGATCACTTGGTTTTAAAAGATCGGTTCACTTATATTCAAGTTCGGATAAATATGAAAGATGGAAGTGGTTCTCCAGAAATGAAGTTATATTTGAACATCCATGATATTACATGGATTTAAATTTAATTTGGTTACTTATAGTGAGGACGAATTATTATATATAGAACCTTAGTGACAACCGTTTTGGTTAATCGGTGGGTTTGATTACAATGAACATGTTTTTCTTTATAACATAAAACCATTTTTACAAAAGGATTGAATAAAAAAATAGTATGTATTACATATAAAATAATTGGGTTCAACCATAAAAAAAATGGTTTCATGACCAGAATAAAATATTATAATAGAAATTGATAAACTGTTGTCCTTGAATGTGCCAAATTAGAACACCTCAAACAGTGATTTCATTTCATCCAAATAAAGGGTTGAGAAAGAAGATAAGATAATGAAATATCACATTAGAATAAAGAAATTACAGAACATGTATGTTACTGGATTTATCATACTATTTTGGGGAAGAGAGGTGAGGAAAGAAACAAAAAGAAAATAACTTAAAAAAGAAATGAAGGAATTGAAATGAGGAATTTACCTCTTGAGACTTCCTCCTTTGATTACCTCCTAATGGGAGAGGTTTTGGTATTTTTAAGAGTCTGGGAGATTTTGGACGAGGGGTAGGATCTTGGTGAGAGATTTGGGAAGAATATTGGAAAGGCACAAGGCTTGAGAGGAGTGAAGTGAAGAGGGAGTGAAGGGAGGTTTTATAGTGGAGGAGAGAGGGGATTTCTCAATATAAAATTCAATAATTTATTATTTCTCCACAAGACAATGAATTGTGAGTCTTCCATGACCAATAATTGTAATTTTATCATTTAATCCAAATAAATAATTCTTAAATTAGAATATAATCATCAATGACTCAATTAATCCATTATTTAGCATTTATTATGAATTATCGGATTTTACTATTCATCAAAAATTCAAGTATTTCAAAAAAATCCCAAAAATTAACCCTATCCATTTTTCGATGTGTAGAATCAAAAAATGAAGTCTATTTTTCAAAAATATTTTTCTAAATATGATTAATTAAATATTTAATTAAAATCATTATTTAATCAAAATAATATAAACACCTAAAATTTTTATCTTCATTTTTAAGGTTCCTAAATTAATTTACACAATCAATGGTATTGATACCATTAATAAGAGTCATATTAATATTCATAAGGGTAAGTTACAATTCATAAGGGTAGGTTACTATTCACAAGGATAGGTTACTATTCACAGAAAATTTAGTTAATCCTATAAGACTCTAAATATCATCTTGAACACAACCGTTTATGTCAGATTTTTAAAATTCAAATTGCAGAGTTGGAAAATTTATGTTTAATGGCTAGTTTATGGATATCTCCTATAAGAAACCATGTTTTTTTCCATATAGGCTCAGTGATTCATGAAATATAGGCTACAACCATAATGTATTTAAGAGAAACATACCATGAAGTGTTTCGTGTGCTACATTATTCCCTCCTTCAAAAATTTCGTCCTCAAAATTTTATGTATGAAGCTCACCAAAAAGATGTGGGTTATTATTTTTCCTAACATCCTTAGGTTCCCATGTCTCTTCCTCCGTATTCTGGTTTATCCAAAGAACCTTTACTAGATGGGTTTTTTGATTTCTCAATACCTGCTCCATTGTGTCAAGAATCCAGATAGGCTTTTCACAGTATAACAAATCAGGTTCTAGTTCTATTTCTTCATATATGAGTACATGCCTTGGGTATAGCATGTATTTATTTAAAAATGAAACGTGGAACACATAATGAACCCTGGAGAGACTTGGAGGTATTACCAAATGGTAAGCTACAACTCCGATTCTTTCCAATATTTCAAATGGTCTGATGTACCTGGGGGTTAGTTTCCCTTTCTTACTGAACCTTAAGACACCCTTCCATGGAGATACTTTTAGAAAAATATGATCTCCCCTAGAATTCCAAATCCTTTCTCCTATTTTCAGTATAACACTTCTTCCTACTTTGGGATACTTTAATATGGGATGGTATTGTATTCACCTTTGTTGTGGTCTCTTCAATAAGTTTGGGGCCAATAAGTTTCCTCTCACCAACTTCTTCCCAACATGTTGGAGTTTTAAATTTCTTTCCATTTAATTATTTATATGGAGCCATTTGAATACTAGAACAGAAACTATTATTGTAGGAAAATTCCACCAAAGTCAAGTATTGATCCAACATACCTTGTAAGTCAATATAGCATGACCTCAGCATGTCTTTTAGAGTTTGAATAGTCCTTTCAGACCGCCCATCAATTTCGGGGTGATAATCAGTACTCATATGAAGCTCAGTATTCAATGCCTTCTGGATACTTTTCTAGAATTTTGATATAAACTGGGGATCTCGATCAGACACAATCGATATAGGTGCACCATAAAGTCTTACAAATTCATTAATATAATGTTTTCCAAGCACTCAAGTGGAAAATCCTCACTTATAGGAAGGAAATGTGCTTATTTTGTGAGCCGGTCAACAATTGCCCATATTTCATCGTTCCTTCTAGGTTTCCTTAGTAGTCTGGTGCCAAAATCCATCTTAATGTTATACTAATTCCATATAGAAATAGGTATAGGTTGCATCACTCATTTGGTATGTTGTCCCTCTACCTTCACTTCTTGAAAAACTAGACATCTTGACACATAGTCAGTAATTTCCCACTTAATATTATCCCACCAGAAGTATTCATTCAGATCTATATACATATTGGTGTTACATGGGTGTATAGAAAAATTTGAGATATTAGAATCATCTAATAGTTCCCTTTTTAGCTCAGGTATTGATGGAACCTATAACCTCTTACCAAATTTCTAAAATCCTTCTTCATACATTAAGTCATCCAGTCTCTAATCCTTAATTGCATTAATTATCTTGTGAGGATTTTCATTATCAGATTGAGAGCTTTTTATCTTCTCTAGAAAAGATGGTTTAACAATCATATGAAAATAGAGTGATTTTTTCCCTTATATAACAATTCCCATATCTATCTTAAGTAGATCCAGGAATATAGGATCTCTTTAAATCCTCATTTGGGTAAGAAGTCCCTGATCTTTTCTACTTAATGCATCTGCCACCATATTCACCTTTCCTAGGTGGTATTGTATTGAACAATCGTAATCTTTGAGTAACTCATGCCATATTATTTTCCTAATGTTGAGTTCTTTTTGTGTGAAAATGTATTTCAAACTCTTGTGGTCTATATAAATCTCACATCTCTCTCGGTAGAGATAATGCCTCCATATATTCAGAGAAAAGATTACGACTGCTAACTCAAGATAATGTGTTGGATATTTTTTCTCATGTGTCTTATAATGCCTTGATTCATAAGCAATAACTTTATCATTTTGAATAAGGACGCAACCCAATCTATTCTTTGATGCAATGCTGTATATTAAAAATCCATCACTTCAAGATGGAAGAGTAAAAATTGGAGCATTGACCAATCATATTTTCAACTCTTCAAAGCATTCTATACATTCTTTTCTCAACACATACTTAACTCTTTTACATGTGATCTTGGTTAGTGGGTTTTCCGGCCAGGAAAAATTCTGAATGAAACATAGTTAGTAACCTAAAAAGTCATTGAATCTACATACATCAGTTATGTTTGTTGGCATGGGCCAATCATGGATTGCCTTTGTCTTCATAGGATCAACTAGGATTCCATCCTTAGAGATAGTATGGCCTAGAAAAGAAACTGATTGAAGCTAGATTTCGCATGTGCTAAAATTCCCATATAATTTATTTCTTATAAGATTTTAGATAATGACTCGCAAAAGATTATCATGGTCTTCATAGCTTTTTGAGTATATAAGGATATCATCGATGAATAACACAAAAAATTTATCATGATATTCCTTGAAAACATTATTCATTAAGTCAATGAAAATAGAGGGTGATTTTGTCAATCCAAAAGGCATTACTTTAAACTCATAATGCACATACCTAGTCTGAAATGATTTCTTAAGAATATCTTTATTCCTTACACGCAACTGATGATATCCGGATCGAAGGTAAATCATCAAAAATTATTGATCTCTATGAAGTTAATCAAATAAATCATCAATTTGGGGTATATGATACTTATTATTTATTTTAATAGCATTGATTTCCATGTAACCAATGTAAAGGCTCATGGATCTATCATTCTTCTTGACAAATAGCACATGGGCTCCCCATGGAGAAACACTAGGTCGAATAAATCCTTTTCACTCAAATACTCTAGTTATTTCTTTATCTATACTAATTACACAGTAGCCATTATATTGGGAGTTTTTATATAGGTCTTTTATCAAGAATTTAATAAATAAATAACTCAACTTCCCACTCCGGAGGATGTCAAGGTAAATCCTATGGAAATTCATCAATGTATTCTTGCATTATGTGCACATTTTAAATTTTAAGAGTTCTTTCCTCACCCATTGATATTGGTTTATCATCCAATCCAAGTATTTAATTCAGTAGAGATACTAGGGGTGGTTCTAGATAAGAATCAGGTGGAAATGTTTCTTCCCTAAAGACAAGAGATTTTACACCGTTTTTGAAAATTGTAACTGCCTTCTTGTTATAATAAATCTTCACATTATTATTTGAAAACCAATCCATATTTATAATTATATCAAATTCAGTAATTGGTATGATGATAAGTTTAGCAACTAAAAAACATTTTTGATTCAATAGGGGGACTATTCGACATGCCTTTGTTACAATGATACATCCCTTGGGAGTTTTGACTGATAACTCCTTTATTAAATCAAAATGGACATATCTAATTTTCTTTGAAAATATGGAAGATATAAATGAATGTGATTATCCATAATCAAATAATGTGTTGTATAAGTTTGAGGAAACATATAAAGTACCTGCCACCACATCATTAAGAACTTCAACCTCCATTTTTGTAATCACATAGGCTCTCTCTTGTTCTCTTGGATTTTTCTTAGACGTATTTCCTTGGTGCATAGGACACTAATTTGTATAGTGTCCCGTCTCTCTGTAGTTGTAGCATTGAATATCATTGAATTCATCTGATTGATGACCATATTCTCCTTAGTTATAGTAGACTCTCATGCATTTCTAGAATTTCCCGAGATAATTCGTTACATAGTTCTCACATAATGGGAATAGCTTTGTTCCCTTCCTATTCTTTGGTGATTCTCCTTTTCCTTTGTTATCAGAGTACCACTTCTTATCTTGGATTCCTTTGAAAAGATTTGAACTTGAAAATTCCCTCTTTGTTTTGACGGCACTTGATACAATTTGATCATATGATGAAAATGATTGAGAAGAAAGTTCCCTTAGAAGACATGGCATAAGACCTTCAAAGAAATGATCAATCTTGTCTACCAAGTCACGTACATAATCTACAACATACCTGGACAACCTTGTGAATGTAGCCTCATACTCTGGAACACTGTGTTCTTCCCTTTGTTTTAAGCTAAAGAATTTCCTCTTCATTTCAGTTCATTTCTCACGAGGGAAATATTTTTCGATGAATTTTTCCTTAAAAGTATTCCATTCCATATCTTCTATTTCTTCTTCCTCCAGAGTATTCTGAATCAAGGACCACCATTGATCATCGTCGTCCTTGAGAAAATATACTTCCAATACTACCTTTTCATTTTCATTGTATCCTAATTCCATGAATATCTTTTCAAGGGACTTGATCCATTACTCAGCAACCAATGGGTTAGTAGTCCTACTAAATGATGGGGGCTTATGCCGCATTAAATGATCCAACATAGGTGTGGAATTGTTATTCGTTACAACCTGAGTAAGTTTTCCTAATATGATCATGATTTGATCTGATCCAACATTGTCTATGTTGACTTTCTCAGTAGGGAGATCCCTACATTGCCCATGAGTATTTATTCCCCTTCTTCCGTTAGATTCCATTTCTAAATAATGGGATATACTATATTGGTTTATGAATCTCAAATATAAAAAGAACTAAACATAGATTGAAATTCTATGCATAACTAATCTTATAGACATGTTTTCTCTGAGGAAAAATTTATATTAAACTCCTTAATAATGGCTTGTAATGAAAATGGGAATGATCCTAAGAATATCTATTGGGGGTGTCATAACCAAAAGTACAGCAAAGCCAGTTTTCGTGCACTGGTTCTTGATTGAGTCTAGCTCAAAGCGGTGTTTTCGGGTTTTAACCCTAGATACATCTGTGCCAGAGCCACCTCTACCTGCTCGTATGCTGACAGGGACATATTGCATAAATAATCCACATAATCTATTCTGTATAAAAATACCAGGACATTCTTGTATGTTTATCCTCAAATACTACCTTAGGGCTTTGTTCCCTACTATACATTTCCTACTTTAGTTTCCAAGTTTCCTACTAAACTTCCTTTGATACCAACTGTAACACCCTGACCCCTCTTCGATAGAGCCAGTGCATTAATTATTATATTGTCATGGTTAGAAGGAATGAAAAATCCTGAAGAAACAAATAGTTTAGTATTCTTGAAGAAATTAGATACATTGATGTTACTCAAATTACAATGGAAAAGTTTACAAAATGTAATAAATAATGAAAACAAAAACCTACTTCAATAAGATCTCAATAAATAATCTATTCTTTGTCACCTATTGAAATTAAATAATAAAATGGGTGAGCTCAAATGCTCAGTAAGGGTTATGAATAGTGAAATCATGGGTACAATAATATGTGAATTATAATCTATCTGACATAATAAATATGGCATAGTGAATAAATGAAAAACTAATGCCATTAATAAACTGAGAATGAAACTGCATCCATAGATTTTGTCATAGTGAAAGACTCATGGGTAATAATAATAACTGATAATGAATAAAGAGAATTCTTATTAATTGGAAATCATATATCTGGCACATGAAACCATAATACCATTGAAACAGTTTAGTTCTGTGGGTAGAAACCCGTCTGATTTTTGGAATCAAACTCAAAGGGTTTTTCATCATCTAATTTGTCTCATGAGTCCTACCGATGCATCGTGGGGATATAGATATCCCCACCCACCACTACAAGTTCAAATCATTATTTATACATTGATTAAATACAAGCACAATATGCCTTTTCAATATCCGTATAGAGTAGAGTATATATATTAATTAATATATCCATAATTAAAATAACATTACAAATAAACACCTTATATAAAATGGTATACAATTTAGAAGAAAAAAATTCCATGATATGAGATTATGGATATAAATATAATTTATAAGGAAACGTGATCTCAAATGAGCTGTAGGTGCAACATATAACGATTATTAGGTGCACCACACAATGTTAGTCACAACAAAATAGATGTTGAGACAAAGTCTATTTCTACAATGTAGTCGGTCAAATCATATGAATAGAACTTAATAACCCTTCATTGAATCATTTAATAACATGAATATAAATTGAATAATGTTATTATATATCAAATCTTAGTAAACATATACCACATACAATAAATAAGTGGCGAACAACGAAAATCTCACAGAAATGAAAGTTATATGAGAAACCCCTTACAAACATTTCGGCATGGTAACAAGTGTTATTGAGATGGATTAATGAGAGGTAAAGGGGTATTCAATTATTTATATTTCACAAGTGTAGTATGGGGGATGTTCTAAAACATACCCCACCATTATGAATTAAAAATAAAAGGGAACAACATATGGGAGATTGTTGATCTAAAGTGTGAGAGAGGATCCCTTGCAAAGATTGTGTCATTAGAGTGATGATTAATCAATTATATATTTATGTGTGAAAAATAAAAATCCACAAAATATAAGTATATATACAATATAAAAAAATAAGAGGTCATTCACACATATCGTTGGAGTAATGTAACCAATGAAATAGATGTTTAACTCAAAGAAGGAAAATTGAGTTAATAAATCCCTTATCTTATGCTTAAAGGTGTTCTTGACTTATTATTAAAGACCTAAATAATAAAATTAGGCTTATTAATTAATAGTTCCAGAACCTCTTATATATTTAAATGATTTATTATAAACCTTTTTAGTTCATTCAAAGGATTTTTTGTTAGTTATAAGGTTCAATTTCATTGTTCAGGCTCGTTTGATCACTTGGTTTTAAAAGACCAGTTCACTTACATTCAAGTTCAGATAAATATGAAAGATGGAAGTGTTTGTCCAGAAATGAAGTTATATTCTATTATTGAACATCCTTGAGATTTCATGGTTTTAAATATAATTTGGTTACTTAGAGTGAGGTCGAATTATGATATATATAAGCATAGTGACAACCGTTTTGGTTAATCGGTGGGTTTGATTACAATGAAAATGTTTTAATTTATTACATAATACCATTTGTAAAAAAGTATTTAATGAATATATAATAATCAGGTTCAACCATAAAACAAATGGTTTCATGACTGGAATTAAATATTATAATAGAAATTGACAAACTGTTGTCCTTGAATGTGCCAAATTACCACATCTAAAATGGCGGCGCTTTCATTTCATCCAAATAAAAGGCTGGGAAAGGAGAGAATATAATGAAATATAATATTAGAATAAGAACATCCCATTACATGTATGTTACTAGAGTTATCATACTATTTGGTTGAAGGAAGGTGAGTAAAGAAACAAAAAGAAAACAACTTAAAAAGAAATGAAGGAATTGAAAAGAGGAATTTACCTCTTGAGACTTCCTCCTTTGAGAACCTCTTAAGGGGAGAGGTTTTGGTATATTAAAGAGGCAAAAAGATTCTGTACGTGGGGAAGGGTCTTGGGGATAGATTTGGGCAGAATATTGGCAAGGCACAAGGCTTGAGAGGAGTGATGAGAATAGGGAGTGAAGGGGGGTTTTATAGTGGAGGAGAGAGGGGATTTTTCAATATAAAATACATTAATTTATTATTTCTCCACAATAGAAAGAATAGTGAGTCTTCCATGAACAAGAATAGTAATTTTATCATGTGAATCCGAATCAATTGGGATTACATCATTAGATCATCATCAATGACTCAATTAATCCATTATTTATCATTTATTGTGAATTATCAGATTTTACTATTCCTAAAAAATTAATGTATTTCAGAAAAATCCCAAAACACCACCCTAACCATTTTTCAATGTATATAATCCAAAAATGAAGTCCATTCTTCAAAAATAATTTTCTATATATGATTAATTAAATATTTAATTAAAATCATTATTTATTCGAAAAAATATAAACACTTAAAATTGTCATCTTCATTTTTATGGTGCCTAAATTTATTTTCACACTCAATGGTATAGATACCATTAATAAGAGTCATATTAATATTAATAAGGGTAAATTATTATTCATAAGGGTATGTTACTATTCATAAGGGTAGGTTACTAATCACCTAAAATTAAGTTATTCCTATCAGACTCTAAATATCATCTTGAACACAACCGTGTATGTCAGATTTTTAAAATTCAAATCGAACAGTTTGAAAATTTAAGTTTAATGGCTAGGTTATTGATATCTCTTATAAGAAACCATGTTTTGTTCCATATAGGCTCAGTGATTCATGAAATATAGTCTATATCCATAATGTATTTAAGAGAAACATACCATGAAGTGTTTGGGGTGCTACACCTACCACAACAAAATCATCTTCATCAAAAGGCCATTCCTAAAAAAAGAAAAGTGATCTTAAGGAAAAAAGAGCAGTTAGAATAAGATGAGATCGTGTCAAGGCCAAAGTTTTCCTTGACCCTGGGAGATTTTATGCCATCTGTTTCAAAATCATGGGCACTGCCCTGCCAGATGGAACAACCATAATTAACCTATCAAGAAGAATCTTTGTCAGATGAAGAATTGATCTTTGTTTCGGTTAATGTTATCCATTTAATAGATTCTTATGCCAATGGTGATTCTGATTATAGTGAGCCAAAATTTCTTGTACCTAATTGGGGAACAAGAGGGAGGGTCCATGGATGAAGATACAGGGGAATACGTGGAAATTCCAGAAACAACCATTTTAACTCTACCCCTGCTCAAACCATATATGTGGTAGAAACTCGTGGAAGAGCCCTTCAGCGGGCTCAACAAGAACAAGGAGTTTCTTCCATGAATGAATGGTTCGGTTCTGACACAATTATTTTGGAATATTTATTTGAAGACACACCATCTTCTTCTCAGAAAATTAATAGACTTAGTCAGTCTAATTTACCAAAACCAGCAGTATTTATAGCTTCTGCTCTAACATAGTGTACATCTACATCAAAAGCATCAACTTCCTAAGTATCTACAAAACCACATCTCCATGTTGAGAAACACAGACATTTTGACCAAAAATAAGATATCTTGAAACAATTGGCCCATGTACCATCCAGGTTATCAATTTTGGATTCTTTGAATCGCTCAAAAGATCTTTGATAAGCACTTATTGAGGATTTGTTAATTGCTCAAGAATTTGAAACCGAATTTGTTGCGGCTGAGGTTTACCATATAGAGAATGATCCTGCATAATGTCATGCAGTCATATCTTCTATAGATGAAGATGAAAATGATGTTGTGCATGGGCATATCAATCCTTCATATTTGTCTAGAAATGTCAATGACATAGATATTCAATGAGCCTTCATTGATAATGGCTTCGGGGTCAACCTCATTCTCGTTCAAACACTTCGTCGATTGGGCCTGAATGAATCTGACTTGTATCCTTTAATATTAATGTTGCAAGGATATGAAAATAATGAAAATGAACCTCTAGGATAGATTACACTCAGAACTGAATTTTGAGATCTTGTGTCTAATTCATATTTCATGGTAATTCTTTAAGACAGAACCTTAAATATTCTACTTGGAAGGCCTTGGTTGCATCAACATGCAGCCATACCTTCATCATACCACCAATGTCTGAAATACTATTTCAATGGTCAAATCGGAACATTGAATGGTGACAAGGCTCCATTAAAAACATGTGAATCTCAATACATTGAGGCAGGGTTTTATCTCACAAAAGAAAAAAAACCTATGATAAAGGAGATAACTAGATTTAATACTCCAAATGGACTGGAAAAGATCCCATAAAATCCATTCATACATTTGAGTACAGATTATGTGTTACCCATCAATAAAATTTAAAGGGTAAAACCAAACCAAAATACTCATCCAGTAACTTCATTAATGTCAATTATGATAATTGATATTGAAAATATAGATGAAATTATTAATACACTAAGCAATGATGAAAGCCTAAATGGAGATGTTTTCATCTCATTTGCTGAACTGCAACAAGCCTCTACTTCTTCAACTAGAGTATAAGAGATAGTGTAAATACTACAGAAAGAACAATATGTTGATTATAAATCCATCAATCCCTCTTTAATACCACAGAAAGACCCTTCTTCATTAGTAGGGTCACATATGGTGGCTTTTTCTTCGGGGTGTTCAAATACTAATTTCTCTTCTAACATTGGATGTTTTTCCACATCATTTATAATTAAAGTGGAAATAAAAGAGGTAATATAGAATAAAGAAGAAGAAGAAGATCTTAGGGATGCTTCTCCATTTTTTGAAGAAGGTGTCTCAACCACCATGGATAAACTCAGAGAAATAAATATGGGTACAGAAGAAGATCCATGACCCACTCTAATTAGAGCGGTCAGGACCTATGAATAACAATAGGTGTATACTTGCTTTATAAAGAAACATCGAGATATATTTTCTTGGAACAATACAAAAATTCCAGGTCTTAATCTTGATGTATCCACCCATCATTTGGGTTTTCCAGATGAACATCATGGATTTGAGCAAGCAGCAAGGAGAACTCACCCAACTCATGCCTCTAAAATTCAGGTTGAAGTTGATAAGATTATAAAGGAAAACTTTTTCAGGAATTTCAGTATCCCAAATGGCTGGAAAATATTTTCCCAGTGAAAAAGAAGAATGGGCAAATTTGATTCTGCATTTATTTTAGAGATCTAAACCGTCATTCTCCTAAAGGGGATTTTCCAGTCCCGATTACAGAAATTTTAATTGATGAAATGGATGGTTATGAATCTCTTTACTTTCTGGATGGATACGCTGGGTATAATAAAATCTAATTGGACCCAGAAGATGACAAATCTACAGCCTTTATATATATTAAATGTTTGTTTTGCTATCGGGTAATTCACATTGGCTTCAAGAATACTGTAGCAAGATACCAACGTTCCATGAACCATATCTTCAAAAACTTCTTAAGGAAATTTTTTGAATTTTATGTGGATGATTTGGTGGTCAAATACACACAATGTTCCAATCACTTTTCTGATTTAGAAACCATATTCAATAAACATATACAATACATTTTGAGGATGAAACCCTTGAAATGTGCTTTCGGGGTAACCTCAAATAAATTCCTTGGATTCATTGTATGCCATCATGGTATCGATGTTGATCCCGAGAAAACAAAATCAATCATTGGTATGTTACCTCCTCAAAATTTGAAATAATTAAGAGGACTCTAAGGACACTAGGCCTATATTTGGATCTTTATCTCCAATTTGGAAGGAAAGGGTTTACCCATCACCAGATTAGTGAAGAAGGGAGTCACCTACCAATCAATTGAGGATTTCCAAGAAGCATTTAATACCATAAAGAAATATTTCTTGAGTTTACCAGTATTAATTACTACTATTGAAGGAAGTCCACTTGTTCTCTATGTGACAGCTTTAGAGTTATCACTAGGTACCTTTCTTGCCCAAAATAATGATGATGGGAATAAAAACAGCCTTTACTATCTATGTTGAACTATGCGTGATGTGGAAACTAAATATTCAAGTATTGAAAAGTGCTTCCTAGTATTAATCTTTGTAGTTCAGAAAATGAGGAACTACATGGAACATCATGAGGTCCAATTAGTGTCTCATAATAATCCACTCAAATTTATCCTCATTCTTCATATGCTTAAAGGACGTCTGGAAAGGTGGGAGGTTATTTTCCAACAATTTGATATCTAGTTTGCACCTCAAAATACAATAAAAGGCCATGCTCCTGACGACATCCTTGTTGAGCATCCATCTGCGGAAGATAAATTGTTTAATAATAAACTTCATGATGAAGAGGAATTATTTATTCAAGATAAATCTGAAAAATGGGAAATGTATTTTTATGGTACTTCCAGAAGTCCAACAGAAAAGAGAATGGAAAACACTAAACTCAACAAGGATGGATTACAAAATTTCTTTATTTCCCCAGAAAAGGAAGTATTTCCTTATTAATTCCTATTATCGAAAGGTGGTACTAGTAATGAATCATAATATCAAGATCTCATCCTAGGTTTGGAATTTGACCTTCACGTGAAAATATATCAATTAAATGTAAAAGGTTATTCAGAATTGGTAATCAGACAAATTAATGGGGAATATTCTATCAGAAACAAAGAATTAATTCCATTGTGTGATTACATCAGAGGGTTAAGGGCAAAATTTTCCTCAGAGCTAACATTGTCTTATATACTGTGATCACAAAATGCTCAGGAAGATGCACTAGCTAATGCGACTACAACATTGGAAGATCCAAATCATGACGAGATAGTTATCAACATAACCCATTGCCATATGTTCTCACCTTTTTTTCAAACATGAATGGAGGAAATTAATGAAAACATCCATATTTCTGAACCATATGGTTATACCATGGGTTGGAGAACATCCCTTATGGAATATATTAAAAATGGGGTACTTCCCTCAAATATGGAATAGAAGAAACAAATCAGGCGACGAGTGGCCTATTTTAATCTTTATGATAGTCCAGACCACCAAAAGATCCTTTACAAGTGAGGCTTTGATGGAATTATCTTCAAATGTATTGATGGAGAAGAGACTATAACTATCATGAAAGAAGTACATTTAGGATCTGGTGGTTCCCATCAATCTGCGCACAGACTCTCTGATTAGATCTTAACGCTTGGATACTTTTGGCCTTCAATAATACAAGATTTTACATATTTCACTAAAAAATGTCATCCCTGTCAAATGCCTGCAAACTTCATTCATCAACCCCCATAGTTGCTACATACAGCTAAATACTATTGACCATTTTCCACATGGAGAATGGATGTAGTAGGGCCTTATCCTCCAGCCACATCTATATAGTTCAATTATATTCTCACTACTACTGACTCCTTCTCTAAATGGGATGAGGCAATACCTCTCAAAGAATTTGGAGCCACAAGAATTTTTTGTTTTGTCAAAACTAATATCATAATCAGATTTGGCATCCTTGAAACTATTTTGATGGAAAATGGCACCAATTATTGTTATGCTAAAGTAAAAAAGTTATACAAGGAACACACTATCAATTTCAACCATTCATCTCGTTATCATGCAATGACCAATGGACAGATAGATGCCTCCAATAAGAACCTATCTAATATACTCCAGAAGAATGTGGATAAAGATAATAAATTATAGCCTAATAAAATTTTGAATACATTATGGGCTTATCAGACAACTACCCATACAAGTACCAAAGAAACTTCTTATTCATTGGTATATGGAACCGAAGCATTTTTTCCAATTAAAACACAATTGTCTTCACTTAGAGTTGCAATATGTGATCAATGGTCTATAGATGAATGATCTAAAAAATGGTTCGACGAGTTTGAAAGATTAGACAAGAAAAGATTTCATAATTTGCATCATTTAGAAGTCTATCAGAATAGAATAGCGCGATATTTTAAAAATAATGTTCTCCTTCATTTATTCCTTTAAGGGGAAATGGTATTGGTCTTTTGGAATCCAATGAAACTAGGAAAGAAACCTCAAAAACCTGATCCAAAGTGGGAAAGACCTTATTCCACACATAAGGTCTATTCAAATAGAGCTTATGACTTAATATCAATGGATTGAGAGCTTATCACAACTCCAACCAATGCACGATTTTTTAAGAAATACTTTGTGTAGTTTTGTACAAATATTCCTTACTCCAAGACTTTAAACTACACAGACCTCATGTCCTTGCTACAAGACATAAAACTGCACAGCCCCCATGTCCTAGTTGTAACAAATTAAATTTCATAACATCCATAAGAATCCACCATGCATGACGTTAAAATTAATAGCATCTTCATCCTTATCGCATGATGTTAAACTGCCTGACATCATTTGTACAACTAATGTTCTCTCTATTTGACCTTAAGAGCTTCCATAAGAAAACAACATTGAAATCATCACTGTAACATCCCAGGTAAATTAAAAAATAATAAATTTTTATTTTAATTAATATTTTGTGAATTAAATTTTAATTTTACCTTAAAGGGGTTGCTATGTTTCATGGCATACCTAATACACAACAACGAGTTTCTTTGAAATCTTACATTGTACAATAATAATATAATATTATTATTTTAAATGGTAGTTAATGAATAGCCATTGTATTGGTGGGAATAAAAAGAATTAAATAAAAAATGAGTATACATGTTTGTTAAATGTTTTTACATTTATCCAATAAATGTTAGAGGATTAAAATGTGAATTAATCTAATTTTAAGCATAAATACTCTAATATTCATTAAAAGGGTTATTTACCACCTTTTAATGGTGAACCCTCTTAAATATAGTTTTGGTTACATTTATATATTCAATATGACAAAATAATATTCTTTTTTAGAATTGGGATATCAAAATTCACTTTGGGTAATGTTTTGGTATTTTTCTGATAAAATTAGATTTTTGATGAATAGTAAAAAATACTGTATTTTAATTCAGAAATGCCTTTTAATCTAATTTTTTATATGGTTATATTATCTTTATAATTAGATTTAAAGTTTAATTAGATTATATTTTTACCATTTAATCCAATTTTGGTTATTGGATTTAATTTCACATTGAAATTGGAAATAAACAAGTGTCAATCATTTGATAGTTATTATTTCTTTAAAACAAGCCTTTTGTTTTAACAGTGGGAGTTTATTTTAAATTAATTTCTTCCACTAATGTGTTTTAAATTTGGAAAAAATTTATTCAATTTTTGGAATCAGGAGCTCAAAATTTTGTAAATAAGTATATTTTATTTTTAGAAATTATAAATATTTACTTTAGTAGATATTTTATTTACCATGGTTAAAGGCTAAATCTGGTAAATAAGGGTAAACATATATACTATAAAAATATAAAACTACCCTAAAATGTGTTCTAATACTATTTGTTGATACACTTACGACCATGAGGATCCTTGGGATGATTTTGGTACCCCATGGGGCCACTTGGGAGTGATAATGACATTTTATTTTAATTAACATAAAGTAAAGACGAAAATGATATAAACAAATATCTTACAGTAAATTAATAATTACATAGGGTTATATTATTTATCATTCAACCATAAATATTATTTTTAATTATAAATAGTTTTCCTACATCATTGTATTTTTTTTATAATTTTTATTCATCAAATAAATTAAATTATTTATGACACAATAATGATGCAGTGTTTACCTCATCAATAAATGATTTAAATAAATAAGATTATAAAGATTAAAATAATATCCAAAACCTGTAAAATTATTATTGGATGATTTTTTTGACCATGATTCATCTGATCATCTACTTTAATATGTTATGGACATTTAGAAACCAAAAATATTTATATAATAAAATAATATGTTCACATTTTTCTAAAGAACCCCTCCTCCCCCTTATAAAAATCTCTCACCAATAACTCATTACATTCACTTTTAAAGCACCTTTTCAGGAAACAAATCTTCCCAATTAAGATCCCTACATCCATATCCTCCTCCTAGAAGCCTTAATATAGGTAGAAGGCACTTCAATAAAACCTTTTGGTTCAAACAAAAGGGAGTTGCCCGATTTAAAGGTAACGTCTTCTCTTAAGTTCTTTTGTTTCATTTTAATTATACAACCCCATAACTCTTTTTATTCCTTTTTTTATAAAAACACCAGTATACTAAATATACTAGTATGTTTTCATGATAAGTATTTGAGCTACACTTACACACACCTCTATCTAATGGTTAAAGAGAATACTTTTTCTATGGATGGAAAACTAACACCTCACGAAACGATGATTGTTCAATTATATCCTACCGCCTCTCATGGTGGCCATTATGATGGAACTGTATTTATATATGATATATATTATTTTTATGTTTTCTTTATTCTTATGTATTTTCCATTTATAGAATACCTTTATGGTTTCCATTATGGTTAAACGTGATAATTTCATTTTAGGAAGTGCAGACTACCGCCCCCTCAAAGTGATATGACTCGTTAATGCAATATGTGGGATCTATAAAGGATGAAGTTAATGATATTATATATGATAGTATACTGGAATTGTAATATATCTATGTATAATTATGTTTTAATTGCATTAAAATAATAAATATAAATGAAAGTAGCTTTAATGCATACGTACAACATACCCTCTCTATGAATGGTGCATTTAATTTATTATCTCCAAATATTATGTACTATTATAAATACATACATATACTAGATATATATGATATATATGATATCTACATCATTAATATAATTATGGAGATAATGTATATTTTACCACATGATCAACTTTTAATTATAAGAATTTCATTTTTGACTCATGTTCAAAATATTGACAAATCGACCGTTATTTACTTAAAAGATTACGTAATGTTTATAACATGGTAATTAGTGATACATTAGGAATAAAAAACTTGATAAAGGATCTTAATGAAGTATAAATTTACTTTATTTTATTATTTCGGAGATTAAAAAATGAATGGGTAAAATCGGACACGAGGTACGAGACTTTATCACAATCCACTTTCATTGAATAACATTTTGTTTTATACATGAATTTTTTTATATGGTGTATAAAACCCTTTGATGTTTTAATTTTATTCAAAAAGAATATTTTCTATACTAAGAATTTTAATAAATGACAAAAATAATGTTTCTTTTAATCTAGGTGGTGGCAACGACCTTTCAACTGTCGCGAGTATTATTTTTTCTTTGGCTTCCTTAACAAGCCATAATGTTTTTAAAAGGAAAATAAATACCACAAACTCTTTTACATGTTTTGGTATTGAAAATGGGTTTTATAATGGTTTTTTATGTCAATATATTTAAATGATATATTTTGATTGAAATGTGGATATTTTATCTTTCCCTTATATTTGTTTTATGTGTTATAAATATGTTATGGTTCTTGGGAATTGTTACGTATACGAGTGGTTCCATGATAAGCCTATGGCGGGTGAGACCAGGATAGCTCCCCAATGCATTTTTTAATGTGAGGGAGGCAAACGTGAATGTTTCTACTAAGAAATTTATGGAATATACTGTGATGGGTATTCCAAATGTATCTCCCTATATAGCTGTGATAACTAAAATATAAGTATGATATGGATGCCACAAGTTACCTTTATGATTTATGATTTCTATGTGTTATTCATAAATCTTATTATCTCATGGGGTATGATCTTATGATTGTCATGTATTTTTGGACTAATGTTATTATCATTTATCTTATAACCCTTACTGATATTTTTATGCTCATCCCAAGTTTTGAAATGTTTTTCACAGGACTTAAAGAGGAATAGGGTCAAGGATGGGATCAAGGAAATGTCATGCTGTCCAAAATATGGGACTAGACATGAATATGTTTTTCAAGAGTTTTTATTTTATGAAAAAAATGGAAACTGAGTAGAAGTGTCTACCTTTTAATTTTTGAGATGTAATATAATAGTTATGACCTAATTATCTAAAACTCTAAACATGAAAATATCCTCAATGTGAATTATTCATGTAATTAATGATTATGTAATGCTTAAGGCTGGGTCCTTATAGTTACTATCAAAGGTCGGTTTAGATAATTTTAGAAGTTAGGATATTGTTAAATTAATTTCTTTAAATTAATTTGTGGTATGATTGAAGCGATATAGCATTTAAAAATTACCATATTGCTTCACCTAAGATATTTTTGTGTTCAGAATGGTTTTCCGAAAGAGGAAAAATGGAAACGATGTTGGGAAGACATCAAGAGGAAGACAACCTTCCAAATGAGCAACCTAAGATGGTCAGAATCGGAACTAGACAATTTTTTTCAGTGATGGAACAATTTAATCATGATATAAATGGTGGTGGTATCCATGCAAGAGATCATCAGATCAACCACATATGAACATGTCAGTAGTGGAGAATTTCATGAGGCAACATCCCCCATAATTCAAAGGATCGTCTGACCTTGTGAAAGAAGAAGGGTGTATTAAATCACTGGAGATAATTTTTAATGTCATGGGGTGTTCAAAATATAAAAAAGATAGTATTTTTATTTAACATTTTGAAGGTGAAGCCGATCAGCGGTGGTAGATGGTGAAATATATTAGGGATAGTGAGAAGATTGATACTCTTGATTGGGATAAATTCAAAGGTATGTTTCTTGAGAAATATTTTCCTAAGGTGGTTCATCTTAGGATGGAATATCAATTCCTAGAATTGGGGTAGAAGTATGAATCATTGGCTGCTTATGAAGAAAAATTCACTCAAGTGGCATGGGATGATCCATATTTCATACAAGATATTGATAGTAAAATCAACAATTTTTACTCAGGATTAAAGCAAAAGTATCACATGGGATTAGGTTCTTGTGAGTTTAAAAGTAGTGAAATACATGTTTGATGTGTAGAGAAGGTGGAAATGGATTTTTCCAATAATCAGGTTTTTTTTGAAAAACAATAGAAAAAGAGGTTGAGGTGGAAGATAAAAGGGAATAACTCTTCAAAAAAGTATGATGGTAAGGAACATAAGTTTATAATTTGTGAAAATTGTGGAAAAAAAGCATGCTGTGGAATGTATTTTGAATTTTGTTAAGTACTACCGATGAGGTAAAAAGGGACATAAAGCTCATAATTGCACTAAAAAAGATTAGGGGAATGGTAATACAACATCTGATTTACAATCAGGAAAATGTTTTACGTGTAATGAAATAGTTCATTATGCAAATTAGTGTCCAACGAATAACTCAACCATGGGAAAAAAGCCATACTAAAAGTAGAAAGGGGTCGTTAATTCCTTTGTAATTACTTCAGAAGATGTTGGTCCATCAAAAGAAGTAGTATCAGGTACACTGTTGGTTTTTTAGATTATGCCAATGTGTTGTTTGATTCGGGGTCTACACATTTGTTCATTTCTGAGAAGTTTTCTTGTAAATTGGGTATTCCACCTCAAGATATGAATCCTGAACTTATGGTAAAAACACCTGGAGGAAATGATGAAATAAAAAAAATTATAATAACCTTCGTATCCTTGTGTGCAGAAAAAATCTACCTATAAACCTTATTATTTTTCCTCTAGTAGAGTTTGATGTTATTTTGGGTATGGATTGGCTTTCAGTTTATCATTATAAATTTACTATAGAGATAAAGAGGTTTCTTTTCAAAAAGATTTTCAGTTTGTGTACAATAATAAACCCTTTCTTTCGATAAAATATCCGGAAGCTAAGAAACTAGTGAAAAATGGAAATGAATGTTACCTTGCACATATTGTTGAAAAAAAAGTAACTGTTTAGATTAATGATGTGCCAATGGTAAATGAGTACTTTGATGTTATTCTTGATGAGTTTCCTGGTTTTATACCTGATAGATAAGTTGAATTTAAGGATGAATTAGTTCATTATGTTATGCCAATTTCAAAACCCCCTTATTGAATTGCTCAAATTGAACATTTATTGTTAAAGATGCAATTGCATGATTTATTAGATAAAGGTTCCATTCGTCCTAGCACATCACCATGGCATGACCCTATCTTATTTATTAAAAAGAAAGTTGATTCAATGAGAATTTGCATTGATTATAGAGCATTTAATAACATCACTGTTAAGAACAAGTATCCTTTTCCTCATATCAATGATTTATTTGAGCTCCAGGGATATCATTATTTTTCGAAGATTGACATGTGGTCAGGGTACCAACAGTTGAAAGTAAAATACGTAGACATTATAAAGACCACATTTCATTCTAGATATAACCATTATAAATTTTTAGTTATGCCTTTTTCTTTAAACAATTCACCTGCAATATTCATGAATCTTATGAATAGAATTTTCCACAAGTTCTTAGATAAGTTTGTGGTTGTGTTCATTGATGATATTTTGGTTTATTCTAAATGTTAAGAGGAGCAACAAAGTCATTTAATGTTTGTATTGCAAACCTCAAAAGAAATGAAACTATTTTGTAAATACATAAATTGTGAGTTTTGGTTACAACAAATTTGTTTCCTTGGTCACATTTTTTAAACAAATGGCATAACTGTTGATCCTGATAAAATAAAAGTTGTTGAATAATATCCAAGACCCACAAAAAAAAATTTAGATCCGTACATTTCCTGGTTTGTAAGGTCATTACCAGAGGGTTGTTGAAATTTTTTCATAGTTATCTAGTCCAATGACTAAGTTATCTCGAAAAGAAGTTAATTTCATCTGGAAAAAATAATGTGATGATTGTTTTCAATAATTGAAAATAAGATTGGTGAATGCTCCAGTTTTGGAACTACCATCCAGAAATGGTGAGTTTGTTATCTACCGTTATTCTTCAATGAAAGGAATTGGATGTGTCTTTATACAGAATGATAGGTAATTTCTTATGCTACACATCAGTTAAAACCTCATGAGTTAAATTACCGTACACATGATTTGGAATTAACCGTTGTTGTTTTTCTTTAAAAATTTAGTGGCATCATTTGTATGGAGTAAAGTGTGAAATATATACTGATCAAAAATGTTTAAAGTATATATTCACTCATAAAAAATTAATCCTGAGATAGATTAGATGGTTGGAATTAATGAAGTATTATGATTGCACAATCCATTACCATCCAGGAAAATCAAATAAAGTGGCCAATGCTTTGAGTCGAAAAAGTAACGATTCATTGACCATTCTAGGTTTGGAATGAGATCCTTTAGTATTTTATTTGATGAATTTTTTCATAGAATTTGTTGGTGCTAGAAATTCTTCTGTTTTGTATCAGGTGTCAGTGAAATCATCTCTATTAGACAGAATAAAGAAAGCATAGAAGGAAGACAGTGAGTTGCAAAAAAAAATGAAGAGTTGGATCAGAAGGGTATATTGTCTAAATTTAACATTGATAATGATTATGTTTTGAGGTTTTAAAAAAGATTATGAGTCCCTTGTGATTCAAAGTTGATAAATGAGTTGTTATGTGAACCTCATAGTTTTCCATTTTCAGTTCATCCTGGAAGTATTAAGATGTATAGAGATCTTTGAGAGTATTACTGGTGGGATGGAATGAAATGAGATATTTATGATTTTACTGTGTAGTGATTGACTTGTCAGAAGGATAAAGAAGAGTGGAAGTTATCGAAAGGGATGATTCAGTCTTTACCGGTGCCAGAGTGGAAATGAAAAAATATATCCAAGGATATCATTGTGGGATTACTGAAGACATAATGAGGTAATAATGAAATATGGGTTACTGTTTATTGATTGACTAAATTTGCTCATTTCCTTCCTATTCGAGATACTTTCTCTAGATAAAACTTATTGGTTGTATGTTATAGATATAGTCAGGTTGCATGGTGTTCCCCATTCCATTATATCTAATCGCGATCCCAGGTTTACTTCTAAATTTTTGAAAGGACATTGAAAGTTGGTGGGTATTGAATTAAATTTTAGTACAACTTTTCATTCGCAATCTGATGGGCAGTCATAATGAACAATTCAGACCTTGGAGGATATGTTATGTGCTTGCTCGATGGTTTTAAAGGAAATTTGGGACCAACATATTTCGTTGGATGAAGTTTCTTATGATAATAGTTTTCACTCAAGTATATAGATGGCTCTATTTGAGGAATCATATGGAAAGTATTGTCGAACTCCAACTTTTTGGGATGAAGTAGGTGAAAGGATGTTGATGGGACCATAATTGGTAGAAGAGATGGTAGAAAAAGATCATTTGATTCAGAAGAACATGAGAATAGCTCAGAGAAGGTAGAACATTTATGCAGATAATCTGAGGAAGGATCATTCATTTGAGGTAGTTGATCAGGTATTTCTCAAAGTTTCTCCATGGAAGAGTGGGATAAGTTTTGGTAAGAAGGA
Source organism: Viscum album (assembly GCA_963277665.1). Lineage (NCBI taxonomy): Eukaryota > Viridiplantae > Streptophyta > Magnoliopsida > Santalales > Viscaceae > Viscum > Viscum album. Next base: position 450,159,865 of record OY728137.1, on the reverse strand, counting down.
AAAGTTGAATAAGAGGTTCATTGGTTCTTATGAAATCCTAGAAAAATTTGGATCAAATGCGTATAGAGTGGATTTACCTCCAAGTTTATCCTAGGTACACAACGTTTTTCATGTTTCAATGTTGATAATGTATATGCCAGATCTATTTCATGTTTTGAGCCCAGAGATAGTTCAATTGGAAGAGAATGCCTCTTATGAGGAATAGCCTGTCTAGATTCTTGAACGAAGAGAGAAAGTATTGCGTAATAAGGTAATTCACCAAGTAAATGTTTTCTAAAAAAAACCATATATATGAAGATGCAACATGGAGATATTAAAATGATATGAGGGATAAATACCCACATTTATTTGATATGTGAATAAAATTGTGTGGATGAAATTTACAAAAGGGGGGAAGGTTGTAAGATCCTAGGTAAATAAAGAAAACACAAATTTTCATTTTAATTAATAATTTGTGAATTAAATAATAATTTTACCTTAAAAGGTTTTCTAAGTTCGATGGTGTACCCAATACGCATAAACGCGTTTCTTTTAAATCTTATGTTGCATAATAATAATATAACTTTTTATTTTAAATGGTAGTTAATGCTTAGCCATGGCATTAGCGGGAATGAACAGAACTGACTAAAATATGATTATACATGTTTGTTAATTTTTTTTACATTTATCCAATAAAATTTTGTGGCTCAAAATGTGAATTAATCTAATTTTAAGCATAAATACTCTAATATTCATTAAAAGGTCAATTTACCACATTTTAATGGAGAACCATATTTAAATTTTGTTTGGGTCACTTTTATATATTATATTTGACAGAATAAAATTCTTCTTTAGAATTGGGACATGAGAATTCACTTTGGGATGAATTTCAGTATTTTCCTGATAAAATTAAATGTTTGTTGAATAGTGAAAAATTCTATTTTTAATTCAAAACTGCCATTTAATATAATTTATTTATATGGTTAGATTATTTTTTAATTGGTTTTAAAGTGTAATTATATTATATTTTTACCATTTAATCCAATGTTTGTTATTGGTATTTATTTCACTTTGAAATTAGACATAAACAAGTTTCAATATTTTGATAGTTTTTATTTCTTAAAAACACACCTTTTATTTTGACAGCGGGAATTAATTTTAAATTAATTTCTGTCACTTCTGTGTTTTGAATTTGGAAAAAAATTATTCCATATTTGAAATCAGGAGGTCCAAATTGTGTAAATAAGTAACTTTGATTTTTAGATATTATTAATATTTACTTCAGCAAATATTTTATTTACCATGGTTAAAGGGTAAATATGGTAAATAAGGGTACCTAAATATTATGATAATAATAAAAAATTACCCTAACATGTCTCCTAATCCTATTGGTCGATACACTTACAACCATGATCATCCTTGGGTTGATTTTGGGACCCCATGGGGCCACTTGGGAGTGATAATGACCCTTCATTTTAATTAACTTAATGTAAAGACAAAAATGACACAAACAATTATCTTTTAGTGAATTAAATTTTACATAGAATTATATTAGTTTTTCTTTTGGACTATAAATATTATTTGGAAATATAAAAATATTTCCTACATCATGATATTTTTTATAATTTTTAGACGTCAAATAAATTAAATTATTTATGACACAATAATGATGTAGTGTTTACCTTATTAATAAATGAATTAAATAAATAAGAATATAAAGATTGAAATAATATCAAAAACCTTCCTAATTAATATTGGATAATTTTTTTCGACAATGAGTCAACTTATATTAGACTTTAATAAGTTTTGGAAATTTATAAACCTAAAATAATTATGTAATAAAATAATATTTTCACACTTTCCTAAAGGGCCCCTCCCCCCTTACAAAAAGCACTCACCTCTATCCCATTCCTCACACCTCTCAAGACCCATGTTTCATCCAAATTATACCCAATAAAGCTCCCTACATCCTTCTATACATCTTAGAATCCTTAAATTAGGAATAAGGCAATTTAATAAACCCTTTTGGTTCAATGAAAAGGGAGTTACCCAATTTAAAGGTAACATCTTATCTTAAGTTCTTAGGTTTAATTTTATTTCTACAAACCCCTAAACTATTTTCAATCCTCTTTATTATAACAAAATAATATCCTCAATATAATATGATGTTGTTATGAGATGTATTCGAACTACACTTACACACACCTTCATCTAATGGGTAAAAAACATAATGTTTCTGTGGATGGGAAACTAACGCCTCACGAAACGATGATTGTTCAATTATCTCCTACTGCCTCTCATTATGGAAATTATGATGGAAATATATTTATATATGATATATATTATGTTTATGTTTTCTTTATTTTTCTGTATTTTCAAATTATAGCATAACTTTATGGTTTCCATTATGGGTAAACGCGATAATTTAATTTGAGAAAGTATGGACTACCACCCCCTTAAAGTGATATGACTCGTCAATGCCATATGTGGGACATATAAAGGATGGAGTTAATGATATTATATATGATATTGTACTGGAATTATAATATTCCTATGTATCATTATGTTTTAATTCCATTAAAATAAGAAATAGAAATGAAAGTAGTGTTCATGCGTACGTATGGATTCCATTCTCCATGAATGGGGCATTTCATTTCTTATCTCCAAATATTATGTACAATTATAAATACATTCATATACTATATATATATGATATATATTATATTTACCTCATGAATATCATTATGGTGATAATGGATATTTGACAGCATGAACAACTTGTAATTATAAGAAGTTCATTTTTGACCCAAGTACCAAACATCGACAAAATGACCATTATTAAAATAAATGATTACATATTGTTTATAAAATGGTAATAAGTGATATAAAAGGAATAATAAACTAGAAAAGGGATATTAATCATGTATAAATTAACTTTATTTTATTATTCATGAGATTAAAGAATGAACGGGTAAAATCGAACACGAGGTAAGGGACTTCGTCTCAATCTCCTTTCATTGAGGCATATTTTGTTTTATACATAATTTTTTTTAAATGGTGTATAAACCCCTTTTACATTTACTTTTATTCAAAAGTAATATTTTCTCTACCAATCATGTTACTAAATTAAAAAAATAATGTTTCTTTTAACGTACGCAGTGACAATGACCATTCTGTCGTTGCGAGTATTATTTGATCTTTGGCTTCCTTAACAAGCCATAATGTTTTTAAATGGAAATTAAATACCATATACTCTTTTACATGTTTTGGTATTGAAAATAATTTTTATAATGGATTTGTTATATCAATATATTTAAATTATATTTTGTGATTGAAAAGTTGAAATGTTATCTATCCTTCATATTTTTTATGTGTTATGAATATTTTATGGTTCATGGGCATATTTATGTATACAGGTTGTTCCATGATAAACCTAGGGCGGGTGATCCTGAGATAGCCCTCCAATGCATTGGGTAACATGATAGAGGTAAACATGAATGTTTCTCCTAAGAAATTTCGGGAATATACTGTGATGGGTAATCCAAATGTAACTCCCGATGTTGTTGTGATAGCTATAGTGTAAGTATGATATAGATGCCACAAGTTAACTTTATGATTAATTATTTTTATGTGTTATTCATAAATATTATGATTTCAAGGGGTATGATCTTATTCTTGGCATGTATTTATGGACTAATGTTATATTTCTTTATCTTATAAACCTTACTGAGATTTTTAGTCTCATCTCATGTTTTGAAATGTTTTTCACAGGACTTAATGATTAATAGGGTCCAGGATCGGATCAAGGAAAAGTCATGCTATCCACAACATGGGACTAGACATGAATCTTTTTATCAAGACTTTTTATTTTGTGAAAAAATGGAAACTGAGTAAAAGTGTCTACCATGTAATTTTTGAGATGTAATGTAATAGTTATGGCCTAATTCTCTAAAATTATAAACCTGAAAAGATCCTTAATTTGAATTATTCATTTAATTCAAGATTATGTAATGTTTAAGGTTGTGTCCTTATAATCACTACTCCTTAGTAGTACATGGTCCCTTTCTTTCCTATGTCTGAGTCAGATCTGCATAAAGACCTACTTTAAAGAACTACGTATGGCTTGATTCTCATTTTTAATGAGATATGCAGTGACACATAAATCTCTAATTTTGAGCCCAACCACAATCACAAAATATTCTTATTTTATTTTCTCTTCTTATATATGAATCAGATCTATACATGGTGTTTCCTTAAGATATATGATTTGGTCCTTATATCAGTTTATGTCTTAAGATTTACCGTTCTCCCAGACTGTGTCAAAATCCCCCATTATTCATATCCAAATCCATTATAATGAGGAATTATTTTTTAAATAACTATGTACGACTTCATTATCATCTATTTTGAGATACATAGAGATGCCTAGATTTCAAATCTTGGGCCTATCCATGATAAAAAAACCAATATTTCTTGTATAAGAAACAAATCTATATAAAAAATGTTTTAAGAACTATGTATGACTTGATTCTTTTCCCAGTAATACATATAGTGAAACTTGGGTTTTATCCCTTAATCCAATCACAATATGTATTTACTTTCACATCAATTCATTGTCATATTTACCATATGACGTTAAACTGTATGGAAGTCTGACACCCCCATTCTTCAACTATGTCACCATTGTATTATAAAAGAGACCCTTACAACTTCTTGTTCCTCACACCAAGCATAGCTCATGCGAGCTTAGGAATTGGATAAGGTGATTATTTATATAAGTAAGGTGTTTCAATTCTTTATGGGGGTGCAAATGTCCTCATTGCCTGAATCTAAAATTCATATCATAATATTAATTCAGAGGAAACAATGAAAGTCTCTATTTTATATATGAGTTAGATATATGTAGAAGGATGTCAAAATCATGGCCAATACTGGTTCACATATTTCTCAGATGCATTGAACATTCACACTTTTCATATTTCATACTCTTAATAATAAATATTTTTCAGATCTTCATAATATTTCTTATGGTTTTTGGGGACAATGTTTCTAATACCTGAGAGATCTTTTTCCTGACTATGTAGAATGTGCCCTTAGGTGGCCTTGCATAACTTACCTACATAACAGGCCTGTCAATCAAATGATTCCACTATTTGGATATGCAGCATAGGCCCTTCTTGGCTATGCATAATACAACCCCCATAACATGTTTTTCAAAATAGGGTAACCTCATTCTTGGTTATAGTATCTTTTTCCCCTTTAATCTTTGATGATAACATAAAAGAACATGTATTTTAAAATAGTCATTCATGTATACTTGTCCCAATATCTTTCTCACAATCCGAATGTCTTCATGACCATGGTTTACATTTTTCCCTCTCCATATATTCAATACAATATGAAAAAACCCTGAAATCACCTAGCCACATATTATATATTGTTTCCATTTCTGGTCCTAGTCATATGACCTAAAATTACAGACACCATATCTCTTACATTTGGGTAAGACCTTTGTAAAAGTCTTATTCCACCGATTATTTGGACACTCTTTATTAGAAATACCCATTCCATATTCTGGTACCTTTCTCTATAAATAAATCTCTATTCTTTGAAAAATATGAATCTCCATAAACTTTCTTCAACTTTTGGAATAGAACGTTAAACTTATATCATCACTTTTGTTTGACTATGTAGTATGGGCCCTTAGGTGTCCTTGCATAAGTTTCCTACATGAAAAGCCTGTCAGTCAAAAGATGTCACTATTTTTCTATCCAGCATATTCCCCAGTATTCTTTTCATAATACATCCCCCATAATGGGTTTGTCAAGTAATGGTAACTTTGTTCTTGGAAAGGTAATCCTTTAATGCTTTTATCCCTCTTTCCTATATCATTCCATGGTTCCAGAAATTCCCAAATCATAGTTTACAATTTTTTCACTTACAAAACAGAATATGATAGAATGTTTCCAAGAAAATTATTAATAAATTGGGAGAGTTTTGTCACACCTTTTCTCAAAGATAAAGACCTTAAATTAAAGACACACAATTTCCTCACTATAAGACTTTAAACTGCACAGTACAATGTGCTCACTGCAAGACATTAAACTGAACAGAACAACGCCTCACTATAAGACTTTAAACTGCATAGTATGATATTAGAAATTCCCCTTTCTGATAATTTTTTTCAATTACTCCTACAAAAAATATGTGTAGAAAGGTTTTTCTTATTCCTTACTTATGACAGTATAAATAGCCCTTTTTAATTATTAAAATTTTATTCCTTGGAAAAAACCACTCACCGTGGTCGTGATTTACAGAAAACTTATTTCCCCTATCTATCAACAACAAAATGTTAAACTTCAAAGAACTCTTTCTGCCAGACTATGCAGCACGTGCCCTTAGGAATCTTTGCATAAGTTTCCCACATACCAGGACTTTCTGTCAAAAGATGCCACTATTTTGGCTATGCAGTATGTGCCCTAGTTGGCTCTACAAAATACATCCCCCATAATAGGTTTTACAAGTAATGTTTACGTTGTTATTTGAAGAGTCTCCCCTTATATTGATATAGGTTTTAGATTTGGTGACCACAAAAATTTTGACTCAAGATTCTCGTTGAAATATTTAAATAATATTAAAGTAATTCGCAGCCACAGAAATTTTTTTAGGATCTAATTTAAATTTTTTGGTCAAATCTATTTCGAACGAAAATATTAGCCCATTATGCCTACTGGGCCCAATAGACAAGGTAAAAGAAAAGAAATTAAAGAAAGTGGAAACATAAATGATTAAAGACAAAATAATTTTTATTTATGAAAAAATTTGACGGAGAAGCATCCGAAAATTTGAATAAATCTCTTAATTTTTTTTACAAAAGGTGTTCTATGTAATACCTAATTTGTTTAACAGCTTCTCGAGCCCCATAAATTTCTTGTTGGAGTCCGTTTATCTAAACAACATCGCTTTCATCCGCCTGATGAAGTACTTCTTTAGCATTTACGAAGGCTATTGCACCTTCCTTCTGGACTTCTCCTAATGAGCTAAGAATATTTTCATGCTCCCATTTAATGATATCAAATTATTGTTTAAGGAGAAGTTTCTGAAAAATCTATTATTTAATTGTTTGCATTAGTCTCTACAAATTTTCATTATGATTAACCTTAGCTTGGAATAGTGCTTCTTCGAACTCTTCAATTTTGATAGACAGTTTGGCTTCTATCAAGTCCTGTTGAAGCTTCTTCTCTTGCACCCTCCTCTGGATAATCACTTTCACCGTAGTATAAATTTCATGGTATTAAAAACCGCAAAATCCTAAAAAGATAAACAAATATGAATGTTGGGGAATTATTGAAGGCGGTTCCTCAAGGGGCATCTCATATATTATCTTCCCGATATTTTCCCATGCTTTACGATGAGCAAGATGAAGATCCTTCTGTAATTCTTGGTCCAATTCATAATCACTGTCATAAGGAGGGGTATATTCCAGGACTAATGCACTTAAAGAAGTGCCCTGATATGTTCCTTATTGGAAAATGGTTTCTCCACCTTCAAATGTTGTTTGGGTAGATTCAGAGGCTTTAGCTCCAGACTTAGCCATTGAAGTTGATAGCCCTCTATGGTAAATCATGAATCATGGTTATATTTAAGAGATAATAAAAGTGAATATAATCACAATATCAGTACCTATTACATTGAAGTAGGTCATCATCTTAAGAATAATCATCCCCAACATTCTTAGTTTTAGTAATTTTATTTGATGTCTCTAGTTGAGGTGTGATATCTTTAATATGCTTAGGATTTTTAGAGTGATTCTCTATAAGGCCTGCTACCTCAAGATTCACTTGATCCAATGTCTCCAAAATGGTAGGGTTGACATTAATATCAACACTTCTTTCAGGTACTGTTGCGACATCAGTTTCTTTAGATATAATGGAATATTTCAATCAACCATGGTTAACAGGTTAAGCATAAGATTATTAATAGGACCAATAATGAAAAATCACTTCCAGTTGATTCTATATATGGAACTCTAAACTATTCTAAAGAATTTGATATTTTAACATGTTATAATATTTCATCAAAAGAGATTCCAAGGTTCATCATTTCATCCAATGATATCTTAGATCATATGTTAGTCTAACCCATGGGAACACTTGGCGTGTTTAATTCACAACCTACCTCCGGAAACCTATGACCATGAGTAGCTTCTTCAGAAAAAATTGTGGGTTCGCATTAGTTGTTGCTAGATGTCATGGTGCATGCGATGAACCTAAAAGTGTCACAGAATGGAATTCATCTATTGTTGCATTGGATACTTTATGTAATATTATTGATTTACTAGAAGATTCCTCTCCTCTAATAGTAGGAATCAGAGCAGTTCTGGAGATAGATGTTGGTTCCTTTAGCTTCAATTCCTCATTAAGAACCAATAAATTTACAGGAATTTGTGTTTTCTCAGCAACATCTTCTTCGGATCCTTGAGTATTATCAGTGGTTTCTTTCAAAGAAGAAACAAAAGAAACACTACTGGAAAATGGACCTATACCCACGGTTTCGGGATAAACTGTGGTAATAGGTCACCCTATCCCCACAATTTTGGTAAAACTGTGGGTATATGCATTTTCTGATAGCCTGTGCCTACAGGTTCCCCAAATCATAGGCATAAGCTACCCTATACCCATAATTTTCTACAAACCGTGGGTATAGAGTATCAAAAAATTCATATCCCCACGGTTTACCCAAAACCATGGAGAAAGGGTGACCTATACCCATGGTTTTCTCCAAAACCATGGGTATAGTCATCTGATAAAAAACATATACCCATGGTTTTGACAAATCGTGAGAATATGTTTCCTGTGTGTGTGCGGGAAATTTATTTTTTCCACAGGAACAAAAAAAAGTTGGAAGGAGTTCTATACCCGTGGTTTATTCTTCTATATCCACGGTTTAAATAAATATATTTACTAAAATATATATATACCTACCTATATTAGGTTATGGAGAAGTGTTAAGGCCGCTTGTGAATGAAGAAGTGATCACGAGATCGAATCACACGGGCTGCTAGTTTGTAAAATATGTTACACCCACGGTTTCCAAACTGTGGGTATAGAGTTATGACATAATGGAAAAACCTATACCCATGGTTTTTCCAAACCATGGGTATAGTTCAGGGACCTATACCGACGCCACCAACGATCACGATTCCTCAATCCATGGGTATATCCTATACCCACGGTTCTGGGGTCTATACCCACAGTTTTCAACTGGGGTTATAGTATCTTTTTCTATTAGCGAGGCCCATGTAATCTTAAAAAGTTTAAACATTTTTCCACAAATAAAACTAAAATTCATGATTATTAGGGAGACTCATCATTGATAAGAAGGTTTTTAACTGTGGTGTTCTCTCTTAAATGATTTTTCTTATAGGTCTTTTTATATGGGATTGCAATGTTATCTATAAAGACAGGTATCAGTGATCCCAGTACCCTCTCTATTTTCTCCTCCATGGCCTGGTGGCCCGGAGATATTTCTCCCAATTCACGGGGTGATCTAGTTACTCCAAGATTAGTGCCTCCAGAACTATATTTTGATGGAGGAATTTTAGTTGTCATTATTTTACCCAAATGTATGTTAAGACAAAATTTATCCTAAGAAATATTGTTTTGATTAAAATTCTAGTTGAAAAATGGAGGAATATACAAAAGAAATGGAACTTAAATCCTCATGATCTACAAAGTCACGCCATTATTCATCTAATGAATGATTAATCCCTTTTTTGGTACCATGATCTATCATTTCCTTTACCCTATTTGTGGTATTAATTGAGTCATCCATGACATATATGATCATTTATAACTCTCGAATGTAGGTCCTTACCTCATTGAGATTATCCTTAAAAAAAATGTCATAAGAAGCCCACAAATCCCCTACTCCTAGAATATACAGTCCTTTGAACAGATCCATCCACATGGTCTCAACATCACAGTATAAACTCTCCCATGTTCGAACAACCTCCGGTCTTATATATTCAGAATGTATATTCGAGGGTTGGGATGAGGATCTTACAACCTTGGACTTGAGTTTCTTCCCAACACCTGTAGTCACGAATGAAGGATTGGAACATGGAACTCGCTGCTCTTCCAAATGATGGTGACTAGATCGCCTTGATAAGACTTTAGTAAGGATTTATAGAGTTGATGTTTTTATTCTAGTAGGAGGATTATATCTGGAGCAAGGTCTCTTTGGTGGATTGGGAGCATCATCACCTCCACTCTCTGATTCTTGCATGTCGACCCCTAATGATGATGAATTATATTCCAAGTGATGGGGTTCCATCCTACTACTTCTCTTTATCCCCACTCAGGGAACGAAATGATTTAATACCCCTTTAGGGTATGATGCAACCTACTTTTCAGCATACTAGATGGTTAATCTTTTTACTGCATCTGCAACGGGTAAATTAATAACTACCACATCCTTCTCTGTATATGTCAACAACCATCACTATTGGGAAACCATAGGGTGTTTCTCTAATCTGACATGCACGAGAGGGGATACAATATTCTGTTGTAGGCATTTGAATTGACGTTCAAATATTTAAGAAGCATAGGCCTCACATATGATTTCTCCTTTGATTTTGGTGGAAAACACACCATCTCTGCAAGCTAGCCTATATTCCCTCAGTTACAAACTGGTAGTACCATCATCAACAAATCTCTCTATAATAGGATTCCCATAAGGAATGAAATTAAATTCTTTATGCATGATCAATCTAACCTTATCTTCATAAGCATTAAAAGTCATGGGTGAAATATAAGAAAAGGCTTTAACAGATGGTCGGAATGAACTTCCATAAACAAGTACTCCACTTTGTACAACATAAGTTCTAAAGTGAGTAGCAATCCATACCCACAACACTTTTAATTGACCTTATATTCTAAAGGGAGATTTTCCATTGTAAATATGCAGTAAAATACTATGAATCTTAAATAAAACAGAAGTAGCCAACCATACAATCCTTTTCTCTACCAGCTTCACGGTAATAACAAAGGTTCCTCACCTCACACCTCATTTGGAGTCTCAAACTGGTAATAAATACACACTGATCTACATGGATAAGAAACCTTCCAGACATGTCTTTGAAGGAATTGTATGGTTGATATCATATCCCCATCTTTCAAATTTTCCCTTCTCCAATGTTGGCCAAAAGGTGTCAGGAGTGACTCTCTTCTCTGCCATTGGACAGTTAGTTAGATAGGTGTAACTGGGCCCCTTTTCCTTCTTCTATAACAAAAACATTTCAATCTATTCTTCTGGATTAATGTACCTCATGGGGTGAGTTTTTGTGGTGATGTAATTCTTGGGTTTGTTAAATATTTTCATCAACTCACGAAACTAATAGGGTGTCTTCTTTGAGTCATTCCATGTCACCTTGGGAGGAATAAACTCATTGTACATATCAATAAGGATTTGAGATCCATAAATTTTGTAAATGTCCCAAAAACTGATACCTACCTCTCCACGCGTTAATTAGAAGGAATTAGTCTCAGGGCTCTACCAACTTAATAACTCTGGCAAGAAATCATCATTTCTATACACATTGGTTTTCCTAACCGAGACAAATTCATAAATTCTAATAATTCTCAAATCATCTACAAATTCTACACATGTCTTTCGCACCTATTATGCCCACATCCATGAGGGGTTTAAACCTCCTCTTGGGTGGAAATCCAAACTTTTCTTCCAACCATTGGACCGATCTGTCTTAGAATCTTGAAAGATTGATGAATAATAGTGTGGATGCAGTTTCGGTGTGTGTACCCTAAAATCTGGAGCACATAGGCTATGATGCATAATATGAGGATTCTCTACTGTCCCAACACTAGAAAATGAGGCCTCAATAGTGGAATTGGTTGATGAGAAGTTGGTATAATTCTGAAACCAAGAATGTGAGACATAGTTCTTGGGAAATGGCCATAACTATACAAACAAAGATAGGTGCTCTGAGGAAAGTTAAAATGGTAATTCTTCAAGTATTTTTCTATGTCTAGAAGACTGGTTTCACAAACATCAATTTAATCACGACCAAAAACATTCATCATGACATCAATCCTCTTGGTGGCGAGCTCATCAACAGTTCCAATTATTTTGAGAGCCATTGAACCAGAAAAAATGATAGAGATCATATTTTTAAAGTAAGTTCATTTTTTTTACAATAGAATGAAAAAGGCATTATGGTGCACTAGATATAAATATGGCACGCAAGTATAAGTCAGAGTGCAAGTGTGGCGCCCCACTTATAGTACGCAGCTAAAAAACCTATAGAGGAAGCACGTCGAAACAGGTGTGTCTGAATAAAATACTTTCACGTGGAAAGATGAGAATTCAGAAGTAGAGAAACATTTCACGGAAGTGAAGTTGTTATATATAAGAAACGAATATCACCTTGTGTGCCAAAAATGTTACATGTTGCACACTTGCACACCCAAGTCTACATGAGCACTGAATACTTGTGCACCCCATTGCCCTTGTCTTTCTTCTTTATTACTTTAAGTCAGTATAGGATCCTCTTTTCATTTCAAATCCAATTCTGAGGGGGGGGGGGGGGGGTTGACACTCAATTATATCAAAGAGTCTAAAAATGACAAAGGGCTCACCTTCAGAAGAAAATGGGAAAATACATAAATAAAAATCATGATTTTCAAAGGCCTGAATTTTGAATCAGTTTAGTCCAGCCAAAACACCGGTGGTACGCAGCCTATTTGGGTGCCCAAATATGTCGCACAGTCTCCTTGCACGCTCTTATCTGGAATGCAAGTCACTTGCGCGCCCAAATAATTTCTCCCTAGGTCACTTATTTACCTATAAATAGACCATTGGGGCCCACATTTGTGTGGAAAATTTTCCTAGAAGCCCAATTACTACCCTTGTTGCCCTAGTACTTCACCCTGGTCTTATAAAACTTTCATGGTAGTTCTTAAACCCCTTGAGAGGAGGATTTAAGGGAGGATAATTTGACTTAAGTCCTTTCAGTGTTTAAAAAACCATAACACTTGCGTGCCTAAAGCGCCCGACCTCCCTAAGTCACAAATACTTTTGCACCTACCATTATTCTCACAAGAACTTGAGTGACCCACTTATTGGATCACTTGTGAATACTTTTGAAGGCTAGAGAAAGTTCTCTCCCAAGTATTACCATATAGATTTTTCATCTCTTAATTGAACATCAGGGTGCTCAAGTGTACTTTTGCGACCATACTTGTGATCCCTTCTCTACTTGGGATCCGATATTTGATTCACTTATTCTCTTAACTCTCTTTAGTAAACAAGCCATCAAGAATGCCTCATCCATTCATGGAATGTGTTCTTTTCATTGGATCCCTTGTCTAAAAATAATTCTATTGAGACCACCTCCAAAACCTGTTGACTTATCAAATATTTTGGAAATTCAGATCAACATGTCTTTTATTAGGGTTTGTATTTCCACAGTCATAGGTTTCCCAAATTTGTTTCACAATGGTCTTAGGATTCATAAAGTTTCTTTGAGTTTTTATATCCATAGTCCCATGGAAGTTTCTCATAGAAAAAATTCTAGGAAGTTCCCAGTTTGGAGGAGGGTTTGGTCCTAGCCTCTCTTTTCTCAAAGAGGTGACCTGGAACCTCAGGTCTCTTATAGGGAAGGTACAGTTCTCACTGAATTTTCCATTAAATCGAAGGAGAAGTCTCTCGTTCCGACTAGGATCATTTTTAGGGAAGTAATCTTGGTATAATCCCCCAACCTTGACCCATTCTTCCTTACATTGGACCCTTTTCCAATGTAAATAAAATAGAGGGAAGTCCCATCACCTCACCCTCTTCCACGGTCGACGCGCCCTCTTCTACTAATGGAGGAGGAAATATTTGAAAGTGTGAATGCCTTTGTTGAATCTTTGACATTCTATTGTTTTTCACACTGATCTTGAATCCCATGGGATTCGATCTTTTTCATGATCAAAGCATTTGCACAATGGAACGAACTACATGATCTCTTATTCACACCATGACTTGGATACGTAGGAAGATGTATCATTGACCGAGCACATTGAATATCTCCCAGGGAATCCAACCCTCATTCCATTAATTCAGGAATCCTCCTCAATAATAATCCCTAAATTAAACCCCCAAAGTCATAAAGGCATCCTTCTCAGGAAGTAATCCCAAAATCATCTCTCTCAAAGGACTATACTCTCCTTTGAGACTTATCAAACTATGTGGTCTTTGATTCCCATTTATATGGGATACGTAGGATGCCTCCCTGAGTTTAAAACCCAACACATCAAATAATCCCTATTCTCCTTGGTCCATATTCCCAATAGGGCATGATCCAACTTGGAAGCCCATATCCCATCCATGTTCCTCATGCTTCGTTGGCCTAAGTCCCACAATAAGTTTCAACTAATAACCTCCTGCTTATAGGTCCTTATCACATGACTTTAAAAGCTATAATGTGTCCTATTAAGTAACATCGAACTACAAGGGTTATGATTTCTTTCACAAGGATATGTAGGTAGACCATTTTACAGGCATGATCCCAAGATCAAAACAAAACATTGTCTCCCTGGATGACAATAAATTCAAGAGTGCCCCACTAGGTGGCTTAAAAACCAGTATCATCACAATGATGATTAAAAGAATCTCCAATTGGTATAATAGAGGATTCCATTGATGGAAAACCATGAATTTGTACATATGAATCCATTAATGAATATCCTTGAATGCATACAAATGATTCTAAATATTACACATGTTAATAAGTGATTGTAAATTCCAAGGGATACTTATGATATACTATGTGAATTAATAAGGATTCAAGAAAATATCTTAAATTTAAAAAGAGAGTCCCTAGAGTAGACAATAATTCACCCAAAAGGGTGTGGTGAGTCCAATCTCCCATCCTCTTGACCAATGCACATTCTTAAGTATCGTAAAGTTCAAACTTAACGAATGCTTGACTTTGGAAAGTAGGTCCCCTTTGGATAAGGAACTGTTAGAATATTCTGGTTCCATAAATAAATCTAATGGAAACCGCATGGAAATAGTTATTCTTAAAACAAGAACACATGTTTAAAAGAACTATGAAACAGTTGTGTTCAAGGAACTTTTCCTAGAAATCATTCCCTATTATTCCTTCAGCCTGCTCCATTTGAACCATGATGTCCCTCCAATTCTTTTCTAGAACTCTCAGTATATAGGCCTAAAACTTGAACCTGTTTTCAAGAAGGGGCCTTTAGATGTCAAGAATAGTCTGAATAAAATCTATCTAGAATGCCTCTATCTCTAGACCAAAATCAATGGTAATAGTTGGAGGGTGCTACAGCTATAATTCCCAGGTCAACTCATATAGACTCTGTCAGACCCACCATTGGTCTTGCTCCATTATCTTCATAAAAAAATAAATTTTTGCAAGGATATAGTTTTATATATTCATGTAACTCTCAAAATTCCTTTAATCTACCCTAGGATTAGTGTTCTCAGTAACATCCTCATGTCTCCTGACTATCACACACCATCATGGTGGAATTTCTCTACAATGGAAAACACCAGATTTAGAATAGAATCCCTAATTATTTCACAAAGTATAAGGTATGGATCATCAACAGACATAAACAAGTCATTTCACATACACTACCCATTTGGATTTATTATATCAGGAACACTACCCTAAACTATCCTTCATAAAGTCATGTATAACGTGGGGTCACAAACTCACATGGTTAGAATTCCCATCTTATACACCCTTTGAAAACTATTCCCACATCACAAATTATTTCAATTAAATTTTAATTCTTTTACCACCGCTTTATCAAGAATAATTAATTATTTATTGTTTAACATTTTTCCCATTTTAACCCATTTGAATTGTTTGGTTAAACATAATTTTCACCACTTTTTTAGAAAGTTAAATTCATTCTACCCTCTTTGTCAAACAGACCTGTCCCATGTGTGTGTGAGCCTACTATGATGCATATCACTTATATAAAATGTTTTTTTATAGTGATGAATGAATGAAAAACCTCAGGTAATTACATCCATGAGAAAAATATCATAAAATATTCACATCATAGTACATATGAACCACCCAATGGTGAAATATCATGTAATGACACAGAAGAAGAATAAGAATACCAACACTAGGTGACCTGGGTTTTTCCCTATACATGGGTTTGCAACTCCCAGGCATGAGCTCATTACCATGGCCCAACTCCTTCTTGACCTCCTGTATACCATTCCCAAATAGTATTTCTTTGGAAATGACCTCCTCTAATACAACATTGTGAATTCCTAGACTTGAGTGCCACTAAATCGGTGCACCAATCCTAGTTGTCAGTAGACCTCAAGTGCACTTCCTCATACTTTAGAGGTTTCTAACTAGTTTCAATGGTCTACTAGATCATGTGGGGAGACAATACACTTTTTTATCAATGTAAGCCACATCAAGTTGTAAAATAAATACTAGAAATAGTATGAGAGAACCTATAACATGCATATCCAATCACCTCACTAATTGGGTAGAAACCGCAAGCAATAGTAAATATGTGATTCCATGATACAATGCTAAGTGAAAAATACCAAATATAATGAAAAATTATAGAACCCTTAAAATAGTCATGATTCCATGTCTGGAACCTCATCCATGAATGCCCCATGTCCAACTCAACTCTCTAGAATAAGGCCATAACCCTTGTCCTAATCTGCAAGTATAAAATATGCTTGGGTACCAAATGACGGCCCGAGTAGGGTGTGAGTATAACTGAGTAATCCACCTACAATGGTGTTTAAAAAATATCTAGTTCAGTAGATAGTGCATTCAAGGAATAAATAAAGATGAATAACTATGGAACATTTGAAGTATCCCATTGTTATAGTGTTTCCTTTAAGTTAGTCCATTGCCAAATTCAGATAAAATACTTCTAAAGACTATGTACTCAATTCACCTCTCTCATGTGTTCAATGGAATATGAATTTTCAATAATCACATGGAATGTGGGAAAAAATAAATTCCTATACCACTAGAAAACACATTTGAATAACCTCATTATCCTCACCATGAAGCCTCAGTCTCGGTGGAATGCTGCAGTTAGGGTAATAGAAATTTGTCCCCTTCCCTAACCTGCACATTAAGGGGGTGGAGTTTATAGCCTCATTCCAACTAAATATATGGATATAAAACCATAGGTTTATAACCCACTCTATGATGCCTTGTGAACATGATTATTTTTTCCCCACACAAAAACATAATACAACCCATGCATAGCCAATAAAATTTGGAACATCAAATAATGACAATTAAAATTGGTATCATTATTATGACATAATGCATGAACACATTTCTCATTTATATCCCATAACAATTTAACCCCCTCCCCATTTCCCATGCCTAACTCAATAATCCTATTCATGTATAAAACATAATTCATTGTCACATTCCCTTTAATCTCATTTAACCCATTTACATACAAACTAAACAATCCCTTATATATTATACTCAATGGAAACATATACCCCTAATATTTCAAAATTCATTATATTATCAAATTAACACATTAATCAAAGGCTAGAAATCAACACAAGTCAAATTCACACCTTACTCTTCTGTTATCCCCATTTGGGAGGGTTAGCGCATCCCATGGGTGGACCATAATTGGTCAAGTCATCTTACATGCATACCATGGAGATCATGAGGAGTTCCATTGGTAATTTAAACCCCCAATATATCATTTCTTTAAAAAGAAATCAAGAAACAATAAGGGGAGATAATTAACACAACCCTACAAGCACAAATCTACATCAAAACCAAGGGATATTACTCAAATACCACTTACCAAGATTATTTTATTGAATACACTCTTTAATGATGTCTTAGATCCCAAACTAATATTTTCCAATATTATACCATCATATCAATCATAATGAAGGTACTTAGAACTTTTATATAAGATAAAGGATAGATTCGAACCATAAACCAAAAAGAGACGCAATAGAGAGATTATCCTTACCTATATATTTGATTCGAAATCAACAAAACTCCAAACATCCTAAATATGAAGGAGAATATACCTTGGAAGCTCTTGGGAGATCTTACTCCTCACTTGGGATACAAGGGGGAAGAAAATTGGAAACCTATAGTAGAGGTTAAAAATTCCATAATGGATATTTTGTAAATTTCTCAACATTATTGGGCTTCAGTGTTTACCCACATGGTTTCCCAAACCATTTCAAAACCATGCATTATCCACTATCCTAAAATTATCCCGTCACATAGTATCCAAGATATTCCACCTGTTTAGCTTAACCATGCGATAACTATGAGAAATATTCTATCCAAAGATGCATGGTTACCTAGTATTCTCTACAAAGTTTTCAAAAAACATGAACAAATTGTAAAACATTCCCAAAAAACAAATTTTTTCCCCTTTGGTGCCTCAAAACCCTCAAAAAACCCGAGCCATCTCATGAACTTGGGGATAAACTTATTTAACAAACAAAGTTACTTGAAATAAAGCATAAAAACACATAACTTGAGAAAAAAATCCAGGTTCTTACACCCTATGAGTTTTGAAATGGTGGAACATAAATAAAAAATATATTATGATACTTCTTTAGAAGAAATACATAGAGAAAAATAGATTAAGTACCACCATATTGGATTCATGTAGAGGTATAAGAGGATGAATTAGTATATTATATTATCTATAGATAGTGACTCCTCAAGTATCTCTAGGAAACACTCAAAATACTTTTTGCATCTAGCTATTGACTTCAAAATTTATGGGATCTTTGGTACCCACTATCGTTTATTTATTGTGACATGAAACCTTTATCGATTGAATTTAATGTTAACAGGATATCTCTCTATCCCTAATTCTTCATGTGGATTAGCATATCTAGACCCCTTCTTGATTTCCTCTATATTAACCTCACACACCTGGTGTTTAGAGTTGCTGGTTTTCTTGGGTTTTCCTTCTAAATGTTAGTTCCCCATATTATGAATGTTTATAATCAAATAATCATAGGCCAGGTGACCACAAATGATGTGTCTATATATAAAACACATAGGTTAGAGATGATATTGGTAGATATGGAGTTGGTGTTTCATGTTGGAGGTGTGAACCCAGATACCTTGGTGGATTTATATTTATGGATCTCAGAGAGACATGGAGGTGAAGATAGTGGGTGGTATACATTACTGAATTCTGATTGATTTTAAGACCTCACCATTTTAGTAACTATATATTTTTTTATTTTTAGTTATCATTTATGTATCTTTCTCCTTTTATTGAAGGCTTATATAAGAATTATTTATGTAAATATTTTTGGTACATCATTCAAGTTTTTTATATAGTTTATTTCTCATATATATAATGTTTGTTATTAATATAAATTTAAAATATGTATCGATTACCAGTAGATATTTTCTATGGCTTCCCATATTTTGAGATATTCCTACATAGTTCTAGTCACCATCCAATAACCCATTGAAGGTTGGATTTGGGTGAAACAAATTAATTACCTCTAAACCTTGTGGGTCTATGATGGGTTGGGTCATGTGATAATTTAATAAGAGTTTGTTTTTCTTAAGGAAGAATCTTGAAGTTATGTTTTATGTGATGATGGACAGGGTTTTATAGAAATTTTTATAAGAAATCCTAAGTTCATTTTTTAGGCCAGAGAACACAATGATGGTGTGGCAGCTAGAATATCCATTCACTAAGACTCTATTTACCCACTATTCATCTTGGTACACATAGTTACCTGTTGGGTGTAACAATAAGTTATTACTTATATTATATTGTTTTCAGTTATTATCTTTCATATCGTTCTAATGGTACCACACCCAGATTTATTCTAAATATTGCAGGTTTATCATATTAATTGAATTTTTCTTACCAACTTGTTGATAAATTTTGAATGATGTAAGGGTCATGACAAGGACATGAATATTTTTTAACCTCTCAATTTTTATTAGTGAGAGCTGATGAATTATTATTTATTTTTATATTGAGAGAAAATTTACCCCAATATCTGAGGTTGTTTCTCTTTTATTCATTTTTAGTGAATATTTTCTCCTCATGAGTAAATGGATATTCCCATTTTGGTGAAATAAGATAAAAATTTTCTATGTATCTATGATGCATTCCAACAAATTAGGAATTTTGGGTCTATAAGGTGAGCCTAATCCTTAGGTGACAGTGGATCATCTAAAGTATGTGACTCATATTTCTATATAGCGATATATTTTTTTGACATGATTCTTATTTTTTACATTGATCTAATTTTACAATATATATAGATATTAATATATAATTGTTTTATTGAAATAATTTTGGTAATTCACTATTATAGTGAGAATTTTATCCATTCTTTATGGTAGGGATTTATCATATGAGTTTTATCCCTCCACAAGGTGGCTTGGCCGAGTTAGACTATGTTTCAAGGCCTACAGAACTCACAAGTTGTTTCAAAGATATGTTTGTTGATAGAATATATTAGTCTTAGTAGATTGGGTAGAGACTCTAGGAGAAATGAGATATGATCCATGTTCATGTTTCTATGAAAAATCATATATGTCGGAGTATTCTCGAGTGAACTTTGAATTATTTTGATTCATGGATAATTGAATAATGGATTCTGGATAATGATACTATTTATTATGGTGACAACCAATGTGGTGTGGTGGATGAACTTTCATGTGTGATACCACCTTGATATTAGATACCTCCCCATTTTTTTGGTTTCTTAATAGGTAGAATCTGGGTGGATGATGTAATGGAGTGATAGCAGTCTGAGGTGGAAAATGAATCAATCGACTCCCCTGAACACCATAGATGACTAGTTCCCATAAATACCCCTAATAGGATGATGAACTTGATAGATTGATATTTTTAAGTGTAATTGGGTAAAATTTAGAGTATAACTCAGGTTCATTAATCATTGAACACAATTATGGTTGACGTAAAAGAGATTACTAATTTCCACATCAGATCTTTGAGAGAGGGATATTTTAGTGGGACATATAGTCAGACCCTTTCTAGATGGAGTGCTTCAATTGATGGAAAAATCCATTCACTCACCCCTCCTAGTAATATGAGTTTACCCTTTACAGTGAATGATGTTTCCCATGATAACACTTTATGGAAGAGATGATATTCAATAGTACTTATCCTTATATGGATTGGGTACTAGCGCTATTACTTAATATTTATTCATAATTTTTAAAATTAAAAGACTAAACCCCTTTTTAATTACTAGGATTTCCTTATGTGTAGCAATAATATTCCGTACACTAGGAGTGGAATACCACTACCCACCAAAGAATAAGTGTGACATTATGTGCTATATGAATCATAGATTCAATTTCCATGAATGTGGTGAAATACTCAGATAATTTCAAAAGGTTAACTGTGGTCGACACCTATTAAAATTCAATATTATGCATTTACCTATATTGTGGTCATTGTTATTTCATTATTTATAGATTTAATGGTAAAAAATTTGATGCATTTATGGTCATGTGGGATTAATCATTACTTTTTTATATTCAAGGATGAGATTTTGTGGCATTTGGAAACTGCAGTAGTATTACATCGAGTGAGTTAGATTTATAGTGACCTTTATTGGTGTGAATTTTGGATTCATAGAGTAGAGTTGGAATCATAAGTTGAATCCATAATGGTTTATGAAACTAAAGTGGAATAGTGGAAATGTGATAATTAATACTTATAGTAGAGAACTCAATGTTCAAGTATTGGAGGAGCGACATGAGCTCCTAACATCATAGTAGTTGGTTTATATAGGAAGAGAGATAAATTACACCCTTGATTGATAGTTTTATCCCCAAACTCTTCCACTCTGTAAGAGAGACCCATAATGGTTATTTTAACATAGGTTTCCTACATGACATAGATTTTTTATCAATTAGACCTAAAGGATTTTTTGGATGTTATGGAATATGCTAGCAACATACCTAGGTGGATAATAGTTTTCTCTCGGTGATCATATTGGATATACTGTTAGATATCCTGATAGGAGATAAATCATTGGGAGAATGAACATAAATTTGGTATGTCCAATGTATCTTTGTTTGAATAACCATATCATATAAACAACTTCAATATGGTGTAAGATTTGTTTATCTCAGGAATTCACGGCCTTTTTTTTACTCAAGAAACACTTTTCTTATTGTTTGGAGATGATATAGTGTGGATATATGAATTTTATAGACAATACCGTTTTTTATTTCTTTATAGAGAAACCTATGAGAATTCGTTATCCTTGGTACATTGTGAGAATTGGTGTAATTTTTTATGTGTTCATAATTATATTTCATGATAATGTGATGAAAACACAAACAAAATGTATTTAAGAGTGAATGCAGGGTTGGTAGGGATTGATATGTAGTGAAGGATTCATATGAATGATCATATAGGGAGTGATTGACCATAATATTCTCATCCCATGATCTAGTGAATTTTTTTGCTATGATTTATTGTCAAGATATGAGAGAGAAACTGACATTGGTCAAGAGGATCACGTTTCTTCATAACCCCTCTGGTGTCAGTGTAGAATGTATATATGGTTCTCGATTTTAGAGCATGAAATGGCTGATTTTTTCATATATGATAACCATTATGATTTATTTTAAATAGTTGGGCAGAAGAGTTCTCTTAAAATAGGTAACCTTGAAATAAATCCATGTTTGGTTGTATTTTTGTGGATGGTGGATTAATTTCACCACATGTGGTTGAATAAAAATTGTATGAGGAATAGTTTTTGGAGAAAATGATTTGAAATATTATACTTGAATAGATTCATGTACCTTCCCATTTCTTACTTCAAGACGGGTTTGATCTGTAATATTTATAGATCTAATACTATGTTTTGTTCCAAGATGATTTGGTTTTGAGTTTTTTTGGAACATGTATCTTCATATGCAAATAAATTTTGTGTGAGGGTGGGTTATTTTATCTTTGACGATGTTTTGTGGTCCTCCCTATATAGAAGGTATGGTTTTCAAGGATGAGAAGGGTTTTAATTTGGGGATGATGTAGTACTCTAGGTGTTTTTCTGGATGATACTTTACATAATTTTTTATTCAATGATCTAGGACCCCCTGAGGGTAAAATAGTGAATTTAACCTTGTAGAAAAACATACATAAAAATTATAACAATTACAGTGTTTGGTAATGTGTTCTTTACAACAAGGCCTATTTTTGTGACTTTTCAGGGATGGTGAGTTTAATGGAGTTTTCATTATTTATTCTTAATTAAATATTATCCCTAAAACTAAAATGGTGTTATGGGGACATTGATTTTTAGTGAGTGAAATTTAGAATATTTATAAGAAATATTTCTATTGAAACGATAATATATAAGGGAATTATCGGTGCGACTAGGCCTCAATATAAATATTTTATGTATAAAATGATTTTTTATCGTGAAAACACATATTGTTAAAAATTTGTTTTTTATTTAAAATTATATAGTAGATAAGAAATCCAAGACCTCTATTAAGTCTAGAATTGTGTATTTATCTTATATATTCTATAAACATTGCTCACATTGGAAATCTTGTGGGAGAATGTCACAAGATGAATTTTGATTAATTAATTAATTTTGGAAACATTAGTTTCCTTTATATAAAATATCAATTATGTAATCTAATTAGGGTTGTACATAAATCCAAATTAGAGGGAGAAGAGGGGAGGAGGTGAGCTATATGGAATTTTTGAACCATTGAAGATGATTATTATAGAGAATATCTTCAATAACAGACGGTTCCTGGGAATTATCCACCAATGATTAATCTATATTAAAATTTTGAATTATTATTTTATTTAAATTACAATATTTATGATTTAATTTTTTAATCTGTGAATTTTTGTTTGATCTTTATTTTTTATTCCAGTGGTCTTCTTATTTGTGTGGTATTCTCCCTCTAAATTGTATTTTAATTTTCATCATGGTTGGTTCCATGGTGTCTGGCTTGGAGTTTGGCCACCTTGTTTTAATTTTCTTATATAAATGTTATGAGGTACATTAGAATGATATTGGCACTATTTCTTATTACCAGTGGTGGAATTATGAGGGGAGGTTGTATCAGAGGTGCTTCATAAGAGTTAGCCTAAAAATGTGGAGTATCTGAGTTTGAGGGTTTGAAAAAATTGGGGGATTGGTAGTGGTGACACATAGTGAAGGAATGGTAGTTGACATTGATGTAGCTATAAATTATAATAATATAATTTTGGATAATCAAATCATGTTGAGATAGAGTAGAAATAGTGGAAAATTACTATGGGCACACTAAGGTGACAACAAGAGAGGGCTAGGGGTGGGGACCGCTAGTGATTTCCATAATCATCTGATCCCATGGGATTGAATGGTGCCACTCCGTTAATGTGGTGTGTGGGGATAGAATAATCGTTTCACCCTTATTATTTGTCCATCCAACAAGCTCAGCATGGGCCTGGTAATTTTTGGCTTAGCAGACACCATTTGGGGTTGAGTACAATGTTGTTCCCCCTCGTACTCAACAAAAAATGGGGTGGGGGTGTGGCTGTATCATATAATGCATGATGTATGTGGGTGTTATGTCCTCACACACTACGAGATATTGGCTAGCTACCCACCAAAGTTGTGTGTGCTACCATCTATTAGCATTCTTGGAGGATGCCACTTGGTCTGAAAACTTTTTTGTGTAGTGATTTTTAGAATAATTTAACTAAGTGTCTATTTTTTATAAGTTAACATACTATATTGATTAGTTTTACATATAGATAATAGTTTATTATTCTATTATGATAGTTATGTTATCTTTATTAACTAAATAAGTTGACTATTGATTTATTTACATAGGTCTAATGTATCGGTCTGGGCTTGATGATATAAGAATTATAGGGGTTCGAGTCCCTCTATGGTGGCATAACTACATCATGGAGGGGTTTTCTACACCATTCATAGGATATAGATCATATTCCCTCTATTTATCTATGATTTTTCTCAATGAACAAGATCCTTTACTTGTGGAACAAATCGGTTCGGTATTCTCCACGCATACTCAAGACACAAGATCCTATATCTACAAAGTCGATTTTCATTATTTATAAATAGATCAAACTGGGTGTGGTATTTTCCATTAGACATGGAATTAAACCACCTTTTAGGATGTATTTATCATTTACCATAGTCTTATAGATCATATGTGTATTTTTAGCATAGGTATATCATATTCATGGAGAATTATGTTGATTTCACCTATTTCAAGGATGCATATAGTGGTAATCTCTTATTTAACCCAATGTTCTTTATTATAGAACATCAATTTAGAGATAATTATGGAATGGTTAAATAAAACCATGAAAAATATCTTATCTTAGTCATGTTTTGGGTTTCTCTACATGGTTTAAGTTAATGATATAGAAATGTACAGTACGGTGTGGTACTTCCTCAATTGACATACTTACATTTGAGAGGAGTGGGTGCCTACATTGATGGATTCTAAGAGTGGTACAGTAGGGTAAAAAATAATATCACATGCTCCATAGAACATGATTCTTATGAAAACCCTAATATTCCTTTGAGAAGTGACTCTTTACTATTGACATAATATTGTATGGGATCTACGACAATTGTGAATCATTATTTTTCTAATTATTTTAGATCTTTGTAGATAAGAGTTCAGGTGACTCAGGCATATTTGTGTCCCCGAAACATCATGGTTATAAACATGTCTATATCCATTATTACATTTATATATGTTACTCTCGCTATTAGAGTCATATTTTTCATTTTTATTTATGAAATAATCGTTTTTTAACATTAAATTATTAAAAATGAATGTATATAATTTTTTATACTATTATAGTAGGATACATTTATAAAAAAGAATTAATTAGACCAAAAACACATCGCTCCCCTACACAATAAAACATAAAATGAAACTATAAAATTTATGTCGAAAGCTGAAATAGAAGAAATCCACATGATGATGAAGTCCCATGACCTAGTATAATTCTGAGAAAAAACTAATACATCACAATGGAAGAACCTAGATGAAACTAGGTAAAACTAGCTAGAGAAAAATAGTAAATTTTTTATATATCATTCATGATGTGTAACATCTAGAATGATTGTAGAACATGAAATAAGTCTTCAAAAGATTTATGCCCCCAAAAAATAAATATCATGAATACTCTCCATGATATAATTTTTTTAAAGATCTAACAAATGGTGATTTTAGAAGAAATTATGGTTAGGCTCACATTTTGATGACCTATGTAGAACCATTTTGACATGACCCTAAAAAATGGACCGTTTATGATGTCCTAGGGTATGATTAATCCCTATAAATAAAAGGATATGGAAAATGAGAAGGGTATTAGTTCCCATGGGTCTATAACTACCTAGTACTTTATGGAAACTACTACCTAAGTTCTATTAATTATTTTTTATTTAATTTATAGTGAAACACAATCCATATTTTTCATAAAGTGTATTTCTATCTCCATATCTCTATCTCTCTTAATTATTATATCTCTTTTTCTCATTAATCTATCCATCATTATCTATTTCACATTGCAATGAAAAGTCACAAAACATATTATAGGCCTTGGGAGTATTAGTGTTTTATTAATTATTTCACATTAATTTTATATTTTAATTCTATATTTTATTGATGGAATATAATGACATGGGGCATCATTACTACAACCAGACTTGAATCTCAAAATAATTTCTACTTTATAGAAATGTTACATGAGATTTTTTATGACAATGTTGTTTCTTAGGAATGATAAAAATACCACTCATGGTCAGGAAGTAAAATCCATGTGTGGAATAGATTTTATTTCCAAATTGATCACAATAACTAAGGAACCAAAGGTACCAAATCCTAAGATTAATACCTTTTCCCCAAATTTCATTATATTGTCATAAAAATTTATATATAGGTTTCTTTCCACATTTTATTATTTTTCCAAAACTCTAAACTAGAACATTCTTTTTTTTTCTATTAGATAAATAAGAAACAAAAAATAATTAGGTTTTGTGAATATGAAATTAGAGATTCATTAAATGAAATTCTTCTCAAGTGAAAATCCCCGGGCTAGCCACAATGTTTCATTGTGATAAATAAATTAGTTTTTCTACCACCCTATGATAGGTACATCACTTACATACCAAGAATATTTATTTGATTATTTTCTTTTCTTATCTATTGGGGGTTTGGGAAGTCATTTTAGATATGTTTATATGCACCCAAGAATTGACCATATGTCAAAATATTGTACATCTAAGTTGATAACATACAAGTCTAAGATGATATTGGTAGACAAGGAGTTGGTGTGGGTTGTTTAATGCTGATTCTTGAAAAACTTGGTGGAAGTGATGTTGGTGGAGCCTTGAGAATAATCTTGGAAACAATAGTAAAAGATGTGAATTATAAGAAATAATTTCTATAAAGACCTAATAATTTTTAAAGATAGGTCAATTTTAATTTTTGGATATTGGTAATCAATATTACCCACTTATCATTGTAGGTAATTTATTTATTAACTATAAAGATATTTGTAATGTCCATGAGCCGAATTCAATCCAATTGTGCCCTGAGCCTGGTTGGATACATGGCCTCAAGAACATGCCCCCGAACTCTAGAGGCTGTTAACTAGTAGTGAGGGACAATGTGTGTTGGTGGGGAGACTATTCCCTCATTACCAGAGTATATCATAGAGGAATTCAATAAAATACAAACAACAGAATTGGTAAAAAAAATACAAAAATGGAAGGAATATATATCAGTCACAAAAGGTAGATCATATAAAATGATTAATAAGATACATGTATCTACAAAACATCCAAAATAGGCACAAAGAAACACAATATAGTATGATTGTTCAAAATTTCAAAATGGACAAATGGTTATTGTTGCATTGCAAGACTCATCATGGTCTTATGCTCCCATACTCTGTTGAAATGATTGACAACTAGTGTTATGGTGATTTTCCATGTTAACATCTACAACCATATAATCATTTTGCATCCCCAAGGAGGCCCAAATAGGGTGTGAGATAAGAATACCAGTAGGTAACCACCCATAATCCTATATAGTTCTATTTATCATGAATAAATATACTAAATAGGTGTGAGTAAGCAGTAAAATAAGTGTGAAAGCCCATGGAATATGTATACTATAACAAGTAAAACCAAAAATACTCTCAAGGATCCCAACAACAACTGTAATCTCTTTACAATGAAGTTATAAGCAATGTAAACTAGTAACATAGACTTGATGTAAATGAATCTATACTCTATCCACATGAAATTTTTGTATAATGTTACTATATCCAAACCTCATGGCCTTATCTTAAAAGGTAACCATATCAAAAACTCATGGACTTGATATATAAAAAAGTATAGACCGTGAAGGACCAGATCAAAGGTTTTATTATCAAAGGAATCATCATTGAGTTCCAGGAGTATATCGATGGGAACAATGTAAAGGTAGTAGTTGGAGTCCTATGATCATGTTAACCGATATATCCCACAAATGTCTCAGAAATCCCGATCCATGGTTTATGAAGGGCTAAGGCATCCCATATAATCAAGAATATTGGAGAATACTATATGAGACGCATACACTGTCAAGTTTTCTGATCCCTTGGGAGTTAACCATGGCATGTATATAAAAATTAATCCAACCATATCATTTAAAAATTTAATTATATATGAGTCTACCCACTCATATAATCAATTTTATTCAAATCAAGTCACATGGGTGTACCCACACATATTTTACAATTGTTAACAGTCTATTTAATCTCTTTAAATCAATCAATGAGTATACCCCCTCATTTAAGAAATTACTTCCAGGCCATCTATACAAGTTAATCATGGAATATTATGACAAAATAATGAAATGAGGAATAAAATATCTTAAGACTATAATTCAATACCATTTAATTATACTTGAGGTTTCATTAACTAGGATGTTCCAAAACACACCCCTCGGGTGGGATAACATTGAATAAAGAATGCACTTACATAAGGTACACCCCATGGGTGACAATGGATCAGTAAAGGGGTACCAATTTATCAAAATGGATACTATGGGAACTCCGAGTATGTTCGGTTACATCTATTAGTACTAACCAGTTCCAAATTGGGGCTACACTATAAATTTCGTTGGGCGGCTTAATAGTCAGTATCTTAAAAAATACCAAAAGTAAAAAAGAAACTTATATAACATATACCTTATATTTTTAGTGAAATTATTGTCTAGTACCAAGTGATGGTTTTCCTTAGTTTAGGAGAAATATGAAGCTCGAATGAAGAAGAGAAAATATGTCATATGATCCAAAATCCAAATATTGCAGGTGTCGTTATGAAGAATTAATAATGGATAAAAATGAATATTTTCCATACTGATGCAGTTTCAACATGATTGATGGTTGAATAATAAGATTTATAAGGGCCACTACATCTGAATAACTATAAATGAGGGTTTTTGGCTTCCAAAATGGGAGAAAAAATGTAGTGTCTAAAAAATAGAGGCCCCAACCTCTATTTTATAAAAAAATATATTTTGAAATTAAATAACGTGCAATTTTATTTCACGTCGTGTACTGCTCAGTTTTTCCTTCCAGGGTAAAAATTCATTACACGGTGTGAAAGGTCCTATCGAGATCACAACAAATCATGCTATCAAATTACGCTATGTATAATCCAATTATATATCATGTAGTTGGAATGAAGCCTATACACAACCATCTTTCCTCTTCATTCCCAAGAACAACCCAACCAGAAACAACCTATATTAGGGTACAAGAGAAAGAAATAGATTTTTAAATAGTGTTTAACCATAAACAAAATATCCATACAACAAAAAACCCAAGATCATATAGCATTTCCCCCTTAAGATATCCATCCCCGAATTTCCCTATCAGTGGTGGTCAAAGTTAATATGAAAATGACTCTGGCCATTGAGCATGTACGCTGGCCTCCCACTCCCACATCTCATACAATAATGACTCGTGCTTCTATAGCACCTATACTAGAGTAAATGAATGGCCTCAAATAACCTTCATGATCCTATCAAAGATATAAATCAGATGGTTCTCAGAAGATTCATCAACCTGAAACCCAACCTCCTCAGGCTAATAAGTGTGAGGCATGTTTGAAAGATAGGGACACAACTGTGATACATGGAGGACATCGTCCATGTCTTGGTACCTATGAATTAACTATAACTGATATTTTACTGAATGACAGAACATATCGAGGGGAAAGCATACCATGTCTCTTAATCTATATTTGACCCAACATTGGAAAAAAATGTAAGAAAAAATGATCCCCATCCTTTAAATATAGAGGTCTTTTTCAGTGAATAACATAATATTTTTAATAAGACTATGGAGTATACATCTTCTTATGAAACAACTGGACCTACTCAGTAGTTACCTAGACAAGGTGTGATTCCAGTAAAGCTGCCTATCATATACCTAACTATCAGATGGGTGATTGAAATAACCAACCATATAAAGATTTATACGGTTTTATCTGTATTGTCACATGATAAATGTTATTACAGGTGAAATCAAGCAGGGGAATGTTCCTCTTCCAAGAGACCCCAAAATCTAGGATGAATGCTCATAACATGTCTTCTAGAACATGTATCATTCTATATGACTGGATATCATTATGAGGGTGGTATATTGTGCTAAGAATCCCATTTTTACCTAGTTCCATCTGAAATCATTTCTAGAAATGTGAATTAAAGAAGGTTTCCTTATCTGAAACAACAGTGCATGGAAATCTATGAAGTTATACTATATCATTGATATAAAATGCTCTATGATCATCAAAATTGATGTTCTTGTTTATTAGAAACATATGAGAAACATTCATGTTCCTTCCAACAACAACCCACACAACATAATTACCTCAAGGTGACCTTGATAAACATGTCATGAAATCCAATCACGACATAATCCCATTTCAACACTAAAATAGTTAACTAATAGAAAAGACCAATTGCCTACTGATATTACACCTTCACCAACTGATAGGCGAATAAAATTATAAAAAAATAGCTACTTCTTGATTCATATGCATCCACTTATTCTAACTTCGTAAGTCGCAACACATCTTAGTAAATTTAGGGTGCACTGTCCTAGAAGAATCTGGAAACACCCACATCATCTCCTTGCATATATCCACTAGAACCTAGATGCATACATGGATACTCATAATCTCATCATCACCTACTTTCCAACCAAGAGGCCGGTCCTCTCCGACCACACTCTCCCATAGTACCTGGACCTCTGAATTTGATAGCTACATCATTCGTACTCTATCCAGGTGGGTAGTGGTCCCAACTATGGATGATAGATAATTCTATCCTTGTTTGTCATGCACCTCTAGATAAATCTCATATAACATCACCATAAGTAGCCACTCAATACTTTATTACTGCACTACCTATATCAAAGTCCTACTACTTTTTTCATCAACCACTACATTGACATTACCTAGTGTGCTGGATTTCTTAAAGTTAAAGGACTGATGTTACTCCACCCACCTCCACCACCTCAGATTCAAATCAAGTTGTGTAAGAATATACTTGATGTTCTTGTGGTCTGTGTACACCACAAAATTCTCTCCCAGTAAATAGTGTCTCTAATAATGCAACATGTGAACAACTACAGATTGCTTGAGATCATGAATCAGGTAGTTCCTCTCACGTGGCCTTAACTACCAAGACCCGTATTACCTGACTCTATCCCCTTTCATATACATTTCCTATAGACCAACACCTGATGCATCATAATACATAGTGGAGATTATTCCCTAATTTGAAAGTATAAGGACTGGTGTTGATGTCAACCTTCCTTTCATCACCTAAAAGGCTATCTCACAAGAATATTACCTTCAAAACTTCACACCCTTATTAGTCAAGCCCGTCAACTATGATGTTAAGCATGACAATTCATGTATGAAATAACTATAGTATCCAACTATCCATAAGAAACTCATTATGTCAAATAATTCGTGGATTTTTCCTAGGTAACAAAAAATACCACCTTCTATGTGTCCAAGGATACTCTTTTCTCCAAGATGATGTTACCTAGGAAGTGAATCTGATCCCCCCAAAAGTGGACCATTGTGATCTTATCATACAATTGATTCTCTCTCAGTATATTAAAAAATATCTCAGGATGGTTGGAATGGTAATGTCGATTCTAATAATTCACCAACATATCATCCATGAAAACTACCACAAAAGAGTCTTGGTAAGGGTGGATCACTCTATTAATTAGTTACATGAAAACTACATGTGTGTTCATGAGATAGAACATCATAATTAGATACTAGTAGAGGTCATTCCTAATAAAAAGGGATGTATGAGGTATGTCTATAGGTGAAACACGTACCAGATGATATCCTGACCTCAAATTGATCATTGAGAAAACTCAAGCTCCTAGAAGCCTATCAAACATGCCATCTATCTATGGCATGGGATACTGGGTTTTAACCATCATCTAATTCAGTTTTCGACAATCCATATATAACTTAAGGGTACTATCCACCTTTTCTACAAAAATGACTAGAGAATTCCACTGATATGTACTTGGTCCAATGAAACCCTTGGCCTCCAAATCCTCTAGCTGCCTCTTGAACTCATGAAACTTTGTCATAGCCATCATATATGGATGAATTGATACCAATAAATATATAGGAAATAACTAAATAGAGATGTAAACATATCTATCTGGAGGTAACCTAGAAAAGGCATTTGGGAACATTTCCCTAAAGCGAACCACCAATAGAGGGATGTCTTCCTGACTGAGTCTCTCATCATTAAAAAACACACTAGAGATTTGGGCTATCAATCTTCCATACCCACAATGATCAGGTCTACCTTTTATTTTATGGACATCCCATTCACACTTGTGAGTAAAAACTACACCCCTTAATGATTTTAAATTCACCCTGCATTGATAATAGTTAGTGTAATCTTGATAAGATACTAAGTAGTCGATCTCAAGGATGATGTAAAACCAATTCATCTATAAGAAATAAAGATCCTATATGATGTGACCCCCACCAACCTTGAGGGGAAACTCCCTACAATAGTGCACATCATCCGTTCTAATTCAAAATGGCGTGTATAGAATAAAAAGTCCCTTATAAGACTAAAAAACATGCCTAATTATTTTCACAACATGTGTCAACATGAAACAATGAGATACACCTATATCAAAAAGAGAAGATTCAAAAGTTAAGGACACTAGGATTATACCACTCACCATATATGGTATGGAACCCCAATCCATTGGGGTATGCATTATATAATTGAAATGACCTACACCATGTCCCAATGATACAACCTCACTATCCAAAGTAGGCCCGCAAAGATATCAAATTTTAACTAGTGTCTGGATTCCCATTCCTCACCCACCACTACCATGGACAGACTAGGCAACACTGCTCCAACTCCCTGCCTGATGTGGAGCTGAGGAACATGCTCTTAAACCTAGTGTCATAGATAACCCATGAAAATCATAGCAATAGGGAAGGTCCTTCAAATTTTTTACATCTACACCATCTCGCTGCAATCTCTTCACTTGACCGGGTAATGGTCGCACTAATTCATCATGTGGCCCCGCCTTCATTACTAGTGATAAAAAACTATGCTACTAGAACTCAATTCCTGATTGGAACTCATATAATGGAAATCTTTAAAATGGAACTTCATTCCTGAAGACATAAAACCACTATGTTGAGAAGAAGCACAACCCTACTCTTTTACCCAAAACCCCCTCAGGTTCC
Source organism: Viscum album (assembly GCA_963277665.1). NCBI lineage: Eukaryota > Viridiplantae > Streptophyta > Magnoliopsida > Santalales > Viscaceae > Viscum > Viscum album. Next base: position 450,126,025 of record OY728137.1, on the reverse strand, counting down.
ACTTTGTAATCAGTGCCTAATTCAAAATCTCAATGATACAGGTTAACCTAAACACGTTGAACTGATATCTGAAATCACTTCAGATACCTTCCTCGAAGAATATCACTCTAGATAGCTCATTAAAATGGTATATCAGTGCAAAAAGCTGTAACTCTGTTTAATGTGTTGATTACTCCATAATGGTCATCATTCTCAACACAATTTTCATGAACTCTCTAGACCACTCTTCCCACAAAATCTTTGGGTTAGATTAGTCATATAATTTTTTATTTCAGGAAACTATTATTACCTATATCTTGTAGTATGGCTGCCTAGTTTTGAACATCCCACTTGTTCTTTTCAACTCCACACATCATGTAAGTGGTGATCTTTACCCTCATCTCAATTTTATCTTCTAATGATCAAATATAGCTAGCGGGTTCTCAATCTATACCTCAACATCCTACGAACTATCATCCCCAAAAATGTGGTAGGATATTGCTATTGGAGCACTTTCACCAGATTAGCTGTTGTCAAGGTAGGCTTATTTCCCCCTGAATTGTCTAAATATAGAAAAAGAGGCCCTTTCTTAACTATTCCTCAATACCTATGTCTAGAACATTTTATAGGGATGCAGCTACCATTATGGGGGGACCTGTCGATCTCCCATGGCCCACCACCTTTGGAGTGTGGTCATCACCCCCTTTGCGGTGTTCCCCTAAAGGTCTTCATGGTTCTATGTATCTATAATTCCAAACACAAACCTCAGAAAATAATGATATCCAAGTGTCCTAGCTCAAAAGCATTGGACAATTCATACCCCTCTAAAAATCAAGTCATAACCCACAACCTACTTCAATTTCAAGGACAATATCAATAATAGTGTCTAAAATCACTATAAACTCTATATATTTTGACACTCAAAGGTAGGGTCTATGTAATGTTTCTATTATCAATTTCATTTTATTTTAATTTAACATGAATTTATTTAAAGGATTTATTAATGGTCCACCATTTTCCAATCCTTTTGGGGACATAAAACCTCATGAACCAAAATATGATGCCCATAAAATTCATACATATTATAGTTACCTAAATAAGAAATTTTTTGAAAAATGATTCATTTTCATTTAATAAGGGCTCAAAAACCATATGAATTGAAATATGACATCACTTCACTATCCACTACATAAAGTCGATCACAACAATTGATAAAACTATCACATCACAAATCACTACAACATTAAATGAGCAATTTATCCTAAATGACATATAATAATGCATGGAATGTGATTTATAACAAGTGATTATATGATGCATGAGACAAAATACCCTCATCTAATCATGTTGTTACAAAATGAGAAAAAAAAACCATTACAATAGTTTCAACATAAATCATGTGAATCACTAAATGGGGAAATCAAATCAACTGTAACAGTTAAAATCCTAAAAACAACAATGTCATTTGAGTTGATTTAGATTTTCTCTATATATGGAGTATCTACTCCTAGTCACATAATATTACCAAATTACATCACCTTACTATCCATTTCTATTATCTCCAAATTGTAAATCAAATTATAAAACTTAGATTTTATACAACATTATAACATCATGGACCTAGTTTCTAATCAACAGTGCCCCAAGCCCGATTGGCTACATGGCCTTAAGAGCATATACCCAAACACCACTTGTTTCTTACAAGAAGAGTGAGCCTAGGTGTGTTAGTGGGGAGAATATTCCCTCATTACTAGTGTATATCATAGTAGAAGTCAATAACATATAGATAGAGGATGTAGTAAAACATGCAGACAAAAAATAAATTACAGGAATAGATAGAAATCTGAAAAGTTGCATCGTATACAATGATACACATGATACATGTATCTAGAAAATATAGAAAATAGGTACCAGGTGACACAAAATAGTATGAGTGTAAAAAATGATGAAAACATCATAATGTTTTTAGATCATCGCAAGAATCAGTTTGGTCGAATGATCCCATGCTTCAATGTAATGATCAAAAACTAGAGTTAGGGTACTTGTCCCTATTATCACCTACAAACACATAATTTTTTTAGGTCTCCAAGGAGTCCCAAAATGAGTGTGATATAAACATCCCCAGCAGTCAACCACATATAATTATATACCATTCTAAGCAGTATACTAAGTAGGTGTGAGTAAGAAGTAACGTAAGATTGAAAGACTATGGAATATGTAAACTGCCAAAGTAAAACCAAATAGCCACTCAAGGATCCCTACGACAAGTGTTATATCCTAATAAGGAAGCTATAATAAATGTAAACAATTAACATTGTGTTTTCATACAAACATCCATACTCTATCCACATGGAATTTTTGAATAATGTAACACATTCAAATCATCATGAACATTTTGTTTAATGTTACCATATTTAACCCTCATGGCCTTACCATATAAATAAGTGTTGACCGTGAAGGGCTATATCCAAGGTATCATAAACCAAGTCATCCTTGTATAGTCACATGAGCATCTCAATGGGAACTCGGTAAAGGAAATATTTGGAATCCTAGGAGCATGTGTACCAACATGTCCCATGTGTTTCCAAGTAAGCCGAATCCAAGCGGAAGCAAGGCCAAAGGAATCCCATGGAATCAAGACCCTTGGATCATACTCTATCCACTGAATATACTAATGTATTCCATATCCATGGAGATCCATCCATGACATCTATAAAAAAAATTAAAACATCCATATTATTTAAAAATTTAATTCCATATGTGTATACCCACTCATATAATACATTTTATTCCAATTATGTCTCATGAGCATACTCACCCATTTTTCACAATTTATAACACTTAATTTAAGTAGTTTAAATCAACCAAAGAATATAACCCATCATTTAAGAAATTATATTCTAGTCTCCCAGCCATGTGAAGCATGGAATATTATAATAACATAAGGAAAGGAGGTAGAAAATCTTTTATTCATTTAATTCAATCCCATTTAATAATAATTGAGCTTCCTTAAACTAAAAAACAAAATACACACTCCTTGGGTTTTCTAACATGCCATAAATAAGTAATTTATATAAGGTTCCCCCCATAGGATACCATGGGTAAATAAATAGGTACCAATACATCACAAAGGATCATATATTCACGATGCATAGGTCAAATTACATCTATTTCAAGTACACAGTTCAAAATCGAAGCCACATATGAATGTCTGGTAGGAGGTGTAATGAACTATTGATAAAAAGGAACCAAAATCCAAAATAAAGTTATAGACTTCCTACCATTTCTTGTTAGTTGAGTGGTCATCTAGAATCAAGTCTTGATTCCCGTCAGTTTTGGAGAAATATGAAGAATGGATGAAGAATACGAAACTAAGGCATATGACCCTAAATCAAAATAGAAAGAACATTGTTATGAAGAATCAATAATGGATAAAAAATAACTAATTACTTACTGATGTAGTTCAAATGTGACCGACAATAGAAAAATAAAGGGCTAAATGACCCCTAGATCTGAAAAACTATAATAATTGGTTTTTGGATTCCAAAAAGGGAGAAAAAGTTTTAGTGTAAAAATAGATTCCCCTATATCTTTTTTTAAAAAACATTGTTAGGAAATTACATGATGTGAAATTTCCTATCATGTCATGCACTACTCTATTTTTCCATTTCAGGGAAAAAATAATTACTCAGCATGAAAGGTCTTGGCCAGTCTAATACACATCGTGTAATCAAATTACACATCGTGTAGTTGGACTACATCAAGTACACAACCTTCCAGCCTATTATTTCCAAGTAACATCCCAACCGAACCGTGACCTGACTTCAGGTATAAGCAAAAAAATAGAATTTTAACAGTTGTTTAGACAAAAATAAAAGATCATTACATCAATAAAAACATAGGCTCTTTCAATATTAGTGGTTTTATAAATCCTATGTTGTTTATATTTAAAATATCTTATATATTTTTGGCTATTTTTGTACATTAGAGATATACATCTTTTTTAGGTTGATATAGGCTAAGACCTCCATTATGTTGAGTAATTCCTCTTTGAAACTAGTCATAAGCCCTTGAACAATTGGGGGTGTTATATGGGTGTCACACTTATCTTACAACCATCTTGGTTGGGTTCCCGATAGGCTGGGTATTGTATTCATATCTATGATCTTATTATAATTCATATAGGTGTTTAAGAATATGAAAGTTTCATTTTATATTGAAGGCTGTATCTAATTTATCATTAATTCGTTCCATTTTCATATAGTCATGCATTGAGAAAACAAATAATCACACAAAGTATAAATTTGAGTTATTCATAACTAATTTTCATTATGCAGTGTTATGTTTTTATAAGAAAAAATATTTTTAATGTGAGTATAGGTTCATATAAATATTTGTTACATAGTTTTGAGACATAAAATAGGTTTCATGTGTCATTTGACCCACAAAATACACAACATAGACAATCATTCACTATATACTGGACACACTAGGGGTGCCAAATTATTGTTAGGAATACCACTTCACCCAAAGTTACACAAGATTATTTACATGAGATCTTTTATAATTTTATACCTTTATTATACTATCCTCAAGCCTAAGATAATGTGGGTTGGTTTTTTATGTTGTCGATCATGTCTTCAGTTAAAATTTTTTAGGATATTAATTGTCCTCTAAAATGATTATTGTGCCATCTAGGAACTCTTATGATATATACTAAAGGAATATTTTGATGTACTGAGATATGTTACATGTAATATTATTATCTCTTGCATAAGGGGCACGTGATGTGATCATCCATCATGGTGGATGACATGAAATGTGTTGATCTATCTGGCCAATTTGTACATCAATAATATTGTACGTGTGAGTAACTATTTGCAATTGATACAATCTACATATTATATTCAATCAATTTTTTTTCAAATTGATCATATGATTATTCATATATTTTATATGATGTAGTTTTTGGGAATAAGTATTATGATACAAGGGTTATTTAAAGATAATGCAATATTCCCTTGTTTATTTAGTATCACTTATTATTTGTATGAGACTATTAATTTCATACATTTGTAGATGACAAAATTCATAATTTTTTAAGTTCAATAAAGGGATATATGTAACACCCCAACATTTTGAGAATTATTTTTCTTCGAATTAAATTATCTTTTCAATATTTTTCATTTCACATGACACTGAAAATAGAAATATATATATATATATATATATTAAATCACTAAGTCAAACATTACTTCCACGTGAAATAACAAATTTTGTTGTGATACACACAATACCAACATGGCTTGCGCTACACACAATACCAAATTGGATTGAACTATGAGAAACACAGACATGTCGTACAATGCATGAAACACTGAGAATCTAGGAAACATCATTATATATATATAATTAATTAAATTAGATAATTATGAACTAACCATTAAAAATGGTTATATTAATATTAATAACTAATTTCCAAATATTTTTCTATAATTTTTATATATAAATAAGTCATATTGATAATGAAAGATAACATTTTTGGTAATGTCAATTTATGTTAAAAATACTATTTTCTTGAATAGAACAATTTTAATTATACAATTAATTCTAGACACATTTAGAATTTTTATTTGATAAAATAAAATTCATGTTTTATTTATTATTTTAAAATTATCCTAGGCTGAATATTTGGGATTTTTATGAGAAACATCATTTTTTGATGAATTGTGAAAATACTATTTTTTAGTTAAAATTTTCATTTTTCTCTTATTAGTTATTTATGATAAATGATATTTAAAATATGTTTAAATTTAATATTATATAAATATTAAATACATTAATAAAATTTAATTCATTGGAATCAATTTTACTTTGAAACTTAATATAAAAATCTTAACAAACTTTTAAACATTTTCCTACTTTAAAACCCCTTTATTTCATCTCGTCTGTGGGATTATCAGTGATCTTAATTATCTTACCTTTATGAATTTAATTTCAAAAATATAACACAAAATTTTTTATTCAATATAATATTTATATTCTTATAATTCAAGGTTAATTTTTGGCACAAATGACTTGTAAAAGTGATTACAATTAATCACAATGATTAAAGGAAAATTATTCTTAATTAGAGACTAATCCTTAAAAGTATAGGCCCAAATGACCAATCCAATCTTCAGAACCCAATTTTATATCAATATTTCATCGATAATCCTCCCAGTATTTAGTTTTTTTGGTTTTTATGTCCTTTTTAAGGTATGAACATGTTACTAAAAAACATGTTTCAAAAAATTCTTTGTAAGTCTGTTTACTTCCCTATAAAAGGCCACCACCTCTACCCATTCCTCACACCCCTAAAACCATTTATGTTGGTCCACGATCTACCGAAATAGACTAAAAAAATCCTCCCATAGACCTTGAAGTATTGATTTGAGAATAAAACCTTTAAAGTAAGCCTTTTAACACAAACAAAAAAGAGTTACCTGATTTATAGGTAAAGTCTTCTATGAAGATCCTTTTCTTTTATTTATTTATTCACCATATCCACTATATTTATTCCATTATTCTGTAAAAAATAGTATCCCATGTATCCAATTATGTTTTTATTTAAATATTTATACCTACAATTTGATACACTTCTATCTATTGAATGTCAAACATATTGGTTCTGTTTTTGGCGAATTACTACCTCAAGAAACGATGATTGTTCATATTTTATTTACCCTAAATCATGCTGTCCATTATGATTGAAAATCTATATATATATAATTCATATATTTTATTTATTATGTATTTCTACTTATTTATTCATTTTAAAATACACATATATTTACATTCTATTTGATGTTAATACAATAATATCGTTTTAGGAAGCGTGGACTACCTCCACCTCAAAGTGACGTGATACATCCTCACATAACATGGAATTTATTAAGGATGAGTTTAGTTAAATTATTTGATATATATAATATTAATTCTAATTTAATAATGATATATATATACACATATATATTTAGATATATGTCATTTACATTGTTTCTTTCTTTATGACAAAAAAATGGAAACAACATTCATGCGTACATACGGCTTACCATCTCCATGAAGGGTGTATTCTATTTCATAATTATATATGATATAAATTATTATTATATGAATATAATAGATATAAATTATATTTATATCATTAAATGCTTTCCAAATATATTTTTTATAATTTTTATATATAAATAAATCATATTGATAATGAAAGATAACATTTTTGGTAATGTCCATTTATGTTAAAAATATTGTTTTCTTGAATAAACCGATTTTAGTAATACAATTAATACTAGACACATTAAGAATTTTTATTTGATAAAATAAAATTCATATTTTATTCATTATTTAGAAATTATCCTAGGTTTAATATTTGGAATTTTTATGAGAAACATCATTTTTTAATGAATTTTGAAAATACTATTTTTTAGTTAAAATTTTCATTTTTTCTTATTATTTATTTATGATAAATGATATTTAAAATAATTTTAAATTTAATATTATATAAATATTAAATATATTAATAAAATTTAATTCATTGGAATAAATTTTACTTTGAAACTGAATATAAAAATCTTAATAAAGATTTGAACATTTTACTACTTTAAAACCCCATTATTTCATCCTGTTTGTGATATTATCACTGATCTTAATTTTCATACATCTATGAATTTAGTTTCCAAAATATATCATAAAAAATTTTATTCAATACAATATTTATATTCTTATAATACCATGTTAATATTTTTCACAAATTATTTGAAAAAGTGATTACAATTAATCACAACGATTAAAGGAAAATTATGCTTAATTAGGGACAAATCCTTAAAATTATGGGCCTAAATGACCAATCCACTCTTCAAAACCCAATTTTATATCAATATTTCATCCATAATTCTCCCATTATTTTTTTTTGTTTTTTATGACCTTTTTATGGTATTAAAATGTTACTACATAACATGTTTCGAAAAATTCCTCGTAAGTCCCTTTCCTTCCCTATAAAAGGCCACCACTTGGACCCATTCCTAACACCCCTACAACCATTTATGTTCGTCCAAGATCTAAAAGAATATCCTAAAAATAATCCTCCCATAGACCATTGAAGTCTTAATTTGAGAATAAAGCTTTTAAAGGAATCCTTTTGACACAAACCAAAAAGAGTTACCCGATTTATAGGTAACGTCTTCTCTGAAGATCCTTTTCTTTATTTTATTTATTCACCATATCCACTATATTTATTCAATTATTCTATAAAACATAGTATCCAAAGTATCCAATTATGTTTTTATGTAAATATTTATACCTACAATTATAAACACCTCTATCTATTGAATTTCAAACATATTGGTTTCGTGTTTGGTGAATTACTGCCTCAAGAAACGATGATTTTTCATATTTTATTTACCCCAAATCATGTTGTCCATTATGATTGAAAATATATTTATATAATTCATATATTTTATTTATTATGTATTTATACTTATTTATTAATTTTAAAATACACATCTATTTACATTCCATTTGATGTTAATACAATAATATCGTTTTAGGAAGCGTGGACTACCTCCCCCTCAAAGCGATGTGATACATCCTCACATAACATGGAATTTATTAAAAATGGGTTTAGTTAAATTATATGATATATGTAATATTAATTATAATTTAATAATGATATATATATATACACAAACATATATTTACATATATTTCATTTACATTGTTTCTTTCAATAAGAAAAAAAAAACGGAAACAACATTCATGCATACATACGACTTACCATCTCCGTGAAGGGTGTATTATATTTAATAGTTATATATGATATAAATATTAATATATGAATATAATAGATAAGAAATATATTTATATCATTATATACATTCTTGAATCATGATATAAGTATAAAGATTGATGATTTTAAAAATTAGGAGACATGCGAAAAGAAAATAGAATATTACCCGAAGTGAAATATCAACCTAATATCGTTAACAAGAAGGTAATATATAGTCATAATCAAACCATATATGGTAGTGGTTATAATAATATTATTTTGTAAAATAATTATAATACACTTAAATTAACTATAAATTAATCTTGTATGAGTACGGAGAGAGTCAAGAGACAAGGTAAGGGGATTTTATCTCACTTTTAATTTCTGTGAGATACATGTTATTTTCACTACTCTTTCCTTTTGTGTCGTGTACTTAAATACCATGATTATATTATATATATATTATACTTATATTTATTTGTATTATAATATCCATTTTATGATCCTTCTTTTTTGGGGATTAACGCTAAAATATACCAAATCGGTAAAATGTTTTCTCTCAATTTTCTTTCTTTGAGACTCAAGTTTTGTTATGCACCTAAAATCTTTTCCTAGGGGAATATATTTCAATTTTTATGTAATATAATGAATATAAATATTTTTATTATATTATATGTTTTATTTAATTTAATTTCCTTACATGGAGAGTATGAACCCAAGATACCAAGGTATATGTGTCTATTGAGATAATCTCATTGCCTTTTCAAGGTTATTTATATTTATGATTCCTTTGATAAAATATTATGATACACATCTCAAGAATGTTCATTATTTTTCTTCCCCTTGGTCATATCAATATGTTCTCAAGAATTGGTACTATATTTTACTCTTTGGTACATAAGAGAGATAATAAATTGTTTCTAGGAAATCCCAACTTCACCCTTTCTTCGGTCGAAAATAAATGTTTTTTAAAAATGGTTTCCAAGAATATTATACCATAATACAATTAGATTTAAAATTAAAATTTCCCCTTTTTTCTTTTACTAATCTATTAAAGGGAATATTATTGTATCTTTCTTAACAAGGAACTTGTCTAACCTTTTTATAGTGTAAAAGGGAAGTTTCTTGACCAAGAACAACATGTATTACCCACCATAATTTCTTCGAATATACCTTTTAAATTTTTAAGAGTTTAATCTTGAATAAAATATTTTTAAAATATATTTTCAACTAAAATGTTTTTATAATACTTTTCAAGATTCTTTTATAGTTTTTCATTAATAATGTAATTAAAAATGTTTGAAATCATCTTTTTTATGCTTTCAAGAAAAAACATTTTCAAAACATTTTCAAGTATCTTCTATAAGTTTTCAATGAAAATGGTTTTTAAAAAACATTTCCAAACTATATTTATAGGTTTTATAATTATTTTCAAATAAATTGTTTTTACAAAGTTTTGAGGAAATTATTATATTTTTCCAAAAAAAAAGTTTTCAAATGTTTTAATGCTTATTTTATAATTTCTCAAGGAAAATGGTTTTCAAAATGATTTCATATGGTTTCATGTTATTTTCCAAAAAAAAGATTTTCAAATAGTTTTATGTATTAAAAATTATTTTTCAAACAATAAATTATATTTTTCCCATTTTACATTTTTAGAGGATATTTCAAAACAAATACATCTAAGATGACATCTAATGATGTTTCTAAATCCTTTTTATGAATTGATATAAATGTTTTATTAATATCTTTTATAAGAATGAGTTATTCTTAATTCCATGGTCTTTATGAAACCAATTTCAACTTCATGGGTTATACATATTTGAAATTTGTTTTTATTTTACTGGTTATTTTTATGATGAATGGATTATGAAAACTATAAATTTATCCACAGGTTATTATATGGTTACATTTTTATTATACCTATTTCATTTAATGTGTTATGATATTTCTATTTATGATATTGTGGAACATGTATATATGATTTCATTATGTGATGGTTTTTAGCTTTATCTCTATCCAATGTATTGGTTAATGTTTTATGTCTCATTAGATAATGTAAGATGGTCTTGGAGGTGGACCTTGACTACTGTGATGGCCATGGGTGTGAACTATGACTACAAAGATGGTATGAGGAGTGAAATCATTATACTATGATGGACATGTGAGTGAACCATGACTATTATGATTGTATGGGGAGTTAACCAATACTACTAAGACGGTCTTGGAAGGAATTCCTTGGCTACTATTTAAATCATTATATGTTTATGTGTTTTCCACAATTCAAAATCTTATTCAAGTCTTATGATTTCATGGATTATGCTCTTTATTTCATACGATTCATGTCTAATGAACTACCAATAATTATTACATGAATTCGGTTTTGATATTTTATATATAAGGTATGATCTTCTATTTACAGTTCCACATTTCCATACCCTTATACTCATTCTTATGTATAAATGTCTGCCTTCTTTACCCTTACTGAGAATTTGAGATAACCCCTTTTATATTTCCCTTCCCCCATATTATGATGATATGTACTATGGTTTTTTATCTAAGATGGGTTCTAGTCAAGTAGAACCTAGTGGGAGATGATGTAGCTCACTTATGTACCAGGGTTTATGCCTTCAGGTTTCCAAAGGAACTATACCATCTATAGTCTTTAGGCATCTGTTTGCATAATCTTAATGTTTTATGAAAAATCTATGTAATGGTAATGTTTTAAAAGAAAGGGTCTCTATACTATGGGGTAATAATTTTTGTTTAATAATTTTAGGATTATGATTTACATAAAATATATAGCTACATAATTTAGACAGCTAATATAAATGTGTCTTGGGGTTTATCCACAAAAAATTTTGGAATGAATATTTCCAAACTATTGAATATTATGTGATATGGGGTATTATTGATGATAAATATCATAATGTATTTTGGAAATATCTAAAAATATTTTTGGATGTTTTTTCACAATTTTTTGTATATGATATAATATAGGGTGAAATGGAACAATGTATATGAGTCTTTTGTATAAGTCAGATATTGATAGAGATATGCCCTAAAGACATTATACATGTGCTGTGTTTTGGACTATCTCATAAGGTAAGATGTATTTAAGAAATATTATATGACATAAATGAGCTCGATACATATTATATGATTTGGATTAGTCATATAATAAGGGGTAATATAGTACATTGCTATACTACATTAGCCTTATCATACTGTATGATATAGTAATATTGTTGACTGTGGTATACATCATTGGTCATTCAAGACAAATAAGATAGTTAAATATTAAATACTAACTTTTGGGTATTCACTTACATTATAAATCCTTACGTATGTTTGTTAAATATGGTGAAATGTTTGGAATAATTAATGGAGAGTTATGTGTTAAATGATTCTTCCATAACAGTACTAAAAAATTATATAACATTGAAGTGGTAGAAATGAGATTCAATGGGAATCACCTAGTCATATAAATATTTCCATGGCCAAGAAAATAGAATCTGATCTATCTATGATTATTTTATAATTATTAATACATAAATCTATCTATTAAACTTTTACTCTAAAAGGTACTAGAATATCATTATTGAAAGATGGTTGCTACTCTTGAAATGTTAGATCTGTTAACTTTTGGATACCTTAGGAGTAATAAGTTTTTTTAAAAATTTAAAGCAATATTAATAAATTTAATGATTAACTATAAATCGCTCATCAACCTATGATGTAAGATACATACCAAATCATTATTTTATAGCATATACCATTAGAATTTGAATTCCATAAGATTATAGATTGTTGTTTTATATTTCCCATAGTTACTTGAATAATTATTTTTTATCTTTATTAACCCATAAATAATGTTGGGTGGTTCTATGGACCCTAACATAAATTATTTACAATTTAATTAATGTTTTACTATACTCGTGTATTTTTAGTGGGTTTTGAAAATTTGAGATGTTGTTAGAGGACAATGATCGATATTTTAGGAGACAGGATCAATGTGGGAATAATTCCAATGATGAAATTTAGTACTAGGTCGCCATTAAATTTGTAACAAGTACTATATGAATTGTGTTTATAGTGGGTAGGCCTTGGTGAACCATAATCCAACTATTGGATCTGAGGAATGTACCAAATGAGGTATCAGTTACCTAGTGATTAAGGAACATTCAACTTGTGGTAAGTTTATTTTTATTTTTAAATATTTATTTATAATTAAATTAAGTTTTAATTTTTTTATAAAACCTACAATAACCCACACCAATTTTTATCCTGATCAGACCCACCTCCCACCTCCCACCTCCATTATTTATTTTTTAAAGAAGATAACTTCACCTTCTATGATCCAATTAGATTTCCATCACTGTAAGTGGATCATTATAGGTGAGTATATGGTTCCTCCTACCCATAATATTGGGTTTCTCATTTTTTCCACTGATGATTATCTAAAGTCCCTATATGGGGGGGGGGGGGAGCTGGTTTATTAGTGATTTTCAACATTTAAGTTCAATCAAAAAAATGAATATTTTAAAATCATGTATACATGACTGAAATATAGGTGGTTCTTAAATTATTCCACAATATTATTGGAATTTTATGTATTTTATATTATTCAGGTGTAGGTAGATGACCTAATATAGAACCAAATATGGTTTTTGCAGTTTATGAATAAATATCATGCACTATAAAACATGTGATTGACTCTCCCAAAATATTTTCATCATATCCAAAGATATTGAAGGTATTTATCCATGGGGAATGTGGTGAGTGACATGGAAATTAGAACCCATGAGGGGTGTCCAACCCCATTACCAGATTTTGGAATCCATTCATTGAATCCTTGAAAATTACTTGATAATTAAAATCATGTATATAGGTTAGAATAGTGTCATATTAATATTATTGTTACAATTTTTCATAGAAAGACCCTACTTTAGTGAAACACTCTTGATGTAAGTGTTTGTCTACAATTTTAGACCATTAATACATAAGGAAAGACTTCAAATGTTTACCCTATGTGTAAAAAACTATGGTAATCGATAAAATATTATGTAATTTATATTTTAGAAACTAATGAATAAGGTGATAATCCATTATCTATGTTTAGAATATTATACATATAGTTTGTGTCTTATGATGATTATTTTTACACTATGATTGTGTTTATGCATTATTGATTATTAGATTACCCTATTTAGGTAAATTATTATGATGATTATCCATTAATATATTATTTTATTGATATATACATAGATGGACCATTGACTTTTTTTATCACTAATGTTGAAAGTGATAATCCATTCACTGTGTCATATGTTTATGTATATAGTTACAATCCATTCAGAATATTTATTAACTATATATATTGATAAAATATTTATATGGCTTAAAAATCCATAATGAAATAATAAACACTTAAAATGAGGTCAAATATAAAAGGTTTAGATAAATAGTTAAGCTATAAATATAAAATATATTATTTTAGTGAAGCTGTTCATGTTCATCATGAAGCATCACATGTTTTACAATGCATCACCTAGTTAAAAAATAGAACAATTATGCATGAATATATTATCATTTTTGGACCCAGAGCTCTGATTTGTATAAAATCACATAGACAATTTTTGAATCCAATGCCATACAAATCATTAAGATTGTAATTTCAAACCTATGACATACTCTTTTCACTAGCAATCATTACTCATGATTGTGTTATATGTCCATATAATCCCCATGTCGTTTTCCATTTTATGGAACTAGTAACCCAACCTTAACGATAAATACACTATAAAAAATTTAGAATAGACACATAGTATAATGATAGAGATAAACCCATGAGGAGATACTTAATACATTGTAAAAATATTAGAAGATCTAGAACTTCTTTTTGAGAAGGAATTTCAAAGGAACTAATGATAAAAAAGAATGAATCAATGAAACAACATGGGGGTCCACATCATGAAAGAGAGGAATATGAGGACCATGAGTACCCTCCATAAATATGAGGCCTCAATCAATGCAGCATTTTGAATGTGGTTACCCATAACTGGTGTGGCCCCCTTCATAATTAGGATACCTATGATGGTTATTTCATTATGGTACCTTGAACCATGACCTATGTGAGATCCTCATATTTTCAAGAATATAATAAATTATGTGAGATGGAATCCCTATAGGGTATTCAACACCATCGTCTTAGTATCAATCAACCACGAATCTTAATGTCACACAGTGTCTGCTATTTCTGGTTCCAGATTTGCACTGGCATTCTTCCCACCATGGAATTTCTCATTTTTCTCCATGTCACTAATGACATGTAGTGTCCCCTCTGTTTGGAGGTGCTCAAATCCCCTCTTCAGGTGATCAACCAGTGCTTGGGGGTGGAGGAGATTTGGACTCCCTGGGGCTCTGGGATGGAGCTTATGATGGATTCGGCACCAGACCTCCCGACAATGCTAATGTTGTGGTCATCCTCCTTCTATGTATATAAAGTTTCTTCTCTGTGCATTGTGGCTTGGATTGTTTGGGCTGGACGATACGATTTCTTCTTCAACTGCAGAGAAAATCCTTCTAGGTTCTCGACTGAACGATCCATCTCATGGGTTGAGGGGTGGAATCAGACATCTAACCGTCATGTGCTCTTTGACACTCACATAGGGGCCTCACGGTGGTGCCCGCCCCCCGAAGGAATCCTCAAGATTAACGGTGACACATCACTCTCCACAGATGTATTCATTGGAATTGGACTGCTGGACAGGAACCATCAAGGTCATATTGTTACTGCCAAACGTGAATGTCACTATGCTATTTGGGAGCCCATTGATGATGAAGCCTTCGCTGTCCTTGCTGGGTTGACTTTTGAAAAAGATCTTGGATGGGAAACCATACACATTGAATCAGATTGCCTCACCATCATCAACACTATCAGGAATAATGAGTGGGGCCTCCAATATTTTGGACTCCTAATCTGAAAAATCCAGTCCCCCAGGCAATGATTCACAACATGCGCCTTTTCATTCATCAAAAGGGAAGGAAATGAAGCAGCCCATCACCTGGTGTCTTTTAGATCTTTCATCGGGAAACACCTCTAACTTGACCATTTCCCTTCTTGTTTGCATGAGATTGTAAGTGGTGATTGTCATGATTAATATATCATTGTCCATTTTCAAAAAAAATCAACCATGAATAGTCAATTATTTGTTTGATAGATTTTTAAATCATCCAAGAAAGAAAATTCTATCTTGTCAACATCCTTTCTCTTATCAAGGTATCCCACTTTGGATGAGCTAACTATAATGACCATCATAGACTATTTCTACAAAGGAAAAACCCGAAAAATATAAAATCAAATCCTTATAAAAATCCACAAGAAATACATGATAATACCATAAGTTATTCTTAAGTGACCTTCTTGTATCATTGGTTCCATTGATAAAAGTCATCTCCCTGGTTTCCCTCTTAGATTGGTAGGACCATTAGTGTAATAATAATCTTGAATTCATTTAATTAGGTGGGATCATATCATGAGGATACTGATGCGTCCTCCATTTGATCATGATTCTAATATTGGATACCGTAGTGTCACATTGGGTGACCTAATTCTACTTAATGAGACACATAAGACAAGGCTTAATTTTTAGATGTAATCCCCAACAATATTCACATTGATGTTTCCCTCACCTCGAATCATCTATGTGGACAAGAGATACTCAATGGATAATCACTAGGTGTAAACCCCAACACTTAAAGGGGCATATACCTTTGAGATATAACCTTATTCAAAAGACTATATTCCTAGTTGGATAAATATAATGTGATTCCCACACATGAGATCCACCCAGTCCTAAATTTTCACCCATTTTATAATATATACATACTTATAGTATGATACTAAACAACATGATATGATCTTATCACATGACCTTGAATTGAGAAACATGGTCTACATGGTATTTAATTCGAATTAATTATGATATTTAGGACCCATATTTGAAGTTAAATACCAAAAAAAGTTCAAAATATATCTTTAACCATGTCATATTCCCTATGAGACTTATCCTCATAGAGCTATATTCGTCATGAAAATCATCATCACCAAGATATATTCCTTATGATTCATACCATTCCTTATTTATCCATATTCACCAAGATACATATAACTATAACTGAAAGGGACATATTCCATGAGATATAACCTTCTTTAAACAACCATATTATCTGAGGGATGAACTAGAAAGGTTTTCACATATGTATGTCTAACACCTACCATTGATAAGAATCATTCATTGGGTAATATGTTGGTCTTGGATGCACAAACATTAAAGTCACATCAATTTTTTATGGATGCATGACCATAATGGCACAATGTTTCTCCATGTGAAATGACTTTAAATGGAATGATGTGTCATATTAAGTGACAATAAACTATATGGGTTACAATTCCATTCATTGGGATATTTATAAATCCCATATAATTATTCTATTCCAAACTCTATAAAATTTATCACCTTCCTGGATTCTTCAAAACTCAAGATCACCCAACCATATGGATATAAAAAACCTAAATAATTAACATGATAAATAAGATAACTGATTATATATAACTATAGTGTAATAATTGATGATTATATAATAAATACATATGATTCTAATCATGAATAAATTTTGATATATATATATATATAGATTTTTACATTGACACATGTCAATGATAGATAAATATCATGGTGGAAATTAGTCATGTATTGGGGATTGGTTAGAATTTATGAAGTTATGATAAAACTACAAGAGATTCCTAGACTACACAATAACTCCACCTAAAGGATATGATGACCCCAACCTCCTATATGATTACTTGTCATACATTTCATAGTTTCCCCATGAACACCTACCATTCAAAAGTAGATATGGTTAGACTAAAAATTAATGGTTGAGAATCAAATAAAATATTCCATCACAAAAAATAATAATTAACCCATTGTGAATCCATATCCCAATAAAGATATTAATTATTTAAACTATTGTTTGTGAAATATCACTAATAAGTTTTCTTATTTTTTTCCATTTATACCTTTTTAACATTTATAATATTTATAGTAATAAATTTAATAAAAATAAATTTAACAAAAAGATAATTATAAATACACATCATATTTAAGAAAGGATATGATAGTAATGACTAATAGGTCATTATATTAAACTATATGCCTCAATAAATAAGTGGCGATTGATTTGGTTACAGAGTACCGACTGAATGGTACTATATGTATTTTGATGATGACCTCGGGGAACTTATAAAAAATCAATCCTCATCAATCATCCCACTAATGAAGGGTTGTTATAAAACCAATGGAACTAACTAATTCCTCTAATTGATTCAAAACACTATCTATATAGTGGGTTAATTCTAAGTGCATATATCCAAGGGAGGAAGAAAATGAAGAAAATGAAACCCTCTCATGGTCCATGAACTTCTTAGGAAGGTTGATTTAAGAAACTAATAGTGGAAATGATTTATGGGCCCTAATCCTCATTTATTATATGAGGTGGTATCCCATGACCTCCCAACCATAGTCGTATAGACTCAATAACCTAGAAAGAGTTTTTTATGCGAAAAACATGTCAATGAATACATGGAGTGGTCCCATATCCTCATTCCAACAAAATAATCTACTAAAAATATACTAATGGATAATAAGGGAAAGTCTATATTCTTGATCTTGTTTATAAAACATATAGTATATTCCAAATGTGTCAATGGAGGCACACTAACACATTCCAATGATAATAATGGATCAATATTATATTCTTTCCCTCATGGTTGAAGCCCATTGAAATATTTTGACTATAACAAGTGGAGATGAGTGGGATTATACCCCATTTTCAATGAAGATAAAGAAAATATTTTTATACCCATGGAATTAGAGCCTCAACCTATTTTGGTAGCTACCAAAGGGTAGGATTATATCTATACACATGTCTTTCATTGATGTTATCATATCTTAGTAGAAACAATAAGGTACTTCCATTGGAATATTCCATTAGATGTTGAATATATTCACATCATCATTATCCCACTATTAAAAGAATCTTATCAATAATCCCTAATGACTACTTTAGGGTGGGATAGTATTGTCACCCCTATTCTGGAGGACCATTAGCTGGGGCCAATGAATAATTAATAACATGACCATGCTTATATTTATATTCAAACAATTTTTTTAGAATTCCATAGTATCGAATTTAGGAATGTCTTATAGCCCTACCAAATTCACCTAACCCCAATGAAATATCTTGGAAATACCTTATGATAAGAATTATATTCCTTCAATATCAAATTTCAAGGAAGGATTTCAACATATATCAATAGTAACAAAGATGGTGGCACATACTCTTGATGATTGTGAAGTTATATATTAACATACTCTGATAGAAAGAAAATGGTACACTCATATTCCTACACAATCTCAAGAATCATTTTGATATATTTTTATAGAAATATAGTATTCTCCAATGAGGTATCACTCCCATGATGTCAATTTTATAGAGTGCACAAGACCAACCACCTAATGAAGAACATGTAAAAGTAAATCTCATTGATGTTAACACAAAACATAAGACTAGGATCAAATCCATTTATCTAATGAATACTGATGTTCTTGATGCCCATTAACCATTTTTATAGTGTGATAAGAATTTAATATATTATTGAAATGAAGATACAATTGTTTTGGTTAATAATTTCCTCCATGATGTAGTAAAAATATTCATCGTGGGAACTATTCTCATGGTATGAGCTCTATAATCCATCCTCAGATCAATATGGTAAATCAGTAGAAAGGTTATATCATTGTAAATATATTAAATATATGTAACCATGATAGTATTACCTATGTAATTTATACAATATACTGTATGGAACCTTCCAATAGTAAATCATTTAGTGGTCCAATCTATTGCCATCGACCAATCCCTAATTTAAGTTCACTCTAGGATTGAGAATATAATGATTATGATGTTGGTAATATCTATTGACTTCACTAAGAAGAAGCTCCATAGGATATCCCATCTATAATAGAAGCTTCTCCCCATACCCAAAATACTCCGAGAAAACCCTAATATTGAGATACACTCAAGTGAGTACTTCCATCTATAATGAGAACTTCTACACTAGTTGGTGATATATCATATTAGTTGAATGATAAGTATTGATAAATTACATTATCTAAATCAACATCAAACAACTTATCCATTTATATAATGGTGGTTGTTCAATGTAATCCAAATTGGCTTAATAAGGAAGCTGGTAAGTACACACTATGGTCACATAATGTAGAGGAATACCCATTATAAGGTAAATAGATTTCTATGGTGTTGAGAAAATGAAAAGATAAAGAAAGTATAGTTATTATGGTTTTACCCCTGGACACCAACAAATGTGATATTCTAGAGACATTGAAAGAGTAATGCATATATTATATTAACCCTAATATATAGAAAAATATAAACATCATTAAGAAAAAATATTTATATTATAATGAATATTATAACCATATAAGTGAAATAAATTAAGACAACTTCACGATATATTCAACATATATTAGGGGTGAATTATTTCAAGGAACTTTTTAATTGATAATTTTTTTTATCAATTTACCACTTAGACCTATTATGTTCTTAACAGTCATATTCTATTTTCCTTATCATTTAAAATTATAATAATGCACGTAATATATGTCTTATAATAGTTTTCAAGGTTTTCTAGTTAATAAGAGTAGCTAGATGATGAATCATACAGTGACAACCAATACATGAATTCTCCACTGTAATGAGATACCAGTGGCATAGTTTTGGTGATAAAAAAATCCTTAGTCAATGTGTGGTTCACTACACATTATGGGGGTGGATGGAAGTAATCTAGAATTACTATACTGGTAATAACATTTTACAACTTATAACTCTTTATTGGTTCTTTATACTGACTTTATTGATTATCTCTAACTTATTCATGTTACTTTATAATACCATGTAAGTACTCTACCTATTTTTATTTTTATTGAATGTCACAGTGATATGTTATTCTTTATTATCTTTATCTTCACTTGTAACTTTAAAAATAATAAGCCAGTAATATTACTTACTTTTTTCATTTTTAGTACCTATATATCAAATCCTCTATCTAATCCTATCAGCCTCATCCAATCATTATGATGATTTTCATCCAATTATTTTTTCCCAATGGATATTCCTTAATCCCATTTTTTCACATTTTTTATCTGATACTAATATATAATAAAACTCCATCCCTTATGAAATAATATATTATATTTTCATCAATTACAGATTCCCCATTCAGTACTTCATAATTTATTCAGCACGAGGTTATCTAATTTCTTCTATCCTTATTTTTTTTGTTTTTGATTTCTATGTTCATTCCATTAGCTCCATATGGTACAGTCTACTTCACCTGATACCACTTCTCTAGAAACATCATCCCAAATGATAAATTCCCTCACATTTAATATCCAACATATTCTTGTCAAACATAAATTATATAGCATAATATATTGATGTAGAAATCATTATATTAATTATAATCTCTCCAATTATATAAATTTTCATAAAATACATTATATAGGTAATGTTCCTCTTAGTTTATAAGATAAGGGGAGAACATAAAATTCATATCCCCCCCCAATTTTTTGTGTATTCTACTCAAAAATTATTCATAGATATAATGTATTTTAACATTCAAAAAGTTAATAATCAACAAATATTTTTACATAATTTCATTAGATTATCGAAATCAATTTTCTTCTTAAATCCTCTAGAAATATCTATAGAATCCCAATACTACTTCATGATTTTTGAGACATTTAATAAAAAACTCATCATTTCTACAAAAGTTACATTACAAAAAACTTTGTGATGAAATTCGAACATTAATTCTAGTATAACTGTATAAAACATCATTTTTTCAGTGAAACGTCATCTAGAATTCCTTCAGAACATGGTTTGAAGAGCATATATACATTATGCAAGATAGTTCCTTTGATCGATGATATTCTTTACAAAACATTCATTTGATAACATATTTCTTTTAAAACTCCATTTGATCCTTCCTTTAAATGTAGTTACAATTTCATTTCGTAATACTGTTCCTCTATCTGATGGGTTCTCAAATGTTATCTAGTTTTCTTCTTTCATATTAAATGTCAATGATTTTTACTGCTCGTACTCTCTGATGAATTCATAGAACTATCTCAAATGAATTTGTAAGTATTAGATTAATATCTTCTTAATTAATTGTATAATGAAATTTTTCAAGGTCAAATAAATGAGAAAAGTAATATGTAATATATATTTGATGATCTTTTATAGAAACATCGACCCTATGAATGTCACTAACAAACCATTGTATAATGAATTCATACAGTGAATTATTTATTAAATACTTTCAACACATTTACTCTAACTATTAAATACATTAGGAAGACTACGCTCAATAATTCATGAAAATATTTTTGGTAGAGTCTATCTGATGACTCCCCAATTTCATATACCCACACAAACACATTTTTTTAATTAATTGTTACATATAAATTCACTATTTAATCCTTTGAAAATTTGATTTTATAGACTTCATGAAAATCGTCTTTCAATGTTTGTAATCACTTA
Source organism: Viscum album (assembly GCA_963277665.1). Classification (NCBI taxonomy): domain Eukaryota; kingdom Viridiplantae; phylum Streptophyta; class Magnoliopsida; order Santalales; family Viscaceae; genus Viscum; species Viscum album. The sequence goes on along the minus strand of OY728137.1, from coordinate 450,103,548 downwards.
AAAAATTTCATTGATAATATTACCACTAAGTTGGAAAAGAAATTTAATATCTTTATTTTGATAATGCTTCAAAACCACTTATCAATAGACCATTTAGAATTTTTCAGATTGTAATCCAAATTTTAGAATTTTATCTTCCTTTAAATTTAATAATGAATCACTACAATAAAAAAAATTTATGTCTGATCAATGAACAAAACATCACATAGAATCATCTGATATTGATTTTCTGATCACCTTCCATCCAATCGACTTAGTATATTCACATCAGTCTGATTTCACTGTTGACATTATTTTGGAGATCTACCAAAAATTCCTATTACATATGAAATTTTCATACTAGAATAACTGATATAATATATATTAAAATATTTATAAATGTATATCTATTTGAAACTCCAACCGATGGAACAATATAAAGACCTCCATCTAATGAAGATAGTAATATACCTTCACCTGATCACCTCAATATAATTGACTATGTCCAACAAAAATGGTACACTAGACTCCACCTTGAGTTCTATTAGTATCATGTTTTTTGTTTTATTCACCACCAACTTATCTATCTATTAATAAAAAAAAATATTTTGTTAAATCATTGATAAAAAATAAAAATTTTACTAAAAATATCCTTTTAAAAACATTGAGTAAATGTTTCTGACTTTTGGAATAGCGCACTAATATTTAATAGAAAACACAATATCTTGAAAGAAATTTATCATTTACAATAATGAATAATATCCATATCAACTATTATAAATTAAAAAATATATATTTCTTAATATTATAAGACATGGTCACTTCCTTTACTCTTTATACATTCTTCAAAGCTATATCAACTTTGTTATCAAGCTTGCATAGTTCAACTGAACATATCAGTAGATTCATATTTATTACTTCTAAATATATTGACATTAATGAAATATTTATATTTCCTGAACAACCATTAACAAATATTGATAAAAAATACAAATCACACACAATGTAATACCACCAATCCCCTCCTATGTACTTATTTGAAGGACCTTTTAAGTACTTTTAAAATTAATATTTTAGTATCTGAATGTTTTCTCCCACTCCTATCAAACATTCTATATTTTCACTTTAGATATCACTTATTGAAAATAAATAAAACGTTCATGAAATTAGTATATATGTTCATTCATAAGAAATATTCCTTTAATCATTTCACTATATGTCTATGTGATCCATACTCAATGTAGAAAATAACAGGATTTGATACAGGAAACAAAGGTTTCATATACCAAATGATATTTATAACTCATGTAATGATAAAAAATATTATCTTCAGGGGTTATCCAACATTATTTCAGGAGGAAGATTCTGATTGAGATTTGAGATACCTGTAAGACATGTCATTCTAAATCTATTTGAAGCACATAAGTAAACTGATTAAAACATTCAAGTATAAATACTCAGATAAGAATAATTTGTACACATTTATTACATTCAATTTTTTTTAGTTACTATAGATTCAATATCTCTCCCTTTGAGTGAAGATACTTATTTTATGTAAAAATGGATGCTAAATTATTAAAAGTGTACATTTTCCAGTGATATTTCATCAAGAAAATTCCAAAATAAATAGATTTACTTAGAATATTAATTTTGGAAAAAACTTCACTATAATACACTTCTCTCCCACATCAAAGAGTATTTTTAAACCATCATAATAATTATGGATCTCTTAAATATATATTTTTTAGAAACTTCATGTTAAGAATGAAACAAAATATATATTCCTAACATGGGTTTTTAGATTATTGAATATTTATATATCTTCACAAAGAATTATTTTCATTAATATATTCAATTGGAATTCAAAATATATGATCAAATCAAGATGTGATATTCTTTCTAATTTCATTCACAAGTTAGAAACTACCAATATAATTTTATTAAGGATAATTCTTTTATGTTCTCTCAAAAAATGTAATAGTGTTGGGAACTTCCCTAGAATGGATATAAAATGTGGTTACCCATTCCACTATTTTAGGTTCTTCCCCTAATATTTTACATCACCATCAATTCCACTCTTTGGAATAGAAAATTAAAAAAATAATGTTTAAGCGAATAAAGTTTCTCTACAAAAAATCATAACAAAAAAGTGAGGTTCACATTGTCTTCTAAAACAACTTTCCCTATCACCTCTAGTATTCATGATTTCACATATGAACATTAATTTTGATTGGGGTTTTATTCATATGATCATATTTTTTACTTCATTTTATGTGTAATTTCTTTTCTCAGGAGACATTAAGCCACTTGAATCAAAGTGTTAAACTTTTAACTTCGTTAAGATCTTTTATCATGTTGAAATTTTTATATAACAACCATTAATAAGTGTGTCAAGCCATATTGCACCTAAAACATATAATTTTCTCAACTTCACATGGAATATTTTTTTTCACCAGCTTTTAGATACGATTCTACTATTTTATTCATTCATTACAATATTCTAGACAATTTACTGAAATATCATTAAGAACATTGGTAGTATGCATAGTTTTTACATGTGGATACTATTGAGTGTCATCTTTCATTGTAGTTATTTTGTATGATACTATTTTTTAACTTCATGGATTTTGAATTTAATTTTTTTTATCCTTTAATACATTAAATCTTGTTGGGATATTTTTTATTACTTGAATATTCGTCTTACTTAAAATGGTTTCTTCTTTTTCCTAGTCAAGATTAGTGATCTTATTTTCATAACTCCATTAGTTACATGTCTAGATTTTCATGTACCATTATTACAACCACCATCATTACAAATACCACAAGTATACAAATTTTTATTACTATGTGAGTGTTTTTTATTCATCTTTGGCTTTCCCCCTTTACATGGACATCATTTTTTGATTTTTCATTTATAGGATTGTACCAACAATCCAAAACATAATGCCCGAATCCGGTGAAAAACCATCATTTTTACACATACTATTGACTTTCTATATCAAATGTATGATATTTTTGGATCTTCATTAAAACATGTTGATATCTTCATAGGGAAATAGATTCTATACTATTTTTCATATCAACCACAATCATTTTCGTAGGATTATAATCACTTTTATTCATCCATAATTATATATATTTTGATTTATAACCATAAAAATTAATAAAAATATATTTAGAAACACTAAATAAGATGGTATGGGTGGTACCTATTTCTTCATTGATTCTAGAAATATTTCTCGTTATGAAGTCATGATATTATTCTCATAAGTTTTAAGTATTTTGAGATGAGTTTCATCCATGGATAATTATGTTGAAAAAATGGTCTCATTATTTTGTGAAAAAAATATTTATATAATCTCATGAATAGTCTTGTTAAATTATAAGTATAGACATCTCACATTGAAGTTGTTTTTCTGATCATTAATCATAACAACCATATCTTCACAAACATTCTTAACTCTTTAAATTTATTATTTAATAAGTCAAAAATTATTTTGAAAAAAATATTCATGTTCTTTGATATTTTGGATTTTCCTTACAACTAAAATTACTTAACATCAATGTTTTTCTTATATTTTCTTTAGGCACATAGATCATTTATTCTTGAGTCTTCTTTACTCCATCATTTACTTTAACTTCATTATACCATTTTTATTTTTACCCAAAGGAACTTATTTTATGATCCAATTTCACTTCTTTATTGGATACAAACTATTTAGAGATATATTTAAATTATTTAAAATTTTATTATAAATCCATCTCAATATTATATACTTCTTCATATATCTAGATGATATCTACCTATATACATTTAATGAATCCACAAAAAAGGGATACTTTTTATTTTGAAATGTAATTGATAATATCTTTTAATATACTAACTAATATATCATGAGATGTTGTAGATAGAGTAATACTATGTACTATAAGGTGGATCATATTCTTGGAGATAGTTTGTAGAATAATTTTCCCATACCATAATATCATTTAATAATCATGATTAACATGAGGTATAAATATTGTGGTTTTCATTTATAGTAAGTTGAACAACATGATTTTCACTTTCCATGCCAAATATTTCTTCATTTTAAGAAAGTCCTTGGGAATTTTATACTTCCTCTTATTTATACAAGAGGTATATCATTTTTATAACTATTTTCTGTTTATTTTTTATTCATAAATATATTGGTAGAAAAATAATTGTTTCCAAACATAATTGTATATTCACCCAAATTGAATACCATTTTTATTAAAAGAAATAAAATCAAATATTTAGAAACCTTACCATAGAGAATCTAATATCAGGGAACCATATCCCATGACCCCATTTAGGAGGATCACATAGAGATATACTGAACATTGAGTGGGGGGATCAATGTTCGGAAAATTTTACCAAATTTAAACTTTATATCCCTCTACCTCGTTGTTTTATAATGATCTTGATTCTCATACACTATTTTAGTTATCATATTTAATTATATAAAATAAACTAAAAGATGAAACTATATATTTTTTCCATTATCATTTCTCAATAAGAGTAGATTGTCCATGATGTGTATGTTGATAGCCAGTATTGGGATTGTACTTGATAATGAGATATATGTTATGGTGTTTTTTCAATAAAACAATCCTTATACATAGTGAGGTTCCAAAAAAATTAAGCGGGGGATAAAAATAATTATGAATCTCTAGAGTGGTGATAACTTTGAACAACTTGCATCTCCATGCTGGTACATTATACTATTTATATATACAGTCTCTAATATCTTTAAGATATATAGAAATTTCGAGTAAGTACTACACCGATTTAGACTTATATTGGATGTCACAGTGAATTATTATTATTTAATTCATTCTTTATCATTTTTTACATTCCTAGTAATATCAAAGAAACTTTTCTTATTCTTATTCCTTCATCCAAAACCAATATATTTGAATTTCCAAACACCCCCTTCACTATGATCTTATTGTTGTTTCAGGTTTTTGTATATTGTATTCAAGTATTTTATAGATTATTAATTTTTTTCACTTGATATATATTATTTCATGGAAGAAATTATTCAATTCAGGGTTCTTGGTGATTTTTTTGTGTTTCTATTAAAAGATACAAATATGAATTTATTGGAATATAAATTTATATATACTGGTCATTTAATTTATTAACACACACCGTGAAGCTTTTTCTAGACATGTTTCGACCAGCCTGAGTACATTCCCATGTCAGAAAAAATAGAAAATTTCCATGAACTCACAATCCACATTCCTTGTACATCCATCTATATGTACTTGGTGGATATCAAAGCCTCTATACACCATGTATGTCGGTGCTACACATAGTGAACCCTCAACTACTAACCTCCAATGTTTAAAATTAAACTGGTGGCATAACAGTTCTCCTACTTGGAGAGAGAATAATGGAAAATTGTGTTTAAACAACTACACAATATGTACTTTTTGAAAAACATATTGTGGTATATTTTATAATTAATAGAGATGAAAACCATTGAGAAGAGTTTGGATATCCAAGGGGGTTGTGCTGCCTCTATTATGTTCAATCTCCCCCAAATATAAATATGGGTTTTCTTTTTCTATTTTTTATTTCTATTTTGTAGTTATTTCCCCTCTAAAATTGTATACTCTCCTATCCATAGTAATGTTTGATTTTCTTTTCAATGCACACATTATGACTGTGTTCATAAGCGGCTAGGTTTGTTAAATTTGGGTAGTTATAAATATTATGATTTTTTTTTGTAATTTTTATTTTGGCATGTTTATATTATTATGGTTTTTTTCATATAATTACATTATTGAAATGAGTTTCTCCTTCTCTATTGGTTCTGTATAAGACTAAGAAAAAAACCAACATAGAAAAAAATGAGTTTCCATGGGTGTGCCCACAACATTTGGGTGAGCTTGTTGCCACTATTTTAGGGGTAATAACTCAGAATTTGATTTATTTGATTAATCATTGGACTAAGAGGTTATCATTTATTAAACATAATTGCATGATGTTAAACAAAGAAAATTTTTTTTAAAAAATCCCTATGGTAAAAAATAATCATTAACAATTTTAATACTAAAGAATTACCATATAAATAAGACCTAAATAAGTCAAAATCCGAACACTTTTTTTTATGATTATTATGTGTTTTATCTAATTTTGATTAAATTTTCAAAAATAGTTTGACTTTTCAATCCCACTACCTATATTAATTTTTATGGATAATCAGCCGAGGCCCACCAACTTGTGATTATGTTTTATTATTCATTCTCCCTACGGGATTGACCCTGACTACCACTAGCTACATAGTTAGTCAGATTAGAGGGGTTATTTTAGTTTTTAGCACCTCAAAATGGGTGTAGTGAAATTCCTACACCGTTTCTAGGGATGTGGAATGATGAATCATTTGTATGAGTATAGGTTGGGTTAACTTAAAATTTTCTTTTCTATTTCTTGATTCGTTTCATGATAACCTCAAACCCATATTATTATGTATTTTTATTCCACTGTAAATTAGTACAATTTACATGGATATGATTTTTTCCCACATGATTTAAAATTACCGTACTCGTATCCAGAAGAATATTATCCATACATGGATTATGAATTTCAATATGCGGAATACCCATGTACATAATTCACCCTTCCAATTTCATATTATTTTTCGGAATCTTCAGGTAATTCTGATTGATTATTATCAATGATGGAAGACTTTACCACTCGCTAGCAAGAAAAAAACAAAAAGATGGGAAGACAAGTTACCATGGAAGAGAAACATTGAGTGATATTATACAATATAGATAAATCGATTGAGTTTGAGAGTGGGGGTTCTAACATTTTTTAATTAAGTAGGCATGTTATGATGTGTCCCCTACTTGAATTAACTACATGTTTCTAAGCATGATTTTCAAAACTCAATCTATTAACATGGGGAATGTTTTTATCATATTCATACATAAATTGATAAACCCTTTATTTATGAAAACTCAACTTATTATTTACCTTCTCTAGAGAATACATACTGTTATTTTCAGGTTTTCTTCATAATGAAGAAGGAACCATAGGATGTGGAGGTCATACATGATCACACCAAGAAAAAAGACCACTATTGAAATATATTATACATAGATCAAGGATACTACTTACCTCCCCCTCCATACCACACAAAGGTCAAGAAAAGATGGATAAAAGACAAGGGAACCAAACACATGTGTTGGGTTGCATAGAAGAATCCACATCCACATTCAGATTACTCATTTGTAACCTATATCAAGATGAGAAAGATACCTAAAAGAAAGGCACATCCTAGTATTCAACGTTGTCACTCTTCTCTCTATTTATTATAAATTTCTAATAACTTGTATACATGTAAATCTCATCCACATGTTTTGTATTCTGATTTCTTTTGTCCAGTTTTTGAATAAGAATAAAATAATGTTACATATTGTGTGTAACCTCACACATGGTGTTTAAAATTATTTTTAGTGTATGTTATAATAAAATAGTTTTAATAAAAAATATTTATGAAATTTTAAAAAAGAATGAAGCCGGTGCTAGTGACAATGTATTCAGAGTTAATCTGAGCTGTCGTCATTCCAAATCATTCCACAACCACCTTTGGTACAATATCATTATATTTAATATCATGTTTTCATTAAATAGAATTTGTGATGTTTTAAAAAATTAAATAATACAATTTAAAATTAAAATAAAACTGATGATGGGGATGCATTTTTTAGAAGGGTTATAGCCCATGGGTCCAAAATACTTGTTTATGAGTCCCTCCAGCTCATTCAGTTTCATCCATTATCACTAAAATAAAACCAAAAAACATGTATATTGGTAAACATCATGCATCAAATTTTCAATATTAATTTAAAAAATTTTCAAAAATAAGAAATCCCTGAAGGGTGATGTCGGTTGATTGGTAGATTCATAACTCAGAGGTCCAAAATACCCAGGCTCGAGCACAACTAACCTACATACATCATCACAATATTCAATAATTAAAACCAATTTTTTCGCATATTTATTTTAATTGTGTAGTAATGCAACAATTATTTTAATATTAACTGATAATAAAATATCTAGTACTACAACCTCTGTGACAGTGGTTGAGGCCATGCATTTGGTTCAGCCAAATCTTCAGTTCGAATCACCCCCATATCCAGACCGAATGTTATAGTTATCTTTTTTGAAATTCAGACAACATAGTTTGTATTTATATGATAAAATTCATTAATAGGTCTATTTTCTTGAATAAATATATATATTTTTATTTATTTTTAATTATAACGAATAATTAATATATAGTTTATAATAACGTCCATGTCTTATATAGTAATTTATTGGAAATAAAAATATAAAAACCCACTTAATTAGTGTGTATGATATCATATATGTCATGTGTCTTGGATATATATTCCTAGAACACTATCTAGTATGAAGTCGTGTTGTTCAGCCAACCCCCACCACTTTCCTCCCTCGAGGATTCCTCTAAACACCACTCATCCTTCCTCACTAAAATACTATGTTTCTATTTGTTTAGACCACAATATATTAGTCATTTTATTATGTGATACTAGTATTCCATTTCTCAACCTCTATTAATGTTTTTTATATCCATATAGTGTTATTTTTGACTTGGTTGAGCATTAGGATAACCCGCAATATATAGGAACACATGAAGAACACAGACTGTGTAATTTTTTTACATAGAGACACACACATTATTATAAATATGAATAACACCTGGGCTATGTGTTTGGGAAATTCCATGTATAGTGCCTCATAATTTCATAATTGAACCCATTTTAGCTATACCACATGGCTGGTATCCAATATACCAACACATGATGTCTATGTTTAGCACACACCAAGTACTTTTTCACTAAGGACTTAGCCATGTAAGTTCATAAAAGGTTTGGTTTCGAATGTTCTAATAGACATTGTGTGTACCCTATAAACATTATGTACAATTATTCTTTCCCCATTTTAGAAGAGGTCATATCCTAGTGATACACGTCCAGGTTTCGATGTATTAACACACTGAGTGTTTTTTCTGCACATTGATGTACTTCATTTTTCCCAGACACATGCCCACTCAAAATGCATATCTAGAGAACATTGGTTCACATTAGTAGAACACTATAGACTACGTATTCTACAACCAAACATAGTGTACTTTTATTTTCATGATTTATCACTTATTTCTTTATTTTTTAGTTATTTAAATTATTTTCTTATCTTATTTAATTTTTAGATAATATAAGATGGAGGCCATGCTGTTGGAAAGAGACCCATACCCATTACTAGTGGGGAGTATCCCACACTATAAAAAATTTAGACCTAGATGATAGGGTCACCATTGGTGATTGACACCCATATATTTGAGGGGCCAGTCCTAGAGATAATCCGACCACTACCCCCAACTACACCTTTGTTCACAACTGCAGAGGGGACTACTATAGATGATTCTCCAACTAAAGTGACATGACCGGGAGAAGCTACGACATCATCCATAGATGGAACTACCTTTGAAACCTCTTGGACAAAATATCTTATACCTCTACCTATCTCGACCTCATCATCACCTTCTATACAAGCCCCAAACATTCCTTCACATATAGAAACAACATTATCCTAACACAAGCCACACCCATACCAGATATTAAATTAGCATCTTACTATAGAAGACTAGCTACAAAGATTCTCTTGGTTGAAAATAAAGCAGGGAAGCTACTTCCTCGACATCATTGTTCCTTAGCCCTTTCAAATATGTGAGTATATTGATGATAACATTGGGAAAACACATCTCATTGAAAATCTTTAGGTTAGAACTCATATATTCAAGTATTTATATTTGGAGTTTTCTACTATATTTTTGTTCTATGGGATTGTATATCGAGAGGTTTATAGAGGCGTAGTGACTCCTGTCAGATTCTGGATGGGTGGATATAATTTCTCTATCACTATTGTAGAGTTTGGATAAGAGTGTAATTTATATTCCCATCTAGCCATCGACCCCCTATCACAATCCTTACCCACCATGACCTCTCCAATCTTGTTTCTATATTGAGGGAGCTTATTGGACCTAACCAAAATAAAGTCCCCACCTCATAGAAGAGAAACCTAGCCATTTCCACTATCTTCAGTCTTATCCATCATTTATTTAGTGTCATTATTACCCCCAAATAATGAGGACATGAGTTTAATTACCAGATATGATATAGAGATCCTCAAATTTATCATCTGACATTATTATCATGACCTTCCCTACATTACTACCACCTAAATCCATTCCGTAATCACAGACCATCATAGAAACATGAAGGTAATGTTCTACACCACTCGGTTGGCACAACATCTGGGAGTGTTGGAACCATATCTCTTTGAGGATCAGTTAGGTTCTCTACAACGAATGGACTTCTTTTTTCTTAATAGATTGAGTATGGTTGATAGGTAGGGAAATTCCTTTGTGATCATACAGGATGCCCCAACACCACCTGTGGAGATAGATGACCCACCCATCCCTGATGGTGAAATTTCTATGATCCCACTCCATCCACAATTATACATTTCTATTCCCCCTCCCCTCTTATTCATTAGTTTTCCCCACTTCCACCCTTAATTATTCTACAAGACTATCCAAAAACCCACATCTACCCACACTCATGGCTGATCTAATAGTTTCCCTCTACATGACCATCTTGGAGCACTTCTAGGACACGATGGGGAACCATCAGGATGTCATGAATGAATGAATAGATTGTATATACAGGATGGTGGGTCTCATTATTCATCACCCATGTAATACATTCTCCCCAGTTCCTGCTCCTCGATTATATCCCCATCTATCAATGACATAGTCTCTATTTACAGCTCTACCCGCAAATTATTTTATCCGAACTACTACTATACTAGATGTCCCTTCTAGTAATGAATTTAGCTAGATACCGATTGTTCCCACACTCAAAAATTGAGGAATAAATGCCTCCATCTTCCACTATAGCTACCACATACCACCCAGATGCCCCTATACCAGAAAGATCCTCTCCTGAGGCTACACCATAATTCCTTTTGATACATGGTTATTTTTTAATATATAAGTATTATCTATTATTCTTATGATATAATGGATTCCATTTATGATTTTTTTTCAATTTCATCGATGGTCACAGGTACTCAAGCATGTCATTGGAATCTCATTTTTTATTTATATGTACGTTTTCGTGCTCGAAATAAGGGGAATATTTTTGGATGTTTATTTTAAATAATTTTATTTTGATTTCTTCTTTCACTGGTACCCTCTTCCAGGTGTATTTGTGATTTTCCACATACTCTTATCTTCATTAGTATTGAAATTGGTGGAACATGTGCAATATTAAATATGTAGGAGAGTCTCTTGACTACACTAGTGTTTTATATTAAACTAATCTAGGATACATCATTAAAAATATGAAATATTTTAAAATGTGTAGTTTTTTAGATTAAATAGGACCATATATAATAATGACATAGATGGGAATTTAAAAATTAATTTTATTTTTTATTTTTAAAATATTTTAAAATTATAGCTGATATAGATTGATTTTTGATATAAATTTATGGACACTTTCATTTATTAGACTGATCATTTTATTCAGGTAAAGACTCGATTAACCCATTATTATCTTCATTACTAAGAGGTATTCTGATTCCTTGTACTTATTCTTTCTTATATAATTTCTTGAGATATTATTAGATTATGTATAAATACTAGAACATGTTAATTTCTCTTATCAAAACATGATGATTTTTAATCACATTAAAATGGATGAGGTTTATTTTGGTATATTCATCCAATTTCACATGGAGTACTACCCTACATCTAACAGTCATGAAACCCATATAAACCATGAACTACCTTGATATGAATCCACATTAAAAGTGTATTTACACTACATTAAATAAATCTTTGATAAAATTTCATGATTATTCATTTTATTTTAAAGAGGGAGTTTGGAAATTCATCGTATGTTTTTTGGTGTGCGACCATGAAATTCAGTTCGGGTAAGAGTGCCTCATTTTAATCTGGTAAGAAGGGTTCTAACAAAACTATTCATTATATACTTAAGTGGTCCCTTTAATAAAAACGAAAAACTCAAAAGGTGACCAAATTCATTCATTATATTTATTTATAGTTTATGAACCCGTCACAGAAAGGAAAGACCATGGTGATATCGAACTTCAAGAGGTATTGATGGAGATTAGTTATAATTCAGATTTAAATTGAATATCATGATTTAATATTTAATATTTCATCACTATTTTTCAATCCCCTAAGAGTATTTTCACACATTTACCTACCCTCTCTCTACTAAAAAAATGTTGCTTCCTTCCACCTTCCTAGAAATGACGATTTAATTTGAACACTCTAAACTCGAGGTGTGGAAAATTTTAGGTTTCATTCTAATCTGACTAACTAGGTAGGTAGTAGTAGTGGAGGTCGATACCACAGAGAGAAAGGAGAAGATAAAATCATCATAATTTGATGGGTATCAACCAATTATCCAGAAAAAAATGAATGAAGTGAATGGGATAGAAAAGTGAAGCTATTGGAGAAAACTCAATTAAAATAAGAGAAGATATAGATCAGTCAAAAAACAAATGTGTTTATGTTGAAACTCAATTAAATTTTATTGAAATGATAATTATCTCATTTTAAAACGATCAATGACGATTTTTTTACAATAGGGATTCAATTAAATTTTTGTTTTTGGTCCAATAAAGAAAAGTTACATGTATAGAAGTGTAACCCATTGGTCCTATGATTAATCACTTAAAACAGGTTACAAGCTCTTTCCTTGAAAAATAGTGTCACCTTTTACACCCAAAGGTCATGTGTTCTACAAATAAAAATCCTTTAGTTTTCTCTATTTTTTGTTCTTAGACCTATATGACTGTAACATTTAAGGTGGAATTCAATTTGTCAAAGGAATTATAATACAAAAATCATAATAAAATAAATAGACAAGAAATAGAATTACAAAAGACACATAAACTTTATTACAACCCCAAAAAAAGAAACATATCCCCTTTTGTCCATGTCCATAGTGAGAGAGTTGATAAGAAACTCAACCCCTACCATGGAAATTAGAGGAGAAAGGGGGAAATAGAAATAATTATAAAACAGAATTGAAAACTTAAGAGGAAAACTAAAATTTTGATTTGGGGGAGATCAAATGAGATAGTGGCCAAAACTTCCCCTTGGATGTCCAAATCATTCTCATAGTTATGACTCCTTATATACAAAGCAATAGACTACATGAAATGTGGATAGAAGTACATGCTACATAGTCGGGTCAAATCACTTTTCCCTTGTTTTCTCTGATTGTTGAAGAACTATTGCACCACCCATTGAATTTAAATCTTCAGTAGTTGTTAGGTGAGGGAAAAAGTGTGGCACTGACCTACATGGCATGTAGAGTATCTATAAACCACCAATTATATCTATAAGGGGGCACATATTGTGTGAAAAGTGACTGCATTGCATGTTTTCTACGATTGACAACATTGACATATACTCAAGCTGGACGAACCATGAATGGGACATAGTACACAGTGTTTGTTTATAAAGAACATTCTGTGTATTTATAAATTTTTATTCTTATCACTCCTGATTGGTGAGTTTGATTATAAATTCCCATAAATTTACTCGAACAAAAAATTAAAGCATTTGATCAATAAAAGAATGTATATCCATTGAAAACTAGTTTTCAATAATCTATAAATATAAGGAATATGGTATATAGAAATCGAGCACATCACATATGAATCCAATGATGTCCATACAATAAATATTCCCCCAGTGATAGTTCATATCATCCCTTATACAAAACCCTAGTCATCTGATTTGAATCTATTGGAAAACATTTTCTAATATCATTTTGTCTTATACCTATTCGTCTCATGCTAATGCTCATTTTGACACTTATTGCTTAATTTGATACATTATTCTCAGATCAATTAACCCATTTTTCATCCAATGATTGACTTTCCATCATTTTCTTCATCTAATTCTCACATAAAATTTTATATCTGAGACTTCTTATCTTAAAACATTGACCTAATTTATAATTTCCTTCATGCTTCATGGATGTCACATTATTACAATAATTCAATTATTCAACAAAACATCCAACTACCAAAACCATATATTTATTATATAGTCTCTTAAACTGTATAGAAAATTTCATGAAAATCAATAATTTCGCATCCATCATTCGATGCACCAATCCCCTTTATATATGAAAGGATTCTTTTGGTTAATTAGGTGAGACACGAACAAAAAATTCAACATTCCTGCTTATGTTTTGAGAATCCCACATAAGAATTATTCAATGATTGACTAAATTTAAAATTCATAAAATGGGGTAGTAAAATAATATTTATAGGAAACATTCTTAGATATCAACATGAACGTTCTTATTTTATCATTCTAATATCTCAGTATAATCACACTCTTTTATCATGATTATCAAAACATTGAATGATTATCTTAGTGTCATCATAATAAATGACATTAGAAAACATTTTAATGTTATTTGGACATTTCACATTGTATAACTTCCTAGAAATTATTGTGTTTAGTAAAAACATGTTCGACGTTCCTTCAATGATTTTTGGGAACATCACATAAATATTTTTTCAAGAATATTCATATTTTAAATGATATGATTCCAAAAACATTATTCTGATCTTTTTCTAAATACACTATTCGATATTACCATTGAAGATATTTCTAATATACATTCATAAGGCTCTTCTTCCATCCAATGGGTTCTCAAATATTTTTTATTTTTCCCTTATCTGACGAAACCTAAGAGATCTACTATATTCCTTCTGTCTATGGACATCATTGAAAATATTAAAATTACCTTGTAATACAAAACCATATGTCTCTGAAAAACATTATTTGGTGACATAATTAGGGGAATTTATTCTAATACAATGAATCTAGAAACTCTCTATAATTTTTTTTATGAAAACTTCAATATAATGAACATTGCTCAATAACCATTAGTTTATTAATTCATATGGATACATCTTCATTCAATGATCTTCACACATTTCCTCTTAATATTTACATCATTATGAATCATGTGACCAATAATTTTATAAATTCAATCTAGATTAGTTTGTATGATGACCCACTATGTTCATAAAACATTATCCACACATACATCATTCATTTTCAAAAAAAATATTAATTTAACATTTTGATGTTTTTAAAAGTCTATCTGATGAATTTAATTAATATTTTCCTTGATGTTAAATAAATTACTCCCAATGTTTAAGAACTATAGTTAACCTATGTTCCACCAGAAATATAATATATTCAGGTTTTGAGCATTTCACAAACACTCCACAATCGTTCTTTGTAAATATACTTATTAAAAATTATTTCATGTGATTTATATTCTTTTAAATTTTACCATTAATCACATCCACAATGAATTGTGATGTATGATAAATGAACCAAAAACCCTTAGAAATGTCTAATATATTTTTTCTAATCACCTATCATCTAATCAAATCATTTCGTTCACATCATTCTGATGTCACTTCTAATGTTCATTTGGTGATCTCCCAATCCTTCCTTTGACCAATAGAATTCTCATCTTATTATGAATGATGTAAAATTTAATGAAAAATTTATAAGTGTATATCTATTTGACACCCCATTCAATTGAACAATAAAAGAACCTCCATCCAATGGAGATTTCCAAAAACCTTCATCTAATTACCATAGTCTAATTGACTTCATCAAATCACAATGGTAAGATATTCTTTACCATTAAGGAATTTAGTTATAGATTACTCCTTTCATTGTTCAATTTTTTTACATATGGTTATCTTCACAAGATTCCAATGTAAACTCTTCAAGGAAACATCAAAGTGTTGACAATAGACATGATTCTACAAAAATCAAACACATGTTCAATACATTAAGATAAACTCTCCAATTATCAAAAGTAATGTCTATATATTTGATAACTTTCTCCATAGAAATAATGAATATACATAATCTCCAAAAAAGGTAATATTTATATTTATCCATTTATTAATATAATAATACTTGATAACATCCTTTCCTCTTCAACCATCCTACCAAGAAACACAATATTTGTTACCGATCATAGATTCTTCAACAGAATATCTCAGTAGATTTATCCATATATTTTATTCAACACATTGATTTTGAAAAAAATACAACACACACATAATGAGTTCTCTTAAAAATAAGATGAAACTAATTCCAAATCGACTTGGCTTCTCTTTTAACCATAAGATTCTTTAATTATGGAAGGAAGTGATGAGATCTTATAATTAAGTGACTCAACTATTTCAAGACCCAATACAAATTTTTCACTAATTCCCCCATGATATACACATTCTATGGTGGGGTGAGCATGACGTTTTTCATTTTATACCACTCTACAACCCATAAAGTCCACCAAGGAAGATATCATGAAATTTCATAATCTTAATCTAGTTTAATAGTCATATCTCTCAATATACTAAATTATATATCTAGAAGAACCTTGGGATCTCAAAATCCAGAAATGGTGTAATTGAAGTTATAAATCTATCGACATTGTCTTAGATTAATATGCTAAGAAAATGAAGAGATGCAACCTTCATAGAAATGAGAATCCACCAATTATTGAAAAACACTAAGTGGCTGGTTAATGTTAAAGAAATACACTGCATCAAAATTTTCCTATAGTTAAGAGATGGAAAATAAAGAAGAAAGTTGTAGTACCATCCTCAAAAATGATATAGGAGAATCCTCTTCCAAAAAGGATGTGGGAAGATACACCACCACCACAACCCCTTGAAATGGATGAGCACATAAGGGGATACAAACTAGGGTTTTCTCCCCACCTCAAATTCACCTCTCTCGTCATGGTTAAACTTTTTTCCTCCCCTCGGAACTTCAGAAGATTATTTCGTGGCATGCAGTGTCTCTTCCTATGGAAACATCGGTCTATGTGGTCTTAATAAATTCATAGAATCTCATTGTTTTGGGGACATTTTTATGATCTACCATTCGAAAACGATGGGGCTTTCAGGCAGCACAGTGAGGGTATGTTGTTCGAGTTTCAAGGAACTAAAATGATGTTCACCTCCATATTTATCTATTGTATGTGGGTAAATTGGGAGGATCTGGTCGTCATGTATAGTTTAAAGGCGATGACATTCTTTGTGTTTCTGGCTTGCAGAGGATATTTTTCAGGTGATGTTTCTTGGTGATGGTTTTTTTGATGTTGCTTTCTTAAATTTATTTTTTGGTTTTGGTTATATGGTTGGATGTGATTCTGGTTTTTGTTTTGGAACTGGTTTCATGATTTTTAGTTGGATTGCTCTAGAGTTGTGGTGGTGGTGTGGTCAGTTGTGGCGGTTGATATCAATTAGAGGGGTTTTTTGTGATTTTTTCATTGTGGAAAGCTCCAAGTTGTTGATTGTTCAATTTTTTGAATTTTTTTTATTATGGGAATTGAGTATTTTGGATGCGTGGTATGAATTTTGAGGGGTTTAGGACTGTGGCACTGTGATCTGTTGTCATTGGGGCATGGAAACTAGTTCACCTATAGGGGTTATTTAGAAGAGGTTCAGAGTATAAAGTTTTCACTATCAATTTCTATTTAGATATGGTAGTTTTATAGAGTACACCAATTTCCATCAGTTCTAGGCCCATGAAGTCATGCATGGGATAACATTCCGAGTAGTGTTGTGATGGTGACAGCTGGTCTTATCATTATTGATGCAGGGGAGGGGTTATATCTGTATTAAATTTGGTTGTTTTTAGACATCTTCTCTTGCACTGTGGGGGTTTGTTTGAATGTTTTAAGTCATTGATGTCATATTGGGTTACCCTCGCTCATAATCGGGGTTTATGCTAATAAAAAATTAATTTTTTTTCATAATGGGTCTTCGATGTGATTGTGATGGAACCAATTTAATACCTACCCCGAAGAATGTGGGAATTTATATCTCAACTAACTCCTCTAATATAAAATGTGCTCATATGAGGATTGCGGGAAATTTTGTAGGAAATTCCCCTGTAGTAACTTCTTCTGTTTGATATTTCATCCTCGTTAGGGATGCATTTAGTAAAACCCATTGGGGGAACCCATAAAATCACCCTATATAGATCATTTTCAACAGAATATCAAGGAGAGAGAAGTATCTATAATGAAACATAATTTTATAAATGAGATTCTCTTTTTAAATTAGTGACTCCTTTATAAGAAATGATGATATAGAAAATAAAAGAAATAAATCAGATATTTAGAATAGTTATTTGGTGAATAATATTTATAAAAGTAATAAAAATAATATCCCTTTTATAATATAGATATTTTATAATGATCTTTTTATTAGAATATATAAATGGTTTTGATAAAGTCCAATTAATACTGATAAAATAAAAGATTGCTTTGACCAGTAGGATCATATCCTATAAAGCCAATTTGTTATAGCTTCCTGGAGAGATTGAATCACTATAATTTTCCTTTGACCAAATCCAAAAAATAATTATCTTGTAAAGCACAAAAAAACCCATTTTGAGGGGAAGTTCATGCTCAAAGTAGTTATGACCTAAACCATTTACAGTAAATGAACCTATGAAAATATCACCATCACACACCTTACCCTTCCTGTATTTAGTGGCATAATAAATGGTTAAGTGTCTATACTATAATATTGTGATTTTTTATTTGTTTATTTTTTAATAAATGTTTTATTATATTTATGAGTTTTATTATTACTTTTTAAATGATTAAATAATGAGACTGATAACATCAGACTCTAGTATAATTAACAACAAATTGTATTTTTTGGGAAATATATAGTTTCAGTCAAGACAAAATTTTTGATGAATTTCTAAAAATAATTATTTATCAATAAAATACTATTATGAGGCAATATTTATTAAATATAAATTATTATAAATTTTTTGAAAGTCTAATGTAATTTTTAAAAGTGAAAAAAATAGTTGTTGTCAATAATATTCATATTTTCCAATAAATATTGAATTTTTTAAAAAGAAAATTACCATGCATGGATAGTTATTTAGAAAAATAAATATTATTCTAAAAATCATCAAATCCCAATTCTACAGTGGTGAAATTTTAATAATTTTTAAATAAAATAATAATTTTTGGTAATAATTATATAATTATATATATATATATACGGTCCGTATTATAAAATTATAAAGACATAAAAGCTATATAGTATACTATATATGCGGTATCCATGATGAAATATATATTTCCCAATTAAAATAATTTATTTTTTATTAAATTTTATTAATTTTAGGAATCCCTATGAATTCTCAAAAATATATTTTATTTTTTTAGGAAATAAAATCAATTCTTTAGAAACATGAGTCACTTCAACATAATAATGGGTATTGTTCTATTGATTTCAGTTACAAATCATGTAAAATAATGAATTATACACCAAATTTATTGAAACCATTAGTAAATACCATGATATGTGTTTTGGTTTTGATTACATTGTTATATAGAGTCCAAAACCAATGTTTATAAATTAATAAAGAACTCTCATATATTTTTCAATATAAACCCACCAAACCTCTCATTTATCATCACTAAAAACTATTGTATCATGATATTTCTCCACCCTTACCTCTCATGATCCCTATCAACATTCCCTAAGCACTCAATATGATCCTCCCATGCTTTTATATGAACTCTCTTAAGGTAAGGGATCATCTCATTCCCCTATTTATTCAAGCACTTTTTTTTGTATTATAACGTTTAATTGAAAATATTTCTTATTAGATTATGTTATTATATATCCATGTTAACTACATTATAATTAAAAAGTGATTATATAACCCTTTAAATCTCATTAAGCTCTTTCATGAATCTTTGACTACCCTTGTTATTCTGCAAATATTATCTTGTGATTTTCCATGACAAACAATTATTTTTTAATACCCATACCGATTTTCACTCAAGGTAATTCACCTAGTTGTAACTATAATTCAACGATTAGGTAATTCCATGTATGTTACCCAAACTCTTAACTTGGGTTATTAAATTTTATTAAATATTAACATTTATTAAATGGTTTATATGACATATATATTCATGTATATGTTATGATTGGTGCACCCATATAGGGCTCTAATGGATCAGATAATATTTTAGATCTATGATATTTCTTGTACAAGATTATTGAGTAAATCTTGTACATTGTGGGAATTTCTCCACCCTTTTATGATATATTTGTGGTTGTCCTTGACTTATGTTTATGATGTCGCGTTTAATATTGTTTCCAAATTTCAATGATTCCATTATACAATAATGTTATATAATGAATCATTATTCAAGATCACGATTCTCAACCATCTCTTGTTACCCTGATATGCCTCATGGATCTCTTGAACTACTTTACTTTATGTTATTATTTGATTATTCCCTTACAATGATTTATAGATCACCCCTTTCTAATGTCACTCTCTAGGTAATCCTGTGTAGTTTTAAAATAATGATGGAATTTTAATAATTTGTTATGGAAGTTTTCTATTATGTTGTTATATCCTTGTTTCATGTTTTTGTGTAATGTACCTAATTTTTCAAATACATTAGGATTCATGATCTTATATAGTTGTTTTATGTGTCCCTTTGTGTATTAAACAATGAAATAAATTTAATTAAAATATTTGTGGTCTTAATTATTATAAATGGAAGGTCTATTTATTTGTGGGATTAGGATTAGAAAACTCTACAGAAGGTCTTAGGGATAATAATATACGAAATAAAAATAACTTAATATTTTTTTAATGATATATACTATGTGTTTCCAAGAAAATAAATTCCTTTTGGGATATGTGTAATAGATGTGACATATGCATAGAGATTCCATGGTATAATAACCCAAAAAGGGTGCACCGATCTGGACTTGACCATCACTTGGTGCATTATAATGGGCCTTCCTACACACCTGGTTTAACACTCCTAAGAGACATTATTAGGTAATTTCACATGTTCTATAGGAATAATTATTATAGAAAAAAAAAATTCAATATGATTTTATATTTGAAAATAGATTTTGAAAAAAATAGAATCAAACATTGAAATTCATATGTTAAGTAATATAAGTAATTTATGTGTTATCACTTGAATTTTATTTATTTCCCATTTATGTGGTAAATGTTTAATTATAATCACTCCTAATTTTACCATTTATTCTATCAAATATCTAGTATTGGGACAATTGATTCATCCACCAATGTTAAGAATAATGTAATGATAACCCAAATGAAATTCTTAAGTCAATGAGAGAAGGGATCATGAACACCATGAGAATACTTTCTAAATTGATTCTTGTTTTGAAATAAAACATAATCAAAGAAGAATTATTGGAACCCCCTTAAAAAATATGAAGCTGCAATTGAATGATTTAAGTTACCAATGCATCTTACCATTAACAGATCTTATGGTCTTTTAATCAGAGAGGAATGATCCAACTATAGTGAGAAGATCTTTTCTATCCTTTAATGTTCTAAGGAAGATAATGTTATTTAGTTAGTTTATCATATGAAACAAAATATTGATCAATGTTGGATGTTAGTCAAATGTTAACATCATGGAGGATATTGAATTTAAAATGATGAATAAAATATACAAAATGGTTTTCAAAAAATATTTTCCTCACACCCTCCAACTAGAAATTGAGAGGGATTTCATTAACCTTAAGAAAATGTATGATAAATACATTATGGAATATGAGGAAAACATCAAAAGAATCACTATATAAGACAATGAAATTGTAATTACCATTTAATGTGATGTTTTATGCTTATTTTTTTGAATGAAGCCAAGTATATAAAATTCCTTGACAGTTAGGGACATGAAAACTACATGGAAACTTATTGAAGTGCCCTCAATTTCAAATTTTAGATTGGTGAATCTGATGTTTTTTATGTGGTTATGTAGTGTAAAATACATGTTTTATACTCATGGTATGATGGAGAAATATAAAATTGGAAAGAAAATACCAACTTTCCATTTTTTAATATAATGGGATGTATCTTCTTTCACTTTTAATGAAGGGGATGAGGAAATGATTTTATTTGAGGGATGTCAAGGAACCCTAATAAGAATTATCAAAGGGAAAAATATGACAATTTTATGGGATAAATTAATTATTCAGTCAAAACTCATCTATTAGTATACTGTTTCAATTGAAATAAACATGACAATTATGAAAGATAATTTTCCTAGACAATGTTTTTTAGAGAAAACCAACACTAACACCACTAAGGAATCATGGGTGAGCTTATGATATCACAACATAACAAGTGGATCCCAACAATGAAGTGGTGATAGGTACGCTTGTTGTTAATTTTTCAATAATTACAGTTCTTATTTTTATTCTGGTTTTATACGATCATTCATATCACACAAGCTTCTAATAACTATTAAATCTCCCTAGAAAGTCATAGATTTATATAAATCATTGAAAATATAAAATGTTGAAATTATTTCATCCCTAGTGCACACCTCCTTTCCAATCCAAATTTGTAGAAGAAAATTCCATATAACTCTATAATACCGCATTTATCAGAATTTGTTTCTATTCATGGAATAGATTGGGTTTACTTATATAAAGACAATATAAATTATTGAGAGATTGAAATAACCCCACACATTGTGAATCTCCATAAAATTATATAAATGTGGTAGGAGGAGAATGAATCACCTTTATATTATCATCTAAAATTTGGATATTATTATTTTTGTGCAAGATTATCTATCATAGATAATTTATTTTAATGAAAAGATCACCCTTGAAGACATTCCCATTATGAAGGAATGTTATGATGTGTTTTCTAAAAAATATACTAGTATTCCTCCAAGCTTAGAGGTTGAATTTTCATCTGATCGTATTCCTAGATCCTCACCAATTTCAACGAATCTATATAGAATTAATGTTTTTAATCTTGTGGAGATGAAAAAGAAACTATCAGTGACTATGCGTAAATGGTTTGTAAGACCAAGTGATTCACCGTGGGTTGAACTGATCCTCTACTTCAAGAATAAGTATTAGTCAATGCTCCTTTTAATTTATTATCATGATCTCAACAAGATCATGATAAAGAAAAAGTATCCACTTCCATGGATCGATGAATAGTTTGATAAGGTAATTGGGGACCACTATTTCTTAATGGAGGATATTTTATCTAGGTACTATCAAGTAAAGTTGAAGAAGGAGGATATTCCCAAGAAAACCATTCATACATGGTACTCACTCTATGAGTTTCAAGTGATTGCATTAGGACTAAGGAATGATCCATAAATGTTCATGGACATTATGAATGGAGTCATTCTGGACCATATCGACAAATATATGATAGTATTTATTGAATATATTATTATCTAGTCTTAATGAATTTATTTAAATGAGGAACATTTGAATTTTAATGGCCCGGACCCCCTGGCCATTACTTTACCAAAAACACGGCTCCACCCTGACGGTGGTGCCGGTCAAGGTGGCACCGTGACGGGGGCACCGGTCACGGTGGCACCGTGATGGAAGGACCGGTCACAGTGGCACCGTGATGGCAGGACCAGTCACGGTGGCACTGTGACGGTCACACAGGTCACGGTGGCACCTTAAGGGTGACACCGTGACGGTGGCACCGTGTCCTCACTGAGCCTTTCACTCCTTCTTCCCGTACCCGAATTTTCTGCTCCTGTAACGTATCTTTTGACGTAAATTAATTTTAATACCCCTTTTGAAGTCATTTAATACATAGATTTGATTCGTAAGAATTCAAAGAAATATTCCCGATGGGGGATATTAAATAACTCATAATATCATCATTTGTAACTTCCCACCAACGTAGAAAACCGCATTCTGTTTTTCCAGCATTCGAAATTCCATATCTCATAACTCTCTTTATATCTCCCGTGAGAGTTCTCCTTTTCTTCTCGGTTGAGTTTTTTTCTTCTTCACTGGAGCGCTTGGAGTCCTTCATCTTGTGGCTTGTGGTGTGCCTCTTCTGGATCCTTCTGCACGTCTTCCACGAATTTCCTCCCCCGCAAGCCACGCATCCTCTATTCCTGGAACGTGGATAAAAACGCCAATCCCTGATCAATCAAGTAGAGTTTTCACCTTCGTCTCTCCTTTATGTGTATCTTGAGGGGTGGGTACGCTACTGTTTCTGTAGAATTGGATGAACCAAACTTTAATGAAGATAATAAACAGATTCTAAAGAATGATGGGGATGGGTGTGATCGATGATGCTGTTATGTTTTTCTCCTCTTTCATGATTAATGATTTCTGAACTGTGAGGGCTTATTCGAACTGAAAATCATGGTCGTTGGTGGTCTTTATCTATGAATTAATATATTATTAACCATTGTGATGTTTAGATGGCTTGTATTTTGGTTGTGAACCCTTTTTTGTAGAAAGGAAATTGGAAAATTACGTATACTCAGCTAAATAAATTGGAATCACTAGGATCAGCTCCTTTTTTTATGATAACCCTGGTTTAAGCCCAGTAGAATTGAAACCATGGAGTGTGTTAAATCTTTTAAATATGAAAATACCTGCATGGGCTTGCCTTGTGTTGGTGGTAGTGGTTTAGTTTTTTTTCCTTCACGGGCCATTGCAGGTGAGCTTATGGTTATCTTGGACGGGGGATTAGATTGATGGGGCGATACGGGTGGGGATGGGATCCCCTGTTGTAATACCTTGAGGTTGTATGATCACTCTGCTTATATCACGAATTGGGGTGGGATCCTCTGTTATTGAGAAACCGTTGGCTCCTAGATTTTTGGGGACATGGGGCTGTATCTTGGAGTTTTCTTTGGTTCTAGTACTTCAAAGGATCTCCCTTATCCCGTTGTTGTTGTGACTTTGCAATATAACCGGGTGTGAATGCTTAAATTGATGTTGGATGTAACTTTTTCCCTTGGTTTGTGCTTATTTTGTTAGTTGCCCAGTAGTGCAGAAACCTTTTTAAACATTATTACTGAACATGAAAGCAAGGATGGGACAAATGGGTATTTGGTTTGGTGTGAGTTGTGACTTGGGCTTGGGTGCTGTTATCTTCTCTTATTATAGTAAGGATAGTGTTCTTTAGGCTGTCTGAAGAAAAACCTAGACTGGGTGAGTTCTTTTTATCTATACATATACTTTTAGTTTTTTTGTTTTTTTATTCACGCCCCACCCAAGTTGATCACTTAGTGCTGAACACCCCCATTTCATGGGGGAGGGTGTTTTTCCCAACAATTCTATTAGTGGCTGGTTATTAACTAATTCTTGCTCCCTTTATTGAATAGTTGAAGTATCTTCGGGCATGATGTGATGGCCTAAAGTCCATTATTAGCCCAAGAATCTTTGGGCAGGGTAGTGTGGTGGTTGGCCCAGGTGTGTGCGGGCAGGTGGTTTCCCATGTATATTTAGGATGAGGCTCAGGTGTCTTCGGGCATGGAAGTGGTTGTTCTGGCCTAGGTGTTTTCAGGCGTGGTTACGTGTGACAGTTGTGGCCCAGGTGTCTGCGGGCGGGTTAGTGGTTGTGGCCTAGGTGTGTGAGGGTAGGGTATGGAAGTGGGACTGCGATTAGAATGGAGGTATAAGTTTGATGCGTAAGATGTATTCAATAACCAGTGGCAAAGTGGCACGGGGTACCCAAATATAGATGTGCTATTACTATACATTACTTGACATGCGTTACTTGGTGAGTGTGACTGGTGAGGCTGGGTGGATAGATCCCTTGCTAGGTTATGGTTCTTATGTTTTCTCACAGGGCATTAGTATGCCTCCCCGCTTGTGCACAAGAGTCATTGGTTTTTCCATACTGAGTATACTTTAATGCTCACCCTACGTATATAAAACTGCTTTCAGGTTTCTAGGAGGACTTCGGGGATCGTGTTGGACCGTACTAGCTCAAACCTTGTGACAGATCCTTGAAGTTGCTATTGATCTTTCTTTTGGTATTTTTCTTTTGTAGTCTCCTTATACATTTTGGATTTCACTCTTGTAACATGCATTGGGAATGGTTCTTGGCTTTACTTTTCACTTTCAGTTTTGGTGTTGTGGGATTTACTATCTTATCTCCTGATCCTATTAAAAGAAAATGGGTAATTCCTTCCATTTAGTGTTTTATTTCATACCATTGGTGGTGGTTGACACTCTGGGACCTATTGAAGGTAGGTTTCGGGGGGTTATTATCTCCTCTTCAAATTAAAGAAAGAAGGGCCTGGAAATCTGCTGACCCTTCCCTCCTTTTGTTGAAGGCAGGTCGTGATAGAATTGTATCAGAGCACAATAGAGAAGGTTCATCTTATACAAGAAAGGATGAAGGTGGCTCAGGACCGGAAGAAGTCATGTGCCGATAATAGGAGGAGACCCTTGGAGTTCGAGGTTGGGGACCACGTGTTCTTGAATGTTTCCCCTCAGTGTTGACAGCGGAGGTTGGGCAGGGGAAGTAAGCTTTCTCCCTTGTGGACATACTTTGAGGTCCAGAAGAAGGCGGAGGTGGTAGTGAGGATGCACATGCTGGGAGGTGTGTCACGGGAGGGGATTTATCTAGGCCCGTCAAAGGGAAATTCCGTGAATACCAGGCCTCCAGCATCAGGACCCTCTAGGTTCCGACCAGCAGGGAGCATGCCACAACAGTTCTAGTTCTGGTCCCCCGGTCCTCACCCTTTCCCTTCAGCCCATGGACCGAGGTTCTTAATCTGTGGGAGCCATAGACATCTCTAGAATTAGTACTCGTACCGAGTTTAGTACGGTAGTGGCAGACAGGCCCAACACCCGCCTCTGCAGCAGTTTCCAGCTAGGCCCTTCCAGCAGCAGCAGCATGGACAACGAGCTCACACTCCTCTGAGGGAAGATGTTGCAGGGGGTGGCCGACCTCAGGGCGCTCCTCAGGGACCTCGACCAGGGCGTGGTCGGGTAGGTGGCCGATAGACGAAGGGCAGAGGATCCGGATGTGGATAGTTGCACGCCGCAGAGGCAGCATTTACAGTAGGACCGGAGGTTGTTCGAGGTACGATCAGTTTGTTCAGTACCCTTGATTTTGCCTTGTTCGATACCGAAGCTTTTCACTCCTTTGTTGCACCTGGTCTGGCTGGTGCTCTGGGTCTAGATGCCGAGAAACTTTCAGTGCCCCTGGTGCTGAGCACACCAGTTAGAGGTCAGACCAACATGTTATATGTTTGTAGAGATGCAGACTGATGATATGGCCACATCAGTCGGTCAAGGATCTACTACTACTATAGATACAACCATACGATGTCATCCTAGGCATCAGATATCTATTCTCTGTGTGTTCCACCATCGACTACATCCGAGGAAGGGTTGTGTTCTCAGACTTGGGTGGACGATGTGTTACATTCACCAGCGAGCGGAGTGTCCAGAAGGGCAGCAGGCGAGAGGAACCCCTCCACTCTTTGTTAGCCGAGCTGTCAGTAGAGTCAGTGGATGCTGAGATGGTGGAAGTACTAGGGATTGTCAGTGAGTTTATGGATGTCTTCCCTGAAGAGGTAACGACTCTACCCCCTCGACGTGATATCAAGTTTGGGATAGACTTGCAGCCTGGTGCTCGTCTGATTTCGATGGCACCCTACCGGATGGTGCCTTCAGAGCTACGAGAGTTACAGATTCAGACCAAAGATCTGATGAATAAGTGTTTTTTTCGACTGGGTGCATCACCATGGGGTTCTCTAGTATTTTTATCAAAGAAGGCAGATGGTGGTCTTTGGTTTTTTATAGACTACATGAGGCTGAATCAGGTAACAATCAAGAATCGCTACCCTCTTCCAAGGATAGACGATCTCTTTGACCAACTAAAAGGGGAAAGATGGTTCTCAAAGATCGACCTATGGTCTGGATATCACCAGTTGAGGGTGAAGGAGGGAGACATCTCGAAGACGGCCTTCAAGTGTAGATATGGGAACTTCGAGTTTGTGGTCATGCCTTTCGGTGTTACGAACGCCCCGACTGTGTTCACAGGGCTTATGAACTCCGTCTTCCGGGAGTACCTGGATCGGTTCATAGTTATGTTCATCGATGACATCCGGATCTATTCAAGATTAGAGGAGGACCATGTGGAGCATCTGAGGACGGTTTTGGAGGTCCTCCGACAACACCAACTCTATGGGAAGTTGTCAAAATGAAAGTTCTGGACACAAGAAGTACACTTCCTTGGGCACGTAGTGTCCAAACAGGGGGTAGCGGTGGATAGATCAAAGGTTGAGGTGGTTGTTTCTTGGGAAACACCCAAGAATGTGGCAGAGGTTCGCAGTTTTCTTCGGGATGGTGGGTTACTATAGGAGGTTAGTACCCAACTTCTCACATGTTGCAGCCCCTTTGACAGCCTTGACCAAGAAGGACCAGTTTTCTTGTATGGAGTGAGCAGTGCGAGGTAGCCTTCAGCTATCTGAAGGAGAAATTGGTTAGTGTCGCAGTGCTGAGACTACCAGAAGAAGGGGCGGCGTATGAGGTGTTCTGTGATGCTTCAGGGAACGGCCTCAGATGTGTGTTGATGTAGCAACAAGGGGTGATACCTTATGGGTCTAGGAAGCTACTCCCTCATGAACGTAATTATTCCACCCATGATCTGGAACTTTCAGCGGTCGTTTTCGAACTGAAGTTATGGTAGAATTACCTCCTCATAGAACACTTTGTGGTCTTCATAGATAACAAAATCTTGAGGTATGTCTTCTCTCAGTGGGACCTAAACTTACGGTAGTAATGGTGGATGGAGTTCCTCCAGGATTACGACTTCAAAATTTCCTATACCTCAGGAAAATGGAATTTAGTTGTCATTTCATCGAGAAGGAGGTCGCAGAAGGATGTGGTCTGAGAGTTGGCAGACACTTGGAAGGCGATGAAGGAGTTGGCTTCCTTGCACCTAGATGTGAGGATGGATAGCGGTGGAGGTTGCCTGTATCAGATGATAGTGCAGTCTTCTCTTTTGCAGCAAGTGGAGAAGTCTCAGTGGGGAGACCCAGAGTACGAAGTGATCCGTGACCGAGTTGACCAGGGAAATGCTCTGGAATGGTGGATGGAGGATGGTCAAAACCGGATGCTTTTCTGAGGAAATTTATTTGTTCCAGAGGCGATGCGCAGCCAGGTTCATAGTGAGTTCCAAAAATCACCCCTAGCAGTACACCCAGGAGTTTCCAAGATGTACCAGGGTCTGAGGAGACAACTTTGGTGGCCCGGAGTAAAATGAGCAGTGCCATAGTTTGTAGCCAAGTGCTTAGTGTGTCAGCAGGTAAAGGCTCAACATCATGTCCCAAGTGGGTTGTTTCAACCTTTATATTCCCACGAGTGGAAGTGGGATGACATATCATTGGATTTTGTCATAGGAATACCCAAGGTGCAATGGGGTTGTGATGCAATCTTGGTAGTGGTGGACCGCTTGATGAAGTTGGATCACTTTCTGGCGATTAAGGAGTCGAGTGGAGTGGACGCTCTAACATGGAAGTATGTGGATGAGGTAGTGTTATAAGTCCCCAGCCTTAAACCTTACTTAATCTTGAGTTATTACAAGATTACACATTGAGGATCTTTTCAGGTTTAGAGTTTTAGAGAATTAGATCATGAAACTTTCATTACATTCCACATTTAAACAAAGTGGTTACATAAAAGAAAATATTCATTCTGCCCATCAAAGAAAACATATTGAAAATAAAACATGGATTCTTTCTTGACACATCCTTGACACTATCACCACATCATGTACCTTTCCCTTGACCTGTGAAAAACATTTCAAAAACTTGGGATGAGCATAAAAAGCTCAGTAAGGGTCATAAAAATATGGAAAGGAAACATGAGTTCATATATACATAAGAATGAAATCATACTTTACACATAAAACATAGGTACTTTAACATACCTCATCAAACCATGAATAAATCATAGAAAACATAAGACATAAAGGTAACTTGAGGCATTCATAACATTCTTACGTAGGGAGTAACCCTCTTGGTTACGTTTGGAATACCCATCACAGTATATTCCCTAAATCTCTTCAGAGAAACCTTAACGTTTCACTCCTTCGTGTTACCCAATGCATTGAAGAGCTATATCGGGCTCACCCACCCTTAGTTTATCACAGAACCACCCGTTTTCATAACAATGCCAAAGAACCATAACATAAATGTATCACATAAAACATGCATAATGTAAACATAACATTTCCACATTTGAATCACAATATAACATTTTAGAATAATGAAATAATGAATCCATTCAAAAAGAAACCATTTAAAACATTTAATAAAGAGATTTTTGAATCAAAGTGTCCCATACCACCTTGAAGATTAAAAATTTAAACCATTAATATCCATATAAATAAATCCTTAAAACCATTTTGAAAACATGGATAATAAGAACAAATAATTAAAACATTTAAAATGATATTTTGGTTAAAGGGGTTTTACCAAAATTAGTGACACTTGAATACAATAATTGAGGAATAACATTTAGTCAGAACTTTATAATATCATGAGAATAAATGGATTCATGATATAATACTCCAAAGGACAGTATATACACCATATAAGAGTGAATTGGTGCATAACAACAATGAACCCTCAATAGAAATGTCAAATGTGATGAAATCCCTTATAAAGAAGGTATCCTTAAATTAAGGACAAATCAATCTCAAAAATATGTGTGAAAAATATAAATACACCCAATATAATTGGATATTAAGTTTAAAACAATAAAAGGTCATTCACAAATATTCAATGGATGACATATTCAATGACTACATGTTGAACTCAAAGAAATCGAAATTGGGTTAAAAAGTTCCATTGACAGCCTAACAGCATCACATCAAAATGAGTTGGTGAGTGATAAAAAGTGCATCTCATCACATGGACATAAAATTTACATCAATAAGGATATATGAGAACATATCCCAACATAACAATATGTAAATTAAAAGACCCAACAAAAGAATTTTTTTTAAAAAAGAGGAGGGTGAAAGGTTCCCTAACCGACTTGGGTATCATTCAAGACATACACCCCATGAAAGAAGGACAATAGATCATTGTTGTAAATACTCATAAACGAAAGTATATTACACAAAGAGTATAATATTGGGCATTACATACACCACTCAATGGAATTTTTGGAAAACGTAGCATAAATCTCACGGGAATAAAAGTGAGATGAAAAATCCCTTACGAAAACTCGGCAGCCTAACGTCGCCACATAAAACTTCCGAATATGGATTGATGAGATCAAATAGGGTATCTCATCACATTACAATAAACTGTATAGAAAGATGAATATAAAAGAACATCCCCCAGCATTACAAATAAGAGCTTAAAAGAAGTGACATAAAGGAGAGTACTTAAAAAGAAAGAGAGAGGTTAGATCTCTTACGAAAGTTCGGCATCCAAACGGCGCCACTCAAAACGTCCAAAATGGATTGATGAGAGAGAATAGGGTCTCTCATCACATGAACATAAAAATTACAGAAAGTGTAATATAAAATATCATCCCAATAACAAGAAAGATGAGCTTTAGAAGGAATGACATAAAAAGTGTACTTAAAAAGAAAGAGAGGAGTAAGATCCCTCACCTCGGGTCCGACATGACTCGATCGTTCTTTAATCTCCTGAATAATAAACTTGAGTTAATTTCTAATTCCTTAAGAACCTTTTTCAAGCTCATTATTCCTTTTATATCACTTCTTACCATGTCATAAACATTATGTAATCATTTAAGTTAATAATATTTGTTTTGCCGATATTTGGTTCTTAAGTCGAAAGTGGACTTCTTACAATTACATGTTGTTTGTGTGGCCAAATGTTTATTATATCCAGAATTGTATTCATGATGTAGATATAATATATGTCATATATATCCAGTACATGCATGCATTTATAACATTACATAATCATTTAGAGGTAAGAAATGAAATGCACCGTTCATGGAGACGGTAAGCCGTACGTACGCATGAACGATATCATCATTTCTATTTCGTATTTTATAGAATGGAATAATAATAATATAAAGTTATATTATAATTCCAGTATAATATCATATATAATATCATAGTTCCATCCTTTATATGTCCCACATATGGTATTTAACGAATCAAATCACTTTGAGGGGGCGGTAGTCTGCACTTCCTTAAATGAAGATATCGCGTTTACCCATAATGGAAACCATAAAGGTATGCCCAAAATGAAAAAAAAACAGAAGCTTAAGTTAAACATAAATATATTATATATCATATATAAAAATAGTGACATCATAATGGCCACCTTTGAAGGTGTTAAATGAGTATTGAACAATCATCGTTTCGGGAGGCAGAATTTCGCCATCCACGTAAATCGTATGTTTTTTAACCATTTTATGTAGTTGTGTGAGAGTGTAGCTCGAATAAATCTTATAACAAAATCCTAGTATATTGAAGTTACTGGTGTTGTTACAAAAGAAGTAAATAAAAAGAGTTTAGGGGGTTGGAGAAGCAAAATAAAACAAATGAACATGAGAGAATGAATTACCTTTAAAAGTTTAACTCCTTTTGATTTGATCCTAAAGGCTTCCTTTGGAAGGATTCTTCCCAAAGGTAATCCTATAGGATGAGGAGAGGGATGTGGAGAGAGTAAATGGGCAGGGTTTGGCCGAGCCAAAGGCTTGAGGAGTGTGTGAAATGAGGTAGAGGTGGGGGCCTTTTATAAGAGGAGAGGAGGGGCACTTTTGGAAAGTAAGAAATATTACTTTATTTGAAAATGTGTTTCGGTTTTAAAAGGTCCCACATTGATATAATTCTTGGATAAGTTGATAGGGCTTCGAAAACCCCTCATCCAATTGGTTTTGGACATGTGTAGGTCTTAGATTTTACATTATCTTTCCATTTTATTTAAATCGTTAAATAATGATGTCATCGCTGCATCATCATGATGTCATAAATAATTTATTTTATTTAAAGTCTAAAAATTATAAAACAAATACAATGATGTAGGAAATCTTTTTAGATTTCCAATGACTATTTATAAACAAAAATCTGATCTTTATATCCCCATGTAAACTTTTTTTTTGTAAAACATATGATGTTTGTGTCATTTTTACTTTTACATTAAATAAAAAGTTATTTATGTCATTTCCCAACCAAAGTGGCTCCATGGGGTCCCCAAGTTGACCCATGGCTTGTCTTGGTCGGCCATGACACAAAAAATGAGGGTAGGACATGTTTCAAGCTCATCTTATTTTATTAAAGAATTATTTTTACCTTAAACTACACTAATTACCACTAATCGTGATTAAAACTTAATAAGTTACTATTCACCAAAAAATTATTTTTATCCCATTGAACCACATTTTACTTATTAATGACAACCATGTATGTTGTATTTTTGAAATTCATAACACAAAGATGTCAAAATTTCATTTAAACGGAAAAATCAGTTTTTATAAGTACCACTTAGTGGTTTCACTATTCATCAAAAATTGATGTTTTTCAGAAAAATCCCAAAAATTCACCCTAAGCTATATTTTATATTCCGGATTCAAAAATGAAGCCCATTTTAAAAAATTCAAAACATATAAGTCACATTAATTAATTTAATAATTAATTCCCGCTGTCAGAGCCAATAGCGTGTTTTTATGAAACAATAAGTATCAAAAGATTGACACTAGTTTAAGTCTGATTTCAAAGTGAAATTAATTCCAACGACCACTATTGGATTTAATTGTAAAAATATATTCTAATTTCACTTTAAACCAATTCAAAATATAATCTAATCATATAAATAAATTAGATTAAAAAGAGGTGTTGAATTAAAATGCAACATTTTACACTATTCATTAGAAAAAAAATGAACATTATCGGAAAGAAACCAAAAATTTACACAAAGTAAATTTTGATGTCCCGATTCTTAAGAAGAGTTTTATTTGGTCCAATAGAATGTATAAGAGTGAAAAAAACTATATTTAATGACGGTTCTCCATCAAAAGGCGATAAGTGAACCTTTAGTGAAAACTAGGGCATATACGCCTAAAATTGAATTCTTTCCGTATTTTAAGCCTTTATCTTTTATTGGATAAATGTAAAAACATTTAAAAACATATATAATCATATTTTAGTTATTTATATCCATTCCCTCCATTACAACTGCTACATGTTAACTACTATTTAAAATAATATTTTTTTATTATTAGAGTGCAACGTAAGATTCCCAAGAAACTCGTTGTTGCGTGTTGGGTACGCCATCGAGCATAGCGTCCCCTTTAAAGTAATATTAATATTTTACTCACAAATATGGATAAATATGAAAATGTCATATTCTTTATTTACCTGGGGTGTTACATCCTTCCCCCCTTTTGGGAATTGCGTCCTCGCAATTTTAAAATTGCGCTTGGAAACATCCTTGAAAGTCCCACATTACAACAAGAGTCGGTAAAACAATCACTTTAAAATAAAGAAAGATAAATACAGAGGTCACCCAAGTTAACCCATTCTAGGACCCCATGTAGGAAAACATGGACATGGAGGAGAAAAAATAGGGTCATGTTCTGATGGAGAGTGATAGAAAACATGTTTAGGAGAAAGTTAACAATAAGAAAATCACAAACTTGTGATGGGTTAAATGGTGTTGGGTTCCCCAGTAGGAAAAGTTAATAGACAAAATTTTTGTTTTAAGTTACTTAATATTGAGGAATTTATTCATAAGGAAGCATAATCACTTATCATGTTGACTTTCAACTTTTATTAGATTCCATAATCAAACTCATATTTTTTCCAAAAGATGAGTATTTAGGGAGACTTGTTCGCATTAAGAGTACTATAACAAACTTCTAGAGAATAACCTAATCCACAAAAGAGAACTATATACATCCCATGTCTTTAGGCTTTAACCAAAACCAAAATCAAAAAGGTTAGTACAAGGTCAGATAATCCAGAAAAGGATAACCCATTAAAAAGAAAATCTATTCTTAATCTCCAAAATTTGTCCAACAAAACCCAAAGTTCAACGAGGACCATCCGATAAACAAATTGTCCATAAAATTCTTCAAAGTAAACCAAACTAAGGTTGAAACCCAAATATGTGAAGGATTTAGTCACATATCCTTCCAATTTAAATCGTAACATTTATCTCCAAACAACATCTGTTTCTCCTAAAGTCTCGTATTGAAAAGTAATTAGCCTGATCACATATCCTCCATGACAGGTTAATCATTTTCATAAATAACCCAAAATCAACTTACTCTTAATTGATAAAATCATATAACTAGAAAGAATCAGTCAAACTAACCAGGGACTTCACGTAGTCCAGTGGTAGGCGATAAATACCAGTCACACTTTGGTTGTGGGTTCTATTCCTACAGCATTGTCCGACGCGACAGGTTGTCACACGGTCTGCATGTTGTCCTTTTTACAAAACTTTATAATTCTTAAAACATCCCCCAAAACGAGATAAAATCTTCAAAAATGATCATAACATATTTTAACCTCAATTTTATCTCATTCCTTTCATTTTCCATCATATCATAGAGTAACCCATAATTACCTAAGAGTAAGGATCATATAAACCCTAATGGTTACCTTAATAATTATGACCTGAATTTCTACATCGAGTTGGTCATCTCGTACATGATGCATTAGAGAACTCACCAAGGTTGAAGTGGTTGATCATGACTCCTTGATAGTTGGTTTAGAACAACTATGAGATTCCTCATTGAATCCCCCATCTCATCCAGTATCTTAATCAGAGAACCACCACAGTTTCCTTCAAACCCATTGTCACTTTGGTGCCTTCTAGATCCAGCCATTTACTAAAACCAAAAAGGTCAGTGTGAGTATATCAACAAAACCATCATGTACTAATGAGGAAGGTAAACACTAAGATATACTTACTCATTCACTTTACCTAAAACTAGGACTCTTTCTGAAATCCTAACCATTATGGTAATGTCACTAATGCTTAAAGAATACCCT
This sequence comes from Viscum album, assembly GCA_963277665.1. Lineage (NCBI taxonomy): Eukaryota > Viridiplantae > Streptophyta > Magnoliopsida > Santalales > Viscaceae > Viscum > Viscum album. The sequence continues at coordinate 450,067,561 of OY728137.1, read as the reverse complement.
AACCTCTAAAGTTATCTAAACCGACCTTTGATACCAACTATAAGGCCCTAGCCTTAAACCATACTTAATCTTGAGTTATTACAAGATTACACATTGAGGATCTTTTCAGGTTTAGATTTTTAGAGAATTAGATCATGAAACTTGCATTACATTCCACATTTAAACAAAGTGGTTACATAAAAGAAAATATTCATTCTTCCCATCAACGGAAACATATTGAAAATAAAACATGGATTCTTTCTTGACACATCCTTGACACTATCACCACATCATGTACCTTTCCCTTGACCTGTGAAAAACATTTCAAAAACATGGGATGAGCATAAAAAGCTCAGTAAGGGTTATAAAAATATGGAAAGGAAACATGAGTTCATATATACATAAGAATGAAATCATACTTTACACATAAAACATAGGTACTTTAGCATACCTCAACAAACCATGAATAAATCATAGAAAACATAAGACATAAAGGTAACTTGAGTCATTCATAACATTCTTACGTAGGGAGTAACCCTCTTGGTTACGTTTGGAATACCCATCGCAATATATTCCCTAAATCTCTTCGGAGAAACCTTAATGTTTCACTCCTTCGCGTTACCCAATGCATTGGAGAGCTATATCTGGCTCACCCGCCCTTAGTTTATCACGGAACCACCCGTTTTCATAACAATTCCCAAGAACCATAACATAAATGTATCACATAAAACATGCATAAAGGAAACATAACATTTCCACATTTCAATCACAATATAACATTTTAGTATATTGAAATAATGAATCCATTCAAAAAGAAACCATTTCCAAAACCATTTAAAACATTTAATAAATAGATTTTTGAATCAAAGTGTCCCATACCACCTTGAAGCTTATAATTTTAAACCATTAATATAAATATAAATAAACCCTCAAAACCATTTTTAAAACATGGATATTAATAAGAACAAATAATTAAAACATTTAAAACGATATTTTGGTTAAAGGGGTTTTACCAAAATTAGTGACACTTGAATACAATAATTGAGGAATAACATTTAGTCAGAACTTTATAATATCATGAGAATAAATGGATTCATGATATAATACTCCAAAGGACAGTATATACACCATATAAGAGTGAATTGGTGCATAACAACAATGAACCCTCAATAGAAATGTCAAATGTGATGAAATCCCTTATAAAGAAGGTATCCTTAAATTAAAGACAAATCAATCTCAAAAATATGTTTGACAAATATAAATACACCCAATATAAGTGGATATTAAGTGTAAAACAATAAAAGTTCATTCACACATATTCAATGGATAACATATTCAATGACTACATGTTGAACCCAAAGGAATCGAAATTGGGTTAAAAAGTTCCCTTGACAGCCTAACGGCATCACATCAAAATGAGTTGGTGAGTTATAAAAAGTGTATCTCATCACTTGGACATAAAATTTACATCAATAAGGATATATGAGAACATATCCAAACATAACAATTTGTAAATTATAAGACCCAACAAAAGAAGTCTTTTTAAAAAAGAGGAGGGTGAAAGGTTCCCTTACCGACTTGGGTATCTTTCAAGACATACACCCCATGAAAGAAGGAAAATAGATCATTGTTGTAAATACTCATAAATGAAATTATATTACAAAAAGAGTAGAATAATGAGCATTACATACACCACTCAATGGAATTTGTGGAAAATGTAGCATAAATCTCACGGGAATAAAAGTGAGATGAAAAATCCCTTACGAAAACTCGGCAGCCTAACGGCGCCACATAAAACTTCCGAATATGGATTGATGAGATCAAATAGGGTATCTCATAACATTAAAATAAAATGTATAGAAAGAGTAATATAAAAGAACATCCCCCAACATTACAAATAGGATCTTAAAATAAGTGACATAAAGGAGAGTACTTAAAAAGAAAGAGAGAGGTTAGATCTCTTACGAAAGTTCGGCATCCTAACGGCGCCACTCAAAATGTCCAAAATGGATTGATGAGAGAGAATAGGGTCTCTCATTACATGAACATAAAAATTACAGTAATTGTGATATAAAAGATCATCCCAATAACAAGAAAGATGAGCTTTAGAAGGAATGACATAAAAAGTGTACTTAAAAAGAAATAGAAGAGAAAGATCTCATACCTCGGGTCCGACTTGACTCGATCATTCTTTAATCTCCTGAATAATAAACTTGAGTTAATTTCTACTTAATTAAGAACATTTTTCAAGTTCATTATTCCTTTTATATCACTTATTACCATGTCATAAACATTATGTAATCATTTAAGTTAATAATATTTGTTTTGCCGATATTTGGTTCTTAAGTCGAAAGTGGACTTCTTACAATTACATGTTGTTTTTGTGGCCAAATGTTTATTATATCAAGAATTGTATTCATTATGTAGATATCATATATGTAATATATATCCATTACATTCATGCATTTATAACATTACATAATCATTTAGAGGTAAGAAATGAAATGCACCGTTCATGGAGACGGTAAGCCGTACGTACGCATGAACGCTACCTTCATTTCTATTTCGTATTTTATAGAATGGAATAATAATGATATAAAGTTATATTATAATTCCAGTATAATATCATATATAATATCACAGTTACATCCTTTATACGTCCCACATATGGTATTTAACGAATCAAATCACTTTGAGGGGGCGGTAGTCCGCACTTCCTTAAATGAAGATATCACATTTACCCATAATGGAAACCATAAAGGTATGCCCAAAATGAAAAAAAACATAAGCTTAAGTTAAACATAAACATATTATATATCATATATAAAAATAGTGACATCATAATGGCCACCTTTGAAGGTGTTAAATGAGTATTGAACAATCATTGTTTCGGGAGGAAGAATTTCTCCATCCACGGAAACCGTATGTTCTTTAACCATTTGATGTAGTTTTGTGAGAGTGTAGCTCGAATAAATCTTATAACAACATCCTAGTATATTTAAGATACTGGTGTTGTTACAAAAGAAGTAAATAAAAAGAGTTTAGGGGGTTGGAGAAGCAAAATAAAACAAATGAACATGAGAGAATGAATTACCTTTAAAAGCTTATCTCCTTTTGATTTGAGCCTAAAGGCTTCCTTTGAAAGGATTCTGCCCAAAGGTAATCCTCTAGGATGAGGATAGGGATGTGGAGAGAGTAAATGGGCAGGGGTTGGCCGAGCCAAAGGCTTTAGGAGTGTGTGAAATGAGGTAGAGGTGGGGGCCTTTTATAAGAGGAGAGGAGGGGCACTTTTGGAAAGTAAGAAATATTACTTTATTTGAAAATGTGTTTCGGTTTTAAAAGGTCCCAAATTGATATAATTAGTGGATAAGATGATAGGTCTTCGAAATCCCCTCATCCAATTGGTTTTGTACATGTGTAGGTCTTAGAGTTTACATTATCTTTCCATTTTATTTAAATCGTTAAATAATGATGTCATCGCTGCATCATCATGATGTCATAAATAATTTATTTTATTTAAAGTCTAAAAATTATAAAACAAATACTATGATGTAGGAAATCATTTTAGCTTTACAATGATTATTTATAAACAAAAATATGATCTTAATAACCCCATGTAAAAATATTTTTCGTAAAACATATGATGTTTGTGTCATTTTTACTTTTACATTAAATAAAAAGTTATTTATGTCATTTCCCAACCAAAGTGGCTCCATGGGGTCCCCAAGTTGACCCATGGATTGTCTTTGTCGGCCATGACATAACCAATGAGGGTAGGACATGTGTCAAGCTCATCTTATTTTATTAAAGCATTATTTTTACCTTAAACTACACTAATTACCACTAATCGCGATTAAAACTTAATAAGTTACTATTCACCAAAAAATTATTTTTATCCCATTGAACCACATTTTACTTCTTAATTACAACCATGTATGTCGGATTTTTGAAATTCATAACACAAAGATGTCAAAATTTCATTTAAACGGAAAAATCAGTTTTTATAAGTACCACTTAGTGGTTTCACTATTCATCAAAAATTGAAGTTTTTCAGATAAATCCCAAAAATTCACCCTAAGCTATATTTGATATTCCGAATTCAAAAATGAAGCCCATTTTACAAAATTCAAAACATATAAGTCACATTAATTAATTTAATAATTAATTCCCACTGTCATAGCAAATAGCGCGTTTTTATGAAACAATAAGTATCAAAAGATTGACACTAGTTTAAGTCTGATTTCAAAATGAAATTAATTCCAACGACCACTATTGGATTTAATGGTAAAAATATATTCCAATTTCACTTTAAAACCAATTCAAAATATAATCTAATCATATAAATAAATTATATTAAAAAGAGGTTTTGAATTAAAATGCAACATTTTACACTATTCATTAGAAAAAAATGAACATTATCGGAAAGATACCAAAAATTTACACAAAGTAAATTTTGATGTCCCGATTATTAAGAAGAGTTTTATTTGGTCTAATAGAATGTATAAGAGTGAACAAAACTATATTTAATGACGGTTCGCCATCAAAAGGTGATAAGTGAACCTTTAGTGAAAACTAGGGCATATACGCCTAAAATTGAATTCTTTCCGTATTTTAAGCCTTTATCTTTTATTGGATAAATGTAAAAACATTTAAAAACATATATAATCATATTTTAGTTATTTCTATCCATTCCTGCCATTACAATGGTTACATGTTAACTACTATTTAAAATAATATTATTTTATTATTAGAGTGCAACGTAAGATTCCCAAGAAACTCGTTGTTGCGTGTTGGGTACGCCATCGAGCATAGCGTCCCCTTTAAAGTAATATTAATATTTTACTCACAAATATGGATAAATATGAAAATGTCATATTCTTTATTTACCTGGGGTGTTACAAGTTTGGTATCATGGAGTTCTGAGTTCCATAGTTTCAGACATGGATGCACGTTTTAACTCACTAGTATGGAGGGGATTACAACATGCTTTTGGTACCCAACTACATCTTAGCACTGCTTTCCACCCCCAGACAGATGGGAAGATAGAGCGCACCATCCAGACCTTGGAGGACATGCTTCGGGCATGTATTCTGGATTTTGGGGGATCATGGGTGCTACACTTTCCTCTAGTAGAGTTCTCCTACAATAATATCCATCACTCTACCATTGTAATGGCTCTATTAGAATCCCTATATGGAAGGCCGTGTCGCTCACCAGTGTGCTGGACTGAGGTTGGAGAAGCAGGTGTTCTTGGCCTGGAGGTGGTGCAGAGCACGATAGAGAAGGTTCATCTTATATGAGAAAGGATGAAGGTGGCTCAGGACCGGAAAAAGTCATATGCTGATAATAGGACGATACCCTTGGAGTTCGAGGTCGGGGACCACGTGTTCTTGAAGGTCTCCCCTCTGCATGGACAACGGAGGTTCGGCAGGGGAAGTAAGCTTTCCCCCAAGTTCATCGGACCCTTCAAAGTGTTGCAGCAGGTCGGTGAAGTGGCTTATCAGCTAGCGCTACCACTGCCGCTACTGAGGATACACGATGTATTCCATGTGTCCAAGCTTTGCCTATATCTGCATGACGTTTCACACATCCTTGACTAGGGAGAGCTAGATATCGAAGACGATGCAACCTTCATGGAGCGACCAGTGATGATCGAGGGTCGTGAGGAGAAGGTTCTTCATGGACGAACCATCCCATTGTATCGTGTATTATGGATACATGTTGGGCTTGAAGCGAGTACCTGGGAATGGGAGGTGCAAATGCGCGACCAGTACCCAGAGTTGTTTTGAGTATTGTTCTGTTTATACTTGGCTGATGGAACGCTTACTTGTTGACTATAAAATGCGTGGTTTCCTTTTCTGTGGATTTTTGTGAAGTGTCCTAAAATTTGGGTAGGGGAGGATTTGATCCATAGTTAAGACAAATTAAAGTGGATGCGCTTGAACCAGTGCGGGCGAGTCAGTGCCGCCCAAAGCGGATAGTATCTTAGCACGGAGGAAGAAAAACCCCTCACCAACATGACTGGACGGTTTAATCTTTTATTTTGCATGGTTACGCAGGGGAGAAGATTGGTATGTTGTGTTTTCTCGGGATATAGATGAGGAAAGGGGCGTTCCTTGGTTGCAAGGATGTCTACTCCTGAGAGGTATCTTTCGAGGTGGTTGTTCAGACCCCTCTCCTTTATTCGGGTCTAGTTTTAATTCTCGAGGGCGAGATTCTTTTGAGAGGTATCTGATGTAATGGAATGGACCCCCTCTGGCCATTACTTTACAAAAAACACGGCTCTACTGTAACACCCCAAGCTTTCACGATACGCTTATCTTTCAATAATGCAATAGCTTGCATTGTACGCATGTTCGAGATTCTAACACACCGTGACCAATCTAAATAGACATTATGAATAGTAATACCCACTTTTTGAAATTATAAAAATTTTATATTTCAAAATGGCCTTTATTTTTGTATTCGGAATATTGAAATTATCCTAAGTTGAATTTTTTGTAATTTTTTGAGAACTTCCAATTTTCTATGAATACTGAAAAATACTTAAAAACAACTTTTTTAATAAAAATAATTTATAGTGATAAATTATATTATTGAGTGATTTTAAAGAATATTTAGAATATATTTTTACCATTTTATACAATGGTGTTCATTAGAATTAATTTCACTTTGAAATTGGACATAAACAATTGTCAATCTTTTGATATATATTGTTTCTTAAAAACACACTATTTGTTGTGACAACGTGAATTAATTATAAAATTAATTAATGCAACTTATATGTTTGTAATTTCATAAAAGAGACATCATTTTTGAATCCAGAATATCAATTATATATTAGGGTGAAATTTTGGCATTGTTCTGAAAAACTTCAATTTTTGATGAATAGTGAAACCACTAAGTGGTATTTAAAAAAAATGATTTTTTGTTTAAATGAAACATTACCACTTCTATTATTTTATTTTCAAAAATCCAACATACATGGTTGTCATTAGGAAGTAAAATGTGGTTCAATGGGATTAAAATAATTTTTTTGGTGAATAGTAACTTTTAAGTTTAATTAATCGCGATTAAAGTTAATTAGTGAAATTTAAGGTAAAGATAATGTTATAATAATATGAAATGACCTTGAATCTTGTAATACACCTATTTTATGAGTCATGGCCGACCAATAAAATCAATGGGTCAACTTGGGGACCCCAGGGAGCCACTTTGGTAGGAAAATGACATTAAAAACTTTTTATTTAATGTTAAAATAAAAATGTCACAAACATGAGTTGTTTTACTAAAACAATTTTTAAATGGGGTTATACAAGTTATATTTTTTACTATAAATATTCATTATAAATATAAAAATATTTCATACATCATTATAATTTTTTTATAATTTTTAGACATTAAATAAATTAAATTATTTATGACACCATGATGATGCAGCGATTACCTCATTGATTAACGATTTAAATAAAATATAAATATAATGTAAAATATAAGACTTACACTTGTCAAAAACCTATTGTATGAGTATATATCGAACCCTTATCACCTTATCCTCGAAATATATAAGTTTGGGACCTTTAAAATCTAAAACTCATTATATAATAAAGTAACATTTCATGACTTTCCAAGAGTGCCCCTCCTCTCCTCTTATAAAAGGCCCCCACCACTACCACCTTAATCACACCATCAAAGCCTTTTGTCTCGGCAAAACTCTACCCAAATACTATCTCAACTTCCCTCTATTACTCCTAGAAGCCTCACTTTGGGCAGAATTCTTCCCAAGGAAGCCTTCGGCTCAAATCAAAAAGAGTTACCCGATTTTAAGGTAATGTCTCCTCTTATGTTGTTTTGTTTTATTTTGCTTCTACAACCCCTTAAACTCTATTTATTCATTTATTTTGTAAAAACAAAATTTTACTCAATATACTAGGATGTTTCTATAAGAATTATTCGAGCTACAATTACACACACCTACATCTAATGGTTAAAGAACATACTATTTCTGTGGATGGCGAATTTCTGCCTCATGAAACGATGATTGTTTAACACTCATATAACACCTTCAATGGTGGCCATTAAGATGTCACTATATTTATATATGATATATAATATGTTTATGTTTTAATTAAGCTTCTGTATTTTTCATTTATGGCATACGTTTATGGTTTCCATTATGGGTAAACGTGATATTTTCATTTTAGGAAGTGCGGACTACAGCCCCCTCAAAGTGATTTGAATCGTTAATGCCATATGTGGGATGTATAAAGGATAGATTAAATTGTATTATACATAATATTATACTAGAATTATATTATATTTTTATATAATTATATCTTTATTCCATTAAATATGAAATAGAAATGAAAGTAGCGTTCATGCGTACGTACGACTTACCGTCTCCATGAACGGTGCATTTCAATTCTTACCTCTAAATGTTATGTAATATTATAAATGAATGTATATACTGGATATATATGATGTATATGATATCTACATCATGAATATAATTATGGAAATAATGGATATTTTACCACAAGAACAAAGTGTAATTATAAGACGTTTATTTTTGACTCAAGTACCTAAGATCGACAAATGACCGTTATTAACTTAAATAATTACATAATGTTCATAACATGGTAATAAGTGATATAAAAGGAATAATTAACTTGAAAAAGGTTCTTAAGCAGGTATATATTAACTCTAGTTTATTATTTAGGAGGTTAAAGAGCGGTCGAATCAAGTCGGACACGAGGTAAGGGAACTTCTTAACCCAATTTCTATTATTTGGGTTAATATCCTACTTTCAAATTATGTCATGATATTATTATATCCTATCTTCTATTTGTACTTTCATTATGTGTACTTATAGTGAATACACATAATAGATCTATTTTATTTAAAAAAATGATCTTTTTAAGGGAACTTCTTAACCCAATTTGTATTCTTTGGGTTAATCTCCTACTTTCAAATTATGTCATGATAATATTATGTCCTATCTTGTATTTGTACTTTCTTTATGTGTACTTATAGTGAATACACATAATAGATCTATTTTATTTAAAAAAAATGATCTTTGTAAGGGAACTTCTTAACCCAATTTACATTCTTTGGGTTAATCTCCTACTTTCAAATTATGTCATGATATTATTATGTCCTATCTTGTATTTTTACTTTATTTATGTGTACTTATAGTGAATACAAATAATAGATCTATTTTATTTAAAAAAATGATATTTTTAAGGGACATCGTCTCAATCTCCATTCATTGAGGCATATTTTGTTTTATACACAAATTTATTTTATACGGTGTATAAACCCCTTTGACTTTTATGTTTATTCAAAATGAACATTTTTATACGAAGCGTTTTACTAAACGACAAAAAGGAATGTTTATCTTGTCGTACGTATGCGGCGACAACGAATTCTCCACCGCCGTGACCATTATTTGAGTTTTGGCTTCTTCTACAAGACAAAACTTTTTTTAAATGAAAAATAAATACCATGTTTTAATTTTCGTTTATTTTGGTATTGAAAATGGTTTGGATAATGTTTTTATTATATCAATGTGTTGTATTGATATCTTGTGACTGAAATGTTGAAATGTTATGTTTCCTTTATGCATGTTTTATGTGATACCATTATGTTATGGTTTATGATATGTTTAAACCTTTTCATATGAGGAATGCATTGGACTTAATAAGTGACGGGTGGAGCCCGCTATAGCTCCTCGATGCATCGGTAGGTCTCATTAGACAAACTAGTGTCTTGGCACAAGGTCTTAACAAAATCTTATTTGTAGTCTTGGCACGAGGCCTTGGCTACATGGTTATGATAGTCTGGAATTATGCATTCCATCATTATGAAAGTGGTTATTGATATTTCATGTGATTATTCGACTAGTATAATATCCATGTGAGTAAGTAAATGTCATTATTTAATTTTATTTTTGCCGTATTATGCTGAAGTACAAGTTTAAAAAGGCTTTTTTTAGTTATACATTGCCTTAAATGTTAATGTTTATTTATTAATGCTTCCACAAAATTGATATCCTTACTGAGCATCTGAGCTCACCCCTTTCAATGTTTTAATATTTTCCAGGATGTGAAGAAGTATTTTATGAATGACCTGTAGGGATAGTCAGAAGAGGATATGAGTGTGGACTATGGAGACTTTGTTATTGTAGTTTTTCACTTTATTATGTAATGTAACATTTATGAATGTATCTAGTGTTTCCAAGGATACTAAACTAATCAGTCTTTAGAGACATGATCTTTTGTGATCATGCCAATGTTACGCAATAATGCACTGACTCTGGGTAACTAGGGTCAGTGTGTTACATATACCAGGATGGTGGCACCGTGACAGTGGTGCCGGTCAGGGTGGCACCATGACGGGGGCACCGGTGACGGGGGCACCGTGACGGCTGTACCGGTCACGGTGGCACCGTGACGGCGACACAAGTCAGGGTGGCACCGTGATGGTCACACTGGTCATGGTGGCACTGTAAGGGTGACACCATGACTGTGGCACCATGTCCTCGTCGAGCCTTTCACTCCTTCTTATAGTACCCAACGTTTCTGCTCCTGTAACAAATCTTTTGACATAAATTAATTTTAATACCCTTTTTGAAGTCATTTAAAGCCTAGCTTTGATTTCTAAGAATTCCGAGAAATATCCCCGATTGGGGATATTAAATAACTCTTAATATCATCGTGTGTAACTACCCACCCACATAGGAAACCGTGATCCATTTTTATAGCGTTTGAAATTCCATATCCCTTAACTCTATTTATATATCCCGCGAGAGTTCTCCTTTTCTTCTCGGTTGAGTTTCTTTATTCTTCACTGGCGCGCTTGGACTCCTTCTTCCCATGGCATGTGGTGAACCTTTGTTGGAACCTTCTGCATGTCATCCAAAGATTTCCTCCCCTATAAGCCGCGCATCCCCTGTTCCTGGCATATGGAGAAAAACGTCGATCCTTGATCAATTAAGTAGGGGTTTCACCTTCGTCTATCCTTTCTATGTATCTTGCAGGGTGGGTATGCTAATGTTTCTATAGAATTAAATAAACCACACTTTAACAAAGATAATAAACAGATTCTAAATAATGAAGGGGATGGGAGTGATCGATGATGCTGCTCTATTTTTCTCCTCTTTCCTGATTAATGATTTCTGAACTGTGCGGGCTTACGCCTACTAAAAATCATGGTCATTGGTGGTCTTTGTCTATGCATTAATAAACTCTTAGCCCTTGTGATGTTTATATGGCTTGTATTTTGGTTGTAAACACTTTTTTGTGTAAAGGAAATTTGAAAATTACGGATACTCGACTAAATAAATTGGAATAACCAGTATCAACACCTCTTTTTATGATAACCCCAGTTTAAACCTAGTGGAATTAAAACCATGGAGTGTGTTAAATGTTTTAAATCTGAAAATACCTTCATGGGCCTGCCTTGTGTTGGTGGTGGTGGTTTGGTTATTTTTACTTCATGGTCTGTTGCGGGTGACCTTATAGTTTTCTTGGATGGGGGATTAGATTGATGGGGCGATGCGGGTGGGGATGGGATCCCCTGTTCTTATACCTTGAGGCTGTATGATCACTCTGCTTATATCATGAATTGGAGTGAGATCCTCTGTTGTTGAGAAACCATTGGATCCTAAATTTTTGGGGACATATAGCTATATATTTGTGTTTTCTTTGGTTCCAGTACTTTGAGGGATATCCCTTATCCCTTTGTTGTTGTGACATTGCAATAGAACCGGGTGTGAATGCTTAAGTTGCTGTTGGCTGTAACTTTTTACCTTGGTTTGTGCTTATGTTGTTAGTTTCCCAGTAGTGCAGAAACCTTTTTAAACATTATTACTGAACATGAAATGAAGGATGGGACAAATGAGGATTTGGTTTGGTGTGACTTGTGACTTGGGCTTGGGTGCTGTTCTCTTCTCTTATGAATAGTAAGGATAATGTTCTTTAAGCTGTCTGAAAAAAAACCTAGACCAGGTGAGTTCTTGTTATCTATAAATATACTTGTAGTTTTTGTGTTTCTTATTCGCACCACACCCAAGTTGATCACTTATTTCCGACCACCCCCATTTCATGGGGAGGGTGTTTTTACCATCACTTCTATTAGTGGATGGTTATTAGCTTCTTTCTGCTTCCTTTCCCGAATAGCCCAAGTATCATCAGGCAGGCTGTGATGGCCTGAAATCCATTATTATCCCAAGAATCTTCAGGTAGGGTAGTGTAGTGGTTGGCGCAGGTGTGTGCGGGCAGGTGGTTTCCCAAGTATCTTCGGGATGTGGCCCAGGTGTCTTCAGGTGTGGTAGTGGTTGTTCAGGCCTAGGTGTTTGCAGGTGTGGTTACGTGTGACAGTTGTGGCCCAGGTGTCTATGGGCGGGTTAGTAGTTGTGTCCCAGGTGTGTGCGGGCGGGGTATAGTAGTGGGACTGTGATGAGAATAGGGGGATTGGTTTGATGCGTAGGATATCTTCGATAACCAGTGGGAAAGTGGTGCGGGGTACCCAATTATCGATGGGCTATTACTATACATTACTTGACTTGCGTTACTTAGTGAGTGTGACTGGTGAGGATGGGTGGATAGATTCCTTGCTAGGATTTTGTTCTTCTATTTTCTCACAAGACATTAGTATGCCTCCCCACTTGTGCATGAGATTCTTTGGTTTTTCCCTACTGAGTATACTTATATGCTCACCCTACATATATAAAACTGCTTTCAAGTTTCCAGGAGGACTTTCGGGATCGTGATGGACCGTACTAGCTCAGACCTTGTGACAGATCCTTGTAGTTTCTATTGTTCTTTCTTTTGGTATTTTTCATTTTAGTATCTTTATAAACTGTGGATTTTACTATTGTAACATGCATTGGGAATGGTTCTTGGCTTTACTTTGCACTTTCAGTTTTAGTGTTATGGGATTTACCATCTTATCTCTCGATCCTATTAAAAGATAAAGGGTAATGCCTTCCATTTAGTGTGTGATTTCATACCCTTGGTGTTGGTCGCCACTCCGGGACCTATTGAAGGTGGGTTTAGGGGTTCATTATCTCTCCTTCAAATTAAAAAAGGAAGGACTTGGAAATCTACTGACCCTTCCCTCCTTTTGGTAAAGGTGGGTCGTGACATGAATAATGTACTTAAGAACTTACAAAATGAAAATATTTATGCATTGCATAGTATTTTGAAATTATAGTTGGAGAAAGTAATGTTCTTTGGGAATTGTATCACCATTAAATGAATATATATACCCTTCCAAAATAGAGGAAATTATAGGATGGAATAGAACACCATCTATGAATGATATTTGAAGTTTCTACAGATTAACTTAGAAATAAAGTCCATTTGTGAAATGATTTTGACAATTTTTAGGCCCACTAATCAAGATAATTCAAAAAGTGGTAATGTTCTATTTGGAAAAAAAATATGAGGAATGTTTTAAAGAGATGAATAAGAGCCTTATGACTGAACCTTTTCTCAAATTACCCACTAGTGGGGATGGGTTTTTGATCTATAATAATTCATCCAACAAGGGATTGAGTTGTCTTCTCAAGTAATATTGAAAATTTATATCCTTTTAGAAACAGAAAATAAATATCCATTAGTAGAAAAGGTTCAAACACCTATATCCATGATGAAGATTTCAACAAAATCAATTTTATTAGACATAAAAATTGTGGAAAATTAGAATAATAATAGGATAATCATCATTCATTTCTAAAATAACTGCTAAACCATCTATTCTTTAATGGTTTAAGGATTCCCATAGAAAAATAAAATTTTATACAAAATAAGGTAGAGAATATTTCTAAGTTAATCTTTGATTAATATAGAGTTATAAGTTTCAAAAAACTAATATGTGTCGCATCAAAACCATAACTGATGAGGGAACATCTAGATTATGCACATAAATCATCCTTCACTATTATTCAATGAAGAAATAATATATATTGATATATAATGAAATTTTATGGAAGGATAAAATGAATATGAAGATTATAGAGATTGTTTCTTGATGCTTGGTATAAGAGTGTATCATGTAAAAACCAAAAAATCTAAGATTATGATGTAACCATTTCCCATTTGAGTATGAAAATGGGAAAACATTAACAAGGATTTCATTGCAGGACTCCTTGTGAAACCTAAAATAAATAATTACATTTGGATTGTAGTCGATCACCATACCAAGTTAGAATATTTCATTGCAATCGTGGAATATTTCTCTCATGTCCAACATGACAAGTTATACAAAATAGAGGTGGTAGGACTACATGGAGTTCCACTCTCTATTGTTTTTATCGATATTTGAGGTTTTAAATGACGTATTGGATGCACCTTTAATAACTTAATAACATAGAACTAAGCTACATCATTACTTATATCCATAAGATAATTGATCATTCTAAAAGTCTCATTTATACTTTGGAAGATATACCTTGATCATGTTGAATGGAATTCAAAGGATGTTGGTATTGACACCTTATTCTACTGGAGTTCTCATATAACAAAATTTTTCATTCAACCATTCAATTTCCACCTTGTGCGGTTCATTATTGGAAGAGTAGTTAGACTCCAACATGTTATGATAAAGATATATAGTGGAATATGATAATACCTTGTCGAATCTAAGAGTTGATCAGGAAGGTTAAAACCTTTAATCATCATATAAAATCATGAAAATGATAATAAAATTATGCTCATAGTCATTAATGAGGCCTAGAGTTTGTGAATAGAGATAATGAGTTCTTGATTGTATAACCATGGAAGAAATTATGAGGTTTAGTAAGTAACGAAATATAAGTCTAAGATACATCATCCCCTTTGAGATCCTTGATCACATCAGTGTGGTGGCCTATATACTGCCACTCCTACCTAACATATCCCAAGTACATGATTTTTTCTATGTACCCCTATTGAGGATGTATATACCATAACCCTCACATGTACTGAATCCAAATGTGGTACTACTATAAAATTTCATTCCATATGAGATGTATCTAGTGAATATCTTAGATTATAGAGACAATGTTTTATAAAACATGGCAAATCACCTAGTCAAAGTGTTTGGTGGGCCCACAAGTTCGAATAAGTGACACGGGAATTAGAATTTGTGATGAAAAATATGTACCATTATTTATTTTACTTTATTAGAAGCATATTTTATGGGTAAAAAATATTAACTGTGATGTATTTATTAAATAGAACATTTAACCATTAAATTACCTTCTAAATGAGTAATTGTGTTACGATGAAATGATGCTATTGAAAAAACATGCTCTAATTTTGCTATTTTGAACTATTATATGGACATTAAAATTTAAAAACCCATTAATAATCATAAACATTGTTAATATAGTCATTTTATAGTAGTTATTATATTACTATTCACTAAGGTTTATGATAAATTACAATTGACAAAAATTGAATAACTCATATTCTGGATTAGTAGAGTCGTACCATATTAATCCCATTTATTAGATATTCTATGAGATATTTCATCAATAGGTTTGTTTCTTGAGCAATCCCAGGGAATGGTTCAATGACAACTAAATTAAAAAAATATTTATGAGTTATTTTCAAGATCACTATGATCACATCCCAGACCATGTATGACGCACTACCATAAGAAAATATCGCCATCATGCACCCTACCCATTGGGTTTTTGCCGGTGTAGTAAAAGGTTATGTATATCAACCCTAATAGTATTAAATTTCATATTTTTATAGATATAAATTATATAACCATTTTATTATCATTTTTAATATTACTTTTTAAATGATCAAATAATGAGTTTGTTAAAAAGTAGATTCTGATACGATGATACAATTAGTTTTGGGAAATATATAGTTTCTATCAAGGAAATATTTGGATGAATTAATAATTTTTTAAATTATTTAAATTTTAATAAAATATAAATATTGTATAATAAGTTTTAAATATAAATAAAAACATAATTTTCAAAGTCAATTGTAATTATTATAAGGGTTAGAAATATGTTATTGTTAAAATCCTGTATATTTCTGTAAATATAGATTTCTTATTTTAAAATTGAAATTATCATACATATAAAATTATTCATTAAAAATAAATATTAATTTGAAAATAATACATTTGAAATTATCTAATAGTGAATTTTTCATAATTTTCCAATGCAACCGACTTTTTGGGTATAAATTAAATACAATGTAAACATACAGTGTGTATTATGACATTATGAAGAAACATAAATGATGTAATATAGGCTATTAAAGGTATCCGTTCCAAAATATATATTTTTATTTTAAATAATTTTTTAGTTTGTTTTATAAATGTTATATTCCATAAATAAATATTCCATGTTCTATATTATATATTATGATTTTTTAATCAATTATTTATAAACATGGCTCACTTAAAAATCCTCAATGTTATTATTTCAATTATCTCATTTTATTAACATGTAAAATAGTATAACCCAGATAAATATGATATGAATTGATTTAAAAATTCTTGGTATGGTCTTTTTTATTACATTATCATTTAGAGTCCAATACCTATGTTCAAAAAATAATAAATAACTATCCTCTCTCTTTCTATATAAATTGTCCCATACTCCAATTTAAACTCACTTAAAACTCATGGATAATGAAATTAATCTTAAAATTATCTATATATTTCCCTTTTAAGGTTCCATAAATATTTGAATATTCCTCTCTCAAACATTTTATAGAACCTTCCCAAGGTAAGGGATCCTCTCTTCTCTTCTTTATAGAAGAACTTTTTTTCTTATTATTTTTAATTCCATATTGTTCATGATGGATTATTTAGTAAAATATCTTAATTAGTAATCTTTTTATAACCATGTTATAGGATACCCCTTTTACTCTCAATAATCACTCCAATGAATCTCTGTGTACCCTTGCCAAAATTCTCTGACCATTTTCCATGCAAGACATTTCCTTTGAGAATAACTATCTTAATTTCATCTCATTGGTATTTGAATATAATTATTAATAATTAATTTATTGGGATATTCTATGTATATCATTTCCACTCTGTAATTATGGGATTAAATTTGAATATATATGACATCATGTTGAAAGAACCTTTTGGTGCATATATTCATGTACACGTCATGATGGGTGCACCTAAATAGTTATCCAACACATTGGATAATGTTATAGTATCATGAGATATAAAATATGGTATTATGTAGTAAAACTAATCCATTAAAGTAATTTTTACATAGTGATATGTTGTTTTAGTTGTTATCTTTTATTTATTTTTTCGACATCATGTTTAACGTTGTCACCACATTCATGCATTGACTTTATCCTATCGGTTTATATCAAGATTCATTGTCATGAATATGATTATAAGCCATATTATGTAAGATATAAATATATATAAATTAAAACTAATCATTAAAAATTTGAATAATTATTTGATAAGATGATTACATAAAATTTCGGAAAAATAAATAATATTTTAATCTAACAAAAAATTTATTTTGGATGATTTTTTTTAAAAAAATTATCCCTAATTTAAAATTACATTTTTTAATGTTTTGAAACAAATATAAAATTTATAAAATTTATAATAATCCATATTATTTAATATAAATTCAACACATTTATTATTCTATCATAAATAGAAATTATATGCTTAAAAATACACTTTAAAAATGAATTTTTACACATTACAGTCACTAATGGTAAAATTAATTTATTTTACACATAAAAATTTTATTTTACAAAATGGATTTAAAAGTTTTATTCATAATGATTTCTTTTTCAATAATCTAATTTTTTAGTAATTAAAAAAATTACTTATGTAAAAATAATTTACTATTAAAAAAACCAAAAAAATTTAAAAGTGAATAATAAAAAAGTAAAATACATAAAAACAAGATTTAAATATTTGATAAAATGAATTTTTGATTGATTATAAAACTTAAATAACCCCCAAATTCATTATTTTCACAATTTTTCAAATATCATTGTGAATAATGAGAGATATATATATTAATAATATATATTTATAAAGAGTAAAATTTATTTAACACATTAGTGGATTTCACATCCACCCCATTACTCCACTTAAGATAGTGATTTATCTCAACCCAAACAATGACCTATTTAACCCTCAAATATATACTAATACTTTTGATGAAATTTTATTTCAAAAATATCAACCTATGTAGCCTTATGGTACTACCAACAGTAGAATATATAAATGTACAGGTGATGTTCTCATCTGAACTCTCTTAATTCTATTAATATTCTAAACCCTAAAAATTATTCTATTATTTAATATCTGATAAAATTATTATTTTTAATAATATAAAATATTATTATACTTATGGAATATCAAAATTTAACCTTCTTCTAAAACTATTTGAAATACAAAGACATTACAATGCATACATACAAACTACTGCCTCAATGAATGTTATGCTTGATTTTTCCATGCCGCCTTACTGATATGGTATTAAACTTCAATTTAATGTATTAATATGATACATATAAAACTATTAATATTCTTAAATCATGAAAAATTCCCTATATTCCTTCCAATCTATGAATGAATGCAATGCCCTTGACAACTACCTCTAAGAAAGTGACAAATTTCATTTTTTAGTACAGTATTTTATTATTTATAAAACCTTATTATATTTTGTTTAAATAATGTAAAATAAATAAATTATATCATTATGATTAATTAAGAAAATAGTTATTACAAATTAATCCCTTTCAAGAACATACTCACCCATTTATTAAAGTATGTTTATATTTTAGTCGATTAAAAAACATATAAGAAAAATGCTATAAATTTATATCTTTAGTAAATAAGAATACATTAATAAAGGTGATATAACAATGTAATTTGTAAGTAATGTTTTTTGGGTTTTTAATATTAACTCTAATACCTTACGTGTTATTAAAATACTATCCATTTTTTATGAAATTTACCAAAAAATATCATTAACGACTTCATGTTGACAAATAAAAAAATACATCAGAAAAATACATTATTAATTAATAAAAATTAACAAAAGATATATTCTATTACCTTTTATTTATCTCATTGACTTAAAATTTGAATATTTGAATAAAAAATAACATTTCTATAATGAATTATGTACTAAACAAAACAACCAAATCTATTAACATTAAATGATAAAAATCAAATTAATCTAGCTAATATATTTTTAAAAAATAATTATATACAAATTTTAGAAATGGTTATAACTATGAAAATAATTTTTATTTAATTAACTATGAAATTTTTTATATGGGATATTAGAATGTTTTTTGTTAAGTGAGAATACATGTTAAGAGTGTTTCATCTCAATTTATTTTTAGTGAGTCATATTTTATCAATGAACCAAATTTTATTTAAATAGTTTTAAAACAACCTATTGGTTATATAATATCAAGAATTTTATTTTATTCATGGTATTTTAGGTTTAATTTAACTTCCTTTCATTCAGGGTATCATTATCAAAACATTTCTTAAACCTTAAAGGATATTTATAACTGAAAACTGTTTTATTTTTTTATTATAATTATAATCAAGCTTTTTTCTTCCATGCAAGGGTTATTTTTAAAACCCAAATTATTTACAATTTTTTATAAATAAATTTAACATATCCTATATTTTTTTAATACACACAACATTAAGCTATACTTTATCACATAAAAGATAAATGTTCCTCGATAGCCTGTGTTACACGCTAGACTATGTTTTTCTAATTAATAGTATATTATTTAAATAATATTATTTTATAATATATTATATAAACTAAAAGTTAAATTAGAGGTTATTTATTTTATTTATTAACTTATTATAATATATAAATATAATATTAATTAGTTGGATTTTAATTAATTATAAACAAAAATATAAACTAATTTAATTTAAAGGAAATATTTTTATTTTTATGCTCCCAAAAGAACTTGTTAATAATAAATTAAATTCTAAACAACTAGTAAATTATGTTAGTAAAATATTAATTTTATTTATTAAACAGAATATTTTGTATATTCATCTAATAGTTTTTATAGGCATAAAATAAGAACAAACACAATTTTATGTATAAAAACATATATTTTTCTAAAGGAAATGTAACCGCCTTTTAATTGAGAACATATATTCAACAGAATTTTTAATAATTTCAGAATTTTTATAATAAAATATAAAATTATTCTTTAAAGGATTGATATCTAAATTTATATTGGTTGAATTTTTTTTATTTTATTAATAAGTTTAATGTTTTGCTGAATAATAAAAAATAATAAACTTTAATTTAAAACAACATTATTTATAGAAATAATTTATTGTGTTAAAATTTATTAATGAATGTTTTTAATGTATAACACAATTTTTGTATCATTTCAACCCATTTATGTAATTGGAATCAATTTTACATTGAATTTAGATATAAAAATGTTCCAATTTTTTACAGGTCTAAACATTAGTTACCCATTTTATCACCCCATCAATGGGATTATTTTATAATTATTTATTACAAATTCTATTTTAGTATTTCCAATAATAGATCCCATAGTATTAATTAGGGGATCCAAATTAAATAAATATTTTTATAATATTATTTACATTATGAATTGTAACATTATGAAAATTTAAACATAGATAAAGGTAAATCATATTATTAATGTTACAAAGAACATTTTAAATACTATGATATTACAGTAATACTTATCCTATATTGATTGAATGGGTGGGTATCAAAGAAAATATTATTTAAGATGTGATTATAACAATTTTTATTCAAATTGTGTAGGAGTATGAAATTTATTATATTTTATTTAATGTAGTGTTAAAGATATCATGCTCATATTTTAATAAATATAATTTTTTTAATATAGTGTTATATAGAAGATAGATCATACTATAATGACAAAATTTTCATATAAAATTATAATATTCAACATTCTAATTTATTTTTATTTATTCAAAATAAATAATAACCCTAAAATGGGACACAATGATGATGCATCAATTTTTAATTTATGGAAATATTGGATATATTATATAAAATTTTATAAAATAAATATAATTGAATATAATTAATTTATTATGACAAATTTATAGATTAATTGAATATTTTATTAATGTTGACGAATTATTGGTTTTATTTTAAATTTTTTTAGGATATTTCTAAAATATAAAGAAATGAATTGTAGAAAAATTGACATTAATGATATTATAAAATAAAAAATATTGTACTAAAATATATATAATTTTAAAGAAAAATGTAATTTTGAAAAATAATTATAATAACTTTAAATATGTCATAAAAGATCCATTTGGGGTTTCTTTGTCATTTTATACTTACTATATTAACCCTTAAATAGTAAAAATCCAAGTCTCCACTATTATGGATAAAGGGTATAACAAAGTGTCAAAACCAAAAGAAAAGGGTAATAATATGACCTAAAAATGTCTAAAAATAAAATTTTGACAATAATTATAAGATCAATCATTTTAGAATCTCAATAAATATCTTTGGATGTATTTTTAATTGTAAATTAATTTATATTAATTTAATATTTTGAGAGTTTCAAAATGTCACCCTCACCTCAATTATAAACGAGAACCTCCTCCCTCACCTTTCCACACCACCTTGAGCCTTATTTATTGAAAAAACATAGAAAATTTATATTCTAAACTTCTATATTCACATATTATATGTTCTGTTCTTTTAAATATTCCAACCTTATTGTGTCTATGAGGTGATCCAAAGGAGATTCACAAAAGAAGAGGTGATCATCCTTACCGACTCCTTCAAAATTATTTCTTCTTATACATATTATTAATGCATTATTTCCATTGTAAAGTAATGACTACAGTATAATTTATATTATGAGATGTTATTATGATTATTTAATAACCATATAGCATGTTTCATCCATCCTACAAAAAATGAAATCAGTATGCATTTTTACTTACAGCCTACCGTCTCCATGCAATGGCGTGATATGTTTTTCGTGAACACTTTATTTGGATCGATATAACTATAGGAATGAAGAATATATATGATTATTAAAAAATAATATTGATTATTTATAATTAATATACCATTATATTCCATACTCTTACACCATTAAGTTAATGATACCGTTGCTTGTGTGTACGTAAGACCTGCCATCTTCACGATGCGATGTGATTCATTTATCATGTTAGCCATTCAATAATGATACTAAAAATGTATTTATAAAATGAAAATTATACTTATATATATAATACAATTATGTATATTAGGGATATATATTTTATTTATACGTAAAAGGACTTACACGATGAAATATGAATAAAAAATAAAGTTGTTAACACCCGAAAATAGGTAAATAACGAAATATTATTAACAAAATTTTATAATAAGATAATATATGATTCCATGAATATGTATATGGTTCTGAAATCAGTTAACAGAATTTTAAAACCATTATAAAATAGGTTAAAGCACATTCAACTAAAGAATATTACAAGGTAATGACTAATTTCAAAATATCATTCTTATTCAGGATTATTTATAAATAAGGATCTATAGGGTAATATTTATCATCCATGTAAATGTTTTATAGAAATATTTTCCAAAATATTTTTAATATTATCCTAAAAAAATTTAATGTATTTTACGACAATTTTCCTTTTTTTAAAATGGTTCGGAAGGATTATTTTTATCATTTTCCAAATGAGTTACTTTATGAGTTTTTTGATGGAAGGAATGTTTTTAACATATATAGAGTGAGTGGGTTTTCTAACATTATGATGACCCAATGTTTGGAATATTCCCTTAAAATATTATATGGTTATTTTCAATGTAAATGTTTTATTTTATAACTACATGAATATTAAATAAAGTATTTAAAAGTAAAAATTGGAACTTTTCTCATGGTATTTTAAAAGTATTTATTTGAGTATTTTATTCTATATCAATAACCTTTTTTTATATTATTTTTGATTTAGGTTGATCTCTTATGATTCCTTCTACTATATGTTATTCAAGGGTTTATGAATAGATTAACTGTGACTGGTCTATTTTTTATACCATACTTGGTTTATTTGAAAAGTATTCAAATTTTCTATGATAGATTCTTAATAAGAATCTTTATGATGTTTATATTCCACCCTTTTCATATGAAGAATTCATTGGACTTAGTAAGTGACAAGTTGGGCCCTCTATATACCCTCGATGCATCGGTAGGTGTCATGAGACAAACTAGTTTGTGTATTGGTTGATGTTTTACCCCTTTATATATGGTATATTGGCCAAATCCTTGAGGGTATCTTTATGATATATAACCTTATTCATTACCTCATTATGTTATTAGTTATTAATATTCCATGTAATTATTCAAGTAGTAGAATAAACATAGTTATGTTTTCTAGATCTTATGGTTATTTTATATGGTATTATTTATTTTTTCCATATTATGATCAATACTATGTTTAAATATATTTTGTTTTAGTTATACAAATGACATTAATGTTTAACCTAATTATTGAAAATAGATTTAGATGTACTCTAACCCTTTCTGAGTATATATGGTCACCCCTTCATATTTTTTATTTTCTTAGGATTCCAAGATGAGTCGTATGACTAATATATAGGGTTAAT
Source organism: Viscum album (assembly GCA_963277665.1). Lineage (NCBI taxonomy): Eukaryota > Viridiplantae > Streptophyta > Magnoliopsida > Santalales > Viscaceae > Viscum > Viscum album. Next base: position 450,043,935 of record OY728137.1, on the reverse strand, counting down.
CTAGAAGAATAATAATGATAATAAAGGATTTTCTATGTTGTATTTTATGTTTTAAATTGTTATGTCTATTTTATATATGTAATTTTTCTTTCAAGACTATTTAAATAATCGGTCCTTTGAAATTAGAGTGTCGTATTTATTCCAATATAAAAAAGTAAGGCATTGAATCCAAGATATTGGGGTTGGGGATAATATAGTTGAATTCATGGAATTTTTAGTAGAAACATTGGAAACCGTATTATGAGAACATATAATAGGGAAGAAAACAGTAATATGTATTTTGAGGATAAGTATAGAAGAAAATCGTAAAATTTTGTTAGGTAGGTATTATGTGGGTCTTCAAAGAAATACATCCCATTATGGATACTACAAGTGGATGTTGTTCTTTCATAGATGAACCTAGGAGTAACAAATCTCAGAAGGTGTTTCAAACCCGATTTGGTGTAAAAAGGTACACAATAATGGGCCATACTACACACCTGGTTTGAAAATACTAGGGGAAATGAAAATGTTAATTCAAATTTTATTTGAAATAAAAATGAAGGATTTTAAAATAAATATTTCCCCGAATAAACCATGTTTATGATCATGAGATTATTTATGAATAAATTTTCAATTTATGTTTCATATTCTTCTAGTTAAAAATTAGGCATTATTATTCTTCACCTAGTCTAGTGTATGCCATTGTTTAGAAATGTTCCCCACTAGAAGGAGTGTAATTTTTATCTATACACGTAATCCATTTTGGGATTCCCTCCCATTAAAGATAATGATGATGGAGATGGAGCCACAATTGTGATGAGAATCTTATAACTATACTGGGATAGTTGACCCATGTTATATAAAATAACCTTACTTAAATGAAGAATCTTAATCCCAAACATAGATAAACAATGTTATACTACCTCACAAGACAACAAAATCTAACATTTAATGGGATGAAAACTCCATTTATAATTAAAAAATGGATATGTTCTTTAAAAAATATATTTCATTATTTAGTAATCATTGAAAGGGAGAAGGTTTCCATGGTAGGTTATCATCCCTATAGAGATGTTGATAAATGGTGGCCATTTATTCAGAACACCATGGAGGATAACTAAATAGAAAACATGGAATGGAAGTATTTTATTGAAGTTTTCCTTAAATTATATCCCTCGTGAACAAAATTATAATATAGAGAGTAAATTTTAGAGTAATAGGAAAAAACAAGATGAGATTGTTGCAAAGTGTGAGTCCATAATTATAAGGTTTTAAGGGCATTAAATATGGATCTAACATAACCTAAGGAGTAAGATTGATCATTTCATTGATGAGTCAAATTCATTCATCCAAAACGCTTTGGCCTCCAAAATTTTCACATCATTATTATATATAGTCTCATTCTATATAAATATAAAGAAATAATTATATATGACTTATGAATTTAAGGAATACCAATAAAGGATGGGAATAGTATAGAAGGATATGTATAAAAGGAAAATGGGAAAGAATGATTTTCCTACATGCGATAACTATGGAAAGAAACTCCTCAATATATACCTGAAGGGAATGGAATTTTGTTATATGTTTGAAGAATATGGTCACCATGATCATGATTGTAAGGCAAAGAAAGAAGCTATAAATTATGAATGATTCATGGTAACAGAGTTGGGTAACTACACAAATAAATGACCTAAGTGTAAATGAAATTTATTTTAGAAAAATTAGAGAGACCAAAGTCAAGGTTATGTTGCTAAGATAGTTGAACTGGAATAATTAATATATTTGTGTTTTTGTATTCAAGAATTATTTTATGATATTTTTGTTTTAGGAGTCATAAGATACATAAGTATTGTACTCTAGTAAAATCTTATTAAGTATTGAAGATTTTATGTTGCATGGTACCTTGAAAAGTGACTCAGTAAAACTAAAACTTTTTTGAAAGATATGGATGATGGAAAGATAATCCTTAATATGTTCCTGATACGAAGATAATAATGTTGGAATTAAGAGATGACTTATTTAGACAATGTACTAACTACCTTAGAGCTAATTAATGGTGTGTGGAAAGAGTAGTTTATGCCATCATAGATGGATTTCACTAAATTTTTTTATTCAAGGATTATATCCAACAATATATATTCTATTTATGGAATAAGTAATCATGAATTTTTTTAATGGAGATTAATTATAATTATCATTTCTCAAGAGAATACATGATGAAGGTATACACGTGTTTGGAATGTGACAAATAAATTTTCTTCAGGTTGTAGAAATATTATTGATTATTTACTTTTTGAAAGGTTAATCATTCTTGAAAAGGTTTAAGTGGATATTTGGAAATGGTTTTTTAGGTTAATGTATTAATTCACCCTATGGTTGAACTTGTTCCATTACATGAAGTTGAAATAGTTGAAGACACAACCAAAAGATAAGATTTTGTTTATAGAAAAGTATAAATAATTATATTTCATGAAATTCTTAATGAGTGAATAAATTCATCAACTCTAGGAAAAGGATCTAAGAACATTTTTTTTTTCAATTTTGGTTGAGAATATAGTATTTTAAATCATAATATATTTATGGATTTGAGGCCCTTAATCTTATATTGATCATTCAATTGATCATGATTAATGACCTCAAACATTTCATAAAAATATTTATAGTTTTCCTCAATGTATGTATTTGTACTTTACACTAATGTTCTCTTATTGAAAAGAATGTTTTTGTGGTGATCCTCACATTTCCCAATACTACTTATTATGAATATGTGTTTTCAACAATATTTATTATATGGGTTCTTTAAAAATAGTATTATCATATATCTAGCTATTGATTACTAAGATCATTTTTAAGTTGTAAGAACAAAACCTAATTAAGGTGGCGAGAAAGTAAAACCCCATTTTTTTCAATATTTACAATTTTTAATAAATAGAATTTATTTTATAGATTTTAATTAATGTAAAATAGAATTATATTGTGTTACATAGATGATAATCTTCCCTTTATAGCTTGCGTTACATGCAAGACCATGTTTTACCAAATAACTATATATTATTATAATATTATTATTTAATATAATAATATATAACCTATCATTTAAATTTATGGTTATGAATATTATTAAATAACTTATGAAAAAATAAATATATATATAATATTAATTCATTGGTTACTAATTAATTAGAATTGAAAATATAAACCAATTAAATATAAAGGAAATTAATTTATTTCTATACTCCTAAAGGAATTATTTATCAATAATTTAAATTAATTAAAACTATTAAATTATATCAATGAAATATATTTATTAAATATTCAACAAAATATTTTTGATATTCATCAAATAGATTTTTATAGATACAAAATTGGACAAAACCCAATTTTATGCAAAAAAACATATATTGTTCTAAAAACAGTTTCACTACCTTTAAATGGGGAACCTAATTCAAATATAATTTTTATGTTTTTTGATTTCTATATGAAAAAATTTTCTTCTACAAATGTGGTATCTAATAATTTAATTTGGTTTAATTTTTGGTATTTTTCTAATATGTTTCACGTTTTGATGATTTGTGAAAAAAACTAAATTTTAATTGAAAAAAATATTTTCATTGAAAAAATATTTATTTATAGATTGCATTATTGAAGTATTTTAATGTATAATTATATTATTTTCATCATTTAATACAATTTTGGTCATTTACATAAATTTTACATTGAATTTAGATATAAAAAGTTTTCAATGTTTTTCATTTTTAAACATTAATAACATGTTCTCTCATCCCCATCAATATGTTTAATTTTAAAATAATTACTATAACATCTTTTTTATGAAATTTTAGAAAATGGTTTCTATATTTGGATTCATTGGATCGTAATTATTTTTAAAAAACCCTTTTATATTTCTACATTTTGAATAGTTTGTTTTGAAATTTTTTTACTAAGTTAATGCTAAATCAACTAATTAATGTTTAAAATAATAGTATAATTGTTATAAAGTTACCCCAAACATGCCATAATTTTATTATATGAGTGATTATAAACCAAAATAACCAGTTTTATTGGATTATAAACATTTTTAATCAGCTTTTTTAGAGTATGAAATTTATTATTTTTTATTTAAAGAAGCGTTAAAGATGTTATACTAAAATTTTAATAACAATACTATATTTAATATAGGGTTAAATAATATAAAAATTAAGCTATAAATAGTAAATATAAAAATAAATTTATTATATTCATCATGATAATTTATTTTAAATTTTAAGTTATAAATAATTACCTCAAATGTTGACTCAATGATGATGCATTGATTGTTTAATTAAAGGAAATAAATATTAAAATAAATATAGTTTGTTATAATTAATGAAATAAATTTTTATTTTTTGAATTAGATATTTTTTTAATGTTATATATGTATTTGATGAATTTTATAATGATGATATGTTATTTTTATGAATTCATGAAATGAATTGTATAAAAATTGACATTAATGATACCTTAAAATAAATAATATTTTCCAAACTATATAACATTCATAAAAATATAAAATTTTACAAAATTACTGAAATAAGGTTAAATATTTCATAAATTATCCAATTGGGGTACTTTTAGAATTTATGTTTTACTATATTAACCCTTAAAGAGACAAAATCCATGTTGTCATAGTGAGAGTTAAAGGGTTTATGTAAGTGTTAAAACCAAATGATAATGTTAATAATGATATCTGAACTTGTCTAGAAATATTATTTTGAGAATATTTTACACATAATAATCTTAGAATATAAATAACTATCTTTTTATTTATTTTTATTTTGAAATTAATTTTCATTAATTTTATATTCTGAGAATTTACAAAAGAAAACCTTGCCTCAATTATACAAGGGAACCTCCTTGCTCACTTCCTCAGACCACTACAAGCCTTATTTCTAGACCAAACCATCACCATTTCTTTTCCAGAATTCACTAATAATATCTTATAAGGGATTTTATTCTCAAAATACCAACCCAATTTTCTCAAATAAAAGATGAAAAGGTGGTTCACTAAAGAAGAGGTCATCGTTTTTACTGACTCCTTTTAAATTATTTCTTTTTTCTACATCCTATTCATGTGTTTTTAACGATTCTAAAGTAGTTAATACTATATAAGATATATTTTTATGTGTTATTATTATAATTTAACAATAATATTTTACCTACAATCCATCATATTAATAATGAAATCACCATGAGTGGATATGTATGGCATACCGTCTCCAAGTCGTAGTGTAATCTGTTTTTCATTACCACTTATCATGTTTGGGTATAATTATAGAAATTATATATATATATATATATATATTATGATTATAAAATTATATATTTATTATTTATAATTAATATATCATCCACTTCATCAATCTTTCACCATTAAGGGAATTATATTGTTTCTCAGGAATACATAAAAATTACTATCTCTATGACAAAATGTGGTTCATTTCTCATGTTAACCATTCAAGAGTGATAATAAAAATGAATATAATAATCAAATATGAAACATATAACATTAATTTCATTATTTGAATTTTTAATATATATCATATTTATTTTAATCATGACTCATATTATAAAACATACACAAGAATATGAAGTAGTTAACACCTGGAACAAGGGTATAAATGACATATTTTTAACTAAATGATATAAAAAGATCACATATGATATCATAAATATTGATATTTTTCAATTAATAATTGATAATATGTTTTAACTCATTTTACAAAATTTTAATGAACATTTATCTAACAAAAATTACAAGGTAAGGGTTAATTTCACAATCTCATTATTATTCCAGATTGTTTATATGTAAGTATATAGTCGGGAAAATTTAGCGTCCATGATCATGTTTCATGGAAATATTTTCTAAAAGATTTTTAATATTATAGTAAATATTTTTAATGTATTTTAACCATGATTTAATTTTTCAGTAAAATGGTTTGAATGAAATAATTTTTTCATTTTCGGAATGAGGTACTTTCGGAATTTTTTGATGGAAGGAATGTTTTTTAACATATGTTGTGTGACACACTTTTACACTATTAATAAGCCTTTCTGTTTTGATGCTTCAATTAAAAAATTAAAATTTTACAGTCATAATAAATGTTTTATTTTAATTTTGTGTGACTTTAAAATAAATTATTTAAATTTTAAAAGGGGATTTTATCTTAAGAAAATTTTAACGATTTTATTATAGTATTTACATATATGTTAACATCATTTGTTGGATAATATTATCGATCGAGGTTGATCTTTTTTTATACCTTCTACAATATTTTATTGGAGGTTATATTATTAGTTTTATTAGGGATGTGCTATTTTGATACTATTCTTGTTTTATGTTTGATTATTCATATTTGGTTTGATAGTTTCTCAATAATAATGTTTATGATCTTTATGTTTAATCCTATCCTTATGAGGAATTTAATATATTTAGTAATTGATGGGTGTGGCCCAATATAGACCCTTGATGCATCAGTAGTCTCATGAGAAAAACTAGTTTTGTTACTAGATGATGTCTTACCCATTTATGTATGGTTTCTGGGCCAAATCCTTGAAGCTATGTTTAAAATATTTGACAATATGAATTCCCTCATTTTGTGGTTAGTTATTTATATTAAATGTAATTATTAAACTAGTATAATATCCATGGTTATTTTTTCATATTCATGTAATTATTATATAAGGTATTATTTATTATTTCTATATTATTCCCAATAATATGTTTAAATGGATTCTGTTATTGTTATAAACTATTCATAAAGGTTTTTTCTAATTATTCATAATAGCATCCACTGTATGATTACCCATACAGATCATCTAAGATCACCCCTTTTTAATGACATATTTTTACTAGGATTCCAGGATCTGTATTTAAATGATATACCAGTTTAATAAAGGAGAATAATGATGTTTTAAATGATTTTCTGTGTTGTATTTTAGGTTTTAAATAATAATATAAGGCTAATATATGTAATATCTATTTCAAGAATGCTAAAAATATTAGTACCTTGGGACACAAGAATTGTATCAATTCCAATATAATAAAGTAAATCATTGACTATGGGCTTCTAGGGTTGGTGTAATTACATTATCCCAACCCAAAATATATTACACATTACTTTCTCCATCTATTTGATGGAAATTAAAATTTTAATTTAAAACCTCTTTTGGATGATTTTTCTCATAAAATCATATCTTTGTTAAGAATAATTCTCATACATCCAATTTATTCTCTTAATCTTACCTATCAATTTTTTAATTCCTAGAAATGTTATTCTTCTATTTGGAAATCTATTTATATTATACCTCTTTTTATTTATGCATTTTCCTTTTATTATTTTCAAAATGATGTTTTATTATCCTATTTACTCCAATTGATTTCATTAAAATTATTTTAATTTGTTAAAATATTTTCCCTTATATGATGATTTATTTTATTTTTTACTCTACACTTAAAAAATATTGTTTTTATATACTTTTCACATATCTCCTTTTGAAATTTATTTTTAAGAGTAAACAATTTCGAATATTATCCCTTTGTCATTCAAAAAATCACTGTTCAATGTGACTGAAAATTCATTCTTTACACATAAAAAGAATTTTCTAAAAAATAATTCATGATTTAAATTACATTTTTCTCTTGACCACAAGAGGATTTATGTCATTGGTAATAATTATTCAGGAATAACCCCCACGATTTTATTATAAAATAGTCTTCACGGTTTAATTAATTTCCAATATCAACCTATTAAATTATGAAGGTCAATTTTTTTGTTTCCGTAAAGAAATGTTGTGCAACCCATTATTCTTTTTCTTGGTTAACTATGATTTGATGAATTAATTTTTTATTTGCAACACAAATTCAAGTTTGATTGATATTTATATTATTATATATCCCCCTAAATCATTGGTTATGATTTTATATTTTCTTTCGATAACATGTTCGTACATGGAGAAAATCATTTTATGATTTATTCAAATGACCTTGCATAGACATTATCACATATAGATTTTTTCCCATGACAGTGCATAGAAATTATCCCATATATTTTTTCTCAAATTATTGTTCATAGACTTGATCACATATATATTTTATTATATGCTAGTGCTTGGAAATGATTTCATATACCTATGTTCACATTATTATGCAAGGACATGATCTCATATATATCTATTCACATGATTTTTCATGGACAAGACCCTGTTTTCATTGTTCACATGATTGTTAGAGGATTTGATTTATCATAAAAATAGTTAAAATATTATTATTTTCTTATCATATTCTTATTCCATACTTTTTTATGTATATAATTATAACCTATAACTCATTCTTTTTAAATCACACTCTTATTTATTATCGTATATTTATTCAATTGATATTATTTGGATATATATAATGTATTATATAAAATTATTATTGTTGCTTGATCTCTTAGAAATATATTTATCTCCTCATTATTTTTTTATCATCATCTTATGATCTATCCGATGGATGAATCACTGATAAGTTTTTACTTTCTGTGCATTTGATATCACCCCTTCATTTTGTTTCCATTTTCCCATAACAGTTTATATAGGAATACATTTTGATGGATTTTTATATAGATATATTTTTTGGGACATTTTCAAATACCAAAATACTAGGGAGATTCCTAGGATAGTGTAATATTGAATGTAACACTTGAATCCCACTTCTAATAGGCTGGGGCTGGTTACTAGCACTGCTTAGGTAGAAAACACACATGAAAGGTTGTCGCCTATAATAACGTTCATCACAATGGTATCTACAATGCTCTAGATAAGATAACATCATTAGTTAATATATATATATATATGTGAAATATTTTTTACTAAATGCAACATATCCTTGAGAGATATATAGAGACATAAAAGATAATAAACATGAATAAAATAGAATAAAAATGAAATAATACAAACCGAACATGATGAAATGAAAACTAAAAACCCACTATAGTGATGTGACCATAAATAAAAGTTAACTTCAATATTGAACAACTCATGCTACCATAATTTCTTAGTAAAACCCATACTAAGTTAGAACTATATCCAACAATATTTATAGGTTTCAAATATTAATTAGAAATGTCTTCCACACTCACAAGTATCCATCTCCAACCTGTACATCATCTATACAGACTAAACAAGTATGGGACCAAATCTTGTGAATTGGTTAGTATAAACATACTCATTAGGATGCCTCAATAACTATAAGGGGGAATGAATAGATATGTTCGGGAGGTGTTCATGATTTGGGGAATTATTAAATCCAAAATCAAGTCTACTAAATCCTCGAGACACTAAGACATTACTAAAATAAAGTTAATAAGAACAATCAAGATATATAGAAAAAATAATGAACATAGTGACCTTAAAAAATACATGTCCTAATTGATCCAATACTAAAAATACACTACATATGGGTAGCCAGCGATGCTAAAAAACTGTAGAGTCCCCAATCAAAAAGTTTATTGCTTTTTATAAGATAAATTTAAAGGAAACCCCCAAGGAGATGGGGAATCACAATTCTCTAAAAAGTTATATCTACTATGGTTTCTCATAATCATGTTTCCACTATAATATTGGGTAGGAATCCATATAAATAATAAATATCACTCACCCGCCAAGGTAGCAGACACTACCTAAGGTAAGAAGAAACAAATGTAAGATATGAAAGATACTTTAGTTCTAATTTAAATCCTTAAGAAACCCATATTAATAGACCCTCAAATGACGATGGATGACCTTTAGAACAAGCTTATACTGATGCAACCATACTTTCATTTTATGAAAATAATTGATATTATTGATTTTTGAGGATCATTTCATATTTATAGTTTTAGTGAATTGGGTCATAATTTATACTTAACAATCTAATTTATAACATGTTGGACACTTCCCAAAAATATACATTATTACAAAAAATATAGAACATTTAAAATGTACATATTTTCATTTTATGTAAATTCTTTAGGATTTTCAGCATGACATCATATTTTTTACCACTCATCTATATTATAGGTGATAAATATTTAAAATCATGGTAAAATATAATGATTTCAATAAGGGATATAAAAATAATAAAGAAACCTATTAGCCATTTATAAATCCATGAGATTTCAAGGAGTGTTTTTATTTAACACAATTAATTTTAATTTGTTTTAAAAAAATATCATTATCATTCCATTTTAAATAAATTTATTTCTTTGAAAAATAAAAATAAAAAATAAAAAATTCAGTAAGGTTCCTTGGGAAATAATTTCTATAGAAACCTTAATGTGACCCTTATTTTTGGAATAATCATTATAGTTGATATCCAACAAAATTATGCAGACAAAATAATCATTATCAAATATATTAGAGAGCCATTATGGGCTCACTTGATCATTTCCATGGTACTTATCATGAATACAAAATTATAATCTTTTACAATTTCATCATAAATCTCTTGAAAATCACTTTTAAATGCATATGGAGAATAATTTTAGATATTGAAAAACCATTTTCTTTTCAAAACCCATTTTGAGAACTAAAATTCTTAAAAAAAGGGATATAAGGTTTTCCGTGAATGAAAACATGAAATATTTTGAAATAATCCAAACATGAAATAGTGTTTTTAGTGATAGGAAATGTTTTTGATTCTGGATATATTAAACAGAAACATTCATTTTGAATAATGTAATGAAATAGAAATGTTCCCTATAATATTTCTTAAAATATTCCTTTGGATATTTTGTTGAAAAAAATAAAAACATGGACAAAATAACCTTTATAATTCGTTTATTTTCTTCTAAAATTTTATATTATAAATATGAAAATGGTGTAAAAAAATAAAAAAAAATATGTCCTAAAAAAATTAAAAACAATATTTTCATAGTAAAGTGTCCCTTACCTCGTCTCTGACTACTCGAGTTCCTTCTTTATATTCCTGAATAATAATAAAATTAATATTATTTACATATATTATAAATTTTTTATTTTAATTATTACTTTTATTTTATTTATTACAATTTTATATTCAATTAATTAATCTATTATTTTTACATCATACATTTTGATGATATTCAACACATATGCCTAAAATGAACTCGGTAGGGTCACTAAGGTTAATTGGGAAATTATGATAACATATAAGAAATAATAATAACAGTATATTTCTAATTTTAATCATCATTTATTCTTTTGAATATAACAATGAAATATTGTTAAGAAAAATGAAATATGTTTCAATCACTAGGTTGATATAAGGAATATATTCTTGAGTAATGATTCTATTTCTCAATGAACAAAATGAATAGAAGGTATGTATTATTTTATCCTTCTATAATTCTTAATATATAAAATATAAAATATTATTTATTTTAATAAACATATATATATATATCTCCCATTTTATGTGATTTTAAAAAAGGAATCACATCGCTTCGTGGAGGTGGAAATCCACACATAATCTCATATAAATTTATCAATTTTTAATAGATGGAATGGTATGAAAATAGATGATATATTAATATTGAATAAATATATTATCTCATGAATACCACATATAAACAAAAATACCTCATTAATACTATCATGGGGAGGTGGTTACATTAAATAAATTACATCTGTTGGTGAGGCGGAAGTCCACCGCTCACAGGAATGATTGTTTCAGGTTGATGGAAGAGAAGGTTGATAGATAATATTAGATTAAATAAATAACACCTATATAAATGGAATATATTAGTGTTATTACTTCATCATGGTTGAATAATATTTTATACAGGTCGAATAAGGAATGAAACTAAAGCATTTTGTAAAAATATATACCTATTATTCGTAACACCTCTGTTTCTTTATACATTAATCCCTCTATGGGTTTTGTAACACCCAAAAAAGTATTTTTTAATATGTGGATGGATTTAAAAAATTTATTAGCATATGGATATATTGATCTAGAGTTCCCTAATTCTGCAAGGAATTTTGAAAAGGAGGATCCATTTTATAAATAGGGGGAAGGGGCATTCATAGAATTTCATAAAGTATTAAATTAATATAAATTTATTTTCACTGTAAAATGACACTAAATCAGTATATTTATTTTATATGATGTTAATAATTAAATATAAACTCATAAAATAATATTATAATGCATTTCGGAGATGTCTTAACCATTATCACCTATTTTTAACCCCGTTTATCCATTTTGACAATGAAGACAATATCATGGGTTTTTACAAATTAAGGGTCATTTATGATTCCCAAAAATAAAATTGACCATCAATTGAACCATGAAATATATTTTCCAATATGTACCATTCACATGGATGAAGGTGGGATATTATTTAGTTTTAAATAATTTCATAAAATATTATTTTCGTAAAATATCCTTAATGTATTTTTTGAAACTATTCATTTTATTTAACATTAATGAAATCCAAAATAATATGGAATTAAAATAAAAATATTAAAAAATCATGAAAACTACATAACTATCTAAAAATTTATGTAATTATATTACTCACTCAATTTTTACTATTAATATTTTCAAAATCATTTATTTTATTTAATATTATTTGAATAAATAATGTGTTAGTGGTGTGTAAGAATTTGAGATAATTATTAAATAATGAAAAATTAAAAATAAACACCAATGATAAAAAAATAATTCCTAATTTAAATAAAATATATAATGCATCTTTCCAAAATTTTATCCGTATGGACAAAATTTAGAGACATTAAAGTCAATGGAGTGACATTTTGTATTTATCCTTTTCTTCAAATAATATAATGGTAATAATATATGAAAAAAAGGCTCAAATTCTCCCCCAAATAAAATATATGATATTGAAACGGTTGAAATAATCTCAAACAATAAAATTTTGGTATGTTTATAAAACATTTAATCCTTATATTATATTTAAACCACATTAAACCCATTTTACCATTAATTGTGACTATTTATATTTTTACCATGATATATTTCCTACATGACCAAAAACAAAAGTTTCCATATCAAAAAAATTTCAAAATGATGATTATAAATTTAGAATCCATTTGACAAGATTTAATATTATAGGTATAATGAATTACTATTATTATATGAAGAAAACCACAATCAAAAAAAGTTTTTCAGAAGACACCTGATTAACGAATCAAAATCATTTCACCTTAAAATCAAGTTATAAGCCGATTTCTATTAGTTTTTGTCTAGTTAAATGAAAAAAAATTGTTTATAATTTTTGGATCAAACCCAAACATAATGACATATTCCATCAATATCATTAAATATACGGACTAGAAAATACATTTTAATGTGCATAAAATAAAACTTGTCTTTATAACAGTTTGGATTAGGTTCCTAATTTAAAAATATTGTTTTGAAACACATCATATAACTCCTTAAGAAATATTTTTTTTGAAAATCACTCATAAAATATGACAATGACATGTATTAGGGTTATTTTAATTTTCCCGTAAAATTTATTCTTTTCTACCCCATTTTACCCTTTACCAATGTGATAATTTTTTTAGTTACAATTCATAATGGATAAAAATCAATGGGACATATTTAAATTTTTTGGAAATCCTAATTGAAAATATGAAAAATTTTAGGATTAAATTTATATAATTTAATGTAATTAATTTAATATTAAAACATTATATTTAAAGATTCTTTTTTCTAAAAAATAATTATTTAATCCCAAAATGAACTTATTAGAAAAATAAGGCATAATAATTATTCATGTGCAATTAATTTAATTAGTTATAATTAAATGAATACTATTTTTCTTCAAGGTAAAATAATTATTTTAAATTATTTTATTTAATGAAAATTAATTACATTAAAGAAAGAAATATTTTCCAATATTCAATAAAAAACATTTAATAAAAATCAAAATAATAATACCTTATATAATTTGGAAATTATGAATTAAAAAATTAAACTAATTTTAAAAAATATATTTTCAAAATTTTAATAAAATTAATTATACTGTTTTTTAATAAAATTCAAATAATAATAATATTTGAATAAACCATATTTTTGATGTATAAATTTACTGAGAATTGGTTTATTTTTTTCCTATGCATTAGTAAATATATTTTTATTGATTAAGAACATCATATATATATAAGAAGTAATTTAAAAAAAATACATATTCTTAAATTTAAAGGATATTTTTATTTCAATGACTATTAGATATTAAATTTTCAGGGCCTGTGTATGACTGTTGTTGCTGGTTTTATATGGTTACAAACTCAATATAATTTAAATTTATAAGTATATTACATTCTCCAGATACTAATAAAATTAGTTCTAATAATTTGAACTTGATATTAATAACCAAGGTGTTGATATTTGAAAATACTTCTTTTGGAAACCCACAATTTATAAAGGGTTACTATAATGTCCTTTTAAAAATTAAGAAAATATAAATATGAAGATCATCTATAATAACATGTTCTCGGTTTCCAAATATGATATCATTTGTTGGATGTGAAAATATAGAGATGGAGAAAATAATTTAATATCGAAATAATGGTAGATAGGGAAAGAGAATAATGATCATAAAAAAGCGAATGATGAATATAAAACTGTTGACCAAAAAACCAGAAATCAACATGGTATGAAACAAACCATAATGTTATCTTAGATAAGGGTAATGTAACAAATTTTTTATTTGAAGACCATTTTCCTTCAATTACGGAATATTGTTTCCATCTAGAAAAATAACATATGTAAATATACTTACGTGACAAGTGTAATTTAATATATTAATCAATTTACACCATAATATATAATTTATATTCAAATGATAGATATTTAATATTATTTTTTAATTCATAAATTAACAAAATAAAAATATAATTCATCACATAATTAACAAAAGGAAAAGACTATATTCCTCATATCATTATACATTAACCGAAATCAAAATGTGTATCACAAGGTATGATAATTCCCAAAATGAACAAACCATTATATTTTTAAATAAAATATAATCTACAATGACTCAAAAATAACACCAATAGTTCAACATAGACTATTTGATAAAAATTTAACATTAAACGTATTTTTAATATTTATTACCATATTTTAAACTCAACAATTATATGTATTTGATCATATAGTCTTCCATGATTGATTTTTCATTTATCTCTAATCAAAATTAGATACTCATAATGTAATATAAAAAAAGTTCATCACATATCATAACATATCAGAAATATGATAACAATTTCAATACATAACCCCAATCCCCATAAATCCACATTTAAATCACATATGCATCCAAAAAATAATTAATCATTTATTCCTAAAATACATTTCCTTAAAATTATATCTACCTTAATCATAGAATGTTCCTTAAATTTTACTTATATTCAACTAAAATAAAATTAATCACTTAATACACAAATCATTTTTCAATCCCATGGTTATCTATTGAATAAAACATATATTCCAAATTTTAATAGCCCATAATTACATCAATATAAAAGATAATATGAACCTTAAAGGTCATTGATACCTTTAAACTTATTTTAACAAAATTTTATATAATTCCTTCTAAAATTACATTTTATTTATGAAATGTAAATATTAAAAGTTATATATACCTCAAACATATATCAAGACTCAATAAATTTCTCTAAGGTGTTCCCATCAAAAAAAATCAATAGCATGGTAATTATTTTAATCAAATGGAAATATTTAATTCGTAATTCTTTTCCCAAAATGTAGACACCTAAATCAATATAAATTATTCATAATCCAATAACCATGAATATAAATCTTATTTATATTTATATATTTCATTCATGGAATAATATTACTAATGTCTTTATAATCATCAATATTACAACATAAATAAAAATAAAATCCAAACATGGTATATTTTATTCAGAGTTTCATCATCTTGAATAGTAATGATATTATGAATTTATAAACATTTAACTTATAGTATTTAGAGTAAATTTCATGATATTTTACTATTAGAATTCAATTTTTATTATTCAAAATGCCCTTTTATGTAATGAATTCAATTTATACCTTGGAAAAAACAATAATCTATTTCACGGTGTCAATAATACTATTAATTATTCCTTGAAAATTTATTATTGTATGTCCTCATTTACCATATAAAAAACACAAACACGTTCTTTTAAAACAAATTCATTTTTAATTATTCCCAAATTTTTGACACATAGGTTGTTAAATATTTTTTACCTATATGATATATAAACCTTGAAAGTCCATAGAACTCTATTTTCTTAATGGCTTTGTTCCTATGGATACTACCATAAGATCAGGTTGTTAATCATAACATGTGATAATTGTAAATGAATAACCACAATATTTTTCACTATATATCTCATTATTTTTGGTTACCCATTCTTAAAATCACCAAATTTTTGTTCACATTCATTATTAATTTGGTTCAGGCTTGATCCATCGATTTTCTGAAAAAATAATCTACTGTGGGTGTATCAATGAAATGGCAGTGAACAATATTATAATGGGGATATAAACTATGATATCCTTAACCATGTAATATTCTATTGAAATCTTCCTATGACCCCAAAATATTGGTAACTATATTTAACATAATATCCATAGTCATTATAGAGAAATTTTAACAAATGGTCAGAGATTATCCCAACCATTAACGTTATTTAATCCATTCCTATTATACCAACAATAAGGATACCTTCTTTATTAAAAACTTTTTTTATATCAAAAATAATAATAAATTCATTATCCTTTGCTAATTTTTTAGTATTATAATTTTTGGAAATTATTGGGAAACTCTTACACAGAAAACCAGTAAAAAACAGGTGGGACACTTCATAACAGTTTCTATTTTCTTTCAAAAAATACAATAATCTTAAAATGATAACGTTTTTTGTTCAAATTAAAATATTTATAATTTGCAACATGGCATATTATTTGTTCATACTCATTAATAAATCCTAAAAAACATTCATAAATATAGAGTGAGCACAAACATCTAAGAATATAAAAGAAATAAGAAACACGTTTTTTAATTTTAAAACTATTAGATCATAAAAGAGAGTTTTCCTTTAAAAAAGTCACTTGTTTCTCAAATAATCATTTACATACACATGAAATTAGTTTGACCTCATAACATTTTTCATAAATCACAATATAAGAAAAAATAATGGAAAAATTGGAATCATGAGGGTTTCCTCTAAATCATGATAACCCATGAAAAGTGGTTTCTTAAAATCCTATATTTTTACCATAAAATGGAAAAATAATTTATTTAAAACCAAATATCATTAGTATAAATTTTTAAATATACTAATTTCCATGAAAAATTATTAATAATTATATAAAATTCATATATATTACTTCATAGAAAATATTTATAAAACCCCTATAAGAACCCTTATAAGAATCCTTATAATTAGAATAATCATTATGATCAATATTCAACATGTTTAACCAGGGAATGTAATAATTACCCAATTATTTGGAGATCTATAATAAGCACACCCAACCATAAATAATATCCAATGACCATATTAGTAATAAAGAATTTTATTATTTCTCGTTTTCCTCATATATTCATTGATAAGTGCTTTTAAATTCACATGAAAATCATTTCCCAGAAACTAAATACCCAATATTTTAAAAAACACATTTTTGAGACTAAAATACCTATAAAACATAAAATATGTGTTTTATTTAAATAAAGTAAGAAATATTGTAATGGAATATGGACATATATTAATGGCTGTAGTGGCGGGAAAATCAATTTATTCCATGTACTTTTAAATTGAATTTTTTATTTTAAACTTTCTAAAAAATTGAAAATTTATTATAAGAAATATATAACAAGATTGAATTTGAAATCCATTATTAGAATGTCAAAAGAGACCTAAATGTTACATTTTAATTTAATTAGTTTCAAAATTTTTTATGAATATTCATATGGAAGGAGAATATAAAAAATATATATCCATAACACATTTAATACGAGATTTTTAAATTAATGTGTACCTTACATCATGTTTGACTCATTGTTCATGTTCATTAACTTCTTAATTAACCAAACTTATGTTAATTATTTACATTTTTAATAAAAAAAATTATTTTTTATTTTATCATTAATTTTTATTATTACCATTATATATAAATTATCATAATCAATTACGTTCATGACAGTCATTTTTAATATATTTGAATCATTTGTCTGAAATTAATTTTGTAGGTTGACTATAGAAAACAAGGTAATCATTCTAAAATCTCTCGAATAATAACGATGACATAATTATCATTTTTATACATCAATTATTTTCATGTCCTGTCCCTCCTGTGGGACCCATCCAGGGTCCAAAAAGAATAAAGAGAGATAATAACCCCCAAGTCGCACCTACAGTAGGCCTTAGGTTGACGACAATCCACAAAGGTAAGAAATTTCATATTTGGAAGGATGTTCCCTCTAATATAATACAGTGTTATGAGATAGGATAAATAAAATATAATAAACTTATATATATATAATGTAAAGGTAATCCAAAATACATCCCTCAATTCATGAATTATTGTAATTCTCCTTTTTATTTATTATATCATTAATTACACTGTAAGACATTTAATAAGACTTGTGATCTATTAAGTTTTTATTTCTTAGAAATAGAAACGTAATAAAATAAAAACATTAATATGATTCTAATAAACATGAAATAATTCATCATAGGTTCATCTTAAGCCACATTTACTCCATGTTAAATATTATGGTCATACATCAAGGAAATGGGTGTGCGTAAAGTCCTATAAATGAATAAATAAAGGAGATTCATTGTATATAACCCTTAGGCTTATCAATAAGGAATAATCATATTAAAACGTGTAATATAAGAATATAATGGACTTGAATCATAACTTTTAAATTTTCATAAAACATAAATATGAGACATTCATAAGAATGACACTATGGTATGTTATATGGGTTTCATAAATCCTAATTACCAAGGATTTTTACTAACGCATCAAAAATCATGTCATCAATATAGATTAATTATTTACACAATGCATTGGAGTAATATCAGTGGAAAACCTTCATATATATTAATTAATCTCATCCAAATTGATCATATCAAATCATTTCATCAATTATCTCCAGAAAATAATGATTTAGTTTCATATAAAAACATTGATAATATATGTTCTTAAATACATGAACATTACATCATTATTAACCCATGAAAATAAAATCTATGTTTCATACATGTAAATACATGTATAAATATTTTATTTAAAATCAAGGACAATTTTATGGGTATGAAAGGTGTTTTCTAATTCACAATATAAGAATAATTCATGAAAGTAAAAAAATTTAGTTAAATAATTTCAGCAGCATGACAGTATGAATCATTGATTAATGAAAAAATATAATAGAATAGAATAGTGGAATTTATTTGATAAATTTTATTTTAAAATAATGGGATGATTAGAATTTGTTGAATATATATAATCCTTGACATAAATATGGCTCACAAAAAATGATAAACTTCAATGAAAAGTAAGAAGATGTAAATTAACTTACCTTAAATATTTTCCTCCTAAAACTTGATAATAGAACCTGAAGACCTTGATGGGAGATTAAAGAAACTAATTTGGATTTTAAAGGACCATAATTTCATTCATAAGGGATTGGGAGGCGATATTTGGGGTTGGAATGGGGTATATATATTTGGGGAGGTTTGGTTTAATGTTATTAAATAATCAATGTTTCTTATTTATTCCTTTCCACTATTGGATGAAATTAATCCCAAAGATATTGCTTGAAATTTAATGTTTTCATCGAATTTTAGGGTAGTGAAAAAGATAAACCAACCCTTAAATGTTGTATTTTTACATTTTTCCCTTTTACCAAATAACTTTACCATTCTCTATAATTTTACTTATACTGTAGTAACTCCTTTTTTACAGTGGTAACTTATTTTATGGATAAAAAATAATGAGACATTATTATCTAATTATTACCTTTTTTTAAAAATAATGAATATATTTTACAAGATTCAATTTATAATATTTTTAAAAATAAATTCTAATATGATACCTGTATAACTTATACAAGTAAGTTTTTAAATAAGATATAGTCATGGTTTTCAGTATGAAAATAATGAGTTTCTAAATGAATCAAATTATGTAATATGTTGATAAATAAATAAGGAATTGTAACGACCCGAATCTGGAGCCCTCCACTGGTGCCCCACACCCGGTTCACCACAATGACCTTAAGCACGTTTCCTCAAACTCCAGAGGCTTCCGACTAGCAGCGGGGGCCTTTGTGAGTCGGTGGAGAAACTATTCCCTCATTCGGTAAAGTATACAGTAGAAAAACAACTAGACACAATAACATAAACAATCAATAGCATACAACAATTTAACTGAATAGCGGAAGCAATAGATAAAAAATAATGATGCAACATTGTACATATGTCTATGGAAAGCAGCAAAAAACTAACCTGCTGAAGTAAAACTGAAAAACAAAGTGAAAAGGAAAACAAAATAAACTCCTCAGCATCGCGAGCCACAGCTCGATCCCATGCTCTCCAGCTCCAGTTCAATCAAGAACCTGAAGTGTAAGGGCGCTTGCCCTTATCTATTCCTGAAACAACATAGTCTATTTGGGCCCAAAAGAATGGCTCAAACAGGGTGTGAGATACAATCCCAATAGGCAATCACCCAAATATTTGTGCCTAAGAGTCAATGAATATATGGCAGTAATAAAACAAGAAGCAGTAAATAGGAAAGCACAAGCAGCTACAATCCATAGTTTTAACAAATAAAGTATAAAAGTAAAGAGCCAACAACAAAGAGAAAACATGTAACCCTCTGGGTAGCTCTCAAATCTTAACCCCTATGGTTCAACCTATAAGTACTAGAAACCCTCTAGGAGGCACACACATTATCACCCCTCTGGTTCAGCTATGAAATTAATAGACTCTATGAGGAAGAACTAACCGTCAATTCCCCCTATAGTCTCGAATCGTACTAAAGGCTCTCTGGGGAAGCACTCAATGTCTCATTCCCCCTGTGGCCCATGTCAAGGAACTATAGACTCTCAAAGAAATCACTCATCGTCAATTCCCCCTATGGTCTCGCATTGTATTAAAAGACACTCTGGAGAATCCCTTACGTCTATTCTTCCTCTGGTCTACTACACTAGGTTCTCACAGTCCTGGGTGGAATAAACATGCTCAGCGCGCGTGCAACGTCCAAGTGAACCTCAAGAACTACTTGGCTATCAATCTAGGGCTCAAGAACATAACATAGCAACAGTTACAATATCCTACAACTAGGCATGGAAACTAGAAACCTCAAAAAGGTAAAACAAGCATGGAAAAGCAACCTTAGAACAAGACAATTTACTCTACTCACAAGCATAAACCTATACTATAGAAATAAAGAAAAGTAGGTAAATAACAGGGGAAAAACAGAAAACCCACAATTCCCTGCCCAAGGGAATTTGTGGAATTTTCACAAAATACTCATCGACTCTCAATAGAAAGGCACAAACCACCTAACTCGATCCTAGGAGATTGATATAATTGAACCACGATGATTGATTCCCCTTAAAATGTCGTAGATCTGATAAAATAACAAAAACGCTCATCCCATGATAAATTGAAAATGTGGAGGAATCATGGAACAAGACTAAAGCCTAAGAGAGCGCTCACCACTGTGCTTCCAACGCAATCGACCATGTTTGATTCGGAGAAAGGATGAAGAGGCGGGATTTCGGGGAATATTCGGTCGTGCGGGTTTCTCTCGGACGAACCGGAACAAGAAGAATATGAAGATCGCGATGAGGCGTGACCCCAGTCCATTTAGTGAAAAAAAGAAAAGTACACGGCATGTATTTTTAAAGTACATGGTGTTTAGTGGGTTTTTTCCGTAATCCTATAAAAACGGCCTCCACGTCACCCCTACACACTGTGTGTATGGCCCGGGCACGACCAGCACACGACTTTGAGCCAGAGAATAGTACAAGGAGTGTACTCATAAAGTATATGGCGTGTACTTTAAAAATTTATACAAATTTCATTTTTCTTAAAAACATTATAAAAAGGAAAACATACCTGAAATGAAGATCCGAGTTCTTACAAACTTCCCCCATTAAGGAAATTTTTCCCTGAATTTCCCTAGTGTGAAGTAGAAGAAGAATCCCCGAATAGCTCCGGCCACTGTGATCATACATCGAACTCTCTTTCCCAAGTCACATCTTGTACTCACCCGTGCTGCCATAGCACCCGTACCAGAGGAACAGGCTGCCAGCAGAGAACCTTTGTACTACGATCGACAATCCAGATGGGATTCTCCTAAAACGACGCATCTGCTTCAAGCTCAACCTCATCAGGTTGAAAGACATGAGATGGGTCTGAAAATTAGCATCATAGCTAAGAGACGTGGAAGACGTTGTACATGGCCCCATACCTCTGTGGTAGCTGCAACCGATAGGCAACCAGCCCCACTCTCTCCAAGACCTCAAACGGCCTGACGTACCGCAGTGAAATCTTACCTTATCTCTAAATCCTCTTGTGTCCCAACCTTGGTACGACACACAGGAAAACCTAATACCCAACCTCGAACTCCAGAGGTTGTCTCACCTGATCAGCATAAGAATTCTTTCGAGACTGTGTTGCAGCCATCCTCTTCCGAATCAGCTCTATCTGCTCTGAAGTCTCCTGAACAAGACAAGGTCCCAACAAAGCTACGATTCCTGCCTCCAGCCAGCATAAGGGTAATCGGCAGGGCCTATCGTGCAAAGACTCATGTGGTTCCATCTTAATGGTCTCCTAGAAACTATTGTTGTAGGTGAAATCCACTAGAAATATATGCTTCTCCCAAGATCCTCCAAAGTCTAGGATGCAATCTCGAAGCATATCCTCAAGCACCTGTATTGTGTGCTCGGACTGGCCATCCATTTGGGGGTGGTATGCTGTACTCAAAAGTACCTGTGTACCCAAAGCCTTCTGAAGTCCCTACCAGAACCGATAGGTAAAGCATGCATCCCTGTCTGAAACAATGGAGCGTATAACTCCATGCAGACGAACGATCTCCCTGATGTACAGTCGTCCCAGATCATCGACACTGAAGGTCTCCTTGATCGGTGAGAAGTAAGCAACCTTCATGATACTATAGATGACAACCCAAACAACATCGTTCCCTCGAGGCGATCTCGGCAAACCGGTCACGAAGTCCATCACAACATCGTTCCACTTCCACTCCTGAATGGGTAATTGCTATAAAAGGCCTGCTGTTCGCTGGTGCTCTGCCTTCACCTGCTGACAAGTAGAACACTGCAAGACGAAACTAGAAACATCTTTCGTCATACCTGGCCACCAGTACTAGTGATGAAGATACCAATACATCTTGGTGACACCAGGATGAACTGCCCAAACAGAGGAATGAAAATCCCACATCAGCTCTTCGCGAATGTCTGCTGGCACCCATACACAGCCCTGGAAACGTAAGATCTCATCCACACTCACTGTCCATCCTAGAAGAGGGTCCTCTTCTGACACACCCTCCTGGAGGACTAATCCTTCTGATTATGATAGCTACCTCATCTGTACTCGATCAAGAAGTGAAGAGGTAACAACTACATAAGAAAGGAAAGTCTGTCCTTGTCTGTCATGCACCTCCAGATGCATCTCAGAGAATGGAGCCATCATCTACCGCTCACTGCTGGCCTTTTGAACCGCCTGAACCTGAGTTCTCCTGTTCAACACATTAGCCACTGTGTTTCCCTTTCCTAGCATATAGACAATATTGAAATCAAACTAATGAAGATACTCGAACCACCTATGCTGCATTAGATTCAGATCATGCTGAGTGAAGATATACGTTAGACTCTTGTGGTCGGTGAAGACCAAAAAGTGCTCTCCCAGCAGATAGTGTCTCCAACAGAATAAGGCATGAAAAACAGCTGCCAACTCCAGATCGTGCGTAGGGTAGTTCCTCTCATGTGGCCTCAACTGTCGAGACTCGTATGAAATGACTCCATCTCCTTGCATAAGAAAAACTCCTATACCGATACCTAGAGCATCATAATAAAATGTGTAGCTCTTGCCTGGCTCTGGAAAGACTAGTATCGGTGCTGACGTCAACCTTCCTTTGATACCACTTTCTAACGACCCCAATCCGGAGCCCCTACACTGGTGCCCCGAACCCGGTTCACCACATGACCTCAAGCGCATTTCCCCAAATGCCAGATGCTGTCGACTTGAAGCGAGGGCCTTGGTGAGTCGGTGGAGAAACTATGCCCTTATTCAGTAAAGTATACAAAAAAACAACCAGACATAATAGAAAAAAAATCAATAGCATACAAAAATTGAACTGAATATCAGAAGCAATAGATAAAATAATAATGATGCAACACGGTACATATGTCTATGGAAAGCAGTAAACAACCAACGTGATGAAGTAAAACTGAAAAACAATGTTCAAAGGAAAAAAAAACAAACTCCTCAGCATTGCGATCCACGGCTCGATCCCATGATCTCCAGCTCTAGTACAATCAAGAACCTGAAGTGGAAGGGTTATTTACCTTATCTATACCTGCAACAACATAGTCTGTTTGGGCCCAAAAGCATGGCCCATACAGTGTGTGAGATACAATCCCAGTAGGTAATCACCCAAAGATTTGTACCTAACTATCAATGAATATATGGCACTAATAAAACAAGAAGCAGTAAATAGGAAATCACAAGCAGCTACAATCCATATTTCTAACAAATAAAGTACACATGTAAACAGCAAGCAACAAAGAGAAAACAGGTAACCCTCTGGGTAGCTATCACAACCAAACCCCTATTGTTCAACATATAAGTACTAGAAACCCTCTTGGAGTCACACACAGTATCACCCCTCTGGTTCAGCTATGAAATTAATAGACTCTTCGAGGAAGCACCAACCATAAATTCCCCCTATAGTCTCGTATTGTACTAAAGGATCTTTAGGGAAGAACTCAACGTCTTATTCCCCAAGTGACCCGCATCGAGGAACTACCAACTTTCAGAGGAAGCACTCATCGTCAATTCCCCCTATTGTCTTGCATCGTATTAAAAGACACTCTGGAAAAGCCCTTACGTCTATTCTCTATGTGGTCTACTACTCTAGGTTCTCACAGTCCTAGGTGGAATAAACATGCTCAGCGCATGTGCAATGTCCAAGTGAACCTCAAGAACTACTTGGCTATCAATTTAGGGCTCAATTTCATAACATAGCAATAGTTCCACTATCCTATAACTAGGCATGGAAACTGGAAACCGCCAAAAGGTAAAACAAGCATGGCAAAGAATCCTGAGCACAAGACAATTTACTCTACTCACAAGCATAAACCTCTACTATAGTAATCAAGAAATCTAGGTAAACAGCAGGGAAAAAACAGGAAATCCACAATTCCCTGCCCAAAGGAATTTGAGGAATTTGCACAAAATACTCATCGAATTTCAACAAAAAGGCACAAACCACCTACCCCGATCCTGGGAGATCGTTATACATGAACCACGACGATTGATTCCCCTTAGAACGTCGTAGATCTGAGAAAACACACAAAAATATCAACCCATGATAACTCAAAAACTAGGAGGAATCATGGAACAAGACTAAAGCAGAAGAGAGAGCTCACTGTTGTGCTTCCAACGCAATTGAACATGTTCAATTCGAAGAATGGACAGAGAGGCGAGAGCTCGGGGAAGATTTTTCCATACGGGTCGCTCTCAGAAAAACTAGACGTAGAAGAAGATGAATATCGCAATGAGGCAAGACCCCGTTACATTTAGTAAAAAAAAAGTACACGACGTGTATTTTTAATGTACACAGCGTGTAGTTGGTTTTTCCATACTCCATTAAAAAAGGCCTCCACATCACCCCAACACACCGTGTGTGTGGCCCGGGCATTGCTAGCACACAGCTTCGAGCCGGAGAAGAGTACACGACATGTACTCGGAAAGTACATGGCGTGTACTTCGAAAATTTCCAGAAAGTTCATTTTTCTAAAAAACTACAGAGAAAGGAAAACATACCTGAAACGAAGATCAGAGTTCTTACAAGAATGATTAATAACTAGTATAAATAATTTTAAAATTTTGATCTAATCTGAATTATACAATAAGATTTACTCTATTTTGTAAAAAATAGTATTTTCAATTTTTAACAATAAAATAATATTTTTTAGAAAATTACAATAAAAACACCCTAGGATACTTTTGAGGCACTGAATACAAAAATGAAATTTATTTTTAATAAATTTTCCTCTATATATGGGAATTATATCTTTATAAAAAATTACATATTGAAAATTAGTAGTTTCTATGATATAATAAATTTGAGGT
Source organism: Viscum album (assembly GCA_963277665.1). NCBI lineage: Eukaryota > Viridiplantae > Streptophyta > Magnoliopsida > Santalales > Viscaceae > Viscum > Viscum album. The sequence goes on along the minus strand of OY728137.1, from coordinate 450,017,538 downwards.
TGTTATAAAAATTACTTTGGAATTTGATTACATGTACTATAATAAAATGTTTTTATAAGAGAATTATAAGAAATTAAAATGTTTAAACTTATAAATTTATCAGAAAAATGATTTATCTATATAATAAAATAATTATATAGTTTCCAAAAACACAAACATAATATTATCCAAAAAATCACATTATTGCGCTAACAACAACATTAATTATTGATGGTTTTATTGATTAATGGTCATAATAACCATCATACATATTATCCAACATTGATCATTATTAATATTCATATTTCCATATAAATTAACTATAATTGTTATACTTCATTGTTCAATTCAATTCTATCTAGATTCAATAACATATCCAAAATAAATATTATTTTTCTAAATTGTATTTCATTTATTATAAATATGTTTATTGGTGGGATGTTTCTATGGCTTCATGGTGAATTTTTTTTATATATCGCTTTAGACCCATATTTTTCCCATTGTAATATTTGGTGTCATATTGGATATACATTTAAATACAGTGGAATGTAATTAAATAATTAAATAATGTGTTTCTAGATTCTACTATGTTTTTATCTATTTGGAGTTCTGAGTTGTACTAGTTCCTATAAACACAGGATATTTAAAACTCGTATGAAATTTAAACATCTTATTATGTGCTTCTTCTTTAACAAAAAAACAAAAAAAATTAGTGTAAAGTGTTCCATTATTAAAAGAAAAAAATTTCTCCAGAAGTAATATCCCATATAGATAAATTTTATATTAAAAATCTGGGTCTAACCTAAAATGGTATAATATAACATGAATTCAGTATCCCTTTATCACATTTTGATCTGGGAATTAGCTATATAAATTAATAGGTTCATAAAACCTAAAGAGATTCATTTAATAATGTTTTTACCCATAATTCTTTTATTATTCAGATTAAGGTGTTGGTTAATTTCAACTCTATAATAATTTCAAGAAATGTTTCCACAATTCCAAAATGTATAATACATCTAAATTCATTCAAAAAATACCATGAGTTTAATTTCCCATATTTATATCATATGGTATTGTTTTAGTTTATTCCCTTCATTTTCATGTATAGGGTACCTTTGATCCATACTAATATTTTCTTCATTCTTCCAATGGGACCATTAGGCATCTCCATACTCAATTTAAGCACTGATATCACATCACACTATCTCTTGGAATTCTGAATATATTTTATCATTCCATTACATCCTTTATTTTAATGAGTCCTTTTATTTGAAACATTTTTTTTATTTATGGAGAAAACAAAAATGGTAACTTTATTACTTATTTTTAATGTTAAAATAATATAATGAAAATATTTTTCCAAAAATTCTATAATATTATGATTCTACTTTGATGTAATTCAATCTTAAAAAAGGATTACATTATCATTATATCCTTCATAATGGTTTATAAAAACATGTAATTAACCTAAGAATATAACTTATGAGGGTTAAACTAGGTGTTTAGTAGGGACCATTTTATTGAACCAGGTGAATATCAAGTCCTAATCAATGCACGCTTTTTAGTGTTGTTACCCCAATATACAACTATTTCAATACCTTTCCCACATATAATATCCAAACAATGATATAATATATTTTGATTCCCTTATATAATACTTCACTAAAATGTGAGGATGTTTTCTAATATTTAGATACATTTCTAATGGTTTTTATTGATTTTCTTTAATTATAATTTATGAAAATAGCTAAACTGTATTTTGATACCCACTATAGATACCCACCTTTTTATTTCATAAGAATCTCATTACATGGTAAAACATTTAATTATAAATAGGACAGTTTTAAGTTTAATGTCTTTTTAAATATAAACATAATATAAGAAATGCATAGATAATGTTATAATCAATATGAAATGATTATTCATAGTATCATCCAATGTTAATTTTACTAAATCTCATTTCTTGGGGAAATACATTTATGAAAACAAGAGTATAAAGCTCAGTAAGGGAATAAAAATTAGATATATATAATCTAATGATGATGAATATCATTAAGGAATGATCATTTAATTATGAGTAATATCATAGTAGATAGAGAATGAATCATAACATTCAAATTTGGATAAAATATAAAAATGAGACATTCATAAGCAGATCACCACGATTTTTCACCAAGGTGTCATAAATCATAATTACTAATGTTTTTCACCATGATAACATAAAACATGTATTATCTAGTCATAAATTATTTACCAAATTCATTAAAGATCTATCAGGTTTCTACCCCCATATGTAATCACTTTAGTGATCCACATTGATCATATCATCCCATTTTATAAAAAACATAATGATAATAATGAATGGGTTTAAAATAAAATAAGTGATTACATAAGTTGTTATGGACTTGGAAACTACATCATTTTTATCCCACCAAAAGGGAATTTGGTATAAAGAAATGTATATAGTTGAATAAATATATTATATTTAAATATATGGGAATTCCAATTGGTAAGAAAGATGTTTGGGTATTCACAATATAAGAATATTTTATAAAAGAGATAAAATTTCCTAAGATGTTATTGAAAAAAAATGGTATAAAAAATTAATTAAGGAAAATGAATAATGATAAAAAATGGGGGCCTACCAATAATAAAACACCATTTGTTAATTAATCATAATATCAAAATTGAATTAAATGTAATATTATTTAATATTATTAAGAATCATAAAAAATGATGTACATTTATGAAATGGAAGAAGAAAAGAATTCTATTACCATGAATATTTCATTATTAAAACATGAGGATTGAACCATTATAACTTTATGGAACTTTTGATAGACATTTCTGGGGGTTAAATTACTGAAACATTATTATTAAGGGATGAGAGTAGATATTTCGGATGTTATGTGTTCATTAATACATTAGAAGTGAATATTTTTTGTGATTAAGTAATGATTACATGGAATTTAAGGCTAACTAATTCTTGGTGGAATTAATTCCACTAAATTTTATTGAAAATAAACTATTTAAGGGATGTATATTTTATTCAAATACATTAATCCCTCATTTATTGTTGTAGTTTTTTAGGTATTTTTCCAAATAATATTTAACTCCTACATTTGTTTTCTTATACTATGTTAACTTTTTTTACCATATTAAAATTTCCACGTGTAAAAAACAAATTAACCTTATTAACAATTTTGGACATTATTATTCAAAATATTTAGACTATTTCAATAGATTAATTTTTAAATGTGATAAAAACCAGGTCTTTTATGACACATATATATCTAATTAAAATAGTTCACTAAAAAAGATAAATCATAGATTTCAAAATGTAGAGAATGGCTTATTAAATGCAACACATTATGTAATATGTTTTTCCTTAAATAATATTAGATAGTGAATAAACAATAATAAATTTTAATTAATTATAATATCCTTATTATATAATAAGTTTTAGCATAATCGGTTAAAACTGTATTTTCACATTTTTATCGAAAAAAGGTTTTTCTATAAAATTACGATAAATTCACCCTAAGATAATTTAAATGTACTAAATCAAAAAATTATTTTCATTTAATCAAAATAATTTCCTATATATGAAAATTTAACTTTTTAAATAAATAATTATTTATATAAAATTAATATTTTTAATGATATAGAAAATTTTCTGGATGATATAAAAATTACATAAGACTATATTGAATTTAAAGATCTTATAGATGCATTTTATAAGAAAATTAAATGGATGTAATATTTTTTAATAAACATAAAAATACATCATAAAACATAATTTTAATATAAAATAAAATATTTATCTTCTTTTCATAAACCTAATAATAAAATAACCACAACATTCTATTTATTAGGCCAATAATAATAATAATGACAAACCATCTTACTGATTAGTGGTCATACTACCCATCAACCATATTCTAAATTGTTCCTCATTTGGAACAGTACTATTTACCTATAAATAAAATAGGATTTATACACATAATATCTCACATTGATTCTATAGGGGTTTAATATTTTATTCAAAAATTAATATAGTATTACTAACTCTCCATTACTCTATTTCTGTGATGATCATGAATGCAATGATTCTAGGGTATCTAGTTAAAAATTTGTTTATATATTTTACATTATTAATCCTTATATTTCATTAACAATGTTATATTTTTTATTCTATTTAGTTGTTTTTTATATTTAATGTAACATACATAAATAATTAAATAATTTTTTGTATTTCTAGTATTTGTTTTCCTTCCATTTATAGTTCTTAGTTGTACTAGTTAATTTCGAAAAATGATGCGTATAATTATAATGAAATATAAAATTATATATATGTTATCCTATTTTAATAGATAATAGAAATTTAATGAGATAAAACAGTTCCTTTATCCAAATTATAACATCTCTTAGGATGTTACCCGAACAAGGAAAAAAAATTGTTAAAATATACCAAAGAAGAAATTTATATTGTAAAAACTCAATAGAATTTCCAAATTCAATCTATAGAAGTCCATTATGGTCCCCATTTTCCTCTATGACACCTAAAGATTGTTTTTATACATAGAGGGTGTGTATATAAGTATACTTAGTAGGATCATACCAAAAGTATTTTTTTCACATGTGAAAAGATAATACTTATTCTCTTGTGTGAAAACATAAAATTCAACAATATAAAAAATTTCAACTAAAAAAATTACATCCTCACCATGGAACACTATTTAAATAACACATCTATGCATTGTGACATAATTTATAGAAGATAGAGAATAAGGCACCCCACTACTGATTCCCATTTATTTTCTTCTCTCAAACCCCGACGTTAAATTGACTCATAGTTTTTATACTATCATATTAAACATCAATATATTAATATTTGATTCCTAATTTAACTATCCAAAATAGATTCATATATTTATAGTTACATTGGAACCTTTAATACATAAAAAACTGGTTCATAAATGAAGTACACCTTCTCCCACTAAGATATTCATAAATAGTACAATTCTTAGCCTCATCATACATAATACCTTTATACGTGACATGAATAAATGAAACACAAGAAAGAGTGAGATAAAATGATCGGTAAATTGAAAAAGGGAGATATCAATGATTAAATATGAATAATAAGAGAATAAGATAATGATAACACCATCTTAACATTTTGAAATCATACCCCACGTGTCAATGATGATAATAATGAGTTGTGGCCTAAAATATGGCATATTATAAGATCTAAATAATAATTTTATCAATTTCCATGAGTTAGAGGATCATAATATCAGGATAAGGACGAGATTTGTGGCATACACATAATAATAATAAAGAATTTTCAAAGTAATTGAGGCTTATTTCCAAGACAATCATAGTGAAATGATTTCACTCCTTAAACCATCATAGTATTCATCGTTCACTGTTTATAATATCATGGTGGAAAAATTTTGCTTACTGAACTGGGTTCACTCTCCATTCCATCCCTATTTTTCCCATGATATATCAATAATTACCAAATGCATTAGAGAGTGATATAATTACGACACATCACATAACTAAAATCTTACATATTTTTTCCACATGATCATAATAAATTCATCATATTATAACCTAATAAAATGAATGGTATTCACAAACTTTAATTAATTTCATGACATATTCTAAAGATATTTCTTTCATTAATACTTAAAAACATCACCAAAGCAAAGCCCGTGGAAAAGAAAATTGTTTTATAAAAAAAATTCATCAAAATGATAAAATATCTAGAGAAATAATAAGGATGGTTTCATTAGACTATATCCTCAATAAATCCTATGTAACATCGAATTATGTTTCTATAGATGTAAATTTATTTAAAAGATCACTTTGAACAGTTATTGAATAAAATAACATTATTTACATTTAAATCATGTTTTTAAAGGAAAAAAACTCATATCTAATAGAGAAAAATTTTTATATTAAAATAAAAATGGATACTTAAAAATTATGTGTCAAATCATTTAGTGGTCATGATGATGTCAAATATAATTTATGGTGTAAAAATATAAAATATATTCATTTAACAATTTAAGTTAAAAGTCAACTGATACTTATTTAGAAATTGTCCAAAATAATTCAATTTAAACCATTTTTTAATAATAAAATTCCATTAAATGTATCCTCAAAAAATCATCAGGTAGTTTTATAATAATTATTCTAAAAAAATTCTAAAAAAATGGTCTTAAAAAAAGGTTTTATCATTCAATTTTCGAAAAACAATCATTTTTTCCTAAAAAAACCCATTTATTAGATTTAATACTTTAAGATATAAAAATGAAATTAATGAATGTATTATCTATAAATATTTAGTGTATCTGATAATACATGAGTTTATTGATTAGTATATCACAATATTTCATCATTGGAAACATAATTATAAAATATCCTGAAAAGCAATGAGATTGTTACATAAAACATGTAATACTTTGGTATCTTTTGATTCATAAGAAAAAATAATTTAATAACATTATATAGATATTTATATCCAATAAATTCGTGATATAAATTAAAAAATATAGTTGGGTAATTTTTATTCACCACACAAAATAAATGAGTGGTGAATATAGAATGTGTCCCACTAAATAAAATTTAAAATGAAAATCCCTTAAATACTTTTTAACCTTTTAATAACCATACTTGTCAAATAATAAAATGAAAAGAAACATTAAATATTAGTAAATTAGAGTTATTTGTCACCCATATCAAGGGTATGTATATAAACTACACAAAAATTGATGTGTTTTGAATATTTCATAAGTCTACAAGATATAAAAGTGATACTAGAAATCTGTTACCTCATATCTCGAAATTAGAGGTAAACATTCAAACCTCATGTATGAATAACATTGGAATATTATAAGTATATTCCTGAAAAATTATCATATACACCATACATTATATAATTTCATTTCAACCATTTATCATCCATTTTTAATTATTTTATGTTAAAATTAAAGTTTCGTGTGAAAACTGCTTTGTTTTTCATATATACATCGGTTTCAAGTTTTGTTCTTTTAAATTTAATTATCATTAATTCATATGTATAATTTTAATAATGATATATATATATTAATTATATATATAAATATTTAAATATATTTAGATCCATCTATATGAGTTAGATATAGAGAAATGAATCACACCATTTATGGAGATGGTATGCATTATGTGTGCATGAATGATGTTTTCTTATTTTTATGGTCATATTAAAATAATGTTAAACATTTTTAACCCCCAAAATTATTTTTTAAATAATATATATTAATTAAATATATCATTATTACAATCCATGTCAAAATAAAATGAAAAACGTTTCGCATCAATTTATATAGGTGGTAGTCCACACACATGAACAGGAAACATTATCCATTTCCATATAACTAGAAGGTATGAAGTTATGTTTGATATTATAACTCCATAAGTATAATGTTCCATAAATATAATATATATACTCCTCTATCATTATACACATCTTTGATATGTGGTTATGGAAAACAATTTATATATGTTTACGAGGTGTTCGTCTATTGTACACAAAATAAACAAATTTATTTATTATAAAATGGAATAATAGATGGATGTATGCCATGAAATTAACATAATAAAATTCCAGTATATGTGAGATTACTATTTTATTATATAAACATGGATGAATAATATTTGGTGGATCTATAAAATATGTAAAATGAAAACACATGGTTAAGGACTACACATATTTTTCAGTGACCCCCTTTAAGTTTAAACCTAAAGCCTTATTAGGGTGGTTTCATATAAAAACAAGGCCTACTGGATATAGAGAGTGAAGTATGGAATTGTTTAGGGAAGTAATTTTTTGATCCAATAAGATATTGGAGTATGGACAAAAGACATCTAGGGTTATCATTTTATAACCTAGGGAGGATACCTTATTGGAAATTACTTGTATATTTCCAAACATATTACAGAAAAAAAATTTATTCAAATGAAAAGTTATTCAAAATAGACTTATATTATCTTTTTTTATATCATTAGTTTTATATATGTCTAAAAATTAGTATCTATACATGTATTATTTCAATACCTACAATTATCTTTTTGTTTAACTCGAGATAAACTAATGTTAACCAAAACTATACTAATTAATTTCTAACATTTTCACTAATTATTTTTCTTCAAAAAAAAATTTCTCAAGTTATTATAAATTATTAATTTTGAGGATTCAAAACATAGAATCAATTTTTTTAAATTCAATTCATATAAGTATAGAAAATTAATTAAAAATAATACTCACAGATGCATTGAAAAAGTTTGTATTCAAAGAGAGAATTTTTAAAAGTATAAAAGATTTTAATATATAAAATCAAAAAGAATATTATTTTAATGACTTAAATTGAATTATTAAATAAATAATTGAACTAATTTATCTTTTTAAACATTTCTAAATGATATGTAAATTTTTAAATTCATTAAATTTATTGGGTGTTGTTAATAAAAATAAGTATGTTTCTCTATTTAATATTTTTTTTCAGAAGTTCTCAATAATTAACCCAAATATAAATTTTAAATTTTCATTCAAAAAACATATATTATTATTTAAATTAAATTTATTATAATTTATATTTTTTTATCCAATAAAAATTATTAATTTCATAAAAAATGTATATTTTTTCGCAAAAAAAAATTACTAAAATTTTAGTTTTTTTAGGATAATATTTACATAGTATAAAAAATTTATATTTAATTTTAAATTTTTTTTATTATTATTCATACCGAGAAGTACGATGACTATGACAAAATTTCCATTTTAAATTAATAATATTAATTGTATATCACAGTTCATTGAGACTCACTATTGTGAGTAACACAAGCTATCGAAAAAATTATATTTATTTAAAAAATGCATACACACCACATTTGATCCTGCCCAAGAAGATTTTACTATCTACCATCTACCCCCACGACAACATTTTGGTCATAGTCCTTATGGATAATGACCATCATATGGATTACCTATATTAAATCCACCCGATCTCAGCTACGAAGCAATCATCTATGACTAATACTACTAAAACATTTTTAAAGATAACTATTTCCACTACTAAAAATGGGCCCAATCACCCATTTGAATCTAGTCTCCTTGAGTTTTTGGACACTGATCATAGCATGTAAAGTTTTTTATAAATAAATTTAATAAAAATGGAAATACCTATAAATGTGTTCAAAATCCACTTTCCCATGATGAAAGGGAAAAGATATTCCATGGTAGGTTCTCCAAGAGTTCTAATCCACAACTTCATAAATTCCTACTACCCGCTTCACAAAGATCATATAATTTAGGTTCCCTATTGGCTCCACTCTTGAGGGGAAAATATAGAATAAAAAATAAAATCAATATCCTCCACCTTCTTTTTAAACATTAATTTTTTTTGGAATCTTAAATTTCATGGTAATATAATTTATTTATAGGGGAAAAATCCTCTAAATGCCGTGCGCTAGAATCATATTGTTAAATAGTCCTAGGGGAAACCTGCATGACTTCTCCATCATGATCCCATTCTCCCACATAATTATTTACCACAACTAAAGGGGGAGAAACCCCTTCCCCACTACTTTACTCACCATTGATGATTGGAATTACAAACTAAACTCCTTCCAAAAGTCAACTGTATCACATATACATATTTTAATCAACCAAAAAATAGTCTCTACCAGTAGAACATATCTACACACATCTATCTAACATTAAACATCATTAAATACACATAATATACTCGGATTGGACCAAAATGGATCATGAGACCCTCCAACCAGTGCTATATCTCGAGACCATAGGCTCTACCTCATTCATTTCCATGGAAAACCACAAAAATAAACAACAATACATATATCATGCATAATCCACTTATTTCGAGTTAGTCCTATTACAATTAATTGATTCAGTATATTTATCCTCAACCACCTGATATACTCTAGGATGATGACTAAGATACATTCTTGAAAAGTAATAAGAGATCATTTTCTAGTAGCATGGAATTTTTATCAAATGATATTAAATTATTAATTTTATTTTCACACAATAACATAATGAATACATGAAAAAAGTCAATCATGGTACATGGACCTCTACAAGATTTGAACACTATAGGTGGATCATTATCAATTAGTAATTTGGTAAGAATAGATTCCTTTCATCAGATAACAGGGGGGGTCAAAAAATCCCTTGTTAGATTCTTTCTTCTCTAGCCTATGTTACAAACCATAATCAAATGATGACGTACCCCTACCATCCCATATAATCTTCACCATTACCAACTCTATAAACAATACAATATATCGACCAAAAATTATTATAATACTCTTTTATGGACCCATCCCTCCACTATAAGTCCTCCTATGATGCCAAAAAATAATGAGAGAAAATGACATGTGAGTTTCTTCTTTGGTAGCCACAGGTTGGAAATAAGATCTCAGAGTAAAAATTATCCTATATGGAAGGGACTACCCTATAATATAATATATGATTGGGAGATTAGATATTCCACCACCAAGAAGCTAAAACATATAATACAATGGTTATTTGTAAAATATCCCATAATAAATAAAAAATGTAAACTAATATGAAAAATTATATAGATAAACCAAATTAAAAGTCCTAAGGTAATGATTAAATAGAAACTTCAATCCCATGTTAGAAATGTCCAAATGGGTCCCGAAATTCCTCCTATAATTATGAAAAATAGTTTTTATAAATGTATGATGGCCATAAAAGTATTATATGATTTATTATATCCAATGTCTCTCATTCATAAGTGAAAGAAGATTAATAATACACAAACAAGAAAAGAGATGAATCAATAGTTCTTAAATAGGCCAAATAACCAATCAAATCATCACCATGGAATGCTGATCAAAATGATGAGTCCATATATAATGACCAAATATCAAGAACATAATGAACTAGGAACCCCTTATCTTCTCCCCCCTCTGATTTTCTGCTCTCATACCCCAATGATGAATATATTGTAATACCTTCCTTTTCATACATATCACATCACATTCCCAACCATCATTGATGTTGGTCTGGATACATTACTACCTTCCCCAACCATGTAAGGTTTATCATCTAGAGCTATCGTTAGTAATAATTACATCACAACTCACCTGAAGATACATAGGCCATCAAATAACAAGAGGAGACAGGTACCATGACTTTAAGGGATATAAAACTTCATCCCTCCTCCAACCACAGTTTAATCCCACCATTTATCACATTCCACCATCACTCGATAATGTGCATCAATAGCTTGTATAATCATTCCTGATGAAATAAAATGGAAGAAGGGGTCTCTAAACATTATTATCAATTCCATATAGGATGTTTGGGTGGATAATTGTAACCCAAAACCATTATCCTTTTGTAATTTTATGTGACTTTGGTGGGTAGCATATAAAAATAACATAGAATACATGATATATAGATGGAACATGACACCAAACCTATGGGTTTAAAAAAACATCTCTATGATTCACCATAATACCTCCACCATACAACTTTTCGATTGACATAATCTCTTCTACCACTATATGCATCATTCCACAAAACTACTACAGAAAGATGTACATACCCCCATTCCTTTCATTACAGGTAAAAAATTTATAGATTTAACATTACCCACCAATTCATGATTATAGACAACTAATTTCATTGTTTCATCTTGTTTTTTTACATTTAACAATAATTATTTAATTCACACATCCCATTTTAGTTTTAGCATTCATTATCTAAACTAATCCATTCCATTTCATTTTATCAATTTCAATTTATTACTTTACTACATGGGAAACTAGCACAACATCAGACAACCAAAAAAACAAACATTAACATGCCAATAATACATACATGACCACTATTTCAAATCCCCATCACCTCTTATCACAAATGTCGGATCACAACAACTTCCCATTACATCCGCCACACATCATAACCACACATCACAACACTTTCTCAACACATCATCCCCAGAAAATTAATCCACAAATCCAAAAACTTTTGTACGTCATACATATATCATTTTTCATATTTAGAAAGGTCATTTTCACAACATTCACTTATTTATATGATGGGAATTATCAAAGAAGATATTTTTTCCTTTTGAAATGATATTATTATCCAGATATATATGTCTCTCTATTTATTTATGGTAATACGAACCAAAATATCAAGGGTTTTATAAACTCATCAAATCCAATAAAAAAATCTCAAAATAATAATCTCTTTTAATGGTAGATTAATACTAAATATTCTTGACTACGATAAAATAATAGAACATTAGAAATAAATTTAATTCCCCTTAAATTTTAATTTCAATTAAAATAATTCATTTTATTTGTTAGGTGGGTGCATAATATCTTTATTAAATATAACTATAATACCACTCCTCCTAAATGACATAATGATATGAGATATGAAGTATCCCAAACCTCAATCAAATAATTCTAATCATCTTCAAAACATTATAATTAGAAGGATATCCCAATCAATAACACAAATAATATAGAACAACTTGGTCATCCTTAATGAAACACCCCACACCATCATATTTCCAAAAAATTATGAAGAAAATAGTTTCCCCATGACAATTACATCTTCTGGATGAACAAATAAGTGAAAACAATATAATAAAGAGGAAGGTCTCACCTATAATAAAAAAATCAAGCTCCCTTGGTTAGGGTGAGATATAAAGAGAGGGTTGTATCAAACCACTTTTCGATGCACTTAGGTCACCTAGAAACTAAGGATAACATTAGGATAATGATGAGGATCAAGGGGATGTTCAGTTTTTATATCTAGTATGTAAAAAACTCCAAGATTCAACCTAACCTTCAAAAATATAGAATTTTTTAGAAGGGATGTTACTATGGTGAAAATAGAGGACTATTCCCTAACCTAGTCAATGTTACCTATGATAAAAACAAATATCTATACAATGAATATCCAATAAAATGGGAGAAGGGACCACGCCACAACAAAGAAATATATGCTATAGGAAACAACAATAGAGGGACTACCTATCATCCCACATTGTCATTCTTCTACCCTAACTTTTGAAATATAACAAAATTAATAATATGACCTCCCTATGACACAATTACCCATGTTATCTTTCACAACTCCAAGGCCTACACAGTAGAACCATCACGCAATGAAGTGGATACTCCACAACATTGTTGACCACATAAAGGCTATACAAAATTTTTTTATATCACCAAAATCCACCATGGGACTCTCATATGATATAGTATTCCTATAAAAACCATACATGTACCACCTTAAATACCACACCATGCTACATGACACTTAACTTCTCCTCGGTTGGACTTTTTACTCATAACCTCATTTTTCCAATAACTACCACAAAACCACCTCAAGAAACCACAATTAAAATAATTCGCACAAATCAAAAGGTGGTAGGGTACAAACCAATACAATCATACTTATTGAAACAAACTATGATTATTGGTTATTAAAAATTAACTACATTATAATCATGGAATTGGTAGGTTTTATTTATTCTTGAGAAACATTTCCATTTTTCAATTAACATGATACAAGGAATATAATTATTATTATACATTTACATAATTAGGATTTTATCATAAATAAAATATCATTTCATTAAATAAACTTATATATTGATTCCATGTTATTTGATAATGAAAATATAATCATATAACTTTATGGAGTTGGTAATCCACTCGTATGCATGAATGATAAAATCATTTAAATAAATATAATGTAAATAATGTTGATGAAATAATATTTTTCTATAATTAGGAAAATCTCATGATTATAATTTCTAAAAATTAATTACATTATTTTAACTAGATATGAGAGGTGTTGATCGAAAACGAATTAAATTGGTTTGTGAGGCGATAGTCTGACGTACACATGAAGAATGGTTTTCATTACATATTTAATAAAAGAGGATATTGATTTTTGTAATCGTATTAATATAATTACATATGAATATGCGTAATATATATATTTATTATTATTTAATCGTGGATTAGTAATATTTTATTGATGTAGAAGAAGAAATGAAACTAAAATAATTGGGTTAAATTTACACTAGTTCTTCAGAAAACATATGTTTCGTTAAACCTTAATTCCATTATTGTTTCTATTTTTACCAAAATAAGACCAATTGAATATAAGGAGGGAATTTATCTATGGATTTATGCTATTATTAGAAGACATATGGTGCCCAAATTGTGTGATGAATAAATGAGAGGAGGATCCATTTTATATGTGAGGGGAGAGGTATTCTTGGAATTTCATAAATAATAAAATTAATAAAAATTATTTTTCCTATAAAAATGATTAAAAATGGGTATATTTATAATTATGAATTATCATGTGTATAAATACTCTAACCGATAATAATTTTACACGTTTAGGTGATTTTTTAACCCTTATCTCTTAGTTTTAACCACCATTAACAATTTTTAAAATTAGCATAATATCAATATTTTTCACACGTGAAAGGAAACTGTTGTTAAAATAAAATGGAAAAAATTTTATGAATGAAAATAGTTTATAAATTCAACCATTTACTATAATAATGGATAAAGGTTTGTTTTTTATGAATCCTATATAATCTCATAAGATTTTGTTTACCTAAAATATAATTATTTTTATTTAGAAATAATTATTTTTATTTTATTATGATGACATAAATAAATATATGGAATTCGATTAAAAAACTATGAGAGAGAAAATATTTTCCAATTATCCCAAAAATTCACAGAACCCTATATCTCACTCAAATTGTACTACTTTTAATATTTTTTATATCATTCATTTTATTTTTTTATTAATTTTGAAGATACTATGATGACATTGCATAAGAATTTATTATAATTATTCAATCACTATAATTTTTTTAATAATTTTTGTGATAAAATAAATTAATTCATAATTAAAATAATTCTTTTTCAGTTATATTATCCTCTATTTATATTTATGAAAATATTAAGTTATATTAATTAAATGTGAGTGATATGTTTTAACTATATTTTCACTTAAAATCATATAAAGGTCACATTGAAACAAAAAAGTAACTAAGGAACAAAAGGTCAAATGTTTGAAGTTATAAGGTCGAAATAAACTTAAAAAATAAAATTTGGGAATTATTTGTGAAACATTATGAATTATAATCTAGTTAAATTAGATTAAACCCATTTATATTCTAAAAGTGATAATGTATGTTTTTACCATGATATATTGTTTAGATTTCAAAAAATAAAAGGTTTATTCTAAAAAGATATGGAAATTATGTTTCAAAATATGGAAACCATTTTATTATATTTAATATATATACAAATATATAATTAATATCAATATAGGAACACATACTACATCAAAAGGATTTTGTTTGGAAAATAAAAAATTTGTGTGTAAAAATCATTTCACCATAAAATCATGTATTTTATTGGGTTGAAAAATATTTCTTTTTTAATAATTAAAAATGAAGGGTTTTTTACATTGGGATAAATCAAAAATATAAAATAATCATCCTATTATTCCATTAAATGAAATGACTAAATATTGTTTTTAAATTGAATAAAATATTACATAACTATATAAAAATCCATCTTTATTTCCAAATTCCAAAATAATGTTTTAAAATAAATGTCTTAAAAAATAATTAAAAAATTTGGTGGAAAAAGACTCATAAAATTAGTTGAAGTATAGTGTTAAGGTTATTTAATGTTTTCCTCAGGAGTATTAACCTTTTTTATCACATTTTACCATTTATTATTGTGATAATATTTACCACAGTTAATCTTCATAATACCTACACATAGAAAAATATTTTTTTTAATTTTAATTAAAAATAAATAACATTTCTTCATAATTCAATTTATAAAAATCTTAGATAATAATTTTAGATTAAATTGTAAAATGAATCAAAAACATTTTTTAGAAAAATGAGTTATTATTCAAAAAAATAAACTAGTTACAATATAAGATATGATGGTTATTAATGCTTAATTAATTATATTATTTTTTGTTAAATGATTATTATGTAAGGAAATATCACAAGATAATTTCATATTTCATTATTTAATGAAAATAATTGACTATTTTACTTAAAATAGGCATTCTCACTATTCACTAGAAAATAAATATTTTCAGAAAAAACCTAAAATATCACCTTTAGATAAGTTTTATATTATGAATTTAAAAATTATTTTAATGTTATTAAATAAATTTATTATAATTTTAATCAAATAATTATATTAAATTCTCATAAAATCTTAAAAACACAATTTTTGAAGAAAAAATATTCTTTGAATCATAAACGGACATTAATAAAAATAGTTTTTTTATTAATTAAAAATTAATTAATAAATTTATATTGTTTAACAAATTTATATATATTACAATATTTATTTAATAATATTCATGCCAAAAATTTTAATTGAGATGTTCGAACTAATACATTTAGATTTTAATATTTCAAGGACCGCTTAAACATTTTATTACATTTTTTATACACTATCAAACATAAATATATTTTAAAATACATGGATATTACATACCTACCCCATGAGAAAGGGGGAAATTATTTCTCCAGTTTAGGATCATTTTCTCACACGAGCTCTATCGATTGTAAAAATATCCTCTCTATAGTTAGAGGATCCTTGTCAGATAATCAGTGTGAAATACCCACTCTATCTCATACCACATATATTGTTCATGATCCTCACACTCATATAAGATAAATACCAATCCCTAGGAAGGTCATAGTCCTAAATTGGAAAATACCTACCACACCAAGGAATAATAAGGGGGAACTCCCATCTAACCATAGAAATATAGTTAAAAATAGAGTATAAGATCTGTTCTTTTAGTTCATTATTCTTTCACACAAGTTAGTGATTTAGATGGGATCTATTAATATAAATTATGTAATAAATACCATTGAAAAGGAATCTATATATGATATACAACATATCATGTTAATGGGATACCTTTCATTAACCATGTCCTCTAATGCCATATTCTTCTAAAGAACAATGGGGCGTTTTCAGTACACATGGTTTGTGTGGCCACATGGATCCCTAGGTGTCTATTACCTACAAATGATATGATTTATTTCATAGGATTACATTGAATGTTGTTAAACCACACAACCTTGTGATAATTAAATTCAACTCAAAACTTTATTTTTTGAATAAGAGACTCATGTCATTTGTTCTTTTCAACAATAGATGATATTAACATGAATTTACCAGAAAGTGAATTTGGTCCTTACATTTCTATATATTTTTGATTTTAACATAGATAATAATTATAATCATGGATTAAATGACTAAAATATTTTTTTAAATGATCATTTCCTTGACTGTAGTTGGATTCTAGATGTCTTTCATTGAATAATTAATTTTCCTCTAGATCCCATTACTCTATACATTGAAAAACATAGTGATGTCCATACCTATCATATAATTCACTTAATATATCAAAATATCACCATAAATAATATCTAATTAAAACCATCATTCAATAATAATCACAATGTCATCATGATTCTATCACCACACACATCATCCTTTAGAAAACAATTGTGGTGGATTGCCCCACAAAATTTTTTTACTATTCAGAAACCATTCTTCAATCACCACACTAAATTTTTAATGTAAAAATATTATTTGTGGGATCAATAACATAATGAAAAATATAACTTGTATATGGAAAATGATGAATTATTAACAAAAATGAATGGAAAATGTTTAATGTCTGATGAACTTAGGTTGAAATTTAAAAATATAATGTCAGGTGATGAGGAAGACCAGGGATATTTGGTCTTCATCAATGGTGATAGAATATATAGAAAATAAAAATAAATCATCACTTTCATTATCAAAATACAAAATAAAGAAAAAAAAAAATAAAAGATCAAAAATTTATAGGGTCATGTGATATTTAGATCTTGGATTTAGTTTAGGAATATTAAGTCCATGTGGATGATATATTCAAACATAGATTATAATAATAATAAAAATTCCCTACCATAATGGAAATTAACTAAAATTTTGATTTTTTTTCACAAACATAGCTCTATTTATTGGTTCCACAAAAACATAATCAAGGTCATTAATGTGGATTTGATCCCACTCTTAAATATGAAATCACCAACACCATATTTATCCTCTCCTATACAATATTAAGTGTTTTTAAATAATAAAACATAATAACTCATAAAGGCCATATAAGGTGGAATAAATAGTTGTGTACTAAGGTTTTAATAAAAATTATGACAAATAATTAATAAATTAATTTGGTTAACTAATTTTTTATGGTTATGTAACTAGTAAGAATCAATATGTGATCTAATATAAAATCTCTCACAGGGTAATCACATCATTCCAGAACAAGTTCATGTCTAGGTTTCTCCTATAATGCTATAGTTAGAAGATATCAATGTTTCATTCGAACGCCACATGCATGCCTTTTAGTAATTTAATTTTTTTTAAAAAGTTATAATCTCTTGAAAAATAACATTCACATGTATGATATTCCTAGTCGTAAAACAAAAACTAGAAAATTAGAAAAATCTTAAGAATATTTTATGAGGCTTAAAAACATGTTTAAAATAGATATTGTAGCCTTGTGAATGTCACGGGACTTCAAAACTCAAAATTAAGTTTGTAATCACTCATTTAAAAACATGGCATGGTATAATCTATTCAAAAATGAACATTTAATCATCAAAATGTAAACAAATTTGGTAGAAGAATGAGTGCATAATTGTAATAAAAAAATAATCTACTTATCCCCCTACACTTCGTTCGATAGTTTCACTGACACATGGGTTGAGTTAAACCCCATATGTCTTTTTCTTTCCCCATTAAATGGTAGAAATGAAGATAAAAAATTGTGGGATCACTATTCTCCCAATTTTTTAAAGATAATTATGGAAGGTCTTTAAAGAGGGAAAACATCTATTCTAGACAACCGCAATAGGCACTGAAAAAAATGTTATACCAACATCAGAAAAGTTAAATGACTGAATGTTTCACATTATTCTTTATAGAAACCTCAAACTTAAAATAGCAATATGTAACAAACTTATTTTTTTCTAGATTATAGTATATGGGAAACATTAGTCTTCCCTCTAAACCACAACAAAAAAATTTCTAAGGATTTATATTTGCATCGAAATATCTAATTGAATTTTATCCATAGGATAAGATATTCTAATAGTGTTTTCATTAGTTATTTGAAAAAATTATAAATGAGAAAATAAGTCATAAAAACCACCTATTCCGATTGATCCACAAGACTCCATAACTCATCAGGTGACCGAATCTACCACTATCTAAAGTAGTTGGTCACGAAAATTTAGACAACCCTTATCCATCAGATATATACCAAATGAAAAAACCTACCCATGTAAAAAATGTCCACAATCCCCTAAGATAACTTCCTTGTCTAGAAAAATCTTTTTCATCAATGGATTGTTATACCAAAAAAATTCCACTATGAATGAAATTCCAATGATGATACTTGATATGAGAGGTCTACAATTATAATTCCCATAAAAAAACCCATCACGTGTAAAAAATAATATTTTTTATTCATATGAGTAAGTGAATAATGTTTTCTCACATCCATAGAAAACCACTCTCTTTTGTCTTCAGAGAATGTCTGGTTATATAGAATTATTAATTGAAATCATACCTGTAATGTATTTCATATAAAATAATGTTTCTAGGACACCACCATTGATAGAAGGTGATAAAATTATCCTCTATTAGTCTAGGACAACATATTATAGAAAATTTTCACCTACACCCATCATTCCCCTTACATAGAGCCATTTCCTCCTATAGCACCAACTGTCATGATAATGCCATACTACCATAATTTATACAACATCTAAGGCCTTAGTTCATGAAGACCCAAGATACTAAATGAATCCATGTATCATAAAAGAAGAATATGAATTCCGGATTTTCTTCACCATGAATCATATCAAGGATAGATTAATTACACTACTTTACCACCCAACATGGTCACTCGTCATTCATGTTATTCAGTTTAATTCATACATTATCTTCTTACTAATGGTGTACAATCGATATCTCATATAAATAATTCATTCATTACATAATATTTACTCAGATTGAATGTATTTTATTAATATATTGTTCATAAATATATACCACCAAATAAAGATAAGTTAATTAAAAACCCAAATGTTTGGCTCTGTTCACCACATCTAATGGGTCTTGTTCAGTAGTACCAGATGAACCTTCTCTATCCATGAAAATAAAAATCCATCATGGTATATATATTAGTAAGAAAAAAAGATGAATACAATTACCCATATACTATTCTATGAAGTAATTTATAAAAAGATATCCTCCCCTACTAATTCTACACTCACTCCCTCATAAGAATGAGTAGATAACCATCAACAATATAAGGAAATTTATGGTCATCCAAGATAGAATATACAATTATGTGATATACAAATCTAGGTGAAATTTATTTGGATGAACAAAATAGTTTTATGGATCATGATGAAAAATACATTATTTATAGTTCATTTCACTTCAGTTAATGCCCAATGAAAAGAATTCACAATCAATGATTTCCTTTACTTTAGTATCCAACACACCATATTGGATTCCACCAACAACAACTTGGAAAATATCAACATCTATGAAAAGGATATTCCTAGATCCATCATCCATGATGCATAATGTCCATCCATATCACCACTCATGCTCTCATATTGTGAAAAGACGACCCACTCCCATAGACAGGGTGTAATTATTTAATGATTTCAAATCATACTAGGATTACATTGGAATCTTTCAAATAATTAGAATCATAAGAAAAAATAAACTATATCCCCAAAAATTCTCATCTAGAGTCCCCCTAATTCACTAAGATCAAATAAATACTCTATAGAACAATCATATATGAAACCTTGAAGAGTGAAAATTCTCGGATGTGTACCTAACATGGTCGTGCCTCATTTGGTATGGTTAAATTTCATATACTAATAATAACATCCCATACCGGAGATGATCCCATACCACCCAATATAATTTATTTCATTCTTAATAAGTGATTCATCTAATGTATGATGTATATATCATGGGAAATGTCCCTGAATTCTCATCATACCCTACAAAAACTTTTATATTACCAATAAGAAAGATCTATAATAAGCATAAATTAAAAGATGCTATCTCGAATTGTGAGGCGAGGGAACCTCTCACAATGTCTCTATATGGAAGGCCTCATTACCCATAGATGGGTGGGGAGAAGACCATACTTTGGCATGAGCTCAACATAGAACTACCTAAATTTACAAGCTATATATCAATAGGTTTTATCTAATAACTAGTATGTATCACCTGTAACATTTAATCATATATGAATGGTATGACAATATAAGAGCTCATGAGACCAAAATTGAGTAATGTATGAATAATTTACCAACTTATTATACCCCATAATTGATGTTATAGTGTTTTAGGTTGAATAATTGGTTACTAGTGTACTAATAAATGGACTAACTGGCTACAACACCAATATTGGTTTCCCAAGTCTATTAAATGAACTCAAAACCACCTTAACACCATTTACATATATTACAAATACATTACATACATGTAAAATAACTCTAATGAATACCATTTGAAAAAAAACCTCTTTGAAACCTCTCTTTCAAATCCTATCCTTATGAAGACATTTTGAGGATGGATTAATAGTAGATGTGATGTAACACCTCCATACTCTAATGTAAGAACATTATATTTGATGGCGTGTATGACACACGACACAAAACACATAATGAAGTATAATATCTAAATACTTTAAAATATTTTTACTATTTTAACGAAATTGAATCTATGATATAACTTTCAGTTCATGTGGTCAAGAGTCATATTTCAATTCACACAACATTAACTTTCTTTGATAAATTACATTACACTTGACTGTGTTTTACTGAATACTACTAATATTATTTTATTTAATAAGATATGACCTACTATTTATATTGATTATAATAAATAGGATTAAATAACATGAGAGAATATATACTTTCATTCACTGTTTAAAAATTAATTAGAAAATAATATAAGAAATAATTGATTATAAAGGAAATGGTTTTATAAAAAACTATTTTACCCATGATTTGATTTTATCATAATAACTTAAATTAATTATTATAAGTGATATAAATTAATGAAATATATATTATATATTCAATAAAACATTTTTTATATTCATAAATGGGTTTTTTAATCATATGATAAGAATAAATCCAATTTAATGCATAAAAATTGAAATTTATAAAAAGGATATTTAATTACCTTTTAATAGAAAACATATTTTAAATCCAATTTTTAGAAATATTTTTAAATTTATATGAAAAAATAAACCTACTTTTTGAATTATTTACATATTAATTAGTTTAGGGTGAATTTTTGGAATTTATCTAAAATGTTTCATTTTTTAGTGAATAGTGAAAAATATTGAATTTTAATACAATGATGATTTTTTGTCTAATTTATTTATAAGGTTAAATTATATATTTTTTATTTTAAATTATTAATGAGATAAAATATAAATAAATTTATTAAATTTATTTCATTATAATCAATCTCACTTTGAAATTTCATATTAAAACATTCCAAATGTCATAATATTTTTTTTTAAAATATGATCTTTCATCCCATCTGCGAGATTATATTTCAATTAATTTATGAAACTTATTTAATCGTAATTTTAAAAAGAAGGACTAATTATTTTGAAATATTATAATTTCTAATTTCTAATAACATCATTTTTTTTGAAAAAAATTATTTGTTAAAGGGATTGAAGTTAATAACAACAATTAAGAGAAAAATTAGCTTAATAATGGACTAAAAAATAAACATAAGGCTCAAAAAGAGAAAATAAGAGGTCCAAGATCCATTTTATTGAAATATTTAGACACTATATTATCTTTTATATAATTTTATTTATTATTTCAGCCAATTGAAATGGGGAAAACATTGGTGGAAATCTCTGATCAAATATTTTGAAGAATTCCACTCCTCCTCCACTATAGAAAGAAACTCGCCCCTCCCATGTATTCACACATCTCAAGAAGCATTTTTCTACCCCAAATGTACTAAAATAATCTCCCAACATATCTAAACTCATATTAAAATCATCCATTGGTTCATAAAGCCATAAAATGAATCCATTGGGTTCAAACCAAAATGAGTTACCCAAAGAAGAGGTAACACATTTCTTCAAGCTCCTTTATATTATTTTCATTCTCCATCCCTAAACTACTTTGATGACATGATTTCACAATAATATTTGTATATTAAATATAATAAGATGTTTTTATATTAATATTTTTACATAAAATTATACACACTTCCATCTAATGTGTATCAATGTTACCATTCATGTACGGAGAACTACCATCTCGCGAAATGATGATTGGTCGTTTTTCCTTTAACAAATATCATATTTGGGAAATATGATGATAGAAAAATATTTATATATTTATATATATGTTATATATGATATTAATAATTTCTTTATTACTCTTAAATTTTTATATAACTCCATAATTCTTTCATTACATTTTGTGTAAAAACGATAATGTTGTTTGTGGAAGTGTCGACTACCATTTTATCAAAGTTGTGAGATTCATTCACAAAATACATGAAATGTGTGAATGATGGTTTTAATAAAAGTTTATTAAATTTATTTAATTTATATGATATTATAATTATAATATACATATGTATCATTTAATTTTAATTATTTTAAATATGACTAATAAAATGAAAGTAGCGTAAATACGTACATAAAACCAAGCGTCTCCATGAACGGTTCATTTCATATATTATCCACAAATATTATAGACTTTTATAAATATAAATATTATCAATATATATTATAATTAAACAATTTTTTAAATTATAAATATTGAAAAAACATGGTCTTTGTATGAAGAACAATAAGTATCAAGTCAAAATATTCTTAAAAACTAAAAAATTAGCACATAAAATAGTGAAAATATTGAAATATTTTTAACAAATAGGTAATAAGATATTATTATAAGTTAATATATGATACAATTAATATTAGTGTGGGTAGTGTTTAATTTATTAACTTATTATAACATACTATAGATGAGTTTAAATACCACACAAAAAAATATGAGGATAAGGTAAATTTTTTTCATCTCACTTTTTACATCTCTGTGATAAATGTCACATTCACCACATACTTATTTTTTGGGGTGTATATACTACCCATTTAGATATATTGAATCGTGAATCATTTGATCATTATTTAATTTATTTCTTAACTTTGAATTATATTATCCAAGGGGTTTTAAATTTAAAATTACCAAGTTGTAAAAGTTATCTTTGTAATACCTATATCTTTTGCGATTTCTAACATTCTCTTGAAATAATAACATCCTTATAATAATTTTTATTATAAATTAAATTCTAATTTTCTATATTAAAATGTAAAGGATACCATTATTTACAAAATTTTATACAATGTTTTCATACGTTGTTCACTTTGAAAATTATTTTAAATGTTGATAAATTCATATATTTTACTGAATATAGCTATTTGATGATAATGAATGTTGTTAATTAAAAAGATATATTAATATATATTTGGGGAATGATTTAAAAATTCAATATACAAGTTATTTAATGTTCAATGTACACTTTAAAACACATTCGTAGTCACTTGGGATGAATTAAATTTTAAAAAACCTTCATGCTTGTAGCTAGTATGTTTTAAACCATCTTGTGAAAGGTCTTAATAATATATTTAAGGATAGAAAAACAAAATTGGTATGTAAATAGTACATTTTAAACCAACCTTGTGAATATTCATTATGGTAATGGTCCCATGTTCCTAGGAAACATGAAATCCAATAGTTAAGAATTTTTTTTTATTTATAATTTAGTATTTATTATTATTATCCATGATATTTTTTACTTGACCATTAAATGAATGTATTTAATTAACAATTTTTTATTAAATGGATTACGGTATAGTTGTTTACCTAACTATAATTATTTGGAATTATCTAGTTAATTGGGTGTCTTATGTTTCTATTTATTTACCATACCATTATTATTTTGACTACTGATTCCTTAATTCTTTTGTTGTAATAAAACATACTGTGAAATTGATCTCACCATTATTTTATTTCCTTTATCTATGATATTAATAATAAATAAATTAATGTTATTTAAATGATTTAGTCAAATAAATTTTAGTTTATATCATTATTTATTTAATTTTTTCAATGTATTATGGTAATCTTGAATGTAATATTGATTTTCAAAACTGCAAAACTATTCATTCATTTAGGATTTGATCCATTTTAATAATAAAAATTTAATAAAGTAATGTATTGACTATATGATTCTCGGGTCGGGAGAATTAAAATTGGTATTAAATTATTTTTAAGACAAACATTGGATACATGATTTAGATAATATAGAATTCAGAACATAACTATAAGATAGAATTTGTGGATAACAATAAAAGAAAATAATATAATTTTGGTAAGTTAGATATTATGTTGGTCTTCACAAAAAACATAAATTTCTATAAACATTTTGTTTATGTGGTTCTATAACAGATGTACGTAGGAGTAAAAACTCTGATAAATTGTATCGGTCCTGAATCAAGTGTAAGATGGTACATAACAACAAGATTTACTATACACATAGGGGATAATATTTAGATAATTCATGTTTTATTTACAAACCATTATAAATGATTTGAATATAAAGATAACACGATGAAAATATATTTTGGATTATGAGATTAGCTAGGAAAATATTTCTCAATTTATATAATGTATTACACCATATTTAGAATTATCAATTGATTAGATTTTTTGATAAAACATAATATGTTTAATTGTTTAGAAATTTCACATAGAATAAATAATGATATCTTTACTCGTAAGTAATGTATATGTTGACTTATTGGGAATTCCATTATAGATTGCATTAGAACTGGTAATGTTATGGATATATTAGGACAATGTAATTAGCTTTTGAAACGTTACCATTCCTAAATTGAGAAACCTGTTCCATAATGAGATTCTATAATATTTAGTCATATTATGTGAAAGAGGCCCTGATCATATAGTGGTACTACTGATCAAATAGCATAGGATAAATAGATTAAATATTTGAAAAATATATTTATGGAATTGGGAAGTTGTTAGAAAGAAAAGGATATAATTGTAGAATATTATATCAATGGTGGTGTAGATAAATAGTGGTCATTGATCCAAAATACTTGGGGGAAGATGAAATAGAACTCATATGATATAGAAATCGTAAGGATATATTCTTCAATAAATACTTCCCTCATGGGAAAAACTAAGATGAAGAGAATGTTATTTAGTTCAAATAAAAACGATAAAGAAAGTCTTTCTAAGTGTAAATATAACTTTACCATGATTTAAAGGTCTTCTAATAATTTTATATACAATAAATAATTCAAGATTTATCATTTCATTGTTAGTATTAAGAGATATCTCTAATGGGAGTTGGTGTCTTAGACTTTTATTTTATACAATGTGATAGTTTTATGTTCTATAAGGATAGAGAAATAATCCTACAAGTGTTATGTATTTAAAGTAATGAAAGAGAAGAAAAGGATATAAGAGAAAATAAAGGATAATGGTAAGAAGGGAAATACAGATTTTCCCACATATGATAATCATGGAACGACTTTCCACAATAAGTTCTTCAAAGTATTGGGAGTTTGATATTTGTACGGAGAAAAGGGGAACCAAGAGACAAAATATAAAAATAATAAGTAAAATGGTAGTAATTATTTCTAAAACTTAAAGTATATGGGGCACTATGAAAATGAATTCCCTAAGAGTTAGGCGAATCTTCCACATAAGAAACCAAGGGTTGATGTCCATGCTTATTCTATTGATATTGGTGAAGGGGGGTGCTTAATTTTATCATATATTTGGATCCTTTAATAATGATGTAATTGTTTTTTAATGATGTAATATTTTTAAGTATGACATAATGTAGAAGGATTGTACCGTAGTACTATCTCATTAAGGATTTGAGATCACATTTTTAATAGTACCAAGAAGAGACAATCAATAGCAAGTTATTTTTTGTTGAAAATACATGGTTTATGGGAAGATAATCCTTAAAAAGTTCATGATGCCGAGAAAATAATATTTGGATAAATATGTGATTAATATTAATAATGTAAATTGCATACTACCAAATACCATGGAAAATGAATCTACTATGTTGGATCGTAGTATTTTTGACGAATAACTACTTATAAAATGGTTTTAGGTGATTAATGGATGAGGTTTTAGGGGTAAAAATATAACATCACCAAATTATGGAACTACTGTTGAGAAAATAAGTAGAAATAGTTCATGGAACTACCAAAGAATAATAATTTTCTTATATTAATTTATAAAATAAGTGTATTTACTTACATCATTATAAAATAATATAATTTATCAACTCTAGGAAAAGGTTATTGAAACCAAAAATTTTTATTATTACCAAAATTTTTATGATATCAATTAATATTATTCACACCTATGATTTATTGTTTTGTGGTCAAAAAAATTTAACTAAACATGTTTTCTATCACTCTCCAATATAACATAATAGTTATATTTCTATTACATATCTATGTTTTTACTAATGTTCTTTTATTGTAAATCTTTGTTTTTTTGGTGACCTTTTAATTTCCTTTTCCCTCTTATAAATAAGATGTGTTATTAAACCTATTTACTATTTTGGTTTTCAATAAATATATTATAAAATTTAAATCCCTTGATTAATGAGATCATGATGAAATTTTGAGGATGCAATTTAATTAATGTGGGGAGAATATAATGCCTTGAAATCTTAATGTAATAACATTATATTAGATAGTGTGTATGAAACATGACACCAAGTGTATAAGTCAAAAAAATATCTCAATAATTTTATAATAATGTTATTTATTTTTAAATAAATTCAATCTATGGTATAAATTTTAATTCACTCAATACTGTGTTATTTTTTGTTACACACAATAATGACTTTCTTTGATAACTTGTATAACATGCAAGATAGTTTTTTATAAAATACTACAAATAATATTTAATATAATAAGATATAACCTATCCATTAAATTGATGACTCTGAATATTATTATCTTAATTATGAAAATATGTGGTTGAATTAATCGATTGAAATTTTATTATAAATTAAAAAAAGAACCAATTTAATATAAAGGGAATGTTTTTATAAAAAACTATTTGATACTCAAAATGTAATATAATCCTAATAAATTAAATTAATTAAAATAATTTAGTGACATTAAGGATATATATATATATAAATTATTTAATAAAATACTTTTTATATTAAACCAATACATTTTATAATCCTAATATAATAATAAATCAAGTTTTATACAAAAGAATTGTATTTTCATAAAATGGTAATTTTACAACCTTTTAATTTTGAACCAATTTTAAATCCACATTTTTGAACTTTTATAAATTTTATATGTAAAAATAAAGTAATTTTTTTATTGAAATGTTACAATTTTAGTAGTTTAAATTTTGATATTTTCATGGGAAGATTTAATTTTTAATTTATAGTCAAAAATATTGATTTTTAATTCAAAACTATTTTTTTCTAATTTATTTATAAAAATAAAATAGTTATTTTTTATTTTTTTTCGATGTTAAATTGGATAATTAATTAACCCTGGAATCCAATTTATTTTCTTTTAATATATTTCACTTCGAAATTGGATTTAAAAACAGAATTATCTGTTAATCAATTTTATTTTAAAACCTACATTGTCATCACATCCTTTGGATAATATTTAAATTAATTTCCAAAAGTTGTTTGATATGAATTTTGACAAATAGATTTAGTATTTTGAGTAATAAAAATTTATAATTTCTAAAAATTTGAACTTTGTTTTTTAACAATAATATTATTGAATGTGATTAAAATTAATTACAATGATCAAGAAAATAATTAGCTTAATAAAGGATTAAACCAAAATCTTGAGGCCCAAATAAACCCACACACTTGTCCAAAATAATATTTATTGAAATATATAGAAACTATATTCTCTTGGATATAATTTTTTTCCATTATTGGAACCAATTTACATGGAAAATACATTTATAGAATCCCCTTTTAATTTTTTTTCAATAATTGTACTCCTCCACTATAAGAAGGAACTCACCTCCCCACTTATTCACACCTCACAGGACATTTTGATGGACAATAATATTACCAAATAACCTTCAAATATCTCTCCATACATTATATAATAATTATTTATGAATTAATACTTCCATTTAATCCCTTTGGTTTAAACCAAAAAGAGTTACCCAAAGAAGAGGTGACATCCTTCTTAAATATCCTCAGTTTTATATTCATTCTCTACAACCTAAAATTTTCATATTAGAATAATAAATAAAAAAATAAGTATTATGTCACATAAATGACTTATTTTAACATTATATTGACATTTAATTTACATTATTTCTTTGTTTTTTAGGGTTTCCCATGCATTTTGGTGGAAATGGTGGGTTTTCAAAATTTGGGCCAAACCGTGAGCCCATTTCCAGATTTAAAAACCAATTTTGTTTATTTTATAACTCAATCATTTTTCAAGATTTTACAACAATTAAACTTCTCAATTGTCACAACCTAATATATAAAAACTACCATATCCATTTGGGCCTCATAAAAATCCATAATCATAATGGATTTGTGTTTTTTATTAAGGTTTTGGGCCAGCCCGAAAGCCCATTTCCTACTTTAAGTTTTATTTTTAATATTTTAATAACTCATTCAATATTTACTATTTTTCGGTTATTCCACCTCATACTCGAATCCAAAAACATAAGGATCACTCCCAATATTTGTTTAGCTGCTTTTGATCTCATTTGGTTCGTTAATTTGGGTGAAACATCTCTGGATTTCTCAAATCATCCAGATTTGAAGAGGTAAATTGTTTCTTTCATAACTCCTTCAGTAGATGCTATTTTTCACCCATTTCAGTCCCCACATTACCTTATCATCCCCATTATAGCCTCCATATCAGGTTTGGTTGCTTGTATATTCAAACGTTGGTGTATTTGGTTCATTTTATTCAATATTTTTCAAGTAAGTGTTTCTTTTCTTGATTTCTTCCCCTTCCTTAGGGTTTCATTCACCCTTTCTTGAAATTACTCATGTCCATATGTTGAGGTTTTAAACTAGGGATTTATTTGGTGTACTATTGGTCAAATATTTTGGTCTAGGTCTTGATTTATCTTCCTTTAAAAGTGGTGGTGGTGCGGTTGATGTTTCGCACCATGTTTTGAGGGTTTCGGCATAAAAGGTAGGTGAATCCATGGGTAATCATTTCTAGATGAGTGAGTTTCCTTGAATTAATTATTATTAATGTTCCTAATATGCTATGTGTGGTGTGAAAATTGTTTATGTTGGATTTGGTTAAGCATTTATTATTATAGTTTCATTTTAGATTAAAATTTAGTGTTTTTCATGTGTAACCCTTTGGGTATTTTTTGGGTGTGTTTTATAACATATGAAATTGGTTTAAGAAATATTTTTTGGGCTGAAAATTTTGATTTGGTATGGTATTGTTATTCCATTAGGTTTTAAAGTGGGTTTTTAATGGGTTTAAGGTTTAAAACCTTGTTGTACTTATTGAAAGTGATTTTGAAAATGTGTTCTTCTCATGTGGATCTTTTGTGGTATTGTTTGAGGTGTTTGTATAACACTTGGGGGAAGTTTA
The DNA here is from genome assembly GCA_963277665.1 of Viscum album. NCBI lineage: Eukaryota > Viridiplantae > Streptophyta > Magnoliopsida > Santalales > Viscaceae > Viscum > Viscum album. The sequence goes on along the minus strand of OY728137.1, from coordinate 449,986,631 downwards.
ATAAATGTTTTAGGGGATTCCAATTATGTTTTTTATTTTTATTTGTGTGATTTGTTCTTTGAAATATGGTTTTGATATGGGTTTTATGTTAAAATCTTTGGTACACTCTTTAAAATTGTTTTATGAAAATTTTGAATGGTTTAATGATTTATGTAAGAGGTGAAACCATATTGGAAAACTTTTTTGGACTGTTTATACTTTTAAATGGACCATTTTAGATGTTAATAGTTCTATCATGTGATGTGTATCCTCTTAGAAATGTTTTATAAAAATGTCTAATGGATTTACTGAAATGTGAAAGAGGTGTGAACGTGATGTGGGCTATTTGTGTGAGTGCGATGTGAAAAATTTATTTTGTTTATAAAAAGGGTTCTATGAAACATGTGAGTGGGATTTTATGTGATGTTCATCATATTTGGAGGGACTTTATAAAATTGTTAAAGGATGTGTTGGATTGTTAAAGTTATGCAAAAAGTGTTGTGGGCTATTTTGGTGTGAGTTTGATTTCCAAATGCATTTGAATGAAAAGTGGAATTTATGAATTGTGTGATGTACATGGTGATGTTTGGTTAATGTGTGATGTGGAAGTGATATATTCATGTGGAAAATATATTTCTTGTCTTGTTGAACTTGTTTTAGCACAAAGGGAAAACCCGAGTATCTAGGTGGGTAGACGTGTACTAGTATGCTAGTGAATCCGTGGGGTTTGACCTCAGTTTCACATAGCAAGATTGACACTTAAAACACTAACTAAACTATGATGATGATGATTTGGGACCACTAGGTTATGGGTATGTTCCCAACTAGTGGCTTGTGCATGAGAACAAATATTTTTTTTATTGTTACTCTAACCGAGATACGAGGTACTTGGGACCCACAGCTAGCTAGTTCCTAGGGGTTATTTCCTATCTCTTGTGCTCATTAGATCCTTTATACATACCATAGACATACAGTATATTTGGATAGAAAAATTCAGTTTCTTTTGAATTTAGTTTAAAAGTTTTGATTCTTTAAATTATCCCACTTGAAAACTGATTTTTTAAGTTGCATCTTTTAAAAATTGTGCCTAGAAATTACATGTTTTTGAAAATATGCATGATTTTCATCCTTAAATGTTTGCCACATGAAATATCATAGTAGTGGTATCCTACTTTGATTTGTATCACAACTTACATAAACCCTTGGGTGTAAGTAGACTGGGTTATTTTTGTTGTTGCGGGTTCGGGTACAACTTTTGAGCCAATAGTTTGGGTTTTTAGCGGTTCATCATGATACACTGTTGTGGATATGGCTTGAGAAAAGTGCCTCTCTCCATGTGGAGGTTCATTGGATATCCATTGTGGGTTTCTTCAGTTGTTATTGTCTTCTATAATTGTTTTAAAATATGTAATTCAGTTCTGAAATTTTAGTAAAATATGGTTTTGTTTGAAAAACCCAGATTTTTTTTATTGTATTTGTTCGTTGTTTTATGTTTATAAATTCAGGTAAATCATCCCCAAATTTAATTTTCTGTTACCCAGGCACTTTTTACATACTGTGGAGATCGGGAATGACCTTCGTGCCTTGTCATGATATGGGTTTGGTGTTGGTTTCGGTGGCAATCAGATTCGGTTCATGACAAAATGGTATCAGAGGGGGTTCTGGTTAACTCTTTGGTTCATGTTATTTGGAGAAGCGTTGGGATATTCTGGATTTAGGATTATTGGGACTTGATATTCTAGTTATGGGTAGTGTTCCTGATCACCACACCTCATGATGAGATTCAATTTTCCAGGGGAAGTTGGGATTTATCTAAGTCCTTCGGGTTTCTTGGTATGATGATGATTAGGGGAAATGAAAGAGAGTTGGGTTAATTGTCTCAGTGAGCTCATAAGGCCTGGAAAGCCATGTGGAGTTGGGGATATTCCCTAGAACACACTCTGTGATATTGAAGTGATTGGGATATGGCCACCAACCATATTTCCAAGTCACCCACTGAAACTAATTTCCTCTCGATCTGTTTTGTGCGCCCGTTTTTCAATCTTAGATCTTTGGTTTTAAAGTGACTCGGTTTTAAGAAGAACAAATTTTTTTTGAAAATATTTTCAAATAAAGAAGGAATGGATTGATTTATGAAATAGTGGAAATGAATTTTCAGAATTGTTTTGAAATGGAAAATGGTGTTCTTACACCTCTTTTGAAAGTAAGAACTATATTGAATTTCGTTTAGAAAAAGTGTTTCCAATAGAATTTTCTAAACAATAAAAGGGTGTTTTGATGGGATGAGATGTTTTGAAATTGATATATATGAATTTAAAGTGTGTATTCATTTGAATGATTTGGATTTTTATTCCATGGTTAGCGGTCTTGAGAAAAAGGAAGTATTGGTTGATAGTTTTGGTTTTGAAAAGTGGACAAGATTTTTGTTTTAACCTTTGGTATTTCCATGAGAGACCAAATGCATGGGGTTATAGGGGATGATGGATGGTTAATGGAATGACTAGATGAGTTCCTAGATAGATATGAGGAGGGTTCCTAGTGTGGTACAAAAACATGCATGGGTAAGGCACGTGGGGTACCATTGGTGGATACTCTAGTCGCTGAACCGTTTGTTTTCAAAGAATATTTTTTAAAGGAAAACATGATGTATTGATGACTGATTTGGGATTGTGTGAATTATGTGTTTTTTAAATTTTGATTTTGTGGGATGTTTTGAGTTCAAGAACCCCTCTTGTTTGAACTTGGTTTCGGGTTTGTGTTCGGACGACAAGTTGGGTAGAAGGATCAGTTAGTAGTCTCTCCTGAGATTTGTTTTAGGACACCTTTATGGTGGTTACCTTCATGTGTTTGGATCTAGTGTGTGCCATGTTTTGACTAATAGGCCATCTTGGTTGGGCCTTTGGGTTCTCTCACTGGATAAGGTACGCCCCCATTATGGGTTAATGCACAACTGAAGTGCAACCCGTATTGTTTCGCCATTGGAAAATCCTCTAGTTGACAATATAAAGAATATTTTATCGATATTTATTGATTGAGTCTACACCCATTCATTTCGTTGATTTTTGGATCCTTTTGTAGTAGGATAGTGCTTGTGGAAGGTTCAAAGAGACCTTAGTTTCTTAATTTCCCTGATTCATTGAAGGTGGAAGTGTTCTGAGTTTATTAGTGTGGATGAGTGTCTCAATGGTGTCTAGGAGGGCCTCTGGGTTCTTCATAGTTTCTTTGAAGCAAGAGTTCTGGTTAAACCACCAATTTTGGGATTTTGGTCAAGAGAGTCTGTTGTTTCCACTTTTTGGACTTTTCTATTGTTAAGGGACTTATCATAAGGTCCTGTTCCATGTATTGTTTCTATCATTCGCAAAGGTCATGTTCGGTGATGCATTGTGATGGTGTGTTCTCATTTGACTATAAAGGTGAAGGTAGTGAAATCCTCTAAGGTTCTCTATTATGTTGGGAGTTTGTCTCCCTTGGGAAAAACATCAAATCCTCTATCTTAGAGGAAGGTGTTTATGCGTGTCCTGACCTTCTATTGTTTCTCACCCTATGAAACAAGGTGTGATGTTTGTGCATATTGTAATACCTTGTTTCAGTGTAATGTCAGGTTTCAGTAAAGTGACTTATGGAGTGTGTAATGTCTTGGTGAACCCATCAGGGTGTGCGGTGTAGTTGTTTGTGGCACCGAAATAAGAAGTTCCACGCATGGGTTTCCACAGCCTAACTGCGAGCCCGAAGATGCTTCAATATTTTGAGCTCCATCCATAGGTCCCGGATAGAAGTTGGCACGTAGTCAGGGGAAACCCCAGTGTCGTTTAAAACTTTGTACAAAGTCCTATCCTTAGTATAAAATATAGGAAAAGTTTAAACCTATGGTGTCATCATATTTCTCCTATTATTCTCGTTCGGTGGAAATATGTGGAGGGCCTTGTACCCATGCCATCACCCAATATCCCCCCCTTTGGTTTCCATTGAGTCTTTGGAGAGTGGATTGAAATTTTTCTAGATAGGTTGAGCACGAGGTTTGTGCACGATTAGTAGTGACCATTTGCTAGGAAGCCTTGTGGAAAGAATGATCTGAAAAGTTAGTGCATGGTTTCCCAAACCGTGTTGACTAATTGTGAAGCCTTCCCAACTCATTAAATTTTTGGGGAATTTTCCTTTCATCCCACGTCGGTCGGTTAAGATGGTTGGTTCTTGTGGCAGGGATACCCACCATGGGTATCATGCATATTATTTTTTAAATTTCTAATGGATGTATACCCCTTGTACTAGGGAGTCTGTTAAGGCCTCCCCCTGTTTGTGTCCCGATTCTATCTCGGGAAAAAAAATTAAGATGTCTCTTATGGTAGTGAGCCTATTTGTGTCTCTTCATACGAGTAACTCATATTTCTTTTCCTTGGTCTTGTTTTGAAAGTAGGTATTATCATTTGGATATATCTAACTACATACATCTTCCTTGAGTAAACATTGAGATTGGAGAGTGCCCAATGGTTTAGTTATAGTAGGGTAAGTGTATCTTTGTTCGATGTTCTTGTTTGTTTAGGTAAATTGATTGACTATTGTTCAGATTGTGTTTGTGGAGTTTTCATTTGGTATAAAGCCTGAATGTTCTTGATTGTTTTAGGAAACTGGTGTATGTTTATTTTGTGCGAGTAATCATTCCTTAAATGATAACCGGTGGTGTTTTGGTCTTTGGGGGTGAATCTTGGCAAAGAATTACTTCTTGGTTTATCAGTTGGGTTGGGTTTTTGTATTTGTCCTTACTGTGGCTTTCTGAGGGCAGAAAGTTTTATGGTGAGGATAATTGTCACATACATGACTTATTTTAAAGTTATTTTTTCATTTAATTTACATTATTTCTTTGTTTGGGGGGGGGGGGGGTTTCTCATGCATTTTGGTGGAAATGGTGGGTTTTCAAAATTTGGGCCGAACCTTGAGCCCATTTCTAGATTTAAAAACCAATTTTGTTTATTTTATAACTCATTAATTTTTCAAGATTTTATAAAAATTCCACTACTCAATTGTCGTAACCAAATATATAAAAACTACCATATCCATCTGGGCCTCATAAATATCCATAATCATGATGGATTTGGGTTTTTTATTAAAGTTTTGGGCTAGCCCGAAATCCCATTTCCTGCTTTCTGTTTCCTAATAATATTTTAATATCTCATTCAATATTTACTATTTTTCGGTTCTTCAACCTCCTAATCAAAGCCAAATTACCTAAGGATCACAACCATTATCTGCATCTCCACTTTTGAGATCTTTTGGTTCGTAAATTTGGGCGAAACATCTCTGGATTTCTCAAATCGTCCAGATTTGAAAAGGTAAATCGTTTCATTAATAACACCTTCAATTTATGCTCTTTTTCCCCCATTTCAGTCCCCACATGACCTTCTAATCTTCATTAGAGCCTCCATATTATGTTTGGGTGCTTGGAGATTCAAATTTTGGTGTATTTGGTTCGTTTTATTAAAGATATTTCAAGTAAGTGTTTCTTTCCTTGATCTCTTCCCCTTCCTTAGGGTTTCTTTCACACTTTCATGAAGTTCCTCATGTCAAGATGTTGAGGTTCAAAACTACGGTTTGATTTGGTGTATTGTTGGTCAAATATTGTGGTCTAGTTCTGGATTTATCTTTTTTTAGGTGCGGCAGTGGGGCGGTTGATGTTTCGCACCATGTTTTGAGGGTTTCAGCATAAAAGGTAGGTGATTCCATGTGTAATCATTTCTAGATGAGTTAGTTTGCTTGAATTACATATTATTCATGTTCCTAATATGCTATTTGGGGTGCGAAAATTGTTTATGTTGGATTTTTTTAAGCATTTATTTTTATAGTTTCATTTTAGCTTAAAATTGGGTGTTTTTCATGTGTAACCCTTTCGGTATTGTTTGGGTGTGTTTTATAACATATGAAATTGGTTTAATAAATCTTTTTTGGGATGAAAATTAGGATTTGGTAGGGTATTTGTGTGCCATTTTGTTTTAAAGTGGGTTTTAATGGGTTTAAGGTGTAAAAATTTATGGTACTTCTTGAAAGTGATTTTGAAAACGTGTGCTTTTCATGTGGATCTTTTGTGGTATTGTTTGAGGTATTTGTATAACACTTGGGGGTAGATTAATAAATGTTTTTGGGGCTTCCAATTCTGTTTTGAATTTGTATTGGTGTGATTTTGTCCTTGAAATATGGTTTTGAAATTGGTTTTATGTAAAAAGCTTTGGTACACTCTTTAGAATTGTTATCTGAATGTTTTGAATGGTTTGATGATTTATGTAAGAGGTAAAACCATATTGGAAAATTGTTTTGGACTATTTATACTTTCAAATGGTCCATTTTAAATGTGAATAGGTTTATCATGTGATGTGTATCCTCTTGGAAATGTTTTATAAAAATGTCTAATGGATTTACTGAAATCTGAAAGAGGAGTGAACCTGATGTGGGCTATTTGTGTGAGAGCGATGTGAAAATGGATTTTGTTTATAAAAAAAGTTTTATGAAACATTTGAGTGGGTTTTTATGTGATGTTCATCATAATTTGAGGGACTTTATAAAATTTTTAAAGGATGTGTTGGAATGTGAAAGTTATGCAAAAAGAGTTGAGGGCTATTTTGGTGTGAGTTTGATTTCAAAATGCATTTGAATGAAAAGTGGAATTTATTAATTGTGTGATGTACATGGGGCTGTTTGGTTAATGTGTTATGTGGAAGTGATATTTTAATGTGAAAAATATATTTCTTTTCTTGTTGAACTCATTTGAGTACAAAGGGAAAATGCGTGTATCTAGGTGGGTGGACGTGTACTAGTATGCTAGTGAATCCATGCAGTTTTGCCTCAGTTTCACTTAGCAATATTGACGCTTACAACTCTAACTAAATTATGATGATGATGATTTGGGACCACTATATTATGGTTATGTTCCCTACTAGTGGATCGTGCACGAGAACAGATATTTTTTTGTGGTAACTCTAATCGGGATACGAGGTACTTGGTACCCACAGCTAGCTAGTGCCCAGGGGTTATTTCCTATCACTTGTGCTCATTATATCCTTTATTCTTACCGTCAGCATGTGGTATATTTGGCTGGAAAAATTAAGTAGCTTTTGAATTTATTTTAAAAGTATTGATTCTTTAAATTAGCCCACTTGAAAACTGATTTTTTTTAAGTTTCATCTTTTAGAAATTGTGCCTAGAAATTACATGTTTTGGAAAACATGCATGCTTTTAGTCTTTGAATGTTTACCACATGGAATCTCTTAATTGTGGTATCCTACTGGGCACTGGCTCACACCCTACTTACACCCTTGGGTGTAAGTAGACCTGGTTATTTTTGTTGTCACAGGTTTGGGTACAACTGGTGTGCCAACAGTTCGGGTTTTATGTGGTTCATCATGATACTGTGTTGTGGATATGGCTTGAGGGCAGTTCCTCTCACCATGTGGAGGTTCATGGGCTATCCAGTCTGGGTTTCTCTAGTTGTTATAGTCTTCTTTAATTGTTTTAAATTATGTAATTTCGTTCTCAAATTTTTGTAAAAGATGGTTTTGTTTGAAAAATCCAGATTTGTTATATTGGATTTCTTCATTGGTTTATGTTTATAAATGTGGGTAAATCATTCCCAAATTTCATTTTCTATTACCCATGAACTTGTAAAATCTAGTGGGGATTGGGAATACCCTTAGGGCCTTGTCACGATCTGGGTTTGGTGTCAGTTTTGGTGGGGATCAGATTCAGTTTGTGAGATATTATAAATAAACTAATATGTTTTTATGTTATGTTTTCTCCCTACACTTACTCACACTTCCATCTAATGGGAAATGAACTGACCATTTCTCTACAGTAAACTACCACCTTATGAAATGATGATTTTTTTATTTTTTCCTTTACCACACCTCATGGTTGGGAATTATAATGGAAAAAATATTTATGTATGATATTTATTATGATTATAATTTTTTATTATTATTTAATTATTATATAACTTATACTTTCAAGATTTCCATTTTGTGAAAATACGATAACATCATTTGTGAAAGTGTGGACAACATCATTCCCAAAATGATGTGATTCATTCACACTATACATAAAATGTATACATGATGGTTTGAATAAATATATTAAAATATATTACATAGATAAGATAATAGAATTATAATATACATTTATATCATTTAATTTTAATTATTTTTAAATATGAGAAGTGAAATGTAAGTATCATTAATTCGAACATATAACCTAACATCTCTATGAATGATGCATTTAATTTGATATATCCAAATATCTTGAATTATTCTAAATAAATATATAATTGAAAAATATTATAATTAAATCTTTAATTAGATTATTGATATTATGAAATAAAAATCTAAATAAGATCAAAAACATGTAATAAGTCAAAACCTATATGAAGAACATAGAAATTAAGACCTGAAATATTGAAAATAATGAATGATTTCTAACAAACTGATAATAATATATTATAAAACAAATCATATATGGTATTATTAATATAATTAATTTTATATCATTTGTTATTAAAAAAATTTAAACCACTATAAATATGGTTATTGACTAAACTACAAAAAAGAAGGATAGGGTAATGGATTTTCATATACGGGATAAATGTCACATTCACCACTAACATCTTTTGTGCATTGTATATAATTCATATTTTGATATATTATATCCTGAATAATTGTATCGTCATGATATTTATGGGTTTACATTAAATTATATTATTGAAGGGGTTTAGACTTGAAAATTACCATATTTTAAAATTTATCTTTTCAGTATCAATTTATTTTGAGATTGTTAATTTTTCTTGAAACAATCAGTTTCTTAATATCATTTTTAAGTAAATTAAATTTTAAATATGTATATTATAATGAAATATATAACATTATTTCCAAAATCATATAACATTTATATATACTATGTTGACATTGAAAATTATTTGAAATGTTGATAAATTTGTATCTTCCACTCAATACAAATATTTGATGATAAGGCATGTTGTTAATTAATTAATTCGATAATTTGATATATAAATAATTATTTGGAAATGCACTATATGTGTTGAGAACCAATTAATTTGTGCCAGTTGATGCATCCATAGCCTCATGGAAAAAATTCAATGGAAAAAACCCTTCATGTTTATGAAAAGTATTTTTTAAATTATCTTGTGAATTGTATTGATGATATTGTTAAGGCGGGACACACCAAATTGGTTTTTGAATAGTATGTTCTAATCTATATTGTGAATGGTCTTGAGAGTTATAGATCCAAATGCCTAGGAAATATGTCATCCAATAACTAAGAATTTCCTTCATCAAGAATTCAATCATTATTATTTTTATAATCAATGATATTTTTTTGTTGACATATCTATAAATTCATTAAATTATTAGTTTATTGATTAAATGGAATGATTTTCTTTTATTTAACTTTACATATTTATTATTCCTTATACAGTTATTTTATTTTCATGTTTTCTCATTTATATACCATGATATTATTAATATTCTTATTGATTCATTATTGCATCCATTATACTAACACATACTTAGGATTGGAAAGAACCCTTATTTTGCTTACTTTCCCAAGGATATAATGAGAAAATATTTCAATGAGATTTCAAGGATTCAATTAATTTATTTTTACATTATATCATGATTTATCAGGATATATATTATTTTCCAAATGTATTATGGGTATCACTTCGACGGACCCAAAGGGGCAGTCGACACTCGGCTGGCCACGTTGGTGAGGCAGCACACCATCATGCTCCATGGTGAAGAGGCCATGACGGAGGTGAAGGGGACCGAATCCTGGAAAGTACCGCTAAAAGGGGTGACACCATGTGATGTCACCATTTTGGATGACCGAACGGACCTACAGTCTGTTTGTGATGTAGACCGCGCGACACTTCATGCAGGTCCTGCCAATAGGCGGGCCGAGCCGACCCTCTGCCAAGCCGGTCCACTGCCCAAGTGGCCGATCCCATCACAGGCGAGTCTAGTCAGGGTGGGCTAGGCTGGTCCACTACCCAGTGGGCCAAGCCCACTGTTCCCCAGCCCAACTGGGGCGGGCCAGGTTGGACTGGACCCAGACCCCTTTCAGGCCCAGATACGCTTAAAAATCCATATATTACAAACCAGACGTCCGTTTGAAGAACCGTCTATGGCATTGGAATCTTTTGGATGAAAAGTTATTTTTGAGATACTCCACTCTGGTTTTGGGAAAAGTTGGATTATGGATGGGTTGGATTGTACCTGAATCCAAATGGACCCTCGGCACTAAAATGACTATTACTCACAGACTGTGCTCTGATTGATGCATTGACTATTTCATCGGAACCCTTAAGGAATTAAAGTTATTTAGGTCACTAATTTGTGGAACTTAGTATCAGTTTTGGAATGAACGATATCTATAGTAGTATATACTATGGAACTCAAGCGCAACATGTGTAGGGAATCCTGTGGCTCGCTGTCATCTAAGTAGAGACCCTCTAAGGATCAGCATCATAGAGACCTTGTGTGGATCAAAATAATAGAGACCCTATGTAGATCAGAAACATAGTAACCCTGTATGGATCAGCATTAGTGGACCTGTGTGGATCACCACTGTTTTGAAACTACGGGGATCAACATTCTAGAGACCCTGTGTGGATCAGCACCGTAGAGACCATAAGGGGATTAGTATTCTAGAGACCCTATCTAAATGAGCAGTACATGAACCGATGAGTACCAGCCTTAGAGAAGACCATCATGGATCTTTGATGTACAACCCTGTGTGAATCGACAATGTAACAACCCCCATGTGGTTCAATTTTGGAATCATCCTAACAAAATAAAATGATATAGCTTTAAACTAATCTTCCTTATTTCGGAACACTTAGTTATATACCTAGTATGAAATGAATCTTTTCATTGTTCTTTATGATTGAGATCATGCTTTTTGGTTTTACTTTGTGGAATTTTGAGAGTCTTCCGGGGATCTCGTGGTCCCTACTGGGTATTTTTATACTCACCCATGCACGAGTTTTTCCCACACCTTGTTGTGACTTGTACAGATGAGGGGTAGCCTTAAATGTGACTTAGGGTGCTAGGACCCGATGGTGGTTGATGGTGACAGTTGAGGTGGAGATCTGTGGAGATGAGATGCACCTACCCATCAGGTAGGACCTTTGGTGGACAACCTCAAGATTTGTTTTCTATTTTCTATTGTAGTTGTATATTTTCAGTTGGGCTTTTATTTTAACTCCCATTACATTCAGTATACACCTTTTCTACATTATTTTTACTTCATTGTAGAATCCTTTTTGCTTTCTTAGGATATGTGTTCAAATATGCTTTAAAGGAAATGCCTTTCTGTATTAGTGATATGCCTTTCTTGTGCTAGTCGCCAACCCTTGGCCTATGGAAGTATGGTTTGGGGTAGTCATGACACAGGTCCTGGGAGATGAATCATGACAAAGAGGTATCAGAGGAGTCGCTTCAACCGAAGAACTAGGACTTTATCTTTCCAATGGATCAACAATGTTATGTGTTTTGAGTGTGGTTTTCAGTTCAGGGAGTCCAGTGTTAGAGCAGCGACCAACGTAATCATACACCAGGACCCTGAATTATGATTTTCGACTCGATACACGAAAACACAGATTGCGTGTGATTTGATAATTATTTACTTTTTATCTCTTCTGAGTCTGCTCACTAGGTATAAATTATTGACCTTGGAACACATTTATCTTTTTTGGATACCACCATATAGACATCCCGCCAGGATTACAGTGACAGTTCACAAGGACGACCCACCGAGTGACGAGGCTCCGGTGTAGGGCCCTCTAACAGTGATAGAACGTTTGGGAAGTGCACCAGCAACAGAACCACCCATTGGGCAGCAGTTCCCACCATCCCCACTAGTGGATTTTGCATGCCGACTGAGTGCATTGCATGATTTCTAGTTGTAGAGGACTTTGAGGGTTTAAGTCGACATGGATCCCCAAGCAGCTGAGGACTGGCTGGAGGCTGTGGCACAAGTTTTTTACCTAGTTGGGACATGAGTAGATTAGATGGTGATCCTAGCTTATAGCCTCTTCCAAGGGCACATTAGAAATATGTTGGCGCCCGATGCTCTAGTTACACGACAATGTGACCCTCAACTAGAAAGACTTCATGATCCACTTCAGGTCAGTGTTTATTCCCGAGACACTACACTCTGTGCGTATTCAGAAGCTACTTCACTTAAAGCAGGGCAACCTGACAGTAGCCCAGTACTCAGTGAGATTCACTAACCTCTCACGCTACTCCATAGACATGGTACAATAACCTTTATTTAGGTCTTGAACCTTTGAGTAGTGTCTCTTGTGGGATATCATAGCTTCGATGGTATCATTCAATATTCCGACATAGGCTGGAGTGCTCGAGTGAGAATTTTTGGTGGAGAGATTCTTAGCGGAGTTTTCACCGACGGTGAGAGCCACCACCAGAAGGAAGGTATATGAGTCATCTACTGCAGGCTGTAGGCTGATGACACAAAGGTCCAAGAAGGACATACCTTCTAGGGGATAACCCCAGGATGTAGGGCTGAAGGTGCGAAACACATGAGGAAGAGAAGATCAATAGAGTAGAAGATTGTGATTCACATGCGGCGGGTAGGGTCACATGGATCGTGACTGCCTGACCCGCCATACTAATGTTCATCAGATAGTCGAGGGAACACCAAGGCAGAGGCAGAGATTCGACCGAGGAGGTATGCATGGAAGTGGTCGTGGAATAGGATCAGGCCATGTACTAGGCCATGGTTGGAGCTTTGAGGTTCTACACCACTGTCTTATGTGGTCCACTATGGCCATAGGGAGCAGGTTGGCATGGGCGAGTTCAGCTTCAGGCAACAGTGGCCTATGACCATGATGCTCCGAAGAGGATTCGAGGTACAATATTTGTCTACTCAACCCTAGCTGCAGTACATCTTGACACAGGTTCTAGTCACTCTTTTAATGCCACAACACTCGTTCAGAGCTCAGAGATTCCGATGAATCCATTATCTCGATCCTTACGATTATAGACTATTATGGGAGAATATTCAATGATTACACACCAGTGCAGATAGTTTTATCTCACTCTAGGATGTGAGAGATTCAAATGGTATCTCCGAGTATTTGTGTCATGCTCTTAGCACATCTTCTTCTGTATGGACTGAATATCCACAGTCCATGATGAGATCGACTATTTTAGGTGCAAATTGTGGTGTGTATGTGAGGATGGGATCGGTTTTTTCTTTACCAATGTGAATGAAATAGTTGCAGCATAGGATGGAATTTCTCGAACGAGGGTGCATCCAATCACTCATCAGTTGGCTAGCCATGACCTCAGAGCAGTTGATGTGTGGAATCTGAGTTATCCTATAGTGGTGGACCAGTATGCTGATTCCTTGCCAAATGAGGCTCTAGTACTACCTCCTCATAGATAGGTATACTTCTACATCGACCTGTACCTAAGGAAGACACTGATATCTATGCCAGCATACTATATGGATCCCATAGGGCTTCCTGAGTTGCGGGTATAGCCAGAGGACTTGCAAAGGAAATGATTCATAAGACCCAAAATTTATCTATGGGCATACCCAATTTTGATCACAAAGAATGAGGATAGGAGTATGAAGCTTTGTGTGGACTATCATCACCTGAACCAGGTGACCATGAAGAACAAGTTTCCACTTTCTAATATTGATGACCTCTTTGACTAACTGACGTGAGGTTGATTGTTTTTGAAGATAGACCTCAGATGAGCCTATTATCAGCTTAGGGTACCAGATGAAGACGTACCGAAGACAACCTTCTATTTTTGGTATGTCCTTTATGAGTTTCGGTAATGCCCTTCAGCATGACCAATGCTCTGGCAGTGTTCATTGGGATCATGAACATGATCTTCCATCCTTACCTCAATCGATTTGTGGTTGTCTTTATTGAAAACAACCGGATATACTCAGCATCAGAGGAGGAGCACTCTACAAACTTGCAGATAGTTCTTGTAACAGCCCGAGATTTTATGAAAATATTCTTTTTTATTTTACTAATGTCTTGTGCTATACGCTACACCAAAAGGAGCTTGCACAACACGCATCCTTGACTTGCCTTGCATTACATGCAATCGCAACCTTCCTCGATAGCGTGTGTGGTACGTAATCCTGAGTTTCACGAAACAATGATATGCTATTAAAATATTATTAAAACCAGCCGTTATGAATAGTAATAACCACTTTTTAAATTTTAGAAATTTTAACTCTCAAAATGAACTTCATTCTTGGATTCGGAGTATCGAATTTAGCCTAAGGTGAAATTTTGGTACTTTTCGGATAACTTTCATATTCTGATGAATAGTGAAAAATTACTAAATTATAATTAAAACCAACTTTTTTAATCGAAATAAGTAATAGTGATAATTTATTAATTTGAGTGGTTTTAAAGTATATTTAGAATATATTTTTACAGTTTAATACAATGTTGGTCATTGGATGTAATTTCACATTTAAACCAGACATAATCAAGTGTCAATCTTTTGATATATATTGTTTCCTAAAAACACGCTATTTATTTTAACAGTGGGATTTAATTATAAAATTAATTAATGAAACTTCTATGTTATGAATTTGGTAAAATAGATTTCATTTTTGAGTTCGGAATATGAAATACAGCTTAGGATGAAATTTTGGCATTGTTCTGAAAAACATCAATTTTTGATGAATAGTGAAACTACTAAGTGGTAGTTAAAAAAACTGAATTTTTCATAAAACTTAATTTTTCCTCTTCTGTGAATGGAATTTCGAAAATCCGAGAGACACGGTTAATATCAAGGACTAAAATGTGGTTCAATGAGATGAAAATAATTTTTTGGTGAATAGTAACTTTTTTACTTTTTTACCGCAGTTAATAGTAAATAGGGTAACTAAGGGTAAATATGATATTACTGTTACCCTAACACATGTCCTAATTCTATTGGACAAGTGTAATTCGACCAAAAACAAACTTAGGAATAAAATATGACCATTTAGGCCCACTTGGATTAGATTAGGACATTTATTATTAATTTATTTAAAGAATGGTTAAAATAGTTAAAATCAAAGTTTAATAAGTAAATAATTTTTAATATGGGGTTATACATAAGATAAATTCGATTGTAAATATTCATTAGAAAGCTAAAACGATTTCCTACATGATGGTATTTTATTTGTAATTTTTAGACATAAAATAATTTAATTTATTTATGGAACAACGATGATGCAGTAATTATCTTATTAATGAAATATTGACATAATTGATGTTATAAACACCAAAATAAATGTAATTTGAGATTTTTTATGAATTCCACTAATTTTCTAGGTTACTATGATATATTAATGTTGATTTAATCAACTTGGTTCGAACATTTAATTCTGTTATGACTTTCACAAAAATCATATATCAAATAGTGTCAAAATTGACACAAAATAGTTTTTAAATCAAATATTATATTATTAATTGTTATTGTATTCCTAAAAATCTAAGGTTCGGCCAAATGACTTAGATAATGATATATATATTAATAATAAACAATTTGGGGTTAGTTTGGCATGTTATAGTAAGTTTATTAACCATATAATGAAAGAAAACAAAAAGACATGGTAAAAGTTAAATTATTTAACTTAGAGTTAAATTTAATTGATAAGGTTAAAATAATATCCTAAACTTGTCTAAATTCTATTTGTTGATAGGATTTAGACCCCTCCCCACCTTATCTTCGAAATAAGACCCTTTGGAACCATTATAAACCGATTTTGACTTTAATATAAAATAATATTTTGAGATATTCCTAAGGTGCCCCTCTCCTCCCTTATAAAAGGACACCTCCTCCCCCTCCTCCTCACACCAAATTGAGCACTCAACCTCGGCCAACCCCTGCCAAAATCTCTTCTCCACTTCCCTAGAAACATCCTAGAGGTTCTGGTCTTCCTCAAAGACCAATTTTAGTTCCCTAAGAGGAGGTCTCCAAAAGGCGCTTCAAAGAAGAGGTAATTACCGTTACCAATTCTTTCATCTTTATTTCTTCTTCCACTTCTTCTTCTTAGGTTGTTTCATTATGAAGTAATAACATCAGTATCACTCATATACTGATATTTTATTATAAGTATGAAACAACCCTATTTCACCATCTATCCATCCCACGGAAAAAGAAATCACCGCGCGTGCGTACGTACGGAATACCGTCTCGACGCCGTGGTGTAATCTATTTTCCACCACCACCTTACATGGATGGGTATAATGGTGTAAAGAATAACTATACATAGTTATTACAACATCATATTGATTCTGATATATTTTATAATCCACTCCAATTCAATTCAATATTTATAGAAATGATATCATCGCTCGTGCGTACGTACGGACTACCGTCTCCACGACGCGATGAGATTCATTCTCCATGTTAACCATTTAAGAATGATTATAATAATAATGAAATATATGACATTATAAAGCTACTGGATTTATGTATATATGTACATATGTATGTCATCTACTTACTTCCATTTCAAGACAATAAGGAAAGGAAAACAGCGTTCATGCGTACATACGGACTACCGTCTCCATGAACGGTGTTTTTCATTTTATTTATCTACCTATTATATATATATATATACTGAATATATAT
The DNA here is from genome assembly GCA_963277665.1 of Viscum album. NCBI lineage: Eukaryota > Viridiplantae > Streptophyta > Magnoliopsida > Santalales > Viscaceae > Viscum > Viscum album. The sequence goes on along the minus strand of OY728137.1, from coordinate 449,969,973 downwards.
GATATATATATCATATTTTATATTCTGGAAGTAAGTAAATCATGATATAAGTAATAATGATGTCAAGAACAACAAGTCAAAACACCTACGATAAATGAAACGATTTTACCCAAAACGCTTCTTTAACATGGAATTTACAAAAGAACGGGTAATATAATGTCATAAGTGAACCACATATGATATCATAACAATGAATATGATTCTGTAATAAGTCAATAACATGATTTAAATCATTATACAGGAGGTTCGGACACTTACAAAGCAAGTCGGACCTAAGGTAAGGGAAAAATCACAATCTCATTTTTATCCGAGATTGTTTATTCGTAAGTATTTACTGGGGTGTATTTTATCATCCACATCCATGTTTACTCAATATGTAATATTATTTCCATCCACCTAAAATTGTTTAAATCCATTTTTACCCTTCGGTGAGTTTTTAGTAATACGTATGAAAGGAATCTTTTGTCGTTTTTCGTACGAGGTACTTTTTGACTTTTCCGACAAAAGTACGAAGAATGTTTTTTTTAACTTATACGGTACGAACGGATTTCTACTGTTTTATAAAGCCTTATTTTCATGAAGCTTCCTCTAAAATATTTCATGACTATTTTCAATAAAATCTCCTTCTTTTAAAATTGCATGATGTTTTTTGAAAAGAAATTGATTTTGAAGAAGAAAGGATATTTTCCTCAAGAATTCATTTCAAGTGTTTTATCAAAATTATTTTCCATCTAAGATAATAAAGGGTTCTGTTTCTATCCATATTTTTACATTGATTTGACTATGTTGTGATGGAATTATGTTTATGAATTCCTTTATCTTATATGAATTGATTTATGATGCCATGATGTTTCAAGAATCCCATTTTTGTTAGATGTGTTACGCGATGATGTATGTTTTATGATTATGTGGCACACATAAGAAAGGATTAATTATAAGATGGGTGGGACCTATATCTCCCTCCAATGCATTGGGTAATGATTTTATATCTCATGAGATAGACATGGCTGGAACGGAAGGTTATTTCGGTTCAGTGATACAGGACTGAAACGAGGAGTGAACTCGGTTCAGAAAGGGACTTTGTCCACTAAGATAGTCTTGGCAATGAGTCATGACTAACAAGAAATGATTTTCCATGATTATGTGTGCATGCCACAAAGTTTCAAGTTGCATGTTATGATTATGGTGATCTCATTTTCACTTCTATGATTTGTTCCATGTTAAGATATTATGATCTCTTTTGCAGGTTATGATTTTCAAAAAGATATGATATGATTTTTATTTCTTTTGTATACCCTTACTGAGAATTTGAGCTCACCCTTTTATGTTTTCTTTTCCCCAGGATATAAAGAAAGGTTTTAGGTAAAAAAAAAGGGAAGATCTTTATGGGAGATGTTGAAGATCTTTCACCACGATTAGAAGATTATATTCCGAGTTTCCAAAGACACTAAACTATTACGATCCTTGTGTGTGTGTTTTTATTATGTACTAAGTTTTCCGCAAAAGTAATGTAATGTCCATGTACGATAATCTTAGGGTCTCTACAGTTGGTATCAGAGGAAAGGTTTAGTCAACCTTTGGAAACTAGGATGCGAAAACGTTAGTGAGATCCCTAGAGATATTTCTAAGGTATGTCTAGGGATGTCCCTAAGGATAAGTATACGTATAGGATATAATCCTAGAACTACGATAACGATCTTATAATTTAACCTAAGATGTTAGATATTAAGGGTACTCCCCCTTTACTATGTTGTTTTCCCTAGCATTATTTTGCCTCTCACACTATTCTGTTTGGGTTTTAGAAAATGGCTGGAAACATGATGATTCACAATAATGGAGGACATGATGTACAATGGAATGGTATTCTTCATGAGCAACCAAATGAAATGGGATTTGGATGTGCAAAAATCATTACTATGCCGAATCAGCAATCTCATAATATGATCAATAAAGTAAAATTTGGTAAGTTTCCTGACTCGACTAATAAGAGAAAGATGGAGTTCCATGATGATCATAGAGGAAAGAAAGTTCAATTTCCCCTATGTAAATCATGTAGGAAGAGGCATCAAGGAGGATGTTTCAAGGGAACTGGAAGATGCTTTGGGTGTGGAAAAGAAGGACACAAAGCAAGTAAGTGCAAAGGAAAAGGGCCGGTTAACACCATGGATGAGGATAATGGTAATGCTACGACATCAAAAATGGTTAAGTGTTTTAAATGTGGAATGTATGGGCATTATGCAAACAAATGCCCTAAGGGAAAGACTCATGAAGAGAATCAGTATGGTCATATGGTTAGTATTTGTGTGGATGATGATGAAGAGACTACAAATGATATGTGAGATGAAAGAATTTTTGAAGCTCGGTCAATGGTTTAAGAATGTAGTGGAATGATTACATGTTTATCATGTGTAATTTTGTATAAGTAATCTCATGCTACTATGGAATAAAGAGACATCTATGGATTGTTACACTGTTGTCTTTCCTTGTGTTTTGAATGTGTATGATTAATGTTACCAGTATCCATGAAAGGTTATTCAGATATTTTTGGAATGTAGATGATATGCGCATAATGAAGGGATAAGGAGAAAATTAAATGTTTGATAGTATTAATGAGCTCATGATTGATTTAAGGACTAAGTGATATCATGGTTTGAGTATATATAATTTTGAGGATTTTGGTATATGGAAAGAGTTAACTTTTAATAGAATTAATGTTTTCAATAAGGTTCAATGGGTATTCAAGAGAGTACAAGATTAAGGACTTTGAATGTTTGGAATGTGACCAACAAAACATATCTTATGATCGACGATGGTGTTAAATCTCTGGTAATCGTTTTCACTATGTTATGAGAGTGGACTGCAGTATTATGGATAAGCCTAAAGATTGGAATGGATTATGTTGGACATAAGTTAGTATTGTTTAAGGATAGAAGTTTTTTTTTCAATATTATTGATGGGATGTTATAGTATTATAGTTTTAGAAAAAGGACAACCAGCAGGACGGGCGACAGCCCATCACTTCGGACAAGGCTGTGGGAATCGAACCCACAACCGAAGTGCGACTGGCCTTTATCGCCTACCACTGGCCTACAGGAAGTCCCTGTTTAATAGAATCTAGTTTTATTATATTAAGCAGTATGATATATGAAGTATAAGTCCATTTTAGGAACCATATATGATTAATCTCACTATAGATCGACTTATGTATATAAGTTTTGCTAACCTTTTGTTTGAGAAAGATGGAATGACCTGTCATTCTATCACATGATCTGCTAACACTTCACGAATAACAAATTCAACTTCATTTATTTAAGAGATGAAGTGGAAATTGTTCAAAGCATGAACAACAGTGAGATTGTACCAAAATAAAGTAAGTATTTATTCTAATTCAAATTTTCAACTTTAGGGGAAATGATCTTGAAAACCAAAAAAATGTTGTCCTAGTGATCTTATATCTGATTAATCGGATGGTACCTTAGATCGTCACAAATTTATGGATTTGTGATTGTTGGCTTTTCCATAGCCATGTTCTCTACCACTCTCCATCAGAACATGATGGTTAAATTTCTCTTCCATATCCATATTTTCACCTATGTGGAAACCCAGTGATTAGTTTATTTGGGTAATCGTTACATTTCATACTTTAGTTTTTAAATCCAAGTTTTGGTATTCCCTTTTACGATGTGGGTTTCTATTAAAGAAACTTTCGAATAGTAAACCATTTATAACCCCGACGAATTTCGAGGGCGAAATTCATTTTAAGGGGGGTAGAATGTAACAGCCCGAGATTTTATGAAAATATTCTTTTTTATTTTACTAATGTCTTGTGCTATACGCTACACCAAAAGGAGCTTGCACAACACGCATCCTTGACTTGCCTTGCATTATACGCAATCGCAACCTTCCTCGATAGCGTGTGTGGTACGTAATCCTGAGTTTCACGAAACAATGATATGCTATTAAAATATTATTAAAACCAGCCGTTATGAATAGTAATAACCACTTTTTAAATTTTAGAAATTTTAACTCTCAAAATGAACTTCATTCTTGGATTCGGAGTATCGAATTTAGCCTAAGGTGAAATTTTGGTACTTTTCGGATAACTTTCATATTCTGATGAATAGTGAAAAATTACTAAATTATAATTAAAAACAACTTTTTTAATCGAAATAAGTAATAGTGATAAATTATTAATTTGAGTGGTTTTAAAGTATATTTAGAATATATTTTTACAATTTAATACAATGTTGGTCATTGGATGTAATTTCACATTTAAACCAGACATAATCAAGTGTCAATCTTTTGATATATATTGTTTCCTAAAAACACGCTATTTATTTTAACAGCGGGATTTAATTATAAAATTAATTAATGCAACTTATATGTTATGAATTTGGTAAAATAGATTTCATTTTTGAATTCGGAATATGAAATACAGCTTAGGATGAAATTTTGGCATTGTTCTGAAAAACATCAATTTTTGATGAATAGTGAAACTACTAAGTGGTAGTTAAAAAAACTGAATTTTTCATAAAACTTAATTTTGCCTCTTCTGTGAATGGAATTTCGAAAATCTGAGAGACACGGTTAATATCAAGGACTAAAATGTGGTTCAATGAGATGAAAATAATTTTTTGGTGAATAGTAACTTTTTTACTTTTTTACCGCGGTTAATAGTAAATAGGGTAACTAAGGGTAAATATGATATTACTGTTACCCTAACACATGTCCTAATTCTATTGGACAAGTGTAATTCGACCAAAAACAAACTTAGGAATAAAATATGACCATTTAGGCCCACTTGGATTAGATTAGGACATTTATTATTAATTTATTTAAAGAAGGGTTAAAATAGTTAAAATCAAAGTTTAATAAGTAAATCATTTTTAATATGGGGTTATACATAAGATAAATTCGATTGTAAATATTCATTAGAAAGCTGAAAAGATTTCCTACATGATGGTATTTTATTTGTAATTTTTAGACATAAAATAATTTAATTTATTTATGGCACAACGATGATGCAGTAATTATCTTATTAATGAAATATTGACATAATTGATGTTATAAACACCACAATAAATGTAATTTGAGATTTTTTATAAATTCCACTAATTTTCTAGGTTACTATGATATATTAATGTTGATTTAATCAACTTGGTTCGAACATTTAATTCTGTTATGACTTTCACAAAAATCATATATCAAATAGTGTCAAAATTGACACAAAATTGTTTTTAAATCAAATATTATATTATTAATTGTTATTGAATTCCTAAAAATCTAAGGTTCGTCCAAATGACTTAGATAAGGATATATATATTAATAATAAACAATTTGGGTTTCGTTTGGCATGTTATAGTAAGTTTATTAACCATATAGTGAAAGAAAACAAAAAGACATGGTAAAAGTTAAATTATTTAACTTAGAGTTAAATTTAATTGATAAGGTTAAAATAATATCCTAAACTTGTCTAAATTCTATTTGTTGATAGGATTTCGACCCCTCCCCACCTTATCTTCGAAATAAGACCCTTTGGAACCATTATAAACCGATTTTGACTTTAATATAAAATAATATTTTGAGATATTCCTAAGGTGCCCCTCTCCTCCCTTATAAAAGGACACCTCCTCCCCCTCCTCCTCACACCAAATTGAGCACTCAAGCTCGGCCAAACCCTGCCAAAATCTCTTCTCCACTTCCCTAGAAACATCCTAGAGGTTCTGGTCTTCCTCAAAGACCAATTTTAGTTCCCTAAGAGGAGGTCTCCAAAAGGCGCTTCAAAGAAGAGGTAATTACCGTTACCAATTATTTCATCTTTATTTCTTCTTCCACTTCTTCTTCTTAGGTTGTTTCATTATGAAGTAATAACATCAGTATCACTAATATACTGATATTTTATTATAAGTATGAAACAACCCTATTTCACCATCTATCCATCCCACGGAAAAAGAAATCACCGCGCGTGCGTACGTACGGAATACCGTCTCGACGCCGTGGTGTAATCTATTTTCCACCACCACCTTACATGGATGGGTATAATGGTGTAAAGAATAACTATACATAGTTATTACAACATCATATTGATTCTGATATATTTTATAATCCACTCCAATTCAATTCAATATTTATAGAAATGATATCATCGCTCGTGCGTACGTACGGACTACCGTCTCCACGACGCGATGAGATTCATTCTCCATGTTAACCATTTAAGAATGATAATAATAATAATGAAATATATGACATTATAAAGCTACTGGATTTATGTATATATGTACATATGTATGTCATCTACTTACTTCCATTTCAAGACAATAAGGAAAGGAAAACAGCGTTCATGCGTACGTACGGACTACCGTCTCCATGAACGGTGTTTTTCATTTTATTTATCTACCTATTATATATATATATATACTGAATATATATGATATATAAATCATATTTTATATTCTGGAAGTAAGTAAATCATGATATAAGTAATAATGATGTCAAGAACAACAAGTCAAAACACCTACGATAAATGAAATGATTTTACCCAAAACGCTTCTTTAACATGGAATTTACAAAAGAACGGGTAATATAATGTCATAAGTGAACCACATATGATATCATAACAATGAATATGATTCTGTAATAAGTCAATAACATGATTTAAATCATTATACAGGAGGTTCTGACACTTACAAAGCAAGTCGGACCTAAGGTAAGGGAAAAATCACAATCTCATTTTTATCCGAGATTGTTTATTCGTAAGTATTTACTGGGGTGTATTTTATCATCCACATCCATGTTTACTCAATATGTAATATTATTTCCATCCACCTAAAATTGTTTAAATCCATTTTTACCCTTCGGTGAGTTTTTAGTAATACGTATGAAAGGAATCTTTTGTCGTTTTTCGTACGAGGTACTTTTTGACTTTTCCGACAAAAGTACGAAGAATGTTTTTTTTAACTACATGGCACGAACGGATTTCTACTGTTTTATAAAGCCTTATTTTCATGAAGCTTCCTCTAAAAGATTTCATGAATATTTTCAATAAAATCTCCTTCTTTTAAAATTGCATGATGTTTTGTGAAAAGAAATTGATTTTGAAGAAGAAAGGATATTTTCCTCAAGAATTCATTTCAAGTGTTTTATCAAAATTATTTTCCATCTAAGATAATAAAGGGTTCTGTTTCTATCCATATTTTTACATTGATTTGACTATGTTGTGATGTAATTATGTTTATGAATTCCTTTATCTTATATGAATTGATTTATGATGCCATGATGTTTCAAGAATCCCATTTTTGTTAGATGTGTTACGCGATGATGTATGTTTTATGATTATGTGGCACACATAAGAAAGGATTAATTATAAGATGGGTGGGACCTATATCTCCCTCCAATGCATTGGGTAATGATTTTATATCTCATGAGATAGACATGGCTGGAACGGAAGGTTATTTCGGTTCAGTGATACAGGACTGAAACGAGGAGTGAACTCGGTTCAGAAAGGGACTTTGTCCACTAAGATAGTCTTGGAAATGAGTCATGACTAACAAGAAATGATTTTCCATGATTATGTGTGCATGCCACAAAGTTTCAAGTTTCATGTTATGATTATGGTGATCTCATTTTCACTTCTATGATTTGTTCCATGTTAAGATATTATGATCTCTTTTGCAGGTTATGATTTTCAAAAAGATATGATATGATTTTTATTTCTTTTGTATACCCTTACTGAGCATTTGAGCTCACCCTTTTATGTTTTCTTTTCCCCAGGATATAAAGAAAGGTTTTAGGTAAAAAAAAGGGAAGATCTTTATGGGAGATGTTGAAGATCTTTCACCACGATTAGAAGATTATATTCCGAGTTTCCAAAGACACTAAACTATTACGATCCTTGTGTGTGTGTTTTTATTATGTACTAAGTATTCCGCAAAAGTAATGTAATGTCCATGTACGTTAAGCTTCGGGTCTCTACAGTTCTGGATTCACTCTGAGAGAACCATTTTTTGAAAGATCTCAAAGATTCATTTCTGGATACATTAATCCAATTTCCTAGGGCACGTTATCTAGGAGGTTGGAGTTGTAGTGGATCTAGCGCAAATAAAGGCAGTTCTTTCTTGGGATCCACCTAAGAGTGTGACCAAGGTGTAGAGTTTCTTGGGATTGGCTGGGTACTTCCAGAGAATTGTAACCAACATTTCCAGTGTTGTGACACCCTTTTCAGCTTTTACAAAGAAGGGATAACCCTTCATGTTGACGAAGAGATGTCAGAAGAGTTTTCTAGAGAAAGGGTAGAGGCAGGCGATTGATCCCATCTTGAGTCTACCAGAAGTGGGAGTTTAGTATATAGTCTAATATGACACATTAGAGATTGGACTAGGTTTTTTCTTGATGTTGGAGTGATCAGTGATCACCTACGGCTCATTGTAGTTGAGATAGAATTATAAAAACTATGGTACGCATGACCTGGAGTTAGCTGCAGTGGCATTTTCACTAAAGATGTGGTAGCACAACTTGATGGGTGAATTATTTACTATTTACTCTAATCACAAGAGTCTTATGTATATATTCTCATAGAAGGACCAGAACATATTACATCAGAAATGGATGAAGTTTTTTCAAGACTGTGAATTTGAGATAGTCAACACTCATAGGAAGAGAACGTAGTAGCATATGCACTCAGCTTGAGATATGATCTATAGTTTCTGAGTGAGGTGACAGAGCAGATAGCTGCATTGTATATATCCTTTTTGGATAGAGATAAATAAGCTTACCTTCATTCTATGACCATTAATCCCGCACTTCTTCAGTGAGTTTGGGAGGCTCAGCTTGGGGATGGGGACTACAAGGCCGGACGTTCTTAGATATCCCCAGTAAAGGCCCTTGATGTATTATCTGAAGTTGGGGAGCACTTTATCCTCTTCAGAGGACACACCATGGTACCAGTGATTCTCTGAGAGGATGTGTTGAGGGTGTTCCACACATCCCCATTAGCGGTACATCCTGGAGTGGAAAAGATGTACCAAGACCTCTGACTTCATTACTGGTGGAAAGGGATGAGGAAAGGAGTGGCACAGTTCATATCCAGATGCCTTACTTCTCAGAATGTGATGGATGAGCATTAGGTACCATCATAATAAGATCAAACACTTGAGGTTCTGGAGTTGAAGTGGGATGATATCTCTTTGGAAATCATGACATGGATACGATGAATATTTAAGGGTCACGATTCCATCTGGGTTATTGTTTATCGACTCACCATGTGGTCCCAATTCCATCTATTCGGGAGTAGGGATCATTAGAGAGCATAAAAAATCTATTCGTATAGGAAATTTTGCAGCTGCACAGGGTGACATCAACGATCGTCTCAGATTTAGACACACATTCTGCATCCTTCTTATGGAAGGGATTGTAGGAGGATTTTGGGACTCATCTACATTTGAGCACCACCTTTCAACCTCATACAGATAGTCATATGGAGCGGACCTTACAGTCACTCGAGTACAAGATTTAGTCCTGTGTCCTCGATTGTTCCCATATTTGGGAGGACCACCTACCCATGGAAGAGTTCTCATTCAAAAATAGTTATCACACTACCATCGACATGGCTATATTTGAGGCCTTGTATGAGCGACCATGAAGATTACTCCTTTGCTAGATAGCCCCAGGGGAGTTATCACTTATGGGTCCAGAGTAGGTATAGGCTACCACAAGAAAGGTGCATTTCATCATGGAGCGGATGAAGAATGGACAGAGCCGACAAAATTCTAACATTGATAAGAGATAGAGACCCTTAATGTTTGAGGAGGTAGACCATGTATTCCAATCAGTATTATCCCAATGAGGATTGCAGAGGTTTGGCTGGGGTTGTAAGCTCTCTCTAAAGTTCATCATATAATTCCAGAACCTCTGTAGAGTAGGCAAGGTGGCATACTGTCTAGCGCTTCTCTCACAGATGCACCATGTGCATAATATTTTCTATGTGTCATAGCTAAGGAGGTACATGAATGATCCATCGCATGTTATCGATTAGGGAGAGTCAGACATCGATGATGGGGTGACGTTTGTGGAGTTCCCGGTGGAGATAGAGGATTGATAAGGGCGGGTCCTTTGGGTGGTTGATTCATCTGGTGTGAGTTTTTTGGAATCACATAAATCTCTAGGAGTCCATATGGGAGCGGGAAGCCCATATGCATGCACAGTACCCCCATTTGTTCAACTAGTTTTGTTGTTGCCTTAAGGGAAAAAATCCCTAAGGTGGATGAATTTAATGACCCGTAAATTCCATATAATTTTCTTCAAATAATTTTGGATTATTAAAAGTCTGTAAAAATTGATGACGCTTGATTCTGAGGCTCGGTGTGCCTGTAATGGATTTTTGAACCTTTTTATGGTACATAAATTGAACATGTGGGCTTCGTTTTATATCCTTTTAACCATTTCCTGGACTAAAAATCAATGGGTAGAACGGGATCCATAGTGCCATGATTCAATTAAGGGAGGATTTAGTTCAACTGTATTAGGTTGGGGGAAAATTTCAGTTTTCTGGACTTTCGAAAGAATAATAAAATAACATATTATGCTATTTTATTTATCCTACCATCTCTTGAGTAATGGTGGAGGGAACCCTAGACATGGTCGAACATTTAATGAGGGACATTAAATTCTTTGTTACACATTGATGTGTAACCACATCTCATGTAATTAAGATGATTCATTAATTTCACCATTTAATGAGCCTTTTTTGAAAGGGTTTTTAATCTCTTAACTAACCCTTTTAAATAAAATCATGGGAATGGGTTTTGGAAACCCATGAGAGAACTCCGTTGAAGAGCTGGCAAAGAACCCCGCTAACGAGGAACATAAGAATCGAACTGGGATTGAAAAACTTCCGTGGCTTCCACTAACAATGATTCTTCATCCACCTCCACGACATCACCAATGAATCTTGAGGTAGGGGGTTTATTATTTAATTTTATGTTTGATGAATTAAATTTCTACTGCTAGTTAATATACTTACGTAGAGGGCGTGAGCCAAATGAACAAGGCACGAACCCTCCGTAACTTCGTTATTTTCATGTTCATTAGGGGACAAATTTTACAACTCAAAAGAACCTAGAATCCTGGAGCTGCGCAACAATAGCGGCATCAGAGGAGGCATGTAGGTGCGAGCAGAAGGGAAAACGGACCACCATAGCTCAAACAGTGGCCTGTGAAATATATGTCGATGCGACACGGGTGCAGAAACACGAGAGACCAGAAGAAAAGGCAGTTGCGAGCACTCCCCTACCATGGAAGGGGGTGGCGCTGCTTGGTGTCGTGGCATCCCCTAAGGGGCGGCAGGCACTTGGTCAGTCGTGTTGCCCAGCCAGCACGAGCCGTGGTGAGGTGGTCACGGTTTCGAATACGCGATTAAGGCGAAGGGGACATGAATCCCACTAGAAGCGGGTGGTTCCACATTTCCCCTACATTTCAGAAGACCGAACTGACCATCGGTCCGTTTGGGAGGTACACTGTGTGACCCTTCGCGCGGGTCGCACCAGCCAGTGGGTTGAGCTGGTCTGTTGCACAGCAGGCTGAGCCCACCGCGGCCCGGTGCAGCCCAGGAAGGCTAGGCCCGTCTGCTGCCCAGCGGGCTGATCCCACCGCGACCTATCCCAATTGGGCCGAGTTCGACTAGACCCATACCCAATTATTCCTAGATACGCTTAAGAGTCTGTATCATTGAAACCAAACTTTCATTTGACAAACCATATCCAGTGTTGGAATCCCTGGGATAAGATGATCCTTTTGAGAAACAATACTTGGGTTTGGGGGAATGTTGGTGTACATTCAGGTTGGATCATACCCTAATCCAATTGGGGCCTCAGAACTAAAATGCCTATATCTCACAGAACGCGCATCCAATTTACACGCTGTCTTTTACATATAGACCCTTATGACTTGGAGGTCCATTGGGTTACTACATTGTGGAGCTTCGTAGAAGTTTAGGCTGAAAAATATCTAAGGGAGAAGATATTATAGAACTCAAGTGCACTGGGTGTGGGGAATCCTATGGTTGGATGTCATCTATGTTGCGTCCATGTATGGACAAGCATCATAGCGACCCATTTTGGATCGGCATCATAGGGACCCTGTGTGGATCGACATCATAACAAACCTATGTGGATAAACATTTTGTGACCCTGTGTGGATCATAACCATTGAGAGCCTATGTGGATCAGTATTATAGCGACCCTGTGTAGATCAACACCATAGAGACCATGTGTGGATCAGTATTCTAGCAACCTTATGTGGATCTGCAATGCGTGACCCGGTGAGTACCAGCACAAGAGTGGCCTGTTGTGGATCATTTACATACATACATGTGTGGATGAAAAATGGAACATCTCCCAAATGAATCATTTGTGGAAGCATTCTGATAGAATAAAATTATATATCCTTCGACTAATCATCTTTATTCTTGAACACTGAGTTGTATTCCTTGTTTTTTCTAAGTCTTTTGTTTGTGCTTTTTTATTGAGATAATGCTTTGTGGTTTTCCTTTTTGGGAATCTGAGAGACATTCAGGGGTCTCAGGGTCCCTACTGGGTATTGTTATACACACCCATACAAAGGCTTTTCTCACACCTTGTTGTGTCTTCTACAGACGATGGGCATCCTTGACTGAAACTTAGGGAGCTAGGACTAGACAGTGGTCAGTGGTGATGGTTGATGTAAAGAGCTATGATGATGAGATGCAGCTACCCATGTGGTAGGATCCTTGTTGGATGATCTTAGAAGCTATTTTCTATTTCCTGTTGTAGTTGAATATTTTCAATTGGGATTGTATTCCGGCCCGCTTTACTTTCAATACACACGTTTACTACTACAGTTTTACTTCTTGGGTGTATCTTGTTGTGTTCTTGGGCTATGTGTTTGTACAGGTTTAATGAGATTATAATGAGTTTTATTAGGGAACTTAGATTATTTATTTATTTTCCAATTTCACAAAAAAAATAATTGAACTTTTATAAAGGAAAATAAATACAGTACTAAATTTCTTTATACAATTTTAATGTATCATGGTATAGAAATTAGAACGACCATGTGTACAAATTGTAAACCATCATTGGATGAATATAGAATGTATGATAATAATATGCTTTATTGAGGTATGATTGGATGTCTACTTTACCTTACTACAAACTAGATGTAAATAATTATTAGTGTATTCCATTGTTCATGATTTCAATAGAATCAAGTGTACTCTAATTTAAAATATGACAATATATTTTTTAGTTATTTGAATGAAACTAAAAATATTTTTATATTTTATTGTACTGATAATTATTTTTAACTGTCTATTTTTTCCCACTCTGATTTTGGAGGATGAATAATATATAGGAAAATTATTATTGAATATTTTAATCTACTAGGATAATATCTCATCTTATTGAGTTGTACGAATAAAAATTATATTAATATTTATACAGCAGAAGTAGAATACATTGACACTGAGATTTTTTTGCACAGAAATTATATGGATTAAGCGTATTATGATGGAAGTTAGTGTAATATATGATCACATGTAGATAATGTGTGGAAATAATTATTATTAGTAAATATTAAAACCTTATACAATACCCCTACCAATTACATAGATTTGAGACACAATTTTCTTTGAGAGAACCTTTGAAAAGGTGATATTGTTCTTGAATTTGTTTTTACCAACCATCAACAAGATAATATCATTATTAAATGCCTTCACCTTAATATTTGTGACCTTATTAAAGGTGATAAGGGTATTATTATTTCATTATACTTATCTTATAACACCCAAATATTTTAAATGAACACTATTTTCCATAGTATATACAACATGCATCGAAAAGACCAAACAAACAATAAAATAAAATTATTTAAATATGAAAATTATAACCAAGTCATTGAAATAAGGGGTAGGAAAAGTATAAAACTAGTTATCATAAATATAATGTACCTATTAGATAAAAGTAAATTTATTAATGCTTACGATATATATAATCAATTTTAGGTATAATTTTTATGCTTTAGAAATATATTTTAATCAATAATGATGTTTTATTTTTTTTTATGAGGAAAAACTGTAATTAAATTATTGAAAATATAAAAACATCTTTTCCTAAATATTATTTCAATTTTGAATTAATAATAATAAAATTACCTTTGCTTAAAATTTTCATTTTTTTTAAAATATTGTTTTTCTATTGAATAGTAAAAAATAATAATTATTATGGAAAAATATGGTATTGTTTCATGAATTTAAAATGTATAATTAACTTAGAGTTATTTCAAAATAAAATTTGTTCACTTATACAATTAATTACACAACTATGTAAATTGGATTAAATTTTATAATTAAATTTATTATAGAAACATTTTTATATATTAAAAGGTTTTTTCTGAAAAAATTATTTTATTTGAAATTTTTTATCTTAAATTATTAAAATAGTGTCCCTTCCCTTTTTCACATTTCATTACATGATTTTAATCAATATTAACTATAAAATACAAACAAAGGATTCAAATTTATTGTGTCTTTGGAATAATATGTATATAATTAGAAAACATGAAACTAGAATAAAATATCTTTTATTAATATCCATAATGACATCCTAAATTACTTTGAGATCCTACATCTACATATTAAAGCATGTAAAATATGTAGACTAAATGTATGAGATATAACTCCAATTAAGATTATATTCATAGAAAATAATAATAACACATGAGTTATAAGGAATAATATGATAACATAAAAGGTGTGTCTCGTGAATAAAAATATAGAGGAATAAAATATAGAAAAGGGAATCATATGATCATAGAAATATAGGAATGTGGAATACAGATATATCTTGAAATAATAAATAGTCTATTATAACTTTGAAGTTGATATCATATGGTGGATGAAGTCTTATAATGGATTTGGTTTCCTCCATAATCCCATAAATTACATTTAATGAGAAAATAAATTACCTATTAAGTTGGGGAACTATCTAGAAACACCCATAATAACATATTCATGAATACATGTTCCATATAATGAAATTAAAAATAGATAATACACATCATTGTTACCCATGAAAAGAATTGGATTTTCGAATCCCATCATAAGGCATAACTAAATGGTTTATTTAAAAGTATCCCTCAATGAATGGATTTAAAATATTATACTACATTAATAAAAAATATATAATAATATATCATGAATAATGAGTTCAAAATGAAGTGAAAAAATGAAAAAAAAATTCTATTTAAGTTTTGAAATATCCCACTTAAGCATATATTTACAGAAATGAATGAATACCCATTAAAAATTATAAATGAATAATTATTTACATAAAATTGAAATTAATAAAAATAATTTCAATGATAAAATGAAGGATTTTTAAAAAATAATTGTATCTTATAACATTTTTTGTAGTGTACTTGAAATTTAGTTATTAGTAGGAAAGTTCCAATTTATTCAGGATTTTTTGTCAAGATAAATTGAGAAGGGATCATTTTCAAACATGTATTAACACATAAAATAATGTTGAGTTGATATCGATACATATCTATCGAATATATTTTAGGATTTCATGATAGGTATTTAATAATAATTAAAATATAAATTATGTCAATGAGAGAAAAAGTACACCTAATAGGTAATATGGTGGCTCGGAGAGATATATTATCTTATGTAAAGATGTGTATAGAACATTCCAAAAATTTCATAGAAAAGAAAATTACATTCTATAATAATTTTATTCATATCTACTTACAAATATAATAGATTCCTTATTATTATTTTTTAATTTCATTAATGGATATTTTTATGAGATACAAAGTTCAATTTTGTTCTTCTGAAAGTGTTTGCTTTATGGTGTCATGTTCAAATCAGTTGTGGATAATTATAGATGCTCTTTTCAAATTGTCATAAACATAGAAATGTTTAATTAAATAGTATTCAATACCATCAACAAATTGTAATGGTCCAAAATTTCATTATATATTTATATCTAGGGAAAATTCTATTAGTAAAAATGTAAACATTAACTGGTTCATTCTTTATGGTGATTTTATTGACAATCACAAAAAAAGTTTTTTTTTATAATATTAGGACCATATATTAATTATTTAATGTGAGAGAATATTTGGTATACATATTTAGGTAATTTTAAATAATTATAAGTGAATTTAAATGCTTCCTAAAAATGGTAATAGGAATAAAACTCATCATTCACAAGGGTTGTGAATCGACATATTATAGAAAATGTCTTCCTTTTTTGAATAAAAGTATTTTAGATGATATTTTATTATTGATATTACATTAACCAAACAAAATTCTGTTATATATATGATACTGGAGTTATCATTCTACTTTGGATAGGGGTGATTATATAGTATATGAAAGAAATAATTTAAAAGAGGAAGATTGAGGGTTTAACCTAGTAAATGTCATATCCTTGAGGGTCTCTTTATGAAAATTAGAATTGGTGTTTTGGGGGACAAACAAAATAAGGATATAGGGAACAAACATTCAAAGGTAAATGGATTAAATATTTCAAATATCCGATGTTTAAAATGTGTGAGGAGAAGAGATGGTGAGGGTGGTATTTATAAGGGGTTGAGAGAGGTGGTTCTGGATATTATATTCATTAGCTTATTATTTTGGATCAAGAATAACAATATTATCAATTATTGTGACTATATATAGTTACATGTTCATGTGATTTATATAATATAGGTTCTTACATCATCCATGACTAAAAAATTCAAGTATTTTCATTATTATGGTAAATACCGTAAATTATATTATTTCACTATTTACCAAAAAATAAACAATTTAAGAATGTTTTAAAAAGTTCACCCATATAATTTTTCGACATGTAGATCTCAGAAATTGAATCTATTTATTTCAAATAAGTTTATTATCAAGATAAATTTAATTTTTAAATAAAATCCTCATTTTGTTTTAAAAAATGAAATTTTAATATTACCATCATTTTTTGTCCATTTAAAAAGTTATTTATGGTTTAATAGGACTATCTTATCACTATAATAATACATTATATTAAATTTTAAATCAATTTTATATAAATAAAAATTATTTAAAATCACTATATTTATTATAAAATTGTGATTATAATATTTATGTTTAAAAAACACAAACACATAATTTATAAATTTCAAAATACTTATCTTCCTTTATCATTGTTATATTATAAAAAATTAGTATTTCATATGATAAATGTATAATATTATAAATTTCCATATCTTGTATTACCATTATAATGGTCAGATGAATATTCCAACAGCTAGATTAATATTCAAAAGTCAAATCACTATTCAAATGGTCAGATGTTTAACAATCATATAGATTTTTTACTTCCTAGAGATTTATATTTTCTATTCATTTTTCAGTCACTTTTACTTTCTCTTATGTTTATATATAACTTCATCATTAAAATAATTAATGTATTATTAGGATTATGTTTTGGGATAGTATATTTTTTCATGCGTGTAGTCATTTTAGTGGATGTAGAAAATTCAAATTATCCTTTTATTATTCACTTATTTTCTACTTATTATCTCATTGTAACATTTAAGAAGGTTATTTGTTTATTTTATAACTAATGTATCAATATTCATTTATGATAATAACATATTATTGGTTTCTCTATGTAATTTTTGATATTTATACTACACGCCATAATTTATAGATGGAAAATACCATTTACAAAATTACAGGTCATTACATTATTTCCCCATTATGAAATTTCACCCACAAAATTTCGTTTTACATACTAAGGAGAAAACTAGTGAGGGTACTTATTCTACATTTCTTCCTCTGGTTCCCATGTAACCTCTTCATATTTATGGTTCCTATAAAATCCTTTGACCAAATGAGTAGTCTTGTTTCATAGAACACTATATCTATGGTCCATGATCTTCACCAACTACTCCTCATAAAAGTTTTCATTTTCTTGTTGTACAACCTCTAAATTCAATATATATGATGGATTTGTTTTGTACTTTCTAAAGTAGGATATGTGGAATAAATCAGGTACATGATACATGGTTAGGGTATGTTCTTGTTTATATAGCACATATTTTATGCGATGAAAAATATAAAAGGAGAAAATGAACTTGGAAAATATCATTACCTTCTATATAAATCTCATCAATATATTCGGTGGAGATGTGGGGAGGAATACCTTATCTCTAAGCTCGAACACTAGGTCTTGTTGATGATTGAATGAAAATCTATTTTGTTAACTTTGGGCTACCTCAATGTGTTGATAAATGGGATTTACCTTTTATATCATTTCTTCAACCATTTAAGGCACCAACAACTAACATTCACCGACATAATCCGAGCAAGATTGTTCTCTTTATACTTTTATATAAAGGTTTTCATATTGATCCCTTTGGACTGTTGAGGGGATCTTATTGTTGTATGAGAATTAGAGCATAGAAATATGTTGTTCACAACATTCTTTTAAGTCAATATAACACACTCTCAACATATATTACAATGTATGAATAACCTACAAATAATAGACATTATTCTAGGGGTGATAATCTATACTGATATTTAGATTAGTGTTTAGTAAATTTAGGATCATAGAGGTAAATCATATATCTGAATCAGTTATAGTTGGTGGGCTTACTCCCATGAATCCTCTCCAATACTTTTTTTGTATATCCATTCATGTTAATTGAGTAAGAAGTTCACTTTAATTAAAATAAATATTTTTTTCTATGTAATATGGTCACACTAACCCATATAACCTTATTTCCTTAGGATTAATTTGTATTTCTAGTGAAAATTCCATGGTGATGTTTCCCCATTTCCATACATAAACTTTTAATGGTTGTATCATCCACTAAGACTTTTTACATTCATCCTACACATATCAACATATCAATAACATAAATTTAGTTTCTATGATCTCTTAATTAAAATTTCCCACCAATAGTAATGTCTAAGATCTATATAATTATTTTTATTCTTGTGGTGGACGGAGAGGGTTGACCTATGGGAATCATTATAAATAACAATATTTATCTCAATATTTTATGATACACGTAATCGTGAAAAAAATATTATGAATCATTCCTTTTCAATTTTGAACTCATAGGATTTTAGATTTATGCTTGCTTCCATCCTTTTCTAAATATTTATATCATCTCTTTGAGCATCCTTTATCATATCCAAAAGTGATGGTTCTGAAATCTTTTTTTAATGGAATGATGGGTTTCCTTCCATTAGGATTCCCATGTCCATCAATTTCATGTATAACAAGATTAGAACATTTAACATTATTATTATTAATAAGGATGTTGGATCCTTAATATTTAGAGAATCTTTAACATTATTTAGTTTATTGGGATTTTAGTTCATTAAGAATTCATAATCCTTGATGGGTAATACACATCATCGCTGGTGCATATTAATATCCTTCTATGTGAATATATATTTTCATCTCTTATAATGAGTATATATCTTTATTTTCATCATATAGTGATAATACCACCATATTTTACACATGGATATCAGATTATCCCACTCTAGATCATGATTTTATAGTTTTTACCATGACGTTTCAGCTACCTTGAGGTGTAGGCTACCAGTTTATCATTTATCATCATTATAAATAATTATAACTTCTTTTATGAATGATTTTTTTCAGGAGAAGTTACCCACTTATGGTTATTGTATTAACATGTTCATTGATAAGTCTATTTTAAACTCCATGAAGCAGTATTCACATTCAAAAGTACTAAAAAGAATTATTCCATTTCTATTAAGATTGCTTATTGAATTTTAAAATCACAACAATGGATTAAAAAATCCTTAGTAATACACATTTAGAAATATATAAAAACTAATATATCTTACAAATTCTTGTCATGGACACTTATTTAATTCCTTTTTCAAAAAAGGGTCTATAAATATCTATTTAATGGTGATAAAATGCCAAAAAAATGATACTACCACCACCAATAAATCACATTTATTTACTTTGTATATAGGTTCCCCCTTCAAAATCTATTTGAAACTGTATTCAAATTCATAACATTATCCTCCTCTATCTTAGTGTATATCATAATATCATCTATAAATATTACTAATTTTTTAGGTAATCCCTAAAGGTTATATTCACAAGCTAAATGAAATGTTTTGGGGAATTAGTGAGTCTTAATTCTTTCACTATGAACTCATAATGTTCTTATCTCTCTCTAAATATAGTATTTGGAATATCTTTTTTATTCAACTTTACTTGGTGATATCCTAACTGAAGGTCCACCTTAGGGAAACACCTGGTGCCTTATATTTCATCAAATGAGTCAAATTTCCATAGAAGAGAATACTTGTTCATTATCATTATTAGTTTTTTATCATGATGATAAATTAAGAGATTCTTATCCATCAATATTCTCGATGAAGAGGACCTACATACCTTGTGGTGAAGTATTAAGTCATATAAATCCATTTTCTAGATTCTCATGAAAATGCTACTTCTATTTTTCTAACTCTATAGTGTATATCATATGTATCTTTGATATAATAAGTGATCTAGTTATAAGTTCAATTAAGAAAAAAAACCTCTCAGTTAGGAGGAAAAATAGATAATTACTTAGGAAGCACATCAGTTTCATTACTCATATCCAGAATTTCATTAATAATGATACTCTCCTTTGTCTCAATCAATTTTTGTAGATATGTTTTATCATATGGTAATAATATCAAAACATGTTTTTCTGATTCTGAATGATATTCACCATTATCCTTACACTTATATAGAATTAGAGGATTTGTTAGTATGTGAATATCTATCTCCCTATCCCAATAATTTATATTGACATTATATTGTGATAGTCAATCCCTTCCCAATATAACATCAAACTCCCTTAAAGTTTGAAACATAAGTTTTTCTAGGATGTCAAGTCAACAAATAATTATTGGGTAGGAGTTATATAATTTATAGTAAATAATTTCACCAACATATATTTTCATATATAAATCAACCTCTATATTTAGATGTGGCATTAGAATTGTTCTACTAACCCTATTGGATATGAAATAATGTGTTGAACCCAAATCAAAATGTACTTTTTCTAGGAATCATTGAATAACCATTGTATCTGTCTCCACATCATTGTCATTATCCAAATACGAAGTAGTGATATAGTGTTCCCTTCCATGCAACCATAGAGGTTTATTCCTTTGATTTTATTCTACAAACCAAAGAATAGGGAAGTAGATAACATATTTCCTATGTTCCTTGAAGTTAAAACACAATACTAGTGGATGAGTGTTGGAAAGAAAATTCCTTTATTCTTCTACATTAGTGGACTTGGTAATTACTCTTTAGTAATGATTAGTCTGATGACCCTCTTTGACACTTTTAAAGAATGTCTTGGTTCGCTTTAGATAGTTCCAAATATTTATTTCCCTATAATTTTGACACATGGGATGTTTGGTTTTATTTCCTCCATAGGATTAATCTGTTGATCATCCTATATTAAACACAATTTTACTCATTTAATCACTGAGGACACAAGACTACTAAGAGTCACCATTCTCCATATTAACCTTAATGAATCATTGTAAAATCTTCTCATAACATTTAAAATCATTAATCTCCATGGATTTTCCTAGAAATGGTGCTAATCCACTAAATAAATAATCCACCTTAATTTTAGGTTTTATGACAAAAGATAGATTTGTGTCAGGAATTCACTGTGACATTTTCCTCATACGACTCAATAAACTCATTTTCCTTACACATTATTCTAAATAACTACCTCTCTATCTTAAAATAGAGTATTCAATGAAATAATATATTGAAAATATTTTCCTATATTCTTCATATTCCATGGAATCAATTTCTTATTTAGAAATTGTGTTCTTTTTTAGTTTCCACCACTAATCAACTTCACCCTAAAAATGATAGAATATAAACAAGATTTCATCTTCTTTTGAGCATCAAAGGACAATTAATATCTTTTCAATAGAGTTAATCCATTATTCTTAAAGATGTCGATTAAAATATCCACTAAAAATAATAGGCTTTTTTCATATAATGGATTCAAACACAACGTGATCTTTCATAATAGAAAGAGTGTGTTTAACATGATTGAAGTTATTAATCGTAACATGAACTAGTTATTCTTGTATTATCATGAAGTTATGCTATCTTTTTTTCATCATGTTTGGTATCTCATTTGGGATATCATCACCTTCTGAATAACACTGTAATTCATTATGAGGTCATAATTTTTTAACTGTCAATTATAAGCAATTAACTAAAATAGCGGGGGGGGGGGGGGGGGCTTGGAAATATATATAATTGGAATATAAAATAGAAATTATGATTATAAACTTATAAACATATAAATTAAATTTTTTTTCTAACATATTATTCCTTAGGTATCAATATATATTTTCCATAGGGATGGAATTATCCACAGAGTTATTACAGATGTTTTATAGCACTGATCCCGTAAATATATAAAACATTATCTTATATTATCCAAATATACCCTATACATTTAAACAATTTACCAAATGACATAACACATTATTCTTTATCAAAAAATAAAGGATAAAAAGTTCTAGTTTTGTTGGACGACTCAGTACATAATTTGATAACATGAAACTAGAATAAAAAATATTTTTTTCTATAATGATATCATAACATCCTTTGACCTTATACATATTAGTAGAATAAAATGGGGAATACATAGATTAAATGGATGATCTAAAAATCCCAGTAAGTGTATATGAATGGAAAATAAGTATAACACACGAGTTAGAATGCAGAACATGATAACATAAAAGGAATGGATGAATACTAAATATATAAAGGAATATCATATAGAACATGGAATCATATTATCATGTAAATATATAAATTTAGCAGAAATATTTTTTATGACATAAACACGAGTCTAGGATAACATTCATGGAAATATCATATGTCATAAAGAGTCCCATAATGGATTAGGTTTACACCATAATCCAATATACAACATATCACAAGACAAAGAATTACCTAGTGAATTATAAATTCATAGGGGTTTAGCTATAATAATATGTACATGAATATGTGATACATATAATGAAATAAAACAGTAATAATAATCATAATGCTTACCCATGGAAAGAAATAGTTTTGTAATCATGTCTTGAGGGGTGACTTGAGGGCATAACATAATGCTTTCCATAAAGGAAGGGAGTAAAATTATTATTGTCTTTTCATAAAGGAAATTCAATAATATATCATTAATAATTAAGTCTATATGATTTAAAAACAAGAAAAATAGTGTTTAGGTATTTTTAAAAATCTTCATCATAAGTATAGTTTTATGGAACATAATGTAAGGGATTTAATGAAAATAAGAGAATTATTATTTTTATATAACCCGAAATGAAATAAAATTAGTTTTAATGAAAAAATGAATTATTTTTAAAAAATAATTTAAACTTTATTCCTAATATATAATTTACTTGACAAATTTTCGGAAAGTAAGAATTTTCATTTTAATCGGGTTTCTTTATCAATATATATTGAGTAGGAACCTTTTAAAACATTTATTTCCCTATCATGGAAAGACTAATTGAGATAGATAAATGTGTTTGGAACATGTTTTCATTATATATGATGAATATGTATGAGTAATGAAAAGGTAAATATTTCAAAAATGTGTGTAAGCAAAACCAAATGGCAATATAAGGGTTCAGGTATATCTATTAACTTATGTCTAAATGTGTACTACACATGAACATAATATACGAGATAATCAAATTATATTCAATAATAAATTAATTCTAAACCTCTTGAACATATATCTTATTTAATGTTATTTTATTAAGTTCATTTATGGGAATTTTTAATATATTTAATGATCAAATTCATTGTTTCACGAGTATTCGTTTCATGGTTCCACAGTCATACCATTTGTGGATAAATATTAGATGTTTTTGTAAGGCATGACAAAAACTTTAGAACTATAATTAAATATTATTCATGACATTTAAAAAATAGTAATTCTTCCAAAAATTATTTTGTGTTTAGATATAGGGATAATTATTTTAGTAAAAATGTTATCATTATTTGGTTTATTAATTTTGGTATTTTTACTGACTATCATGAACTAGATTTTATTTATATAATAATATAGCCATATATAAATTAAAAAATTTGAGAAAAATATCATGTTAATATTTAGTTCATTTTAAACAATTATAATATAATTTAATCATATCATGATAATTATAATGGGAAAAGAAATCACATCGTCCAAAAAGGCGGTGAACCGAAATATCACTGACGGGGTTTTCATTTTTTGAATAAAAGAAGAAGAGATGATATTTTTTATTGACATTTGATAAAAAAAATTAAATTCTTGTATATGTTCGATACTATATTTATCAAGACACTACAGATAGGGGTTGGGGATTGGTAGATGAATGAACAAATTTATAAGAAGAAGATGGTGTAGTTTACATCTTTAATGTCGTCTCCTTGAGAATCTCTTTATGGAACATTGAGTTGGACATTGGATGAGACGACAAACAATATGTCATGGTAAAGATAAATGTTAATGGAATTGGATAGAATATTGTAATCTTCAATGACTAAGATAGTGTGAGGTGAAGAGGTTGTGGGAGGTGGTATTTATAAAGGGAGGAAAATGTTTTTTATATAATTTTTTTTATTATTTAGAAAAACTATCAATAATATTGATTCTTGTCAAAAAAATATGGTAAAAAGTTCATTTGAGTTCAATCTAATGGTTTCTTACATAAACAAAGACTAAAAAATTCATATATTTGGATAATAATGTTAAATATTTTATTTCACTCTTAACTAAAAATCAAACTATTTTTAAAAAATCCCAAAAATTCACCCCAAATTTTTTTTTATGTTTATAATTTAAAAAATATTCCTTTTTTTGAAAATAATTTAATTAATATGTTAAAATTTAAACTTTAAATTTAATCCTTAGTTATTGGGAAAATTTAATTTTAATATTAAAATTGATGTTATTTCCATTATAAAAAATTATTCATGGTTTAAAAAAATTATATTATCTTTGTAATAAAACAAAATATTATTTAATAAATCCATTTTAGGTAAATACAATTTATTTAAAATATTTACATTTATTATAAAATAGTGATTAGAACCATTTTGTTTTATATAAATAAAAACACTTAATTTATCAATTTTATAATATTTTTTTAACATGGTTTAAATATATAAAATTCTAATTTTATATGATACAAAAATATTATTTCACATTTACATTAGTCATATTACTATTCTAACAACTAGATTTCTATTCTAATGTTCAGATTACTATTCCAATGGTTAGATGAATATTCTTATGGTGAGAATACTATTTCAAAGATCCAATTTATATTATCCATATGGGTTCCCTACATCATATAAATAACTATTATTCCTTTAATTATTCGTTAAATTTTAATTATCTCATGTATAAATATAATTTATTCCCCAAAATAAATTTTTTATTATTAACATTATGTTTTGTGTATACAACTTCATTCGTACCTGTAATCATTATTATTGATTGAGAATATGAAAATTACCCTAATATTATTCTCTTATTTTCTATTTATTTTCCCATAATAATATTTACAATTATTTTTATTCTATTTATTTGTATTAATGTGTCACTCTTAATTTATGAGAAAAATTATTTATTGGTTTTTTGGTGATGTTTCTTATTTATACTACATCTCGTAATTATAAAATGTAAAATCCAATTAACAAAACTTTGGGGTCATTAACATTTAATTACCCTTAAATAAATTGAATATTGAAAAATGGAATCAAAATTTTGAATAATGATATTTAGATGTTGTAAACATTTCCATTTAATTGTTTCCCAATTGGAATATTAACCATGGTAAACATTGTCACATCAATAAAGGGTAAACTGGGTTTATTTGGATTAAAACTCATTGATAAGGCTATAATATTTCATCCTCATTCAAAATCGATGAATTAAATTGTAGCCTTACCACCATATGATATATATTTATTTGTTTAATTGTCACTTTTAATTGAATATGACCAATACAATATTCTAATTAATGAATATTATAAAATGTCACTCTCTTGGTTTTCAATATATCGTATATGTTCACACTTGGAAAAAATCATATGGTGAAATAATATCAATAGTAACATTGTAGATAATGAAATTATATTAAATATGGTAATTTGTTTATAAATTTTAGTGATTATTAAATTAACTTAAATACTGATGGAACACTGATAAAATGTTTACTTAATTAATATAAAAATGTAATAAATAACATAAAAAATATTGAATGTTGTATAATATAAGTAATATAATATTTTCTCTGAATCATATAGATCTATATGACTTATTAGGTAATATTTAAAGGATTTTATTTGAATTAACCAATTTTCTTCATAAATTTAATGTTATATTAAATTAATTTAATAAACAATTACAATAATTATATTTTAAGAAAATAATATTTTAAAAAAATAATTAAAAGTCATTTGAATAATTAAATTTAAAATTAATGATAATATACGGTCTAAAATGTAATCCCTTTTTCATTGATTTTCTATTATATATATATATGTAATATTTTAATCCCTTTACTATGAAAAATGATTTAATATGTTTAAGGATAATATTGGAAAACTAACAGGTTAAAACAAATAAAATGTTTTAAAATACCATTTATAACTCTAAATATTTTATTGGGTGATAATATTTTAATAATATACAATTCAAACCTGTGGACATTTTGAATCATTTTTCTTAAGAATAACTTAGTTATATTTTAATCTTTTTAATAATCCCATGTGTGTCATTTCCCTCCCTTATAAATTAAATCCCCTTACCTAACCTATTTACTGCCCCTTAAGAAAACTAGATCGATGAATACCATCACACTACTATTATATACATCATTTTACATGTTTTTTAGGTTTTATTATTCCCAAATTACAAACCCTAGTCTCCTTAACAAGGGATGTAATGGAGGCCTTTAGAAGAAGAGTTTATCACCTTACCCAAACTATTTCAATTTATTTACTCATTAGCCACCTATAAATCTATGGTATTTATTATAAAATAATTATAATGTATCTTAAATATACATAAATTTTATTATTATTATTAAAACACAATTATGCAACCTCTTTTCCATCATATAGAAGGTGTAAGTATTCGTCATGTGTTTTTACGATATAATGTTTCCACATAGAGAGGCAATTCATTTTTCATCACCATATTACATTGAAGGATATTATGATGGGTTTAATGATTATAAATAGGATATTTAAGAAATAATTTTTATTTTGGAATAATAATATCATATACACCTTCTTACCAATCAATATATTCGAAAACATTAACTTCACTCAAGCATACGTGTCGACTACCACCTCCATAACGTGCTTTGATTTGTCTTTCATTTATATTACACATAGATGGAAATAAATATAAATTTAATTAGTATATTATATATATATTATATATAAATTATTCTATAAATATAAATAATTATTTATATTTCTTTTTTTATCAATGCATCAAAAAATGGAAACACCGTTCATTTTTATATACGACATACCTTTTCCATGAATGGGGTAATTAATTTTTCTATCTCTATTATTTATAAATTGTAAAAATAAATATATAATAAATATATATGAAATATATATTAAATTTTAAATTATGTTAATGAGGGTACCATTATCATGGTACTAAGATGAAGATTGACGAACCCAAACATACATGAAAAAAATAAAGTAGTTATCACCGAGAAAGTGATTCTAACAAAGATTTATTATTAAATAAGTTATAAAAATTATAACTAAATTAGATATAATATTTAACATATTAAAATTACTATCTAATATATATATAATAAATATTTAGTTATTATACATGTGTTTTTTACACATATAAAATAATTCTAAAATGAGGTAAGGGTTCTTCATCTTAAATTGGCTTCTTTGAGAAATTTTTTCTGTTTTACCCCTATATAATTTTATGAGGAGTATCTAAAACACATTTGAAATATTATATAGTGAATATATTCATATTCATGGTATTTAATTATCTCTTTTATGTTATTTTGTTCATGTGGGATATTATTCAAAAGTTAAAAAGTGGTCGGGGTATATTTCACAATCTCACCATTATTCGGGATTTATTATATTTAAGTATCAATTTGGAGGAATTTTTTATCTTTCCAAATTAATTAAATAATATATTCTTATCCTATATTTTTTAAGGAATATTTTTTACTTTTCATTCATTATTCACACTTTAATTATTCAGGATATAAAATTCATATTTTAATGTAAATAAGACATGTTTTTCGACTCTGGCTGGATTATTCTTATTCCATATCCATATATTTCATTATATATTTTGAAGAATATTTTTTATATTCCATAATTGTTTTTTAAAGACATTTTTACCCATTTAAACTTTTTTACTATTTTTTAGGTTATCATTATAGGGTTTTCTGAACGATAATCATTTATACTTTTTAAAAAAGCGTGAAAGGAATGTTTCACTTCTAAATTATACTAAATGAATAGAATTTCCCACTATCATGATCACTGAATTCTTTACAGGTTCCTTTTCAAGTGTCAAATGTTATTTAAAGAATTATATTCCAAACATTTATAAATTTTTTGTTTTTAATTTTTATTTCTAAAGTGAAATATGTATATTTCCCAATAATGTTTTTACTAAAATTTTCATGAAATTTTCACTAATCATCAATAATATACCATTAGTGTTCATATAAAAAACTACATATATATTATAATGATACCATTATTAATCTTTCTAAAGATGGTTTAAGATCAATTTTTCTTGGGAAGCAGTAACATTTAATATTATTTTTTTCATTAAGAATACTTATGATGACTATGTAATGAATTTTTATTACAGTCTTTAATAAGATGAATAAATTTGACTAAGTATATAATGGGTTGGGCTTGAACTAGCCCCACGATTCATTAATGTACTCATGAGATAATCTAGATTGAGAGTTTTTTAAGTCGTTGCTCATTTATATTGTTGTCTTTCCATGAGGCCATGTTGGCATTTCTAGATTTATGT
Organism: Viscum album; assembly: GCA_963277665.1. Classification (NCBI taxonomy): domain Eukaryota; kingdom Viridiplantae; phylum Streptophyta; class Magnoliopsida; order Santalales; family Viscaceae; genus Viscum; species Viscum album. The sequence goes on along the minus strand of OY728137.1, from coordinate 449,940,804 downwards.
TCATAAGTCATAGAGGTTAACATTCAGATGTAAAATATTAATAATTTCACAATTATGAATTTTGTTATTAATGCCCATGAGTATATTTAAATAGTTTTATATCATTGGATAAGTTTCAAGATCATGTGATTATTTATGTGAAATTATTTAATCATCATTTATTCATTCTATATTGTTCATGATTTACATAGCTTCCTCTATATTTGTTCTCATAATGGTATTCCAATCTCACACATTTTTTATGTTTCCATTACTCTAGACACTATGAAATGTTTATTGATTCATATGAAGAGATAACTTATTTTGAATGAAGATGAAGGAAATTAAAATAATATTTCGTAATTTATGTTTTCAAATGAAATTTTGGATTCAAATATTTTCCTATTTTACAAAACTACGTAACTATTCAGTACTTTGGGATGTCATTTCTTATATATATTGCCTATATAATAAAGTATCCATTGAATATGTGCTTTAAAAGTCAAATTATTTTAATTTTGTATTAGAAAAAGTTTATTATAATTATTGATAACTAGATTTATGAAAAACTGATTTATGTAACCTAACCATATGAAAAACCATGAGAATATTCACATAGAAATTATAGTTATTATTTTGAGATATGTTATAAAAAAATTAAATATAGGTTATGTGTTTGACTGATTTCAAAAATTATACAGTATGATTTATAATGTTATAATTTAATATTGTGTATTCCATTATATAAACATGGTTCCTAGATAATGTAATGGAAAAAATAAAAATTCACATAATCTATATATGTATTTACATAATCAGATAGATAATAAAGTAGGAACTTGAGTTACATTCAAAACTAAAAAAATTATAATTATATTTTTGTAGCTGACTCAGGTTAAGAAAAACAACCTTGTCCATAAGGTGTATTCTTCAGATCAAAAATGCCATGTGAAAATGATCTAATAGTTCATGTGTCAACAATCTCTTTTATTCAATGGTGTTACAAAACGATTTAAAATTTAGAAATAGATAAGATGCTTATAGGATATATTTATCTCTTTGTAATATAATTGACGATAGAAAGATTTAATGGATGTGTATTATCTCTCAAGGGATGCATATCATTGGTGGAAATTTATTGATAACACTATGTATGTAGAATAAATAGATAACATTGAATGGTAATATTTTGAGGAACTTTCTAGGGAACAAAATTTCTTTCATGAACAATGAGAAGATATAGAAATAAAATCATGTGTCTGATTCAAAAAAATAAACAAAATATTACTACATATAAATGTATCTATAGAATGATATCATGTAATGATTTTAATGATGTAAATAATTTAATGAGTAATATAGACTCATTATTTAATTGGTTAAATACAGTCATTCAAAAGGAACTAATATCAATAAAGTATCATCACATATTGATATAAAATCATTATCAATCCAGACATATAAATAATTCTTCATGTATTATAGATTTTAAGGAAAAAGAAATATGAAGAGGATGATAGAACAAAAATTAAATTAGGTGAATAAGGGAATAATTAATTTCCCCACATGTGATAATTAATGAAATAATAACCCTTTTACATGATTGAAGGGAATGAGATTTTACTTCATGTATAGAAAAACCATTATGTTCGTGAATGAATAGGTATAACGATAACTATAATTCGTAGTGTTTCAACTATATAAATATGGTGAACAATTAAAATGACAACCCCAAGGTTCATGGGAATATAACTCATAACATGTTATGGGATTAAGGACAATCTTATTCTTTTACTATAGTAATAGTGGAATGATTAAAAAATATGTAATTTTTCATTATAGAATTAAGTTGTATAGATATTTTATCAATAAATTATGGTTATAAAAAACATGAAACGTATAAGTATTGTACTGTAATTTTTTTTTTCTATATGGATTTGAACACATTTGTAGAATGGTACTATTTACCAGGATAAGTGATTTTATGGTTTGGATATAATGTTTAATTTTGAAAAATAGATAACTAAAATTGATGAACTGAATGAGATAGTATTGGTGAATTTAAAATTAGTTAGTTAATTGATTTCAATTTGATTCAGGTTTCCTTTGATGATGTATTTTTTTAGGTGATTTTATTTGAGAAATAAAGATTATATAAGAATATATGTTTCTATATGCGGTTAATATAAAATTCATAGATTCCACCATGGGAATATAAGTTTATATGTATCAACACCAATTTTATTGTTCTAGGTGATGTGAATTTGGGGAAATATGAAACTTTTATATGTTTTTAGAAAGGGTACTCTATTAAGGATTAAATAAACCTTTGGTTCATTATACATAGTGATGTTTTGTAAATTATGGTTCATTAGATACTATAGATTGAATAATTTTTATTGATAAATATAGACTAATTGGAAAATAAATATTATAGAGATATTTATTGTCAATAAAGGATTACATTTTATGTCAGTATACAAATTTGACTCATTATATTTTGGTTATGTTTACTACGTTCTAAGAATTATAATTTTTATTACTGATATTTTGAGAGATTATTCCATAAGATGAGGTATATGTGACCCATAAGATTAAAATGGGTTTCTAGATGATTGATTAATTGAAAGGAATGAAATTAAATTTTTGGTGATGTATTAAGAATGGTATATGGTAACCTTTTAGGTTAAAACATTCATTAGTATTGAGTTTATTGGGGATGTTAGGTTATTTGTAAAACGGTCTAAGTTGGAAATTTTTTTAGTACGTATATTTTGGAGTTAAATGGAATGTTTACACACTATGGATAATATATTACGATCTATTAACCATTCAGTTTAGGTTAATTTATAAGGACATTAGGAATATATTTTTATCCTATTATGGATTACATGATCAAATATATATTTATTTCATCTAATTGGTAATGAATCTTCGTATTGACAAGTATTTATTTAGAAAACAAACAAGGGTCTGGTTGAAAAAGGTGGAAGTATGAAATTATAAATATCAAGTTAATATATTTCTTTATTTTATTATATTATATGGAAATTTAATTATTAAATTCTTGTAAAATTATTTTTAAATAACAATGTAATCCTTTTACCTTCAAGGATTAGTGGTCCCAAACATTCTCATGATCACCCACTTTCTTATGATCAAAGATCTCTATTACTCATAAAAATTATTCGGAAATTATACATCTCTTACATGTCTATATTTTCACTCCCCACAAATTGTTTCTTATTTGGAAACATAGTTATGTGTTATTCAAGATGATAATCATATTTCCCCTTACCTCTTTTCAAGAGAGTTTTTTATTAAACATTTTTATGAAGTGGGTTTCCTAAAATTGAGTTTTCAAATATCAAACACTTAACTACTGAACAAAAGTTAAAATTAAGAGAATTGAATTTATTAAAGGGGGATAATGTAATAACATGAGATTTTAAAACTATAATTGGTTCAATATTTTATGCAACATGCAACCTTGATCCTAAACAAACCATGGAATAATATTATTTAAATATGGTTATTCTAAACATTTCATTGAGTTTGTGGGTATGAATTATATTTAATGATTTATAGGATATATAAAAAAGTAACTATTAAATAAAAAATAATTGATAAATTACTATAAAATAGTAATCAATATTCAGTGGAGATATTTTATTCTTTAGAAACACATTTTCATAAAATATATCTTTTGTAGATATTTGTGAGAAAATGTTATAATTATTTTTGGAATATATATATATATATATATATTATTTATAAAATTAATACAATTCAAGAAATCAATATAATAAAATTTCCATATTTTGAAATTTTCATATTTTTTTGAAAAGACTAATTTTATATTGAATGGTGAAATATAATAATTTGTATTAAAATCCATTTTTTGTTTCATTATTGAAAAATATAATTTTAGAACAATATTGAAAACATATAATGTTGTAATAATAAAATAGAGAATAAAAATTATTTCACTAGAAATAATTTTATTATGTAATTTTTTATAAAAACATTTTTACAAAGATAATGTTTTTTAATGTAAATTTTCATTGCATTTGTAATTCAGATATATGATTATTTATTAAAAATAAATAAATATAATATTTGAAAATGTATTATATATTTGGATTTATGGTATTAAAATTTGGTAAATATTACCCTTTTTTCAAATATGAATAGTAAGCATGGTAAAAATTATCAACTTAGAAAAAGATAATTCAAGTTAATCTATTTTAAAACATAGTGATAAGTCCATTTTTTTCATCCTAAATGCTATTTGATTATATAAATTAAACCATTGTCTCCTTAGTGTCCAATTTTTTTTGTGCACAATTATCCATGATATTGACATATATAATTTTTAAATCAATGAATATTCTAAAATATCACTCTCATAATTTATAATAGATTTTATGAGTTAGCATAGGAAAAATGGTGTAGAGAATAAATCATAATATTTATTTTTTATATCGTGATTTTATCATCCTTATTAAAATTCATTTATAAATTTTTGTGACTAAATAAATACCCTAAGATATTTCACAATACTAGTACAATATTTTTCAATTATTAGAAAAATTAAATAAGTGTTATTTAAAATATTATTTGTGGTATAATATGGGTGAATTAATATGTCCCATGAATTTTATTGATATATATTGAATTCAATTTATCTTTTTATGGATTCTATTTTTATTAACCCTTTTTTTGATGTATTTTAAGTCATATTAAATAAACATTGTCAGAAAATGAATATAATGATAATTTATATAAATAATATATTACAAAATTGATTAAAATTCATTAAAAAATTGAATGAGAATAATTAGTATAATATTTGGAAGAAAATTTCTTCCCTTTCCCAATTATGGTCAAATTATCACATTATAAATAACTTTTAACAAGTTAATTTTGAAAAACAAGTTACTGCTATTATTTTTTAAATACCTTAGCCATTATGTTGAACCAATGGATAAGGCATAAATACCAATTAAACACATAAAATTTTTATTATTTTTGTTATATATGAATCAAATACTTCCTTAAATTATTACATATTTCCATTGGGATGCATTTTTATTGATACCTAATTTTCTACATTTTATTCTTTTTCCTAATAACATGTGTGTCATTTCTCTGCCTTATAAATATAAACACATTATTTCACTTCTTTGCTCAAAATTTAAATAATTATCTCCATAAATTCATACCAATCCATCTTATAAAAAATCATATTAATGTTTTAAGGTGGTATTATTTTTTTAGAACAATATTTGGTTCCGTATTAAAGGATCTAAAGGAGGCCTCTAGTAGAAAGGGGTAATCATCTTACCCGAACACTTAGAGTTAATTTATTCTTCTACCTCATATAAATATGTGGTATTGATTACAAAATAATAACATAAGTATCAAAAATATAATGAAAAGTTATTATTATTATTTTACCAAAATCATCCATAGTCATTCCCATCAAATGGAATGTCAAATTATCACCTATGCGTACATATGGATTACAGTCCCCACAAAAAGATACAAGAAATTGTTTTCCACCGTAATTTATGTATAATTATTTTTATTGGTTTAATGTTAATATATTATATTTTATAAATTATTATGCATTATGAAAAAAATATCATATTTTATATTCTATACAATTGGTTGGAAATGGATAACATCACTCATGGGAACGTGTGGAATCCCACTTCATCAAAGTGATGTTATTTGAATATCATTTCCATTATAATGGGATGATATTAAGTATATATTTAAAAAATATATGTGATATATATGATATAATACTGATTCTATATAAGTGAATTTTTATTTAACGTTCTTTCATTCCATCCATCCAAATATTAGAAACGACGTTCATGCATTCGTATGACGTACCATCTAAATTAATGGAATAATTTATTTTTATAATACTATTATTTTTGAATTATATATATATATATATATAATATTATATTTTTATAATTATTAACATTATAGTTATTATTTATCATATATAAAAATTTACATACTGATGCTACTAAAGCAAAAAAAATGAAAAAATGAAGTTGTTCTCACCCAGAGAAGTGATTTTTAGCTATGAATTATTTATTAATAGGTTATGAATGATTATAATTAAGTAATATATGGTATGATATATATAAATATGGTTATGTAATACATGTATAATAAATAAATATTTATTATATAGGAGGATTCGACACCTATAAATGAAGGCATCCTTGAAGAAATGATTCTTTATCTCAAATTATCTTTTCTAGGTCATTGGTGACATTATAAAACAATATTCTATTATGACGTTTATATACATCACATATGATGTTTTATATTATTAAAAGATATTATATCATGATATGTAATGTTTTAGTTGAATCTATTTAATTCATAGGGCCAATGATTCCAATGTCAACAAAGGGGAAACAACTTATTCCAAAATCTCACCATTATTAGGAAATAATAATGTTTCAGTCTTTGATGTGAGAAATTATTTATATTTATATCATAAATAAAATCTATTTTACTATCCACAATATTTTTCTAGATATTATATTTTTTATTTCAGTCTCCACTATTTATGTACTTAAGATTCAAAAATATTTTATTATGAAAAAACAAATAATTTTTTTACACAATCCATAATTTTTTTCTTCAATATCCATATTACTCATAATGGTATATAATAAATATTTTTAATATTTTTCAAGTATTTATTTAATACATTTTTCCATTTTAAAATAATTTAAAAAAAATTTAGAAGTTATTTTTTCAATTTACAAATGAGGTGTTTTTTTGACTTTTTACAAAAGTATTATAAAATTGTTTTTCTTTTAGATTATAAAATAGAAGTTAAATTTCATGAAATCTTAAATTCTCTATGTTTTAATTATTTCTTCAAAATTTTATAGGGTTCTTAAAAAATACATCCCTAACATTATAAATATTTTTATTCATTAAAAGTTATTTTAAATGTGAATAATTTATTTTTATAGATAATTATTTTTGTTAAACTTTTAATGAGATTTCTATTCATCAACAATAATATCCATTTATTTTACCTATATTCCTATGGGGATGTGTTATAATTATATAGTTCTTATTCTTCCCCTTTATGAATTATGGTCAATTTTACAAGGGAAATTGTTACATTTCAAAAAAAAAGTTTATCAAAATGAATGTTTTTTAGGATTATGTAATGAATTATTATTCTCCCATTTCATATTATGAAATTGTTAAACATGGTAGGTAATGGTTGGGGAATAATATTGACCCTTGATTCATCAATAAGTCTAATGACAATAACTAGGGTGGGTATTTTTTTGTTCCCTATCCCATTTGTATCGATGCCTTGGCATAAGTCCTTGATAGTATCTTTAGATGTATTAGAATAAGATTTAACAATATGTTAAGAAAGCTGATTATTATGAATTCCCTCTATATAAAATTAGTAATTAAGTTCCATGAGTATATATCAATAGTTTTTATATCTTTCTATATGTTTCAAGATCAAGTGATTATTTACGTGACATTATTTGATCATCAGTTATTCCTTCCATTTTGTTCATGCTTTGTTGAGCTTCGGCTGGATACACTAAATTACTAATCATATGACCTCCCCATTTCTTATTTTTCCTTTCCCCATGATTTTAGAAAATATTATAGGATATATGTTCTAGGATATTTTAGAGGGTATAAAGATGATCCCAAATAAAATACCATTTCTACTTATGAAATTAATTCTCAGTATATCAGATTTTTGAAGACTGAAATGATGATACTCTGATATCAAGATGATATTTGACAATACACATGATCATCAATTCTTTTAAAATATATCATAGATGCAAGTAATTAGATAACTGTTTGTAACTATCATCTGGTATAGTTTTCGAAAATCGACACAAAATCATAAACTTGTGTCATAATTCTTCATAAACAACACTGGATAACCCCATAGAGGTGCACCCATATGAATAAAACCCTTATCCAAAAACTATTCTAGTTGTGTCTTGAGAACATGAATATATCTTGGTGGCATTCTGTATTTTGGGATAGAAACTAGATTAGCCCTTGTAATGAGCTCAATTTTATACTCTATGTCTCTCTCTAGTGGCATCCTCGATAAGTATTCAAGAAACACATGCTAATACCTATCTACTAAGGGTGGAAAGAAACTATTATTCACTCCTCTATCATCCTACAATATAGTAGAAAATTAATATTTATTCTCTCTCATTTGCTGTGTATTTGGCCATACACGATCTGCTTAGAGATCCCACTCTCTACGGTGAATATTGTTGTCACCCTTATGAGACGTAAAAGTATATCGCCTGTAATAATAATATATGTGGAATCAGTATGATACTAACCTATCCATTAACATATTCATGAAAAATACTATCACGTATAAGATATAAAGATTCCATAGAAAATGTTACCCTCCATCCTTTAGAGAACACCACTTTCATAAACAAGTGTCACTATATATTACTCCTAGTATAGTGTATCAATTTTCAGTTACCCACCCATGAACTCCACCTCTATGATCAAACCATTAAAAATTTGTGCATATATAATGGAATGGTATCCTCAAATATTAAATAATGAACTAACAAGTGTAGAATCTATAAAAATAGTAACTCTCATTATTGACTTTCCATCCTCACTATGAACATTTGTTGGCTAAAATTTATAAACTATTATACCCCTCTTCAATGTGATGTAGACTAACTCTACTGATCATAACCACCCAACTGATACAAGTGGTCATCCCCAGATTAAACATTTCCACCTCCTCTACCACCTTGTCTAGTATAACTCTAGCTGCTAGGAAAATATAGTGTAGAATATCACATTCCCCATACTCTGGTTAAATCAAACTCCTCCATCACTACCCATATGTCATTTTTTATTACATACCATATGTAAATTTCCCATCCTGTTATAATATTGTAACTCTACAGGTGGTCGGGGAGAATGGAGACAATAATTTCATGGACTTCTGCACTTATTGATAAGCACTTGGGTAAGATCCTACATAACTAACCCATATGTCTGGCCACCCTTTTTCCCACTACCCAGGAAGAGATTCTCATAACAATGTTTACTACTCTCGGAAGCTGGAACTCTTGATTGTCCAGCATAAACCTTCTATCTCACACTAGAATACTCCTTCGTGATTCCCTTAGTATTGAGAGCCTGATCCACATGCACAAAAAATATATAATAGAAAATGTTATATTGGGGAATAATCTCACATTTAAGTTCATCTTAGAAGAAAATAAACATAGTTGTCTCATGCCCTGCCAACACTAGAGGAAAGAATTTTGAATCTGTAAAGCATCCAACATAGTCCACCATAGATGTACTCCCCTGAGTCAACCTCATGAACTATGATCATCTCTTCTACCTCTGTGTATCTAGATAAAAGTGCTCTAGGAACTCATCCAAAGTAAACCTTCAATAACATACCATACTACTATACAGTATTATCCTAAATATCCTACCATCCCTTAATAGATTCTCATATCATATAATTATCCAACTGAAACATTTTTTCAACCTATGTTTCCAACTGATCAATTATAATCTGGATGAACTCCATTAAAAACTCTTCTACCTAGGTTCTACTCTCTCCAGTGAAATTTAGAGGGTGATCTAATTGAAACTTTTGAGTATGGGAATAAATACTCTTCACAACCCACCTTGGGTATCTTTCCATAAATTTCATGTAGTAAATAATCTTCTCTAGAAATATATCTCCTGCTTAACCTACCACAATTAGTGTCTGAGTTTCAATTACTAGGAGATCATCCCCATCCATATCATCTTGTTTCATTTAATATTCGCCACAATAGAGACATATTTATATATATTTCCAAACACACATCTCAAAAAAATAACATAGGTTAAAAAATTTATGAGAAACACAATATTCCCTTAAAAGTGAATTATCCAAACCCCTCCAGAAGGCCAAAACCATTGTGATATCACTTATATTATGTATCCTACACCTTGGTCAAGTTTAAAAAATGGTAAACTAATTTCAATTATTCAAGCATCTCATTTATTCAACCAATTATTCACACATTTCATAATTTTCAAATTATCAATTCACATTAGGAACCTTTTCATTTCAATTTTACAAGTTAGGAAGAACAGTTCATGGACAACAACTTACCAAAAAACCATTTACATTGGCATGAATTAAATGATGCACGTCCCAATAATCCTAATTCCCAAGAATGCTTCAGGCATAATCATCTATAATTCCTTATTAAGACCTAAGTAAATTCCAAAAAAATATCAAAAACAACAATCACATCACATAACAAGTGTGTAACCCAATGTGAAATTTCATTAAACTGTAATAACAAATACCAATAACAGTTATCCCACCCTAGGTACTTGGGTTCTCCCCCATATAAGATTTATCCACTCCCATTCACAATCTCATTACCAAGGATCTAATATTTATAGTCTATTTTTTACCTTTTACAAATATAATGAAAAAATAAGGAAAAAGGATACACATTTTATTCATTTTTGGAATGTGCCAATGACTATTGTCAAATTAGGTTACACCCATAGTTTTAGTAAAAAGATGGGTATTGGTAACCCCTGTACCAATGTTTTCCAAAAATAATGGGTATATTGTTTAGTTCATAACTATTCACATGGTTTAAAAAAACATGGATATAGGGTGTGGTTCATGACCAAAACCCAAATGTATTTCTAAAACCATGGGTATAGGTCACCCATATAACCTTGGTTTTGCAAAAACAATGGGTAAATGGTTTGGTTTGAAAATTATACCCACTTTTCTTCGTATAACAATGTGTATACGTTTTGTATAAAAATCTATACATGTGATTCTATAAGAACCATCTGTCTATGCCATCCCTATAGCCACAAATGTTGTAAATCAACGTTATAGATTTATCACGTAAGTACATAAAAAATTCCCATAGCAATAAACATTGCTACATTTTAACAAATATCCATTGGTTAAAAAATTCATATGATAAAATATATATTTTTATACTGATAATCATATGTGGTGTAGTGGATAGGTTCTTGGATTTTGTATTAGTGGTTCATGGTTCAAAATTTTAAGTAGAAATTGATTTAAATCCTATCACCATGGTTTCAGAACTATGGGTGTAGGGTTACTAACATAGTTGAATTACATATTTCCACTGTTCATAACTATGGAACTATGTTTTTTAAATAATGAGTATAGGTCAAATAAATTATAAAGGATTAATCTTCCATGGTTCTACGAACCATGTCTATATCTTATACCCATGGTTTTAGGGGTATACCCACAATTAAAAACCAAGGGTATAGGGTAATTTTGCAGTTGTGTACCTATGTTCCACACACTGGTGCCTCATTCTAGTCAATCACATGAACTCAGGTGAACCCCCCCCCCCCTTATATAAAAGGTTTCCGAATAACAGTGAGGGTATGATATATTTAATAGGAAGACTTTAACCTCTTCACATAGTACCACAACCGCAAAGATAAACAATAATAACCAAATAACATGAAATAACAACTATATTATTAATAGCATCAAAAGATTAAAAAAATTTAAATGAAATATCAAGTTGAATAATTGATATGCAATTATAATTTATGTGCCAGGTGTTAGAATTAAATAAAATAGTCAATACACTAAAAAATCCCAAGTGGGTCTCAAACAATGTTCGGTTCTCTCATCCATTCTCCATCTCAAATTATCCTTCTGATATAAGGCCTTGGAAAGTATCATATTTTACAACCATGGAATATATTTTAGTATCAATCAGGTATCCCGAGTAGGATATGAGTACAACTCTATAAGACACCAGTAACGTCGTCTAAAAAAATATCTAGTAAAAATTTGTATTCATTTTTATAAATAAATAAATAAAAATCATCAGTAAAAAGTTATCACATTATCAATTATTCCTTCTTTAACCACATATTACTCAGATTCTCATGGACACCCGTACCTTAATACCTTATTTAGCATGTTCCATAGTCTTAAATATCCCCAATGGGTATTATATATCATAATTAAATTCTTACCATTATTTATCTGAATTCAAATAAGAATGAAATTATTTCCGTTCATTATCTCCATATCACATATGAATTCCATTTTTAGAATTCATTATCTCTTATCAAATTTGAATTTCATTGATAGAATTCATTGTCTCATTGTCTCCTCTGCATACCATTACTACAAATCACTATCTAATTATCTCATATGAATTTAATTGTTACCATTCATTTTATCATTATCACATACTAATTCAATTATTACCGTTCATTATCACAATATCACAAATGAATTCCATTTTTACCATTAATTATCTCAATATCATTTATGAATTACATTGTTACAATTTGTTATCTCATTACCGTATATGAATTCCTTTATTACCATTCATTATCTCAATTCCATATTTCATTAATTAATTGAAAAATTAAATAATCAACCTGATACCACAAACTAATTCAATAATCAATTAATCATCTCAATCCCATTAATTAAATCAAAAATTAATTAATCATCTTAATCCCATTAATTAACACAAAAACGAAAAAATCATCTACATTCAATTGAAAACATAAAAATTAGTATATCACATTAATCTTCATAATTAATTCCCCAATTAATTAAGCATTTAAATTCGATTAATTTATCACTAATTAATTAATCACATCAATTTCATTTCTAATTAAATAATTATTTTATCACATAAATCACCTAAATTAATTATGCAATTTAATTAAGAATTCATATTTCTTTATTAATTTTAAAAAAATTATAAAACCAATCCATTTAATTAATTCCCCAATAAATTAAGTGCATAAATCCCATTAATTAATTCACTAATCAATTAACAACATTAATTTCATTGCTAATTCAAAAATAATTTATGTCACATAAATCCCATTAATTAATTCCAAAAATAAGTAATCACATCAATCCCATTAATTATTTCATCAATTAATAAATCTAAAACCAAAATCCTTATAATTCTAAAATTAAGTAAAAAATTAAACATCCTAATCATGCAACTCAATATACCTATAATTAATTCAAATATTAATTATCTCAATTATTCATAATATCGTACCATTAATGATTCTAATAACTAATTCCACAATTAATTACTTTCATATGATAATATCTTAATTAATTAATATTCCAAATTAATTAATTAAATAGGAAACCCAATTGTAAAATTAACCACATATATTCTGAAATTAAATACACATAATTGAAACCATGACTACTTGATTTGAATAGTAGACCACCCACCTCAATTAGTTGACGAACAATCACCCAACTAAAATTCCCATTCTGTGTGGCACTGTGATGTAGAATGTGAATTGAATCCTAAACCCTAAATAAATATTTAAAAATAAATAACCCTTATTTATTGATTCTAATCCACAATTTGAGGTATATATACAACCAAAATCAAGTAATAACAACCGTAAATGGTATGGGTGAAGAACATAAAGAGAAGGGAGACCATATAGGATGATATCATCTTACCACGGGGGTGTAGATCTTTGATCCACCATTAAATTCACTAATAACAAAGGTTGGGAAATCTTAGAATCTATCCATGGGGCTCGAAAATCAAGAAATGGCATTAGGGGTTGATTTAGGGGTGACTGAGGCTTAAAATGGGGGTTCAGAAAATTTTAAGACCACTTTTTGGGGGATTAAAATCACATATGCACATTTTGAAACTTCAAGAACACGGTTTCCCCTAACTGAACACCTTAACTATACACGTCTTCTAGGGGGTGCATAGTTTGTATTTTTAGGGTGAATTTTTTAAAACCTTTTTCCAACCATTAAAATCCCTTCTGTCTAGGGTTGCACGATTTGCTGGGTCTGGTAGATTTTTCAGGGAAAACCACGTGCCAAAAATGCACAACCCCCTTTCTCAAATTTTTTCTCAAAATGATCACAAAAAACCACTAGAAGGTTAAGAAGATACAAAAATCCCTCAAAAAATTACAAAAGTGTAACTATAAATGAGCTCAAAACATCTTTAGACAAAGAAGGGGGTTTACATTAGTAGGATGGGAATGGTATCAAATGAATCATTGGTATTCACATAATTCTGTCTAACAAAAAAATAGCTCCACCTTTTTATAGTCCACCAAGGACTCTGAATAAAATGTATTTTTTCTAAACAAGACATGAAATGTGCAAGCATAGCCCATATAGAAATGCATATAACAATACCCAATAAGACACTATGAAATTACTAAAAACATAACTAGAATAAAAGATATCTCAACATAAGTATACTTATACAACACATATAATAAGAATATATCTATATAATCAAGAAATATATGCATAGTCTCAAAGTAAATTCAAACACATAATGTCATCCATGTATTCATGATCGAAGGTCCCATACAACACTCAACCAGGAGAACAAAATCCAGGAGATATACTTACATTGATGAAACTCATCCAGTAGTTTATTCGTATCATGAATCAATAAAAAGAAACCTGAGAGGGTTCAATGAGATAGACACTTGATAATAAATCTCCTCATTATAATGATCATATCCTGATACATAGATATTGGGTCAATAACTCAGGCTCACTAAGGGGAGACCAGATAAAACTCATAACATCCTCATATATAGTAGATCAACAGGCATTAAAAATATTGGTTATTAAAATTTTAAGAACCCCATATTTGTTTACATGAATATAAATTAGGATCCCTATAGTTCTCTTGAAGTGATATATGCTCCCTTCCACTGAGTTTGTAGTCGAATTGGTCTGAGAAAACTCGCTCTAGGATAAAGAAAGCTTACCTCAATGCACAGATAACCAAAAAGTTGTAGGGGGGCATCCTCTATGATGAGAACAATATTCTACACCAAACTCTCATAAGAGTGGACTAATGGAACAAACTAAAATGAACTAGTTCATCAATGACCACAAAATCTATCAATGAAGTTGAGCTATAAAGAAAGGGGAACCCATTACTTCCTCCAATAAGTACATGTCATGTCCCTGGGGGAATGATGTGTCTCTCACAAAAACTAGTACTGACTATGTCACATGATGCTAGGACATTTAAATTTCCACAACACACGGTGTGTCCAGGTGGAACAAGGTGTTTCTCTAAGGTATACAAAATGTTGTTGTCTGGGATAAGCCTTAGCCTATGTCTTTCCCTTAGCCCTGTTATTTTCAAAATACATGGTATGTGATTCCTCATAAATAAAATTTAGGGCCATAAAATATCCTAGTGATATAATCCATCAATATATTAGGGTGTACGTAGCTTGTGGCATGGACCACCTGATGTGTAACTCTACCCATTTTCATAGGCATGTATTACATGAACATGCCAAACTTTTTGGCTATGGGTCGCCTGGTGTGTGACATTGTCACATGACATGTGATACATTTATTTATAGTGAATCCTTAGCACCACACAAAAGGACCACACAACGTGTCTTCATAGGGCTTCATTACACATTTTCTAGAATTTCAATGATATTATAGAAAATTAACATTTTTTCTTGAGCTATCCATGCCAACTAATTTAGACATGAATTTTTCCTTAAGATATAGATCTGAGGTTGAACAAACCTACTTTCTTCATTTGGCCAGATTCTTTCTAAATTAGGTTAATGTGAATCACCTCCACCACATCTATTTATGCCGCACTACAATACAACAATAACCAACCCCTGATACATCCATTGATCAAATTCCGTTGCTATATACCACAATTTAATCTTCTAATCTCTATCCATGACCTTTGGTAATGACCTATTTCCCCAAATATGGATTTTGAAATGATTGTTCACTCATTATTTTTTTAATAATTGACTAAAATAGTTTTCCAATGATGATTTCTTATAGAGAGAGGAGAGAAATCCATAAAATATAAAATAGAGGTACAAACTTCCTCATTTTTCTTGTTTTGGTCTGCATCCAATGTTGTAATAAAGATGAATGAAGAGGTATATAAGTCAACAAACAAACAAAAAATTTATTATCCCCAAATACCATATATTACACAAACCCACAAAAATTATTGATCTTTGATTCAATCCATTAATCAATTGATTTTCATTCATTGATGGAAAAGAAATTTGTAGAAATTTGCAAGAAACCACATCATATCCCAATTTGGATCAGTCACTAATTTAGAATAAATTTGTATCTTTTTTGTTGGTGTGATCCATAAACAATGTAGGTATGTGATCCTTGATCTAATACATCTTAATGAAGTATACCAAGAACAATCCCTTGAAACTGTCTGATATGTCTCCCAGCATTATAGTCCAACCCTTGGATCTCCTCATAATAATTTATTTATAAAAGAAATACTATTTAATGTTTAAAAATAATAATAATTTAATCTATATATTTTATTTGTTTTCCTATGAATTCACATTAACTGATCACCTATCCATGAAAAAAAATATTCATTTCATAGAGTAAAACCCATGTTATGATCTTTATAGTTCCCCCAAATTTCATATCCGGGGGCCCATTTTGGTGTCATTCCACTATTTCCGGAAAATTTCACACGAGTGATTTCAAAATAATTAATATAATTAAAAAATATATTCCATAGACAATAGCACTCAAAATATCATGCCCCCTTAGATCCTAATACTCTAAATATTAAAGATAATATTCCAATGTCTTACATGCCAAAAATTATGTCATTAAAGTTTTCCCACCTTCAGGGAATTTCATCCCAAAAGTAAAAAAAAATTGTGAAAATGGATGGGATATTGAACTCCCATTATAAAGACCTGTAATTTCCATGGAATGTTTTTTTATTAAATACATGGGAATTTTACTAGACTGCAAAAACTGACGGCGCATGATTTCGAGGCCCAGTGTGCCCAGAATCAATTTATGACGTTTTGTTCGGCTACGTTCAGTAAACGTACAAGAAGGATTTTATAACTTTTGAACCAGTGCTTAGAATTAAAATCTGAGGGCACCGTTGAACTCGCAGCGCTGATATTCTCTTATGAGGACTTTCACCTTGATGATAGTTTGTCGAGAGTAGAAGATATATTTTGGGTTTACATGAAAAAAATAAAAAAATAAAGTGTGCATCAATTTTTTTTATTTTAGCTGCAAATTGAGTGTTGGGTTGTTAAAACCTCATCTTGGAAGTTAAAGGTGGGTCCACCACACCTTAACCTCCCATGAGAGGTTATGGTGGTGGGGCCCACCCAAACTCAACCTCCCTTGTGAGGATAAATGAGGTGGGGACCACCCGTAGTTTTAACCCCTTGAATCTACCCATTAAAGTAGAGAAACTCTCAATATCCAATTAATATAGGGGGGCCTCTTCAACTCCCCTTTATTTAATTTGTGCCAACCCTTCACCTTAATTAGGTGGATCCTATCTAATTTATTTATTTCTCCGTTTGAATTTCATGCCAACATCTAAAATAATAGTCAAACCAATATTATATTTGGCTTGGAAATTCTATTTTGATGGGATCTTTTGAGAGGAGAGCTTGGGAGAATTTGTGTTCTCCAACGAAGAACCCCATCTCCCAATAAAGAACGAAGAACAAAGAAAGAAGAACGCCAACCTTTTTCAACTTCTTCCTCGAAGCCTCAATCGTCGTGAGACGTATTCGACAACCAACCTCCGCGACTCCGTCAACAAATGACAAATAAAAGTTATGGGTTTAATTTTATCTAAGTATGATCATTTCCCATGTTCTTCCTTTCTCCCAAAATGAAGAATGAGGGTTTTTGTGCTTTATACTTGCGAGGATCTTGTTATCACTCTAATCGCGAAGGGTGCGTGCGAAACCAACATTGCCCAAACCCACCTATGTTATTGTTTGAGATGATCCTCAGCAAGGTGATGAGGTGATGGAACAACAAAGGCGGTGATGAAAAAGGTCACGCTACCCACGACCTCCGCGAACCACGTTGCCCCCATGGCGCACCGGTGCTCCCAGCCGAACACCATCAGCCCGCGCCGCCTCGAGCCGCGCCGAACCGGCCTGTCTGCTGCCTCGCACTCACAATGTCCATCCTGCCTGCGCGCCCCACCGGCCTACTCGCACCTCGCAGGCTTGCCCGCGCCCTGCCCTGCATGCCTGCGGCCTCCCATGCGCCATACCCGGCCAGCCCCCAGTCTCCCGCGCGCCACGCCGGCCTGCACGTGGCCTACCCGCACACCCCGACGGCCTGCCCACAGTCTGCCCGTGCCCCGTCGGCCTGTATGCGACCTACCCGGTGCCATCCTGGCTGCTCTCCAGCCATCCCAGGCCACCTCCCATCCTGCCCGGCCGCCCTGCCAGCCTTCTCGGGCTGCACCCTGGCTCCCGGATGAACCAGTATTGCAACTATGGCCTCCTGATCTGGCCCGCGAGGTCCCTCGTGGCATCGCTGTCCGAACTGGCTCGGCCTTCCGGGCCTCGTTGCTCGAGTCGCGCCCCTCGCGGTGCTGGCCGTACCGGCCCCAGCCTCCTGGACGAGCTGCCTACGCTGTGGCCTTCAGACCGAACAACCCCCACAGTCTGCTGGGCCTGGCCCAGCGGACCAGGTTGAACCTGGCTGGCTAACCAGGTCGACCTAGACCTAGTCAGCCCCGACTGGGTTGGGGTACATCGGTCCGACCAGGTCGGACCGGACCCAGGTAGACTACCGACCCTTTACTTTATTTGGACATATCTTTGTCTCTAGACATATGTTTGGAGAACCTTCATAGGTGCTGATAATCTTGGAGAATTAAGGTCCCATTGATTATACCCCACTAGAGTTCGGGGTAATGTTGAGATAAAGTCATTTTGGGTCATACATGAATCAAACCGGGCCCCCAGAACTAAAAATCTAATAACTCACAGACTGGGCATCCAATTGACACGTCGTCTATTGCGTTGAGACCCCTAGGACATGGCAGACCTCTGAGATACTTCTTCATGAGACTCTTTGGTAGTTGACTTATTTTCTCTTGGTTTGAGGAGCAGACCCTCCCAGACTAAGAATGATTTGTGGAAACCCTGCGGCTTGCTGCGCTCTAATGGATGTTCTTGGATCCTGTGTGGGTCCGACAGTTCTGACTTCTGTTCCTGGATCCTGTGTGGGTTCGACAAAATAACTGTTTCTGGATCCTGTGTGTGCCCGACAGATCTGACAACTGTTCCTAGATCAGGTGTGGGTCTGACAGTTCTAACTTCTATTCTGGATCCTATGTAGGTTCGACAGAATAGCTTGTCTTGGATCTTGTTTGGGTCTGACATCTCCAAATACTGTCCCTAGATCCTGTGTGGGTCCGATAGTTCTAACTAATGGTCCTGGATCCTGTGTGGGTCCGACAACTTATGATTCACTGGATATATCTGATCATCTCAATCTCTCTACATAAGGTGTATACCTGTGTGAGATGATTCAGTGGCTTCTGTGTTTTCCTTATGATCGAGATGGGTTACATGATAACTTAGCTATATGTATGGGCATATACCTATGTAATGGATATACATTGTCTTCATACTTTGTGGTTTCTCCATGGTGGATTTTTAGTGACCTTGGTGGTCTCGGGGTCCCTATTGAGTATCGTTATTCTCACCTCTGCATGGGCTATGACTGCAGCTCGTTGTGTTGGATGTAGATGATGGACATCGCTGACTGAGGTTGAGTGTACGAGGACTAGACGGTACCCGAATGTGGACCTCATGATGAGTCAGTACCCAGAGGAGACTGATGTACGTGTAGTACTGAGGAGGCTATCTGTACCTACCCTTCAGGTAGGATCCATGGTGGATGATCTAGGAGATTATTTTCACCTTTCATCTATTTTTTCCTTTTCATTATTACTTGTACTTTACAGTTGGGCTAGTATTTCTATCCCCTTTTATGTTTTATCACTGTTCTGTTATACCGTTTTACTTAGTTTTTTTCTTCTAGCTTGTAATCTATTGTGTGTGTTTTCAATTTTAAAGGCAATGCCTTCCCAGCATAGGGATTTATGCCTTTGGTGCTAGTCACCAGCCCCTGGCCTATGGTAGGTGGTCTTGGGGGTAGTCACAGCACGGGCCCTGGGGGATGGGTCATGAAAAATTGGTAATAGAGGAGTCGGTTCTACTGCAGAACATATGACTCTGATCTTTCTTTTCTATGAAGAAATAGTGTTAAGAGTACTGAGTGTGGTTTTCATTCCAGGGAGTACAGTGTTGGTGATGCAGCCGACCTATCCATACACCAGGACAATAACTTTTGATTTTTGACCCAGTGCACAAAAATGATGATTGCGTGTGTGTTTCAAGAGTTTTCTTTGTGATATCTTTGAGTCAGCTCACCAGGTATAATTAATTGACTGTGGAACGCCTATATCTTTTCAGGATGGCCCCATGCATACAGCCTGACAGGGTTTCGAGAGTTGTATGAGATAACAGCCCACCGAGCGATAAGGCCTCGGTGTAGGGCCCTATCACAGTGGAGGCACCAGAGGTACCACTACACGTTGGGCCACTGATACCACCAGCCCCAGCATCATAGAGTGAATGCCGCTTGAGCACGTTGCCTGAGTTCCAGAGCCAGAGGCCGCCCAGGTTCAGGGGTGAGATGGACCCCCAGGCAGCTGAGGATTGGATGGAGGCTGTGGTGAGAGTCACCAAACTAGTAGGGACACCGGCTGAAATTATGGTGATCCTTTTTGCGTGTCTTTTTCAAGCAGCATCATGTATATGGTAGATCCTGATGCTCTAGGTGCATCACGAGGAGACACTTCTCTGGGTAGAATTCGATAGCCTGTTTTGGGCGGGGTTTGACCCAGACACCCTACGTGCAGTACAGATATAGGAGTTACTACATCTACAACAGGGTAGAATGACGGTGGCACAGTACTCGGCGAGGTTCACCGACCTTTCATGCTACACCATAGATACGGTGTGGGACCCATTCTTTACAGCCCGAACCTTTGAGTATGGGCTCAAGCGAGAGATCAGATTTTCGATGATCTCCCTCACTATCTCAACGCAGGTGAGGGTGTTGGAGCAAGCCCTCTTAGTGGAGAGTTTCCTTGCTGAACAGTCCCCATTAACGAGACCCACCACCAAGCTTCACAGAGCGGAGTCTTCTACAGCTATTAGTAGACAGATGTCGCCGAGGTCCAAGAGGACCAGACCATCCGGTGGACGACCTCAGGACACGGGTCCAGTTGTGCGAGGCACAAGAGATAGAGCCAGTAATGTGAGGAATAGATAGTGTTTCACATGTCGAGGGGAGGATCACATGGCTCGTGACTATCTGAACTGCAGTACAGACGATTAGCAGAGAGTTGACAGAAATCTTAAGCAGAGGCAGAGATTTGATCGAGGTGGTCTGCAGGGAGCAGGTGGACGTGGAAGAGGAGCTGGTTGTGTAGCTGGTGGTGGAAAACGTTACGGGGTGTTACGACCACCACCACCAAGAGGTCCACCTTGAACACAGAGAGCTTGTGGACATGGGAGATCTCAGCTCGAGGCAGCTGAGGATTATGATAACGACGCTCCGAAGATGATTCGAGGTATGATCTGTGTGAAAACTGGGCCCCGGTGACAGCACAGCCACCCCGCCTTAACAAGACCGTCGGGTCCTAGCCCACCAGGTACCACCAGTTGCCCCGTAGAAACGTGGGGCCCACCCTAGGGTTCACCCGCATGCATGAACGGGTCATCTGACTAATGACAGTCCCCACAGGCCAACCAATGTCCTTTTTATTGTGCTTTGTCCTCACTCACACACACCTTGAGAATCTTCCCAGAGGGTCACCCATCCTGATCACTACTCCAAGTCAATCACGCTTAACTGTGGAGTTCTAATCAGATAGGCTCTCAAAAAGGAAGATGCACCATGTTGACATGAGTCATATCATTTATTCATTTAACCCTTTATCATTTGGGGATGTTACAATCACCCCCCTTTAGAGCACCACACCCTCGTTGTGGGCCCTACATCTCAACCAAGGTAGTGCACCGCACTTAAGGCTGGGTTCCTCCTATGATACCAAATGTGACAACTAGGCCCCGGTGACAGCACAACCACCCCACCGTAACATGGTCGTCGGGTCCTGGCCCACCATGTACCACAAGTTTTCCCACAGACACGTGGGGCCCACCCCAGGGTCCACCCACATTTCTGAATGAGTCATCTGACTAATGACAGTCCCCATAGGATAAAACATGTCCTTTTCAGTGTGCTTTGTCCTCACTCACACACACCCTGAGAAACTTCTCAGAGGTTCACCCATCCTGATCACTACTCCAAGCCAAGCACGCTTAACTGTGGAGTTCTAATCAGACAGGCTATCGAAAAGAAAGGTGCACGTTGTTGACATGAGTCATATCATTTAGTAATTTTACCCATTATCATTTGGGGATGTTACAATCTGTGGATACTCCACCTTAGCTAAAGTTCTTATAGGCACAGGTGCAAGTCACTCATTCACTTCCACTAACCTTGTCCGGATCTCAGAGATTCCGACAGAGTTGTTGGCTCGATCCTTACGGCTATAGACTCCTACGAGAGTAGACTCGGCGATTATGCACTGGTGTCGACAATGTGATCATACTCTAGGAGGTGAGAGCTTCGGCTGGGATCTCCTCGTAGAAACGTTGAGGACTTATGACATCATCTTGGGAATAGACTGGTTATCTACAGTCCATGCTCAGATCGACTGTATTAGGTGCAAAGTGATGAGTGTCTACACTGATGAGACAAGGTTTACCATCATCGGCGAGAAGGGAGCCTTTGCTGTGCATGAAGAACTTACTCAGAGGAGGGTGCAGCCGATCCCTCAACAGTTGACCTACCTTACCCTTAGATATGTAGATGTGGATATTCTAAGATATATTGTAGTGGTGGATCAGTACGCGGATGTTTTCCCTGATGATGTTCTAGGACTACCTCCTCATTGAGAGGTGGAATTTTACATTTAACTATACCATAGGAAGGCACAAATATCTATACTAGCATATCATATGGCTCTCACTGAGCTTCATGAGCTGTGGGTACAACTTGAGGACTTGCAAGGGAAGGGATTCATCTGACCCAGTGTTTCTCCCTGGGAACCCTTGATTCTGTTCGCCAAAAAGAAAGATGAGAGTTTGAGGCTTTTAATCAGCTACTGGTGCCTGAACCAGGTGACCGTGAAGAACAAGTACCCACTCTCGAGGATTGATGACCTCTTAGATCAGCTAAAGGGAGCTAGATGGTTCTTGAAGATAGACCTCAGATCAAGCTATCACTAGCTTAGAGTTTGAGATGAGGATGTGCAAAAGACGACCATCATATGTCGGTATAGCCACTACGAGTTCTTGGTTATGACATTTGGCATAACCAATACTCCAGTAGTGTTCATGGGACTCATGAACAGGATCTTTCATCCATACCTCGATCTCTTTGCCGTAGTCTATATTGACGACATTATGATCTACTCAACTACTGAGGAGCGGCATGCCTACAACTTGGGTGTAGTACTGGACAAACTTCAAGAGCACCAGCTTTATAGTAAGCTCTTGAAGTGCCAGTTCTTGATTTGAGAGGTTCACTTTCTAGGACATGTCACCTTGGAGGTTGGAGTTTTAGTGGATCTAGCGAAGATTGAGGCGGTAGTTTCATGGGATCCACCCAAGAGTGTGACGGAGGTACGAAGTTTCCTGGGTTTGGTTGGGTATTACTGGAGGTTCATACCAGAATTCTCCAGAGTTGCATCACCACTATCAGCCTTGAAAAAGAAGGGACAACTCATTGTGTGGTCAGAGAGATTCCAGCAGAGCTTTCAGGAGCTGAGACAGAGGCTAACTAGTGCCTCTATATTGAGGCTTCCAGAGGAGGGCGTAGGGTACATATTTTATTGCGACGCATCAGGGACCAGACTTGGATGTGTCCTGATGCAGGAGTGAGAATTGATCGCATATGGTTCTCGGTATATGATACATCACAGGCAAATCCACACTACCCATGACCTAGAGTTAGAAGTAGTGGTCTTCACCTTCAAGATGTAGTGGCACTGTCTTCTATGTGAACGTTTTACCATATACTATGATCACAAGAGTATCAGGTATATCTTCTCTCAGAAGGACCTAAACCTGAGACAACGACAATGGCTTGAGTACCTCCAAGACTATTACTTTGATATAGTCTATACTCTTGGAAATGGGAATGTTATAGTAGATGCACTCAACGGAAGATCTGGTATACAAATTATTGGTGAGGTAATAGAGAGGATGGATGCATTACTAATAACCATTTTGGAAAGAGATGGAGAATATTTCCTACAGTCTCTTACAGTAACTACCCCACTTCATCACCAAGTCAGGGAGGCAAAACATGGGGACACTGACTACAAGACACGACGTGCTCAGATATCCAGAGGACAGACACTTGATGGATTTTCTAAAGCTGGAGAACACATCACCCTATTCAGAGGACATACTATGGTCCCAGTGTCAACTTAGGTGGAAGTGTTGAAGGAGTTCCACACATCCCCTATAGCGGTACATCAAGGAGTGGAAAAGATGTACCAGGACCCTTGACGACAGCACTGGTGGCCAGGTATGAAGAAGACTGTAGTATATTTTGTCTCTCAATACCTCACTTGTCAGCAAGTGAAGGAGGAGAAAAAGGTACCAACAGGATTCGTCCAACCTTTAGAGGTACTAGAGTGGAAGTGGGATGTGATATCCATGGTCTTCGTGACAGGTCTTCCACGTACATCTAGGGGTCATGACTCGATTTGAGTGACCATCGACTGACTCACCAAGTCGGCCCACTTTCTACTGATTAGAGAGCATGGTTTAGTAGATATCTTGGTATGCCTCTACGTGGAGGAGATTGTGCGGATACATGGAGTACCTTCTTCTGTTGTCTTCGACCGTGACACATGGTTTACTTCCCCGCTATGGAAGGGGATGCAGGAGTCTTTCGGGATGCAGCTTTGTCTGAGCACCATATTCCATCCTTATATAGATGGTCAGACTAAGCGAACCATTCAGACCCTCGAGGACATGATATATGCTTGTGTCCTTGATTTCGGTTGCAGTTGGGAGGATATCTTACCTTTGGTGGTGTTTTCATACAACAAAAACTATCACTCCACCATCAGGATGACATCTTTTGAGGCCTTGTATGATCGACCTTGCAGATCGCCTTTATGGTGGACAGACCCCGGGGAGTCAACACTGGTTGGACCAGAGATGGTACAGGCTATCACAGAGAAAGTGCAGATCATCCAGGAATGGATGAAGACTGCACAGAGTAGGAAGAAGTCTTATGTAGAAAAGAGATGGGGGCCTATAGAGTTCGAGGATGGTGACCTCGTCTTTCTACGAGTCTCACCTCGACGATGTCTATGGAGATTTGGACGAGGCAGCAATTTATCTCCAAGATTCATCAAACGTTTCCAGGTCCTCAGTAGAGTAAGAGAGGTGGCTTTCCACTTATCTCTTCCACCTCAGTTACACCGGGTGCACAACGTCTTCCACGTATCTCAGTTGAGGAGATATGTGCGCGACCCTTCTCGCATCATCGACCATGGAGAGATGGATGTTGACGATGGGGTGATTTTCAAGGAGGTTCCAGTGGAGATTGAGGATCGACAAGATCAGTTCCTATGTGGATGTTCGATACCTCTAGTTCACATTCGATGGATGAACAAGAACCTCCAGAAGAGAACATGGGAGCAGGAGGCTCAGATGTGTGCTCAGTACCCCCACTTGTTCCCTTAGTTCGAGTTATAGCTTACGGGGATGTAAATCCCTGAGGTGGGGAGAATTTAAAGACCTAGAATTTCGGTGGAATTTTTTTCTTAAATACATGGGAATTTTACGAGTCCACAAAAACTAACGACACATGATTTTGAGGTCCGGTGTGCCTGAAATCAATCTATGAAGTTTTGTTCAGGTACATTTAGTAAAAATATGAGTCAAATTTTATAAATTTTGAACTGCTGCTCGGAATTGAAATATGAGGGCACAGTTGAAATCATGTCGCCAATATTCTTTTAAGAAGACGTTCACCTCAATGGCAATTCGTTGATAGTAGAAAATAGATTTTGGGTTTACATGGAAAAAATAATGAAATAAAGTGTGCATCACTTAATTTTATTTGAGCTGCCATGTGAGTGTTGGGTGGTTAAAACCTCCTCTTGGAAGTCGGAGATGGGGCCACCACACCTTAACCTCTTATAAGAGGTTATGGTGGTGGGTCCCAAGTGAACTCAACCTCCCTTGTGAGGATAAATGAGGTGAGGACCACCAGAGATTTTAGCCCCTTGAAAATCCCCATTAAAGTGGAGATCCTCTCAAGCTCCAATTTATATAGGGGTGCCTTTTAAACTCCCCTTTATTTAATTTGTTCCAACCCTTCACATTAATTAGGTGGAACCTATCTAATTAATTTATTTCTGCATTTGAATTTTGTTCCAACATCTAAAATAATAGACAAACTAATATTATTTTTAGATTGGAAATTATCTTTTGGTCGGATATTTTGAGTGGAAAGCTTGAGAGAATTAGAGTTGTCCAACGAATAACCCCACATCCCAATGAAGAATGAAGAATGAAGAACGCCGACCTACTTCAACTTCTTCCTCAATGCTTCAACCATCGTGAGACGTCTTCAATGACCAACTTCCGCGACTCCGTCAACGAACGAAGAATGATGAATCAAAGGTAGGGGTTTAATTTTTTCTAATTATGGTATTTTCCCGCGTTCTTCCTTTCTACCAAAATGATGAATGGGGGTTTTGTGCTTCATACATGCGAGCCTCTTGTTATCACCGAACCACGGAGGGTGCGGGCCAAACCAACATGGCCCAATCCCTCCGCCGTTCTTGATTGAGATGATCCTCGACATAGAGATGAGGCGAATGAATAATGAAGGTGGTGATGACAAAGGCCACAATACATGCGGCCTCCACGAACCGCGTCGCCCCCGCAGCGTACCGGGGCTCCCAACCGAACACTGCTGGCCTGTGCCGGCCCCAGCCGTGCCGAACTTGCCTGCCAGCGACCTGCTGCGCGCCCTGCCCCGCCTACTCGCGACTTGCCCATGCACCTAGTCAGCCTGTAGCACCCTAGAGGCATGTCCGCGCCCTGCTCGGACTACCTGCGGCCTCCCGCACGCCCTTCACGGCCAGCCCGTTCCCTCTCACGCACCCCATCGGCCTACCCGGGGCCTGCGCGATCCCCTCACCGGCCTGACCGCCCCCCGCCGGCCTTCCCGATGCCCTCTCGAACGCTCGTCGCCTTGCCCCGGCAGCTGCTCGGCCGCCCTGCCGGCCTACCTGGGTCGTACCATGGCTACCGGCCGAACCGGACGAGTCGCACCGACCACTCGAGTCGGCCCACAACGTCCCTCATGGCATCACTTTCCAAACCTGGTCGGCCTTCCATGCCGAGTCTCCCAAGCCGCGCCCCTCGCGGTGTTGGTCAAACCAGCCACAGCCTCCTGGTCGAGCCACCTACGCGGTGGCCTCCGGGTGAGCCACCTCTGTGGTGGCCTTTGGGCCGAATCGCCCTCGCAGTCCGCTGGGTCAAGCCCAGTGGACCGGGTCGAACCTTGCGGGCTGACCTGCACAATGGTCCTGGTCCAACCCAGTGGGTCTGTCCGGGTCAACCCCGACCGGGTCGGCCTAGACTGGGATGGGCTGAGTCGGTCCGACTGG
This sequence comes from Viscum album, assembly GCA_963277665.1. NCBI lineage: Eukaryota > Viridiplantae > Streptophyta > Magnoliopsida > Santalales > Viscaceae > Viscum > Viscum album. Next base: position 449,913,109 of record OY728137.1, on the reverse strand, counting down.
GTCGGGCCAGACCCTGGCCCACTACCGACCCTTTAATTTATTTGGTCATATCTTTGGCATCGGATGTCCATTTGAAGAACCTTCAATGGCACTGGTAATCTTGTAGAATGACTATCCCTTTGATTATACCACCTAGTGTTCGGGGGTAAAGTTGAGATAAGGTCAGGATGGATCGTACACGAATCCAATTGGGCCCCCGAGACAAAAAAGCAAATAACTCACATATCGGGCGTCTAATTGTCACGTAATCTATTGCATTGAGACCCATATGACGTGGCTGACCTCTGAGATACTTTTTCGTGGGACTTTGTGGTAGTTGAAATATCGACTTTTGGCTTGAGGTGCAGACTGTCCCGGAATCAAGCATGATTTGTGGAAACCCTGTGCTGGCTGTGCTCGGACAACTGTTCCTAGATCTTGTGTCGGTCCGATAGTTCTGACTTCTGTTCCAGGATCCTGTGTGGGTCTGACAGAACATATGTTCTTATATCCTGTGTGGGTCTGACAACTCTGACGACTCTTCCTGTATCGTGTGTGGGTCTGACAATTCTGACTTCTGTTCCTGGATCCTGTGTGGTTTCAACAGAAAAGATGGTCCTCAATCATGTGTGGGTCCGATAGCTCCAACTACTATTCCTGGATCCTGTGTGGCTCTGAAAGTTCTAACTACTGGTCCGGGGTCCTGTGTGGGTCTGTAAAATTAGATGATTCATTGGCTATATCTGATCATCTCTATCTCTATACGTAAGTTGTATACCTGTGCGATATGAGTTAGTAACTTCTGTGTTTTCTTCATGATTGTGATGGGTTACTTGATAACTTAGGTATATATATGGGAATATACCTAAGTAATGTCTATCCGTTGTATTCATACTCATTCATTTATCCTTGGTGGATTTTGAGAGACCATGGTGGTCTCGGGGTCCCTAATGAGTATTTTTATACTCACCCCTGCACGGTCTATGCCTGCACCTCATTGTGTTGGATATAGACGACAGATAGCGCTGACCAAGGCTGAGTGTACGAGGACTAGACGGTACCCAGAGGTCGACATCATGAAGAGTCGGTAGCCAAAAAAGACAGACAGAAGTAGAGTGATGAGGAGGCTATTTGTACCTACCATTCAGGTAGGATCCTTGGTGGAAAATCCAGGAGCATATTTTCACCTTTCAGTTGTTTTCTAATTTTCAGTCATACTTGTACTTTACAGTTGGGCTTGTATTTCTGAACCCTTTTACTTTTCAGTTTTGTTCTGTTATACAATTTTACTTAGTGTTTTGCTTCCAGCTTGTACTCTATTGTGGGTGTTTAAATTTTATAATGTCAATGCCTTCCCAACTTAGGGATTTATGCCTTTGGTGCTAGTCGCTAGCCCCTGGCCTATGGAAGGCGGGCTTGGGGTAGTCATGACACGGGCCTCGGGGGATAGGTCGTGACACTCAACCCCCTCTCCTACTACATTGAGATCTCATGAAAACTTCCTATAGTGGAAAAAAATATTTACTTAAGAAAAAATCATTCCATAATAGAGTATCTCTCTTAATAGAGCATAAATCACTAATTCTATGAATAAGGAAACTCTATTTTCACATCCCAGCTCACCTATATTGATAGCATAAAATGAGTCTTGAATGTACCTCCATAGTTGTGACATGTAGAGAACACAATGAAATTAAAACTATAACAGCCTCGAGGTTATGTGAAACAACATAACTCTAAAATTAGACATATGTAAAAAAATAATGGTCCAAACAACCTGAGATATATCCTACATTCTTTGTTAAGACAATGTAACTCTCAAAAATTAAAGATAACTTTAATCAGTCCACTAATGTCCCATGTTATATACCAGATAGTCATCACCCTCCCCTGGATGAATTTTACCCTTCAAAACCAACTCAATTGAGAAACTAGGACCCAAGAACTATTATCCACTAAATGCAACACATATAACAAAATAATGATAGGTCTCTCATCTATGGACTCAAATGGTTCTCCTCTAGAGGCGGTGTGGTAATCATCATGCAACACAAACAAAAAAAATGGTAGATTATCCTCCCGACCGTGGTCAAACAGTACATGAAAACACATATAATGTTTACTAGAACCTAAAATTTTTAGTATAATTCTCTAGCTGGTTATGGTTGAACACAAAACCCAACAAAAAATGTGTCCCTAATGGATTCATGAATCATATCCTTAAAAATGTTGTAACGTAATAAAAAAAATAAAAAATGATCATTGATGTAATTACATAAAGAAAGAAACCATCTTATATGGATATGTGTTCCAGATATCTCAACATATTTATTGTTCGTCAAAAAAAATAGACTAACCAAAAAAAGATTAACTCAAAAACATATTACAACTCCTTTGAATTTGTAGAAATTTCTTAGAGAACCTGGTACATCTACCGCTCTACTAAATATACTGCTTAAAAGAAAAAACTATCCCAGAACCTATAATTTTATTGTGACATGAATTAAAATACCTCTTTAAAAAAAAGATTATGTGATTAAATCCTCCAAGGAATTATATTTGGAATGTATCTAGTGGATATATAGTCACACAACATATCACAATCGATATCATTGAGTCATATCTCCCTAAAAGGAAAAAGAGAAGGGTGATAACTATCAACTGGTGGTATACTGCACCATCCTTCTATGTCTTTCATTCTCCAATATGAAAACACTGTATATAAGCGTATCATCAAAGAATAATAGAACTAACCAATCTAATAATGGTTATGTACTCATCTCACAAGTCACATTAACTCTATTGTGGTTCTCAACTCCCTAATGTGTATCACCAAAGAATAAAAGAAACAACAACAACACTCAGAATCATTGATTGGTATATCCATCTATGGAATAGAGAGATGGTGATATACCATTCTATGATAAGACTATGTGATATACCATTCCTCCACCCTTGGGGAATATAATCCACTAATTATTTGGAGTGGATAATTTACCTCGTGTCACCTATTCCATGTGATACCAATCCACATCCAACACCAGGCTATCATATGCCTCTCAGGATAACAACATAGGGAGGACCAAGAAAACACATTGGGTCTTATGAATCCCATTTCTCTACACCTTCATAACTTCACCTTTATCTCAAACAACTACTCCAGGGGTCATCCTGTATTCAATCATAGATATAGGGTTATTCCTTATGCCAGTTTATATATATATATAAATCTCTTAATGGTGAGATAAATTTAGAACATCTTCAAGAAGGATTCCCTTATACTCCCCCGACATCATAATAACTAAATTATCGTAGAATATAATACTCAATGGTTAATACAATCTTAATAATAACATAATGGTTGTACTCCCTAGAGAATGATCTCATACTACCAATTATGGTGATCACTCATTATCAAAGGATTATAAGTTTATCCCAAAAAACTAGAATCAGTAATACAATTATTGGTAGAAATCATCTAAGCATGGATGGAATAGAAAAAGATCATGGTAAGAAAAACATTATAGTGCCACACTTCCTCTATGGAAAGTTCTCCACATGAGGCTCCCTATCCTACGAGAGTCATGTCAGACTGTCTGTTGAAGTACACAATCACTGATCATCTATAATGATGTCTCTAATAATATGTAAAAAAAGGTCATCCCTAGTATCACCATGTCATGAACTAGAAATACACATAGGGAAATTTTTCTCATATTTTTTTTTGGAAAATTGAAATTAGTACAGTGAATACACACACTATACTTTGAACTGAAATTGAACATTCATGAGCTCTCAATTCATGTAATATATCAATTCCCTATCCAACCTATTTTCCAAAACATAATCCTCCTCTAACACCTTAGAATATAAAAATCTTCAACCACACTGGACATAAAAAGTCATCAATAACACATGAATCTATCAATGCTCCACATATCCTTGGATAAGTCCTTCTCCCTGGATCATCATCCACGAGGCATCACATCTATGAGATACATTCACACTATAGTCTCCCACTAGTATTCCACCACTCAAGAAGGGGGTCTACACCACCATGTGAACTTAGAAATAATTAACTCAATAGCCCATGATGGACACTGAACATGGGGGTTTCATATGTCAGTAAAACCTGAGAAAACTACTACTCCACAATGAAAATAAGTCACAAGCACAACCATCTAATTAGTTGAGTTCCACACACCAAAAAAGCTCAGGCCAAAATGTCAAGTCAAACCTCTACAAACTAAGGGTATGTATAATCATAAAACCTCCACAGTCCACATTTTTAGAACTCTTGTATCACCCTAGGACTATATGTAACTTTATCATATCCCATTGGATCTATTGACTACTCAACATGCATATGATCATCGTCCTAATCCCCAAAATGAGATAGGTTTTAATCAATAGGTCTTAGAACTAATCAGTTCCCACATATAGTTAACAACTCATGAGTTGGTTCATGAACTAAAACCTCATGAATAATATATTCATCATCATGAAACTATCTTAGAATATCCTAACACACCATGGTCATTGAGTATATCTATGAAGGTGAATCAATAATGACATAGAAACCAAAACAAGTACATATATATTGGATGTACAAAATATTTTCCTGCAACCATTTTATACATTTACTGAGTGAATAAGAAGGTTATCAAGGTCATAGTGAATGAATACATATTCTAAAAAACTAAAAATGAAAACCCTATCTAAATATCCAACTTCGAAACACATTAACACAACTTCCCTAATTCCCAATGAAAACCTCACAGCTAGAAAAATGAAAATACAAACTCATATTCTAAACATAGGATGTTCCATAACACTTATGATAGGGTACTAGATATAATACAATTTGTCCATGACTTATCCTAATGGGGTTTGAGTTGTAACTACCCCATGCCTACCTCCAATATTCTAAGGAATGGTGACTAGCATCAAGAAGTCATATTCCACTCATTGAAGGAAATAACCATAAGCACCTATATGCACAAACAAAAATCTAAGCCTATACATTGCCAAAATATAAATAAACTAAAAAAAATTCATGCATATATATATAATCCCACAACTAGTGTTGGTAAAAAAATATTAGAATGCATAAAAGGGGCCAAATAAAAGCCCAACCGAGCAAGGAATGTCAATTCCAAACTATCTAAAAAGTGTGGACTACTATCAAATGAAATACTGGTATACCCCTCAGCCGATCTAGTACAAAATATCTATATGAGCTCCAATCATTCCATGGTCTTTGTAAAAATAGTCTACCATCTGTAAAAGAAACGACAGATGTAGGAATAGTCCATGGAAGGTTGAGTAAATCATTACCCAATTGAACATACCAAAATCAATAAGAATATAACAAGAATAAAAATTAGATCAACTAATGTTTATGTGTAATCAAAATATAAAAATAATATCCATAAATAATAAAGAAAATACCTACAATCTCAGGGTAAATTACCAACTGTATTGTCATCCCCATCTTCCAACTCAAAGGATCAAGACAATGCTCATTGGAGAGAACACAAAACACAAGATATATTTCCAATGAAGATACAACTCCAAGAAGTACAGCTCACCAGGACATTACAAAAAGAAAACAAAGAGAGTTAATATGGGATACAAATACGATCAGACTATACCTATTAAAAAATTTTATACCTCGATTCAAAAATATATGGACTATGGTAAGGGCTCCCTAGGGGACACTAGACACTACTGGACACATCCTCACAGATAATGGATGAATTTCTATGTTAATAATGGTAATGAAATTTAAAATATACCCATATAAGGTATCATAAATTGATACAAGGATTTTCTAGTGCCTCTCAGATGGAAACATACTCCAATACGATGAGTCAATAGTTGATGTAGTTCTAAACAACTCACTCAAGAACAAATAAATCCACCAACACTATACAGATCATCATTATTATGTAGTTGAGTCAAATTATAAGATGTGAACAAGATACAATACTGAACAATCATAAGAATGGACCATGAGAACACACTCAACTGATGAATATCCAAAGACTATTGAAGAGGTTATCAATGATTCTCATGAATCACCTCTATAATGCCTCATCCACTTCACATGAAAACACCGCAAACAAAAATATTGATACCTAAATGTATATTCTACCATATTCATATACCAAAATTGTGTCTTCATATATCTATCCCTAACCCACCGTATCAATTAATTATTCCAAATATTGAATGTGAAGTGATCATTCACTATATATTCATCAAATCACATGCCAAAATACGTTTATAATGACAAATTCATGTAGAATGGGACAAGAAATACATAAATTATAAAACTGATGGATGAACCTTTTAATTTGGTCGTGTCATCCAAGATCTTTTGTGGAAAGAAAGAAGAATTCATAGGTATATAAATCGATGATCAAACAAGGAAATTAATTTCGCCAAATCCCCCAAATTACCCAAACACGCTAAAATGATTTATCCGTGATCAGTCCATTATATAGTTGATTTGATAACACCACAAGATAAGAAAAATTGGATAAATACAAAAATAAAACAATCTACCTAAATTTCAATCAATCACTGATGATGATTTTTTTTCATTGACATTTGTGAGACCTACAAACTATGTTATAAGATGATCCCTGATAGGATCTGATATGATGTAATATTATAAGAATAATCATATCCAGTTGTCAAATAGGTCTCTAGGTTTTATCAGCTAACTCTGAGAACTCCTCATAAATATGTATTTATAGAGGGAAATAGTTTGATTCATCAACAGAAATATAAAAAATAATTTACTAAATTTAGTTTATTTATTTTCTCATGAATTTACATTTACAAAATTTCCATTGCCAAATAATTCTTATTTCATGCCTAGGGTAAAACCCACATTTTGAACTAAATGGTTCCCATAAATTTTTGATCCACTCTCCTATTCCTTGTTTATCTCACTTTTTCATGAAAATTGCAAATAGCTGATATTAACATATTTAATATTATTCAAAAAATAATTACGGGAACAGCAGGCCTCAGAATCTCATGCCTCTTTAGTACCTAGATCGAGATATATACTAATAAAATTTTAAAAAGTCATATACATTTATAAAATTAAAATTAAATTACTCAAACTATATTTTCTCATTGATGTTACCCATTGATGTTACTAGTTGGTGTCTTTTATAAAATGGGTATAGAGAGATGTGAAAATAATTACATTGTGACATAATGTGCATAACAAAACCTAAATTAAATAAAAAATAATGAATTTTTATAGTATTTCATTTAGAATATGAGAAAACTACTTATGAATGTTTTTATTTGTATATTCTAATTGGAGTTTAATAATTTAAACTGTATCACTTAATACAAAAACAAAGTTTCCACTTTATCATCCTTTCATAATGGTTGCACATGTAAATTAGTGTGAAATGATATTTGGGCTCCCTATTTTAGACTATAAGGTATCCAATATCATAGATTACTAAAGTTTTATATAGAATTTATAATATTTCTAGGTATGATATTTTTTTTACTCACCCCGTTGTAATGTCTGTACTCATAAAATAATGAACAAATGTGTATCTATAAGATATTGACATCATTTTCCAAATAATTATAATATTTTTTTATAGCTTCCCTTATATAAAATGTATACTTATGAGTGATTGTGTTAACAAAATTTATATTATTTCATCTTACAAGGGAATTCAGTCATATTTGTTTTATATAACTATTTCACCACACCAATTAAAGTTTCATTTTGGGAAAATATTTTATATGTGGTTAAGCCATTGTCGTTTCTCTAAACTATTTGATGAATAAATGTATTTAATGGAAGAAAATAATCTAGTTTCAATAAACTATTATTTGAATATGAAGAATACATTAATCATTTATGGTGATGATTATGAATATTAGAGAGATATAATAAAGAAAAATATTATCAACAATGTGACAAATGTTTTTGAATGTAAAAATATAGATAAGTCCAATTTGAATTTTACACATTATGAGAAAGATGAATTTTAACAAAATTTAAATCCTCAAAAAGTTTTTTAATTGACTATAACTAGATATATTTATAGTTATATCTCTTCATGAGAATCACCCAAGGGTAAATCATGTAATTTTGAAATAACATATTTATGAACATATTTTTTTTTTCAGAACTTGAAGTGATATGGTGAGAGGTCAATATTGATATTTTCCTTTTTATCATGGAGAAATTTTTGTTTTATTGTATTAATAACTTTTAACTTCTTTAAATGTCATACTATATTTGGGTGAAATTAATAATAAAAATTCCATAATGTTTGATTAGATAACTGATATATATTTAAAGGATTGAAAATTTAATAAAAAACTTTTAAAGGTGCTAAGAATCTTATAGATAATAAGTTTGATGAGATAGTGTGAACATTGATATATTATGAAAATCATGTTATGAGATATTATAAGAAAGAGAAAAATATTAAGAGGATTTCTTAATTAATAATACAATAACTTTATTGAATCATATAGATTATAGTGATGTATAACTCATTTAATGTTGGGTTTAAAAGATTTCTAAATAGATAGGTAGGTTGTTTAAGAAGAGAGGTCCACAAAATAATAAAAATAAGATACATATAAATGATGTATATAACATATATAGTATAATTGAAGAAATAAATTATTTTAATTTTGTCATCTATTATGAATGTAAAATGACTAGAAATATCATACATGATTATTCAATTTACAATAGAAAGAATAATGATTCCATAAGGATAATGAAATAGCAATGAATCAAATTATTAAATATATAGACCCTTGGAGACCTAGTAAATAATCTTCTTTTGTAAATTTCTCTGTTAATGATGATAAATAAAAATTTCCAAATTCATAACAACAAATGTGATGAATGAAAAATATTTCATTATTGTGAGAAGTCATGATTTAATGACCTCTTATTGAGATTCATTTCATTCATATGATGCTCAATTTAATGATTCTATATATATAGAATAGATCAGTTATTCTATAGAGGACATAGTGAAGAACTATTAAAAGATACAAAATAAATATAATAATGTTAAGGCAAATCGTGATAATGAATGTAAATGTATTTCAAAATTTACAACAATAAGTAATTCAAAACATTCTTCCATTTATATTTAAAATTAATATTGAATGATGTTTTAAAAATTAAATAAAAAATTAAAAAAATAATGAATTTTGCAATTAACTAATTTTATGGAATGGATAAGTTATAAAAGATACAATATTTATAGAAACTACCTAATGATAAATCAAATGTAAGGTATAATTGTTTAGGGAAACCACTCATTTAGTAGAACAATATTGTTCACACATGTTAAATTTTTCTTCATTATGTCATACCAAAATATAGTGGTAAAATATATGTTATTTAAGAAAGTATCATTCTTTTAGAATATCTAAAACTTATGTCTCTACAGAAAAAACATCTATTTAATATCTAAGGGTTCATAAGTTGTGAGTACTGATAGTAATATTCTTTTATGTATATACACCCATGAATATTGGGAATTTTAATCCAATAGTTGTTTAGTAGAAAAATTTAGTATATAGACAATAGTTTCTTGGGAAACATTACAAAAAAGTGTAAATTTGGGAGAATACATTTTATTTGATGGTGGACATGTTATTTTTTAGGAAATCCCCAATGTTTAATCGTTAATATAATTGATGTATTTATCTATTTTGAGACATTAACTATTAATTTTTTTTATGATTTAAGACTTAATAAAAAACTCATCAGTATAATTTTTTTATGTCATAAGGATTACTCTATAGACACTTATAATGAAAAATATAAAATAACCGTTGTAGAAAGAGTTTAGATTTTATAACAGTATACATGAAAATGGTTATAACATAGAATAATAAAAATTAACCTACCAAAAAATTTCAGGCCATAGAGAAATATGAAATGATTTAAATATTTGACATCAAAGATTTGAATACTGTAATTTCTATAACTACACAAAACATTTCCAAAGGAACTTTAAAAAGACCATACAAATTATAAGATTTATTCATAAATTGTTTGTAATAATTTTATATATGAAATTTAATATACACATAGATTTAAACATAATAGTGATTTGTTATTATCCAAACTATTATAGATAGTTTAAAGAAAACGTTTTTTACCTACTTAAATTGTTTCTATTAAAGGAAAAAATTATATATATTACTTAATTTGTTAATACAATTAATATTCTTAAGTTTTATTTCTCTAAGATTAATTATAAGTACTCCATTTAATTTAATTTATTTTCCACTATATTTAAAAATAGATAAATCTTTAAATAATCACTATCTAGAGCTATCATGTGGGATGATATGAAAATCTTGATTTTGAAATATTTTTAGTGATAGTTGAATGAAGAAAAAAAATTTAGCTAAAAGAACACAAAAACTAATTGATTTTTCAATATAAAATATAGAATTCCATAAGAGATAACTCAATAAAAGTTGTATGTATATCATGTAACTAAATATTTTTTCACCGAAGGTGTCAATATTTTCTAATATAATATTAATTATAAATTTTATTTTACTTTCATAAGAAAAAATGTATTAAAAAATACATAGTGGAAGGTAAAGCTTCCAATTTTTTATGAAACCATGCTTATAAGTAGAGGTAAGAGGTGAATCAGTTAATACAATTTTAATTAATTTCATTCACAAAAAAACATTACACCCATTTTAAGATACTCGAACCACTATCTTAGTAGATATGTGTAGATATATCACATTATTCTTGACATATATCCAGACCCCATGAAATGTGAAAAATAAAATAGAGAACAATATATTATATTTAGAAGATTTTCTACCCATATAGTCACATACTTTTTATTCATATCTATTATTATCTAGAGTCATAAAAAGTCACTATATGATGAAATTTAGCAAAAATATGATTACACCTTAAATCACATACCTCCATTAAATAGGTTCATTATACTTTCTCCCACTAATTTAAAATGAGTCCACCAAAACTATTTAAAAATATATTAGTTTTTCTCAAGGATATAACTGCATGAACTATATATATTATTCACAGACGGTAGTCTTTAACTAAAACTAAATATTCTATTTCAATTATTTACATATTATATATGTAATATATTATTTATCAAACTATTTTATTGATTTATAACTTTTTTAATCTATTTTCCCTCTATAAATATATGTATTTTAATATAGGACATTGAACATTCACAATCATTTAGTATCCTATTTCCACAAAAACCACCTCTCAAAACAATGTATTATTTAATTAATTAATTCATCTATCAATTTCTTCAAATCATTATGTTTTTAATTCTCAAATCATTAAGATTGGGAGTCTTTGAAACTTTATATTTTGAGATATATATCTTTCACCCAAAAATGTCTTTGTCATATCCTGGATACTTAAATAAAGACACCATTTATACAATCATACTAACTATGATAAATTATTGGTATATTGGTTTCAATTTTGAAATTCATATTTAATAAAATCTCAATTTTATCACATTAAATTCTTCACAAGATATAAATGCTGGACATTGATAATTTTATCATAAATCTCAGTGTTAGAAATAATTAAGTCTTCTACAATATATGGAAATAATAAATAATATTCCAATATTATTTTGGTATCTTGAATGAATTTTTTTTATTGTGACATTGAATTAGACTTCACATAAATAATATGTGAACTCATCTTAGAATATTCTAGTCCCTTTACTTCCAATTAATTAATTCCATGTTCTTACTTTGATTCCTTTCCACTCACCCATATTAAATTTATCTCAAATAACTATAGATTAAATTATGAGAATTCATTAATCTCCATCCATTTCTCTAATAAAATATTGAAGCATCTAGAATCTAGAATCTCATATTCCTATCATATATTTCGATAAAATCCTAAAAAAACTACCTTATGATCATCATAAACTTTCTAATTTATTCTCTAGAAAAAGATAAAATCCAATCATATCATCTTTACAATGAATGATAATCATCTATATTCAATTTTTATAATATTTAATCATATATATTTAAGTTTTCCCATAATTGGAAATAACTCATAGGAAAAAATTAAAGTTCTTCTTCAGTGAATTAATATTTTTAGGAGTTATTTATTTTCATGAACAAATCCAATAGGATTCACTTCATCTATTGAACCATTTCAAACACTATACATTTTAATCAAAATTTTCCTTACTCTGATACTTCTATAGGTTTATTTAATAGAGCAATCGAAATTATGGATTTCTTTAAATTTCATTTATTAGCAACTATGATATCAATTTACACTTCATTCAATTAATTATATACATAGTGTATCATAAACTAAAATTAAATTATTATCTCATTCCATATTAAAAAAAATCATAATATCTATAATATAATCCCTTTTCCATTGACATTTACTGAACCCTGAGATATTTAAAGATATTTACCAGTAAAGAAACACTGTATCATTATATTTTTTTTCACATATAACACCAAAATAATATAATAGATGACCTATTATATAAGAATATTATAATAAGAATAAGACTTATAATAGATAAAATTGTAGTAAACAATTGGAATCCATTACAAAATAACTCCAGGAACACAAAATGTCTTAAAATATATTATTCATTACTAGTAGTTTCTTTTGAATAGTATAAAATTATTTATAATAGAAATTTTTAAATATTATAAATTTTACATTACATTTTATTTATTATTTTCTATATTAATGATGTTTTTAATATCATAGTTCAGATTTGTGAAACTATAATAAAATAATTGATTTTATAATTAAAAAGTGAACACATCAATTTTTTTAATGCCATCACTTGTCTAAAATTATCAAAATATTTAAATGAATTAAATGTTTTTTTGACATTTTAAGGTTTAAAATAATACTTCAAAAATAAAATATTAAATATAAATATACTATGAAAAAAATTTTAAACGCGTTATTTTGATTTTTGAAACATATGTAATATATTACTCAAATTTTTTTTATCTGATTATAATAAAAATTAGTTTTCATTACTCGTACAAATTAATATCTTAAAATATTTTATGTTTTCTATAAAAAAAATACATAATATTGTATATGGTAAATTTAATTTTTAGTAATTAAAATTTTATTACTATGATTAAATTTAATCTCCCTAAAAATAGTAAAACTATTATTTTCAATGAACAACTTGATTAATAATTTGTAATTATTATAAAATAAAATAAATTAATATATTTTGAACAATGAATACAATAAAAATTAAAATTATAAATATAAATATTTTAACTCCCTTATAATTTTAACTTAATACTAAATAATATCTATTTCACATAATGTTAAACACCTTATTTTTATAAGAAATTGGATTTCGTTCTATTAAATTTCTTATTTTAGAAGTTAAATTTCTCTTAATTACAAATTGAATTAGACTCTATGAATCCTAAATGTATGTTTATAATAATTCATCTTGGAATTAATAATTAATAAATATTTTTAATAAAATATAAATGACCAGGGTAAATACTAGTTTCCATGTTAGAAACCAAAATCGAAAAATATAAAATTATATTTGTAAAAATCATGAAAATTGGTTATTAAATGTAAAAAAATGAGTTTTATAGGATTTATGAGACTTATATTACCCTATTATGAATTATTTCTTAGTTTTCCCATCATTTTACCCTAAATAGTTTCAGTCATTTGTCAAAAAATAATGGGTATTAACAAAACTACCATTTCATTAACTTTTAAATGAGACACACATATACAATATTATGTTACTCATCTACCATTAAAATAATTACAAAAAATGACCCATATTACTCTCTATAAAAACCCCTCACCCTTTATTAATCCTTTGTGCCATTAATTATTTCCCAAGACCCTTTGAAATCAAAGATGATTATAAGAAAATATTAGTTTCTTATATATATGTGTCTCACATCAGTTTACTTTTTAATCTATAACTTTTTTGTTAAAACCCCAAATATATTTGAATATAATGGATTTAGGTTTAATACATTGATAAAATTTTATTATATAAATAAAAAACTATTTTTCATCCCCATACACTCCGAAACACAAAAATAACATCAATTGTGAGTATGTACAGACTATTAATACATTAAATAATATTATTTGTTTTTTATAGTTATTAATTTTTTATCAAAAAATCATTAAATGATTTGTAAAAAATGAAAATATTAAATTATATCATTATTATTATACTATATTTTTATAATATAAAAACATAAAATTTCATAACTATAGCATCCTATTGAACTATTACATGTGCCTGTTTGGTTCTGTCTGACCACCAACTTGAAAAATGGTATAAAAATATATCATGGATAAATATGGGAAATTAAATACTTATATTATTAAAAAATATTAAGAAAGTATTTATTGGATTATTTTTCTATAATTATTCCATAATTTATTTGTCATATTATTAAAATATTATCATTGATTGTTAAAAATACCTAAAAAAGACGACACCGATTCTATTTTCCTGATACATAACAAAAACACCTATGTAATCAGAAAAAAAATTAAATTTAAAAAAAAATTATATATTTTAGTACCTTAAATGATCTTATATGATAAGTTTAATATCAAAAAACAGGCTCCAGAATCGAGATTATAAAAATGAATGAATTAATCCAAAATTACTCACACTCGATGGTAATGATAAGCCCTAATTAACAAATATATTTACCCTAAATTAAAATTATTTATTTATATAAAATAAATATATGTAAATATGGTTACTAAATATGTAATAAAGAGAGTGATATTTTTAAAATTACGTTATATTTTTTTGACTGTGAAGAGAAATTAAGAAAGTGTTTACTGTCTCTGATTAGATTTCATAAGACATATTTATTATTATACATCATATTTCATTAGAATGTTGTGTCTTATACCCACTAAATAATTTTTTATTGTTATTTTATATTAATTAATGTTATTAAATGTATCAATTATAATCATATACATTTCTAAGATTCAATTTATATGTTACTATTGTCATAAAGGATTTTTTGAATGAAAATATTTATCCTCATGTCAGAAATCCTCCACTTTTTTCAATATTATAAGAACCATTACCATTTTATATTTACAATAATAAATTATAATTTTCATGGGGGATGTTATCATTTTCATATAAATCCAATTAATTTTCTGAATAACTTCTAAAAATAATGATTTTATTTTTGGGAATAAAACCCATTATTTCCAATGGATATTTCTCCTACAAATATATAATTTTATCCACCTCAATGTTTTCATCTATTTTTGGGTACACAAAGATGGATTAATTCATATGATCCTTATAGTTCTAACAACCTTTCTTAAATGGGAATTTTATTGACTTATTTATGATTTGGGTTGTTGAAAAATGTATTTCAAAATTAAAAAATGTTTTTTATGTTGTTGATATATTTATTATATTCCACTCCATGATTTATCATTAAAAATGGTATATGTTTTGAAGACTCCATTACTTGGGATATCTTAAAACATTATTTTTTACATATCTGAATCATTTTTATAAAACACTATGATAATTTATTTTAAAATAAATTAGTGACTTTTTCACATAGAATTTATTTATATAACTAATAAAAAAAGTAATTTTTTTACATTAATTAATTTCCCATCATCTTGAATCATCTTTACCATTTGTTTACAAAGTAATTTTCTTTATTCTATGAGTTTTATATTTTTTTTATATAAGTGGGTAATTTTTTATTGGTTTTTAAATTGAATGTCTACTAGTATTCAAAAAATTATTATTCATATACATATATAATCCCTTAGATACTTTTTAAATATTATGAAAATTTAAATATCTATAAGTGAAATGATAAATTATTTCATTTATATTTCATATTTATTGAATGATTATGATTTTTCTCTGGAATAATTTGATACAGGAACATTATATATTTCCATCCATTGGTTAACAGATGTTTAAATCGAGGAAATTAATCATTTAATATAGGATATTATCTACTGAATCATATACACTATCTGTAAATAATGTGAGTACCACATGCTGAATTTAATGGAATTTATATAAAATTTTATTTAGTATCCTTGTATATCCATTTAAATTCATTAGTTTTATAATTTTTTTAGGGAATTATGAATATTAATCTTATATTATTCAATTTCTAAAGGATATGAAACTCATTTTTATTCCATGAGTACTTTATCAATGATTAGAAATTTATTATATAACACATATAAAAGAAGGATGGCTATCAGGGTCCTATGTTTCAATATAATGAATTGGAATATGATGATATCTCGTGAGATATTTTGACATTTATATATATTTTTTTTCACATGAGATTAGGTATAATGATTTTGGTCACATTTTCTAGCCTGGATATAATGGAGTTTTTACATAGTTATGAGAAGAATGAGCTTTCCAACAATCTTTCCAATGATTATGGATATTCCATATCTCTATGTTTTTTTATGATATTTAATAACTCAATAATGTTTTTATTTTCCATGATATTATATATTTCAATGATAATACCTCATTTTTATGAAGTTCTAAACTTTTTTTATTCCTTCCCTTATTCCAGGATTTACGATTTATGATTTCTTTGTATTATTATTTTGTGTAATATAATTATACATGAATTCCTATATTATTATGTCCATTGATTATCATTACTTATGGTAAACCATACTCAGCATACAATCCAACCCATATCTTTTGTTTCTATTTCTATATTTTAAGAAGAAAAATAATATGTTTTATGTGTCTAAAACTATATGATGTGTGGATAGTCGTTGGAAGATTTTGAGGAATTTTTATAACCTCTTGACCTGAATCACCGAGATCAAGCTTGGGTGGATCATGAACATAGGGGAACATACTCTTATTTCAATGGTCGTGGAATAATAATGATAGTGTATAATGGAAGCATAGGGAGACTATACCATATATAAGAGTTTAGAATAAAATATAAATATACAAACATATTACTATACACATTCAGAGTATGTAGAAATAATAAACATATAACACGTACTGAATGAATGAAGAAACAACAGACTCTACATTCATTACTAGATAGATACAATGATCTACCACTATATTGATAAAATATAAAAATAAAAAAGGATAATGTATAATGAGGATCTTCCCAAACACCATGCAACCCTTCTTCCAAGCCTCAACCAAACCTATAACTATAAAAATTAAGGGATGATTGGGAACCCAATTTCCCTGACCTCTAAAGAAGGGTTTGATTACAACTGACTAGGAACCAACAACACTATCCAGTTCCTAATTAGAAAATAAAATATATGTTCTAGCGATATGTTTATAAAAATAAAACTAGAAGTAAATAACATTGAAAACATATAATATAATAAATAATGCACATATAAGTAACAATAACATTAATTTCTAGTGTTATTGTTATTACTAACCCACCATGAACCCTAATCATATAATTTTCATCTATATGTTGATGGAATAATAAAATAATATTATAAAAGATAAACTAGTAGCTAAAAAAATGAATCTGAACTACATTGAGAAAACTAGTCTCCCAATATCCTCAAGGTATAAAGATAATATTTCTCATGACATCGAGAAGGCATTGAAAATTCATGTCACATGACAACCTCTCATCATAATGTTCAAGGTTGGGTATCACGAACATTATTCGCCACAATTTTTGTAGTCGGTTTTTCTTGAATTCCATCCGGGCCCTACCTCATGTTGGTTCTAATTTCATTTTCATCAGAATTCATGAACACACCCCCTCTAAGGGGAATCTATAAGAGAATTGTCCTCTAGAAATTAATTAAAAATACTACCAAAGGAAATGTGTTATATCCCAGAAGAGGGCATAACAAAAATATAGATAGAACATATCCTATCATCATGAATCATAGTATCAGCATGTACCCAAATGCTATAAATAAGTAAAACAAAGTCTATTTAGATATCTAATAGGAGTCATGGTATCAATATTCTTTTGATATCATTTATATATATATATATATATTTATTTATATTTCTATACTCAATAAGGAATAAAAAATTTAGGAATAACTTACCACATCATAAACAATTATAAACAACCATGAACACAAACATACAAGTGATCAACATCAAACATGGCCTTATATTCAATAAATGCACACAAATTGGATAAATAAATCCATAATGGTATCATGGGATACACAAACATGTGATCATTAATCCAAAAATGGTATATCATTCTACACACATACACACATGTGATCGATATGTTAATCATTGTCTCATAAGATACACACACACATGTGGTCAAGTGTCAAACATGGTCTTTTCAGATCTAGATCACATTAAAAATAACTACACTCTAATGGGGTCTATGTGATTGAAGGGATTAATTAGTTTTGATGTTTTGGAAATTTGATATTGACATTATTCCAGTGAACAAGGGTCTATTTCGATCATTGGTGTTTTGTCCATTTACATTAGGCATGATTCCTATAATTAATTATGACATAAAATTTATTAATTAATTAAGAATTAATTTTCATTAATAACAAATAATGCATTTAAATTTCATTAACACAATTTTGTGAACCTCATCTCACATGTCAATAAACCATTCATAATACCATATTGTAGAAAACATAGGATAACCATCCTCAAATAGCATTCACTACAAAATAAGATAATCCCAATAGGCTTGTTTGAGACTATCTATGTTCATTGATCCCCTATCAATAATCATGTGGTTATACTCAAGAATAAGTTTTTGATATTAACAAATTATTTCTAAATTATAGTACATTAATTTTTTACATGGAAACACTCATTCAAAAGAGAAAGTTATATTTTTCAAAAATACATTCTAGATATTTTTCGACTAGCTGGAACCATGACCAACCCGCAATGGATTGTGTCTCACACATCAATAATTATTCATTGTAGTATACCTATCAAGTGAAAAAAATAAAAGGACAATTTCATATAATAAAGTTACACCCTTATTTATAGAAATAAAAAAAACCGTTTTACCTTATGATTGACATAATGAAACATATTTCTACTACTCATAGCTCACTACTAATTATAAGATGAAACAAATTCACCAAATCAATTCCATGGTTCAAATGACGATTCAAATACAAATTTATATGAACATAAAATTGACCAGTAAGGGATATACCTTCATTAATACTCCCATGAATGGAACATGGTCACCATCCTATGATATCCTATTGCTGTATTAATCCAGTTGTATATTTTTTTAGACAATTCCATCAAGAACTGTTGGATTTTTCAACTAGTTATTTTATCAAAATCTACCCAATTATAAATCAATGATAAATACATAAAATTAATATGGTAATTTAATTTTAATTTATACATCCTAGTATTATAACGGAAATTATTTACCTAGAAAATCATCCACATCGAATGATATAATGATCCACCTCCACCTAAAGATGAAGGATGCCAATATTGATGAAAAATAAAGGATATATTCTATATTAATAATTGGAACATTCCAAGATGCACTCCAAATATACATGATATCATTGATGGATTAGAAGATTGGTTCACAGATGAATGATCCTTAAAATGTTAAACATGGATAGAAAAATCATAGGGGATTTAATTGAAAAAAATTTCAATCCATCTGCTCATTTAAGTCTATATAGTGTGACCAACTGGATGGTTGGTTTCCTATCATCCAAAAATTAGTAGAAAATAGGTTTTTTAGTGTGTCTTCATGAGAATCATTAAATTTTACTGCACTGAAATATCACCCATCAAGTCCAAGGTTATCGACTAGATTCACGAGGATTAAGAAAACATGGTGCCTATAATAGTTTCCTATACTACTGCTGGAAACCTCTACTAAAATTCTATGCCTTGATTCTCTGTATAATATTTCATTCAATAAATTCAACACCACATAATTTTTTAAATATGTTTTAGATTATTTTATCACATGGTTCACTCAATAATCACTCCACCATGAGAAATGATCATGTAACCTCTAATGTTCATAACACCCAATGACATGTTTTTTATAATCTCCATGTCATATCTCTTCTCATAATTCATATGTTGTGGTGGAATAAAAAAATACATCTCGATCTTACTAAATCATCATGCTCAATATTTTTATCAACATTCCATCTCTGAATAGAAACACACCACCTCAAGGACATGTTCATTCCTAAACACCCATAATGCTCATTTTTATCTAACATCATGCCCAAATAGAATAATCCAGGTAAATAGGTCACTATTCTCCATCACTGATACTATGATCATAGTATCTGTGTTACCTGATACAACACTGTATCCTAAAATGATTTCTATGGAATCATTAAGGTGGTCACCACAATTAGAATCACCATGTAGAACAATATTAATATAGCCGAACAACACCCCAAATGTGGTTCGGTTCTATCTCACTTGATTAAATGTATAATAAATGTTAAAATTTGATAGGAAGAACTCATAACTATTAATAAATAGAACCGAAAAGACATCCCTATCAAAAGAAACATGAATATTATAGCCATTTTATGAAAGGTTCTAAATAATACAAAAACATATTATTCATAGACGGTATAATGTGATTAATATTTTTTTAACACACCACATTAAGGTTCCTGAATATACAATAGTTGGTATACTTAAAGAAAGATTCCTACAAATGTATAAGATATAAACAATAGATGGTATATGAATCTACTAACTATAATGACTTAAGAAATTAAAGAATCATTTAATTGACCAAACAACCTTATAGAATTCTGAAACTATTTTGATGTAATTTCATTGGTTGATTCATTATCCACTTCCACTACCCATAAGGATCACAAATGGTCCCTAATGATCCCATATTCCAAAATAATTTTGATTCAATATTATTTTTTACTATATAAAAATTCCATATCATGTCATCATCTACCTCTATATCATAATATTCCATTTATCTTTCTTAATAAAATCATATAATCTTCCCCCCCCACATCAGTCTCTAGGAGTCTCCATGATTTCTTAAAGATTAGTCTTACATAGAAATATGATCCTTCCCATGAGTGGGTCAATCACATTTGAGTAGATCGAAGATCACCACTATTATCATAAAATTTTTGTTTCAATAAATAATTACTCCAGTTCACCCATCCCACAACTATTCCATCACAAAACACAATGAATATGTGTGTTATTTTGTTATTTACTAATTTTCATACCAAAAAGCAAGAATTTCACTCATATAGATTACTCAAAATGTACTCAACTATATTTAATGATTCATTCTTGATGTGTATAACATTACCTATAATTCTATGCATTAGTTACAATCTCTAAACTAGTGTGGTCTCATCCACTCAAGAAAGATGATACACCAGACCAAAATATCTACAAAGATGCCAATCCCTGGTAGGCTATACCAATATAACTTGATCCATCATCCATGTTGTCTATCACTATAGAGACATCCCCAATAACTATAACCTATGGGCTACCAAGCCCTATAATATTTACTAAAAACAAAAAAAATAACTATAAGGGCATCATTAAACTAAATTCGTATGTAAACTACAACCAATAGCTCTTTTTGGTTCATTAAAAGAGCATGAAACATTTTTTATAAGTCACCCACTTCCCTACTTCATCGATTCATCTTACCTCATAAATCCACATTAAAAATACTTACACATCAAGGATATTACCAAAATGGAATGATTACATCACTATAACTCTAAAAGGATTGATTTTACACCATGTCACATACATTTGGTCCTAGAGTCACATGCATACTCTATTGTCCGCACAACAGGTAACCATCACATTAATGTTAACAAATTGTATTGATTTTCTACTGAATATAATCTCCTTAGTACCAAAACCTATCACACACCATACATCACATTAGTAGAAAATCATGTTTTTTTATATACCCATTTTATTACTCTTTTAGGTCTCACAATCATAGATTTTTTAATCTGCATCAAATGAGGGTCACACTATATACAAAAATTCAGGAAACACCTGTCCCTACCAATGATGCCATAAGTGTCCAAGAACTATAAAAACTCATACCTGAATCAAATGTAAGTTCACTAAATTTTATGAATTCTATAGGGCTTCTAGAAAAAAAATAACTTCTACATTCCATTCAAGGGATACATGAGTATATAATCTTGGTCAAATAGAATTTACCTCGTGGGATTAACCTTAACTATACCTTAATAAGGATTATCCGCACTTAGGTAACCTTAAGATGATATAAGACACTATATTGGTAGTAAAAATTGTCACATTTTCTAAGACATATGTTCATGCACAAAAATTGAACAATGTTTAACAAAGGATCACAACCCACATAGCCTAATCTAGAGACATATATCCTGATATTTCACAATGGATTACCACTTAGACCAACCCAGCATGGAAAAAGATTCACCTTGTTGTTAAACAAAATGCCAATGGGTTGTAGATGGATATCTATATAAAGGATATAGTTGGGAATATAATTAACTATTCATATCTAATGAATAATTGAAAATGTTTCTCAATAAATTAGTCATTTCCATGCTATAAAATTAATAGTGACACTGCACCTTCCAAACATAATGGGGAAATTTACTCATCATCACATTCATCACCACCAATGTTATCACCCAGTAGATCCACATAAAAGTCTCACATTTCCTAATATTAGAATAAGATACACATACAGGTTCAAATAAGTATACTTTCATCAAGAACTACTTTATAAAAACACAATAAAAGTAGTTGAATCTTATTTACCTGAGTTCTCCATCATCATTACAATTGATGTGCAAGATATTTTAATATTAATCTGAATATTTCAATTACTATAAAATATTTCTTTTGATGATATATATTTTAATATGGTTCAAATGAAATCTTTATGCATTTTTGTATAAATTTTGGGAGTTTTTCATGGAATTCACACATTGTGGATTATTTAGAGAAAATATATTATTACATGGAATGTATGTAATAAGAACAATAATTTTTAATTTTGTGTGTTTCATAGCATGATTGGAACAAGTAAATTGAAAAGTCATTAATAATAAAAACACCCCATTTAATTCATCAAACATTCCTTTTATAGGCATCCCAAAATCATTTTCGGCATGAAAAATAAAGAAACACGCCTTGTGTGCTAGAGCCACATGTCGTGTGATTTTACCTATTGATCATAGCTGACTAAAATCAATGGGATTATGGTTGGCCACCAAAAAAATTAGGAAAAGTGGAAATTATGGGTTGTCCTTGTAGAAACCCAAGAATGGCATACATGGACATTACATTACTTTTGTGGAATACATAATACATAACAAAAACAGACACCAAAGGACCGTAATAGGTTTGTATCTTTGGAAACATGGAACATAATCTTATAATCATGGTGAAAGATCTTCAACATCTTCCAAAAAGAACCTCCCATTCTGTTTCATTACCTTGAACCTTTCTTTATGTCCTGGGGAAAAGAAAACATATAAAGGGTGAGCTCAAATGCTCAGTAAGGGTATGCATGGAGAAAATAAAACAAACCGTATAAATTTGAACTTAAAAACATGAACATACAGTTTAAACATCAAAATATTGAGTTGTGAAATAAATAATGGTAGTATATAAGTAATAGATCATAAAGCAACATAAATCATGATAAAATAGCATTGGAATAAAAAATGTAATTGTAGAAACCCATTAATCACATGATATGATTTCCATAGAATCCAAGGCATTTCTACCAAGACCATCATAGTGGACAAATTCCATTACTGAACCGGGTTTACTTGTCATTCAAGCCCTGTAATACTGAACCTGATTTATTTTCCATTCTATCCATGTTTATCTCATGATATATAAATCTCTACCCAATTCATTGGAGGGAGATATAGGTCCCACCCATCTCATAATGAAATCATTATTTCATGGGCCACAAAATAAACATAAATATTCATCATAACCCAATGTATAAAATGGGATTCATAAACATCATCCCATCATAACATAATCCATATAAAAAATGGATATCATTTCATCATAAAAAAATAAAACCATGTAAATAATATGAACATTATACTTAAAAAATATCCATATTAAATAATTTCATCTTATATGTAAAATAGTTTTGATAAAACACTTGAAATGAATTCTTGAGGAAAATATCCTTTCTTCTTCAAAATCGTTTATTTTCTCGAAATTCCATGCATTTTTAAAGAAAATGATTTTTTTAAAATAATCAAGAAATCTTGTAGAAGAAGCTTCATTTCAAAAATGCATTATAAAACCATAAAAATCTTTTCATGCCGTATATGTTGAAAAAACATTCTCCTCGTACATTTCCTGGAAAAAACAAAAAGTACCTCGTATGGTAAACAAAAGAAAGATTCCTTCCATATAGTGTGGTAACAGTCAAAAAATGATAAAAATGACATTAAACATACATAAAATAATTGTAAACACATTATGATTTTTTTTATAAAACATGGACCTAGATGATAAATATAACCCCAGTAAATACTTATGTATAAGCAATCTCAGATAAAAATGTGATTGTAAAATTATCCCTTACCTTTGGTCCAATTTCTTCTATTCATGTCTGAACCTCCTCTATAATTATTTAAATAATATTATTGACTTATTTGTGAATCATATTTATTTTTATGATATCATATATGATTCACTTACGAATATATATTACCCATTCATTTCTCAATTCCATGTTGAAGCTACATTTTGAGTAATAATCGTTTCATTTATCATACGTGTTTGAGATTTTTTTTTATTGATATTATTACTTATATCATGATTTAATTAATTCATAAATTTAGAACAATTTTTATATATCATATATATATTTAGTTTATATATATATAATAGATATATAAATGAAATAAAATACATCGTTCATGGAGACGGTAGGCCGTATGTACGCATGAACACTATTTTCCTTTCCTTATTGACTTGAATGAAAGTAAGTAGATGACATATATATATATAAATAAATATAGTAGAATTATTATTTAATATATCTCATTAATATTCATTATATAAACTTTATAATCATTCTTTAATGGTTAACATGGAGAATGAATCTCATTGCGTCGTAGAGACGGTAATCCGTACGTACGAACGAGCGATGATATCATTCCCATAATTATTGAATGGAATTATAGTGGATGATATAATATCTCATAATTAGTATCATGTTATATTAATCATATATATAGTTATTATTTCAACCATTATACCCATCTAAGTAAGTTGGTGGTGGAAAAACAGATTACTCCACAGCGTGGGGACGATATTACGTACGTACGCACGCTCGGTGATTTTGTTTTTTGTAGGATGTATAGAAGGTGAAATAAGGTTCATTCATATTTATAATAACATATCATTATATGATTGATACTGATTTTATTACTTTATAATTAAACAACTAATGAAGAGGAAGTATTAGAAGAAATAAATTTCAAAGGATCGGTAGAAGATATTACCTCTTCCTCGAAGTGCCTCCTTTAAACTTCCTCTTAGGGAACTAGAGATGGACTTTTGAGAATAAAAAAACCTCTATAACTTAACTATAAAGGTTGATGAGAGGAATTGGAATGGTTTGGCCGCGATTGAAGGCTCAAAATTGAGAGAATAAGATAGGGAAGGAGGTTCCCTTATATAAGAGAGGAGAGAGGCACTTTTGGAATACTGTAAAATATTAATTTATAATAAACTCAAAACCCACATAAAAACGTCCAAAGTGACTCAAATTAAAATAGGAGATAATATAGGGTTTTAACCTCATCAAATAATCAAATTCATACATTTTTTTATTTTATTTTAAACCTTATCATTTTGATTTATCCTTATTCAATCTATTTAATTTTATTTGTGGTAATAATTTTATAAATTTTAAATGGTTATAAATACTAACTTATGTGTTTCTAATTGTAAAAAATTTAATAATTAATGAAATTTTAGACCATAAAAATTTAATTTGTAATTAGTACATATTTTTTGTGATTTTTAAACAATTTAATAATATGTTATTTTCAAAAAATATCAATAGTGTCAATTTTGACAAAATTCATTTATTTGAATTTAAATAAAATCTACATGGAATATATTTTAGAAAAAAAATATTTAATATAATTATAGAAAGTCATATGAATCTGAAAAATTCGTGGAACACATTAATTGGTTCATATAATATTTATTTTAATACTTTTAAAATAATTTATTTGATATTTCTCTTAATAAAATAATTACTACAACAATTTTCTATAATTATTTAATATACTTATTTTTGAATAAAAATTAAAAATAAATTATTATAATGAATATATATCAAATAGATTTCATAAGAATACTTTTAGTCGAATTTATCTTTTAAAACACCCATCTTTTAAATTGTTATGTTTATTAAATTATGAAGGAGACAACTTTGACATCATTTAAAATAAAATAATATAAATGTCATAATCTGTTTTATATGGCCCAAAATGGTCTAAAAGCCTACACATGGATTCTAATGGTGTATATATACTTTAAAAATATGTTTTGGTCTTGTTTGGGTCTTTTATGGCCATTATTATTTATTAAAAACTATATTATTTATTTCTCACTAGATAAATAATTTCTGCATCGTTAATGTATAGGCTATTATGATAATTATATATTTCTTAAAATTTTCAAATAAATTACCATGATAATGAAAAACATATTATCATTTAAATGAGTATTTATAATCGAATTTATATTCAGTATAACCTTATATAAAAAATAATTTAATTATTAAAGTTTGAGTGAGACATATTTAACATAACTTTAAATAAAATAAAATAAATGTCTTCACCATATTCAAGTGGGTTACAATTGAAACAATATAGACCAAAGTATATTTTAGGACGAAATATAATCTTCCAATTATATTATAACAAGTGTTAGGAAAATTTTATAGTATTATTTTAACCCATAATTACTTAATTTACCTTTAACTATGGTAAATAAAATTTACCACAGTTACTATTCATAATGCCCCAAAAATGTAGTACTTTGAGAAATAATTTGGACCTACTAATTCCAAATATGGAATCCATTTTTTCAAATTCAAAATACAGAAGTTGCAGTAATTAATTTAAATTTAATCACGTTGTCAAAAAATGGGTTTTTGTTTATAACATTGCAAAAGATTGAAATGTTTTTAGATTTGAATTCAATATAAAATTAATGATAATGACATAAATTATATGACATGGTAAAAATACATTCTATTTATACTTTAAATCAATTCAATATTATAATTTAACCATATAATTTATCTTGATGAAAAAAGTCATTTTTAATTAAAATTTGGTGTATTTTTACTATTCCTCAAAATATGAAGGTTATTAGAATAATGTCAAAAATGTATCCAATGTTAATTTTTTCCGGATTCAAAATAAAAAGTTTAATTTTTCAAATTGAACTTATAAACCTGTTAGAAATTATATTTAGAATGAGTGTGCCATCAATAGGCGACAAAATTTTATTTTTTGAAAAATACTTCTTTTATTCGAAAAATAATCTTTGTTCTCATGCCATGTTGTAGAATATGTGTACGAGGAATGATAATGTTATGAAATTAAAAATGTGGTTTATACTATTTATAATGTCTAGTTCATAATAATATTATAACAATATATCGTTGTTTAGTGAAACTCGGTTTTCTGTACAACACACGCTATTGAGGAAGGTCACTTTTGCATGCATCTCAAGCCAAGAATAGTGTTGCGTACACTAGAAGCTAATACAATGTTTAATATAGTTCAAGTTAATCTTGGTGTAGCGTACAAAACAAGACATCAATAAAATTAAAAATAATCTTTCTTATAAAATTTCGTGGTGTTACATACTACCCCCTTAAGATGAATTTCGCCCTCGAAATTCGCTGGGGTTATAAATGGTTACTACTTGATTTTTTCCTTCCTAGAAACCCACATTGTAATAAGGAATTCAAAAACATAATTTTAAAAACTAATATATGATATGTAATGGTTATCCAAATTAACTCATCACTGGGTTTCCACATAGGAGAACATAGGTGGAAATATGGTTATGGAATAAAAATCTAACCATCAAGTTTTGATGGACAATGGTAGAGAACATTTATATAAAAACGATCAAATCAAAAAGCCATAAATTTTTTATGATCTAAAGTACCATCTAATTCATTAGATATGAGGGTACTAAGAATTGTTTTTGGTTTTCAAGATCATTTTCCTAAAGTTGAAAATTTTGAATGAGAAGAAATACTTACTTGATTTTGGTACAATCTCGATGTTGGTCATTCCTTGAACAATTTCCACCTCATATATTAATGATATGAAGTTGAATTTTTTATTTGTGAAGTGTTAGTAGATCATGTGATAGAATGATAGGTCATTCCATCTGTCTTTGTCCCAAAAAGGTTAGCACAATTTATTAATTTTACATAACTCCATCTATAGTGACATTAACTGTATATGATTCCAAAAATGGAATTATAATTCATATATTGTACCATTTAATAAAATAAAACAAATTTCTACTAACCAAGGACTTCCTGTAGGCCAATGGTATGAGATAAAGGCCTGCGACACTTTAGTTGTGGGTTCGATTCTCGCAACCTTGTTTGACGCGGTGGGTCGTCTCTTATTCGACAGGTTGTGATTTTTCTAAAACTATTAAATTATAACATTCCAGAAATAATATCAAAGAGTTATAGACTTAAACAATACTATATCAGGGTCCAACATAATCCATTCCAATATTTAGGCTTATCCAAAATACATCTGTCCAAACTCACATTATAAAGAAAACTATTACTAGAAAGGTTATATAATAAGTATGTGTATACTATCATTTATCCACCACATATCATAACAGATATCTTGTTGATCACATTCAATACATGTTAATACCTTAATCATGTATTCTTGGAACACGAATTACCATATAACCTTAGTGAAAGCATGAATGTTGTCAAAATTTAACTCTTTCCACATACCAAAATCCCAAAATTCTATATACTCAAATCATGATATCACTTTGTCCTTATATCAGTCATTAGCTCATTAAAAATATCAAACATATTATTTTCTCTTTATCCTATCATTATGCACATATCATCTACATTCCAAAAAAATCAATCACTTTTCATGGTTACCGGTGCCATATAATTATTGAAAACCATAATAAACTAATACATAGATATTCAAAAAATCCACGACACTATAAATGATATTCCACAACACTATCTTTGAATACCGTTATATAAACACTTAATCATTCCCCCCTTCTTTTTCATATTCAACATCACCATTAGTGATTTCATGTGACTTCCCTTTGTCCTGTTCCTTAACATGTTCTTGATGTCGATCACCATTAACCCTTGTATTAGGGCATTGGTTAGTATAATTCCACATTTCCTTTCACTTGTAGCATTGAAGTGTTGGTGGTGTATTCTTTGTAGTATTTTCTCTATTCACATCATTTGATAAATTTTTCCCATTAATTCGGCACTCAGCAGCTTGATGACCTTCTTTTCCACCCTTAAAACATTTTCTAGTCCCTTTAGGACAATCTCCACCATGATTCTTTCCACACTTTGAGCATAACGAAACATTTTTCTTCTTTTCACTATAGTTTTGAGAATTTTCCTTGAACACCATATTTACTTTCTTGTCAAAACCATGAGTTGGATATGTAACACCAACATCTAATTCTACATTTATAGAACAACACACAATCTCTTCATAGCTACTAAAGTCTCTTATAGCTAATTCCTTTTGAAGACATGGTTTTAATCCACTGAATAATCGATCAATTTTACATTCAGGACGGATGATAAAGCCATATGCATACCTTGTAAGCCTTGTAAATTTTCTTCGTATATACCAACAGATTCATCATCCATTTGTTTAAGCTCGAGTAACTTCTTTTCCATATTTTATTGAAGAATACTATGGAAGTACTTATTGAAAAATTAGTTCTTGAACTCATCCCATTCAATGGATTCAACTTAATTAGAGTCCACTACCGGTCTGCATCATCTTCTAAATAGTAAAAATACTAAATGACTTATTCATTTTTTGAATATTGATGTATGGAAAATATCTTTTCAATGGTACTCATGCATTGTTCAGCAAAAAGTGGATCAGAAGACCCACTGAAAGAAGGTGGGCATTCCTTCAGGAAGGACTCAATAGAATATTGTTCCCTTATCTGCTCATTTGGATGTCAAGAATAATTCATAGCTTTTTAAGTATAAAAATATGATTTTTCACTCAATTTCCCATAATATATGGTTTTTAAAGATAAAAATCATTGAATTTCCTAGTGCATTGATCAGTAACATGGTTCCTTCAGGTTCTGACCATTATCTAACACCCAAAAAGAATAGTGTGAGAGCCAAAAATCATACTAGGAAAAGAACATAATCAAGGGGAGTACTTTCAATATCTAACATCTTAGTTTAAATACTAGGTTATTCATGATCGTTATCATAATTATAGGACTATAACATATACTTATACATAACCTTAGTGAAATATCTTGACATACCTTAGAAATATCTCAGGGGATCTCATTAATGTTTTTGCAGCCAAGTTTCCAAAGGTTAATTAAATGTTTCCTTCGATACCAACTATAGAGACCCAAGCTTGACGTACATAGACATTAAATTAATTTTGGGTAATACTTAATACAAAAATCGCATACACCAAAGTACCGTAATAGTTTAGTGTCTTTGGAAACATGGAACATAATCTTCTAATCATGGTGAAACAACTTCCACATCTCTCATAAATAACCTACTCTTTTGTTTTCTTACCTAAAACCTTTCGTTATGTCATAGGGAAAAGAAAATATATAAAGGGTGAGATAAAATTATCATTAAGTGTAACCATGGAGAAAATAAAACAAAACAGTTACATTTGAACTTAAAAAGATAAACATAAAGTTTAAACATCAAAATCATGAGTTGTGAAATAAATCTTGGCAGTACATAAGGCCTAGATCATAAAATAACATCTATGACGATAAAATAGCATGGGAATAAAACATGTAATAGTGTAAAACCATTAATAAAATGAAATTATTTCTATATTATCCAAGTCATTGCTACCAAGGCCATCATTGTGGACAAATTCTATTACTGAACCTGGTTTACTTGTCATTCCATCCATGTATTACTGAACTAGATTTACTTGCCGTTCAGGAAATGTATATCTCATGAGATATAAATATTTACCCAATGCATTATAGGGGGATATAGGTCCCACCCATATCATAATGAAATCATTCTTTTGTGTTCCACAAAATAAACATAAATCATTCATCATAACCCAATGAATAAAATGGGTCCCATAAACATCAACCCATCATAAAATAATACATATAATACATTGGATATCATTTCATCATAAACAAAATAAATCCATATAAATAATAGGAACATTATACTTGAAACATATCCATATTAAATAATTTCATTTAGATAGAATATAGTTTTGGTAAAACACTTGAAATGAATACTTGAATAAAATATGCTTTCTTCTTCAAAATCATTTTCTTTTCTCAAAATTCCATGCAATTTTAAAAGAAAATAATTTTGTTGAAAATAATCATGAAATATTGTAGAAGAAGATTCATGTAAATAAGGCTTCATGAAACTATAAAATTCCATTCATTCTATATAAGTTAGAAAACATTCTCCTCATACTTTTTCCAGAAAAGTCAAAAAGTACCTCGTATGGTAAACAAAAGAAACATTCCTTCCATACAATGTGGTAAAAGTAAAAAAAGGGTAAAATGACATTAAACATACATAGAAGAATAATAATGAATTTATGAAAACATTTTTTTAAAACATGGGCATGGATGATAAATATAACCCTAGTAAATACTTATGTATAAGAAATATCAGATAAAAACAATATTTCAAAATTATCCCTTAAATTAGGACCAATTTAATCCGTTCATGTCCGAACCTCCTGTATAATGATTTAAATAACGTCATTGACTTATTTAAGAATCATATTAATTATTATGATATCATATATGATTCAATTATGACATTATATTACCTGTTCATTTGTCAATTCCATGTTGAAACAACGTTTTGGGTAATAATCGTTTCATTTATCGTATGTGTTTGGAATTTTTGTTCTTGATATTATTACTTATATCATGATTTAATTACTTCCAAAATGTTAAAAAAAATATTTATATATCATATATATATTCGGTGTATATAAATAATATATAGATAAATGAAATTAAATACATCATTCATGGAGACGGTAAGTCGTACATACGCATGAACGCTATTTTCCTTTCCTTATTGACTTGAATGATAGAAAATAGATGACACACACAAAAATGCATATATATATATATATACATAAATACAGTAGAATTATTATGTCATATATCTCAGTGTTATTCATTATATATACTTTATAATAAGTCTTGAATGGTTCACATGGAGAATGAATCACATCGCGTCATAGAGATGGTAGTCCACAGGTACGCACGAGCGATGATATCATTCCCATAATTATTGAATGAAATTGTAGTGGATGATATAATATCTCATATTTAGTATCAAGTTATAATAATAATATATATAGTTATTATTTACACCATTATACCCATCCATGTAAGGTGGTAGTGGAAAAACAGATTACACTACAGCGTGGAGATGGTATTCTGTACGTACGTACAAGAGGTGATTTCATTTTTTGTAAGATGGATAGAAGGTGAAATAGGGCTGTTTCATATTTATAAAAACATATCAGTATATAATTGATACTTATGTTATTACCTTATAATGAAACAACTAATGAAGATGATGTAGAGGAATAAATAAATTTGAAAGGATCGGTAGATGATAATACCTCTTCCTCGAAGTGCCTCATTTAAACATCGTCTTAGGGCACTAGAGTTTGGTTTTTGAGAATACAAGAACATAAATAATGTAACTATAGAGGTTTAGAAGGCTAATTTTCAGGTTTTGTCCGAGCATGAAGGCTCAAAATTGAAATAATATGAGAGGGAAGGAGTTGCCCATATATAGGAGAGGAGAGGGGCACTTTTGGAATCCTCAACAATATTAATTTACAATAAACTCAAAACCCACATAAAAACATCCAAAGTGACTCAAATTCTAATTATAGGTAATATAGGGTTGTAATCTCATCCACCAATTAAATTTAGACATGGTTTTTTATTTTAAACCTTATCATTTTCATTTATCCTTACTTAATATATTTAATTTTATTTGTGGTAATAATGTTATAAATTTTAAATGGTTATGAATACTTACTTATGTGTTTTTAATTGTATATAATTTGATAATTTATGACTTGGTAGGCCATATAATGTTTAATTTGTAATTTGTAAATATTTTTGTGATTTTTAAACTATTTAATAATATGTTGTTTTCATAAAATATCAATAGTTTCAATTTTGACACAATTCAATTATTTGAATTTAAATTAAATCCACATAGAATATATTTTTGAAAGAAATAATTTAATAGATTTATAACAAGTCCTATTCATCTATAAAATTCTGGGAGAATATTAATTAGTTCATATAATATTTTTTTAATACTTTTAAAATAATTTATTTGATATTTCTCTTAATAAAATAATTACTACATCATTTTTGTATAATTATTTAATATAATTATTTTTTTCATAAAAATTATAAATAAAATACTATGATGAATATCAATTAAATATATTTCATAATAATCCTTTTAGTCTAATTTATCTTATAAAACACCCAACTTTTAAAATGTTATGTATATTAAATTATAAAGGTGACAACTTTGACATCATTTAAATAAATATAATATAAATGTCATAATCTGTTTTATATGGCTCAAAATGGTCCACAAGTCGACACTTGGATTCTTATGGTGTAGATATACCCGACCAATATTTTTTTAAGTGTTTCGGTCTTTTATGGGGATTATTATTTAAATAAAAACTATATTATTGATTTTTCACTAGATAAATAATTTCTGCATCATTAATGTATAAGCTATTTTGGTAATTATATATTTCTTAAAAATTAAAACTAAACTACCATGATAAAGAAAAACATATTATATTTTAAATGAGTATTTATAATCAAATTTATATTCAGTATAACTTTATATTAAAAATAATTTAATTATTAATGTTTGTGTGAGACATATTTAACTTTTCTTCAAATAAAATAAAATAAATGTCTAAATAGCATAAATTTTGGTTAAAATAGATACCAATTCAACCCAAGTATATTTTAGGACGAAATATAATCATAAAATTATATTAATACAAGTTTTAGGGTAATTTTATAATATTATTTTGACCCTTTATTACCTAATTTACCTTCAACTATGGTAAATAAAATTTACCATAGTTACTATTTATAATGCCCAAAAATAAAAGTAGTCTATTAACATAATTTGAACCTTCTGATTCAAAATATGGAATCCATTTTTCTAAATTCATAACACAGAAGCTGTAGTAATTCATTTAAAATTAATCCCTTTGTAAAAAAAACAGGTTATTGTTTAAAAAATTGCAGAAGATTGAAATTTTTTTCCTATGAATTCAATGTAAAATCCATGATAATAAAATAAATTATATTAAATGTTAAAAATACAATCTATTTATAATTAAAAACCATTAAATATTATAATTTAACCATATAATTTATCTCGATGAAAAAAGATGTTTTTAATTAAAATTTAGTGTATTTTTACAATTGATCATAATATGAAGGTTATTAGAATAATGTAAAAAAATTTCTAATATAAATTTATAAGTTATTATTTAATATAATAAGTTTAATTTTTCAAATTTAACTTATAAACTTGTAAAAATTTAGATTTAATATGGGTGCACTATCAAAAGGTGACAAAACTGCATTTTTTAAAAAAATACTTCTTTTATCTGAAAAATTAATTTTTTTCTCATACCATGTTCTAGAATATGTGTAAGATGAATTATAATGTCATAAAATTCAAAATTTGGTTAATAATATTCATAACGGCTAGTTCATAATAATATTATAAAAATATATCGTTGTTTTGTGAAACTCTATATTTTGTACAACACGCACAACTGGGGAAGGTCACTCTTGAGTGCAACACGAGCCAAGAATAGTGTTGTTTATACAATAAGATAATTCAGTGTTGCGTATAGTTCAAGATAATCATGGTGTATCATACAACACAAGACATCAATAAAATTAAAAATAATCTTTCTCATCAAATTTCATGGTGTTACAATCCTAGTATAGTAAGAGGGAAAGAGTTCAACAATCGGGCTATAATAAGAATATAACTGTGCTGTAAACGATCTTCTATTTTATTTTATTTAAATATGATTTTATATTTAAAAACACGTTAATTATTTAATTACAAATATACTTATAGTGTCACATCATATTCAGAACATGGATAGTGAAGAATACTAATGTAGTTACAATAGGTGAACCCATAACCATTGGGTTTGTTTTTAAGAAATTAATTATCAAACAAAGGGATTAAATCACAAAACAATTTCTTATTTTTTACCAGATAAGAAAATAGAAAATTATTTGAATCAATATATTAAACTGTTTTAGTAATTACTTTAAACACATCAAACTATCTTTTTTATTTAACCTCAGTCAGTTTTTTACCCCAAAAAATATAATTTCTTATTTTTATCCCTCTTCATATACTCCCATTGTTTTTCCATGAATTAGTTCATTTATTTCATTTTTCAATAATATTTTACTATCTAGATAATATATTAGTGTTAAATAGATAACAGTTATAGTTACTTTTTAAATTTTACCTATGATATCAGACCCTACTTCTACTAGATATCATGTTAGCTTGTTTTGGGATTTTTTTCTTGTTTTGAAATTTGTGTTCTAAATTTTTGGTTATTTATAAGGATCCAAAATAAATAAGAAGTAGTATTTTGAGATAATTTTATTAATTCA
Source organism: Viscum album (assembly GCA_963277665.1). NCBI lineage: Eukaryota > Viridiplantae > Streptophyta > Magnoliopsida > Santalales > Viscaceae > Viscum > Viscum album. The sequence goes on along the minus strand of OY728137.1, from coordinate 449,877,020 downwards.
TGATTTTATTTTTTTATTTATTCAGTCCTTTATTGGGTTCCTCATTCCCAAGTTTGAATGGATATGAATTTAACTAATGGTTTGCACACTTCACCGAGAGGGGATATTTATATGTCTGTGCCAGCATTGTTAAAATTTATTCTAGTATAATAATATCAAAACATGGAAAGTGGGTTATATTATGAAGAAAACAATGAATATTATTCACTCTACCATATAAATATTTTAAACATCCATCCGCCGATAAAAGAAAAATAATAATATTCATTATGGAAGCCATTAACACTGACCTCCTGAAACAAAACAAAAAGTTTGGAAACATGGAAACGTGGAATGAAATTTATTTGATACAATTGGACACATAGATGATTTTATTGAGTGTGAATTTAGTTTTTTAGATTCTTATTCAACTTAGGAAATATTTAATGATGTGTATAAAATTATTCTGAATTAATATTTTCAAAAAATAAAAATAAAATAGTAAAATTAAGAGATAAAATATAAAATTTCTGGACAATATATAATCTGGTCAATTATTTATGATGGATTCCTTAGTTGAATTCATGAATAATATGGATTATTTTTATGAATCATTTTTATTTTTTAGTATTCTTAGGAAATAACCCATAGAAGTGGATGGCTTAAAAAACATAATCAATACACTTTTACATCTTTTACATCTGTTATTCACAGTGTAATATTTCAACAAGGCACCACCATGACCACAATAATATCATTGAAAACCAATGAAAAAGAAATGTTCTGCGGACATGTGGTTGTTTTTCAAATTTGAATCCACGTCTTCCATTGGAACAAAGGTTGTTACTCTTATATGGGTTGATCTACAGACCTAAAACATAAGTGATTTTTAGGAGACAAGCCATTCCCCCCTCTCTAATCTATTTAAAATAGTTACATGGCATGAATTTCTTATCAAAATTAAATGTATATATTTTCACAACATTTCTTAAAAACTATTGGTATTGGAATAAAATATGATTATACATCCTATTTCCTTATACATGGTTTATACTTGTATGTTTTTTATATATCATAATAGTGTGTTAAATTTTTTTATTTATTGATTTTTTTAAATAAATAAGAGTTAATCCTATACTGATAGATCAATTACTAGTGGATATCTAAGTTATCACCAATTTGAATCCATATATGCTCTACTTTTGTATAGGACGTATTATTTTTCAACCCATATTTTAATAAACACTCTATGTAATATTTTTTATGTTAAAAAACATTTCAAAATAGAATAAAATTGATGGAAGGGTTGGCTCAGATCGCATATTCATTATTTAGGGTCTAAAATACCCATGTTTAAGTTCTAGCTGACTAAATTCCATCATTTTTCAATGAATGAATACACCATGACATGTATTTTCATACATGGTGTGTGATGTATATAGGGAATTTCCATAAATATTTAAAAATACACTTAAATATATGAAAAAAAAGATGGTGGGGATGGGGTGAAGGGAAGTTTCATAACCTAGGATCCTAAGGACCTGGGATCGAATCCAGCCACTCTCTCCTAATCGTTATCATCATATTTTTGAAAATAAACCCAAAAAACATATTTTCTTTCATTTACTATTTAAATTACAAAATTGTTAAAAAATTCATAAATTAAGATAAAAGGATCATTATAACAAAATTATCTCCAATGGTATAGAGAGTACACCTGGATCGAAACTGTTAGAATATCAAACACTTCCCTAAGAACGAGACAGATGTGTTCAATTCTATATATCTTGTTTTAGAACACCCAAAGAGTATCTTCCAATTCAGTACATGTATTTATTTATTTATTTTAAATATTTTAATATTTTCCAATTGTATATAATAATAAATAAATATTTAATGATTCATAAATAACTAAAAATGTTAAACATGGCATGTGGATAGAAGAACAAGTTGAGTAATCCTCAATCCACAATTATATGGAGGTTTTGGCCAACATTACATGAAAATTTCATTCCTGAATCTAGGTATATTCTTATTCCACACTTATTACAATGTTTTATTGTATTTTTAGGTGATATATGATCCATGTTATATTGAACTAAAATTCTACTGGTACTTGAGAACACGCAACGAACAACTACCACATACCATAGGTACAAAACCATACTTTTTTACTATAAAAAATTTGAGAGCACATGGAATGTTAATTCATCACAAATAATGTGCTTGTGCCTCTTCTCTTCCTAGGGGAAGTCATTTCATTGGGCCATATGCCATGGATTCCCATATGAAAACACTCTGTTATTTCATTCAGTATACAATAACAACAACTTTTGTGTCACAACAGGTGGAGTTTAGTTGAGCTTACAAATAAAATAGGTTGTTACCTACATGACATGTAATCTAGAATTAATTTCTTGTACTATTTTATAGACGACATATTGAATGATTGGGAATTATTTCATAGAATATTTGTTAGAACCCTTCCACACTCCAGACTTTTTAATTTGAAATAAAAACCATGTATTATATAGATTCTAATTTTTTCAAGTTTCATAAATATCATTCCATTTTTTTATTCTATTCTTTATTTATATCATGTCGTATGGTGATCGATCAAATTAGAAGAATCCAATGATTTCCCCTATGAATAGAAACACACTACATGTAGACTTCACGTGTGGACTCTAATAAAGCATCCTACTGTAGATGTTCCGATTTCTTTGCCACAATATTTCATAATTCTACCTGTATTTCTTCCACATGAATAATAATTTATAGTAATACCAAGTTTTAATGTAGCCATAACACCACCACCGTCAACCAACACATCATCAAGTCATTCCACAATGATAGTTGTAGAGAGACCACACCCGATGTTTGTGGTTGGATGAACATTTTCCCATTTGTTCATGATTTTTGATGTGTATCTCCCATATATAAATGGGTTTGATCCCATTACCACTACATGATATAGGATATAAGGATGTTTCTTAAAAATAGTGTCTCAATGTTACTAGGACTCATTTATGATATTCAAGAGATACTGGGGCACACTCACCTCATTATAGTTATCCAAGTCAACACTCTTACATTTAATGTTTTATTTGTGGAGTTATCTTCCTCAATAAATTTATTTGTGATAGTATACTAGGAGACACAAATTAATACTATATTTATGATGCAATTTGGATTCAGAAGTAGAATATTGTCACTTTCGATAGAGGATTTGAAATGATGGAGAAATTTCTATTGTTATCCATCCACCCCACCCTTTTCATCTCCATAAAACACCCTAATAGATCAGACCTACTTACTATGTACTAGAAAATTAGTGGTGCTAGGGTCTTTTATACTCCAAAAAGTACAAAATATCACTCAGACAATCTCAGAAACCCTTTGTTTCATCCACTTTTACACTATTTCATTCCTTACCCAAGCCATGATGATAAATGACTGTGTCCAGTCACCATATGACGCTTCTCACTTATATTTTGTTCAATAACTTCCCAAAACATCCATAATTTGTTGCCTCATTTTTGTATGACATGTTTTATAGAGGTTTTGGTAACCTGAGTGGGGGATTCTATGACACCCATTTTGCCAACAAGTTAGTAGTTTATGAGGCCTTTCTATTTAATGATCATTCAGTTTCTCCCCAATGGATGGAATTTATGATGATAATTAATAGGATAGTGGTCCCAAATAGGGGGATCTATTATGTTCTTATTTACGACCAACTAACACTAGCTGAAGTGAGAGTGGAACCATATACCCTTGAGGATATTGCTAGTATGATTCAATAACAACATCTACCAATTAATCCTTTCTCTCAATACATTCCTCTTTCTTTTACTAATTACTTCTCTTCCAATATCAAACACACTACACATCCAATTCCCCACCTCTATGAGAACACTTGGTAGATACATATGTTCTATATAACCTAAATTCAATGAATAACTACCATGATATATTAATGTTCTTATTGTTCACTATTCTAGATCACTTAGAAATTCCATTTCCACTCATGTATTCTCCTTGATTCCACCCTTAGTCTTTACCCCTTTAGGAAATTTCAACATCCAACACTACTAATTTTGGGGTTCTTTCCTTTGATGGTATGATCACCACTATGATTCTTGGGGATAATGATCATCTCACTATTATATAATATCATATCATGATCCTTGTCATATAATTATCCATTTCATCTTACCCATTACTATAGTATATCATAGTTCCGGACATTTCCAAACATGATGCCATTGATTAACCATTTCTACCACATCATTTTCCACTCAAAAAAACACACACACACACATGCACACAGAAAAACATAAAGACAAACACAAACACATAGATATTTATATACATATATTTTACTTTTTTTGTTATTCAATGTAATTTGATATGTATATATAGACTAATTTTCCACTTTATCGATAATCATTGGTACTTTGGAGCATTCTTGGAATTATTCATTCATATTCTTGAATTTCATGAGCTCACTATTAAATGAAGTATCATTCTTTTCAATTATCTTTCTTATCTTCTTTTTATATAATCTATTTACTACTCCCTTTGTTTGGTAAGGATATATGACATTTCACAATATCTTCTCCTAATAAATGCCTCACTTAAAGGACCACATGTGATATATAGTGGAGGGATTCTATCAACTACACTGGTCATTTTTTCATTGACATGTCTTAGAGAAATAATTAATTATATATATAATTTAATCCATTGGGTGTTTTATATTAATTATATTAGAGAATAACAAAGCCATTAGAAGTAATTTTGACAGTCGAATTCATATTTTTAATTTTGAAATAATTTTAAAATGATTTCATGTATATTTTGAATTTGTGATATTATTTATTAGAAATTTATATTTATTAGACTGATTATATATAGTTTTGACCTTAACCTTTTGACATAATTTTAATTCTCATTACTGAGAGTTATTTTGACACCTATGACATATTCTTTCTTAGATGTCGTTTCTTGAGGGATTCTCCTAATATGAATAATATATATATAATTCATTATTTTATTATCAACTAATGAATATATTGAATCACATTCAAATTAATGAGGCATTTAATTGATAATTTCATCCCATTTTTTCTTTGAGGGCCACCCTACAATCTATATATTTTGAAGCCTATAGAAAATATGGACTGAATTATAGGAATCTACCTTAAAGGCCTAATTTTATTTCCTTAACAAATTATTTTAGTGCATTTCATGAATATTAATGTGATATATAAAGTGTGAGTTTTGGGATTCATGATATAATTCGGTGAGTTAACAAGAATTTAATTATAGAGGGGAGTTTCTTATTTTAAACTAGGTGAAGTGTTCAAAAAACAACTATTAATTATATTTATATTTGGTCACATTATTTTTAAAAAAATCAATATTTCAAAAATAAAATAATTGAAAAATAGAAAATATTCATCCATTGTACTCACAGATGATTTAAAACCCATATTGGTATGTAAATAAAATTATTATATTGACTTTTGAGAGATATTCAAGGGGATATATTTTCATTGATATATTTTTTTGAATATCATGCTCTAATTTTAAATAATTTGGAAACCTTTTCAATTACATGATATTATGTTTTACATAATTACCAACCTAAAATTTTCCTCAATTTCATTAGAACCATTGTTAAATACCTCATGTTTTTTTATGATTTAATTCTAAATGGGATATTTATATCACTTTAATACTTAATAATAAATTTATATACTTGAGAATAATCATAATTTTTATTATATGATCTTGAGTGATAATTGAATCATTATACATGTGAGGTAAATCATCAAGTGTCATGTTTATTAATGAACATATGAAAAAATGTGAATAAAAGAGGATGATTATAATAAATTGAATTATATATTAAGAATGATTACAATATATTACAATTTGACATGTTTTGTGTTTGTTAAAATCATCAATGATAGGTATTATGTATATAAGTATAATAAATTAATTCTTCCCTTTATAAACTATGTATTCTTTTTACTATGTTATTTTTTCATATGTTATAGATAATCAATAAGTGTGGGGTAGTTTTGTGTGATTGATATATTCCTATTAATTCATGTGATTTATTGAGTATTGAATTTGTTTCTTACAATAGATATTTGTTCTTATGTTGTGAAAATACTTCATTAGGATGTTTATGGATAACTTTTAAGAGTTTTCATTGGAATTCACATATTGGGGATTATTTATAGGATGTTTTCAAATAAATATTATGTATGTAGTATGAACATGTTGTGTACTTTTTTATGTGGCATGACCTGAACAAACTGAGTACATGACCATGTTTGGGACCAGAACCCACATGCCTTTTAATTCAACAAACAAACCAGGTTTTTACATTCTAGAAGTGGTTGTTGGATAAAATATTAATATATAAGCCATGATCATTGGTGAGGCTTATCATGAATTTCTACATACGATTCGATAATGTGTAAAATTCAATGTGGGGCATGGTTTTCCACCTTTTGTGGAGAAAATAATATAAAAGATTGTTGAATCTAATATTTTAATTTTAATTTAAAATAAAAATAATTTAATATACATTATATAAATTTAGAGACAGGTCTCCATATTTTGGGTTAGCTATTTAGGGGGGATGTGTTTCCCTTTAGTCATTTTGATCCTTTCACAAAGCCTTTGAGTTATTTCTATTATTATTTATCCCCCTCTTTTCTCCCTTCCTTAAAGATACCTCATCTGTATGATTAAGTATGAGTTTCTTCTCGATCATTGAACCAATCTCCTGGTTGTAATAGGGTAGGAGTTCTAGGTTGGGGTGGTAATAAGGTTATGGGTATGTTTTATTTTAAACACTAATATATTTAATTATGATATTTTCATTAAAAATTCATTGATGATTTAATTCAAAATTATTAGTAGTCTCTTCTAAAACCTAGTAACATACTAGTAGTGAAAAATAAAGGGGTTAAAATAGGTCAACCACTTAGCATTGGGTGATCCTATTACCATTGTTTTAGGGTTACTATTAATAATATTATCTTAATATGTCCATTATGAAACCATTGGTTTAAATTTTATAATACATAGTTATTTGTTGTCAAACTTATAAATAATAATATAATTGAAACCTATTGGTAAACTATTAATCAATGGTATTAAATACAAAGGGAATAATTTTATATTTATTTCTAATCAAATTATAACCCCAACTCATATATTTGGATTTTCCTCCCTCTTAATATGATATCACATTTGTATCATATTAGTTTATTTCCTTCATTCATTTCCCACAATTTTACAATTCAGATAATCAACTAACATTCATCAATATAATCTTATAATTTATTTTTCCTTATTCTCTACGGTTTTAAACACAACTTCCACTTGATACCTTGTTAGTTAGTTTTGGGATTTAATTTTCCACATCTTGATGTGGCCATACCAATTATCACACACAAGAAACATATATCTCATGATAAACCTATGTTTTTAATATGATTAATGTGAGGATAATTATTGATGTTTATTATATTAAAATATATATGAAAACAAAAATATCAAAATACATGTATATTACCTGAGGGTAAATCATATATTCATAAAAACCTAGACCGTAAACATCAATACCGTGCATTGGTAACATGGTATTCTCTTGATAAAGTGTCTGAAATTCCATAGATTGAGTTTTATCAAATTATATAATATATTTTTATGTAACCTATCATCCAAATCTCAAAAATATGAAAAAAAGATTCTATTTTTTCTTTCTGTAACATTTTAGCCTATATCATGGGGGTTGAGTTTGATTTCCACATAACCTCATGTACATATCAGTCTCTTCCAGAGGCTACCAACTAGTGGTGATGGCCTAATGTGAAATAATGGGGAGACTATAACCACTATAAAAGTGAAAAATATGAATAAATAACAAAACATATAACAATACACAATCTGAGTATTAGTAATAATAAATATACCATCTAAAATAAATTAATACAGAAACATAAAACACAACAATTCTAATTAGAATATGACTATATTATACTATCATAACGATCACATTTACCATTATAAAATTAAAAGTTTTATATGTGATATTCTTAAAAATAAATGCAATAATTCATCCCTTGATTAGATTTATAGCCAGATAATATACTAGATGATCAAACATTATCCTTAACCCTTAGTTTTAGTAGGTAAATTTTGGGCTCAAGCCTCAGATTGATTATTTAAAGTATTAAAATGCTACTAGTATGAGGCTAAGAAAAATTGTATCATTGATTTTTGGTGTAGATCTTCTTTGTATATTTTCATTTGATATTAGTATATGTGATCAACACAGCGGGTGGTCTATCTCTTGTTTAAATTTTTACAATTGATTCTATTTTTTTCACATTAATTCCTTATAAATATAATGTTCCTTATTTCACGTACTATATATTTTTTATTTATATTTTATTTTTCACTATGATGGAGGTTATTATCTCTATATGATTCCAACATATATTATTACTTCTATTTAATAACCTTTGGTGAAGGGGATTAACACATAAGGTTAGGTGACTCTATATTAGAAGAAATATTTGGCCCACTACTGGGTCATTATTATAAAAATTATTGAGAATAAAACACCCTAGATAGTTCTTTATTTTAATGTATAAATTTTTCAACCCAAGCCTATAATGTGGAACATTATTTTCAGTGACTTCCAGAATAAAACTGCATAGTTATCAAATCTTTTCATGGATAATGTCAATATGGGGAACCTCTAAAGAATATTGTCTGGTTTTGATCAAATAATGAAAAACAACACTAAAAAATGCATTTACATGTGGGATAATTCAATAGTTTTTTGATCCATTTTGTATTTTGGTAGGGACACACGTGCGGGGGGGGGGGGGGGGGGGTTAGAGATAAGTAATGTCTATAATGAAACAAGTCGCATCTGGGGGGGAAATACTTGAAGAACATTTTATGCACTATGCATTTTTTTCAATGGGAAACCTAAATTTTCATGTTAATGTATTGAATTGAAATATTTTAATTAAATCTTGTAACTGATATGGCCATGTACATTGAAGAATCATAAAATTCGTATACACCCCAAACATATTTTCTTTTTTAAACCCTTTAATCATTTCCAAACAATGTATTAATCTTTCCTTATAATCCACAATGGATATTCTTCTTCTTTTATCCATAATCTAAACTTCCATACTTGTAAATTCGATCATAGATTCAAATATTTTTGTTTATTATATACAAATAACCTTGAAAAAAATGATTTTACCCATATCCATTAATTTAGAATCAATTAACGATTATTGTAATGAATTCTAAATTCACTCACATACCCTTTTGGTAGTTCAATATTCACTCTCCAATCTACTAATGTTTTTATTATATTTCAACCTGGTAACCACAAGACATTTAATGATATTATTAATTATAGATTATCTACCTAATAAAATTTATAACTTTTTTTACTCTTAATTACTATGTGTTACATGATTTACCAGTTTTACTTGAATCTTACAACTCATTACGAGTTCTATCCCCCTAAACACATTCAATTATAATCATATATAAAATGATTACAAACTCTTACATTTTTGAAAAATACTATTAAAAATTTCTATAATTACCCTTATTAAAATTCCTTATCTTTTCCAATTTCATATTCATGATTCTCTTGATTGTATCATTCTATAATATTATGAATTATTTATATTTATTAGTTTCAAAAATACACCTCTCAACTTCTTCTATCTTTTAGTTATGCCAAATAGACTATGAAACCCCATCATTGGTCATGAAAATAACATCAGTTCTTCTATAATATTCTATTTTTAGATTGTTTTAGGTTTATAAAATATAAAATTTGTATAGATATTTCTCCTAAATAACTTCATCACCATCATCATAGTTTCATTCACTTATTTTCATTAATTTTAAATAATTTTTATACAAATTTTTGGATTCAAATAAACTCCAGTAAGAATATGTGGTTTATAATGATTTTACCAAGATTTAATACAACTCATCAATTAATATTTATGTAAAACTCTACATTCATACAGTTTCTATATGATCCATTTTATTACATTTGGTGAAATATCATATTCCATTTTCATGATAAATCACCTAACCTCAGTTAGTTTCATCCTCCAATAGTAGAGTTGGAATTTTCTTATATTCCACCATTTGATTCATTTTCTTGTAGAGTGAAAAAGTCATGAAAACACTTAGGAAGTAACATATTATTCAAAATCAAATATTAAACATAGTTCTAAATTAAAAAATATTAAAAAATAATCATAACAATATATTTAGTATCTTAAGATGGAAACCAAATTTTTGTTACTTTATATTATTAAAATAAAATGTATAAAAAATATTAAAGAAAATATTAGGGAAATAAAACAAAAATTTGGAAATGATATTTTTCTACAATAAATAGAAATCGTTAAATCTTTTTCGATTATCAATAATTTATCACATATTGTTGATTACATGACACATGTTAAGTTAGCATAATCTAATCCATTAAAAAGGATTTTCCAAATATTAGATTTATAAAAGTGTTTTGGAATATTTTTAAACCCTTATATTTTGCATTTTTAATATAACTATACATAAAAGGATAAAATTAAACTAGTATAAAAAATCAAGAAAGATGATATTATGGAAGATGTGTAACAAGTAATATATTTTACATGAAACCATTGATTATTTGTGAATAATACTTAAAACAATATTAATTGTTATGTTTATAAATCAATAAAAGCTATAAATTCATTATGAATGAGTAAATATATAACATTATTATCTAAATATGAACATAAAAAATAATATTTTCCATTTATTATGAGAATTGGATAATAAACACTCATAAGGATCTCAATCAATTAAAACAGAAAATTACTTGATCTATAGTTAAATGTCATGATAATTTTATTATTATAGGATCTTAATGGTTATTCTAAAAAAATGTGATAAAAATGTGACCACAGTGTATAATATTAGTATTATTATTGTTAATGATTATAATAACGGTGAATGAAAATACAATTACTAATTTTTTTCTCTTGTGTAAAAAATTGAGCCTATATGAATATAATTTTCAATTTATACTCTTCTGAGATTGATTTTATTTAAAATGGATGTTTTTAGTGTTTTTCTTAAAAAATATGTTCTATAAGAAGTATATATTGAAAAAATTATTTGTTTTTAAAATGATAAATTTTGTGATCATGTATTTAGAATTACCCTTAACACTATGGACTAAAAAAAGCTATAAGATCTTGACATGATTGAATGGCTAGATTTCACATTCAACGAAACTTTATAAAAATAATGATAGATCCATATATTTTATTTTGAAATGATATCTATAAAACCATTATAAAGAACTTATATATTACCGTATTTTCTATTCCATTCGAAATTAAAATGTATATTTTATTTATAAATACAAAAAAAGATAAATTATGATGGGTATGATGTGTTATCATACATTGTTTATTATATAAAAATTATTAAAAAATTAAATTTTATAATACTATCTTAATATTATCACATCTAATATTTAACACAATTATTTTTTATTGGTAGAGAATTTTGTATTAGTAAATTGGTTAATAATTTATTCAAATGTAATTTTGAGAAATTCCAGAAATTATTAAATAAAATACATTACAAAGGTTTGATATGTATATTTCTGTACATAACATATATTTGACAAAATATCACGTTCATTATAATAGTATTTCAATTATTTCAGGAAAATATTTATGGATTCAATTTAGAAGTATTAAGATCGATCTTCCATTATCTTACGGTTATTTAAAAACTATTATTATCCAATACTTCTGAATCAGATTTCATTTTGAATAGTTAACTAGAATAATATTTATAAGGATTTTGGTTAGATAATTTTTTTTCTTAGAATATAATTATTCATAGGTGATTATTAATTTCCATTGTCCAATAAGATGTAATTTTATATGAAATGTTTCATTATTGGAGTAAAATATATTGAAATTTTATGTTTTGTGCTTTTTTATGGATTAAACATGAGCTCATATATTTCAAATTTATTTTCACTGAAAAATAGTTATGTATTATTAAAAAGGTTTCATATACCATTTATTGATTTTGGGACAAAACGAACTAATAATGTACATTGCTATATGTCACCACATTTATCATTATCACGAACAAGGAATAAATAGTTGTCTTAAATTTACCAGAAAAGTAAATTAGAATAACAAAACATTTAATAAATCACTAAATTCAAGTAGATCTAAATACATTAAATATTATATAGGAATGTTTAATTGTAAACGAACACCTTTTTTTGTAACATTCTTACTATGAACAAATCCTCATGAAAGTGTGAGGGAATTTTCTATGCAAAAAATTATTATATTTTTTGATATAATGTTCCAAAATATGTATTCAACTTAATATTATCAAATTGAAAATTTTATAAAAATAAATATAATGAATTAATATATTTTTATTGATGATATTACATTAAAAATATAATATGAAACATTAAATCCACTAATATTATATACTTTTTTACATTATATAATGATTGTTCAAGGAAACATAACTATATAAAAATTTAAGGCATATGTTTTTTAGGGAAACCTTTCTATTAAATTAATTAAAATTAATATGGAATGAAAATAATAAAAAAAACCATTTATTTTAGATAATTGAATGGTATTCATCATGTTTTACAATAAAAAGGGTAAATTATCCCCAAAATAATCAACAAAAATTTTGTTCTAAATATATTATATATTTCATTCAATGAACCCACTTTATGTTTATGGAGTATAACTTCATCTGGATTAGTTAGGATATATATTTTTTAAATAATTTAACTGTCTTATATGAATAAAAATTAATGGAAGAGAAGATAAAATCAATATGACTTCTTAGGAGACTAGTTATGAAAGGATTATAGATACTGATTTCACTAAAAATATAAATTCATACTAATGCCGATAATATAATTCCAGTGATTATAATTTTAAAAAAAAATTATAAAAGAATTTATAATTATTTTCTTATCATTTTTTAGTGAGTTGTTGTATGATTTTGGGAGATGAGTTAATGTAGAAATGTTACCAATAAAATATCATGTGTTTGTGGTGACTGAAGAGTAGTTTAAAAAATATTTAAGACGTTTATTGGTGTTTTTACCATAATATATGATTTTTTAAAGAGAAAAATATTTTGTTAATGATGTATTAATAATTAGATAATTTATTAGAATGGTATCACATGAGAATGGTAATCTCAGTAAAATAAAACACTTAGTATTTAATTGAATTCTAAACTATCTCATTCAATTTAATGGAGACATTATCTTGATAATTGAGGGAAAAAAATATGAATCACTCTCTATAATGAAATAATCATAATTATCATCTAGAAATTATTCTTATATATAAAATTGAAATGATTTAAAATCAATGTATCTTATACTATGAAAATAAAGAGTTCTTGTTGCCTCAAAAACCTAGGACAGAAAAGTAGGAGAATATGATTCAATGTATATTGTAGAAAAATAATAAAACTATGATAAATAAATAAATTTTGAAGTAAAATGATATTATTGTTTTTTAAGGGTCCAAAATAGAGAATAAGGTCATAAATCATATATATGAAAAAATAAATAATCTTTTGACATTAAAAAGTTATTAGTTTTAATTTAAAAAATAAATTTAGGAGTTACTTAATAATGAGGTTTTCACTATTGATGATTTTATATAAATTTATATTTTTTATAAAATAGTGTATATAAAAAAATATTACTATAATCAAAGGCATAATATCACCATGTTAATCTATGCAGTTTCTATGATTTTTAGAATCAAAATAAAAATATATAATATTATATATAAGAATGACTATTTATAGTAAAAAATAGTTACCAAACATACTTAAATTCAATATAATAATTCTTAAATAAATAAAAAATTAAAAAATATTAATGAAAAAAATTATGAATATCTCAAATTTATACAATAAATTGAGGAGTATTTTGATAATCAAAGAAATTGATTTTTTTTTATTTTTATGAACCAAATTTAAAAGATAAAATAATTGAATAATTCCTTAGATATGATTTGTGAATAAATAAAATTGAAGAGTATAGTTATGTAAAAAAGAATATAGTAATATTTGGTAAACCATAGGTCTTAAATTTATAATCATTTTATATTATTTCTACATCATTGAAAACTCATTGAAAACTCTCTTTCTGGAATGTTTTTCTACTATATATTTATTCTATTGAGTTTAACAAATTAGTTTCTTTTTAAAAATAAAATGGAGGGAGATATTATAATTATGGGGAAATTATATTGTGGTAATGAATGATATACTATAAGAAAAAGGAATTAAAAAATAATGTTATATATTCTCATCTTTTATTTTTAATTCTATTAGATATTTTAACAATTTCATTACTATGTATTTTGAGCATGAAAACATGAGATATTGTGGTATCCATTTCTAAATTAAATTATTTAGACTCTTAATTTTCATAAATCTAAATACACTATTAATTTTAATAATGAATAGTTTTTTGTTTTATTTTACTATATTGATTATAGAAACTAACTAACTAAAATTTCTCTTTAACAGTAAAACATCTTCAAAAATATATTAATATAAATTTTTTAAAGTCTTATATTCGAAAATAAAATAATAATAAATATTATAGACTTCATATATATAATCATATTCTATGAGAAGAATAAATTCCAAAATAATGTTAAAGATTCTCATCTTTTATTATTAGTTCTATTACATATTTAAACAATTTCATTACTATGTACCTTGATCATAAAAACATGAGATATTGTGGTGTCAATTTCAAAATAAAATTATTTAGACCCTTAATTTTTATAAATCAAAATACACTAACAATATTAATAATTTATAGTTTTTTTGTGTTATTTTACTATATTTATTATACAATCTAACAATCTAAAATTTATCTTTAAAAGTAAAACATCTTCTAAAATTTTTTAATATAAAAATTTTAAAGTCTCATATTCAAAAATAGAATAATAATAACTATTCTAGACTTTATATATATAATCCTATGGAAATACGATTAACAAAATATGACCAGAAACAAAGGATTATTGAATGTTTTTTACAATCAATTATACATTAGATGCTTGTAATCAGAATCAAAATAATGATCCTAAACTACAACATTTCAATTATTTAAAAACTAATCACATTTAAAGTTATTGAGTGTGAGATATTTTATATACATTATTTTTTAAATAGTTAACATAGTTCATCTAATTGAATTTCATTATCTATAAAGGAGAAAAAAATTATTTTATTTTTTCCCTTCATTTAATCTATTGTAACATTTTTGTTATTTTCTAATATTCAATGAACCATGATCGGGGTTTGGGTAAATTTGTGTTCAGTCCAAATAAAATATTTCTTCTATTATTCTTATCTTAAAAATAAATATTTCAATGTATTATTAGTTGAAAATAATTCACAAATTATATTGAATTTGTATAATGAAAATAATATACACAAAAATAATAGGATTTTAATGGGTTCACCCAAAAGTTCTTTGTTGAAGGATAATACTAATGATGATATTCTAGTGTACCGAAATAAAAAAAATATGTACTTCTTGGTGGATATAAATTTTATTATATGGTCACTCCATTTAAATTTGAACTTCCCGGACAAAGATTTAGGTCAATCTACCTACAGACCCTGGACTATTTACCCATATTCCCACTCTATGCACTATTTCAAGGGAGATTATATCAGTTTATATAAATGTTGACATCTCTAGATATAATGTTAGTAGATGTAGTCATACCAGTGATGTAATGATTTTTTGATCCATTGGATTCCACCATTAAATAATTTTATTCTATACGATATATGTAACCAACCCATTGTTATGTGAACTGAAAAAGTTCCCTGAACATAAAACTTTAAGCAATGATGATATATTTATTCAAGAATACAGATGATATCGATTACATGTGAGTTAAAATGATTATTCCATGTTTTTTATCATATAATTCATTCACTTTTAATGATATGTCATTCATATTCTACCAATTATACCATCTATTTCATAGTTACATATTTCATGAACTTCTAGTGAACACTCTCTTCTATTCATCTTCTTTATAGAACCAAATATGTTAATGAATCTATCTCTACGTTATATTCATTACAAATAAGAAAATTAAATAGAGTATATCATGTATCAAGGCTTAATATATATGGGTAATTTTTTTCTAGTTTATCATTCCATGTTACATTTTAATGATTATTTAGATACTCCTAAAAATATTGTCTCCATTTATGTCTATAAAAATATTGGTAAATTATTCCCATTTTATTCTATTGAAATTTAATTAACTTCTCTTAAAAAATTTCATTTAATATTCACTAAGGACTAGATCTATAACATTCAATTCAATACTAAAATATGGATGCCTAATATCACATTATTCATCCATTAATTATATGACAATTAATATATATTACATTCCTATATAATTAGTTTATTATTCCATAATTTCTCAAATAAATCATAGTCAATGATATAAAAAAACATGATTATATATTCCATATTTCCACTTCTACCAAGTGGAATGTACATAAATGAAATTTTTTAATCATTTTCAATTTCTTCCCTATTATAAAATTTAATCATTTTCAAAAGAACATCATTGACTTTAACTAAAAGGAATTTATTAATTTCTTCAAAAGTTCTCCATGAAATTATGAGAATGTCTTCCATGATTTTCTTTAAGTTGAACAAACATTATTCACCCATAAATGGGTATTTAAAATCTTCCATATATATAAATTTAAAATTTACATAAAAATAACAAAGAGTTTCCATAAATTTAGAGTAAAAAATAG
This sequence comes from Viscum album, assembly GCA_963277665.1. Taxonomy (NCBI): domain Eukaryota; kingdom Viridiplantae; phylum Streptophyta; class Magnoliopsida; order Santalales; family Viscaceae; genus Viscum; species Viscum album. The sequence continues at coordinate 449,860,064 of OY728137.1, read as the reverse complement.
TCATATCCCTAAGAAGTATGAATCCACGAAATGAATGTAGATATTACCACATGATGTTTCTTAAGAAAAAACAGATTAAGGAATGATATATAATGTTTTAAAATTATTTATTTTCATCTATAAAGAAATAAAATCTAAAAAAGTCTCATTTTAAAAATCCATGTGAATTGGGGTATGATCCAATAAAATATCATTACTTATTGGACCTCTATTGAGGTAGTATACTATATTTTGTTCTATAATATTATTTCTAATCAAAACCAAATTCTATATCTTTATAAATAATTTAAAAATATCAAGTTGAAACCAATTTTTTTTTCTTTTATAATCCTTATATTCACATATATAATTAAATATAGTTTTGATGTGAAATACCTGTTGTAGTTTTATTTTAAAATGTAATTGCACACACCCACCCACACACACACATATATAACTTAATCCCACATTTCCCAATTACAGAATGGTACACTTATTAACCATGGAATACTTTATCTTGTTATATATTGACTTACACCAAATAATTACATGATATGTGTTGAGAATTATCCTTAGACTTCATTATGAATGATATATTTACAGTGTAAAATTATACATAGCTCAAAATATTCAATAATTTAGCTCATACATGACATACAATATGGAATGATGAAAACTATTGTATAATAATTTGAAATTTCTTCCCCAAAAATCCCATTATTAGCTTCAAAATAATCCCTTCATTATCACACTCTATCAACTACAGTAGAAACACATACCAAACAATTCCTACCTCATTAAATCCCAATCAATGAATTTTTAATCATGAAAATATATATTATTCAAATCATTCTACTTCTCCTTATGTTTTATTTCCTTCAACCTTTTTTTCCATTTACAGATTTATTCACTATGGCTACTATAATGCTTAATCTCAAGATAATATATATATATATATTCTTAAGATTCTTTTTCTACCAATGGAAGGAATCATTAACCACCTAGTATGGTTTCCATGTATAAACAACCATAACTACCATTTTCTAAGTAATATAAAATATCTATGTACTCCCATATTAAGAAAATATAGGTAGAGGTTATTTTCAATAAATTTTACACCTTACCAACTAGTTACATCATTATTACCATTTGTATTTTTTTAAAATATTATCATAATTCTAGCCTTCTCTAATATATTAATGTTCACGAATAATATATGGATTTATATTTTATTAAAGATATTCCTCATTTTTGAATAAAATAAATTGTGAAATTATTTTTAACTTTCATATTTATTTTCATCTTTATCAATATTACAATATCACAACAAACAACACAATATACGACTTATAACTTATTTTGAACAATTGTTGAATCATATTTAATGATCAGAACTTCATTAAAATGTAATATCATTCATATTATTTTTGTTTAGAGTGAACATACCCCTTTTAATATATTCATCAAAAAAGAATATAATCCTATTAAATCATAACTAAGTATAGGAATCCATAATTTAAGCTAAAAACATCAATATTTTTCATTAAACTCATTTCTATAAATTCATGAAACTAAAGTAATTAAATTTCATTAAGAGTCTCCATGTGTTTTGAATAAAACATAAAAAAGATTATTAATAAACAAACCATAATGAAAAAAGTTTTCTAACTATAAATATTTTTTAACTACCTTTTTCCACATATTATAAAAAACTCAATATACCACTTATAATCTATGAACATCATTTATTTGGTGCTTATCCTCTTCCATGATTGGAATTTATCACTGAACATTCAACAGAAACTCCCCCAAATTATATTATCCAATTAAACCAAATATAGTGTTGATAATAATGTTTTGGATCATTCACCTATAAAAAATTTTATATCCTTAATGAAATCAAATGATATATAACGTTAGATAAAAATAAATGAATAAAACCTGGTATTATTACCCTAATGTTAATGCTTGTATATTCAGATAACCTAGTACATTTTTAATATAAGATGTTAGTTGATAAAGACTAACATCACATTTTTGAATCTACATTATTATTTTTACCACCTGAATATTTTATGGTTATTCATTGGAACCACATTAATTTAATTCTTCACCACATTTAATACTATATTGATATTATGAACCACATGAAATCATATATTCAGTAACATATACTTTATTATGTCTGGAAAATCTGTCCAAATCCATCATACATTGTAATATATTTTTCCCATAGATCATATCTCCCTTATAAACATGAAACACCCTAATAAAGTTATGACAATTTAATACAGGGTGGTATGGGTGCTTCGCTAAATTCCTCACATAGAGGATTATCGTTAGACTTGGTAAACCAACTCTTTCCATTAAATATACTTCCAACATATACTTGTGGAACTCATTTTTATGATACATCATGTTTAAAATTCATATTAGATTGTTGATATAAATGTCACATTCATCTATGGCTTGGGATTCAAAATCATATGGTGACCAGCACAACTTATGACTATTTTCTCCCTTGATGCCTAGTGGGAACATACCTCTTCATGCATTAATTTCTAAATGATGGATCTTACACCAATATTTTGGTCTTTACATGTAGTGGTAGTATTGGGAAAACTTATCATTTTCTCGTTATTATTCATTGCAATAGACATTAATCCAACCATCAAATTTTTAATCATTGGGTAATCAATTAAAATATCTTCATTTATTGATTTCCCATTTAGGTAACTTATTTATTCTTCATATACACTCTAATACATTCTCTATATGAGGTTTTTGGGGGTAAATCCATATTTTATGATTTATTCACCCTTATTTTAGGCATGATCATAAATTTCATCTGACACCCTGAATTCATTTTCAATTCCACAAAATCATCATTTTATCCACAGAGTCCTCCCTATGACATGAAAATGGGGGTTATCTCTTACTATTTACATGATAAATCTTTTTTCACTATATTTTTCATATATATATATGGTTATTAAAAATAAAATGAATCTTAATAATATCTTACCACATGTATAGTTTCAAATTTTGAGATTTTTCAGTAATGTTACTTCAATAATATATCAATTTGGATTCTAAATAGACATCCATATCAGATAGCATAACTTAATAGTGATATACATTTATTTTTACCTTCTATGAAGGAAATTTACTTCTTATATTATATCCACTATTCTTATTGGGTTTTTTGGGGAATGATGATTTCTTTTAACATTCTTCTCCTTTCACATTTTATCATCAAATGATTTGTAGGCTTTCTAGGTATATTTGTTTATGAATGAATATAACTCTTCAAAAATAACACAAATAAATTCAATTTTTCATATACAGATTGAATCTCTCTTTGATAATTGTATATACATTATCCAAATTAACAACTTCAGGTAGTTAAAACTTATCCCATTTTATAATCATCCTCTCTATTTTCTATATAAGAATCTATTCATCCATATTAATAAGAATTCACTAAAGGAATATTAATTTTTAATGTACCATCATGTTCAGAAAAAATTACCATGACTTGGATATCTATCTATATAGAGGATTATTTTCTTCTCAATCCTCTATTTTATTCACTTTTTTCATAAATATGTTTTATCAATCTTCATACCTAGTTATATAAAAATTAAAATATTTACCATCACCTATTTATGAATAGATCTCAATATCATTGTAATATTTATAATTTCTATTAATTTATTCAAATGTATATATATCAAAGTTGTTATTGTATAATTAATGATATTCCATCATACTCCACTAGTCATTCATTTAAACATTTTATTTTCAATATTTTTTATACCATAATCTCTGATAATATTTTTTGAATTAGTAAAATTATTTATATAATCCATAAAATAAGCACTATAATTCCATAGAAATAAAATAATTTCCATCATAAAAAAATAATTTTGGAATCATTATAATATTAAGGATTTATTAATAAGTCCATCTATGAAAAAATCACAAAAAAATGATTTGAAATATTGAAATAGAATACCTATACATTATTCTCTTACAACTCTTTCTTTGACCATCATGTTATGATGTGAGACTCGAGATAACATTAGAGGGTGGTGGGGGGAATCATGGTGTAAGTTTCAAAACACATTTCTCTCTAACCCTCACCCACTGATAGATTTTTTTCCAAGTTATCATCAACTTATTTCAATATAAATTTTAGGTGAGTGAAACCAAACTAATTTTATAATGTTCTGATCGAAAATAAAAAAATGAATCATTGATTTTACTTTTGTTCCCAAATTTTTTATGTCTAAATTGAAAACACATAGTGATGTGTTGATGTACCATTATCCATTATAACATTATTTTCTATTAATATAATGTTTTTTCAATGGAAATTATATTTTGAAATATAGTACCTTACACCCATTTAAATAAAAATAATTAATCATCCAATAATAACATATTATTCTAGACAATCATTTCACTTTATTATTGAAGGGTAAATTAATTTATAGGTGTGTTGTCCTCTCTAGATTCATTAGAGGTTAATATATATAGTTTCATTAGTAAGGTACTGGTTCGATAATCTATCATTATCTACCATGACACTTCTTCACTCTCTAATCTTGATGCAATCAAATATTTGTTAAGAGATTTTAATTTTTTCCATCAAATAAAAATAACATAAATAATAAATTACATCATAATGAATCAAGATGAGATAGATAAATTATTAGGTGAATATTCTATGTCAATATCAACCTTCTAATACATTTTTCACATTTCATGATATCTGATTTATTTTTCATAATCGAGACTCTTTATTCCACAATATTAAATGTAAATAATTATCCTGATCACTCATATATCTTATTTCGCTATATATAACAAAATATATTTATAACACTCACTATTTTCCATTATAACCACAAATATCTAAATAAATAAAGTATATCCTTCATCAATAAATAGAGTCATGGTATAATATTATGCCATGTCATAATGAAAACTGTCATATCAATAATATTTTAGATAATTATAAAATTTATAATCATATTATGGTTAAAAATCTAATTAAAATATTTCCATTTTTATCCTTCGATCTTCCTTTAATATAGTAAAATATTTATAGTCAAATATTTCATCATTAATATATCAAAAAAAATCCATATTCCAATTAAGTTACTAAATCATTTTGAATTAATATATATATGGATTTACATGCTAATTAATATATATTAATTTGTATAATTTGATCAAATGAATCATGGTTAGAGACAGATCCATTAAATTTTAATATCTATACTCTCATTATAATAAAACAAATTATAATAATTTAAATGGTTAAACTTACAACATATTCAAATTTATTGTGTACTTTTCAATTATAAAATGGAAGGAATTCTTAAATACAACTATTTTCTTTCATAAAATTATCTCAATGAGTTTATTTAAAAATAATCCCCCATTTTCCCTAAATTTATTCCATGTTTTCTAATAATTTAAATCAAAATGAATCACATATAAATGGGCATATGAAATCTTCAAAATATACTGAATCATACTCTTGATAAAAATATTAAAGGGTTTCCTACAATTCAGTGTACATAAAATATATCATATCATTATAAAATATTTATATAATCCATTACACTATATATTATTATGCATTGTTCCTCAAATACACCAGATCTTAGTATGAAATATCATACAACATTGTAATTATTTTTAAACTATAGATGAAAGAAATATTTATATAATCATATATAATAAATACTTTATAATTATGATGTGATACTACAAAATATACTCAAATATTAGAGAAATTTAAGCATAGTTCATTACATCACCATATGATCTTTTATTTTAGATGCATCTTTTATTTTAGATGCATACCTCATTGATGACATTATTCCCAATATATACACCTCATATAATAATACATTCTAGTACAACATGACCCATCCTTCCAAATATCAATATCAAAAATAGTTTTGACATTTTAATCACTACTATGGGTTTACTTTGAAGAACATAATCATACATAGCTTAAACATGATCCCATATATCCCATTTTTGGAGTTATAATGATGTTAATCACATGATACACTACCTATCTTTAGATATACCCAATGAAAATATAAATAAATCCTATATTATAAAGAATCTTCAAATATCAAATTCCAATTGATGATTTATTAGCATTACAATTTTGGTTAATTAATGATTTTCTATAACACATCTTATATAATACATATATTATAATGTGATACACACAATTTTGGAATGATGTAAAATTACACCATCATACATAATCATTCCATTTTTAAATTACTCTTTACCTACTCTTACATATTCCAATATCAGGTAATGATTGATTAACAAATGTTCACATATTTAAATGAAAAAACCCATTTGTTATTAGAAATATCTAATTATTCAAATCAATCTAAGAATATCTATTCAATTAATGTTTTAACTAGTCCTTTTATTAGCGTATTAGTGTCATGACATGAACCACGTCACGGCTTGATCCGTGACAATCCCACGACACCCTTCATAGGCCTGGGGGTGGAGACATGTTCTAAATGCACAATAAACTCAGGAAATCCTTTTTATAAGAACTTGTACCCATGCAGACAACCATGTCAATGGAAAAGATTAGGGGGAATTTTAAAAAAAGTTCAAACTGGTATAAAGTAAAATAAAAATGCATGAACCGCTAGAAATCATAATGGTACGATAGTTTATACTAAAACGCAAAGGGAAAAAACAGACCCCCAAACCATAAACCTATCCCATGATGAAAATAACCTAAAAATAATAAAAAATGATAGAGCCTAGTTTCTATATCCCAAACTATGAAAATCATAGGAGTTGCAGGAATACTATATCTTCAATCTCTTCGGTAGTCATGGTAGACCTGTCTGCCATCTGCAGAAGACACGACATGTGTTGAAAAAATCCCATTCAAGGGTGAGTATTACATATCCATCAGAATGACCCAAAACTGGTGAAGGGGGAGAAGGAAGAGATAAAAATGAAAATAATGAGTAGATAGAACACTATAAAATGAAAAAGAAAAAAATTATAGATCCACCCAACAAAAGAGTGAAAGTAGACCCATCCAAATAGAAGGTCCTTTAGAATGTGAGGAGATGAACTCCTCATCAAGTATTATGTACCTATAGATGGTGAGTATACTAATCTGACCATGAGAATCTAGATAGGGAAACCATGTGTCATACCCCACATGTCTTCAACTCTCTTGGAAGTAGAGTAAACAAAACCCAATGAGTGGGTACTGTAGTAGGATACATATATATATATATATATATATCAGTAGAAGAATCCAAAATAAGAGGGAATGGGGATCCCCATATCATAGGTTAGCCAATGAAGATGCGTACGAAACAGTTCCAAGGTATGTTTATCTACAAATCCCAATACCTCATTTGTATTCCTAGGAGACACAAGTCAAATTAGATTAATATCCAAACCTTGATACTATTTGTTTTTGGTTTCACTATCTCACCCATAAGGTATTTAGTTTGCATCACAAAATTATGTCTTGGTGGGGAAATCTACCATATTTTTCGCAAGTCCAAAGGTGCATCAAACCAAGCCTCATCACTATACCTCATTGTCGATGTTCTTTCTATGGCAGTCACCATTGAACACCATTACCCATCTGGGATGGAGGGTACCACTCAGGAAGTTCATTAGAGAACATCCCTTCCAAGATCCTACTAGAGGGAAAGATCAAAGTGTAATCTGGGAAACACCGCTGCCTAACCCTGCAAGAAGGTTATGCCTACATGATCCCAAAGGGGAACACCACTGCCCATATTAGCTGGAGGGTTATCCCAAATCCTCAAGGAAATCCGATACTCTGAACCTTATAGAGGGAAACTTTGAAAGATCATCCGAGAACACATCTTCCCATTTCTATCGGAGGCTATGCTCTGAACAACCATTGGAAAACTCTATTACCCAGCCCGACTAAAGGGTAATCCCAGTACCACTATAGTAATATTGTATTATCACTACCATCAATGGGTGTCACCTCTATGCATGTTAAACTCAGAACATTCATGTCATGTCAAGAAATCTTCTTTTGAGGGTAAAATCATGTTATACATTTTAAAACACTCCATATAGGCACCTCACATACCATAATTAGTGTTCAAATAAAGAATATATGATGGTTTGAAGATATCGTAGAAGAGATCAAGTAGTACATGTTGTGTGAGAGGAACCAGACGGTGTGTGGTCCCTCTCCATGACCTATCCTTATATTTGGATGGTACATGAGTCTCATGACTTGTATTGGAACATTCCATGTTGGTGGACTACATATTGTGTCCAAACAATCTAAGATTAGGGTTGTGTCTATGTACACAGAACCCTTATCTGTGTACTTTGGTTCATTGCATGTTTGTCCACATGGGATGTTTTCCGTTTGGGCAAACCATGGTCCTGTAACTCACACATGGTGTGTTCCTATCCATGTCTTCCATCACACAACTTTTTCACATGGGAAGGGAGTACATGACATGTCAAGGGAAGTACACATCATGTTTCCCTTAACCTCTACCAAACTCTAGGGTCACTACTGCGGGAGGATCCACACTATGTGTTCTTCATGATACACGTATTGTAGTCAAAATTTCTCCAAAATCCATTGGGATTCTTTTGATCTAGACTCCAAACATTGAATCTGGTCACACTACATCGAATTTAGTTGTGAAGCCTTTAGAAACATCATAATCTAGCTTGGAATCACTACTACGAACTGTCATTCAATGGAAATGATAACCATAATAAATTCGGGATTTGTTCCTAGTTCATTATATCAATGTGAATCATATTTTTCATAGTTGGGTGTAAAACCTTCATATTAACCATCCTTTCATCACACCGGTCCCAGATTTGTGCCTCTCTTGAGGATTTTTCACTATTTCATTGATGTGACATGAATTCGGGAACCCACTCGAGCTTGGGTCACCTGATAATCATAAATCCAAGAACAGTAGTGTTCCTTCTATTAAGAACACATAGAACAAGGGAAAATAATATAAGAATATGATTAGATTGTTTTCCATGTGTTATTGTCCAGAAGATCCTAAATGGGACATCCAGGTTAGAAATAGCTGATAGAAGAAATTATTTTCAATACATAGGCTCATCCAAGGGGAAAAAATTGAAGAAATAATTCTCAAAATTCGGTATTGATTAACTAATTGATGAAAAACCCAAATACAATTCCTACATGGGTTGTATCAATTACTATCATTGAATAATTCATTCCCCACGACCCATTACATATTTTGTACTTTGATCCACCTAGATTCAAAGTTTTTTCATTCTTTGAAAAAACTATCCAAATTTGGTTTATGCTCTCACTAGAAATTGCATGTATTATGTGTCCAAAACACATTAAACATATTTTTATAAAACTTTATTATGTAAAAAAGTAATTTAGTTAATTAAATTGAATAATTAATCAAACCACATATATGCGCCACTAACAAGAGAGGGGTTGGACTATCCCATGAAGACTCATTTTATGTCATGCATAAGGAAAACACCATGTTCCGAACCAATCCATGATCTCAAATATCAGATCTAATTATCCATTTAAGTTTCACCCCGCATTATTTAATTAACCATGCATGGGTAGAATAAAATATATTTTATATTTTTATAAAATTAATTTTAGGCAGACTAGGCCTTAGAATCACATGTTGTTTCAGTGCCTAGCTCTGGATATATTTTCTAGAAACATGTCAAAGTAATGTAGGTGAAAATTTAGGTCACTTAATCATTAAATCTATTAATATTTTCATCCGTGAAATTAAAAACTAAGAAAACAACTCTAGGGTACTCAGATCGCATCTGGCTCTCCCATTCTTACGAACTATCTTACACATTTCGATGCTTCACTAAGAAGAAAACAAAATGGATGGTTCACCCTTATAAGGTCTGATCATGTTATTCCTTGATCACCATCATTTCCTCTACAAGGCTGTGCTTGTACTCAATTTCTAGATCGCCTTAGTCAATGACATGTGTGGTGTCATGCACGTATCTCATGAGTGGTGATATTTATAAAACATCGTGCACCCTCTCCAACTATGGGTGTAAGGGTAGGTGGCAGGAAACCTCACAAACCCTCTGTTTGATATCAAATGGTTTAATGTGCCTTAAATAAATATTTTCTCACCATGCTAATCTCTTCATTATACTTTTTGGGGAGACTATCAAGAATACGCCCCCACCTGAAATCTAAAGGCCTATGTCGGTGATCTGCAAAGGAATACTATTGGATATGGCCTATATTTATCCTTTCAAAACATTCTTCACTTTCTCTTCCATCTTCTACACTATCTCTGGTCCCATAATAGATAATAATCCAATCTTTTTCTATCATATGGGTGACCTACAATGTATCTCGTATAGAGCCTCTAAATTTTCTATTCTAATAGTGGAGTGGTATCTATTATTGTACACAATCCTTATGAAAGGTAGATGATCCTCTCATCACTGGTTGATATGTAACACATAATCCCTTAACGATCATCTAGCACCGGGATAGTGCAGTTGGTCTACCCATAGGTCTGGGTTTGAATGTTTGTACACATTTGCAACTGGGTCACAAATTCCTCCTACAAGCCTCTCCATAATCATGACATAAACTGTTTTCCCGATCAGAGGCAATCAATGAGGGTACCCCATGATGTTTGATGATCCCCTTTACATATAACTACCCAAGACCTATACTGAACTCTGCTCCCTAATAGAAAGGAAGTGAGTAGACATTGTGAGTTGGTCTATTATCACCCAGATGGCATAATCTCACTTTTTTTATACAGAAGAACTATGGTGAAGTCCATGGATATGGGATCACATTTCTACACTAGAATCTCAAGATGTTATAAAAAAACCACCGAAACATAGTGCCTGGCCTTCACCTAATGACAATTATGGAATCCTGAGATGAAATAAAATACACTTCATTCTATGTTTAAACACTAAAGAAACATCGCAAGTTAAATGTACATATTCCCAATAATGGGATGTACAACTATGGGAGATGTGTGGAACTTATGCATCACCTCCCCTCGAATTGTGATAGAAAGAACTATTCAACACTAGAAAGAGATATCATGATTCCCTCTTTCAGAATATCCATATGTTGTGTCGCATATGGATATCTAGTCACAATAAACTTTGTATCCAAAGATTCCTAGCTCGGAATCTTTCACACACTCAATGAGTGAAGGAGTATACACCATCAACTCCATGAAAATCATACACTACTATTACCCCATGTTCAGCTTCTGGGAAGCTAACCACTCCAAAGCATCGTTCACTAGATGAGCCAGGTACTTCCTCATAAGGGAATCTACTACAATGTTTCACATTCTTGGAGTTTGTGTTATCAAAAAATTAATAGTACTATATAAACTCCAACCAACATCATTTCTTGAGGTTCAGGTCTCTTTTAGTGAATATGTACCTGATTCTCTTGTGGGATGAGTAAACCACAAAGCACTCTCTCAAAAGGTAGTGCCTCCACATCCTCAAGATGAAGACTACTACTTCTAGATCTAGGTCATGAGTTTCATTTTTATTTTCATGGGGTACCATGTACATCAACCATTATATGTTTAATGGATATCATTGCATCAAAATTCAATAACACACATCTCCTGAGGAATCACAATACACCATGACACCAACTCCATCTTTTGGAAGTCTCAAAATTGATGCCCTCGACAGCCTCTACCTCATCTCCTTAAAATCCTTCTGAAACTGCTCAGAAAAGGTAAAAAACCATCACTTTCAAGTCAGATAAGTGAATGTGGATAGAATTATGGAGATGTCTACCACAAATATCTTATAGTACTCTGGAAATCCATTAAATCTCTTCACCTCTTACACAATCTGGGGTGGCTCCCAAACATGCACTACTTTTCTCTTCACTGGATCTATGAATAAACCTTATTTGGATATGAAATGAACCAGAAAGTGAACCTCATGTATCAAAAAAAAATCATTTCAAGGGTTTCCATAATTCCAGTGCTCTCTAAGTAAATCATGGACCATCCTAAAGTGATATTCATGCTCCTCCTCTGTTGAAAAGTAAAGAAGTATTTCATTTATGAAGAAAATAAATAATATGTCCATGAAATTATAGAAGATGTTGTTCATCAAATCCATAAAAATTATAGGGTAATTTTTCAGACAAAAGGCCATCACTAGGAACTCATAGTGTCCATAGCATCATCAAAAAGTTAACTTCAAAATATTAGTCTCACATACAAACAACTAGTGGTAGGCGAACCTAATATTGATTTTACAGAACCATATCGCAACATGAAACAAATAATAAATGTCATCAATCCTCTATAAGGGGTACATGTTCTATATCATCTCCTAGTTTAGTTGATAACAATCCACACAAATCCATAATCTCCCATCTACCATTTTCACAAATAGAACTAGATCTGCCCATGGGGAGACATTGGGTCTAATGAAACCTTTCTCATAAAGGACATATAGCTATAACCATATATCTCTAAGATTGGAAGATTCCATATGATATCCTTTATATGATATTAGGTTATTCCCTAGTTGCATGTCGATGAAAAACTCCAACTCCTGCATTAGAGGTAGTCCTTGAATGTATTCGGGAAGAAAATAAATAAAATCCTGCACAACAACTGGAATTCAGTTGCCTAAATAGTCTGGTGGAGCAAGGATCACACCCCATATCTAATGGGTATTAGGTTGTGACCTCTTGCTCATAGCACCTAGTCATCCTGATAGGATGTCTTTCTCACTGAAAAAGGAGAATTGTGTGCCATGTATGTGTAAGAATCTAACTGGTCATTGGTGAAATTAAATCTAGTCCCATACCATAGAAATCAAATCCATTCACATGATTATGCTGTAGGGTCCCATTTTTATGACCAGTAGGTCCAATGTGAACCTTTTTCCTCTAGGGGATAGCTCGCACTACTGATGGATCTAAGACATGGAGGAAACATTCCCTATTGAAATGTCAAGGAAAAGATGTTGTGCTAGTGAATCTACTAGAAGATCTATCTTTATCAGCATGATTTTAGATATAAATTAATAGATAGAACCTGTGTCTACAAATACTGTGTCCAGAGTAGAATAAGCACAAATCAAACGTCAAATCATATTGTGCACTACAAGATTACAGACGTCCAAAGCACACAATTGAATGTCTCCTCGGCTGCCAAATCCATAAGGATGACATGGGTCACCTATTGGTGGTGGAAGAACATCATACCACCATCCCCCACCTATATTTCATCTTTATCATCATCCTCCTCCAACTCCCTTGGGATCATCTTGTCCCCTCCTAGGAGATCCCAAATCATGGTCTTGTCTCTTCCGTGGCAGTTCATCTGCTATCTGTTTGGGATGCACAACACCGTTTGTCATGAAGTCTTGTGCCATTTTACATAGACCATCAAAATTATAGCATCGTCCATATCTTGGTTTCCCCAGTGCTATGTGCTTCCCTTACATGGTATGACCACACTCTTGAGCCTTATCATAAAAGGGCCTCTAGTATTGAGATCTATGGTGTTGGTCTGCAACTAAAGATGAATCAGCCATGTCACACCTACCTTCCCCTACTACTATCTAGGGTACCTATTCTATAAATATCTCTATCAAATGTTAGAACTCCAGCACTCTGGAAAAGTTGGGGATTCACAAGGGAACTACGCTAGCTCATATCTCTCTTTAAACTCCCTACTCAAACATTGATTTTTGGAAGAAGTCATATATGATCATGTCATTAGATTATCATGTAAGGCCTACAAACCTAGTGGTGTCAATTTTCACTATCATCCATCTATGTTGAATCTCTGGAAGTTCTAAAATACAAATAGATCATAAATAGGATTGGTAGTACTCTTTACGAAATAGCTTCTAGATGTCATCCCATGAGAGCATCAAATCCTCATGAATCTGAGTGAATAAAATCTACCAACACCTAGTTGTACCATGGAAAAGACATCATAAAAAAACCACAATCTGATCCATAAGACTCTAAACATGATTGATGATGTAGACTATGGATTACAACAAATCGTATACTACAAGACGATCTGGCTCACTGAGGAACCTCAACAATCATCTATGTTGGCAATCACAGAGTGCGCTCAATTTATACACACCTTCATCCTGCTTTACATGGAATGTCTTCTACTAAATAGAGGGAGTTTTTTCTACCTTACCACCTTTGGAAGGGTGTTTCCTAATGTACCCTAAACTAAGGCCTCGTCGCTCATAGCAACATCGTCATGAACCCGAGATGGTATCCCTGCTGGCTGTCATCACAGAGGAATCCTGAAAATTATCAAGTATTACCACAGTTATATGAGCACACACAAACCCACACAAACTCAAAAAAATTTATATATCATTGAAAATGGTTACCTTAAATAAGAAAAAAAATCATAGACTCGATCCTATATGATGCATGCACCATTATTCCATACAACAGACGTCTTAGGGTGCTGATTCGACAAGAAGGTAATTAAGGTCTTGGTGAATGGATATTTTGGTCTCCCACACCATCACTGGACTCTCCATCTTGAGATTCTATCTCGAGAAAATTTCACACCATTTCTCTAAACTCAACCAATCATTTTACGGGGGTAACATTCAAACAATTTTCTAAGGAATTAATATGCTCTGAATCCACTCTATTATGAGCTAACCCAAGACTAGGATCGAGCTGCGACTACCCCACACCTGCCACCATATTCTAAGCAGTGTTGACATACACTGAAGGAAGAAAAAACTCATAGAGTCCTTTTCCAACGAACCAGTTCACATGCACAAAACAAAATCAATTAGAATCTGCATAGAAAATGTTGGAAAATAGTGAAAACTGCTATATAGTAAAATGAACATGCCTAAAACTCTATAAAGTAGTAATATATGATAGTGTATACTAAAAATTAAAGGGGAACAAGACATGTACAAACTAGAAAGCTATCCCAACATAAAAAAACTAGAAAATAGAGAAATCCAAGAGAGCCTATCTTTTTTATGTCTAGATATGACCACCAAACATGGTCCAACCAACATGTATCCGTAGTCTCCTCTAAAGTCATGATCAACCTATCTGTCATATGAAAAATAAATGACTCATTTTTGGAAAATCATATGAACGGGTGAGTTTTACATACCCATAGAACACACCAAAAAGGATGATCAAGTAGCAGTAAGATATATAATTGAAAATAATTAGTAAATATAAAATGGTTGGGTGAAAAGGAATAAAAATTGTACAACTCAACCCAACATGAGATTGAATATAGAATAATCCAAACCCAAGGAGGTTGAAATGGTGGGGAGATAAACTCCTCATTAATTCTTCACTACCTATATCATGATATTTGAGTCATACAACCACGAGAACCTAGACACAGAATGCTCGTCGCATACCCCACACATCTTCTCCTCACATTGACGGAGAGTAACCAATACCCAAGGAGTAGGAACTATAATAGGAAACATATACATGCTCAGTCAATGAATACCAAATTAGATAGAAAGGGGATCTTCATATGATATCTCTTCAAAAGAGTATTAGTATCCAACATTTAAAATGTAATTATATATTCAAATTCCAACACCTCATATGTCTTTCCAGGATTCAAATTGCATAGGGGATCAATCACTACACCTTGGTTCTATCCACTTTGGGTGGTACCGAGTCACATTCATGTTATTTAATTAGAGACAAAATAATGTGGATATGTATTGAAAGTAACTCTCATCCTCGTGATTCTAATGGTGCATTAAACCATTCCTTATCATTGTGTCACACAGTCGATGGTCGTTATCCTACAATCAGCGAGGAATACCACTAACCACCCTGGCTGGAGGGGACCACCCAAGAAGGTACCTGGGGAATGATACTTATTAGATCCTTATATATGGTTATCCAGTGATTCATTAATGAAAAACATCTACTCAGCCCGAATAGATTGTTACACCCAGAAGATTCCATCAGGAAACTCTAATGTCCATCCCAGCTGGAGGGTAAGGTGGAAACGATGAGGAACTCCATGACCCAAATCCTAAAAGACAGAAACAAAGATAGATTATCAAGGAACATCAATGACCTGTCCTACTGAAGGGTATTCTTGAGATTTCCATCGAGGAATGCCACTTCCCATCATAGCTAGAAGGTATAACCTATACCAATATGGTAATCGTGGATGACCTCCACTGTCATAGGGTGTAACCTATGTGCAATCAAAACCCGAAACATTATTTTCTTATCTTAATAGCCACTCTTGAGGGAACCATAAAATTATATGTGGAATAAAACTTATTATAGGAATCTTGTGGTCCAGAATCCATGATCAAACAAAAGAGATTTGATGGTTTAAAGATTTCTTGGAAGAGAGAAAGTAGTACACAGTGTGTGAAGGGGCCCACATGTTGTGTGGTCCCTCTCTACTGCCTAACCATGTCATTGGCCAGTAAATGAGTCCCATCCCATGTAGTAGAACATGCTTTGTTGGTGGACTATACTCCATGTCCAAACTATATGGGACATGGCCCATGTCTGTTGGCCATGTCAGTGTAATAAGACCCCATGTATGTGTACTTCGATACATAGTGTGTTGGTCCAAAAAAAATCCTACATGTGTTCCCAAATCATATCTGTGTAATTGAAACATGGTGTGTCTCTTTCCATGTGTTCCTTCACACAGCCTCTTCACATGGAAAGGTAGTACAAAACATTTAATAGAAAGTACATGTTGTGTCATCCTTAACTTCTACCAAACCCTAGGGATACTATTGAGGGAGGCTACATTCCATTTGTTCTTCATGATACATGGTGTGTAGTTGAGATTTTTTAGAAACCATCATGTTTCATCGATCTAGTCCCCCTACATTGGATTTTGTTCGACCACAAAGAAAATATGGCTGTTAAACCTTCCAAAATTTCTGGATCTACCTACGAATAACATATACAAATCATCGTTCACCAGGAATCGACCACCAGAATGAACAAGGGGGTTTTCCTCATTGTTCATATTAGCTCACATCATATTCTATATCATTTGGTGTTTAACCTCTTGATTATCCATCCATTCATTGCATTGAACCTTGATCCATGCCTCACTCGATGATTTATCACTGTTTCATTGATTTGCCTCAAATTTTGGTGCCAAATCGGGCTCAGGTCTCCCAAAAATACTTGAGATAGGAACTGTCATGTAACTACAAGGGAAGAAAACATAGAAATGGAAATAAAAATCACATAAATAGATGTTTTTATCATTTACCAAGATTTCATGACTAACATATAACTAACAGGCTATTTGAGTTTGAAATAGTTAGTAGAAGAAATTAATTTCAGTACTCTAGCTCATGCAAGGGGTGTAGATTGAATAATGAATTATCAACATTCTCAATTATTTAACCAAATGAATAAAACAAAAAATATAATCCCTACTTATATTGGATTTAATTCCATTTATAATGAATAGACACTCCATGATCAATTGTTTTCATTGCGCATTGATCTACGTGTATCCAAAGTTTCATCGTTCTTCATCATTCATCGATGGAATTCTCTAGAGAAGGTTTTTTCTCTTTCTGATGAATTTTAAGGACTATAAGGCCAAATAACCTTATCCTTATTTTTATTTCATTTTATTAATTTAAAAATTAAATTAATTAATTATATATATTAATTAATTAAACCACTTACATACATCACTATTGAGAGAGGGGTTGGAAGGTCCCATGATGACTCATTTTATATTGCGCCTAGGGAAACCCAGCTTTCTAGACCCATCTAGGGCCTCATATATCTAATCCAATGATTAATTTAAGATTTATTCAGATTTCATTAATTATCCATGTGTGCACATTGTGAAATATATTAAATATTATTATAAAATTAAATTTATGCACACTGGGCCTCAAAATTGCATGTTGTCTCAGTGCCTAGCTCTGAAAAAATTGATATATATCAATGTCATATAAAGAAAAAACTGGGTCTCTACTTGTTATGTAAAAACAGTGATTTTTATTATTTTTCAGTTCTTTAATATCTGTTATCTAAATTTAAATTATTCTAATGCCTAGGATTCTTCACTACCAAGTATAATATCAATATATATGAAGATATCTTTATCATGAATCATGAAATAAATACACTCCTTTTATCCTCAGGATAATTAACTTCAAAGTTCATTTATTGTTAATATATTACTTATATAGACTCTTTATTGTAACAAATCCTTAATTGAACAATGATTTCCTTGGGTTAGGATATGGTGTTACAGATCATGATGATCAAAGAATCTATTATGCAAAATATTTTTTCTTATGATCATTTATGTAATTGAATAATCCTTAGAACATGTGTATCCAAATCTAGGTAATTATCATCAAGCCATATTTTATTAAAATTTATTATGTTTTAGAGTTTGGAATTTTAATAACAAAAAACAATAAATTTTTAATGATGTTTTAGATTTTTTACATAAAATCATTATTGTATTATTTTATAATTTTTATTCTTCAGATTTTTATTCCTTCATTATTAAATTTGTATTGTCTTATTTTAAATTGGCTTTATGTTTTTTTTCATAAATTAAAATATGTAAATTAAATTGGAAAATATATAATGTTTGGAGTGATAATGTTGATTCCCTCTAAACTATTTTATTTTTAGATGGAAATATATTCACTGATTATAAAATATTCAACCACACATAATGTATTATATTTAGAATAGTAAATACTTCCTTGAACAATAAAACTATTATATTTTTTTATAATCTATGAAATTTTATTATGATATTTTTTCCCAATATATTCTTATAAAATGTTCATCTATTAAATAAAAAATAAATATATATTTCAATAAATCATTAAAATAAATTAATATTATAATAAAACATTTCATTACAAATAGATACCTCTATTAAAAAATTAACATTATAAATCTTATCTGAAAAAGTTCATTATAATAAAATAATTAGTATAATTACCTATAATCTTATCAAAATGGTTTAAGAATTGAACTATGCACTTGATGCATGAAAATACCTTATAAACAGTAATAATAACAAATATATTAGTAATGTTCCCATAAAAGCTTATTATATTGTCCCTAAAAGATGATTGTTTAAAACATATATAATCCATCACGAAATATTAATTCTTTTTCATCATGCATATACAATTAAATAAATATACACATCCTTAATTATTTTAAACTACTAAAAATAAATAAATAAATAAAATTTACATCCATAATGGTAATAATTATTATAGATCCAAATCCGTATCAGGTTATGTTCACACATCTCAAAGATATAGAAATATTCTACCGAAAAAATAAAATATAATGAATGAAAATATCTAGGAGAAAATGAGAATAAAATTTAATAGATAACAATTTCATAATATATCAAATAAAATAAAAAACTACACATGTAGAGATGATTGAAAAATGTGAGCATGGTAATTAAAAATCTGATAATATTTAATATATTTTTAATGTGTAGACGAATGAATGAAATCATTATTTCATTATCATTTTCATGACCATAATTTCTATCACTATAATCAATGATATCTATTCCAAAATAAATATACATAAAACTTGTAATAAAAAATTACTGAATTAGTGCAATTGTAATTGTAAAATAGGTACTGACTCTATAAAATAGTAATAATGTATTATATTCAATTGATTACATATATTGAATAAATTGTATGATAAATTATATATAAATACCAATAATTAGAGAAATATATATTAATAATTAATGAATAAATTATAACAGTGTTTTAGGGTCTCATAGAAGATGAATTTTGGTTTTACGTTATGGTGTTGTGGATTTAGGGGATTCAATATTCAAAGATATATAAATTTTTTATGTGGTTTATAATTTTTGAAGGAAGTGGAGGATACGAGGATCGTAAAATGAGTTAGAATTAGTGATCAAATGATACATATTTTTATTATGGGGACCCTAGAAGAGTGGGTAAAGGATAGGGAGAAACCCAGAAGTTTCCATCAGAATTTGAGGAGGGGGATAACAACATTGGCATTACGTGGGGGGTAAAGGTATCTTATATAAGAAACCCATAGGAGGGATAAAAAAATTTATATGTGAGAATGTTTCGAAATCAAAATGTGGTAAAAGTGAGTTTGATTTGTTATATATGGTATAAAGGAGTTCCCTAAGATAGAGGGGAGTTTGTCTACATTAGGCGAAACATGGAAGGGAAGAAGGGCCCGAGTACGGTGATGCAACAACGGAGAGAGGTCCATCATTAGGTGATGCAAGGAAATGGAAGGATATGGAATAATGTGGGGATAATGGGAGAGATAATATATAATGATAAGATAAAGGATTGGTTTTTCCATACTTATAATGTATACTTTCAAAATAACTTCAAAAAAGCACCACTATTTTTTTGTATATTGTGCACACCATAATTTTTTAAAAAGAATCTTGAAATTTCTTTTAATTTATATATACATGGGATAAAATCTCACTCACTCACACAGATATATAAATATATAAATACACATTAAATATAAAAAAATTGTTTAAATTATATAATTTGGTTTTTAGTCAGTTATGTTAAAATCCATTAATTATATTTTTATGAGGTATATGTTTTTTTTGAAGATATTTTAGTGTTAATACCAAAATTAATTATTTTATTTATGATTTTTTCAAACATTAATGTCTTTAATCTATATCCTAAAGAAAATATATCACATGCACATTAATTTATCATCTATTTAATTATGTTATTATTCTAATTTATCATAGTAGAAATTGTTTTGTTGGGTGTTAGAAGGAGTTGTTAGTAGAGTGGAAGAATATTATGAAATATTCAAACTAGAAGTTCAATAAAAACCCACACTTCAAATTATGGGATGATAAAATAAATTTCTATATTTATTTTGGTTGTTGATTTGAAATTTTAATAATATTTATAGTGCGATCATTTTATGTGTAAATATAATCTTACAATAATGAATAAAATTATCAAAATATAAATTCAATATTTGGGAAAATTATTTAATACTGGTTCCATGGTTTTCTGATTATTAAATAGTCTATAGAGATATGATAGGTATTATTATATATTATTAATATAATTTTTAATGACATCACATGTATGTTTAGGGATTCTATCCCAACATGATTTAGTGGTTTACAATGTTACTCCTTGAAATATTGTATATCCTTAACCATATTAGTTATATATAAGATGTGGGTATTGTGATTATTATTTTATTATGTTATCAATAGAGATACATATCCAATATGTGACATAGGATATTAAGGCTCTTTTTTGTGTGACTGAATCAACTGGGTAAATTTTTTTTGTGAGAATTATATTTTATATGAGAATAAATAGATAGTTCTAAAGATATTTCCTAATCATTTAAGAGTTAATTGTCTCCTTTAAGATGTTTTCTAGGAACCCCATTTTTATATTCATTTAATATGGTATTGTAAGAATTAAATTAACTGATTTATATTTTTAAGATAGAAAATTTGGTTTCAAAACAATAAAATAAAGGATTGTTTATATATGAGAAATATGGATATATAATTATCTATGGTAAATATCATGATAATGGAGAAATAATAATTAAGTAATATTAATAGAAATGAAATTATATTTCTTAAGATGATGGTAGAACACATATTTCTTCTTATAACTAGAGATACAAATAACTATTTAAGATATTTCTACACCCACAAACATGTAAAAAAAGTGAATCCTATTAAAGATTTTGATTGTAATATGAAGAATAATTTGTCTAAATATTACAAAAATTAAATTTATTGACTCATTAATTGAATATATTTGTTGTATCAAAATCTAGTTGGAGTTATTGAGAATAAAATTTGAGAACAAAGTTTAGGTACTGATCTAGTCATTATCATTTACGATGTTAATGGATGCGATTATTACAACCTTGAGAAACTATATATGTAATTATTACATAGTTCTTAAGGATATCCATGACATAATTATATATTAATATCATAATTGTATGGAATTTTTGAATTTAATATCAATTGCATACATCATAGAGGGTAGTAGGAGGTGTTCTTAAAAGAGATCACCAAATGAGAAAAGTAGATTGAGTGATAACAGATAAGCTAAATCAATTAGATTGGGTCATATATACTAATATTAGGGTATGAAATGATAGATGAAAAATGAAAGGGGGTGTAATAGATATATTATTTACATTAATTATCAAAAAGCGTATTTGAGAAAAATGGAATTCTGTAACAATTGAGTGTAAATAATATATAAGATTCATTGGTCAATAACTATGGAGTATTATTTTAAACTATATTGAATTGAGGGTATATAGAGAAATATTTTTTCTAAATATATTGTTCTGTTTTATCTTGTTGACAATTAATATTTCAATATTATAGAAAATTATGAATTTTTGGGTATTTTATTCCATTCATGATTCAAAAATTGATCTCGTAGAATCTATGATTTGAAAACAATTTTTTTTGAAGGTCAGAAGGCTGAGCTGGGTTTTTTTTTAAACATTTTGAGATGGTGGTGGAACAAATAACATGGAATTCCACAGATTTTGGAAAATGAATAAATAAGGCACATTTTATATAAAGAGAAAGATGTATATAAAAATTATTATTATTATAACTGGTCATACCTATTTATGGAATTATAATTTTAGCTACATGATATTGAATGGGATGATAGTCTTGGTTACTAAATTTAATCATTTACATTATCATATATAGAATAAAAGATGATATTGTACCATTTAAGGGTATAAAATAATGTGTTTTGTTATTAAAGGATGGAAACCGGAGCGTCAATTTTTTGGGAACACGCATTCCAATGCATTTGAAAAAAATCTAGACCATTCTATGATAGTTTAATATATAGTGTTATATTTATCAATAATTCTATTAAAAAATTGTATGTTTACATTCTAAATAATAGGTCATAAGTATTTATAAAATCCATTAAATAAGTATCCGTTATGTTAATTAATATATGTTTGAAGATAAAATTATGGATTATATATAATTTTGGTATGTAAAAATTATTCAAATTAAGAAATTATATTTTAAGATATGGATCTATTTTGTAAAGACAATGCCCTATTAAATAATGTAAAACTGTGTGGAAAACATATGAAAAAGAACATGAATGAAAAAAATGGAGTATGAAACTATATTCATGTTTTTGTAAAGTTTTTTTGGTTGGATGGAATGAATATCTTATCTTAACTTATTATCCCAAATCCATTCATATTTATGGAGAAGTTATTTCCTAAGTAATTTTTGAAAATTAAGTTGGTTTATTTATCACATATAAAGGAACATAGATGTATTTACTATAAATATATTTAAGCCAATGGAATGGATAATATAGAATCCTTCTCATGTAATTTATTCTTTGTATGAAATTTTGATGGATACTATGGATTTTGGTTCTGGAATAATGATAAATGAATGTTTATTTGAAGATGGAATGTGATATTCCTTACGGGGATCCTATATAGGGATTGATTTTAGTGGAAGATGCATACGATAAAAAGGAATAATTCTAGCATATCCATGTGGGAATAATACCAATATACAAACATTTTTTAGTATAGTGAGTATATAATAGTTTGAGGTAATGAAAATATCAAAAGGTTGTTCGATATTAGATACACCATAAATGATAAAAAAACATAAAATTTAATTAATGTCAAAATACATGTAAAATTTTATGAAAGAGTAGTTATTCCATTAGATTTTAATACAATTATTTATATTTTAAATAAACAAACACACTATACTTTTGGCATATGGTTGAGAACCTAAATGATAGTAAGAGGTAGAATTTATGAATGACATGATACAGTGAATATAAAAAATGAATAAAATTAAAAATTTATTTTAAAATAATTAAACATGTAAGATGATGTGTCCATCATTGCTGAATACTAATCTTATAAAATGTGTAATAATATGTTCAATAGATAATTAAATAGTAAAAAAAATATAGAATGTGAGGTTTGTTGAGAGTGGATTTGAACAAAAAAGGGGTTGATATAATTGAAATATAATATCTAGTATTGAATCATAGAACTATATATAAATCTATTATAATGGTGACATTATATTTTATTTATATTGGGAAAGAACATGTGATTAATACATTTCATGATAGTGATTTTGTGGAGTAAATTTACACTGAATAATGGACTATTGATTGTTAATCTGCAAATGATGATTTGGTGTGTGGGCTTAAATAGAGTTTATATGGTATAAAATATGTTCCCAGAGAGTGGATCATGAGGTTTAATACATCTATTATATATAATTGATTATATAGATGGATTAAATAGTAAATCTAATGTAATATTATTATTGAATGCTCAATATGAATGATTTTTGGGTGACAGAAACAATTTTGGGGATAATGATTGGTAGATATTAGAAGAAGGAAAAATTTGTTTCTTCTCATTAAAAATATGTCATATTTGTTTTAATATTGTTTAGAATGTTTTAATGAAATCTATTTTAACACTACATACTTACAACTACACGATTTCCAGCTAAATGTAACACAAAATGGATAATGATTCTATTTATATATTAGAGGTAAATATAAATCAGTTCTGAGAAAAATTAATTATTCCTTAGTATTCACTTGATATAACAATACACATGTAATGGAAGTTGTCAAAAAAAATTATGTATTAATTAAAGGGGTGATTAAGTTTTTGAATGCCTCAAAAATTAAAATTTTAAATCACAAATCAATGAACAAAACAAAACAACAATGTTTGACACTCAGATATTTTTTTGACACACTATATTTATTTTGTCTTACATGAGTATATTTTAATTAATATTTTATTAAAAATAACCTCAAAAAATAAATGAAGATCATAGAAATATTAGAAAAAATACTTAGGAGTTCTCAAAAATTCACTGAAAATGTTTCAACCTATGTGTGTTACAGATTAATTTTCCCACAATGACTCATATTAATATAATTTAATAAAATATATCTTAATAAGAATATATTGTATATTTAAAGACACTAATATCCTATAGTGAACCAAGAATTTCATTACCAATGTGATCATCCCTGAATCACTATACTCTCACATAAATAGTGATCTAGTTTTTCCTTAAATCATAGATACACAATAAAACCTCAATTGATTGATGTATCCATTATGTAGTGGAGAACTATAAATTTCTCCCAAGCCACATAATTTAGAACATAAATTACACATTCCATGATCTATCTAAATTCCTCATGTATTGTTTCATCAAGGCATGAAAACATATTTTGAACATGTTTTGAGTGAATAATACATAGTTGAATAATAAAATGGGCGAGTTATTTTCACTTCATCATTTACTCAAATCACCAAATGTGAAATATAAAAAATAAAAAATAAAAACTATTGACATAAAATTATTATAAGAATAAAATTTGGATATAAAAATTTATCATTTACCCTAATATCACACAAATTTGGACTAAAATAGACTTAATGAGATAAAATTTATTGGGAAAGGAAAATTGTATTATGTTAACTAAAACGACCATAAAAAATAAAAAATTATGAATAAATTTTTTAGATATGGAATTCCAAACACATAGTATTATATAATCCTTTATAATATATTGAATTGTTTGGGATAAATTTAACAATATATAGAATACGTTCAATTTTTTTATATAACATGTGATTCACTCATGTAATAAGTGAATCGTTTAAATCCTTAATTCTTATCTAAATAAACAACAAGGAATCCGACATATATGTTTTGGTTTTGGAGTCCTTCAACCTGAAATATGTAATTATATATTTTAACATGTAATATAAGTTAAATATTATATTAAATAATCAATTATCATGGGTTTTTATTGTTAATATATTTTAAAATTTTATCTTTCAAAAACTAGAATATTATTTTAGAATATAATTATCACGTGACCATTTTAAAATATTTTCATAAACATATAATATACTGGATCATCTTACCTTATATAATATTATATTGTTTTAAAAAATTCATATTATCGAATATATTATACAATAAAAGATATCTTAATTTTGGGTATGATCATCTGCAGTTTCTTGGTCGAGATAAAATAGAAAAAATATTGGAGTTATAAATGGTAACACACCTCTTTTCCATTGAAATTTAAGTCTAATTAACATCTAATTCAATATTCATTCAAGTTATTTTATAGATTAATTCATAGATCATTAAAATAATACGCAATATTTTTATAACAAATCAATAATAATGTATTTTTATTTGTTAATTTCATGGTGTTCGTGGACAATTGGTTATTTTTTATGGTAAATTAAACCAATTATAAAATTTGGTTGTGTATTTAATCACATTCACTATAAATATTCAACATTATTCTCTCTATGAATTAATGGAAGCTTCAAAATATCAGTAATATATCTTCATATTTGTTTAAATACCCTTAAAGAGTTACCCATGGAGTTATATGTTTTAGTTTTTGTGAAATACTAAGAAATAACTACATGATTAAACTTGTAGTTAATTTTCTTTGAAATTTAGCGGAGTTCAAAATATCACCTAAATTTTTAAAATAAAACATTTCACGGGTAAATCATACCAAAATAACTCTAAAATGATTATTTATTCAAAACAATCCAAAATTATGTAAATTTTTAGTATTAGTAAAAACTACCAAATATTATAGAAATCTGTTAAATACAATATAATTTTAAATACTATGGGTATCATATAAAATTAATTATAAGAAAATTATATATAAATTTTACTCAATAATCCCACTATACTAAAAATTTACACTCTAATGTAAATATCAAATAAATCTTTTAATAAAAATGATTACCTCATTTTAAACATACAATCAATGATGAGAGAATTGAGTAAATTTATAAACAATACGACTTATCATAATTAAAACATTATTCAATTATCATCCCCTTCATAGTCCATATTTTCATGGATTATGATTGACCATAAAGGGAATGATAAATCAAAATATTTTCTCCACATCCATAAAATATATGGATTATAGTTCTAAAAAATAAAATAATAATTCCAATAAATGTTGATTTATTAGTCTCTAATAAAATACTTAAAGACTAATTTGGTTAATAGGTTAAAAAACACATAAAGACACAGGTTTCTTGTGGTTCTTCAATAGAAACTCTCTAACCAAAATTTTATCCATATAAATATGTACTTGTATCCAATAACACCAACAATCTAGTTTGGATAGGTCTAGACTTTTTGAGAGTGAAATCATAATTAACATCAACGGTTTTCATAAAAAATCATTCATTTTAGTCTTCCATTCTTTATTATCCATCCAATATCCTATTATTATTTTAATAATATATAAAAATATATCACTTTTAATATTTTAATATTTAATTTGTTAAATAATACTAAAGTTATTAGACGTAACAAAGTTATCCTTCAATTTGAATTTTTATTTCGTGTAAATATATCAAATAATTATCAAATTTAATTTATTGAAAATATAAAATTGTTAATCTAGTTAATATATCATATACAGAATACAAATAACACTTTATGATCGAATTTATGGTTTTATAAAACTAGATTCTCATCTTTAACACTATTTGATAGAACATTAGTGGGAGGATATATTGTAGAAATTATGGATGGTGAAATATTATAAATAAAAGTTATATTAAAAGTAATAATTGGGTAGTATATGATGACAGGAACCATAGTAAGATATAGTTATATAGTGTGATTTACATAGAAACCATTTCTTTTTATACATTAACATTATATTAATTTTAAAGAATGCATAATAAATTACGTAAAAAAATATCCAAATACCATATTAGTCTAGTACCCTGAGAAGAATTAAAATATAAAAATTGGTACCTAAGTGAGATATATTATCTCCCACAAGGTTCTTCTTGACTATATCCCTTCCTACACACATTCAAAATGATACATATCTTCATAACCTGGGTTAATAGAATCATAAAAAGGGGATATATCTATGATCAGTAAGGGTAAAAAAATTGATATATATAAAAAAATCACGAGAAAAAATGTTGTAGAACATGATAATAAAAATTTAATATCATACCACACATATAAAAGACTATAAATAGGAATAATGGAATAAATATTAGAAGTTCATAATACATGAATCCTAATGAAATAAATAACATGAGCCATTAGATCATATCATATGAATAAAAAATTGAACTGTGGAAGTAACATAATAATAAAATAAATATTTCCATACTATTTAAGTCAATGATTACAAGTACATAATTTTATTATGGGTTCACTTCCTATAACATACTAATAGCCATGATTCACACCCCAGACCTTCTTAGTAGAAAATATATTTTTTACATATCATGAGATATAAATATTTTCCTAATGAATTGGAGTATGATATATGTCCCAATCATCTCACAATAAATTCATATATATTTTTTCTATGAGAACATAAATCCTTTACCATATCAGATCCCATGGAATGATATGGGTTTCATAAAAATCATGCTATCATAACATAACCAATATAAAGGAAATATGCTTCACGAGTACCATTCCATAATAAACATAACCATTCATAGAAAGAATATGAATAAAAACATGGAACAATATCACATGAAAAACCTATTTAACATCAATAACTGTTATCTTAAATGGAAAATAATTATTAAAGAACTCTTCAAAATAGTTCTTAGGTAAAATATCATTTATTCTTTGAAATCATTTTCTTTACATAAAATTCCAATATTTTTTAAAAAAATTATTTAAAAATAACCTTGTAATCATGTAAGGAATTCTTCATGATAATAATATGTAATGGAGGAAAAAAACAATTCCTTAAATACAATATAGAAAAAAATTCTTCGCATACTTTTTCTCGAAAAGTAAAAGAGTACAACATTAGGAAAACGAAATAAAAGATTCCTTTAAAATAATTTGAAAAGAGTATTACATGGGGAAAAATGAATTTATACAATAATAAAATAATACACAAAGTATTATGGAATCCAATTTTATGAATCAAGTATATGGAAGATAAATATACACCATTAAATACTTATATATTAAAATTAGTGGAAAATAATGAGATTTTGATTTTTTTCCTTACCTTAGGCATGATTTCCTTATTACATGTCTAAAACCCTATATAATAGATTAAATAAATTTATTAACTTATTTCATAACTATATTCATTTTATATCATTTATGATCATATTATCACCCATTTGTTAATAATATTTCGTTATTACTATTCTTTCCTATGTTAAATCCTTTTTTTCTATTGCATGTTTTGTTGTATAAGTCCCAGTTTAGGCAGAAATTATACAGTTATATCACTTGGTGAATAATATTAAGTTAATATATGAAATATTTATGCATTATTTATTTTTAAAAATTCATTCTTTATTGGTAATCATGGAGAATGAATTTCATCACTTCATGGAGATGGTAGGCCATATGTACGTATGAAGTGACGATTTCATTCTCTTTATTTTGAAATAATGTTTGATTTTATGGTATATGATTTGTTGCAAAATACAAATGATGTAATTAATATAATATATATTAATTATATCCATCATTGGTCCCATCAAAATAATAGGTTGATGGAAAAACAAATTATAACATGGTGTGAGATGATAATCTGTACGTACACACACATGATACTTTCATTTTTCTAGGATGAATAAAATATTGAATATGGGGTTTATGTCATCATAATAACATCTATGTATATAGTTTATAAAAGATTTCATAATTTATAATGGGAAAAAATATATTAAGAGGATGTATAATAACGAAATAAATTTGAAAATGTCTGTAAGGAGATTACCTCTTCTTTGAGAATCTCATTGTATATTTCCTTTTATGGACACTAGAGTTTGTCTTTTGAGAATAAAAGCCCACTATAATTTTAATAGGGATGTTTAGAATGTAAATGAGTAGGGTTTGGTTGATATTAAAGGCTTAATGTGCTGTGAATAAGTGAGGGAGGAGGTTCCCTTTTATAATTGATGTGAGGGTGACATTAGGAAACTCTTAGAATATTAAATTAATATAAATTTATTTTTGATTTAAAATATATCAATAGTGGATTATTTTGAATCTAAGATTATGATGGGTAAAAATATTCTAAACCAATTATTTTTGGACATGTTTAGGTTGGAATAGTTACCTTATCATTTTGATTTAACCCTTAGATACAACTGTTTACTTTTACCATGAAAACATTGAGTTTTACTATTTATGATTAATAAAGTTAAAATATAATAAAAAAACCCTATTAGATCATTAATGAAATGTTTATCTTTATTCTAGTTATTTTTCAAAATCATTTATTTTTTTGTTTTTTATATCATTTAATAATTTTTTTATTTTTAAGTATCATTTATGTCAATTTTGATACTATCCATCATTTTCCATTCCAAAAATATCATATTAACTTGATAACATCAAACCAACACTTATCATATATCACTAATATTCCAAATTAGTTTATAAATTTCTTTAATTTATTAGTTATGTCAAATTATAATTACTTGAAACAAAATTATATCATTTATTTGATATTTAAATTAGCTAAACAACTATAACATCATCATCATATAAGTCATTAAGTAAATTATTTATTCTCTTAAATTTTAAAATAAACTATTATAATGAAGATAAATTTTTTATAATCTATATGACTATTTATAGTCTTATTAATCATCATTATAAACCTATTTTTGAAATGATTTTGTTGTTAAAATTATGAGTATGATATTTTTATCATATCGGTAAATAAGAAATAATTAATGTCATATTCTAAACTAAGTGGCATAAAAAGGATGCATTTTCATACTATGGATTATATGGGTCAAAAATAACTCCTAAAATTAAATTATTACAAGTTTGAGGGTAATTTAAAAACATTAAAATACTATTTTTATATTTATTTATCTGATTTACCCTTAATAATAATAAATATACATTTAATGAAGTTACAATTTTTAATATCCAAAATAATAATTTGATGAAATTAAATTATAAATATAAAAATTATTATGACCAAGTATATTTGTTTTTAGAAATTCAATTTACAGAAGTGGAAAATTTTTCTTTAACGCTAATCCCACAAACATGGAGAGAAGGTGGGTAAAAAAATGTTCACAAGTTCAATAATTTTTTATATGAAAATTAAATATAAAAAAGATTCTAATGAAAAAAATTAGATTGATATATATATATATTTATTTATTTCAATTTAAACTTAATAATCAATTTTAAATAAAGTAATTTGTTAAATGAAAATGGATTTTTTTAACTATAATGAAATATTTTTCATTATTCCTCAAAAAATGAAAATTTCCAAAAAAATACTAAAAAATCACTGTAATTTAATTTTTACATTCAAAATTAAAAAATTATTATTATTTTTTAAAATTAAATTGATAATAGTATATAAAATTTACTTTATTATTTTTCATTGTAGGACTTGAATATCATTTCATTTGAGAAAATAGTATTTAAAACATATAAATAAAATACCAAAAATTATGTTTCTATTATAAATATGTTTTATTTATTTAAAAACATTAAAATAATATTTGAAAAGTAGTTGTTATTATTATTAATATTAATAATTTTAATTCCTAGGATATATCCATATTATTTAAATAATTATTACAATAAATGATGTTTCTTGGAATCACAATATTGCATTCAATGTACACCAAGTTTTTATTGCATGCAGCCAAATCCATTTGGTTCTATGTGAAAGGAATGTTTGATTTATTTCTATGAAATACATAAATGATTTTTAATTTATTTAAAAAAAAATCACAAAAACTCGAGGTGTTACATTCTACCCCCTTAGAATTGATATCCCTCCCCAAATTCAGTATTCTGATATAATAAATGAGGATAATTGTACTCAAAATACCCAAAAGTTCTCATGTAGCCTCCTCTAACTAGTGATTTATTCAAAAAAACATTGACTCGATGAGTTGAATTTTTTTAGAGAGCATTCTTTGTACAATCCATAATTTCAATTGGATTTTCATTTTAAGAGAGATATTTTTCCAATGCTTTGATATCCGAGTTCAGTAAATGTGAAGGGCCATGTATAGACATCCTTAGGAGAGATACACAAAACACATCATAGACTTCAGTTAAATTTAGGATAACTACCATGTGATAGGATATTGTCCTGATATGATTAAAAATTTTAAATGGACAGATATATCTAAGAGTTAGTTTTCCTTTCTTCCCAAATCTCATAACCCTATTTCATAGAGAAATTCATTAAAAAAAATTCTTCCCCACTTAAAATTCTACATCATGCCATTGGTTATCATCATAAATTTTCTTGATGACTATGTTCTCTCTTGATATGGTGTTGAATGGTTCTAACATTCTATCCATCTCTTTATCAATATAAAGTCCAAATATCATTCTTTATCTAACTTGATCCCATCACCTTGGTGCACTACATTTCTTCCCATAGGGGGATTAATCAGGATACATTAAATTATTGAGTGAAATATATTATTGTGATAAAACTAAACTATAAGAAGGGGTTGATCCCAACCCCCATTAAATTATAGTGAACATTATCTCAATAGATCCTATAATGTTTAAATATTTCTTTCAGACTAACTATCATTATGAGGATGATAAGTAGTGTTGAAACCAAATTTTATATCACATACTCATGGAATTCATCACTAAAATTTTGAGTTAAACGTGGGGTCCTAATTAAATATAATATATTTTGGTACTCTATGAAACTTTACCACTTCCTTAATGTATATCTTGGAATGTTGATCTAGAGAAAATTATTATCTGACTATAATAAAGTGTGGTAACATAGTAAGGAAATCAACTAAAACCCATATATCATTAAACCTTTCAGAGGTTTTGGTGATTCCATCAACAAAATCCATGGTGATGTTCCCCCATTTCCATTCTAGTATATGTAATGGAAACAATATCTCTTCTTTTTTCAAACTTAACTTTATAGCATACTAAGCACGAAGACACAAACTCAGTAATATATCTATTCATTCAATCCCAAAAGAAGTTATCATTAAAATATCTATACATATTCATACTTCCATGAGGAATAGAGAATGAAAAAATATGATCTTCTACTTATAGATCCATCATCAAATCTTGTATGGAATGTATTCATTAATGGTTTCTGATTCTTATCAATACATCTCGATCAATGGTTAAACTCAAGAATATATTTGGTCTTATTTTGTAGATTGAAATATTCCATTTCTTCCTCATTAATATTAAAAATGATTGAGGGTTAAAAATGCAGTTTTTAGACATGTTTCTCAAATTCATTAAATATTTCTAGGTCCATTCATTAAATATATTGAAAAATGAGATCTTATATGATCCACTTCATGAAAATGTAATCTCGAAAAAATTAATCTAAAAATATAGATGACCTTGTTTTCTTTCTTATGGTGGAGTGGGTAATATATTGAGATGTCATTATACTTTTACAGATCTAACCTTCTTGCTAGATATATGTTCAACTCCTTCTTTGTTAATACATATTTAGAAAAATTATGATTTAATTATATGTCATAAATATCACCATAAAGATAATGTCTCTATATATTAAATAATAAAATTACTACACCCAAATCCAAATCATGAGTTGGGTAATTATTCTCTTGCATATTCAACTGTATATAGTAAAAAAGTGGTAACCAAGATATTTTTCAAAAGTTAACATATGGATCCTTTCATGGGTTCATTACAAAAGATTATAAACCCTTTATATCTATATGGTAATGTAAGATCACGTTTTCTTATTAACACTCTCTTCAGCTCGTTGAAAGTTTACTCACATTTATATTTCAACAGGCTATAAGAACCCTTCTATGTTAACATTGTTAGTGGATTAAATATTACTGATAAATTCACCACAAACTATCGATAATATTCAGATAATTAAAGAAAGATGGAAATCTTAGTCAATGTGGTTTTTCCCAATAATTATTTAGTGGTCTCCATCATTGATGGTTCTATTACTATAACATCACATAAGAATATATAACCCAAAAAAAATAAAGCTTATACAAACAAATATCACATTTTAAATTCTTTATATAGTTTCTCCCTCCTCGAGGTCTTTAGTACAATTCACATGTTATCTTAATAATATTATTTTTTTGAATAAATTAGAACATAATCTATGAATAATACCCCAAACTAATCAAGGACATCTCTAAAGACAATATTCATCATATCCATAAAGGAAGAAGTGGAAGTGGTAAGACCGAAATGCATCACAATATACTCATAGTGTCCTAAAATTTCATAGAATTCCACCTTTGGTATATCATTCTTCTTACCCATTAATTGATGATATCCATAATTAAGGTCAATCCTGGAAATGTATTGAGCTCTGTGATGTTTATCAAAAAGAATATCAATACATGGAAGGTGACACTTTTCTTGATTTTGATCTTGTCCAACACCTGATAATCAGTGTAGTGTCCCTTTGATATATCTTTCTTATTCAATAAAATAACCGGTGCACCCAATGTTGACACAATTGGATGAACGAATCAATTATAAAGGTTTTCATGGAGGTTATTGTTCAATTTATACAATTAATTTAGGTCCATTCTATAGAAATTTATTTAAATTGGTGTAGAACATTGTATGACCTCTATAGAGAACTCAACTTCATGTTTTAGTGGACTAATAGGAAAATCATTTTGAAATACATGAACAAATTATTGAAAAAAATGCATATCATCGATGCCAATTTTCTCCCCAACCATTTGAGATAAATGACCCTTCTAGATGAGATGTAATACCCATACAAAGGATGTATTCTCTATAGGCAGTTCATACTATTGGTAACATTGGTAGACGATCATAGGTTGGTTTAAAAAAAAATATAACCTCCCATCCATGACAATTGATATGGGATTTATGTTAAAAAATCATATTCATGCATAGGATGACATAAAATTTCACCAGATAAAGAGTGGAATGATTTTTAGGAAGCACAATTTTAGAAACATCAACCAGATATGAATCATTGAGTTGAAATGCAACAATCATACCATTAGGGATCTACACTGCTAATTACACATCTAATAATTTAGGTAAATCCATAACACCCATATAAAATTAATTATATATAAAATTGTGGGTAGATACATAATTAAATATGAT
The DNA here is from genome assembly GCA_963277665.1 of Viscum album. NCBI lineage: Eukaryota > Viridiplantae > Streptophyta > Magnoliopsida > Santalales > Viscaceae > Viscum > Viscum album. The sequence goes on along the minus strand of OY728137.1, from coordinate 449,824,761 downwards.
ATTATCAGTTCTAAAGTGGATTTTATGTATACCTTTCAACATGCCATTATCGCACCCCTAATTATAAATAGTGTTCGCATGAGTTTTCCCTTTGTCCCTCGGTTTAAGAGGTTACTAATGTTGATCATCATCCCCTGAACATGGGTGTGGGAACCAGTCAACATAATTCACATTCTCCTTACACTTGTACAACGAAAGAATGGGAGGTGCATTTTATGGCACATTATCTCTATACACACCATTAGCTAACTATTTCCCATCACTTTAGTTATCAAAAGCATTATAACCTTATTTTATGTACTTAAAATTTTTATTATACCCCATAAGAAAATTATATCCATTATTCTTACCACAAATTGAGTATAACTAAAAGTTATTTCTTTTCCCTCCATGTTTTTTAATTTTCTTTTACACTCTATCTTCCCATTCTTGTCAAAACCACAAGATTAGGATAAGACTATAGACTCTATTTAAACCTTAATTTCATATAAAACAATCTCTTCATAGATAATAAAGTATAGTATGTCCAATTCCATTAATAGTATTGGGTTTATTCCCCTGAGGAACCTATCAACATTACTTTCTCATTGAATGATAATTCTTGAAGAATACATCGTAATTCTAGTGACAATATCCTAATAGGTACCTAAAAATTTCTCATCCATTTTCTTAAACTTAAGGAATTTTTTCTTCATATTAGAATGAAGGATGTGTGAATGTAATGATTGAAAAATAAGCTCATAAACCCAACCAAATCCATGGATTTAATTTCTTCTTACTATGACGTATTGTAAATTAGAGTCCACCAATTGTCTGATTTTACTTCTAACAAACAAACAATGAAGATAAAATTCTCATGCAATAAACAACAGAGAAAAGTGAATATCATTTTTGTAGTATTGATACATTGTTCATAAAAAAGTTGACCAATTTACCAAATTAAATAAGGTGGAAATTTCCCAACGAACGACTAAATAGAATATTGTTCCCACCTTTGTGCATTTATATATACACCAACATTTATATCCTGAGCAAGTGTTGTTAGTAATGAAACCTTATTTTTATTTCCAGTTCCCGTATATTTCTATTTATCTGGTGGAAAATCAATGTATTATTTACCAAAATCACAATTAACATGGTTTTCTTGGTTTCCAACAATTTTCAAAAACCAAAATCATATATTAAGAAATATATATCATAACGAGGAACAATATAATCATGATATTTCACTTATTGTATTTCAAAATTATGAATCCTTGCTTAATATATGAAACATTGGGTAAATCATAGGTTATTAATGGAAAAAATATATTTAAATATTTCATAATAGTTTAGGATGATTTTGTGAATTCCCAAATCATATCCCCCATAAGTATCAAACTAAGTGTACGACATGGCCCATTTTCATTTACTAGGTTATGATCATGTCTGGCCCAATGAACCTTGTCAAAATTATTACACCATGGTACAACTATTCTAGAGCCACATCCACTTATATTATCCAAAAATGTACATATTCTTAGGAAAAAACAAACTATTTATTTTAACAGAATTCTACGAAATTTTAGTATACCTTTCTTTATCCAAATACTTATCATTAGACATTCCATTAGGGTTGTCACAAAGGATTTCTCATCCTAGTTTTCAAAGTCTAACTAATGTTTTTCCTATTTGGAACTATAGTGATCCTGAATTTTCATCAATTAGTATTGCATTAACCATGAGGAATACTTAATAAATTACACAAAAAATGGCCCAAAGTCTAATATTAGTCCAGTGACTTTGGAAATAAGGAAACATATACATTGTTACATAAGTGAGTCTCGTTATTTCAAACTAGGTTTTTCTTTAAAAGAAACATTCTGAGACATAGAAACTTTAATATATATCTTCATAACCTTGGTGAAAGTAAACATAATATGTTAGAGAGCTCATATGACTAATATGGGTAAGAAAGTGAGAAATGTAAATATAATGATGAGAATAAGGGTGTGAGAAAATTATCATGAAAATAGATGATCATACCCATAATATCAGGGATTATAATCAAGAATCATTGCATAAATATTGGTAGTTCATTAGACACTAATCATATAGAAATAAGGAACAACAAGTCGTGAAATCATATCATAGTAATAAAACATGGAACTATAGTAGTAACATAAGAATATAATAATAATTTCCATTACAATCATTATATCAATAAAAGGCCATATTTTCAGTATCAGTTCACTTCTTATACCATCATAGTAGTGACGATTTACTCTCATTACCATCTTTGTGGAAAAATTCCTTTATACAAATCTCAAGAGATATCAATCTTTACCCAAATCATTATAGGGACATATAGGTCCCACACATATCATAATGAAATCAAACATATGTGTTCCATAAGAACATAAATCATTTACCATATCAGAACCCATGGAATTAAATGGGTTTCAAAAATATCATGAAATCATAACATAACCTAGAGAAAAGAAATGGATTTCATGAATACAAATACCTCATAAACATAAGAATTAATAAAAATAAAATTAATAGAAAACTTAAATTATATCCCTAGTAAACAAAAACTTAAATAAAACAATGTAATCATAAATGGAAAATAATTTTTATATAACTATTGAAAACATTTATTGAGGAAAATAAACTTTAGGCTTTATAAACATTTTAATTACTTGAAATGCATTAAAATTTAAAATAAAATGATTTCATTGAAAATAGCCATGTAAGATTATAAGGGAAGCTTCAAGACAATAAGGAGTCATGAAATCTTAAAAATACCTTCATTCCATATTTATAAAAAAGATTCTTCTCATAATTTTATTAGGAATAGTCAAAATGTTCCTCATTTGGAAAATGAAAAATGATTCCATTCAAAACCCTTAATAAAAATTCATGTATTGTAAGAAATGACGTTTAAAATTTTAGAAGATTTATAGAAATATTCTAGAAGTTAATTTTAAGAAACAAGGACATGAATGATAAATATGTCTCAGAAAATAATTATATATAAAAATTCTCATAATATAATTTTATTTTGAAATTAAACATTACCATATGTATGGTTTATTTTGTGCACATATGAAACTATTGTATAATTTATTATGGAATTTTATGAAATTATTTCAAAACCATATTCAAATGAAATCATATATGATCATATAATCAGCCATTTATTAATAATACTGTATTACAACTATTCGTTTGGGTGTTAAATGCTCCATTTTTCATGTATGTTTTCTCATTTACATCATATTTTATACAGATAAAATATATTCATTTCATTTAATGAATAATATTATAGAATTATATTACATATTTATTAATTATATAGATTTATATAATCAATATCTACTGTAAATCATGAATAATTAATCACATCGTGGCATCGAGACGATAGGTCATACGTAAGCACAAGCGACGATATCATTCCCTTAATTGTGAAATAATATAGGATTCATTGGTATATGTTTTGTACAAAAATAAATATCATGTTAATATTATAATATATATTCATTATTTCCATCATCATACCCATTCAAATAATTTGGTCATTAAAAATAAATTATACCAAGACCTGAAGATGGTAATATCTACATACACACATGTGGTACTTTTTTCGTATGATGTAAAAAGGATGAATATAGTCATTCCAAAATAGTAACAAAATATTAGAATATAATGATATGAAAGATGATATTTGATATTGTAAACAAAATATAAAGAATAATTATAAGAAGAAACAATTTTGAAATAGTTGGTAAAGAGATTTCCACTTCTTCGATGATCTCCCTCTATATCTCCTCTTTAAGGCACTATAGTTGGTATTTTGAGAATTCAAAAACCTATATAATGTTACTATGGAATTTGGGAAGGAAAATTTTCAGCTTCTTTTGATATTTTAGGATCAATGTGATGTGAATAAGTGAGATATAAGGTGCCCTTTAATAATTGAGGTGAGGGGAACTTTTGGAAACACTTAAAGTAATAAATTATTATAAATTGATTTTCGATTTCAAATAGCTCCAAACTGAGTTATTTCGAATATAAAACTATGTCTAGTGGCAATACTACCAAGAGATAATTTTTATACATGCTTAGGTCCCAATATTAAACTTGTCTTTTGTATTTAACCATTATTTAAAGCCTTCAACTTTTGCCATGAAAACTTTGATTTTTACTCTTTATAGTTAATATATTTACTATAAAATTACCGATGTACCCCAAATAGATTATGAATGATTTTTTGACTTTATTATAGTTTTTTTCTAAAATATGGGTTTTTATGAAATTTAAATAATTTTACAAAATGTTATTTATATTAAACTATCATTAATATCAATGTTGGTACTATTAATTATTTTTCTTTTAAAAAATATCATCATAAAATGATAACTTCGATACAACACTTCTAATATGTCACTAATTTTAAAATTTTATTTATAAAATTCATGTATGTCATTAATTATGTTATATTATATTTATTTTAATATACATAATATTATTTATTTTATATTTTCTTCAATTAAACAGTTACTACATCATCATTGTGAAATCAATTAATTAAATTATTTATTTTCTAAAAAATTAAAAAGGTTTATCATGATGAAAATTAATTTATTATCTATAAAGGACTATTTATAGACCAATTTATCTTACGTATAACCCAATATTTCAAATGAATTACAAAATGAATTTACGAGTAAGAAATTATTAAATTATCTTTAAATAAAAAAGAATAAATGTCATATTCTAACCCAAGTGTCATAGAAATGTTATAATTTCATCATAAGGATGATTTTGGTTGAACACATTTCGTCTAATAAAATTAAGAAGAGTTAAGGGAAATTTTATAGTTTCATCATATTATTTTTCAGTTTATTACCCGATTGACCATTAACTGTAGTAAATAAATATTTAATGAAGTAACAATTCATAATATCCCAAAAAAACATTTTCATCATATTAGACTCTAAATTTCATATTTATTACAATAATTTACATACATTTTTCAAAATTTAATTCACAGAAGTGATAAAATTAAGTTTAACGCTAATCCCACAGACATGGCTCAGAGGTATGTTGAAATAAAGTTCAGAAGTTCAATATGTTTATAGATCTAATTTTAATACTAAAATTATTATGAAGACCAAAATTAAATTAATATATTTATAATTTATTTATTGTAACATTAAAAATAAATTTAATGTATAATAATTATTTAAATAAAAAAATTTGTATTTTCACAATTCATCAAAAAAAATTCACAAAAAATACTACAAATCCACCTTATGATAATTTTTACATTCCAAATTATCAAATTATGTTTATTATATCGAAACAAATTTCTGATAATATCTAAAATTATCTTTTTTGTTTTTCATATAAGGACATGAAAAGAAGTTAATTTGAGAAAATAGTAATTTTAAACATATAAAGACATTAAAAAATTTATGTTTTTCATTATCAAAATGGTTTATTTATATTAAAAAAATTAAATATAATATTTTAAAGATCATTATTACAATTCGTATTACTAGGTTTAATTTCGAGGTATTACCCATATTATTTAAATAATTATAAAAGTAAAATGATGTTTTGTTGAAACTCTATGTTGTGTGTAAAGTAATCCAAGTTAGTATTGCATGTAGCGCAAGGCGAGTCAGTGTCATTAGAATGAATTTAGTGAAATGAAAAACACTAATGAAAGATAATTTATTTTAGAAAACATTTCACTAATACTTAGGGTATAACAATTTCAATTTCAATAATATCAAATCCTATATTATTAAATCCCATCATAAAAGGCCAAAAATAATGAAATATTCATTTAATATTAAAAAAATGTAATGAATGAGGATTTCATGAAAGTTATATCATTTAATTTTGAATATAATCTTTATAAAAGGATAATATGAATTGTTTTCTATGTATTTATCTATGCGGTAAATAATGACAATCATTTTAACTCATGAGTTTCTAATTCATATCTCAATAGTATATTAAAATATTTATCTCTGGATTCTATGTATATCTTAAACCAATCTAATTATACATCTTCCAATTTTATGTATGTGGTTAATTTATGTTCTTGTTTAATTAATTTGATCCTTTTTAGGGTATTCTTTTGTTTTTGCGATGTGTTGTGAGATGATTCTCATGATGATAAAGTATTATCGAGTACTATTAAATGTTTTTGTAGTTTCTAATATTAGTTTCCAGATGATCGAAATGTTTTTCTCAAATTATGATTTATTTTTGAGAGAATTACTATATTCATCATCCTAGAGGATTAAATATTATATTTTTAGTGATTTTATGTGTTTTTTGAATATTTATTTAGTGTTTATGGTGTTAGATGAAAGAAATTCAAGGATTACTAGGATTAATGATATATGTTTTAATTTATAGATTTTATTGATTGGTAAATTTTATCATTATAATTATTTTAATATTCAATTATATGATATCAATATTCAAATAGTGGATAATGTTGAATTCGATAACATTAGTTGGTTGTCACTTGTATTTTCTAGTTGATAGTAGTATGGAATGATTTATTCAATATTTAGGAGATGAAAATAATTACTAAACTAAAGTGTATTCATTAAAACATATGTGAAATGTGTACATTAATTATTAATGTATTTTTTTGAATATTTATTAGTTTAAAAATGTTCCTAGGAAATTTTGAGGTTATTTATGTTAATGAATTATAATCTATGAGAATCTAATTAGTTTGTTAATATAAAAATCGAGAGTGTTGTGTGGGATTTGATCAGATTATCATTTTTTTGTAGTAATGGGATATTTTTTTACAATAGTAATAATATATAGTGGTAAGGTTAACTTAATTTATGAGTATATCCCCAATATAGTTTTGAATGAATATATCTAATGAATTTAACCCTCTAAATTTTATATAAAAATATATAGCATAGAAGATAGAAGATGGTTTATTTGGAAAAGTAGTTATGGAAGGAATGAATTGATAATGATAATGGAGTTGATGGATTTTGTCATTTGTGGGTCTTAATAGATGATGGATCAAATATAAAATACATATAATTATACATATTTATAGATATGATGGTAAACAACTATGGTTTTTCTAAAAATAAAAAAATACTAATATATTTGATAATATTATACAATTTATTTTTTTAGTTTATTAGAGTCTTGAATCATTAGCTATAGATAATCTTATCACTCTTAATTGGAGAGAGGATAAAGAGAAAATTATATGACTAAAAGGATTATTGAGGTTTATCATTTCAATGGTCAGTATCTCAATATAATAAATAAATTTGATATAGATATTCAAATAAATTACAGATGCTTGCTGAAGGTGAAATGGGTCATATATATTATAGGATTGAGGAGGAATATAATTGTGATAAGGTATAAATATGATAAAATATTTATATCTTATAGTGGAAAAATAACATTTGGTGTAAATTTTATGGCCATTTGTATGAAATAAGGTATATTTTATTTGATTTAGATTTTGGATAAGATACTAGTTACTCTAATTAACGTGGATTCGTAGTTGTGATATTAAAATCTTGGTAACATGAGTGTCCAAAGGATGAGAGTATTAGATAATAAAGGTATTCATATTACCAATCACATATAATATGAGTTATGTGAAATGTTCATCCTTATAAAGAAGAAAATCCATATTATTATATAGAAGTACGGTCACCCGTGTCTCAAAAGATGAGCATATTCCTACTAATCTATGATTTCCAAATTTAGTATATTCTCATAGTGGTTTACCATAATATGTTCCCTTTTTTATGATAAAATTAGTATGTGTATAATTTGTTAGAATATATTTTTGTTATTATATATATTTATTATATGAAAATCAATTGTAGAAAATTAGAATGGATTAAATATCGAATTCTTCATTTTGGAATATATTTGTTACTAAATTAGTAGATAATGTAACAAATTATAATAGAATTAAGGGATTGATATTGAGAATACTATAACCATTACACCATAACATAATAGTGTGAAAAAATATATAAATAATACATTAAATGAGAGATATTTGAGTATACCCATGTATTCTGATTTTTTTTTAAAATATTATTGGTAAAAGAAGGGAATATGTGGAATTATCTGATAAATAGTATTCAATCCATTTAAACATTGAATATATTTATTTTAAATAATTAAACATGTAAATAAGTGTATATATTTCTCCTAAGGCCTTTATTTGATTATTGGAAAATAAATCAGGGAATTGAAAATGGAAAAAGAATTACAATTTTGTATTGTTGAATACATATAAATGGACTATTGGTTTCCCATTAAACAAGGGAATTTGGATTATATCTATTGATGGGTAGAAGTAGTGGGATTGAAAAAGGATTAAAATATTTGGGAAAAAATATCCCTAGATAAAATATCACCATTCATACCTACCCTAGCTTCATCCCCAAATCCTACAACGCCTATTCTTAATGACATAGTGCCTTCAATCCGCTCTACCAAAACATATACTACTACTACAAAATCTTTATTCTTTTCCACTATAAAACTCAATATCAACGATGTCATAGTGACCTTAATTAATAATATTGTAAAAAACTACAATGTTGTTCCGATTTTTTCATTTCCATAACACATGATGCTTCAACACTGGTTTTCACCATCACCACAAAAAAACCCAAAACAAAGAACCCTTCTATTTCCACACCAATACACTCCACCACCCATTCTATATTATTTGCCCACTATAGATCCTTGAAATTATAAAGAATTTTTTTTCTACACCACCCACCATATAATTTATAAATGAGGAGTACAAATTTAATAAGGGATATATATTTTAAATTTTGGTTTTTTATTTATTTTTTATTATTTATTATTTTTATATTTCCCCTTTCAACTTCTATTCATACCAAAAATCAATATGTAACTCCCTTTCAATTTCTCTTTTATTTTATCTTTTCATTCACATTTCATTTATATAAGTTCTAGTTTACTAACATTCCCTACAAGCCACCAATATTATTTAAAATACCCATTTTATTGTAAATAATTTTGATTATGTAAGTTACAATTACAAATATCATTTCATTATTGTTTAGAGAAATGAATACAAAGGATTTTTTCATTGGAATAAATTTAAATGTAAGTAAACTTGATTTTATAATTTGATATAAAATAAGATGAATTTTAAAAATATTTACATGAGCCAAATATTACACATGAAAAAAGCTAACAAAAAAAGACTTATTGGATATGAATGGAAGTCATTTAATTTGGGTTACATTATTGATAATTTATATTTTGGTTTTACAATAAATACATGAAGTTTTAAAAAATTTGGATGCACCCAAATGGAATGAGGTTTTAAAATTTTACAGGGATACTAATTGATGGATGAGTTGTTTGAAATGGGTAATTAATACTATTGTTTAGTTGAGGAGGAAAACTAGGGACATAATACCAGTGTATAGGTTTATATTTGACTTTAATTATTTAAATATAATTTTTTGTGTGAAACCTAAGAGGTTGAATGATATTGAATTTCAATAATAATAATGATAATAATAGATTCAAATTATTTGTTTGATTAATTTATTTCATGTTAATATAATATAAAAAATTATGGGTTCACCATGGAGTAATAGAGTATGTTACAAAAATTCATTCTATTGGTAGGGATGTATACAACAATATAAACAATTATTAGGGATATTTGTTCCATATTTTATATATCATGAGTAAATATATGTAATGATGAAATGTTTTCCAAGTGACTTGAAGAAATATACTTACACAAAGAAACTAATTGGTCTTCATGAAATTAATAAAGTTTATTTGGTTTTCCGAGTAAAAAAGGATTTGTATGGGTTGAATAAAAATATATAATATGTAATAACATCTCTAATGTATTGATAAAATTTAATTTTTTCATCAAATATAACACTAAATGTTATAATTACATATCGGTATTTAGTTACTGGGGTTTCGTTATAATTTTATTTATTGTGAATATTATGATCTTGAAAGTACAAAGATGAATTAGATTGTATAGTTGATGTAGAATGAAATATTTAATATTAATTATCGAGTAGTCAAAAAAAGGAATTTTGAGTATAATTATTATTCTAGATTTATTGATGGAAACTTTAGTGCATCATTAGTATGATTACATCACCATTTTTTGTAATAATTTGGAATTTCTAGATGAAAACATATTCCAACCCAATTTGTTGGACAACACAAGCTATCCAATGAGATTCATTCCTTAAAAATACTATATTTCGAGGATTAATAAAATTGAAATTAGGATTTAAAACATTGTAAATAGGCTATTACAGTAACATTAGTGAATATATTCATAAATCAAAGCAAGTGTATATATTACATTGGATATATTGAAACAATGGTAATGGTTGTCTATTTTAACAAGTTTATTTCCACATTTTGTAAATCATGGTCTTATTTTTCTATTTCATAATTTTATAATAGTATGACTATGTGAATAATTCAAAAAATCTACCTGAGGGTTTTTATCATTGGACTTAAATGTTTATAAGAAGCCAAAAAACACTCAAATAAGGAATATATTTTGGTCATTAATTATATTTCTATTTGAATATAATTAATTATAAAATATTTATAATTAATAATATATTATATTTATAATTATGAAACTAAAAAACAATGGATACATATTACTATTATTACTAACTAAAATTAAATATGGGATATTATATTGAAATTTTAAACTAATACTAAAACAATGAGCATCCATGGGATGCACCAATAACTATCGTTTCTTGAAACCAAATAATATTAGACACATAAACCATTGTTTTTGTATACAATTCCATAAGTGTCCCATATTACCCAAATTTATAAAAACCATGTTTATAAATGTCACTTAGGTACATATATACCCAAATTTTTTTGAGTAATGGAAATAGGGTATGTTCTCAAACATTTCTCAAAAACTGTTAATAAAAATAAATGTAGCCTAAACTTTTAAGAGTGAAGGAATAAAAAATTGATAAAGTGAAAAGAATGTATGGAAAACGATCCAATTTGATCGATAATAGGATTCTTAATTCATGCATTGAATTTAACTATTATTTTCAATGATTATATAGTGAGAGCATTAATCAAATATATGATGAATTTTGTGAAAAATTTCATAATCTATTTCATGCCTTAAAAATTTAATATTAAAGTGCTAATTTATGAATCATAACAGCTCCCCAAGTGATTCTTCTAATGAAGGCATTCTAAAATTAAAATATATTTATTTCAATCGATATTTTTTTGATATTTTTTTTCAATTTGAATTAAAAAGTAACTTTTTTATTTGTTTTCTATAAGAAATAAAGATTAATAATAATTTTTTTTAGAAATAATATCTATTATAATTAAGGGTTTCCTCAAATTAATTTCATATTTTTAAACCTATGAATATAATATTTTAATCTTTATCTAGTGACTGAACTAAATAACCTTATTCAAAAATCTAATAAATTCTCTCTATTATAATTATCCAAAACTTGTATTCATTTAGTAAACTACTTCCTTTTGTTTCCTTTGTGAACTCATCTATATTCTAAAAATAAATCATATAAAGAGTGATTCAGTTACACCTCGAATTATATATTCTATTAAAACCCAAAATCAAGTAATGTTTCCATTAAGAAATGGAAACCCAGGTATTGTACACTAACCACATGGATACTGTCACACAATACGGATTCTTTAATTTATCATACAATATAGTCTTAAGGATGTATAAAAAATGATATATGTTCTAAACATTATATGATAAATTATTATATAATATAATTTTCTTAGAGTGATGATTACTACCACTTTAACTCTAATCACTTTCTTTAATTTTTGGATTGAAAATATAAATACAAATTTTGGAAATAGTATTAGCATGAACCATGTAATGAAATCTATTTTCCCCCTTTGATCCAATTGAAGAGATTTTCACTCTATAATAGAAGATTCAAATTATTGTAAAATAAAAATGTAAAAAAAATAAATTTATTATAATGTTACGAAATATAAAATGTAATATAATGATTTTTTCATCATTATTTGGGAGAATATATCCACATTTAAAACTCATACACTTATAGGGTATCATTTCATGTATTATATATCCATATTGATTAGTGAAACATGAGATTCGTAAAAATAATGTAATTATATATATATATATGAAATATCAACATCCCATCAAAGAAAAATATAAAATTCTAATGATATCTTCTATTTACCAATTACATTTATATTGAAATAATATATTCAATGTGATATTTTAACATAGAAAGCATAATTTAATTATATATTAATTGTTTCCTAAACTATTATTTTTAAAAAACTTCAAATATGTGAGTCTCAAAAAAAATTTCCACGATTTGATAATTGTTTACATGAAATATTTTAAACAATTATGAATAGAACTTACAAATTGTAGATTCCTCCTTTTTCATGAAATATTTATTTTTGATTTAATTTATTTCTTTAATTTTTTATAAAATAAATTATATCTTATGTTTTTATAAACTCATTTTCTATATAGTGTCAGATTCATAGTAGTCAATATCTCACTGACATAAGTGGAGAGATGCACATTTCCCTTCCAAAATCATTCCCATGTCATAGAAAATTCATGATTCATTGAGGGTAGGTTCTATATTACTTGAAATATGGTTGATATAACACTCATGGATGGTTCAAAATCAGGTAAACAATTGTCTATGATTAGTTACTTTCAAAGAGTGTATAACTAATTTGTATACTAACCATTAAAAATAGTTTCAATACAAATGGTATGTTGATCACATTATCCTAGTCCATTGAACTATTATGAATGGATGAATCCATGGTTTCAATTAAGTTCAATATATCATGAATATCACTCAGGGGAAAATATTATTCTTCTTAATAGTCAACCTTGAAGTTAGTTTTTTTAAAATTCATGTCACCCTCATAAAGGGAAACATTATTGAAAATTTAGTTTACATTCAATGAAATCTATGACCATTAAATAAATATTATAAAAATATAAATTCTAAAAACGAAAAACCATATAAATAAAACATTTAAATGGTAGATAAATTATAAAATTTAAATAATTATTCTAGTATGTTTTATCTATAATAAATGACAAAAAATAAAGAAAAATTAAAAAATACCATGTTATTACTAATATATTATGATTTTAGAAGAATAAATTGCTGATGTTTCTGTATATAAATTTATATTTTTAAAATATCCTGGATTTTTTTTACTCTTGAAGAAATTTCATATGTGAACTCATATTAATATAATTACCTATGATGTGAAACAATTTAAGCGATTTTATAACACCACAGAATTTTAAAATAAGAATATTATAATAGACAATGTGGATGACAAGAAACATATAGAATATAATAAAATATAACACCCCAATATAGTATGATATTTTTTTTTTAAATTAATCATATCTGATTAATTAAATTAAGTACATGTACCATTGAGTTTATCCTGTGTTGCATGCAACATCGAGTTGTAACAAAACCTGACCTATAATAAAAATATTACTATATAATATGATAATAATATCTACATAATAAATTGTTGGGTATTATTAGTAATAAAGTAAATTTATAAAATATTTTAATGAATATATTATAAATAAAATAATAATTATTTCAAATAAAAATTAATTTTTATAAAACTTCTTTTTTCTATAAGATGGTTTAGTTGCGCATCTCACACATAATTTAAAATTAATTTTTATATGTTTTTTGAGTTTTTTTAAAATAAAATTTATTTTTTAAATCATCATAAAAATAATTCATTATAGTTAAGATTAGGTACTTTTTCGAATTATTGTATTTTAATGTGAATAGTGACAAATACTAAATTTTGATTGAAAAATTACTTTTTGTATAAATTACTTATAATGATAAATTATATTTTCAATATGGGTTTAGCTAAAACTATATATATCATTTATCAATTAATCACGTTTATTTCATTTATATAAGGTTCATAATGAATTTTCAAAATTAAAATCTGTAAAAATCTGAACAGGTTCTTTAAAAACTAATTTTTTTCAATATATTTGTGAGATTATTTTTAAATTAAAATTTTAATTTTATATTAAATTTAATTTTAAAAAATGTAGTCCATATTTTTCATCATAATTTATTATATTATATAAAATGTTTAAATTTATTTTCTAAAAAAATTAATAATAAAAACAGTAAAAATTATTTACCAAGTTAAGGGAAAAATGGGTTTACCATGGGTTAAAATATGAATATAAGGGTTAAAAATGACATAAAAACAATCAAAAATATTATTTAATATCTATATTTTTACTTTATCATTCCCGTGATTGGATCCAGAGTAATTTTAGATTCATTTGAATTTGAATGACTTTAACAATTAGGATTGTTTTGCAAAATTTACAAGTAATTTTAATAGTGGTTCATTTTCCCCAATTTTAAAAGGGAACTACATCCCTTAACATTTTCACATAACCCAATACCATTGTTTTAATGAATTAGAAAAAATCTCATATACCCTTAGTAAAACTCCAGAGCCACTGGTTCTCCTAAAAGACCATCGCAAGGGTCCATATAAGGATATCAATATGAGGTTTCTCTTATTTAACGTAATTATCTTAACAAGATATTTCATTTATTTATTATTTTTTTCACAACAAATTAGGTATAAAAAATTCCATAATAACAGAAACATTTTTACCATATAATCATATGTTATTTTTTTCATAATACAGATCCATATACCCTTCATTCAAATGGGAAACGAACTTAGTGACTGTTTATAGGACATAAAACAACCTTGCAAACCTATGTAGTTATTTTTCCATTCATCCCTTTCAAGAATGTATAAGAGTGTGGATTGAAAATATTTATATGATATTTATGATATTATTATACATTTTTAATTTTAATATCCTATATACATTTATATGTTCCTATCTAATTAAAATATGATAACACTACTTTGTTTTATTGAATTCTAATACATGTGGATGTGATGCCATTAATTTTTCAATTATTTAGTATTTATAATGTAATAATGATAAAATTATATAAAATATGTTACATAGATGATATAATATTTTTAGGATACATTTCCTCATTTCTATATACGACTTAACATATCTATGAAAAGATGTTATTCAATTTCTTTGTTCAAAATTCATAAATAGTTCTAATAATATATCTAAAAAGTAATAATAATACTTATAACATTAATATAGTTTTGTATATAATGGATTTCAATTATTAGAAATTTAAATGGATCACTCCTGATAGAGATCTCTTGAGAAACCAAGGAAATTAACACAAAAAAAATAGTGAAAATAATTTAGTAATATTAATAATCATGTGGTACAATGTAATAAGAGAATCATATATCAAAAAATAATTACGAATATGGAACTAGTACAAGTTTATAACGTGAATAAACCATTATAATAAAGTTTATGTCAAATTTATTTATTGGAATTCATGGTTTAAGGGGTTTTGTCTCAATTTACAATCAATTGAGACTTATTTGGTTCTTTACAGTGATATACATTTATGTTCTATATATTTAACATTTGAAAAGTAATATCATGATTCATTTATAATTAATGGTATTTAATTTTTCTATTTGATTCATTTAATCATAGGGTATTTGAATTGAAAATTACCAAATAGCGAAATTTATTTTATAATCTTATTATCTTTTTTGAATGTTGACATTCTCTTAATGAAATAACTTTTTTGATTATTTTTTACTGTACATTACATTACTCTTAAATGTTCATATTGTTGTATGATTGATATAATTATTTCTTAACCTTTATATCATTTTTATATAGATTTTTTCACTTTTAATGTCCTTTGATTAACTCACGAAATATTGATAAATATGTATCCTCTATCAAATAATGATATTTGTTAATAATGCATAATGATTT
The DNA here is from genome assembly GCA_963277665.1 of Viscum album. NCBI lineage: Eukaryota > Viridiplantae > Streptophyta > Magnoliopsida > Santalales > Viscaceae > Viscum > Viscum album. The sequence continues at coordinate 449,808,764 of OY728137.1, read as the reverse complement.
ATGAGTTGAACTGATTATTAGAAATATGAGTAATTATTTGGTTATGAATAAAATAGAAGAGATTGAATATTGAATTCTCCTTGATGAATCAATAGGTCTCATTAGATACTGTAGTTTGTCAATCCTATTGGGGTTTTACCTTGTATTTTTAAACTATATTTGACCGGTCTAGACAGTAGAGGTACAATTGGCCAAAATAGATAGATTTGTACCAGGCATATTTAAACTGAATTCAAAAAGGTATTAATGATAGAGGTATAATGTGCCTAAGAAAACACCTAGAGTAATTAAGAATCTACTTCATTAATAATTCCATTATCTTATAATGTATGATATTTAAACAATTTTATTATCTTGGGAATCAATTCAATCCTGATTTATTAATTCAATGTTAAAATTTTTTTGTTATTTAAATTTACATAATCAATATTCCTTAATATATCTTATCATGATAGAATTGTTATTTAAATAGAATCTTTGTTTAGATATTTTCAATACCATGTTGATTATTCTTATTTATTCTTGTTTAGTTCAATTGTATATAAACCATATAGAGAATTTGATCCCAAACTCATTTTGTCTATTCTATAGGATATAAAGAAAAATTCATTGAATGATTTACTGGATTCCAAAATTTTCCTCTTATATTCATTGTATTTTATATCCTTATGTAAAATGGGAATCATATATGAGTCTATTTTATGAGAAATGATAAAAATTTTGATCCTTTGGGTTATAATTCATTGTATCTTATGATAATTTAATAAATAACACAGAAGATCTAATATACTTGGGTCAGGTTCACTATAGTTCATATAAGAGAACATTAAGTAGGATCCTTGGGAATTAGATTTTGGAAAATTTTGAATAATGAGTATAACCATATTATAGAAATTACGGATAAGTATAAAATAACATTATAATGGTTTAATAAGGAATAGATTATGGGTAATTTCTTTGTAATACATCTCTATCTAGATACTAAAAGTTTATTTGGTTCAGGAACAAAGGTACCTATGGGTAATAACTATGAGAAGGGTGCATTTGGCCTAACTAAATTGTCACATATTTCATGGAATCTATCCTTACTATTCATATGGTTTGAAAATCATGGGGAATATTCTTAATAAAATTCACATTTGTTATAGGAGCTCTTATAAATGATTCTAAATTAATGATATCCCCTATAAAACCATGTTTATGATTATAAGATTTTGAGTGCATAAATTAATCAGTTAATTATATTATTTCATTATTAATGGAATTATACATTATATTTCATAATCATAAGTTCTAATTTAATCTATTCCATTATTTATAATTGAATCCTAAAAAAATATATTCATCAATATTTATGGCCATTGTAGATATTTCCTTTTCAAGGAAGACAATATAGCTTGTAATGAAACATAAAAAATTGTGGTTATATTGTCTGTAAAATAATCAGGTTATGACACATAACCTTGTACATATTTGGAAATATATTACATAATGTGATTATAATACATATTGGGAAATATATTACATAATGTGATTATCATTTTTTGGCTTGATTCACTCAAAAAAACTACTTGATACAATGGAAGTACAAATAAATTTTTTAACTGAGAAATGGATAAGTTCATTGTAAAAGGTATTTCTTCTGTTGGGATGTTCTGATAGGGATAATGATTTCATGGAATTTTATCACCGTTTAGGTGATGAAAATCAATGAGGGTCACTGATTGAAAAGATAAATGATAAATATGAAATAAAAAATATTATAATGTGTGGATTTTTTTTAATATTCATAGAAAATTATTTATCTCACAAGCAATGAGTGGAAATGGAATGAAAAGATTTAAATCTAAGATAAATGGAAGAAAAAACGTTTATATGCTTGAATATAAATTTAATAAGATATGAAGTCATGCTACAGACCAATTTCTTAATCCAATGAGAATGATCGACTATTTAATGTTTGGGTTAATTAAAATTCATATAATGGAACTTTTCATGGAGTCATTCTCACTGTACGAGGGAATACTATTTTATGCTATAATGATAAAGAAATAATTCCCTATATCATATATCTATGATTGGAATAAAGAGAAGAACAGGATAATATAGAGCATTATGGATAGTGGGAACAAAAGAATGTTGGATTTTACTCCATGTGATAATTTTCCAAAGAATCTCCATAGGAAATTCTTGAAGGGAGTGCTATTTTATTAGAAGTGTAGATTTAAGGGTCATCACGAATAAGAATTAAATGGGGATAATGAAAAAACTGTTATTTTATGTTTCAACTATAAATATATGGGGATCTATGAAAATAAATTCCTTAGGCATCCAGGGAATATACCTCATAATAATTTTAGATATCATGTTCTTGCATATGGAATTGATACATCTTAATATTAGTGAACAATTTCTGGTTTATTTTGACCCATTAATTATATCGAAAATGTATTTTACTGATGATATACTATTTTTATGAAATATAAATTTTATATGGATTGTAATTTAGTAATTTTTCAAGATGGATTTGACAGAATATTTTGAACAGTACCGATGATGAAGAAAATTGATTTAATGGGAATTTCAAATCATTGGAAAAAATGATTAAGCGAAATAAATCCCTTTATATCTTTCTAATTTTGAGATAATGATGTTTGGATACCGTGATGATTGATATATAAAAATAAAAGTAGATAAATCTAACTACAATGGAACTGGTTATTGATTTCATGATAAAGTTGTTTGCACTATCATTGATGGTGTTTTAAACATTTTTGTACTTAATGAATATATACAAAAAAATTTGGTTTATGTAAGGTATATAGAAAAAAATCTTTTTTTAATTATGTTTATTACAATGTTTTAATATAATAAATTATGAAGGTATTCACATGTTTTTTAGGTGATTATCATGATATAAGTCATGTTTTTTGGGGAAATAATGATAATTTAATTTTATAAATTCAATGTACTTCTATAAAAAATTTAGGATCATAATGTTTTGGAAGGACCACATGGTAAACTATGTTTGAAATAGTTTATGTTGAAATTTGGTCTAGGTTTTAGAGATTAATTTATTACGTCACAATATGTAGATTTATACATATTGGATAAACTATGAAAACTAATTTTTTATAATAAATATATTTCAAAGTAATTACTTATCATTACATTATCCATATTAAGATATATTAAATGTAAATTTTGGTGCTTCAGGAAAAAAATAATTTCAGGATATTCATTTCAGGGTGTAAATGATGAATTGGAAATTTGTTAATGCCCAACCAAAGGATTAAATTTATATTATTAAATGGATACATATCATGTAGTTTTATTCCATTGTATTATTATATAGTTAAATAATTACTCATCTATAGGAAATTGATATTGAAAAATGTGATCCTATTACATTTAAATTTGTTGAATGAAAAGGTATTATACATCATGACAAATTTATGGTTTTTGGACCCATAATGTTCTGTTGACCATTCACAATATTATGATAAATGACCTCAATTTCTCTCTATAATTATTTATTCATATCATCAATGTCCATATCTTCACATTCCCCAAATGTTCAGATTTTTAGAAAGCTAGTTTTTTGTTAATCTTTATGACCATAGTAATTCCATTTATCTCTGATCGAGATGAGATATTGTTAAAACTTTTAAGATGTGGAATATTCAAAAAGGGTATTTCCAATTGAAAAACCCTTGACTATCAAGATAATTTTTTATTTTTTAGGATGCAATATATTTATGTTGGGGATAAAGTAACACCCTGAAATTATAATATAAGAACATTTTATTTGATATCATCTATGAAATTAAATTAATTACTTATAGAAAAATATATGACCATTATAATTTAAAACATATTTATTTCTAAAAAAATTAAATCACTTTAATATCTTTTAGCACACACAACACAGAGTTTGGCTTGTGTTGCACGCAAACACGTATTTAAAAAAACATAAAATATTAATATTGTAATATTATTTAATAAGATAAGTATACCCTATCATACAATAATTGGGTGTTAATAGTACCATAAAAATAAGAATAATTATATATATATATATGAGATATAAAATAAGAATCAGTTAAACAAAAAATAAATGTTTTTTTGAAAATTAATATTTTTTATGAAAGTCAGTATAGTTGCAGTTTGCACTTATATGTAAAAAATAATTTATATCATATTTCAAAAATTAATTCCATAAATTTATTTTTATTTTTATAATTATAATTTTCAAATTATCTTAGGGTGAATTTTATGGATTTTTTTGAAATATTTTATTTTTAAAACAATATTGAAAAAACTATATTTTTATTGAAAACTATATATTTTTAAATATATATAATTTTAAAATATATTTTAATATGTTGTTTTTAAAAAATTATATCAATTATATATCAATTATTTCAATTTTGGTAATCCTAGTCATTTTAATATTTAATTTTGGAATAAAAATATTATAATCCTTAAACATTTGGTAACTAAATACATGCATTCGTATACTGTCTTTGAGATCTATTTTAAATTAAATATTTCCAATTATTTTCATCGAAGTAGATAAAATTATTTTGTTAATTTATATAAAAATTATTTATATTACAATTTAATATAAACTTATTTTTTGACCAAATTAAACAATGAAAACAATTAAAATAATTTACCACGTATAAGCTAAAAATCAGTTTTCAATGGGTTAAACTGAAAGGCTAATCATTAAAAGGGGCCTACCAAATTTCCAAATATTATTTAATGTCCATATATCAATATTATACATCCAAATTTATAATTTTGTAAAGGCGTAAATCCCTATGCTGGGAAGGATTTGCCTTTATGAAAGTAATAAAAAACAATAGGGTACACAAAAGGAAGTAAATACTAAGTGAATACTGTATACAAAAAGTAGTGCTGAAATAAAAGGGGCTGGAAATACAAGCCCAATAGTAAAGTACAAGTACAAAGGAAAGAAAGTACAACTGATAAGGGGACAACAGTTAAAAAGGGTAGCTCCTGGAACGTCCGCCGATCATCCTACCTGATGGGTCGGTACAGATGTCCACCTCAGCACTCCACGTCTATTAGTCCGCTCCGTGTACCGTCTCGTTGTGTGGTCCACCTCTGGGAACCATCCGGTCCTGACTCGCTCTCTTCCTCCGCCAATGTTGTCTGTCGTCTGTATCTAACCCAATGAGGTGTGGGAATAGCCCGTGCAGGGTTGAGTATAACGATACTCATTAGTGTCCCTGAGACCCCTGAAGGTCTTCCAGAATAAACAAAGGATAAACCAAAAAAGAAAGATACAACCAAAAATTATCAACTAACTCTACTTAGGTATATGCCCATACATATACCTAAGTTATCAATCTTAGTTTGGCTCCAAGTCACGAGCCCAAGCACAAACAAATTCCACAAAGGATGTAAATTCAATCACCATAATAATAATGGTTGAAAGACATGTATCAGCTCTAATATGTATGCCACAATAGTAGAAAGATGTTGATGAACATATGTACCCACTGGATCATCTAAAGCTGTCGGATCCACACAGGATACGAGACCGGCTAAGCTGTCGGACCCACACAGGATACAAGTCTAGTTATCTTTAGAGTAATATAGATGATCCGATGTTGTCACTAATTCATCTAAGATGTTGGACCCACACAGGATACAAGACCAGGTAAGATGTCAGACCCACACAGGATACAAGAGAAGTTACTCTGTCGGACCCACACAAGATACAAGTACAGAGGTCAATCTACCAGACCCACACAGGATGCAAGATAAGTAATCATAATCGTCGAACCCATGGAGGATCCCAGTATATTATTCATCGCTGTCGAACCCACAGAGGATTCCAGTACAGTAGTCGACGTGGTCGCAACCATCTCTAGTGTTCCCGCACATAGCACGCTCGATTCCGGGAGGGTCTGCTACTCGAGAAAAGGGTTCAATATGTAAACTATCACAAAGTCCAGATTTGATGAATACCGAATTTCCATCTAACCAAAACGGACTCAAAGCGTTAGACGACGCGTCAATCGGATTCGCAATCTGAGAGTTATTAGATTTTCTGTTCTAGGGGCCCGGTTGGATTTCGGGTACAATCCAACCCAGAAATACTCCAATCTCATATTATTCCTTTGTGGAGTATTAAAAAAGGACACTATCGTCAAATGTAATCCAACGTAGTTTACGGAACGTTAATCGGACATCCGGTCCTTAAGTTATAAGTGTTTCCGCTCTGAGGTCCAGGTTAGTTTCAAGTTCGAACCACCCTGGACGTAACCATACTTCACAAAAACCTTGATTGTAATATATCAAAACGACCTTCTTGATCCAAGGAATCCTATGCAATTGAAGGTGCGTCAAATGAAAGTCTGTAGATCATGTTATGGGAGAAATACTAAAATGGGTCCGAAGAGGGGGGTTTGGGTCCGGTCCGACCCGACCCAACCCACCATGGGTTGGCCCAATCCAGGTCCGGCCGCGTCTCGGCCAGCTAGCCGAGCGGTGCATGGGGGGGGGGGGGGGGGCTCAGCCCCCTGGTCCTTTACAACGACGGTGCCAGGTGGCGCCGCCTCTTCTGCCAGGCCGACCGAAGCCGACCGGTCTTCTCGGTGCGAGTGGGCTGTGGTTTCCTCAGTGCGGAACCAGGAGGGCGCCGCAGGGTCTTCCAATCTCGGCCGGCTGCCTTCTGGCCGGTTCTTCCACCGAGCGGCCCACAGTAGCGGGTCGCGTCTCTTCCACAACACGACACCAATAGGGCATCGCGGGGTCTTCCCAACCCAGTCAGCCACCTGCCGGCCGGTTCGTCTGCCGAGCAGCCCACAGAAGCGGGCCGTGTCTCCTTCTCGTGGTTGGTGTGTGGTCGCCACTTCTGGTCGTCATCGCCTCCGGATTCCTCCGCCTCCAGTCGTCGTCGGCTTCGTTCGCCCCCATAAATCACGAACCAATGGAGGGTAGTCAGGCCGTGTTCGCTCGGTCCTCGCCCTCCACGTTAGTCATAAACGAAAAGGGCGAAGACAAAACATTTCATACATCAAGAATGAGTTATAATTTAATTTACATAAAATTATCCAATCCCCTTACCTTGATTCCGATGCTCACTTGTCCGTGTCTCGGGAATAGGATTCAATGATGGTGTCAATTCGTTGACGTCGGGAGGCATCCGAGGAGGAAGTGTAGTCGATGTTCCTCGCGGGGGGATTCTTATTCCTTGACGCAGAGGAAGAATAATGAAGAAGATGACGATCGTGGGCCTTGAGTTCTTCATTTGAGAGGGTAAAATCTTTCCTCTAATTATCCAAGGGTTCCCCAAGAATATTTTCCAAGAACATATTATAATAAGGCTTTCCGTAAAATTATAAACTTTCCATGTAATTCAAATTAATTCAAACATTAAAATTAATCAATGAAGGCATTAATTATATGAGTTGGCATGATTTATGGGAAGGGAGATTAAGAGACTCCACCAAAATAAATGAGGGGTGTGGTGGCATCATTTATTCTAAAGGGGAGTTTAATAGGAGTTGAGGAGAGGTGGAAAGTTTGATTTCATGTGGGTCCCACCACACATCATCATCCCATGGCAGGTTATGTGGGGTGTGGGCCCCTCATCTAACATCCCATTGTAGTAAATAACCACCACTTAATAAATTAAATAAAATCATGTACACTAAATGTAACACAACAGTTTTATTTTAATTTGTTATGAAATCCCAAATTAAAACTTCTACTCTCGACCAAACACAACTGCGATAAAGGTCCCCTAAAGAAAATATTGGTTCTCCGAGTTCATCGGTGTCCTCGGATATCAATTCCGAGCAAAAGTTCATAACATAGAAAATCCCGCACATACGTTTACTGAACATACCTGAACAAAACATCATAAAATGATTCCGAGCACAACAGGCCTCAGAATTAGGCACTGTCAGAAACAGAGGGCTCGTTAAATTCCGAAGTATTTATGAAATAAAAAATTCCATGAAATTTCATGGTCTTTAAATTACCTCCACCTCAGGGATTTACGTCCCCATAAAGTTACAACACACACTAGGGAAACAAAAGAGGATACTTAGCATGCATCTAATCCTCTTGCTCCCATGTGATCTCCTGGAGGTTCTCGTGCTTCCATCGAATGTACACCAGAGGAATCGACCGTCTTTATAGGACCCGCTCTTGTCGATCCTAGATCTTCCCTAGGACCACCATGAATGTCACCCCATCATTGATTTCCATCTCCCCATGGTCGATGATGTGGGATGGGTTGTGCACTCGGTGTAACTGAGGTGGAAGGGTCAGGCGGTAATCCACCTATCCTACTCTGCTGAGGACCTGGATCGGCCCGATTAAACGCAGAGATATCTTGCTGACTCAGCCAAATATCTGTTGACCACGTCGAGGTGAGACCCGTAGGTAGACGTGGTCACCATACTTGAACTACAATGGTCTCCGTCTCCTATCTGCATTGGACTTCTATCTGCTCTGTGTAGTCTTCATCCACTCCTGGATGTACCGCTAGAGGGGAAGTGTGAAACTCCCTCAGCACTACCTCCTACAGGGATAATGGTACCATGGTACGTCCCCTAAAGAGGATGACGTTCTCCCCTCGTTCAGAAAATCCATCAGGCACCTGCCCTGTGGATATCTGGGCACATCGCATCTCACAGTCAATGTACCCATGTTGTGCCTCATGGACTCGCTGACAAATTGGAGGAGTGACTATGAGAGACTGAAAAAAGGTTGCTCAATCTCTACCCATAAAGGATATTTGCAACGTGTCCAGCTTCTCTATTGCCTATCCTAGAAGATGAATACCTGATCTCATGCTAAGAGTATCTGCTAAAATGTTCCCCTTCCTAACAGTATAGACTATCTCAATGTCCTAGTACAAGAGGAACTCGATCCATCGTCGTTGTCTCAGGATCAGGTCCTTCTGTGAGAAGATATACCTGAGACTCTGGTGGTCAGAATAGACTGTAAAAACTCTCTCCCATCAGATAGTGGTGCCACATCATTAAGTAGAAGATCACTGCTGCCAACTCCAGGTCATGGGAAGCGTAGTTCTTCTCGTACGGCCTCATTTGTTATGAACCATACGGGATCACTACTCGCTCCTGCATCAAGACACACCCAAGTCCGGTCCCTGATGTGTCGCAGTAAACTACATACCCTACGCCCACCTCCGGTAGCCTCAAGATGGGTGCACTGGTCAATCTGTACCTCAGGTTTTGAAAGCTCTACTGGAATCTATATGACCACACGACGGGTTGCCCCTTGTTCGTCAAAGCTGATAGTGGTGCAGAATATCTAGAGATGTCTGGCAGAAGGGTATGTCTTTCCAACTCCAGAGTGATCGACTGCACCCTCTTATGCATGATTCCATCCTGTTCTACCTGGGATTTTTCTTTGCTGACCAAGGAAAACCCTTCCCAATGTTGTAGGTAAACCACAACCGTTTTTCCTAATACAGTAAATTTGTGTATGAACTGTGGTTGCCCAGTCCATACCCAAACAAATGTCGTAAGGCCTCAACGTTGCCACCAAGAGGTTCCAACCGAAACTCTCTCCTCAAGGTTCAGATCACACCATCGGTGTATGTGTGATTATCGAGTCTCCTCTAAAAGGTATCTCCAGACGTGAGGTTCAAGTCAACGGTTTAACCAGAAACTCTTGGCCTTGGACAAGGTCCATGGAAGAAGGAATTATTGGTACCTATGTCTATTGATACAGCTGCTATTAGTAGAAATAGACTGTACATAGAATCATTCCCAGAGCCCTTGGGTCACACTCCTTGACCGCATGAATCTACTCTCTTCCCATGCCCTCCAGCTCCTTGAGCCTAGTGGGGACTGCAAAGGTGTGTGGTTGTAACATGTCAAAATCTACATCACCACATGCTGCTCTCCTAGCTCTGCTTCCAGATCTCCTGCCCTACAGATTCATCTGTCCTTAACATTTCCTCTTCTTGAAACATATTACACACTCAAGTCTCTATGACTGATGCCAGTTTCATGCTTTCCAACTATTAACATTCAATGGATGTATCCTCTCATCCAATGAACATTCAGCCACAATGATTCTCCCTATCACCCTAACATAGGTAGGAATTCTTAGAGGAAGAATTGTTGGCTCGTATATCCTTATACACACATCTCTCAGGGGTCCGAGCTCTAGAGCACTGATTGAATCAAATTCATCGAGTACCAGGAAAGTACGGTATGCCTCGATGAATAATAAGCTACCGACACGTCGTCCTGAAGAGGCTATGTAAACTCTAGAAAACTCTCAGCCACCTCCTCAAGCAAGTCCTTAGCTTCATGTGGGTCGGGATCTCCTCGTAACATGAGGGATATATGGTCCTGAAACACATGTAAGGCACTATTCCTACAAGATTCCTCTACTGGTACCGCCGATAGTGTATGTTGACCAACAAGTAGTGATATAGTTGACACACTACCTGAGGTACAATCTCGGGCAACGGTCCACGTACTGAAACTTCATCATTATGCGGACCATCCTCATGGTCACTCACTGAAAAAGATTAGTATCTAAGATCAACAACTGCTCTACTACTATCTCAACTAGGCGGAAAACTCCAATAATCACCTCCATCCAGTTTTCTACTACCTTTGAATATTTATCTCTTAGAAACCTCAGAGGCCTCTACCACTAGAACTCGTGAAATGCGCTCAGTCAGCGTGCACTATCTGCTAGTACGGCTGGTGGCATCTACTGCCCAGCGGGTGGTGATGCAGCTGGTAGACCACCTGGAGGGGCCAATATAGTAAGAGGGCCCTGCAAAAGAGCCTCATTTCTTGGTGGGCCTTCATCGTGTGCTCTCTCCGGAACCCTAGCTGGCTATATTCGCAGTGGAATCCTAATAAGGAACAGGTGAGCCACAATAAAAAATTTATACCTGGTGAGATGACTCAAAGAGACCACCAAGGAAACTCCTGAAACACACACGCAATTAGTGTTTTTCTGCACTGAGTTAGAAATCAGAGGTCAGGGTCTTTGTGTATGGGTACGTCGTCCACCGCACCAACACATGACTCCCTAGAGTAAAAACCACATTCAATACTGTTAACACTATAGCTTCACAGAAATAATGATCAGAGTCCTGAGTACTGTGGTAGAACCGACTCATATGATACCAATTTGTCACAACCCGTCCTCGCGGCCTATGTTGTGACTACCCCAAGCCCACTTTCCCTAGGCCATGTGCTGGCGACTAGCACCAAAGGCATAAATCCCTATGTTGGGAAGGCATTGCCCTTATTAAAGTAATCAAACACAATAGGGTACGCAACAAGAAGTAAACACTATGTGAATACTGTATAAAAAAAGTAGTGCTTAAAGAAAAGGGGCAATATATACATGCCCAACAGTAAAGTACAGGTACAACGGAACGCAAGTGCAACTTAGAAAGGAACAACGACTAAAAAGGGTAGCTCCTAGAATGTCCGCTGGGTATCCTACCTAAATGGTAGGTATAGATGTCCACCTCAGCAATCCACATCTATCGGTCCGCTCCATGTACCATCTCACCGTGTGGTCCACCTCCGGGTACCGTCCGGTCCTGAATCGATCTCTGCCTCCGCCAACGCTGTCTGTATTCTACATCCAACACAACAAGGTGTGGGCATAGCCCGTGCAGGGGTGAGTATAACGATACTCGGTAGGGACCCCGAGACCCCCTAATGTATCCAAGAATCCACAAATTATAAACCAAAAAATAAATATACTACCACTAAGTATCAACCTACCCTGCATAGGTATATCCCCATATATATACCTAAGTTATCAATCTCAGTTCAGCTCCAACTCACGAGCCCACGCACAAACCAATTCCACAAAGGAAGTAAAGTCAGTCATCATGATGATAATGGTTGAAAGACATGTATCAGCTCACATATGTAGTCCACAATAGTAGAGAGATATAGATGAATAGATGTAGCCACTGGATCATCTAATGCTGTTAGACCCACATATGATACAAGACCAGCTAAGCTGTCAGACCCACACATGATTCAAGTCCAACTATCTTGAGAGTAATAGAGATGATCAGATATAGTCACTGATTCATATAAGCTGTCAGACCCACACAGGATACAAGATCAGCTAAGATGTCGGACCCAAACAGGATACAAGACCAGCTACATTGTCAGACCCACATGTGATACAAGTACAGAGGTCAAACTACCAGACCCACACATGATACAAGAACTGTGATCATCTTCGTCGAATCCATGGAGGATCCTAGTATAGTAGTCATCGCTGTCGAGCCCACAGAGGATTTTAGTACATTAGTCGACACAATCGCAGCCAGCTCTAGGGGTTCCCGCACATAGAACGCTCGATTCCGGGAGGGCCGCTCCTCGAGCAAAGGGGTCGATAGATCAACTATCACGATGTCCAGAGTTGATGTATCCCGAAGTTCCGTCTCACCAAATGTAACCCAATGCGTCAAACACCACGTCAATCAGACAATCGGTCTGAGAGTTATTAGATTTTCCATTCTAGGGGCCCGGTTGGAGTTTAGGTACAATCCAACCTGGCCATACTCCAATCTCATCCGAATACCATGTAGAGTATTCCAAAAGAACCATCTCGTCAAATTTAATCCAACGTAGTTGAAAACACGTCAATTGGACATCTGTTCCTTAAGTTATAAGTGTTTCCGCTCAGGGGGCCCAGTTGGTTTCGAGTTCCAACCACCCCGACCATACCCATACATTGCCAATACCTTGAGGGTAATAAAATGAAATGACTGTCTCAATCCAAGGAATCCTACGCAACTGACGGTGCGTCGATCGAAGGTCCATAGCTCATGTTATGGGTGAAATACTAAAATGGGTACAAAGAGGGGGGTTTGGGTCCGGTCCGACCCAGCCCAACCTACCCTGGGTCGGCCCAAACCGGGTCGACCGTACCCAGGTTCGGGTCTGCCCTAGTAGGCCGCGGCCTAGCCTAGCGGGGCATGGCCCGGCCTGCGTCTGGCCGAGCGGTGCGGGGGGGGGGGGGGGAGGGGGGGCTTTCGGTCCTTTCCAACGGTGGTGTAGTGTGGCGCCGCCTCTTCTGGCCGATCGGATGAAGCTGGCTGGTCTTCTGAGCACGACCGGCCCACACGGGCATGCCGTAGATTCTTCAGCGCAGCACCAAGAGGGAACCTCGAGGTCTTCCCAGCCTGTCTGACCGCCTGACAGCCGTCTCGTCCGCCGAGCAGCCCGCGGTAACGGGACACGCCTCTTCCACAGTGCAGCGCCAAGAGGGCACCGCAGGGTCTTCTCAACCCGGCTGGCCGTCTGCCGGCTGGTTCGTCCGCCGAGTGGCCCGCAGAAGCGGGCCATGTCTCTTTCTCATGGCCAGTGTGTGGTGGCCACTTCCGGTCTCCGTCGACTCCGGACACCGCCACCTCTGGTCGTCGTCGCCTCCGTTTTCCACCACAAATCATGAACCAACGGAGGGTCGTCGAGCCGTCTTCGTTCGGGCCGCACCCTCCACGTTAGGTGTGAACATAAAGGGTGAAGGAAAAACATTGCATACATCAAGAAAGAGGTATAATTTAATTTACTTAAAATTATACAAGCCCCACGCCAAGATTTTGATGATCGATTGTCTGTGTCGCGAGAAGAGGATTCGATGATGACGTCAATTCATTGACGTCGGGACACGTCTGAGGAGGAAGCGTAGTTGACGTTCCTTACGGGTGGAGTATTCATTCTTGATGTGGAGGGAGAATAATGAAGAAGATGACGGTCACGGGCCTTGATTTCTATGTTGGAGAGGGTAAAAGCTTTCCTCTAATTCTCTAAAGGTTCCCCCATAATATTTTCCAAGCCCATATTATAATAAGTCTTTCCCCAAAATTATAAATATTCCATTTAATTCAAATTAATTCAAACATTCAAATTAATAAATTAAGGCATCAATTATATGCATTGGCACAATTTATGGGAAGGGAGATGAAGAGACTCCACAAAAATAAATGAGGGGTGTGGTGGCCTCATTAATTCTAAAGGGGAGTTTAATGGGAGTTGAGGGGAGGTGGAATGATTGAGTTCGTGTGGGTCCCACAACACATGATCCTCTCATGGGAGGTTATGTGGGGTGTGGTCCCCTCCTATAACTTCCCCTTGTAGGAAATAACACACACTTAATAAATTAACTAAAATTGTGTTCACTTAATGTAGCACAACAATTTTATTTTAATTTGTTACGAAGCCCCAAATTATAACTTCTACTCTTGACCAAACAAAATTGCTGTAAATGTCCCCTTAAGAGAATAATGGTGTTGTGAGTTCATCGGTGTCCTTGGATTTCAATTATGATAACTGGCACATAAGATAGAAAAACCTGCACATAGTTTTACTGAAATTACCCAAACAAAACATCTGAAAATGATTCCGGGAACACCGGGACTCGGAATCAGGCACCGTCAGAAACTGTGGACTCATAAAATTCAAAAGTATTTAAGCAAAAAAAATTCCTTGAAATTTATGGGTATTTAAAAATATCAAGTAATTTTTATTATTTTATTCATGTGTATTAATTCATTATATGGGATTATTTTTGGAAGTTGACACATAATTTCGTTGTGGGTTCTATTTCCCCACATATAAAAGGGAACTACCTCCCCTAACTTATTTACACACAAAAATACCTTTTCATTAATGATATCCTTCCAAATTATCTCCCAAAAATCATAAGTTACATTATAGATCATACGGTCCTCCCAAAATTCTATCCCCTGGGTCATTAAGAGAACATATAATGGAGGTTTCACATAGATAAGGTTATTATCTGAACATGATTTTAATTTTTTGACTCTATTTACACATTAAATTATGTATTAAAAGTAACATACAATAACACAAATATATACCATATGTGGTATGTTATAATTTTTATTTCATAATCTTTATCCACCTCTACTTCTATCAAATGGAAACCAAAATCGTTGATCGCATGTACGACAGACTACCGCTTCTCGAACCGATGTTGTTCGTTTTCCATCACAAACATTATAGGATAGATATAATTTTTTATTCACTTAATTTATATTATCTTTATTTTATTATTATATATTTCAAATTTTAATAAAAAAATATCTTTATTATGTTCCACTGTTTTTAAAATATGAAAACGTCGCTCGTGGGTACCGAAAACTATTGTCTTGTGAAGTGATGTGCATCATTTTTAAATAAACATTTAAGTAGAAAATAATAATGATAAAATTAATTAAAATGTTTGATATAATTGAGATGATATTTATTATGAAAATTTAATACATCACCCACTTCCTTACCCTTTCACTAATTACGGGAATGATATATCCACTCTAGTGCAAGTACAACCAACCGTATCAAAAAACAATGTGAATAATTATCAATGTTCAAATTTAATAAATGGTTATAATAATTTATATATGATTAAATATGATATTTATAAAATTAGAATCATTCTAGAGAGTATTTATATATATTATATTAAATTTAATCAAATTATTAAAGAAAAAAACATATGAGAAAATAAGGAAATTACCACCCAAAATAATGAGAATAAATAAATATTATTAATAAATGGTGGTAAAATATAACAATAGTATCATACATAAAATTATTAATATAAATATGGTTTTGGTAAAACCATATAACCATCATAAAACCATTATATTGGATCTTAAATCAAATTCTTGAAAATGAAAGCATAAGGTAGGGAATTTTGTTTCAATATACATTTCATTAAGTCTTATTTATTATTATGGTCCAATTCACTTCATGTGGATTATATAATACCCACTTTAAACGTAATGTATGGATTAATTAATACATAATGGTATTTTAAGTTTCAATTTAATTTATTATATCCATGGTATTTGACTTGAAAATTTTCAAATGTTTAATGTTATTCAACAACCTCACACTCTTTAGTGATTTTTAACCTTCTCTTAAAACAATCAATTTATTATGATAATTATTCATTAGAAATTATAATTATCTTAAATATAAATATTATTTCATGATGGATATGACTATTTCCCAAACCATATACCATATTTATAGAAGGTTTTTACATTGAATGCTATTTTATTAACCAGGAAAATATTGATAAATTAATATCCTTTATCCAATACATATATTTGATAATAGGGTATATTGATTCATTAATTAAAAATATTATTTGATATATGATTAATTAACTGGAAATTTAATCACAAGTGGGGACTATTTATATAAATACCCTCAATACAACAATAGTTCTCATAAGGAAAGTTAGATTTCAAAAAATGATTGGTTTATACCTTGTTGTTGTGAACTATCTTGTGATAGGTCTAGATAGTTGAGGAATAATTGATCAAACATGGTTAGTTTATACCCAGTAGTTTGAAAATGTCTTGAATTTTTTTCATTGGTTTTTGTATCATGTTCCTAAGAAATGAAGTCCAATAATTAATATTTTAAACTATTATGCATTTAGTTATTTTATTATAAATTATATTCCTACAATTTTTTATCTACATACTAATATTTTTCATAGTATACGGAGTCAATGTCTTCTATTTTAATTTATTTACCTTAAAATATTGATTATGATTTATCTTATCTTACCATGATAGTCACATTATTTAAATGGAAGCTTTGTTCTGTTATTTAATTTTCCATTTGGACTATTTTTATTGATTGAAGATTTATTATGATGTATTTAACCCTTAATGAGAATTTGAGATCACCCATATTTTGTTTCCTTTTCCCTGTATATGAATGCCATTTATTGGAATGATTTCATGGATTCATTATTTTTTCTATTTGAATGATTTTTATTTTACATCCCTTTATAAATGGGTATTAAGATTGTGTTTATTTATCTAAAACATCTAAACTATTTTGTCATTCGTGATGAGATTCCTTGTATCTTATTAAAATGAAATAAATATGGAACCTACTTATGGAAACTAGGGTCGCGGTTGCTACTCATTTTGAGATGATTATGGTATTTTATAAATCATGAGACCTAACATGATTTTTATATACACTAATTTTTTGTCTCTATTTCCTTTTACTCATATATTTTTCTACTTGTGGTCTTTACACATCTTCACCTGTGATCATCCACACATGGAATTCTATTTTCTCATCACTCAAGAATAATATATTTAGAATATTTTTCAATCAATAATTTAATTTTTTTCCCGTAATATTTTGATGAATATATAATCTCTCTTACAAGAGATAATTTTTTCAAGAATCATTAGAAATGTTGATTCTATTTTTCTAAATGAACCTATCGGGTCGACCTTACATGTTACAAAAATCATTTTTACCAAAGGCCCAATGAAATTTCCTAATCTTCATCGGATTAAGAAAAGAATTAATGGTATAAAAAAAATTCAGAATGATCTGTCCCTTTAAACCCTATAATAATGGTAATTTACCCCTACTAAAAATTTGGAATGATTTAGCCATAGGGTGTACACCCGTTATATGTAAAATAAAAAATAAAAAATAAATTCAAAACCAAAGGGGGGGTGAATAAATATAAATGATTTAAATACCTACCAATGGAACCACGAAAACAATGTTTAATTGATAAAATATATATAATTATATAAATATGAATGAATATTTATGTAAATTCTTATATAGTTGATATATTATACAAAAAAAGCCAGTGAGTCCGAAAATACAAAAAATACTATCTATGTGATGTGATGCCTCCACCACATCCCGACAACCTCAATAATATAAAATGATATTATAACAATATCTAACATGTATTCCATAACAAAATATCATGCATCAATGACATTAATAATATATTCACAACATAGTGCCTTTTGTGTGTAGGGTATGAGGTAATTACTATAAGTATACCCTATTAATTCATGATATTAATCTATATAAAAAAACATAATATTCTAGTTTTAAATATAATTTTATAATACATTATACTTCATATAAAAACTATAAAAAAAGTAACATTAATTTCTTCCCTTCCTAGAAAACTATCATAATTTTTATTAAATATTTGAATCATGTAATTAATTTAAAAAATTATTAGAAATATGTTTAAAAATTAACTTTAGTTTTTAATATTTAAAAAAGAATAATATTTTAATTTATCAAATTTCCATGAAAGGATTTTGATAAAATTTTTGAGATGTAATGAAATCATGAAAATGAAAGATGTATCTAAAAGTAGAACACATGAAATATTTATACTTGCGATGTTATAAATTAAACATTACTGAATGTGATTAATGAAGAATATAATGAAATAAAAATCAAAAGTAATGATTATTTAATAATAATATTGACAAGAATAATGAATATAAGAACTAATATCACAGAACACGAATATTGGGAAACACCTTACAATATATTGAGATAGTCATAAACATGTTCTAGTGGGTAAATCTATTATCATTTCATGCATTTATAAATAACTAACATCCAACTTACACTCAACTATAATCTTTACAAGGAACCCCTAAGCCGGTGATTTTGTATTCTAATGGATACTATCATGTGTTGCATTCATGAATTGTATATAACTCCTCTGTTGTCCTCTCATATAGCTATTGAGGGTTCTAATGAATTATTAAAATATATTTGAGCAATGAAATAAAGATATAAACATATTATATTATTTTAACATATAAAATAACCCCACATATCACACAAAATACCCATCAAGGAAACAAAAAATTGATATTTTTATTTAATAATAAAAATCACAAAATTCAATATTACTATAATAACCTAACCATCACTCATTGGTATTTTAAATTCAATTGTATGAAATTTTCCCTAATGAAATTTCATTATTATGAAAAGTCCATTAGGTTTTATATAAAACCCACATCCATAAAAATTTATTTTAAAATTTTATAAGGATTAAATTATTAGAAAAATATTATTTAGACCAACAAAATCTTCAATAAATATTATCAGAAACTCCAAACCGTTCAAGGATAAATATTGACATATAAAATAACTTTATTTCCTAAATACAACTTCTTTTTATAAAATATAACATTGAATTAGGAATTATTTTCTATAATTATCATATAAAAGTTGAAAAAACAAAACACATTAATTTCAATTTAATTTATAATAATAAAAAAAATTATTTTATCAAAAAGTTAGAGTGCATAAAATTTTATTTGGTAAGTAACTCACCCAAATCCATTAAATAATCTTTTCTAGGACCAATTTAAATCATTAAAAAAACATTCAAAACAATATTAGAAATAGTAATTGTTGGTATCATTTTATTAAAAAATTATTTTATCAACCTCAAGGAGAAATTGTAATGACAAATGAAATGAATTTTAAATAAAGTTAAACTAAATAATTCTTAATTAATTCTCCTTTAGTAAATTGTTGGAGATTAGGTTAAGAGGGTAACCTCTCTAGAATTATAACTCATGAAATAATTTTTTACATATATCTGGGATATGTAATTATATTTATTCTACATTTATAGAAAATAAAATATATTTAGAGTGGATAATTATACAAGAAGAGAAATATTTGAGAAAATGAAAGATTATATAAAGATATCACTTAAAACCCAATCAGAAATAAACATTTAATGAGGGAATGGTCACAAATCACACCTAATGGAACCCCTCCAAGATCTCTTTTTAAGACAAGAGTGACACATAATCCCACATCTATTAGAATATAAGTTGGATACCATCTACTAATAAAGAAATAGGAAAACCTCCTATCAATTTCAGAGAATTTACATAACAAAAATAAAATTAAAAAACCCCAAATTTAATTTAATGTTAAATTAAAATTCAAGACTATATCTAATAAAAGGAAAATATCATATAACTAAAAATTATTCCCAAATTTTAATCTATCATTATAAAAATGTCTTCCATATCCCTCAGAGTATCAAATAAAACAAATATCAGAATCTGGATAGGTGATAACTTGGTAGTATTAAATAATATCATCCATCTAATGTAATCATGTTCTATGTGAAATAAACATTAATGAGTTGACAAGAGTTAAATAAAACAATAAAAAAACCACATATATAAACATAATAAGTATATGAAATATAAACATTGATATCTATGTTCCACCTCATTTATCCAACCTCCTTTATTCTCTATAACACCCTAAAACATTTCTCAAAGCCGAATTTTAAAAAACAATTCTCAATATATCCATGGAATGAAATAATAAAACAATATGAAATAAGTAAAAATATAATATTCTATAAAAAATTCAAAACATTTATCAAAATGATGTAGAAATTTATCCCTAATATTAGTAATCATCTCAATCAAATCATTAGCTTAAAGGGATAAAATTGTAGTACAAAATACCCTCACCAACTAATCAGAAAGGTGGTATTTACAAAAATAAAAACAACATGACATATTCGAAAGTTAATTCTCCTAGTATCCAATAATTCTACCATATATCAACATTTAAAAATTTACAATCCATAATGAAAAATCTAATGATAAATGCCACACCACCACATAACCATATATTGGTAGGGTAATGTAAACCTACAGTACATTGAAATCGTTTGTTCTTCCATTGATGTATGTTCCCAACGCATATCTATGTCTACACATGTCATCACTATAGGTTTTCATGGACTCCTAAAATATTGAACTCACACCCTACTTCTATACATAGCTCTCACTACGTAATCATATCACATACATAGAGATATGTCATCTAGAATATATATACACCAAATATAGAAATAATTACTTTCCATTTATGTCTATCTACATTGTGACAATATAGTCATTAAATTAGAACAATGGGCTATTGAATCCTAGGAAATACAACTTCATATCCCCATTTACCACTTTATAAGCATGAAAAAGAATTCCAAATATCAAAATAACCAAACAAAAACCACACACTAAAAAAAACTCCTTTTGAAATAGCCTACCATCATTAGAATAAGAAAAATAGAATGAATAATGAATCTAAACAATAAACCATGTCAAATATCTAATATCGTAAAAAATAAACCATTAACCATTTACTAGACTTATTATATTCATTATTCAATTCTGTTTCCCATATTTAATTTCCATCCATTTGTTTCTCCACTTCTCATTTCATCCCATTAATTTATCATTAATCAAATTTATTCTATATAAATTTATTTCAAGTAAACTACAATAATTTATTTCATTATATATTTCACATTATATCCATAATTATATTAATAATAGTTTTATCCAAATAAATAATACATTTTATACTATTAATTATTTATTTTAAATATTCCCATTCAAAACACAAATAAAAAATCAATAACATTCTTTCTCCATTATTTCAACAACCACATAACCCACAAAAAACCATATAAGTTACATTACATAATGAATCTATAATGATATCCTATGATTTTTCACTGAGAAAAAAATTAAAAAAATAGAATAGTAAGAAAACACACCTTTGAAAAAAACTTGTTAAAAAAACTATACCCATTAGATAACTGTCATAACCTTCCAATCATAAGTATTTGAGGATATATTTTTATTTTTATTTTAACTAGTACCAAACCATAATTTAACTTTAATCTCCATCCCAATTATATTATTTTTCTCCAAATTAGTTAATCAATAATTAATTAAAGAATCATAAAGTTATAACATATCAACACCCATTGCAACACCTAATGAACCAACCCATCCAAGATTGAGAAAAATCAATACTAGATAAGATTGATGAAGAAAAATAATAAAATATAAATTCTCCATTATAATTTTTAACTATCAGATTATAGTATTATGAAATCCCATTTTAACATTATTATGTAATTATGTAACTATTAAGTTGATGGTTTTATTCAACTATAATCATCACATGATTGGAACATTTTAAAATATAAACCATTATAGAAAAACATATTTTAAATATCTACAAAATCCATATATCATAAGCGACTATTCCATCCATTCAAAATTAATAAAAAAACAATATCATCATTTTCATCATTATTATGAATGATATTTTCACATAATGTTACCCTTCCTAAAAATGATAAAATATATACATGTATAAAAATATTATGATTTGATCATTGGAAGGAATATAGAAACTATATTGAGTAATATTATTCCAAAAGATAGAGGATGAATTTAGAAATATCCTAACTCAATGATGATGAAATTGATCTCCAAAAATTTCATATGAATTTTAACATGAAATTATTTATGTCATTAAACATCAAACAATTCTCAAATAAAAAACATTTTTTATAGTACAATCATCCTTTAAAAATGTTTTACAAGTGATGAGAGGTAACATTAGATCAAAGAAACAGTTCCACAGATCATGATGGGATTTCAATGAGTTTTTATCCACTAATAAATATATCAAATATTTTTTTTTATGTTACTATGGAAGGTCATGGGGAAATTATTATCACAATATAATAAAATTATAATTAAAAAATGACATTGTAAAACTTTTTCCACCATTTAACACCATGATATTTTAAAATATGAACATCATATTTGATTGAGTGCCTGACACAAAGCACCAATAATAAAATTTAATATAATATACCAATACATTATGATATATTTAAATAAATTCAATCTGTTTAATATTTTGAAATTCACAGTACATAATGTTCAGATGATACACAACGCCCTATTAAAATATTATTATTTAATCATTTAAATTATAACTAAATCATTATATTGGTGGGTAATAATTTTGATAACTGAATTTTTTAAATTATATTGCTTACATATCTTAAAAAATATCATTAGTTATCAATTTATTATAAAAAAATAAGATTCATTGATAATAAAAATACATGTTTTTTTGGGAAACTATATTTTTTAAGATACTATATAGTCACGATTTGCGCACATAATTTAAAATACATTCTTTACCACTACTATAATATTAATTTTATAAATGAAATTTATTTTTAAAACACTCATATAAAAATATCATATTTTTTAATTTTGATACTTTTTTGGAAATGTTTCATTTTTTTATGAATGGTGAAAAATACTAAATTTTAGTTAGAAAATGACATTTGGATTAAATTATTTATAATATTAAATTATATTTTAAAAATAATTTAATTAAAAATAATTTAATTTATAAATCTCTAAATTCAATTGAGACCATTTAAATCATTTTTAGATAAACTTTTGATATTAAAACAGTATGAACTTTTGAACATTTTCTCATTAGAAACCGAATTCTCATCCCGTTTGTGGGATTAATTTTAAAATAAAATTGACCAAATAATTTGGATGGAAATTGGAAAATCTAATTCAATATTTCACATTAAAAAAACATATATTACATAATAATTTCAACATAATTGTGGACAATATTGAATAGTGAAACAATAAAAATCAATTACCCCGATTAATGCAAAAATGGGTGCACCATGTGGTTAAACTAAATAAAAATGATTAAAATGTCCTTAAAAAATTTCCAAAGAAATATTTATTGGTGTATTTAGATTATTTAATGTATTTATATAAAAATAATAAATTATTGATTCTTTTGTGGTATCAAAAACATGGGTCCACGTTTTTCTTTCTAAAAATTGGATGTTGGACACATATCTCACTTATAAAAGGAAACCCCTCCTCTATTCATGAAAACTTCAAAACCTTTTACTTCATCAAATACTTTCCAAAATCACATATATAATTCCATACTATAATCCAAGAATAATTATTTTAGGCATCAATACAACTAAGGATGCCTTTTTTCTCAAATCTATGGTGGATACTCGAAGAAGATGTTATAGTCTTCAACCAACATTTCTATTTTATTTCATCCTATACATAATTAAATTATTATTAAACCATACTAATACAATATCCTCAATTTCAACCATATTATTATATGTTGTTATTATAATTATAATTACCTATAATTTTCTCGTCTTCTATTAAATGGGTTACAAAATCATCAATGGTGTGTACGATGGACAACCACCGTGTGAACTGTTGTTGTTCATTTTTTACATTTGTACCTCCCAAGATTGGGTATGATGGTGGATATAAAGTATATACATGATAAATATAGCATAATTTTTCCACTTTATTAAATATTTCATATATACCTTTTTACATTACATTCGATATGGTATACGATAATGTCACTTATAAGCACAACAAACAACCATTATTTGAATCAATATTATTCATCATTCACTAAAGCATAAAATATTATTTGATAAGTATAAAATTAATTAATATATGTGATATAAAATGTTTTATTATTTTATTAATTACAAATTTATCATTATTACAAGATAATATATCATCTTATTTCATCTATTTTCACTCATTAAAAGATGAAATTATCATTCATATACATATAGACTAAAACCATCATGAAGTGATGTGTCACTTTTTTCATCACCCAAAAAATATGATTTATACATAAGTGTATTTAATTAAATAATATTCTATATATTATATTTTTTTCATCTATGAATGAGATAATATTTCATAGCATTCCAAAATGATCATTGAAAAATGAAAAAGTTACTCATGTGTTTGTGTGACCTTCCATCTCGTAGATTGTAAACCAGTTCATTTTTCATTACTATATTTCATGAATGATTTAAAATTTATAATTCATTTATAATTATTACAATTAATTCATAATTATTATTCTCGATATGTTTTTATAAGGACTTATTTGACCATAGTCAACTTACCAATGTAATTTTTGACACATAATCTGAAAATTGGCGAATCATATGATGTAAACTTTGTTGATTAAGCAATCATATATATATATATATTCATAAGAAAAGGAATAATAAATTTTAAAAATGTTATTAAAGTATTTTTAACTATTCAGGAATATAAATAATTTATATGATCAGTCAAACTTAAGGCATAGGTTACTCATCTCATTCTTACTTCTGTGATACATAAACTATATCCACCAATGTATTCTTTTTTTTTTGGTGAATAGATTTTAAATTTTAGTTTACAATTATTTTTTAATAGGGATTATAATTTCGATAATACTAAATTTTTAAGGTTTTATTTTACATTCTCATCATTATTTACGATTACATTAGTTAACTTAACCATTAAGGGATTTATTTTATATTTCTATCTTAAAAAATCTATTACATTCTCCTCTAAGAATTTATGATCTTTTTAGGCTATATTAAAAATATTCCTCTCTTTTAAAATTGAAATTATAATGAATTGTTTAAGAAAATATTATATTTTTTTCTCTATTTTGTAAAAACATCATGTGTAATAAAAACCCTTTTTTCTAAAAATGTTTTAAAATATATTTTTATCCTTTTGAGAATGAATTATTGAAGTAAATTTTGACCATTTTAGTCATAATATACTCTTTAAAATAAATCTTCATATTATTATCAAAAGAATTCCTATTTTTCTTTTATATAAAATGTAAATGAAATCATTATTTTAACATGTATAACATGAATTTATTTTTCCATTATCATTAACAGTAAATTATTTAAAGATTATTTTATTTGTTTTAAAATTTTGTTTTTAAATAAAAGCTTTTCAAATTTTTTTAACTTTTATTTTTAATGATATTTTCATTGTGAATAGGTAATTTTAATGAAAAATGTTTTTAATGGTATTTTTATGTTATATATTATAATATAAAACATCCAAACTTTATTTAACTGATGAAATGATTGGAAAATGTAGAATTTATATTATAATGTCCCCATACTTAACAATCTATCAAATAGACAAATAAAGCTGATTACTGGACATCAAGCACAAATCCTTATAAGAGAAATGTTACTGATTAGTAGCCAGGTTATGATTAATATTGTGGGGAGAATATCCCCTAGTTTACTGTTACAATAATACTAAAAAATTAGTACCAATAAATGTAATTTTAATAAGAATACTGGAAAAACTGAAACATACAACTAGGAAGTAAAGATACAAACTAATAAGACAATAATAATGAATCCTATAATGGAATGTTGGAATATATATAAATTTCAAACTCAAAAAAATATATGTAAAAGAATATGATGACACAAATAATCTAAAAATACCCCATTCTTAAACCCCATGTCAGTCTCATCACCAATCTCTAGCCATAAAATATGAAACAATCAACAACAAAGATCTCATTCCCTTGTCTAAACCTATGTCCATGTTATATACTCATTTAGTAAAATGACGACTCATGTAGGTTTTGATAAAACATAGTAGGATGAAACCACCTTGTTTATATAAAACCATAATGATAATAAGTTCATGAAATAAGTAGATGGAAATTTCTATTAATTAATCAATAATATGACATATAAATCAATATTCTTTAGCACCATGATGAAATGTGATTGGGAATGTTTCACAACGGTTCGAACCGTAACCATAAACTATGGCATAATCAATTAATTTAGTAAATCCCTCTGTATAATAATTTAACCTTAGGGAAAATCCCTATATACAATTATTTCAGCATCGTTGGGGGAGATCCCTCCGAATAATAATTTCCACATCATCTTTTATTTACCTTTATTTAATAATGATAGCTTCAAACTAATCCAATCCAACTATATATGCTCTTCATCATCACTATGAATACATTATATATAATAATTTTTCATCAAACTAGGACAATTTCGTTTTATAATAATTACAACATGAAAATATCCCAATCCCACTAATTAAGCATTACATCATCAAATTGGGCTAAGCATCATTTACAAGCATTTCAATATGAATCTCAACAAGTCATAATAATAAGTGTATCAAAATATCACATCATAATCATTAAATAGTAAATATCTAAAATACAATTTCTCATTAAATAAAACAGTCATTTATATATAAAATTATCAAAAGTAATATCATCATTCCACAAGATATAACCAATGTCATTATATATCAATAAATCATATAAAATATCTTGTGATACTATTCAAAATTTAAACTGTTATATAATTCATTATTTTTCCAAGGTGTGATCACCCAATGGGTGTGCATAAGTGTGGTTATAATACCTTTGGATCCAAATGGATCAACGGTGTAATTTAATACATGATTTTTTTATCACTAATCATTAAATTTATTAATTTTCACACTATTATAAAATAATATAAATATAGAACATAATTTAGAATTAAACAGTGCATAGGGTTTTGTTTTAGACCACCTACTATAATCCAAAGTTTAACATAACAATTCTAACATGTAATTTAAAAAATAATGAAGGTACATAAGATCTAGTGAAGAAACCTAGATCCATTAAGATCCTGATGAATGCCCCAAAAAACTATTGAAAAATGACTCAATGACCATAATTAGAAAAAATGTTACAGAATAGACAACCAATGAAATATAAATCCTTATGAATCTATTAATAAATATATTCAACTAGAATAGAGTATGGTGTTAAAAAATACCTTATAAATATCAATGGTATTTTGAGAGAGGAAAATTTATGCAACAAAAATGAATAATAAATACACATCATGTCTTCAAAATTTTATTGCTCGAGAAAAAACTGCATGTAACACCATTTCAAAATTTTTATTTTATATTTAAGAGCTATGATGAAATGCACTTGACCTTGGGTGAATTTAGACCTAACCAAACATTTCAAATCTTTTCATTTAGATTTATGGTGTATAACCTGTTCACACCATGAACCACATCATGAACTATACAAAATCCTTAACATTTGACTGGTTTTTGTAACAAGTCATTTAATTCATTTACATAGTGTGTAAATTACCTCCACACATCCTTAATCCAAGATTCTACATTAGCAACAGAACCACCTCAATTTCATTTCAATCTCATAGAAAACCCTTGTAGTCCTATTTAAAATGTTTTTTTTCCAAACTCCATTCATTTTAAAATTTAAAAAAAAATCTCTGAAATCTTTGTTATTTTCCCCAAAAAGTGTCATCATCATGAAATGATATATAACCAAAAACGTTTAAGATAAGGTAAAACAAAAACAAAATAGTTTTGACTCAAAACCATAAAACGGGACACACGTAGTAAAAACAAGATCTTACAACCTCTCACTATATAATATCACATCCCAGAGCGTCTCTAAGAATCACTGTGAGGTCTCAGAAAATATGTATAACCACTCTTCTCGCACATGAGAATCTCTCTCCCCGGTCTCCTCTTAAACACACCCATTCTTCTAAAACAATTGAACTAGGTGTGTAGTCTTACCTATGAGATACATTTAACTATGATACAAAATTGGTATCAGATTCCATTAAAATGATATATCTACAAAAATCATGATATACTCAATATCGACCTGTAATATCGGTCTTGATAATATATCTAAATATATGAAACATGAAGCATGTTGTGCATAGAACTGTAACACTATGAAACAGTTAATCGTTATGAAACTTGACCGACCACTTCCAGTTTCTAAAATGACCTAAAAATACTGGATGCTAGATTCCCATGTATCCTTATCTGACATTTCTTGAACCTTGCTTACACTAAATGGATTAAATTATAACAAACCAAAAACTCTAGAGGTCATCTCTAATGGTCATTTTCAGATTTTTTGTTCCTCATGGTCCTGAAAAACAACCTCCTAAAAAACTGAACCTTATATGTTCTATTCAATATGATTTTATTCCCACCAAGTGATAACTCAATAACATCTAAATATCAAAAACATATATGATAAAACCTTCAATAAAATCCTCAAAATTTTTATTCTTGATTGATTAGAAGAAGATGGAATTATATAAAAACTCCATGTGTCTAATACGCTACTCCCATGAACAACCTTAATTCAAAAAATATGCTCAAACCATATCATCTATAATTTAAATATACTTCTCATATTGATCATTAGTCAGAAGAAAATATGGTATTATCAAGAGAACCATTGATCCAAGATACTTTTAAAGACCTTTTAGAACCATGATGTGAACTGATTATATCTCTAAAAATGCTATTCCTAGGAAGAATGTGCAACAAAACAATATTTAACATGTAAATACTACCCATATCATCAATTCTTAAAGTCACTGTAATAATAAAAAAGTTAGATACCTTCATCCGTCGATATAAAATAATGCATTATTTTTTTAACAAGGTGTATTAGGTAATCCAATCACAATCTCCATGTTGACATAATCACATTTTTCTAAAGTAATAGGAAGAGGCTCACTTCACATGCCTCTAATGATAAGCTTTCACCTGCTGAAAGTTGAAGCATCTATCCTTAAAAAACAATACATAATTCTTTATTAATAAGAACTGATACTGTCTATAGAGATTATAATACACCCTTTTTTTACCAGAATGTACCACCCATCTAGAATCATGAAAGTCTCTCATCATCACCTCACACAATCCAGTAGGAACCCATACTCAGTCATTGGAAATAAGATTATATCCACTAACATGAGACTATACTGATGGTGGATCAATACCATAAAATCTATATTTAATAACTAATCCCTCTAGATTAAATAAGTACTCTGTATGTACCATATTTAACTACATGTGTATGATAGATATCCAAATTAGATCTAATCATCACCAGGACTCTTGAACATTTAGATAATTGTCAACATAGAGCTCCCTCATCTACTACTCACTGAATGAATCCTAAAATTACTCTATTTTTTTTTGTTATGGATTAAAATACCATCAATAATATTTCCCATGAACAATTAATAACCTATTGTGAAGTCGAATGACTATAGATACTTTACCCACCTCCTCTGCTGAAGGTTCAGTTCATGATGAGAAATGATGCTCTTTAGGTTTTTATGATTTATGTAAACCAGAACCCCCTCTCCAAAAATATAGTATCTCCAAAATCTTATAGATTTTAATTCCATAACTAAATTTTGATCATTAGTAGCATAATTCCTCTCATGAGGTCCCATTGATCGGGATACATAAGAAAAAACACGATCATCCTATATCAGAATTATATTGAGTCGAACTCGATATGACACACAGTACATGGTATATGCACTACAGATCACATGTAATTGTAGGATAGGTGTTATTATCGACATACCTTTATACTCTTAAAAATCCATCTCACATGAATTTGACCATGAAATCATTACTCCCTTCTTGGTCAACACTGATATCACTTCCTCAAGAATAGAGAATTACATGATTACTCATCAATAGTAACCTACTAAATAATAAAATCAACAAATGTAAAATAAATTATTTAATTTATTACAGGATTCCACACTTTGAATCCACTGACAATCTTTCATCTAATATATAATGTCCCACGAATAGTAACTTTTTTATCTAAAAACATCACTGGGTTAGCTTGGTGTGAAGGTGATGAAATATAAATATACTCAAATGATGAAAATATATTGTCTTTGATAGTTCAAAAAATGGGGGTAAAAAAT
The DNA here is from genome assembly GCA_963277665.1 of Viscum album. Taxonomy (NCBI): domain Eukaryota; kingdom Viridiplantae; phylum Streptophyta; class Magnoliopsida; order Santalales; family Viscaceae; genus Viscum; species Viscum album. The sequence goes on along the minus strand of OY728137.1, from coordinate 449,778,362 downwards.
ATTTTTTTTAAAAAATATATTGAAAAATAATATATAAAAGGATAATATAACAAATTTATCAAGCCCATGAATACTTGAAGTGCATTTTTGAAACCAAACTATGTCACTAAGAACTCATACCCACTACACCTTCTCCTAAAAGTAGTCTGAGTTATGTATGATGGTACCACCCTTAATAAGTGGTGTCTGATTATCAAATATTAATTCAATAAGATCATAAAGCCTCTCAACATATCCAATATATCATCAATATGTGGATGGGGGTTCTAGTTATTCGGAATAATCTAGTTAAATATCTAATAATCCACACATAACTAAAAACATCCATCATCCTACATGGAAAATTGAACTAGAGAACCCCATCGAGTTGTTCAAGGGTATAAGAAACCCTAAGATTATAGATCTTACAAATAGAAATTTAACTCCCCAATATCTATATAATCAATTTTATATAGAGGGATATAAATTGATTATTCACTCTATTCCAACTTGATCATAAAAAAATCCTCCAGCTCAGGTGGTAAGACATATATCATTTCAGTAAGGACATCCTTGAGACTATGTACCACTCAAGGAAAAGAATCATGCTTCATCCCACTATCATCTAGAGTAATAACTATCATCTGAGCCATGAGAAAGTAAAATCATTAATAAATTGGTCCTGTATGACTAGTCTGAATATCAAAGTCACCCTGGTCGAAATAGGTTACTACTTATAGATATAGAAAGATAACCTTCATATGGTAACAATCGATGTGAACATTTTATAAAACAAGAAAATACAACCCAAGAATTAAATCAAAAAATATAATTTCCAAAACTAATATTACCCAAAAGATATTATATGTTCCAACATCATGAGAAAACTGTGTATACGGTCTAATTTTCTCATACAAAACTCCCAATGTTGTGTCAATGGTCAAAAACCATTATAATAATACTAAAAAAGAGACCATACCATTTGAAGAAAGTGTATATAAAAGAAACATGATGCTATTATATATAAAAATAGACACACAATGGTTGATGAAACATGAATTGTGACATTGATTGTAGAATGTACTACATCCAAAATAGATGGAGTAGTCTATGTTGTCTACAGATGACTAGCCCTTATTCACAAGTCTCCAGTCTATCACCCTTAAGATATTCCTTCAATCTAGTACTGCTATTAATGTAATAGGGTACCATGTACCCTTTTTTGATGTGAACACATTGTGGAACTTAATATACCTATCTAATAAGGTGTAACTAATTCTTTCCCAGTATTTGGTACATATCCCAAGGTACAAACACTACTATTCTATGATAGGTTCCTAAAAAACAATTATTGATGACCTAGACAACTTCGAGAATGACACTTCAACACAGGGTACAGACATAGAGCCACTTGTGGACCATCTTACCACTTGGATAAAACTATAAAAAACATGGTCCTAATGTTCATACATGTGGGAATGATGGTTTAACCCACTATTTCCATACTGATAACTACCATAGTGGAAATTCCTACAACCAGAAGAAGAGAACCCTGTTTACCCTACTAAAATTTCATATATTCTTATTGGGACCTCTCTCAAATTCGATTATTTGATGAGTTCTTAATTCATAACTTAAAAAAATATTCAATATAAATATTTCCACCTATGACCGATCACATAGAAAATAATATCTAAAAATGTCTCATCCTATATATCTCACCGACAGCTAAATATCGTGCATAACATTGTAGTTCGTTGAGTAATCCGATGTAGTACATCAATGAAATGAAATCCTATTTGTTGAGTATTAACATACATACATTATCATCACTCAAAATCATTATTGATGTATCTTAAAGTCATTTCCTCATAGTCGATCCATGATAACAACCCTTAAATCTTATTTTTCTCTAGAATATCCCACCATTTTAGCGATGGTCCGTTAGGCATATATTTTTTGAGATTCACCTTCTTATATGATGTTGTTTTGAGGTTATTGAAGATCATATGTACTTAAAAAATGTAGTGATCAGCTAATATGTGACCTCTTAACCCAATTAAAATAAGTGAATGATGTAGTTGAAACACACTTATCATATTAGATATCAAAGGCATGGTGAAAACGACCTTCATTTACTTGAATCACATCACCCTTAAGAAGCTTTCCTGAAAGAGAAAATCCATATTATCATAATGATCTATATGAAGATCTAGAATACTTGTATTACAAGCATGGTAATTTACACTCTCTTGACACAAACATTAAAGACAAAGAGGAATGATTTTCATTATATGACAAACACACTTCATAGATTACTAGCTAAAAATAAGGTCATCCTCAATCAGTGAAAAAATAGAGAACCACCAATTATTGGTTTCTATAAACATGGATTACATGTTTTTTATCATAGAATAGAAATTATTATAATTCAATTAATTATATACAACATCTATATCATGTCACTATTCATTTTGGAAAAATAATCACATGCCATAAATTTTCCCTATCCTAAATAATGAATGTAATGATATATCTCAACATGCCTCTCTTGATAATCTCATCCCCAGGAACATGCATTTTTTCCCAAACATGGGTTATCTACTCCCATAAACAATATCATTATGTTTCCCTTATAGACAATAATATATTTTTTACCCTTCAAAAATAGTAAGGATGTTGAAAAAAATATACTGCTCTAACGCCACTTGGTAACGTCCACTAAACCATAACTCTCTCATGTTGCCAAATCTGGTTGGTTACGGGACCTCAAGAATGTTTCCTCATATTCTATTTACTCTTAACTTGTAGTGGGTGACTAATAAATATAGTGGGCTGACTATAACCAATGGGATAGAGTTGAAATACTATAGAAAAAATAGGTATCAATAAATATTAGTGTAATGGAAATAGTGGAAACAATGAGACAACCAACTAGGATATAAGATGATGATCCAACAAGCCAATAATAATGAATCATGTAATGATAATATTAAATATATCTAAATGTAAAACTAAAAAAAAATATAGATAAAATTATCATATTAAATAAATAATCTTGAAAGAATTTGTTCCCAAAATATATGTTTGTATCATTTCCAAACTCTAGGCCATCATATATGTAACAATCAGCAACAAGGACTCCTACCCTTGTCTAAACCTACATCCATGTAATTTTCATGGGTACCTTACTGTGGACCAAATAGTGTGTTTGTTATACTCTATAGGCTGAGACCACCATGAATAAAAAAATAATTTTTATAACATGTGCATGAAATCATGTGATAAACATGTGTATTAATTAATCTATTGATAAAATTCAAAAAAAATCAACCTCTTATGGCACCATACCGAAATTAATATATGAATGCTTCACAAACATGAAATTACTAACCATAAAACCCCCCTATATAATAATTTCATCGTCTAGGAAAATATGTATATATAATAATTTCTCTATTGACTAGTCAAATCTGGCTATATAATCATTTTAGCATCATCAAGCATTGTCATACATATTAGAATTTTAATATAAAATAGCCTCATTATGGTAATATAATCATTCTATCATCACCGTTAATAGAACAATATATATGAATTGTAGTATCAAACCAAGAAAAAGAAGATATGTATTATTTACTACATAAAACAGGGATAAGATTTCTATAAAAACAATAGAACATCAAATTGGGATAGACCCTTTATATAAGAATTGCAACATGAAACTCAAAAAGTCATAACAACATGGATATCACAATATCACATCATAGACCACCATATTTCATTTTAAAATTTTCCATTAATATTTCAATCACACATTAAATTATATATAAAATTATTAATATTCATATGATTATCCCATAAGATATATGATGTGAAATATCCCTCAATGTAACATTGAATCATTTTTTGGTAGACTACAAACAAAGTTGTTTCTTTTTCTAGTGTTTAACAAACTTTTTGGCTTCAAAATTGAGAAAATTAAGAAATATATTTTTGGTAAAAGAAGTTTTGCACAATATAGAAGGTGGTTTGGAATGTTGTGCACAAGGCCTATTTTTTGAATCAGAACATATAATTTTAGAAACGGTATGAAGTGTGTCAATTTTCTATATTTTTCATGAAGGATGAGTTTCCACGATAGTGGATTATATGCCCAATGTTACATAAAATATTGGTTTTCATGATCGATGATGGATTTCCTTGACACATTAGTATTTTTCATGTATGGGTTGGAAATGGATATAAATATGTGGTGACCCCCTCATTCCAATATGATCAACACTTATAGAAAATTGGAGCTATAAATTACATAAGTATTATATGTGATGGGAGTTGCGCTTAAGGTTTGGAATTGTGTGAAAAAATTGTAGTTGCATGTAAAATTGGAGTTTCATGCATGATTAGGAAGTTCCATGTAATATTGGTGTTTCATGTAAGAAATAATTTGTGTGTAAGAGGAGGTTTTCACACAATCTATATAACTTTTATGCAAGAAGCAATAATGGTTGCATGAATGATTTGAGGTTTCTTTATAATACTGTGGAAGGTTGGTGTTCATCAATGAAAGTATGTAGGACTTAAATATATAATCTTTCTATAGTTGAGGATGAGGTATTAAGTAGTGATAATGATGGGACCTACAAGTCCATAAACTATTTTTTGATTCATTCCAAGATTATGGAGAAAATAAAGAGAAAGATAGTGATCCTTTCCACAAGTAGTGATCTAGAGGAAGAGACCTAGGTAGTGACCTTTGGTAATGCTTTGAGAAGACCACAAACCATGTAAAGGAAGATATCATGGGCATAAAAGAAATATCCAGAACATCATTATTGGTAGTGAGCCTTAGTGAATTTGGAATAATTGGAACATCACCATTGTATTCTCTTAGGATGTATCCCAATAAGGGTGAACCAAGTAAAATTCATTTGAGTGTCGTGCATGATTTAATTTTGTTCATATATTCTTATGGGATTAATAAAGATGTGAGTTTTATTTAATGAAAATAGAAGATCATAAGGGGAATTAGTTTTAATCTTTCATACCATGCTTCACCCCTATCTCATGGTATTAAAATTAGTGGACCAAACACTATAACCACTATGATTCTATATCAAACTATCACCTAGGATCTCATTTCATGGAAAAAATTTAAAAAATTAACCAATCCATTATATATCCCTTGTTCACTCATCCAATGGGTATCTCCATTCAGGACACAATATCATTTAATCCAAAGGGTTCCATGGAATAATATAATACATAATTAATTAGAATTCATCATAAAATTTATTAATAAACTTGTTGTGTCAGTGAAATCACGACTTTTTCACATACCTGATAATTAAAAAGACCATAGGGTTAGTATTTTGACCCCTACCATAAACCATAAATTAACAAAATTCTTCCAATGGGTAATGACAACAAGATCGAAGGCCCAAAATATTATAAGGATAATCCTAAATACTAAAATACCAGTATCAACACCCAAATAGATGTGGTCAAATGTTTCCATTACCAAAACCATACAACAATAAAAGAGAAGGTAATACAACAGTGAAACAACTCACTAGAAATCTATTACATGAATGAGTCATTAAGAATGGAGTATGTTGCTCCAAAATAACAAAGAAATTATATAGGGATTGAAATATAAATTTTACATTCAGGATAAAGGAATAAATAATATGCAATGTGGCTTCAAGGCCACCTAAACCACGATATAAATGGATTGTAACACCCTTTTACAATTATTATTTTTTATTTACGATTTATTGGAGAATAATCATCCCTTCAAGTGATGTTAATCATATACAAACATTACCTAACATGTAATATTGATTAAAAAATGTCTCTTGTTCATTCCATAAACCAGATCATGTCTTATAACCCTTTCATCTTCCTGGTAGTAGTTACAAATTGTGTAATTCATTTAATTTATTCCTAAATTCCCTGAAGATAGCTTTAAGAATGACATTTAAAAAATATCATGAACCACATTTAGAGTATTCTTATCTCATAAAAAACAATTCTATGACCATTTTACAAGGTTATATTGAGACTCTATCTTTTCACACATTCATGGAACCTCCAAATTTGTGTTATTTTTTCTAAAAATAATCTTCATCTTCGAACGAGACCCAACCAACAAGGTCAATGACAATGTAAACACAAACAAGAGAGGTTTTATATAATAGCTCAAAGTGGGAGATACCTTCAATATGATTGGATATTATAGATATCATCCATATTATTTATTTGGATTTTTATAACCAATTTGAATGAGTATTTACAATTTTATTACCATTTCAAATATTACTCTTCATGGTTAATGTTTATGTATATTGATTGGTTAATGTATTAACAGTTTTTATTCAAATTTTTCTATATGAATATTTATTTTTATTTTTGTTCACCTGTTTATTATAAATAATACATTGGACATTAAATGATATGGGTAGAGCCTGTTATAGCCCCTTGATACATTGGAAGGTAACACGAGACAAACTAGATTAGGTTTTATCCATGGCCATATCCATTTATATAGATTTTTCCATATGTCCTCGATGTTATTAAATGTATTGGAAAAGCCTTGACGATATGTTTTAATTATAAAACATTATAAATCAATCATTATGAATTTTGATATTGATATTACATGTGATTCTTTGATTATCTTGAATATCCATGGTTAGGTTTCATGCTTATGTGACTATTTTCGTCACATTATATTATAAGTTGTTATTCCTACCATAGTATTCTCTAGTTATTCATGAAATGGAATGTGTTTCAGTTATATTCTTCTCAATATTAATTGTGAATTATTTAATTATTTCTTACACTACACACATACCCTTAATAAGCATATGAACTCACCCCTTTCATATGCTTTATTTTCCTTAGGATACAAGGATATGTTTTTTGATTAATATGGAAGGGTAAACTATGGGGAATAATGTAAATATAATAGAAAATTATATCTTTATTTAATATATTTTTAATGTCATGTGAATTTCATGTATGTATTTAGTACAACCATAGTGTTAAACTATTTGGTCTATCAGGATGTAATTTTGATTATCTTAATCGATTATAATAATGTATACACAGACAATAGGATACTGGGGCCATATATGTTATATTATGTATCAAATGAAATTTAGTAGAAACAATGAAATCTATACTTAGTAAAACATATATTATGGAATATATCCATACGATAGAATTTAAGGATAGGTAGAGAAGGAAATTTTAATGTTTTGTTATGTAATATATTTTATAGGGTTTCTGAGAAAATACATCCTCATCTAGATACTAAATATAGAAATGGTTTTGGCATACAATTAATGATGGATAATAGATCTAAAGAAGGTGGTTTGGGATTTAATTGATCGTCCCTTAGTACATGAAAATTAGAGTTATTGTGTGCCTAGTTTTACACTCATTGGGAATATGTGGAAGATATATCACATTTTATTTAAAACCATTATGAATGAGTAATAAATAGCGATATATCCAATGAAAACATCTATATGATTAAAAGATTATATATGCATAAATTTTTCATTTTATGTTAGGTTTTTCACTATATTTGGGATTATATATTATGTTACCTAATGTTATGTTCTAATATAGTGTATGATTTTTTCATACACTAACAGAATGAATTTGAACTGTATCAATGAACAGACCATAAGAAGGGATTTTACCCCAATGATTGATTATGAAGCTGGAGCTAGTGATTGTTCTGGAATTTATCAAATTATACTCATAATGGGGTAGCTGACTTTGGTCATAAGAAATAAAAATTTTTTAGGTATCCACCTATTGATTCACAACATAGTTTAATGATTTTAGAATTCTTCATGAATCATCGGCATCCATCATATAGGTGGAAAGAATCCATTTTAGCTAAGCGAATGATAATTTTCATAGGAAAATAATTCTTGATCTAAGAAGTAGTGAAAAAGAGAATGTTTTCATGGATGTTTTCTATCTCATAGAACATGAAAATAAATGGCGGTAATTCATTAAAAATACATAGAATGAGGAGGAAATAGAAAGCATAAAATGAAATTTTTTCAAGTTAATATTCTTGTAAATTTGTTCCTTTATGACCAATGAGAGGGAAATGAAAAATAGTTCTTACATCTATGATATAATGTAGAGTAAAATGTTTCTATGTATGAACAAAACAATACTGGGTCAATAAGGTATGTTGTGAACTAATCATGTAATTAAAAGAGAAATATTTACCCTTTATTTAATGGGATTAATCCCATCCCTTAATGGGATATAGTATACAAAATATTCTCATCAGATGAGGACAAAGTATCATGTGAAAACATATTCATGACACAATTATCTACATATTATGGAATATAAGGTAAGAAAAAGATGAAATGAATTGAAGAAGAAATTATGGATAAATGAAATAGGGGAGTGAATGATTCTCCCACATGTGATAATTGTGGAAAGAAGAATCTTGATATTACCTTAATTGGAATTGGAGTTTGACACAAGCATCGAAATAAATACCTCCATGTTTATCATTTAAAGAGAATGCCAAATGATTATAATATTGAATTATTAATCATTAAGTGTATGTGACACTATAAAAATTAATTCTACAACCATCAAAAGAATATACATAAAATGAAACTAATGGATTATGTTTATGATTATGCTATTACCACAAAATAAGTTGACTAATTAATAATATTTTTTTGTATTAATGAATTATGTATTTGGACAATTTTATCAATGATATTTTTTTATAAGAATTATGAAATGTATAACGATTTTAGAATTGTTTTATTCATTTTGGAATTGAATACATGTTTTGAATGGTACTGATGATGAAGAAAAATGATTTTGTTCCATTTTGAACTTCTTGGAAAATCCATGACTAAAGGAAAGATAAACATTAATATGTACTTGTTATTGATTTAATGATATTTTGATAAAGAGATAATTTATATGGACAATGTAAATTGGATATTACTAACTAAAATTAAACTAATTATTTATTTTTTTTACCAATGAAAATATATTTCACAAACATTTTAATAAATTTATAACATATTTTTTATTAATTTTTCTAATCTCTTTCTTTGTTTTTAGGATATTTTTTTTACTTTTTATAATATTTTAGTTATTTATATTGTTTTTAGTTAATTATATTTTAATGTTAGTAATTTATTATTATTTTTAGTATTTTTTATATAACACTAAATACTATTTAATTATTTGAAGTTTAACTTACATTAGTTTTATTATTATTTTTTAGTATTTATTTGTAATTGTGTAAATTTATTAAATTAGATATATATATTTGTGTATATCCTTATTCATATTTTTAGTTTCAATAAAATTATTTTTATAAAGATTTGTTTATTATTATATTAATATACAATATTAGTATTACTATTTGTAGAATAGGTTATTATATTTTTCAGCTACTCATTAATTTTAATTTTTATATTATCCTATGATATTTAAATATAGGTCTGTAGTTATATGTAAAAACATCTAATAATTTTTATTATCATAATATAAAATTTATTTATTTATTTATTATATATATTTTATTATATTATGAGCATCTCAGTCATTGTTCTGGGGTTGGAAAGATAAACTTGGAGCATCATGCATAGTAGTAACCCGGAAAACCACCTCCACCATCCTCAACTAGAAGGCGTTACATCCTTCTCTCGGTTATGCAACATGACCTGGATATTAGGGTCACCTCCCTTATTATCTGTTAGACACCATGTTCAGCCATCCATTTCAAAAACGACTTCAGGTGGCAGTCTCTCAATGTCCCCCTCTACAAGCTTCACACCTCCATTCCCACACAGTAACTAGCAGCCACTAGAAAACCATCTTCATCTCTGTCTAGAATTCACCAAAACACCACACTTTGTCCTTTCTACTTCAAATCTTCAACACACATACCCCTGATGCACTGTATAAAATCATGTACCTCACATTCCATACTAGCCATTGGCCACTCATCCTCCTTCTCCAATGCACCAGGCCATGACCCTTAGACAACCGACCGCCTCCTCCAATTTTCTAGAGAACTCACCACTCTTGAGATTGTTTTTAATTCACCAGTGTTTGTGTTTTGTATATGATTTTTAGGTTTCATGTTACATCGATATGTCTAGTTGACTCTCTTTTATTTCAAATATATACACTACATTATTAGAGAAAACATAGATATGATAATTTTTTATTTTTGGAGAACGTGGTTGGTGGTTCCATCAGCATTGCAACTATTGATGTGAAATAATTATTATTCTGCAATTGTTAGAGGATTTATTTGGTAATATTCATGCTAAGAAAAAATGGAAAATTCAAGGCTTTATATATGATGATTTGTTTGCATGATTTCTGGAAAATATAATTGATGTTAGAGTTTTGGGGAATGTGATAGTAATGGAATGCCATTTTTGTTTAACCTTGTTTGATTTACATTCGAATTTAATTTTGTAATTGGATGTTTGATTATTTATTTATTTTTATTTTTGAATTAACTGTCAATAGATATTTTTCACACCATATTTGTTTCCCATTCATTTGATAACTGATAATTAATCATGGGAGGGAGACCATTAAAGAATTTATTTACCAGGTTATCTATCACACGAGTGAGAAAATCATAAATTTCACGGGAGAAAATTATGAATAAATAAATATATAAGTTTTAAAATTAATATTGTTTATGCATTACACATTGAGTTTTTAAGAGTAATACTTTATCAGTGATCTCATGAAATTGAACCAAACATAAATAGATACTTATAACCAATGAAAAATGGGTCATTTCATTTCATCAAGTTATTCAATGCTAAAATTATGTACAAATTATTTATCAAAAAATAAAGTGAAATGATGGGTGTTCTTTTTCAAATTAGAAAAAATTATAATATCAATAATACGACCTCATATTATTTTGATTAATTTTTTATTTTATGATAATTAAATAAGTAAATATCTAGATACTGGAATTCAATAATTTAAATTCCATGTGCATGAACTAACATCATAACTCTAAAACATACATTCCATCATGTTACATCCATATATTTAGTATGTTCTCCTAGAAATTTTGACATAAATTAATTAACATTTTTTAAATAGTTTTTTATTTTTTAATCACTTTTAAAACAATACTTCGTAAAAATTATTCAGATATGATATTCCTAGTTTCTAAACACATTTTATATGTTATTGAATCCTAATATCCACATCAACGTTAGTTAGTAGGTAAATAAATTCTAAAATTTGACATTTCATGATGCATGTTCCGTATTTCTAGAACCATTTTCTAGGATAAGAGTAGCATTATGAGTTCCTTAAAAAGTTTGATTTAAGACCCAAAAAAATAATGGAACAACTAGTACTTTTAGAAAATTGAATAGTTTTCATTAAATGTAATTTTAAGAAACCCAGAAGTTATAAGTTGAGTGGCTAGAACCATATTACTACAATTAATATCCGTTGTACATGCCCATAACTCAAAATATGAAGTATAATTATTATTCGTCTCTGATATATCCTGGTAACAAATTTTATAATCCGGATTTTTATTTGAGCCTCTATTATAATCCATATGAGAATGATCCGCCATTTTGTGATAAAATTCATTTCACATTTTTTTCACTGTCAAAATATTCAAGATAATTTTTTAATAAAAAATTCATGTCAAAAAAATGATTCAATAATTGAGAAGAAATTAGTTTCTTATATTACATAGACAATTTGAAGGTTGGATCTTCAGTATGAATGTAATTCAATGTTAAAGTTCTAGAAAGAAGATCTATAAAATCAATTGATGAATTTGAAAAAAATAAATTGACTAATCATTCCAAAATATCCTTCACACTACAACTTGATGTTTTGATTTAGAATAATTATTTTTAATAATGTACAACATGGGATTCATTTAAAAACATCTGGTTCCAGATTATGATAATGAGACTATTTTGATTAATCCTTCTACATATTACACTATTGATGACTCATATAGGTCAAAATATAATTCTTCTAATATAATCACATTCCAGAAATAGGAGGGCTCAAACTTCAACTCTTTTGAATAAAATGGCCCCTTATAAAATTTTATTTCAATTTTTGTTTCTATGAGTTCACAACCCATACACCCCGAAGTGAAAAACAATGCATTTAATATATATAAAATTAAACCTTATGAGGATAAAAAGGACACTAAAATGGGATCCTTTATTGATTTGAGAGAGTTAGAGATGATCCAAGAAATCATTTTTTCCACACATAAGACGAAATAAATTAAAATGAAATCGAAACACAGCTTTGTACAAAAAAATGTGCTTCTAAAATCATTTCCAAAATGGGACCATTTGAAGCATTTCAGTTCTATTAAAATCATTCATTGATTTTTCGTGGGAATATTCATGATTTAATAGAAATAGTAGAAGAATGGTATTTCTAGGAGGATCCTGAGTTTCTAGTTCATTATGTTCTAGTAGAGAAACATAATGATGGATGTATGAATGAGAATTTTAAAAAATAAGTTATTCTTAACATAATGGATTTACCAACTCTAATTGATCCCTCCTATTTTCTTAATGCATTAATGTTAAACAAGATCAATTGAAATAAAAATAGATTCCAGAAAAACTCTTGACCTTGGAACAATCAATGAAATAGTGGAGCCTAAATAGAGATGGATACTAGGGGATTTATCTGTGATAATTGGTTGAAGTAGAAAATTAATTTTTATAAATTTTCAAAAAAATACTACATTTATATATAAGATGGATATAAGAAAAACAATTAAATATTCTAATAAGGGAATTAATTTAGTGATGATTTTTTTTTAAAAAAATAATTTCTTTAATCTTTATAAGGATTCTCACTTTAGAAACATCAATTATCCATTGATTTTCTATTGATATTTTTAATAATAATTCCCTTTTATGTTGGCCTATATTAATTTCATCCAACCCATTAATTTATCTGATAAATTTATTTTGAGGTGTTTCAATTAATTCATGATAATTGTATTATTAGTTTACACATGAAACACTCCCACTTATAGAATATCATATGCACAGATTACATTATCATCCAGTATCATTGGATTTTCCTCAATATCTAGGTAAATACGAAGTAAAATGACCACTCAATGGAATGAGGACTATATTTTTTCCCTTATAATCCAATAAATTTTATTTAATTTTGTTTTTATTGAATAAAATGTCCTACATTTATCACAACTTGTTTTCCCTTGAAACCGAAGTGAATTAAAATACATTATGCATTTTTTTCAACAACATTATTTTGATTTTGGTGTGGTTTATTTTATATGAGGTGGATATTTTATATTTCTCTATATATTTATCTATTAAAATCATTTTTGGAGCTTTATTAAATATTGGAGTACTTTCTGCATCTATCTTCACCTATACAGGGATGTGTTTAATTTTCTATTATATTTTATTCATTGAAAAACCCAATGAAATATAACTAACTAAAAAATTAAAATTGAAAAAATACACATTTTTTAATTATTGAACCCATATAAAAGATATCATATTTTTTCTATACCACGGTGGGAGGAGTAACACTTGTATCCTTGGGGAATAGGAGCACATGATTCTTGTCTCACATGATATCATCCTTGATAGCATGACGTATATGATTGATAATATTTTTATATTCTTATATTTTTATGGGGGGAAATTTTATATTTAAATAAACTTTTTTCACATATGCTAATAAATGTTTTCCAACAATATATTTCTATACCCATGGGTATTATGGATAATTTTTTCATTATCTCAGGTTTAACTTTTTTTTTAGGGAATCTCATTTATATAATTGTATTCTATAAAATTCCATGGTTTTCTATCAAAGTGATCATAATTTTGGTAGAATAAACAAATAAATTAGGATTTTCTGAGATATTTATCCCCATTTGACGCACCAGTCAACTCATGTGGTTTCCCCATCATGTATCCCTTAGAATATATGAAAATACATATTATTATGACCACAAAAACTGATACCCTTCCTTACCGATTTCTTGAATATTTTAATGAAAATTTTCAATCATTATATTGTGGAGAGATTTATTCTTGGAGAGTGTTATTTGAGGGATAATGAGGAATTATATTCACATGGATAAACATTCTCCTACCTTGATAACATAGTATCTACATGTATTACCAATATTTTTATACTATAATAAATATTATTTTGGATCAAACAATGATTACATCTTTGATCATTACATGGTAACCCCTACCCATAGGGATACATATAAAATTGATGGTATATTATTCTAGGAAGTTGAGAGTTATCTCTATAACATAATTTAACTATGATACTATAAAGAATTAGCTACATAAGTACCTTTTCTTGGTATACTTTCTTATGCATATTTCATGGTGATTAAGAGTGGATACTCATCTATTTACCTATCCATTATGATTTCATGATTTGTGTCCTAAAAAAAGAAATTAAAAAATTAGGAAAAACATTAAATTTTTTATAAAGTCAAAGATTATCATATTCTGGTGACAAAAATTGTTTTATGTGTTGGGGAACAACATTTTGAGGGAAATTTTCGTAATGAAACATATCATGAATTTATTTCATTATTCAACACCCATTGTTTCAAATTTTTAAAAACGAATTATGATCCACCATCCTATAGCCTTAGAGAAATTTAAACCCATGCAAAGTCATCGAGATTGATGAATTATTATGACATTCACTAGTGAATATGTGAAATTCCAGATAATACTATGGTATCCATGATTGTGTATGATAATTTTTAATAGATTTTAACAAATTATTTGAGCGATGAGAGTGATAGAGAGGTAAGTCACATGATGCATCAATTTAGATTTTTGTTTTAAAATTAATATGGGAGGAATGGAAACTATATTTTAAATTTGGAATTTTAAATGAAGCATTATTTTTGTGTGAAGAAAATTATTGAAAAATATTAATATTTTTATTATTATTTTTAGATTTTTAGATTGGTCTAGTTGTGAATTTTTTAGGATTTTTCCAATGAGTGAAGAAATTTTATTTTAGTGGATGTGATACACATGTATTTCTCCAAACTTTTAATAACTTTATAATTTTTTAATTACTTTTTTCTTTATTCTTTTTATGTATTAGGTTTATTCTATATTTTTTATGTTACAATTATTTATTAGTTTTTAATTAATTTTATTTTAATTCTTCAGATTTATTATTATTTTTCATTTACATTAATTTTATATAATAATTGAAACTATATAATTTTGATTACCTTCACTAATATAAAATTTAATATTTGTTTATTTATATTTAAAAATAATTAGGTAAATTTAATATATTAGATATATATTATTAATATCATTATTAATATTATTATTTTCAATAATAATACCATTAATAATATAATTTTATTGTTATATGTATATTTAATAGTATTATTATAATTATTATGATTGGTTGTAATATTTTCTAACTACTCATAAATTATATTTATAAATTATCATATGGTATCTAATTATATTTGTGTATTTATATGTAATTGTATCTAATAATAATAATAATTATTTTATTATCTAATATATAATTTTTGTTTTGGATTATATATTTAATTATAGGGGGTGTATCTCTATCATCATATCGGCTGGGAAAACATACAGAGAGCCTCATGTACATGAGAAGCTGGCCCAATGGCCTTATCCATCCTCTACCTATAGGTGAAACATCCTCATACATGGTGGAGCCACATGAGTGGGATGATGGGGTTGTCTCCCTCTTATCTACACAACACCATTCCCAGAAATATATTCTAAAAATAGAACCATGTGGCTATCCCTCATCTTCCATTCTCTATCGGTGGAACACCTCGCTTTATCAGCAGTAACATTCTCAACTGACCACCCTATCAATATTGATTTAGTAGTAGTCAACTCCCCACACATAGTCCTTGATACATCAACAATCCACTATGGATCTCTCTTGAACACAAAAACAAACTAGAAGCCTCACCTTATAGACTATCCGTAGTCTGCTTGGATAAATCTTCGACTACACTAGGTCGTAGACTGTATCCCATAGACCACAAGCTCTTTTAATCAGAGAAAAACCCATGCTCTTGGATACTTTTCATATTATACTGTTTTTTTGTTCACAATTTTTGATTTATGCAAGGCTTTAACACGAATAGTAGATTTTATTTTCTTTTAGAGATCAATGCTCCAAAAAGAAAGTGAACATGGATATGATAATTTTTTCATGTTGGAAAACTTGGTCATTTGTTCACATGAGAAATTTTATAATCAAAGAGTGAATATTTTTATTCAAAAAAACTAGTGGTCAATTGTAGTGATATTCACATAAAAAACAAAAAGACTATTATTCATTATTTTTCAAGTAGATTTTTATTTGTGGATATATATTGTTATTGGTTTTGGAGTTGCAAGGAATGTGATATTAATTTCCTACCATTATTTCAAAACCATGTTTTGTTTAATTTTTAATTTATTTGTTAATTAGATGTTTAATTATTAAAATATATATCCATGTTTTAATTAACATTTATCTGGAGTATTCACACATGATATGATGCATGTTAATATGATACATAACAATTAATAGTTGGAAAGAGTTCATCATAAAATATATTTATCTGGATGGTGAAAATGTGTGTGAGATAATCATAAATAGCATTCAAGCATATTTTGAATAAATAAATTTATTAATTGGAATATTACTATTTTGTGTGCATCGCACAAGAAGTATTCATGAGTGAAACTTAATCAGTGATCTCATCCATCAAAACCTAATATATATATCTTCCTATACATTGTGAGAAATGAGTCATTGAATTTCATCAAAAAAATTAATTCTAAAATTTCATGAAATTTTTTCATCAAATCCGAGAAAAAAATGATGGATTATTTTTTAAAAATATATAATATTGTATAACATCATTAAACACGATGGATATTATTTCGAATCAATTTGGTATTAGTGATAATTGAGTGAATACATATTCATATGTGATAATTAAATAATTATAACTAAAAGAAATTTAATGGACATGAACATTTATAGATCTATTTCCAACAATTTCTACCATTAACTGATTTAGATCACTTAGAAAGTTTTAGTTAATTTTATTAATAAATTTAGCAATTTATTAGCTTTTAGTTGTTTTGTTTGTCAATAAATTTTAAAACATATCTGTTGGAATATTCTTTCCATAGTATATTACCAATATCTATGCATAATCTCTATATTGACTCACCATGATCACCATTTTTATACTATTTGGAATGTTAATAAATATGAAAATTTAACATGTACCGATGAAAGGTCCATCGAAAAAGTTGTATGTGACATCAATTATGGAGTTAACTTAATTTTTTGATTTAATTAATATACACAATTAAATTTATTTTTTTAATATTACAGATGCATTCGTGAATTTAATAAGGTTTCATGGTAACTTATTTTATAAACATGTTTCAATAGAATACATAAATAAGGTTTTCACATGTTTAGTATGTGACAATTAAGAGATAATTCATGTAGTTTGGGGGTCTAATGATTTGTTAATTTTATAATTTTATTTAAATTAATTATAATGTTTTGGATATTAAAATATTTAGAGGATTATAATTTTAATGATTTATGATATGTTTTATGTTGAACTCTAATCCTGGTTTTAGATATTAGTTAATTAATTCAGCATATAAAGACTCGTGAATTTGGAAAACCTGTGATAACCATTCATTTATAATGATTACTAGAGGATAACAGATATAATTATAATTCTATTGTGGATATTATGTTTTGATAGTTTTATAGTAATAAGAAATCAATCCACATTTCATAGAGTGAGAGATGAAGTGGGAATTGATCATGGCACATCAAAAGTATGAGATTATTCTTCTGAAATTGAAAGTAATAAAGTGTATCATCTCATAAAAATTAATAATCTTCTGTAAAATGAAATTGAAATATGTTTTTATCTTAAAAAATCTATTTATGTTGAAATTATTTAATTTTACATCATCACATATATATGGTTCTGATGTCTTTAAAATTCCATTAATCACTCACTTTATTTTGATCAATGACATCTGTCAAATGTCATATTCGATAGTGTGTATGAAACAAAATACCATGATTTTAAGGGAACATAGATACTTACTACATTATAATATATTTAAATAAATTTATTCTCTTCAATATCTTTCAATACAAGTAAGACAATTTTTTAATGAAATGTGACACTCTATAAAAATGTTATTATTTAAACATTTAAATAATAACCTAGCCATTAAAATTATGTGTATAAACTGTAATAACAAAATTATATATGTTTTATGGTTTATAAAAGTAAAAGAAAAAATTTTTTATATATTTATTATAAATAAATAATAAATCATTTAATATAAAAATAAATGTTATCTAAAAACTACATTTTCTCAAAAAGACCTTTTAGTTGACTATTGTGTAAATAATTTAAAAATACTTTCAGACCAATTTTACAAAATTTATTTAATAAAATGATATTAATTTTGGAAATCATAATATTATAATTATATTTCATTGAATTTTTTTATTTTTTGTATTTATTCTATGTTTTTATTAATAGTCAACAATGTTGGATTATAATTGACAAGTACATTTTCAAATATATTATTTGTATAGAAAACTTATATTTTAAATTGGTTTTTAAGTAAAATTAGTAAAATATAATATCTATTAACTTAATTTTGGTAATTATAATCATTTTAATATCATATTTTGATATAATCATGTGTAAACATCTAATCATTTTGCCTTTGAAAACCAATTTTTCCGTCAACTCTCTAGAAATAAATTTAACGTAATATTTTATTTTCATGTGAATGTAATTTTAAAAAAAATATTTTATATTTGGATTTAGAATAATTTATATTACCTTATATGGTGAAAATAATTTTTAATCAAAATTAAGAGTGAAAATAGTAAAAATAAATTACTGTAATTAAGCTAAAAAATAGAATTACTTAGAGTTAATCTATGAAGATAATGGTAAAATGACCTAAAACTAGTTAAAACTATTTAATAGTTATATTAAGACCCTATGATGTATAATGTCCGTGACTGATCTATTTTGACCTGATTTTCATATAGAAAACGTTGATACACATTTTTCTATCAAAGAACTAGAAGGTTGCCACTTATCTCACTTAGAAAAAGCCACCACACTCCAATATTCTAGAAAATTTAAAACAATTTTGGTTTCCCCAAAATCAACCAAAAAAACATCCCAAATGTTTTCATCTCATCATATAAGCATTATTTTTGTAATTAATACATCCTAGGAATGCTTTTGTGGAAATCCTAAGAAGGATAATTGAAAAGTAAGTAACGTTCATCAACGAGAATCTTTATTTTTTTTCTTTATTGACATTCTTCAATTATTATTAAACCGTTATGACATAATAACATCAATATATTCCATCTACCATAAATTTTTTATTTTAGTTTCATTACCTACAGCCATCCCTAGTTCCATTAAATGGCTTACAAATTCATTATTCATGGGTATGTCAGACTACCGCCTCATGAACCGATGGCATTTGCTTCTCCATTAACAGCTATCATGGTTGGGTATGATGGTGGATATGTTGTATATATATAATATTTAATCATTTTTATACATATGGAGTTATTATATAATATATAAATATATTATTTTTCATTCAATAGGGGATACAATAATGTCACTCTTGTGTACGACAGAATTCTACCTTATGATGTGACATTATTATTAATTAGATAACACTTTACATGGAAGGTGATGATGATAAATTTAACAATTACATGTGTTATACACAACATAATTATTTTATTCATTACATATATTTTTATTCTTATAATATTATTTATTATTTCCTTTCTTATAATTTCTCAAATTCAAAGATGATAATGTCGATCGTGTATAAGTGAACAACCTACATCATGAAAAGATGTGACTATATTTTAAACATAAAACACCTTTGATTGTATATAAAAGTATATTTAAATAAATAATATGATATATATGATATTATTTTCATTCCAAAATGATAAAATAATAAATAAACTCTTCTTGTAATGATTATTTATAAAAGGAAATGTTACTTATGTATATGTACGACATACTATCTCTATGATTTTAATAGTGTTAATTTTTAATAAACATAATTAATTATTAGGATAGAAATTATAATTGATGTATAAATATGAAAATAATGGAATCATTATTACTTTGTATATGTTTAATGTATGACCACCTTGACAATTATCAACACACCAAAGTAATAGTTTAAAAAATACGCAAAATATAATAAAAATGTCTAATGAAAACATAATTGATAAGGAAGTACATTATAAAATGGCTATTATTGAAACAAAAGTTCTAATAATATTTGAAAATAAGAATGTATGTGATGATTCAGACTCAATATAAGGGTTTTTGATCTCACATTCACTTCTATGAGACATACACAATATTCCACACTTATTTAATTTTTTGTGGTGTTTATAGTACACTATTTTATATTATATTGTAATTTTATTTCTTCATGGTATTTAAATTTCCATTTTAATTAGAATTACTATTTAGTAGTTATAAAAGTGGTAAGGGTTTATTTCAAAATATCATCATTGTTAGGGACTATTTATGCTTAATTCTAAATTGGGTTAATTATTTAATAATTATAAATTAAAATAAATCTATTTTTTACACCACTATATATTCCTTAATATAATAAATTTGAATAACTTTTTTCATGATCATTGTTTCATAAAATTATTATGGATTTTTTTAAAGAGAACCCATTTACATTTCTCTCATTTGTTAGAAATAATGTCTCATCATAAAAAAATATTTTATAAAAATGTATTAAAAAATGTTTTAAACACATTTAAAATAAAAAAATAAAGATATTTTTACCCATTTTTACCTTTTAAAAATATTAGAGGAAGCATCATTTCTTTTTCCAAACAATATCTGTTAAGATTTTACCAAAAATGTGAAATTAATGTTTGATTTGACATGTGTGTCTTGAAAGTAATTTTCCACTATAATTCCAAATAAATCTTTTACAACTTATTTTATATGATTTAAATATTTATTTTAAAATAATATATTTTTTAAAAATTTATGCGAACATTTAGTTTTAAAAATATTTTCAATGTAAAATGGTTATATTTTTCTAAAATATTTTAAGACCATTATATGGTATTTATGATCACCTACAACAACAAAAATTTACTTAATAGATTATACAATATATATTTATTATATTCATTTCATCCATATTATTTCATTAAATGATTTATGATAAATTTTTCTAAGGATATATCATTTTAATAATATTAGCCCTATTACTCTAGATAGTTTAGGATTATGTATATTTAATGGGGAAATTATTAACATTTCATATATTAGTTTTTCAATAAATTATTTTATCCTCATTGTTTTTATACCATTTCTTATGACCAATTCATTGTAATATTTAAGGGATGGGAGAGTCCCGCTCTATCCCATCGATGCATCAGTATGTCTCATGAGAGAATATATATTGGTTTTTGGTAGTGGCCTTACCCATTTATATATATGACTTGGAACAAGGTCTTGATAGTTTGTTTTAGATGTTAAAAATTATGTATTCCAACATTATGAATTTAGTTACTGATATTCCATGTAATTATTCTATTAGTTAAAATATCCATGGTTATGTTTCATGCTCATGGGACTATTTAAATGGAATCACTTGGTCATCATTTATTCCGTCATTATTATTCTATAGTTATTGATAAAATAGAATTTCATTCTATTTTTTACCTACCCTTATTTATTATTCCTTATTTCATCATTTATTCTAAAGTATTGTTACATCTACTATGAATATAAGCTCACCCATTTCATATCATTTATTTTTTAAAAGATACGATGAAGTGTTTTATATTGATATATGGGGATACAAAAAAGGAATAGTTGAATTATCAATGAAATTTATTCCACTATTCTATTATTTGAAATATAATTTGAATTTAATTGATGTAATAACTTTACCAAGATGACTAAAAAATTACATTCATCCAGATCAGATTCCTTGTAATTTATACCAATTTAATAATTTAAACCCTATATCCGGGCCACTGAGGTTGGGGTGGTATAACCACCTTATACCTAGTCACCCAAGAATAAGACCACAACCTTGCCTAATAACCATGTAATAATAATCGTTAGTAAGAAAAAACCAAAGAATATTAACAATTTAGTGGAAAATATATTTTTTAACAAATCACCATATTCTAACTCTATAGATTACATTTGATAAAATCATTATCTGTCATAATATGTGATTTAATTTTTAAATGAATGTTTTATGGTCTACAATAATGGGATCTATCTACATATTAATGTTTTACACATAAGTATTCATGTTTTACACATAAATATAACTAGGAAGACTCTCATGTATAGAAATATAGAGAATTATGAACTCTTTAATATCTATTATTTTGGAATTCATATGATAATTCTGTAAAAAAAAATAAATTTTAATGTTAGGGTTTACACTATACTCTGTAATCTTTTGGTGATACATAATATTTTCATAAATAAAAAAGATAATATAGGTATAATTTTTACCAAATACATAATGTATGGAACGTGTAACTTTTTTAGATTGTAAGAAATTCATAAAAATGTATGATTATATAATTATTCAAAAAACACATATGTTTTTTTCCAATTTGTAAGGATTTCACTTTAACAAAATTCAAATTTTAAATTTTTTTCCCTATATAGAAAAATGATATAAAGTTAGTTATATTATATAAGATAATTATTTTATGCTGTGATTTTTATACAATAAAAATTTAATATTACTCATTTATGAAAATTCTAATATTTAATATTTTTCCATTTTAATTGAATATGTAATGAATTTATATTTTTCTATATGAGAGATATACCCCATTATTTTTTAGGTAGATTAATTTCAATCTAATAAGAATGTTTATTTTAATGTTATAGATTAATAATTTGAAAAATTATAAAGTCACACTATAATACATTCGTTTTAAAAAATGGTATATATAGTGATTAATCGAAGTAACCTCGTTGAAATAATGTATTCACCTATTTAATAAAGGGAGTTATGAAATGGTTAATTGATAATTAAGGATAAATCCAAAATTTTCTAAAAATTGTCTGTAAAAGATCGACACATAAGACTATATTACTACTCTATTCAATATTAAATCACCAAATCCGAAAATCACAACTTCCTCCAACTTCTTCACAACAACTTCACCACCCAAATGTTACAATGTAATAATCCTATAAGATTTTTTCTATAATATTTCATATATCTCAAATGATACTCTTATAAAGAAATGAAAACTAAACCCCAAAGGAAAACAATATCTACCAAAAAATCCTCATACTCTCACAATACTCCTGAATAAAGAAACTATGGGTCTAAGAAAATATGATAATTACATTTGTTACCTCTATATTTTTTTCAATCCTAGAGAAAAAAACCAAACCCAATTGAATGAAAGTTGGATTTTATTCCTCATTGTAGGGATACCAATAAAATAGGATGATAAAATTAATAAAACTATTTACTAATGAGATAAAAAACAAGAACTATAATCATAAAAACATACCCCCAAAAAACATTTATTCTCTTATATATAACTATATGAAATTATTTTTAAAAAAGATAGGATCTAAAGGAAACACTAACAAATAAAGATCAAAACTGGTTTCTTACAAACTAATCTATTTATTTCAACTATGTGTCCTAAAATACAACATTTAGAAATAAACTTATTTAATGTTTATACAATTTTTATAAGAAACATTCCAAAAAATATTTATAAATTAAAAAAATTTAGTTTAACTATAATAATAACAAATAAAAACATTTAAATGGGTTTCAAATACAATGAACTATTTTTTTTAAAGGAGTAGGATCCCCCTAGGGAATTATTAAATGTAACTCTCCCTCAAAGATTAAAATTCCCCATATATCTTGGTTATATTATACTAATGATGACCTGTAGTGTCAATATTGAGATATATTCAATTATAATATATATAACAACAGATGCTACTCAAATACTTGGATTGAGTGCACACTATATCTCTAGAAGATATATGTAGTATCCTCTTCAAAAAAACACAAAACCCAAAAGTCAAATAATTGATATGTACCTTTTTTTAAAAATAAGTAGCAATTTCAGTATGATCTTACCTCATAGATTATTTTTTATCCATGATCTCTACTTAATCTCTTCCCTTTATCAAAGATATAAAATAAAAATACATGATAGATCTCTAAATCATTAGCCTCAATGTGTACTCAAAATGGTTCCCTCTTCCTTTATAATTACTTAGAACACAAGAAAAATGTATAATAGAGTTTATTAAATGATTCCCAATGATATGTATTTTATTCGCCTTTGTTTTCCCCCTTAAATTGTTTTTATATAATCACTCATGATAATTAGTGGATGAAGTCCTTCGTTAATATGTATAGAAAATGTTAATATGAGATCCCTTCTGATTTACCACATTTCATCCCCCACTATCTTTAAGCCACATCCTAGAACTATAAATACACAAATATGATTAGAATTTATATTGGCCCAACATTAAACTAAATAAAATAAAAATACCTTAAACTAGTCCTCATCTTTCAGTCTAGATTTCTCATTATGGAACATTTGAACTTTTTATCACTAAAACATCAACAATTATCTATTCCCAAATTCTTCTTCCTCCTTTCCATTCCAAATATCATGAAATTATTTGATGATATGTATTTATAAAATTTAATTGCAGAACAGTGTAAAACTCTGAAATTAACACTATATTATAGAGTAGAAAAATATTGTATAGAAATATATCAACACATATAGTACTATTAACAACCATCTCATTCGAACAACACATTACTAGGACACATCATCACTCCCCACATCATCAATCCACCTTCTAACCACCAAAAATATTATCTACAATAAAAAATCATTTCCTTTAATCAAATAAATATATCAGTACACTACTAAAAATACATCACCATAATTGGTTTCTATGAAATGATGATAAATTAAATTTGATTTAACAAAATGATATAGGTATTCTATAATTAAATGTCACAATGTATTTTTATCATATTATAAATATTTTGGACAATAAATTTATTATTTTGGAAATAGGTTATAAATAAATGAATAAGTAATTTATGATGACAATCATCAAATATTACATAATAAGATACATTTAAATTTAATTAAGCTATCTTCCAATGAAATAATAGTAATTTTTAATTAAATAGTAATATTGTAAAATTCTTATAAATTATGAAATGTATACTTTACATGATTTATTCATAGTATTCGTGGTTATGTTAATCAAACTATTAGTTATTTTAACCAATACAAATAATAATAAAAGTATTTCATATTACATAAATGGTTAAATACATTTACATTCATTTTTTAAATGCATTGTTCTCAGCCTAAATACATTACTATGGAAATACATACAACTATTTTAATATCAATTCATGAAAATGTTGTTTCTAATTTATACATGATTACTATAATAATAAATAAATGATTTACTCATTATATTATATATGTTTATTTATAGTTACTATTTACATTTAAATTTTCCCATCAATATTTCAAAAAACTAGATTTTGAAGGGTATATAAAATTCAATTTTAAATATATTGGTCAACAAATAGTTACTCTTTCAAAATAAATAACAACGTTAATTCCTGAAAATGTTCATAATATTTAATGTATTTTAACAAATAGTTATATCTATCTTCTAATAATTATTAATAAGAATAAAAAAATAAAATCATGAAATAAATAATTACCAAATTAATATAATTTATTATGTTTTGAAGGTAACACATGGATTAAAAATAAATATGAACATTAAAAAACTCTAGAAAAAACTATTTTAGAAAATTTCATTTATACATTAAAACCTGAAATTTATTATTGGAATATTATATTTTAAAAGGATCATAAATTTTTTCATTAAATCTAATAATAAATCATAAAATATTTGGTACTTGAAATTATAAATACCATTGAAAAAGAATGTTATAATATATATTTCAACAAGAAAATAAAATCATTTTATTGACCAAAAAATATAGTGAAAGATTTAGAAACAATATATTTTAGAATCCAAAAAGATTTATTTAAAATTTATAATTCAATTAATCATTATTTCACATCAACCAGATATATTTTAATCATTTAAAAAAATAACTATAAATCATCAATGGTTATAACCAAAATGAATAGTCCAAAAACATATATATGATCCAAAATACAATTAAAAATAATGAAAATAAAAATCATGCATATTACATCATAATATCCCTACCCAATAAGGTTTTTACATTCACATAATCATTTCGAGAATGTTCTCAATGTTCTTGTTTCAGATCATAAGGTGGCCTTAAATGATTGTGTGATGACGAAACCCCTTGGATAACATTATATGTTAATCATGAGATTCATTATTTCCCTACCAATCCCCTAAAATCCTTACCTATTCCTAACTCTTAACTCCCCATTACTCAACCAAAATCATTAAAACCACTTTGTCAGACCCCCACTGGAACCCCTCTCATGGTGACACATATGGCATGAGTGATCTATAAATCCTACCTTCTATGGGAAACTACTTATTTAATATCATAGAGGGTATTAAATTCTTAAACGGATTGAATTACCCTAAAATACTACTAAATAATTAAATTATACCTCCAATCAAATCCATTAAACAACCATTAAGAAATAAAGTCCCAAAACTAAAATTTTACATATAAATAAAATAATAAACTAATAAATAATGATCATGAATATATTATCTCCTAAAAATAAAAATCTCCCACAAAATCCATTCAAGATACCATTATAGTAACCACCATCACCCTTACAGTATCTCGAATAAATTAATAAAATAATAGGAAGGTAAGAAATTTAGATTACTTTGTAAAATAATCCTCCTCCTCAAACTAGTATCTATCTTGCATAAATATAAAAGAGTATACAAGGTGATATCAACCGAGAATATTTTTACCATACATAAAAATAATATAAGAAATAGAAAAGTAACCAGTAAACACATTATTTTACCACATTTCACCCATACTATTTATTCCCTTCAAAAGCCTGAACAATTTTCTAAACCAAAATTTTGAAGCAATTCCCTATCCAAAAAAGTACACAGATAAAACAAATAAATCAATAGATGAGAAAATAATTAGCTATATTAATATAATAAAAGAAATTCCCATAATTTTATGATCACTCTTACCTTACATCTTAAGATAATTTCTATCTCAAATTGGGGTAGAGAACTACCATAAGAAATATCCTCACTAACATGTGGGAAATGTGATAATAAAATAATAAAAATAACCACCACATCAAAAATCAATTAACCAGACAACCAACCCCCAAAAATCTATCCTCAAACCATAATTTCAAAACCACAACCATAAATATACCTCCACATACCAAACCATCACATATTAATATATTCGTAGGGTAATGTAAACATGTAGGAAATGAGTATCTGGTTGGCCTTCTTCCATATATGTAACAAAAAAAATATTTATATCCCCATCTATTAATAGTTGGGTAATTTAATTATATAATATATCAACCTTATACCATCCCACTATCATACAATTCCCCCACCATTTAATTAAATCACATCTGAATGATTATGTATACTATCATATATTTACATTAATTCTAGAATACAGTGAAACCCAAATATATACTTACTATTGGCAATTAAAACCATTATATCATTACCTTAACCATTAAAAACAATATAACTCTACCTTTAATTCTATTATTTGGTATATTATCCTTAGAACCACATTCAAAATATGAAAAATACTATTTAACAATTATACACTGAAACACTGGTCTTGATTAAAACATATTCATCAATTGGATCATTGAAACAATAGAAAAAAAGAATCCATCTAATAAAAAACAAAGCATTTATAATATCATCACCAATACCACCATGTAATATCCTTAATATTTTCATTACATCAACAATTTAATGAAATTTTATACAAAAAAATCATTAATAAAAAAATAATTTCTATATATTCATTCATCATTAAGCGTATCTATTCATTCCATGTTTATATAAAATTAATACCTTTCCGTAATTTAATTTAATCTTTCCTTAGCCATATATTACTATATAAATAATATAATAATACATTTTCAACTTATATTTTAACCCACAACATTTTTATTCAACACCACCCCATGCCCAACATATCTAAATTGAGAAAACATGTCCCTTATCCCTTATCCCAATAGCCGCATGAATCCCAAAACTAACAAACACATCCATATTAATGAAATACCACATATTGAGATTAAATGATACTTATTATAGAAGAAAATATAGAAAATAACACCCCATAAACACCCCAACTCAAACTACTAATAAAAATATAACAACAAGATACTAACTCTAATAACCCTACCATTACCATTGTTTTATGATAGATTTAACATATCATATTTATTAATACCAACCAAGAAATATGTATTAAATTACATTCCCATTATCATTTTAAAATCATGATCCAATATAGAAATATTTTAAGGAATAAAAAACAAAAAAAATATCCACTTAATTTTCTAAACATAATGGACTAGACCAACCAAGATCACCCCAAATAATAACACAATTGTGAAACTAAAGATGTAGAGACCCTAAGATTATCGTACATGGACATTACATTACTTTTGCGGAATACGTAGTACATAACAAAAACACACACACAAGGATCGTAATAGTTTAGTGTCTTTGGAAACTCGGAACGTAATCTTCTAATCGTGGTGAAAGATCTTCAATATCTCCCATAAAGATCTTCCCATTTTTTTACCTAAAAACCTTTCTTTATATCCTGGGGAAAAGAAAACATAAAAGTGTGAGCTCAAATGCTCAGTAAGGGTAAACAAAAGAAATATCAATCACATCATATACATAAGAACATAGCTTTTGGAAATCTTAACCTGCAAAAGAGCTCATAATATCATAACATGGAATAAATCATAGAAGTGAAAATGAGATCCCCATAATCATAACATAAAACTTGAAACTTTTTGGAATGCACACATAATCATGGAAAATCATTTCTTGTTAGTCATGACTCATTGCCAAGACTATCTTAGTGGACAAAGTCCCTTTCTGAACCGAGTTAACTCCTCGTTTCAGTCCTGTATCACTGAACCGAAATAACCTTCCGTTCCAGCCATGTCTATCTCATGAGATATAAAATCTTACCCAATGCATTGGAGGGAGATATAGGTCCCACCCATATTATAATGAATCCTTTCTTATGTGTGCCACAAAATCATAAATCATACATCATTTCATAACCCATGTAATAAAAATGGGATTCGTAAACAACATGACCTCATAAAAAAATTCATATAAGATAAAGGAATTCATAAAAATATTTCCATCACAACATAATCAAATCCATGTAATAATAGGGATAAAACAGAAACCTTTATCATCTTAGATGGAAAATAATTTTGATAAAACACTTGAACTCCATTCTTGAGGAAAATATCCTTTCTTCTTCAAAAACATTTTTCCTTTCATAACATGTCATACAACTTTAAAATAAAATAAGTTGATTAAAAATAAACTTGAAAACTTGTAAAGGAAGCTTCTTTGAAGTAATGTTTTAAAAATCCATTCATGTCGTATAAGTTTAAAAAAACATTCTTCGTACTTTTGTCGGAAAAGTCAAAAAGTACCTCGTACGAAAAACGACAAAAGATTCCTTTCATACATATTACTAAAAACTCACCGAAGGGTAAAAATGTATTTAAAAAATTGTAGGTGGATGGAAATAATATCACATATTGATGAAACATGGATGTGGATGATAAAATACACCCCAGTAAATACTTACGAATAAACAATCTCGGATAAAAATGAGATTGTGATATTTCCCTTACCTTAGGTCCGATTTGCTTTGTTCGTATCCGAAGCTCCTGTATAATGGTTTAAATAATGTTATTGACTTATTAAAGAATCATAAATATTGATATGAGATCATATATGGTCATATTATTAGCTTCTTGTTAGTAATATTTCATTCTTACTTGTTACTCGGGTCTTTATAACTTTTTGTTCTTATGCGTGTTTTGTCGAATAAATCCTTATTCTTATCTTTAGGTTATAGATAATTCATTTCCAGAATGGTATTAGTGTATTATATTCCATATTCATTCATTCAATTCATTTATATAATCATTATGAAATGAAGATCATGTAGAACGAGTCGCATCACATCGTGGAGACGGTATTCCGTACGTACGCACGAGTGATGATATCGTTCCTATGATCGTGGAATTGTATTGGAGTATATATATATTATTTCAGTATCAATATTACTTCATAATAATCATATATAGTTACTCATTACACCATTATACCCATCCTTGTAAGGTGATGGTGGAAAATAGATTACACCACGGCGTGGAGACGGTATTCCGTACGTACGCACGCGTGGTGATTTCATTTTTCCGTAGGATGGATAGAAGGAGAATTAGGGTTGTTTCATAATTATAATAACATATCAGTATGTAAGTAATACTGATGTTATTACTTTATCATGAAACAACTAAAGAAGAAGAAGTTGAAGAAGAAAGAAATTGAAAAGATCGGTAATGGATATTACATCTTCTTTGGAACGCTTCTTTGAATCCTCCACTTAGGGAATTAATATTGGTCTTTGAAGAGGACCAAGACATCTAGGATTATTCTAGGAAAGTGGAGAGGAGAAAATGGCAGGGGTTTGCCGAGCTTGAGTGCTCAATTTGGTGTGAGGAGGAGGGGGAGGAGGTGACCTTTTATAAGGGAGGAGAGGGGCACCTTAGGAGTATCTCAAAATATTATTTTATATTAAAGTCAAAATCGGTTTATAATGGTTCCAAAGGGTCTTATTTCGAAGATAAAGTGGGGAAGGGTCGAAACCCTATCAACCAATAGGATTTAGACAAGTTTAGGGTATTATTTTAACCTTATCAATTAGATTTAACTCTAAGTTAAATAATTTAACTTTTACCATGTCTTTTTGTTTTCTTTCACTATATGGTTAATACACTTACTATAACATGCCAAACGAACCCCAAATTGTTTATTATTAATATATATATCCTTATCTAAGTCATTTGGCCGAACCTTAGATTTTTAGGAATAAAATAACAATTAATAATATAATATTTGATTTAAAAACTATTTTGTGTCAATTTTGACACTATTTGATATATGATTTTTGTGAAAGTCATAACAGAATTATATGTTCGAACCAAGTTGATTAAATCAACACTAATATATCATAGTAACCTAGAAAATTAGTGGAATTCATAAAAAGTCTCAAATTATATTTATTTTTGTGTTTATAACATCAATTATGTCAATATTTCATTAATAAGATAATTACTGCATCATCATTGTGTCATAAATAAATTAAATTATTTAATGTCTAAAAATTACAAATAAAATACCATTATGTAGGAAATCTTTTTATCTTTATAATGAATATTTATAGTCGAATTTATCTTATGTATAACCCCTTATTAAAAATGATTTACTTATTAAACTTTGATTTTAACTATTTTAACCCTTCTTTAAATAAATTAATAATAAATGTCCTAATCTAATCCAAGTGGGCCTAAATGGTTATATTTTATTCCTAAGTTTGTTTTTGGTCGAATTACACTTGTCCAATAGAATTAGGACATGTGTTAGGGTAATATTGATATCATATTTACCCTTAGTTACCCTATTTACTATTAACCACGGTAAAAATAGTAAAAAGTTACTATTCACCAAAAAATTATTTTTATCTCATTGAACCACATTTTACTTACTGACATCAACCGTGTCTCTCAGATTTTTGAAATTCCATTCACAGAAGCGGTAAAACTATGTTTTATGAAAAATTCAGTTTTTTAACTACCACTTAGTAGTTTCACTATTCATCAAAAATTGATGTTTTTCAGAACAGTGCCAAAATTTCATCCCAAGCTATATTTCATATTCCGAATTCAAAAATGAAGTCTGTTTTACCAAATTCATTACATAAAAGTTGCATTAATTAATTTTATAATTAAATCCCGCTGTTAAAACAAATAGCGTGTTTTTAAGAAACAATATCTATCAAAAGATTGACACTTGTTTATGTCTAGTTTAAATGTGAAATTACATCCAATGACCTACATTGTATTAAATTGTAAAAATATATTCTAAATATACTTTAAAACCAATCAAATTAATGATTTATCAAATTAATTATTTCGATTAAAAAAGTTGTTTTTAATTATAATTTAGTAATTTTCACTATTCATCAGAATATGAAAGTTATCCGAAAAGTACCAAAATTTCACCTTAGGCTAAATTCGATACTCCGAATCCAAAAATGAAGTCCATTTTAAAATTTCTAAAATTTAAAAAGTGGTTATTACTATTCATAACGGCTAGTTTTAATAATATTTTAATAGCATATCATTGTTTCGTGAAACTCAGTATTACGTACCACACACGCTATCGAGGAAGGTTGCGATTGCGTGTAATGCAAGGCAAGTCAAGGATGCATGTTGTGCAAGATCCTTTTGGTGTAGCGTACAACACAAGACATTAGTGAAATAAAAAAGAATATTTTTCATAAAATCTCGGGCTGTTACATTCTACCCCCCTTAAAATGAATTTCGCCCTCGAAATTCGTCGGGGTTATAAATGGTTTACTATTCGAAAGTTTCTTTAATAGAAACCCACATCGTAAAAAAGGAATACCAAAACTTGGCTTTAAAAACTAAAGTATGAAATGTAACGATTACCCAAATAAACTAATCACTGGGTTTCCACATAGGTGAAAATATGGATATGGAAGAGAAATCTAACCATCATGTTCTGATGGAGAGTGGTAGAGAACATGGCTATGGAAAATACAGTAATCACAAATCCATAAATTTGTGACGATCTAAGGTACCATCTGATTCATCAGGTATAAGAGACCTAGGAAAACATTTTTGGTTTTCAAGATCATTTCCCTAAAGTTAAAGAATTTGAACTTTATTTTGGTACAATCTCACTGTTGTTCGTGCCTTTAACAATTTCCACTTCATCTCTTAAATAAATGAAGTTGAATTTTTTATTCGTGAAGTGTTAGCAGATCATGTGATAGAATGACGGATCATTCCATCTGTCTCAAAAGGTTAGCAAAATTTATATACATAAGTCGATCTATAGTGGGATTAATCATATATGGTTCCTAAAATGGGATTATACTTCATATATCATACTGCTTAATATAATAACACTAGTTTCTACTAAACAGGGACTTCCTGTAGGTCAGTGGTAGGCGATAAAGGCCAGTCGCACTTCGGTTGTGGGTTCGATTCCTACAGCCTTGTCCGAAGCGATGGGCTGTCGCCCGTCCTGCAGGTTGTCCTTTTTCTAAAACTACGTTACTATAACATCCCATCAATAATATCGAAAATCTTCTATCCTTAAACAATACTAACTTATGTCCAACATAATCCAGTCTAATCTTTAGGCTTGTACATAATACTGCAGTCCACTCTCATAATATAGTGACAACGATTACCAGAGATTTAATACTGTCGTTGATCCCCACATATCATAAGATATGTCTTGTTGGTCACATTCCAAACATTCAAAGTCCTTAATCGTGTATTCTCTTGAATACCTTAGTGAAAACATGAGTGCAGTTAAAAGTTAACACTTTCCACATACCAAAATCCTCAAAATTCTATATACTCAAACCATGATATCACTTAGTCCTTATATCAATCATGAGCTCATGAATACTATTAAACATTTCATTTTCTCGTCTTCATTATGCGCATATCATCTTATTTCCAAAAAATATCTCAATCACTTTGAATACCACATCAATAAATATTGCAATACTCAATGATACAACATTATTTTGGAATCCCATTACATAAACACTTAATCATTCCACCATATCGTTGTCATATTCAATATTGCCAATAGTGATCGCATGTGATTTCCCTTTGTCCTTTGCCTTCAGTGGTTGCTCATGTTGATCATCACTAACCCTTGGATTAGGGAAATTATTAGCATAATACCCCATTTCCTTGCACTTGAAGCATTGAAGTGTTGGCGGTGCGTTCTCTTCAGTGTTTGCTTTATTCACATCATTAGAAACCCTTTTTCCATTACTTCGACACTCAGCTGCTCGATGACCTTCTTTTCCACACTTAAAACATTTTCTAGTCCCTTTAAGACAATCTCCACCATGCTTCTTTCCACACTTTGTGCATAAGGAAACATTCATCTTCTTTTCACCATTATTATGAGATTTCTCCTTGAACTCCATCTTTCGTTTCTTGTCAAAACCATGAGATGGATATGTAACACCAACTTCCATTTCTACATTGATAGAAAAACGCACAATTTCTTCATAGCTACTGAAGTCTCTTATAGCTAATGCCCTTCGAAGACTTGGTTTTAAGCCACTGAAAAATCGATCAACTTTACTTTCAGGTTGGATGATAATACAAGAAGCATACCTTGCAAGTCTTGTAAAATTTGCTTCATAGGTACCAACAGATTCATCGTCGCTTTGCTTCAGTTCAAGAAACTCTTTCTCCATCTTTGTTCGAAGAATACGAGGGAAGTACTTACTGAAAAATAAGTTCTTGAACTCGTCCCATTCCATGGACTCAATTTCATCTCTTGGCCTCGTATTCTTGATAAGATTACACCATTGATCAGCTTCACCTTCCAAACGATATACTGCTAAGATGACTTTATCATGTTCAGAACATTGAAGAACTGAAAATATCTTTTCAGTAGTACTGATCCATTGTTCAGCCACAAGTGGATCAGAAGACCCACTGAAAGAAGGTGGACGTTGCCTCATGAAGGACTCAATAGAATATTGTTCCCTTCTCTGCTCATTTGGAAGTCCAGAATGATTCATAGATTGTGTAAGTATAGCAATAAGATTTTGCACTCCATCTCCCATAACATTTGTTTGTTCAGGAGGGCAATCATTGCATTGTCCATTGCATTGATCAACACGGTTCCATCGGGTTCCAGCCATCGTCTAAAACCCAAAAAGAATAGTATGAGAGGCAAAAATCATGCTAGGGAAAACAACATAATAAAGGGGGAGTACCTTCAATATCTAACATCTTAGGTTTAATTCTATGATCGTTAGCATAGTTCTAGTACTATAACCTATACGTATACATAACCTTAGTGACATCCCTAGACATACCGTAGAAATATCTCTAGGGATCTCACTAACGTTTTCACATCCTAGTTTCCAAAGGTTGACTAATCCTTTCCTTTGATACCAACTGTAGATACCCTAAGCTTATCGTACATGGACATTACATTACTTTTGCGGAATACTTAGTACATAACAAAAACACACACACAAGGATCGTAATAGTTTAGTGTCTTTGGAAACTCGGAACGTAATATTCTAATCGTGTTGAAAGATCTTCAATATCTCCCATAAAGATCTTCCCTTTTTTTTTACCTAAAAACCTTTCTTTATATCCTGGGGAAAAGAAAACATAAAAGGGTGAGCTCAAATGCTCAGTAAGGGTAAACAAAAGAAATATCAATCACATCATATACATAAGAACATAGCTTTTGGAAATCTTAACCTGCAAAAGAGCTCATAATATCATAACATGGAATAAATCATAGAAGTGAAAATGAGATCCCCATAATCATAACATAAAACTTGAAACTTTTTGGCATGCACACATAATCATGGAAAATCATTTCTTGTTAGTCATGACTCATTGCCAAGACTATCTTAGTGGACAATGTCCCTTTCTGAACCGAGTTCACTCCTCGTTTCAGTCCTGTATCACTGAACCGAAATAACCTTCCGTTCCAGCCATGTCTATCTCATGAGATATAAAATCTTTACCCAATGCATTGGAGGGAGATATAGGTCCCACCCATATTATAATGAATCCTTTCTTATGTGTGCCACAAAATCATAAATCATACATCATTTCATAACCCATGTAATAAAAATGGGATTCTTAAACAACATGACATCATAAAATAATTCATTTAAGATAAAGGAATTCATAAAAATATTTCCATCACAACATAATCAAATCCATGTAATAATAGGGATAAAACAGAACCCTTTATCATCTTATATGGAAAATAATTTTGATAAAACACTTGAACTCCATTCTTGAGGAAAATATCCTTTCTTCTTCAAAAACATTTTTCCTTTCATAACATGTCATACAACTTTAAAATAAAAGAAGTTGATTAAAAATAAACTTGAAAACTTGTAAATGAAGCTTCTTTGAAGTAATGTTTTAAAAATCCATTCATGCCGTATAAGTTAAAAAAAACATTCTTCGTACTTTTGTCGGAAAAGTCAAAAAGTACCTCGTACGAAAAACGACAAAAGATTCCTTTCATACATATTACTAAAAACTCACCGAAGGGTAAAAATGGATTTAAAAAATTGTAGGTGGATGGAAATAATATCACATATTGATGAAACATGGATGTGGATGATAAAATACACCCCAGTAAATACTTACGAATAAACAATCTCGGATAAAAATGAGATTGTGATATTTCCCTTACCTTAGGTCCGATTTGCTTTGTTCGTGTCTGAAGCTCCTGTATAATGGTTTAAATAATGGTATTGACTTATTCCAGAATCATACATATTGATATGAGATCATATATGGTCATATTATTAGCTTCTTGTTAGTAATATTTCATTGTTACTTGTTACTCAGGTCTTTATAACTTTTTGTTCTTATGCGCGTTTTGTCGAATAAATCCTTATTGTTATCTTTAGGTTATAGATAATTCATTTCCAGAATGGTATTAGTGTAGTATATTCCATATTCATTCATTCAATTCATTTATATAATCATTATGAAATGAAGATCATGTAGAATGAGTCGTGTCACATTGTGGAGACGGTATTCCGTACGTACGCACGAGTGATGATATCGTTCCTATGATCGTGGAATTGTATTGTAGTATATATATATTATTTCAGTATCAAT
Source organism: Viscum album (assembly GCA_963277665.1). Lineage (NCBI taxonomy): Eukaryota > Viridiplantae > Streptophyta > Magnoliopsida > Santalales > Viscaceae > Viscum > Viscum album. Next base: position 449,741,159 of record OY728137.1, on the reverse strand, counting down.
ATTAATTCATAATAATCATATATAGTTACTCATTACACCATTATACCCATCCTTGTAAGGTGATGGTGGAAAATAGATTACACCACGGCGTGGAGACGGTATTCCGTACGTACGCACGCGTGGTGATTTCATTTTTCCGTAGGATGGATAGAAGGTGAATTAGGGTTGTTTCATAATTATAATAACATATCAGTATGTAAGTAATACTTATGTTATTACTTTATCATGAAACAACTAAAGAAGAAGAAGTTGAAGAAGAAAGAAATTGAAAAGATCGGTAATGGATATTACCTCTTCTTTGGAACGCTTCTTTGAATCCTCCACTTAGGGAACTAATATTGGTCTTTGAAGAAGACCAAGACCTCTAGGATTATTTTAGGGAAGTGGAGAGGATAAAATGGCAGGGGTTGTCCGAGCTTGAGTGCTCAATTTGGTGTGAGGAGGAGGGGGAGGAGGTGCCCTTTTATAAGGGAGGAGAGGGGCACCTTAGGAATATCTCAAAATATTATTTTATATTAAAGTCAAAATCGGTTTATAATGGTACCAAAGGGTCTTATTTCGAAGATAAAGTGGGGAAGGGTCGAAATCCTATCAACCAATAGGATTTAGACAAGTTTAGGGTATTATTTTAACCTTATCAATTAGATTTAACTCTAAGTTAAATAATTTAACTTTTACCATGTCTTTTTGTTTTCTTTCACTATATGGTTAATACACTTACTATAACATGCCAAACGAACCCCAAATTGTTTATTATTAATATATATATCCTTATCTAAGTCATTTTGCCGAACCTTAGATTTTTAGGAATAAAATAACAATTAATAATATAATATTTGATTTAAAAACTATTTTGTGTCAATTTTGACACTATTTGATATATGATTTTTGTGAAAGTCATAAAGGAATTATATGTTCGAACCAAGTTGATTAAATCAACACTAATATATCATAGTAACCTAGAAAATTAGTGGAATTCATAAAAAGTCTCAAATTATATTTATTTTGGTGTTTATAACATCAATTATGTCAATATTTCATTAATAAGATAATTACTGCATCATCATTGTATCATAAATAAATTAAATTATTTAATGTCTAAAAATTACAAATAAAATACCATTATGTAGGAAATCTTTTTATCTTTCTAATGAATATTTATAGTCGAATTTATCGTATGTATAACCCCATATTAAAAATGATTTACTTATTAAACTTTGATTTTAACTATTTTAACCCTTCTTTAAATAAATTAATAATAAATGTCCTAATCTAATCCAAGTGGGCCTAAATGGTCATATTTTATTCCTAAGTTTGATTTTGGTCGAATTACACTTGTCCAATAGAATTAGGACATGTGTTAGGGTAATATTGATATCATATTTACCCTTAGTTACCCTATTTACTATTAACCGCGGTAAAAATTGTAAAAAGTTACTATTCACCAAAAAATTATTTTTATCTCATTGAACCACATTTTACTTACTGACATCAACCGTGTCTCTCGGATTTTTGAAATTCCATTCACAGAAGCGGTAAAATTAAGTTTTATGAAAAATTCAGTTTTTTAACTGCCACTTAGTAGTTTCACTATTCATCAAAAATTGATGTTTTTCAGAACAGTGCCAAAATTTCATCCCAAGATATATTTCATATTCCGAATTCAAAAATGAAGTCTATTTTACCAAATTCATTACATAAAAGTTGCATTAATTAATTTTATAATTAAATCCCGCTGTTAAAACAAATAGCGTGTTTTTAAGAAACAATATCTATCAAAAGATTGACACTTGTTTATGTCTAGTTTAAATGTGAAATTACATCCAATGACCAACATTGTATTAAATTGTAAAAATATATTATAAATATACTTTAAAACCACTCAAATTAATGATTTATCACTATTAATTATTTCGATTAAAAAAGTTGTTTTTAATTATAATTTAGGAATTTTCACTATTCATCAGAATATGAAAGTTATCCGAAAAGTACCAAAATTTCACCTTAGGCTAAATTCAATACTCCGAATCCAAAAATGAAGTCCATTTTAAAATTTCTAAAATTTAAAAAGTGGTTATTACTATTCATAACGGCTAGTTTTAATAATATTTTAATAGCATATCATTGTTTCGTGAAACTCAGTATTATGTACCACACACGCTATCGAGGAAGGTTGCGATTGCGTGTAATGAAAGGAAAGTCAAGGATGCATGTTGTGAAAGCTCCTTTTGGTGTAGCGTACAACACAAGACATTAGTGAAATAAAAAAGAATATTTTTCATAAAATTTCGGGCTGTTACAAAAGACACATAATTGTGTATGAATAGATCATTGTAACAATGCCCATTAATATTGCATGATTCAAAATTCATATTTTTTTACCCTCAGTATGATCCTTATTATTTGGGTGAAAAGGATACTAACAAATTACTTTCAATAAAATCAGAATAGAAAATACTAGTTAATAAAAACCAACACGATTTTAATATCACAAAAATACCTAAAGAACACATGATAATTTTATATGACATATATGACTTATTTAAAAGTTATTTTTTCATTTAATTTCCATTATAGGTTTGTTGTGTCGGTTTCCAATACATTTTTTGAGTAAATGGTGAGTTTTCATGATTTGGGCCAAACCGTGAGCCCATTACCAAATTTAAAAACCAATTTTGTTTCTTATATAACTATTTCATTTTTCAACATTTTTACCCATTATACTTCCCAATTTTCATCACTAGGTATATTAAATTCACCATATAAATTTGGACCCTATAAGAATCCATAATCATAATAAATTTGAGTTTTTTTATTAAAGTATTAGGCCATATTGAAAGCCCATTTCCTGCATTAATTTTGTTAATTCTTTAATATCTCATTCAATTTATAAGGTTTTTTGGTGATTCCAAATGTAACCCAATCCCACATACCCATGTAACCCCATGCTCGCATCCTTCTCTTTGAAGATCATATTCATAGAGAATTAGGGTAAAACCTCCCTGGATTTCTCAAATCTTCCATATAAAAAAAATTTAAATTGATTCATTCATAACTCATTCATTTTTTACTCTATTCACCCATTCTAGTTCCTACATGACCCAATTAGCCTTATTATATCCTTAATTACATTTTTGGATGTTTTTAAATTCATCCACTGGTGTATTTGGGTTGGTTTATTCAAGATTTATTCAAGTAAGTGTTTCTCTCTTCATTTCCTTAGTTATCCTGAGGGTTTCATCCCACTTTCATAAAGTTATTAAATTTCCATAAGTTAGGGTTAATACATAGTGTCTGATTTGGTTTCTCATTGGTCAAATATTGTGGCACAGGGCTTGATTTCACTCCCATGTGGTGCAGTGATAGTGTGGTTGAAGTTTGGCACAACGAACTGGGAATTTTGAAACAAAAGCTAGGTGATTAAACGTATAAGAAATTAATGATGAGTTATCTTGATTTTTTTATTAATTAAGAATGTTCCTAATCAATTTTTTGTGGTGTGAACACAATTTTTGGAAACATTAGTTAAGCATTTATTATTAAAATTACATTTTTCTTGATGTGGTGTATTTTTCAAATGAAACTCATGTGATATCTTTTGTGGTAGTTTTATAAAATATTAAAGTGATTTATTATTTGTTGAAAGGGGCAGCCAATTCTATTTTGGTAATTATTTGATGTGATTTGGGACTTAAAATAGGGTTTTGAAATGGGTTTTGTGTGAAAAACATAGTTATACCCCATGGGAGTGTTTTACAAAAATTGTAAATGATTTATTGGATAAAAAAGTGGAAAAAATAAGTACATGTACTGTTTTAGTGAGTGTGTTCACTTAATATGTGTTTTTAAATGTAAATAGTGATTTATGATGACAAAAAATTAATAATGTTTTATAAATTTCTAAAATAATTTTTCAAATTGCAAGAAAGGAATTAATATTTTTTGTTGGTAGTTTTGTGTGAATATAATGTGAAAAATGATTTTTTTTGTGAAAGGAGTATTATATGATATGTGAGTGGGATATTATTTTATTTTTACTATCATAGAACGTTTTTATAAATTTTTTTAAAGGATTTTTTGAAATTTTAAGGAGATGTGAAATGTGTTGTGGGTTCTTTTTGGTGTGAGTATTAATTCAAAATGAATTTGAATGTATAAAGGAGATTATGTGACTTGTTTGACATAAATGGGGGTTGTTTGGTGTTTGTGTGTGTGAATTTTAAGTGGTATTTTCATGTAAAAATTGCCTTTCCCTGGCTTGTGGAATTTGTTTGATCACAATAAAGAACACCCGGGTATCTAGGTGGATGGACTTTTAATAGTTTGCTAGTGATCCCATGAGGTTTGGCCTCAATTTCACATAGCATGTTTTGATGATGAAAAAACTAATTAAACTATGATGATGATGATTTTGGGGGACCACTGGGTTATGGTTATGATCCCTACTAGGGCCTCAAGTGCACGAGAATGGATATTTGTTTGGTTGCATTCCCCAAGATATGAGTTACCTAGGACCCACGGTGAGCTAGTGCCTAGGGGTTATTTCCCATTTCATGTGCTCATTAGATATTTTATGCTTACAATAGACATATAGTATGTTTGCCTGGTAAATTAAGTAACTTTTCAATTATATTTTTACTGTGTTGATTATTTAAAGTATCCCAATTGAAAATAGTTTTATTTAAAGTTTCATATCATTAAAATTCCTAATATCATCCCATGTCTATGAAAACTTGCAAGATTTTTTTATTTGAATGTTTATCACAAAAAATTATTTAGTAGTGTAAGTATACTAGGATTTTTCTCAAACCCTACTTACAACTTTGGGTGTAAGTATACATGGTTATTTTTGTTGCAGGTATGGGTAAAAATTTTAGTGCCAATGGTTTGAGATTCCTTCAGTCTTTCTTGGTTCCGTGTCATGGAGATGGATTGAGGGCAATGCCTCTCACTATGAGGACATTATTGGGATTTCCATTTTGAGTTTCTTAATTTGTTATAGTCTTTGGTAATTGTTCAAAATTATTCAATTAAATTATGAATTTTTATAAAATATGGTTTGTTTTGAAGAATCCTGATTTTATATATTGGATTTGTTAGTTTTTTATGTTTATAAACTTAGGTAAATTATTCCTAAACATTATTTTATGATACCCTGGCTCTTGTTCCGGCCTATGAGGATCAATAATTCCATTTGATTCTTTCCATGGGCGGGGTTTGGTGCCAGTTTTGATGGTAACCATATTCAATTTGTGATAAAATGACATCATATGAGGTTCAAGTTCACTCTTTGGGTCATGTTATTTGAGGAAGAGTCAGGATAATATGGAGATAGGATTGTCCAGACAGGAAATTATATTTATGGGTAGTTTTACTAGCCATCAAACTTCATGACAAGATTCAAGTCTCTAGGGAAGGAAAAATTTATCTGAGTCCTTTGGTTTTCTAGGTTTGATGATGATTAAGGAAACGAAAAGACGGTTGTGATAATGGTCTCAGTAAGCTTACAGGTCCTAGAAAGCATTGTATATCCCATGATATTGTCCGAGAATACTCTTTTTAGGGTGATGTGATTGGATTATGACCTCCAATAATATGTCCATGTCAACCACCGAAAATTAGTTACCTCTTGTATTGTCTTTTTTCCTTTAGTTTTGGAATCTTGTATGTTTTTTTGAAGAAAAAAATGACCCAGGTTGAAGAAGAATAATTTATTTGTGAAATGATCTTATAATAAATAGGTAATGGTTTGATTTGTGAAATGGAGGAACTGAATTTTCAAAAAAAAAAATTGAAATGGAAAATGGTGTGTTTACACCTGTTTTTAAAGGAGGAACTATGTTAAAGATTCTTTTGAAATACTATTTCCAATAAGGTTCTCTAAACGATTGAAAGGTTCTGTAATGGGATGGAATGTTTTGGAGGTCAGGTGTGTAGTTTGGAAATGGATTTTAATTTGGTAACTGGATATCATTTGAAAAGTTTTATGAAATTTTGGAATCTTGTTTTAAAATGAGAAGTGTTGAGTTCCCAATTCATCAGGGATTTATAAAATAGAGATTTTCATGAAACAAAAAGTGTTTTGAAAGAGATAAAATTTTCTGAAATTAATTTTCATAACATGAATGTGAGTTCTTATTTGAATGATTGAAACATGAAAAAAAGAGTTTTTAAGATCTAAATTGGGATTTTGATTTAGTGGTAAGTGGTCTTGAGAAAAATGTACATATTCATTGGTTTTTTTGGTTTTTAAAACTGAAAAAAAAATTAACCTTTGGTATTTCCATGGGAGACAATGTGCATGGGGTACCATTGGTGGATAAGCTAAAAACAAAACCATTTATTTTAATGGGATTATTTTAATGGAAAACATGATTTCTTGATGATTGGTTAGGGATGGCTTGTCTTATGCGGTTTTGGAAATGTTTTCATTATGGGAAGTTTTGAGTTCAAGAACCCATATTGTTTGAATGGTGTTTTGGGTATGTGTTTGGTAGGTAAGCCGGGTTAAGGGATGGTTAGTGGTATCTTTTTTGAAATGCTCAAGAAGCCTTTATAGTTATTCCCCTCATCTGTTCGGTTCTCGATTATGGCACATTTTGACCAATAGACAAGCTTGGTTGGGTCCTTTGGTTCTCTTGTTGGATAATGTACACCCAAAATAAGTGTAAATGCATGACTAAAGTGCATCCTAGATTGTTTCACCATTGGAAGATCCTCCAGTTGATCAATATGAGTAATTTTTTTCTAGAACATTGTAGATTGATTCCACACCCTTCCCTTTCTTGGTTTTGTGTATCTTCCTATAGTATGATATTGGTTATGGAAGATTGAATGAGACCTTTGTTTCTTAAGTGACCTGGTTTTTTGATGGGGAATTTACTTTGGGGATGTTAGTGTGGATAGTGTCAAAGGGGGCCTTTGGGTCCTTCATAGTCTCTTCAAAGAAGGGGTTCATGTTAACCCACCAGCATAAGAAATCTGGTCATGAGAGGCTGTTATGGACACATTCTGAAATTTTTTGTTGTTTGGGGACTTGGAATAAGGCCCCTTCCTATTGATTGTCTCTATCAGTCAAATTTTTCATGTTCGGTGATGCATTGTGATGTCATGTGCTCGATTGACTATAAATGTGAAGGGGTAAAATATTTTTTGAGTATTTGTTTTTTCAAAAGATTGTATCCTTTTGGGAGATCTTGAAATCCTTTTTTTGAGGAAGGTGTTTCAATATATCATATCCCCTTTCCATTTCTCATCCGAAGAAACAAGGGGTGATGCGTGTGCTTCTTCTATGCACTTGTTTTAGTGAAATATTGGGTTAGAGTAATGTGAGTTTGGAATCTTTTTATATCTTGGTGGACCCATCTAGGATTAGAGTATATTTTTCATGGCACTAAAAGGATAAGTTCCATTCAGGGGTTTTCAAAGCCCAATTGTGGAGCTAGATATACTTCAATCATTTGGGCTCCAGGTATAGGTTCTAGAAAGAAGTAGGCACATAGTCAGGAGAAATCACAGGGTCAATCAAACCCTTATAAAATGTTCAATCCTTAGTATGAATGAAGGGAATAGTTTAAACATCTAGTGTCTTTATCAATCTTTTTTTACATTTATGGGAAGAGGTGGGAGGACCTAATGTCCATGTTATCACCCAATGTCATTCCCTCCCCCTATGGTTTCCATATAGTATTTGGTGAAAGGTTTGAAAATTTTCCTAGACAGGTTGAGCGCACGAGTTGAGCATGGATAGTAGTAACCATACCCTAGAAAACCATACAGATAGAAGGATCCCCAAGGTTTGTGCATGGTTTCCCAAATCGCGTGGACCAACCATGTGGTCATCCCTACTCTTTAAATTTTTGGGTATTTCTCTACCTTTCCATATTGGTTGGTTAAGATTGTTGGTTCTTATGGTGAGGATACCCACTATGAGTCTTATGGATGTTTTTTTAGAAATGTCTAATGGAATTATACCCCTTTTACTAGGGAGTCCGTTTGGGCCTCCCCTGTTAGCGTACTGATTCTGTCTCATGAAACATTTATGTTTTCTCTTATGGTGGGAAGCCTATTTGTGTCTCTTGATACTAGTAATTCAGATTTTTCCATGGTCTTAGCTTGGCACTAGGTAGTATCATTCAGAGCTACCTAAATACAAACATCTTCCATGGTAAATGTTTGAATTGGAGTGCACCCAATAGTTTGGGTAAAGTAAGGTAAGTGTAACCTTGTTCGAGGTTGTTGTTCGTTTGGGTATACTGCTTTAGTCTTTTTCGGATAGTGTTTGAGGAGTTTTATTTTCAGATAAAGTCTTAATGTTCATGATTGTTTCAAGAAAGAGGTGTATGTTTTGGTTTGTAAGAGTACTCCTTTAATTGACCATTGGAGGTGTTTTGGCCTCTAGGGACAATGCTTGGAAGAGGAGTACGTATTGGTTTGTCGGTTGGGTATGGTTTTTTTCTTTTGGCCTTACTATGTATTTTGAAGGGTGGAAATAATTATGTTGGAGATAATTTTCACGTTGATGAATTCATTTAATGGTATTTATTTTCATTTAATTTCCATTATTTCTTTATTATGGGGGTTTCCAATACATTTTTCTAGGAAAGGGTGAGTTTTCATGATTTTGGCCAAACCATGAGCCCATTTACAAATATAAAAACCAATTTTGTTTCTTTTATAAATCATTCATTCTTCAAAATTTTACACCCATTTTACATCCCAATTTTCATCCCCTGGTATATTTTAACCACCATATTCATTTGGACCTCATAGGGATCCATAATCAAGATTTATTTCGGTTTTTATTAAGGTATTGGGCTAGGCCGAAAGCTCTCTTCCTACTCTATTTTTTTTAATTCTTCAATATCTCGTACAATTTTCATGGATTTTCAGTAATTCAAACTCCCAAATGAGCCCACATTCCCAATGCACGCCCCCATGCTCTACTACCCCTATTTGAAACTCATATTCATCTCGATTTAGGGTAAAACTTCACTGGGTTTCTCAAATATTCTACATATAAATAGGTATATTATCAATTTCTAAAGTCATTAAATTTTTACTATTTCCCCCAATTATATTTCTTACATGTCCTTAACATCTTTATTCATGAAACACATGAATTTTGGTTTATTTAGAAATTCATCTAATGGTGTATTTGGGTTGTTTTATTCAAGATTTTATCAAGTTAGTGTTTCTCTCTTCATTTCATTTATTATATATAGGGTTTCCTCCCCCTTTCATGATGTTAAAAAATGTCCATAAGTTAGGGTTCATACCTAGGGTTTGATTTTGGGTCATTTTGGACAAATATTCTAGTATGTGTCTCGATTGCACTCCCTTATAGTGCGGCGGTGGTGAAGTTGATGTTTCACACAATGAATTAGGTGTTTTGACTCAAAAGGTAGGTGATTCCATGTTTAATAAATTATTTATGAGTAAGATTTCTTCATATGTTAATTTAGAATGTTTTTAATTTGTTGTGTGTGGTGCTAAAACCATATTTTGTAGAATTAGTTAAGCATTTAGTCTTAAATTTAAATTTTTTCTTAATGTTGTGTATTTTTCAAATGTAAATCATGTGATATATTTTTTGGTAGTCTTATAAATTATTTTTTTTATTAGTTGTTGAAAGGAGCTGAAAATTCTAGTTTGGTAATTCATTGTTGTGATTTAGTCCTTGAATGGTAATTTTAAATGGGTTTTGTGTGCAAAACATAGATATACCCCTTGGAATTTTTTTATGAAAATTTAAAATGGTTTTTTGTGTTAAAAAAAGTGGGAAATGGATGTACATGTACAGTTTTGGTGAGTGTGTTTACATGAGATGTATTTTTGAAGGTAAAGTTATTATTTAAGTCGTCAAACAATTTTATAATGTTTTTTTAATTGCGTAAATGATTTAACAAATTGAAGGAAAGGAGCAAAACTTGTTTGTTGGAAGTTGTGTGTTTGTATGATGTGAAAAATGAATTTTTGTTTGTGAAAGTAGTACTATGTGACAAGTGTGTGGCATGTAATGTGATTTTTACTTTTGTGGAAATGTGTTATAAATTTGTTTAAGGATTTATTTAAGTGTGAAGGAAATGTGAAAAGTGTTGTGGGTTGTTTTGGATGTGAGTATGATTTCAAAATGAATTTGAATGAAAAAGGGATCATGTGACTTATGTGACAAACATGGGGGATGTTTGGTATGTGTGTGACATGTATGTTGTATTTTCATGTGAAAAATATATTTGAGGGCTTGTGTAACTTTTTTTTAGCAAAGGTGGGAACTCCTAGGTATATTGGTGGGTGGACATGTACTATTATGGTAGTGATCCCAGGGGTTTTGGCCTCAATTTTACATAGACAGTTTTGAAGATGAAAAAAATAACTAAACTATGATGATGGTGATATTTGGGGACCACTATGCTATGGGTATGATCCCTATTAGTGATTTTTGTGCACAAGAACATATATTTTTTAGTTACTTTCACCGAGATTTGAGGTACCTATGACCCATAGTAAGTTAGTGCCTATAGGTTATTTCCCATTACTTGTGATCATTAGATATTTTATTCCTACAGTCATCATAAGGTATGTTAGGATGAAAAATTAACTATATATGGAATTATATTTTCAATATTTTTATTCTTTAATGTAGTCCACTTGAAAACTATTTTTATTTAAATTTGCATCTCATTGAAATTCATTATAGCATCCCATGTTTATGAAAACATGCAAGCTTCTCATATTTGAATGTTTATCAAATGGAATCTATTATTGGTTACATCCTACTAAAATTTAGTACATACCCTACATACACTTTTGGGTGTTAGTAGACTTGGTTATTTTTTCATAGGTATGGGTATAGCTTTTAGTGTCGATGGTTCAGGATTCCTTCAGTCCTACATGGTGCAGTGCCATGGAGATGGCTTGAGGGCGATTCCCCTCACCATGAGGAGGTTCTAGGGATTTCCATTTTGGGAATCTTCATTTTATTATAGTGTTTTAGATTTGTTATTAATTATTTAATTCAATTGTTAATTTTTATAAAAGATGGTTGTTTTTTAAAAATATAGATATGTTATATTGGATTTCTTGTTGTATGTTTATAAAATCAGATAAATAGTTCCCAAAACTTATTTTATGAGACCCAAGAACTTTTACCAGTCCATGGGGATCGGTAATTACCTTTGTGTCTTCCCATGGGCTAGGTTTGGTGCCAGTTTTGATGGCTACCACATTCGGTTCGTGATAATTTACTCCTTTTAAATTCTTCATATGTTATTTTTATCATAATTAAATTAGTTCTGCATAATAAAAATTCCACAAATTATTCACTTAAATAGAAAAAAGAATAACAAAGAAGTCATAAATAAAAACAAAATAAAATATTACGATATAAAAAATTAAATGAATCACAACATACTAGTCAAGAATAATATTAATAAAGACCGAAATATGTTTAGAAAAACTATAACTCAATAAAGTTGAAACTGACCCCAAATATTCCTATAAGAATATTCCCCCAAAATTATTCGTTTAATTATACAACATTCAAATCCACTAACACCCAATACATGGTCTGTTATATTAGTTCCTTAAAAATACGGAATAGTAATGAGAGAGAAATATAATAGTATATGTGGTTTTTTATTATCATGATTCGAACCTATTGGAAATGTTCCAATTTTAAAACATAGTGAACTCTTTGAAATTCTAATATGAATGACGAAGTTTACAATAAAATGATTATTACCAAATTGTAACATAAAGATTCATAAAAATTATGATTTGAATATCCCTCCTCCACATCAAAATAGTTCTCCCTAAAACAAAACACAACACAACATATCAAAGAAATAAAAAAATATCAAAAATAAAAAACCAAGGAAGTAGGATATGGTAATGGGAAATGGATTACTATTTCATATTGTAGTTTTTCAATTAGTTATATTTTAATTTAAAATATTCATATGAATTGTTAACAATGATTCACAACAAAAAAAGAATATTATTACCTTTCTTAGAAATGTGATATCAATTTCATATTTTGGTTTAAGAAATAAATTTTGAAGTTTAGCTATTATTTATCATAATATAGAGAATTATATGAAATAAATTTGAGAAATTATGAAATTATAGGTATCCCATTACATGAAAGTTTTAATTTATGTTTTTATGTTATAAATTGTACAATTAACGGTCCACAACGTGATATATATTTTTCTATTTATATATTATGTTTTCATCCAAGATAAATTCAATCAATATGTATATTATTTAACAAATCCATAGAATTTTAAACATATAAAAATATCAAAATCAAAAGATATCCATATTTATATGTCCTGAAAAAACTTAGATACTCTAGTAACTTAATATCTAAGCCATATATGACATTACCCAGATGGTGTTTCTAATCCCAAAATGTTTAAAACTTGAATCTATCATTATATAAGATAATATAGGGATCATGTTTTTCAAAAACAAAGTAGTTTGAAAAGATTACAATGAAGTATTTTCAACCCTCCAAAGGGATAATGATATAGAAATCAAACGTGTCTGGAAAAACAATGTAGTACATAAAAAATTACATATCATATAGTCAATCATCCAAAGATAACAGAAGAAACCCTTGGTTAAATGATCAAGATCATACACCACATTTATATCTCACATTAAATTCACATGGACCTGTAATTAGAAAATCTAGAAACACCTACAGGTAATGGTAATATGTGATCTATAAACCCAGTTGGGTCTCACCATGTGTTCCATAATAAATGCCATAAAAATAAACAAATTCACCCTTCAATTTAAATAATATAGGGCATGGAATAATATATCGTTGTAATATTTAAAATAAATCATGAATCCTTTGAAAGGATGTAAAAACATTTAAAATATGGATTTAATAAATAATTTTATAAAAAAACATATATAAATAATTTTTCATGAGTAAAATACTTCTATAATAAATGTAATATATATCATAACGTACACAACAATCACCATGGCTATAAATCCTTATGTATGTATGTTTCCGGAAATAGGGTCGTCACACATCTCATATTAGTGATCACAACTAAATAGTTTTACACACATCCCTCAAGATCACGCCGAGTAGGGCTCATCAACATTATATCTAGAATAATCCTGATGAACTAGGATTTCAATTGAGTTTTCATCATCAATCCATTGATAGGGGGTCAAGATCCTAGAATGATTTCCCCAAATAACCCACTAACTTTTATAACTAACATGTTATCAATAAATCAGTATAAATAGCGAATATTTACACATATCAAATCAAACAATACTTACAATTAAATTCCACAAATATTCAATTTCAATATTCCACTTCAATTATAATACGAAAATAATTTTTCTCATCATTTCTTATATTTTCAATATAAAACTAATAAATTTTTTTCATCATTTGAACTTAATATATTTTTATCAAATCAATTTTCAACCCATTTCATCAATCCCATCATTTTTTAAAATAAAAAATTAATTTCACTTCCATTTTAATTGGCGGTTTTTCCAAAAAACATACCATATAAAATTATAATTCCTAATCATATCAATATAAATTTTGATAAATTAATTGAAATGTATTCCATGACAATTTTACAATTTGAGGTTTCAATTATCTAGAAAATCACAAATGGAACCACTTACTATTAAATAATTGAATCATAAAATCAACACCTAGAATAGGAAATAAAATGATTACTTCATGTGAAGATGATAAATAAAAAATATCTATAATTAAAATATTCATTAAATTTAATAAAATATTGTATAGATCAACCATGAACATGATGATCCAACACTCTATATGGAGGAGAGATTTAGTGATACTGAGAGATAAAATGATGGGATATCTACTTATCGAAAAGGGATCATATCTTTCATAGAAACATTGATCCCAAAATTGATAATTTTAGCGTAGAAAATTTAACAATTAGGAGCCTATAATATAGTGTAAACCATTTTAGGGTAATGATTGTCCATTAAAAATCTTAATCTAGGGCTCCATCATTTTGAAAAAAATTATTTCAATATTAAAATACAAAGAACATTATTTCATAGAGAGGGACACATGGTTTGGAAAACCATAATCCATAAATATGTTCCCTTATAGAGGGGTTCATGATCTCTCTTAGATGGGTTCATTATTTGGAAATCCCTTCACCAACCCTGTATTACCAACTACCAAGAGGGTTCATGGTTTTTATTGGTGGGGTGCATGTTTGGGAAATCATGTTTTAACCATACATAGCCGAAAATAATGACCATAATATCCAAAATACTACTAAAACCCCTAAAACATGTCCCAATAAAATGGATATCAAAACTATAGAATTGGAATTGCTAAATAAATTAATGGATTGTTACAACCTCCCCACTATAAATTTTTTTTCACCTGAAAGCCTATCGAGAACTGTCCATGTCAAAGAGATAAGGCCAGTGCTATATCACCAGTGCCTTTATCTCCCATGTATCATATGAATCCAAACCATTCATTCATAGCCAATGGAACAATTTTTTCATCCTCCAATGATCTATATTATTATAAAAATCAACTATCTATTTTGGATGCTCAATCATAGATAAATTTTTCTCAACAAAAAGATCCTCCCAACTCTTGTCATGTGATGGGTCATAAAAATATTTCTTAAGATATGATACATGGAACATGTAATGTATCAATGATAGTGATGGAGGAAGTGATAAATTGTAATATGCTATATCCACATACTTAACAACCTAAAAACCTACCAAAAAATGTGGTGCAAGATTCCCTTGCTTTATAATCCATCGATGACTGAAAATGGGGTAAATTTATGAGGAACACCTAGTCAGAAACCTTGCACTACAATGGTCTATGAATTCAATTAACATAGGAATTATATTTACAAGGATATCAACCCAATGCCTCAAAGGGTACCCTTCTGAATGAGAACGTGACTATTGTTATAATAAAATTGAGCTTGTCAAAATGTTCATCTCATGATCCACCAAATATACGAACACAAGAATGTAGCATATCCTCAAGAATCATTATAGCTCTATGTAGTAATACCCTAATCGACCTAAGAAGCTTTAAATATAAACAATGTTACATTTTTTTTCCTAATATATCTGAACATTCATATTTTTAGGGTCAACTGAGATTCCATGTTTTGTGACCTTGTGTCCCAAAATCTTTACTTCCCAAATCCAGAAATCATGTTTCAATAGTTTGGCATAAATTCATTAATTTCATAACATTTTCACAACCCCTATTAGATAACTCACAAGTTCCTCCACCATTATTTTGTAATACATGATATCATTCACAATGATGAAACTGAATGTGTGAAGGTACACATTAAATATACTATTCATAAAAGCCTTAAGAACTGAGAGAGATTTAGATAGTCTAAATGGAATAACCAGATAATTATAATGGCCATAACTATTCTAGAAGGTATTTTTTTGAATGACATATTCTTTTTTTCTCAAATGGTGAAAACCGGATCGAAGATAAATATTTGATAACCACTTCTCCAATTTCAACTGGTTAAATAGATCATCAATATGTGTTAATGAAAAAATTATCCTACCGAAACTCAGCAACATTTCTAAAAATTAAAACAGAAGAAATAGTTTTCCATAAGATATCATTGAAATTAAAATTGGTGCCACCTAAGGTTTCAAACTTTTTCTTACAAATCCTTTATATAAAATATCATATAATGTTGTCTTCAGCCCATTTTATTTAAATGGTAACATAAAATAAGGAGTAATAGATTCTAGTTTATAACCATTATGTAAATCAATAGATAACTACACCTCTATGATCTATTTGAAAATAGATATATTATAAATAAAAATGTTCGTAAACTCTACACCACCTAGATACATATCATCACTCAAATATTCCTACTCAAGATCAATAAGAAAAACTAATATTAATTTCCCAAGCATCAGATAAGATGGTATGACTCTAATAAATCTTGGATCCATTATCCCTAAATGATTCATCATATACAATTAGGTGAGGTAATGGATTTTTATCGAATATAGTTGTAAATTCAGGTTGTATTAGTAATGATTCAATCCATACTAAATATTTCATTAATAGGATTTATTTTGAGAACTAGTAAATTCTAGGGAATCTTGATCTATGATAATGATAAGACACAAGAAGGACAATGGAGTTTCTTCCCTCTATTAGTTCTTAAGGGTGTAATATTATCTATCAAATAAAAAAATACAAAGATTTATTTAGTAGGTTTACAATATGTGTAGATATAAATGACTGAGACTCACTAGTATTGAATAGAATAGGCACTAAAGATGAAGCTATAGTGACAGAAACATTATATGTCAGAGGACCTATATCATCTTCCTCTAGAGCCTCTTCCACTACATGAAGAATATCCATTCTGGATTTCTACGTATAGAACTCATATTTTCATTAAGAATATTATTGCAATGAAGTACTTTTAAGTTATGATGAGCCCATTACAATTTATGGGAAAAAAGATATTACAGATGTTCAATATATTACTTGAGTGTTTTCATGAACTATAGATCATGGGTTCCTTAGTGAAAACCAATTTCAAATTTCAAGGATTTCCAAACACAATAATTGTTAGTGTTACTCTTATAAAAACTATAGGACGTATGAAATAATCATTATGTAGAGATCCACTATGAGACACATCATGCGTCCTCTTTCTTTTAAAACACATGGTGGAACGTCCACGGGGAAAAAATGATCCCTAACAACCCTCACATATTCAAAAAAACATGTTCATCCACCAAAATCATATATAAAACATCCATATATGAAGTGGTATTTAGAAATAATCCCTAATATTATATATCTAGTCAATGTCCAATACCAACTCATTTATTATTCATCTTATCATTTGATACAGTCTCAGGTGAAAATAGCACAAGCTTAGAAATTTCATTTTCTCATTCCTTCTTGATACTGTCATCCTATTCTAGTTTGAAAAACAAAATATCCTTAAACAAAAACATAGACAATAGATATAAATGATAAGTGAAAATAATATTAATTTCCTTCCACACTAAACCCTCATGATTCTTTTCTATTTCCATTATATCACACTATATCCTGATAAGTACCTCTACATGAAGGTGGCACATTTCACATTAAATGAATCAAGTGTTTCCCTTAAATCAAATAGGAGATATATCTTTCTAAACTAATCTGTATCATCTTGATTATCACTATATCCATGGAAAATTGGTAATTGTGGTCTTGGAACTCCATATTATGATTTTGATATTCATCCCTATGACGTTTCATAGCTATATCCTAAGAGAGAACATGTCCAGGTGCCTATCATAGGTTACAGATAACACACACATTAATATCAATTAGGTTTGAGTCCATATGATGAGTTTTTCACATTTTCTCACAAGTAGGTTCCTACTAGAGCCAGTTAAAACATCTTCATTGAGGCATAAAGCTAAACAATATCAGGAAAAATCATTGACGACATATGAAATGTTTCATAGATAAAACACTATCAAGATCAATAGGAATATCAGTCTCATGAGATAATATTTCAACATTTTTGTTTCCTTATTCCAAAAAGAATGTAGTTAATATGATAGTATTGGACAACCATAATCCTAAATATGACCTTCTCAAACTACCATTGTAGAGTGAAGTCTTGTTATAATTAATGGTATCTAGGTACACACTCATTAAATCCTTCAATATCCCAAAAAAACATCCCAAAATGAAAACTGACAACAAATAATAATTATTTACCTCATTTGAGACGCGTTTTTCATGAACCATCCCAGATGCCCTAGTAAACTATTAACCATTCAAGATTTCACAAGGCACTAAAAGTGTTCTTGAACCCCATGCATTGGTGACTAGCACCTAGAATCGAACAACATATATTGGAGAAGATATTTTACACAATATAGGGTAAGAAAAATATTACAACTCAGAATTCTAAACACTATAAAAGGAGTTAGTGCAAAAAAAGGATAACACAAATATATACATCATTGAAGTACTCTTTAGATATTCGAACATCTCAAGATGATTGTAACAACTGATAATCCAAATGATCAAGAACATCTACCACCTTCTAATAGTACATTCCCTTTTCTCAGACCTATTATAAAGAAAACTTATAAACATCCAAAGGAAAAAGTATTTTTTGAGCTATATATCTTAGTATGGTCTCACTAAATGTTCCATAATAGATACCATAATAAATAATGAAAACATGATTTCAATTAAAATAATATTAGGAATTGAATAATATATAATTTTCATATTTACAAGAAAACCATTCCTTTCAAAGGATTAAAATCTTTTTAAACATCGATTAAATACAAATTTATATAAAACCATTTATATTAATAATTTTTCATGAGTAAAACAATAATATAATAAATGGGTTATATATCAAAATGTACACAACAATCCTCTTGGACATAACCCATAAAACACCTCATTTTATGGATATATGATCTTTACACTTAACATATATGTTACCATGGATAACTATTTGTGTATATTTCCCTTAAGACAATGGTGAATTGGATTAATCAACACACCATCTAGGATAATAAAATCAAAAAAGGTTATTATCAGTGTTTTATTCATAATTATATTTTTTGGGGATCAATATCCTAACATGATTATCTTAAAAACCACCTAACACTCCAGGATCACATTTTCTCAAAAAAATGAATTGAATATTGTAAATTATCTCATTTCAAATCAAACATCTTAAATAATTAAATTTCCCAAATTTTCAATTTCAATATTTTAATTCAATTAAAAACAAAAAATTAGTTTCTCATCATTTCATGACCTCAAAATAAAAAAATCATAAGTTACCATCATTTTAATTTATTCTATACTTATCAAATAATTTATCAAATCATTTATCAAGAACATTATTTTGTATAACATAACCAATATTTTAATTTCATTAGAATTGGGGTTTTCTATGAAATCCATTCCATTTAAAATTTCAATTCCAAAAAATATTAAATTTTCATTCATAAATCAATTAAAATATATTCAAAAATAATCAAGCATTTTGGGGTTATAATTATATGGAAAATATTATATTGAAAAAACCTACCGAAAAATCATGGAATCATAAAATTAACCTCCACAATAGAATTCCCAATGATGGTCAAAGGAGAAGAATATCTATGAACTATATCTATAATCATGATAAGGATTAGATCCAATAAAACAAAGTTTAGATACATCAATAGATTGATTACTTAATAATCTCAATAAAGGGTAGAAGAATATATTGGGGTTGATTAAATGAGAGGATATCCAATTATCATTTGGGGATTAGATCATCAACCAAAAAATTGGTTCCCCAATGCATAATATTTTTAGAGAAATAATAACATATACATAGCCTTAAAACCCAATAAATTTTATGAGGGTGGATAGAAGAGATTATTTACCATAAATAGAGGCTCGAAAAATTTTAAATAATCATTAATAATAATAAAAGTTTACGCATATGGTTTCTCAGATTTTGATTCATGGTTATAAAAACCATGTGCCATAATTATGTTCCCATAATATGGGATTCAGGTTTTTTCCTAGGTGGGATAAATATTTATTAAACCCTGTGCCCACTTTGCATTCCCCACTTCCCATGTGGTGACCAATTTTCATTGTTGGCATGTACTGTTTGTGAAGTTGTGCGCCAATCATGCATACCCTAGAAAACATACCAATATTTCTAAATTCACCATGAAAATCCATGAAACAAGATGTATAAATTTTTTATATTCTATGATCAAAAAATACCTAAAAATGTGTTAATGGAAGTTATAGTTCATGGGAAACATTAATTAATAAAATAAAAATTTTAGATTTATCCAATATGTGTGGATATTCCATTAAAAATATGTAAGTATGTTGGAAGTTTTCCATTTTCTAAAAATGCACACATAATATATTTTCCAATATATAAGATAACTCAAATATATTTAATATTTCCCAATTTTATAAATATCAATTTTCCATTATAAAAACTCCAATATATTATTTTTTTGAGATTTTACAAAAATTTAAGGATTATTAATTTTATTGTTGGAGGGATATAACACATATTCAAGCATTGATTTTTATGTCAAGAGGAAACATAAGAGTCTGTTAGTGAAAATGTTTGAGAATTTATGCCATACACTGATATATTTTTATATGCATGGTTTACTATGTGATAAATAGGATGATTAGAATGGGCCACCTCTAAAATGTATGGTAATATATATGGGGAACCACTATGAAAATTAAGGTATTTCAGGATTACTATATATGTATGGATCCATAAAGGGTTTTCCAAAAAAGAATTTTTGATGGAATTAGACACCAGATTGTTGAAATACCCACTTCTAGCGGGAATCCTTAATTTATTAACTCCATATTTCCTCCAGAAATCACAAAAAAGCTTCATCAAATCCACAATGAAAATTAATAGCCTAATAATTTCTAGGATATTACATTGGATACCACTATAATTATTCTTATCATTGAGAATAAATAAAAAACCGATAAGGAAAATAAATTCTAATAAAAAAACAGACTGATTGCTCTTAACACTAGAGAAATGAAAAAGTAAGGGTTTTAGAAAATCCAGGACCCTAAAATGTGGTGTAGGGGAGACTATAACATCTTAATTCTCTTGTATGAATTTCATCTCAAATTAATCATGATATATTTTTATACATATAAATTAACTAAATGAAAATTCTTTATTCCACTAAAGAATATTATTAAAATTGAATAAATCACAACACATTACACGATATATAAGTGAAAGAAAATTTGTACAATTAATAAAATATTCAGACCATATTAAATAAAAAATTTGATATGATTTAAATATTTTCAATCCTGACCACCTATGAATATCATACCATTGATGAAGACTATAAGAGGAATCTATCACATATGAAATATAACAAAAATAATGGGAAAATAAAAATGTAAATGAGACCAATTTTTTTACTGAAGCATTTAATGATAAATATAGGAAATTAATATTGTATTATATATATTCCCATAGGTTATTTGGTCATTTTTTATAAATTATATAACCAAAAATTATTCCAAGGTGAGGATTTTTTATATCGATTTTCTTTAATTGAGACAAAATTATTATTAAGAATATATTTTCTATTATACAGTGTATATACTACCACTATTTGGATTCTTTTTCACATTTCCAACATTATATAAGGTGATTAAAATTACTTTTCATTTTAACTATTTCATTATATTTGGATTTATATATTTCCAAAGGCATTATTTATTAAATGAAATAATTTAATTTAATTTATTCTTACTAATTCACCAATGAATATGTTATTCTAGGTTTAATGTAGTGTACTAATTATCTATATCATGTAAATTATTAGCATAATTTCTTCTGAAATTCCATTTATTTACCAAAATTTTATTTTTATTTATTTTTTATTTTATAAATTAATTTAATTATAAAGGTAAAATTTGACATTCAATTTTCGTATTATTCTTCCATATTTATATTCATTATTAACACAAAAAATTATTCAATTTTATTTATTTATATATATGAATTATATTATTTTGTCTTTATATTTCTATTCATCGATATTTATATGAAAATTTAATAATGATAATATCAATGTTGAATTATTTAAATCCATAATATGGATTTAGAATGTATTTTGTATACTTATATATTCCATATTTTTTAAACTATATATATATATGTTATTTATATGTATTTATTACTTGGGTTACATTATGGTAGGGTTTATTGTTAAAATAGAGTTTTAAACGTATTTTTACCCTTAGAAATCTATTTTTAATGTTTTAATGACATGAATTTTACACCAATGTAACCAAAAACTAAAGATATCATTGTTCTTGATTTCTCTAGTATTTCAAATTCCATCTCTATGAGATCCATCATCTGTGGAAGTTTCCCTCCTGTATCATTCTATCCCAATTATCTTAATTTATATTTTTCCTGATTTATTAATTTATTAATTTTGTTTTATCTAATGTTTTATTTCCCTACATTTGATACATTATAAAAAGATTCGGTAACCCATTTTCATTTTATGGGGTTTTCAATCTATGATTCTTGATTGTTTTAATATAGAATAGATTTTTATGGATTGTCATTATGTTATATTTGAGACCAAAATTTTATATCCATCTAATATATAGGTGACAAATTTATGTCTCCGAAGATCAATATGGGATATAATTGGTTAAAAAAAGATTACTTTTTTATAGGAAATAGGTGGTTATCCCATGTAAACTATATTATAATACATTCGTGATCAAAAACATCAATTGTGATATGAATTCCATGGTGGTAATCCCTAATATATTTCATGATTTTCAATTATTACAATTATTCTATGTTTCTTGACTATGAAACAATGTATAAATGTTGTTGATATAGTATTACTTCTTTATATCAATATAGATTGCATACTTTCAAGATTATACTACTTTGTTTGTACATTCTAATTCAATTATATATTATTCTGACATCATGCCTCTTGATTACTTTATATATTCCCATGATCTTATTTATTTAATCATGCCTTTTATTTCATATTTAGGATCTAATCATGTTTTTATCTAATAATATGTTTTCCATAATACATTATTCTTTTTCACTTATTCAACATTTGAGCTCTTCGCTTTTTCCCAGGTCCAAATTTTCCCTAGGTAATGAGAAGGATTAATATTTTAATATTTCCTGATGGAATTATTTTGAGTATATTTCTAGGGGATATGTTGAATCCCACTTTTTAAATTTTTTTATGTGTCTAATATACAATGAAACAAAACTTATCTATTATGTATGTTTTTTTATTAATTATGAGAAGTACTATAATACTTTTTGAAATGATGTAAAATATTGGTTTTTAATTCGTTGATCATATGATGTAGTTTTGTAATGGATTTTTTTTGGGATTATAATAGGATATATTAGATATCCATAATTAAATTAACATGAGTTTATTTGAATGTGTCGACGTAATAAATTAAGGATTAATAGATTTACAAAATATTAGGATTTTTGTCTCATGTATATATGATAGTATCCCCTTTCTTAAATGATTCTATTTTTGACTCATGGTAATATAGTTGGTTTCAGTAAAAATATGGAGGTAGGAGAAACCAGGTAAACAATTATTCTAATAGGTAATGTGGGATATTTATTAGAAGATAATTAAATGGGATAACTTAAGGGTTATACACATTCCTTCTTATGATATCTTAGGTTATGAGTAGTAACGTAATCCATATCTAGGTCCTAAAATACTAAAAGAGTAATAACTATCATGTCCTTCATGTGACAATGGAAACCATTAATTATAGGACCTTCATGTCTACTAGTTATATGAAGATATATTTTCTATTAATTAATTCTTTGACCATGAAAATTTAATTTTTTCTATTTTTTATTTAGAAGGGAAAGGATAATCATTGTTTATTTGATAAAATATATGTGAAAAAAGATGTTGTTATATCCATAAAATGGGTATATTTTAAGTAAATATTATATAAAAAATATTTTCCAATAAATTATTGAATTATAAAAAAGTGTTAATTTTTAATTCTTAGACAAAATTAATATAAATTTATTTTTTATTTTGAATAAAAATTTAGAAAAATATTATAGTACATATTATGTTTTTTTGATAAAAAATAGAAATCAACAATTTATTTATTGTCTCAGAACTATGTCTTCAAAAAACAATACAAATATATGGCTTTGATAGATATAAATAAATTGTCTAATATACAATTATGATGGAAATAAAAATTTGAGACTGTAATATTTCATATATATTTGGTTATATGATAATGAAAAAGGAATTTCATGGAAAATAAATTGAGATAGCAAGTGGGGGGGAAGAATATTAAATGTCTACATTCCATAAGTTTGTAATAAAAAACATGGAAAATTACATCTAAGTTAAAGAGGCTGATTTTTTTGGTTTAAAGGAGGCTATTAGTGGAATCAGTATTCAAGTGAAATGAATATGTAAATGGTAATAATAGAGGTTATGAAAGTTTCACCTAGCACACATATACTAGTTCTATTTTTTTATGTAAATATTTTGAAATAATTTTTGATCAAAACACTAATCCATGTGTTGATAAGGGAATTTAGCAACAGAAACCACTAAATATAATTAATAAAAAATAATATTATTTGAACTGAATCACTGAATTTTGTCATAGTAAATAAATCGTTAAAATTAAATTTATTATCTACTCAATATCAATGAGAATATTATTAGATTATTTTTATCTCATATTTTAATATCTATTTTGTATCATTTCTTTATTTATTCACCACCTTGATGATTTGAAATTTATTTTTCGGTGAAAACCTATAGGGTGGTAATTATACCATATAAATGATATGAAAGTTATTTGATGGATATTTATGGGAAAATATATTTTATAAAAATTTATATTCATCTATTTATACAAATTAATGTGATTGTAGCATTTGATTAACAATCATTAGAGAGATCATAAATATTTTTTTATTAAAAAAATGTCATTTCTTATTCAAAAACACCCAATTATCAAATATCAATGAATGAAAAAAATTTAAACACATATTTGTAATAAATTCCTTAATATGGTCCATGATAGCCATTAATGAGTTATTAATGGCTCAAATGGTATGGTAGAAACCCAACATTTGAGATATACCAATTATGTGATAATATAATGTTGTATTTCTGGAAGAATTACCAAGTTTTACCTTGGAATATGAAGTTGATTATTTATCTAATCTCATAAATATTTATATGACTATAAAAAATTGTAAAAATGAAATATTAAACATTAGATTAACTTAATTGATGAAATAATTTCAAGATAATCTAATGAAGTTATTTATTTGACAAATAATTTTACAATGTGTCGGAAGTGTTCAAATTGTGAAAAAAACATTCAACTCATCAACATATTGATGATCATGTTAATAATAATATAAAAGTAAATAAAAAGTATCATATGCCATATATTGATGATTACATAGATGAATTTATGGGGGATTATTTCTTATTGAATATAGAACCTTGATCATGATATCATTAATTAAGTGTAAAGAGTGAATATATTTGAAAACAACATTTTATAAAAGATATGAAAATTATGAATTAATTGTTATAAATTTTATAAATATAAATTCAAAGGTTATATAAATTGTTTTTATTAATATAATATATTCAATTTCCTTGATATACGAGGTAGTATTTATCATTGATATTATAATATATTTTATGTGAAAGGAAGAACATGAAGAGAATTTAAGGATTAATTTAACAAACATAGGAAAGGAGTAACTGTAATGAATAAAAATTATCAATGGAAATTCTATTCTTAAAAATATGAAATATAATATATATCATATAAAATTACTTAGAAAACCCAATAAAAACGTTTTAAAAAATAATGAATGAAATAATAATTATTTCAAAAAATTAAGGTACATCTCTCCTTATATAATAGTGACATGAATTCTGGAATAATACTATGACTATCCGAAATAGTAAATAATCAAATGGAATATTATACTCATATATAAAAGTATAAATATTATTTTTTAATCTTATAAATTACAATATGATATAATTAAATCATTTTATAGGTGAATAAATATTTTAAAAATTATTAATTAATTATTGTAATTTTAACATAAAATGAATGTTCATTTATAAGTTTATAACCCAAATAATTATTTAAAATAAATTTAATTTCCGTAAAATACATTCATAAATTAAAATATTTTTCTCTTATGGTTATAGAATAATTTTTATGAGACCTTTCTTAGTTTTTTGAAGTCTTATAAAATCAATTATACTTTTAAACATGATATTTTCCAAGTAAAATATGATTATAACTAAAAATTGAATTTATCATACATAGAAAATTATTTTCATAAATATTATTTAAATTTTACAATTTTAAAATGGACAAATGGTTAAGGTTAATATTTGTGATTTTTTTAAAATACCTGAATTTTTGTTGAGTAGTAAAATACGATAATATATAATAAAAGCTGAATACATGAATTACTGAGTCATAGATGATGTATGGATGTTGTAAGCTCATAATATATGATTCTTCTTAATTATTTTAATATATTTAGTTATAAGGATAAAAATATTCATACTCATGATCAAAAATATTAAACTAATGAAACAAATAATGAGAAAACAAAACTCATATCCACTATAAATATCACCCCTCACCTCCTCTTCTCCTCACAACATCCAAGAATTGAGACCAATCCATGTAATTCTGAATACTCTTCCCAAGACCCTTATTGATGTCTAAGAGATCATGGTCTACGCAATAGACTAAAAACATTACTCTAAGGAGGTTCTTAATGAAGATAAATTAAATAGGTAAAACTATCATTCTTTTTCTTTTAATTTCATTTCAATTTCATGTATTTTCATATACTCTCATACCATTCACCTATACAAGTGGTATGATAAATCCAAAATAATTTATATAAAATATTTCCATTATTTTAATGGAATATTTCATGTACTAATATATTCCCATTTCATTTAATTCCAAAAATCATAATATTTTCCACAGCATGTCAATTTACCACCATTGTGGTTGATGAATTCTTTTCAATAACCCCATTATAGATAGTTATACAATCATAATTATGGTTAAATAATATTTTATTATACATATTATATATTGTGTAACAATTTGTAACCAATATATAAACATGATATTATATAAAATGATTTGAGTTCAGGATGGTCGTAAAATATTGTACATAAATTAAATCATTTTCATTGACTAATTCTCAAATGATATATCCTCATACCATATGGAAATAAGACATATAATACAAAAATAAATTTTTTTATATTCATTAATAACATATAATTTCAATTGTGGAGAATCATTACCAATTTACGTAAACATCAATACATATTTATAAGTGAACCAGTCATGAAATACAAGAAAATCAACACCCCAAACGATGATATTGAACTTTATAACTCGTTAAAAAGCCAAAAATGAACTCAATAAAACAATAATGAATAAAATTATGGTATAAGTTGTTTTGGATATGAAAATTAATTAATTTAGTTTGATTATCTAACATATTAAATTAAATAAGTCATTTAGACATACAGTAAAGGAATTCTCAATCTAAACTCTCTTCTTTAAGGGTTTTCCTCTCTTTCTCAATTTTCAATAAGTATTTTCCATAATTTTTTCTTAAATATCATTTATTTTCCAACATTTTTCTTTTTTGGAACTTACATTCTTCTAAACTAGCTTCTTTACAAATTAATATATTTATCCAAAATATTTTTTCCTTCTAAAAATACATGTTTTACTTTTTTTGATATAGAATATTCTTCACAATAAATTTATTATTATTATACTACGAATGTATTTTAAGATTTATTTTAGGAACCACAATATTTATCCATGAATTTACTCATTATGAAACTTATTTCCTTTCCATGGGTTATTTTCTATCCAAAATTTATATATTTTTTATATAGTATTTTTTATAAGGTCAATGTTATGATGCAATTGTTTTGCCTAGAATTATTAAGTGAATGTAAATGTTTTGACGTGACATGTGTGAATAGAATCATATTTCACTATAATTCAATGGGTAATGTGATGAATTTCATGATATAAAGTAAAACATGTGTGAAAATGATACTATATTTTTTAAAAATTATGTGTGGTATTTGACCAATAATACATTATGATTCATTTTTATGCATTTTCAAATTCCATGAATTTATCCAATATTTCCACTCATGATTATTATTATGATCTTTTCCTTATATTATAAATGTGATTATTATGTACTCCCTTGTTTCTTATCTCGTATTCATCCTCTTACTGATCTTTTATGTCACTCAATCATTTGATTTATATCCTAATGTGAATACTAATACAAAATAGAATACAAGGGACAACAAGAATCTCAAGGAGAGGGAATTAAATAACTCATTATTTTTTATTACGTAACATTTTTGTATGGTCTCAATTTTTCCATGACACTATACCATTGGATCCTGGTTTTGTAATTCATTTAGGTTCTTTATCTTCAATATGATGTAATAGGTTTGTTAAAAAATTAGGTTTGATATATTAGGTATACGAGAACAATTTATTTATTTTGGGAATATAGATTAGATAACCGTAGTGAAAATCTTTCGTATGAGACTATGTATATACAAACACTATAAAATCATTGTTTTAGAAAATTATTAACATATGGATCCAAAAACATATGCCTTTAGACTTTATTTCCCAAGGTAATAAATTATTTAATCCTAAATTATTGGATTTTTTTATTATAACATTTTCTATATTAGAAAATAGTGGGAACCTGATGAAACTGGGACAATAACCCAAGAGAGGGATGATTCAGCCGTTACCTAAACAACATCCCAAATTACTCTTGAGGTGGATTTCAATATTTCAAGGAGATGAATACCCAAATGTCTCAAGCTTTGAAAAATAGGCTGAAAATGTAGAATGTAGTCTTTCACATTAGATGAAGAAACTATATATAGAGTCTTTTATGTGGAAAAAGACAATGACATTTATTTGATCTTATGAACCACTCATCGTGGAACAATGTGTCAACATAATGGTGAAGATATTTTCTATTATTTAATATTCTAAGACAAAGAAGGTGACTCTAGACATTTATTATTTTGATGAAGAGGTTGACCAAAAATGGGTATTGAATAATATCACCAAGCCGATGAAACAAATTGATGATATGGAGTTCGATGTCCATAAGACAATGTTTCATAACAAGTATCTTCCTTGAAATATTTGATCACATATAGAGATATAATTCATAGATATGAATAAAATGTAAGAAAAATATTGAACAACTTATGAAGAAAATTTAATAATTCTTGGATGGTGGGCTTCTAGTTTTGTTATCAACAATGATCGAAGAATAATATGATTATTTTTCAGGTTAAAACCAATACTTTGAAAGACTATAGAAAATTGAGACTTTGGGATTCATGAATATTTTATTAAATGTTCTCTAAAAGTGGATATGGAGTTTGGTGAATGGTCCCATTGTTTTTTTCATATGAAACAAAATTTGGTATTTCAAGCCATATGATCAAATCAAAAAGGTGGAAATAAAATTTAACCACCCACATGTCAAAAATGATTTAAGAAGAATCCTAGAAATCACCAAAAATGTATGGGGAAAATATATATTTTCGTGAAAGAGAGATACCATGATCCTGAATGTCAAAGATACATGATATAAAAAAATATGCAGTGGATGAATGGTTAGCAAAAGCAATTGTTTAATGTATCAACTATAGGTGTAATAAAACTCTAAATGATAGTGAACTAAACCCTAATTCATCTTGGCTAATCAGTATCATTATCTAAAAAGGAAAAAAGATAAAGGGAATACATTTTCCATCACTACTACTGATGTGGATATAGAAAATGATGGGGGTGATTAGTACACTGGTTATTCATTCATGAATACAGAACATACTAATTTATTCGGGTTCCAAACATTCTTTTATATGTTGAAAGATTAGTGGAGATATTTAAAAACCAATTCAAAATATAGAGGTTTTGTTATATAGTATAAAAATGGTCAATTAATTACATAAAAATTATATAACTCTGACTCAATTAATTTTTTAGGAATGAACCTACCAAAAAATATTTTCTTACATCCACTGATAGATGTAAATTCTATTTGGTAATGAGTAACATATCATTATACCAAGACAACATCTAATTCTAGAAAAGGTAGATCAATATTTACACCCTGAAGAATCCTCAAATTAAATAGAAATGTAAGGTGGAGGATTAATTTCATAAATCCATTGTATCAACTATGGATATTATTGATATACGAGAAATCATTTCATTATGAAATAATTGAGAAGGAAGAGAGAATCATGATAAAAAAGATTAACCTCATGAGGGACTACACTAATTTGTTCCCCAAATAATTGCATGGTCTTCTCCTAACCAAGAGGTTGATTTCTCAGTTTAAATTTTTCCATGATATCTACCTTCATTAAAGAAACCTAATATAATAGACTCTATTTAGTTGGTGGAACTAAAGAAGCAGTGACTAGAGAATCCGTAAGAGGGTTTCAAATGCCTGAATTCTTTACTATAGTGTGAATTAGCCTTATTTATCCAAAAGATGGGTGGATCAATGTTCCATTACATTTGTTATCATTATCGCATAAAAATATTGATAAAAAAACTACCATGTCAACAAATAAATGACTTCTTCAATAATGTGGGTGGGTACATTTATTTATCTAAGGTGGATATTCGGTCGGTATATCATATATTAATGGTGTGGAAGGAAGATATTCCCAAAACATATTTTCAAATGATGTATGAACACTATGAGTTTATAATGATTACTTTTGGACTAACTAATTCTATATAAATATTTATTGACTTAATTAATTGATTCTTTAGAGAGTACAATAAAAAATGGAGGTCCTGTTTATCAATGACATTATGCAATACACCTTGGGCAAGGATAAACATGAAGGGAATTTGAATACTATTCTAAAGAAATTGAGAAGCAAGAAAATTTATGCAATGTACAATAAATGTTTTTTCAAGATGGATAAATTATCATTCTTGGGGTATTCTATCACTAATAAAAGAATTTATGTAGACCCTTCTAAGAAAAAGGAAATCGAATAGTGACTTAGGCCAAAATTTGTAATATACATTTGTGGTTTCCTTTATCTAGATTGGTATTACTAGTTATTTTTTAATAAATATATCACAATTTTCAAACCCACTAACCATAATGAATCAGAAGGGATAAAAGTTGCATAGACTAGTGAATGCCAATATTTTATCCTAGAGTTAAAAAAAAAGTTTATCACAACTCTAAAAGTCACAATACTAATATGTGGGGAAATCCATGTGGTATAAAATGATGATTCAAATAAGGTATTAGGTTGTGTATGGATGAAAATTTATAATTTTATGTCCAATGCTTCAAGGAATACAACTAATCATAAGATAAATTATCTTAAGGATAATCTGGAGTTGCTAGGTCTGATATTTGTGTTGAAAATATGGATGCATTATCTATATGGGTAGATTTGTGAATTATATAATGATCATAAGAACCTAAAATATATATTTACACACATGAAGAATAATATGGACCATCGAATATGGTTAGACTGTGTTACATACTATGACAACTCAGTCCAATTTCATCCTAAAAATTTGAAAAAAGTGGATGATACACTATGTTGAAAGGATCCTCCAACATTATTGATGATGATAATTGAAAAGGATCTACTCTTATTATATTTTTAAAAGGTGGACATGGGAATAATTATGGAATGAAAGGATTTAATCCTTTATAAATGACTTCTCAACTGTCCTTCATGGAGAAAATAATGCATTCTTGAAAAAATGATGAGGAAATTTAGTAAAAGGGAGAAGATATAAGAACGGGGAAATACTCAGTGTTTAAAATTTATGAGGAAGGATTTGTATGATTGGGGTCATGATTATGTGTACCATATAATATGTAGAAAAATAAGGATATTTTGAATGGCCCTCATTGCTCAACAATCATATTTTACCCTAGGTGAATGAAGAAGTTTTGAGATATTTTTTAGAACTATTAGTGGGACAATTTGAAGAAGAGACTGTTGATTATACATCGATATTAGAATTATTTTAGTAAGTGAAGGAAAAAAGAAAACAATCTAAGGTGTTGATTCCACCCTTACACATAATGAAATGGAAATTGAAAAAAATCACCAAGGACATTGTCATCGAAAATCAGAAGACATCCATAGGAAAAATTATTATATTGATTTTTTGTTGACCATCTTATAAATAAATACTCACTTAATTATAATTTGACAGGTCTTATAACCATATCAATTTTTATAAATATAAATCAGAGAAGTTTTAAGGATGAATGAATTATGGCAATAAATTTTATTAAAAAAAGATCCATGACTCAACCATATTTAATGGAAAAGAATCCGATATGCTCTAGAAAGTAGGCTGAATGTAAGTACATCTTATCATCCTCAAACTGATGGCCAATTTGAGTTAACTATTTAGACACTAGAATAAATGTTGAGGGCATGTTTTATTGACATTAAAATAGGGTGGGACAAATATCTTCCTCTATTTGAGTTCTATTACAAATAAAAGTTTTCACTCAATCAACCAAATGGATAAATATGAATCCCTTTATTGGAAAAGATATAGAACACTAGCATTTTTGGATTAATTGGGTGAACATAGGCTTATAAGACTAAAAATGGTCTAATAAATAGTGATAATGGGGAAAACCATTCTGCAACACATCTAAGAAGTCTAATTTTAAAAATTATCAATATAGAAAATCATCAATGGGACCTTGAGTTTATATTTAGACACATTGTATTCCTCCTCATATCTCCATGGAATAAGATCATGCGATTTGGGATGAATAGAAAGCTCAGTCCCAAGTACATCATCTACATTTAAATTTTTTCTTAAGTCAAAGATGTGGATTATCGAATGAAAAATCCATAAACGATATATCAAGTACATGATGTATTTCATGTATCTATCCATCAGAATTACATACCAAGTATCCCACATGTACTGAATCCGGAGGGGGTATAGTTGGGAAATGATCACACTCATGAAGAGAATCCAGTGAAGATATTAGAATATAGTGATAATGTTATATGCAATAGGACAACTAATCAAGTCAATGTACTATGGAGGAACCATAATTTCAAAGTAGAACCATTTGAACAGGAGGAAGCGATGAAGGAGAATTATTGTCAATTTTTTCAAAATTTTATATAAAATAAAATTTCAAGGGAGAAATTTCACAATGGGGAATAATGTAATGCCAAACAAAATTATCAATGGAAATTTACTTCTTATAATTATTTCATATGTATTAGATCATATATAATAACTTAGATAACACAACACAAACTTTTTAAATTGAAAATGAATGAAATAAGTATTATTTCTAGAAATTAAAGAACATATCCCGATGGAATAGTAACGTGATAGTGGGAATAGTATTTTGACTATTAGGAATAGTAAACAGGCCAATAAAATATTAAAATCAACTATGATTTCATAAATAAAATTAATGAATCTATGAAATCACAATATTATATAATTATATCATAGTATAAGTTAGTAAATATTCTAAATTTTTTGATTAAGTGTTGGTATTTTTATACAACATAAATGTTTATTTAAAATTTAAAATTTAATATATATTTTTAAAAGAAAATTTAAATTCCTAAAATATTATCAAAAATTAATATTTTTTGTTTATGATTCCAGGTTTATTTTTTAGGACCTTGAATAAATTTTCAATGTGTCAAAAATTCTGTACATTTTTTAAATCGATATTGTCTATCTAATTTTTGAATTTTATTAAAATTAAAATTTATCATATATAAAAAATTGCTTTCATAAAAATGATTTTATTTTTGAATTATTAAAATTTATTAATGGTATGTCCTTTTTTTATAGATTTTTTTCTAAACTAATATAATTTTTACTGAATAGTAAAATTTGATAATTTATGATACCAGATAAACACATTCTTTATTAAGTAATAGATTATATAAGGATTATTTATGCCAAAAATCTCTATAAATACATCATTATTTTAATCTATTTTTTTAAGGATCAAACTTCTGATATTCATGAGCCAAAATAAAAAACTAATGAATAAAATAATGAGAAAACACCCCTCTCATCCCCAATAAATACCACCCATTACACCCTTTTCTCCTAACTCATCCAAATATTTGAGCATTTCCCAAGATATTACTAACACAAATCCGAAGACCCTCCCCCACATCTAGTATCTCCCAGCCTTATCAAAATACCAAACCCTTTTCTCTATAGAGATTCTCAAGGATGAGAAATTCAAGAGGTAAAACTATTTTTCTTTTTCATTTAATTACTTTTTTATTCTATCCTAACCTAATAATATCTAATAGTAATGAAAAATAAAATATCTCTTATATAATATAATGTTATTATTTTAATGGAATAATTTACCTTCTAATCTCTTCCATTTTCTTTTTATTGAAAAAAAGAAAATATCCTTTGTGGTGTGGGGATTTATCCCCACCGTGGACGATGCTTTTTCATTTTTTATTACCGCCTTCAAGGATGGATATAAAACGATCACTATGGTAAATAAATATTTTAATATACATATTATAATTTATATAATGTTATATAACCAATATATAAACATTATAACAAGTAAAATGATATGTGTTTCAGATAGTCGCGAAATATGCTAAACAAATTAAATCCATTTCATTAACTATTTATCTAATGAATAATCCTCATTCCACATATCCAAAGGAAAAAATACCAAACAAAAAAATTTATTTTCATTAATAACATATAATTTTAATTCTATATAATCATTCCCATTTTACATAAATTTATATACTCATATACAAGCGAACTGATCTTGAAAAAAAACATAAAAAGAACACTCTAAGATGATGAAATTAATCTATATAACTCATAAAATTCCAATAAATGAAGTTAATAAAACCATAATGAAAAATAATTAAAAAAATGTGAATTTTTATATTAATTAATGTAATTTATTATCTAGGATAATAATGTGTTAAATTAATTCTGACATAAGGTATGGGGAATCTCAAACCCAACTCTCTCCATCTGGGTTTTCCCTCTATAATACTATTTTCATTTTGGATGTTCCTTTAATGTTCATTAAATATAATTTATTTTCCCTACCTTTTCTTTTCTAGGATATTCATTCCCTCAATATGTTATTATTAAAAATTAAAATATTTTTCCAACATAACTATTCCTTTCAAAAACTTTTATTTTACTTCTCTTGATGTTGTTTTTTATTCACTCAAAATTAAAGATTCATATATATGGTTATTTACTCCGCTATTATTTTGTGAACCGCAATGTTTATCCATGAATTTTTTATTAATAAAACCCATTTACTTTATATGGGTGATTTTATTCCCATGTTTGATTTTTGTTATATGTGGCAGGAATTATGATGTAATTGTTATGATGTGATGGGTGAACCTGAAATTATAGAGCACATGTAAATGTCATGATGTGATAGGTGGACCGAGAATTATATATTCCTCCAATGAATTGGGTGATTTTATGAATCTCAGGAGATAAAAAGAAATATACATGAATATATGCTACCTTTTTCACAACTATGTTTGTTATTTCACCACTAAGATATGATGTTTCATTTTTATGCATTGCCATATTTGATGCATTTATCAAATGCTTCATCTAATGATTATGATTATGATATTTTTATTATATGATGTTGAATAGGATTATTCTCACACATTTTTCATGTATCATATTTTTCATCTTTCTGGTATTTTAGATAACACATTATTTTGATGTAAATCCTCTGTTGAATACTTGTACTCCGGAGAACACAAGTTCCAAAAATATGTTATGGAAGAAAGAATTAAATAATTTTTTATATATTATTGTGAAATAGTTAAGTATGGTCCTAATTTTCCCAATACACTAATCCATTTGATCCTAGTCGGGGGACACATTTACATATATTATCATTAAAATGTTATGATATTTATGTAAGAAAAAGTAGGGACACTATAATAACCATATGCCATGTTACTCAACTATAAATTATTCCTATAAAGTGTACATTTCTTGGGTCTTATAATAAAAAACTATAGAATATCTTTGGATCTACTAAAGACATGGGTTATTCAATAATTTCTAAAAAGAACATCTATATAGAATATTTCTTATTCTCTTATATTGGATGGATTCCATCAATGATTGATGTATCCAAATTATTACACATTTTTTCATATCTATTAATTTTTTATGATTTAATTATTTATTTTTTTCACTTTTTACTAAATATATGTATATTTTTATTTTTGTAAATAAATTTATTAATTTATCATTTTTATATAGAATTATGTATTTGTAGTCTTTAAAATAATTAATTTAATCTGACTAACATGTCATATATAATTATTTCTTAATTAGTCTTGTTAAATTAAAATCATCTCACTATTTATTAAATTTACATGAATAATAAATAATCAATTAAAATTTTTATTTTAAAACTATTTAATTTAGTTTTAAATTTTATAGTTTTTTTCTTTTAATTAAGGTTTATTTAAATAAATGAATATTTAAATAAAAAAACAACAAGTTTTACTATATTTTATGAAATTATGATTTAACTTACTTAAATAGTTTGTTTTCCATTATAGTATTTATGTTCTTAAATGATTAATTACATTACTATTTATAATTTTTATTTCTTTAATGATTTATGTTTATGATGCGGAATAAGTTTTAATTCAACGGTGCCACCATTCTTCATCGGTGCCACTATTCCACTAAACTACTTTCTTTTTCCTATAACGGTGAGTCATTTAGTCATTAATGAAGTAATATTTCACTAACCTTACATTCTTTAATAAAATTATTTATCAATTTTTTTTATGTTTAATAGTTTATTAATTTTTATTTAATAATAATTCAGTTTATTTGATAAAATCATTAAATCTACTTAAATATGTAAATTTTAAAGCATAATTTTAATTTAGTTAAAAATTTAGTTTTGTTTTAATTGTATAACTTCTTTTGAGTTTTTAAATTTATTTATGGTAATTATTTTCCTATTTCTATTCATTAATTATCTTAAAAAATTTCAATTTTAAATTATCTTTTTAATTTTGCAGATTTAATTTTTCACCATCGGTGCCATTTATACAATTGTGCTCAATAGTGCCATACTAAACTTCACGTGATACCTATGTTTGTAGCCCCCATATCACACTGGTACCACTTCCATTTCTGCCACATTGTGTTTCTCTTCCACCGTTTATTTGCCACAAGTTTATACCTCATCTACTATAACTCTTGAAACCATTTCATTCCATATGCCTTGTCTCATAACTCCTCATGGTGTCACTATTTCATCTCACCTGAGATCTACATCAACCCTGCTTTTTCCCTCATACCCACATCACTACAACAGGAAAATTCATCAAAAATTTAAATCAAATCTGCAACCATTTAACAATCATTAAAATTCATTATCTTTAGATTTCCGAAGCATGTCACTGATCTAAAACTGAAGAAACAGCAAGAAGATCGGTTTTCCGCCACCACAGATGGAGAAGAAGAGCATCGAGTCACCACATTGTGGTAAGAGACTTTAATTCTTGCCATAATCACCCTGCACCGCTGTTGAAGAGAAGATTCACTGTCGATCGGTGTTGCTGTTAAGAGGATCCAAATCTGGATGGAGGGACACTTTCTGTTGCCACCGTGAATGATAACTGGACAGAAAACCTACCTTTCTTGAAGAAGTCACCCATACATATTCCTCGACACTACATGAACCTTCCACCATATTTTTGCAGTGAAACCCAACTCACTTCGTATGTCGACATGTTAGAGGAGAGGTGTTGTTGCTTGATGAACCCATCGGGAGCTCTCCTGATTTGTTTAGGAGAGCCAACACCGAGCTCTTTGAGGAGGATACGAGAAGTGTTGCAGGTTGCTACAGCTAGACTTATGCAGGGGATCCCAATTTTTCTAAACATTGAGCCATGGTGAAGAAGAGATGGGGGGATTAAATTAAAAATAATAAAACAAATATATAAAACAACAAAAAATATAATAAATACAAAATAAAAAAAATTATATTATTTATTAATAAATTAATAATTAACAATAAGAAAAACTAAAATATAAAAACTAATTAAATTGACTATTCAATTAACTAATGTATGAATAACTGAACATAAATTATAATTATCATTTAAATTAGTAAAATTTAAAGAAAATGTAATTTTATTTTAATGGAATAACTTAAAAAATTAACTAAAAAAATTAACTAATTAATCAATTTAAAAATATTATTATATTTTAATTCTTTTAAAAAATCATGTTTTGAATTGTAATAATTTATTTATTTTATAAATTATTCGTTTAATAAATTAAAAAATTTAATTTTAAAAAATTAATTAAATAAATAATAACATTTAACAACATTAAATAAAATAAAGTTAATAATTATAATAATTAAATTAAAAACTATTAATTATTAATTTTTCCTTGTTAACGTTAAATAATTATTTAATTGAAAATTTATTTATTTATTACTGTTAACATTTAACATTGATTCATTTATTTACAACTCTGTCATAACTGTGAAGGTTCACATCAAAGTCGGAAACACGTTCAATTGCATTCGACTAACTCACCGAATATTAGTTACAAGGGTAAATCTAGTGTGACGTGTGGTTCATAGAAATGTGTATGTGTGTGGTGAACAAGTCAGGAAAATATGAATTTGGGGGGAAAAGGGGTGATGTGTAGTTGATGATTGTGGGTTTAAAGATTGAGAAGAAGGATAATTTCAATGAACTCTCATTTAGCAATTCCAAGACTACACTTCTAGAGAGCGTATACTCCCTAGAGACGTGAAGAGAAGTATTGGAGTTGTATGAGATAACAGCAATAAATGAGCTTCATCTTAGAGGTAGGACCATTCTTCTTATGTTTTAATGTTTTACATTGTATTCCTTCTATTAAATTGAATACAATCAGAGGTTAATTTCTTTTAATCCGGTGTTTTTATTTCTTATGGGTTAATAGTTTATTTTTCTTCATCCAAATTACATCCTACAATAATTAGTATCATTCATTGATATTGAATCTAATTATTAAAAAAATAAAATTATCTTGCACCATCATGATCATAATTTCAATTTAACGATCTTTAGGTGAAATTAATCATTGAGGCTTTTGTTACGAAACATAAAATTCAAAAACCGTAGAAACCTCTGGCGAGGTTGTTTCTATTGTAAAATTTTAATCTTTTTGTTGTATATAGTTTATGAAGTGGAGAACCTCAAGAACAATAATACAGAGTGTGAATTCTTATGGAGAGGAATATGTAACCATTAATCCTAACGTTTGAATTCAATATAATGAGGAATAATTTTTAAAATCAATATATTTAAATTCTCACATGCATACTTTTTGATCAACTCTCAGTGCTCCTGTTTACATGTTATGTTATCTTTAGTTAGGACTTTTACATTTTACTTTTTCATTAACTATTTTTGTTAATATTAAATTTTCATAACATTCTCATTATTTCATTAAAAAAATATAAAAAAGTAAAAAGTTTAAAACTTAAAAAAAATATTTCCCCCGCTTCTGAGAAATGTGGGGTCGTTAAAAACAAATAGAGAAATCACATTCCTTCTTTATAGACTGATCTTGCACCATTATACAAGTGTAGGTTAACAAATGTAATTTTGAGGGTTGTGATGACCTCTGGTCACATCAAAATTTGTCTTTGTTTTCGGGTAATAGACATGATAAGAGTCTAGTTTTTTAATAAATAAACATAAAGTAACCCATAAAAAACAAAAAAACTTCTTTAAAAAACTCCGGAAAGTGAATCTGCAGCTTATTTTGAACATCAAGAAAAAAAATATTTTATTTGAAATTGTATGTGTATTTAAGATTGGTTTGTTATAAGAAATGGAGATTCATGAGAATTGTAATCAATATAGACCACACAATGATTATTGTGACTGTTATGGGCACACTGCCTAGAAGTGTGTGTATAACCAACCACAAGAGGGTTTTTACATTGAAGAAAATAAACACATTGAATCTAATTATGATTTCCTAGCGAAACATAACATAATTGAATCCAAATTGGAGGCTAGGGAGGACATTTGAAATTCTCGATTTAATCAAATTCATCAAATTTGTGTTAGAGATTTCCAAGATTAACATCAATGAATAGAATGATTAGAAAACATGATCTTGGAATTAAAAATAATGGTTAGATAATAAGAATAAGATAAAATGAGTGAAAAAAGAAACTGATTATAAAAGAATTGAAAACCCGAATGAATGAGAATGTGAATTAAAATATGGGAAATAAGCCACTAACATTGATCAATCTGAATCTAAGGAAACAAATTTAGAAATAACCAACTCACTAAACCAATAAAATAACATTAATGATCCTAAAAATAAAGAAAATATTTTTGAGTTGGAAAATTTTAAAATTAAACTAAAATAGATTGAAATTGAAAGCCTAGTTCTCTTTCTGATTCCTACTTTGTAAAAAATCATTATTTTAGGAGTTTTGAAAATGAAATCACTCGGTTTGAAGAGAAAATTGATGTTGAAAATTTTAATTTCTATAAGTCTTCATCCATATTTATAGATATCCAGAACTTTGAACATGAACTGAAAAGGGAAGTAATCTATAATACAATATTAAACTGCAAATCACAGATTTAGAAAATGTTTACTAGAATCGATAACTTCACTTCCTTGTTTTGAAATTTCAAGCCCAATAATTTCATTTATATTGTTGGATGGTGAGGTTTATTAAATAATGTTTTATGAAACCTTTATTGATGAACTCTCAAGACCATATGTTCACATTGATCACTTTTCTAAAAAATTGTGTGGTGATATTGAAAGGAATATTGTCATATATGGGTATAAATGTTTAAATTTGAATAATTTG
Source organism: Viscum album (assembly GCA_963277665.1). Classification (NCBI taxonomy): domain Eukaryota; kingdom Viridiplantae; phylum Streptophyta; class Magnoliopsida; order Santalales; family Viscaceae; genus Viscum; species Viscum album. Next base: position 449,700,468 of record OY728137.1, on the reverse strand, counting down.
GAAAATTGAATTTATTGATGCTGAATTGAAAATTACTCCCCAATATTTTAACTTTTTATAACACACTATATAATTTTATTTAGAAAGTAAACATTTGGAACTAGAATATGATGTATATGTTGAACACACACTTGATTTAGGTATAATTGATTTGTTATAAGTAGTATATGTTTAATGTGAGTTAACTAATAAGGATTTATTGGAATAGATTTACAATATTATAAAACCTAAATCTTTTAATGATAAAATTTAGTCACTCCCCTATTATCCACTTCCATACTCAACATTGAAGGGTGCTGAGTCATTTAATGATATCATGAGTAGTTTACTTGGGGATACAGATATTATTTTTATTTTCTATGCTTTTGTACAACACTTTAATGATCCCCCTCTTTAACATACTAATCAGAAATCACCTACAAACACCCTTAAACATGATAATGTTAATGTTGAGAAAGATATATTTTAGGACAATGACACGCCTTTATGATCACCTAGTATAGTGTTTTCCCTTCACGAGAATTCAAAAAATGATAAATCTGAACTTAATCTGGAAGTTGACAGCACCATGCCCATAATTTTTAAAGGGTGCCTCTTAGTGGTAAATTCTGGCTATAAAAATTATGTTATTGTTGTGTTATGTATTGGTTCCCACAAATCTTATTTCATTATTAAAAACAAATGGGAGAACCACATGTGGTGATTCTTATTAAAAAAGCTGCAACATCTTAATAAATATGGTTAATACTAAGTCTGTCTGGATGGAGACTTTATTAATAGAACTGCATGGGAGGAAACCCATGGTTTTATTTTTTTCATAAAAAATTGTAATTTAATAAATTCTAACTGATTTCATTAAATTCAATACTGCGTGAAAGTCAACCCATGTTATTTATTAGTTTTTTTACTTTTTTATTTTTTTTATTTTGAATAATGTGGTACTTTTATTTCATATGTATTCTCTATCTCTACTAGATATTTTTTCTTGGAATACATGATCTTTGTTTTTTGGATGCTACTGCTGGTGTCATACATGGAGTGGAATTCCAATACTGTAAGATTAATGACATACCATTTGAGGGAAGTATTTTAATTTCGTCATCATTATTTTTTCTATTTCTTAAATTAACTGTAAAAATTCATTGATAATTAATAGTTAATCAGATAAAAAACGATTCATTGACTTTTTGTTGTTCTTAATCCACTGTTCCACTATTAATGGGGAGTCATCTCAAAACTTACTCACTGATAAACTAGTAGTTGTGAATCAGTCACTATTTATATGGAAAAATTCTGTTTGGTTCTGAAAATTATTTATTTTTACAAAAAAATATGCTACATTACTTGAGAAGTTTAAATAAGTCCTCTTCCTATCAGTTTCATATAATTTTCAGCTATATGTTTATTTGGATGCATTGTTAAAAAAATCTAGTATGTATCTTCTGGCTGAAAATCGAAACTCACTAGTTTAAAACCACTTCAGTTCTAGAAAATAATTTTATGTGTGTTTGGGTCGGTGGGTGGGGGGGTACATGCAGGATGAGAACTCTTTTATGCAATCTTCTTTGTTGAGGGATGTTTGGAATGACTTTTTTCTACTTTATTGAATATCCAATTGAAATTATTCTGTTATACTATCATTTACCTTGATTCATTGTGCACCCATAATTTGTATGCAATAGTTTGAACTTTAATGAAGATATTTATCGCAATATTCAATATTTATGAATGACTTTGGATGTGAGCCTTCTATAAAATAACTTTGCATGCAAACAAATTCTTCTAAACTATAATAAGACCCATCAACATATAAAAAAATACTAAATTTAAAATCGTCTTTGAACTTTATTTGAAAAATTTTTCTTCTCTACATTTGAATGAAAATTTGGAGGGAATATATGGGTTTTATGTGTGGGGGAGGGGTCAATTATTGACTAAGATAAACTATGATTAATTGAAATCCCTTTAATTACCACTACCTTCAATCGTTTTGTCAAAAAATGGTTAATTTTTTTAAAATTTTGTTCAAAATTTTAGGCTTCCCTTACACATTAGATGGTTCTTAACTAAGGAAAATACATTTATAGTATTTATGACTTGCATTTAATCTGAAATTGATAAGGTTGAATGATTTTTGAGTGAACTTTCTAAGTGATTTTTTGAAAATTTAGTTTAGGAACTGAATTTTTGAGTGATATGGATAACATGTTTTTGGAGTTAAGATCATAACTATATGAACTAGAATATTGAATTGATCATAAGGGAGAAAAAAAATTTATTAATTATTTGAAAATAATTACTTTAATGAGCCAATGTAAAAAAAATTCTCTAAATCCTTAAAAAGTGGAGTAATTTGGGAATTTGGGATCCCGCGATGAATCTCAAAGACCCATAGATGTTGGGTAAATTTCTGTTTACTATAATACCTCTTTACACCTTGAATAAGTGCACTGTACAGTGCTTAACACATGTTACATGGCTTGGAAAAATTAAAATAAAGTTTCTAGGGTCAAAAATTAGTTCATGAAGATGAGTAGAATAATTAATTCCAAATGAAGAAGGTGAAAATTGTATATATTGGAGTCATTTAGGTTTTTTAAATAAGGTTATCCAAAAATTAATTAATTAATTTATATTATTTTTTCAACATGGGTGATGTGTCAATGTAAAAAAGTTTCTTTGGTTATGTTATTAATTCCACAGATTTTTACCCTATTTTCACTCTTGAACATAGAAAATATTTTAGATTGTTTTGAGTCACTTAGAAGAATCATATATGAGGCAAGGCATATTCTTTGATAGATGATTCATTTTTCTCTAGACTAAAAGTGAGAATTTGTTTAGGGTAAGACATGATTTGAATATATTTTTCAAAATTCTTATTGATAGTTCTTGTCCACTATTCTCAATGTGCCAGACATGTTACTTTTTGAGTAGTAATATACAGACTTTACTATTTTCAATGAAAATAAATCAAGGGAATTATTGAGAAAAAACATTTTTTAAGTGTTGGGGAATTTAATGTGGCCTTATTCTTACATAATTTTCCACAACTTTTTATTTAATTATTAATGATTTAATTATTTATTTCTTAACTTCTTAATGAATATATGTACATTAGTAATTTTATAATTAAATTTATAACTATTAATTATTATGAATTGAAACTTATTAACATTTAATAATTCTTTAATTATTTTTTTTATTAAAAATAACATTTAACATTGATTCATTTATTTACTTTTCTGTATTAACTATGAAACTTCACACCAAATATGGAAACATGTCTAAGTGCTTTCAACTAACTTGCTGGAAGTTAGATACAATGTAAAAGCTAGTGCGACATGTGGTTTACAGAAAAGTGAATGTTTGTGTAGCACAAGTGAAGAACATTTGATGTCGACAAAAAATAATGGGTGATGTGCAGTATAAGAAATTGGGTTTAAAGATAGAGAAGAATCATAATGTTAGGGAACAATCATTCGGCAATTCCACAACTACACTTCTAGAGAGTGCATACTCCTGGGAGATGTGAAGAGCAGTATTGGAGTTTCATGAGCCCTCAACAATACATGAGCTTCATCTTAGAAGGTGGATCATTCTTCTTCTGTTTTAATGTTTTAATTAGTATTACTGTTGTTAATGTGAATACAATTATATGTTAATTTCTTTTAATTGTGTGCTTTGATTTCGTACTGATTAATAATTTATTTATTTTCATCCAAATTACTTCTAATGATAATTGGTAACATTCACCATGAATTAATCTAATTCTATAAACATTAATTGAATATTCACCTTCACTCTCGTAATTTCAATTCAATGATCTTTTGGTGAAATAGATCATTAAGGATTTGTTTTGAAACATTTAATTCAAAAACATCATAAACCACTTGTGAGGTTTTTTCTATTTTAATATTTTAATATTTTTTTCTATATGTCGTTTTTAAAGTGGTGAACCTCAAAAACAATATTAGAGAGTGTTAATTATTCTAGAGAGTAAGACTTAACCTCTTTTTTAAGTTATGAATTCAACCTAATGAAGAATATTTTTTATAAAGTATAGATTTAAATTCACCCATGTTTACTTTATGATCAAATCCAAGCTATCTTGTTTACTTTTTCTATTGTCTTTAGTTATCACTATTACTTTTTTCTGTTTCACTCTCCATTTTATTAAAGAGGAAATTTTTTTAACTTGTTTATTAATTCTTTAATAAAATATAAAAAAAGTAAAAGGTTAAAAAGATAAAAAATTACCCCACTAATAATAATAGTGGGGTTGTTAAAAACCATATAGCACTCACCTACCTTCTATATAGATCAACCCTACACCATTACGCTAGTGGTGGGTTAATAAATTTAATTTTTAGGTCCATGACAATCTCTGGTCACATTAATGATTTTTGAGAAATTTCTCATGACTATCAAATCATTTAACTATGTTGTCTTATACAGTACTAAAATTTTCTAGGTGAATAGAAATATAAAAATATATTCATATTAGAAAACAATAGGATGGTTACATAACCTATATATGAAAAAAAACCTTTAATTTAGAAGAGTAAGGGATAAATAGTTATGCATCAAAGAAACTCTTGGGGTGTTCCATTATTTAATGTAACATGATTATAATTGAAAACACACGTAAAATAATGTTTCATGAGAAAAACACAATAAAAGTGGTCTAATTATAGATGTCATATTTTTATTAGATATTAACGGATATTACATATCTCAAGAGAACTGTGATATATATTCTAATAATAAGAGTTTAATGTATATAATTACATAGAATGAGTCGAAAATAAGCTGATGGATATTAGGAGTCTTGATCAAGGGATATGATTTCATAGGTTATTAAAATATTTATAAGAAAAAAACATTCCTTTGGGTCTATATGGAAATGATCTTAATTCTTGATCATTAATTTTTTGTTGTTCCTCTTTGGTTTTCCTTTATGTGCTTTGTATGTTTTTGGACTTCGGAAAATTAAATAAATATGATGATGATGACATAATCTTGGTATGAGTTGGGGGTGTGTGTTTTTCAGACCTCATCTTTCAAGTGAAATAAAATATACATTCCAAACTATTCAATTAAATATAAAATCCACAAAAATTCAGCAAAAGTGTCAAATTGATTATAATGAATGAGTACTGGAGATAAATGTAGTTCAAAAAATATTCCTTCTAATATACTAATGGAAGTGGGTTATATCATTTGAGAATAAAGGGATGATAATACCATTATAATTTGGTCTCTTTGAGTTTCCTAATCACATGGGGGATTTTATCATATCACATAATGCCTCCACCAATCCTTTCGAAAGAACATGATGTGTTTCATGTATCTATTTTGAGGAAGTATATTCTAGATCAATCACATCCACTAAACATAGAGGGAATACAACTGGATGGTGATCAATCCTTTGTGCCTTGGCCCTACGGGTCATGTAAGGGTTCCCCTTCAACCGTTAAAAGGGGGATTATCTATAATAAAAATAAAAAATAAGGCCTTCGGGCCATTTGGACATAAATTAATAAAATTCCCCAAATATATTTTCGTATGAGTAATATATATTTTAATGTTGAATTATATTTAATGTGTAGAGAATTTATGTTATATAAAACCAGATATCTTGTGACACACTACCACATAAATAAAATGAATTACTTGATGGTCTATAAATTTAGAATATCTAAATGATATCAATAGTAATCCATTACCAGTATCATGAATGAAATAAAATAATAAAAATTATAAATTAATAAAACCATAAAAAAACCAAATATAAATATTCACCACCATGTTTTCCCATTAAGATCACACCATTCTTGATGAGTATAAAAATAATAATAAAATTATATGTATAATTAACATTCTATAAACATAAATAAGGGAATTAAATGAATGATTTTACTGATGTTTTAAAGGTTATATAAAGGAATTCAATTTGATCCTTAATAGTAAAATCATTTGAATATGACCATGGTTATATTGTTAGTGGATGTATATTAAATTAGAATAAATCATTCTAATATGTCTATTGAAGGAATAATAATATATTTTAATAATTTAAATCATTGATATAAATATTAAATATGACATTTAATTTAAATCAATAGATATTAATTAAATGGAAGAAATAAATTTTAATTTAAAGAAATTTATTTTGTGAAATTCATTTATTATAAAGGTTAATTATAAAAAATTTATTGATAAATTAAAAGTTATGATTAAAAAAACAAAAAACATTCTATGAAATAACAATATAATTAGAAATAAAAAAATAATTATTTTTGGTTGAATTTTTTTATTTTTTTAAATATATTTATCTCATTATAAATGATTTTATTTAAAATTTAAATTATATATTTTTAGATCATATACACAAAGAAAATTTATTCTCTAAATACATAAAAACGAAATATAACTTATATCATTTATCTAATTTTTTACAAATAGAAATAAAATCCATTATTGTTATGTAGATTTATTTTTCAAAGAAATACTTTCTTATATGTTATGTAATTTTACATAATAAAATAAATCTATAACTATTCAAATAAAATAATTAAATAAATTATTTATTTATATATATAATATATGAATTTATATAATTATTTTTATGTCATAAGAAAAAATAAAATATTTATTTTCATGTTTAAAAATATATTTTTATAGTTTTTCATATAATATAGATTTTTATATTAAAATTGACAATTATTTTTTATGAATATCCATTTTTTCTAAATATAAAATAAATTTAATCATAAAATAAATTTTTGGCAATGAGATCAAATTGATTTTTTGGAAAAAAAATTATTTACCGAAGTAAATGTGGGTTTCCATGTTAGAGGGTAATGTTAGAAAAAGGGTTTGATATGAAATATAATGTCATTAGATATCAACCATAATTTTAATTAAATGTATGGATAATGTGATTCATAACCAATAATCAATAAATTTTCATTAATAAACCAATTTAAAAGAGAAAATATATTCATTACTCATTAAGGACAGTAAATTTATAGAAATTCCATTCAAATAATCATTTAAAGGGACCCAGATTTAACAGAGAAACAAACATAAATTTACTTTTGTTTCCTCTTGAAAAAAATTCTAAAATACATCTTTAATAATCAACTAAATAACTTTGGTAAATTATGTTCAGAAAATAGGGTCCAAATTCTATTATTTAGCAAGGGGTTCCATATAAGAATATTCACACCTTCATTTTTTTTGTTACCTAATCTTTAATAATTTTTCTTATATACACATCAATGATATGTTTTTTAATATAATTTTAAAAAAAATTACTATGAAATTTAAATAATTTTTATTCTATATAAAATATTATGATAATTAGTTAACATATTCTTATTCATCTTTTGTCAAAAATGATATTTTTAGTCGATTTCTCAACCAAAATGATTGTTTTTATAACATTTTCATCATGAATATTAAAGAAAAATTAAATATTGGTATTATTTTTAAATAAAAGATATTTTTGGTTGTATTTTTTAATTTAATAATTTTAATATTCTTAAATATTTTAATTTATTAAAGAAATTATTTTTATTGATTCACTATTACCTAAAATATAATTTCATACCATTCTAAATAATCATATATTAAAATATCCATGAATCAATAATAGAACAGCATAAATATTTAAGAAACATTTATTAAATATCAATGAAATTTATATAAGATATGAACTACTGATCATGAACTAAGGATCAAAACCGTTACACCGAATAATGAGTAAATATAATGAAATAATTATCACATAATGATTAATTGATATAATTAATTATTAAAAAAATGATAAATATGAAAGAAAAAATTAATTCTATTGAATAATATTAATGAAAACTAATGGATAAATAATAATTCATAATTGATTATATTGAATGTTAGAGTGTTTCCAACCATGGCATAATTTGAGGTAAAGGTTTTCATATTAGTTTCTTTTAATTAAGAAATGTTTATTGTTATATGTCTATTATAATTTATAAGGTGTATATACTAAACCACTGAAATATTTTTTTTATAATTTTAATTTTATGAATGGTTATACAAATTCAATTTCCAAACAAAATCATTAGATTTTGATTTATATGTTACAAATTTCACATATGTTATTCCTAGGTCAATATACTTTGAATGATCCATTCTATTTCTACTTTTGATATTTTATTATATCACTTATATATTATAATGATATCATAAATCATGTGTTATTTTAATTTCCATTATACGGTGAAGACATTTTTTAACAAAAAATAATTTATATTCCATTTTTACTTAATAAAGATATCTTTTTATATTAGAATTTTTTTATTTGATTATTTTTATTCAATACTAATATTATTACTTAAAAACCTATTAATTAATTAATTTATAATAACCATATTTATTACCTTTTTAAATATTTATATTTATTCTTATCTTTATTTATGATTAAATTCTGTTAATTTTTATGGACGTGGGTTTCATTAAGAATATAAAATATAATTTATAGGGAATTTATTTATAGTTTAATATATTTTTTATATTTCACAAAACTTTATAATTATGTTAGAAAATATCAATAATAATATATTATTATAATAAAATTTGAATTTATATGTATTTTCTTTGATATAATCTCGAAGTATTAAATAGATTTCTCGTATATTAAACCAAAACTCAAATTTTATCATAATAAGGTAATACAATGTAAAATGGATGAAAAATTAGTAAGTAGGACTAAAAATATATGTATGATTAGAAAAAAATAATAATTTTTTAAATAATGAAAATTCCTTAATGAATTCATAATAAATAGGTATTAATTTTTCAGTAAAGTCATTTTAGGATTCAAAAATGAGTTTTATTAAATTTTCATCTTGAAAATTATAAATAATATATGTGATTTATAGAAATTTTTTTGGATTAAAATAATTTAGATTTTTAAATATATTATTTAACATTATCATGTGGTAAATTTTTACTATTTTTCTAAAAGATTAATTTTCAATGAATAGTGAGAATAATTGTTTTAAAAAAACATTATTACTTTTCAAGTAAAAGTTTAATTATGTATTTATTTTAATCATAGTGTAACATAAGAATAATATAATTAGAAATAATCTAATTAATTAAATAGTAATCCTCTTTATACATTATTTTTATTTATGTTCATTTTGGGCTTAAGATCAAATATTTATAAAAACTTTTTTTTGTGCAATGAGTTTTTATCTTAATGAATTAAACTAATATATATCGGTTAATTATTTTTATTGAATTACTAGATAATATATTCAATTATATATTTTAACATTAATTTTACTTATTATCATGTTATATGATGAATGTAGATTTTGTTTTGTGCTAAAAAAATCCATTTTCCAAAAGTGGGTCTATATTTTGGATGATGTACATATTTAAAATTATATTTTTTCAAATAAAAAATTTTGATTAGGTAAAGTTGATTCAATATTTTTTAGATTTAATATATATGATTCCACAACCATTTCCCATAATTCCTACACCAAAATGAGAGATTAAAGCATTAATTAGGCTTACGTGTGGATTACCACATCATCATAGTTATACGATTAATTTTTCATATCCATTATTTTTAGTGGGTAATTAACATAGATATAATGTTTATATATTATATTTTTAATATAATAATTACTTTTTATGTTTAATTTATGGTTTTTCTTTTTTCTTTAAATCAATCAAATAATTCAGGCATCACTCATTAGTTGGTATGGACTACCATCTCGTTATAGTGGTATAATTTATTTTTTATCACCTAATTATAAGAAAAGATATAAATATGTACATAGTTATTATTTATGATATTTGTACCTTTATTATTATCATTAACATTAGTAATCCATGATAAAAATGAAGGGAAATAAATTATGAACCAAAAAATAAATTAAAATAAAGTAATTAACCCCCATGATGACAATATAAATGAAAGGTGGTTAATGAATTTGTAATAGGAAATAATAATTAAACCATGTATTGTATTACAGGTTTTAATATTTTTTAATAATAGAATGAACATAAATTTATATTTATTATATATGAGGTTAGAGAGCTTATGAAACATGAAAAACATAAAGAAATGGTTTTATTTTATTATATTATTTCTATAGGGATTATGAATAATAAATTTCTAGTTGATTAAATTATAAGATCTATATCTAAAAAATATTATTCCATTTTTATTCAGTTTTTATTTCATGGGATTATATATTTTCCTCACAATTTTCATTTTTTATGTTTTCAAGAGAAAAATAATTTTATTAATAAAAATAGAATTTATTTCTATATTTGTTCTATAATATTTTTATTCTATGAATGAATTTTCTTTACAATATTTTCAAATATAAATTTACTATACTACAGTGAATCAATAAAGTATTTTTCCGTCATTTTTTAAATTATAGTGTCTTTAAATAATTTCTTTTATCATTTTCTATATTAGGTGGTTCTGATTTTTTACAAATAATGTAAAACGTGTTATCTTCTATTCTAAACTACATGAAAAAATTTCCCAAATAAAATGAATTCTTTTCCTGAATATTCTTCTATTTGATTCCTCAGTTATTTTTTTGAAACATCTTTCATTAATCATAGGAAAGTATTATATTTTGTATATTTGATATCAAAATTAGAATGGTATTTTCCCAAATATATCTTATAGAGATATCTTAAACATATTTTAATTTATAAAAAATCATTAATTATTATTTTTAAATAATAGAGACATGATTCAATTTTATCATATTTATTCCTTATAAATATGGTATTAGAATATGATGATGAAATGTTTATGAAACTTGTATCCTTTACATGGTTTATGATTTAAATAAATGATCAATGTTATATGATCTTGTGGAACATATATGTATGGTTTTAGTTATGTTATTTTATATTCTTGGGAATAAACAGAAAAAAATGATTTGGGTAAAGATAAATATCTTATGAGATAATAATGAGTGGAATGGGTATCAAACCCAATTCATCAAGTTAGTTTTTCCAATAATAGAGTCCATGGAGTTAACCATTAAAGGGAAACGATGAAAGATATAGTGAATCCAATCTAATACGATAGTCTTGATATTTCTCCTTAAATTAGGAATTGATTTTCACGGATTATATATATTCTAAAAAATTATTCATTTATATTTCTTTATGTTCTCATGATAAATGATCAATTATATTTGATTCTACACTCTAATGAATTATATCTTTTGTTTAGAAAATTATTCATCCCATTATACAAGACTAAGGCTCCTGGACTTCTTGGGTTATAATTATATTATTTTATGATCATGATATTGTAACTATATTCTTATATTATTATCATATATTATCATTTATTGTTGTATATTATGATTTCCCATAACGAGAATTTGAGATCACTCTTTTTTTATGTTATGTTTCTATATGTTATAAAGAAATTTTTTATGTGTTGTATTCATTATTAGGGTGATAGTTGTTATGAAATATGTTAGAGATGATATAGATCATTTTATGTACCATTTTTTTATGTATTAAGAATTATAAAGACAAAAAACCCTTACAGTTCTGGAATGAATCCTTTGTATATGTAATGAAGATTCATATAATAGATGGAATATTTACACGGGTAATGTTTGGGTCAATATAATTTTAAATTTTACAATTAAAATATTATTGTTCAAAAAAAAACTTTCTAAAATTATTTTGAAGATAATATAGAACAATTTTCTATTAAAATGTCACAAAAAAGTAATGAAATATCATATAATGAATTTTATTCCATTTCAAACTAATTATCTTAAAGATCCACACTCTAAGAAAGTATTTTTCATATATCACCCTCTAATTTTTATTTCATAATTTATTTATTTAAGAATATTTAGTTTTGGGCATATTTGGATCCAATTCTAAATTTATTATTCTGCGATAAGATATAAATTTTTTATAAAAATAATTTTTTCATCTATGGGTTTTCTCAAGATATGAAGTATGATTTCTTTAAAATGTAACTCTTATATATTAAATAACATTACATAAGAATTTTATGATTTCCTGACCTATATAAATCGATAAAAGTAGCTAAAATGATAACTCCAAGTCCTCAAGCACACCTCCTCATATGAGCGAGGCTACCAACTAGAATCAGGGGTCTGTTAGAGGACCGTGGGGAGACCATACACTCATGATTTGTTTGAGGTGAAATAAAAATATATTATGAATAAATAGTTTAAATATAACGAATATACAATAGAATAAAAATATGAAAACCAACCATCCATTAAAAACATACTAGGATAAAAAATATCAAATTTCATATACAAAAATTATGTTGATCATGTTATGGTTGTATAGAAAAGATGATGGTACATGGGAAACAAAAAAATAAGAATATATTAGATATTATAAAAATACTAAAATAAGAAAAAAATTATATCCCCTAGAAATGTTTATATAATATTGGTCCTCTTCCACAATACATCACCCTATAATAATAAATCAAGAATGTAGAAGAGGAACCTTCCATTTTTTTAGACCAGAAATTATGAATCCTGTCTAGGTAAAAATGGGTGGCTCAAACAGGGTGTGATATACACTTAGTAGGCCACCACCAATGGTGTTCATAGAAATATAGTTCATTATCATATGTTGTAACAATGTATAGGTACTACATGAATTAATCTATAAAGATGAGTGATGTGATCATGTCTATAGGCCCATGATATGACATATAGTATTTAAATTGTGAATAATGTTAAATAGATAAAATAATCTGTTATATTCTATACTGGAATATCAAGTTTCAATGATTTAAAACATATGATTAATAACCATGTGTTAGACCTACAAAGTCTAGAATGCATGTCTATTGACCAAGGCAACCCCTTCGAGTCTTCAAAACTAATGCATAGAAAACACAGTGTTGTGTACAACTAAATTTGTAAGGACTCTAGTCCCTTATCTGAAGGAATCCAATTCATGTAAATAAATATTTTCTATATCAATCTCAATAAATGATTTATTCGAGCCTAAAGAGTACATACGAGGGGTATAGTAAATATATATCTATGACAATGGTCCAAGGAATGTGTTTTATATTAGTAATTAATTTATTGTTCACACATAAAATATTGGATTTTATATTTTATTCAACAATTATAATATAATACAGTTGATAATTAATTTAATTTATAGATGAAATGGTTCTATCTAATGTGATCAATAATTCAAATTTCATTTAAATTGTATTCAACACCATTTAATCAGATTCATGGTCAACAAAAATCTTGGTGGTGTCAATATAATCAATGAATTGGACCCACCTCAAGGGTTGTTCATATTGAGGTCACAAATTCAAAAAATTCACATGGTAGTGATATTTTTTCTAAATTCTAGTATAATAATTTAATTTAAAATTCCATTAATTTATGGATAATCATCCAAAATGTCTTGTGTCTAATAATACATTGTCAGATGTAAATTACCCAAACTTTTTGGGAATTGTTATAGAACGCATACCTTAGAACTGTATAACTATTATCATTCAATATTAACTTATGATTCATTCTAGGATGGATTAAATAAAATAAAAAAATTAAATCCCTAAAAATAGGGTAGAAAATATCCCATTGATTTCGATTTCATAATATGATTATAAATAAATTAATGGGAAAGAGGATTTGAGATATTACTAATATTCTTCCAATGTGACTAACAATGAAGCAATCAAACACTAATTGAAGGACCTAGATCAATGACATAGTGAAAGATCAAGTGATATATTAGACATTGAGTTTTTATTTATAGAGGATGATGGAAGAAGTGGCACATAGATTTTATGAATAGTATGGTAAATGGGAAGATTTGACTCTCATTAATAAGAGCAAGGTTTTTCCACACAGTTCTTCAGACAGTGCACCAACTATGTGCCAAGTAAAATTCAAAGAAATACCCCTTCACATGGTTCGTAATGTGGTTTGAAAAACCATACACTTTACCATGAGGGACCATTATCTATATCACACAAATGGTGTAGGCAAGGAAAACAATTAAGCTAACCATGCACAACACATAACAATCCCTTCTATAGTCTCTCTCCATATCATCACATGGTCATATGGAATACAAAACATGGTTTAAAAACTATTATCCCCATCGATTAGGGCCATATGGATAATACAAACCATGTGCCAAATGGTTGCCTCCTTTTATTCCTTCACAAACAGAATCCATGGGCCCGGAACCTACCCCAGATTCTCCTGATCCCTTCAATGACTATTTATAAACATCATTTATAAGGAAAAAATGTTTCATAATAAGATTTATTGGGTTTATACCTCATAGTAAAAAAGTTTTATCATAAATTCTAGCCGCAAAAAAATCATCCATTATATTCCCTTACAAGGGTGGTCAAACATGATTTCAGAATTACTCGATCCTTTAATCATATACATTGGTGTGTCGGTTCCATGAATCGTCATGTATATAGTTTTTCATTAAAAACACACATATTAGTATAATTGACCAAACCCAGAGATGATTTATTCTCTAGTCGATTATACATAAATGATTCAATTTTAAGGTTACATATAGATCCTATTAAACCCCATCATGATGAGTATTATGAGATGTTTTTGAATGATATAGATGAAAATGAGATACATTGGAATTATTTGTGCATGGATCAGCACCTCAGAGGTAACATAATTTTATAGGATACCTACCAAACATTATCTAGAATCTCAAAAGGATTTACCTAATGAGTTGAAACATTTCTTTATCTATTAATACATTTATCCCACATAGTATAGAAAAACCCCAATAATACATGATCCCTAACCTTTAACTATGTTTTTCAGTGGCAGTAGTCAGTATAAAGCTTCTTCTTAGACTGATCTAAAACCATATGCATCATGATATATTATACTTACTGTAAAGTATCTTGAAAAATAAATGGCCCTAGTAGTTTTTCCTCTCATACCACTAACCATCAAAGGGTGAAAAATCTGTACTACTATATAAATCCTCATTTTGATCAATATGTATGGTTTCTTGAAATATGTTATTTTAATAAAATTAGGAATTGGTAAGTATTTTCACATGATCCCCCAATATCATGGAATAATTCCTATAGAATATTCACTAACACCTATTTCATATGATCAAAATCTAATTTTGTCTATGGGTGGTAGGGTTTACTATTAAATATTAGTGAACCCAGATCTCTCTAAAACCCCTTCAAGAATCACGTGGTAAAATGATCATCTCTATGTAATATAATATTAAATGGGAAATTATGATGGAATTTGATATATCAATCATATAAAATTTTTAGATTATCCACTGATAATGTATATAATATAGGAATAATGTTAGTCATTTTTCAATCTATGTATGATCACCAATATATTTCCCCATCCTTGAGGTAACCTAGGTAATCCTATCAAAACATCCATAGTGATGTCACCTCATTTACAATCAAGAATTTGTAAGGAATGTAAAATAAATACTAACTTCTAGTGTTCCTCCTTCTCATTTTGATAAGTGGATCACTGAGTAACAGAACCAGAAATATCCTTTTTATAACTAGGAAACCATTACAAGTGGTTTCAATCATGAATCATATTTATAATTCCAGGATTTCCGACTCATGATGATAAAATATAATCCCACATTAACCCATTTCAATCATTTTTAGTTACCAAAAAATTCTTATTAATACACAAGACCACAGACTCACCAATTATCGATGTATGTTGTAAGTCCATTCACAAAACACTCTTCCATTGGGTGCGGTACTCAAAATTGAAAAGTTTCCAAATCGTCATTTTATACAACATCTATGATGTTATTAATAAATATTTAAAACTATATTTCAAATGATGCACCTTGACCTCAAGGTGAATCTAAAAAACAATGGGTCATCACCTTCAACTCCCCACTATAACCCTAAACTGCATATATTTGTGTCTTCTAGCTCAATGTGTTAGTAACTGCATTACCCTTCCCATGCATATATGCATTCTCAATGAAAAATAATTATAGGTGTTAACCCATTTCATTTTTCTAATATTCATGTAACAATATTAAAATATATTATTGAGGAATTTTTGGCCTTTCTGTACCACAAAAAGATCACATTATAGTTATTCCTACAGCAATATAAACCATGAACAATATATTATAGATCAAGAGTGTGTGTCAGATAATTAACATCATGAGGCCTCAACTGATGGGACTCATATGCCATGACCTAGATTCCGTACATCAGAAAGAATCCCAGCCTGATTCCTCAAGCATCAGAATAAACCATATATCATATACCATCCTTAGGTAAAATCTAGACTAGTGATGAAGTCACTCTACATTTTAGATCTTTGATTTCCTTCTCTCACACTTCACACTATATGAACATGATACCTTTTATTTTCAAGCCTATGAGAGATGAATCAAGGAATTAAAATTCCCATAAAAATCTATTATAATATCTAACCATCCCCAAAAAACTCATTATTGTAATGTTGTTCTCAATATGATCCAAGGAAAAAATTAATCTCTCTTTATTTTTATAACAAAAATATAAAATAAAAGAAAATATTTGACCCATAAAGTGAACCTTATCAATATTAAAAGTTCCATTTTTCTAGATTGACATATTATGGGTGATCCCTTAGTCATGTAATATAAATATTAATGCACTGGAAATTTTTCTATCGACATTATGTGTACACCCAAATGTCATTCATGAAGAGTACACCAAATAAATCAAGTTACAGGTGAAAGACCTGATTCATAAAATCTGTTAATATTAATTTTTCAATTATATGACTGGAAACATGAAAAAATACTCTTACTAAACATATCAATTATAAAATGTTATACAAGGCCTATCTGAGGGTCTAACAGGTGACTGATGGTATCCTGAACTCATGTCAATCAAGGAGAAAACCCTCACTACTAGAAGTTGGTGGAAGAGGTAATCTATCCGGGGTTGTGGATACAGTTATTCTCATAGTTCAATCACAATTTTAAAATATACATCTCTCTTAGAATGTAGTACAAAAAAATATAGGGAATAATTAATTGAATTGATCTAATAGTGTGGGAAAATTATGAAAACATGTTCCCTAAAAATACATTTAATGGCTATCAATATATGATATCATGGTGCCCACCCCATGATGCTCATGTAAAACTGCTATTTATGAATCATTCCATTGAAACTTGTAAACATACCACTCACCCTCTAGTGATGTTAAAGATACACTCTAATGATAGAAATTTATATAAACATTATATTAATCTAACAAGAATATCCTATGAATGATGAAAATGAATGTCATCTTAATGGAGATGAGGCACTATAGGAAATGATACCTTCTTATCTCATGGGGGAACTCCATACAATGGTATACACACTTCAATTGTATTTCAAGAAGAGTACTGAGTTTCATAGTTGTATAGTAAAACTCTATCTTAAATCCAATACGCTGTATAATCACCACGTAAATAATGGAGTGGGAAGTACCAGTATCAAATATAATAGATAATAAAATTATAATAATCACTATATATGGACCTAAAATACTCTCTTTAAGTATTAGATTAACTACATATATATTTCATGATCTGAGTCCTTAATAATCAACTTGACAACCCTGGCCAGTCATGCTTTGCTAATTTGGTAAATATAGTAGAAATATCTATAACACCTAGAGATTTTATGAGATATATTCTTTTTTAATTTATTTTATGTATTATATTTTACACTACACCAACATTATCTTGTACTATATGCAACATTGTATTTTCTTGCAATATACAAAACATTATTGTTGGCATGTGTTACACACAATTTCATGTTCATTTTCTGGAAATTATTCTAACTATCATTAAGTATAGATTTTGTTTAATTTATAAATGAAATATGTTTTGATTATGTTATATGAAACACCAAAGGTAGCTTACACTACACACATCCCTAACTTGGCTTGCATTACACGCAATCCTGACCATCCTCGATAGCGTGTGTAGTACGCAATACCAGGTTTCACTAAACACCGATATATTGTTATAATATTATTATGAACTAGCCATTATGAATAGTAGTAACTACATTTTAAATTTTATGACATTATAATTCATCTTACACATTTTATAGAACATGGTATGAGAACAAAATAATTTTTTCGGGTAAATTGAGTAATTTAAAAAAAATGCAGTTTTTCTGACTTTTGATGGCGCACCCACTTTAAATCTAGTTTTTTACATGTTTATAAGTTAAATTTGAAAAAATAAAATTCTTATTTGGAATCAGGAAATAAAAAATTTCTTTGGATAAAATTTTCATTTTATTCTGATAACATTTATATTTTAAAGAATAGTAATAACACATTATATTTTAATTAAAAACATCTTTTTTCATAACAATAATTTATATGGTTAAATTATAATATTAAATGGTTTAAAATTATAAATAGAATATATTTTTACCATTTAATATAATTTATGTAATTACCATTAATTTTACAATGAATTCATTGGTAAAAACATTTCAATCTTTGGCAATGTTTTAACTTTTAAAACCCATTTTCTTAACAATGGGATTAATTTTAAATTAATTAATGCACCTTTTGTGTTTTGAATTTTGAAAAATGGATTCCATATTTGAATTCAGTGTGTCCAAATTATTTTAATATTTTACTTTTATATTTTTAATATTATGAATAGTAACTACGGTAATTTTTAGCTATTGTAGTTAAAGGTAATTCAGGTAATTAAGGGGAAAAATAAGAATATAAAATTACCCTAACACCTGCCAAAATTATATTGGATGACTAAAAGCTGACCCATATCATTTAATTGTCTGAATCGGTTCATTTTATGGACTTTTGACCCTGAAAATAATTTAATTATTATTAAAACAAAGAAAGTGACAACATGTCAATCTCTTAAATCTTATAAGTATAATAATTTCAATTTAGTGACAAACATCATGAAACATTGAACATTAATAGTATATAGAAATATAATATATGTATCTACATCATGTGAATTTATTTAGAATTTTTAGGGATTAAATAATTATCATTAAAGGTGACACAATAGTGATGTTTAAATTATTTTA
Source organism: Viscum album (assembly GCA_963277665.1). Classification (NCBI taxonomy): domain Eukaryota; kingdom Viridiplantae; phylum Streptophyta; class Magnoliopsida; order Santalales; family Viscaceae; genus Viscum; species Viscum album. Next base: position 449,681,309 of record OY728137.1, on the reverse strand, counting down.
TTGATTGAAATATCAAATAAATGAGTTTAAAAGTATTAAAATAAATTTTGTATGAACTATTTAATATTATCCACGAATTTTATAGATACATATAACATATTATAAATCTATTAAATATTTTAGTTCGAAAATATCTTCTGTGAGGATTTTATTTAAATTCAAATAATAGAATAGTGTCAAAATTGACACTATAGTTATTTTATAAAAATTACATAATTTAAAATTTTTTAAAAATAACAAAAATATTTAAAAAATTATAAATTATAATTTATATGGTCTAAAATGTCATAAATTATCCAATTATTAACAATTTAAAACACATACATAATTATTTAAAACAATTTAAAATTTAGAATCTTATTACCACAAATAATATTAAATAAATTAAATAAAGATAAATCAAGTTGATAAGGTTTAAAATAAATTTCTAACATGTCCAAATTTTATTTTTTGATGATATTACAACCATATATCATCTCATCTTCGAATATGAGTCATTTTTGGAAGTTTTTAAGTGGGTTTTGATTTATTATAAATTAATATTTTTGATGTTTTCAAAGGTTCCCCTCTCCCGTCTTATAAAAAGGAACCTCCTCCCTCTCTTCTTCACAAAATGTTGATCCTTAAAACTCGTCCAACCCGTAAACATTTATCTTATGATCTTTCTTAACATCATTATGGAGGTTTTAGTCTTCTCAAAAGAACTACTTTAGTCCCTTAAGAGGAAGATTAAAGGAGGTTTTTTGAAGTAGAGGTAATCTCTTCTACTGATTATTTCAAGTTTCAATCTTCTTCAAATTCCTCTTTTTAGTTGTTTCATTGTAAATTAATACAATAAATATCAATAATATACTGATATTATATTATAAATATGAAACAACACCATTCCACCTTCTATCCATCCTACAGAAAACGAAATCACCACACGTGCGTACATACGGAATATCGTCTCCACGCCGTGGTGTAATTAGTTATTCCACCACCACCTTACATGTATGGGTATAATGGTGTAAAGAATATCTATATATGTTTATTATAATATCATACTTATTATGAGATATTATATCATTTATTCTAATTCTATTCAATAATTATGGGAATGATATCATCACTCGTGCGCATGTACGGACTACCCTCTCCACGAACTCAATAAGATTCATTTACCATGATTAACCATTCAAGTATTATTATATTGTATATATATAATAAATAATCATGAAATATATTACATAATAATGATACTGTATTTATGTACATATATGTTTTATTTACTTAATTCCATTCAATTCAATAAGGAAACAAAAACAGCGTTCATGCGTACGTACGACCTACCATCTCCATGAACGGTGTATTTCATTCCATTTATCAATGTATCATATATATTTATATACTGAATATATATTATATAAAAATAATTTTTTACATTCTAAAATTATGTAAATCAGTATATGAGTAATAATATCATGAACAACAAATCGAAACACGTACAATAAATGAAACGATTTTACCCAAAATGCTGCTACAACATGGAATTGACAAAAGAACGGGTAATATAAAGTCATAAGTGAACCATATATTATATCATAACAGTGAATATGATTATTTAATAATTAAATGAAATTATTTAAATCATTATACAGGGGGTTCGGATACATACGAAGCATATCAGACATAAGGTAAGGGATAATTTTGCAAATCTCATTTTTATCTGAGATTGATTATACGTAAGTATTTACTGGGGTTATATTATTCATCCATGTCCATAAAAATGTTTTTCATAAAGTGTTTAATATTATTACATGTATTTTTAAGGTCATTTTTACGCCTCTTTTACTTTTACATTGTGTTATAGAAGTAATCTTTCTTTTATTTACCATACAAGGAATGTTTTTGACTATTTCGGAAAAAGTACGAGGATAATGTTTTTTAACTTATACAGATGAATGGATTTTTACGGTTTAATAAAACATATTTTTCATGAAGATTAATCTATAATATTTCAGGATTATTTTCAACAATATCTTTTTATTTTAAAATTGAATGGCATTTTGTTAAAAGAAAATTATTTTGAATAAGAAAGGATATTTTCCTCAAGAAATCATTTCAACTATTTTATCAAAACCAATTCCATCTAAGATGACACTATTTAATATGTGTATGTTTCAAGTATAATGTCTTTATGATTTACATGGATTCAATTTTTTTATGATGAAATGATATCCATTTTTTTAAATGTATTATGTTATGATGGGATGATGTTTATGAAACCCATTTTATTCTTTGGGTTATGATGAATGATTTATGTTTATGTTGTGGAACATGTAAGAATGATTTCAATATGTGATGGGTGGGACCTATATCTCCCTAAAATTCATTGGGTAATGATTTATATATCATGATATAGACATGGCTGGAATGGCATGTTAATCTGGTTCAGTGATACAGGACTGGAACGAGGAGTGAACTCGATTTAGTAAGGGACCTTGTCCACTAAGATGGTATTGGCAGTAATGGATTGGATACTATGAAAATCATATCAAGTGATTAATGGTTTGAAACAATTAAATTATTTATTCATATTATATTTTATCATGATTGATGTTCCATTATGATCTATGTCTTACGTACTTCCATGTTTTATTTCATTGCCAAAGATTTTGATGTTTAAACATTATGTTCATATTTTTTAGTTCAAATCTATATGGTTTGTTTTATTTTCTCCATGTTTACCCTTACTGAGCATTTAAGATCACCCTTTTTATGTTTTCTTTTCCCTAGGATATAAATAATGGTTTTTGGTATGAAAAAAAGGGGATGATCTTTATGGGAGATTTTGAAGATCTTTCACCATGATTAGAAAATGATGTTCTGAGATTCCAAAGACACTAAAAAATTACGGTCCTTGAGTGTTGGTTTGTTTTATGTATTATGTTTTCCACAAAAGTAATGTAATGTCCATGTATATAATGTTTGGGGTCTCTACAGTTGGTATCATAGCGAAGGTTTAGTCAACCATTGGAAACTTGGATGCAAAAACTTTAAGTGATATCCCTAGAGATATTTCTAAGGTATTCCTAGGGATGTCCCTAAGGGTATGTATAAGTATAGGTTACTGTAGTATAATTATAATAAAAATCATTAATAACCTAGGATTAAACCTGAGATGTTAGAGATTTAAAGTACTCTCTTTTGTTATGTTATTTTCCTAGCATGATTTTTTCCTCTCAAACTATTCTTTTTGGGTTTTAGAAAATGGCTCGAAAGAGGAATATTCATGTTAATGGAGAATATTATGGAGAATGGAATGATATTATTCATGATAATCCAAATGAAATGGGATTTGGAAGGTGAAACATCCTTATTATGCCTAATCAGAAATCTCAAATTATGATAAATAATATCAACCTTGGTAAGTTTCATGACTCGGCTAATAAGAGAAAGATGGAGTTTCATGATGATTATAGAGGAAAGAAAGTTCAATTTCCCTCATGTAAATCATGTGGGAAGAGGCATCAAGGAGAATTTTTCAAAGGAACCGGAAGATGCTTTGTGTGTGGAATGGAAGGACACAAAGCCAGTAAGTGCAAAGGAAAAGGTTCAGTTAACAACATGGACACGGATAATGGTATTGCTACGACATCAACAACGATTAAATGTTTAAATGTTGAATGTATGGGAATTATGAAAACCAATTCCCTAAGGGAAAATCTATTAAAGAGAATCATCATGGTAGTATGATTAGTGTTTATGTTGATGATGATGAAGAAACTTCAAATGATATATGAGATGAAATAAGTGTTGAGGAATAAAATGATAAAGCTCGGTCAATGGTTTAAGAATGTAGTGGAATGATTGTATATTTGCCAAGAGTTATGTCAATGGTACTATTGAATAAAGAAACATCTAAGGTTTGTTACCCTATTGTTTTTTCTAATTTATTTGAATGTATATTTTTAATGGTACCAGTAACCATGAAATGTTATTCAGATATTTTGTGGAAAGAAGATAATATGTGCATAAGAATGTATAAGGAGAAAATAATATTTTTGATAATATTAATAAGCTCATGATTGATATAAGGATAAAGTGACATCATGGTTTGAATATATAGAAATTATGGGATTTTGGTATTTGGAAAGAGTTAACTTTTGACAGCATTCTTGTTTTCACTAAGGTTCAATAGGTATTCATTTTTCAATAGAATACATGGTTAAGCAATTAAAATGTTTGAAATGTGACCAACAAGATATCTATTATGATATATTGGGGATAAATGATGGTATTCACATTCTTGGTTGATGACCTTTCTAGTAGTCGTTTTCTATATACTATGAGATTGAACATAATTATTTCCGATAAGCCTAAAGGTTGGAATGCATTAAGCTGAACATCAGATAGTATTGTTTAAGGCTAGAAATTTTTGATATTATTTCTAGAATGTTGTAATAGTATAGTTTTAGAAAAAAGACAACCCATAAGATCGGCGACAACCCGCCGCGAAGGACAAGGATGTAGGAATAGAACCCACAACCGAAGTGCGATAGGCCTTTATCTCCTACCATTTGTCTACAGGAAGTCCCTGGTTAGTAGAAATTAGTTTAATTTTATTAATCAGTATGATAGTTGAATTATAAGTCCATATTTGGAATCCAATATGATTAATATCACCATAAGATGGTCTTATGTATATAACTTTTGCTAACCTTATGTTTGAGACAGATGGAATGACCTATCATTCTATCGCATGATCTGTTAACACTTCACGAAAGACAAATTCAACTTCATTTCTTTAAGAGATGAAGTGGAAATTGTTCAAGGCACAAAGAATAGTGAGATTGTACCAAAATCAAGTATGTATTTCTATTAATTCTTCCAAATTAGGGAAATGATCTTGAAAACCTGAAACGTTGTGCTAGTACCGTCATATTTGATGAATCATATTGTACCTTTGATCATCAAAAATTTATTGCTTTGTGATTATTTGCTTTTTCATAGCCATTTCGTCTACCACTCTTAATTACAAGTTGATGGTTATATTTCTCTTCCATATCAATATTTTCACCTATGTTCTCCTATGTGTAAACCCAGTGATGAGTTAGCTTTGGAAACCGTTATGTTTCATACATCACTTTTTTAAAATTAAGTTTTAGTATTCATTTATACGATGTGGGATTCTATGAATGAAACTTTCAAGTAGTAAACGATTTATAACCCCGACGAATTTCGAGGGAGAGGTTCATTATAAGGGGGATAGAATGTAACACCCCAAGATTTTATGAGATATATTCTTTTTTAATTTCTTTTATGTGTTCTATTTTACACTACACCAAGATTATCTTGTACTATACGCAACACCGTATTAGCTTGTAGTATACGCAAAACTATTCTTGGCTTGTGTTACACAAAATTTCAAGTTCGTTTTGATGAAATTATTATACATAACATTAAGTATATATTTTGTTCAATGTATAAATAAAATAAGTATTTATTATTTTATATACAACACCAAAGGGAGCTTTCACTACACACAGCCCTGACTTGGCTTACATTACACGCAATCGTGACCTTCCTCGATAGCGTGTATAGTACGTAATACCAGGTTTCACTAAACAACGATATATTGTAATAATATTATTATGAACTAGACGTTATGAATATTAGTAACTATGTATTGAATTTAATGAAATTATAATTCATCTTACACATTTTATAGAACATGGTATGAGAACAAAATAATTTTTTCGGGTAGAATGAGTATTTTTCAAAAAAATGTAGTTTCGCCGCCTTTTGATGGCGCACCCACATTAAATCTAGATTTTGACATGTTTATAAGTTAAATATGGAAAAATAAAATTCTTATTTGTAATAAGGATATAAAAATTTACTTTGGATAAAATTTTCATATTATTCTGATAACTTTCATATTTTAATGAATAGTAAAAACACGTTATATTTTAATTAAAAAAAACTTTTTTCATCGTAATAATTTTATGTTTAAATTATAATATTGAATGGTTTTGAATTATAAATAGAATATATTTTTACCATTTAATATAATTTAGGTAATTTCCATTAATTTTACATTGAATTCATAGGTAAAAACATTTCAATCTTTGGCAATGTTTTGACTTGTAAAACCCATTTTCTTAACAAGGATATTAATTTTTAATTAATTACTGCAACTTCTATGTTTTGAATTTTGAAAAATGGATTCCATATTTTTTTTATTTGGTCTATATTATGTTAATAGGTTACTTTTAATTTTTTTGATATTATGAATAGGAACTACGATAATTTTAATTTACTCGAGTTAAAGGTAATTCTGGTAATTAAGGGTAAAAATAAGATTATAAAATTACCATAACACCGGATAAAATTATATTGCATGTCTAAAAGTTTACCCATATCACTTAAGGGTCGTAATAGATTCATTTTATGGACTTTTGACTATGAAAATAAATTAATTATTATTAAAATCAATGAAATTGACAACATGTCACTCTTTTAAATATTATAAGTATAATAATTTTAATTTAGAGATAAACATCATGAAACATCAAACATGAATAGTCTCCAGCAAGATAATAAAATTATCTATATCATGTGAATTTATTTATAATTTTTAAGGATTAAATAATTATCATTAATGGTGACAAAATAGTGATGTTGAAATTATTTTTTTACTGAAATATCAAATAAATAGTTTTAAAAATATTAAAATAAATATTGTATGAACTATTTAATATTATCCACAAATATTCAAGATAAATATGACATGTTATAAATCTATTAAATAATTTAGTTCGAACATACCTTCTATTTGGATTTTATTTAAATTGAAATAAATGAATAGTGTCAAAATTTACACTATTGTTATTTTTAAAAAAATAACATAATATAAAATTGTTTAACAATAACAAAAATATTTTAAAAATTATAAATTAAAATTTATATTGTCGAAAATGTCATAAATTTTTCAATTATAGACAATTCAAAAAACATAAGCAATTATTTATAACAATTTAAAATTTATAATCTTATTACCACAAATAACATTAAATATATTAAATAAGGATAAATCAAGTTGATAAGGATTAAAATAAATTTCCAACATGTCTAAATTTTATTGTTTGATGCGAATACAAACCTATCTCATCTAATATTCTATTATGACTGATTTTTGGAGGTTTTTATGTGGGGTTTGTTTTAATATAAATTAATATTTTTGAGGATTCCAAAGGTGCCCCTCTCCATTCTTATAAAAGGGCACCTCCTCCTTCTCCACTTCACAACACTTTTAGCCTTCATGATTATCCATACCCTACCCATTTTAGTTCTCCACTTCCCTAGGAACATTCTGGAGGTTTTGTTCATCTCAAAAGACCAACTCTAGTCCCTTAAGAGGAAGATTAAACGGGGTTTGTTGAAGAAGAGGTAATCTCTTCTACCGATTCATTCAAGATTCATTATTCTTCAACATCCTATTTTTAGTTTTTTCATTTTAAAGTAATACAATAAATATCACTAATATCCTAATATGATATTATAAATATGAAACAACCCCATTTCACTATCTATCTATCCTACAGAAAATGAAACCACCGCGCGTGCGTACGTATGCAATACCGTCTCCACGCAGTGGTGTAATTAGTTTTTCCACCACCACCTTACTTGGATGGGTATAATGATGTAAAGAATAACTATATATGATTATTATAACATCATACTGATTCTGGGATATTATATCATTTACTCCAATTCTATTTAGTAATTATGGTAACGATATCATCGCTCGTGCTTACGTACGGACTACTGTCTCCACGAACGCGATGGGATTCATTTTCCATGATTAACCATTCAAGTATGATTATAAATTATATATATAATAAATAATCAAGATAGATATTAAAAAATAATGATACTAGATTTATGTACATATATGTTTCATTTACTTAATTCCATTCAATTCAATAAGGAAATGAAAACAGCGTTCATGCGTACGTACGACCTACCGTCTCCAGGAATAGTGGATTTCATTATATTTGTTGATCTGTCATATATATTTATATACTGAATATATAATGTATATAAATCGTTTTTTACATTCTAAAATTATGTAAATCAGTATATGAGTAATAATATCATGAACAAAAAACTGAAACACGTATGATAAATGAAACGGTTTTACCCAAAATGCTGCTTTAACATTGAATTTACAAAAGATCGGATAATATAAAGCCATAAGTGAAACATATATTATATCATAACAATGAATATGAATCTGTAAAAAATCAATGACATTATTTAAATCATTATACAATAGTTTCAGATACATACGAATCATATCAGACATAAGGCAAGGGATAATTTTTCAAATCTCATTTTTCTCCCAGATTTCTTATACATAAGTATTTACTGGGGTTATATTTTTCATCTGTGTCCATAAAAATGTTTTTCATAAAGTGTTTAATATTATTACATGTATGTTTAAATTATTGTTTACCCATATTTTAATTTTACATTGTGTTATAGAAGGAATCTTTCTTTTATTTACCATATGAGGATTTGTTTTTGACTTTTCCGGCAAAAGTATGCGGAGAATGTTTTTAAAACTTACACGGCATGAACAGATTTTTATGGTTTCATAACATAGAATTTATATAAAGATTATTCAACATGATATCATGTTTATTTTTAACAAAATCCTTTTCTTTTAAAATTGAATGGTATTTTCTGAAAAGAAAATGATTTTGAAGAAGAAAGGATATTTTCCTAAAGAAATCATTTCAAGTGTTTTATCAAAACCATTTCCCATCTTAGATGAAATTATTTCATATGTGCATGTTTCAAGTATAATGTCTTTATGATTTCCATGGTTTCACTTCTCTTATGATGAAATTATATCAATTTTTTTTATATGGATTATGTTATGATGGGATGATTTTTATGAAACCCATTTTATTCTTTGGGTTATGATGAATGGTTTTTGTTTATGTTGTGGCACATGTAAGAATGATTTCAATATGAGATGGGTGGGACCTATATCTATCTCAAATGCATTGGGTAAAGATTCATATCTCATGAGATAGACATGGCCGAAATGACAAGTTAATCTGGTTCAGTGACACATGACCAGAACAAGGAGTGAACTCAATTCAGTAAGGGACTTTGTCCACTATGATGGTCTTGGCAGCAATGCCTTGGATACTATGGTAATAGTATCAAGTGCTTAATGGTTTTCCACAATTACATGCTTCATTACCATGTTATTTTATCATGATTTATGTTCCATTATGATCTATTCCTTACGTACTGCCATGTATTATTTCATTGCTCAAGATTTTGTTGTTTAAAAATTATGTTCATATTTTAAAGTTCAAATGTATATGTTTTGTTTTATTTTCTCAATGCTTACCCTTACTGACCATTTGAGCTCACTCTTTTTATGTTTTCTTTTCCCCAGGATATAAAGAATGGTTTTTTGTAATAAAACAAAAAGGTTAAGATCTTAATGGGAGATTGTGAAGATCTTTAACCATGATTACAAGATTATCTTCCAACTTTCAAAAGACACTGAACTATTACGGTACTTGAGTGTTGGTTTTTGTTATGTATTAAGTTTTCCGAAAAAGTAATTTAATGTCCATGTACGTCAATTTTGGGGTCTCTACAATATCCCTCTACCAGGAACCCCTCTTCAACGTACACAGCTGGTAGTTCTCTATCTCTTTATACAATGATTTGTTTTTTCTCCTACTCCTAAATGAAGAGCTGGTGTGTATCCTCATGAAATATAAAGAAGTATGAATTTCAAACAATACCTATATATATTTCCCATCTATGTACCATATCTGCACTCATGTGGGGCTATAACACACTAGTGATTCATTCCATCCTTCATAAATCAATAAATATAGATAAGGTGGTTGTGATGGTACGTTATCTGACTACTTTACCCACATAATGACTTATCAATATGACTCTTAATAGTTTTGGTCAATGTAGTTATTGGTGTAGGAGCTAAAATATACTATCCCAAACCCACAACCCCTATTACGTTTTTCTCATTAATAAGTTACTAATTTATTATCTCCGTGGTATTGGTCAATTGGAAAACATTCAACTATTATCAGATTTCAATCCTATGAATATTCTAAAATCACATAGCTCTAGATAATTAATATATTATAATGATATTGGGGAAACATTAGATCTGTTTGAAACATGAATCATATTCCTTAATTGATAAAGAACATTGTTCCAAGTTCATAAAATCTGTATATCTATTAACCCTTTTCGTAATCATAAAAAACAATACTTAATTCTCATGTAAATCCATCCAGGACATATCATAGTGGGGATATTTTTTTATAATAACGTCACACCATTTTTTTGAAAAAAAATCATAGCATATAAATATCGAGATACATTTTCCTCTCAGTATGATTCTCGAGATTCTTGAAAATATATTTCATAGACTCCAACAATTAATTTAATTAATGTAGACTACCACCCCTAGAAAAAATGTGAGGATTATGCTACTAAAATTCCCATCCCAAATCCATCATAGTAGGTAGAGTAAAAGGTCTCCTTTCATAGTCGTCATGAGCCATAAAAATACCTATCAAAACAATATGTTAGAAATTAGATCAGGTATAACATGAGATGCATCATATGGCACTACTAGAGTTCATAACAGTGGCCAAAGTCCCACCACCACGGAAGAATATTTGTTTCAACCAACCTAACACATTACTAGAGGATGTCATGGAGGCCTAGATCTGAAAATGATAAGAAATAACCTCATAATAGATTTTATAACAATATAAACCATAGATATAAAAATATGAAAGGTATAAAACTTTCTTTATTAGAGTCAAACCTATATGCCTGATTCCATGTCCATGTCTGGGTGGTATACAAGATCACGTGTAATAAAAATATACATTACATACTTCCCACTAGTAATGTTTGGTATGTATCAATTTATATGTTTCAAAACTAGGGAACTAGTATAAAATGATTCAGTTTAAATTTATAGAGTAAAAATTGATTTATGTTTCAATTGGAATCACTATTTAATGACAACTAGTTCATTAAATTTTGTTAATCCATTTTCTATTACTCATTTATGTATATAGTGGGAGAGTAAGATGAGTAACCAATCCATAATTTTAAATTAGTATTCCTTATAAGTTGTAATTGGAATGTCATTTAACCACTAAAAAACCTTTTCAATCAATAATAGAATGTAAACAGTCTATAATGATAGATCTATTAGATGTGTATCCATTCCCAGTTTAGATAAGTATGATCCCAATAAATTAAAATTTTCTTCAATGTGAGATCAGCTAACTAATACTTAAACTCATTTAAGCATATAAACATAGATAAAACATGTGATTTATGGTTATTTAAAGTAGAACCATCATGATATATGGTGAAAACCATTTCTGTTATGGCAGAAAATTTAACAACCAATTATCCATCCATTTCATGTATGATAGATTATGTGGCTATAATGGCACTTGGATTGACAACTTCTACCTCATGATGAATTCTAAATGTTGTTATTACTACTTATAGTTAATGTAGTTCTTGTTTTATGATCTGAACTGACCCAACTCACACCCCATCCTCACATAGCTTATTCTCAATAATAATTTCATAATTTATTATATTTGTGGTAGTGGGAAAACGTAACACATTAAACTAAAATCATATGTTATTACTAAGCCTTTCCTAAAATCACATATCTCTAGATAATTCATCAATTATAATGATAGTTGTGAGGCACTATAGCTCTTTAAAACAAGCATAGTGTTCCCTAAGTAATAAATACCCCACACCAAGTGTATAAAATCTCTTGATCTAATAACAATTTGTTTACTTGGATAAAAATAATCATTAAATCCATCAGTAAATCCATCCAAGACATATCATGATAATGATATTACTAGGTAATAATGTCCCAAAATTTCATGGAATAATATCATATCATATAAATATAAAGATTCATTCTCTTCTTAACAGGATTTTAAAGATTCTTGAAATAAAATAGCATGCCCTGCAACAATGAATTTAAAGAATGTGGACTACCATCCCCTGAAACACAAGTGTGGGTGTTGATATAGAAATTATATTCCTAAATATGTCAATGTTGGGGTAGTTAATAAGTCTCCTTGCATAGTTTTCATGATCCATAAGAATCTTTATTGAAACTATATGACAATTATTAGGTCGGGTATAACATGAGTTGTATGATGTGGAACTACTAGAGATCATACCAGTGGCTCATGTCCCACCACCTCTGGAAAATGTTTGTTGTAACCCTCCAAGGACATGATTTGTGGATTTCATTGTGGCTTAGCTTCATAAAAGATGAGAAGAATCCTCAAAATAGATTTGATAACCACATAAACATTAAATATAAGAATAATAAAGGTATAATTCTGTTAATAATAGAGTCACACATATATTACTGATTCTATGGCCATTTATAGGTGTTATATAATTTCATGTGTAATTATAAGAGATATCACATACTTCCCACTACTAATGTTAGGTCTACAAAAAGTTATATGTTTTGGATAAAGAGACCTAGAATAAAAATCTTCAATTGAGTTTTATAGAGGAAAAATACTTTATGATTGAGTTGGAATCACAATTTTATGAAAACCATTTATTTAAAAAATTTAAATCCATTGTTGTTCATTATTTATTTATATAATTGTTGAGTAACATGAGTCTCCAATCTAAAATCACATAACACTATTCCTTATAAGTTGTAATTGTAATGTCATGTAAATAAAAACATATCATATCATTCAAAAATATAATGTAACAAGTCTATAATGATATCTCTATTAGATATATTACCATTCCCAATTTATATAGGCATAATCCCTAGAAATTACAATTTTCATCCATGTGATATTAGATAACTAAAATTTTAACTCTTGTAATCATAGTCACATAGATCAAACATGTTATTATTAGTTATCAAAATGTCCACCAACCTGAATTATTAGAAATAGTATTCATGTTATTTTGGATAATTTATTGACTAATTATTCTCCCATTTCATACATGAAACATTATCACAACTCTAGATTAAATCTATTGCCTGTATGAGTGTTAATTACTCCCATGGATAGAAACATTACCAAATTCCAATATATTCATTTTATCTTATATTATAATACAAGAAGAATGTAAAAAGGGATTAAAAGATTATATTATACGACTTTGTGTCACCCTTACATAGCTCACTCGATAACAGAAGCATAACTGATGATCACGTGGGGTGAAGTGCACATCCACATATGTCAGAGATAGATGGGGGAGAATATACCCTCATGATAAGGGTGAGTAACAAAAAAATATTAATATAGTGAACAACATAAGAATAATTAAAAATAAATAGTGTTCTATTAAGTAAACCATCCAAATATAAAACATACACTGACATAAAAAATCCAATTTTTTGTAAAAATTATTGTTTATCATGTAATGATGATATACAGAATAAGAATATGTAAGGGAAATAATGGAATATGAATAAACAACATCATGCAATGAAGCCGAAATTTTTCAAAAATACCAGATCAACTTGCATAATGAGAATAAGGTCGATCCAATGCTCTTATACTCTATCCCATCATAATAAATTAGGCATCCAGAACTAGACCGTTATGTTTTTCCCTACCTATAATCATAATGTCTTTATGGTTACCAATCAGTTCCCCAAACACTGTGTGAGTTACAATCATAATTCCACCACCAACGGTGTCTAAAAAATACATTATATTCTTAAAAGCTAAACCATTTTGTATGTATCATAGGAATAAATATTTAAATATAAGTGATAAAATGCAGTTTATAGATTCATTATATAATAAGAAGTTTATAAATCATGACTAAATGAAATCAAGTAACAGTGTTAGCTATAGAATATCAAAAAATCAACTATCATCAATGTATATAATATCATAAAAATAATGTATCATAAATACTATCGCAAGGACCAAGGGTAAATGACCATGTAATCCTCTTTGATTCAACAAATCTCATACAAAGAGAACAAAGTGTCATGTAGACCTACATGGGATATTTCTTAAGCATGTTGTCTGAAATATTCTTCTACAAGTATATGGATATCATCTATATCATAAATGGTAAAATATTTGTTGGATCACAATGAGAATGTGTTAGATGGTCAAATAAATTTGTATCCTAGGTAATCATCCAAGGAATCTGATAATAACTATGAAAGCGGGTTGTTAGTACCATACCATAACACTAGTTATCAATGTAATCTATGTAATGATAAAATGGGTCACGTTAGTGTCCATTAACTTAAACCATTTGATTTATTATAATCATTTCATAAACTATTTCACATATGACTGGAATGATTAAAATCCATATTGGTGCCCATTCTGTTAATCAACTCCCTTCAATGAATTATTAATAGTCACAAGGGGATTTGTAAGATTGAATTCCCTCTATACATTAAATAATCACATTCATTTCATTAATCATTACACTTATGGGTGTTATTGAGGTCCATGTTACTGTCCATGCCGTATTACTAATCAATTAAATATTTATACATAATCCAAGGGATTATCAATTTCATTATAAAATTCCTTATTAATACATATCATTATTCTATTCATTTATAAATGAAAAGGTTCCAATAAACATTCTCAACCTTTATAATTTGATTCAATTTTTATTTCGAACTCTTTAACTAGTGTCATGATGAACTCATACCATGGGTGGTAAAATCATAAAAATATATGGAAAAAATTTATATTCCACTCCCTCTAAGTGGACCATGGCTTGGAAGAATAGTTTTAAAAACTTTTTTCCAACTATCAACCACCTCGATCCCAAATAAAAAATCCCATTAAATGGTAGATGAAATAGTTCAACAAATTTTACACCTACCCATGTGGGATCACTACCTTAGTGTCACTAAGGCTGTGAACTAGGTGCATATTTAGATTAAAAATGTGTAAATATTATAGATCCATTATACAATTTCTTTAATTCTCTTTAGAGGACCATGAAACCCACCACTCACAATTTACAAACCACAGTCCTCCTTACATTGGGCTTCTTGAGATGCATGGTGACTGAAAACCATGAACCAATTGTTCCCCTCAATCGGTCCCTCAGAAAACTAGAGTTTTAGGCCCTTAACAGGACCCATGAATTCCCAAACACTTTTCTAAAACAAAATGTAAATATATTAGGAGATAAAAAAATATTGACACTAAAATTTATGGAGTTCAAACCACGTTCAAAAATTATGTATCTTAATGGTAGTTCCTGCAAAAAATTAACCATTAATGGATTGGGTAAATATTTATATTTCATGAGATTACTATAGGTAAATATTATTTAACCTAATACCACTTTTTTATGGGCATGAGTGGTCTCCCAATGACCAATATATTTTTATAGGCATTGTAGGTTAGTCTCTTCTACTTTGATATGATTATATTGGTTGTTAATATTGATAGGTGTTTTGATTTTAAATTAATATGTTTTTGAAGGATTCCAAATTTTTTACTCAATGGATCAAAGTTAATCTTATGTTTTAACATAAAAAATCTATGATAATAATTTTGATTTCATATTTTCTATCTTATGGTAATATATTACAAAAATTTGATCTATGATTTTGTAATTGTGATTAACGATTACTTTTTTACATGCCCATGATATTATTCCATGAATCATGTAATTTATTTACTCTTTACTTTCCTATCATATTTACGATTATAAAATATGTTATCTGGAAAACAATATTCTGTTTTCCATTTAATCTATTTAATCTCCACTATTTTTACACTATTTCCCATTTCCATGGGTAGTGAAAAAGAGTTTAATTTAGATAAGTAGAAATAGAAATAATGTTTGGTGATTTTATTATAGGGGATGAAGAACTACTGTGTAATTAAAAGATTAAAATTCTAATCTCTTATGAAACTATCCATTATGGTGATGTGATGGTGTTTTACATGGGAAAAGCATTGTATTATTATGTGAAATGATATGAAATTGTTGTATGACATACTCATGTTTTCCAAGTCAGTATTAAAACTGGGTTTAGATAATTTTGGGTATTTGATTATGATTTATAAGATGACCAAACATAATGAAACCCAGGTAGAACCAAATATACCATAGTTATCAAATCATAGGATTTATTTCTTAGGTTCATATGATAGTTTCATGTAATTTTATTAATACATTTTTTAATGATTTCAACCATTTGGATACATTAAAATATATAAACTAGAAGGAACAGAGGGAAAAAAATGTGAAATGTACAATACTATAGATTTCTACATTAATTCCGTGATAGAATGTGGAATGGCATGTAAAATATCATGCATATGTTGTATTAATTTATGAGTAATAAATTGAACACGCAAAGATTTTAAAAACATTAAATATAGAGGAAATCACTAAAAATTACTATATAAGTCAATTTTATCCATTTCATAGTGGGTATTCTTACTAACTAATTATAAATCAATGGATCAAAGAGGCATAAAATATATTTTATGTTATTAAAATTTTAAATCATGAAAAATATATTTAGTTGATAATGATTTAGAAGGTGAAATAGATCAGTAGAAAAAAATTACAGAGCATAATGAAAAAATTATTGGGATAATTTGAATTATAATTTAGTTCATAAATATTATTTTTATATTAGTAGTGGTTTTAATTTTTTTAGGTGGATGATATAGAATTAGTAGTTGTTTTACTTATAACCATTCCGAAATGGTTGTTTTAATATGATTTATTCCTATTGATTCATGTTCTTAGAGGTCTTTTTCATAATTTCATATGGTATTTATATTATATTTAATATACTCACTTTGCTATTTGGAGGCTTCTGGTTCACCGGTGGTGGTGGTCACACAGAGGATTACAATAGAATACTAGTAGTTGAAATATTGTAACAAGTTGACTCTTATTTCTCAAAGGCCATTTGAATAATATAATGAACTAATAAACACTATAAATTAGTGGCTTGGACTATATTTCTTAATATTCTTCTGATTTATTGTTTTAGTGATCTATGTTCCTCATTAGTCATAATATAAAATAATTTATTTCTTGTAAAGTGAAATGCTATGGTGTTTCTCTAACAGCCATAAGACATTTAGTCAACGCCATTTTTAAAAATGTTTTTCATACATTTTATTACATTAAATGCATGAATTTTGTATGTAAGGGATTTAATATGGATAATGTTTCTCTTTGAATTAGTTTACATATTTTTTTTGAATATAACCCTTAAATGATATAGAACATTTATTTATGAGAGATCAATTCAAGAATCCTCTTATGATAGTTGAATCTGATATTGACCAATTCAAGTATTTGTAAGGCTACTAGGGGAATTCTCAATAAACATTGAAATTTATTGTGACTCAAGATGAATATACAAAAAATATTAAATTTATTTCATGTTTGAAAAATCAAATCTGAAAAATATCTAGATATACAAGAGAACTGGTAGTTTCGGGTATTTGAGGACTATGTAAAAAGTGAATTTGTCTTACAATAATTTAAAACATTTCACTCTAATTGAATAAGAGTAGACTCCTTATATGATTATCATACGTTATAATCATGGTCTGGAACATGTGTATAGAGACATAAGAAAGGGGTGATCTTATATGCATAGTAAGGTTAATCAAAAGAAATAATAATCAATGATCATTGTGGGAATAATATGATATTATGGATACAATCAAGATACATAAGGAAGGAAAACCCAATAATGAATAAAACACAAAAAATGAGATATGGAATATGAAATAGAATATTATATTATTTGAATCCAAAGTGTTTGGAAACATTAATGAAAAAAAATATTTATGAGAACATATCATATGAATATAATTATTGCTAAGAGTGTACCACAAACATAGGCATTTGTAATGGAAATATATCATTACACAAGAAATGAAATTTATAAAAATCATATGCATAGAGAAATTATCACATTTTAAACACCAAAAAATTACACAATTTTTATTGTTAATAAAAAATGAAGACACTTCATTTTATAAATAAAAAAAATTCAATTTCTTTATGCTCTAAACAAAAAAATGTCAATGATTCAAATTGAGAACAAAAAATTTCCATAAAACATGTTGTGATCAAACAATTCCTCTATGATTAATCTCAATGTCTCAAAGTATATAAATCCCAGTTCATTGAATTTGAGGTTGATATAAGACCCCATTAACCATAATATATACATATCATAACCCTTGAAATTAATAATTAGTTATATCATAAAGAACCAATTGAAATGAAAATGGTTTTCAAAAAACCAAACATTTAAAATTTACTTTAAATTAAAGATACCCAAAACAGGAAAAAAAATTATTTTTTACGAATAGTTTTTAGTAGATTCCACAAAATAATTTCTATGTGTAAAAATCCTCTCATTATAATGAAAAAATAAAATATAAACCATAAAAGATTTTTTTGAAACATCATTTATTTTTGGAATAAAATAACTTGATCTAATAACATTGAATTTTTGTTTTACAAAAAGTTATGTAAAGACACTTTTAATACCATTATTTTTAAAAATAAATAAAAAAATGTAGTTTTAATAGTGTTAAATATTATCCAAATGTAATTTGGCTGGAGGATGAAACATTTTATTATTAATGGATCAAAAAGTTTTTGAACATTTTGAAATACCTTTTTGGAAAACCAACATTAGAAAGAAGAAACCGAATTATCATTTTTAAAAGATTTGAATTGACATATAACTTCTTTGTGAGAAAACACATAATTATATTTCTGTGTACAATGTAGAATATTTATGGGGATGAAACTATTGAATTGAAACAAATATATAAATAAGTGATGTAGGTTCATTCATGATAATAGCATACTTTTAGGTGATAAAAAACGAAGTTATAAAATTAAAAATCAAAAGACACATTAGCACCCAAAATATAAAAGATTACATTATATAATATATAAAATAAATTATGAAATATATTATTGAAATTAAAAATTTGAATAACCCTTTTAACCGAATGAAAGAGATTTGTGTTAACAAAGTACCTTATGGACAACAAAGATCAGAATTTAAGATAATTTTTAAATAGATTTGTGTGTTAAAAATATAAATTATTATTAAATAAGAGAATATAATACATAATACAATCATTGGGTATATTTTATCTAAACTATATGAAAGATATACCAGATGAAAATTAGTAATCTATGAAATGGAATTTCGTTTATAAAAACCCCTTACATTGTGAGGATAATTTAAATAGAAACCTATTGAAAGATAATGAGATTTAAAATTAAATATAAAAATTAACTAATTAGTGATATTTAATTAAATATATATCAATTGGGAAGCATACATAAGGAATATAAATAATTAGGTTTATAAGACAGAACATGTTTCCAAGACAGTAATTTATTATCAAAACCCATATCATGGTCTGGATTCATTATACACAAGCACAAAAATTCATAAATAATCTAATTATAATTAGTAATTATAAACCAAATAAAAGTATTCTTATCAATAAAAATTTATTCTTAAAATTTATAATTCTTACTTACATTCATTTATATTAGAAAATTTTAACCTATTTTCCCTCATCATATGTTTATAATTTTAATGGTTTGTAATTATTTTATAGGAGAGGTTTTGGTAATTGTGTAGTATTATAATGATAATCTTTAATCAATCATTTATGTTACAAAATTTTTCATTTATTCTAATTTATAATGTTTACATTTTTTATGACTTCATTTTTCTTTATCATTGACGTTGAAATTGACATCGAGCAATTTTCAGTGATTTGTATACTACGTTGTGTTTTTTATTAATTAGTGAATAAAATGTTATTGTTTCATTACTAAGATCAAAAAATATTTATTTCAATATTTATATCATGTTATTATAATAATAATGATTTCATAATCATCAATGATATATTCTTATATCATTGTTCTAGTATGTGGTCAAACCGAACCAAACAAAGACATTTAATAATTAATGAGTTGTTATGAGGAGATTAAGTTGCAATATATTTATAGAAGATTTTTAATGAATTTTTAGTGATTATTAGTGTTATATATCATAATAATAATAAATTTATAGAAATAGTGATTTATATGAAAAAATTCCATAGTATGTATTTTTTCCCTCTTATATTATTTATATTGGATGATTAATATTATAATGATTTTTTAAATTTCATATAACTAAAAGGATAATGAATATAAATTAACATAACCTTATTCATGTCATTAAAAATATATATATAGTAAAACTGTTTTTATGTCCATCTTATAAATACATAAATGTAATCGTAACTTATTTGTTTGTGGAGGTGGATGTCCCCATGCACACACACACATGTTTCACATTTTAGCAAGATGATTGAACATGGTATAAGAGCTATTGTTTTCTGAATGAGAATTACTTGGAAGGAAAAGGAATAGGATAGTAATATGTCAAAAAATATTATGATACTAAAATAGGAGCATAGGGTATGGAAAGAGGGAAGAGTCTCATGTTGAATCTACAATTTTAAAGTTTTCTTAAAGTTTTTGGGATATGACCATTCTATATGTGTTGAGAATGAACTTTATTTTATATTTTCCAAAATAATATAAAGGTATATCTTGTTAACAATTTAAAGAAGATCTAGAAATTAAAATAATGTATTTTCGGGTGAGAAAAGGGAATAAATATATCAACCACATAATTAAAAACATACTTTTAATATATTTGAAGCCCTTTACCCATGAGTTATTACTTTTTCTGTTTATTTATTTACTGCAGTATTGGTTGTAACTTAGGTAAATTTCTTTCTATTCATTAATATATATTGGATCTTATAAAATAATTTGACCCATTAATTCAAACTTTAAAATCCAATTCTTCTGAATCTATTCCCAAAAATATTAAAATAAATTAAAAAATGATAAGTATATATGGTTATGAAACAATTCATGAAAAAATATTACTTGAGTTCTATAATATCAATCATAAATTATAAAACTGTAAATATTAATTTAAGATGTATAATGTTAATTATAATATATATATATATATATATATTTTAAAAGATTGTATAATATTTTCAGTCATAATTATATACCATTAACTATATTGAAAGTCACCGTATAGGTATAAATGGTATATAACACGATTCACCAAAAAATAATTCTCTTAGAAAAATAATATTGAATTTTTCAAATTGATATTGTAAATACTACATATATAACAATAGATATGAAATTTAAATTATATGGATAGACATGGTTAAATGAAAAACGATGATTTTAATATCATGTGTTATTTTTATTACTTAATATAAATTGAAGATTTATATGATGTTATTAAATACTAGTTCATTTATTATAATATTTTAATGGTGTTAAATTTATTTTTTTTGGATAAAATATACAATACTATATAAAAGTTTTCTTTTAATTTTTTTTCTTTTATACTAAATATGCTTTAACAAATATAGCTAAAATTAACTATTCATATTCTAAAATTTTAGTTTACAACACCATTGATATTGAAATATGAATTTTAATTATATATATACATCATGTCTTGTTTTATTAATATATAAATATAATGCTTACATATAATATTTATAATATTTTAATAGAATATTTTTATTTATTTGTGAGTTATATTGTTTGAAATTAAATACTTTAGAATGCACAATAGCAATGGTACGATTGGAATTATAAAAATTGACCATATTTATAATGAAGTAATTTCAACAACCAAATTTTTAAAGATCATATAACTTTTATATAAACATATATATAAATTTATTAATTATTTTTTATTCCTACGTACATTTTATATTGTTTTTATTCTAGGTCTCACAATACGATTTTTAATTTCATTAAATTCTTTCTCAGTCTAGGTTATACTATAATAGTGGTGATTCATATAAGATATGGTAGTCTTGGGGTGATTCTAGTTATATATATATTATTCTTTTCAATTTATTCCCCCATATAAAGTTTACTGTTTTAAATGATTTAATAGTCCATGATGTGAAATACATAGTCCAAATTTCATTACTTTAATCATTTTTCTACAAATGAATAATGTGTTTATGGGTGAATACATGTATTCTATTGCATTTTAAATAAAATATTTAAATTTATTTGAATATATAAAAAATAATTTAGCATCATAAACATATATATTATGAAAATTTTATACTTCTTAAATATATGGTCCACTAAATTATCTCCCGTAAATAAATTACATCCTCTTAATGTAAATTATCACAACATGAAGAAGTTGGAAATGGTTTATATTGAATTATATTTTTTTTACATTAATACCTTGTTTTTTAATTTTTATTTTGTTTTTGCATGGATTCATGCTTACATAAACCCTATTGTGGTTTGTGTTGTATAAGGATGCTTAGATTTTGTATTTTGAGATATCACTATCCAAAACAACCAACACCGCAACCTAATGTATAATTTGTTCGACCTGGTTCTCTCATTTTTAAAATGGGATATATATGAGCACCTATAAGTCTATTTTTAGAGGCAATAGTGAGGGAAAACACCATGTACCTGGTATCTATGCACTTGTGGAATTCATTTAGGTTTCAATAATTCTTTTTAAAGGCTAAAACACCACCTTCATCTTCAGATTTATATCAATGAGTCAGGTATGGTCTTCGAATAATTCATTACATTTTTATTCATTTCCACTAGGATTAAATCTCATGATTTTCCTTATAATTCAAGGATTGGTGCTTTGGGGACACTCTTAACCAAACAAACTAATTGGTTCTATGATCTACATCTAATCCATGTTTTTACCTGAATATATATTGATCTTGTATATCCATTTTTTTTCAAAATAACCATTTCTTCATTTATTACTGGTGATTCAAAAAATGGGTGTTTCATTAAAGAACCATTGAAATTATTTATTGATTAGATTAATACACACCTTTTATTCATTTTTGATCATGGAGTAACATTGGAATAGATTAAAGGTGGGTTATTGTGGTAGTTTAATTAGGATTTAAGATATTTTCTAAGGAAAAATCCTTTCTAAAGGATCATTAGTGCTCAAAGATGATTCAATGATGTTCACTTAGTGGATTTCTCTTTTATGTTGTTACCTAGGAGTGATATTTCCTCTTATTTAACTATACATTCAGAACCACTTTAAAAGTGATTTTTATTGGGTGTATGATTACTATACCGTTGTATTTCACATTCTTGATTTCTTCTCTTGAACTGAATATATTTATATTGAACAAAATGTTTTATTTTTTCTGTGTGATATTATTCTGGTTTGTTGGACTCACATTTTTTGATAATCCCAAATCATGTATAATTACTGATCATAATATATTAAGTCAGTCATTAATATTTTCAATCTACATATACAATTATCTTATTCTCAACAATGTATATTCTTAAGACTCATGACTTTGCTGCATCAAATTACAGTCCATATTTATCTAAATATAAGTTCACTGTTAAAGGCTACTGGTAAGAGACTTCTGCTCAACGTCACTATTATAGCTTACTATCACTCTAAGTCACTAATGCTAGAAGATCATTGTTGAAGATTTACAGTCACTGCTGGAAGCTACCGGTACAAGGTTACTGTCACAAGTCTACCAATTATCTGCTTATCAAAGCTCACAGACAAAGAGTTATTTTCATAAGGTCACTACTATAACAAGGTTTCTGTTAGAAGTCCACTGTCAGAATCTTTCTCAAGTATTATGTTGAGAACTTCTCTGTTCAAGTATGCAGTTGGAAAGGTTATAGTTGAAGTAGTCTCATGTTACAAAACTACAGATTAGAAGCTTACTATTAAAGGTCTACTGTTGAGCCTACTGGTGAAGTTCACAGTCGAATAATCTACTGATGAAGTCCACAGTTGAAAAGACCACAGTTGAAGTCTACCGTGTGACATGCATCTGCTACTAGTTAAATGATATTCTATTATTTCCTTTACCAATTTTATTAATACTGTTATAACGACCATGTCTGGAAAAATTATTTCACCTGACATTATTTAATGATATTTGCAGGGATATCAGGAAACAGTACGATGTACGATGAAGACCACACATGGGTAAAGCATCTTTCCTGTCGGCCCCTGCTGAACCAAGTCAAAAAGGCTGAACTAGAAGAGAGCATATATATATATATGAGAAAGACATTCAGATCCAAGAGACCAACATATGCATACATAAAACAAGATAAGTTTCATGGAGATGTTGAATATAAATAGAACACTCATAAGATAGAATCATACACAATCTGAAGAAGAATCCTCAAGATTTCATTCAAAATAACATCGAGCTTCAAGAGGATTAATTGAATGAATCATTTTCATGATGATCATCTCTACATCTGGATGTCATAACCTGAAAGTTGTGACACTCTGTTTTGGAGTCAACTTGCAGAAAAAGTTCAAAAATTCATCTAATCCATTCCAACGAGTCCAGAGCTAATCTGCCAACACAATAGAGCATTCTAAACTCATCCCTACTATCTTTAGCTCTATTGTGTTTAATTACTTTACATTTGTGAGCAGTGTGTATATTACACACACTGACTCTTGTACTTGAACAGAGGGATACTGAAAATCCCCATTCTATACTCTATTTATTTATGTTTCCCACGTATAACTGTGGAAGAAGACTGGTGTGGCTTGGAAGTTTATTTTCCCACATAGAACTGTGGTAGAGGTTGCAAAACCTGGATAGTTTGTGAAAGCTGTTGTAACGCCCGATGAAGGCTGTGTATCGATTTTAATATAATTTCTTGGTGGCAGGTGATCACCAAGTGGAGAGGACTAGGTCTTGTCTTAAGACTGAACCAATTGTTTAAATTTTTTGTGTTCATCTTTGCATTACTCTGTTTAACATCTATTCGCTGTGCTTATATTAGAAAAAGCATAAATTTTTTTTTACATTCACTCTGATAGTTAGTTCTGGTTAGTGTGTATATCTGATTTATTTAGTAAACTTGTTTTAAAAGTTGAATTAGTTCTCATACTGATTCAACTGAGGAGTAATCAACCTTTGAGAAACCTGTTGAATAATAACTCACTTATATCTCTACTGCCTTAACTGACTGGACTGTTATAATTTGGGGGATTTTAATACAAAAAATTTTTGACAGAAATTTTAAATTGGAACTCAATTCACCCCACTCTTGAGTATCCACTTCGACCAACATTTGGTATCAAAGGATTCATTCTTATTTATAAATAAAATGTTTTCAAACCCTCTGTTTTCAAACTGTGATTTTAGTTTTACTGAAAGATCTTAAATTTTTATTTGTTCTAAATTTTCTCTCTTTAATATATTTTCTAAAATCTAGTTATATAAAATAGACTATTAGTTGCTGCTACTAATGGGCCACCTTTCTTTAATGTTGTGAATTATTCTCAATGGAAAATTAAAATTAAAATTCATTTGGAAAGTATTTGTTTTGATATTTGGTCTGCTATAGAATCAGAATATGAAATTCCCAAAGCCGCTAGATCTACCTAGGATGATGCTACAAAGTCTGACTATAACAATTACTATAAAGCTATGAATTCCCTTTACTGCTCTTTTGGAGATGTGGAATTTAACCAAATTTCTACATGCAAAATAGCTCATGAAATCTAGGACACCTTTGCTATTTCTCATGAAGGAACAACCAATGTGAAGGAAATGAGATTAAATACTTATACTATTAAATATGATAATTTTAAGATGAGACCTGATGAACCCATTTCTAATATGTATCTTATGTTTAATGAGATTTTCATGACCATGAGTTCACTGGGAAAAGCTATTCCAGAAAAGGAGCAGATCATGGTTATATTTAGATGTTTGCCTGACAGATGGAGAGGCACTTTTATATCTATCCGTGAGTCATGTGACATCATCAAGCTACTGGTTATGGAGTTGATTGGTAAACTAATGATGTTTGAAGAGGAATTGAAGGTGAACAAAGAAGAAGATGATGAACCCAAAAGAAAATCCGTAGCATTCAAGTCTACTCCTTTAAAGAGAAAAGACAAGGAGAAAATGCATATACCCACTTAAAGTTCAGCAAGTGAAAATTCAGATTTAGACAGTGATGAAGAAATGGCTCAAATATCAAGGAGATTTAAGAAGTTCTATAGGAAGAATTTTTTTTTTCAGAAAATCAAACTACAAGGGTAAGTATGATCAACAAGGTAAGTGGAAGAAGGATTGGAAGAAATATGACAAGGAAGATGATATAGTCTGCTATGAATGCAAGAGGACAGGACACATCAAGGCCGACTGTCTGAAGTTAAAATTCAAAATGAAATATGACTATAAGGATAAAAAGTACAAGAAATCCATTAAAGCAACCTGGAGTTCTTTGGAAGACATCACATGTGAATCAGAAGCCACTGATTCTAAAAAGAATCATTCCAATATGTGCTTTATGACTAACATATCCGAGCTACCTGTTTCCCCTATTCTAAATGATTATTATTCTGAAAATAATAGTGACTCAGATAATGATGAAAATATGTCTAAGGATGAACTGTTTGAATGTTCCAATGTACTGGATGATACCTACAATGTACTAAATGATAAATACAAATCTTTGAAGAAACAACATGCCTTGACTAGTAATATCAAAATAGATCTATGTATAGAAAAAAGAGCTCAATTGTTGAAAGAGAATACATAGCTCAAATTATCTAATGAAAAATTGAAAAAGGATATTGAAAAGTTCACTGCTGGTCGGGATATCTTGAAATAGTTTCTAGGAAAACATATTGCTCCAAAATATACAACTGGTCTAGGATATCAGCCTAGACAGAGACACATTAGAAAAACCAAATTTGTTCCCAAATCTGGACAGTTCACTGCTAATTCTGGACAATCTTTTGAGAAAAAATTCTCTAAAGGACCGAACAAAGTATTTATGTCTCAAAAAATGTTTGTTGATTTTAGAAAACCTATAAAGAAAATAAGGGTTCCCAAAGTTTTATCGGTTAACCTTTCTGGACCCAAGAAGATCTGGGTACCAAAATTATCCCATGTTTAATCAGTTTTGTAAGGAAGTTGCTTAAAGAGTTCATGTAAGACCCTATGGTACTTGGACAGTGGATGTTCAAGACATATGAAAAGAGACTATTCGTGCTTTAAATGTCTAATTAATGTTGATGGTGGGCATGTCAGCTTTGGTGAAAATGCAAAAGGAAAAATCATCGTCTTAGTCCAGATTGGTATCCCTGATACAATATTAATTTCTAAATTACTATTTATTGATGGATTAAAGTATAATTTACTTAGCATATCTCAGTTATGTGATGATGGCCTTAATGTTAAATTTGAAAATGATTCATGCAATGTTTTTAATTCAATTAGTGACTTAGTTTTCATTGCATGTAGAAATGAGAATGTATATGCTGTTGATTTAAACTTCATAGCCAAACAAAATGTTTCTTGTTTAAATGCTTTTCATAAATAATATTGGTTGTGGCATAGAATATTAGGACACTGTAATGTTCACTCACTTAGGAAGCTATATAAGAAATGTTTAGTTAGAGACTTACCTAAATTGGAATTCCCAAATGATAAAGTGTGTAATCCCTGTGAAAAGGGAAAACAACACAAAGTTTCTTTCAAACCAAGGAGAGAAGTTTCAACCTCTCAACCACTTGAGTTGGTTCACATGGGTTTGTTTGGACCATCAAGAGTTTCATGTTTAAATGGGAAGCACTATGTTTATGTTCTTGTAGATGGATTTTCTAGGTATACTTGGGTATTCATTCTAGCTCACAAAAGTGAAGCTTGTTCCTACTTTGTCAAATATTCTATGTCTGTAGAAAATATTAGTGGACTTATGATTAAAACCCTAAGAAGTGATCATGGGTGTGAGTTTGAGAATCATGAGTTTGAATCTTACTGCTCACACAATGGATATAGTCACAACCTTTCTTCCCCTAGGACACCCAAACAAAATGTAGTTGTAGAAAGAAGAAATAAAACCCTTCAAGAAATTGCAATAACTATGCTTAATGAGTATGAGTTACCTATTTATTTTTGGGCAGAAGCTGTAAATACATCTTGTTACATTATTAAAAGAGTCTTAATTAGACCTATTCTAAAAAGGACCCCTTATGAACTTTGGAATAATAGGAAGCCTAAGGTTATTTACTTTAGATCTTTTGGTTGCAAAGACTTTATTTTTAATACTAAAGATAATCTTTCCAAATTTTATCCCAAAAGTAATGAAGGAATTTTCATGTTTTATTTTATTTCAATTAAATCCTATAGAGTGTTCAATAAGAAAACCAAATGTGTGGAAGAATCAGTTCATATCAAATTCGATGAGACTGGGCCACATGATCCTAAAGATTCTTTTTAAAATCCTGAGGAAGATTTATCAAATCTGAATCTTAATGATAAGTATAGTGAATCCCCTGTAAAAGTATCCAGTTCTGGAAATTTTCCAGAATCTGCACCTGTCGATTTTGAACCAACAAAAAACTATGAAGAATCTAGTTCAACCCTTCCTAGAGGTACTAGGACTCTTAAAAATCATCCTCTAGATGCTGTTGTAGGTGATTTAAATAGAGGAACACAAACTAGAGATTCTCTAAGAAACCAGGTTGAACATTATGCTTTTCTTTTAGAGCTTGAACCCAAAAATATTAATGACTCTATCTATGATGAATTTTGGGTAATGGCTATGCAAGAATAATTAAATCATTTCGAAAGTAACAACATTTTGGAATTAGTGGAAAGACCCAAGGACACCCTAACCATAGGCACTAAATGGGTGTTTAGAAACAAATTAGATGAGTCTGGGAATATAGTTAGAAATAAATCTAGGCTAGTTGCACAAGGATATAGCCAAGAAGAAGGAATAGACTATGAGGATACCTTTGCACCTGTAGCTAGACTAGAATCCATTAGGATACTACTTGCCTATGCAGCTCATCTGAATTTAAAATTTTATAAAATGGATGTTAAAAGTGTTTTTCTAAATGGATATATAGTTGAGGATGTGTTTTTTGAACAACCCCCTGGTTTTACAAATCCCCATTTTTCCAATCATGTTTTCAAACTGTCTAAAGCTTTGTATGTCTTAAAACAAGCTCCAAGTGCATGGTATGATAGGCTCAGCTCTTTTCTTATTTGAAAAGGTTTTACCAAAGGGATAGATGATCCTACTCTTTTCATTAAATGGATTTCTAAAGATGTTTTGATAGTACAAATTTATGTGGATGATATTCTTTTTTGGATCTTCTAAAAGATCATTATGTGTTGCTTTTTCAAAAATGATGCAAAATGAGTTTGAAATGAGGTTAATGGGAGAACTCAAAATTTTCCTTGGATTTCATATCTTTCAAAATAAAAATGGCATTGTTTTTAATCAAATAAAATATATTAAGGATCTTTTAAAACGTTTTTCTTTGGATGGAAGTAAAGGTAGTGACACACCTATGAGTACCACCTGTATGTTGGATACAGATGAAGATGGAGAACCAGTGGATAAAACCCACTACAGACGTATGATAGGGAGTCTACTCTATCTTACAGCTAGTAGACATGACATCATATTCAGTGTATGCATGTGTCCTCGCTTTCAAGACAAACCAAAAGAGTCTCATTTAACTGCTGTAAAAAGAATTTTAAAATATCTCAAACATACTCCCAACTTATGATTATTCTATCCAAAAGGATAATCATATGATTTGTTGAGTTATTATGATTCTGATTTTTCTGGTTACAAGTTAGATAGAAAAATCACCTCTTGGACATGTCACATTTTAGGCAAGTCACTAGTATCTTAGTGTAGCAAGAAGCATAATTTTGTTGCATTATTTACTGTCGAAGTTGAGTACATAACTGATGGTAGTTGTTGTGCTCAAATTCTGTGGATGAAACATACATTATTGAACTATGGATTTCAATTAAAACATGTCTTTATAAAATTTGACAATATATGTGATATTATCATTTCCAAAAATCTAGTATCTCATGCTAGGACAAAGCATATTGATGCGAGACATCACTTTTTGAGGGATCATTGTCAAAAGGGTGATATCACTCTTGAATTCATTGGAACTAAACAACAATTGGATGATATATTCACAATGTCATTGAATTATAAGGGGTTAAATTACATCAAAAATGAATTAGGTATGATTAATTTCAGCATAGGGGACCTCACTGTTAGACCTCACAGTCGAAACTCGCTGTTAGACCGCACAGTCAAACCTCACAGTTAGACCTCATAGTCGAACCTCACTGTTAGACCTCACAGTCGAACCTCACTGTTAGACCTCACAGTCGAACCTCACTATTAGACCTCACAGTCGAACCTCATTGTTAGACCGCACAGTCTAACCTCACTGTTAGACCTCACAGTTGACCCTCATAGTTGGACCTTACTGTTGTACCTCACTGGTACATCTCACAGTTGAATACCTCACTGGTTGTTTTTATTTACAGGAATTCGAACCGTTTTGTTTCTTTTTATTATTTCTATTTTATTTTGTTTGAATCCCTAAATGATAATATCAAAGGCAACAAACACATTTCAATCCACCTTCCTCTCTCAATCTTAAATCTTTATCTCGAAATTCCTAAACCCTAACCCTCCACCTGGGCCCTCGAACATCTCTCAATCTCTATGGCCAGAACCAAGACACCTCCGACTGTCAATGAGGATGATCCAAGGCCTAAGTGAACTCGAACCAAATCCAGTGGCCCCAGTGACACTCCTTCAGGACCTATAAACCTGCATCTGTCCAAGAGACAAATCTTTGCTGAGAAGGAGTCATGTAAAGAATGGCTGATGTCGAGCAAGTCATTAGTACTAGAATTACTAGATGCCCAAGGATGGACCAAATTCTTTTCCAGCAATAATGGACCTTACTACCCGAAGCTTGTGAAATAATTCTATGAGTATCTGACGTTCGAAGAGGAAGAGGATGTGCATAATCTAATGTCCAGAGTCGATGGTAATGAAGTTAGTTTCTTGTCTGGTGAGTGGGATGCCTGTTTGAGAGTTCCTCCTGAAGGTATATTTGATTACTACACTAGAGTGGCTCCTCCAGACAGTGATATTGTTGAGTATGAAAAAACTCTGGAAGAACTGACAGGAGATGGAAAATCAAGAAAGATCATTGCGGCCGAGATGAATGGAGAAGGCAAGCTTTTATTCAAATTCATTCAGCATGTACTTAGTCCGAGGAGAGGGGGCTTTTCTGTATTGAAGTACTAGGAAATATTCCTGATGTACTTACTTAATTATGGGAAGATGATTAACCAATGTAGGTTACGGATGGTACAATTGGAAGATATTACCAAGGAAATATCAAAGTCCAATGCCTTATTCCATGCCAAGATTATTTCAGTTATGCTAAAGGTAAAGGTTGTGGCTGGAAATCAAGAAGAAATGATAGTAGCCAAGAACAGTGTCTGTATCTCCAAGGTAATTTTCAAGTTCATTAAAATTAGCTGGAATCCCTGGATGAATGCCTGGGTGAATGATGAAGGAAAGATGTATGAAAAGTTTTACCCTAGTACTCATCCAACTAGGCCAAAAAGAAAAAAGAGATCCAGGACTGAAGCCTGATGAGCCAGTACTGGTTTATTCTGAGGAGGAGGAGGCTGATGGAGTTATGGAACCTCAAAGAGAGAACACCCCCATTGATGATGGGAATGATCCTGATTTACCTCATAGTCCTGTAAGGACTGTAACTTTTAGAGCAGCTAGTCCTCCAAAAGAACAACCTAGGAGAGAGACTGTTCTGAAGGACAGTGATACAGAGACCACTGAAGAAGAAGAAGAGGCATATCAGAATGTTTTCAAGGACACCTCTGAAGAGGATGAGGCAACCGAGTCAGATCATTTTACTCATGAAGAAAATGAGGCTGATGCTGAAGCTGATGATGAGGACAATGAAGAAGAAGAGCTCAGTTTGATCCCTCTGATAGATAGTACAGTCAAGATAGTGCCTGATCAAGAAGAAGGAGTGGCATCTACTGTCATTGATAAGGGAGTCATTGATGACTCATAAAATTATAGGACTCACCCTACTGTTGAACTATCATAGAAAATGGTTGTTGAGTCTATGGAAGTTTCATAGGAGTTTGTGGAGTTACCTAGAGTAGAACAGTTAGAGGGGATTCCTCAAGAGAATGCTCTAAGTGAGTGGGAGCATCTTGGTTCAGTTTCTGTGTTGTATGACATTGAAGGTTGGTCATCCGATCCAGGATATATGGTTCTTGGACTCAATTATGGAGATTATGATGAGGAAGACCTGTCCCAAAGGGATTAAATTATCCTTCCTGTTGTGGCTGAAAATTTGGCAACCAAGGAGGACCTTGAGTCCTTAAAGGCTGAAATGAAAGCACTGATAGAATCAGTAGAAGATTTGAAGAAAAGTCTGGTTGTAGAGAGGAGTGTGGAGAAATCCCTGGAGCTATCTCTGGGATGTGCTGTGTCTAGTACAGTGAAGGACATGATGGATGAAGTTAAAGTATGACGTACTCAAATTGAGAGTTGGACATGAGCTGTAGTTTCTCTATGACAATTGATTGCTTCATTGACTGCCATGAACAGCTCCCAAACCCAAGTGAATGATGCTATTAGATATATCAAATAAGTATTCAATCATATTGTGGAAGTATTTTAGGCTTTTAAGACATATTTCAAAGAACATTTGAACAGTCAAGATTCACTTGTTCAGAAGGTGGTTAGTAAATTGACACAGTCTTTCAAAGAGACAGTAGCTTTCTCGGTTAAACCCCTTCCCTCATCCATCTGCACTGTGAACATTGACCAAATCAGAACTATGATCCAGGAAGAGTTAGCTAAGGCCAGTACCAGTGGCACCTCTGATACTCAGATACTTGCTACCACTAGGGAAGTCTGCAGTTTTGTTCATGACCACCTGCGGGCAGCTACTGCTTCTCAAGAGGCCATGAGGAATAATGTGGATGCCTACTCTGAGAAGGTCTATACCAATCATCAAATGACCAACCATTTCAAGATCCTGATAGAGAATATGAATTTGGCTCTAGTGACTCCGGCATTCAGGGAGCAGGTCAGCAAGCAGAGAGATTTGACCCCGGCTATGGATAATTTTTTGGAGAATAAAGATGATTTTTTATCTGTTATGGAAAGAGGAGGAAACATTATTATGGATTTCAGAAACATTCTTCTACCCTTTCTCCATGTGGACTGCACCCCTTTCATTATCCCTCCTACCTTACCTTCATCGCAACCCAGTGGTTCTTCTTCTATCATGTCTCTTTTTGAACCTATCAGAAGTCTTACTCCACTAATACCTCAATGAGCTACCAACTACAGACTCACATGAGCTTCTGTTGCTGCCCCTCTAGTCATTCCTACATCCATTCCTAAACCTGCTGATCCACCAGCTTCTTCTCCATCTTCTTCTCCCAAAGGGAAATAAACCTTACCTACGGATGCTGTGGATTGAGTCTGTTTTTGTTTTTTGATTGGTACTTTGTGTTCTTTTTGGTCATGTAATGTACTGTGTTATTAATATAAGCCTTCTCAGTTTTTCTCTCATTTTTATTTCTTTTTGATAATCACAAAGGGGGAGAAATATTGTGCTTATTTGAGAAATACTGTGCTAATTCTAGCCTAATCATATGATTGGGGAGACCTATACTACTATTCCTCTATGATACTATGCTAATTATAGACTAATCATATGATTGGGGAGACCTATGCTACTATGCTACTGTGATACTATGTTGAATCTTATCTATATTTCTCTTTGATACCATGTACTAATATTTTCTGTGTTTTATGCTCTTATTAATCTCTGATACTTATCTTTAATACATAATGACATAATTTTTGATTATCAAAAAGGGGGAGATTTTTGGAATCACCTGTTTTGATAATCCCAAATCAGGTTTAAATACTGATCATAATATATTAAGTCAGTCATTAATCTTTTTAATCTACATATACAACTATCTTATTTTAAACAATGTATATTCTTAAGAATCATGACTTTTCTGCATCAACTTACAGTCCATATTTATCTAAATATAAGTTCACTGTTAAAGGCTACTGGTAAGAGCCTTCTGCTCAAAGTAACTATTATAGATTACTATCACTCTAAGTAACTGATGGTAGAAGTTCATTGTTGAAGAATTACAGTCACTGTTGGAAGATACCGGTTCAAGGTTGCTGTCACAAGTCTAGAAATGATCTGCTTGTCAAATCACACAGACAAAGAGTTACTATCATAAGGTCACTACTGTAATAAGGTATCTGTTAGAAGTCCACTTTCAGACTCTTTCTCAAGTCTTCTTTTGAGAACTTCTTTGTTCATGTCTGTAGTTGGAAAGGTTACAGTTGAAGTAGTCTGATGTTACAGAACTACTGATTAGAAGCTTACTGTTAAAGGTCTACTGTTGAGCCTACCAGTGAAGTTTACAGTCGAATAATCTACCAATGAAGTCCACAGTTGAAAAGACCACATTTGAAGTCTACAGTGTGACATGCATCTGCTACCAGTCAAATGATATTCTATTATTTCCTTTACCAATTTTATTAATACTATTATAACGGTAATGTATGGACAAATTATTGCACCTGACATTATTTAATGATATTTGCAGGGATATCCGGAAATAGTACGATGTACGAGAAAGACCACACGTGGGTAAAGCATCTTTCCTGTCGGCCCCTGCTGAACCAGGTCAAAAAGGCAGAACTGGAAGAGAGCACATATATATATACATGAGAAATACATTTAGAGCCAAGAGACCAACATATTCATACAAAAAAAAGAGAAGTGGAATGGAGATATTGAATAAATAGAGAACACTCATAAGATAGAATCACACACAATCTGAATAAGAATCCTCAAGATTTTATTCAGAATAACATTACACTTCAAGAGGATAAATTGAAAGAGTCTTTTTCAAGATGACCATCTATATATCTAGAAGTCATAACCTGAAAGTTGCGACACTCTGTTTTAGAGTCAACTTGCAGAAAAGGGACAAAACTTCATCTCATTCATTCCAACAATTCCAGAGCTGATATGTCTACAAAACAGAGCATTCTAAACTCATCCCTACTATCTTTATCTCTACTGTGTTTAATTTATTTATATTTGTGAGCAGTGTGTATGTTATACACATTGACACTTGTACTTGAAATGAGGGATACTGAAAATCTCCATTCTAAACTCTCTTTATTTTTTGTTTCCCACGTATAACTGTGGCAGAAGCCTGGTGTGGCTTGGAAGTTTATTTTCCCACGTAGAACTGTGGTAGAGGTTGCAAAACATGGATAGTTTGTGAAAGATGTTGTAAAGCCTGATACAGGCTATGTATCACTTTTAATATAATTTCTTGGTGGAAGGTGATCACCATGTGGAGAGGTCTAGGTCTTGTCTTAAGACTTAACCTCTTGTTTAAATTTGTTGTGTTCATCTTTTCATTAATCTGTTTAACATCTATCCGCTGTGCTTATATTAGAAAAAACATAAATCTATTTTTACATTCACTCTGATAGTTAGTTATGGTTATTGTGTATATCTGATTTGTTTAGTAAACTTGTTTCGAAAGTCGAAATAGTTATCATACTGATTCAACTGAAGAGTAATCAACCTTTGAGAAACCTGTTGAACAATAACTCACTTATATCTCTACTACCTTAATTGACTGGGCTGTTCTAATTTGGGGGATTTTAATAGCAATAGTTTTTAACAGAAATTTAAAATTGGAACTCAATTCACCCCCCTCATGAGTATCCACTCTGACCAACATTGTTGTTGTGAAAACATGATTGTAGAGAAAACACCCCAAAAAATCATTAGCGTTAACATAAAAAAGATTGATGTAGGAAGTTATATGACATTTTGAGAGTTTTTGTTGAACTATTTTCCTACAATTTTTCTTATTAGTTCATAGTCTATTTGAATCTACTTTTTAGTGATTTCATGTTGGTGTGTTTGTATCTACTGATTCCTGATTACGATGATTAAGGCCATGAGTGTGACTGTACCATTGTTTAAATTTTTTTTGATGATCATATTGTATTTTATTTTGTGTCTATAATTACTGGATGAAAGTAAATTATTTTTCTTGTATGCTATTCCATTTTATATGTGATACAATTCCTTTTGATTCTTTATACTTAGTACAATGAATTTGCGGACCATTGTGATATGATCTTACCATATAGTTGGAGTATGAATGACTTGTGAAAAAAGATAATATTGACCTGAGAAAAGGGTATTTTAATAATAGATTAGAGGCCATAACCAAGGTAAAAGAATTAGGATCAAGATATCCTAGAGACTTGATATAAGATATAAATGGGTTATAAAAACCCAGTGTCTTGAATTTTATTGAATATAGGGTACAACATCCTAGAGGACTGATAATAATTGATTCCTTAAGACTATAAAGAGAAATGATTACTATCCTTAGGGATACTTATTAATCACATGTGATATCCTAAAATTATGATTCTAAAATAAAGATGCATCATGGACAACCAAGTCTCATGGTGCCCCGATTAGCACATGGGTGATTGAAAAATTGATATTAATGATTTCATACACAGTTACTATTATAATGGAATATATCAGTTGGACATGTTCACACATGTAAAGGATGCCCTAGTTTTTTCCTAATGGGTTATGTTTCTCATAATCATACATGAATGTCAATGCAAATTCTTACTTAATGTATATGAATCCAAAAATGGGAATGGAATTTTTGTAGATGGTTGGTATGCGGACAAAGGAGTTGGTATAAGAACTTGTAAAGATATAGATGGATTTCTTTAGTGTAACATTGTTTTCCTAACCCCCAACACATTATACTCTGGATGGATTTCCACACTAGGATCTCATTTATTTATATTATTATGATCCATTGGATATTAAATTAGAATGTTTTAATCTTTCTCTTTATTTACACTGTTTAGTTTTTTATTTTATTTATATTTTTTGTCTAAGGATATGACCATCATTGTATAGTCTCTATTTTTATGGAATTCAGTCCCCTATTACATGTCTACATCATCATGAATATAGGGAGTAGAACATGAGGTATTATGACACTCCAACTCTGAAATAGTGGTTATGGATGGGATGTTAGAAACATTTATGCAGCATATAGATAATTAATGTATTTTTACCAATGCTGTACTTGGATGAAATGTGATTTTCTATACAGGACTCAAGTGGAGGAGTTTACATGTATAAGGCCAACAGATGCATGATATAACTCTAAGGTAATGTTGAAAATATTAATATTAATAATTTATGGTATTTTAGTGAGTTAGTGAATCATGATTTAGATCATAGGGTTATATTCCATATATATATTTAATGTGAAAAAAGTATTTACTTAATTTAATGCCTAATTTTATATAACTTTTTGGGATAGACCTATACTCATTAATTTAGTGATATATCTATTTTGTATCATATCATGATATATCTATGATGGAATTATTTATTTGAAAATGAGAATTATATTTGGTGTTTTATATATATGTAACTATTACTAGAGTTTAGAGATAAAGTGCTCGGTTAGTGATTAGAGGTTTGTGCCCTATGTTATGGGAATAACCTTAGAAGAACCTCAAATGATCCCATAAAATTATATGGATTTATACTAAATAGTTTTTTCTAAATACTTACTTCATGTTTCAGAAGATACCACCATGTAGGAGACTGATGGGATCACCAACAGACATGGGTTGAGATACTCTATCTTTGGAGGATTCCATCACTTGATCAACTAATGTGTAAGAATATGTAGTAGAGGGTTCTCTTATAGCTTCTTTGACAGTGAAAAAAAGTTTTCAAACCTTGGGTAAGAGACCTTGATCTTTTTTAATCATAATATAACATCCTGACATGGTTTTTGTTGGTCAGAGTGGACACTCAAGAGGGGGGTGAATTGAGTTCCAATTAAAATTTCTTCTAAAAACAATTTCTATTAAAATCCCCCAATTTCAAAAAAGTGGCATGACCTCCATCAACATTTATTAAGCTCTTGAAGCAAGAATAATCTCCAGTCATGTGTCTTGAGCACCCACTGTCTAAATACCATATCTTTTTGTGACAACTCTTCAAGAAGGTCTCCTATAAAACAGATTTAAACAGGAAATGACTTTGGTACCCAGATTTTCTTGGGTCCAGATAGGTTAGCAATTAGGGCTTTAGGTACCCAGATTTGTTTTATTGGTTTTATACAATTAACAGAAGTAGAAAATTTTGAAAGATAAACTTTATTTGGTCTATAACCATATGAATATGCTGTTGAAGCATATGTATTTTCAAAACTGGAACTAGCAATATTTTTTTCAGAATTAGGAATAAATCGGGTTCTGGTGAACTGTCTCTGTCCAGGTTGGTATCCTAAACCAGTAACATATCTACGTGCAACTTGCATTCCTAGCATTTGAGTTAGAGCATCCTTTCCATTTGTGAATTTTTCTAAGTCCTTTCTGAGTTTCTCATTTGACAGTTTTAGTTCTGTATTTTACTTTAATAGTTGAGCATTATTTTCCTTTTCTATATCAAGATCAGATTTATGCTTAACACTTAGAGCATACTGTTTCTTTAAACCTTTGTATTTGTCTTTAAGCTCATTACATGTTTCTTCTAACATATCACAGTACTCAAATAGTTCAGATTTTGACATGTTTTCTGAATCAGAATCATCTTCAGAATAATATATATTTAAAATAGGAGTGTCAGATGTTACCTCAGAAGTATTTTTCATGAAACACATGTTGGCTCGATTCCTTTCAGAGTCCGAAGATTCGACTTCACTAGTGCTGTCTTCTGAAGCACTCCAGGTAGCCTTCATGGATTTCTTGTACTTCTTGTCTTTGTAATAATATTTATTTTTGAATTTTAACTTTGGACAGTCTGCTTTGATATGTCCTTTTCGCTTGCATTCGTAGCAGACAACTTCATCAGTCCTGTCAGCTTTCTTCCAATCCTTTTTCCATTTTCCTTGTTGATCATACTTTCCTTTGTAATTTGTTTTCCTAAAGAATTTCTTTTTCCTATAAAACTTCTTGAATCTCCTGGCTATCTGAGCCATTTCTGTGTCACTGTCATACTCTGCATTTTCACTTGTTGAACTCTCATCCTCCATTTGTATTTTTTCCTTCTCCTTACTCTTCAAAGCAGTAGACTTGAAAGCTACAGATTTTCTTTTCGGTTCATCATCTTCCTCTTTGTTTACCTTGAGCTCTTCTTCATACATCATCAATTTTCCAATAAGCTCTTTGATATGTAGAGCAACAATGTCACATGATTCTCTGATTGAGACAGATGTGCCTCTCCATCAGTCTGGTAGACATCTCAAGATTCTCATAATTTGTTCCTTTGGTGGAACAGCTTTTCCGAGTGAATTAATCGTATAGACTATCTCATTAAACCTGAGATACATGTCAGAAATAGGTTCATCAGTGTTAATTTAAAAATTATCATACTTAATAGTATAAGTGTTCAATCTCATTTCTTTAACATTATTTGTTCCTTCATGAGAAACAGCCAAGGTATCCCAAATTTAAAAAGCAGTTTTGCATGCAGAAATTCTGTTGAATTATTCATCTCCTAGAGCACAGTACATAGCATTCATAGCTTTACAATTATTATTATAAGTAGTCTTTGTAGGTTCATCCCATGTAGATCTATCAGTAGTGGAAATTTTGTATTCAGATTCAATAGCAGTCCAAATATCAAAACTCATGATTTCTAGATGAATTTTCATTTTAAGTTTCCACTGAGCATAGTTATTTCCATTAAATAAAGGTGGCCGGTTAGTAGCAGCACCCTCAAGTCTATTATCCATTATAAACAAAATTTAAAGAGATAAAAATTTAGAAATAATAGAAATTTTAAGAACATTAAAATACAACCAAAATCACAGTTGAAAAGCAGAGAGTAAATAAAAAGTTTTGCAAAACAAACAACCTCTGATACCAAATGTTGGTCGGAGTGGACACTCAAGAGGGGGGTGAATTGAGTTCCAATTAAAATTTCTGCTAAAAACAATTTCTATTAAAATACCCCAATTTCAAAAACAAATTAAACTGTAGTGAATTTATACAGATTATAAAGGTTCAATTAGTTTCTCAAAGATTGATTAATTCTCAGTTAACTTAATTTGATGATTAGATTAACTTTTGAAACTAACTTACTAGTTTATAATAAATATAAATACTTGGGAGTTTAACTATCAAAGTAGCTTTGAAAGTAAATTATATTTCACAGTAATAGCAGCGGAATATGAAATAAATGTATATAGTATGGATATAGGTTGTAACTAAAAACACAAGAGTTAACCAAGAGGTTCAGTCTCAAGCTGAGACTTAGTCCTATCAAAAGTTATATAAAGTGATCCACACCCTGGATCTGGGTTAACAACAATGATCACACTGTTCAGGTCAAGAGACCTCTACCACAGTTATACGTGGGATAACAAACAACAGCTCAAAGCTGTCCAGGTCACACTCGACCTCTACCACTATCCACAGTGGGAAATAAGGGATGTAAAGATTGTGAGTGAGGATTTACAAATCCTCCAGTTAAGGTTCAGGAGACAGTGTGTGTAATAATTAACAGGCTACACACACTACTCGTAATGCAAATACTAAATCACTTAGAGCAAGATATAGAGTTCAGAATGGCTCTGGTGATTGCAGTGTAGCTCTGGACTCTTTTGGATTTGATCAGAAATGGTTCTGAGTCCTTCTCTGGTATTCGACTAAAAAACAGAGTATCGTTTCTTTGTTC
Organism: Viscum album; assembly: GCA_963277665.1. Lineage (NCBI taxonomy): Eukaryota > Viridiplantae > Streptophyta > Magnoliopsida > Santalales > Viscaceae > Viscum > Viscum album. The sequence continues at coordinate 449,640,430 of OY728137.1, read as the reverse complement.
AGTGCTTCCAGGTTCAGCTTGGTTATCGGATCAGAAAAGGAAGTATCTGTGTAGTTCTTCTTTAGCATAGATTTCTCGATGTATGCTCTGTGTTCTAGAGTCTGGTAGTAGTAGTCTTGTGAGTGCAAGTTCTCCAGTTGTTCTTGGCGCGTTTTGAGGTTGATCGCAAGTGTGTTCCGTGTGCTCGATCTCTTCCGGTCTCTTGTCTCTCTCACGTTTTTTGATACATACACGATGTCCTTTTTTATGCCCTTTTTTTGTCTTTCTGATAAGAAGGAATGATTATGCTTTTCGATCGTACTTGGTACGGTTTCCTGAAATGGCAACATAAATCATTTAATAACATTAAATGCATCAAAAGTAACAAATGTAACCGTTAGTGTAATAAAAAAATATTGTCGAGGATATAGGATTTGACTCCGCAGTTCATTATAGGTAGCCGTTTGCTTGTAGACGTGTACGGTTGACTCGATGTAGGATCTTCCATCGGTAGCTCTTCAAACTCTTATCAGTGGCTCTTATCGGTAGCTCTTATCGGTAGCTCGATGTCCATCGGTAGCTCGGTGCATCGGTAGCTCTATGCATCGGTAGCTCTGTGAATCGGTAGCTCTGGCTATCGGTAGCTCTGGATATCGGAAGCTATCTGTCTATTGGTAGCTCTGACTATTATGCATATTGGTAGCTCTCTTCAGGTCAGTGATCCTTACACTTGACTGTCTTATGCAAAACACATCTAATTCACTTAGAATCATTTCAAAACTTATATAAACATGGATAATCGAGATTAACATAAATCAGAAATTATTTTAACATTATTATTAACTTGATCATCGATTTGAAAGTATTAAAGTGTAGATCAACAATAATTGTGAATATCATAATATATGAAAACATAATTGGGATTGTTAAAACATATGAATACAAGATTGGGATTATCAAAACATATGAATACAAGATTGGGATTATCAAAACATATGAATACTAGATTGGGATTATCAAAACAGGTGAGGTCAACAATCTCCCCCTTTTTGATAATCACAACTTATGATATGGCCATTTTAAGATAGTGAGAATATAGTATTAGATAGTATAACATTAATATTCAATTTTCTCAAAGAAGACAGTATCAGAGGAAAGAGGAAATAGTAATAGAAAGATATAGATTAAAAATTATCATAGGTAGAATTAAATACAATAGTATTAGAGATAAGGTTTGAAAGAATTGGTAACAAAGAATATAGTATTAGATAGTATATCATTAATATTCAATTTCCCCTGTTATATTTCTTGTCTCCCCCTTTGTGATAATCAAAAAGTGGGAAACCAAACATAGAAAACTGATTGACTGAGACAGTGGAAAAAAACATTTGTATTAGATCGGAAAAAAGAGTACATAAACAGAATAGAAAAAAAAAGATTCCTATCAAACATCCTTGCCACTTTATCAATCTACATCTTCAATGTGAGATTTTCCCTTGGGATCAGAAGTGAATTCAGGTGTTGAGGATACTGGGGAGGACTTTGGAATTCCAGAAATGATTAGAGGGTGCTGAGCAACTGATAAAGTGTCGGGCCTGTAATGGGAAGTCCTTGGAGGGATCATAGGTGTGAGACTTCTTATGGCTTGAGCAGGAGTCATATGAACCGGAGACGCAGTAGAGGCAGAGGCAGGCAAGGCAGGGGGTATAATGACCGGTCTGGCATCCACATGCAAGAAGGGCAGCAACAGGTTTCTGAAATCCATTATAATGCTTCCTCCTCTCTCCATTGCAGACACAAAATCATCTCTATTTTCAATGAATTTATCCAAAGCAGGAGTAAGCTCCCTGAGCTTACTAACCTGCTCTCTGAAGGCCTGAGTCACTGGAGGTAACTTTAGATTCTCAAGCAGAAGATTGAAATGGTTGGTCAGTTGTTGCTTGGTATAAACCTTTTCAAAATAAGTATCCACCTTATTCATGATTTCTTCTTGAGAAGCAGAGGCCTCTCTCATGTAGTCCTGGACGATTTTCATTATTTCTCTGGCTGAATCCCTGGTAGACAGCACAACTCGACTTAAATCTGATGAGTCCACAGAGCCACTGGTTGACATAGAACCAAGCTCCTCCTTCATCAGAGCACGAAATTGATTCAGATCAATTGCAGGTTTTGGAACTAGAGGACCAAGAGAGAAGGATACAGTTTCAATGAAGCTTGTGGTCAACCCACTAATCAGATTTTGCATTTGAGAATCCTGATCTTTGACATGATCCTTCACAGATGTTTTGAAAGCTTCAAACACCGAGACCAGCTGACTGGCAACAATTTTCACATAGGCTAAATCCTTATCATCTTGAGATTTTGAACTCATGAAAGAGTCTAAGGCAACAACAGATATCCGTAGAGCTTCAAGAAATACTTCTAGCCTAGAATTTTGAGTATGGAACTCCTTGAATTGTTCCATTATCTCACCCACAAAAGTTAACAGATTGCAACCAAGAGGAAGCTCAAAAGACCTTTCTAACATCTTCATTTCTTCACCAAAACAGTGCTTTATCTCAGCAACAGAGGCACTGAAGGATTCTTTAAGCTCATGCTTTAGGGATTCGAGGTCAGACTTAGTAACAAAATCAGTACGAGGAACTGTAGTAGATACTCTTTCAGAAGCTAAACTGACTGCAGAGTCAGCCATGACAGATTGAATCGAAGATACTAAAAAAGATTCCATTGTCTTTACTTCTACAAAACTAACTTTGAGATTTTCTTTCAGCACATATAAATCATGTACTCAGACCACATCAGCAGGTAATAACTCAGAATTGATGTCATAGCTTATATTTGGTCTATTCAAAGATACTTCATTATCCGAATCAGGATAATCCAAGCCAAAGACTATAAAACCTAGGTCTTCTACCCAGTCTTCAGACTCGATAGTCATTGTAACAATTCCAAACTTGGTGTAATGCTCCCCCTCAATGGGTTCATTCTCATATATAGCAACTACATTCTCTGCTGGTCTTTCTTCATCAGAATCTTCCACAACAACTTCCATCTCTGCAGCAGTAGGATGATTTTCTGGAATAGGTACAACTTCTCCTCTTTCTCTTTCTTCATCCATAGAAGGTACAAATGAGCTTCCAATAACTGGACTCAGACTCAATTCAGCAGAATCAGATAATTCAGAGACATTCTTTTCTTCCTCTACATGCTTAGAGACCGACTGGTCTTCCTCATTAGCAGGTGTCTCTACTTCTGCTAGCACTTCCTTTTCTAAAGACATAACTTCAGCAACAGGGCTTGGAGGCAAGTCAGGATCTCCTCCCTCATCCATAGGAGTTTCTTCCTCTTCTTCTTCTTCTTATGACTCATCACTATACTCAGGTTCCTCTTCATCAGGTCCTAGACCTGGATCCCTTTTATCCTATGGCCTTGAAGGATAATCCACAGGATTGAACTTATCATATACCTTTTGGTCGTCATTGACCCTTTCTCCTCTCCACGGATTCCAATTAATCTTCATATATTTGCAAATTGTAGTAGTGATACAAAAGTTTCTATTCACTACAACTGTCTCATCTTGAGACTCAACTATCCCTTTCACTTTGATCATTACAGAAGTCAGCTTAGCAAAGAATAGGGTGTTAGTCTTTGATTTCGGCCTTGCTATATCTTCTATTTGACTCACCACCAATCTGCATAAATTGACTTTGACATCATGTATCAAAAGATGTAGGAGATAGATATCTTGATATCTCAAATTAGAAAAGTCTCCTCTCCTTGGTATCAATACATGTTGAACAAAATTGAACAGTAATCTTTTCTATCCATCCATTTCTGCAGCAACCACTTGCCTTGCAGTTCCATCACCAGTCAGTTCTTTCAACGCGGTCTCATGATCAAAAATGTCACTGGTAGGTGGCATTGCTCTTGATACATATCCAGACACACCTTCATGAGGAAATTTTAAGCAATCATCCCATTCTAATGATGAAAAAGATAACACTTTACCATTTACAAACGAAGATACTCGGTTCTCATTCTCCAACATCTCAAAGATTACGAACTCGTAAAACTATTTTACCAACTTTGGGTAGTAGGTACCGTTGTTATTTGAAAAGCAGTCAACCAATCTCTGAGCTTCCAGAACATCGAGCACCAAAGACCTTCTGGGCAGCAACCAGTCTACACACATCTCTTTTTCGACCACAATAGCTCTATTTTGCAGATGAGGATTTACTAGTCTCCTTCCTGACCTAGTTCTAACAGCACTACTCGCTTCTGGCTCGAACTTCTGTCTTTTTGCTTTAGTCTCAACACAGTCTTCTCGGATTACATGAATTTTGGTTTTTACCATTGCTGGTTCGAGGGATCTCAGGTTTGCAAAGGGTTTGGGTTCTAAGGTTATAAGGTAAAAGTTTTTGGGTTCGGTGGAGTGAGAAGCATCTTAGACTTAGTTTTATCATTTAGGAATCATAAGTTAAAAAAATAAAAAAAAATAAAAGAAAATGGTTCACATTCTTGACGGCAGACAGAAGATTTAAAACAGCACTTTATCTGTGATGATTTTTATCGGTGAGGATTTCTATCGGTGAGGATTTCTATCGGTGAGGATTTCTATCGGTGAGGATTTCTATCGGTGAGGATTTCTATCGGTGAGGATTTCTATCGGTGAGGATTTATATCGGTGAGGATTTCTATCGGTGAGGATTTCTATCGGTGAGGATTTATATCGGTGAGGATTTCTATCGGTGAGGATTTCTATCGGTGAGGATTTCTATCGCAGAAGATTAAACATCCCCAGATCGTTCCTAATGTAACATAACCTATCCACACTTAAGGTTTTTGTGAAAATGTCGGCCAATTGGTGTTCTGTGCCGATAAATTCAAGAGAAATATCACCCTTTTGATAATGATATCTCAGAAAATGATGCCTTACATCAATGTGTTTGGTTCTTGAGTGAGATACAGGGTTATTCGAGATGTTTACTGCACTAGTGTTGTCACATTTAATCGAAACATGCTTAAAATCATATCCATAGTCCAAGAGAGTGTGTTTCATCCACAGAATTTGTGCACAGCAACTACCAGCAGCTATATACTCTGCTTCGGCAGTGGATAGAGCTACAGAATTCTGCTTTTTACTACACCAAGATACTAAGGATTTTCCTAATAAATGACATGTTCCTGAAGTTCTTTTTCTGGATAATTTGCAACCAGCAAAGTTAGAAACTGAATAACTCATTAACTCAAAGGATTTTCCTTTTGGATAAAATAAACCAAGGTTAACAGTATGTTTGAGATATTTGAAAATTCTTTTAACAACAAGAAAATGAGATTCTTTCGGGTTAGCTTGAAATCTTGCACACATACATACACTGAACATAATATCTGGTCGACTAGCAGTAAGATAAAGTAAACTACCAATCATACCCCTATAATTTGTTTGATCCACTGGTTTCCCAGTTTCATCTGTATCCAATTTACAGATTGTACTCATAAGAGATTCACTCTCCTTAATACTATCCAAACCAAATCGTTTTAAAAGATCCTTTGTTTATTTACTTTGATTCAAAATGATACCATTTTCATTTTGAAATACTTGAAATCCAAGAAAGTATTTGAGTTCTCCCATTAAACTCATTTCAAATTCATTTTGGATACTTTTTGAAAAATCAGTACATAAAGAATGTTTCGAAGATCCAAAAATAATATCCTCAACATAGATTTGTACAACTAAAACATCTTTAGAAATTCTTTTAATAAAAAGAGTTGGATCAGCAATCCCTTTAGTAAAACCTTTTGAAATAAGAAAATTGCTGAGTCTATCATACCAAGCTCTTGGAGCTTGTTTTAAGCCATATAAAGCTTTAGAAAGTTTAAAAACTTGATTTGTAAAATGCGGGTTTGTAAATCCAGGAGGTTGTTCTACAAAAACATCTTCAATTATAAAACCATTTACAAATGCACTTTTGACATCCATTTGATATAACTTGAAATTTAGATGTGCAGCATATGCAAGTAAAATCCTAATGTCTTCTAGTCTAGCAACAGGTGAAAAGGTCTCCTCATAGTCTATGCCTTCTTCTTGAATATATCCTTGTGCAACTAGCCTATCTTTGTTTCAAACTATGTTTCCTGATTCATCAACTTTATTTCTAAAAACCCATTTAGTGCCTATTGTTAGTGTGTCCTTAGGTCTATCAACTAATTCCTAGACTTTGTTTCTTTCAAATTGGTTTAACTCTTCTTGCATAGCCATTACCCAGAATTCATCAATGATAGCATCATTAATGTTTTTGGGTTCTAGCTGGGAGAGAAAAGCTTGATGTTCAACCTGATTTCTTAGAGAAGCTCTAGTCTGTGTTCCTCTATGAAGATTACCAACAACATCATCCAAAGGATGATTCTTTAGAATTCTTGTTGATCTATTAAATGTAGGACTAGACACTTCAGGTGCATCAGTAGGTTCGGGTTCAAGCGAAACAGATCTTGGAAAAAGTCCAGAACTGGAAGTTTTTATAATAGGTTCTTTGGATTTATCATTAAGGTCCAGAATAGACAAATCTTCTTCAAGATTCTCAAGAGAGGTTTTAGGCTCATGTGGATCGGTTTCATCGAATTTGATGTGAACAGATTCTTCCACACATTTGGATTTCTTATTAAACACTCTATAAGATTTACTTGAAGTGGAGTAACCCAGAAAAATTCCTTCATCACTTTTAGAAGCAAACTTGTCCAGATTATCCTTTGTGTTAAGAATAAAGACTTTGCAACCAAAAACTCTGAAGTAATTAACCTTAGGCTTCCTATTGTTCCATAACTAATATGGGTTTTTCTTAAGAACAGGTCTGATCAAGACTATATTGATAACATAACAAGCTGTATTTACAGTTTCAGCCCAAAAGTAAATAGGCAGTTCATATTCATTGAGCATGGTTCTAGCTATTTCTTGAAGGGTTCGATTTATCCTTTCTACTACACCATTCTGCTGAGGTGTCCTAGGAGCTGAAAAGTTATGAGTGTAGCCATTATGTAAGCAATAATATTCAAAGTCTTGATTTTCAAACTCACGTCCATGATCACTTCTCAGGGTCTTAATTTTGAGTCCACTAAGATTTTCTACAGACTTGGATTATTTAACAAAGGAAGAATAAGCTTCACTTTTGTGAGCTAAGAAATATACCCAAGTATATCTAGAGAAGTCATCTACTAAAACATAGACATAGTGCTTCCCATTTAAACTACAAACTCTTGATGGTCCAAACAAATACATGTGAACCAACTCAAGTGGTTGAGAAGTTGAGACTTCTTTCTTTTATTTAAAAGAAACTTTGTGTTTTTTTCCCTTTTGACAGGGATTACACACTTTGTCATTTGGTAATTCTAATTTAGGTAAGTCTCTAACTAAGTTTTTCCTACCTAGTTTTCTAAGTGAGTGAATGTTGCAGTGTCCTAATCTTCTGTGTCATAGCCAAGATTCTTTATGAAAAGCATTCAAACAAGAAATATTTTGTTTGGCTAAAGAATTTAAATCAACAGCATAAACATTTTCATTCCTTAGAGCAGAAAATACTAAAGAATTTTTGGAGTTAAAAACATCACAGGAATCTATTTCAAAATTGACATTGAAACCATCGTCACATAATTGAGATATACTATGCAAGTTATATTTAAGTCCATCAACAAATAATACTTTAGAGATTCATACTGAGTCAATGTTACCAATCTGGCCTAGGCCGATGATTTTTCCTTTAGAGTTGTCACCAAAAGTGGCATGACCTCCATCAACATTTATTAAGCTCTTGAAGCAAGAATAATCTCCAGTCATGTGTCTTGAGCACCCACTGTCTAAATACCATATCTTTTTGTGACAACTCTTCAAGAAGGTCTCCTATAAAACAGATTTAAACAGGAAATGACTTTGGTACCCAGATTTTCTTGGGTCCAGATAGGTTAGCAATTAGGGCTTTAGGTACCCAGATTTGTTTTATTGGTTTTATACAATTAACAGAAGTAGAAAATTTTGAAAGATAAACTTTATTTGGTCTATAACCATATGAATATGCTGTTGAAGCATATGTATTTTCAAAACTGGAACTAGCAATATTTTTTTCAGAATTAGGAATAAATCGGGTTCTGGTGAACTGTCTCTGTCCAGGTTGGTATCCTAAACCAGTAACATATCTACGTGCAACTTGCATTCCTAGCATTTGAGTTAGAGCATCCTTTCCATTTGTGAATTTTTCTAAGTCCTTTCTGAGTTTCTCATTTGACAGTTTTAGTTCTGTATTTTACTTTAATAGTTGAGCATTATTTTCCTTTTCTATATCAAGATCAGATTTATGCTTAACACTTAGAGCATACTGTTTCTTTAAACCTTTGTATTTGTCTTTAAGCTCATTACATGTTTCTTCTAACATATCACAGTACTCAAATAGTTCAGATTTTGACATGTTTTCTGAATCAGAATCATCTTCAGAATAATATATATTTAAAATAGGAGTGTCAGATGTTACCTCAGAAGTATTTTTCATGAAACACATGTTGGCTCGATTCCTTTCAGAGTCCGAAGATTCGACTTCACTAGTGCTGTCTTCTGAAGCACTCCAGGTAGCCTTCATGGATTTCTTGTACTTCTTGTCTTTGTAATAATATTTATTTTTGAATTTTAACTTTGGACAGTCTGCTTTGATATGTCCTTTTCGCTTGCATTCGTAGCAGACAACTTCATCAGTCCTGTCAGCTTTCTTCCAATCCTTTTTCCATTTTCCTTGTTGATCATACTTTCCTTTGTAATTTGTTTTCCTAAAGAATTTCTTTTTCCTATAAAACTTCTTGAATCTCCTGGCTATCTGAGCCATTTCTGTGTCACTGTCATACTCTGCATTTTCACTTGTTGAACTCTCATCCTCCATTTGTATTTTTTCCTTCTCCTTACTCTTCAAAGCAGTAGACTTGAAAGCTACAGATTTTCTTTTCGGTTCATCATCTTCCTCTTTGTTTACCTTGAGCTCTTCTTCATACATCATCAATTTTCCAATAAGCTCTTTGATATGTAGAGCAACAATGTCACATGATTCTCTGATTGAGACAGATGTGCCTCTCCATCAGTCTGGTAGACATCTCAAGATTCTCATAATTTGTTCCTTTGGTGGAACAGCTTTTCCGAGTGAATTAATCGTATAGACTATCTCATTAAACCTGAGATACATGTCAGAAATAGGTTCATCAGTGTTAATTTAAAAATTATCATACTTAATAGTATAAGTGTTCAATCTCATTTCTTTAACATTATTTGTTCCTTCATGAGAAACAGCCAAGGTATCCCAAATTTAAAAAGCAGTTTTGCATGCAGAAATTCTGTTGAATTATTCATCTCCTAGAGCACAGTACATAGCATTCATAGCTTTACAATTATTATTATAAGTAGTCTTTGTAGGTTCATCCCATGTAGATCTATCAGTAGTGGAAATTTTGTATTCAGATTCAATAGCAGTCCAAATATCAAAACTCATGATTTCTAGATGAATTTTCATTTTAAGTTTCCACTGAGCATAGTTATTTCCATTAAATAAAGGTGGCCGGTTAGTAGCAGCACCCTCAAGTCTATTATCCATTATAAACAAAATTTAAAGAGATAAAAATTTAGAAATAATAGAAATTTTAAGAACATTAAAATACAACCAAAATCACAGTTGAAAAGCAGAGAGTAAATAAAAAGTTTTGCAAAACAAACAACCTCTGATACCAAATGTTGGTCGGAGTGGACACTCAAGAGGGGGGTGAATTGAGTTCCAATTAAAATTTCTGCTAAAAACAATTTCTATTAAAATACCCCAATTTCAAAAACAAATTAAACTGTAGTGAATTTATACAGATTATAAAGGTTCAATTAGTTTCTCAAAGATTGATTAATTCTCAGTTAACTTAATTTGATGATTAGATTAACTTTTGAAACTAACTTACTAGTTTATAATAAATATAAATACTTGGGAGTTTAACTATCAAAGTAGCTTTGAAAGTAAATTATATTTCACAGTAATAGCAGCGGAATATGAAATAAATGTATATAGTATGGATATAGGTTGTAACTAAAAACACAAGAGTTAACCAAGAGGTTCAGTCTCAAGCCGATACTTAGTCCTCTCAAAATTTATATAAAGTGATCCACACCCTAGATCTGGGTTAACAATAGTGATCACACTGTTCAGGTCAAGAGACCTCTACCACAGTTATACATGGGATAACAAACAATAGCTCAAAGCTGTCCAGGTCACACTCGACCACTACCACTATCCACAGTGGAAAATAAGGGATGTAAAGATTGTGAGTGAGGATTTACAAATCCTCCAGTTAAGGTTCAGGAGACAGTGTGTGTGTAATAATTAACAGGCTACACACACTACTCGTAATGAAAATACTAAATCACTTAGAGCAAGATATAGAGTTCAGAATGGCTCTGGTGATTGCAGTGTAGCTCTAGACTCTTTTGGATTTGATCAGAAATGGCTCTGAGTCCTTCTCTGGTATTCGACTAAAAAACATAGTATCGTTTCTTCTTCCAGTGCTTCCAGGTTCAGCTTGCTTATCGGCTCAGAAAAGGAAGTGTTCTGTGTAGTTCTTCTTTAGCATAGATTGCTCGATGTATGCTATGTGTTCTGGAGTCTGGTAGTAGTAGTCTTGTGTGTGCAAGTTCTCCAGTTGTTCTTGGCGCATTTTGAGCTTGATCGCAAGTGTGTTCTGTGTGCTCGATCTCTTCCGGTCTCTTGTCTCTCTCACATTTTTTGATAAACACATGATGTCCTTTTTTATGCCCTTTTTTTGTCTTTCTAAGAAGAAGGAATGATTATTCTTTTCGATCGTACTTGGTACGGTTTCTTAAAATGGCAACATAAATCATTTAATAACATTAAATGCATTAAAAGTAACAAATGTAGCCATTAGTGTAATAAACAAATAGTGTCGAGGATATAGGATTTGACTCCGCGGTTCACTATAGGTAGCCATTTGTTTGTAGACGTGTATGGTTGACTCGGTGTAGGATCTTCCATCGGTAGCTCTTTAAACTCTTGTCGGTGGCTCTTATCGGTAGCTCTTATCGGTAGCTCTATGTCCATCGGTAGCTCTGTGCATCGGTAGCTCTATGCATCGGTAGCTCTGTGCATCGGTAGCTCTGGCTATCGGTAGCTATCTGTCTGTCAGTAGCTCTGACTATTATGCATATCGGTAGCTCTCTTCAGGTCAAAGATACTTACACTTGACTGTCTTATGAAAAACACATCTAATTCACTTAGAATCATTTCAAAACTTATATACACTTGGATAATCGAGATTAACATAAATCAGAAATTATTTTAACATTATTATGAACTTGATCATCGATTTGAAAGTATTAAAGTGTAGATCAACAGTAATTGTGAATATCATAGTATATGAAAACATAATTGGGATTGTTAAAACATATGAATACAAGATTGGGTTTATCAAAACATATGAATAAAAGATTGGGATTATCAAAACATATGAATACAAGATTGGGATTATCAAAACAGGTGAGGTCAATAGTTTTCTACATAAATATTTCTCCAGGATGGTTGTTTAGTGGGATGTAGGAACACCTACTTTTATTCCAAAGGTAACTGGCGAGCATTGAGAGTTTATTTATATTATAGTGTATAGTCTAAAACCTCATTTTTTGATAATAATTATGGTATATATATATGACAGTATAAGATTCACCATAACTTAGTAGAAGGAAGAGGGTAAATGCAGACAATGAATAATAACAAAAATAATAATGAATAAGACCAATGGAATAATATCATTTATAGATGATAATACTTCCATGTCATTCAAAATAGTAGAGAATAAAGGGTCAATCAGGACCTTCCATCTCTCTCTATAAATATATATATATATCAGGAAAAATCTCAAATGGAAAATCATGGATGATGTAATAACCTTTGAATTCCATTTCTATCAATCTCGTGCAAGTGTCATACAACTATGATCACTAAGGTCCAACTCTTAATCTTATCCCCTTACCAGATCTCAAATACATAAATTTTACACCTATCTTGAGGGGCCCCTATTGGGTGTGAGTATTAACTTAGTAAAAACACACCAAAATGTTCTTCTATTATGACCATAATTAAATCGGTGTATTGACAGTTTAAATAAAATGGAAATAGACAGACAATAAATAAATATCCCACTTTCCTTATGCTCAACCAAAACATGGAATAATTCACATTCATCTCTCAAGTCTAGTATATATCTGGACACATGCCCTCAAATATATATATATTAATATTAAAAAAATCCATCATATATATATATTGGCAGTGGTGAGGACAGATGGATTAATGAACAATTTGTCCCTTAATGAATTTCATAGTTAGAGTGCCCTTATGGACATCCAATAAATATAAGACAGGCACCAGATTCCATCTGATACCACTCATGCCACCAATCAGGTGTGTAGAATCCAAATGGCATGCCCAACAATATGTCCCTTGTCCCTTGGAAATCCACATAGAATTTAGTTATTGGGTTAATAACCTGATATCCCTAGGTTCTCTGATATCAAACGTCCAATAAAAAAATAACTACCAACTCAATATCATGATCTCTTGAGTCATGAATATACCAGTCCACTAATATTCTTGACCCCTAGAATTATGTATAATAATGATCCTCATCCCTATCGGATGGTTTCAACACCATCTCCTCATGGTCCATCACCAACCATGTGGCATTCTATGATGAACACCTCTTACATAGCCTATTGTAAACACCATACCCTAATCCACAGTATCTATGAAGACCATAACCCCGAATAATCTTTTATCACAACCTCAATTGAGTCCTATCTATGTGAAAAAGTCTGCAATGGTTCATCCGCAATAAAAGTGAGATAAAATCACAAAACAATGCCAAAAAACATCATCTGACAAACATTTTACCTAAGAACATGTCCCCAAAACCCAATAGTCAACACCAGGTCTAGTAACATGGTCCAAGCTCTCATCCTACTGATATATTCACCTTAAAATGATGAAAATGTCTCCTAAACCTTGTGATCATCATCACCCCATGTACCCTGGGAATTTACCACAACTTAAAGATCATGTCTCATTATTCTTGGTGGTTAACATCACCTCAATACTCAGGCCATTCTAATCAAATTCCCATAAAACTCATATAATAATCGCACAAAATTAATTAATTAATTTAAATGACCAAATATACCTGAAAAGTTGGTAAAATCAACTTACCCATCTTAACATGGTTTTAATGGATTAGGGAATACCCAAAGACATCCCATAATATCAATTTACAAATTTAATGACAATTATTAATGTAGTAAGTGTCTCACTTGGTCAACCAATATGTGCATATTTAGTAAAGACCCCAAAATACCTATAAAAATATGGATAATATATGCACCACCAACTATATACATATAGTAACATTTTTATCTAATATAAGCCTCTAACTCAAGCTGAAATGAGATAAATTGGGCTTTTAGAAAAATTCCTTCAAAATTGGGAAATAGACTACTCAATGACTTATAATTATTTGTGTTGAAATAAATAATGAAGATAAGAAATAAGATTAAAGTCCTTGCCAATATGAATCCAATGAAACCAACAAATTATAATTTAGTGTTATATTGGAGGAGGAGAATTAAAGATTATGTATGGAAGGAAATGGGAGATCCCCCGTGTGTGTTATGCATGAAATGGATGATAAAGGAAGGTAAAAGGAAATAGAAGAGAGGATATGAAATGAAATTTCACACTTTCAAATGAACCTCATGGTATTCCCACATCGTTAGTATAGAATTTCCCAAAACATGTAATGTTTACTACACATGAATTACGTGGCACAAGACTATAATCACTGTATTCCAAACCATACGTAGACCTTGTTGATACCCTATGTAAAAAATTTGAAAATACATTCACAGTCATTCAACCCCAGCTATTTGGTTTTAAAAAATAAATCTAGTACATAAATGGTCTTCATGTATTCCCCTTATAGGATTAACAATTTAATAAAACTATAAACCCAATCCTGCTTTTTCTGAAAAAATGGGATTTCTAGGACTGACATAACCAAAACACCTTAAAACCCCCAAGGCACATGAAAATCCGTAAAACACTTTTAAAATAAAGAACATTTTGAATTAGACTCTTAGAATTAGGTTTTAATTATCCAAATAAAATTTTTAAAATTCTCAAATTTTAATAATTAAAAATGGCCATGGAATTTAGACGCGCTCAAAATCCCAGGTTGCTACATTCTTGTGAACTTATAATATATAATATTAGAGCTATCAGGATTTACCAAGATACTATACTAAAAACATACATCTCATTTACTCTACCCCAGTCTACCACAGTGATTAGTCACATGGTAATCACCCGTGTGGCTCTCCCTACCCTTAATATTACCTTCCCAACCACTTCCCATGGTAATATTAAAATTATAATGTTTCCACCAACTCTCTATGGACATAAAATTACTCCAATGAAATTTTTTTAATCCTCTACATAATCATGTTCTCAATTCATATACATGTCAAACATGACCCCAATCAAGTTCCATCTGTCATCATATTCCCATATCATTACTGTTCCATACATGAAACTCATCAAAACTCACATATCAACATATTTCCCATATCCTACATCTCAACAAATTTCCGAAATATACTTACATAAAATATGTGTATTCATGTCCATCATATTTATAATCCATAGACACATCATAAAAAATCCAATTAATAACGGATTCTATCCATCTATATAATAGCTAATTTGAATAAAAACCACACATGTGCACCTCATACACCAAAATTGGTCATGCCTATACAAAGGAAAACTCGATCACAATCATAGAGTACCTGTTATATCATTAAACCCACTACCTAATATACACTTTGAATAAAAAATACATGCACCTATCTAGAATCCCAAATAGCAATGTTCTATCATTACAATTGAATTACAATAGCTACTAGACTCTGACCCCATTTTGGGTCTCTCTATCTATTCTAAAACCACCATGTGAAATTGAATCTGTGTTAATAGATCCTAGTACTTCTCCTTTTCCTACCTCAGATAATCAGGTCAGACCCTATCCTTGTCTCTTAGGAATCCAAGAAGGATTCTTAAAGAACATATCCAGATTCACATCTAACCACATGTGAACACTCTATCATATCCAAATAAAACATAGTCTTAAAATGTATCTAAATATTTAATTGGATGTACACTAGTGAAGTAACACTCCTTAGTGGTGTACATGAGTCTATGGCCTGACCACCCAGATGGAACTCCTCGTGGTCCCGCTTCCCACAACCAAAATCATAATCTCAAAACTAACATGAAATCATCACTCAATTTGAAGAAGATTATTCTCTAAATTTTCCATTTTCTATCATTTCCCTATTTAATACCTTAAATAATGATTTCTAATAAATAGTATTTACATGAACCTCGATGTGATGTCATAATCCATCCTCATAACTACTCACCCTATAGTTTTCATCTCCTCCCATAGAAGGTGAAAAATGACAAACACCTTTTAATGTGGCTTCATATTCAATGAATCATTTGTCATTTATGATATGGTTCAGGAAATAAAGGTATTTATAAACCCTGAACATATATGAAATGAAGTTCTCAATGAACCTGGCCCCAAGATCCTTCCAAATGAGTCCCTCCTGAGTGCCTTCCTAACATGAAATTTCTTAATAGTTTTTTGGACCCCTAGGAATATATATTGATATATTCCTTCTTATAACCAAGGGCTTCTCTAACATGTCAATGATAGTATACACTAACTTGATCAACTTCAATGTTTCTTATGTTCAACCCTCACCTTAGAATAATGATGGGTACTGAGACATGATCTCACATGTAAATTACCCAATGGATGGAATAACTCCTTATGATCCCTGGTCAATAACTTGAATTACCCATACAAATAATTCCCTAAGATCCTCATTAGGCAATGGATAAAAATATTCCATTTTTTGTGGCGACCCTACCTATATAAGATATTGTAGCTTCAACTCATGATTAACCTGACCTTTTGTGGCCACATCATACACTTGCCGATGCAACACCATATCACCACCCTCAGGATGCTCTATAAAAATACATCTAGGTGGAATCATGTTAAAAAAATTCAATGGTCAAAACTCAATGAATAGAAACACAAACACACACACAGATATATATATATATATCATATAATATATAGGGAAAGATGTAACATATAGTGAATATCACCACCCTTACACTCCCCTAAAACACCTTATCACATGGCTTTAGGCATCATGTCACATTAACCACCCATATTAGTGTCAGGATCATATATAAGGAAGCCTTATGGACCCTTTACTACCTATAACAGACTCAGGTATCACATAAAAAACACATAAATATAGGGTAGCTGATTATAATTCCACAAAAAATATTAAGTAAGAAAACATGATTTACCTTCATTATTTACTGATAAAAAAAATCCCATATTTTATTGTCACTTCTTACATATATGATATTATGGAACATATATCACATATAATTCTCCCTAGAATCCACATTCCTAGGATATATGAGAATAATTCCACCAAAAAATACTAAGAAGGAAAGCATAGTTTATCTTCTCTATTGAACATTAAACAAACCACCCACTCTTAAATAATTCTAGGTTTTAAATAATTACATATATGAACCTACATATATCATTTCACTCTATATTCCTACCATGGTTCATAAATAATTCTTCCTTTTTATACTAGTTCAATTTTTATAACCATATAATCCAATGATTTTACACCCATGTGTGCCACTCCTGGTGGAAATATGTCAAATGTAACAGTGGGAAGCATAAAATCAATTTCGATCCCATGGAAACATGGTCATTCCCCCATGTATAGGGATTTAGAAAAAAAAATGAAGATATATTTACATAGTTCTATCTACATCATAGTCTCAAGAATACCATAGCCCAAATAAAAATAACCAAAAATGATAATTTTTTTTTTAAAATTAGTCAGAACCAGCCGAACATGTTTACAAATTTCTATTAATGAATTGTGATGCTACATGAAAACACCAAAAATATTCTTTCTAGTACCATTTATAGTTCCTAGAACTAGTTATACACGTAAATTGTCCTCTATTCCATTTTTCCATTATGCCTTAGGCATGCCTTCCCATATAAAAAAACCTTCTAACTAGTATAAAGGAAGTGATTAGTTGATAACAGTGAGACTAAATGTTCATGTGGTGATAATTACAATGTTTAATATGTATATAACACATTAGATTACAGACTATAACTCAAAAACAAAAGGAAATTAGTAAAGGGTATAAATAATAATACATTCCTTAATAAATAATGTATAGACCTGTAAATTCCGTGGATTTTTTTTCTTAAATAAATGGGATTTTTACAAGTCTGCGAAAAATTATGGTGCTGTATTTTGCGGCCCGATGTTCCTAGAATCAATTTCTGATGTTTTATTCAGGTACGTTCAATAAACATACGAGAGACATTTTATAAATTTTGAACTGGTGCTTGGAACTAAAATCAGAGGGAACCATTGAACTCACAGTGCCAGTTTTATCTTAAGAAGACTTTCACCTCGATGACAGATGTTCGAGAATAAAAGTTAGCTTTTGGCTTTCTATAAAATTAATAATAAAATAAAGTGTAAAACACTTTATTTTATTTTAAGCTTCCATGTGTGTGATTTTTGGTTAAAACCTCCACTTGGGAGTTGGAGGTGGGACCGCCATACTCTAACCATCCATGAGAGGTTATGGGATGGGGCCCACCTGAACATAACCTCCCACAAGAGGTTTCTATGTGGGAACCACCTGAGACCCCATAACCTCCCTTTTAAATAATAGGGGTGGGGACCATCCGACCCCTATTGATGGTGGAGGATAAAACCTTTAAACTATTCCCCATTAATGAGGGAGAGCCTCTCCACTTTTCATTTTAATTAAATGGAGACTACCCCCTTTAATTAATGTGCCAACCTCTTGAATTAAATTGGAGGAGCCATTTCAATTAATTCATCTTTTGTAATTTTGCACCAACGACTAAATTAATAGAGAAACTATTATTTTGGGCACCTTCATTTTGGAGGAATATTTGTAGAGGATGATCTCTTGTAGAAACTTACCCTCTCCTACAAAGAATGATCCTCCAAACGAAGAACGCGAAAAACGCCGGAAATGATTATTTTTAGACTTGCTTCCTCGAATCCTACCGACGTAGAGCATCTTCTGCGAGCCGACACAGCTCGGGATTGGAAGTACATGGTGGACACGACGAACGACGAGCTCATTTGTCTACCTTCCGTAACTCTGTCGACGAATGAAGAACAAAAAATCAAAGGTAGGGGGTTATTAGTTGTTGTATTTATAACTTTTTCTTACCCTTTTCGAAGGATAATAAGGGATTGATGTGGACATTTTTTTGATCAACTTATTCTCATGATGAACCAAATGATATCTTCCTAAACGCGGAGGGTGTGGGCCAACCTAACCTGGCCCAACATCCTCCATTAATTTCACTCTTGTTGTGACGTTATACGGCATGGAGACGTACCAACGATGAGGCGACTGAGGTGGGAATGACATAGGAAGTGCTACATGCGGCCTCCGCCAATCGTGCCACTAGCCTGAGCTCTGCTAAAATGCCCCCCCTGGCGCGCTGCTCGGTGCCCCGGCCACCTACCTGAGGCCCCTCTAGCGCACTTTCTGGTGCTTCTGCGGCCTCTCGTTTCCCTACCGCAGCCTGCCCGACCCCTTCCGTGCCCCGCCAAGCGCCCCCACGGCCTCCGGGCACCCTGCCTGGCACCCCCACAGCCTACCCGGTACCCTGCCGGTGCCCCCGTGGCCTCCCGATGACCTGTCACGGCCTGCTCGGCAGCCCCAGAGCCGACATCTGCATGACCTATGCACTCCCGACCAAGACGGAGTCCCAGATCTCATGTTCCCTCCAGGCCGAGTTGCGACAGACCATACCCTCGCAATGCTCCGGGCCGAACTGTCCCCGAGCCCAGGCCGAACAACCCCCGCAGTTTGTTGGGAATGGCCCAGTGAACCGAGAAAAACATAGCGGGCTGACACACCCAATGATCTAGGTCTGACCCAGGGAGTTTGACCAGGTCAACACAGACCAGGTTGGCCTAGACGGGGTTGGGACGAGTCGGTCCAACCTTGTCAGACCAGACCCAGGCTCACTATTGACCCCATTAATTTCATTGGCCATATCTTTGGCACCGGATGTCCATTTTACAAATAGTCAGCGGATCTAGCTTTTATGGATTGTGGCGGTCCCATTGAGTATACACCTCTAGATTTTGTGGTTTAGTTGAGTTTCGGTCAGGTTGGATCATGCTCGAATCCAACCGTGCCCCCGGGACTAAAAGGATAATAACTCACAGACCGGGCATCCGTTTCACATGCTGTCTGTTGCGTTGAGACCTCTATGATATGGAAGACCTTTGAGATAATTCTACATGGGACTGTGCGACATTTGGATTATTGACCAGTAGCTTGTGGAGCATACCTTCTAGAGACGAGAATGCATTTGTGCGGGAACCTAGTAACTTGTTGAGACTTGACGACTGCTGATTGATTTGACTCAGAGTGATTGGACTAGCCCAGTGGGGAATGCCTCTGTGTGAGTGTGACAGAACCATATTGGGGAGCGCTTCTCTGTGAGCATGACAGACCCACGGTACTCGACACATGGAGTACCTCAGTAGGCTACGTGGGGGAGCGCCTCTGTGTGAGCAGAGCAGACCCACGGTGGGGAGCACCTCTACGTAAGCGCGATAGATCAATAGTACTCGACAGGATGAGTACCTCAGCAGTCCAAGTTAGTGGGAAGCTTCTCTGTGTGACGCGGTAGGCCCACTGTACTCGATAGTGAATGAGTTCTCTGGTAGCTGAGGGTTCATAAGGATACTACCCCTAGAATAGAATCCTGGTTGAGCTGAGTCAGTAACTTTGTGTTTTCCCCATGATTGAGATGGATTACTTGGTAACTTAGGTATATTTAAGGGCATATACCTAAGTGAGGTTATCTATTGTTATCTTACTTTGAGGTTTCTCCTTGTTGTATTTTGTGAGACCTTGAGGGTCTCGGGGTCCCTACTAAGTATCGTTATACTCACCCTACACGAGACATTCCCACACATCGTTGTGTTGGTTTCAGACGACAGATAGCACTGACTGAGGCAGTGAGTAACAAGACTGGATGATACTAGTAGGTGGACCAATCGGTGTGACGGTACATGGAGGAGACAGACGGATGAGAGTGCTATAGAGGCCATCTGTACCTACCCTTCTGGTTGGAACCCTGGAGGAAGACCCAATAGCTGCTTTACTTTTCTTCAGTTGTACTTGTACTTTCCTGTTGGGTTTGTATTTCCAACAACTTTTAATTTCTATCACTTCTTTTGTATATAGTTTTACTTAGTTTTTTGCTTCCAGTTGTGTACTCTAATGTGTTTGTTCAAAGTTATAAAGAACATTCCTTCCCATTTTAGGGACTTATGCCTTTGGTGCTAGTCGCTATCCCCTGGCCTATAGAAGGTAGTCTTGGGGTAGTCACAATATGGGCCTCGGGGGATGGGTCGTGACAAATTGGTATTAGAGGAGTTGGTTCTAACACAGAATTTAGGACTCCGAAATTTCTTTTATGTGATGAAATAGTGTTAAGGGTACTGAGTTTGGTTCTCAGTTCAAGGAGTCCAGTGTTGGTGCGGCAGCCGACGTATCCATACATCAGGGCCCTGACTTCTAATTTCCGACTCAGTGCATGAAAACCCTGATTGCGTGCATGTTTGCAAAAGTTTTATTTATGTCGGCTCAACCAGGTCAGCTCACCAGGTATAATCTTTTGATAGTGTCAGATCTATTTTTTTAAGATGACTCCCTGCAGACGACCAGTTAGAGCGCCGAGTGTCGTACGCGCAAATAGCCCACCGAGAGATGATGCCTCGGTACAAGGCCCTTTACCAGTGGAGGTTCCAGTGTTACCACATCCCATTGGTCAACCGTTTCCACCATCCCCAACAGCAGACGATGCACGCCGCTTGAGGGCACTGCATGAGTTCCAGTGCCAGAGGCCACCCATGTTTAGGGGAGAGATGGACACACAGGTGGATGAGGATTGGATGCAGGCTATGGTGAGTGTCTTCAGATAGGTAGGGACACTAGCCGACTTCATTGTGATCCTTGCCACGAGTCTCCTTCACCCAGAAGTAGGCAGATGGTAGATCCTAATTCTCCCGGTGCATGACGAGGCGACACTACTCTAGGAAGACTACAAGATCCTGTTTTGGGCGGAGTTTTTCCAAGCCATATACGAGCGGTGTAGATACATGAGATACTTCATCTACACCAAAAAAGCATGATAGTAGTACAGTACACAGTGAGGTCCACCGACCTCTCATGCTACTCCACAGATATGGTGCAGTACCCTTTCTTTAGAGCCCGAACCTTTGATCAGGGGCTCAGACGGGAGATCAGAGCATTGATGATCTCACTCAGCATCTTGATGCAGGCGGGCCATTTAGAGAAATCTCTCCTAGTTGAGAGTTTCCTTGTTGAGCAGTCTCTAGAAGAGAGACCCACCACTAGTCAACATGTAGCGGAGTCTTCTACCGATGGCAGTAGACAGATGACACATAGGTCTAAGAGGACAAGATCCATGGGTGGACGACCGCATGACTCAGGATCTATTGTGCGGGGAACCCGGGCTAGAGACACACAGGCCAGGAGCGAATAATGTTACTCATGTGGTGGGCATGGTCATAGGGCTTGTGACTATCAACCCACCATTCAGATGATCAGAAGACAGTTTAGGAACCTCTCAGGTAGAGGCAGAGGTTCGATAGAGGTTGTCTGTAGGGAGCAGACAGATGTGGCAGAGGAGCTGGACATGGAGCTGGTGGTGGATGACATTTTGAGGTGTTACCGCCACTACCACCAGGAGGTCCACCCCGACCGCATGGAGTAGGTGGAGATGTGAGAGCTCAGATCCAGGCAGCTGAGGCCTATGATCATAGATCTCCGGAGATGATTTTGAGGTATGATCTGTGTCTACTCCACCTTAGCTACAGTTCTTATAGACATAGGTTCCAGTCACTCTTTCATTGCCACATCCCTCTTTTGGAGCTCAAAGATTCTGAAGGAGCCGTTAGTTCGATCATTACGGATAGAGACTCATATGGGAGCTGATTCAACGATTGCGCACTGGTGCTGGCTGTTTGAGCTTACTCTAGGAGGTGAGAGCATCAGCTGAGATATCCTAGTAGCGCCATCGAGGCCTTATGACGTCATCTTGGGTATGGACTGGTAATCTACAGTCTATGCTCATATGGACTATAATAGGCACAAAGTGTAGTGTGTCCACACTTATATGACCAGGTTTACCTTCATCGTTGAGAAGAGAGTTGTTGTAGTGCAAGATAGACTTACTCGGAGGAGGGTTCATCCGAGCACTCATCAGTTGGCTGCCCTCACCCTTGGTTCAATAGTTATGGATAGTCAGATCTATACTGTAGTGGTGGACCAGTACACGTATGTTTTCTCTGATGATGTTACAGGACTACCTCCTCGTAGAAAGGTGGAATTATACATTTACCTATACCCCAAGACGACACTGATATCTACACCAGCATATCGGATGGCTCCCACTGAGCTTCGTGAGCTATAGGTACAGTTGGAGGACTTGCAGGGGAAAGGATTCATTTGTCCTAGTGTTTCTCCCTGGACAGCCTCGATTTTATTTTCCAAAAAAAAGGAGGGAATCTTGAGGCTATGTGTTGACTACCTTCACCTGAACCAGGTCACAATGAAGAACAAGTACCCACTCCTGATGATTGATGACCTCTTTGATCAGCTGAAGGGATCACGATGGTTCTTGAAGATAGACCTCAGATCAGGCTATCACCAGCTCAGAGTTCAAGATGAGGATGTGGAGAAGACGACATTCAGGTGTCGGTATGGCCATTACGAGTTCTTGGTTATGCCTTTCGGTGTAACCAACACTCCATTAGTGTTAATTTTACTCATGAACAAGATCTTCCAGCCATACCTCGATCGCTTTGTTGTAGTGATCATTGACGTAATTTTGATCTATTCGACTACTGAGGAAGAGCATGCCTACCATTTGTGGGTAGTACTAGGAACACTCTGAGAGCACCAGCTTTATGGTAAACTCTTGAAGTTAAAGTTTTTGATCTGAGATTTTCACTTTTTGGGACATGTCATCTTAGAGGCTGGAGTTGTAGTGGATCCAGAGAAGATTGAGGAGGTACTTTCTTGGTAGCCACCCAGGAGTGTGTTAGAGGTACAGAGCTTCCTGGGATTTTCTCGATACTATCAGAGGTTCGTTGCAGACTTCTACATAGTTACAGCACCACTATAAGCCTTGAAGAAGAAGGGGAAACCCTTCATGTGGTTAGAGAGATTCCAGTAGAGCTTTCAGGAGTTGAGGCTGACCATTGCCCCCATCTTGAGGCTTCTTGAGGAAGGCATAGGGTACGTAGTTTACTGCGACGCATCAGAAACCAGACTCGGTTATGCCCTGATGCAGGACCGAGCAATGATCGCACATTGTTCTCAGTAGCTAAGACAACATGAACAAAACTACGCAACCCATGACCTAGAGTTAGCTGCAGCGGTCTTCGCCTTGAAGATGTGGCGACACTATCTGATGGGAGAACGTTTTACCATGTAATCGGATCATAAGAGTCTTAGGTATAACTTATATTAGAAGGAATTGAATCTGAGATAGCGATGATGGATTGAGTTCCTCTGGGATAATGACTTTGAGATAGCCTATACTCCTAGGAAGGGGAATGTTGTAGCTGATTCCCTCAGCAGGAGATCCGGTATACAGCTGCTAGGAGAGGGGACAAAGCAGCTTGCTGCCTTAAAGATATCCTTTGTGGATAGAGATGGAGAAGCCTTCCTACAGTCTCTTACGGTCACTCCCACACTCCTTCAGCGAGTCAGGGAAGCACAGCATGGGGACGCTGACTGTGAGACACGACGTGCTCAGATTTCCACAGGGCAAGCACCTGATAGATTTTCTGAAGGTGGGGAGCACATCATCCTCTTCAGAGGACGTACTAGGGTTCCAGTGTCACATCAGGAGGATGTGTTGAGGGAGTTTCATAGGTCCTCTCTAGCGGTACATCCAAGAGTGGTAAATATGTATCAGGACCTTAGACGACAGCACTGGTGGCTAGGTATGAAGAAGGCGGTAGAGGAGTTTGTCACTTGATGCCTCACTTGTTAGTGAGTGAAGGAAGAGAACTTAGTACCAGCAGGCTTGGTACAACCATTAGAGGTCCCAGAGTGGAAGTGGGATGGGGTACCCATGGACTTCATAAAGGGTATTCAATGTACATCCATGGGTCATGCCTCGATTTGGTTGATCGTCGACCGACTCACCATGTCGTCCCACTTACTACCAATCATAGAGTAGGGTTCAGTAGAGTTCATGGGACGGCTCTATGTGCAAGATATTGTGAGGAAAGTTATCTCTGAGATTCATCGGACCTTTTCAGGTTCTCATCAGAGTTGGTGAGGTGGTGTACCACAGGGATCTTCCACATCATTTGCACCGGGTGTATGACGTCTTCCACGTATCTCAGCTGAAGAGATACATGCATGACCCTAGCCACATAATTTTCCATGGAGATCTAGACATCGATGAAGGGGTGAATTTCAAGGAGGCTCCAATGGAAATATAGTATCGATAAGATCGAGTCCTTCATGGATTGTTGATACCTCTGGTGCCCGTTCGCTGGTAGCACATGAACCTCCAGGAGAGCACATGGGGGGTGGAATACTCAGATTCATGCTCAGTAACCTCATTTGTTCTCTTAGATTGACTTGTATCTTATGAGGACATAAAGCGCTAATGTGGGGAGAATGTAAAGACCAGGAAATTCTGTATAATTTTTGTTCGAAAATATAAAGGATTTTTACGAGTTCGTGAAAATTTATGAAGCTGGATTTTGAGGCCCGGTGTGCCCGGAATCAATTTCAGAATTTTTTTTCGAGTACGTTCTGTAAACGTATGATCGGGATTTTATAACATTTGAACCGGTGCTCGGAACTGAATTATGAGGGCACCGTTGAACTCGCAGCGCCAGTTTTCTCTTAAGAAGAATTTCACCTTGAAGTCAGACAGTCGAGAATAAAAGTTTGTTTTTGGATTTTTATAAAAATAATAATAAAATAAAGTGTACAATAACTTATTTTATTTTATGCTTCCATGCGTGTGATTGTTGGTTAAAACCTCCAAATGGGAGTTGGAGGTGGGACCGCCACACTCTAACATCCCATGAGAGGTTATAAGGTGGTTCCCACTATAGCATAACCTCCCATGAGAGGTTGCTATGTGGGGACCACTGGAGACCGCATAAACTCCCTTTTAAATAATAGGGGTGGGGACCACCCAACCCCTATTGATGGTGGAGGATAAAATCTCTCAACACTTCCTCATTAATGAGGGAGAGCATGTCCACCATTCCATTTAATTAAATAGAGACAACCCCTCATTAATTAATGTGACAACCTCTTGAATTAAATTGGAGGAGCCTTTTTAATTAATTCACCTCTTTGAATTATGTGCCAACGATTAAAATAATAGAAAAACTATTATTTTGATAACTTTAATTTTGGTGGAAACTTGGGAGAGGAAGATCTCTTGGGGAAACATACCCTCTCCAAAGAAGAACTCCCATCCAAACGAAGAACGTGAAGAACACTGGAGACGATTCTTCTTCGAATTCCTTCCTCGAATCCTAACAACATAGATCATCTTCCGCGAGCAGACACAACTCTGGATTGGAAGTACGCGGAGGACACGATGAATGACGAGCTCATTCGTCTACCTTCCACAACTCCGTCGACGAACGAAAAATGACAAATCAAAGGTAGGGGGTTTATTACTTGTTGATGTTGTACCTTTTTCATACTTTTTTGAAGTATAATTGGGGATTGATGTATACTTCTTTCTTTGACCATATTCTTCTCATGATGAAACAAATGGTATCTAAAAAAATGCGGAGGGTGCGGGCCAACCGAACATGGCCCGACATCCTCCATCAATTTCTCTCTTCTTTTGATGTTCTACGGCATGGCGACGTACCCACAACGAGGCGAGTGAGGTGGCAACGACAAAGGCCACGCTACCAGCGGCCTCCACAAATCACGAAGCCTACCCGAGCTCCGCTGAACCGTCCATCTTGCGGCCCCCATGGCGCGCTGCCAGGTGCCCAGGCCACCGGTCTACGGCCCCTCCGGCGCCTTTCCCGACACACCCCACGGCCTCCCGGCGCCCAGCCGCGGCATACCCAATGCACACCGCGCCATTCCCGGTGCCCTGCCGGTGCCCCCGCGGCCTCCCATGTAACACCCTGACCCCAATTATCTAGATTCAGTGAATTATTACATAACATTGGCAGGATCAAAAAACATAAAGTCTCGAAAGACCAATTAGTTTATTAGTATTTGAAACACTAGATATATTCATCATCCTTACATTACATCATAAAGTAAAATAAACTACAACAACACTTTGTCTTCATATCCCCTCATACTATCCCTACAGGTCATTCATAAATTACTTCTTCACATCCTGGAAAAAATAATCCATTGAAAGGGGTGAGCTCAAATGCCTAGTAAGGAAAAAAAATATCAGAAACTTTTATAAATAAGTATAAACATTTATGTTAATGTATAACTAAAACAAAATCCTTTTAAACTTAAACTTCAGCATAATATGACAAAGTTAGAATGAAATGACACAATTTACTTATTCAAATGGATATTCCACTAGTCTAATAACCACATATAGTATCAAAAACCACTTTCATAATGATGGAATGCATATTTCCAAACTATCAAAACCACATAGTCAAGGCCTCATGCCAAGACTACAAAAATGATTTTTTTCATGGCCTTGTGCCCAAACACTTGTTTGTCTCATGAGACATACCGATGCATCGAGGAGCTATAACGGGCTCCACCCATCACATACTAAGTCCAATGCATTCCTCATATGAAAAGTTTGAAAAAAAAACATAAACATTCATATTAAAACTAGCATAGAAAATGTCAATACTTTAACCACAAACCATGAGTGGTATAAAAATAGCACATCCACCGTCAATCATAACCCATTAGATACAATATGGAAGATTTTATTATATCAGATTAACCTCAATTGATAATAATAAAGGATATTTACATAGATTAAAAAAATCATCAAACTATTGAGAGAAATATCCCCCTTTTTCTTGAAAACATTTAAAAGTCACGGTATTTGTCAAAAAGCCATTTAAATTAAATTTTTGAATCAATGTATCCCATACCACTTTGAAAATTTTAAAAGGAATTTCGATTTGAAAAATTTAATATCCATATAAATAAATCCTTAAAACCATTTCTAAAACATGGACATTAATGAGAAATATTTTGAAGGACAAATCTTTAAAACATTTTAAAATTATATTTTAGTTAGAGTTCCTAACCAAAAGAGAGACACTTGAATACAAATAATTTAGGTAATTAAATATTTATAATATAATGAGAATAAAGTGATTCATGATATACTATGTCAAAGTACATTATATACACCATATAAAAGTAATTTGGTGTATAACAACAAAGGAGTCTCAATGGAATGTAAGTTAAGATGAAATCTCTCATAATTGTTGTATCCCAGGGTTAAGGATAAATCAAAGACATAATTATGTGTGAAAAATATAAATACACTCAATGTGATTGGATATTCAGTGTAAAACAATCAAAGTACATTCACACATATTCCGGTAAAAACAACACCAATGAATTGGATGTTTTACTCAACAAATCGAGATTGAGTAAAAATTACTGTTATCAAGTTCATACCGATGACTTGAGAATTTATCAATGGAGTGATTATGTGTATCAAAATTATATACACAAAAATTGGAGTGGAAATTAGGACATAATCAAATGAATATTAATTCCACACATAATCTTGGAGTAAAATAATCAATGAAATATGCAGAAAGCCGAATGAGAGGAAATTGAAATTTCAAATTCCCTTATTGATTTGGTAACATAGGAAACATACACCCATGAAACAAGGATTATAAAATGAGGATGTAAATATACATAAATTAATGTATATTTCAAAATTAATACAAACATGGGAAGTGCACACACCACATGCAATAAATAAGTGGTGAACAATGGAAATCTCACAGAATTAAAAGTGAGATAAGAAACCCCTTACTTTGTACTTTTTACTTGGTCGGGGGTAGGTTAGGGTCATATATAATGGTTAAATAATTGTTATTTAATTATACAAGAATCATATACATTAATATGATATCATATATGATCTTTAACCATCGCTCTGTTAAAAATATCTTAGTATTATCGTCGTTTCGGGTGTTAACTTACTCGTTTTCTTTTATGTGTATTGTTACATAAGACGTGTTTTTTATGGATAGGATGTATCTTATTCATGTAAAGAATGATATCAAGTCCTTGAAAATTATTTTTAATCATAAAATGAGAATTATACTTTTATGGATATGATGGGGAATGAATCTCATCGTGTTCGTGGAGATGGTAGTCCTTACGTACGCACGAGCGATAATATCATTTTTTGATATTGAAATCATATATAATTGGATTTTATATCATATATACATAATCATTATCATGTTATAATTATTATTTACTTTAATTACACATCATTATTATATCCATCCAAATAATAATGTATTAAATACCAATTACACCACGACGTGGAGACGGTAGGCCGTACGTACGCACGTATGGTGACATGTCATTCAATGGATGGATAGAATATTGAATATGGTTTTACAATATTTATAATAATATCATAGTATATAAAATATTATGGAGTTATTATTTTAGAATAGAAATAACAAAGAAAGAATAAGTTGAAGAAGAAAGAAACATAAAGAGGTTTGTGAAAACATTACCTCTTCTTCAGGTTCTTCCCTTTGATTGGATCCAAAAGGCTCCATAGGATGGATTTATGATCAAAATAAGGCCTCTAGGATGAAGTTAGAGAATTTGAGAGAATATTTGGGCAGGTTTTGGCCGATCCAAAAGGCTTTGATTGTGTAAATTAGAGAGAAGGGGGGTACCCTTTTATAAGAGGGGTGATGGCACCTTTGGAAAATCTAGAAATATTATTTTATAATAAATTCATATTTTGTTTCTAATGTCTCAAAAGTGGATTATTAAAGTTTAATGTGGGTATGGGTCTAAATAATTTCAACAAAGTGATTTTAGATAGGTTTTGGTCACTATATTAACCTTATCATTTATATTTAACTCTTAGTTAAATAGTTTGACATTTACCATGTCTCTTTGTATTTTTATATTATATATTTAATAAACATACTATATACCCCCAAGAGACCCCAAAGTGGTAAATTAATGATACAAATATCATTATATAAGTCCTTTTTATGAACCTTATATTTTTAGGAATATAATATCAATTAATAATATAATATTTGTTTTAAAAACTCTTTTATGTCAATTTTGACACTATTGGGTATTTTGTTTTTGATAATTCTATAAAACCATTATTACTTAGAAATAAATTTATATAAACAATCCT
Source organism: Viscum album (assembly GCA_963277665.1). Taxonomy (NCBI): domain Eukaryota; kingdom Viridiplantae; phylum Streptophyta; class Magnoliopsida; order Santalales; family Viscaceae; genus Viscum; species Viscum album. The sequence continues at coordinate 449,610,730 of OY728137.1, read as the reverse complement.
AATAAGTCATATTAACCTAAATTTTATTTTGAATTCATAAAAAGTCTAAAATTACATTTATTTTGATATTTATAATATCAATTAATTTAATATTTAGTTAATTATGTAATTACTGTATCACCATTGTGTCATATATAAATTAGATTATTTAATGTCTAAAATTTATAAATAAAATACCATTATATAGAAAATAGTTTTATATTTCTATTAAATATTTATAATCTAATTTATCTTATGTATAACCCTATATTAAAAATGTTTTAGTTATTAAACCTTGATTTTATCTCTTTTAACTCTTCTTTGAATTAAATAATAATAAATGTCCTAATCTAATCCATGTGTACTTAAATGATAATATTATATTCCTATGGTTATTTTGGTCGTGATACAATTGTACAATAGAATTAGGACATGTGTTAGGGTAACATTAATATCATTTTTACCCTTAATTACCTTATTTACTTTTAACTGTGGTAAATAAAAGTAAAAAGTTACTATTCACCAAAAAATATTTTCATCTCATTGATCCACATTTTAATCCATGAAATTAACCATTTCTCTCAGATTTTCTAAATTACACTCACAGAAGCGGTAAAATTACGTTTTATGTGAAATTCTATATTCTTCTAGGAGGTGGGTAAAAACGGTGAAAAGTTCAATAAAATTATTATATATCTAAAATTATTCTAAACTAACTCAAATGAATTACATTGAACTTATATAGGTATTCTGTATCTATTTTGACCTTAATTAAATTTAAATAAAATAAATAATTATTTTAAAAAAATTCGGTTTTAAACTATAACTCTGTGTTTTCTCACTATTCATAAGAAATTGAATGTTTTCAGAAAAATACCAAAAATTCACCATAAGCTAATTTCAATATTCCAAATCCAAAAATGAAGTCCATTTTAAATTATAGAATTTATAAAGTTTAAATAAGTGGGTATTACTATTCATAACGTCTAGTTTGATTACTTGTGGTGTGTGTTTGAACTCAAAGTTTCATACAACACACGCTACTGTATTATTCAAAGAGAAGCATACCGTGGAAGCTTGGGGCATTACATTCTCCCCACAATCAAATAATTTAATTCTCGAAATTTTTAAAATTGAGCTTGGGAATATAATAGAAAGTCCCACATCAGAAAAAGTATCAACAAAACTATCACCATAAAAGAATGAAAGAGAAGTACAATGGTCACCCAAAATAACTCATACTAGGATTCCATGTAGGAAAACATGGATATGGAAGATAAACTAAGTGTCATGATCTGATGGAGAGGGATAGAAAACATGATCGGGAAAAATTTAACAATAAGAAAGCCACAAAATTGTGATGGGACAAATAGTCATTAGTTTCCCAATTGAAAAAGTATACAGACAACATTTTTTTAAAGTTACATTACATAAAGATGAGGAATTCATTTACGAGGTTGACTAAGAAAATAAAGATATATACTTACTTTTTAACTAGAGCTTCATTATTTAATAAATTTCCACCACCAGCTCATTTATTTAAATGATGAGTATTCAAGAAGACCTAGTTACACTGGAAGAGCAAGAATAAACTTCTATAGAATCACATGATCTATGAAGGATAAACTATATATTCACCTTCTCTTTAGAGATTAATCAAAACAAAAACGGTTAGTACAAGATATGATGATCCCCCAAATTGATATTCCTTTACAGAAAGAAACACTAATCTTAATTTCTAAAATTAAACGAACAATACCCCAAATTTAAATAAAAACCATTCAATAAACAATTGTCCTACAATATAATCCAAACTAATATTGAAACCCAAAACATAGAAGAATTTGGTTATGTAGTCTTCCACGTTAAATTGTATCTCCAAATGGCATCAACTACTCTTAAAGTCACATACTGAAAAGTAATTAACCAAATCACATATTCTCTATTATAGGTTAATCATTTCCATAAATAACCAAAATCTCTATAAATACCCAATAAAAACATAGATAAAAATCTACCATTACTCTTAAAATGAAATCCCATAGTATTCTAGTTTCCTTGGGGATATAGTGTTCCCAACAAAGAGAACATCTTCCAAAATAACATTTATCACTTAATAATCACATAATTTTCATATACTAAGGGTATTAATTCGATAAGAAATAAGAACCCAAATCAACTTATTACTGATAAATAAAATAATTTAACTAAAAATAATTAGTCACACTAACCAGGGACTTCACGTAGTCCAGTGGTAGGCGATAAATCCCAATCGCACTTTGGTTGTGGGTTTGATTCCAATATCTTTGTCTGATGCGATTGGGTGTCACACGGTTTGCGCGTTATCCTTTTTCAAAAACTATAATTTATAATATTACCAAACTGAGATAAATTCGTCCTAATAACCATACCATAATTTCACCATAAATGTTATCTCATGCCTTTCATTTTGATCCCAACATATAATAACTTGTAATTGCCTAATATTCAAGGATCATATCAAACCAAATGGTTATTTATAACTATATCCACAAGAGAAAATATAATTCTTCCTCAAATATCATTTTCACATGATAAATATCAGGGTTACACATATAAGAGAAAATACACCCAAATTAATCTCAACAACAAAGGGCACTATTACCTTTAAACATTTTTCCATGCATTTATTACCACATATGTTCTTCCTTGACCAAGTGGTTATCCTACAGAATAGGGAATTGACTTGGGTGATTCCATAGTCCCTTATATTTACGAAAAATGATTGTAAATGGATTCTTGGGACCATTTTTATTTTCTTCCAGATCACTCTTCATTTTTCCTCGGCAATTATTCACTTTATGTCCTTCTTTCTCACACGTAAAGAATTTCTTTGTTCTATTGAGACACTTTCCTGGGTGTCTTCTTCCACATTTATTTCATTATGGAAATTGAGGATTCTTTTCTCCATGGTCTCTACTACTGGATCTCTTATCATTCATCACCTTTCTCTTCTTTGTTGAGTCCGAGAGTTGATTAATATATATGTTGTCGATCATATTTTTTGAAAACTAATTTGGCATGAACACAATATCTTTTATGCCTATCAACATTCCATTTTTTTGCTCATTTCCACCACCATTCCCACTTTTTACATCATTCTCAAAGTAACTATGACTTCCTTAGACTCCATCCATTGACTAAAACCAGAATGAATTGTGTGAGTAACAGTAGTCATAAAATCATTTAGAGAATATCATGACACCATATTCTCAATTTGAAACACCTTAGGACTGACCAAGGTCATTTATTCTCATCTTATATTAAAATACTTCAAATTGGTTTGTAAATAAAATGTAAATTATCCCAAGAATATCCCCCGAGAGTGTCGTAACCAAGAGTGCATAAAGGCCTGTTGTCATGCACCATTTCCCGTTCGACTCTAGATCAAAAAATGTGTTTTTGGGTTTTACCCCAATCTACATCTGTGCCAGAGCCACATCTACCTTTTCATACCCAAACAAGGATGTATTGCTTGGAAACTCACAATATATATACAATAACAATATTCTAGGAAGTTCTTCTATATTAATCCTCAAAGTCTATCTTATGGATATGTTCTCTAATCAATGTTTATCTATATCAAGTCTCCAATGTTTTTACTAACCTTTCTATGATGCCAACTGTAACGCCCCCACCCATGTTACCCAGAGTCGGTGCATTATTACATAACATTGGCATGATCATGAATGATCAAGTCTTGAAAGAACGATTAGTTTAGTAGTTTTGGAAACACTAGATATAATCATAAGTCTTACATTACATCATAAAGTAAAAAAAATACAACAACATCTTATCTTCATATCCCCTCATAATATTCCTACTGGTCATTCATAAATTACTTCTTCACATCCTGGGAAAAATAAACCATTTAAAGGGGGGAGCTCTAATGCTCAGTAAGGATAACAATATATCGGAAACTTTTATAAATAATCATAAACATTTAAGGCAATGTATAACTAAACAAAATCAATTTAATCATGAAGTTCAGCATAATTTGACATAGATAAAATTAAGTAATTACATTTACTTATTCAAATGGATATTATACTAGTCGAATAACCACATGCAATATCAATAACCACTTTCATAATGATGGAATGCATAATGCCAAACTATCATAACCACATAGTCAAGGCCTCGTGCCAAGACTACAAATAAGATTCTGTCAAGGAATGGTGCATTGACACTAGTTTGTCTCAAGATACCTACTGATGCATCAATGATCTATAGCGGACTCCACCTGTCACTTACTAAGTCAAATTCATTCCTCATATGAAAATATTGAAACATAACATAAACATTCGTTTTAAAACTAGCATACGAAATGTCAATACTTTAACCAAAAACCATGAATGGTATAAAAATAGCACATCCACAGTCAAACATAACTCATTCGATACAATATGGATGATTTCATTATATTAGATTAACCTCAATTGATAATAATTAAGGATATTGACATAGAATAAAATAATCATCAAACTATTGAGAGAAATATCTCCCTTTTTCTTGAAAACATTTATATGTCGCAGTATTTGTCAAGAAGCCATTTAAATTAGATTTTTGAACCAAAGTGTCCCATACAACTTTTAATCTTTAAAAAGGAATTTTGAGTTAAAAACTTTAATGTCTATATAAATAAATCCTTAAAACCATTTTTCAAACATGGACATCAATGTGAATGATTTAGAATAACAAATCATTAAAACATTTTAAAATGGTATTTTAGTTTGAGTTCCTAACCAAAAGAGAGACACTTGAATACAATTAATTGGGGTAATAAAAACATTGTAATATCATGTGAATAAAGGGATTAATGATATACTATGTCAAAGTACATTATATACGCCATATAAAAGTGATTTTATGTATAACAACAAAAGCGTCTCAATGGAATGTAAATTGAGATGAAATCTCTCATAAAGGTTGTTTACTTTGGTTAAGGATAAATAAAAAACATAATTATGTGTGAAAAATATAAATATAGTCAATATTATTGGTTATTCAGTGTAAAATAGTCAAAGGACTTCACACATATTCTTGTAAAAACAACCCCAATGAATTGGATGTTTCACTCAACAAATCGAGATTGAGTAAAAATTACTCTTATAAAGCTCATATCAATGACTTGAGAATTTATCAATGGAGTGATTATGTGTATCTAAAGTATATCCACAGAAATGGGAGTGGAAATTATGAAATAATCAAATTAATAGTTATTCCACACATAATTTAGGACTAAATAATCAATGAAGTATGCGTAAAGCTGAATGAGTGGAAATTGAAATTTCACATTCCCTTATTGATTTGGTAACATAGGAAACATAAACCCAATAAATAAGGATCATAAAATGATGATGTAAATATAGGTGAATTAAATTATATTACACAATGTATACAAACATGAGTAGTACACACACCGCATGCAATAAATAAGTGGTGAACAATGGAAATCTCACGGAATTAAAAGTGAGATAAGAAACCCATTACTTTGTACTTTTTCCTTGGTCAAGGGTAGGTTAGCCTCCTATATAATGGTTAAATAATTGTTATTTAATTATAAAAGAATCATATACATTAATATGATATCATATTTAATCTTTTAACAATGCTTTGTTAATAACATCTTAGTACTATCGTCGTTTCGGGTGTTAACTTACTCATTTTCTTTTATATGTTTTGTTACATAAGTTGTGTTTGTTATGGATAGGTTGTATATTATTCATATACTGAATTATATCAAGTCATTAAAAATTATTTCTAATCATAAAATGAGAATTAGACTTGTATGGATATGATGGGGAATGAATATCATCGTGTTCGTGGAGACGATAGTCCGTACGTACACACGAGCGATAATATCATTTTTTGATATTAAAATCATATATAATTGGATGGTGTATCATATATATAGAATCATTATAATGTTATACATATTATTTACAATAATTACACATCATTATTATACCCATCCAAATAATAATGTATTGAATAACAATTACACCACGACGTGGAGACGGTAGGCCGTACATACGCACGTATGCTGACATGTAATTAAAAGGATGGATAGAATACTGAATATGGTTATACCTTATTTATAATTATATCATAGTATATAAATGATACTTTATTTATTATTTTATAATGGAAATAAAAAAGAATGAATAATTTAAAGAAGAAAGTAACATGAAAGAGGGTTGTGAAAACATTACCTCTTCATTGGGTTTTTCCTTTTGATTTGATCAAAAGGGCTCCATAGGTTGGCTTTCTGATCAAACTAAGGCATCTAGGTTGAGGTTAGGGAAGCTGAGAGAATATTTGGGCAGGGGTTGGCCGAGCCAAAATGCTTTGAAGGTGTAAATTAGAGAGATGGGGGAGTACCCTTTTATAAGAGGGGTGAGGGGCACCTTTGGAAAAGATAGAAATATTATTTAATAATAAATTCATATTCGGTTTTTAATGGCTCAAATGTAGATTATTTATAGTTTAAGTTTGGGATGGGTAAAAATCCTTTCAACCAATAGATTTTAGATAGGTTTGGGTCACTATATTAACCATATCATTTATATTTAACTCTTAGTTAAATATTTTTACATTTACCATGTCTCTTTTTATTTTTATATTATATAGTTAATAAACATAATATATACCTCCAAGAGACCCCCCAAGTGGTCCATTAATGATAAAAATATAATTATATAAGTGAATTGGCCGAACAATTAATAATATAATATTTTTTTAAGAACTCTTTTATGTCAATTTTGACACTATTGGGTATTTTGTTTTTGATAATTTCATAACAGTCATATTACTTAGAAAACAATTTATATAACCAATCCTAATATGTCATATTAACATAGAATATTAGTTGAATTAATTAAAAGTCTTAAATTACATTTATTTTGATATTTATAATATCAATTATTTTAATATTTCATTAATTACGTAATTACTCCATCACTATTGTGTCATAAATAAATTAAATTATTTAATGTATAAAATTATAAATAAAATACCATTATGTAGGAATTATTTTTTTATTTATAATGAATATTTATAATCAAATTTATATTATGTATAACCCTATATAAATAATGTTTTAGTTATTAAACATTAATTTTATCCCTTTTAACTCTTCATTGAATTAAATAATAATAAATGTCATAATCTAAGCCATGTGGACCTAAATGATAATATTTTATTCCTAAGGTTGTTTTTGAACGAGATTCACTTGTCTAATAGAATTATGTCATGTGTTAGGGTAACATTAATAGCATTTTTAACCTTAATTACCCTATTTACATTTAACTGTGGTAAATAAAAGTAAAACATTACTATTCACAAAAAATTATTTTCATCTCATTGAACCACATTTTACTCTTTGACATTAATAGTGTCTCTCGTATTATCGAAATTCCACTCACAGAAGTAGTAAAATTAAATTTTATGTGAATTTCTAAATTCTCATAGGAGGTGGGTAAAAGACGGTGAAAAATTCAATAAAATTTTTATATATCAAAAATTATTCTATACTAACTGCAATTAATTACATAGAACATATATAGGTATTATGTATCTATTTTGATCTTAATTAAATATAAATAAAATAAATAATTATTTAAATTAAAATTCTGTTTTAAACTATATCTTAGTGTTTTTTCACTATTCATCAAAAATTGAATGTTTTCAGAAAAATACCAAAAATTCACCTTAAGCTTATTTCAATATTCTGAATCAAAAAATGAAGTCCATTTTGAATGATAAAATTTATAAAATTTCAAAAAGTGTGTATTACTATTCATAACAGCTAGTTTGATTTGTTGTGGTGTGTGTTAGAACTCGAAGTTGCGTACAACACATACTACTGTATTATTCAAAGAGAAGCGTACCACGGAAGCTTGAGGTGTTACATCATGGCACACCGCCCAGCGCCCCGGAGGACTGCCTAGCACCCTGTCGGTGCCCTCGAGGCCTCCCATTGCCCTGTCACATCCTGCCCGCCCTCCCTCAAGCCAGAATCCAAGTGTCCTGCACGCTCCCAACCGAGCCGGTGTCCCGACTCCCTCTCACCCTCTGAGCCGAGCCACGCCGGGCCGCTCCCTCGCAATGCTCTGAGACTAACTGGCCCTTAGCACGGGCCGAAATTCCCCAGTAGTTCACTGGGCTGGGCCCAAAGAACCAGGAAAAACATAGCGAACGGACCCACCTAACAGGTCGGGTCAGACCCAGCGAGCCTGACCAGGTCATCCTAGACCAGTTCGGACCAGACCTGGGCCCACTATTGACCCCATTAATTTCTTTGGCCATATCTTTGGCACTGGACGTCTGTTTGACGAACCATCAGCAGTGCTGGATTTTTTGGAGCCTAACCATCCCTTTGAGTATACCCCTATGAATTTCAGGGTTTAGTTGAGTTTTGGTTAGGTTGGATTGTACACGAATCCAACCGGGACCCCATGACTAAAAGGCTAATAACTCATAGACCGGGTGTCCGTTTGATGTGTCGTCTATTGTGTTGAGACCTCTATGATGTGGCAGACCTTTGAGATACTTCTACATGGGACTTTGTGACATTTGGAGTATCGTCAAGTAGCCTGTGAAGCAAACCTTCCAGAGACGAGCATGAATTTATGCGGGAACCTAGTAGCTGGTTGAGACATGACGAATGCTGATCGATTCGACTCAGAGTGATTTGACTAGCCTAGTAGGGAGCACCTCTGTGTGAGTGCGGTAGACCCATGGTGGGGAGAGCCTCTATGTGAGCATGGCAGACCCACAGTACTCGACATGTGGAGTACCTGAGTAGGCTACTAGGGGGAGCACCTCTGTGTGAGCGTACCAGACCCACGTTGGGGTGCACCTCTGTGTTAGCTCGGTAGATCCACAGTACTCAAGAGGACGAGTACCTCAGTAGTCCAAGTTAGTGGGAAGTGCCTCTGTGTGATGCGACATGCCCACTATACTCGATAAAGAAGGATTTCTCTAGTATATGAGGGTTCATAATGATACTACCCCTAGAATAAAATCCTGGTTCAGCTAATTCTGTAACATTGTGTTTTCCCTGTGATTGAGATGAATTACTTTGTAACTTAGGTATATTTATGGGCATATGCCTATGTGAGGTTATCTGTTGTTTTATTACTTTTTGGTTTATCCTTGTTGGATTTTGTGAGACCTTGTGGGTCTCGGGGTTCCTACTGAGTATCATTATACTCACCTCTGCAATGGCTTTTCCAGCACCTTGTTGTGTTGGTTGCACACGATGGACATCACTGACTGAGGTAGAGAGTAGCATGACAGGTTGGTACTCGGAGGTGGACCACTCAGTGTGACGGTACATAGAGGAGACGGATGGACATGAGTGATGAGGAGGCCATCTGTACCTACCCTTCTGGTAGGAAACCCAGAGGACGACCCAATAACTTCTTTACTTTTCTTCATTTGTACTTGATTTCAGTTGTACTTGTACATTCCTGTTGGGCTTTTATTTTCGGCCCCCTTTTACATTCCATCACTTCTTTTGTATACTGTTTTACTTAGGGTTTTGCTTTAGTTGTGTACTCTGATGTGTTTTTTTACAGTTATAAAGGCATGGCCTTCCCAGTTTAGGGATTTACGCCTTTGGTGCTAGTCTCAACCCACTGGCCTATGGAAGGCAGGATTAGGGTAGTCATGATACAGGCCCTGGGGGACCAGTCATGACAAATAAGCAGAATGTAATAATATCATTTGGAGATGATAAAATACAATGAAATACAAAATAATAGAATAGAACAGTGTCCCATGACCAACTAACTTGGTATATATTTATATAAAACATGAAAAATATGAAAGGTAAATTATAGCTTGAAGCAAGAACCACCATTTCCCCTTTTCATCTATACCATTAAAAAATTAGTAAAACTACAATAACTATAGTCCAGCTCTAGAACCTGATCCTCTATCATGTCTCAAAGAAATGAAGTTAAAATATGTAATGAGTAGACCATGTAGTGTGTGAGTATAAAATAAGCGGGACACCACCCACATGTTCATGTCTTACATCTATAATAAGGTTGGTGTATGAATATACGAATAAAAAAGAAATAAACAATAATTTATTAAATAACATTATTCTCTTGTGCTCAATAGCCATGGTATAGCATTCACCCACATCAGCCTATTCTAGTATATAATTTAACATGTTCCCAAAATATATATATGGAATACACTGCATTTATAGATATATATATTTGTAGTAGTGAGAACCCATGGATTATTTCCATAGTCTCCCTTTATGGATATCACTCATAATGTTCCCTTGAAGACCTTCCATAAATATAACACAATCACCCCTTAAAATAAAACACCTAAAATACCCATGATCAAGAATTTTGTGTCCTATTGAAATTCATAACAATATGTCTCAGGTCCATTGAACCCCCACTCATAATGTCCTCAAAAGATCAACAACCTGACATATCGTTGCTTAAAAATATCCATACTCAAATAAATAAATCACTTGAAACTCGATAACCCAACTTCCTGAGGAATGTTGATACATATCCTCTAATAATCCTAACCCATCATCTGCATGTATAATATCTTTCATCATCCCCAAAATTGAAGGTCTCAACACCATACCCAAATGTTTTATCACTATCTACATTTATTCCTATAGTGATCACCTCCAACATTATTGATATTGAACACCATCCTCCACGTTGCAATATCAAATGATTCCTCTTCCCATAATGACTGATCCCCACCACCTTAGGAAAGTCTCATTTATGTTTTCTAGCCTTTAATTATGAATAATGCAATAAAAATTAGTTAAATTAATCACACAATAGATAATACACATTATCCAACACCTCATTCGACTATGACCATGTGGTTAAAAGATTTTGGTCAATACCATTTTATGTCACACATGGAATACCCTTATCCGGACAACCTCATTGTCTCAAACTGATGACAACATCACAAAAACCTAGTGGTAATTATCCCCACATGAATATCAGGATATTCCCTCTTCTTGACAACCATGTCACCTTAGTCCATGTGGTCAACATAAAATCAGTCATAGGGTGATGCCCATCATGTTCCCATCGAAGTCATATAATTATAAAAAAATTAATTAAAATACACAACTGGCCTAACCTATCATGTTGGTCAAATCCCCTTAAATAGATTAACATGGGTAAAATGGACATATTAATACCCATATTTATCCCATAATATTCATTTAATAATTTAAAGACAAACAATAATTAATTAACAGTCTTACTCACTCACACAAATTTAATGTTTTTATTAATAAGAGAAAACATACAACCAAAAAAATGATTCTAAATGAGGTAATGATAGATTTTAAAAAAACTCCCTAAAAATATGTAAAAATATATAACATGAAGTAATCAATATTTATGGTGATATAAATAAGGATGATATGAAAAAAGATTAGCTTTAGCAATATGCTTCCAATGAGACTCATAGATTTCAAATAAGTGTTCTACAGTAGGGGGAGGCTCGAAGCCTATGTGGAGAATGAAGTGGGATAACCCTTTGCGTGTTTCACATGTTACATATGGGAAATGAGGAGAAAAAGAAATTTAAAAGATGGATTTTTTTACATTCTCTAAAATGAGAAACATAGTTTTTTCACACACTTTGGATAACTCTATTCCTACCATGTAGTGTTGACTACTCTAGCACCTCACTTGACAGGGCTAGACACACTACTTACCAAATCATGCACCACACAGGAGGATCCCCTTTGTAAAAAATAAATCAGATCCTCAACTTTATAGTTTTTCAAACTATTTATAGTGAATAAATGTGTCACACGGTTTCCCTTTGAATGCTTTCTGATTTAATGAAATCATGCTCCCATATTTATACTTTCTAAAAAATGGGTTTTTAGGATGCGACACACCAGGAATCCCTCTAAACCCCTGAGGAACATGACAATATAGAAATTTAAATTATTTATTTGTTCCAATTAATCTCTAGAAATTAGGTTTATATGACCAAAATAAAAGTTATATTATTTCAGAAAACATAAAAATTCTAAATGGTTGATGAATTTTGACCATCTCAAAAACCAGGGTCATCACACAAAGGGTGGAGGTGAACTGAGGTCCATGGTAAACATTTCTAGATATTTCCATATCCACTATTAACTATCCTTTCAGGTCCCTAAAGTGATATTGGATTTATATTAGTGGATATTTATAATTATATGTTTCTTTTAAATTTTTGAGATACCTAATTGAATAAAGGTGAATCTACTATTGTTCATTCTATAGAGACATTCCAGGAGGTGGCTAGGAATGATGAGATAGCCTAAATGACATTACTGTCTCACATATGAGGCCATCAATATCTTTTGTTTATTTTGGGATTATTCCCCATCACTATTAATATGTAATTACCTAAATATTTTATTGGGATTTAGTAGGAGTCTACAATGATATCTACATAATCTTATAAATTAATTAATAACTGGATTTTACTCCTCTCATAGATAATAGTTATGAAAAAAAGTATAGGAATTTAAATATTGGTCTTCATCCCAAAATCTTGTGATAGGTTAGGATATTTAACCTATTGACATACCTAGAAGTTTTAAAAAAGTCATTGACTATAATGATATTACTGAAGAAGGGTGTATAAATTGATCATCGTACACCATCCTATGAGATAGTTTTTGTAATTATTACTATTAAGATGGGTGTAACATCTAGTAGTAGGATTAGTATATCAGGGAAACACAACACATTTATAGTATATATGTTAAAAAATATTTATCTTCTTCAGTTACCTTTGGAGAAAATGCATAATGATTCAACTATGAAAGATCAGAAATTATCTTATGGAGTGTATAACACCTCATACCATGTCTTATTCATGTTTAATGATAGGGATTCATTAGTAATTTATCAATTGTTATCTAAGGAGATTATTCTATAGGGGATTTAGAAACACAAATTCAGGGAACCTGGGATCCTACCTTGGTCCTCTGCAGTAGGATCAGCTGACAATGGCTTTAGAATGTTGTGTTTCAAAAATCCATTGTCGTGGAGCTAAGGAAAACTCAGTCTGTGTAGTTTATTAGTCTCCAAAATAGGGTAGTGCTGATAGTAAACTTTTTGAGTTATGGTCCTTACCACTTATACATTTTCTACTACATTTTTTGATACTGGTTCATCTAAATCTATTATATGTTCTCTATTTTTTGCAAAACATGACTTACCATTAATGTTATATTTTGAGTTTTTCCCACAATAAATATTTTTGGAATGAATTTGGACCACCATCAGTGATGAACAATTTTTCCTACATTTCATTTATATTTATTGAAATATGTGGTAGTTCATGATTCTATAAAGGAAAACCTATAGTGAGACTCATGGCATGGAATATTTCACTAAATTTCAATCCCATGTCAGCTTTTATTGGATATAGTTATCATTACCAAATACTAATGGGAAGATGTTTTTAATTATTAATTATGTGGTACTATGAGAAGTTAAATATGTTCTATACATGATCCAACATTAAATGATTATGGTAAAGATATCCAGATTTTCTCTTTTGGAAGGATTAGTGGTGGCCCCCTGAACATTTTCTTTGGTTATAGATATCTATTATGATGGATTTATAGATAAAATAAATTTACATCCATATTATTTGGGTGATGAGTTAGGGATGTAAATTATTACATATTGGTATCCTATTTAGTGTTACTATTATCATATGGAAATGATGTAGTTGAAGAATCTAAAATTAAACTCGATGAATTAGAGTCGAATGTCTTTATGAGGCTTAGTAAATCAGCATAGAATAGCCCTATTTTTTACATTGAGAAGATTTATGGTATTCATCAAAATTATATATATATATATGATATAAAGATAAATTTTTTAATAGTGATGAATGTATATCCTTATCCCATGATCGAAATGTTTTTTGATTAGTTACAAGGATCTTCATGGTTATCCAAGATTGGTCATTAATTGGGGTATCACCAGTTTAGTGTTAGAGAGGATGATATAAAAATATCTATTTTGGATTAGGTATGGGTAATATTATATTTATCTTGATTAATGAATTGATAGTGTTCGTGGATCTCATAAAAAATTTCATTAACCCATATCTTGACTCATTTATCATATGTTTATTATTTAGGAGGATAAAGAAGAAATTTTTCAAATCAAACTCGATATAAGGGTCTTGATCCTAATTTTCATTCATTGTGATATATTTTTATATCATGAACTATTATTATTTTATGGGGTGTGTACAATGACCCTTTGAAATATTTTATCGTTATATTTTCTACTCTCATGGTATATATAGTTTTTTTTAATTTTTCTCTTTCTTGGTGTTTTTGATTAAAATGTTTCTAGAGTTATAATATATTTTTATTAAAAATAATTATATATTAATGTGTTCCATATAATTATCCTTATATTCCATATCCATGTTTTTATGATGATTTAGTTATTGAATTGAGAGTTTTATAATGAACATTATTTTATTTCATTCAGATTTTCTCCAAAAACTGAATCTTTTTATTGAATGTTTATCCTTATTACCAAAAGAAAAATGAGTGTTATATTTTAAAATATATAGGGATAAGTAAGTTTCCAATAGCTATAATATTATATTTGTTTTCATATTCCTATAAAATTATTCATTTTTTATTCAATGAAAAAAAATGATTCATTCTGTTTAGTTACTTTGGTATTCAAATTGAGTTTTTAATAAAAAATGACATTTTGGTATCTGAAGGTGTTTTGAATACGATTTCATAATTATTTTTCAAAATGTATTGTAGTTAAAATGTGTAAGAATAAAATTTCAAATTCATGATAAGGTACTTGATAATTATATGCTTAATGGATGATCCCAACACATCTTGTACAATTGGTTGAGCTCCATTATAGCTTATTTTTTATCCCGATACAACAGATATGATGGGATGATCCTTATTATAGATCATATAAAAAATGTGTGAGGATGATTTACCTTATAAGTGGGGAAATCCCCATTATATATCTCCAATGAATTGGAAAAGGATTATTTTTCTATAGAATTAAATTTGAAGTCATACAAATGGTTATTCCAAATGAAAGTGTCTTGAAAATGTTTTATTAATATGATTATATATATCTAAAATAACAATTTTTTAAAAGGAAACACTATATTCTATAGTATACAATATTCACCACATCAATAAATCCTGAATAACTAAATATTACTATGTAAAAGTGACTGTTTATCCAAAAAATTAAATTGTTGGGAATTAGTATGAATGATTAATTTTAGAAAAAAATATAATTATCAAACTAAACAAGTGTAACAATCAAACCTAGATCAACAAAACCACTCACCAAATTCAATCAATAACAATGTGGGTGTAAAAAAGAGAAAAATTAGCCTCGTATATAAGAAAAACTAGAAATTCAACCAGATTAAAAAGTGAAAAAATTGAATGAAAAATAACCCAATGCTTCTAAATACATAAAAAAGACAATTCTTGACAAAATTAGTGTATAGGTGACCATGCATCACCTCTAAACAATACCACTATGAAAAAACAACATAAATATAAATCCGCATCCAATAGAATGTAGTTCCCTTTACCTAAATCTAAAAAGTGGTCTATATCCACCAATTGGTAGAAGTAAGATGTAAGAAACCTATCCCAATAGGATACCAAAAATATATTTATAAAATTAATAATAAAAATAATTCACATACACATGTTTTATAACAAAATAGTATATAAATAATTTTAATAATTAAATTAATTTTAAAAACATTTTCAAAAAATCTTGAGTATACACAAATTAAATTCCATGTTTTCCAAATCTAATATCTAGAAGGTAAATATACCAAAATATAAATATAAGTGTGATTGAACATCCATTAAATAAACCGTCATGTAATAAAAAAACAAGAAACATGAATGATCCTACCATCTAGGCTCAATCTTGTGGGATAATACATACAAGACACTCACATGATGAACAAGGAATACAGTTGGATCCAAATATCATCGAGAGTAGTTATAGACTGTTGAAATAAAAAAATTTAGCTTCTCTCATTATGACACACACTAGGGTTAGTTGTGTCTCCATTTCTACAAATATAAGGTTCTTGTTGTGTTATTTTGGTCAATTTCTATTTTAATAACCATTCCTATATTTTTATAAAACAATTTCAAGGAGAAGGGAATATTCTTTATAGTATGAAAATCCAGTTTCCATTTCCAATCAAGGATATTCTATATTCAAGGAAAAAAAATACTTTATATGATTAACCCAATACCTTTTTCAGTTTTAATAAATGAAATTACATTATAAATCTCAAGGAATCAATAATATTGAAATCAATTCCTAAAATTAGAACAATTTAATAGATACAACAACTTCAGGAGTGTAGAAAACCTAACCGCCTTTGATAGTGGGATTAGAAACAACATGATCTACCTTCAGAATACAATGAATGGATAAATACAGAAAAGTATTGATAGAAAACACAATCTATTAACCAATACCTACAAAAAATAGTGTCACAAGAGTATGTGATAGAGAAATTTAGTGGAAGGATTACATGAATGGATGAAGCACACAAATATGAAAATAAATCATAGAACAAATAAATCATGATGGAAGGAAGACATAAAACATCACCTATGGTAAGATATTTAGCTGAAAGGTGAAGGATGGAAAATATAATGATGAATCAAACACAAACACAACAACTTAAATACTGAAACATATGGAATACTTTCTTTGTAATATTTTGCATGCCATGAATCCCTTTTATTTTATGTTATAATAAAAAATTCATTACTCTTTTAGTTAGAAACCATATTTTCACATTACATGATGTGTAACCCTTACACTAGAGGTAAATTCTTGTGCTATGAATTCCACATCTGGGATGTGCCCAGTTAGTATTACACACCATGAAACCCTATTACACATCATGTAACTACCAAGAAAACAGAAGAAAAGACGGGTGAAATGTTAAAATACAGAAAATACCAGACTTCACTATTATAGGGATCCAGCAATTTTTAGGTAAAAAATAATCTCCCAATAAAAAAGAGACACCCAAAAAAGATATCAGATCATAAATAATAGAATTTTAATAGGGTGTTACAATATCCAAGAAATAAAATCATTATTTCCCCTGAATGATCTCATGATAATGGAATTGAAAAAAGTGTTGGCCACTTCTTCTTCTTCATTGACTCATGATCCCATGTCTCATGCTCATCCAGTACTCAATAAAACTGTACTCGGACAAGGCGTATCATTTTTCTATAAAGTACCATGTCCTATTTTACCGTAATATAAACTAGATAAGCAACCAATGTAGTATCCGGCTCATGGACAAAATCCTCCCATCTAATTATATGTAACTGATTTGGAATATTCCCCCCCCCCCCAACTATGAAAAATAAAACATATAATGTATAGAATTCAATCAATATGGTAACAAAAACTGATATTCCACCCTCTACAGTCACATATTGACCTCAAAGGGTCCTAAAAACCTTATTTCTATCTTTCCCCTTTTACCTAACAGATATTGTCAAAATAGAGTTGGACCACTTGGAACGACCATATCAATAACCTCTAAATTTAGAGGCCGACACCAATGTTGTATATCTGAATTATGATTATTCTATTCTATTATAATACCCCTCCAGATTAACTACAGTTCCTCTATCATCTCATAAAAAACACTCCTCCTAATAAAGGAACACTCACCTAACTCTTCCCAGCATAGGGGAGATCGAAAATGTTGCCCATAAAAATAGACAAAGGGCATCATCCTGATCGAATCTTGATAACTAAATTTAAATAAAAAATAAATCAAAGGTAAATTTATGTACCAAGATCCCCCAGAAAAAAGCACACATTCCTATATAATATCCTTATGAACCAAGATAGCCCTATATATCTATCTATCAATCTGTGAATGATAATTGTTTCTCAATTTTGAATGAGACCCCACTACCCCTACAAAACATTCGAGAATGTGTATGTGATCCTCGATTACCTAGAGTTAAAAAAATGAATGTAACCCCATAAAGCATCACAATCTATCAGACATACAAGTCCCTATGTAGTTCCACTTGCATTTTTTTACACTATTGGGATGAAATGTTATGATATATTGAGTTTATCAACAATCAACCAAATTGAATCATTCCCACAACTATTATTTTGGTAATAAACGTTTAAATCTATGGATATTACATCCCACCTCTATTCCAGAATGGTTAACGGAAAAAACCTACAGGTATCTTGTGTTCTACATTAACTCTTTGACAACCGAGACAATGCGATACAAAATATTCAACTAACAACTTCATCCCTTGTTTCTATACCAACCTCTCAGAGTTTAATATATATTTATATCCCCATGGTTCATAGAAAAAAATGACTGGTGTCTACTGTCTAGCAACTCGTTCCTCAGGGAAAATAGAACAAAAAAACATGTACAGAATCACAAATCTCCACTTAGAGACTAAGAAAAATTTCAGGAGGAATCTTCACTATTTTTATATCTACTAACCATTAACTCTCATTTTCTCTAATAATCTAAAGTAAAACTCATTCCTAAAAATATGATTCAAATTTTATTGAATCTAAGAACACCTTTTCACCAACCTCATATACTCCCAAACTCATTTCATCAAACTGACTCATTAAAGACCACAGTTCAGTTGATTCCTTTGTGGATTGTGTATGTCATTATATACTCAATGCATTGGTCACCACATTCCCTTTCATGGTGGTATATATGATATAAAAATTAAAAGTGTGAAGATACTCAACCCAACATATATGTTTCAAGATCAAATCTCCTAGAGTGAAAAATTGTTTTCTCATATTTTTTATTAGAATACACCACAATTCTTTCTCCAAGGAGACATTGAATCTAGTTTTCGAGTACAAGCATAAAATCTACCAAAAATTGTTCATGGGTAGGGGGCTAATATCATTATTATACAACTTCTGTGAGACATAACATACAAATTGTTTACCCTAGACCACAACACATCCCAATCCCATAGTATAATAATAATAGAAAATAACATAAACTAAACATGGTTCCATAAGAATCCAAACTAGTAATGAAGTCAAACCTATCATCAAATACATGAAATCTATATGAAACATGTCATTCCATTTAAACATTACAAATATATAGGTTAAATCTATCATTGAAGATGCGATCATGGGTAAGTCCATAAAAAAAATTTAATGTAAATTTCCATAATAAAGAAGAAATGGATCTCAAACATATTTCTTTGTTAATCCTTATACATAACTACCGGTACCATTTTAGTATAAACTATTTTGACCAACTAAGATATCACATTCCATATAAAATATAACATCTTGGATCCAAAACTAACACATATAAATCATACCATAGATAATATATTCCATCAATGATTTAAGAATGATATCCAATTATTCTCCAAGCCCCTCCTCTATCTTGGAGTATACCAAGATATCATCTATGAACACAAAAAAATATTCTAAGAAATGATGAAATATTAACATTATCAAAACAATGAATATTTTATGAGCATTAGTGAGTCTAAATGGTATAACCAAAAATAATAAATGCCTATGTTAAATATGAAAAAATTTCATGGATATGTAATCTTCTCAAACTCTCAACTAGTGGTACTCTAACCACTAATAGTTGATATAAAATTAACAATACCTCCAAACTAAGTAAATATATCCTAAATTATAGACAAAGGATACTTCTTCTTAATGGTAATATGATTATTCATCAAATATTTAATATAAAGTCTAGGACTTATTTTTGTCTTCTTAAAAACGAATACTAGTGAAGCCCGTAGATATAAGATAGGAGGAATAAATCCTTTCACATTTAGATCGTCAAATAAGAATTTATGTTCCCCCATGTCAGTAGGTTCTAGTAGATATAATGAAATAGGGTTATTTATTATTGATGTTAATAGATCAATATTAAAATTGAAATCTCTTTGTTCCATAAAATTAGAAAAATCATCTTGTATGACCATAGGGTATGGACACAAAAAAACAAGCAGTTGATCGCCAATGTATAGGTAAACTACATTTTGAAATATTTTTGATTACTGAAATTATATTAATCCAACAATAGTAACAACTTTCCCTAGTCATTCTAATATGGTGTCCCACTCACACTTGAAAAATTGATTGACCACATCAATAGAAATGAACAGTACCCAACAGTGATAATAGTATATTTTGGCCTTTATTATAGTCATCAAATCAATGCCAATAATTATGTTAAATATACCATGAACAATGAATAAGAAGTTTCAAACCACCATAATGTATCCTATCACCACATAACAAATGGATTATTTAAATCTTTGTTCAGACCTCTTTCACAATGGAATGGAAAACTCCAACAAGAATGAAAGAATCATTGAGTGCAAACCCAACACATCATCCAACCTCTATGATAAAAAAAGGTTTTCTGTATAATAAAACATTTTTGGAACCATAGAATATGATATAAACACTACGTTGGGAAAACATTTACTGTAAAATGTTTTCTAATTCAGGCTGTTATTTTTTAAAAGAGATTTGTATTTTTTGTTGAATTAGAAATAAATAAAATAACTTTTTTTTATTTTTTGATCAAATTGACCATCGTATTTGTGAAATTAGACTAAATTATATTACGAATTTCTCTCGGGTTGAGGAAAAGTTTTCTAGAAGAAAAGATTATTAGACTCATCATGTGCCAGGAATGAAAGGAATCATGTAATAAGTCATTATAAAATATTCTTCATGACTTTTATGTAAATATGATGTTTCTTTAGAGATATTTGAGTTATCTTTTATAACATGTTTTATGGAAGACTTGTGATGGAAGATTTATAATGTAAATGGGGAGAGGATGTGATTCCTATTGTCATTAGGTTTGGTTAGAATGAATGAGGTTACTGGAAGGATGGGGTGTTAAAAAAAATTTCCATATAATTTATAAGATGATGAATCCAATATTAAATTCATTCAATGTCATTTGGAATTCATTAGTACAAGATGAAGAATATATATGAATAATGTTTTTTGATACTGAAGATTTCATGTCTCTACCTATATGTATGAGATTAACAAACACCAAATTATTTGAAGGTTATGATGTTTTGTTTGGAATATGAGTAATGAAGTGTTTGGGATTTAATCCAAAAAATAATCCATGAGAAACAAATAATTAGAAAAATAATATTTTTGTATCATAATAAAATAAATAATGAAGTTGGTGGTGCTGAATCTGCTGACATCGGTTAGTCAGACAAGATGGGACATTGATCAAAAAATGGATAAATATTTTTATTGTTAGTTGTTGGGACCAATGAATAAGTAATGATGATATTTTTTTGGAATGTTGTGATGAATAAAATCATAGATCAGTCCCCAATGTAATCAACATTTTTCATCAAGTTGATTTGATTGTTTTTCACAAGGAACTAATTTACCCAAAAATAGTCAGTTATGGGAAATAAGAACTCTAATATGATTTGAGTTGGGTCAAGAGTTATTGGTTAGACACTGATACAAATTGTTAGAGATAATTTGAGATCAAAACAAATATCCTAGATTGACGCTGATAGCCATTACCAGTCTTAGGATCATCAGTCTGATGAAAAATAAGAAAATAAATAATGTATCAAGTAGTTCCACTTGCATTTTTTACACTATTGGGATGAAATGCACTGATATATTGAGTCTATCAACAATCAACCAAATTGCATCCTTCCCACAAGGATTATTTTGTTAAGAAATTTTTTAATCTATGGATATTACATCCCACATCTATTCCAGAATGCTTAACAGAAAAAAACCTACAGGTATCTTGTGTTCCACATTAAGTCTTTGACAAGCGAGACAATGCGATACAAAATATTCAACTAACCACCTCATCCCTTGTTACTATACCAACCTCTCATAGTTTAATATATATTTATATCCCCATGGATCATAGAAAAAAATGACTGGTGTCTACTGTCTAGCAACTCGTTCCTCATGGTAAATAGAACAAAAAACCAAGTACAGAAGCACAAATCTCCACTTAGAGACTAAGAAAAATCTCAGGAGGACTCTTCACTATTTTTGATATCTATTAACCATTAACTCTCATTTTCTCTCATCTTTTAAAGTAGAACTCATTCTTCAAAATATGTGTCAAATTTTGTTGAATCTAAGAACACCTTTTCACTAACCTCATATACTCCAAAACTCATTTCATCAAACAGACTCATTAAAGACCACAGTTCAGTTGATTCATTCGTGGATTGTGTATGTCATTATATACTCATTGCATTGGTCACCACATTCCCTTTCTTGGTGGTATATATGATATAAAAATTAAAATTGTGAAGATACTCAACCCAACATATATGTGTCAAGATCAAATCTCATAGAGTGAATTTTTTTTTCTCATATTTTTTGTTAGAATACACCATAATGATTTCTCCAAGGAGACATTGAATCTAGTTTTCGAGTACAATCATAACATCTACCAACAATTGCTCACGGGTAGGGGGGTTTATCTCATTATTATACAACTTCTGTGAGACATAACCTATATATTATTTCCCCTAGACCACAACACATCCCAATCCCATAGTATAATAATAATAGAAAATAACATAACATAAACATGGTTTCATAAAAATCCAAACTGGTAATGAAGTCAAACCTATCATCAAATACATGAAATATATATGAAACATGTCATTCCATTCAAACATTACAACTATATGGGTTGAATCTACCATTGAAGATGAGATCATGGGGAAGTCCATAACAAAGTTTTAAAGTAAATTTCCATAATAAAGAAGTAATGGATCTCAAACATATTTCTTTATTGATCCTTATACATAACTACCTGCACCATTTTAGTATAAACTATTTTTACCGACTAACATATCACATTCCATATAAAATATAACATCTTGGATCCAAAACTAGAACATGTAAAGCCTACCATAGATAATATATTCCCTGAATTATTGAAGAATGATATCCAATTAGTCTACATGCCCCTCCTCTATCTTGGAGTATACCAAGATATCATCTTTGAACACAGAAACATATTCTATGAACTGATGAAATATTAACACCATCAAAACCATGAATATTTTATGAGCATTAGTGAGTCTAAATGGTATAACCAAAAACTATAAATGCCTATATTAAATATGAAAAAATTTCATGGATATGTAATCTTCTCAAACTCTCAACTAGTGGTACTCAAAACACTAATAGTTGATAGAAAATTAGCAATACCTCCCAACTAAGTAAATATAACCTAAATTATAGACAAATGATACTTCTTCTAAATGGTATTATGATTCATCATCAAATATTTAATATAAAGTCTAGGACTTATGTTTGTCTTCTTAAAAATGACTACTGGTGAAGCCCATAGATATAAGATAGGAGGAATAAATCCTTTCACATTTAGATCATCAAATAAGAATTTATGTTCCCCCATGTCAGTAGGTTGTAGTAGATATAATGAAATATGGTTATTTATTATTTATGTTAATAGGTCAATATTAAAATTTAAATCGACTTGTTGCATAAATATAGAAAATCATCTTGTATGACCTTAGGGTATGCACACAATACAACAAGTAGTTGATCACCAATATATAGGTTAACTACATTATGAAAAAAAATTATTACTGAAATTATATTAATCCAATAATAGTAACAAATTTCCCTACTCATTCTAATATGGTGTCCCACTCACACCTGAAAAATTGATTGACCACATCAATAGAAATGAATAGTACCCAACAGTGATAATAGTATATTTGGGCCTTTATTATAGTCATCAAATCCATGCCAATAAATATGTAAAATATCTCATGAGCAATGAATAAGAAGTTTCAAACCACAATAATGTATCTTATCACCACATAACAAATGGATTATTTAAAACTTTGTTCAGACCTCTTTCAAAATGGAATGGAAAACTCCAACAAGAATGAAAGAATCATTGAGTGCAAACCCAACACATCATCCAACCTCTATGCTATAAAAAAGGTTTTCCACATATATAAAACATTTTTGGAACCATAGAATATGATATAAACACTGCGTTGGGACCACATTTACTGTAAAATGTTTTCTAATTCAGACTGTTGTTTTTTAAAAGAGATTTGTCTTTTTTTGTTGAATTAGAAATAAATAAAATAACTTTTTATTATTTATTGATCATAATGACCATCTTATTCATGAAATTAGACTAACTTTTATTAATAATTTCTATCAGGTTGAGGAATGTTTTCTAGAAGAAAAGATTATCAGACTCATCATGTGCCAGGAATGAAAGGAATCATGTAATAAGTCATTATAAATTATTCTTCATGAATTTGATGTAAATATTATGTTTCTTTAGAGGTATTTGAGTTATCTTTTATCACATGTTTTATGGAAGACTTGTGATGAAAGATTTATATTGTAAATGGGGAAAATAAGTGATTCCTATTGTCATGAGGTTTGGTTAGAATGAATGAGGTTACTGGAAGGATGGGGTGTTACAAAAAATTTCCATATAATTTATAATATGATGAATCCAATATTAAATTAATTCAATGTCATGTGTAATTCATTAGTACAAGATGAAGAATATAGATGAATAAAGTTTTCTGATTATGAAGATTTCATGTCTCTACCTACCTGTATGAGATTAACAAACAATAAATTATTTGAAGGCTATGATGTTAGGTTTGGAATATGTGTACTGAAGTGTTTGTGATTTAATCCAAAAAATAATCCATGAGAAACAAATAATTAGAAAAATAATATTTTTGTATCGTAATAAAATAAATAATGAAGTTGGTGATACTGAATCTGATGACATCAGTTAGTTAGACAAGATAGGACAATGATCAACAATGGTATAAATGTTTTTATTGTTAGTTGTTGGTACCAATGAATATGTTATGATGATATTTTTTTTTGGAATGTTGTGATGAATAAAAATATAGATCAATCCTTAATGTAATCAACCTTTTTCATCAAGTTGATTTGATTGTTCTTCACAAGGAACTAATTTCCCCAAAAATAGCCAGCCATGGGAAATAAGAACTCTGATGTGATTTGAGTTGGGTCAAGAGTTATTGGATAGACACTAATACCAATTATTAGAGAGAATTTGAGATCATAACAAATATTCCAGATTGACGCTGATAACCATTACCAGTCTTAGGATCATCAGTCTGATGAAAAAGAATGAAATAAATAATGTATCAAGTAGTTTCAAAAGTGTTTTGAAGGGAAGATTTTTTATTTATGAGTCAAAAATAACTATTTTTTAAATATTTTATGTTAATATTAATTTTTGAGGAGAATCCTAATTAAAAGTTACGTTTTTTATACTTTTAATTTTATAAATTGGTGTGGAGAATAGTATTGAATTGTCTTTAGTTGTATTTTATTTAAAAGTAGGTCAAAAAAATTAGAGTGACCATATTTATACATCATAATTCCTAACATTAGTTAGGAATTCAAATAATAATGAATATAGTTAATAATGTCTGAATAAATGTGAATATGAAATAACATTCAAGAAGTGTTGAAGAATTCAAGATGTGTGTGACATTTAAGGGGAAATAATGGTTTTTTAAATTTGGTTAAACTAGAAAAGCTTTCATAAAATTTCCAAAACAAGATATTTTTCACCTATTAATGGGTGAAGAACTCTAAACTTTTTAACATGGATGTACTATTGAACTGAGAAGGTTGATTGTTGAATGTCCCTAAAAATAAATAATTATTAAATTGAGTAGTAACAAGAATGTTTTCTAGTGAGAAGAAGAAAGTAGAAGAAACAAGATCATAATCAGATTTTATAAATCTCACAATGGAATTATAATGGGATTTTTATACTGAGACATAATCTGTTCAGATTTTATTCAATAGTATTCTAGTAGAGTAACATAATCATACATTTCAATCAAACATAATAATTAGACTAGGAAATTAGGCTGAGTATCATTACAATGTATATGAAGTTATCTCATGCTTATGGGTAATAAAGGGAATAATTTATATGGAAATTTATTTTGTGAATGTTGAAAAGGAAACATAGTAACATGTTTCATAACTCTTTACAAAAAATATACTACATAATTTCTCTATACTTAATGAAATTTCACTATTTTATTAAACATAGTACTAAAAAAGTGTACGGGAATATCCTATGAATTGTTTTCCATTCATAAGTATTTTTCTGGAGGATTGTGTAGTATTGGATAGTTTCCAAACCATAACATAGATGTTTCTACACTTTCTGAGTAGTGAACCTTATAAATTATTGTGTTCATATGAATATTTGATTATTTTTTCTTCAAAAAAGAGATAACTCTATAACAAGAGTGAATGTGTTTTTCAGAAATATGGAAACATAAAAGTAAAAGATATAAATGATTCCCCCCTCCAATTAGTGATAAATGTTCATGATTAGGAACGTTTAAGTTGCATAATATAGAAGGGTTCACTTCTTTTACTCTTTTTAAATGTTTTTAATAAAGTGTTTTGAGGGAGAATTTCAATTTTTTAAATAGTAAAAGGATTCAGGTATTTGATGATAATAACTATCATATAAAGAAATATAGAATGTTTTGAAATATTATGTTTGTTGGGTATGATGTTTTTAAAGCTCCAATATATGTATTTCGTCATATTGATGATAAATTTCCTCCTATATTTTTTGATAAGAAGACTCTTGAGAATAATGGAGGGGTAAATAATTCTTTATTTTCATCTCTTACTGAAAGTGATTTTTTAAGAGTGAGGGTTGTTTCCTCTAGTAATGGTATTTTAGGTATGTTTTAAAACATCTTTTAATGACATAATAAATAAATAATGAAAAGTTACAATTTTAATGTTGAACCATGAAAATCTTAATATGGGTGAATATGATTATTTTAGTAATTTTTAATAGGGTTAATGTCATTTTCATCACTATTATATGTCTTAGTGAAAAGTTATAATATTCTACAATTGTTGAAAATATCATGAAAATGTCAAATTCATGATACGGTACTTGATAATTATATGATTGATGGATGATCCCAACACATCTTGTACAATTGGTTGAGCTCCATTATAGCTTATTTTTTATCCCGATACAACAAATATGAAGTCATACATATGGTTATTCCAAATGAAAGTGTTTTGAAAATGTTTTATTAATATGATTATATATATCTAAAATGCCAATTTTTTAAAAGGAAACACTATATTCGATAGTGTACAAGATTAACCACATCAATAAATCCTGAATAACTATATATTACTATGTAAATGTGGTTGTTTATCCAAAAACTAATATTGTTGGGAATTAGTATGAATGACTAATTTTAGAAAAAAAGACAATGATCCAACTAAACAAGTGTAACAATCAAACCTAGATCAACCAGACCACTCACCCAATTCAACCAATAACAATGTGGGTGTAAAAAAGAGAAAAAGTAGCCTCGTATATAAGAAAAAATAGAAATTCAACCAGATTAAAAATTTAAAAAATGGAATGAAAAATAATCCAAAGCTTCTAAACCCATAAAAAAGACAATTCTTGACAAAATTAGTGTATATGTGACCATACATCACCTCCAAACAATCCCAATATAAAAAAACATCATAAATATAAATCTGCATCCTATAGAATGTAGTTCACTTTACATAAATCTAAAAAGTGGCCTATATCAACCAATTGGTAGAAGTAGGATTTAAGAATCCTATCCCAAAAGGGTACCAAAAAAATATATATAAAATTTATAATGAAAAGAATTCACATATACATGTTTTATAACCAAATAGTATAGAAATAAGTTTAATAATTAAATTAATTTGAATTTTTTTTCAAAAAATATTGAGTATACACAAATTACATTCCATGTTTTCCAAATGTAATATATAGAAGGTAAATATACCAAAATATAAATATATGTGTGATCGAACATCTATTAAATAATCTATCATGTAATAAAAAATAAGAAACATGAATGATCCTACTATCTGGGCTCAATCTTGTGGGATAATACATACGAGACACTCACATGATGAACAAGGAATACAGTTGGATCCAAATATCATCGAGAGTAGTTATAGACTATTGAAATAAAAATGATTAGCTTCTTTCATTATGACACACACTAGGGTTAGTCGTGTCTCCATATCTACACATATAAAGTTCTTGTTGTGTTATTTTGGTCAATTTCTGTTCTTATAACCATTTCTATATTATTATAAAACAATTTCAAGGAGAAGGGAATATGCTTTACAGTATGAAAATCCAATTTCCATTTCCAGTCAAGGATATTCTATATTCAAGGAAAAAACCCATTTATATGATAAACCCAATACCTTTTCAATTTTAATACATGAAATTACATTTGAAATCATTTCGGAATCAATAATATAGACAATCAATTCAGAAACTTAGAACAATTGAATAGATACAACAACTTCAAGAGTGTAGAAATCCTAACCGCCTTTGATAGTGGGATTAGAAACAAAATGATCTACCTTCAGAATACAATGAATAGCTAAATACAGAAAAAGAATGATAGAAAACACAATCTATTAACCAAAGCTACAAAAAATAGTTTCACAAGAGTATGTGATAGATAAATTTAGTAGAAGGATTACATGAATGGTTAAAGCACATAAATATGCAAATAAATCATAGAAGAAATAAATCATGATCGAAGGAAGACATAAAACATCACCTATGGTAAGATATTTAGCTGAAATGTGAAGGATGTAAAATATAATGATGAATCAAACACATACACAACAACTTAAATATTGAAACTTGTGGAATACCTGCTTTGTAATATTTTACATGCCATGAATCCCTTTTATTTTATGTTATAATGGAAAATTCATTTCTCTTTTAGTTAGAAACAATATTTTCACATTACATGATGTGTAAGCCTTACACTAGAGGTAAATTCTTGTCCTATGAATTCCACATGTGGGATGTGCACAGTTAGTATTACATACCATGAAAACCTATTACACATCATGTAACTACCAAGAAAACAGAAGAAAAGATGAGTGAAATGTTAAAATCCAACAAATACCAGACTTCACTATTATAGGGATCTAGATATTTTTGGGTAAAAAATAATTTCCCAATAAAAAAAAAGACACCCAAAAAATAGATCAGATCATAAATAATAGAAAGGTAATAGGTTGTTACAATATCCAAAAAATAAAATCATTATTTCCCCTGAATGATCTCATGATAATGGAATTGGAAAAAGTGTAGGCCACTTCTTCTTCTTCATTGACTCATTATCCCATGTCTCATGCTCATCCAGTACTCACTACCACTGTACTCGGACAAGGGGTATCATTTTTCTATAATGTACCATGTCCTAGTTAACCGTACTCTAAACTAGATAAGCAACCAATGTAGTATCCGACTCATGGACAAAATCTAATTATATGTAAATGATTTGGAATATTCCCCCCCCCCCCCCTCAACGATGAAAAAAGAAACATATAATGTATATAATTCAATCTATATGGTAACAAAAACTGATATTCCACCCTCTACAGTCACATAATGATCTCAAAGGGTCCTAAAAACCCCATTTCCATCTTAGACCTTTTACCTAACCGATATTGTCAAAATAGAGTTGGACCACTTGGAATGACCATATCAATAACCTCTAAATTTAGAGGCTGACACCAATGGTATTTATCTAAATTATGGTGAATCTATTCTATTATAGGACCCCTCCATATTAACTACGGTACCTCTATCATCTCATAAAAACACTCCTCCCAATAAAAGAACACTCACCTAACTCTTCCCAGCATAGGGGAGATCGAAAATGTTTCCCATAAAAACACACAAAGGGCATCATCCTGATCGAATATTGATTACTAAATTTAAAGAAAAAATCAATCAAGGGTAAATTTATGTACCAAGATCCCCGAAAAAAAGCACACATTCCTATATAATATCCTTAGGAACCATGATAGCCCTATATATTTATCTATCAATCTATGAATGATAATTGTTTCTCAATTTTGAATGGGACCCCACTACTCCAACAAAACATTCTAGAATTTTTATGTGAACCTCGATTACCTAGCGTCAAAAAAATAAATGTAACCCCATGAAGCATCACAATCTCTCAGACATACAAGTCCCTATGTAGTTCCACTTGCATTTTTTTTACACTATTGGGATGAAATGCACTGATATATTAAGTCTATCAACAATCAACCAAATTGCATCCTTCCCAAAAAGATTATTTTGTTAGGAAATGTTTAAATCTATGGATATTACATCCCACCTCTATTCCAGAATGGTTAACTGAAAAAAAACCTACAGGTATCTTGTGTTCCACATTAACTCTTTGACAAGCGAGACAATGCGATACAAAATGTTCAACTAACCACCTCATCCCTTGTTACTATACCAACCTCTTATAGTTTAATATATATTTATATCCCCATGGTTCATAGATAAAATGACTGGTGTCTACTGTCTAGCAACTCGTTCTTCATGGTAAATAGAACAAATAACTAAGTACATAAGCACAAATCTCCACTTAGAGACTAAGAAAAATCTCAGGAGGACTCTTCACTATTTTTGATATCTACTAACAATTAACTCTAATTTTATATCATATTCTAAAGTAGAACTCATTCCTCAAAATATGAGTCAAATATTTTTGAATCTAAGAACACCTTTTCACTAACCTCATATACTCCAAAACGAATTTCATCAAACAGACTCATTAAAGACCACAGTTCAGTTGATTCCTTCGTGGATTGTGTATGTCATTATATACTCATTGCATTGGTCACCAAATTCCATTTCTTGGTGGTATATATGATATAAAAATTAAAAGTGTGAAGATACTCAACCCAACATATATGTTTCAAGATCAAATCTCTTAGAGTGGAATTTTTTTTCTCATATTTTTTGTTAGAATACACTATAATGATTTCTCCAAGGAGACATTGAATCTAGTTTTTGAGTACAAGCATAACATCTACCAACAATTGATCATGGGTATGGGGGTTTATCTCATTATTATAAAACTTCTGTGAGACATAACCTATAGATTGTTTCCCCAAGACCACAACACATCCCAATCCCACAGTATAATAATAATAGAAAATAACATAACCTAAACATGGTTTCATAAGAATCCAAACTGGTAATAAAGTCAACCCTATCATCAAATACATGAAATATATATGAAACATGTCATTCCATTCAAACATTACAACTATATGGGTTGAATCTACCATTGAATATGAGATCATGGGGAAGTCCATAAAAAGTTTTAAAGTAAATTTCTATAATAAAGAAGAAATGAATCTCAAGCATATTTCTTTATTGATCCTTATACATAACTACCTGCACCATTTTAGAATAAACTATTTTGACCAACTAACATATCACATTCCATATAAAATATAACATCTTGGATCCAAAACTAGAACATGTAAAGCCTACCATAGATAATATATTCCCTCAATGACTGAAGAATGATATCCAATTAGTCTTCATGCCCCTCTTCTATCTTGGAGTATACCAAGATATCATCTATGAACACAGAAACATACTCTATGAACTGATGAAATATTAACATCATCAAAACCATGAATAATTTATGAGCATTAGTGATTCTAAATGGTATAACCAAAAACTATAAATGCCTATATTAAATATGAAAAAATTTCATGGATATGTAGTCTTCTCAAACTCTGAACTAGTGGTACTCAAACCACTAATAGTAGATAGAAAATTAACAATACCTCCCAACTAAGTAAATATATCCTAAATTATAGTCCAAGGATTCTTCTTTTAAATGGTAATATGATTCATCATCAAATATTTAATATAAAGTCTAGGACTTATGTTTGTCTTCTTAAAAATGACTACTGGTGAAGCCCATAGATATAAGATAGGAGGAATAAATCCTTTCACATTTAGATCATCAAATAAGAATTTATGTTCCCCCATGTCCGTAGGTTGTAGTAGATATAATGAAATAGGGTTATTTATTATTTATGTTAATAGGTCAATATTAAAATTTAAATCGACTTGTTGTATAAATGTAGAAAATCATCTTATATGACCTTAGGGTATGCACACAAAACAACAAGTAGTTGATCACCAATGTATAGGTTAACTACATTATGAAACATTTTTATTACTGAAATTATATTAATCCAACAATAGTAACAACTTTCCCTACTCATTCTAATATGGTGTCCCACTCACACCTGAAAAATTGATTGACCACATCAATAGAAATGAATAGTACCCAATAGTGATAATAGTATATTTGGGCCTTTATTATAGTCATCAAATCCATGCCAATAATTATGTAAAATATCTCATGAGCAATGAATAAGAAGTTTCAAACCACAATAATGTATCCTATCACCACATAACAAATGGATTATTTAAAACTTTGTTCAGACCTCTTTTAAAATGGAATAGAAAACTCCAACAAGAATGAAAGAATCAATGAGTGCAAAACCAACACATCAGCTAACCTTTATGATATAAAAAAGGTTTTCCACATATATAAAACATTTTTGGAACCGTAAAATATGATATAAACACTGCGTTGGGACCACATTTATTGTAAAATGTTTTCTAATTCAGACTATTGTTTTTTAAAAGAGATTTGTCTTTTTTTGTTGAAGTAGAAATAAATAAAATAACTTTTTATTATTTGTTGATCATATTGACCATCCTATTCATGAAATTAGACTAACTTTTCTTAAGAATTTCTATCAGGTTGAGGAAAAGTTTTCTAGATGAAAAGATTATCATACTCATCATGTGCCAGGAATGAAAGGAATCATGTAATGAGTCATTATAAATTATTCTTCACTAATTTGATATAAATATAATGTTTATTTAGAGATATTTGAGTTACCTTTTATCACATGTTTTATGGAAGACTTGTGATGAAAGATTTATAATTTAAATGGGGAGAAGAAGTGATTCCTATTGTCATGAGGTTTAGTTAGAATGAATGAGGTTATTGGAAGGATGGGGTGTTAAAAACAATTTCCATATAATTTATAAGATGATGAATCCAATATTAAATTCATTCAATGTCATGTGTAATTTATTATTACAAGATGAAGAATATAGATGAATAAAGTTTTCCGATTCTGAATATTTCATGTCTCTACCTACCTGTATGAGATTAACAAACACCAAATTATTTGAAGGCTTTGATATTTTGTTTGGAATATGTGTAATGAAGTGTTTGTGATTTAATCCAAAAAATAATCAATGAGAAACAAATAATTAGAAAAATAATATTTTTGTATCAAAATTAAATAAATAATGAAGTTGGTGATGCTGAATCTGCTGACATCAGTTAGTAAGACAAGATAGGACAATGATCAACAATGGTATAGATGTTTTTATTGTTAGTTGTTGGGACCAATGAATATGTTATGATGATATTTTTTTTGTAATGTTGTGATGAATAAAATCATAGATCAATCCCCAATTTAATCAACCTTTTTCATCAAGTTGATTTGATTGTTCTTCCCGAGGAACTAATTTACCCAAAAATAGTCAGTCATGGGAAATAAGAACTCTGATGTGATTTGATTTGGGTCAAGAGTTATTGGATAGACACTAATACCAATTATTAGAGAGAATTTGAGATCATAAAAAATATCCCAGATTGACGCTGATAACCATTACCAGTGTTAGGATCATCAGTCTGATGAAAAAGAAGGAAATAAATAATGTATCAAGTAGTTTCATAAGTGTTTTGAAGGGAAGATTTATGATTTATGAGTCAAAAATAACTATTTTTTAAATATTTTATGTTAATATTAATTTTTGATGGGAATCCTATTTAAGAGTTACATTTTTTATACTTTTAATTTTATAAATTGGTTTGGAGAATAGTATTGAATTGTCTTCAGTTGTATTTTATTTAAAAGTAGGTCAAAAAAAATAGAGTGACCATATTTATACATCATAATTCCTAAATTTAGTTAGGAATTGAAATAATAATGAATACTGTTAATAATGTCTGAATAAATGTGAATATGAAATAATATTCAAGAAGTGTTGAAGAATTCAAGATGTGTGTGACATTTAAGGGGAAATAATGGTTTTTGAAATTTGGTTAAACTAGAAAAGCTTTCATAAAAATTTCAAAACAAGATATTTGTCACCTATTAAAGGGTGAAGAACTTTTAACTTTTTAACATGGATGTACTATTGAACTGAGAAGGTTGATTACTGAAAGTCCCTAAAAATAAATAATTATTAAATTGAGTAGTAACAAGAATGTTTTATGGAGAGAAGAAGAAAGTAGAAGAGACAATATCATAATCAGATTTTATAAATCTCATAATGAAATTAGAATGGGATTTTTAGACTGAGTCATAATTTGTTCAGATTTTATTCAGTAGTATTCTGGTAGAGTAACATAATCATACATTTCAATCAAACATAAGAGTTAGACTAGGAAATTAGGCAGAGTATTATTACAATTTATATGAAGTTATCTCATGCTTATGGGTAATAAAGGGAATAATTTATATGTAAATTTATTTTCTGAATGTTGAAAAGGAAACATAGTAACATATTTCATAACTCTTTACAAAAAATATATTACATAATTTCTTTATAGCTAATAAAATTTCACTATTGTATTAAACGTAGTACTAAAAAAGTGTACGGGAATATCCTATGAATTGTTTTCCATTCATAAGTATTATTCTGGTGGATTGTGTAGTATTGGATAGTTTCTAAACCATAACATAGATGTTTCTACACTTTCTGAGTAGTGAACCTTGTAAATTTTTGTGTTCATATGAATATTTGATTATTTTTTCTTCAAAAAAGAGATAACTCTATAACAAGAGTGAATGTGTTTTTCAGAAATATGGAAACTTAAAAGTAAAAGATATAAATGATTCCCCCCTCCAATTAGTGATAAATGTTCATGATTAGGAACGTTTATGTTGCATAATATATAAGGGTTCACTTCTTTTACGCTTTTTAAATGTTTTTAATAAGGTGTTTTGAGGGAGAATCTCAATTTTTTAAATAGTAAAAGGATTTAGGTATTTGATTATAAGAACTATCATATAAAGAAATATAAAATGTTTTGAAATATTATTTTTATTGGGTATGATGTTTTTAAAGCTCCAACATATGTATTTCATCATATTGATGATAAATTTCCTCTTATATTTTTTGATAAGAAGACTCTTGAGAATAATGGAGGGGTAAATAATTCTTTATTTTTATCTTTTACTAAAAGTGATTTTTTAAGAGTGATGGTTGTTTCCTCTAGTAATGGTATTTTTGGTAAGTTTTAAAACATCTTTTAATGACATAATAAATAAATAATGAAAAGTTTTAATTTTATTGTTGAACCATGAAAATCTTAATATGGGTGAATATGAATATTTTGGTTATTTTTAATAGGTTTAATGTCATTTTCATTACTATTATATGTCTTAGTGAAAATTTAAAATATTCTACAGTTGTTGAAAATATCATGAAAATATCAAATTCATGATACGGTACTTGATAATTATACGATTAATGGATGATCCCAACATATTTGTACAATTGGTTGATCTCCATTATAGCTTATTTTTTATCCCGATACAACAAATATGAAGTCATACATATTGTTATTCCAAGTGAAAGTGTTTTGAAAATGTTTTATTAATATGATTCTATATATCTAAAATACCAATTTTTTAAAAGGAAACACTATATTTGATAGTGTACAAGATTCACCACATCAATAAATCCGGAATAACTAAATATTACTATGTAAATGTGGCTGTTTATCCAAAATCTAAAATTGTTGGGAATTAGTATGAATGACTAATTTTAGAAAAAAAGACAATGATCCAACTAAACAAGTGTAACAATCAAACCTAGATCAACCAGACCACTCACCCAATTCAACCAAGAACAATGTGGGTGTAAAAAAGACAAAAAGTATCCTCGTATATAAGAAAAAATAGAAATTCAACCAGATTAAAAAGTAAAAAAATGGAATGAAAAATAATCCAAAGCTTCTAAACCCATAAAAAATACAATTCTTGACAAAATTAGTGTATATGTGACTATACATCACCTCCAAACAATCCCAATATGAAAAAACATCATAAATATAAATCTGCATCCTATAGAATGTAGTTCCCTTTACATAAATCCAAAAGTGGCCTATATCAACCAATTGGTAGAAGTAGGATGTAAGAATCCTATCCCAAAAGGATACCACAAAAATATATATATAATTTGTAATAAAAATAATTCACATATACATGTTTTATAACAAAATAGTATAGAAATAATTTTAATAATTAAATTAATTTGAAAATTTTTGTCAAAAAATCTTGAGTATACACAAATTACATTCCATGTTTTCCAAATGTAATATATAGAAGGTAAATATACCAAAATATAAATATATGTGTGATCAAACATCCATTAAATAAACTGTCATGAAATAAAAAATAAGAAACATGAATGGTCCTACTATTTGGGCTCAATCTTGTGGGATAATACATACGAGACACTCACATGATGAACAAGGAATACAGTTGGATCCAAATATCATCAAGAGTAGTTATAGACTATTGAAATAAAAATGATTAGCTTCTTTCATTATGACACACACTAGGGTTAGTTGTGTCTCCATCTCTACAAATATAAGGTTCTTGTTGTGTTATTTTGGTCAATTTCTGTTTTTATAACCATTTTTATATTTTTATAAAACAATTTCAAGGAGAAGGGAATATGCTTTACAGTATATAAAATCCAGTTTCTATTTCCAGTCAAAGATATTCTATATTCAAGGAAAAAACCCATTTATATGATTAACACAATACCTTTTCAATTTTAATACATGAAATTACATTTGAAATCTTTTCGGAATCAATAATATCGACAATCAATTCCGAAACATAGAACAATTGAATAAATACAACAACTTGAAGAGTGTAGAAATCCTAACCACCTTTGATAGTGGGATTAGAAACAACATGATCTACCTTCAGAATACAATGAATGGATAAATACAGAAAAAGATTGATAGAAAACAAAATCTATTAACCAAAGCTACAAAAAATAGTTTCAAAAGAGTATGTGATAGAGAAATTTAGTAGAAGGATTACATGAATGGTTAAAGCACATAAATCTTCAAATAAATCATAGAAAAAATAAATCATGATCGAAGGAAGACATAAAACATCACCTATGGTAAGATATTTAGCTGAAAGGTGAAGGATGGAAAATATAATGATGAATCAAACACATACACAAAAACTTAAATACTGAAACTTGTGGAATACTTGCTTTGTAATATTTTACATGCCATGAATCCCTTTTATTTGATTTTATAATGAAAAATTCATTTCTCTTTTAGTTAGAAACCATATTTTCACATTACATGATGTGTAACCCTTACACTAGAGGTAAATTCTTGTGCTATGAATTCCACATGTGGGATGTCCCAGTTAGTATTACACACCATGAAAACCTATTACACATCATGTAACTACCAAGAAAACAGAAGAAAAGATGAGTGAAATGTTAAAATCCAACAAATACCAGACTTCACTATTATAGGGATCTAGCTATTTTTGGGTAAAAAATAATTTCCCAATATAAAAAAGACACCCAAAAAATAGATCAGATCATAAATAATAGAAAGGTAATAGGTTGTTACAATATCCAAAAAATAAAATCATTATTTCCCCTGAACGATCTCATGATAATGGAATTGGAAAAAGTGTAGGCCACTTTTTCTTTTTTATTGACTCATTATCCCATGTCTCATGCTCATCCAGTACTAACTACCACTGTACTCGGACAAGGGGTATCATTTTTCTATAATGTACCATGTCCTAGTTAACCATAAACTAAACTAGATAAGCAACCAATGTATTATCTGACTCATAGACAAAATCTAATTATATGTAAATGATTTGGAATATCCCCCCCCCCTCAATGATGAAAAATGAAACATATAATGTATATAATTCAATCAATATGGTATCAAAAACTGATATTCCACCCTCTACAGTCACATAATGATCTCAAAGGGTCCTAAAAACCTCATTTCCATCTTACCCCTTTTACCTAACCGATATTGTCAAAATAGAGTTGGACCACTTGGAAAGACCATATCAATAACCTCTAAATTTAGAGGCCGACACCAATGGTATTTATCTGAATTATAGTGAATCTATTCTATTATAAGACCCCTCCATATTATCTACGGTACCTCTATCATCTCATAAAAACACTCCTCCCAATAATGGAACACTCACCTAACTCTTCTCAGCATAGGGGAGGTTGAAAATGTTTCCCATAAAAACACACAAAGGGCATCATCCTGATCGGATCTTGATAACTAAATTTAAAGAAAAAATCAATCAAGGGTAAATTTATGTACCAAGATCCCCGGAAAAAAGCACACATTCCTATATAATATCCTTAGGAACTAAGATAGCCCTATATATCTATCTATCAATCTGTGAATGATAATTGTTTCTCAATTTTGAATGGGACCTCACTACTGCTACAAAACATTCTAGAATTTGTATGTGAACCTCGATTACCTAGAGTCAAAAAAATAAATGTAACCCCATGAAGCATCACAATCTCTCAGATATACAAGTCCTTATGTAGTTCCACTTGCATTTTTTTACACTATTGGGATGAAATGCACTGATATATTGAGTCTATCAACAATCAACCAAATTGCATCCTTCCCACAAGGATTATTTTGTTAGGAAATGTTTAAATCTATAGATATTACATCCCACCTATATTCCAGAATGGTTAACGGAAAAAAAACCTACAGGTATCTTGTGTTCCACATTAACTCTTTGACAAGTGAGACAATGCGATACAAAATATTAAACTAACCACCTCATCCGTTGTTACTATACCAACCTCTAATAGTTTAATATATATTTATATCCCCATGATTTGTAGAAAAAAATGACTGGTGTCTACTGTCTAGCAACTCGTTCTTCATGGTAAATAGAACAAAAAACCAAGTACAGAAGCACAAATCTCCACTTAGAGACTAAGAAAAATCTTAGGAGGACTCTTCACTATTTTTGATATCTACTAACCATTAACTCTCATTTTCTCTCATCATCTAAATTAGAACTCATTCCTCAAAATATGATTCAAATGTTTTTGAATCTAAGAACACCTTTTCACTAACCTCATATACTCCAAAACTCATTTCATCAAACAGACTCATTAAAGACCACAGTTCAGTTGATTCCTTTGTGGATTGTGTATGTCATTATATACTCATTGCATTGGTCACCAAATTCCATTTCTTGGTGGTATATATGATATAAAAATTAAAAGTGTGAAGATACTCAACCCAACATATATGTGTCAAGGTCAAATCTCTTAGAGTGGAAATTTTTTCTCATATTTTTTGTTAGAATACACCATAATGATTTCTCCAAGGAGACATTGAATCTAGTTTTCGAGTACAAGCATAACATCTACCAACAATTGATCATGGGTAGGGGGTTTTATCTCATTATTATACAACTTCTGTGAGACATAACCTATAGATTGTTTCCCCTAGACCACAACACATCCCAATCCCATAGTATAATAATAATAGAAAATAACATAACCTAAACAAGGTTTCATAAGAATCCAAACTAGTAATGAAGTCAACCCTATCATCAAATACATGAAATATATATGAAACATGTCATTCAATTCAAACATTACAACTATATAGGTTGAATCTACCATTGAAGATGAGATCATGGGGAAGTCCATAAAAAAAGTTTTAATGTAAATTTCCATAATAAAGAAGCAATGGATCTCAAACATATTTCTTTATTGATCCTTATACATAACTACCTGCACCATTTTAGTATAAAATATTTTTACCAAATAACATATCACATTCCATATAAAATATAACATCTTGGATCCAAAACTAGAACATGTAAAGCCTACCATTGATAATATATTCCCTCAATGATTGAATAATGATATCCAATTAGTCTCCATGCCCCTCCTCTATCTTGGAGTATACCAAGATATCATCTATGAACATAGAAACATATTCTATGAACTGATGAAATATTAACATCATCAAAACCATGAATATTTTATGAGCATTAGTGAGTCTAAATGGAATAACCAAAAACTTTAAATGCCTATATTAAATATGAAAAAATTTCATGGATATGTAATCTTCTCAAACTCTCAACTAGTGGTACTCAAACCACTAATAGTTGATAGAAAATTAACAATACCTCCCAACTAAGTAAATATATCCTAAATTGTAGACAAAGGATACTTCTTCTAAATGGTGATATGATTCATCATCAAATATTTAATATAAAGTCTAGGACTTATGTTTGTCTTCTTAAAAACGACTACTGGTGAAGCCCATAGATATAAGATAGGAGGAATAAATCCTTTCACATTAAGATCATCAAATAATAATTTATGTTCCCCCATGTTATTAGGTTGTAGTATATATAATGAAATAGGGTTATTTATTATTTATGTTAACAGGTCAATATTAAAATTTAAATCGACTTGTTGCATAAATGTAGAAAATCATCTTGTATGACCTTAGGGTATACAAACAAAACAACAAGTAGTTGATCGCCAATGTATAGGTTAACTACATTATGAAACATTTTTTATTACTGAAATTATATTAATCCAACAATAGTAACAACTTTCCCTACTCATTCTAATATGGCGTCCCACTCACACCTGTAAAATTGATTGACCACATCAATAGAAATGAATAGTACCCAACAGTGATAAAAGTATATTTGGGCCTTTATTATAGTCATCAAATCCATGCCAATAATTATGTAAAATATCTCATGAGAAATGAATAAGAAGTTTCAAACCACAATAATGTATCCTATCACCACATAACAAATGGATTATTTAAAACTTTGTTCAGACCTCTTTCAAAATGGAATGGAAAACTCCAACAAGAATGAAAGAATCATTGAGTGCAAACCCAACACATCAGCCAACCTATATGATATAAAAAAGGTTTTCCATATATATAAAACATTTTTGGAACCATAGAATATGATATAAACACTGCATTGGGACCACATTTACTATAAAATGTTTTCTAATTCAGACAGTTGTTTTTTAAAAGCGATTTGTCTTTTTTTTGAAGTAGAAATATATAAAATAACTTTTTATTAATTGTTGATCATATTTACCATCTTATTCATGAAATTAGACTAACTTTTATTAAGAATTTCTATCAGGTTGAGGAAAAGTTTTCTAGAAGAAAATATTATCAGACCCATCATGTGCCAGGAATGAAAGGAATCATGTAATAAGTCATTATAAATTATTCTTCATGAATTTGATGTAAATTAGATGTTTCTTTAGAGATATTTGAGTTATCTTTTATCACATGTTTTATGGAAGACTTGTGATGAAAGATTTATAATGTAAATGGGGAGAAGAAGTGATTCATATTGTCATGAGGTTTGGTTAGAATGAATGAGGTTACTGGAAGGATGGGGTGTTACAAACAATTTCCATATAATTTATAAGATGATGAATCCAATATTAAATTCATTCAATGTCATGTGTAATTGATTAGCATAATATGAAGAATATAGATGAATAAAGTTTTCTGATTCTGAAGATTTCATGTCTCTACCTACCTGTATGAGATTAACAAACACCAAATTATTTGAAGGCTATGATGTTTTTTTTGGAATATGTGTAATGAAGTGTTTGTGATTTAATCCAATAAATAATCCATGAGAAACAAATAATTATAAAAATAATTTTTTTGTATCATAATAAAATAAATAATGAAGTTGGTGATGCTGAATCTGCTGACATCAGTTAGTCAGACAAGATAGGACAATGATTAACAATGGTATTAAAGTTTTTATTGATAGTTGTTGGGACCAATGAATATGTTATGATGATATTTTTTTTGGAATGTTGTGATGAATAAAATCATAGATCAATCCCCAATGTAATCAACCGTTTTCATCAAGTTGATTTGATTGTTCTTCACGAGGAACTAATTTACCCAAAAATAGTCAGTCATGGGAAATAAGAACTCTGATGTGATTTGAGTTGGGTGAAGAGTTATTGGATAGACACTAATACCAATTATTAGAAAGAATTTGAGATCATAACAAATATCCCAGATTGACGCTGATAACTATTACCAGTCTTAGGATCATCAGTCTGATGAAAAAGAAGGAAATAAATAATGTATCAAGTAGTTTCAAAAGTGTTTTGAAGGGAAGATTTATGATTTATGAGTCAAAAATAAGTATTTTTTAAATATTTTATGTTAATATTAATTTTTGAGAAGATTCCTAATTAAAAGTTACGTTTTTATACTTTTAATTTTATAAATTGGTGTGGAGCATATTATTGAATTGTCTTCAGTTGTATTTTATTTAAAAGTAGGTCAAAAAAATTAGATTGACCATATTTATACATCATAAT
Organism: Viscum album; assembly: GCA_963277665.1. Lineage (NCBI taxonomy): Eukaryota > Viridiplantae > Streptophyta > Magnoliopsida > Santalales > Viscaceae > Viscum > Viscum album. The sequence goes on along the minus strand of OY728137.1, from coordinate 449,568,124 downwards.
TCCTAACGTTAGTTAGGAATTAAAATAATAATTAATACTATTAATAATGTATGAATAAATGTGAATATGAAATAATATTCAAAAAGTGTTAAAGAAGTCAAGATGTGTGTGACATTTAAGGGGAAATAATGGTTTTTGAAATTTGGTTAAACTAGAAAAGTTTTCATAAAAATTTCAAAACAAGATATTTTTCACCTATTAAAGGGTGAAGAACTTTTAACTTTTTAACATGGATGTACTATTTAACTGAGAAGGTTGATTTCTATGTGTCCCTAAAAATAAATAATTATTAAATTGAGTAGTAACAACAAAGTTTTCTAGAGAGAAGAAGAAAGTAGAAGAGATAAGATCATAATCAGATTTTATAAATCTCACAAAGAAATTAGAATGGGATTTTTAGACTGATACATAATCTGCTCAGATTTTATTCAGTAGTATTCTGGTAGAGTAACATAATCATAAATTTCAATCAAACATAATAATTAGACTAGGAAATTAGGCTGAGTATCATTACAATGTATATAAAGTTATCTCATGCTTATGGGTAATAAAGGGAATAATTTATATGGAAATTTATTTTGTGAATGTGGAAAAGGAAACATAGTAACATGTTTCATAACTCTTTACAAAAAATATATTACATAATTTCTTTATACTTAATGAAATTTCACTATTGTATTAAACATAGTACTACAAAAGTGTAAGGGAATATCCTATGAATTGTTTTCCATTCATAAGTATTTTTTTGGTGGATTGTGTAGTATTGGATAGTTTCCAAACCATAACATAGATGTTTCTACACTTTCTAAGTAGTGAACCTTGTAAATTATTGTGTTCATATGAATATTTGATTATTTTTTCTTCAAAAAAGAGATAACTCTATAACAAGAGTGAATGTGTTTTTCAGAAATATGGAAACTTAAAAGTAAAAGATATAAATGATTCCCCCCTCCAATTATTGATAAATTTTCATGATTAGGAATGTTTAAGTTGCATAATATAGAAGGGTTCACTTCTTTTACTCTTTTTAAATGTTTTTAATAAGGTGTTTTGAGGGAGAATCTCAATTTTTTAAATAGTAAAAGGATTCAGGTATTTGATGATAAGAACTATCATATAAAGAATGATAAAATGTTTTGAAATATTATGTTTATTGGGTATGATGTTTTTAAAGCTCCAATATATGTATTTCGTCATATTGATGATAAATTTCCTCTTATATTTTTTGATAAGAAGACTCTTGAGAATAATGGAGGGGTAAATAATTCTTTATTTTCATCTCTTACTGAAAGTTATTTTTTAAGAGTGATGGTTGTTTCCTCTAGTAATGGTATTTTAGTTAAGTTTTAAAACATCTTTTAATGACATAATAAATAAATAATGAAATGTTACAAATTTGAATGTTGAACCATGAAAATCTTAATATGGGTGAATATGAATATTTTGGTGATTTTTAATAGTTTTAATGTCATTTTCATCACTATTATATGTCTCAGTGAAAAGTTAAAATATTCTACAGTTGTTGAAAATATCATGAAAATGTCAAATTCATGATACAGTACTTGATAATTATATGATTAATGGATGATCCCAACACATCTTGTACAATTGGTTGAGCTCCATTATGGCTTATTTTTTATCCCGATACAACAAATATGAAGTCATACATATGGTTATTCCAAATGAAAGTGTTTTGAATTTTTTTTATTAATATGATTCTATATATCTAAAATACCAATTTTTTAAAAGGAAACACTATATTCGATAGTGTACAAGATTCACCACATCAATAAATCCTGAATAACTAAATATTACTATGTAAATGTGGTTGTTTATCCAAAAACTAAAATTGTTGGGAATTAGTATGAATGAATAATTTTAGAAAAAAAGAAAATGATCCAACTAAACAACTGTAACAATCAAACCTACATCAACCAGACCACTCAACCAATTCAACCAATAACAATGTGGGTGTAAAAAAGAAAAAAAGTAGCCTCATATATAAGAAAAAATAGAAATTCAACCAGATTAAAAAGTGAAAAAAATGGAATGAAAAACAATACAAAGCATATAAACCCATAAAAAAGACAATTCTTGACAAAATTAGTGTATATGTGACCATACATCACCTCCAAACAATCCCAATATTAAAAAACATCATAAATATAAATCTGCATCCTATAGAATGTAGTTCCCTTTACCTAAATCCAAAAAGTGGTCTATATCCACCAATCGGTAGAAGTAGGATGTACGAAACATATCTCAATAGGATACCACAAAGATATATATAAAATTTATAATAAAAAGAATTCACATATACATGTTTTATAACAAAATAGTATAGAAATAATTTTAATAATTAAATTAATTTGAAAAACTTTTTCAAAAAATCCTTGAGTATACACAAATTACATTCCATTTTTTCCAAATCTAATATCTAGAAGGTAAATATATCAAAATATAAATGTATGTGTGATTGAAAATCCATTAAATAAACTGTCATGTAATAAAAAAACAAGATACATGAATGATCCTACCAACTGGGCTCAATCTTGTGGGATAATACATACGAGAAACTCACATGATGAACAAGGAATATAGTTGGATCCATATATCATCGAGAGTAGTTATAGACTATTGAAATAAATTTTGTTAGCTTCTTTCATTATGAAACACAATAGGGTTAGTCGTGTCTCCATCTATACAAATATAAGGTTCTTGTTGTGTTATTTTGGTCAATTTCTGTTTTAATAACCATTCCTATATTTTTTTAAAACAATTTCAAGGAGAAGGGAATATGCTTTACAGTATGAAAATCCAGTTTCCATTTCCAATCAAGGATATTCTATATTCAAGGAAAAAACACCTTTATATGATTAACCCAATTCGTTTTGAATTTTAAAACATGAAATTACATTTGAAATCTCATGGAGTCAATAATATTGATAATCAATTCAGAAAATTAGAAGAATTGAATAGATACAACAACTTCAAGAGTGTAGAAAACCTAACTGCCTTTGATAGTGGGATTAGAAACAAAATGATCTACCTTCAGAATATAATGAATGGCTAAATACAGAAAAGGATTGATAGAAAACAAAATCTATTAATCAATACCTACAAAAAACAGTGTCACAAGAGTATGTGATAGAGATATTTAGTGGAAGGATTACATTAATGGATGAAGCACATAAATCTGCAAATAAATCATAGAACAAATAAATCATGATTGAAGGAAGACATAAAACATCACCTATGGTAAGATATTTAGCTGAAAGGTGAAGGATGGAAAATATAATGATGAATCAAACACATACACAACAACTTAAATACTGAAACTTGTGGAATACTTGCTTTGTAATATTTTACATGCCATGAATCCCTTTTATTTTATGTTATAATGAAAAATTCATTTCTCTTTTAGTTAGAAACCATATTGTCACATTACATGATGTGTAACCCTTAAACTAGAGGTAAATTCGTGTGCTATGAATTCCACATGTGGGATGTGGCCAGTTAGTATTACACACCATGAAACCCTATTACACATCATGTAACTACCAAGAAAACCGAAGAAAAGGTGAGTGAAATGTTAAAATCCAACAAATACCATACATCACTATTATAGGTATCCAATTATTTTTGGGTAAAAAATAATCTCCCAATAAAAAAGAGACACCCAAAAAATAGATCAGATCATAAATAATAGAAAGGTAATAGGGTGTTACAATATCCAAAAAATAAAATCATTATTTCCCCTGAACGATCTCATGATAATGGAATTGGAAAAAGTGTAGGAAACTTCTTCTTCATCATTGACTCATGATCTCATGTCTCATGCTCATCCATTACTCACTACCACTATACTCGGAAAAGGGGTATCATTTTTCTATAATGTACCATGTCCTAGTTAACCGTAATCTAAACTAGATAAGCAACCAATGTAGTTTTCTGCTCATGGAAAAATCCTCCCATCTAATTATATGTAAATGATTTGGAAAATTCCCCCCCACAACTATGAAAAATGAAACATATAATGTATAGAATTCAGTCAATATGGTAACAAAACTGATATTCCACCATCTACAGTCACATAATGATCTCAAAGGGTCCTAAAAACCTCATTTCCATCTTACCCCTTTTACCTAACCGATATTTTCATAAGAAAGTTGGAACACTTGGAAAGACCATATCAATAACCTCTAAATTTAGAGGCTGACACCAATGGTTTGTATTTGAATTATGGTGACTCTATTCTATTATTAGACCCCTCCAGATTAACTATAGTGCCTTTATTATCTCATAAAAAACACTCCTCCCAATAAAGGAACAGTCACCTAACTATTCCCAACATAGGGGAGATCGAAAATGCTTCCCATAAAAACATAGAAAGGGCATCATCCTGATCGATTCCTGATAACTAAATTTAAATAAAAAATCAATCAAAGGTAAATTTATGTACCAAGATCCATAAAAAATCACACATTCCTATATAATATCCTTATGAACCAAGATAACCCTATATATCTATCTATCAATCTGTGAATGATAATTATTTCTCAATTTTGAATGGGACCCCACTACCCCTACAAAACATTCTAGAATTTTTATGTGAATCTCGATTACCTAGTGTCAAAACAATAAATGTAACCCCATGAAGAATCACAATCTCTAAGACATATAAGTCCCGATGTAGTTCCACTTTCATTTTTTGACACTATTGAGATGAAATGCACTGATATATTGAGTCTATATATAATAAACCAAATTCCATCCTTCCCATAAGGATTATTTTGTGAAGAAATGTTTAAATCTATGGATTTTACATCCCATCTCTATTCCAGAGTGGTTAATGGAAAAAAACCTACAGGTATCTTGTGTTCCACATTAAATCTTTGACAAGAAAGACAATGTGATACAAAATATTCAACTAACCACCTCATCCCTTGTCACTGTACCAACCTCCAACAGTTTAGTATATATTTATACCCCCATGGTTCATAGAAAAAAAATTACTGGTGTCTACTGTCTAGAAACTCGTCCCTCATGGTAAATAGAATAAAAAAACAAGTACAAAAGTACAAATCTCCACTTAGAGACTAAGAAAAATCTCAAGAGGACTCATCACTATTTTTGATGTCTACTAACCATTAAATCTCATTTTCTCTCATATTATATAGTATAACTCATTCCTCAAAATATTCATCAAATTTTATTGAATCTAAGAACACTTTTTCACCAACCTCATATACTCCCAAACTCATTTCATCAAATAGACTCATTAAAGACCACAGTTATGTTGATTCCTTCGTGGATTGTGTATGTCATTATATACTCAATGCATTGGTCACCACATTCCCTTTCATGGTGGTATATATGATATAAAAATTAAAAGTGTGAAGATACTCAACCCAACATATATGTATCAAGATCAAATCTCTTAGATTGAAATTTTTTTTTCATATTTTTTATTAGAATACACCATAATGCATTCTCCAAGGAAACATTGAATATAGTTTTCGAGTACAAGCATAACATCTACCAAATATTGATCATGGGTAGGGGGGTTTATCTCATTACTATAAAACTTCGGTGAGACATAACCTAAATATTGTTTCCCCTAGACCACAACACATCCCAATCCCATAGTATAATAATAATAGAAAATAACATAACCTAAACATGGTTCCATAATAATCCAAACTAGTAATGAAGTCAACCCTATCTTCAAATACATGAAATATATATGAAACATGTCATTCCATTCAAACATTACAACTATATCGGTTAAATCTATCATCGAAGATGAGATCATGGGGAAGTCCGTAAAAAAATTTAAAGTAAATTTCCATAATGAAGAAGAAATGAATCTCAAACATTTTTCTTTGTTGATCCTTATACATAACTACTTTCAACATTTTAGTATAAACTATTTTGACCAACTAAGATATCAAATTCCATATAAAATATAACATTTGGATCCAAAACTAACACATGTAATGCTTACCATAGATAATATATTCCCTCAATGATTGAAGAATGATATCCAATTAGTCTCCATGCCCCTCCTCTATCTTGGAGTATACCAAGATATCATCTGTGAACACAAAAACATATTCTAAAAACTGATGAAATATTAACATCATCAAAACCATGAATATTTTATGAGAATTAGTGAGTCTAAATGGTATAACCAAAAACTATAAATGCGTATATTAAATATGAAAAAATTTCATGGATATGTAATCTTCTTTAAACTCCCAACTAGTGGTATTATAACCCCTAATAGTTGATAGAAAATTATCAATACCTCTTAACTAAGTAAATATATCCTAAATTATGAACAATGGATAATTCTTTTTAATGGTAATATGATTCATCATCAAATATTTAATATAAAGTCTAAGACTTATGTTTGTCTTATTAAAAATGACTACTGGTGAATCCCATAGATATATGATAGGAGGAATAAATCCTTTCACATTTAGATCATCAAATACGAATTTATGTTCCCCCATGTCAGTAGGTTCTAGTAGATATAAATAAATAGGGTTATTTATTATTTATGTTAATAGGTCAATATTAAAATTGAAATCTCCTTGTTGCATAAAAGTATAAAAATCATCTTGTATGACCTTAGAGTATGCACACAAAACAACAAGTAGTTGATCGCCAATGTATAGGTTAACTACATTATGAAACATTTTTTATTACTAAAATTATATTAATCCAACAATAGTAACAACATTCCCTACTCATTCTAATATGGTGTCCCACCCACACTTGAATAATTGATTGACCACATCAATAGAAATGTACAGTACCCAACAGTGATAATAGTATATTTGGGCCTTTATTATAATCATTAAATCCATGCCAATAATTATGAAAAATATCTCATGAACAATGAATAAGAATTTTCAAACCACCATAATGTCTCCTATCACCACATAACAAATGGATTATTTAAAACATTGTTCAGACGTCTTTGACAATGGAATGGAAGACTCCAACAAGAATAAACGAATCATTGATTGAAAACCCAACACATCATCCAACCTTTATGATATAAAAAAGGTTTTCCGCATATATAAAACATTTTTGGAACCATAGAATATGATCTAAACCCTGCTTTGGGACCACATTTACTGTAAAATGTTTTATAATTCACGCTATTTTTTAAAATAAGATTTGTCATTTTTTGTTTAATTAAAAATAAATAAAATAAATTTTTATTATTTTTTGATCAGATTAAACATCGTATTCATGAAATTAGACTAAATTTTATTAAGATTTTCTATCGGGTTGAGGACATGTTTTCTAGAATAAAATATTATCAGACTCATCATGTTCCAGGAATGAAAGGAATCATGTAATAAGTCAATATAAAATATTCTTCATGAATTTGATGTAAATATGATGTTTATTTAGAGATATTTGAGTTATCATTAATCACATGTTTTATTGGGGACTTGAGATGGAAGATTTATAATTTAAATGGGGAGAAGAAGTGATTCTTATTGTCATGAGGTTTGGTTAGAATAAATGAGGTTGCTAGAAGGATGGGGTGTTACAAAAAATTTCCATATAAATTATAATATGATGAATCCAATATTAAATTCATTCAATGTCATGTGGAATTCATTAGTACAAGATGAGTAATATAGATTAATAAAGTTTTCTGATACTGAAGATTTCATGTCTCTGCCTATCAGTATGAGATTAACAAACACCAAATTATTTGAAGGCTATGATGTTTTGTTTGGAATAAGAGTAATGAATTTTTTATTATTTAATCCAAAAAATAATCCATGAGGAACAAATAATTATAAATTTTTTTTTGTATCATAATAAAATAAATAATGAAGTTGGTGATGCTGAATCTGCTGACATCAGTTAGTCAGACAAGATGGGACATTTATAAAAAAAGGGATTTATGTTTTTATTGTTAGTTTTTGGGACCAATGAATATGTTACGATGATATTTTTTTGGAATGTTGTGATGAATAAAATCATAGATCAATCCCCAATGTAATCAACCCTTTTCATCAAGTTTATTTGATTGTTTTTCATGGGGAACTAATTTACCCAAAAATAGTCAGCCATGGGAAATAATAACTCTGATATGATTTGAGATGGGTCAAGAGTTATTGTATAGACACTGATACCAATTATTATAAAGAATATGAGATCATAACAAATATCTCAGATTGACGCCGATAACCATTACCAGTCTTAGGATCATCAGTCTGATGAAAAAAAAGAAAATAAATAATGTATCAAGTAGTATCAAAAGTGTTTTGAAGGGTAGATTTATGATTTATGTGTCAAAACAACTATTTTATAAAGATTTTATGTTTATATTAATTGGTGAGGAGAATCCTAATTAAAATATACGTTTTTTATACTTTTAATTTTATAAATTGGTGTGGAGGATAGTATCGAAGTGTCTTTAGTTATATTTTATTTAAAAGTAGGTTAAAAAAATTAGAGTGACCATATTTATCAATCATAATTCCTAACATTAGTTAGGAATAAAAATCATAATTAATAATGTTAATAATGTATGAATAAATGTGAATATGAAAGAATATTCAAGAAGTGTTGAAGAAGTCAAGATGACTGTGAAATTTACGGGAAAATAATGGTTTTTGAAATTTGGTTAAACTAGAAAAGTTTTCATAAAAATTTCAAAAAATGATTTTTGTCACATATTAAATGGTGAAAAACTTTTAACTTTTTAACATGGATGTACTATTGAAATGAGAAGGTTGATTTCTGAAAGTCCCTAAAAATAATGAATTATTAGATTGAGTATTAACAAGAATGTTTTCTAGAGAGAAGAAGAATGTAGAAGAGAAAAGATCATAATCAGATTTTATAAATCTCCCAAAGAAATTAGAATGGTATTTTCAGACTGAGATAGAATCTGTTCAGATTTTATTCAGTAGTATTCTGGCAGAGTTACACAATAATACATTGCAATCAAAAATAATAATTAGACTATGAAATTAGACTGAGTATAATTACAATGTATATGATGTTATCTCATTCTTATGGGTAATAAATGGAATAATTTATATGGAAATTTATTTTTTGAATGTTGAAAAGGAATCATAGTAACATGTTTCATAACTCTTTACAATAAATATATTACATAATTTATTTATACTTAATGAAAATTAACTATTGTATTGAACGTAGTACTACAAAAGTGTAATGGAATATCCTAAGATTTTTTTCCATTAAAAAGTATTTTTTCTGGTGGATTTTGTAGTATTGGATTGTTTCCAAACCATAACATAGATATTTCTACACTTATTGAGTATTGAAACTTGTAAATTATTGTGTTCATCTGAATATTTGATGATTTTTTCTTCAAAAAAGTGATAACTCTATAACAAGAGTGAATGTGTTTTTCATAAATATGGAAACATAAAAGTAAAAGATATAAATGATTCCCCCATCCAATTAGTGATAAATGATCATGATTAGGAATGTATAAGTTGTATAATAGAGAAGGGTTCACTTATTTTACTCTTTTTGAATGTTTTTAATAAGGTGTTTTGAGGGAGAATCTCAATTTTTTTAAATAGTAAAAGGATTTAGGTATTTGATGATAAAAATATCATATAAAGAAAGATAGAATGTTTTGAAATATTATGTTTATTGGGTATGATGTTTTTAAAGCTGCAACATATGGATTTTTTCATATTGATGATAAATTTCTTCTTATATTTTTTGATATGAAGAATCTTGAGAATAATGGAGGGGTAAATAATTCTTTATTTTCATCTCTTACTGAAAGTGATTTTTTAAGAGTGATGGTTGTTTCCTCTAGTAAAGGTATTTTAGATATGTTTTAAAACATCTCTTAATGATATAATAAATAAATAATGAAAAGGTACCAATTTGAATGTTGAACCATGAAAATATTAATATGGATGAATATGAATATGTTGGTGTTTTTTAATAGGTTTAATGACATTTTCATCACTATTATATGTCTCAGTGAAAAGTTAAAATATTCTATAGTTGTTGAAAATATCTTGAAAATTCTTCCTAAAATTTTTCATACTAATTTTGCCTCATTAGTAGATAAATATCTAAAAACATTATCACATGATGATTTTCATAACACTCTCACTACTTATCAAATAAAGAGGGAACTACTTCTGAAATAGATGAAAAAGGATGATAGAGAAATCTCTCTCAAGGATTCCAATAATGAAAAATTCAATGAATATTTTTATTTAATAAAATTCTAGTGAATTTGATTTAAGATATTAGGTATTTATAAATGTTGATTATTTTTTATCCTAGTTTTCAAAAAATGTTAAAATAGGTACATGAATATATAAGGGAAAATAAGATGAATTGTTTTGAATGTGGAGACATTGGGAATATTGCGCCTAATATTCAATGAATAGAAAATATGATAGTTAGGAATACAATAAAAGTAAAATAATGTCATGGAAGAAACATAGAGATAAGTCTAAATAATATTCCAATAGAAATTATAAAAAATTATACTAATCCGAAAAGAGAATTCTATCATCTAAGTATGATAAAGAATATTCTAGTGAAGATAAATCCAAAAAGTATATTTAGAAGGAAAGGAATACATTTATTTATATATTTAACAATTTAGAGTTCAGAAGATGAAATTATGAAGAAAATAAAAATCATTTATAATTTCATCTCAATGAAGACTTGAAAGCATGTTTGAAAAATAATGGCAGTCCAGAGAATGATATCACGAAGAAGAATAGAGAATAATCGTAAAAAAATAATCAAGAATATTTTCATTATGAGAATGATAAGATGATGGAATATATTTATGATTTTATGAAATTACATAATTAATAAAATAATTGTAATTATCATATCAAAGTATTGTTTTTGAAAATAAAATAAGAGTTAGAACATTTCAGAAAAAACATTCTATAGATGAAAATAGGGGTACAAGTTTTAATAATTCTTTCACTGAAGTTGGTGAAAGTACTATAATAGATAATATAGATAAGTATAAAATATTTTTCTTCAATGTTTAATAAGGATGAATAATTTTTTAAGAGAAGAAGAATGTTTGGTATGGTTTGTATATGGCCATGAACGACAAAGTGGATAAGTTAGGTGTTTCAAAAAAGTTATAGGTACAAAAAAGTTTCTATTATTTCTATTTCTGATATAGAGGATGTGGAAAAAATATGGAAAGGAAGATTCCAGATAATAACCTAAAGGCTGGTGGTCAACAATGTTATGATAAGAATAAAAAAAAGATGATAAGAAACTTCCTCACAACACTAAGAAGTATGTAAGTTTCAAAGTCAAATATTCAGTCTATAGATACGGTTAGCATTGTAGTGGATTCAGGAATATAAAAGATATTATTTTTTAACCAACGAAATTACCAATATTCCACAACTTACATAAGGATAAGTTAGATGGATGCGTCAATACTCTCAGTAAAATATTTCAGAGAATAATATTATGAAAAAATATGAGAATGTTGGATGAAAATATAAAATATATTCCATCATATAGAATTTATTTGAGATAAATTTGAACAATAATGACATCATGTAAGATTAACTCTTATTTTGTTACAGGAATTTTTTTTTCTAATATGTCTCAAAATTTGGATGTTAAGAAGGATAAAGTGAATGAAAAATCTCTTGTTGTAGAAAAATCTATCAAATAAATAAAAGGAGAAATACCGTGTATATTTGATAATGGGTGTTCTTATCATATTATAATAGACATAAAATAGTTCAAAAATGTTAAATAATTTAAATAAAGAATATCAACCATTCTCAATGATGAGTTATTTAGAATCAATGGTGCTTGATCAACCATAATTGGGAATTAAATTTTTAATTACAATAATGATTTGTTTATTTATGGGATGAAACAAAAACATATAAATGTTTCATCACAATTTTATGATATCAAAAATGTTGTTTTTAGATAGTATGATGTTTTTTAAAATTGTATGATTATGGAAGGATTTTTATAAGAGGACAACTTGAAAATTTAATCTTGTTCAAATTTGGTGAGATACAAAACTCTTGTTACAATGGAATGGTAGAAGAAAATTATTTGACATATAAAATGTTATGAACCATTGGACATAGAAACATAAAAAATTTACTAATTCATGATTGTGTCTAGGGAATTCAAAAAATGTAACGAAAATATATTAGTGTAACAAGATTTTTTATAAGGGAAATATTACTTATTCTATGCATAAGAAATATAATTTTTTTCAAGCAGACCCATTGAACTTTATCATTTTGAAATTTATGTGAAAAATGAGATAACAATAAAATAATGGTGATATGTAAACAATTAATATCATTTATGACTTTAATCTAGTTAAATGTGTTATTTATATGAAGCATAAAACCGATTCTATGAAAATGATTAAATGTTTAATGAGGAATGTTGAGAAGGAATATGAGTATTCAATGAAGAATGTGAGAACATACAATGGTGTTGAATAAAATAACGAATTATTAGAAAGTTATAATGAGATTCATGTAATTTAGGATGATTTTAGTACAACATAAACTCCTCAAAAATTGATTTTTTTTTGAATTAAAGTATAAAATTATAGTTGAAGTGGAAGAACTATATTAAAAAAACATTATATTTATCCTAAATTTTAATCTAAATCCATGAGCAATATTGTGTATTTTAAAACCTAATGACTCTAAATACAATGTAAACATATGAATTCATATGAAATGTTTTTTGAAAATCTCCATGTTTGAGGAACATAATATTTTTTGGGAGTCCATTCATTATAATGATGTAAGGTGGAGGCCTTGGAATGTTTAATCAGAGAGGTGAAGCTATAATTTATCTTAACTATTCTCTGGATGGAAGTGGATATAAATACTACAACAATGATTCAGGAAGAATAGTTTATTATTTTGAAGTGAAAATTATTGAAAAATATAAATAATATTAAGATACTCATATAGATATGGAAGATAAATAAAAAGAAATAACTTATGATAAGGATTATTATAAGGATTAAAGTAATTGTAATACAAGTCATAAAGAAGAATCAGACTCAAAAAAATCTATTGGTGAAGAATAATATAAAAAATCTCATAATAGGGTGAGGAATAATATGGAGGATCACAATATTATTGGTGATCATCATCAAATTGTTTAAAAAAGAATAACAATTTCACAAACTTCATTGTATTTAAATGTTGAGATGAAAGATTTGAATGATGATTTTGAGCATCTAGAATGGTTTCCTGATATAAATGAAAAGATTGATCAGGTTAAAATGAATGATATGACGTAACCTATACGAAAACCAAATAACAATAATTTTATCAATATAGAGTGGATTTTTTGGAACAAATTGTACTAAGATAGTGAAGTGATACGGAGTAAAGAATGATTGTTATGGAAGGGTTACTCACATATTGAAGGAATTGATTATTATGATACTTTTTTCTCTAGTAAAAATACTAGAAACTATAATAATATTTATTTAAATTACAATAAAATGAAATTATAAGATATTTAAGATGTTTATGAAATCTGAATTTATGAATGGACGTATTGATAAAGAAATTTATACTGAACAACCATTAATATTTTCCCTTAGTAAAGATTAATGTAATGTTTAGCTGCTAATAAAAGCCTTGTATGGGCTGAAAAAATCTATGAGGGCATGGTATTCCAAATTGGAAACTTTCATGAGAATGATGACATTGATAAAAGTAAGGGTTTATAGCAATATGCAAAATAATTAATATCATAGTGTTTTCCTCATCATAATTTATTATGTTGATGGAATTATCTTTTTTGGGAATTATTAAAGGAAATGTGAATGATTTTATATAGTGTTGAAAACGTAGATTGAGATTTACATTCTCGGAGAAATGAAATATATTATTTTGAGAAAAAATATTACAAAATAAGTATCAAACTTTTATTTCTCAAAAAAATTATTCTATGAAAATTATTGATAAGTTTGAAAAGGAAAATTCAAAACTTATTCCATACTTATTTAAGTGGGAACCATGTTGTATAAATATAAAGAATTTAACTAATTTGATCCTAAAGAGTGTGAAAAGCATATTTAATGTTTTTATATTTAAATGCCTCAATACCAAAAATTATTTATGTGGTTTCCTTATGTTCAAGATATTATAGTGGTCCAAAAAAATCACATATATTAGATATAATAATAATTCCTAGATATATCAAAGTCATAACAAATTTCATATTATGATATGATAGATTAGAAAATATAGACTTGTTTGGGTATTTAAATGTTTATTAGGGAAGAAATGTTATGGATCAAAGATCTACATCTGGTTGAGTTTTCTATCTATGAAAATGCGTGTTAGTTAGAATTATAACAATTATAAATTTTAAATTCATATTATACTTGAATATGAGATCACTCCTTCTAATCACACCATATCCCAACTTATGTGGATGAATAATCAGTTGAAATATTTACTTATCAATGTGAATTTACCCTTGATTTTGGGTTGTGATAATAAATGTGAAACAAACCTTACATGAAATCTGATAAAACATTATCATTACAAAAATATTTATTTCAAATATAATTTTATCAAAGAGTATATGTGGAAGAATAAATTAAAGCAAGAGGATGTTCCTTCATCGGAATTTTTTTTTGAAATTTTCATAGAACGTTTACTAATAGAACCTTTTCATAAATTAAGGTTGATCCTTGGTGTCCATATGACTTCTCATCATGGTTGAGGTATGTTTTTTGTCCCCTCTCTCATCAAGTATTTCAATATTATTTTCATGGGGGATAATTTTTTCATACATAAATCCATAAATAGAGGATAAACCATTTAAGTAATCATGTATGTGGGGAGAGTTTTTGGTTATCTATGATTTCAACATGTCTTTAATTGAATAATTATAAATATTTATTGGAGTGGTTTTAGATAAATTTTTCTTTTTCTGAAAATGAAAGAAGAATGGAAAAATGAAAAACAAATATCTGAAATATGTGAGGAAAATCTAAATAAGTTTCATGAGTTAATAATTTGGGACAACATGGTTTTCTAATAGATAATTCTTTTTTTCATACAATGAGTTATCTCATTTATTTATATACTTTTAGATATATAATCGATACTTTGAGGCTAAAATGTTTTGTTATTAATGAATGTTGGTTGAAAAAAAATATAAAGGGGATGATTTTTGGGACCATGTTGGCTGGAGTAGTTTTTCGGATGAGGGGTGATGTTGTTTGTAAGAGAATCTTATTTTTTTTTTCAAAGAAGAATGAAATAAACTATATTTTTATTATTAGTGATTAGAATGACCATCATATTTATGACTTTAGAATCAAGTTTAATAAGATACACCATCATTATGAGGATATTGTTTCAAGAATAAAAAAATCCTAGATCTCAAAATTGGACAAGAATGAATGGAATTTTGTAATGAAAAGATGTATCAGATTATCCATGAATATGATGTAAATATGATTATTCTTTGATTATTAGGGGGTTTTCATTAATCTTGGATAGTTTTGAAAAAAAATTTATGAAATATATATAATGTGAAGGGGTATAATAACTCATGTCAATTGTATTGAGGTTTGGTTTTAATGAAATAATTTGTTGGAAGGATGAAAGGTTTCAAAAAAATCCATTATAAGTCAAACTATGCAGAAGCTAATATTAATTATATTCGATGTAATGAGAAATTCATGATAAAATGATGATATTTGGAGAAGTTGACTTTATTGTGAAGATATATATTTTCAATCTTAGTGAATCGATATGAGTTTACAAAAGATGGAATTGTTTGATGGCATGAAGTTTGGTTTAGAATGTGAATTAATGAAGAAATGGGTGTGTATTTAGACCGAAAAATACATGAGAAAAAAATATATTGAGAATTAATTTGTATGTTTCATAATCATAGAAACAATTAATCCATTAAGGTGGATGAAACTAACATCAGTTTATTGGATGTAGTGTTCCATAAATCCAAAGTTGAAAAGATTTTATATTGGGAGTTGTTGGGATCATTGAACAAGAGAAGAAAAAAAGATTGTTTTGTTGATATAAAGAATAAAATATATGATCAACAAAAAATTTAGTCATTCCTTTTCATAAAGATGAATTGATTATTTTTTTCATGTGGGAACATTATTTTCTTAAACAAGTGGGTCAAGAGATATAATAACATTAATATTATTTCAAATTTTCCTAGATTCATTAGAATGGAATAATAAATTATTATTATAATGAATTCATGACCGATCCATCAGACTCAGGCTGACACTAATAAATATTATCATATGAAGGATCATCAGTCAAAAGAAAAATAAGAAAAGTTGAAATGTTTCATGTAGTCTCAAATGTTTTTTCAAAGGAAGCATGAAGTTTGATGAGTTAATCAGAAGTTTTTTATTTGATTTCTTTGTTTCTATCAGTCGGTACATATCATCGTAATGATATGACATGTTATTTTGATATATTTTTTTATCAATTGTTTCAAATAAATGCAAAGAAGTGTAACTAGTTGTGACTTATTTATAAGAGATATCACATACTGCCCACTACTAATGTCAGGTCTACGACAAGTTATATGTTTCAGATCAAGGGACCTAGAATTAAAATCTTTAGTTGAATGTTATAGAGGAAAAATAATTTATGATTGAGTTGGACTCACAATTTTATAAAAACAACTTATTTAAAATTTTTAAATCCATTGTTGTTATTTATTTATTTATATAATGGTTGAGTAAGATGAGTCACCAATCTAAAATTATATAACAGTATTCTTTATACATTTTAATTGTAATGTCATGTAAATAAGAACATATCATATCATTCAACAATATAATGTAACAAGTCTATAATGATATGTCTATTAGATATATTACCATTCCCAATTTATAAAGGCATGATCCCTAGAATTTACAATTTTCATCCATGTGATATCAGATAACTAAAATTTCAACTCTTGTAATCATAGTCACATATATCAAACATGTGATTATTAGTTATCAAAAGTTCCACCATCATGAAATATTGGAAACAATATTCATGTTATTTTGGATAATTTTTTAACTAATAATTCACCCATTTCATACATGAAACATTATCACAACTCTAGATTAAATATATTTCCTATATGAGTGTTAGTTACTCTCGTGGATAGAAATGTTACCAAATTCCTATATATTCCTATTATCTTATATAATAATATAATAAGAATGTCAAAAGGAAAAAAAGATTCTATTATATGAATTTGTGTCACCCTTACTTAGCTCACTCGATAATAGTAGAATAATTGATGGTCACGTTGGGTGAAGTGCAGATCCACATATGTCAGACATAGATGGTGGGAGACTATACCCCTCGTGATAAGGGTGAGTAACAAAATAATATTATTATAGTGAAAAAAACAATCATAATTAATAATAAATAGCCTCATATTAATTAAACCATCAAAATATAAAATATATACTGACATAAAAAAATACATTTTGTATGAAAATTGTTGTTTATCATGTAATGGTGATATATAGAATAAGAAGCTATAACTGAAATAATAGAATATGGATAAACAACATCTTGTAATGAAGCCAAAAATTTCTAAAAATACTAGATCAACATGCATCATTAGAATAAGGTCAATCCAATTCTCTTATACTCCATCCCATCATAATAAATTAGGCATCCAGAACTAGACCATTCTATTTTTTCCCTACCTGCAATCATAATGTCTTTCTGGTTACCAATCAGCAATCCAAATAGTTTGTGATTTACAATCATAATTACACCACCAACGGTGTCTATAAAGTACATTATATTCTCAAAAGTTATAACATTTTGTATGTATGATAGGAATAAAGATGTAAAGGTAAGTGATAAAATGTAGTTTATAGTTTCATTCTATAATAAGAAGTCTATAAATCATGAATAAATGTAATCAAGTAACAATGTCGGCTATAGACTATCAAAAAATAAACTATCATCAATGTATAGAATATTCATAATAATAATATATCATAAATACTATGGCAAGGACCAAGGTAAAATGACCATGTAATCCTCTTTGATTCCACAAATCTCATACAAAGAAAACAAAGTGTCATATAGACATTCATGGGATATGTCCTAAAGACGATGTCTGAAAGATTCCTCTATAAGTCTATGTATATCATCTATATCATAAACGGTAAAATATTTGTTGGATCACAATGAGAATGTATTATATGGTCAAATATATTCGTATCTAAGGTAATCATCCAAGGAATCTAATAATAACTATGAAAGTGGGTTTTTAGTATCATACTATAACACTAGTTATCAATGTAATCTATACTATGAGTGAATGGGTCATGTTAGTTTCCATTCCCTTAAACAATTTTATTTTTTATATTCATTTCATCTACTATTTCACATATGACTGGAAAGGTTAAAGTCCATGATGGTGTCCATTCTATTGATCAACTCCCTTCAAAGAATTATTAATAGGCACAAGGGGATTTGTAATAGTAAATTCCCTCTATACATTGAATAATCATATTTTGTTCATTAATCATTACACCTATGGGTGTTATTGTGGTCTATGTTACTGTCCATGCCTCATTACTAATCAATTAAATATTTATATATAATCCAAGGGATCATAAATTTCCTTATACAATTCCCAATTAAAACATTTCATTATTCCATTCATTCATAAATGAAAAGGTTCCAACAAACATTCTCAACCTTTATCATTTGATTCAATTTTCATTTGTAACTCCTTAACTAGAGTCATGATGAACTCATATCATTGGTGGTAAATACATAATAAAATATGGAAAAAAATTATAATTCACTCCCTCTAGGTGGACCATGTCATGGAAGAATAGTTTTAAAAACTTTTTTCCAACTATCAACCACCTCGATCTCAAAGAAAAAACCCCATAAAATGGTAGTTGAAATAGTTCAACAAATTTTACACCTACCCATGTGGGATCACTACCTTAGTGTCACTCAGGGTGTGAACTAGGTGAATATTTATACTAACAATGTGTAAATATTATAGATCCATTATACAATTACTCTACTTCTCCTTAGAGGACCATGAAATCCACCACACATAATTTACAAACCTCAGTCCTCCTTACATAGGGCTTCTTGAGAAGCATGGTGACTCAAACCATGTACCAATTGTTCCCCTCTATCGGTCCCTCAAAAAACTAGTGCTTTAGGCCCTTAACAGGACCCATGCATTCCCAAACACTTTTTTTAATCACAATGTACATCTATTAGGAGATAAAAAATTTTGACACTAAAATTTTTGGAGTTTAAACCTAATTCAAAAATTCTGTATCGTAAAGGTAGTTCCCACAAAAAATTAACCATTAATGGCTTGGGTAAATATAATATATGATATTTTGAAATAGAAATCAGATTCGGAGATTTTTTTTGAGGGGATGACTAACTATTGTGTAATAAAAAGATTGTAATTATAATCTCTTATGAAACTATCCATTTTTGTGATGTGATTGTGTTTTATGTGGGAAAAGCATTGTATGATTATGTAAATGATATGAAATAGTTTTATGACATACTCATGTTTTCTATGTCAGTATCACAATTAGGTTTAGATAATTTTGGGGATTTGATTATGATGTATAAGATGACCAAACATAATGAAACCCCGGTTGAACAAAATGTACCATAGGTATCAAATCATAGGATTTATTTATTAGGTTCATATGATAGTTTCATGTAATTTTATTAATAAATTTGTTAATGATTTCAACCATTTTGTTACACTAAAATATATTAACTAGAAGTAACTGGGAGAAAAAATGTGAAATGGACCATACTATAGTTTTCTACATTAATACCGTGATAGAATGTGGGATGGCATGTAAAATAACATGCCTATGTTGTATAAATTTATGAGTAATAAATTAAACACGAAATGATTTTAAATACATAAAATATAGATGATATCACTACCAATTACTATATAAGCCAATCTTATCCATTACATAGTGGGTCTTATTACTAACTAATTATAAATCAATGGATCAAAGAGGCATAAAATACATTTTATGTTATTAAAAGATTAAATCTTGAAAAAATATATTTAGTTTGTTAATGATTTAGAAGGTGAAATAGATCAGTAGGAAAACAATTACAGAGCATAATGAAAAAATTATTGGGATAATTTGATTTATAATTTAGTGTATAAATGTTATTCTTATATTAGTAGTGGTTTTAAATTTTTTTTAGTTGGATGAAGTTATAATAGTAGTTGTTTATCCTATAACCATTCCGAAATGGTTGTTTTAATATGATTTATTATTATTGATTCATATTCTTAGAGGCCTTTTTCAGAATTTCCTATGGTATTTATATTATATTTAAGACACTCACTTTACTATTTGGAGGCTTCCAGTTCACCGGTGGTGGTGGCCACATAGAGGATTATAATAAGATACTTGTAGTGGAAATAATGTAACAGGTGGACTCTTATTTCTCATAGGCCATTTCAATAATATGATGAACTAATAAACACTATAAATTAGTGGGTTGGACTACATTTCTTAATATTCTTCTGATATATTGTTTTAGTGATCAATGCTCCTCATTAGTCATAAGATAAAATATTTTATTTCTTGTAAAGTGAAATGCTATAGTATTTCTCCAACAGTCATAAGACCATTAGTCCACACCATTTTTAAAAACGTTTTTCATACATTTTATTACATTTACTGCATGAATTTCATATATAAGGTATTGAATATGGATAATGTTTCAGATTGAATTCGTTTACATATTTTTTTAATATAACCCTTAAATGATATAGAACATTTATTTATGAGAGATCAATTCAGGAATCCTATTATGATAGTTTAATCCTATACTGACCAATTCTAGTTTTCGTAAGTCTGGTAGAGGAATTCTTAATAAACATTGAAATTTATTGTGAATCAAGACGAATATATAAAAAATATTAAATTTATTTCATGTTTAAAATATCAAATCTGAAAAATATCTAGATATACAAGATAACTGGTTGTTTCGGGTATTTCAGGACTATGTACATAGTCAATTTGTCTTACAATAATTGTAAACATTTCACTCTAATTGAACAAGATTAGACTCCTTATATTATTATCATTAGTTATAATCATGGTCCTAAACATGTGTATAGAGACATAAGAAAGATGTGATCTTATATACAATGTAACGTTAATCAAAAGAAATCATAATAAATGGTCATTGTGGGAATAATATGATCTTATTGATACGATCAAGATACATAATAAAGCCAAAACCAATAATGAATAAAACATAAATTATGAGATATGGAATATAGAATGGAATATTATATTATTTAAATCCAAAGTGTTTGGAAACATTAATGGAAAAATTATTTATGAGATCATATCATATGAATATGAGTATTCATAAGAGTGTACCATAAACATAGGCATATGTAATGTAAATATATCATTCCACTAGAAATAAAATTTATAAAAATCATATGCATAGAAAAATTTTCACATTTTAAACACCAGAAAAAATTACACACATTTTATTGTGAATAAAAAATGATGACACTTCATTTTGAAAAAAAAAATTCACTTGCTTTATTCTCTAAACAAAAAAAATGTCAATTCTTCATGTTGAGAAAAAAATTTCCAAAAAAAACATATGGTGATCAAACAATTCATTCATGAATAATCTCAATGTCTCAAGAGATATTAATCCCAATTCATTGCATTTGGGTTTGATATAAGATCCCACCCACCATAATTTATACATGTCTTTAAAACCTAAAATTAATAATTAGTTATATCATAAATAACCAATTAAAATGAAAATGGTCTTTACAAAACCAAACATTTACAAACGAGTTTAAATGACTGAAACCCCAAACAGAAAAAAATTATTTCTTAATAATTGTTTGTAGTAGATTCCTCAAAATAATTTCTTTGTGTAAAAATCCTCTCGTTATAATGAAAAAATAAATTATAAATCATAAAAGAGTTTTTTAAAACATCATTTATTTTTGGAATAAAAGAAGATGATCCAATAACGTTGATTTTTTTTCAAAAAATTGATGTGAAGACACATTTGATACCATTATTTTTAAAAATAAATATAAATATAGTAGTTTTAATAGAGTTAAATATTATCCAAATGTAATTTGGTTGGAGGATGAAACATTTTATTATTAATGGATCAAAATGTTTTTGAACATTTTGAAATACCTTTTATGAAAACCAACATTATAAAGAAGAAACCAAAAAATGATTTATAACAGATTTGAACTAACATATAACTTCTATGTGAGAAAACACATAATTATATTTTCATGTACAATGTAGAAAATTTATGGGAATGAAAATATTGAATTGAAACAAATATTTAAATCAGTGATGGAGGTTCATTCATGATAATATCATACATGTAGGTGAAAAAAAACGAAGTTATAAAATTAAAAATCAAAGAAACATTACCACCCATAATATAAAAGATTACATTATAGAATATATATAAAATAAATTACGAAATAAATTATTGAAATTAAAAATTTGAAGAATACTTTTAACTGAATGAAAGAGATTTATGTTACCAATGTCCCTTATGGACAAAAAAGTTCCTGAAGTAAGATAATTTTCAAATCGGTTTGTGTGTTACAATATAAATTATTATTAACTGAGAGAATATAATACATAATACAATCACAGGGTAGATTTTATCCAAACTATATAAAAGAGATAAAAGATGAAAATTATTAGTCTATTAAATGGAATTTAGTTTATAAAAAACCTTTACATGGTGAGGATATTTTAAATCGAAACCTATTGAAAGATAATGAGATTTAAAATTGAATATAAAAATTAATTAATTAGTGTTATTTAATTAAATATATATCAATTGGGAATCATACATAAGGAATATAGATGACTATGGTTGTAAGATAGATTATGTTTCCAAGAAATTAATTTATTATCAAAACACATATCGTAGTCTGGATTAATTATACACATGCACCATGATAAATAAATAATCTAATTATAATTAGTAATTAAAAACCACATAAAATTATTCATATCTCTAAAAGTGTATTCTTTAAATTTATAATTCTTACTTACATTAATTTATATTAGCACATTTTTACCTATTTTTCCTCATCATATGTTTATAATTTTAATGGTTTGTACTTGTTGTATATGAGAAGTTTTGGTGATTTTTATTCTTATAATGATAATATTTAATCAATAATTTATGTTAAATTTTTTTTCATTTATACTGATTTATTATGTTTAAAATATTTTATTAGTTCATTATTATTTATCATTTAATTTGAAATTGACATCGAGCATTTTTTTAGTGATTTGTATCCTACGATGTGTTTTTTATTAATTATTGAATAAAATGTTATTTTATCATTCCTAAAACCAAAGAATATCTATTTCAATATATATATCATGTTATTATTATAATTATGATTTTTGAATCATCCATGATATATTCTCATATCATTGTTCTAGTATATGGTCAAACCAACCCAAACAATGATATTTAATAATTAATGAGTTGTTATGAGGTTATTAAGTTGCACTATATTTATAGAATATTTTTAATAAATTTTTAGTGATTATTAGTGTTATATATAATAATAATAATAATAAATTAATATAAATAGTGATTTAAATGAAAAAATTTCATAGTATGTATTTTTCCCTCTTATATTATTTATATTGGATGGTTAACATTTTAATGCTTTTTTACATTTCAAATAATTTAGAGATAATGAATATAAATTAACAGAACCTTATTCATATCATTAAAATAATATTTATATATTAAACCCATATTTATGTCCATCTTATAAATACATAAATATAAACGTAACTTATTTTTTGTGGAGGTGGATGTCCCCATGCACACACACACATTTTTCACATTTTAGAGAGATGATTGAACATGGTTTAGGAGCTATGGATTTCTCAATGAGAATTACTTGGAAGGAAAAGTAATAGGATAGTAATATGTGAAAAATATTATTATACTAAAATAAGAGCATAGGGTATGGAAAGAGGGAATATTCTCATGTTGAATCTATAATTTTTTAGTGGTCTTAAAGTCGTTGGGAGATTACCATTGAATATATATTGAGAATGAATTCTATTTTATATTTTCCAAAATAATATAAAGGGATAACTTTTTAAAAATTTCAAGCAGATCTAGAAACTAAAATAATATATTTTAGGGTGAGAAAAGGGAATAAATAAATCCACTACATAATTAAAAACATACTTTTAATAAATTTGAATCCCTTTAAACCACGAGTTATTACTTTGTTCGTATATTCATTTACTGCGGTAATTGGTTGTACCTAAGGTAAATTTATCTTTAGTCATTAAAATATATTGGATATTATAAAATAATTTGACACATTAATTCAAACATTAATATCCATTTCTTCTGAATCAATTCCCAAAATTATTAAAATAAATTACAAAATAATAAATGTATAAGGTTTTCAAATAATTTATTATAAAATATTACCTATGTTCTATAATATTAATAAAAATATATAAAACTATAAAAATTATTTTAAGATGTATAATGTTAATTATAAAATATTTTTTTTTTCATAAAAAGGTTTTATAATATTTTTGAGTAATAATTATATACCATTAACTATATTGAAAGTCACAGTATAGGTAAAAATGGTATATAGCACGATTCACCTAAAAATAATCCTCTTAGAAAATATCAAAATTTTACCCTATGATAACTTAATCATAAAAAAATAAAAAAATAATGTTGAATTTTTCAAATAGATATTTTAAATGCTATATATATAACTGTAGATATGAAATTTAAATTATAAGGGTAGACATGGTTAAATGATAAAAGATTCTTTTAGTATCATGTGTTCTTTTTATTACTTAATTTCAATTGAAGATTTATATGATTTTATTAAATACCAGTTTATTTATTACAATATTTTAATGGGGTTAAATTTATATATTTTGGATAAAATATACAATACTATATAAAAGTTTTCTTTTAATTTTCTCAATTTATACTAAATATGCATAAAAAATTTAGCTAAAATTAACTATTCATATTCTAAAATATTATTTTACAACAAAATTAATATTGAAATATTAATTTTAATTATATATATACATCATGTGTTATTTTATTAATATATTTATATATTACACATACATATAATATTTATAAAATTTTGATAGAATATTTTTATTTATTTGTGAGTTATATTGTTTGAAATTAAATACTTTAAAATGCACCACATCAATGGTACTATTGGAATTATAAAAATTTACCATATTTATAATCCAGTAATTTCAACAACCAATTTTTCAAAGATCGTATATCCTTTATATAAACATATATATATAATTATTTTTTATTTTTTATTCCCACTTAAATTTTCTATAGTTTTTATTTTAGGTCTCACAATATGATTTTTGTTGCATTAAATTATTTCTCATTACAGGTTCTACTATAATAATGGTGATTCATATAAGAGATGGTAGTCTAGGGGTGATTCTAGTTATATATATATTATTTTTTTCAATTTCTTCCCCAAAATAAATTTTACTGTTTTAAATGATTTAATAGTCCATGATGTGAAATACATAGTCTAATGTTCATTACATTAAACATTTTTCTAAAAATAAATAATGTGTTTATGGGTTAATCCATGTATTGTATTACATTTTAAATAAAATATTTAAATTCGTTTGAACATATAAAAAATAATTTAGCATCATAAACATATATATTATGGAAATTTTATACTTCTCAAATATATGGTCTACTAAATTATCTCCCTTAAATAAATTGCATCCTCTCGATGTAAATTATCACTACACGAAGAAATAGGCGATGGTTTAAATTGAATTATATTTTTTTAACAGTAATACCTTGTTTTTTAATTTTAATTTTGTTTTTTCTTAGATTCATGCTTACATAAACCATAGTGTGGTTTGTGCTGTACGAGGATGCTTAAATGTTGGATTTTGAGATATCACTATCCCAAATAACCAACGTTGCAACCTAATTTATGATTTGTTGGACCTAGTTCTCTCATTTTTAAAAAGGGAAACAGATGACCAGCTATAAGTCTATTTTTAGAGGCAATAGTAAGGGAAAAAAACCATTTACCTTATATCTATGCACTTGTGGAATTCATTTAGGTTTCAATAATTATTTTTAAAGACTAAAACACCTCATTTATCTTTAGATTTGTATCAATGATTCACATATGGTCTTCGAATAATTCATTACATTTTTATTCATTTTCACTAGGATTAAATCTCATGATTTTAATTTTAATTCTAGGATTGGTGATTTGGGGACACTCTTGACCAAACAAACTAATTGGTTCCATGATCTACATCTAATCCATGTTTTTACCTGAATATATATTGATCTTGTATATTCGTTGTTTTTTCTAAATAACTCGTTCTTCATTTATTATTTGTGATTCCACAAATGTGTGATTCATTGAGGAACCATTAAAAATATTTATTGATTAGATTAATAGCCACCTTTTTTCATTTTTCATAATGGAGTAACATTGGAATGGATTAAAGGTGGGTTATTGTGGTAGTTTAATTAGGGTGTAAATTATTTTCTAAGGAAAAATACTTTATAAAGGATCATTGGCATTCAAAGACGATTCAATGAGTTCACTTAGTGGATTTCTCTTTATGGTGTTACCTAGGAGTGATATTTCCTCTTATTTAACTATACATTTAGAAGCTATTTAATAGTTATTTTTATTGGGTGTATGATTACTATACCCATGTATTTAAAATTCTTGATTTATTCTCTTAAAATGAATATATCTATATTAAACAACTTGTAGTATTTTTTTGTGCGATATTATTCTGGTTGTTTTGAAAACATGATTCTAAAGAAAACACCCCAAAAAATCATTAGCGTTAACATAAAAAAGATTGATGTAGGAAGTTATATGACATTTTTGGAGTTTGTGTTGAACTATTTTCTTAGAATTTTTCATATGATTTCATAGTTTCTTTGAATCTACATTTTAGTTATTCATGTTGGTGTGTTTGTATCTACGGATTCATGATTATGATGATTAAGGGCATGAGTGTGACTATAACTTTTTTTAAATTATTTTTCGATGATCATCTTGTATTTTATTTTGTGACTATAATTACTGGATGAATGTAAATTATTTTTCTTGTATGATTTTCCATTTTATATGTGATACAATTCCTTTTGATTCTTTATACTTGGTACAATGAATAGGTGGACCATTCTAATGTGATATTACCATATAGTGGGATTGTGAATGACTTGTGAAAATGGAGAATATTGAGCTGGGAAAGGGTATTTTAATGATAAATTAAGGCCATAACCAAGGTAAAATAATTAGGGTCAAGATATCCTAGAGACCTGACACAAGACATAGATGGGTTATGAAAACCTAGAGGCTGGAATCTTATTGAATATAGGGTAAAACATCCTAGATGACTGATCATAATTAATTCCTTAAGATTATCAAGAGAAATGATTAATAACCTTAGGGATACTTATTGATAACATGTGATATCCTAAAATTATGATTCTAAAATAGAGCTGCATCATGGACCACCGAGTCTCAGGGTGCCCAGATTAGCACATGTGTGATTGAAAAATTGATATTTATGATTTCATACACATTTACTATTATAATGGAATATATTATTTGGACATGTTCACACATGTAATGGATGCCCTGGTTTTTTCCTAATGGGTTTTGTTTCTCAAAATCATAAATAAATGTCATTGAAAATTCATACAAAATGTATATGAATCCAAAAATGGGAAATGAAATTTTTTTAGATGGTTGGTATGGGGAGAAATAAGTTGGTATTAGAACTTGTAAAGATATAGATGGATTTCTTTAGTGTTACATTGTTTTCTTATCCCCCAACACATTATACTCTGGGTGGATTACCACACTAGGATCTCATTTATTTATATGATTATGATCCATTGGATATTAAATTATGTAGTTTTAATCTTTCTCTTTATTTACACTATGTAGTTTTTTATTTTATTCATATTTTTCATCTAAGGATAAGATACTTATTTTATAGTCTTCATTTTGATGGAATTCAGTCCCCTATTACATGTCTACATAATCGTGAATATAGGGAGTAGAACATGAGGTATTATGACAGTCCAACTCAGACCTAGTGGTTATGGATGGGGTGTTAGAAAAAATTAACCACCATATAGATAATTAATGTATTTCTACAAATGTTGTACTTGGATGAAATGTGATTTTCTCTATAGGACTCGAGTGGAAGAGTTTGCATGTATAAGGCCTGCAGATGCATGATATAACTCTATGGTAATGTTGAAAACATTAATATTAATAATTTATGGTATTTGAGTGAGTTTGTGAGTCATGAGTAAGATCATAGTGTTATATTCCATGTATATATATATATATTATGTGAAAAAAGTAGTTACTTAATTTAATACCTACTTTTATATAAATTTTTGGGATAGAACTATACTCATTAATTTAGTGATATATCTATTTTGTATCATATAATGATATATCTATGATGGAATGAGTTATCTGATCATGATACTTATATTTGGGGTTTTATATATATGTAACTATGACTAGAGTTTAGAGATAAAGTCCTCGGTTAGAGCATAGAGGTTTGTACCCTGTGTTATAGGAATAATTTTAGAAGAACCTCAACTGATCCCATAAAATGATATGGATTTATACTAAATAGTTTTTTTCTTAATACTTACTTCATGTTTCTGAAGATACCACCTTGTACGATACTGACGGGATCACCAACTGACATGGGTTGAGATACTCTATCTTTGGAGGATTCCATCACTCAATCAACTAATGTGTAATAATGTGTAGTAGAGGGTTCTATTATAGCTTCATTAACAGTGAAAAAAACTTTTCAAACTAAGGGTAAGAGACCTTCCACTTTTTTAATCATAGTATAGCATCCTGGCCTGGTTTTTACATAAATTGTTCTCTAGGATGGTTGTTTAGTGGTTCGTATGAACACCTACTTTTATCCCAAAGGCAATTGGGTAGCATTGAGAGTTTATTTACATAATAGTGCATAGGATAAAACCTAATTTGGTGATAATAATTATGGTCTATATATATATATGATAGTATAAAATTCATCATTACTTAGTAGAAGTAAGATGTTAAATGTAGAAAAATAATAATAACAAAAATAATAATTAATATGATCAAAGGAATAATATCATTTATAGATGATAATACTTCCATGTCATTAAAAATAATAGATGAGAAATAGTGTATCATGACCTTCCATATATCTCTCTCTAAATATATATATATAATGAAAAATATCAAAAGGAAAATCATGGATGATGTAATAACCTTTGAATTCCATTTCCATCAATCTCGTGCAAGTGTCATAAAACTATGATCACTAAGGTCCAAATCATGATTCTAAACCCTTACCAGATCTCAAATACATAAATTTTACACCTGTCTCAAGGGGCCTCTACATGGTGTGAGTATTAAATTAGTAGAAACACACCAAAATTTTCCTTTATTATGTCCATAATTATATCGGTGTATTGAAAATTTAAATAAAATGGAAATACACACACAATAAATAAATATTCCACATTCTTTATGCTCAACCGAAACATGGAATAATTCGCATACAACTATAAAGACAAGTATATATCTGGACACATGCCCTCAAATATATATATATATATATATATATATATATATTAAAAAAATCAACATATATATATATTGGCAGTGGTGAGGATAGATGGATTAATGACCAATGTGTCTCTTGATGAATGTCATAGTTAGAGTGCCCTTGTAGAAATCCCAAAAATATAAGATAGGAACCAAACTCCATCTGATACATCACATTCCACCAATCAGGTCTCTAGAATACGAATGTCAAGTCTGGCAATATGTCCCTTGTCCTTTGGAACTCCACATAGAATTTAATTGTTGGATTAACAACTTGATATCCCTAGGTACTCTGATATCAAACCTCCAATAAAAAAATAACTACCAACTCAATATCATGATATGTTGAGTCATTAATATACCAGTCCTCTAATATTCTTGACCCCAATCATTATGTATAACAACGATCCTCAACCCTATCATATGGTTTCAACACCATCTCCTCATGGTTCATCACCAACCATGTGGCATTCTATGATGAACACCTCTAACATAGCCTTTTGTAAATACCATCCCCTAATCCATAGTATCTATGAATACCACAACCCCAATAAATATTTTATCACAACCTCAATTGAGTCCTATCTATGTGAAAAAGTGTGCAATGGTGCATCAGCAAAAAAAGGTGAGACAAAATCACAAAACAATGCCAAAAACATCATCTGGCAAAAATTTTCTCTAAGAACATGTCCCCAAAACCTATTAGTCTATACCATCTCAAGTCACATGGGACAAGATCTCATCCAATTGATATATTCACCTCAAAATGATGACCATGTCTCATAAACTTTGTGATCATCATCACCCCATGTACCCTAGGAAATTACCAAAAATTAAAGATCATGCTTCATTATTCTTGGGGGTCAATATTACCTCAATACTCAGGACATTCCAATCAAATTCCCATAGAACTCATATAATAATCACACAAAATTAATTAATTAATTTAAATTACCAAACATTCAAGAAAATATGGTCAAAATCATCTTACCCATATTAACATGGTATATATGGATTAGGGAATACCCAAAGACATCCCATAATATCAATTTAATATTTTAATGACAATTATTAATATATTAAGTGTCTCACTTGGTCAACCAATATGTGCATATTTAATAAAGACCCCAAAACACCTATAAAAATAAGGATAATCTGGGCACCACTAACTATATACATATAGTATCCTTTTTATCTAATATCTGCCTCTAAATCAAGATGAAATGAGATAAATTGGGCTTTTAGAAAAATGCCTTGAAAATTGGGAAATAGACCTCTCATTGAGTAATAATATTTTATGTTGAGATAAATAAGGATGATAATAAATATAATGAAAGGCCTTACCAATATGAATCCAATGAAACCAAAAAAATTATAATTCAGTGTTATATTGGAGGAGCAGAGTTAAAGATTATGTATGGAAGGAAATGGGAGATCCCCCATGTGTGATATGCATGAAATGGATGAGAAAGGAGGGTAAAATGAAATAGAAGAGAGGATACAAAATGAAATTTCACACTTTCAAATGAACCTCAGGGTATTACCACATCATTTGTGTAGAAGTTCCCAAAACGTGTAATGTTTACTACATAAGAATTACGTGGCACAAGACTAGAATCACAGTATTCCAAACCATACGTAGACCATGTTGATACCCTATATAAAAAATATGAAAATAAATTTATAGTCATTCAACCCCAGCTATTTGGTTTTAAAAACCACATCTAGTACATAAATGGTCTTGCTGGATTCCCCTTATATGATGCACAATTTAATGAAACTATAATCGCAATCCATCTCTTTCTGAAAAAATGGTATTTCTGGGCCTGACACAACCAAAACACCTTAATACCCCCAAGGCACATGAAAATAATTAAAACAATCATAAAATAAATAAAATTTTGAATTAGACTCTTAGAATTAGGTTTTAATTATCAAAATATAATTGTGAACATTCTCAAATATTAATAATTTTAAATGGTCTGGGAATTTCGACGCGCTCAAAAGCCGAGGTTGCTATAGTATCGTGACGTTATAATATCTAATATTAGAGCTATCAGGATTTACCTAGATACTATACTAAAAAAACATCTCATTTACATTACCCCAGTCTACCACAATGATTTTTCACATGATAATTCCCATTGTGGCTCTCCCTCCCCTTCAAATTACCTTCCCAACCATATCCCATGGTAATATTAAAATTATGATGTTTCCACCAACTCTCTATGGACATAAAATCACTCCCATGAAATATTTTTAATCCTCTACATAATCATGTTCTCAATTCATACCCATGTCTTACATGACACCAATCATGTCCCACCTCTCATTATATTCCCATTTCATTACTGTTCCATACATGAAACTCATCAAAACTCACATCTCATCATATTTCACATATCCTACATCTCAAAAAATTCCCAAAATATACTTACATAATATATGTGTATTCGTGTCCATCATATTTTTAATCCATAGACACCCCATAAAAACTCTAATTAATAACAGATTCTATCAAACTATATAATACCTAATTTGAATACAAACAACACATGTGCACCTCATACACCAAAATTGGTCATGCCAATACAAAGGAAAACATGATCAAACTCATAGAGTACCTCTTATATCATTAAACCCACAACCTGATATACACTTTGAATAAAAAATAAATGCACCTATCCTGAATCTCAAAAAGAAATTTTCTATCATTACAATGGAATTACAATAGCTACTAGACTCTGACCCCATTTTGGGTCTTTCTATATATTCTAAAACCACCATGTGAAATTGAATCTGTTTTAATAGATCCTAGTAATGCTCCTTGTCCAACCTCAGATCATCATGTCAGACCCTATCTTTGTCTCTTAGCAATCCAATAAGGCTTCTTAAAGAACATATCAAGATGACCATCCAACCACATGCCAACAATCTATCATATCCAAATCAAACACACTCTTAAAAAGTATCTACATATTTCATTGGATATACACTAGTGAAGTAACACTCCGTAGTGGTGTAAACGAGTCTATGGCCTGACCACCCAGATAAAACTCCTTGTGGAACCTCTTCCCACAACCAAAATCATAATCGCAAAAGTAACATGAAATCATCACCCAATTTGAAGAATATTATTCTATGAAGTGTCAATTTTTGATCAGTTACCTATTTACTACCTTAAATAATTATTTCTAATAAATTGTATTTACATGAACCTCGATGGGATGTCACAATCCATCCTTATAACTACTCACCCTAGAGCTGTCATCTACTCCCATAGAAGGTGGAAAACAAGAAACATATTTTAATGTGGCTTCATATTCAATGAATCATTTTTCCTCTATGATATGGTTCATGAAATAATAGTATTTATCAACCTAAAACATCTATGGAATGAAGTGCGTAAAGAACCTAGCCCCAAAATCCTACCAAACGAGTCCCTCCTGAGCGCCTTACTAAAATGAATTTTGTTAATTGTTTTTTGGACCCCTAAGAATATATATATAGATATATTCCTTCTTAAAACCAAGGGTTTCTCAAACATGTCAATGATAGTCTACACTAACATGATCAACTTCAATGTTTCATATGTTGAACCCTCGCCTTAGAATAATGGTGGGTACTGAGACATGATCTCACATGTCAATTACCCCATGGATGGAATAACTCCTTAAGATCCCTGATCAATACCTTGAATTACCCACACAAATAATTCCCTAAGATCCTCATTATGCAATGGCTAAAAATCATCCATTTTTTGTGGCGACCCTACCTGTATCAGATACTATAGTTGTAACTCATGATTAACATGACCTTTTGAGGCCACATCATATGCTTGCCGATGCAACACCATATCACCACCCTCATGATGCTCTATAAAAATCAATCAAGGTGGAATCATGTTAAAAAAAATCAATGGTCAAAAATCAATGAACACACACACACGTATATATATATCATATCATATACTGGGAAAGATGTAACATGTAGTGCATCTCACCACCCTTACACTCCCCTAAAACACCTTATCACATGGCTTTAGGCATCATGACACATTAACCACCCATATAAGTGTTAGGATCATATGTAATGAAGCCTTATAGAACCTTTACTACCCATAATAGACTCAGGTGTCACATAAAAAATACATAAGTATTGGGTAGCTGAGTATAATGAAACAAAAAATATTACGTAAGAAAACCTGATTTACCTTCATTATTTACAAATAAAAAAAATTCCCATATTTTATTATCACTTCCTACTTATATAGTATTATGGACCATATATCACATATAATTCTCCCTAGAATCCACATTCCAAGGCTAGATGAGAATAATTCCACCAAAAAATACTAAGAAGGAAAGCATAGTTTCTCAACTCTATTGAACATTAAACAAACCACACACTCTTAAATAATTCATGGTTCTAGAAAATTAAATACATGAACTAACATATATCATGTCACTCTATATTCCTACCTTGGTTCATAAATAATTCTTCCTTTTTATACTAGTTCAATTTTCATAACCATATAATCCAATAATTTTACACCCAAGTGTGCCACTCATCGTGGAAATAAGTCAATTGTAATAGTGGGAAGCATAAAATCAATTTTGAACCCATGGAGACTTGGTCATTCTCCCATGTATAGGTATTTAGAAAACAAATCAACAGATATTTACATAGTTCTATCTATATCATAGTCTCAAGAATACCATAGCCCAAATAAAAAAAACTTTTAAAATTAGTCAGAACCAACTGAACATGATTAGAAATTTCTATCAATGAATTGTAATGCTACATTAAAACACCAAAAATATTCTCTCTAGTACCATTTATAGTTCCTAGAACCAGTTATACACTTAAATTGTTCTCGATTCCATTTTTCCACTATACCTTAAGCATGTCGTCCCATATACAAAAGGATTCTGACTAGTATCAAGGGTTTGATTAGTTGATAAAAGTGAGAATAAATATTCATGTGGTGATAATAAAAATGTTTAATATGTATATAACACATTATATTTTGGACTATAACTCAAAAACAAAAGGATATTAGTAAAGGGTATAAATCATAATACAATCTTTAATAAATAATATAAATAGCTGGAAATTATATGGATTTTTTTCTTAAATAAATGGGATTTTTACGAGTTCGAGAAAAATTTTGGAACTTGATTTCGAGGCCCGGTGTGCTTGGAATCAATTTATGAAGTTTTACTTGGGTACGTTCAGTAAACATACGAGCGAGATTTTATAACTTTTGAACCGATGCTCAGAACTGAAATATGAGGGTACCATTGAACTCGCAGCACCAGTTTTCTCTTATAAAGACATTCAACTCGACGAAAGATGGTCGAGAATAAAAGTTTGTTTTTGGATTTTTATAAAAAAATAATAAAATAAAGTGTACTACACTTTATTTTATTTTAAGTTGCCATGTGTGTGATTGTTGGTTAAAACCACCAGTTGGGAGTTAGAGGTGGGACCCCCAAACTCTGACCACCAATGAGAGGTTATGGGGTGGGTCCCACATGAGAATAACCTCTTGTGAGAGGTTACGATGTGGGAACCACCTGAGACCGCATAACCTCCATAATAAATAATTGGGGTGGTGACCACCCGACCCCCATTGATGGTGGAGGATAAAACCTCTCATCTATCCCTCAATAATGATGGGGAGACTATCCACAATTCATTTTAATTAAATGGAGCCATCCCCCTTTAATTTTTGTGCCAACCTATTGAATTAAATTAGGATATCCTTTTCAATTAATTCATCTTTTTGAATTTTGTGCCAATGATTAAAATAATAGAAAAACTATTATTTTGGGAACTTTCATTTTGGTGGAAACTTGGGAGAGGATGAGCTCTTAGAGAAAATTACCCTCTCCAATGAAGAATTCCCCTCCCAACAAAGAACGCGAAAAACTCCGACAACAATTCTTCTTTGACTTCCTTCATCGAATCCTACCGACGTAGAGCATCTTCTACGAGCCGATGTAGCTCGGGATTGGAAGTATGTGGCGGACGCGATGAACAAAGAGATCATTCGTTTACCTTCCACATCTCTTTCAACGAACGATGAATGACAAATAAATGGTTGGGGGTAATTACTTCTTGAATTTGTACCTTTTTCATACCTTTTTCGAAGGATAATAAGGGATTGATGCGGACATTTTTTTGATCATATTATTCTCATGATGAACCAAATGATATCTCCCTAAACGCGGAGGGTGCATGCCAACCTAACATGGACCAACATCCTCAGTCGATTTATCTCTTCTTGTGACATTCTACAGCTTGGCGACATAACAACGATGAGGCGATGGAGGCGGGAATGACAAAGGTCGTGCAACATGCAGACTCTGCAAATCACACCACCGGCCCGAGCTCCGCCGAAACGGCCTCCCCCCTGGCGTGCTGCCCGGTGCCCATCATGCCTTCATGTAGCCCCTCTAGCTCAATTCCTAATGCTCTCGCGGCCTCCCGGCGCCCTGTCGCGGCCTGCTAGCCCCTACCGCGCCCTGCCAGGTGCCCCCAACGCCACCCGGTGCACTGCCTAGCACACCCATAGCCTGCCCGGTGCCACCGCGACCTCCCGACGACTTGTCGCGGCCTGCCCGGCCACCCCCGAGCCGTCCTCCGCATGACCTGCTTTCTCCTGGCCGAGCTGGCATCCCATCTCCCTTGCGCCCTCCAGGAAGAGCTACGATGGGCCGCACCCTCACAACGCTCCGGGCCGAACTGTCCCCGACCCCGGGCTGAACCGCCCCCGCAGTTCGCTGGGACGGGCCTAGCAAACCAGGAAAAACATAGTGGGCAGACCAACCCAATGAGCTAGGTCAGACCCAGTGAGTCTGACCAGGTCAACCCAGACCAGGTTTTCCCAATCTCGGTTGGGCAGAGTCGGTCCTACCAGGTCGGACCAGACCCGGGCCAACTATTAACCCCATTAATTTCTTTGGAAAAATATTTATCACCGGGTGTCTGTTTGATGAACCGTTAGGGGAGCTGGATTTACTGGAGTGTGACGACCCTTTTGAGTATACCCCTATGGAGTTTGGGGTTTAGTTGAGTTTCAGTCAGGTTGGATCGTGCACGAATCCAACCGTGCCCCCGAGACTAAAATGATAATAACTCACAGACCGGGCATCTGTTTGATGCGTTGTCTATTGCGTTAAGACCTGTATAATATGGAGGACCTTTGAGATACTTCTACGTGGGACTTTTTGATAGTTGTATTATTTACTACTAGCTTGTGGAGCAGACCTTCCAGATATGAGCATGCATTTGTGTGGGAACCTTGTAGCTAGTTGAGACTTGAAGACTGCTGATCGATTAGAATCAGAGTGATTCTACTAGCCTAGTGGGGAATGCCTCTATGTGAGCATGGTAGACCTACGGTTGGGAGTGCCTTTTTGTGATCACATTAGACCCATGTTAATTGACACATGGAGCACATCAATAGACTACGAGGGGGAGTGCCTCTCTGTGAGCACAGTAGTCCCATGGTTGGGAGCACCTCTGTGTGAGCGTGGCAGATCCATAGTACTCGACAGGATAAGTACCTCTGCAGTCCAAGTTAGTGGGAAGCACCTCTGTGTTACGTGGTAGGACCTCTATACTCAATAGAGAAGGATTTCTTCTACAGATAAGGGTTTATAAGGATACTACCCCAAGAATAGAATCCTAGTTCAGTTGAGTCAGTAACATTTTGTTTTCCCTATGATTGAGATTGATTACATGGTAACTTAGGAATATTTATGGGCATATACCTAAGGGAGGTTATATATTGTTTTCATACTTTTTGGTTTATCCTTATGGTATTTTGTGAGACCCTAGGGTCTCGGGGTCCCTACTGAGTATCATTATACTCACCCCAGCACGGGCTTTGTCCACACCTCATTGTATTGGTTGCAGATGATGGACAATGCTTCTTGAGGATGAGGGTAGCAGGACTGGATGGTACCTGTAGGTGGACCACTCAGTGTGATGGTACATGGAAGAGACAGACGGACGAGAGTGCTGAAGAGCCTCTCTGTACCTACCCTTCAGGTAGGAACCCTGGAGGAAGACGCAATAGCTGCTTTACTTTTCTTCAGTTGTACTTGCTTTCAGTTGTACTCGTACTTTATTGTTGGGCTTGTATTTCCAGCCCATTTTACTTTATATCACTTCTTTTGTATACAGTTTTATATAGTGTTTTTCTTCCAGTTTTTTACTCTAATGTGTTTTTTTATAGTTATAAATACAATGCCTTCCCAGTTTAGGGATTTATGCCTTTGGTGCTAGTTGCTAGCCCCTAGCCTATGGAAGGTGGGCTTGGGGTAGTCACGATATGGTTCCTAGGGGATAGGTTATGAGCAATTGGTATCAGATGAGTTGGTTCTACCATAGAACATATGACTCTGATCTTTTTTTCTATGAAGAAATAGTGTTAAGGGTACTGAATGTGGTTCTCAGTTTAGGGAGTCCAGTGTTGGTGTGGCAGCCGACGTATCCATACACCAGACCCTGACTTTTGATTTCCGAATCAGAACACGAAAACACTGATTGCGTGTGTGTTTTCAAAAGTTTCCTTTAAGTGGAATCGACCAAGTCATCTCACCAGGTATAATCATTTGACAGTTTTACATTTTTTTCTTTTAGGATGCATCCCCACAGATGACCAGTTTGAGCCCCGAGTGTCGTACACACAGATAGCACATCGAGCGATGAGGCCTTGGTACAGGGGCCTTTACCAGCGGAGGTTCCAGCAGTACCACTTCCCATTGGTCCACCAATTCCACCATCCCTAGTAGTAGCCAATGCACACTTCTTGAGTGCACTAAATGAGTTCCAGTGCCATAGGCCACCCAGGTTTAGGGGAGAGATGGACCCACAGGCGGATGAGTATTGGATGAAGGGTGTGGTGAGAGTCTCTATACTGGTAAGGACACCAACCGACTTCATGGTGATCCTTTTTGCGAGTCTCCTTCAGGCAGTAGTAGACAGATGGTGGAGCTTGATGCTCCAGGTGCATGATGAGATGACACTACTCTGGGAAGACTTCAAGATCCTATTTCGGGCATAGTTTGTCCTGGCCACCCTACGAGTGGTGTGGATATAGGAGATACATAATCTACAGTAAGAAAGCATGATAGTAGCATAATACTCAGCGAGGTCCACCTACCTATCACATTACTCCACAGATATGGTGCATGGCACTTTCTTCATAGCCCAGACCTTTGATTAGGGGATCAAACAGGAGATCAGAGCATCAATGATCTCACTCAGCATCTCGATGCAGGCGGGGGTGTTAGAGAGATCCCTCCTAGTTGAGAGTTTCCTTGGTGAGAAGTCTTTAGTAGTGGGACCCACCACTAGTCGACATGCAATGGAGTCTTCTCTAGCTAGAAGTAGATAGATGACGCATAGGTCCAAGAGGACCAGATCCACTGGTGGATGACCGCAAAAATTTGGATCTATTGTGCGGGGAAGCCGGGGTAGAGACACACATTCTAGGAGCGGTCAGTGTTACTCATGTGGAAGGCTTTGTCATAGTGTGTATGACTGTCCGACCCACCATTCAGATGATCAACAGACAATTTGGGGACCTCTCAAGCAGAGGAAAAGGTCTGATCTAGGTAGTCTGTAGGGAACAGGTTGACATGGAAGAGGAGAAAGCCGTGCAGCTTGTGGTGGATGCTGTTTTGAGGTGTTACCGCCACCACCACGAGGAGGTCCACCCCGATCGCAGGGAGCAGGTGTAAATGTGATAGCTCAGATCCAGGTAGTTGAGGCCTATGATCACGGAGTTTCGGAGATTATTTGAGAAACGATATGTGTCTACTCCACTTTAGATACAGTTGTTATAGACATAGGTGCCAGTCACTATTTCATTTCCACATCCCTCGTTCGGAGATCGGAGATTACAAAGAATCCGTTAGTTTGATCCTTATGGATAGAGACTCATATGATAGCTTATTCAACGATTACACCCTAGTGCCGGCTGTGCGAGCCTACTCTAGGAGGTGAGAGCATTGGCTGGGATCTCTTAGTAGCAGCGTCGAGGCCTTACGATGTCATCATGGGTGTGGACTGTTAATCTATAGTCCATGATCATATGGACTATATTAGACACAAAGTGTAGTGTGTCTGCATGGATGGGACTAGGTTCACCTTCAACGGTGAGAAGGGAGCCTTTGCAGTGCATGATAGACTTACTCAGAGGAGGGTGCAGCCGATCACTCATTATTTAGCTACCCTTACCCTCGGAGCAATAGATGTGGGGAGTCCGATCGATCCTATAGTGGTGGACCAGTACACGAATGTTTTCCCTAATGATGTTCCAGGACTACCTCCTTGTAGATAGGTGGAATTATACCTTGACCTATACCCCTGGACGACACCGATATCTACACCAGCATATCAGATGGCTCCCACTGAGCTTCATGAGCTGCAGGTACAACTGGAGGACTTGTAGGGGAAAGGATTCGTCTGGCCCAGTGTTTCTCCCTGGGCATCCCCGATTCTATTCTCCAAAAAAGAGGATGGAATCTTGAGGCTAAGTGTCAAATACCGTTACCTGAACCAGGTCACCATGAAGAAAAAGTACCCACTCATGAGGATTGACGACCTCTCTGATCAGTTGATGGGAGCACGACGGTTCTCGAAGATAGACCATAAATCGGGCTATCACCAGCTCAATGTTCGAGATGGGTATGTGCATAAGACGACCTTCAGGTGTCGGTACGACGATTAAGAGTTCTTGGTTATGCCTTTCGGCGTAACCAACACTCCAACAGTATTAATTCAACTCATGAACAGGATCTTTCAGCCATACCTCGATCACTTTGTTGTAGTCTTCATTGACGACATTTTGATCTATTCGACTACTGAGGAGTAGCATGCCTACCATTTTTTGGTAGTACTGGACACACTCTAAGAGCACCATCATTATGGAAAACTCTCGAAGTGCCAGTTTTGGAACTGAGATGTTCACTGTTTGGGACATGTCATCTTAGAGGCTAGAGTTGCAGTGGATCCAGCGAAGATTGAGGCTGTACTTACTTGGGATCCACCCAGGAGCATGACAGAGGTATGTAATTTCCTAGGTTTTGCTGGATACTATCGGAGGTTCGTTCCAGACTTCTCCAGAGTTGCAACACCACTATCAGCCTTGAAGAAGGGGAAACCCTTCGTGTGGTCGGAGAGATTCCAGCAGAGCCTTCAGGAGTTGAGGCAGAGGCTGACTAGTGCCCCCATCTTGAGGCTTCCTGAGGAAGGCATAGGTTACGTAGTTTTCTACGACGCATTAGGGACTAGAATCGGTTGTTTCCTAATGAAAGAGCGAGCAATGATCTCATATGGTTCTCGGTAGCTGAGACAGCATGAGAAAAACTATGCTACCCATGACCTAGAGTTAACAACAGTGGTATTTCCCTTGAGGATGTTGCAACACTATCTAATGGGCGAATGTTTTACTATGTACTATGATCACAAGAGTCTTAGGTATGACTTCTCCTAGAAGGACCTAAATCTGAGACAGTGGCGATCGATTGAGTTACTCTCAGACTGTGAGTTTTAGATATTCTATACTCCTGGGAAGCCGAACCTTATAGCTGATGCTCTCAACAGGAGATCTAGTATAGAGATTCTAGGAGAGGCGATAAAGTAGCTTACTGCCTTATTGATATCCTTTGTGGATAAGGATGGAGTAGCCTTCCTGCAGTCTGTTACGGTCACTCCCCCACTCCTTCAGTGAGTCAGGAAAGCACAGCATGAGGACGCTAACTATGAGACACGACGTGCCCATATATCCATAGGTCAAGAACCTGATAGATTTTGTGAAGGTGTGGAGCACATCATCCTTTTCAAAGGACGTATTATGGTGACAATGTCACTTCAGGAGGAAGTGTTGAAGGAGTTTCACAGGTCCCCTCTAGAGGCACATCCAGGAGTGGTGAATATGTATCAGTACCTCAGACGACAGTACTTGTGGCCAGGTATGAAGAAGTTGGTAGAGGATTTTGTCACTCGATTCCTCACTTGTAAGCAAGTGAAGGTGGAGCACCTGGTACCCGCAGGCTTGGCACTTCCTTTAGAGGTCCCGGAGTGGAAGTGGGATGGGATATCCATGGACTTCATGATGGGTATTCCACATATATCCAGGGGTCGCGACTTGATTTGGTTGATCGTCGACCGACTCACCATGTCAGCCCACTTCCAACTAATCAGAGAGTAGGGTTCAGTAGAGTGCTCGGGATGCCTCTATATGCTGAAGATTGTGCAGAAAGTTATCTCTAAGATTCATCGGACCTTTCCAGGTCCTCAGTAGAGTTGGCGATGTGGCGTACCACATTTCTCTTCCACCATAGTTGCACCGGGTGCACGATGTCTTCCACGTATCTCAGCTAAGGAGATATGTGCACAACCCTTTCCTCATCATCGACCGTGGAGAGCTGGACATCAATTAAGGGGATACTTTCATGAATGTTCCAGTGGAAATAGATGATCGACAGGAGCAGGTCCTTCGTGGATGGTCGATACCTCTGGTGCATGTTCACTGGAAGCACAGGAACCTCCAGGAGAGCACATGGGAGTGGGAGACTCAGATTCATGCTCAGTACCCTCATTTATCTCCATTGATTTATTTTTAGATTATAGGGACGTAAAGCGCAAAAGTGGGGAGAATGTAAAGACCCGGAAATTCTGTGGAATTTTTTTTCATAAATACATGGGATTTTTATGAGTCTGTGAAAATTTATGGTGCATGATTCCGAGGCCCTGTGTGCCTGGAATCAATTTCTGAAGTTTTTTTCGGGTACATTCTATTAACATATGAGCGGGATTTTATAACTTTTGAACTGATGCTCAGAACTAAATTATGAGGTCACCGTTGAACTTTCAATTCCAGTTTTCGCTTAAAAAAAACTTTCTCCTCGACGGTAGATGGTCAAGAATAAAAGTTAGTTTTTGAATTTTTATAAAAAGAAATAATAAAATAAAGTGTACAAGTCCTTATTTTATTTTAATCTTCCATGTGTGTGATTGTTGGTTCAAACCTCCACAAGGGAGTTGGAGGTGGGACCACCACACTCTAACATCCTATGAGAGGTTATAAGGTGGGACCCACCTGAGCATAACCTCCCGCGAGAGGTTGCTATGTGGGGACCACAAGAGACTGTATAACCTCCCTTTTAAATAATAGGGGTGGGGACCACCCCACCCCTATTGATGGTTGAGGACAAAACCTATCAACACTCCCTCATTATTGAGGGAGAGCCTGTCCACCTTTCCATTTAATTAAATGGAGCCAAACCCCACTTAATTAATGTGCCAATCACTTGAATTAAATTGGAGGATCCTATTCAATTAATTCTCTTTTTTGATTTATGTTCCAACGATTAAAATAATAGACAAACTATTATTTTGGCCACTTTCATTTTGGTGGACACTTGGGAGAGGAAGATATCTTGGAGAAACATACCCTCTCCAAAGAAGAACGCCCCTCTCAACGAAGAATGTGAAGAACGCTGGCGACGATTCATCTTCGACTTCCTCCCTCGAATCCAACCAACGTAGAGCATCTTTCGCGGGCCGATGCAGCCCATGATTGGAAGTATGCGGCGGACGTGATGAATGAAGAGCTTATTCGTCTACCTTTTGCAACTTCATCGATGAATGATGAACGAAAAATCAAAGGTAGGGGTTTATTACTTGTTGATGTTGTACCTTTTTCTTAATTTTTTCGACGGATAATAAGGGATTGATGCAGACTTCTTGTTCTGATCATCTTTTTCTCATGATGAAACAAATTATATCTACCAAACCCCGGAGGGTGTGGGCCAACCTAACATGTCCCGACATCCTACGTCGATTTATATCTTCTTTTGACGTTCTATGTCATGGCGACTTACCCACAATGAGGCAACAGATGTGGTAACGACAAATGTCGCGCTACGAGCGGCCTCCACAAATCGTGTCGCCGACCCGAGCTCCGCCAAACCGGACTGCCTGCGCCCCCCCCCCCCCCCCCCCCCCCCCCCCCCCGTGCGCTGCTTGGCACCCTGGCCGCCTGCCCGCAGCCCCTCCGACGCCCTGTCTGGTGCCCCTGCGGCTTCGCGGCACCCAGCTGCAGCCTGCCCGGCCCCTGCCGCGCCATTCCATGGGCCTTTCCGGTGCCCTCGCGGCCTCCCAGCACCCTGCCTGGCACCCCCTAGGCCTGCCCAGTGCCCTTCTGGTTCCATCGTGGCCTCCCGTCGCCCTAGTCATGGATTGCCCATCCGCCCCTGAGCCGGTATCCGCGCGTCTCGTGTGCTCCCAGCCAAGCCGGTGTCCTGGCTCCCCCGCACCATCTGAGCCGAGCCACGTCGGGCCACGCCCTCGCAATGCTCTGGGCCGAACTGGACCTAAGTGTGGGCTGAACCGCGCCCATAGTTCGATGGGATGAGCCTAGTGAACCGAGCCAAACATTGAGAACTGACCTACCCAACTGGTCGGGTCGGACCCAGCGAGCCTGACCGGTTTCAACCCAGGCCAGGTCAGACTGGACCCCAGAACCACTATTGACCACATTACTTTCTTTGGCCATATCTTTGTCCCCAGACGCCCGTTTGACGAACCATCAGTTGCGCTGGATTTCTTGGAGCCCAACGGTCCCTTTGTGTATACACCTTTAATGTTTGGGGTTTACTTGATTTCTAATCATGTTGGATCGAACACGAATCCAACGTGGCCACCGGGACTAAAAGGCCAATAACTCACAGACCAGGGCGTCCGTTTGATGTGTCGTATGTTGTGTTGAGGCCTCTATGACGTTCCAGACCATTGAGATACTTGTACATGGGACTTTGTAATATTTGGAGTGTCGACCAGTAGCTTGTGGATCAGACCTTCTAGAGATGAGCATGCATTTGTGCCAGAACCTA
This sequence comes from Viscum album, assembly GCA_963277665.1. Lineage (NCBI taxonomy): Eukaryota > Viridiplantae > Streptophyta > Magnoliopsida > Santalales > Viscaceae > Viscum > Viscum album. The sequence continues at coordinate 449,523,410 of OY728137.1, read as the reverse complement.
GTAGCTGGATGAGACCTGACGAATACTAATCGATCTGACATAGATTGATTCAACTACCCTAGTGGGGAGCACCTCTGTTTGAGCGCGGTAGACACACAATGGGGAGTGACTCTATGTGATCATGGAAGACCCATGGTATTTGACATGTGGAGTACCTCAGTAGGCTACAGGGGGAGCACCTCTGTGTGAGAGAAGCAGACCCATGGTGGGGAGAGCCTCTGTGTGAGCATGGTTGTTCCACGGTACTCGACAAGACGAGTACCTCAGCAGTCCAAGTTAGTGGGAAGCACCATTGTGTGATGTGAAATGCCCACTGTACTCGATAGAGAAGGAGTTCTCCAGCAGCCGAGGGTTCAAAATGATACTACCCATAGAATAAAATCATGGTTCAGCTAAGTGAGTAACATTGTGTTTTCCCCATGATTGAGATGAATTACATTGTAACATAGGTATATTTATGGGAATATAACTAAGTGATGTTATTTGTTGTTTTCATACTTTTTGGTTTATCCTTGTTGGATTTTTTGAGACCTTGAGGGTCTTGGGGTCCCTACTGAGTATCGTTATACTCACCCTTCCACAGGATTTTCCCACACCTAATTGTGTTGTTTGCAGACAACGTACATCGCTGACTGAGGCAGAGAGTAGTAGGACTGGACAGTACTCGGAGGTGGACCACTCAGTGTGATGTTACACAGTGGAGACAGATGGACAGAAGTTATGAGGAGGCCATATGTACATACCCTTCAGGTAGGAACCCCAGAAGACGAACCAATAGCTGCTTTACTTTTCTTCATTTGTACTTAATTTCTGTTGTACTTGTACTTTCCTATTGGGATTTTATTTCCGGCTCCCTTTTACTATTCAGCACTTCTTTTGTATACTGTTTTACTTAGTTTTTTCCTTCTAGTTGTGTACTCTGATATGTTTTTTTACAGTTATAAAGGCAAGGCCTTCCCAGTTTAGGGATTTATGCCTTTGGTGCTAGTCTTCAGCCACTGGACTATAGAAGGCGAGCCTGGGGTAGTCACAATACGTGCCCTGGGGAATAGGTCATGACAAATAAGAACAATGTAATAATATCATTTAGAGATGATAAAATGCAATGCAATATAAAATAATAGATAAGAACAGTGTCCTATAACAAACTAACTTGGTATATATTTATATAAAACATGAAAAAATATAAAAGGTAAATTCTAGCATGAAGCAAGAACCACTATTTCCCATTTTCATCTATACCATTAAAAATTTAGTAAAACTACAGTAACTATAGTCTGGCTCTAGAACCTGATCCCTTATCAAGTCTTAAAGAAATGAAGTCAAAATATGTAATGAGTATACCATGTAGTGTGTGAGTATTGAATAAGTGGGACACCACCCACATGTTCATGTATTACTTCTATAATTAGGAAGGTTTTTGAATATATGAATAATAAATAAATAAATAATAATTTATAAAATAACATTATTCTCTGGTGCTCAATAGCCTTGGTGAAGCATTCACCTACTTCAGCCTATACCAGTATATAATATAACCTACTCCCCAAATATATATATAAAATAAACTACATTTATAGACATATATGATTGTAGTAGTGAGGACACATGGATTACTTTCCATGGTTTCCCATGAAGAATATCACTCATAATGTGACCTTGAAGACCTTCCATAAATATAACACAATCACCCCTTAAAATAAAACACCTAAAATTCCAATGATCAAGAATTTTTTGTCCTATTGAAATTCCTACCAATATGTCTCAGGTCCATTGAACCCCCACTCATAATGTCCCTAAAAGATCATCAACATGACGTATCGATGCTTAAAAATATCCATACTCAAATAAATAAATCACTGGCTACTCAATAACCCAACATCCTTCGGCATGTTGATACATATAATCTAATAATCCTAACCCATCATCTGCAAGTATAATATCTTGCATCAACCCCCCAATTGAACGTCTCAACACCACACCCAAATGATCTATCACTATTCACATTGGTTCCTATATTGATCACCTCCAAAATTATTGATATTGAACACAATCATCCACGTTGCAATATCAATTGAGTCATCTTCCCATAATGACTGATCCCCACCACCTTAGCAAAGTCTCATATATATTCTCTTGCCTCGAATGGTGCATCAGACAATAAAAATTAGTTAAAGTAATCACACAATACATAATACACATTATCCAACAACTCATTCGACTACGACCATGTGGTTAAAACATTTTGGTCAATACCATCTTATGTCACACATTGAATACCCTTATCCTAACAACCTCATTGCCTAAAACGGATGACAAAATCACAAAAACATAGTGATAATAATCACCACATGTATCTCAGAGTCTTTCCTCTTCTTGAAAATCATGTCACCCTACTCCAATTAGTCAACATAAAATCAATCACAGGGTGATTCCCATCATGTTCCCATAGAACTCATATAAATATAAAAAAATTAATTGAAATACAAAACTAAACTAACCTATAATATTGGTAAAAATCCCCTTAAATAGATTAAAATGGGTAAAATGAAAAAATTAATACCCATATTTATCCCATAATATTAATTTAATAATTTAAAGAGAAACAATAATTAATTAATAGTCTCACTCACTCAGACAAATTTAATTTTTTTATTAATAAGAGAAAACATAAAACCAAACAACACGATTCTAAATGAGGGAATGATAGATTTTAGAAAAACTCCCAAAAAATATGGAAAATATATTACATGAAATAATCAATATTTGTGGTGATATAAATAAGGATGATAAGAAAAAAATTATGGCTTTATAAATATGCTTCTAATGAGACTCATAGAGTTCAAATAAGAGTTCTACAGTAAGGGGAGGCTTGAAACCGATGTTGAGAATGAAGTGGGCGAACCCTTTGAGTGTTTCACATAAAACATATGAGAAATGAGGAGGAGAAATAGAAATGTAAAAGATGGATTTTTTTCATTCTCTAAAATGAGAAACATTGTTTTTTCACACAGTTTGGATAACTATGCTCCTAACATGTAGTGTTATCTACCATAGCACCTCACCCGACAGGGCTAGGAAAACTACATACCAAATCATGCACCACACATGAGGATCCCCTCTGCAAAAAATAAATTTGATCCTAACCTTTATAGTTTTTAAACTATATATAGTGAAGAAATGTGTCACATGGTTTCCCCTTGAATGCTTCTTGATTTATTGAAATCATGATCCCACATTTTTACTTTCTGAAAAATGGGTTTTTAGGATGCGACACACGTGGAAACCCTCTAAACCCCTAAGGAACATGACAATACATAAATTGAAATTATTTATTTGTTCCAATTAATATCTTGAAATTAGGTTCATATGATAAAAATAAAATTTATCTTATTGAAAAAAACCTAAAAATTATAAATGGTTGAGGAATTTTGACCATCTCAAAAATCAAGGTCATCACACCAAGGGTGGAGGTGAACTGAGGTCCATAGTAAACCTTTCCATATATTTTCATATCCACTATCAACTAGCCTTTCAGGTCCCTAAAGGGATATTGTATTTATATTAGTGGATATTTATAATTATATGTTTCTTTGACCGTGTTGGGATACCTAATGGAATAAAGGTGAATCTACTATTGTTCATGTTACAGAGACATTCCAAGAGGTGGTTGGGAACGATGAGATAGCCTAAAAGACTTTACTGTCTCACATAAGAGGCCATCAAGATATTCTTTTTATTCAGGGATTATTCCACATCACACTAATGATGGAAATAATAAATATTTTATAGATATTTAGTATGAGCATACATTGATATCTAAATAATCTTATAAATTAATTAATAATAGTATTTTACTCCTCTCATAGATAATAGTTGTGAAAAAAAGTATAGGATGTTAAAGATTGGTCTCCATCCCAACATCTTATGATAGGTTATGATATTTAACCTGTTGACATACCTAGAAGTTTTAAAAAATTCATTTACTATAATGATATTATTGATGGAGGGTGTAGAAATTGACCATCATACACCATCTTATGAGATAGTTTTTGTAACTCTTACTATTACGATGGGTGTAACATCTTGTAGTAGGATTATTATATCAAGGAAACACAACACATATATAGTATATATGTTAAAAAATATTTATCTTCATCAGTTCCATTTAGAGAAAATTCATAATGATTCAACTATGAAAGATCTGAAATTATATTATGCAGTGTATAACACCTCATACCATGTCTTATTCATGTTTAATTATAGGGATTCATTAGTAATTTTTCAATTGTTATCTAAGGAAATTATTCCATAGGGGATTGAGAAACACACAGTCAGGGAACCTAGGATCCAACCTAGGTCCTCAGCAGTAGGATTAGCTGATGATGGCTCCAAAATGTTGTGTACTACAAATCCATTGTCATGGAGATGAGGAAGACTCAGTCTATGTAGTTTATTAGACTCCAAAATAGGGTATTGATGATATTAAATTGTTTGAGTTATTTTCATCACCACTTATAAATTTTCTACTGCATTTTTTGATACCTGTTCATCTAAATCTATTATATGTTCTCTATTTGTTGCAAAACATGACTTACCATTAATGTTATATTTTGAGTTTTTACCACAATAAATATTTATGGAATGAATTTGTACCACCATCAATATTGAACAATTTGTTCTATATTTTATTTCAATTTATGGAAATATGTGGTACTTCATGATTCTATAAATGAAAACCTACAGCGAGACTCATGGCGTGGAATATTTCACTAAATTTCAATCCCATGTCTACTTTTATTGGATATAGGTATCATTCAAAAATACTAATGGGATGAATTTTGTAATTATTAATTATTTGGAACTAGGAGAATTTAGAGATGTTCGATACATGAGCCAACATTGGATGATTATGGTAATGATTTCCATATTTTCTCTTTTCCTAGGATTAGTGGTGTCCCCCTTAACATTTCCTTTGGTTATTTATATCTATTATGATAGATTTATAGATAAAATAAATTTACATAGATATGATTTGGGTGTTGAGTTAGGGATGTAAATTAGTACATATTGGAATCCTATTTAGATTTCCTCTTATCATATGTAACTGATCAAGTTGAGGACACTAAAATTCAACTCGATGAATTAGAGTCGAATGTCTTTATGAGGCTTAGTAAATCAACATAGCATAAACAAATTTTGTACATTGAGAATATGTATGGTATTCATTGAAATTATATATATATTATATAAAGATAAATTTTTTAATAGTGATGCATGTATATCCTTATCCCATGATTGAATTTTTTTTGATTAGTTACAAGGATCCACATGGTTATCCATGATTGGTCATTAATTGGGATATCACCAAATTAGTCATAGAGAGGATGATATCAAAAAATAGCTATTTTGGATTAGGTATGGGTAATATTATATTTATCTTGATTAATGAATTGATAGTGTTAATGGATCTCATATAAAATTTCATTAACCCATATCTCGACTCATTTATCATATGTTTATTATTTAGGATGATAAAGAAGAAATTTGTTAAATCAAACTCGATGTAAGGGTCTTGATCCTAATTTTCATTCATTGTGGTATATTTTTATATCACGAACCTTTATTATTTTATGTGGTGTGTACAAAGACCATTTGAAATACTTTATCATTATATTTTATACTCTCAAGGTATATATAGTTTTGTTTAATTTTTCTCTTTCTTGGCATTTCTGATTAAAACGTTTCTAGAGTGATAATAGATTTTTCTTAAAAATAATTATATTTTAATGTGTTCCATATAAGTATTCTTATTTTCCATATACATGTTTTTAATATGATTTTGTTACTAAATTGAGTGTTTTTTAATGAACATTATTTTATTTCATTTAGATTTTCTCCAAAACCTGAATATTTTCATTAAATGTTTGTCTTTATTACCAAAAGAAAAATGAGTGTTCTATATTCACATATATAGGGAAAATAAAATTTCCCATAGCTATAATATTATATTTATTTACATATTCCATTAAAATTATTCAATTTTTATTCCATGAAAAAAATTATTCATTCTGTTTGGTTACATTGGTATTCAAACTGAGTTTTTAATAAAAATGACATTTTGGTATCCGAAGCAGTTTTGAATACGATTTCAAAATTATTTTTCAAAATGTATTATAGTGAAAATGTGTAAGAATCAAATTTCATATTCATGATACAGTTCTTGATAATTATATGATTAATGGATGATCCCAACAAATCTTGTACGATTGGTTGAGATCCATTATAGCTTATTTTTTATCCCGATACAATGTATATGATGGGATGATCCCTGTTAATAGATCATATAAAAAATGTGTGAGGATGATATAGCTTATAATTGGGGAGATCCCCATTATATAAATCCAATTAATTGGAAAAGGATTAGTTTTTCTATATAATTAAATTTGAAGTCATACATATGGTCATTCCAGATGAATGTGTTTTGAAAATGTTTTATTAATATGATTCTATATATCTAAAATACCAATTTTTAAAAGGAAACACTATGTTCGATAATATACAATATGAACCACATCAATAAATCCTGAATAACAAAATATTACTATGTAAATGTGACTGTTTATTCACGAACATAAATTTTTGGGAATTAGTACGAATGACTATTTTTAGAAAAAAAAGATAATGATCAAACTAAAAAAGTGTAACAATCAAACATGGATCAACCATACAACTCACCCAATTGAACCAATAACAATGTGGGTGTAAAAAAAGACAAAAAGTAGCCTCATATATAAGGAAAAATAGAAATTCAACTATATTAAAAAGTGAAAATAATGTAAGGAAAACTAATCCAATGCATTTAAACCCATAAAAAAAAGACAATTCTTGACAAAATTAGTGTATATGTGACAATACATCACTTACAAACAATCCCATTATGAAAAAACACCATAAAGAGATATCTTCATCCTATAGAATGTAATTCCCATTACCTAAATCCAAAAAGTGATATATATCCACCAATTGGTAGAAGTAGGATGTAAGAAAAATATACCAATAGGATACCACAAAGAGATATATAAATTTATAATAAAAAGAATTCCCATACACATGTTTCATAACAAAATAGCATACAAATAATTTTAATAAATAAATTAATTTGAACAAATTTTTCAAACAATCCTTGAGTACTCACAAATTACATTCCATGTTTTCCAAATATAATATCTAGAAGGTAAGTATACCAAAAATATAAATATACATGTGATCGAGCATCCATGAAATAAACTATGATGTAATAAAAAACCATAAACATGAATAATCCTAACATATGGGCTCTATCTTGTGGGATAATACATACCAGACACTCACATGATGAACAAGGAATATAGATGGATCCCAATATCATCGAGACTAGTTATAGAATATTGAAATAAAAATGGTTAACTTCATTCATTATGAAATACACCAGGGTTAGTCATGTCTCAATATCTACAAAAATAAGGTTCTTGATGTGTTATTTGCTTCAATTTCTATTTTAAAAACCATTACTACATTTTTATGAAATAATTTCAAGGAGAAGGCAATATGATTTACAGTATGAAAATCCAGTTTTCATTTCCAATCAAGGATATTCAATATTCACAGGGAAAACCCCTTTAAATGATTTACCCAATTCCTTTTCAATTTCAATACATGAAATTACATTTGAAATCTCATGGAATCAAGAATATCGACAATCAATTCAGAAAATTAGAAGAATTTAATAGATACAATAACTTCAAGAGTGTAGGAAACCTAACCGCCTTTGATAGTGGGATAAAAAACCACATAATCTACCTTCAAAATACAATTAATGGATAAATACTAAAAAGGATTGATAGAAAACAAAATCTATTAACCAATACCTACAAAAAACAATGTCATAAGAGCATGTGATAGAGAAATTTAGTGGAAGGATTACATGAAGGGGTGAGGAACATAAATCTGAAAATAAATCATTGAATAAAAAATCATGATCAGAGGAAGACATAAAACATCACCTATGGTAAGAGATTTAGCTGAAAGGTGAAGGATGGAAAATATAATGATGAAACAAACACATACACAACTACTTAAATACTAAAACTTGTGGAATACTTACTTTTTAATATTTTACATGCCATGAATACCTTTTATTTAATGTTATAATGAAAAATTCATTTCCTTTTTAGTTAGAAACCATATTTTCACATTACATGATGTGTAACCCTTACATGATAGGTAAATTCTCATGCTATGAATTCCACATGTGGGATGTTCCCAGTTAGTATTACACACAATGAAACCTTATTACACATCATGTAACTACCAAGAAAATAGAAGAAAAGATGAGTGAAAAGATAAAATCCAACAAATATTGGACTTCACTATTATAGGTATCCAACAATTTTTGGTTAAAAAATAATCACCCAATAAAAAAGTGACACCAAAAAAATAGATCAGATCATAAATAATAGAATGGTAATAGGGTGTTACAATTTCCAAAAACAAAAATCTTTATTTCCCCTGAAAGAGCTCGTGATAATGGAATTGGAAAAAGTGTAGGCCACTTATTCTACATCATTGACTAATGATCCCATGTCTCAGGCTCATCCAGTCCACACTACAACAGCACTCAGACAAGGGGTATCATTTTCCGACAAAGTACCATGTCCTAATTAACCATAATTTAGACTAGATAAGCAACCAATGTAGTATCTGGCTCATGGAAAAAATCCTCCCATCTAATTATATGGAAATTATTTGGAAGATCCCCACAACTAAGAAAAATGAATCATATAATGTATATAAGTCAATAAATATGGTAACAAAAACTGATATTCCACCCTCTATAGTAACATAATGATCTCAAAGGGGCCTAAAAACATCATTTCCATATTATCCCTATTAACTAATCGATATTTTCATAAGAGAGTTGGACTACTTAGAAAGACCAGATCAATAACCTCTAACATTAGAGGCCGACACTAATGTTATGCATCTGAATTATGGTGAATCTATTCCATTATAAAACACCTCTAGATTAACTACAGTAGCACTATCATATCATAAAAAAAACTCCTCCCAATAAAGGAACACTCACTCAACTTTTCCCATCATAGGGGATATCGAAAAGGCTGCCCATAAAAACACACAAAGGGCTTCATCCTGATCGAATATTGATAACTAAATTTAAAGAAAAACTCAATCAAATGAAACTTTATGTACCAAGATCCCTCGAAAAAAATCATACATTCCTATATAATATCCTTATGAACCAATATAGCCCTATTTATATATATCTATAAATCTGTGAATGATAATTATTTCTCAATTTTGAATGGGACCCCACTACCCCTACAAAACATTCTAGAATTTGGATGTGAACCTCGATTACATATCGATAAAACAATAAATGTAACCCCAGGAAGCATCACAATCTCTAAGACATACAAGTCCCTATGTAGTTCCACTTTCATTTTTTTACACTATTGGGATGAAATACACTAATTAATTGAGTCTATCAACAATAAACCAAATTGAATCCTTCCCATAAGGATTATTTTTCTACGAAATGTTTAAAGCTATGGATATTCCATCCCACCTCTATTCCAGAATGGGTAACAGAAAAAACCTACAAGTATCTTGTGTTCCACATTAACTCTTTGACAAGATAGAAAATGCGATACAAAATATTCAACTAACCACCTCATCTATTGTCACTATACCAACCTATCATAGTTTAGTATATATTTATATCCCTATGGTTCATAGAAAAAAATGAATGGTGTCTACTGTCTAGAAACTCTTTTATCATTGTAAATAGAACAAAAAAAACAAGTACATAAGCACAAATCTCCACCTAAAGACTAAGAAAAATCATTGGAGGACTCTTCACTATTTTTGATATCTAATAACCATTAACTCTCATTTTCTCTCATCTTATTAAGTAGATATCATTCCTCAAAATATGTGTAATATTTTATTGAATCTAAGAACACCTTTTCACTAACCTCCTATACTCCCAAACTCATTTCATCAAACAGACTCATTAAAGACCACAGTTCAATTGATTACTTCATGGATTGGGTATGTCATTATATACTCAATGCATTGGACACCACATTCCCTTTCTTGGTGGTATATACGATATAAAAATTAAAAGTGTGAAGATACTCAACCCAACATATTTGTGTTAAGATCAAATCTCTTAGAGTGAAAATTTTATTCTCATATTTTTTATCACAATACACCATAATGCTTTCTCCAAGGAGACATTGAAACTAGTATTTGAGTACATGCATAAGATCTACTGACTATTGATCATGGGTAGGGTAGTTTATCTCATTATCGTATAACTTCTGTGAGACATAACCTACAAATTGTTTCCCCTGGAGCAGTCACATCCCAATCCCATAGTAGAATAATAATATAAAATAACATAACATAAACATGGTTCCAATCCAAACTGGTAATGAAGTCAACCCTATATTCAGCTACATGAAATCTATATAAAACACGTCCTTCCATTCAAACATTACAACTATATGGGTTAAATATATCATCTAAGATGAGATCGTGGGTAAGTCCATAAAAAATTTTGAATTTTACATTTCCATAATGAAGAAGCAATGGATCTCAAACATATTTCTTTGTTGATACCTATACATAACTACCTGCACCATTTCAGTATAAAATACATTTTTCCATCTAAGATATCACATTCCATATGAAATATTACTTCTTGGATCCAAAACTAACAGATGGAAATCTTACCATTGAGAATATATTCCCTCAATGATTGAATAATGATATCCAATTAGTCTCTAGTCCCCTCTTCTATCTTGGAGTATACCAATATATCATCAATGAACACAAAAAAATAATCTACCAACTAATGAAATATTAACATCATCAAAACCATGAATATTTTATGAGAATTAGTGAGTCTAAATGGTGTAAACAAAAACTATAAATGCCTTTATTGAATATGAAAAAATTTCCTGGATATTTAATATTCTAAAATTCTCAACTAGTGGTACTCAAACCACTAATAATTCATAGAAAATTAACAATACCTCCCAACTAAGTAACTATATCCTAAATTATGGTCAAATAATACTTATTCTTAATGGTAATATGATTTATCATCAAATATTTAATATAAAGTCAATGAATTATATATGTCTTCTTAAAATGAGTACTGGTGAAGCCCATAAATATATGATAGGAGGAATACATCCTTAAACATTTAGATAATCAAACAAAAATTTATGTTCACCCATGTAAGTAGGTTCTAGTAGATATAATGAAATAGGGTTACATATTATTTATGTTAATAGGTCAATATCAAAATTTAAATCTCCATGTTTCTTAAAAGTAGAAAAATCATCTTGTATGAACTTAGGGTACGCACACAAAACAACAAGTAGTTGATTACCAATGTATAGGTTAACTACATTGAGAAAAAAATTTGTTTACTGAAATTATATTAAACCAACATTAGTAACAACTATCCCTACTCTTTTCAATATGGTTTCCCACTCACTCTAGAAAAATTGATTGACCACATCAAACAAGGACTAAGAAGTTTCAAACCACCTTAATGTCTCTTATCACCATCTAACAAATGGATTATTTAAAACCTTGTTCATACCTCTTTCACAATGGAATAGAAAACTCCAACAAGAATGAAAGAATCCTTGAGTGCAAACCCAACACATCATCCAACCTCTATGATATAAAAACGGTTTACCGCATATATAAAACATTTTTGGAACCACCGAATATGATATAAATACTGCATTGGGAACACATTTTCTGTAAAAGGGTTTTTAATTCAGGCTATTGTTTTTTAAAAGAGATTTGCCTCTTTTTGTTGATGTAGAAATAAATAAAATAACTTTTTATTATTTGTTGATCAGATTGACCATCATATTTAGGAAATTAGACTCACTTTTTTTTAGAATTTCCATCAGGTTGAGGACAAGTTTTCAAGAAGAAAAGATTATCTGACTCATCATGTCCTAGGAATGAAATGAATCATATAATAAGACTTCATAAAATATTCGTCATGAATTGGATGAAAATATTATTTTTCTTTATATATATTTTAGTTATCTTGAATCACAAGTTTTATGGAAGACTTGTGATGGAATATTTATAATGTAGATGGGGAGAAGAAGTGATTCCAATTGTCATGAGGTTTGGTTGGAATGAAAGCGGTTTCTGGAAGGATGGTATGTTACAAAAAATTTGCCTATAATTTATAAGATTATGAATTCAATATTAAATTCATTCAATGTCACGTAGAATTCATCAGTACTAGATGAAAAATATAAAAGAATAATGTTTTCTGATAATGAAGATTTCATATCTCTACCTATCTATATGAGATTAACAAACACCAAATTATTATAAGGCTATGATGTTTTGTTTGGAATAGGAGTAACGAAGTGTTTGGGATTTAATCCAAAAAATAATCCATGAGAAAAAAATAATTATAAAAATAATATTTTTGTATCATAATAAAATAAATAATGATGATGGTGATGTTGAATCTATTAACATCGGTCAGTCAGACACGATGGGACATTGATCCACAAAGGGATAAATGTTTTTATTGTTAGTTATTGGGACCAATGAATAAGTTACGATGATATATATTTTTGGAATTTTATGATGAGTAAAATAATAGATCATTCCCCAATGTAATCAACCATTTTCATCAAGATGATTTGATTGTTTTCATGAGGAACTAATTTTCCCAAAAATAGTCAGTCATGGGAAATAAGAACTCTGATATGATTCTAGTTGGGTCAAGATTTATTGGAAGGACACTGATTCTATTTATTAGATTGAATTTGAGATGAGAACAAATAACACAAATTGACACCGATAACCATTACCAGTCTTAGGATCATTAGTCTGATGAAAAAGAAGAAAATAAATAATGTATCAAGTTGTCTCAAAAGTGTTTTGAAGGGAAGATTTATGTTTTATGAGTTGAAAATAACTATTTTTTAAAGGTTTATGTTTATATTAATTGGTGAGGAGAATCCAAATTAAAAGATACATTTTTTTATACTTTTAATTTTATAAATTGGTGTGGATAATAGTATCAAAGTGTCTTCAGTTATAATTTATTTAGAAGTAGGTCAAAAAATTAGAGTGACCATATTTATCCATCATAATTCCTAACTGTAGTTAAGAATTAATATCATAATTAATAATGTTAATAATTTGTGATGAAATTTGAATATGAAAGAATATTCAAGAAGTGTTGAAGAATCAAAGATGTATGTGAAATTTAAGGGGAAATAATGGTTTTTGAAATTTGTTGGAACTAGAAATGTTTTCAAAAAAATTTCAAAACAATATTTTTGTCACTTATTAAAGGATGATTTTTTTTTTACTTTTTATCATGGATATAATATTGAACCGAGAAGGTGGATTGTCGAAAGACCCTAAAAATAAGGAATTATTAGATTGAGTATTAATAATAATGTTTTTAAGAGAGAAGAAGAATGTAGAAGAGAAAATATCATAATCAGATTTTATAAATTGCACAAAGAAATATGAATGGGATCTTCAGACTAAGACAGAATCTGTTCAGATTTTATTCAGTAGTATTTTGGAAGAGTTACATAATCATACATTTCAATGATACATGGGAATTAGACTAGGAAATTATACTGAGTATCATTATAATGTATATGAAATAGTCTCATACTTATGGGTAATAAAGTGAATAATTTATTTGGAATTTTATTTTGTGAATGTTGAAGAGGAAACATAGTAACATGTTTCATAACTCTTTACAAAAAAAAATATTACATAATTTCATTATACTTAAGGAAAATTCACTATTGAAGTGAATGTATTACTACAAAAGTGTAAGGGATTACCCTACTAATTTTTTTTCAATCAAAAGTATTTTTTCTGGTGGATTGTGTAGTATTGGATTGTTTCAAAAGCATGACATAGATTTTTAGACACTTACTGAGTAGTGAACCATGTAAATTATTGTTTTCATATGAATATTTGATTATTTTTTCTTCAAAAAAGTGATAACTCTTTTACAAGATTCAATGTGTTTTTCAGAAATATGGAAACCTAAAAGTAAAAGATATAAATGATTCCCCCCTCCAATTAGTGATACCTGGTCATGATTAGGAATATATAAGTTGTATCATAGAGAAGGGTTCACATCATTTACTCTTTTGTAATGTTTTTAATAAGTTGTTTTCAGGCAGAATCTCGATTTTTTGAATAGTAAGTGGATTCAGGTATTCGATGATAAGAACTATCATATAAAGAAAGATAGATTTTTTTTGAAATTTTATGTTTATTGGGTATGATATTTTTTAAGCTAAAACTTATGGATTTTTCCCCAGTGATGATAAATTTCCTCTTATATTTTTTGATAAGAAGAATCTTGAGAATAATGGAGGGGTAAATAATTCTTTATTTTCAAAAATTACTGAAAGTTATTTTTTAAGAGTGATGGTTGTTTCCACTAGAAAAGGTATTTTAGACAAGTTTAAAAACATTTTTTAATGACATAATAAATAAATAATGAAAAGTTAAAAATTTTAATGTTGAACCATGATAATCTAAATATGGGTTAATATGAATATGTTGGTGATTTTTAACAGGTTTAATGAGATTTTCATCACTATTATATGTCTAAGTGAAAAGTTAAAATATTCTACAGTTGTTGAAAATATCTTTATAATTCTTCCTAAAATTTTTCATACTAATTTTACCTCATTAGAAGATAAATATCTAAAGACATTATCACATGATGATTTTCATAACACTACCACTACTTATCAAATAAAGAGGGAACTACATCTGAAATAGATGAAAAAAATTGATAGAGAAATGTCTCTCAAGGATGCCAATAATGAAAAATTCAATGAATATTTTTATTTAATATGATTCTAGTGAATTTGGTTTAAGAAATTAGGTATTTATGAATCTTGATTATTTTTTATCCTAGTTTTCAAAAAATGTGAGAATAAGTACAAGAATATATAAGGGAAAATATGATGAATTGTTTTTAATGTGGAGCCGTCGGAAATATTGTGCCTAATATTAAATGAATAAAAAAGATGATATTTAGGAATATGATAAAAGGAATAGAAGATCATGGTAGAAACATAGAGATAAGGCTAAATCATATTCCCATGGAAATGATAGAAACTACTAAAAGTTCTAAAAAATAATTCTATTATCTAAGTATGATAAAGAATATTCTAGTGAAGATAAATACAAAAAGTATATTTAGAAGGAAAGGAATACATTTATTGATATTTTTAACAATTTAGAGTTCAGAAGAAGAAATTATGAATAAAATGAACCTCAATTAGAATTTCATTTGAATGAAGACTTGAAAGAATGTTTGATAAATAATGGTAGTCCAGAGAATGATATCACGAAGAAGAATAGGGAATAATCATCAAAAAATAATCAAGAATGTTTTCTTTATGAGAATGCTAAGATGATGGAATATATTTATGATTTTATGAAATTAAATAATAAATAAAAAAAATTATTATCATATCAAAGTAATGTTTATGAAAATAGAATAAGTGTTGGAAAATTTTATAAAAAAACATTCAATAGATGAATATAGGGTTACAAGTTTTAATAATTATTTCATTAAAGTTGGTGATTTTCCTATAATAAATAATACTGATAAATATAAAATATCTATCTTCAATGTTTAAGATGAATGATTAATTTTTTAAGAGATGAATAATGTTTGGAATGGTTTGTATATGGCCACGAACGACAAAGTGGAGAAGTTAGGTGTTTCCAAAAAGTTATAAGTACAAAAAAGCATATATTATTTATATTTCTGATATAGAGTATGTGGAAAAAATATGAAAAGGAAGATTCCAGATAATAACCTAAAGGCTGGTGGTCATCAATGTTATGATAATAATGAAAATAAGGTGATAAGAAACTTCCTCACAACACTAATAAGTATGTAATTTTCAAAGGTAAATATTCAGTCTATAGATACAGTTGGCATTTTATTGGATTATATAATTTAAAATAATTTTTTTTAACTGAAAAAATATCCAATATTCCACAAATTACCTAAGGATAAGTTAGAGGGATGAGTTAATACTCTCTGTAAAATATGTCAGAGAATAATATTATGAAAAAATATGAGAAGGTTGGATGAAAATATAAAATATATTCCATCCTATAGAATTTATTTGAGTTAAATTTGAACAATTATTACATCATACAAGATTTACTCTTATTTGGTTACTGGAAAAAAAATTCTAATATGTCTCAAAATTTGGATGTTAAGAAGGATAATGTGAACGAAAAATCTCTTGTTGTAGAAAAATATCTCAAATAAATGAAAGGAGAAATACCGTGCATATTGTATAATGGGTGTTCTTATCATATTGTAATAGACATAAAATATTTCATAAATGAAAAATATTTTAAATAAGGAATATCAATTATTCTAAATGATGAGTTATTTAGAATCAATGGTTCTTGATCAACCATAATTGGGAATGAAATTTTTAATTAAAAGAATCCTTTTTTTGTTGATGGGATAAAACAAAAACATTTAATGCTTCATAACAATGTTATGATATCAAAAATGTTGTTTTTAGATAGTATGGTGTTTTTTAAAATTTTATGATTGTGGAAAGATTTCTATAAGAGGAAAACATGAAAAATTAATCTTTTTCAAAGTTAGTGAGATACAGAACTCTTGTTACAATGGAATGGTTGAATAAAATTAGTTGACATATAAAATTTTATGAACCATTGGACATAGAAACATAAAAAATTTACTAATGCATGACTATGTCTGGGGAATTCAAAAAAGTATAGAGAAAGATATTAGTGTAGAAAGATTTTTTATAAGGAAAATATTACTTATTCTATGCATAAAAAATATAATATTTTTCAAATAGTCCCATGGAACTTTATCTGTTTGATATTTATGTGAAAAATGAGATAACAATAAAATAATGGTGATATGTACACAATTAATATCATTGATGAATTTAGTAAAATTAAATGTTTTATTTATATGAAGCATAAAACCGATTCTATGAAAATGATTAAACGTTTAAGGAGTAAGGTTGGAAGGAATATGAGTATTCAGTGAAGAATGTGAGAACATACAATGGTGTGGAATAAAATAATGAAATATTATAAAGTTATAATGAGATGCATGTAATTTAGGATGATATTTGTAAAACATAAACTCTTCAACAAACTGATGTTTTTGAAATAAAGTATAAAATTATAGTTGAAATGGAAGAACTATATTGCATAAAATTTATATTTATCCTAAATTTTAATTGAAATCTATGATAAATGTTGTGTTTTTTAAACATAATGTCTCTAAATACCATGTAAACATATGAATCCATATGAAATGTTTTATGACAATCTCCATGTTTGAAGAGCGTAATATTTTTTGGGAGTCCATTCATTATAATGAAGTAAGTTGGAAGCCTTGGAAACATTAATCCGAGAGGTGAAGCTAAATTATTTCTTGGTTATGCTCTGGATGGAAGTGGATATAAATATTGCAACAAATATTCAGGAATAATAGTTGATTCTTTTGAAGTGAAATTTATTGAAAAAGCTAAATAAGATTAACATATTCATATAGATATGGAATATGAATAAGAAGAAATAACTTATGATAAGGATTCTAATAAGGATTAAAGTAATTGTAATACTAGTCATAAAGAAGAATCAGACTCAACAATTTCTAGTGGTGACGAATAATATCAAATATCTCATAATATGATGAGGAATAATATGTATGATCAAAATATTATTGGTGATGAACATCAAATTGTTTAAACAAGAATAAAAATTTCACAAACTTCTTTGTATTTAAATGTTGAGATGAAATATTTGAATGATGATTTTGAGCATCTAGAATGGTTTCCTGATATGAATGAAGAGATTGATCGGGTTAAAATGAATAATATGTCTTAACTTGTAGCAAAACCAAATAACAATAATGTTATCAGTATAGAGTGGATTTTTTGGAACAAGTTGAACGAAGATAGTGAAGTGATATGGAGTAAAGAATGATTTTTATGAAAGGGTTACTCACATATTGAAGGAATTGATTTTTGTGATACTTTTTTCTCTAGTAAAAATATTATAAACTACATTAATATTTATTGAAATTACGACACAATGAAATTAGAAGATATTTAAGATGTTTGTGAAATCTGAATTTATGAATGGAGGTATTGATGAAGAAATTTATACTGAACAACCATTTATATTTACCCTTAGTAATGATTAATGTAATGTTTAACAGCCAATAAAAGCCTTGTATGGGCTGAAAAAATCTCTGAGGGTATGGTAATCCAAATTGGAAACTTTCTTGAGAATGATGACTTTGATGAAAGTAAGGGATGATAGAAATATGAAAAATAATTAATTTTATAGTTTTTACCTCATCATAATTTTTTATGTCGATGAAATTATCATTTTTCGGAATTATTAATGGAAATGTGAATGATTTTATAAAGAGTTGAAAATATAGATTGCGATTTGCATTCTCGGAGAAATGAAATATATAATTTGGAGAAAAAATATTACAAAATGTGAATCAAAATTTTATTTCTCATAAATATTATGCTATGTAAATTCTTTATAAGTTTGACAAGGAAAATTCAAAACTAATTTCCTTACTTATTTATGTGGGAACCATTTTTTCTAAATATGGAGAAGTCCATGAATTTGATCTTAATGAGTTTCAAAAGCAGATTGGATGTTTTTATATTTAAATTCCTCAATACCAATAATTATTGATGTTGTTACCTTATGTTCAATATATTACAGTGCTCCATAATAATCACATATATTAGATAGAATAATAATTCCTAGATATATCAAAGTCATAAAAAAATTCATATAATGATATGATAGATTAGAAAATATAGACTTGTTTGGTTATTCAAATGTTTATTGGGGAAGAAATGTTAATGATCAAAGATATAAATTTGGTTTTGTTTTCTATCTAGGAAAATTTGTGTTAGTTAGAATTATAATAATAATAAATCTGAAATTCATAGTACATTTGAATATGAGATCACTCCTTCTGATTACACCATATCCCAAATTATGTGGATGAATAATCAGTTGAAATATTTACATATCAAAGTGAATTTACCCTAGATTTTGGGATGTGATAATAAATGTGAAACAAACATTGCATTAAATCTGATAAAAATTATCATTACAAAAATATTGATTTCAAATATAATTTTATCAAAGAATATGCGAGGAAGAATAAATTAAAGCAAGAATATGTTCGTTTATCGGAAAAACTTTTTGAAATTTTCATAGAACCTTTACTAAAGAACCTTTTCATAAATTAAGGTTGAAACGTGGTGTCCATCCTACTTCTCATCAAGGTTGAGGTATGTGTTTTGTTCCTTCTCTCATCTTGTATTTCGATATTATTTTCATGGGGGATAACTTTATCATACATTAATCTATAAATATGGGCTAAACCGTTTAAGGAAGCATGTGTGTTGGGTGAGTTTTGGGTTATCTATGATTTCAACATTTCTCTATGTTAAGAATTCTAACTAGTTATTGGAGTGGTTTTAGATAAAATTTTCTTTTATGACAGTGGAAGAAGAATGGAAACATGATAAAAAAATGTGAAATATGTTAGGAAAATATAAATAAGATTCATGAGACACTACATTTGGACAACATGGTTTTCTTATAAATAATTCGTTTTTCATACAATGACTTATCTCATATATGTATATATGTTTAGATACATAATCGATACTTTGAGGCTAAAATGTTTTGTGATTAATGAATGTTGGTTGAAAAAAATCTAAAGGGGATGATTTTTGGGACAATGTTGGCTGGATTAGTTTTTTGGATGTGGGATGAAGTTGTTTGTAAGAGAATTTTATTTTATTTTTCCAAGAAGAATGAAATAAACTATATTTTTATTATTATTGATCAGAATGACCGTCATATTTATTACTTTAGAATCAATTTTAACAAGATACACCATCATTCTGAGGAGATTGTTTCTAGAATAAAAAATCATAGAACTCAAAAGTGGACCAGAATGAATGGAATATTTTAATGAGAAGATGTATCAGATTATTCATGAATCTGATGTAAATATGATTATTCTTTGATTATTAGGGGTTTTTCATAAATCCTGAATAGTTTTGAAAAAAATAAATGAAATATTTATAATGTAAAGGGGTATAAGAACTCATGTCAATTGTATTGAGGTTTCGTTTTAATGAAATAATTTGTTGGAAGGGTGAAAGGATTCAAAAAATTACATTATAAGTCAAATGATGCAGAAGATAATATTAATCATATTCAATGTCATGAGAAATTCATGATAAAATGATAATATTTATGGAAGAATAATTTATTATGAAGATAAATATTTTCAATCTTTGTGAATCGACATGAGTTTACCAAATATGGAATTGTTTGATGGATATGAATTTTTGTTTAGAATTTGAATTAATGAAGAAAATGGTGTGTAGTTAGACCAAAAAATACATTAGAAAAAAATATATTTAAAAATAAGTTGTATATTTCATAATCACAAAAAAAATTAATCCATTGATATCGAAGCAACTAACATCAGTTTATTGGATCCAGTGTTCCATCAAATCAAAAGTGGAAAAAATTTATATTGGGAGTTATTGGGAACATTGAGCAAGAGAATAAAAAAAGACTATTTTGTTGATATAAAGAATAAAATATAAGATCAATAAAAAATTTATTCATTAATTTTCATAAAAATGAATTGATTTTTTTTCATGTGGGAACTTTTTTTTCTTAAACAATTGGGTCAAGATATAGAATAACATTAATATTATTTCAAATTATCCAAGATTCATTAAAATGGAAAAAAGTTATTATTAGAGTGAATTCATGACTGATCCATCAGAGTTAGGCTGACACCAATAAATATTATCATATGAAGGATCATTATTCAGAAGAAAAATATGAAAAGTTGAAATGTTTCATGTAGTCTCAAAAGTATTGTCAAAGGAAGATTGAAGTTTTATGAGTTAATCCGAAGTGTTTTATTTGAATTTTTTTTGTTTCTATCAGTCGTTACAGATCATTATAATGATATGAAATGTTATGTTGATATATTTTTTATCAATTATTTCAAATAAATTAAATGATGTGTAACTAGTTGTGACTTATTTATAAGGGGATAAGAAAATGGCAGTGACCATATCCCTCCATCATAATGGAAAAAATGGAGTAAGGAATAGAAAATGGACAGTAGATTCTTATGAAAATCTAAATAAATGAGAAGTTGTTATAACGTTTATGAAGTGTATATGAATTCAAGATATATCCAAAATACACGGGGAATTGATACTTCAAATAATAATTTGAACAAGAAAAGTTTTCAAAATCCATCCCCAAAAAAATTTGGATCAATTATAAAAGCTGTAAGGTCTTTGTAAATTCTAAAATGGTTGTAATATTGAATATAGAAGGAAGAGAATTAATACTTTCTTGAGAGAAGTTTCCGGATTTAAAATTACCTATGATGTTTTACAGATTGAAGAATAAATGAGAAGATGTAATATTATTTTCGGAGTTCATGGATCACATTGAGAACTTCCACTTGGATTTCTAGAATGAGATATAATCAGTTAAGATTTGTTAAAATTTTACTTTGGAAGAGATATTCAATCATACTGATCAATAATGCAAGGGAATTGGAATAGGAAATCAGACTAAGTATCATTAGGAAGTCATGGAATTTATTTCCTGCTGGTGGGTATGAAAATGACGAATTTTTTTGAAGACCATATTTTTCAAGATCTATAAGGTAACATAGTAACATATTTCTTAAAATGTTACATGATATTTTATTTCATCATTTCTTTATATTTTTATAACATGTACTATTGTATTGTAATATAGTGCTACATGAGTATAAGGGAATATCCCACTCACTATAATCCACAAAAATGGTTCTTTTATAGTGGATTATGTGGTATTCGATTTCTTCCAAACAATTAAAAGGACATATGTACTCTTGTTGAGTTGTGAACCATGTAAGTTCTTGTGTTCCTTTGGGGGTGTGATTGTTTTATCTTCCGTGAAAGGACAAATCATTGATAATATAATAATGTAGTTTCAAAAAGTAGTAATCATAAATGGAAATGATATCAATGATTCATCATATCCCCCTCTTGGTGATACATGATCTCTACTATAAACTTATAGAACATACTTATAATAGTAATTATCTCAACTTTAGATTCATCTGGTTCACACTGAACTCCATAAATCCATCTAGACATAAGAACCTAGATATACAACATGGACAAGTAATGAGACTAACCATCCTTGTATATATAAACCTAAACTTGTGATCCCATGGTTAAATTTTGTTCTAACTTACATTCTTGGGAAATCATAACAACGAAATGTTATATATTTATTAATCACACACAATGATGAAATGTTATAGGAGACTTTTAAACTGATTCCTAGTATAATAACCCCCCACACTGGTAGAAAATAACTTGTTTCTTCCCTATATTATCCCCTAAAATTAGTCCACAATAAAACTAGACACTCTTATTCTTTATTTTCTTAAAATAATATTTCTATCTACTTGATCCACTAAATCCCGACCCAATAATATCCTCCTATATATGTTGGAAACTACAAAAAACTGTGTAATCCACTACTTCCAGAAATTTAGGAAGGATCAAAAGAAAAATCATTCACTGAACATCAACCCTATTCCCTATCTCAAACATTTGAGCCTTCCAGTAGTAATTAGTGAATATCACTGATGCTATATATAAAAACTCAGCAAAGATGATTGAGTTCTCCAAAATGGTATTCCCACCTTTCTCAAATGTTAGAAACACCCAGGAATTTTCCAAATATAATGCATTAGGATAAAACTATTCATTAATTCAATTCTTTAAATAATCCCATGTAAGATATTATTCTTGTATAGCTTTCTCTATAGTGTCCCACCATATTATTATTGGTTGTTCAGGGAAAACCACTTCATAAAACTTTTGATTCATCCAAAAGTAAAAGATCCTCTCAATTCGTTCAATCCACTATGCCAAATCATGTGCTCTTATGTCACCACAGAATATATGTGGATTATGTTTGGTAAATTTGGAACCATCACCCACGTACCACTCCAGGATTACTATACCCACTGACCTAAGTGTCTGAATGGTTTAGGCCCATGCTTCATCGAGGAAATAATCTATTGGAGGATCCTCCTATGGAACCAAAGTCAATAATTCCACTATTTTGTTTATAAAATCAATTATAGTATAAATTTTCTATAAAACACAAAAAAATATTGACTCATCCATGAGGAAATTCGAAAATCATTGAACCAAAAACAAGATTCCAAAACAATGTTTTAAAACATTAATTATTTAAATATGTTATAAAATATTCTACTATAGGCTATAACTCTTGAAAGGAATAGGTACATCAATATAAACTTCCAAAATAATTTATCCAAATGACCATACACACACCAAGTAGTCAGAATTTTTATATATGTTTTTTAAACAAACTCCATATACAATTTATTCAAATGAACCAAAATACATGGTGTTGGACATAGTAACGATTTTCTAAACCACAAATGGATTATTAGATTCATTAATGGAAGTGCACAAGACATACACATTTTCAACACTAACTATTTGAATTATGAAGATCCCTATTATATATACCTAAGATAATGAAACATCTTAGTTATTGTAGACACACATTAGGCTGAGTATGATTCTGATTCAAAATTGTAATAGACCAAACCATGTCAACCAGTCTAGTCACCCAAGTCAGTCCATCACAATTTTGGTTAAAACAAGGATAACGAAATTGGTCTCATATATAAGAAAATAAAGACATGAAACCAGTGTATTGAGTAGAAATAATGAGATACAAAACTAATCCAACCTAGATATTCCAAAAATAAAGACATGTCTAGAAAAAATAGTCTCCACATGACCAAATGTCACCTCCAAACTGTTCAAAAATAGAATAACAATGTAAAGAGAATCCTTCACGCTATTAGATTCTCTTACGTTTACTTGAATCCTAAAAAACAAGGTATATATCCACTCTCAAGATTATGTAGGGTGTGATAAACATATTCCAATAAGTTTATGAAAAGTGATCTATAAAATTTCTAATAAAAACAATTCATAAATCCAAGATACAAAAAAATATATTTTATATGATTTTCTATAAATAAACCAATTTAAATCCTTCTCTAAAAAATCCCTGAGTTTTCGCAAATTACATGATACGTTTTTCAAATCTAGTAAAAAGAAAGTATATACAGTTAAATATAAATATTTTTTTGATCCAACATCCATGAAATAATAAATCATGTTATAAACAACCAGAAATGAAAATACACCTACCAGCAAGGCTCTAACCTGGGGAAAATATCTACACGAGAGTCACAATACAAACAAGGCATACGCTTGGATCCATCTATCATGGAGGCCTTCCATGGACCATATATATATATAATAGTTTACCTCCTAGTGGTTCCACACAAACTAAGGCTACTTATGTCTCTACCTCGAGAGTCCAAAGGTTCCCACAATGCAATGTTTGAAAGATTGTATTTTTAAAATCATGCTCAAATTTTTATAAAACATTTTCAAAGATAAAATAATATACATTTGGGTATAAAACTCTATTTTAAATTTTATATATGGTAAATGAATTTATAAAAGAATCCCCCTTTAAAACACAAACACAAACCCTTTTTAATTACAACATTATAAATTCAAATTAAAATCTGAAAAAGTTAATAAGAACTACAAAAAATTATAAAGTTATAACAATTCAGAACACTCACCCACCTCAGGTGCATAGATAACCTAGCCTGATTTAACAACAAATAATGGGAAACAAAATACCTTCCTTCATATGATAAGTCACAAATTAGTACTAAAAAATATTGAATGAAAAAAATATGATTACAATCCCATAAAAAATTATGATTCAACAAAGAAACCTAAGATAAACCAAGAGGAATTCCTAACATGAAATAGGAAGAAACTAACCATATTGATCAATCACTGGATTAATTGATTAATAAATAAGGAAGACACCCAAAATTTCCTTGGGTAAGATCTCTGAATAAGAGGTGAAGTATATAAAATAGAATGATGCCTCAAAAATCCACATGATTTCATCAAAACATCAACTCGAGGAATTAATGGGGCATTGAATTTTATACATCATGAATCCCTTTTATTATAGGTTATTTTAAAAAGCACATCATGTTTTTAATTAAAAACATTATTTTAAAAATTCATGACACTTTACAATTACATGATGTGTAAATTCTCACTCAATGAATTCAACTCATGGGGTGAGTCGAGCTGGCATGAAATACTCTAAAACCACATTGCACATCATGTAATTTTCCAATAAACAACAAATAAGGCAAGGTAAAAGCTGAAAATCCATGAACTATCTGACTTCACCATAATGGTTATCCTCCCAATTTAGGGTAAAAAATACTCACCCAACTAAAAGTGGTAACAAAAAATAATGAACATATTATTCCTGAAAAAAGGTATTAGTGCATTACAATATGAATGTTTTTTTGTTTATACAAAATAACCACGGAATTTTTAGTTGAGTCATTTTTTTCTACAAATACAATTTCTGTAAGAATGATTTGGTAATGTAAATATAATATAATTAAATTTTTTAGAAATTTTATAAAATAGTTTTTATAAAACTAAATTAATTTCAGATATAATCATATCAATATTATCAAAATGTCAAATTTTGATAATTTTATGATTTTATTAAAACAATGAATAGTATAAAATAATGATTTTAATTAAAATTTATATTTTCCAAGTATTAACAAGGTCATATTATGTATTGCATTTTTTTTAATATTATTATCATCTAAGTTTTATTTAAATTATTTAAATTATTTTTTAAAATTTATGTTATAAATTAATTTAGAATAAAAATATATTAATGTTAATAAAGGAATTTTTTTCTAAAAAAATATTTTCTCATTATGTTTTATTAGTTTAATTTTAAATAAAAAATTTGTAAATTCTATAATTTTATTTTTAAAATGAATTCTATATACGGAATCATAAGTTCCAAATTTTTTAATTAGGCCCCTTTTTTGTTGGTAATTTTGAATAGTAACTGTATTTAATTTTGTTATCTCAATAAAGGGTAAATTTAGTAAATTAGGTTATAAATAAAATGATAAGGATAATAAAATAACCCTAACAATAGAAAAAAATTTATTTCATGAATTTTATTCGACCAATAACACCTGAGGACCTATATTTAGTTGATTAATGGAATATTCTCCATAAAAATGGCTTATATATTATTTAAATTAATGAATGTCACAAAATGAAACTTTCATTTTCTTAACTATCTCTTTTGTGCCTACATGAAAAAAGGGTAGATTATTAATTAATTTAAGTTCCCATTATTAAAATAATAATGTTATATTTATAATATAATATTATTTATTACTTTTTTAAAAACATTGATTTGATTTTATTCTTTATAATAGTTTATATAATGAAAAGTCAAAGATTTCATGCTCATGTTTTTAATAAATTTTACATTTTGAATATTGGGTTATTAAATATATATCCTTGACTATACATTTTAAATTTAAATATCAATTTAATTTCATCATCATGGAAATTTATTTGTAAATTTTGAATAAATAATTACATTAAATGATTATATAACTACGATGCAATAATTATTTTCAAAATGGATGTATCAAATAAACGATATTAATAGTATATAAATAAATATAATTTCATGTAATTAATTTCATGTAAGAATTATATATACATATTACGTAAGGTATTTATTTATTGATTTTGTTCAATTATATCTTCTCATATTGTTATTTTTTAAAGTTAATATAATGAATAGTTTCAGAATTTAAAGTAATGATATTTATTAATAAATAATACCTTATTAATTGATATAAATTTAAAAGAAAACAAATTGGGAAATATTAAGAGGGTATTATTTAAAATTTAATCCAAGAAACATTTATGGATAGTATTTAATTTTATAGTATCAATATTATCCCTTAAATATTAATAATCCATGTCGCCAAAGTAAACATTAAATGAATTAAATATAGGTTAAAATAAAAAAGATAAGGGAAAATATTTAGTCAAATATTATGTAACTATCATTTTATAAAAATAATATAAACCAAAAAATATATTATATTATAAATTAATAAGATTTAATCCTTTTGAAATTGAAAATTAATAGATTTATTTTAATATTTGGGAAAATTCCAAGAGTTGACCTCCACTCTTTTGTAAAATGGTTCCACTTATTATAATTTTTACACAAATAAAAATCCATTTAGATCATCCAATTAATTCCAAAATAGCTTCATATATACCCTATTCGGATTCTAGAGGTCTTATTTTAGCCATAACAATATTGAAAGTTTCTTTAAGGTGTTATGAGGGAAAGGTTTTCTAAAGAAGATGTATTATTTTTAATTATATATTTATGTTTTGGTTCATCTTCCACATCCTTAAATTTTTATTCAAAAATGATTAAAAAATATTATATACACTATATATTAATATTTTTTATTCTAAAATGATCAGATAAATTCCTTTCCACATCCATGAAATGTGGAAATATGTTATCGTTCATAGGTACAGAGGACTACCGCATAGAAAACTGATGTAATTAGTTATCCATCCCCACCTATCAAGACATGTTATAATGGTAGAATTATAATTTATGTATTAAATTAATTAAAATTTTATCAATATTAATTCAAAATATATCTTATACATTTTTACTTTTCCATGCACATAAACACGATAATTACATTCATACATACGTGTGAATTATCATCTCCATGAAGTGATGCTATTTTTTCATCACCATATGACATGGAGAATATATATAAGTATATTTAAATTAATAATATGATACTAATAATATTATTATAATTCTAAAAATTTAAAATTATACTTACCTGTTTTCTTTTATGATTACTGAAAAATAGAAACATTACTCATTCGTACATATGACCTACTATCTCTATGATTATAACATAGTTAATTTTTAATTACCATATAGAATGGTTTGATTTTAAAGTATTAATTTTGTATAAAACTGTAAATTATTTACTTAATATTCATATATATATAGTGTAATAATGTCCACTTTTACTATATTGATCATACCAAATTCATTTTTGACACACGTGTTAAATATCATCGAAACATCCGACATAGACATAAGTAATTATGTAATTGTTTTAACAAGATAATATGTGGTATAAAATGAATAATAAAATAAAAATATGATCTTAATAATGTATAAATTATAGTAATAACCTTTATTAAGAAGATATTTATTATACGCGATGACTCGGACTCATGGTTAGATACCCTTTTACTAAAACATTCCTTTAAACTCTTGAAAGATTTATTATTTTAAATATTTATCTTTTATATAAATGTTTTTAAATGGTTCTTATGAATGTATTTATATGGAAAATAATATTTTAGAATGCGAATTTTTAATTCTCATATATGATTACAAAAGGGATTAATTTCTATGTTTTTTGTGATGGTTTTTCTTTTAAAACCCTTTTTTTAATTCCCTCTTTCACAATTTTTAAAAATGAAAAATGGAATGTTATTTAACTTATATGTCAAAAAATATATTTTTTCAATTTCTTATTGCACTAAAATTTTTCATATTCCTTTACAAGGTATTAATTTTTTTTAACATAAATTTTTTTAAGTTTTGAGTGAGAATCTTTCAAAAAATGAAAAGTGATTTCAAAATAGAAAAATAGTTTTCCACACAAATGTTAATTTATTTGGAGGCTTTAAATATAATTCTTACTT
Organism: Viscum album; assembly: GCA_963277665.1. NCBI lineage: Eukaryota > Viridiplantae > Streptophyta > Magnoliopsida > Santalales > Viscaceae > Viscum > Viscum album. Next base: position 449,494,428 of record OY728137.1, on the reverse strand, counting down.
TAATGTTATGTATCACCATATATAATGATGGGTATTTATATTATTAACTAATGATGAGTAGATATTTTATTAAATAATGATGGGTGGTAACATGATAAACCAATGATCGATGGTTTCTTGATAAACAATGTATGGGTTGTTGAATTATAACCTCTAATGTATTGGGTACTCTAGAGTTTTTGTTTAGTCATATTTGTTACTCCATTTGTAATAGTGCTATGGAAATAATGTCCCATGGTTCCTATCTAAATTTTATATTCTTTTTTATGAGTTTTTAATAAATTAATATTATTTTAAAAACCTAAGGTAATTATATTTTTGAAAAGATGATTTATTTTTCATGGTAAAATATTTTTTATAGAGAATGTTTTAATGGTTCCAATTAGAATAATAATTTACATTATTTTATGTCTCTTACTTATAATTTTAAGATCATAAAAATGATTGAATTTTTTTTCAATTTTATTAGATATTGTTATGGAAAAAGAATATATAGTGACGAAATTATTTAATAAACTTTAGGAATAGAAATCATGTTCGATTTTAAAAGGGTTTATTTTAGTGAAAAAAAGGATAAAACGTATAAGTGTCCACCAATAATGTTTTAGTTTATTATGTAATTGTTTTTTTAATTCTATACTTCTATGAAACAAAAATATATTTTGGGAAAAAGTGGTATTTAGTTTTAAAATAACTAGAATAATATATATTTTATTTTGGGTCCCTATAGTCATTATCAGAGCTAAGTTTAGACAACATTACCGATTTGGATGTTTTATTAAGAGTTTGGATACCATTATGAGTTTATAATTTCACATTTGATCATAAGTTAAGTGTCTTTGAAAACCATTTAATGACTTTATGTTATAAAATTTTAAGGTTTCAAACTATATTTTTGAACGCATTTATTTTTTTATGTAATTATGTGTTATTAAATTTGAGGATTGAAAAGAAATTTTATGAGATAACAATTTATGATAAAATATATAATTTTTATTTCATAGTTTTCCTCAAATTATATTATTCATTATAGATTTTATTAATATAGTTTTATAAAAAAAATATACAACCTATAAGATGGGTGACAACTTGTTGTTTCTAGCAAGGATATATGAATTCAAACCACTACCGAAGGGCAATAAGGGTGCATCAAATACAACTATCCAACATGATGTCTTGATTAGTTTGAATTGTTTTTTAGGTAAAGGGATATATGGATAAATAATAATCAAATTTTTTGAATATAATTTTTATTATATAGATAACCATGGAATTGGAAAATGATTTGATGATTACGTGACTATTATTATTTCAGAAGACATTCACTATTTTTGTTACCTTATTTGATTAAGGTAAGAAGAATTATATTGTATTTTATTTTAGAAATAAATATTGAATTATATTTTGGATGAATCTATTATTTTATTGTGGATATATGGTGTTTTATATTATTTTTTTATATGGTTAGTGAATCTTCAAAATTATTAGGAAAATTACTTTTCAGTATGAGACTTTAAGAGTAAGTGATATGTTTTAGAGTAAAATGTTCAAATATAGGTTGAAAAAAATTAATATCATTATGATTATTGGGATTAAATATTATTATATATTATTTCTGAATAATTTTAATCATATTTGAATGATCTATATTGATCTTTTGGTATTACTGTTGAATACAGGACATTAAAAGTTGTTTTTATTCATTTTTTGGTATATGATTTTTTATAGATTTATATTATACTATAAAACCCATTTTGGTTTTGGTTAATGTTTCAAGACATGTGAAATATATAGGTAATATTTTGGGGATTGTTTTATTTTCATCAATATGATTCTAGTGATTCAAAAGTGAAAAATTCACCATGAATACTCATGATTTGTAGAAAATGATGATTTTGATGTAGAAATTAAATAAAGGATGATGTAATTCTTTGTAAAATCATTATAACTCATATTTTTTATTTGTATATATATTAATGAAATTTCTCAACTCGAAAAAATGAATATGTAAATAAAAAAATTACATAAAGAGATTATCCATTTAAATTTCTTATTAATAAATCAATGTAATTTTAACCCAATAACGATTTACTATTTTGTGATAATAAACATTATAATGAATATAATATCCATTTTTACCCATTAGAAAATTATATTTTGTTTTCTCTTCCATGTAATGTTTTCATTTTTGGAATTCTAGTATCATTTATATTAGGTAACCTTCATGTATTCTTTTCTATATATTGAAATATTAGCTTTACTGACCATTTTTCTAATGTGGAAGTTCAATAAAGGTATTTCAAAAAGTGAAACACTAGTTACCGAGTTCCATTTAAAATATGTGAGAATGAAACATACAATATAGTTAGGGGGTAAACTCCTAAGATTTGAAATGGAAATATTATGTTCAGTATTGTACAAGATATGCCACATCAAAACAAAATGAACTACTAAACATGATTATTTAAATACTTCAATTTTAACATGGCTATTAAATTAATGAGAATATATAGGATTATCTAATTTTTTGAAATACATATAAAGGTATATCTCAAAATGAAAGTTTTGGTATGTGCATTGAAAATTATTACACAATATTTAGTAAAGTAATATGATTCTTCAAATACAATTTTTATATAGCTGGTTTTTTATGTATTTAATGACCTGACCTCATTTTCAGAGAGCCCATGCCATACATAATTACATTGGTTCTAATAAAAAGTGTTCACATTCCAAAGTACCAATTATTTTAGTATCTTTTTAAAACTATATACAATCATAACTACTACATTATAACTTTGAAAGGAAAAAACATGGACACTCCAATGGAAACACCCGTAATCTCCAAAATTAACATTTTACATCATTCATAATATAAAAATTCTCAAATTGGGGAAAAATAAATCAAAATAAAGGAGTGAGATCAGATTCTCACTAAGGGTAATTAATACAACTCAATATATTTCATACATACACAATAAGGAAGGGTGAATAAATTAAAATATTTTCATTTAAGTCATAATTCTGAGAATGTTATTGAATTGATAAAAGAAGAATAAATAATGACCTTTAATAAATCATAAAAAATGAAATGTAATAATTATTATTATAATAGTTAAATAAAAACATGGACTATCAATTAATAAGATAATAATGATGGAATTAAAATTGTTGTAAATTAGAAACATACCATCGAGGTATCAACCAAGACAATTAAAGATAAATGTTCATGTCCCAACCAAATCCATATCTAAAAATAAATTGGAATAGCCTCAACCAAGTCTATATTGTTTTGCCTCATGAGACATATAGAAGCATCTAGGGGCTATAGTGGTCCCCTCCTATCACTTACTAGGTGAATTTCTTTCTTCATAAAAATGATGATAAACATACAAAACATATATTTTTGAAATATTAACAACATTCCTGAATCAGTAAACATAATCACTAACCATTATGAGTAATATGGTGAATGGTATCACGACAACACATCTATATTAAAACTAATAATAAAGAATTTAGAAAAATATAAAAGATGATATCCTAGAATATAAATCCAAATTAATAATAATATTAAACACAATGTGTTGAAATATATGAAAATACTCAAATAAAAACATTGAGTAATTCCTCATAGGAATACCCTATTTTTGTTGCAAAACAGATTGATTTTCATAAAATCAATTTTATTTTTCATACATTCAGATTATAGACATGTGTATTGTAGAAATAAAAAATAATGACAATTATATTAGGTCTTAGAATTATATTATGTCCAACTGATGTGAAAACTCGTAAGAATTGATTTTAATTACCTTAAAGTTTTCTTGCTTCAGTGTGGTTTTCAATAAAGATAAAACTATTTACAAAGAGAAAAAAGGGACATTGGATTACATTAAACTATTAAAGTTCTAAGTTAGTTTGCTATAAAAAAATTAGTGATATTATAAAAAAATTGGTGTAGTATAACCTATTATGGAGTGTATAATGAAATGGCCATGAAATAGGGATGTACCCTTTAACCGGGCTGGCTTATATAGAGTATTTGTAAAAGGAACCATATAAAAAATTTATTCTCCCATAAAAAATATGAAATGATATGAATACATGTGTTTGGAACATATAAATATAATTTATAATAATTGTATAAAAATATGTAAGAATTTCCTTGGGGAAAATAGAGATAAATTGTAATCTGAATGAAAAATAGTGGTTTAAAATGAAACCCTCACCTTATAACTAAAAGTGTTCTTCCCTTATGCATAATTTCTTAGATAATGAAATTTTATTTGTCAATAATTTAATTCAAAAAATATTAAACATGTATTTTATTTATTATAATTATATTTTTTGACTTATGGTATTGTTGATAAGTTATAGTATTCAATTTCATCATTTTGGAGTGTTTTTTTCCTTGGTTTTCATGATTGGTTCACTTGTGTACATGTATAAATGATTATGTGAAATTAGAATAGTTATCCAAAGTTGAAATTATGCATTATTAATGATGTTACATAATAATTAATGGTGTAAAATGTCATGTTTTATATATCTGAGGATGATTCATTAGATATAACCTTAATTCTAATCATTTTGATTATTTTGGTGTTTTTGGATCATTACGAACTAGTTTTGTATTATAATTTAATATTATGTATATATAATAGTTGAATAAAATTAAATAAGTTTTATAAAATATATTATATTTCTTTCTAAAAATAAAAACTGTTTTATGAGCACCTTAATTGTGAAGCTTACAAATTAAAACCCATCCTAGAAGATGGTGATGAATCATAACCTCATAGACAATGTTTTCATTTTTAGAATAAAATAGGGAATTGAAATGAATTCATGGTGGGTATCCCATTAACATGATAAAATTATATTATATATAATATACTAGAGTTATCTAGGATTTTTTTGACATAGGAGGTATGAAGACATTAATAGACGAAAAGAAAATAAAGGAAAATAAAAAAATGAAAGCCAGTCTTACCTAATTATTTCATCTCTTTAAGAACCTCCTTAAATAAAAATGAAATTTATTTTTTGTGAGACCATAAAGAGGGGGAGTGGTTTGGGAGACAGATTGGGTCAAAAATGTTCATGATTCAAGGCTTTTGAGGTGTGAGGAGAATAGTTGATGATGGGTGGTATTTAAAGTGGAGGAGAGGGGTGCTTTTTTATTATTTTATTCATTAGTTTATTATTCTTGATCAATAAAATTAATTTTATGAAAATTATGAGAAAATATATAAAAATAATGAGGTATAGTTATATATTATTGAATTATATCAGCCATACATCATCTACAACATAATAAATCATGTATCTGTTAAATATCCTATATTATCATATTTCACTATTAACCAAAAGGTAAACTATTTTAGAAAAATAAAAACATTTAACACTAATCCTTTTTAGAAATATTGAACTATGAATTTATTTTCTTGTTATGAAAATAATTTTCTTAATATGATAAATTAGATTTTTAAATAAAATCATCATTTACAAAAAAAAATACAGATTTTAATGTTATAACTGATTTTTTGAAACATTAAAAAATTAAATAACGAATAATAAAAAAATAATATAATTAAATGAAGAAACAATATTTATATATGAATATATTTTATTAAAATATTTTATATTCCAAATTTTCATATTAATTATAATATTAAAAATATACATTTATGTTTCACAAAAATACCAACACATAATTATCAATATAAAATTATTAATTTATTTTTTCCATGATAAAAATATATTATATTTTCATTCATATGATACCTAATTTTTATGTATAATTTTATATTTGATGTGTATATTAAATTTTTCATATACTATTTCTGATTCTCAAATTACTATTCCAACGGTTATATTTAATTTTATATTACAGTTTTAAAATCAGGGTTTCATGAAGCATAAACAATAAAAAATATTAAATTTTATTGGATCCATACCATAAAATATTAGGGTTTTGAATTCTACCCTCATTTAAAGAAATTTATACCTTGAAATTTCCATAATTTCACCTTGTAACAATATTTGGGTTGTTCTTCATATTAAATTCCACTACTTCCAACTTCACCACTTCAGTTTTATGATTTTTATCATGAACCATTACCATTTATATCATATAATTCCCCAACAGCTATTTTATAGTGTCTAGAATATGGATAAACACTTCATAGTAAGATAAATCAGGTTCCAATTCTATTCCATTAAAAGTGAGGACTTCTATTTGTTCTTTCATGTAATAACTTAGAAAAGAGATGTGGAACATATCTGGTACTTCAAAAGGTCTAGGTGGGATGGCCAAATGATAAGTCGCATCTCAAATTCAATCCAGTATTTATAAAGGATCAATATACATAGGTCTTAGTTTCCATTTCACTCAAAATATTATAACAAACTTCCATGTAGTTATTTTCAAGAAGACATGATCTCCCACTTGAAACTCCAAATTGTTTCACTAATGATCTATAATTTTCTTTTTCTTATATTTTTCAGCATTGATAAGTGTTTGAAAAGTCCTTACCATTGTCATTATTTCCTCCATAATATCTTGGCCAACATTCTTCCATTCACTGACATTATCCCAAGATGTTGGTGCGTGAAATCTCCTTCCATACAATGATTTATATGGTGCCATTTGAATAATTGAATAAAAACTATTATTATAGGAAAAATCTACTCAAGGTAAATGTTGATCCCACAAGCCTTGAATGTCATGTGATCATGATGTAAACATGTCTTCTAAATTTCGGATCATCCATTCTAACTGCCCATAAGTTTTAGGGTGATCTAAATCACTTAAATAATACACAATATGCAAATAGTATTGAATACTTTACCATAATTTTGATTTAAATCAGGGATCATAATTAGTCATAATATGAAGTGATAGTCCATAAGGTCTTAAAAATTCATTAATATAGTGTCTGAAGATGTTCCCTAGTGTAAAATCCTCCCTTATAGTGATGAAATGTGAAAATTTGGCAACTCAATCAACATTTACTCGTACTGCATCATTCCTTCATAGTGTTTTGGTAATATAGTGAAAAAATACATAGTAATTACATCCCAGTTCTATATAGAAATAGGAATAGGATGCATGAATCATCATGGAACTAGTATTCCAACCATTACCTATAGTCAAACTAAACATCTTCATACGTAATCAGTAATTTGCAACTCCATATTATCCCACCGGAATGGTTTCTTCAAATATATTCACATATTAGTGCTAGCATGGTGTATATAGAAATTCTATCTATAGGCATCATCTACTAATATAATTTAAATCTTCGGTATAGAGTTAACACAAATAGTCTTAAAAATTTCAATAATTCATTCCTCCCACATGATGTCTTCAAGCTTTCTATCATTCAAAAAATTCATTTTCCTTTTTAAAATTCTCATCTGAAGACAAATAACATTTAGTACTTTCTAATATAGATGGTTGGTCTAATTGAAAAAGTAGTGATGTTTCACATTTATAAGTAAATATCACATCCTACTTCACTAGATCTATGAAAACATGATCCTTTTTAAATCCTCATTTTTTAGAACACTCTAATCTTACATTTATAATGTATCTTATAACTTATTTTCCTACCCTGGGTGATAATGTATTGAACAATCACAACCCTTGAGTATCTCAAGACATATTATTTTCCACATGTTTAATTATTTATATATGAAGACATATTTCATATTTTGGTGATCTGTATATATCCCACATATTTCATTATAGAGATAGTATTTCCATATAATAAGTGAAAATATTTCAATACTTAAATCAAGAACATGTGTTTGATAGTTTTGTTCATGAGATATTAACTTCTTTAATTAATATGAAAAAACTCTATCACACTTCATAAGGAAATATCCATTTCCTCTAATTGATTCATAACTACAAATAAAAAATCCACCATTTCCTGATAGTGGTGTCAAGATGAGATCATTCAATACTATCCTCTTCAATTATTCAAATAATTCGTCACATTCTTATTTAAAAATAAACTCATCTCCTTTATGGGAATGCTTTGTTAATTGTATATATAATCCATAAAATTACTAAAATTACACTAATAGAAACCTGTTAATAAAAAAAACTACACACCATAGGTCTATTAATCGGTGTAAGAAATTCATGAAATACCATTTTCTTCCTAGGGTCAACTAAGATTCCATCCTTTGTGAAAATATGGCCATATAAAGAAACTGTTTGAAGCTATAATTATAACATTCTTAACTTCACATACAAATTTTGTCTTATAAGAGTATCAATAAAGATCCTCAAGTGGTTTTCATGGTCATAACAACTTTTGGAATATATCAATATATCATAAACAAATAGCACAAACAAATCTTTATGATATTACTTCAACACATTATTCATTAGATCAATGAAATAATTTATTTCATTGGTCTATACAAGTGGAATTTTTGTAAAAACATAATTTTTCTACTGGGTTTTGAATGTTTTCTTTGTTATGTATTCCTTCCTAACACATAATTGATGATATCCCAATCAAATTGTGATCGTCAGAAAATATTCAGCTATGTGAATTTGGTAAAAAAAGTCATCTATATGATCCAAAAAACAATTGTTAAATATTTTAATAGAATTGATTTATCTATAATTGATTCATAGGATGATGGATACCTCTTTTTTCTTGACAAATAGAACAATGGATTAATATCGAAAAACACTAAGGTTAAATAATCTATTATTACTAAACTCCTATAGTTGTTTCATCGGCACCACTACTCTCCTAGTGTAAATTCGATAAGGATTCATTGATACTATTCATGAATCATGGATTAAATCATTAGAAAAATCAACTTCATGCTCTAGGGGATGACCATGTAGATTCTTTAGAAATATATCAATGTATTCTTATATAGTAAAAACAACCTCAATTTGATGATTTAATTACTCATCCATAGATGATATTTTATATTTTTCCCCAATAATTTCATTTATATGATCTATTAGAGATATATCTAGACCCCACTTAGACAATCAAGTGTCCACTATAATGATTTTAAATTACATACTTTCATCATGAATCATAACATAATTGTATTTACAATAAATTATTGAATTATATTTTCAAATATAAACCATACCATATATTATATCAAAATCAACCATAGGTATTATGATAAAATTAGTAATTAGAGAATATTGGTGAATGATACTAGGAACTGTTTGAAAATTATTTATTTCAATAAGGTTTCTACTATGAGTCTTTACTAAAATATCCATTATTAAGGTGAATAGAAAATATCTAGTTTTTAAATACAATCAGAATGAGATAAAAGAATGGGATGATTTAGGATAAAAATAAGCTTTAGCTATATTTGAGGATATGATTATAGTACCTTCCACCACATCACTAGGAACTTCAACCTCTACTATTGAGATCATATAATCCTATTCTTTATGCATTTTTTATTTATGGGGAATGTTTCCTTGACACTTTATAAATTAATATTCATAGTGTCCCTTCTCTCTACAATTTTAGCATTGAATTTTTTTTTGTTCTTTATTTCCCTTACAATCATGGTCTTGGGGTATTTTTTCTCTACACATGTTGACAACTCCATTTCTTTTTATGTAGGTAGCATGTTATTTCTTTCCAAAAGTATGGGATGTTGTAAAATTACCTTTTTATACTACATTTTCCCATTATTTTCACTTCCCCCCTCTTCTTATCCTATTTTACCTTACGATCCTAACACAGAGAATTATTTCTCTATCTTCATAGTATATAAGATAATATATTCATATGAAGTGACTGTTTGGCAGAATTGTGACTGTCAGATGAATGTATTTAACTCATTGATGAATCGAACATTATTTATCTTTTTCATTCATACATAATCCATATAATTCCTCACTAATAATGTAAAATTTCATTTATAATTAGAAATGTATTTATCCTCTTTTTGCCTAAGAGTAAATAATTGCCTCTCAATATCTTTTCACTATTCCTGAGGGAAATTTTATTCTAAGAAAAAATCCTCAAAATCATTTTATTCCATATTCATAAATTTTTCATATTAATTTGTGTTTTAATCAACAACCACGATTGATCATCATTTCTTGAGAGGTGATATACTGTCATTATAACCTCCTCTATTTCATTACCTCCATAGAAATACATTTCTTCTCTATGGAACAAATCCATTTCTCAGAAAAAAAATGAATTTTGAGTCTAATTGAATGATGAAAGTTTCATTAGAATAATGTTATATAACATTTTTACACCATATTGGGTATTCTAATACTCCATGAGATTAATGATATTTATCATTACATGGGTTATACTTCCTAGTATAGTTATAATTTTCCCCGCTCAATTTATATATTTGAATCCAACATCATAATCTTGCATAAGAGGTAAATTCCCACATGAAATAATTGAATTGATAAATACCACTAGGATCCATTTAAATATAATTGAATACACTAAATTTTGTTATATATCATAATTCATATTTTTTTAACAAAAAAACACATATACTAAATTGAAAATTTATGCAAAAAAATCCCTTAGTCATTAACACGGTATTTTTGGGAACATATTTACCATTTAATTATTTATAATGGTTTGTAGTGAAAATTTTAATTATCCTATGCATTACCCCCAAGAGTGTAAATCTATAGGTGTATAGTAAGTCTCATTATCATGTACTAGGTTACGCCAACTTGAGTCTAGCACACCTTATCAGTGTTGTTACCCCTTGGTAAATATTATCTAGAGCCAGCCCACTTATAGAATCTATACAAGGTTATTTGAATTAAAATTCACATATAATATCTATCTTAAAAAATTAGGATGTTCTTATTATATTATCCGAAAATATAGTCTTAGGGTTACGTTTCTCAATATTGTTTCCATGGTTTGTACTAAAATTTATTTTATATCAACTATAATGTCTACAACCCCAGTTTCCTAATGTCAGTACCTTAATTATGTATGTTGGTACTATGAATAAGATTTCACATCCCAATGTAAATATTATTTTGTAGCAATGTAAAACTTTCTACAACCATGAATTTTAAATTATAATTTTTAAATAAAAACAACATAACAACTCCATTTTAAACACCCAAAACACCTTGATTATTCTTATAACTAATTCATAATAAACATCCTTGCATATTGGGGTAAATTAAATACAATAAATGGTTGAGTTTAGATTCTCAGAAAGGCTATGAAATATAAGAGATGATTATAAAAACATTAACATTAATGAAAGTGGAATAAATAAAAATCAATGATAGTAGAACATAATCTTGATCATATTATGGAAGGAATAAAAGCTACAAAAATAATTCCCTATAAGTAATCACATGAGAGTAAAACATTTCAATGATTTTTCTACTAGTAAAATAATCACATAGATTTAAAATTATTAATATCATAACTAAGAAATGCATGATATTAGCAACATGAATCACACCATAGAGGCCTTGTAAAATACATCTAAAAAAGTTAAATTCCCAGGACAAATCCATATCTGAAAATAAATTAGGAATGATGAATCCAAATATGTATCTATTTTATCTCATTAGACCTATTGATGAATTGAGGGGTTATTGAGGCCCCCTAACACCATTTACTATGTCCATTTCATTCTCTATATGTATTGGGTGAAACATAATCATCATATACATATGAAATATAATTATATTTCCCTATTAAGTAAACATAATAAATAACCATTCTATGTAATTTGGTGAATGATATCAATATAGCTTATCTACTGTCAAAATAACCAAAAACCAATTAATAAAATATGGTAGATTATATCCTACAAGATCAATACAATTTAATATAATCATTCATAAAATGGTGTTCAAATAGATTAAAACACTCTAATAAAATTATAATGGAATTCTTCAGATAAATACCCTTTTTTACATTGCAAAGAAGAGTTATTTTGGAAATAACCATTTTTTTTATGAAATCAAATTTTGGAAATATAAATCACAGAAAGGAAAAAAGAGGAAAATACAATTATGTTTGAGGCATAAATGTCATCGAAATGAGGTGTTAACATGTAAAATATAATTTTATATATGTTATAAATGGGTCCCTTAAGTGGGGTTTGAGGGAAAATATAGAAGATACTTTAAAGAGAACAAAGAATTATTTACATAAAAAGAACCAAAAAAGAGATAAGATTGTTTTTCATGATAAAAATTTTGATTCTAAAAAATATTGGTGTCTTATGGAAGATTATGGAGTTTAATAGAAAATGTTTAGTAAATTTGGAATTTCCCTTTATTCGGGCGTGCTTATTTAGAGGAATAAAAAAGGGAACATTATAAAACATGTATTCTCCAATATAAGATAGATTAATTGATCTAGTTACATTATTTTGGAACATTTAAACAGAATATAGAATAATTATTTTAATGTAATGCAGAGTTAAATTTTTATATTGAGAGAAAAAGTGTAACATGAATGAAAAATGGATGTTCAAGATGAATCCCTTAACATAGGTACGTAAGTGTTTCTCACATTCATTTCATTTCATGGATAATGAAATTAAATTAATTAATAATATAATTAATAACCTATTAAAAATATATTTGATTTAATATAAACTTATTAATGACATTTATAGTCTTTTGTATCAGTTAGAAGATTCAATTTCAACTTTTGAAAGACTTAATTTTCTTGGTTTAAATTATTGCTTCACTTGTATATATTTAAGAACGATCATGTGAAATGGGAATAGTTAATGAGAATTGAAATTATATGTTATTAGTATGCTTATAGAATATTTAATGGTCTTATATATAATTATTTCATGATATGTAGATTATTCATTTGATAAAACATTATGTATAATCATTTAGATTATTTTGGTGTTTTTCCTTCATAACACACTAGTTTTTTATTATGAATTTATATTATATAAAATATATATACTAGTTATAGAATATAAAATAAGTTTTATTAAATTTATTATATTATTTTTTACCATAATAATGTTTTTATGACTATCTTATATTGAGGAATTTGAAATAAAAAATCTCAGCATCCATGAAGGTGGAAAATCAACACCTCAGAGAAGATGTTTTCATTTTAAAAATTAAAATGGGATGACAAGGAATTTATGGTTGATATCCCATTATCATAATGAAATAAAATTAGTTATATGATATTGTATTTATCATAAATATTTGTATAGAGGAGGTGTGTATTGAATAATAGAATTAAATAAATCAAATTAAAATTAATTGAACAAAAAAGAAATTTACCTCTAGAATACTAACCCTTGAAAACATATTTATAGAACATTGAAGTGAAAATTTGGGTGATAAAAGAAAAGAAAAAACTTGAGGGATAGGATTTTTATAGGTATTTGGAAAAAATCGGGGAAGATTCATGGATTTGGAGGTGTAAGTATAAGTGATTGTGATGGGTAGTATTTTTAGTGGAGTGGTGGGATGTTTTTTATTATTTTATTTAGAATTTTATTATTTTGGATCAAGACTACTAATAATTTTAACCTTATTACTTGATAAATTGAACTAATGAAAAATATTTTGATATTATGGGATTACATCATCCATAAATCATCTATGAATTAATATGTCAAATATTTGTTAAATACAATAAATTACTGTATTTCACCATTCACAGCAAACTCAACTATTTTAGAAAATTCCAAAAAATTCACTATAACAATTTGATAATGTTTACAGTCAAAATATATAACTAATTTTATGAAATTAAATTTATATTCATGAGAAATTTTACTTTTAAATAAAATCATCATTTACACAAAAAATAATTATTTTAATACTATAATGGATTTTATTAAACATTAAAAAATTAATTAATATGTCATAATATTATCTTATAATGATAATAAAAAATATTTATTTATGAAACTATTTCAAAAAAATATATTTTCATCTAAATAATTTTATTAATTATAATATTTTAATGAAATATTTATGTTTCACAAAATTACCAACCCTTGATTTATCAGTTTTAAATCATTTATTTTCTTATTCAATGATATAAATGTATTATATATTCCTTAATAAGATACTACAATTTTATTTATACTATCATAGGTGAATTTACTATAATATTGAAAATATACTATTCCTAATGGTCAATTTACTATTATAATGGCATAATTTTTTTTATATTATGGAATTAAACATAGTGTTGCGTGAAACATAAATCATTAATGATATTTGATTTTAAAAGCGGAATACCATAAAATAATTGTGTGTTATAGTGTAAAAATAATATAATTAAATATTTAGAAATTTTAGAAAATACATTTTATAAAATAAAAATGTTTTTTAATCTATTTTTCAATATATATTCATGTGTTGAAATGTAGATAATTTTCTAAAATGTTTCATTTTTAATGAATTGTGAAAAATAAAGTTTTATTAGAAATTATATTTTATCAGTATTTTCATGGTAAAATTATGTTATGGATTTTTTGTTAATTTTTACAAGTATTTTTTTAAAATTTATCTAATTATGGGGTTTAAAATGGATTTTATACTCCAATATAGTAAAAATACATTTTAATTTTAAAAATGACAATTTTTTCTGAAAAATATAATTTTCGTGGCATTTGATCTGTTTAGATTATATTTAATTATAATAATTAAATGTTTGTTAACATAAAAAACTAGAATATGTAATTTTAATTCGATGGTCTAAATATTGAAAATAGGTGTAATTTATTTTTTTTCCAATATGTATATTGACTATAGTAATTTTTATTCCCATTATAAAGGGTAAATTTGTTAATTTAGGATACAAATAAAAAGATATGGATTATAATATGACCATAACACTTTCAAAAATAATTGCATTATGTTAATTCGATACGTAGAACTTGAGGATTAAAATATAGTTCTTTAATGGACACTTTTCCAAGAAGAATTACTTATGTATTATTTAAATCATATAATGTCACAAAATTTCACTTTTTCTATCTTACATATTAGTTTTGACTCAGAATGGGGATTAATATTGGTAATTAAATAATATTAGTATTAATCATAATTTAATAAACCAATTTTAATGATATAAATTTATTTATGACATTGGAGGCCACATGGATGACATTAATATGTTTATCATATTTTATTTAATGAAAAGTCAAAGATGTCATACTTCTTTTTTTAATTATTATAATATTATTAACATAGGGATATTAAGATGATATATTAACCTCTAAATATTTCCATGAATTATATAATATTTATCTTCATCATATTAATTTATTTTTAATTTTTACAAAAAATAAATAATTACCATAAATGGTTACACAGTGCTGATGTATTAATTATTTTTTTAATGTAAATACCTATTAAATGATATTAGAAAAGTTAAAATAATTAAAATTTGAGATACTCAATGTCATAAACAAATTTTAAAGACTACTTTTACATTTTATGTATGTATTAAAACAGATGTTTTGAATATATATTGATTTTTGATATATTTAAAATTCAATATAATGATCAATATCAAAATTTATATTAATGATATTTGAAATTAGATAATATTTTATTAAAATATGTTAAATTTTAAAAATAGGCCAATGAATTGGGATAATTTTGAAAATGTTATTCATGATTTAATTATGGGTCTTTTAACTTCTTATAAAGACTATATTAACCCTTAAATGTTAAAAATCTATGTTGTCATCGTAAGAATTAATAAAGTTAAATAATGGTCGTAAGAAAAATAGAAGGGTATATATTTAGTGAAAAAAATTATACTATTTATTGGATGAGGTTATTTAGATCGTAAATCATATTTTCTTAGGATTTTTTTGTGCCATTTTAAATTGAAAATTAATTTATATTTATTTATTATTTTGAGAAATTAGAAGAATTACCCTCCCCTCTCAAATAAAAGTAACCCCTTATTCTAATTTATCCACAAATAAAAATACCTTTTTTCTAAAATAACTACCCAAATAAAATAATATAATATCTATAGAAATTCAATAGGATCTAGTTTATGAATAAAACCATCTTTCGTGGTCTTAATTTGTTAAGAAATGAAGAATTTATAAAGAATAGGTATTATTTTTAATTAAGTGTTTCTATTTGGTTTATTACTCCACCTCTTTAAAATATTATTAAAGCATTAGGAAATAATAAATCAAGTTTATAATATATAATTTTTTTTATTATTTTAATATCATCATCCAAATCCATCTCTGCATTCCTTAAATTGTAAAATAATTTATTGTTTGTGTGTAAAGTGAGCTACCACCTTACAAGCTGATGAAATTCATTTTACACCACTGTATATCAAGACTAGTTATACTAAATGGAATTAAGGGTTATATATTATATTAATGAATTATTAATCATTATTTAAATATAATATATCATTTAAATTCATATATTTCTATAAACATAAAAATAATTACGTCATTCATACGTATTTGTGAATTATCACCTTCAAAAAGTGATGTGATTATTTTATATCCCATCACATGGATGATATATATAAATATATTTAAACTATTAATATGATATTAATTATATTATTATCATTATATACATATAAAATTATACTTATATTCTTTCCAAAATGATGATTGAAAAATGGAAACGTTAATCATGAGTATGTTCAGACTACCATCTCGAGGATTGTATCATAGTTCAATTTTCAAAACCATATTAAATTGTTTGATTTACCATTAAAATTTACATTTAAACATTTTAATTATTTAATGAATATTATTATAGATATTATTTAATGGTTACCACTTTGACAATAGACATCATACCAAAGTACATTTTAACTCTATTAGATAATATCATCAAAAATGTATAGCGTAAACATAAATAATTAAATAATTATTATAACATGGTAATAAATGGGATAAAAATAATAATGAACCTATAGAAATTTTCTTATTCAAGTATAAATTGTCATATATTTATTATTTATGAATTTATATATTCTAAATGATGATTCAGACTCAATGTAAGAGACTCATTAATGAAAACATCATTTTAATTGTTTTAAAGATTTATTATTAATTTTATTTTAAATTTCATATGCATATTTAAAAAATAGATTTTTGAATGTATTTATATATAAATTACTGTTTTAAAATGGTAATTTTATAATTTCTGCAAATTTAATTTTAAAAACAGAACTTTTTCATCCTTTTTTTAATTGAATTTCATTTAAAAACCCTCTTTAAATGTTAATATTTCAACAACATTAACAAATGATAAAAATAATTTTTTATTATATATTTTATTAACATATTTTTTCACATTCAAGAAACAATAATTTTCTAAATCTTCCTCTCCATCTTTTAAATTTTATTTTCAAAAAAATATAAAATGTATGTGTGCATGATTTCAAAAAATAAATAAATTTATTTCAAAAATTAAAGTCAATTAACTACATAATGTTTATTTTATCCATGATTTAGGTATAATGTTTATGTTATGGTTCTATTTAATTTTATATGATGATATATGGTTCTGTTATATACCCATTTTTAGGTGGTAATGTTATAAACCATTGGTTGGTGGTTTTATAGAAAACCAATGATGAGTGGTTTTGTGATAAACCATGGATGGGTGGTTACAATATAACCTCTAATGCAGTTGGCACTATGGAGTTGGAGGATGGAAATTATGGTTACTCAATTATTATTATTCATAAGTAAAATGAAGTAACAAGTTACCTACATTTATCTTTTATTCATGTTTTTTATTTTTTATGATAATCACATGATTTTGAAAAGGTAATATAATGTAGTTATTAAAAAGTTGATTCATTTTTCAGTGTAAATTTTTTTTTTAAATATTTGTTAGGATTTTAACTAGGATAATAGTTTCCTTTATTTTATTTCCCTTATTTATATTTTTATTCTCATCACATTTTTAAATTTTTTTCCCATAAGTCAAAATTTTTGGTTTGGAAAAAATAAAATGTCATTATGAATGTATCGGAGATTTATAATGATATGAAATATTATTTTATTTTTAAAATGATTCATTTGGTTAAAAATAGATATTGAATATATGTGTGAACATGTAATGTATGTGTTTACTTTTTATTATTTTTCCTAATACTTTGATACTTTATCAATAAATTATGTTTTTTAAAAGAAAGTTATTTCTTGTTTCAAAATAACTATAACAAGTTGTGTTTAAGGTCGCATCCTTACAATTGGAAATAAATAAGGGTTTAAATAATATTTCTGATTAGGATTTCCTTTGAACAGATTTTTATTTCATTATGGGTAGATATTTTTTTAGGTTTATCATATATCCAATTCCATAGAAAAAACATTTGAGACATTATTTCATAATACAATAGTTTGATTAATGTTATTTTTGGAGACATTTATTTTTGAGGTAATTATGAGTTATTAAATTTTGGGATGTAAAATAAATGTTAGGATATGAACTTTGATATAAAATAATTTATAATTTAATTTTAAATGATCTTCCTCACATTTTTATAATTTTCTATGTATTATTTTATTATTGTTGGAAAAAAAGGCAACCCACTGGATGGGTGATAACTGGCGATGTCCAGCATGGCCTTGAGAATTGAACCCACTACCCAAAGGAATAAGGGTAAATCACCTACCTCTGGCATATGTGAATTCCCAGTTAGTATGAATTTTTCTTTTTAGGAAAAGGATTTAGTTGATGAAGAATATGATTATTATTTTTACATAAGTTTAACATATAGATTAATATGTGATTGGAAAAGTATTTGATGATTCAGTGATTTAGGGATTGACGTAATTTTAGTGGTCGTCTTTTATTTTGGTTAACCTATATGATTAAGGTAAGTATAATGATATTTTATTTTATTTTGGGAAATATTTTTGAATTATATTTTGGATGAATCTATGATTTTATTATGGATTTATGGTAATTGAGGTCATTTATGAAAATGGTAAGCATGTTGTGAGGTTATTAGGGAAATTAATTTTTGGTATGAGACTTGCTAAGTAATTTATGTAATTTAGAGGTAAATTTTAAAATTTATCATGGATAACAGCGTGATTATAACATCCTAATTATTGGGTTCCAACATGATTCTATTTTTTTGGAATTTTATGGATACTGGAATGATCTTTGTTGAACATTGGGTATCTCTGTTGAATTTTTTATATTAAATATTGTTTTTCATCATTTATAGGTTTTTAGATAACTATCTAATTTAATTATAACCATTTAGTTTTTGGTTAATTTTTCAAGACATTTGGTATAAATAATTAATATTTTTTGGATTATGTTATTTTCTATATTCCAATTATAGTGCCTTGGGTGTGAAAGAATAATCTTTAATACTCAACATTTGGGTAAAAATATGATATTGTAGTAGAAATTAATAAAATTCTATAATTATTTTTTCTCAGGTAGTATATCTCTATTTTATTTGTATTATAGATGGTAAATTAATTACGCATATTTAGGGAAACAATCTTTTAAAAAAAACATTAATTAAAAACATAGTAACTTTCTTTTTCTTAGAGAGAAATCAGTGGCCTTTTATGCCATCACAGATTTACAATTTCCTGATAATTATGTTTATTATGACTAGTTTATCTATCACTCTCTATCAGAACATGATTGTTAATTTTCTCTTCAAAATTTTTGATTTCCTACATGGAATTTGAGTATGTTTTATCAAAGGTAACTTTCATACTTTCCTCTGCCTCTTTTGAAATGTAAGTTTTCTTTACCCATCATCTTATGAGTGAATTCAATTAATGTATTTTGAAAACACAAATAATATTTATTGATATGTAATTCAAATATGCAGGGATAAAATTTCGGAAAGGGGTTTGAATGTAACATCTTGAGATTTCAAATGAAACACTATGTTTGATTAT
The DNA here is from genome assembly GCA_963277665.1 of Viscum album. Classification (NCBI taxonomy): domain Eukaryota; kingdom Viridiplantae; phylum Streptophyta; class Magnoliopsida; order Santalales; family Viscaceae; genus Viscum; species Viscum album. Next base: position 449,474,514 of record OY728137.1, on the reverse strand, counting down.
AAATAAGATACACCACAGCAATGCAAAACAAACAACTAAATAGTACTATTTAATGGTTTCTATTTTAAAATAACCCTTAAATATATGATAATTAATAGGAAAAAAATTATTTTATAAATTATTTATAATGTTACACAGAAATATATATATATATATATATTGAATTGTATATAAACTAATCACACATTTTTTTATATGTTACTTTAGTCATAAAATGCACTTTCTTTAATAATGATATTATTTTGTAAAAATAATATAATTTACATTATTTGGGATTTTGGTAAATTTATTTTATAAAATTAAAAGGATATCATAAATTAGATTATAAAATTCTTCTTATTCTTATTGTTGAATAATATTCTAGAAAGATTACTTTTTCAATGAGTAGTGAAAATACTGAATTTTATTAAATATTATATCTTCCAATTATTTACACGTTACAATTATGGTTTGGAATATTTTATAAATTTTATTCGAGAATATTTATTTAAATTAACAAAATTATGTTTTTGGAAATGGATTTTATACTTATTTTTAGTATAATATCTTTTCAAATTTAAAGATGATGTTTTTTCTGGAAAAAAATTTTCTCTATGTTATTTCATTATAATTTTAAAATAAAATCTGCATCTTATGTGTCTTAAATTTTGAAAAATAAATTCCATATTTGTAATCATAAGTCCCAATTTTATTAAATAGGTCCCCTTATTCCAATTATAATATTATATTTAGTGATTTTTATTACCATATTTAAGTTTAAATTCGATAATTTAGGTTAAAGATAAAATTATAGAGACTAAAAAATGACCTTAACACCAAAAGTAATAATTTTATGATTTTAATTATAAATATAACACCTAAAGTTATTAATTTGGGTTATTAATGGAGAATGTTCATTAAACCTTAAATATATATTATTTATATCATGAAAAGTCACAAAATGTGTCTTTATTTATCTTAAATATCTATAATGGGTCCACATAAGGAAAAGGTAGGGTATGCATAAGTATTTATTTATATTTTTTGACTTAATAAACATATTTTAAAGACAAAAGTTTATTTCTATATTTTGGGGCCACATGTATTAGAATATTATTTTTGTAATATTTTATTTAATCAAAAGTCAATGATATCATACTCATGGTATTAATAAGAATAAAATTATTAAAATAGGGTTATTTAGAATATGTCATTAACTATAAATATTAATTTTAAATATAAAAGAATTTTCTTCATAATTTAAATTTAGTTTTAAATCTTACTAAGTAAATAATTATTATAAATGCATATAAAAGACATATGTTGTAATTATTTTATTAATGGAAATATCCACTAATAGCTTTAAAAAATTTAAAGTGAATACAATTTTAGTTTCCTAATGTCGTAAATGAATTTTATAGATGAATTTTAGATATTAGAGATGTAATAATATCATTTTTATACATATTGTTTGTTGATATATCTAACAATTAAAGTAATTAATAATTTCGAAATTGACATAACTTAATTGTATGATAAATAATATTTAATTAAATCGTAAACAATTTTTAAAAATACTAAATTCTTTCAATAGTCAAGGTAACTTATAAACTTTTATCCATGATTTATTTTTGTGTCATTTATAACATTAAAAAAACTATATTAACCCTTAAATAGTAAAAATCCACGACATCACAGTGAGAAATAAATGAGTTAAATTACTGAAAACCCAAAATATTAGGGTACAAACATCGAAAAAACTAATATAATTTTTTGTGGATGATTTTATTTTTATTAATCATCACCCAATTTTACATATTTAACAATTTAGATCTATGTTTTTTGAGAGAATTAATATATATTAATTTAATATTTTGAGAAATTCCATGAGTTCCTCTCTCCTATCCAATAAAGGGGAACCCTTATTTTAATTTATCCACACATAGAAATGCATTTGGTTCATCCCATTTCTGCACCAATACCTTCAAATAATTCCTCTCTACATTTAATAGTGTTATTAGGTGTTACACACTCTTTATAGAACAAAAGGTATTAAAAATTATTGTTTTCTAAAGAATATTTGTCATTTTTAATCAAGTGTTTCTTTTTTATTTCTTATTCATCCTACATAAAATATTTTTCAACCATGATTAAATAATAAATCATATATCATTCATATACTAAGATTTTATTATTCTAATATCATCACCTGAATCCGTATCCACTTCCATAAAATGTGAAATATAGTTATCATTCATGTGTACAATTTTTTACCACCACACAAACCAATTTAAATCATCTTCCATCATAGTATTTAGGGAATTGATATAATTCTCTAATTATGTATTATATATAAAATTAATGTAATATATAACATTATTAATAGAAAATATATATTTTATATTTTTACTTTTCTATGAAAATAAAAATGATTACATTGTTCCCATATATGTGTGAATTATCACCTCAATTAAATTGTGTGCTTTATTATTCATCACCACATCATAGGGATGATATATATTAGTATATTTATATTATTAATATGATATAAATTATATTTTTTATATTATATAATGGTAAATTGATGCTTACATTTTTTTATAATGATCATTGGAAGATGGAAATGTTGCTCATGCATACGTACAACCCATCATCTCAATGATTGTAACAAAGTTCATTTTTCATGACCATATATTAATGGATTTATTTAAATATTTAATTAATGTATTAAAATAATAATTATTTATCACATATTATTTTAGAGGTGATGTAATAATTACTAATTTGACTATAGACATCATATAAAATACATTTTAGAATCATGTACTGAATATTATCAAAATATCCAATGTCCATTTAAATATTTAGTAATTGTTATAACATGGTAATAAGTGTTATAAAAGGAATAATAAACTTAAATATTTTATAATGAAATTAGAAACTAAATGGTGTTTATTTTAGAGATTGATAAATATTGAACATGATGAGTCATGCTATAGGAAAGGGGCACTTTAACATAAACATTGTTTTAAGTATTTTAATGAATCATTCATCTAATTTTGTTATTTCATGTAAATGTTTTAAAAATTGTTTATGAATGTATATATATGTAAATTTTTTTTTTAATAATCTAATTTTCTAATTTTTCACAAATTTAATCAAAAAGTTATTTTTTTAGGTTTTATGTATGAGATTTTGTTTTAAAAACATTATTTAGAGATACTATTTCAATAGTTCTTAAAAAAGTGAAAAAGGTTTTTGAAAATTACACATCATGAAATGATTTTCCCACTTCCTTGATTCATTAATGTTTTTAATCTAAATGTTTTTAATATTTTCTTCAAATAAAATAATTTTATTTTCGAGTGCGTGGCATTGTAAAAACAAAAAGTGATTTCAAAATTGAAAATGTATTTTCCTCAATAATGTTTCATTAATGAAATATTTATGTTTTATGTAAATTTTATTGTTCTTGTTAATTGAGTATAATGATTGGTGGCTATGTTTTATAAAATATATGTGTGTTTACCTTATAAACCATCAACGGGTGGTTACGTGATGAACTTGGGATGAGAGGTTCCATGAATAAACAAAGATATGTGGTCATTTTATAACCATGAATGAATGGGTAATCTAGTGTTGGATGATTTTCATATTGCTTACTACATTTATAATTATGATAAGGAAAATGTTCTCCCAAGTTACCTACTAATAATTTTTATGCTAGTTAATGTGTTTTTGTAAAAATCACATGATTATGAATGGGTAAGGTAATGATCCTTTTAAAATTATTATTCTTTTTTTGGGTAATAATAGTTGTTTTAATGAAAATGTTTTTATAGATTTAAATTTGACAAAATGATTCCTTTATATTTTTTACTATAATTATATTTTTGTAATCAACCAAATTTTCTAATTTTTTATAATTGGTATTAATGATTTGTAAGGATAATGAATATTTCCTAATGAATATTTTAAGTTTACATTGCGAAACTATATCATGTTTTATTTTAAAATGGATTGGTTAAGTGAAAATATTGGGTACTGAGTATATGTTTCCACATGTAACGTATGATTTTTTTATATAAGTGTTTTTACTAATTCACTAAAACATTAAACCTAAATGGGGATTTGGAAAATAAAATTATTTGAAATTTAAAAATGACAATAATAATATATGATTAAGGTATAGATCTTAAAAAAGTTTCCTAAAAGGGATTTTTATTTTATTTTTATGGGTTTTAAGGATTTCATAGATCAATTAGTTTGTGTATATTTCATGGGGATGTGTTTTATTTCATATTATCAAATAACATTCATGATAAAGGTAACAATTATGTGGGTTATCATTTTTTTCATTACACTAATAGTTTTCTTTTGTTTCATTTAATTTAATGAGATTTTTGTGCCCATATAACATTTTAAATTATTTTTCAGAGGGTATAAAGATGGGTAAGGTAGATAATAATTTCATGTTGAATGGCCATGAGATTTTTCTATAAAATAATTATTATTTTATTTTAAATGATTTATAATATAAAAAATATTGATACTAATAAATTGTTTCTACATTGTATTATATGGTTTTTTTATATATGAGTTATGAACTACTTCTCTAATACTATAAATAAAAAAACATCCTCAAAGATAATTAATAGGAATTATTGAGTAAAACATAATATTTTTAATGTCTAATCTTGCGCTTGTAGAGTATTTGGTTACAATAAAATTATTCCCTTAAATATCACCATTGAAGAGGATTAAAAAATCATGAATAAGGGGAAGATATTCTTTAGATACACATATACCTTTTAAATACATTATCATATGGGGATATAGATTACAGCATAGTGCTTCCACTGAATCACTATTAAGTAATTTATTTTATTCATGTCTATCTTATTAAAAATTATATTATATATCTATCAAGTGAAAAGAATATAAATGTTGAAAAAATAAGAACATGATCTTTCTTATGAGGAATAATAAGTAGATATTTCAAATCATAGAGAAAAAATATTCTAAGAGAAGACCACATATTTTGTCGATGTACTATAGATAAATCGTATGTTTTCGGAAGTAACATTGCAACCCAAAATTTTTATGAGAGAAAATTATCCTAATTTATTTTCATATGATCAATGAATGTTCAAGAGTGAAATGTTTTTATTGACGAGATAATTTAACCCAGAAAATTCCTTATATTAATTTATATTTATATAAATATAAATAACTTATGATATAAAGAATACAAAACTAGAAGTTATAATTACCTTAACCCATTAGGGAAATATATTAAAATAGAATAAATAGAAGTACATTATAAGATAACTAAATGAAGAACTACAAGGAAAATTACAATGGTAATACAACCACAAGTAAATAATAGCATAATAAAATTGAAATATTCATCATCTTGATCCCCCATTGTGGTTATACAATCGGTAATGACCATATAAATAACACACAATGTTAGAAGAATGATAACCATCATAAGTAAATAAATAAGGAACCGAGATGAATTATCTTGGTGGGTAATTTAATGTTATAAATATAAATTTAAAATCACAACTATAGATATAGAATTCATTATATGAATATTATAAATTTGTAACAGGAAATATGGTCTATGAGTATAATATTATGTCATAGGTATATTGAATATTTAATAATATATAAGTATAATTTACAAACATGATATAAATATTATTTTTAGTATCTAAATGAATGAAAAATACAATAATTTGTTAGAAGAGATTCCATTTAATAAAAATATTTTTAAAAAAATTATTCCTTTTAATTGAATATTTTTAGAAAAATGTATTAGTGAACAATCCGTAAGTGGTTTTTGTGGTCATAATAGCTTTTGGAATATATCAATATATCATAAATAAAAAATCACAAACAAATCATTAAGATATTACATCAACACACTATACATTATATCAATGAAATTAGTTTTCTCATTGGTCTATACAAATGGAATTACTATAAAAACATAATTTTACTACCGGGTTCTGAAAGTTTTATTTGTTATGTATTGGTAACATCCCAGGTAAATAAGGAATAAGACATATTTCATATTTATTAATATTATTGAATTAAATATTAATTTTAATTTAAAGGGGTTGCTATGTTTGATAGCGTACCAGATACGGAACATTGGGTTTCTTTGAAATCATAAGTTGCACACTAATAATATAATATTATTATTTTAAATGGTAGTTATTTCTTAGCTGTTATAATGGCGGGAATGAAAAAAACTAATTAAAATATGATTATACATATTTGTTAAATTTATTTAAATTTATCCAATAAAAGTAAGAGGAATAAAATATGAATGAATCTAATTTTATGCATAATTTAAATTAAAAGGTCGATTCACCACCTTTTAATGGAAACCCTCTTTAAATCTAGTTTTGGTCACTTTAATACATTTTATATGACGAAATAAAATCCTTTTTTTAAATGGGGATATAAAAATTTACTTTATGTAATTTTTTGGAATTTTTCCAATAAAGTCCTTTTTTTAATGAATAGTGAAAAATATGGTATTTTAATTCAAAACTGCATTTTAATCTAATTTATTAATATGGTTAGATTATCTTTTTAATTGGTTTTATACTTTAATTAGAATATATTTTTACCATTTAATACAATTTTGATCAATGTAATTAATTTTACTTTAAATTTGGACATAAACAAGTGTTAATCTTTGATAGTTATTGTTTCTTAAACACACGATATTTGTTTTAACAACGGGTATTAATTTTAAATTAATTAATGAAGCTTATATGTTTATAATTTGGTAAAATAGTCATAATTTTTGATTTCAGAATATCAAATATAGATTAGTCATAATTTTTGGTATTTTTCTGAAAAACATCAATTTTTAATGAATTGTGAAACCGCTTAGTAGCACTTAAAAAAGAGACTTTTTCATTTAAATGAAATTTTACCACTTCTGTGAAATGAATTTAGAAAATACAACGTACATTGTTGTTATTAGTAAGTAAAATGTGGTTCAATAAGATAAAAATAATTTTTGGTGAATAGTAACTTTGGACTTTTATTTACTGCGGTTAAAGGTAAATAATGTAATTCAAGGTAAAAAGAATATTAAAATAATTCAAAATTACCATAACACTTGTCCTAACATTATTGGATGAGTATTGGCCGACCTTGGTCTTCTTTGGGTCAATTTTGGGACCCCATAGAGCCACTTATGAATGATAAGGACATTTTAGATTAATTAATTGAAAGTAAAGTGAAAAATGACAAAAACAAATAACTCTTTGTAAATTAATATTTACGTGGTGTTATATAAGATATTGTTTGGACTATAAATATTCATTGGAAAGATAAAAAGATTTCCTACATCGTGGTATTTTTATAATTATTTTTAGACATCTAATAAAGTAAATTAATTATGACACAATAATGATGCAGTGTGTACCTCATTAATAAATCATTTAAATAAATAAGGTTATAAATATTAAAATAACATTCAAAGCATGTCCAATTTTTATTGGATGATTTTATTTCTATCGTGATTCATCTTATCTTTGACTTTAATTATTTTTGGACCCTTAGAAACCAAATAACATTATATAATAAAATAATATTTTCACACTTTCCTAAAGAGACCCTCATCCCCCTTATAAAAGGAGAAAATTTCTAACCACTTTTTCACACCTCTAAAGCCTTTTGGCTTGTACAAACTTGGACAAATTAATCTCCCAACAACTCTCTCCTACTCATAGATGCCATACCTTAGAAAAAAAGCACTTCAAGAAGTTCTTTTGGTTCATACCAAATAAAGTTACCCAAATTAAAGGTAACGATTTCTGTTAACTTATTTTCTTTTATTTTACTTATCCAGACCCTAACCTCTTTATAATCTCTTATATTATAACAAGAATAGTATAATAAATATACTAAGATGTTTTTATGAGAATAATTCGAACTAAACTTACACACACCTCCATCTAATGGGTGAAGAACATATTGTTTCTGTGGATGGCAAACTAATGCCTCACGAGACGATGACTGTTCGATTACCACCTACCGCCTCTCATGGTGGCCATTATGATGACACTATATTTATATATGTTATATATTATTTTTTTGTTTTTTTATGCTTCTGTATTTTCTATTTATATCATACCTTTATGGTTTCCATTATGGGTAAACTGATAATTTCATTTGAGGAAGTGCGGACTACCGCCCCCTCAAAGTGATATGACTCGTTAATGCCATATGTGGGACATATAAAGGATGGAGTTAATGATATTATATAAGATATTATACTGGAATTATAATATAACAATGTATCATTATGTTTTAATTCCATTAAAATAAGAAATAGAAATTAAAGTAGCGTTAATGCTTACGTACGGCTTACCGTCTCCATGAACGGCGCATTCCATTTCTTACCTACAAATGAAATGTACTATTATAGATATATATATATATCATGTATATATATGTAATAAATGACATCTAAAAAATGACTTTCATTATGGATATAATGGACTATTGACCACATGGGCAACTTGTAAATATAAGGTGTTTATTTTTTACTCAAGTACCAAATATCGACAAAATGAACAATATTAACGTAAATGATTTCATAATGTTTATAACATCGTAATATGTGATATAAATGGAATTATAAACTTGGAAAAAGTTCTTAAGCAAGTACAAATTGAAATTAGTTTATTATTCAGGAGATTAAAGAATGATCTAGTCAAGTCGGACATGAGGTAAGGGACTTTGTCTCAATCTCCTTTCATTGGGGCATATTTAGTTTTACACCTGACCTTATTTTATACTGTGTATAAAACCTATTTACATTTCATTTCATTCAAAAGGGAATATCTTTATACGAAGCATTATACTAAATGACAAAAAATAAATTTTTATAATGTAAGCGGTGACAAGGACCTTTCCGTCGCCACGAGTATTATTTGATATTTGGATTCCATAACAATCTGTAATGTTTTTAAAAGGAAAAATAAATACCATATACTTATTTTATGTATTTTGGTATTGAAAATGATTTTCAGAATGGATTTATTATTTCAAAATTATGAAATGATATATGGTTATTACAATGTGGGAATGTTATCATTACTTTATACTTATATTATGTGTTATGATTATTTAATGGTTCATGGGCATTGTTTATGTATACGGGTGGTTCTGGGTTAAACCTAGGGCGGGTGAGCCCAAGATAGCACTCCAATGCATTGGGTAACATGACAGAGGTAACCATGAATGTTTCTCCTAAAATATTTAGGGAATATACTGTGATGGGTATTCCAATGTAACTCTCTATGTAGCTATGATAACTAAAATCCAAGTATGATATGGATGCCACAAGTTACCTTTATGATTTATGGTTTCTATGTGTTATTCATCGAATCTTATGATTTCATGAACTAAGTAAAAGAGATCATTTATTTATTTTTGAACAAATGTTTTATTTCTTTGTTTCATAACCCTTACTGAGATTTTTATGTCCATCCCATGTTTTGAAATGTTTTAACGGGACTTAAAGATGAATAGGGTCAAGGATGGGATCAAGGAAAAGCCATGTTGTCTAAAACAAGGAACTAGAGTTGACTATTTTTTTAAAGATCTTTTATCTTATGAAAAAATTGAAACTGTGTAGAAATTTCTACTTTTAAATCTTTTGAGATGCAATTGTTATGTACTAATTTTCTAAAACTCTAAACCTAAAAATATCCTCAATGTAAATTCTTAATTTAATTCAATATTATGTAATGTTTGAAGGCTGGGTCTTTATAGTTGGTATCAGATGTCGATTTAGATAACTTTAAGAGTTATGGTATTGTTAAATAAATTTCCATAAATAAATTTATGGTAATATTGAAATGATATAGCATTTACAGATTACCATGTTGCGTCGACTAAGATATTTCTGTGTTCATAATGGTTTTCCACAGAAGAAACATGGCACCTATATTGGGACGACATCAGGAGGAAGACAACCTTCCAAATCAGAAACCTGAGATTGTTGGAATTGAAAAAAAAAACAGTTTGTTATAGTGATGTCACAATTGACTCAGGCTATAAATGGTGGTTGAATCCATGAAGGAGATCAGCCATATCAACCACAGAGGAATATTTCAGTAGTGGAGCATTTTATTAGGAAACATCCCCCATCATTCAGAGGATCATCTGATATTTTGCTACACGAAGGGTGGATTAAAGCACTGAAGAAGATTTTCGATTTTATGGGGTGATCAAAACAACAAAAGGTTAGTCTCGATGTTTACAGTTTTGAAGGGTAATCTGGTCAATGGTGGTCGATGGTGAAAAATATCAGGGATAGTTAGTAGATTGATGCTCTTGATTGGGATGAATTCAAAGGTATGTTTCTTGAGAAATATTTTCCTAAGGTGGTTCATCATAGGATGGAAAAAAAATTCTAGAATTGAGGAAGGAGGATGACTCAGTGGCTTCTTATGAAGCAAAATTCACTCGACTGGCAAGGTATTCTCCAAATTTCATATGATATCTTGATAGTAAAATCTACCATTTTTACTCATAATTAAATCCAAATTATTGAAGGGATTTATCTTCTCGTGAGTTCCAAATCTATGAAAAACTTGTTCATTATGTGGAGAAGGTGTAAATGGAGTTTTTCGATGATCAGGTATTCATTGAAAAACAACAGGATAACAGGTTGAGGTGGCAGGAAAAAGGGAAGAACTCTTCAAAAATGCCTTTCAGTAAGAAACATAAGTTTACAGTTTTTGAAAATTGTTATAAAAATAATGCTAGGGAATGTCTTTTGAATTCTGGTAAGTGCTACCAATGTGAAAAAATAGGACATAAGGCTCATAATTGCACTAAAAAAATTCAGGGTAATGGTAAGACAAAATATAATTTACAGTCAGTAAAATGTTTTAAGTGAAACAAAATGGTTCATTATGAAAATGAGTCTCTAGAAAAGAACTAACTGAAGGAAAGCAACCAAACTACAAGTAAGAAGGTCTAGTGAAATCCTTTGCAACTACTTCATTATATGTTCGTCCATCAAATGAAGTTGTATCAGGTACACTGTTTGTTTGTTTAGATTATGCCAATGTGTAGTTTGATTTAGGGTCTACACACTCTTTAATTTCTAAGTATTTTTTTAGCAAATTGGAAATTCCATATCAATATATGAATATAGAACTTACTGTAAAAACACCTGGAGGAAATGTTGAGACAAAAATAAAACATAAGAACATTCTTGTCCTCTTGTGGTGAATGAATCTACCTTAAAACCTTATTGTTTTGACTTTAGTAAAGTTTGATGTTATTTTGGGATTGGATTGGCTTTATGTTTATAATTTTATGATTTAATACAGAGCTAAAGAGGTTTATTTTCAGAAAGATTTATAGTTTGTGTACAAGAATGAACCCTTTCTTTTGATAAAATATCAAGAAGCTGAGAAACTAGTAAAATATGGAAATGAATTTTACATTTTACATTTTGTTGAAAATAATGGAACTGTTCAGATTAATGATGTTCCAATTGTAAATGAGTATCTTTATGTTTTTACAGATGAGTTTCCGGGTATTATACTTGATTGAGAAGTTGAATTTACTGTTGACTTAGTTCGTGATGCTAAGACTATTTCAAAAACCTCTTATCGAATGGCTCAAATTGAAATTTTAGAGTTAAAGAAGAAATTGAAGGATTTATTAGATAAAGGTTTCATTCTACCTAGCACATCACCATAGGGTTCTCCTGTATGGTTTGTTAAAAAAAATATGGTTCAATGAGACATTACATTGATTGTAGAGCATTGAATAACATAACTATTAAGAATCAGTATCATATGCCTCATATCAATGATTTTTTTGATCAGCTCTAGGGAGCTCAGTATTTTTCGAAATTTGATTTGAGGTCGGGGTACCATCAGTTGAAATTAAAGGAAGTAGATGTTCCTAAGGCCTCATTTCATACTAGATATGGCCATTATGAATTTGTAGTTATGACTTTTGGTTTAACCAATTCACTGGCTGTATTCATGGATCTTATGTATAGAATTTTCTGTGAGATCATTGATAAGTTTGTGGATGTGTTCATTGATGATATTTGGGTTTATTCTAAAAGTTAATAGGAGCAAGAAATTCATTTAAGGGTTGTATTGAAAATCTCAAAAGAGAATAAATTGTTTGGGAAATTCCGAAAGTGTGAGTTTTGGTTAAAACAAATTTATTTCCTTGGTCACATTTTTTCAAAAAATGGCATAACTATTGACCCCTCTAAAACGAAAGTTGTTGAAGAATGGCCAAGACCCACAAATATAATTTAGAATTGTTGTTTTCATGGTTTGGTAGGTTATTACCATAGGTTTGTTGAATTTTTTTCAATGTTATCTAGTTTAATGACTAAGTTAACTCGAAAAGGTATTAAGATCATCTGGACAAATGAATGAGATGATTGTTTTCGGGAATTGAAAAGGAGATTGGTTAATTCTCCAGTTTTGGCACTGCCATCAAAAAATGGCGAGTTTGTTTTCTATAGTGATGCATCATTGAATGGAAGCGGTTGTGTCCTAATTTATAATGATTAGATAATTTTTTATGCTCCACTTTAGTTGAAACCACATGAGTTAAATTATCCTACACATGATTTGGAATTAGCTGGTGTTTTTTTCTTTAAAAATTTGGAGGCATCATTTTATTAAGTAAAATTTGAAATATATACTGATCACAAAAGTATAAAGTATATATTAACTCAGAAATAATTGAACTTGAGATTGAGGAGATGGCTGGAATTAATCAAGGATTATGATTTTAGGATCCATTACCATTCGTGAAAATAAAATAAAGTGGCTGATGCTTTGAGTCGAAAATGTAATGCTTCATTAACCAAGTTACGTTTAGAATAAATTCCTTTAGTTTTTGATTTGATAAACATTGGCATAGGAGTAGTTGGTGTAGAAAATTCATCTATTTTGTATCAGGTTTCAGTGAGATCATCTCTACTAGACAAAATAAAGAAAGAACATAAAGAAGTCAATGAGTTGAAGAAAAAGGTGGAGTTGTTTCAGAAGGGTATATTACCTGAATTTAACATTGATAATGATTTTGGTTTGAGGTTTGGGAAGAGATTATGTGTGACTTTTGATTCACAGTTGAAGAAAGAGTTGTTATGTGAAGCTCCTAGTTCCCTTTTTCTAGTTCATCCTGGTAGTACTATGATGTACATATATCATCGTGAGTTTTACTGGTGGGATGGAATGAAAAGAGATATTGCTAATTTTACTATGAAGTGTTTGACTTGTCAGCAGGTTAAAGGAGATAAAAATTACCAAAAGGGATGCTTTATCCTTTACCGGTTCCAGAGTGTAAATGGGAAGATATATACATGGACGTCGTTTTGGTATTACCAAAGACATCTCTAGGTAATAATGCAATCTGGGTTATTGTAGATCGATTGACTAAATCTTCTCATTTCCTTCCTATTCGAGATACATTGTCTCTAGATCAACTTTCTCTATTGTTTGTTAAATAGATAGTCAGGTTGCATGGAATTACCCTCTCCATTATATCTAATCGTAATCCCATGTTCAATTCTAACTTTTGTAAAGTCCTTGAAAAGTTGTTGGGTACTGAATTAAATTTTAGTACAGCTTTCCATCCTCAATCAGATAGGCAATAAGAACGAACAATTCCGGAATTTGAAGATATGTTACGTGCTTTCACGAAAGATTATCAAGGAAGTTGGGACCAAAATATTTCTTTGGACAAATTTTTATTTAATAATAGTTTTCATTCTAGTATACATATGGCTCCATTTGAGGAATTATAAGGAAAGAATTGTCGAACTCCATATTTTTTGGATGAAGTAGGTGAAATGAAGCTGATCAGACCAGAATTGGTAGAATATATGGAAGATAATGTTCAGTTGATTCAGAAGCACATGAGAAAAGCACATAGTAGAGAGAAAGGTTATGTCGATAACCAGAGGAAGGATCTTTCTTATGAGGTAGCTGATCATTACTTTCTCAAAGTTTCCCCATAGAAAAGTGTAATGCGTTTTGCTAAAAGGGAAAGTTGAGTCCGAGGTTCATTTGAGCCTATGAAATTCTAGATAATGTTGGATGAGTTGCATACAATGTGGATTTACCTCTAATTTTATCCCAAGTACACATTGTTTTTCATGTTTCGATGTTGAGAAATTATAATCCAGATCCATCTCATGTTTTGAGCCTAGAGGAAGTTCTGTTGGAAGAGAATTTATCTTATGAAGAACAACCAGTTCAGATTCTTGACCATAGAGAGAAAGTGTTGAAGAATAAGGTAATCCACCTGGTAAAGGTTTTGTGGGAAAACCATATGGTTGATGAGGCAACGTGGGAATCTGAAAATGCTATGAGGGATAAATACCCACACTTATTTTGATAAGTAAAATCACGAGGATGAAATTACAAAAAGGGGGGAAGGATGTAACATCCCAGGTAAATAAAGAATAAGACATATTTCATATTTATTAAAATTTTTGAATTAAATATTATTTTTACTTTAAAGGGGTTTCTATGTTCGATAGTGTACCTGATACGCAATAACGAGTTTTTTTGAAATCTTACGTCGCACACTAATAATAAAATAATATTATTTTAAATGGTAGTTAACTCTTAGCAGTTGTATTGGCAATAATGAAAAAAACTGACTACGATATGATTATACATGTTTCTTAAATGTATTTACATTTATCCAATAGTTGTTAGAGGCCTAAAATGTGAATGAATCTAATTTCATGCATAATTTACATTAAAAGGTTGATTTACTACCTTTTAATGGTGAAACCTATTTAAATATAGTTTTGGAACTTTAATAAATTTTATTTGACCAAATAAAATCCTTTTTTAGTATGGGGACATCAAAATTTACAATGTGTAATTTTTTGGAATTTTTCCGATAAAATTCATTTTTTATTGAATAGTGAAAAATATTGTATTTTAATTAAAAACTGTGTTTTAATATAATTTATTTATATGGTTATATTATGTTTTTAATTGGTTTTAAATTTTAATTAGAATATATTTTTACCATTTAATACAATTTTGGTCATTTTAATTAATTTCACTTTGAATTTCGACATAAAAAAGTGTCAATCTTTTGATAGTTATTGTTTCTTAAAAACTCGCTATTGGTTTTTACAACAGAAATTAATTTTAAATTAGTCAATGCAATTTATATGTTTATAATTTGGTAAAAGAAATATCATTTTTTAATTATAAATATCAAATATAGCGTAGGCTGAATATTTGGTATTTTTCTGAAAAACATCAATTTTTGATGAATTGTAAAACCACTTAGTAGTAGTTTAAAAAACGGTCGTTTTCATTTAAATGAAATTTTACCACTTCTGTGAATTTAATTTCCAAAATCTTACATACATGGTTGATATAATTAAGTAAAATGTGGTTAAATAAGAAAAAAATCATTTTTTTGAACAGTAACTTTTAACTTTTATTTACTATGGTTAAAGGTAAATAAGGTAATTCAAGGTAAAATGGATATTATAATAATTTAAAATTACTTTTACACTTTTCCAAACCTTATTGGAAGAGTAATGGCAGACCATGGAAATATTTGAGTCAATTTTGGGACCCCATGGTGCCACTTATGAATGATAATGACAATTAAGATTAATTATTTTAATGTAAAGACAAGAATGACATAAAAAATAACTCTTTGTAAATTAATTTTTACATGGTGTTATATAAGTTATTTTTTAATGTATAAATATTAATTGATAAGATAAAGATATTTCCTACATCATGGTATTTTTTTATAATTTTTAGATATCGAATAAATTAAATTATAAATGTTACAATAATGATGCAGGGTTTCCCTCATTAATAAATCATTTAAATAAATAAGAATTTAAATATTAAAATAAAAGGAGACCTTTTCTAACCAATTCCTCACACCTATAAAGCCCTTTTTATTGTCGAAACTCTGCCAAATAATTTTTCCCACATACCTCTCCTTCTCCTATAAGCCTTACCTTAGGCATAAGGCACTTCAAAAAGTCTTTTTGGTTCAAACCAAAGGAAGTTACCCAAATTAATGGTAATAGTTTCTCTTAACTTATTTTATTTTATTTTACTTCTCCATCCCCTAAACTCTTTTTATTGCCTTATTTTAAAACCAAACCAATATCCTCAATATACTAGTATGTTGTTATGAGAATTATTCCGACTAAACATTCACACACCTCCCTCTAATGGGTGAAGAACATATTGTTTCTGTGGATGGAAAACTAACGCATCATGAGACGATGATTGTTTGTTATCTTCTACCACCTCTCATGGTGGCCATTATGATAACACTATATTTATATATGATATATATTATGTTTATGTTTTCTTTATTCTTCTATATTTTCCATTTATATCCTTCCTTTATGGTTTCTATTATGGGTAAACCGATAATTTCATTTGAGGAAGTGCGGACTACCGCCCCCTCAATGTGATATGACTAGTTAATGACATATATGGGACGTATAAATCATGGAGTTAATGATATTATATATGATATTATACTAGAATTATAATATAACTATGTATCATTTTTTGTTCCATTAAAACAATAAATAGAAATGAAAGTAGCGTTCATGCGTACGTACGACTTACCGTCTCCATGAATGGTGCATTTCATTTTTTACCGCCAAATGATATCTACTATTATATATATATATACTGGATATATATGATATCCAAATAATTAATTTCATTCTGGATATAATGAACTATTAACCACATGGATAACATGTAAATATAAGGTGTTCATTTTTTACTCAATTACCAAATATCGACAAAATGAACACTATTAACATAAATTATTACATAATGTTTATAACATGGTAATAAGTTATATAAAAGAAATTATAAAGATAAAAAATATTCTTAAGCAAGTTGAAATTAACTTTAGTTTATTATTCAAGAGATTAAAGAATGATCAAGTCAAGTCGGATGCTGGGTAAGGGACTTCGTCTCAATCTCTTTTCATTGAGGAATATTTAGTTTTATACAAGACCATATTTTATACAGTGTATAAACCCCTTTGATTTTTCATTTCATTCCAAAGACATATTTTTATACAAATTGTTTTACTAAACGACAAAAAGGAATGTTTTTTTAATGTAAGCGATGACAATGACATTTCCACCGCTGAGAGTATTATTTGATCTTTGGATTCCTTAACAAGAAGTAACGTTTTTAAAATTATAAATAAATAACACATACTTCTTTTACATATTATGGTATTGAAAATGATTTTGATAATGGATTTATTATTTCAATATCTTGAAATGATATATTGTTATTACAATATGGGAATGTTATATTTCCTTTACACTTATGTTATGTGTTATGATTATGTTATGGTTCTTTGGAATTGTTTACGTATACGGGTTGTTTCGTGTCAAACCTCGGGCGGGTGAGCCCGAGATAGCTCTCCTATGCATTGGGTAATGTGATGGTGGTAGACTTGAATGTTTCTTGTAAGAGATTTAGGGAATATACTGTGATGGGTATTCCAAAGTAACTACCAATATAGCTTTGATATCTATAATGTAAGTATGATATGGATTCTACAAGTTACCTTTATGATTTATGATTTCTATGTGTTATTCATAAAATCATATGATTTCATGAGGTAAGTAAAAGAGTTCATTTATGTATTTATGAAAAAATGTTCTCTTTCTTGGTTTCATAACCCTTACTGAGCTTTTTATGATCTCCCCATGTTTTGAAATGTTTTCACAGGACATAAGGATGAATATGGTCAAGGATGGGATCAAGGAAAATTCATGGAGTCTAAAACATAGAACTAGACCTGACACTTTTTTTCAAGAGTTTTTATTTTATGAAAAAATTGAAATTGTGTTGAAATGTCTACTTTGTAATCCTTTGAGATGTTATAGTTCCGTCATAATTCTCTAAAACTCTAAACCAGAAAAGAGCCTCAATGTGAATTTTGTTGGGCGGAGAGTGATGGCAAGAGGGGGGGTGAATTGCCTTTTAAAAATAAGTTAACAATTTAAAATCAATGTTAAAAGTGCAGCGGAAATAAAAGAGTCAAGACACAAAACTTGATAACGGAGTTCGGCTTAAACCAAACCCTACGTCTCCGCTCCCAACTCAACCGTTGAGAGATTTACTACCGCTTTCTTTTTAATGGTTTTAGCAAGAAACCCACTAGACTTTAAGGTAGTCTAGAACCTATTACAGCTTGCTTTTAATGGTTGAGAAAGAACCCACTAGCCATCTTACAGGTGAAGTCTAGCTCACCTATGACTCAAGCCTTTTAAAGGGAAGGCTTGACTAACCTCTTCACACCTTGAAGGTGGTGTGAAAACCCGAAAAATGGGAAGATGAGAGAAAAAGGGGTTTGTAGGAACAAACCCAAATTGATGCTCAAAATAATAAAACAAGAAAAACCGTAAGAGGAGAAGCCTTGGGCGCCAATGGATTGATTGGAGTTGATGAAGAGCACTCCCAAGCTTTTTTGATGGTGCTCCTTGGATGTGGAATTGAGTTGGAGCAAATGGGGATCTTTGAGGGAATGCACCGGAGGTTCGCCAAATAATGGAAAAATGTTCTCGTGGGCTACCGTACATTTCCGGGGCTTCCTAGTCCTTTATTTATAGAGGGGTAACCCTCAAATGGCCTTTGGGGGTATTCGGAGCAGTTGGAGAGACCTTCGGAGCCGTTGGGGGTCAAGTGGACAAGCCTGATCAAAGCCCAACGGCTAGTTTGACTGGCTCAACCGGCTGACCGGTGCTTGGCCACCGGTTGGCCGGTGCTTTGGAAATGGCAAGGCCTTCTACCCAGGCACCACCGGCTGGCCGGTGAGGAGGCCACCGGTTGGCCGGTGCTGAGACAGTAGCAAACTCTTCTGTCTGGGTTCCACCGGCTGGCCGGTGATGGGACACCGGTTGGCCGGTGGTCTGGACAGTGAATATGCCTTCTGTCAAGACTCCATCGGCTGGCCGGTGGTCATCCACCGGTTGGCCGGTGGACTGAAATCAGTCCACTTTCAAAGCCATCTTGGCCCAATTCCTTGGCAACCTTTTGCCTATCAACAAAAACACTTAAAACAAGATTAGATAAATAAAAGAGTGATTGTGATCATGAAAATTAAACCATGAGGGGTACGAGAGGTACAACAAATTTTTTAGTTAATTCAATATTATGTAATGTTTTAAGGCTGTGTCCTTATAGTATTCCTTCCTAACACATAATTGATGATATACCGATCGAATGGTGATCGTCAAAAAATATTCAACTATGTGAATTTGTTCAAATGAATCATCTATGTGAGGCATAAGAGAATTGTTCATTATTATAATAGAATTGAATTTTCTATAATTTATTCATAGGCTGATGGATACCTCTTTCTTCTTAACAAAGAGAATAAGGGATTAACTCAATAAAAACACTAAGGTGAAATAATATGTTATTACACAACTACTCTAGTTTTTTCATCGGCACAACTACTTCCTTAGTGTACATTTGATAAGGATTCATTGATATTATTCATGCGTCATAGATTAAATCATTAGAAATATCAACTTCATGATCTAGGGGATGACCATGTAGATCCTTTAGAAATATATCAATGTATTTTTGTACAATAGGAACGACCTCAATTTTATGATTTAATTATTAATCCATAGATGATATTTTATCTTATTCTCTAATAATTTCATTTATAGGTTCTATTGGATATAGATCTAGACACTAATTAGAAAATAAAGTGTCAACTATATTGATTTGAAATTACATACCTTCATCATGAATCGTAAATTCATTTTATTTAAAATAAATTATTGAATTATATTTAGAAATCTAATTAACACCATAGATTATATCAAAATCAACTGTAGTTATAATGATAAAATTAGTAATTAGAGAACGATTGTGAATCATAAAAGGAACTATTCGAAAAATATTTATTTCAATAATTTTTCCACTATGAATCTTTACTAAAATGTCTATTTTTAAGGTGAATAGAAAATATCTAGTTTTTAAATAAAATTTGAATGATATAATAGAATTTGATGTTCTAGAATAAAATTAAGCTTTAGTTAAATATTAGGAGATGATTACAGAACCTCCCACCACATCAATAGGAACTTTAATCTCTACTAATGTGATCGTATAATCATGTTCTTGATGCATTTTACATTTATGGGGAATGTTTCCATGGCCGTTCATAAAATAATATTCAGTGTCCCATCTACCTACAATTTTAATGTTGAAAATTTTTATCATCTTTCGTTCCCATACAATCATGGTCTTGATGTGTTTTTTATCTACACATGTTGAAAACTTCATTTCCTTTTATGTAGGTAGCAAGTTATTTCATTCCAAAATTATGGGATGTTGTAAAATTTCATTTTTATACTCCCTTTGCCCATTATTTTATCTACCAATTTTACCTTACAGTCCTAACACAAAGAATTATTTCTCTATCTTTATAGTACATGAGATAATATCTTCATATGAAGTGAATGATTGGAAGACTCATGAACTTCAAATGAATGTATTTAACCCATTTAAGAATCGAGCATTCTTTCTTTTTTTCATTCATACATAATCCATATAATTCCTCACTAATAATGTAAAATTTCATTTATACTTAGAAATGTGTTCATCCTATTCTTGACTTAGAGTAATGAATTTCCTCTCCATATCATTTCACTATTCCAGAGAGAAATATTATTCTTAGAAAAATACTAAAAATCATTCTATTCGGTATTCCCAATTTCTTCATCATACATTGTGTTTTAATCGACAACCACAATCGATAAAGATCTTCTGAGAGATTATAAACTGTCATTATAACCTTCTCCCTTTCATTGCCTCCTAGAGTAATAAATTTATTATCTATAGAAAAAATCCATTTCTCAGCTAAAAATGAATTTTTAGTCAAATTGAATGATAAAATATTCATTCGCATAATGTGGTATAACATTTCTACCCCACATTGGGTATTCTAATACTCCATTAGAGTTAGAATATTTATTATAACATGAGTTATATTTCCTTGTATAGTTATAATTTTCTCCGCTCAATTTATATATTCGACTCCAACATCATAATCATTCATAGGAGGTAAATTCACACATGGAATAATTGAATTGATACATAAAACTATGATCCATTTCTATACAATTGAATACACTAAATTAGGTTATAAATATTAATTCATAATATTTTAACTAAAAATAACATATAATAAATTGAAAATTTATGCAAAGAAAATCCAACCGTCATAAACACTGTATTTTTGGGGACATGTTTAATATTAAATTCTTCATAAGGGTTTGTAATGAAAATTTTAATTATCCTATTCATTACCCCAGAGATTGTAACCCGATTGGTGTATAGTAAGTCTCATTATGATGTACCAGGTTACGCCAAATTGTGTCTAGCACACCTTGCAAGTGTTGGTACCCATCGGCACATATTTTCCAGAACTGGTCCACTTATATAATCTATAGAGGGTTATATTAATTAAAAGACACATATAATATCTATCTTAAAAAAACTAGGATGTTCTTCTAGTTTTATCCCAAAATACGATCTTAGGGTTAAATTTCTCAATATGTTTTTCATGTGTTCAACTGAAATTTATTTTATACCAACTATAATTTCCACAACCCTTGTTTCCTAGTGTCAGTGCTTTAATTATTTACATTGGTACTATGAATAAGATTTCACATCCCAAGGTAAAACTTTTTTAGTAGCAATATAAAACTAGGTAAAACCATAAATCTTACATTACAATTTTTAAATAAAAAACAACATAACCACTCTATTTGAAACACCCAAAAAACCATCATTATTCCTATATCTAATTCATAATAAACATCCTTACTTTTTGGGGATAAATAATGTATAAGAAACTGTTGATCATAGATTCTCAGTAAGGCTATGAAATATAGTGGATGATAATAAAAACATAAAAATTAGTTAAAGGGGAATAATTAAAAATCAATGACACTAAAACCTAATCTTTATCATATTATGGAAGGAATAAAATCTAAATAAATAATTCCCTATAAGTAATAACATGAGAATATAACATTTCCATGATTATGCTACTAGAAAAATTTTCACATCAATTTAAAATTCATAATATAATAATTAGAGAATGCATAATATTATAAATACAAATCATACCATAGAGGCCTTGGAAAAGACATATATAAAAAGGTTAAGGCCCTGGCCAAATCCGTATTTGAAAATAAATTTGGAATGATGCATCCAAAAATGTATATATTTTATCTCATGAGACTTATTGATGAATTGAGGGGTTATAGAGGCCCCCTACCACCACTTACTATGTCAATTTCATTCCCTATATGTATGGGGTGAAACATAAACATCATATACATATGAAATGTAATTATCATTCCATATTAAGTAAACATAATAAATAACCACTAAATGTAATTTGGTGAATGATATCAAGATAGCCTATCCACTGTCAAACTAACTATAATCCAATTAATAAAATATGGTAGATTATATCACAGAATATCAATCCAATTTAATATGAGTATTCATATAATGTTTTTCAAATAGATGAAAATAATTTAATAAAATCAGAAAGTAATTCCTCAGATAAATAACCTTTTTTTACTTTCAAGGAAGAGTTATTTTTGAAATAACCATTTGTATTTTTCATGAAATCATATTTTGGACATATATATCACAGAAAGGAAAAAAGAGGAAAATAAAATTATCTTAGAGTCATTAATGTCATCCAACTGAGGTGTCAACATGTACAATGAAATTTTATATACTTTATAAATTGATCCCTTCTTTGTGGTTTGAGGGAAAATATAGAAGAACATTTAAATAGAACAAAGTATTATTTACATAAAAAGAACCATAAAAGAGATAATATTTTTGTCCATTATAAAAATTTTGATTCTAAAAAAATATTGGTGTCTTATGGAAGACTATATAGTTTAATAGAAAATTTTTAATAAATTATGAATTGCCCTTTATTTGGGTGTGCTTATCTGGGGGAATAGAAAAGAGAACCTTATAAAACAAGTATTCTATAATAAAATATAGATGAATTTATCTAGTTAAATTATTTTGGAACCTTTAAACAAAACATAAAATAAGTATATAAATTTAATGAATAATTAAATTTTTATAATGAGAGAAAAAGTGTAACCTGAATAAAAAATGGATGTTCTGGAGGAAACCCTTAACATTGGTCCATAAGTGTTTCTCACATGCATTTTATTTCTTGGATAATAAAATAAAATAAATTAATAATTAAATTAATAACCTATTAAAAATATATTTTATTTAATATAAATTTATTAATTTCATTTATAGTTATTTGTATGAGTTAGGAGATTCAATTTTATCTTTTGGAAGTGTTAATTTCCTTGGTTTAAATGATTGTTTCAATTGTATACAAGTAAGAAAGATCATGTGAAATGGGAATAGTTAATGAGAATTGAAATTATATTTTATTAATACAATTATAGAATATTTAACAGTATTATATATAATTTTTTCATGATATTTGGATTATTCATTTGATAAAACATTATGTATAATCAATTAGATTATTGTGATGTTTTTCCCATATAACACACTAGTTTTTTATTTTTAATTTATATTATATATATATATATAATAACTATAGAATATAAAATAAGTTTTATTAAATTTATTATATTATTTTTAACAATAATAATGGTTTTATGACTATCCTAGATTTAGGAATTTGAAATACAAAATGTCAGTATTCATGAAGGTGGTAAATCAGCACTATAGAGTAGATGTTTTAATTTTTAAAATTAAAATGGGATGAAAAAATAATTGATCGTTGATATACCATTATCATAATAAAATAAAATTAGTTATATGATATTGTATTTATCATGAATAATTTGATGGAGGAGGTGTGTAAAGAATAATAAAATAAAATAAATCAAATTAAAATTAAATGAACAAAAGGAGAATTTACCTCTTGAATACTACCACTTGAAATCCTCCTTAAAGAACATTGATTTGGAAATTTGGTTGATAATAGAAAGGAAAAAACTCGATTGATAGTATTTGGATAGGTATTTAGAAGAAATTGGGGATGCTTCCTGGATTTGGAGGTGTATGTAGAAGTGATTGTGATGGGTGGTATTTCTAGTGGAGTGGTGGGATGTTTTTTATTATTTTATTCATTGGTTTATTATTTTGGTTGAAGACAATTAATAATTTGAACCTTATATATGAATAAATTAAACTAATGAAAGATATTTTGAGATTATGCGATTACATCATCTATATATCGTCTATGAATCAACAAGTTAGGTATTTATTAAAGACAATAAATTATTGTATTTTTCCATTCACAAAAAACTCAAATATTTCAGAAAATTACAAAAAATTCACCATATTAATTTCATGATGTGTAGCATCAAAATGTATAATACATTTTATGAAATTAGTTTTCTATGCATGAGAAATTTAATTTTTAAATAAAATCATTATTTACACAAAAAATAATTATTTTAATACTTTAATGGATTTTATGACACATTTAAAAATTAATTAATCTCTCATAAAATTATCTTCTAATGATGAAAAAAATTTATTTATGAAACTATTTTATAAAAATATATATTTTTTTATAATTTTTTTAATTATTAAATTTTAAAGATATAATTTTATTTCACAAAATTACCAACCCTTGATTTATCAATTATAAACATTTATTTTTTTATTCCTTGATATAAATGTATTATATTTTCCTTAGTATGATACTAATATTGTATGTATAGTATCATAGGTGAATTTACTATTATATTGGACAAATACTATTTCTAATGGTCAGATTAATATTATAATGGCATAATTTATTTTTATAGAATGGGTTTAAACATAATGTTGTGTGAAACATAAATCATCAAAGATATTTGATTTTAAAAATGCTATACCATAAAATCATTGTGTGTTATAGTGTAAAAATAGTATAATTAATTTTTTAGAGATTTTAGGAAATATATTTTATAAAATAATTTTTTAATATATTTTTCAATATATATTCATTTGTTGAAATTTGGATAATTTTCTGAAATGTATCATTTTTAATGAATAATGAAAACAATGTTTTATTAGAAATCTTATTATATCAGTATTTTCATGGTAAAATTATGTTATGGATTATTTTTTAATTTTTACTATTTTTGTATTTAAATTTATGTAATTGTGGGGTTTTAAATAGATTTTATAATCCAATATAGTAAAAATACATTTTAAATTTAAAATTGTCTGTTTTTCTGGAAAAAATTATTTTTCATGGAATTTGATCGGTTTAGTTTATATTTAATTATAATAATTAAATGTTTTTTAACATAAAAAATTTGGAATTTTTATTTTGAATTTGATGGTCCAAATTTAGTAAATAGGTGTAATTTATTTTTTTCCAACACGTATAGTGACTGTAGTAATTTTTATTCCCCTGATAAAGGGTAAATTGGTTAATTTAGGATACTAATAAAAAGTTAAATATTATAAGATGGCCATAACACTTTCAAAAAAATTGGATTATGATAACTCGATACATAGAACCTGATGATTAAAATATAGTTTTTTAATGGACACTTTTCCATGAAAAATTTATTATGTATTATGTAAATAATATAATGTCACAAAATTTCACTTTTTCTTTCTTCCATATCAGTTTTGATTCCGAATGGAGATTAATATTGTTAATTAAACAATATTAGTTTGAATTTTAAATTAATAAAAAAAAATTCATGATATAAATTTATTTATGACATTTGAGGCCACATGGATGACATTAATATGTTTATCATATTTAATTTAATGAAAAGTAAAACATGTCATACTCATATTTTTAATTACTATAATATTATTAACATAGGGATTTTAAGAAGATATATTAAAATATAAATATACCCCAAAATTATATAATATTTATCTTCATCATATTAATTTATTTCTAATTTTAAAAAAAATAAATTATTACAATAAATGCTTACACAGTGCTGATGTATTAATTATTTTTTGAATGGAAATACCATCTAAATGATATTAAAAATGTTAAAAAAATAAAAATTGAGATACTCAATGCTGTAAAAAAATTTATAGAATAATTTTACATTATATGGAAGTATTAAAACATATGTTTTGAATATATATATTGATGTTTTTATATTTTTAAAATTCAATATAATGAATAATATTAAAATTTATATTAATGATATTTTAAATAAAATAATATTTTATTAAAAGATATAAAATTAAAAAAAAATCCAATGAAATGGGATAATGTTGAACATTCTATTCATGATTTATTTATGGGTCTTTTATCTTTTTATAGAACATATATTAACCCTTAAATATTAAAAATCTATGTTGTCATCGTAAGAATTAAAAATGTTAAATAATGGTTGTAACCAAAATACGGTGGTAAATATTTTGTGAAAATCATTATAATATTTATTGGATGAGGGTATTTTGACCGTAAATCTCTTATTTTTTTAATGTTTTATTTTTTGTGCTATTTTAAATTGAAAATTAAATTATATTTATTTAATATTTTGAGAAATTAGAAAAATTACCCTCCCCTCTCATAAAAAAGGAACCGCTTATTCTAATTTATCCACAAATAAAAATTCCATTTTTCTAAAATATCTACCCAAATAACATAATTTAATCCCTAGATAATTTCAACAAGACATAGTTTATGAATATAACAATGTTTTGTGGTCCAAATTTGTTAAGCAATGAAGTATTGATAAAGAAGAGGTTTTATTTTTAATTAATTGTTTCTATTTAGTTTCTTTCTCCACCCCAACAAAATTTTATTAAAGCATCAAGAAATAATAAATCAAATAAATAATATATAATTATTTTTTATTATTTTCATATCATCACCTAAATCCCTCTCCACATTCCTTAAATTGTAAAATAATTTATTGTTTGTGTGTAATGTGAACTATCACCTCACAAGCCAATGAAATTCATTTTACACCACAGTTTATCCGGACTAGTTATACTGATAGAATTAAGGGTTATATCTTATATTAATGACATATTTATCATTTTTAAAATATAATATATCATTTAAATTGTTATATTTCTATGAACATAAAAATTATTACGTCATTTGTACGCATTTTTGAATTATCATCTTCAAAAAGTGATATGATTTTATTATCTCCCAGTACATGGATGATATATATAAATATATATAAATTATTAATATGATATTTATTATATTATTATCATTATATGAATATAAAATTATACTTATATTATTTCCAAAATGATGATTGAGAAATGGAAACATTAATCATACATATGTTTAGCCTTCCATCTTGAGGATTGTATCATAGTTCATTTTTCAAAACAATATTAAATTGTTTGATTTAAAATTAAAATTTACATATGATCATTTTAATTATTTCATGAATATTATTTTGGATATGATTTAATGGTTACCACTTTGACAATCGACGTCATACCAAAGGTCATTTTGACTCTATTAGATAATATCATAAAAAATGTATAGCGTAAACATAAATAATTAAATAATTATTATAACATGGTAATAAATGGGTTAAAAATAATAATGAACCTAGAAAAATTTACTTATGAAAGTATAAATTAACAAATATTTAATATTTAAATATTTATATAATCTGAATGATGATCCAGACTCAATGTAAGAGACTCATTAACGAAAACATCAATTTAAATGTTTTAAAGGTTTATTCTTAAAATTTTTTAAATTTCATATCGATGTTTTAAAAATAGATATTTGAATATAATTATATATATATAAATTATTTAAAATGGTAATTTTAAAATTTCTATCATTTTTTTAAAATGGATAACTTTTTCAGTCTTTTTTGTAATTGAATTTCTTTTAAAAACCTCTTTAAAAGATAATATTTCAGTAATATTAACAAATGATAAAAATAATGATTGAATCATATATATTATTAATTTATTTTTTTCATTCAAGACACAATAATTTTCAAAATCTTCCTCTGCATATTTTGAATTTTATTTTCAAATAAAAAGATAAATTTTATGAGTGTGATTTCATAAAAAAGGAAATTTATTTCCAAAATGAAAAGTCAATTAACTACATAATGTTTATTTTATTAATGATTAATTTATACTGTTTATGTTAAGGTTCTTTGATAATTCTCTATGATGAAATATAGTTCTGTTATATATCAATTATTGGGTGGTATTGTTATAAACCATTAGTGGGTAGTTTTATGGAAAACCAATGTCTAGTGGTTTCGTGATAAACCATGGATGTGTTGTTACATTATAACCTATAATGAATTTGGTATTACGGATTTGGAGGATGGAAATTATTGCTACTCAATTTGTTAGATTCATATGTAAAATGAAGTAACAATTTACCTACATATATATTATATTCTTGTTTTTTAATTTTTAGGATAATAACATGATTTAAAATGGTAATATAAAGTATATTTTAAAAAGTTGATTCATTTTTCATTGTAAAAAGTTCCGTTTTAAATATTTGATGGGATTTTAACTGGACTAATAGTTTTATTTCCTTTATTTACCTTATGTATATTTTCTCTCTCATCCCATTTTTAAATTTTTTTCTCATAAGTCAAAATTATTGGTATGGGAAACAAATGTCATTATGAATGTATTGAAGATTTATAATGAAAAGAAATATTCATTTATTTTAAAAAGGATTCCTTTGGTGAAAAATATATATTTAATATATGTGTGAACATGTAATGTATGTGTTTCCTATTTATTTTTTCCCTAATACTTTGATACTCTATGACTAAATTAGCTCTTGTAAAAGAAAGAAATTTATTGTTTTAAAATAACTATAACAAGTTATCTTTAAGGTTGCATCCTTACAATTGGTAATAAAAAAGGTTTTAAATAACATTTTTGATTAGGATGTCCTTTTAAGAGTTATGTATATCATTATGGGTAGATATTTTTTTAGGTTGAGCATATATCCAGATTTTATAGAAAAAATATTTGAGGCATTATTTCATAATAAACTAGTTTGATTGACGTTATTTTTGGAGACATTTATTTTTGTGGTAATTATGATTTATTAAATTTTGGGAATTAAAAGAAAAGTTATGATATGACCTTTGATATAAAAAAATCATAATTTAATTTTAAATGATCTTCCACAAATTTATATAATTTTTTATATTTTATTTTTGTCACGACCCGTCCTTATGGCCCGTGTCGTGACTAACCCAAGCCCGCCTTCCATAGGCCAGGGGCTGGAGACTAGCACCAAACGTGTAAATCCTGATAAATGGGAAGGCATTGCCTTTATAAAAGTAAACAAAACACCACAGAGTACAAGCGGAAGTAAAACACTATGTACAAAGAGAAGTGATGAAAGGTAAATGGGCCAGAATACAAACCCAAATGAAGTACAACTACAACTGAACAAAGTACAAAAGAAAAAGACAACAACTGGAAGAAAGGAAGCAGCTCTCGGGTCTTCGTCCCCGGATCCTACCTGAAGTGTAGGTATAGATAGTGCAGCACTTGATTCGTCCACCATGGATCCTACTAGAAGGGTAGGTACCGATAGCGCAGCTCCTCAACGCTCTTTCCCATCAACCTCCTCCATGTGTCGTCTAATCGTGAAGTCCACCTCTGGATACTGACTCGTCATGTAGTCCACCTCCGGGTACCGTCTAGTCCTCGAACACTCGGCCTCTGTCAGCACTGCCCGTCGTCTGCAACCAACACAATGAGGTGCGGGCATAGCCCGTGCAGGGGTGAGTATAACGATACTCAGTAGGGACCCAAAGACCCTCAAGGTCTCACTAAAACCAACATGGATAACCACAAAGAAGATCTCAACAGATAGCCTCTACTTAGATATATGCCCATGCATATACCTAAGTTATCAAGTAAGCCATCTCAATCATGAGGAAAGCACCAAGATCATGAAATCAATGGATAACCACTACCCAGGTATATGCCCATAATATACCTAAGTTATCAAGTGACCCATCTCAATAATGAGGTAAACACAAGGTCAAAAGTCTCAGCTCAAACCAGGATTTTCATTATCGAAACCGTAACTGCTGAAGAGCCCCGTCTCTCGAGTGTACAGTGGTCCTGTCACGAATCCGAGGTACTGCTCACTAATCCATGTCTCTGAGGTACTCTTCCTATCGAGTACCGTGAGTCTGCTGCCAAATACTGGGCGCTCCGTCCGCTGTGGGTCTGCCGCCAAATACCGGGTGCTCCCCCTAATAGCCTACAGAGGTACTCTTCCATTCGAGTACTGCGGGTCTGCTACCAACTACCAGGCGCTCCGTCCGCTGTCGGTCTTCCGCCAAATACCGGGCGCTCCGTCCATTTGGCTAGTCGACTCACTCCAAGTCAAGTCGGTCAAGCAGTCATCAGGTCTCAGTCATTTACAGGGTCTCCATACTCTGTATGCTCATCTCCAGGAGGGACCGCTCCATGAGCTACTGTTCAAAACTCCAAGTATCACAAAGTCCCACTATGATATATCTCAAAGGACTTCCTCGTCCTAAGGGTCTCAACACAAAAGACAGCGCGTCAATCAGACGCCCGGTCTGTGAGTTATTATCATTTTCGTCTCAGGGGCCCGGTTGGTTTAATGTGTGAACCAACCCGGCCATATCTCAACTATACCCCGAACTCCCATAGAGTATACTCATAGGGACCGCTTCACAACGTGATCACCAACGCCGCTGACGGTTCGTCAAACGGACGTCCAGTCTAAAAGATATCAGCTTTTCCGTTCCAGGGGCCCGGTTGGATTTTGGGTACAATCCAACCCGGCCATACTTCAACAGCGTCCAATCCTCGGGAAAAGAAAGCCAAAAGTTCTGTCTCATCAAGAGGAAATCAACGAGACAGATGGCGCGTCAATCGGACGCCCGGTCTGTGAGTTATTGGCTTTTTCGTTCCGAGGGCCCGGTTGGTTTTTAAGGCAAAACCAACCCGACCGTACTCCACCTACGTCCAAACCTCAGGAGGAGTAAGCCAAAAGATCCGTCTCACTTAGAGGAATCCATCAAAGTCGACGGTACGTCAATCAGACATCCGAAGCTCAAGATATGAGGGTTTCCGCTCCGAGGGCCCGGTTGGTTTCATGTACGAACAAACCGGGCCGAACCCAAAGTATTACGAAACATTGAGTGTGATATACCGAAACGACCGTCTCGATCCAAGGGGCGGATTGCCGCTAACGGTGCGTCGATCGGAGGTCTACATCTCAAGATATGAGCGAAAGAACGAAAAGGGTCCGAAAACGGGGGGTCTGGGCCCGGACCGACCCGGCCCAACCCCCCCGGGTCGGCCCGAACCGGGTTGACCCAACCCGGATGGCGTGACCCGGCCTGACCTGGGCACGGGTCGGCCCGGCCTGTGGCTCCGCTCGGCCGGTTACGGCCGAGCGGAGCGGAGCGGGGTGCTGCCCCCGCGTGAAGAACCGCGGCCCCGCGTGGGGCCGCCCGTGCCAGCGGACGCAGCAGCCGGCCACGTCCTGCTGCCCCCCTCCGGTCCCGGACGGTCGCGGGACTGCGCTCCACCACCGCGGCTTCAGCCGCGGCGGATTTTTCCGGCGGCGCTCCGGGCGCCGCCGCCCCCGACCG
Source organism: Viscum album (assembly GCA_963277665.1). NCBI lineage: Eukaryota > Viridiplantae > Streptophyta > Magnoliopsida > Santalales > Viscaceae > Viscum > Viscum album. The sequence goes on along the minus strand of OY728137.1, from coordinate 449,442,815 downwards.
CCAGCGCCGGTGGGGGCTTCCACGGACCACCGGACGCGCTCTGGTGGTCTGATTCGCCTGCGGTCTTCGCCAGTGATCATCCCGGGACCCAACCTTCGCTGAAAAGATCTCACAACGCCCATGAGGCTTCATTTGTTGTTTTTCAACGTGGCGCGATGGCGCCGTGTCTTGTTCAACTTCATCGGCGTCGCGCGACGGCGCCGCGCTTCTTAGCCCTTCCTCATAATTTCCGCGTGGTGCAACGACCCCACGCCGCCTTTCACGTGCCGCAACAAATTCAAAAACAAGGGGGGGGGGAGGAGGGTCGGCCGTGTTTTTTCGGTCCGACCACCTCCCATTATAATGATAGCAAGTGACCATCTATTAGAAGTCGATGTACGGCAAGAAATAATTCACGGACAAAAACAAAAATCTTCAACATCAAACCGCATAAACGAACGATCCGCGGATCAACCTGGAATTGGTTGGTCTGCGCTCGTCGTTCTTTTCTCAAAAGATAAGAGAACACCAAATAAAATCCCCTACTTGGATATTTGACGTCGCACGTCGGGTGTCGCGGAGAACGGCGTCACGGGTCGAATGTAGATTCCGTGGACGTAGGGGTGCATTCGAGGAGGAAACGACGTCTCTTCACTTGTTGCTAAGGAAGACGAGGATGGAGAACCATGGACGTCGAGTCGTTATACGTTGAAGGGAAGGTGTTCTTCATCGAAGAAGAACCGTTCTTCATTGAAGATGTGTTGTTCTTCGTCGAAGGAAACTTCTCTTATATTTCACACCAAAGGTCTCCCAAAAACTGTAGGACTTTGCTAAAGTTTTCTCACACACCAAAAGCTCTAACTCAAAATAATATCCCATGATATTGTTTTTATTCACACAACAATGATTTAAAATTCAAACCAAACCACTTAATTAAAAAAATAAAGAGACTCATCTCATTAATTAAGGAATGTTGGCATGAATTAATGGTGGAAGGGGAAGGTGAAGATTTACACAAAAAGAGGAGTTAACAAACTTAATGGAATAGGAGATTAATGGGGAGTAGACACATTAAAAGCAAGGGAGTTTAAGGGGTTGTAGAGTTATAAATTTAAACGTAAGGGGTGTTAAATGGGAGGAAGTTCTTGGGGGTTAAAGGGAAGGTGAAGGGTTGGGGTTTCGTGCGGACCCCACCACCCTTGGTCATACCCTCTCATGGGAAGTTAGGTGGGGTGTGGCCCCACCTCCAACTTCTCTATGAAGAAATTAACTTCCACATAATATAAATTGTAAGAATACAATTTATTTAAGACTTATCGAATCCCCAAAAATTAACCACCTCATGCGACAAAACGCAACTGTGCTTAAGGCCCCCTTAAGCAATTATCGGCGTTGCGAGTTCATCGGTGCCCTCAGATTTCAATTCCGAGCACCGGTTCAAAAGATAGAAAAACTCGCTCGTCTGTTCACTGAACGTACCCAAGCCAAACTTCGGAAAATGATTCTAGGCACACCGGGCCTCGGAATCAGGTACTGTCAGAAACTGCGTTCTTGTAAAATTTCAAAAAAAAATTAAGAAAAAACTTTCCTTGAAATTTCTGGGTCTTTACATTACTCCCACCTCAGGACTTTACGTCCCCATAAAGCTTCAACACAAACTAGGGTCACAAAAGCGGTATTGAGTACGCATCTGAGCCTTCCGCTTCCATGTACTTACCTGGAGATTCTCGTACTGCCAAAGAAAGTGATCAAAGGAATCGACCATCCTCGTAGGATCCACTCCTATTGATCCTCGATCCCCACTGGAACCTACGTGGAAGTAACCCCATCGTCATCATCCTGCTCATGGTCGATGATATGCGAAGGTTCGAGCACGTATCTCCTCGGTTGAAATACTTGGAAAACGTCGTGCACCTGGTGCAACTGAGGTGGATGGGTCAAGAGGTAAACCACCTCGCCTACACAGCTGAGGACCTAGAAAGGTCCATTGAACCTTGGAGATAACTTGCTGCCTTGGCCACATCTTCGTAAAACTCGTCGAGGTGAGACCCGTATAAGGACGTGATCGTCATCCTCAAACTCTAGAGGTCTCCAATTCCTATTTAGAACTAGAACTCAAAACGACTGCTGCCATGAGGGTAAGTTTTACCGACTCAAGAGTGATCGGTCGCACCCTCCTGTGCATGAGTTTATCATGTGCTGCCTGGGGTTTCCTTTTCGCTGTCCAAGGAAAATCCATCCCGACGTCATAGTTAAACCAAACCTTTTTGCCTAATACCGTCACTTTGTGTATGAACTGTGATTTCCCAATCCATACTCAAACCAACGTCGTAAGGCCTCGATGCTGGCACCAAGAGATTCCAACCGAAACTCTTTCCTCGAGGGTCTGACCACACTGTCGGCCTAAGTGTGATTATCAAGTCTCCTCCCATGGTATCTCCAGACGTAAGGGTCAAGTCCACGGCTTACCGGAAACACTAGGTCTGAGACAAGATTTGTGAAAGAAAGGAATGATTCATATCTACGTTTGTTACTACAGCAACTAGTAGTGGACACAGACTGTCCCTTGAATCATTTTTAGAGCCATTGGGTCACTCTCCCTGACCGCATGTAGCCGCACTCTCCCTCCGCCCACTAGCTCCCTGATCCTGGAGGGGATAACTAAGGCGGGTGGTTGTAGCATGTTAAGATGTACACCACCTCATGTTGCTCTCCTAGCTCTGCCTCCATGTCTGCTGCTTCACAGACTCATCTCTCCTTAAAGCTTCCTCTTCTTGAAACATTTAACATGCTCGAGTCTCTAAGACTGGCATCAGTTTCCTGTTTCCTACTACACTGTGCAGTCTTCATCCGCTCCTGGATGATCTGCACCTTCTTTGCCTACGATTTGAAAGAGCTGCTAAAATTTTTATTTTTCCGAAAATAGAAACTCGGTCTCATCCCCTGGATGAACCACGCCCATTGCCTAATACAGTCAATCCTGACATGAATGACGCATTCATTCCATGGATGACGTCGTAAGGCCCCGACGTAACTACCAAGAGATCCAACTGTCACTCTCGCCTCCAAGGGTCGAGTCACACTGTCGGCATCAGTGTGAGGTCACTGGGTCTCCTCCAGTAGAAATCTCGAAAGTGAGGGTCAAGTCAATAGTTTGTACTGGGACCACTCAGTATCAACCAAACAAAAGGACAGGAAATAAAACATCTCAAAGATAAGTGTCTTTTTATTATTCCAGCTCATAGTACAAAGACACGAATACAACAGCAACATGGAACTAGAAGCAACATGATCAATAGCCTTCAGGTCTGGAGCTAGTCCCACTCCTGTCCATCTGCTTCCGGATCTCCATGACCATAGGCCTCAGCTGCCTGAAGCTGGGCTCTCCCATGTCCTCCTGTCCCCTGCGGTCGGGGTGGGTCTCTTGGTGGTGGTGGTGGCAACGTCCCGAAGCGTCGTCCACCTCCAGCTGCACGGCCAGCTCCTCTTCCATGGCCGCCTGCTCCTTGCAGTCTGCCCTGATCGAACCTCTGCCTCTGGCTGGGAGGTTCTTCATTTAACTGCTGGTCATCTGCATGGCGGGTCAGATAGTCAAGTGTCATGTGACCAATCCCACCGCAGGAGTAACACTGTCCACTCTCGGAACGACTAGCTATGACTCCACCCCAGTTCCCCCGCACAACTGAACCTGAGTCGTGCAGTAGGCCACTGGTAGGTTTGGTCCACTTGGACCTCTGCGTCATCTGTCTACTGCCTGCTGTAGAAGACTCTGCCGCAAGCCGGCTAGTGGTGGTTTGTGCTACTGGAGACTGCTCAGCAAGGAATGTCTCCACTAAGAGGGCTCTCTCCAACACCCCTGTCTCGGTCGGAATGTTGTGAGAAACAATAGAAGCTCTAATCTCCCGCCTGAGCCCCTGATCGAAGGTTCGGGCCCTGAAGAATGGGTCTCGTACCATATCTGTGGAGTAGCGCGAGAGGTCTCTGAACCTCGCTGAATATTGTTCCACAATCATGCTGCCCTGCCGTAGCTGAAGTAGCTCATGTATATGCACTGCTCGAAGGGTGGATGGTACAAACTCTTCCCAGAACAGGCTCTCGAAGTCTTCCCATATAATTTTCACCTCGTCATGCATCTGAAGCATCAGGCTCCACCATCTGCTTGCTACTGCCTGAAGAAGGCTGGCAGCAAGGATCACCATGAAATCTGCGGGCGTCCCCACTAGCCTGAAGACTCTCACCACAGCCTCCAGCCAATCCTCAGCGGCCTGCGGGTCCGTCTCTCCCAAGAACCTAGGTGCCCTCTGGCGTTGGAACTCGTGGAATGCGCTCAAGTGACGTGCACCCTCTGCTGCTGGGGCTGGTGGCATCAGTGGCCCAACGGGTAGTAGTACCGCTGGTGCCCATGCTGGTGCCTCAACTGGGATAGGGCCCTGTACTGAGGCTACGTCGCTCGGCAGGCTGTCAGTACGAACAACTCTCAGGGCTCTAGCTGGTCGTCCGCGGGGAGGCATCCTGAAAGAAACAAACATGACATGGTCAAAAGATTTATACCTGGTGAGTTGACCTCGTTTGAGATGATATTTAAAAACTTCTGGAAACACACACGCAATCAGTGTTTTCGTGCACAAAGTCAGAAATCAGTTGTCAGGGTCCTAGTGTATGGATACGTCGGTCCCCGCACCAACACTAGATTCCCTGAATTGAAAACCACACTCGGTACTCTTAACACTATTGCTTCACAGAAAGAAAATATCGGAGTTATAAGTTCTGCGGTAGAACCGACTCCTCTGATACCAATTTGTCACGACCCGTCCTCGGGGGCCATGTCGTGACTACCCCAAGCCTGCCTTCCATAGGCCAGGGGTTGGCGACTAGCACCAAAGGCATAAATCTCGATAACTGGGAAGGAATTTCCTTTATAAAAGTAAACCAAATACCACAGAGTACAAGAGGAAGTAAAACACTAAGTACAAAGAGAAGTGCTGAAAGTTAAATGGGCCAGAATAAAAACCCAAATGAAGTACAACTACAACTGAACAAAGTACAACAGAAAAAGACAACAACTGGAAGAAAGGAAGCAGCTCCCAGGTCGTCGTCCTCGGATCCTACCTGAAGGGTAGGTATAGACAGTGCAACTCCAGGTTCGTCCACCATGGATCCTACCTGAAGGGTAGGTACAGATAGAGCAGCTCCTAAATGATCTCTCCCATCAACCTCCTCTGTGGGTCGTCTCGTCACGAAGTCCACCTCCGGATATTGACTCGTCATGTAGTCCACCTACGGGTACCGTCCAGTCCTCGAACACTCGGCCTCCGTCAGCACTGCCCGTCGTCTGCAACCAACACAACGAGGTGCGGGCATAGCCCGTGTAGGGGTGAGTATATTGATACTCAGTAGGGACCCCGAGACCCTGAAGGTCTCACTAAAACTAACATGGATAACCACAAAGAAGATCTTAAAAGATAACCTATACTTAGATATATGCCCATGCATATACCAATGTTATCAGGTAACCCATCTCAATCATGAGGAAAGCACCAAGATAATGAAATCAACGGATAACCACTACCCAGGTATATTCCCATACATATACCTAAGTTATCAAGTGACCCATCCCAATCATGAGGTAAAAACAGGGTCAAAAGTCTCAGCTCAAACCAGGATTTTCATTATCGAAACCGTAACTACTGAAGATCCTCGTCTCTGGAGTGTAAAGTGGTCATGTCACGACTCTGAGGTACTGCTCACTAATCCAAGTCTCCGAGGTACTCCTCCTGTCGAGTATCGCGGGTCTGCTGCCAAATACTGGGCGCTCTGTCCGCTGTGGGTCTACCGCCAAATACTGGGCGCTCCCCCTAATAGCCTATAGAGGTACTCCTCCGATCGAGTACCGCTGGTCTGATGCCAACTACTAGGCGCTCCGTCCGTTATGGGTCTGCCGCCAAATACTGGGTGCTCCGTCAACTGGGCTAGTCGACTCACTCCAAGTCGAGTCGGTCAAGCAGTCATATGGTCTCAGTTGTCTACACGGTCTCCGTACTCCGTATGCTCGTCTTCGGGAGAGACCGCTCCACGAGCTACTGGTCAAAACTCCAAGTATCAAAAAGTCCCATGAAGATGCATCTCAAATGACCGCCTCGTCATAAGGGTCTCAACACAACAGACGGCGCGTCAATCGGACGCCTGGTCTGTGAGTTATTAGCCTTTTCATCCCAGGGGCCCGTTTGGTTTAATATGCGAACCAACCCGGCCATATCTAAACTATACCCCGAACTCCCATAGGGTATACTCATAGGGACCGTTTCACAACGTGATCACCAACGCCGCTGACGGTTCGTCAAATGGACGTCCAGTCTGAAAGATATCAGCTTTTCCGTTCTAGGGGCCCGGTTGGATTTCAGGTACAATCCAACCCGGACATACTTCAACAGCGTCCAATCCTCGGGAGAATAAAGCCCTAAGTTCCATCTCATAAAGAGGAAATCAACGACACAGACGGCGCATCAATCAGACGCCCGGTCTGTGAGTTATTGACTTTTTCGTTCCGGGGGCCCGGTTGGTTTTTAAGGCAAAACCAACCCTACCATACTCCACCTGTGTCCAAACCTTGGGCAGAGTAAGTAAAAATATCTGTCTCACTTAGAGAAATCCATCAAAGTCGACGGTACGTGAATCGGACGTCCGAAACTCAAGATATGAGCGTTTCCGCTCCGAGGGCCCGGTTGGTTTCGTGTACGAACCAACCCGGCCGAACACAAAGTATTCCGAAACCCTGAGTGCGATATACCGAAACGACCGACTCGATCCAAGGGTCGCATCGCCGTAGACGGTGCGTCGATCGGAGGTCTACATCTCATGATATGAGTGAAAGACCAAAAAGGGTCCGAAAACGGGGGGTCTGGGCCCGTACAGACCCGGCCCAACCCCCCTGGGTCGACCCGACCCGGGTCCGGGTCTGACCCAGATGGCGCGACCCGGCCCGGGCTGGGTGTGACCCGGCCCGGCCGGTGGATCGGCTCGGCCGGTTATGGCCGAGCGGAGCGGAGCGGGGCGCTGCCCCTGCGTGAAGAACTGCGACCCCGCGTGGGGCCGCCCGTGCCAGCGGACGCGGCGGCCGGCCGCGTCCCGCCGCCCCCCTCCAGTCCCGCGCGGTCGTGGGACTGCGCTCAGCTACCGCGGCTTCAGCCGCAGCGGATTATTCCGACGGCGCCGCCGCCCCCGACCGCCGGCGCGGCGGCGCCGGCGGGGCGCGCCGGCAGGGGCTTCTGCGGACCACCGGACGCGCTTCGGTGGTCTGATTCGCATGAGGTCTTCGCCAGTGATCATCCCGGGACCCAAACTTCACTGCAAAGATACCACAACACCCGTGCGGCTTCGTTTGTCGTTTTCCGGCATGGCGTGAGGGCGTCGTGGCTTGTTCAACTTCATCGGCGCGGCGGGACGGTGCTGCGCTTCTTAGCCCTTCCTCATAATTTCCACGCGGTGCAACGGCACCGCGCCGCCTTTCAGGTGCCACAACAAATTCAACAACAAGGGGGGGAGGGGGGAGGCCGTGTCTGTGCGGTCCGAACACCTCCTGTTATAATGATAGCAAGCGACCATCTATTAGAAGTCGACGTACGACAAGAAATAATTCACGGACAAAAACAAAAATCCTCAACATCAAACCGCATGAACAAATGATCTGCGGATCAACCTGGAATTGGTTGGTCCGTGCTCGTCATTCTTTTCTCAAAAGATAAGAGAACACCAAATAAAATCCCCTACTTGGATATTTGACGTCGCACGTCGGGTGTCGCGGAGAACGGCGTCATGGGGTCAGATGTAGATTTTGTGGCCGTTGGGGTGCGTCTGAGGAGGAAACGATGTCTCCTCACTTGTTTCTAAGGAAGAAGAGGATGGAGAACCATGGACGTCGAGTCATTATACGTTGAAGGGAAGGTGTTCTCCATCGAAGAAGAACCGTTCTTCGTTGAAGATGTGTTGCTCTTCATCGAAGGAAAGTTCTCTTCTTCTTCACACCAAAGCTCTCCCAAAAACTCTAGGACTTTGCTAAAGTTTTCTCACACACCAAAAGATCTAACTAAAAATAATATCCCATGATATTATATTTATTCACACCATAATGATTTAAAATTCAAACCAAACCACTTAATTAAACAAAAGAAGAGACTCATCTCATTAATTAAGGCTTGTTGGCATGAATTAATGGTGGAAGGAAAAGGTGAAGTGTTACACAAAAAGAGGAGTTAACAAACTTAATGGAAGAGGAGATTAATGGGGAGTAGACACATTAAAAGAAAGGGAGTTTAAGGAGGGTTGTAGAGTTATACATTTAAACACAAGGGGTGTTAAATGGGGGTAATTTCGTAGGGGTTAAAGGGAAGGTGAAGGGTTGGGGTTTCGTGCGGACCCCACCACCCTTGGTCATACCCTCTCATGGGAAGTTAGGTGGGGTGTGGCCCCACCTCCAACTTCTCTATGAAGAAATTAACTTACGCATAAAATAAATTGTAACACTACAATTTATTTAAGACTTATCGAATCCCCAAAAATTAACCACCTCATGTGACAAAACGCAAATGCGCTTAAGGTCCCCTTAAGCAATTATCAGCTCTGCGAGTTCATCGGTGCCCTCAGATTTCAATTCTGAGCACTAGTTCAAAAGATAGAAAAATCCACTCGTCCGTTCACTGAACATACCCAATCCAAACTTCAGAAAATTATTCCGGGCACACCGGGCCTCGGAATCAGGTGTCGTCAGAAACTGCGTTCTTGTAAAATTTCAAAGAAAATTAAGAAAAAATTTTCCTTTAAATTTCTGGGTCTTTACAATTTTATTATTGTTTGAGAAAAAAAAGAGAACCTAATAGATGGGTGATTACTTTCCATGTCTAGCATGGCCATGAGAATTGAACCCACTACAGAAATGAAGAAGGGTGCATCACCAACCAATGGCCTACGTGAATTCCAAATTGTTATGAATTTTTATTTTTAGGTTAAGGTTTTGGTTGATGAAGAATATGATTATTATTTTTACATAAGTATAACGTATAGATTTCCAAGTGATTAAAAAATTATTTGGTGATTCGGTGATTTAGGGATTAATGTTATTTTAGAGGATGTTTGCTATTTTGGTTACCCTGTATGATCAAGGGAAGTATAATGCTATTTATTTTATTTTGGGAAATATTTTTGAATTATATTTTTGATGAATCTATGATTTTATTTTGGATTTATCGTGATTGAGGATAATTATTAAAATGGTAAGCATTTCGTGAGGCTTATTAGAGAAATTAATTTTTGGTAGTTGACTTACTGAGTAATCTATGTTATTTATAGGTAAATTTTCAAATTTATCATGGATAACAATGTAATTATATCATTCTAATTATTGGTTTCCAATATTATTCTAGGATTTTTGGAATTTTAAGGATACTGGAATGATCTTTGTTGAAAATTGGGTATTTTTGTTGAATTATTGATATTAAATGTAGTTTTTCATCATTTATTGGTTTTTAGAGAACTATCTTATATTATTATAACCATTTCAGTTTTGGTTATTTTTTCAATACATTATGTATACAAAATTAATATTTATTGGATTATTTTATTTTTTATTTTCCAATTATAGTTTGTTAGGTGTGAAAATAACATAATTAATACTCATAATTTGGATAAAAAGAATATTTTTTAGTAGAAATTAATAAAATTATATAATTATTCTTTCTAAAGTAGTATATCTCGATTTTTTTTCATATTATAGATGGTAAATTAATTAAACATATTTAGGGAATCATTATTTAAAAAAAATTAATTAAAAACATTGTAACTTTCTTTTTCATAGAGAGAAATCAATGGCCTTTTAAGCCATCACATATTTACTATTTTATGATAATTATTTTTAATATGACTTGGTTATCTATCACTCTCTATCAAAACATGATTGTTATTTTTCTCTTCCAAATTTTTGATTTACTACATGAAATTTGAGTATATGTTATCAAATGTAACTTTATACTTTCATCTATCTATTTTCAAATGGAAGTTTTTTTGACCCATCATCAAATGTGTGAATTCAATAAAGGTATTTTGAAAACTAAAATAAAATTTATTGATATGTAATTCAAAAATGTGAGGATAAAATTTCTAAAAGGTGTTTAAATGTAACATCATGAGATTTCAAATGGAAACACTATATTTGATTACAAACAGGATACACCACATAAATCTCAAACAAACAACTAAATAATACTATTTAAAGGTTTCTATTTTAAAATAGAAATTAAATATATGATAATTAATAGAAAAAAATAATTTTTCAATAATTTATAATGTTCCATACCAATATATATATATTTTTAAGTGTATATAAAATAATCACACAATTTTTTGTAATGTTACTTTAGTTATAAAATGCACTTTCTCGAATAATGATATTATTATGTAAAAATAAAATAATTTACATTATTTGGGATTTAGGTAAATTTATTTTATAAAAATAAAATGATTTCATAAATTATATTACAAAATTATTCTTATTCTTAATGTTGAATTATATTCTAGAAAGATTACTTTTTCAATGAGTAGTGAAAATACTGATTTTTATTAAAAATTATATTTTCCAATTATTTACAAGTTAAAATTATGTTTTGGAATATTTTAAAATTTTAATTAGAGAATATTTATTTACATTAATAAAAATAAGGGTTTTGAAATAGATTTTATACCTAAATTTAGTATAAGATCTTTTTAAATTTAAAGATGACATTTTTTTAGAAAAAATGTTTCATTATGTTTTATCAATTTAATTTTAAGATAAAATCTGAATCTTATGTGTTTAAAATTTTTTAAAATCAATTCTATATTTTTAATCATAAATTCCAAGTTTTCCAAATAGGTCCATTTATTCCAATTATTATATTTAATTTATTTATTTTTATTAGCATGTTAAACTTTAAATTGGATAATTTAGGTCGAAAATGAAATGATAAAGACTAAAAAATGACCTTAACACTAAAAATAATAATTTTTAAAATTTAATTATAAACATGACACCTAAGGTTCATAATTTTGTGTATTAATGTAAAATGTTCATTAAATCTTACATATATATTATTTATATCATATAAAGCCACAAAATTTTTCCTTATTTATCTTTAATATCTATTTTGGGTTCATAAAGGGAATAGGGAGGGTATGAATTTGAACATGTTTATATTTTTGACTTAATAAAATTATTTTAAGGACATAAATTTATTTCTATCTTTTGGGGCCACATGAATGAGAATATTATTTTTATAATATTTTATTTAATGAAAATTCAATGATATCATACTCGTGGTTTTAATAAGAATAAAATTATTAAAATATAGTTATTCAGAATATGTCATTAACTATAAATATTAATTTTAAATATTAAAGAATTTTCTTCATAATGGACAATTACATTTAAATCTTACTGAATAAATAATTATTTTAAATAGATACAAAACCCTTTTGTCGTAATTATTTTATTAATGGAAATATCCACCAATTGGCATTAAAAAATTTTAAATGAATAAATTTTTTGATTCTTAATGTCGTAAATGAATTTTATAGATGAATTATAGAAATTAGAGATGTATTAAAATAATTTTTAGATATATTCTTTTTATATAACTAACTATTAATGAAATTACTAATGTCAAAATTGACATAAATATATTTTAAGATAAATAATATTTAATTAATTGATATAAAACTTGTAAAAATATTAAATTCTTCCAATAGTCTGGGTAACATAGAAAATATTTTAAAATATTTATTTTTGTGTCAATTTTAACATTAATAAAACTATATTAACCCTCAAATAGTAAAAATCCATGACGTCACAGTGAGAATTAAATGACTTAAATTAGGGCAAAATCCAAAATTTGAATGTACAAACTTTGAAAACACTAATATAAATTTTTTTCGATGATTTTATTTATATTACTCATCCTCTAATTTTATATATTTAATATTTTTGATCCATGTTTTTTAGAAGAATTAATTTATATTAATTTAATATTTTGAAAAATTCCCAGATTTCTTCTCTATAATCCTATAAAGGGGAACCCTTATTTCAATTTATCCACACATAAAAAAAAATTGGTTTATCCCATATCTACACCAATACCATCCAATATTTCTCCTCCACATTCAATAGGGTTATTAGGTGTAGAAAATTATTTATTGAATATAAGGTATTAAGAAATTATTGTTTTCTAAAGAAGATTTGTAATTTTTAATCATGTGTTTCTTTTTTATTTATTATTCCACCTACATGAAATAATTTTCAACCATGATTAAATAATAAATCATATATCATTCATATACTAAATTTTTTTTTATTCTAATATCATACCCTAAATCCATATCCACTTCCATCAAATGTGAAATGTAGTTATCATTCATTTTTACAATGTTTTACTGCCATACGAACCAATTTAATTCATCTTCCGTCTTAGTATTTAGAGAAGTGATATAATTATATAATTAAGTATTATATATAACATTAATGAAATATATAACATTATTAAAATAAAATATATAATTTTTATTTTTATTTTTCTATGAAAATAAAAATGGTTACATTGTTCCCATATATGTGTGAATTACCACCTCCACTAAACGGTGTGCTTTATTTTTCATCACCACATTATAGGGATGATATATATCGGAATATTTATATTATTAATATGATATTAATTATATTTTTATATTATATTATCGTAAAATGATGCATACAGTTTTTTCATAATGATCATTGAAAGATGGAAATGTTGCTAATGCGTACATACAACCTACCATCTCAATGATTGTAAAAAAGTACATTTTTCATGACCATATTTTAATGGATTGATTTAAATATTTAATTCATTTATTAAAATTATAATTATTTATAAGATATTTTTTGGAGTTGTTGAAATAAAAACTAATTTGACTTTAGACATCATAAAAAATACATTTTGGACTCAAGTAATGAATATAATCAAAACATCCAATGTAAATTTAAATAACATGTAATTGTTATAACATGGTAATAAGTAGTCTAAAAGAAATAATAATAAAAAAAAATTCAAATTAAATTATAAAATAAATTATGTTTATTATCGATGATGATAAATATTGAACATGATGAGTCATGATCAAGGAAACTAGCAATTTAACTGAATCTTTGTATTAAATTTTTTAATCATTCATTCTCTTAATTTTTTATTTCATGTAAATGTTTTAAGAATTGTGTTTCTGAATATATATATATATATGTAAATTATTTTTTTTGAAATTATAATTTTGTAATTTTTCACAAATTTAATCAAAAAATTATTTTTTTAAGATTTGTGTTTGAGATTTTCTTTTAAAAAACATCATTTAGAGATACTATTACATCCGTTTTTACAAAAGTGAAAAAGATTTTTTAAAATTATACATCATGGAAATATTTTCCCACTTCCATGATGCATTAATGTTTTCAATATAGTATTAAATGTTTTGAATATTATTTTCAAATAAAATAATTTCATTTTCGAGTGTGTGTAATTGTCAAAATATAAAGTGACTTGAAAATAAAAATGTTATTTTCCTCAATAATGATTCAGTAATGAAATATTTATGAGTTATGTATATTTTATTGTTCGTGGTAATTGATTATGATGATTGGTGTCTATGTTTTATAAAATATATGGGTGGTTACCTTATAAACCATTGATGGGTGGTTACGTGATGAACTAGGGATGAGAGGTTCCATGAATAAACAAGGATAAGTGGTCATTTTATAAATTTGAATGAATGGGTACTCTAGTGTTGGATGTTTTCCATATTTCTTGCTCCATTTATAATAATGACAAGGAAAATGTTTTCCCAAGTTAGCTACTAATATTTTTTATGCTAGTTAATCTGTTTTTGTGAAAATCACATGATTTTGAATGGCTAAGGTAATGATATTTTTAAAATTATTATTCTTTTTTTAGAGTAATAATATTTGTTTTAATGAAAATGTTTTTATGTGTTTTAATTAGACAAAAATATTCGTTTATATTTTTTACATTACTCATATTTTTGTGCTCAACCCATTTTATTTATTTTTTATAATTGGTATTAATGATTTGTAAGGACTATGAATATTAACTTATGAATGTTTTCATTATCCATTAGAAAACTATATCATGTTTTATTTTAAAATGGATTTTTTAAGTGAAAATATTGTGTATTGAGTATATTGTTACACTTGTAATGTATGATTTTTTATATAAGTGTTTTTACTAATTCAATAAAACATTAACCCTAAATGGGGATTTGGAAAATAAAATTATTTCTAGTATAAAATTGTAAGAATAATATATTATTATGGTTGATATCTTAACAATGTTTCCTAAAAAGGATATTTATTTTCTTTTTATGGGTTTTAAAGATTTCATATATCAATTAGTTTGTGTTTTTTTCATGGGGATGTGTTTTCTTTCATATTCTCAAATAACATTCATGATAAAGGTGAAAATTACATGGGTTATCATTTATTTTATTAGACTAATAGTTCTCTTTTGTTTCATTTTCATTACTGGGATATTTGTGCCCATACAACATTTTAAATTATTTTTCAGAGGTTATAAAGATGGGTAAGATAGATAATAAAGTTATTTTGAATGTCTAGGAGATTATTTTATAAAATAATTAATATTTTATTTTAAATTAATTATAATATCATAAATATGGATACTAATAAAAAGTTTTCACATTGTATTATATGGTTTTTTATATTTGATTTATGAACTACTTCTCTAATACTATAAAGAAAAAAAATATCCTCAAAGAGAATTAATAATAATTATTTACTAAAACATATTATTTTTAATGTATAATCATGGGTCTATAGAGTATTTGGTTAGAAGAAAATTATTCCATTAAATATCGCCTTTTACAAAAATTAAAAAATCACGAATAAGGTGAAGATAATAATTATATACACATATACCTTTTTAATAATTTATCATATAAGGATATTGATTAATGCATAGTGCTTCCACTGAATCACTATTAAGTAATTTATTTTATTCTTTTCTATAATATTAAAAATTATATTATAAATCCATCATGTGAAATGAATATAAATGTTGAACAATAAGAACATGATCTATCTTATGAGGAATAAGAAGTAGATATTTCAAATTATAGAGAAAAAATATATTAAAATAAGACCACATATTTTTTCGATGTCATGTAGATAAATCATATATTTGCAGATGTAATATTTCAATCCAAATTTGCAATGAGAGAAAATTATCCTAATTTATTTTTTTATGATCAATGAATGTTCAAGGGTGAAATGTTTTTATTGACAAGATAATTTAAAACTGCAAATTTCTTATATTAATTTATTTTCATATAAATATAGATAGCTTATGAGACAAAGAATACCAAACTAGAAGTTATAATTACATTAATCAATTAATGAATTTTTTTAAAATTGAATAAATAAAAGTACATTATATGATATCTAAATGAAGAACTACTTATAAAATTACAAAGGTAATACAACAACATATAAAAACAACATAACAAGATTGAAATATTCATCATCTTGATACCCATTATGTTTATAAAATCGATAATGACCATATAAATAACACACCATGTTAGAAAAATGATAACCATCATAAGTAAATAAATAAAGAACTGAGATGAATGATCTTAGTGAGTAATGTAATGTTATAAATTTAAATTTAAAATCACCCATATAGATATGGAATTGGTTATATGGATATTATTATTTTTTAATAGGAAATATGCTCTATGAGTATCATTTTATGTCATAGGTATGTTGAATATTAAATAACATACACGTATAAGTTACAAACATGATATAAATATCATATTCAGTATCAAAATGAATAAAATATAAAATAATTCATTGGAATAAATTCCATTTATTTTAATTATTTTTTTTATAATGTATTCATTTTAATTGATTATTATTAGAAATATGTATTAGTGAAATTAACATAGTTATAAAAAATAAGTAAATAGGATTTAATAAATAATAAATTAATTGCAGGGAATTTGTTCTGTGATTCATGGACAAGTAAATCCCATTATATTAAAATGTTTCTTATTTTATATAGTTTTTTATTTTAATGTTTTAGTTCATATATTGAGAGTAATAAATATGATGAAAAGATTATAAATTAATTAAAATTTACACCCAAAATAGATATATTAAATGAATTGTATTTCTATATTATGTATATTTTAATCCAAATAAAATTAATTGATCAGTGTTAAATTATTATCATAATAAATGTTTAATAAATATATAAATATAAAAAATTATGTTAACATTTATATAAATATTATCACTTGGTAACAAAAAATAATATATATATATATATATTAATTATTATAAATATATTTTTCAAAATAATTTTCAATGAGATATAATTATTTTTTTAAAATAGTTTTTGAGAAATATAATTTAATAAAATTAATTTAATATTGATAATCATCTTATAAAATTTTTCAAACAAAGAGAATATTATTTTTTTGTTAAAAATAATATGCTAAGGTAAAAGTGATTTAAAATACTCAATTAATAGTAAGTTGGAATTGCTGAAATAGAAGTTGTTGTTTGTAGATATGATCCAAAATTATATGGAACTTTTTTTTATTAATGCATTCACAACCTAAAGTTACCCCTTTCCATTCTCGATCTACTTCCCATGAAAAATTACCCTACTTATTAATTATAGAATGGTTATTTATGGATATTTCATAAACAATCTCTTATAAAAGGACCCATTATCTACTAATATCAAGAAAGGCCATTCCTTGGTGGTCAAATTTATTCCCAAACTAAATTATCCCCTTATTAAGAATATCCCAATTTGGGTAGCTTCTTTTCACAACTAGAAGCCTCCAACAAATTATTACCATGATTGTAATAATGTGAAGATTCAAATCAGTCGTTTAGTTTTTTTCATCTTATTTATCATTTTTCAAAATTTTATGTATCCATATATTTGTTAATATTATTGAATAACCTAATAAAATATAATTATAATAATTAATTTTGTAATAAGAAATATTTTATCAAAATAACCCATCATATTATTACTCTATCAATTTTTATCTCACATTCTTTGTTGGGTTCATTTTAATACCTACATGAATACTGATGTACATTTATCGTCATTAATCAATAAAAAAGTAAAAAATGGTAATATATATTAATAATTATTAATTTATGACCTTCTTATAATTTAATATGTGTATTATATAACACTATACTTATTGAAAAAAAAATTATATTTTATTCATTCAATATTTAAGAAAACATTAATTTCTAACTTTTCTGTACAATACATTACCCTAGAATTAAATAAATAAAGGAACTGCATAAATATAAATAAAAAATTATATTACATACCGTTTATTGTGCTATAAATGGACTCTCATGTGCTCCTTTAGTCTCCTCAAGTCCTTTTATCGACCCCATGGTCAGTAATCTACAATTTTCAAATGTGTAGGAACCTGATTCATACTCGCTTAGAGGTTAATGAAACTTTGAGAGAGGGAAATAGGGCATCTGACTATCTATCATCCAATGATCACATTGATAATGGTATGTCCTATTTTGACCACATAGGGTCCTTTACATATGAGGGTGTGAGTTTTTTTTAAGATGACTCTTTTGGCCTACACTTTTACAGTCCCCTAAAATCGGTTTGTCATTGGTTCTCCAATTTTAGGGGGACCCATTTTTTATAGTATAAATTGTTGATTGTGGTAATTTAGGACATAAACTTCTTTGTCGATGTAATTAATGAATAAAATAAAAAATTACCACTGGTTGATTTATTTTAACAATGAATGATTAATGTCTAATTAATAAGAACACATAAATGAACATTATAATGTGATATAAATGTAAATAATATTCTAAAATTTTTGAATAGTCAAACTAAATGGATGATATATGAAGAAAGATAACATTAGATAATGTATGAATAATAGGTAAGTGTTTTTCCTCCCAATTGAATTTCATTGATTCATTTTTATTATTATTAATACAACTTATTTTATCTGTTGTATACAATTAATTATTTAATACGTTATAATTAATAAAATTTTACTTTTTTTTTAAATGACTTGAAGTTATATTTTTTTCTCTCTATTGGTTCATAAGTCACAGATTTTGTACTATTCTTTTTAAATCAGTCAGTTTTCATTAAGTTGAACTCTCTTTAATATGACTATTTTATTTTATGTTTTATATATTACTCACATTACTATATAATGACTTAATTTCTTTTTTAATTTCAAGGGTTATTATATTTCATTAAAAATATACATTTTTTTTAGATTATTGACATTAATATGACCCATCATTATACTTGGAAACATCATCTTTATATTTTTAATTTCTTCATTTATATCGATATTATTTCTTATCAAAAACAATTATTTTCTGAATTTCAATGATAATTTGGAATTATTTCAATAAAATTGATATTAATCATTATGTACCTTGAATATAATATTTTATTATTATTTTATCGATATGTGTTAATTTAAAATTGTTAAAAATTATTTAAAATTTAAATTCTTTTAACATGCATAAATATTTTATTCTCAACTCAATATTTATTCTTATTTTCCAATATTTATTTCAAATGTTTCGTTATTGGAATTCTTATTATTAAAATAGTGTTTTTGATGTATTTTTTATCATTATGAAAATTATTTTAATACAAACTTATAACATCATTTTTATGATAATGTATTTTCAATATATTTCTATCATTTCACACTCTATCTTTATAAGATTCACCTTCCATGAAATTTTGTTTCATATATCACCTTATTTTTACAATCTCTTGTTATATTTATATTGACTGATTGAATCCTATGTATCAACTATTATAATTCTTAATTTATTTAATTCATGGTGAACAATGAAATACTTAAGAATCCAATATTTCATTCGAGGTTCTTTGCATGATATGATAAATTATTTATATAATGTTGCATGAAAATGTGTGTTTTTCACTTTTTTTATTTTAATTCCCTAACTGTTATATCCCTCTAATTAATTTTTTATTCATTTATGATTTTTTATATAATTATGTTACACACATGTTAAACCCAATTCCACTATGTTATAAGACCCAAATAGTTGTAGAATCCCCATTATTTTTGAAAATTTGTAGTTCAATGATTTATATTTTGATATTAATATATTAATTTTTATAATTTTTTTATATTATGGTTTTTATTATTATTATTTTATCACATTATTGATATATGTATCTATATATCATTATTATTGTTAAGGACATACATTATTTGTTTGTGATATTTGTTATTATTTTGTGATAATAATATTTTTTTCAACATACGTATTATATTATCGATGATAATAGAATCATGTCTAAGATTACTTATTTATTCTACCATGATCTTATTCCAATATTGATGTATATATTCTTGGTTTACCCCCACATGTATTTAACATAATAATATTTTCATATTGGTTAATTTTTCCATTTCCATTATGGGGAATTTAATAAAACCTCATTACCCATTTATTCCCCTTTATCCATATTAATTATTATAGGTATAAGTATGATATGAGAATATGAATATCATGTATGGTTAATTTATTTGGAGTTGATAAAGAACTATTATGTAACAAAATAAAAATTTAGATAGTATTATATTACATTAATCTATTTAGTTCTCAAATTTAATTTTAATTTTGATATGTAATGAAAGAAAATGTGAAATGATGTCAAATCTATATAGGTTATGTTATTATTTTCTAGGATATTGTCAATAAGCCCCTATAGTAGTCTAAAAAGTTTAGGAAGATAAATGATGGATTATCCTAATAAAATTGATTTATAAATATGAAAATATTGGTATTATGAATAAATATATAGTTAGGATGCATTATTTACCAAACCATATAGGAATATTGCATTTGATATTGAAAAAAGTCTCTCCCACCTATATAGTTTACATGTACTTTTATAAAAACACTAATTAAATCATGAAACATAGAAAAGTACAAAATTTTCATCCAAAAAAAACCTAAATTTATTATTTATATGCAATAAAACAAATATATAAATATAACTTACAACATATATTTCCCAATTCCCACCACCATGGAACATTTATCCATAATTCCATTAGTAACTTTTGAAATTAATAAATACAAGGCCACGTCAAACTTGTCATGGAATCACAGACCCTATGAAGTTATATTACACAAATGTTTACGATTCCAAATAATTAAATATAATTTTGTAAATTAATTGATAATATGAATATTTTACATCATAATATAGGAAACAAATTCAAAATTAAAATTTTTCCAGTTGACAAAATGTTAGGAATCAAAGGAAACTTTATTATGCGAAGAAAATAACGAGGAATAATTATAGTAACCCATTTCATATAGAAATCCAAATTACCAGTTACTTCACAATGATAATAGGGAATTTAAACTGTAATCATATTTCAACAGAATATTTCTACAATTTTCACCATAATATCTAGTTTTTTTGTTTTATATAAACTTTTGTACCGAAATAAAACATTTATAAAAAAAGATTTCACATAACCTCTTAATTCAAAGTGACACAAAATATGTTAGAACCCTAGAATCAAAAAGATTTATTTCACATTAATGCCAATTCATTGATGTCTCATTTGAAAATTTGTTATTAGTAGTTAATGTATATTCATAATAGATATGTATATCATTTAAAAACATTAATGGATTATAAGTAGAGATATTCAGTCATGTAAAATGAAATAAAATGTTTTATCCAAGGCTCATGATATTAATCCTTGATGAATTCTTATTATTAGAATAATTATACATTCAATATATGTATTCCCCAAATATTATTCACTTTAGAATGGTAAAATATAAAAAAAATCACTATAATTAGACTTTTACTATAGCACAACTCATCTATTTGGATAGAAAAATAAAATTTACAATGAACTTCTAGTGGTAAAGAATTATATCAAATATAGTTGAAATAAATTTTCACTAAATATCACATGATATATATAAATCTCAATAGTAAAATGAAAAAATTAAATAAATTAAATATCCCTTAGAAATCAATTGTAAAAGAGTTGTAATTATAAGTTATAGTGTCAATACTCATTGAAGTTAAAAAAAGAAACATTTAATGCTTGTAGTTCAATTAATAATTCATTTGGAAAAAACTTAATTACACATAACTACATAGTTTTCTTTTCTATATAAAAATTCATCATTTATTAATATGTAATATTAAAAAGGTAAAAAATATCACACAAAAATAAAATTTATGATAAATTCCCATTTATTTAAAATTGGCGGGCTTAGAGTTACCTTTTTTCCACACTAAAAACACATAAGTTTTCACTTTTTTACTAGAGATTGTGTAACATGATGAGGGATTTGGTTCTCACTATCTACAGTTATCAGTATAGGATTCATTTACTATCACTACTTTCGTAATATAACACAATTATGATCACAAGTAGGTTATGATACACAATCTTACATATGTTTTCCTAGAAAAATATCTTTTTGATCTTGAAATTATTGAATATATCCTTATAAAAAGATATGTAGAATAGTGAAATAGTTGAACTAAGGTCTATATGAAAATGTTATTCAATTTTTTCATTAATTAGTTATTAGTGACTAGTTTTCGAGGAAATGTCACAAAATATATGTAGGTAATTACATAATACTTCACTATTTTACCACCCCATAGGAGACCATGAATTTAAATAACCTTATATACCATTAGATCATCAGGATAATACCATTTAATAAATATAGTCCAAAAATATTAAAAAGAAATAACTTCAAGAAGATGAGTTGGATTGATAATTTCACAAAATTATCATATCAAAACCTCCAAAATAAATGTGATATCTGGTACATTAATTCTTTTAGGAATTATAATATAAGAAAAAATACCTTAAATATTCTTCACCAACACAATTAATTTGTGTGGTCATATATCTATTTAGAATATATAATCATTCTAATTTAAATAATCTTAAAAATATTTCATAAATTGAGATGGTTTTGACTCGACCATTATATTCAGAGTACGAAAAATGTAAATAACTAAAATGAATATATATAAGCCATTGGAATGAAAACTCTATAAAAAATTCTTTATGTTTTTCCTAGAATGATTCACCAAGAATATTCTAGGAGGTATACTATAAAATAACATAAAATATGGAAGTCAAATCAATAATATAGAAACAATTATAGGCACATGTAATCAATTATACACTAATAAAACAATATCAATACATTTTTCACATTTATTTCATATGATAATTATATAAAGTAGCTTATATCAAACATATTTCATACATAAACAACCACCAATGTAAAATTCATAGATAATATTAGAAAACTCTATTTAATATCTAAATAATTATACAAGGAAACAATAAAATTTATTTCAACAAAATTATCAAATGTATTTTTAGATTATATCATGATATATTGACAACCATGAATGAAAATAATTAGAAAATAATAATAGAAAAAAAAAATTATTTTTCAATATATTCAAAATGAAATTGAAATCATTTTATATAAATTGATTATAAAAAAGCCAATTTATTTTTTGATAAAAAATATGTTTTCAAAATTATAAATCAAACATTATTATGCCAATAGTAGCATTATGATACAAGAATCCACTTGAATTAATATCAAACAAAATAAACTTATTAGTTGAAGAAATTAAAAATCCTAATGAAGAAAAAATATTTTAATAGGTTTTCTCAATAAAGAGTTTCTTTTCTATATAATTTATCAATTCATATTCTTTCCATGCATAGACTACATAAATCCTATATAGTATAATACATATTTCGTACAATTTATGTAACCCATTCTAAAAAACTATGTACCCATAATTGACCAAATTTACTATATGAAAAGTGTTTATACTCCTAAAAATCAATGAAAATTTAACATAAATATTAAATAATTTAATTTAAATACAAAAAAATAATATAAAATTAATAATAAAGATAAACTAAAAATAAAAATATTATATTTCAATGGTTACTTGTAGTTTCGTACTACAAGTGTTCACTATATTGTTTTATATATATAATTATCATGTTCTAAAAATTGTTGCTTTAGTCTATATTCACTACCCACATAACATGATGGATTTGGTATAATTTTTTAATATACATACCTAGGTCAATCCAAATTACTTGGTCTTATCCATGACATTCTTTAAATCATAATCATATCCACCATGGACTAATAAGAATACCTCACAATATCAAACATAAACATTGGGGAAAATCATAATTATCTATATCAAAAAAATATAATTATGGATTATAATGAAAAATATGTTACTATTTATCCTTTTATTATATGACCATTATATGTTAAATAAATAGTATTTAGAAAAAAAATTATCATACAAGGTAATGGGTAATAGTAAAGTTGAAATCATAAAAAAATACATTACTATGAAGATCTATTTTTGATATAAATAATACCATAATAAAAAAGTTATTTGAAATTAAAGGAAATTATAATATGAACAGAACATGAATTTGAAAAATAGTTAATGATATCCAAAATAGAAACATCCTTTCTCTAAATTACTAGAAGTTCCTACTGTGTACTAACCTCCGTAATATACTAAAATGATATAGGAATAACTTCTTATATGAAATAAATGATCTTATCACCCACATTAAAGAAATAAAGATTGCATACACCATTTGTATCATTATAGGGTTATATTTAATAAATAGTTGGATACAAATAATAATTAATAAAGTTTTTCTATTATATATTAAACATGATAGTTTGAAAAAAAAATTAAAAAACATTTACCTTTAGATAATAGAAGCTGAAAATAGGTAACATGAATTTCTTTACTTTTTATAAATAACTGTCACTATTTTGGATCGAAATTAAAACTAATAGAATTAATTTATATGATGGTTTTAAAGCTATGACAATAGTGTTTTTCATTAAAAATGGTCAAAAAAACCAAAATTCCAATATTACCCATACCATATTACAAAATATATATCTTGATTAAAATATAATCAAAGAGAATTGAAAAGTCTTAATAAAGAGAACACATAAATATTTATAAGATGTATGGTATAACTAAAAAATGACCTAAAGGGATGATAATAAACATAGTAATATAAATATGAATATAAATATTTATGGAAGCATATAAAAAACAAAAATTAACATATTGAGACTAAAAATAAATAATATATATAATATAAATCCCCTTTGTACTGGATAATGTATCATAGACATTATTGGGTGGAACTATCAATTATCCTATGATTTATTTAAATACTCTAGACTAGACTCATTTGGTAGAACTCCATTTTAGAGATTTTAAACATAACTATTGGATACTAGGTAATATTATAATATCAGCTAGGATAAGAGGCAAATATTGGCTTCCTATTTAGTCTCTCGTGATTTAAATGATGTTTTAAAATGTAGGTGAGTAATTATGTCAAAAAATAAATATATTACACAATTTAAGCATATCAAATATTCCAACACATCTAATATAAACACAATAATTGACATATTCGATTCATATTTGTATCTTATGATAAATAATTTACATGTGACAATTACTATATTCACATTCCAATCCCATCAATTGGAAATCACAGAAATATTTTTTAATGAATCATTGAATATATTTATCAACCATTAGAAAGCCCTATTGGTTTTGTATAAATACAAAAAAAAATCTTTGAAACACAACCACGAATCAAAATATCATTAAAAATATCATTTAATCCCGAGAAAAAATAAATAAATAAATATCAAATAGAAGTAATTATCAAAAAATAACTTTGTATTTTAAAAACTACATTATATTCATCCCAAAATAAATAACTATCTTTTTTTTAAATGAAAAGTATTTTGAACACTACATTCAATTCTATTTGATTATAAAAACATTCAAATCAATTTTATCATGCATCTAGATTTCATGAAATTTAATTTTTTAAAAAATTTTAATAAAATCAAACATTTTTTTACTATAAAAAAATAATGAAATTTTGGATAAATATTTAAAATAATAAAATTCATAGTATTTATATGTATAATTTTGGTAAAAAATGATTTCATAAACCATAATACAATTTATCATTTTCTAACGAAAATATTTTCCCAGAAAAACCCTACTCAATCAAGTCTAATCGATAAATGTTCAAAGAAAAATGAGATATTTGTTTGAGAAAAGATGTTTGAAACCCCTAGAATCCCTGAAACCAAGATTTAAATAGTCCCCAAAAATGATTTTTTACACCATGGATAACAATAGAAAAGGAGAATGTATAATAGGAGAGGAGAAGGGAAAAATGAAAAGGAATAGAGAAAAAATAGTATAACACCTAAAGAGATCATTTGATTAACAAGAGTAAATGAGTTTTGAAAAAGTTAGTGTGGAGTGGAGTCATCCAAGAAACCTAAATCTACCAATTGACTAATAGGGAGTCTACATGATGGGGGATCATATAATGAACCAACATTGTCTCCCCTTGTATAGGATGTGACATAAATGATCTACATCCCAAATCACGTCAGGATAGTATATAGTTAAAGGGAATCCCAATATATCCCCAGGGAAATATTTAAGGAATAAATCATAATTTTAAAATATTATGATTTTATCTAAATTCCAAAACAACCACAAAAGAGATTTTTGGTCCTTTAAAAAGTAGAAATCAAATTGTTTTTATTAACTGAAATATAATCAAAATTCATAAAACAATTATCCAATGAAACGATTATATCACAAAATAAAATATTCAAGTAAGAATAGGATCACATATAGGATTGTATTCTTGACCAATTCAACAAAAATAGAAATACAAAAATAAAATCCTAGAATAATAAAATAATTTAATAATACTTAAGGATTACCATCAATCCTCAAAAACTAATTTCTTTCTAAGGTGATAAATCTAAACTGAGACATATAAATGAAACCAAAATATAGAGATATGGGTGATAATAAAGCTCAATATCCACGAAAAAGATACTGAACCATATTTATTAAAAGGCCCCAGCCTTAAACCTTACTTAATCTTGAGTTATTACAAGATTACACATTGAGGATCTTTTTGGGTTTAGAGTTTTAGAGAATTAGATCATAAAACTTGTATTACATTCCACATATAAACAAAGTGGTTACATAAAGATAGTATTCTTCTTTCCCATCAATGGAAACATATTTAAAATAAAACATGGATTCTTTTTTGACACATCCTTGACACTATCATCATATCATGTACCTTTCCCTTGACCTGTGAAAAACATTTCAAAAAACTTGGGATGAGCATAAAAAGCTCAGTAAGGGATATAAAAAATATGGAAAGGAAACATGGGTACATATATACATAAGAATGAAATCATAATTTACCCAGAAAACATAAGAACTTTAACATAACTCATCAAATCATGAATAAATCATAGAAATCATAAGACATAAAGGTAACTTGAGGCATTCGTAACATTCTTACGTAGGGAGTAACCCTCTCGGTTACGTTTGGAATACCCATCACAGTATATTACCTAAATCTCTTCGGAGAAAACTTAACGTTTCACTACTTCGCGTTACCCAATGCATTGGAGAGCTATATCGGGCTCACCCTCCCTTAGTTTATCACGGAACCACCTGTCTTCATAATAATGCCCAAGAACCTCAACATAATTGTATCACATAAAACATGCATAAAGGAAACATAACATTTCCACCTTTCAATCACAAGATATCAATACAACACATTGATATAAAAAAATTATGAAAACCATTTTCAATACCAAAATAAAAGAAAAGTAAAACATTGTATTTATTTTTCTTTTTAAAAAAATGTATGGCTTGTAGAGGAAGCCGAAACTCAAATAATGGTCACGGTGGCAGAGATGTCATTGTCACCACATACGTACGACAAAAACATTCCCTTTTGTCATTTAGTAAATGCTTCATATAAAAAGATTCATTTTGGATAAATGTAAAAGTCAAAGGGGTTTATACACCGTATAAAAGAAGGTTTTGTATAAAACAAAATATGCCTCAATGAAAGGAGATTGAGACGAAGTCCCATACCTCGGGTCCGACATGACTCGATCGTTCTTTAATCTCCTGAATAATAAACTTGAGTTAATTTCTACTTGTTTAAGAACCTTTTTCAAGTTCATTATTCCTTTTATATCACTTATTTCCATGTCATGAACAATAAGTAATTATTTAAGTTAATAACGGTCGTTTTAACGATCATTGATAATTGAGTCAAAAATAAACCCTTTATAATTACATGTTTTTCATGTATCCATTATATCCATAATTATAATCATGATGTATATATCATATATATCCAGTATATACATGCATTTATAATATTACATAATCATTTAGAGGTAAGAAATGAAATGCACCGTTCATGGAGACGGTAAGTCGTACGTACGCATGAACGCTACTTTCATTTCTATTTCGTATTTTATATAATGGAATCATAATGATATAAAGGTATATTATAATTATAGTATAATATTATATATAATATCATAGTTCCATCCTTTATACGTCCCACATATGGTATTTAACGAATCAAATCACTTTGAGGGGGCGGTAGTCCGCACTTCCTTAAATGAAGATATCGCGTTTACCCATAATGGAAACCATAAAGATATGCCCAAAATGAAAAATACAGAAGATTAAGTAAAACATAAACATATTATATATCATATATAAATATAGTGACATCTCAATGGCCACCTTTGAAGGTGTTAAAATAATGTTGAACAATCATTATTTCGGGAGGCATAAATTCACCATCCACGGAAACAGTATGTCCTTTAACCATTAGATGTAGGTGTGTGTAAGTGTTGCTTGAATACTTCTTATAACAACATCCTAGTATATTTAAGATACTGGAGTTGTTACAAAAGAAATGAATAAAAATACTTTAGGGGGTTGGTGAATCAAAATAAAACAAAAGGACTCAAGTGAAGACATTACCTTAAAATCGGGTAACTCCCTTTGGTTTGAGCTCAAAATTTTCCTTGGGAAGACTTCTGCCCAAAGTGAGGTTTCAAGGAGTAATAGAGGGAAGTGGAGAGACAAAATGGTTAGGGTTTTGCTGAGCCAAAGGCTTTGGAAGTGTGGGTAAGGAGGTAGAGGTGGGGGCCTTTTATAAGAGGAGAGGAGGGGCACTCTTGGAAAGTAAAGAAATGTTACTTTATTTTCAAATGGGTTTCGGATTTAAGAGGTCCCACATTGATATAATTAGAGGATAAGTTGATAAGGGTTCTAAATCCACGCATCCAATAGGTTTTGGACATGTGTAGGTCTTATATATTACATTATCTTTCTATTTTATTTAAATCGTTAAATAATGAGGTCATCGTTGCATCATCATGATGTCATAGATAATTTAATTTATTTAATGTCTAAAAATTATAACAAAAATACTATGATGTAGGAAATATTTTTATATTTCCAAGGACTATTTATAATCAAAAATCTGACTTGTATAACCCCATGTAAAAATTTATTTAGTAAAACATATCATGTTTGTGTCAGTTTTACTTTATCATTAAATAAAAAGATATTTATGTCATTTCCCAACCAAAATGGCTCCATGGGGTCCCCAAGTTGACCCATGGATTGTATTGGTCGGCCATGACACATCCAATAAGTGTAGGACATGCGTCAAGCTCATCTCATATTATTAAAACATTATTTTTACCTTAAACTACACTAATTACCTCTAATCGCGATTAAGAACTTAAAAGTTACTATTCACCAAAAAAATTATTTTAATCTCATTGAACCACATTTTACTTCTTAATGACAACCATGTATGTCGGATTTTTGAAAATCAAATCACAGAAGTGGCAAAGTTTCATTTAAACGAAAAATCAGTTTCTTTAACTACCACTTAGTGGTTTCACTATTCATCAAAAATTGAAGTTTTTCAGAAAGATACCAAAACTTCACCCTAAGCTATATTTGATATTCCGAATTCAAAAATGATGTCTATTTTAAAATATTAAAAACATGTAAGTTGAATTAATTAATTTAATAACTAATTCCCACTGTCATGACAAATAGCGTGTTTTTATGAAACAATAAGTATAAAAAGATTGACACTAGTTTAAGTCCAATTTCAGAGTGAAATTGATTCCAATGACCACCATTGGATAAAATAGTAAAAATATATTCTAATTTCACTTAAAACCCAATTCAAAAAATAATCTAATCATATAAATTAATTATATTTAAAAAAGTTTTTGAATTAAAATACAACATTTTTCATTATTCATTAAAAAAATGAACTTTATCGAAAAAATACCAAAAATTCACACAAAGTAAATTTTGATGTCCCAATAATAAATAATAAGTTTATTTTGACAAACATAGCTTATAAAATTGTCAAAAGATAGATTTAAAAAGGGTTTTCCATCAAAAGGCAGTAAAATAATCTTTTTAGAATATTAGTGTATTCCATGCATAAGATTGTATTAATTTTCATTTTAAGCCTCTAAAACACTATCTTAATCATTAATAGACATAGATAAAAATATCTATTATTCATTACTTACTTGTGATGTTACATCCTTCCCCCCTTTAGAAAATTGTGTCCTCATAATTTATTTACTTATCGAAAAAATGGGGGTACTTATCCCTCATTGCATTTTCAGATTCACATGTTGCCTCTTCCATCATGTGGTTTTTCCACAAAACCTTTACCTGATTAGTCACCTTATTTCGTAACACTTGCTCCTTGTGGTCAAGAATCTGGACCGGTTGTTCCTCATAAGATAGGTTCTCTTCCAGCTGAACTACCTCTAGACTCAAAACATGAGATGGATCTGGCATATACTTTCTCAACATCGAAACATGAAAAACATTGTGTACCTGAGATAAACTCGGAATTAAAGCCACCCGGTATGCAACTGATCCAACTCTCTCCAGAATTTCATATGGTCTAATGAACCTTGGACTCAGCTTTCCTTTCGTAACAAATCGCATCACACTTTCCCATGGGGAAACCTTGAGAAAAACATGATCACCTACCTCAAAAGATAGATCCTTCCTCCTGTTGTCCGCATAACTCTTTTGCCTGCTCTGAGTTGTTCTCATGTGTTTCTGAATCAGCTGAACTTTTTATGCCATCTCTTCTACCAATTCTGGTCCCATCAGCTTTCTTTCACCCACTTCATCCCAAAAAGCTGGAGTTCGACACCGCTTCCCATATAACGCCTCAAATGGTGCCATCTGTATACTGGAATGAAAACTGTTATTATATGAAAATTCAACCAAAGAAAGATGTTAGTCCCAACTTCCCTGATAATCCATCGAGCAAGAACGTAGCATATCCTCCAATGTCTGAATTTTTCATTCTAACTTCCCATCTAATTGAGGATGAAAAGTTGTAGTAAAATTTAATTCCGTACCCAACGACTTTTGAAGGCCTTTTCAAAAGTTAGAAGTGAACCTGGGATCACGATCAGATACAATGAAGAGAGGAACTCCATGTAACCTGACTATCTCTTTAAGATACAAATGAGAAAGTTGATCTAGGGAAAACGTATCTTGTATAGCAAGGAAATGAGCAGATTTAGTCAAGTGATCCACAATAAACCAGATTTCATTGTTACCTCAAGATGTCTTCAGTAATCCCGCAACAAAGTCCATGGATATATTCTCCCATTTCCACTCTGGCACTGGTAAAGGATGAAGCATCCCTTTCAGTAACTGCCGCTCTGCTTTAACCTGTTGACATGTCAAACGCTTATCAGTAAAATCAGCAATATCTCTTTTCATTCCATTCCACCAGTAATACTCCCGCAGATCTCTGTACATCTTAGTACTTCCAGGATGAACTGAAAACGGAGAACTATGAGCTTCAGATAACAAATCTCTATTCAACTGTGAATAACAAGGCACACACAATCTCTTCCCAAATCTCAAAGCTCAATCATTATCAATGTTGAATTCAGGCAACTTACCTTTCTGAACCAGCTCTAACTTTTTCTGCAACTCACTGTCTTGCTTTTGTGCTTGCTTGATTCTATCTGATAGAGATGATCTCACTGATACCTGAAACAAAACAAAAGAACTTCTTGCACCAACAACTTCTATGCCAAAGTTCATCAAATCCTTAACCAAAGGATCACGTTCCAAACGCAACATTGCTAATGAATCATTAATTTTTCAACTCAAACCATCAGCCACTTTATTTGCTTTTCCTAGATGGTAATGAATTGTACAATCATAATCCTTGATTAATTACAGCCATCTCCTCTGTCTCATGTTTAACTCTTTCTGA
This sequence comes from Viscum album, assembly GCA_963277665.1. NCBI lineage: Eukaryota > Viridiplantae > Streptophyta > Magnoliopsida > Santalales > Viscaceae > Viscum > Viscum album. The sequence goes on along the minus strand of OY728137.1, from coordinate 449,411,411 downwards.
GTGAATATATACTTTAAACTTTTTTGATCAGTATATATTTGACACTTTACTCCATACAAATGATGTCTACACATTTTTAAAGCGAAAACAACAGCAGCTAATTCCAAATCATGTGTAGGGTAATTTACCTCATGTGTTTTCAACTGTCGTGAAGAATAAGCAATTACCTGATCATTCTGAATTAGGATGCAACCAAGTCCTTTCAATGAAGCATCACTGTATATAAAAAACTCACCATTCCTGGAAGGTAGTTCCAAAACTGGAGCATTCAACAATCTTCTTTTCAATTCCTGAAAACATTCATCACATTCTTTTGTCCAGATAAACTTAACACCCTTCCGAGTTAGCTTAGTCATTGGAATAGATAACCGTGAAAAATTTCTAACAATCCTTCGGTAATATCCTGCCAAACCAAGGAAGCTACAAATCTTAGTTACAATTGTGGGTCTTGGCCATTCTTCAATAACCTTTGTTTTTGAAGGATCAACAATTATCCCATCTTTAGAAACAATATGACCAAGGAAAGAAATTTGTCGCAACCAAAACTCACACTTGCTGAATTTTCCATATAGTTTCTTTTCTTTTAAGGTTTTCAAAATAACCCTTAAATGTCTTTCATTCTCTTCTTTACTTTTAGAAAACACCAAAATATCATCAATGAAAACCACCACAAACTTATCCAAGAACTCATGGAAAATTCTATTCATTAAGTCCATGAATACAGCAGGTGCATTGGTTAGCCCAAAAGGCATTACTACAAATTCATAATGGCCATATCTTGTACGGAACGCGGTCTTCGGAACATCTGCTTCCTTTACCTTCAGCTGATGGTACCCCGATCTCAAGTCAATCTTTGAAAAATACTGAGCTCCCTAGAGCTTATCAAACAAATCATCGATATGAGGCAAATGATATTTGTTCTTAACAGTGATGTTATTCAAGGCTCTATAATCAATGCAAAGTCTCACTGAACCATCTTTCTTTTTAACAAATAAAATAGGAGCACCTCATGGTGATGTGCTAGGTCGAATGAAACCTTTCTCTAATAAATCTTGCAATTGCTCCTTCAACTCTAAAAGTTCAATTTGAGCCATTCGATAAGGGGGTTTTGAAATTGGCTTAGCATCAGGAACTAAGTCAACAGTAAACTCAACTTCCCGATCTGGAATTATTCCAGAAAACTCATCAGGAAAAACATCAGGATACTCATTTACCACTGGCACATCATTAATCTGAACAGTTCCTTTATTTTCAACGATGTGTGCAGGGTAACATTCATTTCCATCTTTTACAAGTTTCTTGGCCTCTTGATAAGTTATCAACAGTAAGGGTTCATTCTTGTACACAAACTGAAAGTCTTTCTGAAAAGAAACTTCTTTAGCTCTACAGTCAATCTTAGCATGGTAAATAGAGAGCCAATCTATACCCAGGATAACATCAAAGTCTACTAGAGGTAGAACAATAAAGTTTTCAAGTAGGTTCTTTCCACAGATAAGGATAAGAAGATTCTTATAAATTCTTTTTTCCTCAACATTTCCCCCAGGTGTTTTTACCAAAAGTTCAGGAGTCATTTCTTGATATGGTATTCCCATTTTACTGGAAAAGGTTTCAGAGATGAAAGAATGTGTAGACCCCGAATCAAACAACACACTGGCATAATCTGAAAAAACAAAGTACCTGATACAACTTCATTTGACGGCCCGACATCTGCTGAAGTAGTTGCAAAGGATTTCAACACCCCTTTCTAATTGTAGTCTAACTGCTTCCCATCACTCAAGCTCTTTGTCGGACACTCGTTTTCATAGTGACCCATCTCATTGTACTTATAACATTTCACTAACTATAAATAAAATTTGGTTTTACCTTCACCTTGATCCTTTTCAGTGAAATCACGAGCCTTATGTCCCATCTTACCACATCGGTAGCACTTTCCAGAATTCAGAATACATTCCCCAGCATGCCTTTTGACACATTTATCACAAACTTGAAACATAGATTTCTTACCATCAGACTTTTTGGAAGAATTCTTACCTTTCTCCCGCCACCTCGGTCTCTTCTTCTGTTGGTTGTTATAGAACACTTGATCATCGGCAAACTCCATTTCCACCTTCTCAGCACATCGAACAAGCTTTTAATAACTTTTAAACTCATGAGAAGCTAATGCCCTTCGATATTTTGGCTTTAATCCTGAGTAAAAATGATTGATTTTACTATCAAGGTCTCGGATAAAATTTGGAGCATACCTTGCCAATCGAGTGAACCTTTCTTCATAGGTAGCCACTGAGTCTTCCTCTTGCCTCAATTCCAAGAATGGTTTTTCCATCCTAGGTCGAACAGCCTTAGGAAAATACTTCTCAAGAAACATACCTTTGAATTCATCCCAGTCAAGAGCATCAATCTCATCGGCGTCCCTGATATTTTTAACCATAGACCACCACTGATCTGCCTCACCCTCCAAACGGTAAATAGAAAGACTAACTATTTGATTTTTTGAACACCCCATGACATCGAAAATCTTCTCCAGTGCTTTAATCCACCCTTCAGCTACCACAGGGTCAGATGATCCTCTGAATGATGGGGGATGTTGCCTCATGAAATGTTCCACCACTGACATGTTCCTCTGCGGTTGATCTGGCTGGTCTCGTGCATGGATACCACCACCATTTATTGCTTGAGTCAACTGCGCCATTAATGCAAAAAACTGTTCAGTTCCAATTCCGACCATCTCAGGATTCTAATTCGGAAGGTTATTTCCTTCTGCATGCCTTCCTAGCACTGCTTCCCTGTTTCCTCAGCAGAAAACCATTCTGAACAAACATGTCTTATATGAAGCAACATGGTAATCTTCAAATGCTATATCATTTCAATTTGACCATAAAAAAATATTTTTGGATAATCATTTAATAGATTTCTAACTCCTAAAGTTATCTAAAATGACCTCTGATACCAACTATAAGGCCCCAGCCTTAAACCTTACTTAATCTTGAGTTATTACAAGATTACACATTGAGGATCTTTTTGGGTTTAGAGTTTTAGAAAATTAGATCACAAAACATGCATTAAATTCCACATATAAACAAAGTGGTTACATAAATATAGTATTCTTCTTTCCCATCAGTGGAAACATATTTAAAATAAAACATGGATTCTTTCTTGACACTTCCTTGACACTATCATCATATCATGTACCTTTCCCTTGACCTGTGAAAAAAATTTCAAAAAACTTGAGATGAGCATAAAAAGCTCAGTAAGGGATATAAAAAATATAGAAAGGAAACATGGGTACATATATACATAAGAATGAAAACATACTTTACCCATAAAACATAAGCACTTTAACATAACTCATCAAATCATTAATAAATCATTGAAATCATAAGACATAAAAGTAACTTGAGGCATTCATAACATTCTTACGTAGGGAGTAACCCTCTTGGTTACGTTTGGAATACCCATCACAGTATATTCCCTAAATCTCTTCGGATAAACCTTAACGTTTCACTCCTTCACATTACCCAATTCATTGGAGAGCTATATCGGGCTCACCCGCCCTTAGTTTATCACGGAACCACCCGTCTTCATAATAATGCCCAAGAACCTCAACATAATTGTATCACATAAAACATGCATAAAGGAAACATAACATTTCCACCTTTCAATCACAAGATATCAATACAACACATTGATATAAAAACATTATGAAAAAAAATTTCAATACCAAAATAAAAGAAAAGTAAAACATGGTATTTATTTTTCTTTTTAAAAAAAATTATGGCTTGTAGAGGAATCCAAAACTCAAATAATGGTCACGGCGGCGGAGAAGTCATTGCCGCCGCATACGTACGACAAAAACATTCCCTTTTTTTGTTTAGTAAATTCTTTGTATAAAAAAGATTTCTTTTGGATAAACGTAAAATTCAAAGGGGTTTATACACCGTATAAAAAAGGTTTTGTATAAAACAAAATATGCCTCAATGAAAGGAGATTGAAATGAAGTCTCATACCTCGGGGCCGACTTGACTCGGTCATTCTTTAATCTCCTGAATAATAAACTTGAGTTAATTTCTACTTGTTTAAGAACCTTTTTCAAGTTCATTATTCCTTTTATATCACATATTTCCATGTCATGAACACTATGTAATTATTTAAGTTAATAACGGTCGTTTTAACGATCATTGGTACTTGAGTCAAAAATAAACCCTTTATAATTACTTGTTGTTCATGTATCCATTATATCCAGAATTATAATCATGATTTATATATCATATATATCCAGTATATACATGCATTTATAATATTACATAATCATTTAGAGGTAATAAATGAAATGCACCGTTCATGGAGAAGGTAAGCCGTACGTACGCATGAACGCTACTTTCATTTCTATTTCGTATTATATAGAATGGAATCATAATGATATAAAGGTATATTATAATTCCAGTATAATATTATATATAATATCATAGTTCCATCCTTTATACGTCCCACATATGGTATTTAACGAATCAAATCACTTTGAGGGGGCGGTAGTCCGCACTTCCTTAAATGAAGATATCGCGTTTACCAATAATGGAAACAATAAAGGTATGCACAAAATGAAAAATACAGAAGCTTAAGGAAAACATAAACATATTATATATCATATATAAATATAGTGACATCTCAATGGCCACCTTTGAAGGTGTTAAAAGAATGTTGAACAATCATCGTTTCGGGAGGCATAAATTCGCCATCCACGGAAACAGTATGTCCTTTAACCATTAGATGTAGGTGTGTGTAAGTGTTGCTCGAATCCTTCTTATAACAAAATCCTAGTATATTTAAGATACTGTATTTGTTACAAAATAAATGAATAAAAAGAGTTTAGGGGGTTGGAGAAGCAAAATAAAACAAAAGGACTCAAGTGAATACATTACCTTAAAATCGGGTAACTCCCTTTGGTTTGAGCACAAAGGCTTCTTTGGGAAAACATCTGCCCAAAGTGAGGCCTCAAGGAGTAATATAGGGAAGTGGAGAGAAAACATGGGTAGGGGTTGGCCGAGCCAGAGGCTTTGGAAGTGTGGGTAAGGAGGTAGAGGTGGGGGCCTTTTATAAGAGGAGAGGAGGGGCACTCTTGGAATGTAAAGAAATGTTACTTTATTTTCAAATGGGTTTAGGATTTAAGAGGTCCCGCATTAAAATAATTCAAGGATAAGGTGATAAGGGTTCTAAATCCACTCATCAAATAGGTTTTGAACATGTGTAGGTCTTAGATATTACATTATCTTTCTATTTTATATAAATCGTTAATTAATGAGGTCATCACTGCATCATCATGATGTCATAGATAATTTAATTTATTTAATGTCTAAAAATTGTAAAACAAATACTATGATGTAGGAAATCTTTTTATATTTCCAATGAATATTTGTAATCAAAAATCTGACTTGTATTACCCCATGTAAAAATTGTTTTAGTAAAACATATTATTTTTGTGTCATTTTTACTTTATCATTAAATAAAAAGATATTTATGTCATTTCCCAACCAAAGTGGCTCCATGGGGTCCCCAAGTTGACCCATGGATTTTCTGGGTCGGCCATGACACATACAATAAGGGTAGGACATGTGTCAAGCTGACCTCATATTATTAAAATATTATTTTTACCTTAAACTACAGTAATTACCTCTAATCGCGATTAAGAACTTAAAAGTTACTATTCACCAAAAAAATTATTGAACCACATTTTACTTCTTAATGACAACCATGTATGTCAGATTTTTGAAAATCAAATCACAGAAGTGGCAAAGTTTCATTTAAACGAAAAATCAGTTTCTTTAACTACCACTTAGTGGTTTCACTATTCATCAAAAATTGAAGTTTTTCAGAAAGATACCAAAACTTCACCCTAAGCTATATTTGATATTACGAATTCAAAAATGATGTCTATTTTACAAAATTAAAAACATGTAAGTTGCATTGATTAATTTAATAACTAATTCCCGCTGTCATGACAAATAGCGTGTTTTTATGAAACAATAAGTATCAAAAGATTGACACTAGTTTAAGTCCAATTTCAGAGTGAAATTGATTCCAATGACCACCATTGGATAAAATAGTAAAAATATATTCTAATTTAAATTAAAAACCAATTCAAAAGATAATCTAATCATATAAATAAATTAGATTAAAAAGAGTTTTTGAATTAAAATACAACAATTTTCATTATTCATTAAAAAATGAACTTTATCGGAAAAATACCAAAAATTCACACAAAGTAAATTTTGATGTCCCAATCATAAATAATAAGTTTATTTTGACAAACATAGCTTATAAAATTGTCAAAAGATAGATTTAAAAAAGGGTTTGCCATCAAAAGGCAGTAAAACAATCTTTTTAGAATATTAGTGTATTCCATGCATAAGATTGTATTTATTTTCATTTTAAGCCTCTAAAACACTATCTTAATCATTAATAGACATAGATAAAAATATCTATTATTCATTACTTACTTGGGAGGTTACATCCTTCCCCCCTTTAGAAAATTGCGTCCCCGCAATTTATTTACTTATCGAATAAATGGGGGTACTTATCCCTCATTGCATTTTCATATTACCATGTTGCCTCTTCCATCATGTGGTTTTTCCACAAAACCTTTACCTGATTAATCACCTTATTTCGTAAAACTTGATCCCTGTGGTCAAGAATCTGGACTAGTTGTTCCTCATAAGATAGGTTCTCTTCCAGCTGAACTACCTCTGGACTCAAAACATGAGATGGATCTGGCATATACTTTCTCAACATCGAAACATGAAAAACATTGTGTACGTGAGATAAACTCGGAGGTAAAGTCACCCGGTATGCAACTGATCCAACTCTCTCCAGAATTTCATATGGTCCAATGAACCTTGGACTCATCTTTCCTTTCTTAACAAATCGCATCACACTTTTCCGTGGGGAAACCTTGAGAAAAACATGATCACCTACCTCAAAAGATAGATCCTTCCTCTTGTTGTCCGCATAACGCTTCTACCTGCTCTGAGCTGTTCTCAAGTGTTTCTGAATCAGCTAAACTTTTTCTGCCATCTCGTCTACCAATTCTGGTCCCATCATCTTCCTTTCACCCACTTCATCCCAAAAAATCTGGAGTTCGACACTGCTTCCCATATAACACCTCAAATGGTGCCATCTGTATACTGGAATGAAAACTATTATTATATGAAAATTCAACCAAAGAAAGATGTTGGTCCCAACTTCCCTGATAATCCATCGAGCAAGAACGTAGCATATCCTCCAATTTATGAATTGTTCGTTCTGACTTCCCATCTGATTGAGGATGAAAAGCTGTACTAAAATTTAATTCAGTACCCAACAACTTCTGAAGGCCTTTCCAAAAGTTAGAAGTGAACCTGGGATCACGATCAGATACAATGGAGAGAGGAACTCCATGTAACCTGACTATCTCTTTATGATACAAATGGGAAATTTGACCTAGGGAAAAAGTATCTCGTATAGTAAGGAAATGAGCAGATTTATTCAAACGATCAACAATAACCTAGATTGCATTATTACCTTGAGATTTTTTTGGTAATCCCACAAAAAAGTCCATTGATATATTCTCCCATTTCCACTCTGGAACTAGTAAAGGCTGAAGCATCCCTTTCAGTAACTGCCACTCTGCTTTAACCTGTTGACATGTCAAACACTTCACAGTAAAATCAGCAATATCTCTTTTCATTCCATCCCACCAGTAATACTCCCGCAGATCTCTGTACATCTTAGTACTTCCAGGATGAACTGAAAACGGAGAACTATGAGCTTCACATAACAACTCTCTCTTCAACTATGAATCACAAGGCACACACAATCTCTTACCAAATCTCAAAACTCAATCATTATCAATGTTGAATTCAGACAACATACCTTTCTGAACCAGCTCTACCTTTTTCTGCAACTCACTGTCTTGCTTCTGTGCTTTCTTGATTCTATCTGATAGAGATGATCTCACTGATACCTGAAATAAAACAAAATAACTTCCTGCACTAACAACTTCTATGCCAAAGTTCATAAAATCCTTAACCAAAGTATCACGTTCCAAACGCAACATTGCTAATGAAGCATTACTTTTTCGACTCAAAGCATCAGCCACTTTATTTTCTTTTCTCGGATGGTAATGAATTGTACAATCATAATCCTTGATTAATTCCAGCCATCTCCTCTGTCTCATGTTTAACTCTTTCTGAGTGAATATATACTTTAAACTTTTTTGATCAGTATATATTTCACACTTTACTCCATACAAATGATGTCTCCAAATTTATAAAGCGAAAACAACAGCAGCTAATTCCAAATGATGTGTAGGGTAATTTACCTCATGAGTTTTCAACTGTCGTGAAGCATAAGCAACTACCTGATCATTCTGCATTAGGACGCAACCAAGTCCTTTCAATGAAGCATCACTGTATATAACAAACTCACCATTCCTGGATGGTAGTACCAAAACTAGAGCATTCACCAATCTTATTTTCAATTCCTGAAAACAATCATCACATTCTTTTGTCCAGATAAACTTAACACCCTTCCGAGTTAGCTTAGTCATTGGACTAGATAACCATGAAAAATTTCTAACAAACCTTCGGTAATAGCCTGCCAAACCAAGGAAGCTATGAATCTTAGTTACATTTGTGGGTCTTGGCCATTCTTCAACAACCATTGTTTTTGCAGGATCAACAGTTATCCCATCTTTAGAAACAATATGACCAAGGAAAGAAGTTTGTTGCAACCAAAACTCACACTTGCTGAATTTTCCATACAATTTCTTTTCTTTTAAGGTTTTAAAAATAACCCTTAAATGTCTTTCATGCTCTTATTTACTTTTAGAAAGAAACAAAATATCATCAATGAAAACCACCACAAACTTATCCAAGAACTCATGGAAAATTCTATTCATTAAGTCCATGAATGCAGCAGGTGCATTGGTTAGCCCAAAAGGCATTACTAAAAATTCATAATGGCCATATCTTGTACGGAATGCGGTCTTCGGAACATCTGCTTCCTTTACCTTCAGCTGATGGTACCCCAATCTCAAGTCAATCTTTAAAAAATACTGAGCTCCCTGGAGCTGATCAAACAAATCATCGATATGAGGCAAAGGATATTTGTTCTTAACAGTGATGTTATTCAAGGATCTATAATCAATGCAAAGTCTCATTGAACCATCTTTCTTTTTAACAAATAAAACAAGAGCACCCCATGGTGATGTGCTTGGTCAAATGAATCCTTTCTCTAATAAATCTTTCAATTGCTCCTTCAACTCTAAAAGTTCAATTTGAGCCATTTGATAAGGGGGTTTTGAAATTGGCTTAGCATCAGGAAATAAGTCAACAGTAAACTCAACTTCCTGATCTGGTATTATTCCAGGAAACTCATCAGGAAAAACATCAGGATACTCATTTACCACTGGCACATCATTAATCTGAACAGTTCCTTTATTTTCAACAATGTGTGCAAGGTAACATTCATTTCCATCTTTTACAAGTTTCTTGGCCTCTTGATAAGTTATCAACAGTAAGGGTTCATTCTTGTACACAAACTGAAAGTATTTCTGAAAAGAAACTTCTTTAGCTCTATATTCAATCTTAGCATGGTAAATAGAGAGCCAATCCATACCCAAGATAACATCAAACTCTACTAGAGGTAGAACAATAAGGTTTCCAAGTAGGTTCTTTCCACAGATAAGGATATGAAGATTCTTATAAATTCATTTTTCCTCAACATTTCCCCCAGGTGTTTTTACCAAAAGTTCAGGAGTCATTTCTTGAGATGGTATTCCCATTTTACTAGAAAAGTTTTTAGAGATGAAAGAATGTGTAGACCCCGAATCAAACAACACACTGGCATAATCTGAAAAAACCAACAAAGTACCTGATACAACTTCATTTGATGGCCCGACATCTGCAGAAGTAGTTGCAAAGGATTTCACCACCCTTTTCTGCTTGTAGTATAACTGCTTCCCATCACTCAAGCTCTTTGTCGGACACTCATTTGTATAGTGACCGATCTTATTTCACTTATAACATTTCACTAACTGTAAATCAAATTTGGTCTTACCTTCATCTTGATCCTTTTCAGTGCAATCACGAGCCTTATGTCCCATCTTACCACATCAGTAGCACTTTCCATAATTCAGAAGACACTCCTCAGCATGCCTTTTGTCACATTTATCACAAACTGGAAACTTAGATTTCTTACCATCAGACTTTTTTGAAGAATTCTTACCTTTCTCCTGCCACCTCGGTCTCTTCTTCTGTTGGCTGTTATAGAACACTTGATCATCGGCAAACTCCATTTCCACCTTCTCATCACATCAAACAAGCTTTTCATAACTTTTAAACTCATGAGAAGCTAATTACCTTCGATATTTTGGCTTTAATCCTGAGTAAAAATGATTGATTTTACTATCAAGGTCTCGGATAAAATTTGGAGCATACATTGCCAATCGAGTGAACCTTTCTTTATACGTAGCCATTGATTCTTCCTCTTGACTCAATTACAAGAATTGTTTTTCCATCCTAAGTCGAACAGCCTTAGGAAAATACTTCTCAAGAAACATACCTTTGAATTCATCCCAGTCAAGAGCATCAATCTCATCGGCGTCCCTGATATTTTTAACCATAGACCACCACTGATATGCCTCACCCTCCAAACGGTAAATAGAAAGACTAACCTTTTGATTTTCTGAACACCCCATGACATCGAAAATCTTCTCCAGTGCTTTAATCCACCCTTCAGCTAGCACAGGGTCAGATGATCCTCAGAATGATGGGGGATGTTGCCTCATGAAATGTTCCACCACTGACATGTTCCTCTGCGGTTGCTCTGGCTGGTCTCGTGCATGGATACCACCACCATTTATGGCTTGAGTCAACTGCACCATTACTGCAATAAACTGTTCAGTTCCAATTCCGACCATCTCAGGATGCTAATTCGGAAGGTTATTTCCTTCTGCATTCCTTCCTAGCACTGCTTCCCTGTTTCCTCTGCGGAAAACCATTCTGAACAAACATGTCATAGATGAAGCAACATGGTAATCTTCAAATGCTGTATCATTTCAATTTGACCATAAAAAAATATTTTTGGATAATCATTTAATAGAATAATAACTCCTAAAGTTATCTAAACTTACCTCTGATACCAACTATAAGGCCCCATCCTTAAACCTTACTTAATATTGAGTTATTACAAGATTACACATTGAGGATATTTTCGGTTTTAGAGTTTTAGATAATTAGATCATAAAACTTGCATTACATTCCACATATAAACAAAGTTGTTACATAAAGATAGTATTCTTCTTTCCAATCAATGGAAACATATTTAAAATAAAACATGGATTCTTTCTTGACACTTCCTTGACACTATCATCATATCATGTACCTTTCCCTTGACCTGTGAAAAACATTTCAAAAAACATGGGATGAGCATAAAAAGCTCAGTAAGGGATATAGAAAATATGGAAAGGAAACATGGGTACATATATACATAAGAATGAAATCATACTTTACCCATAAAACAAAAGCACTTTAACATACCTCATCAAATCATGAATAAATCATAGAAATCATAAGACATAAAGGTAACTTGAGGCATTCATAACATTTTTACGTAGGTAGTAACCCTCTTGGTTACGTTTGGAATACACATCACAGTATATTCCCTAAATCTCTTCGGAAAAACCTTAACGTTTCACTCATTCGCGTTACCCAATGCATTGGAGAGCTATATCGGGCTCACCCGCCCTTAGTTTATCACGGAACCACCCATCTTCATAATAATGCCCAAGAACCTCAACATAATTGTATCACATAAAATATGCATAAAGGAAACATAACATTTCCACATTTCAATCACAAGATATAAATACAACACATTGATATAAAAATATTATGAAAACCATTTTCAATACCAAAATAAAAGAAAAGTAGAACATGGTAATTATTTTTCTTTTTAAAAAAAGTATGGCTTGTACAGGAAGCCGAAACTCAAATAATGGTCACGGCGGCGGAGAAGTCATTGTCGCCGCATACGTACGACAAAAACTTTCCCTTTTGTCGTTTAGTAAACTCTTCATATAAAAAAGATTTATTTTGGATAAACGTAAAAGTCAAAGGGGTTTATACACCGTATAAAAGAAGGTTTTGTATAAAACAAAATATGCCTCAATAAAAGGAGATTGAGACGAAGTCTCATACCTCGGGTCCGACATGACTCGGTCGTTATTTAATCTCCTGAATAATAAACTTGAGTTAATTTCTACTAGTTTAAGAACCTTTTTCAAGTTCATTATTTCTTTTATATCACTTATTTCCATGTCATGAACACTATGTATTATTTAAGTTAATAACGGTCATTTTAACGATCATTTGTACTTGAGTCAAAAATAAACCCTTTATAATTACATGTTGTTCATGTATCCATTATATCCAGAATTATAATCATGATGTATATATCATATATATCCAGTATATACCTGCATTTATAATATTACATAATCATTTAGAGGTAAGAAATGAAATGCACCGTTCATGGAGACGGTAAGCCGTACGTACGCTTGAACGCTACTTTCATTTCTATTTCGTATTTTATAAAATGGAATCATAATGATATAAAGGTATATTATAATTCCAATATAATATTATATATAATATCATAGTTCCATCCTTTATACGTCCCATATATGGTATTTAACGAATCAAATCACTTTGAGGGGGCGGTAGTCCGTACTTCCTTAAATGAAGATATCGCGCTTACCCATAATGGAAACCATAAAGGTATGCCCAAAATGGAAAATACAGAAGCTTAAGGAAAACATAATCATATTATATATCATATATAAATATAGTTACATCTCAATGGCCACCTTTGAAGGTGTTAAAATAATGTTGAACAATCATCGTTTCGGGAGGCATAAATTTGCCATCCACAGAAACAGTATGTCCTTTAACCATTTGATGTAGGTGTGTGTAAGTGTTGCTTGAATACTTCTTATAACAACATCCTATTGTATTTAATATACTGGAGTTGATACAAAATAAATGAATAAAAAGAGTTTACGGGGATGGAGAAGCAAAATAAAACAAAAGGACTCAAGTGAAGACATTACCTCAAAATCGGGTAACTCCCTTTGGTTTGAGCTCAAAGGTTTCCTTGGGAAGACTTCTGCCCAAAGTGAGTCTTCAAGGAGAAATAGAGAGAAGTGGAGAGACAAAATGGGTAGGTTTTGGCCGAGCCAAATGCCTTGGAAGTGTGGGTAAGGAGGTAGAGGTGGGGGCCTTTTATAAGAGGAGAGGAGGGGCACTCTTGGAAAGTAAAGAAATGTTACTTTATTTTCAAATGGGTTTCGGATTTAAGATGTCCCATATTAATATAATTCTAGGATAATGTGATAAGGGTTCGAAATAAACTCATCCAATAGGTTTTGGACATGTGTAGGTCTTAGATATTACATTATCTTTCCATTTTATTTAAATCGTTAAATAATGAGGTCATCGCTGTATCATCGTGATGTCATATATAATTTAATTTATTTACTGTCTAAAAATTATAAAAAAATACAATGATGTAGGAAATATTTTTAGCTTTCCAATGACTATTTATAATCAAAAATATGACTTGTATAACCCCATGTAAAATTTGTTTTAGTAAAACATATCATGTTTGTGTCATTTTTACTTTATCATTAAATAAAAAGATATTTATGTAATTTCCCAACCAAAGTGGCTCCATGGGGTCCCCAAGTTGACCCATGGATTTTCTTGGTCGGCCATGACACATCCAATAAGGGTAGGACATGTGTCAAGCTCATCTCATATTATTAAAACATTATTTTTACCTTAAACTACACTAATTACCTCTAATCGCGATTAAGAACTTAAAAGTTACTATTCACCAAAAAAATAATTTTAATCTCATTGAACCACATTTTACTTCTTAATGTCAACCATGTATGTCGGATTTTTGAAAATCAAATCATATAAGTGGCAAAGTTTCATTTAAACGAAAAATCAGTTTCTTTAACTACCACTTAGTGGTTTCATTATTCATCAAAAATTGAAGTTTTTCAGAAAGATACCAAAACTTCACCCTAAGCTATATTTGATATTTCGAATTCAAAAATGATGTCTATTTTACAAAATTCAAAACATGTAAGTTGCATTAATTAATTTAATAACTAATTCCCGCTGTCATGACAAATAGCGTGTTTTTATGAAACAATAAGTATCAAAAGATTGACACTAGTTTAAGTCCAATTTCAGAGTGAAATTGATTCCAATGACCACCATTGGATAAAATAGTAAAAATATATTCTAATTTCACTTCAAAACCAATTCAAAAGATAATCTAATCATATAAATAAATTAGATTAAAAAGAGGTTTTGAATTAAAATACAACATTTTTCATTATTTATTAAAAAAATGAACTTTATCGGAAAAATACCAAAAATTCACACAAAGTAAATTTTGATGTCCCAATAATAAATAATAAGTTTATTTTGACAAACATAGCTTATAAAATTTTCAAAAGATAGATTGAAAAAAGGGTTTTCCATCAAAAGGCAGTAAAACAATCTTTTTAGAATATTAGTGTATTCCATGCATAAGATTGTATTTATTTTCATTTTAAGCCTCTAAAACACTATCTTAATCATTAATAGGAATAGATAAAAATATATATTATTCATTACTTACTTGGGATATTACATGTATTAAATCTAAAAAATATATATTCTTTATCATTCAAAATATATTCTATAAAAAGTTATCTTCATTCTGAGTTTTAAACCCAAAGATAATCCTTTCCCCATTTTGCTTCATTAAACTATCAATTTGAATGAGATAAATAAATACATCATTAAAATAGTTGAATCTGAAAAGGTTTTATCATATATTGTTTCATCCCATTTTTTGAAAATTGTATACCAGATCCGTTTAAAATGATATATTACCATGGAAATGGGATCATTGATAATGATTATAGAAACAAAAATAAATAACGGTAAATAAGAAATAATAACAAGTATAATATCATTTTATTAAAATTAATTAATATAATAATCCAAGTGAACATTAGAAGACCTAAGTGATGATTTGAATGATTACTAAAATCCTAAAAAATATATTTCATAAAGACACATCATTTACAATGAAACAACCCTAATAATTTGTCATACCCCAAATAGCATAACAAAGGGTTGAATCCCAAAATAAGTGTGAGATCCATTATAAAGAACACTCATCAGGTCATCATCCAAAACTGTAGTATCATGTACTCTCATAAATTCTATTATCCCTACTACTTCACTTGTTATATATCAAATGGACATGATCCAAATATGATATAGATTGAATTGCTATAATTTTAATTACATTAGTGTGTGTGTGTGTATATGTATTTATATATATATGGAAACATGACAATATAACTATAAACATGGAATTAGCCTTATTAACCCTTCTTAAAAAAATCCATTTTTTATCAATCACATCCCATGATAAAAAAAACACATTCATTTAGAAAAATATTTTTAGGGGGCCACCCTAATGGTATTTTCATTATAAATATACTATGTAAAACAACTAAACCTCATTACCATTAATTTGGATAATAACCATAGAACCAACTTGAATAAAAATATTGATTATTTTGAAACTCTCAAAATATGTATATTAGAAATTCCATTTCAAAGAATGAAACAGAAAATTGAAATTAAAAAACTAATTTATAACATGTTGAAAAACGAAAAACCCATTTATTATTTCTAAAGTCCCGTTATATAATAAATTCATTAAATATTAAAATTATTTGTGGAAGATGTTAACAAAAAAAAAATATATTAAAATCCATTTATGTTGAATAACCCCACACAAAAATGAAATTAATCAAATTTAACTTTATATACACATAACTCTCAAGCATATTTAACACTAAAATTTGATAATCATACAATTAACATATCATTTGATTCAGTTTTGTTTCAAAAATTTAAATGCTAACATGAGAGGAATACTCTATAAAACTAAAGGTGAATTGTATAAAACATCCAATATATGATGAAAAGAACTACGAAGATAATCCACACTACCAAACCAAAATAAAACACAAGGTATTTGGTTGAAATTACTCACATAGTGTTTGAAAAAAAAAGAATAGTATAAGGGAAGATAATAAAAACAAGTGGCGATAAAGTATATGGGCGGAATAAAAGAGTAATGAAAATATAATTGAGGAACTATGTTCAAAATATTATGATATCTATTAAAAAACACCAATTAAGGGAGGATAATTTAAGGGGAGAGCCACATAGAGTCATTTGAGTTAAATTGAAGGAGGCTGGTATTGTTTGGGGTTAAAATATAGGAGTTCAAGAATGGTATTTTCAATATTTTGAAAACCCAGGATGGTCATTTGGATTGGAAGCATAATTTACTTGACTATAAACTAATTGTATACGTTTTACTTAGGACACCAAAAACCTACTTGTGTTTGTCAAACAGTTCATTAAACCATTAACCAACCATAGAAATTTTTTATATTAAAAGACACATGTCACCTGAATGATTGGTAAAAAGTTAGTAGTAACTCTATGAGACAACCATTCAGCCTACATAAAAACAAGATGAACTAGTATATAGAACATAAAACATCATCAATATTATATCTGAAGAGAAAACCAACATGTATACACAAATTTTCAATCAAATATTTCTAAAAAGGGATCTATAAAAAAATTAAATAGGGTTTAACATATTATTTTGGGGTTCCTATAATACTACAATATCATTAAAAAAATTATTCCTAATTATTAAATGAAATTAAACATCCTTATACGAAAAATCACTAATATAAAAAATCTATTTATGAATACTACCTCTATTTATTCATAAAAAAGGATGTGTGATCACAATATTTATTATGAGGTAAAAATATTTTTATTTCCAATTTAACTGTTCAGTTTTTTCCAAATATGGGTGTCTAACAAGATTAAATATGTTTAGGATTTGATTATTGATTGTTAAAACCCTAGAAGATTGTTTTTTTATTTCCAGCTTGTACACATGATTAGTAGAAAATTTGTGACCAAATACATATTGTTTTAGGAAGCCAGTTATGGATGGACAATAGGATATAAAAGGGTGCAGGATTGGAGAAAACAATGCCACTTGGGTAACATACCTGTCTGGGGACTCAACAATTGTTAATAGAGGCTTAGTACATAGTCAACAAATTGTTTAATAAATTATGTACCATAACCTTCCAAGAACCCCTTAAAGAAGATAAGGGTACACGTTACAAACACAGTTTGTCCATCCTTGTGACCAAACAATGCGACCTTATTAAAAATTATGGAATGACCAGATTTCCATAAAATTTAATATAACCGAAAAACATGTTCCATTATCTTCTGGTAGAGATACTCCATACATTGGTATCTCCCTTTGAAGATCACTTATTTTATTGGCCAAAATTTCTTCATATGATGCCTCATTTGAACACACTTTTCCTTATTGGATCGTCACATTTAAGTTATTCATTTATCTTATTACATTATTCATTTTACATCATATTGGTAGAGTTATTTGTTAGATTTGGTTTCCTAGAACCTTTAATTTTTTACTTTGAGTACATGAATATTTGATGTATTAAATATTGAATAGAACATCATATTACGTATTGATCATAGTTATGCATGAGTTTAATGTTATGATGTCTTAGAGTACTTTTTCCATTGATAAGGTCATAGTAGTTCCCCACTATAATAAGAAACTTGAAGAGATATGGTAATTTTATTAATACAATTATGTGGTTGGGTAACATAAAATGATGGGACACACAATATATATATTTTATGGTGAAGGAACATGTAAAAAGATGATAATTTTTCTCATGATGTTCTCACTTAGTAATATCCATGATGGGAGATTCTGATAATAAAACCACCAGTACGAATTAGGAATTTTTTTGTGTTATCAGATATTTCTCTATACGAGCATGTGTAATGATCCTTAGTGCTTAATGTTATCATTAATGCATTTCTATAATCAAACACATTACTTTTCTAACAAATACCATCATGTCATAAGTTGGCAGGAAGTTGGGAATGTTGGCTGCATCACAAATGACATGTTATTAAAAAATAATTCATAGAAGGATTTTTACCTTTGATATTTATGGAAGTTGATATCTCATCCCTTTTATTGAAATAGAAACATGACCCTAAATTCCATTACAATGGTTTAATTATGAGTTTATTTTAGATAGTCAAAGAATGATGTATCGAGCATATAGGTTGATGAAATCGTCGTTTAACCTTCTTGTTGAGATATTGTACCAAATGAATTATATGACTTAGTGAGCATTCATATGTGGTTGTCATTGTTATGACATTATGTTTTTTCTCTTGGTTCCTTTGACCCATTTCTAGATAGTTTTCCTAGACTTTAGGCAAGCCCACATAATCTACTTGAGAAATAATCATAGAGGGTAACACACTAAGTTATTCGGTTGGTCTGAATTAAATAATTTTTGAATTTAGTTAATATATTAAATAACATTATCAATATTGAAGTATAATTTTATTAATGATATATTGATCACAGAAATTAAATAAATATTTATTCACTTAATTGTGAATAAAATATATTTAAGTAATTTTGTTGAATATTTAGTAATTATTTATTTACTTCATTTTGAAAAAACTATTTATTCATTAGAAAAAAATATTTTTTCAGGTGTTAAATTAGTGCAAAATTTTTTTGAAAAGACTAAGACCGTTTCTTATAATAAAATTATTTTTTACAAAAAAATAATTATTATTTATCCATTTTTAGTAATTTTGAACACCACAAAATAAAACTAACTATAATATAACTATTATGTGGAATTAAAATTCATCAGTGGTTAAAATAATATTTAATTACTGTTATGTAGAAATTTTTTTTACAGAAATTCCACATCTATAAATACATAACTATGTCTATTGTGTAAAACATTTAAAATAAATTCCATGTTCGTGAATAGGGATTTGTTGCATACAATGAATTATATATCCAATCCTCCACATCTCTCACTCTAATGAATGAGAAATTCAATAGATAATTTCATCAAGACTAATGAATGAGCGATCAAAAATGAAAAATGAAAGACATTTGATTGACTATATGAGATCAAAAGAATGAAGGTAATTTCTTAGAGACCTTTGGAGAACGTGTGAATCAATACTAAAGTGATTATACCCTTGGATCATTACAGATGCAATGAAGGATATCTAGAAGGGCCTTTTCAGACAATCAGAAACCATCACTAAAGAATGTTTTTAACTCCATGTATTTATTGTTTTCAGATATTAAATAAATTAATTATAAATTTTATATGGAAGATCCCCTCTCTTGGTTTCAGGCAATGATTATTAAATGAAATTTTAATATATTACCCTCAACCTCAACTCACCCACTACACCAAAAACATAAATTATTTTCATGAAATATAAGTTTCCATATTTTTGAGGGAATCATCCATTCTCTATTTTTTCTTCTGATCATGGAAGAATCAGAGATAAATATTGAATTAATGATATTATATATACATTAGGTAGGTTTTATAGAACATTCCCTCAAGGATTCATGTTTTATATAATATTTTCTATTATTCCGTATGCTAGACTTTTCATCATTTCCCCTAAAATTAAATGAATTATTTGGATAGAAATTTTTTGGCCTATTAGATTTCTCTTTGAGTACCATTGTGATGTTTGGAGGATATTGTCCTAGTCCTAAGCCTCACTTGAGGTGTGCCATTATATCTGCAACATTTTATGGCACCCCTTTGGGTGCTTGTAAGCTCTAAAATTTTAGTGTAATCCATAATTAGAATTTATTAAATTAGTTAATGTTGGGAGTGCCTTGCCTTACCTGATCATTGTAAATGAAACGATTCAATTGAATTAGTTTTATTAGAGATGGTTATTCTTTCATTTATATGTGACACATGTTGTTTAAATGGATAAATTATTTAAATGTAAAATTTTATAAATGGTTTGGATAACCTTAGGGTTTGTGAATGTTAATTAAATGACTACTAAATTGAAATGATGAATTGATTATGGTAGTGGATGCCTTGGAAGAGCTTTGTGGATCCTGATTCGATAGAGATCCATGGAAAATTATACTCTATGCATCTTTAATTAGGTAGTGCATTACTATGATGTTCTATTTGGGTCTTATTTATAAAGGATTCTAATGACGTTTCTACCCATTGGATTTCTCTTTCCTGGACTCACATTGGAAATTATTTATTGATATGATCCTTAAACTCCAACAAAGTCTTTATGAGATTACCCCAAGATACTCTTTGTAATCAATGAGGATTCCTTAGTCTTATATACCATAGATCTGAATCAATATAGTGTGACACCAGAATACAAGATATAGATGTTGTAGATATTGTCACTTGACAACCATACATGGCCAAAGTGGATATTTTCCCATGCTTTATTGATATTCTAGTTATGGGAATCATATTTCTATTATTCGAATATATGATATCATGAAAAATATATACGATTTAAAAATTCCATTATTTTTGGGTTTTTGAATGTTATTCATAGAGATCCTCATTGGATGGATATTATCACTTGACCTGAATTACATGATATTCATTACTATTATCCCAATGATACATTTCATAATACTTCTATATATATTAAATAAACTGGATGTGTTATAGATACCATTGATGGTGGCATACTTAGTGTTTTCTCACACCATATTTGGATCTTGGTTGGTTACCTGAAAAGACATCACAGATGTATATTGGTACTAGGATAAGAACCCAATATACAAAACATGAATCTAATATTAATATGATCTATGGAGGAGAACACCATGTTTGGATCGTTATTTTATCAATAGGTAGTACTTTATATCCTTTTTTTCCTTTGAGACATTTATTTTACTAGATTCATGTATACAATTTTTATTTCTTAGTAAGGAGACATGACATGATCATCATATTGTAAAAACACTAATTTTTAATATGTAGTATTGCATTTTTCTGGATGCTTTTCTTCTATATTGGCTTATATTTACTTTCTATACCAATTTATTTGTTAATACTATTTCATTACACTTTTACATTAGGTAATAGAATTACCACAGACAAATACTTGTCCTTAACTATGAGATGGATGCCTATGGAATATGTAGAGGTGCTCCTCAGTCTATGTGCCCCACAATCATGGGGCACCATTCTGTGTCACCCTATTTTGGGATGTTAAAATGTAGTATCAAAGGAAAATTCTTCTCTTGAAAATTTATTTTTATAATAAATAATAGATTAGTATTAATTGGAATTGTATAATGAACTATGTGAAGGAGTACAAAAATAATGAATAGAATAATGAAACATTTTATTGATTGAGAAATATTTTCTCTATATTTTACTTCTTACCATTTATTTGATTCCACCATTGGGTGATGAACATGAGATATTATGATTATTATTATTACATGTTTTGGATTCCTTAGACAATTATATGAGGGTATTCCATCTCATTCATCATTTTTTCAACCTATTGGGGATAACATTCCAGGAATACAACATGCCATATAGGTTGAACTGCATGTCTGCATGATAATATTATGTCTATATTAAGTGATATACATGATTTTTGGAAATTATTTTTGTAGGGAATTGAAAAACATGATTATTACTTTTATTTACTATCGTTACCTATACATTTTTTTCATAGATAGGGTAAAATATTCCCCCGTTCCATTTAATTATGACACGTTGAGTCATGGATCGTTGATAACATATACTAGAATAAGTATTGTCCCAGATTTTGGGGAAAACACACTTCTGTTCATGATGTGTATGGGACCTTATAGATCAGAAGTGGTGATACATTTGGTCCAACCATTTAAATATAATTGTGATATAAATATGAACTAAAATGAAATGGAAGTTATTGAAATATATAATTCACCCAAGACCATTATTTAGAGTGGGAAATAGGATGTGTCTATGGTAGATTTAATGTAGTTTCTATTACCCAGTTTCATATTTATGAGTATATAGAGTGGTTTGAATTGTTTATAAGATGTATTTGACCATTCATATGATTATATTTATATTCAATGGTCTATACTCATTTTTTCTTATACATGTGATTATATTTGTAAAGACATAACACCACAAAAACCTACAGTAATATGATATGAGGGTGTTTATGTCTATATTCTAGAGGTTGTGGGTCATTAGAAACTAGTAGATCCTCTAGTAGTGATAGTTTCATAACCATTACTTTCAATAGATATGGTAGATGAATAACTGTATAGAGATAGTTTTATGTTATTTATTCGGACAGTTAAGGGATGCCCACTCCTACCCTTCTTTGGAAGAGCTAGAATGTGTGTACCAGTAGTTGGATCCTCCCATGTTTTCAGGGGATTAGATACCACATGATATCGAGGTACGGCTTGATACTATATATTATATTTTCAAAGAATCTTCAGAAACATACTGGGAGGGGAGTCAATATTGTAACATATATTATTCCGGGAGTAACAAATTGGTGGTGGGATGTTTGAAACCGATATTATGAACTTCAAGACATAGTTTGTAAGGATTTTTTATTTAGTTTTAATATTACATATTTTCAAATACATTGATAGATAATGTTCATGTTAGTTTATGCATCTAAATAAGGGAGTAATGATAGTTATAATGTATTTGACAGTTTATTATAGAGATTCAAATTTTTTCATTGATTTACTTAGTTGAAGATCCTTCTAGGGAATGACTATTTTAGGAAGATCTCAATTATTTTATTTGATCTCATGTAATTTTTTTCCTTTACTACTATAATAGAAATTAGGAATCAGGTTCTTATTACTGGGATGAACCTAAGGGATTATGGGGTTAAAGATTTTATAGGATCACCATCCCAACGTAGTGGTTCAGTGTTGTGTTATAGAATGCACTATTTTCAGGCTTATAAAAAGGTCAGTTCCATTCAGTCAATTATTAATGTCAGTGATGTATTCGGTCCATAGTGTGGGAGATGAGTATATAAGAAAAATTAATAACATAGAGACATAGTCGAGTGTTGATAATGTGGAATTATGGGACACATAAAACGTTTTTGAAGGTCCTTGCCTCCATAAGTTTGTAGAAGGGGAAAAAATCCCAATCTAGGTTCAAAAATTGTATTCATAGCTTGACATAATTATTGGTGTTAGAGTAGTACTAGTTGTTCAATAGATGGTGTTGATTATGGTTGAGGTATCCATGAATCTGTTTTTCCTCGACTGTATAGTGGATTTTCTCCAAGTAACATGGATATATAAAGGGTGTGAAGTTCAAGCTATATATATTCTATAGAGCCTACCCATGAGATGTCTAGGGTTGATCCTTCTATGGTTAGAGGTATGATCTTAGTATCCTCTATCTACTATATACTCTTTTTGATATAGGTGCTTTCCATAGTTTCATTTATATGTACCTATTATGGAGATCCTTGGGCTCGTTATTTAGTTTTTCGATAGGATTATGAAACTAAATACATTGTTATGGATCATAATGGACGGTATATGATAGTTCATGGTGACCCCCTTTAGATTTGTGAGTGTAACTTCTTGTGGGATCTATTTTTACTTGATATGATCAGGATTGATGTCATAATCGGGACTAACTAGCCTGTTTCTTATCAATCCCATCTAGACTAATATTACTAAAGGGTTTCCTTCACATTAATAGATGGTGGGTTTTTTATTAAAATGGGTGAATGGGATTCCCATGAGGTATAATTGGACTAGAAAATAGTTGGATAGGTTGGATGATACTGCAAAATGAATGTTTTTATCAAGATAACTTTGGTTCACGTTAGGTGGATTTCCCCTACTGGTTTATTATCTCTGTGAGGGTTTAATGGATATCTTTTCTACTTTACCACATGATAGAGGGGTCAATCTCTCTAAATATCTAGTAATAGTATCTACATCATTTTCCCCCTCATCCTTACCAAATGTCTATTATAGGGTCTCAAGAGCTCTATAGGAATAAAGTGGACTTGGATGAAATGGGTTTCATTTGAAATACTATTTATCAATGGGGTTCACCGGTCACTTTTACCAAAACGGAGGAAACATCCATTAAGATTTGTGTAGATTAGCAGAATTTGAAAAAAATTGAAGGTTAATAACTTGTATCTTTTTCTGTGAGAGATGGCCTCTTCATCCATCTCTAAGGATCTTGGGTTTTCTCAAAGAATTAATTGAGATAAAGTTATCAACTGGTATGTGTTCTTCCTGTATCAATACCATGTATATATTTTCAAATATGGTTTTACCTATAATAATATCATGTTATGTCATTTGGACATACGAATGTGATTACAATTTTAATGGAATTCATGAATCTGGTTTTCCATCCTTATCTGGAATTATTTTTAGTTGTATTGGTGGTTGATATCTTGGTGTATTATCATAATCATGAAGACTATTTTAAAATTTCGGAGATCATTTAGGAGATAACAAGGGTTAATAAGTTTTATTATAGTCTCACAAAGTGCTATTTTCATATGAAAATGACTCACTTTTTAGGTTAGGTTATCTCATCAACAAGATTATTAGTTGACCAAATGAAAGTGAGATATGTAGTTTCTCAGGATCAACCCCTAAATTTCATTGGCATGCGGTGTTTCTTATGGCTATAAGAATATTATCAACATTTTATACTAGACATATCTTTCAAATCCACAACTCTTGATTTCATGAAATAGATGGGTGTTGATTTTGTATGGTCATATACTCATGAAATATACTTTTAGAAGATGAAAGGGATACATACTTCAGTGTTGGTCCTGACTCTTCTAGAGGTAGGATGTAGTTACACTCTTTATTTTGATGCACCATGTATCTAGGTATGAGAGTTTATGAAGTAGGAATAGTGATTTGTGAAGCATAAGTCGCTTCAGTTGAGTCCACACAAGAGGTATAACATGACACATGACCTCAATTTGGATGGTGTTATATATGCCATGCACTATTGGGTTAATTATTTATTGGGAGAGTGATTTATGTTATAAATGGACCACAAAAGACTCTTGTACATGATTATATAGTGTGATTCGAATTTGAGGCAATGAATTTGGATTGAGTACCTACAATTTTTTTAATTCATTATTTCCAATATTTCTTGAAAGGGAGATGTAATTTCCAATACACAGAGTATGAGGACATAAATATACATAGTACATGAGGATAGTAGATAGTTTATTCTTTTGGACCTATTTTTAGAGGCGAAATTAGTGGTTCAAGATTTATATGTTTATAAATTTTTCTAATATTATGTAGTGACTTATACTCTTATCAATAGAGTGAGAATGAGTCTCTTATTAGATGATGAGGGCCTAGTCCTATAGGAGAGCGTGGAAGGTGAGGACTCGTATCCTGGATTGAATGTGGGTGAGTATTAAATTTTGTTTATTAAAGGTTACATATGGGTTCTTTTAGATATTCATAATAAGATGATGTGATATTTTCATTCCTCAACAAGGAAGTACATATTGGCATTAACAAGATGTATCATGACGCGTGTGGCAAATACTAGTGGTCGAGGAAGAAATGTGCGGTAGATGATTTTTTCATGAGGTGATCCCCATATCAAATGGTAAAGTAACAACACAAGTGACCAGATAGTATTTTACATCAATTACATATTATTGATTATAAATTGGATGATGTTGTGACGGATTTAGTGACCGGTTTATCGAGGTTTCCTTGAGGGTGTTATATTGTCTGGGATATTGTGTATAAGATCATGAAGGACACACATTTCCTTATAATTTTAGAGATATTCTATGTATATGAGCATGGGATATTAAATATCCAGGATATAGTTATCTTCTATATGGATTATCATTACACTTTATTAGATCGAGATGCCTAGTTTACATCATGTTTTTGGAAGTTCTTGTCGAGAAAATTGTGTAAAATGGTTGTTCTGAGCACAACAAACTACCCTCCAATTGATGGTCTCCTAGAGATCACTATAATGGTTATAAAAGATATTCTGAGAGTATGCGTCCTTGATTACATGAGATATTGAGAGAGGCATATACCCCTCCTTTATTTGAGCTATAATAATGACTATCAAAAGAATGTATAGATGAAAACTTATGAGGATTTGTGAGGTATTCCATGGATATCACCCCTCTTCTAGTTAAAGACTAAAGAGACATCTTTACTCAAACCGCATCTAATTCAAGAGAATTTAGAGTTAGTCAAATTAATCAGAATGTGGATGGAAACTATATATTCTAAACAAAAAATAGTTTATTGATCACTGCTGATAACCTCTACTGTCTGAGGTTGGGTATTGGTTCTTTACATGTATCTCACTAAGGAAGGTACATAGAAATATTAGGATACTTGTAAAATTTCACTACAACATGAAGGCCATTCAATATTCGGGGGAGAGTCGAGATGATAGCCTGTCGTGTGCAGTTTCCTTCTAGTTTCTAATATATGATTGATGTCATCCATGTACAAAAACTCAACCATTATCACTCAGTCCCATATCACACTCTACAACCAGAGGATATTTTGTTACTAGTAGATGAATCCTATAAAAATATTCATAATCATATCATCAATTTGAGAAAAAAGGTTCTCAATGACCTATCATGTATCTAGTATGGGTGATACGGTAACATGATCATTTACCATATGAGACATGGTAGCGGGGGGCCAATTTTTGTGATCAGTGCCCAGAGATATTCTTTGGTGATTATTTACCACTTTGTAAGGTAAATTCAGTGATGAGTTCCATTAAATGGTGATGATTGTAGTAGATCATGGTTTCTTATGAGGTAAAAATCATTATATTTTTAGTCTAACACACATGTTTGTTACTATTTTGAGTGTTTAATGTGATCATAAATGTTTTGAGGGGTGTGTGGGGGTTGTTCAGAGCCTAGATTTTCATTTTTTGGCAATGTATACTAGGCCACATGGTTTGTAGAAACCATGTGACCCAGTCCACATTGTTTGAAAAAAAATGTGTGTTGAAACATAGTGGGATTTAAACGGAAACATGGTTTGAGGATACCATTATGGATAGAGGTCATTATCATGTGGGGTTCTAGATTTTTAATTAGAGTCTTTTCAGATGATCAGAACATAGTTTTTCTTACTGTTCTTTACGACCCTGTACGCCCCCGAAAAAATAGAAGGGTGCACTGCATGTGCAAGGTTTTGCCAACTCTGATTTTAAACTGATCCACCCATTAAAAAGTTTTGAAATTAAATTTTTGTAATTGAAACATATTATAACCAAAATCCCATTTTATTTTTTCCTCCAGTGGATAAACCCCTCACATTGGTTTCTCCCGTTGAAGCTGAAATCGTAGGTTTGGCCCCCATTTCTATATATGATACTCGATTCTAACACCATTATTCTCATTGATCATCAACGATAAGTTCTATTATTATATAATGTTTTTATGAGTTTGAATATAAATTTACAGGATTATATTTTGTGATATAATTTTCCATATTTCTAGGGTTTTCAAATTTTCATCATTTTAATCTATATAGGTATAGAATCAGAGGTCAAGATTGGACAAGTGCTTTACTATGGAAAAATAATTTGTGTTCTATAAAATTCCATCATGGGTTGATGATTTATATTCTATGTTTCTATTATGCCACACATCAAAACTTTTTAAATTTTTCCAAAAATTAAATTAATTATTTGATTATATTGTTAGGAACCTATTTTGTTTCCCATTGATATTAATTATTATGTTAAAAGGTTATTATCCCTTTCCTAGGAGACCCATGTAATGTGTTGTGGTAACTTCCCCATGTTATACCACACTGTTGGGTGATTGTCAGATGTTTAATTTTAGTGGGAGACTTAATGTGAATATATTTGATTGTTTAATGTTCTGAATTACATTTTTACAAATTCATTGTATATTAATGGAATAGATTGAACTTGTTTGATAGGAGATGGTTGTTAAATACTTTACACGTGATACATGCTGTTTATATGGTTTAATTTTTTAAATATAGAATGTGTAAATTAGTTGTATGATGAAAATATTTTTGAATTGTTATTAAATGAATAACGAAGTGAGATTATGAATTGATTATGGTATCGCATCCCATTGATGTAGTCCATAGATCCTAATTCTATATGATATCATGGAAATTTCTATAACATGGTTCTTGACTATGGTAGTGGCTAACTTGGAAGTTCTCCATGGATTCAAATTTCTTATGATTCCACGTATATTCCTACCCCTTAAATCTTCCTTGCATAGAATCACATTAGACTTGATCTGCTAACATGCCCCTTGGAATCCACAAATGTCATTACAGAGTTTCCATAAAGATTATAAAGGATCTTGATGAGGATTCCATTTTCTTATAAATATGGTATTTGACCCTTCGTGCCCTAAAGAATGATTACATATCATGGATAGCGTGGATGTTGAAACAAAATTACATGGCATGTATGATCTAGATATTTTCTTATGATTTAATTATAGCCTTGTTATGAGTATCATATTTTAGATTTTAAAGTGGATTGTATCACTCTTGCTATGGTTGTTTTCCAAATTCACTTTTTTATGGGATCATGAATAATATTCAAAGGGAACCTTAGTAGGATGGAAAATTTCTCTTGTCTTATATTACTTTACATTCATTACTATTATACCTATGATATATTTCACACTATTATATTTTATACTACATTGGTAGAATTTATTGTAGACAATTTTGGTGGTGGCCAATAGAGTGTTATCTAAAATGATTTCAGGATATCATTGGGCACCCAGATAGACTTCATGGATATAATTATGGGATAAGAAAATCATCCACTATGAAATACTTGATTATTCTATTCTTTGAAGTATCTAATAATAGGATAGATCATAGCGCATTATGTTATCAATAGATAGTCCCTTTGGTCCTTTCATACCTTTGATAGAAGTATTTTACATGCTTCTTATATACATGTTTTCCTAATTTTATGAGACACAAAAAATGATGACAATATAATTCATGACACTTATTTTGGATTATTTATTCTTATAGTCCCCTAGATTTTTATCATTAATCTTGGTCTGTATTATCATTTCCCTACTAATTGCTATCATTATACCACTACGTAAAAATCTTAAATGGGTACATATTCTTTCAACTGGGACCAACTTGGCCTTCCTTATTAGTAAGTAGACTCTTTCATACTGTTAGGTTTTCCTGTGTCCGTGTGACCCATTGGTTATGGGAACCATTTAGTGGAACCAAGGGTCAGGATGTTACAAAGGAACACATTATAAAAAAGATAACATATTTTCAAGAATCTGAATATCCAATAATTAATATATACTAAAACACGGAATAAGTATTACCAAAAAACAAAAAGGAGAAATATTTTTATGAAAAAATGAATAATTAATTATTTTTTAAATAAGTATAGCTATGTCTAGCAGTCCAGATTGTAAAAACGTATGATGGGGTTAATCTAACTTTAATACTCCATGAGATTCCTTTAAAAACCCATTTCATCATAACTACAAAACCTTATTAATGATATGATTTTGGAGGTTCTGGATATAATGGATTTAGTTTAATCCAGTTGCAGTAATGATGGAACGATGTTGTCTTTCCCCTGGATGAATTCAATGAAACACCAAAAGGGATTTTTATTTTATCATAGGTATTATTAGACATCGATGGAGTCTCAATTACATTACAATAATTAACTTTATCACTTCTAGTAATAAATTAAGGATTAATTCACTTTAGAACTCATACTGAAACTACCTTAGACAAACTATAAACATCACTATCTACGCATTAGAGATCAAAATGATATCCAACACTCTCTATTATTGATCATGAAAAAGGGCCCTTTCAAAATCTCATAGAGTAATTTAATCATCCAAGGATAAGTAAAAATGATATTTAATTAAATTGAAACACTAAAAATTCACTCCAACACTGATCAAACACCCAATTGATGAGTTAACAACTTCATCACTTCAACCACTATCAAATCATTAAACAAATATTTTTGGATGAATGTATATCTAAGATAATCTGAATATAGGAACACTCTAAAATGAGTAAAACCATATTCAAAAATATTTTTAGATATCCTCTAGAAAACTATAGGGAAATAATATCATTTATTCATACCATATGATACATCATATAAAAAAAATTAGAATACTTATAAAGATCATTTTTTATATCCTTTGAAAAACATTAAGAGTAGTTATAAATTGTTTATCCAACCACTTTTTGTTAAAGACCATGCATCCAGTAGCCAAGAGTCATGGGTAAAAATGTTATATTGGTATACGGTATTGGTGATAACATTATAATGGACTGAATATTTTATAAATCAGGTTATATTATATACATATTTGAACCTCAAATTACATTTGAAATCATGAAATTCAACTTATTGAATGTCAAAATTACACATCCTTCATATAATTAAATGATTCATTCATTATTTCTTGTAGAAGGGAATATAAATAAGATTTATCAAATATGATATGTATTAGTTACATTAATTAAATAAAATAATTTATAAAAAATATAATCATTAAGTAATTATCAATATCGAAAGATTAATATCGATAAACGCATTCCATTTAATAAATAACCAGATAAAAAAATGAATTCATGTATAATATCAATCCAATAATCTCAAAGATAATAATAAATGAATCCTTAATGATGGAAAGGATTAGTATAAGATGTCTTGATCTCAGATGTCATTATATATAACATCAGACCTAATCACATGATAATCCAAAACTGCGGGTAAAACCCAAATTAAATATAGAATAATAACCACCTCACGACACAATTGATACATTGCAAGCTACATACATCTAGGCCCCACCCATCATTTTATGTTCATCATATTATTCATATATCAAATTACTGATCTAATTTATGAATAATAATAATTATCAATAAAATACTATTTTGAATAAAAAATATTAAAAATTCATATTCTCATAGTCAATCGTATAACATTAAAAGTAAAACCCTAAATTTAGTAATGATTTAAATTTATTTTAACAATAATATCCATGATAATTTATATGGACATTTTTGGAAAATTTAATTTCAATTGATCACATGAATATGAATACATCAGGGTAACTATAATGACTAAAAAAATTAATCAAT
This sequence comes from Viscum album, assembly GCA_963277665.1. NCBI lineage: Eukaryota > Viridiplantae > Streptophyta > Magnoliopsida > Santalales > Viscaceae > Viscum > Viscum album. The sequence goes on along the minus strand of OY728137.1, from coordinate 449,380,148 downwards.
AAAGATTACGCCAGTACATTCGCTAGAAAATGTTATTGTAATCCATCCAGATAAACAATAATGTTGGTATCACTGTAACATATCTCTATATCAATATATTTAAAATAAATGATTCTTGAGGTAGGTGAATGGAAACACCATAAAAAGTTCATGCAAATCATTCTTGAGGAAAATATTTTTTAAAGTTGAAAATCCATTCAAGAAAACAAGTATTACAAAAAAATATTAAGAGAAAAAAAATTTCCCTTAAAAATAACATTTTATGCATTTTATTGTGGCATCAAAGAAACGAGTGGTCATGATTAAAGGAAGGTTCATTTTGTGATGAGTATAATGAAAATAATGATTCATTTTACATTCTAAAAAAATTTAATGTACCTTGTTTGGAAAACGTCAAGATGTTTGCCTTTAAATTTATTTTATAAAAATAAAAATATGCCATGAAATGAATGTAATAAATCATTGAAAAATTTTATTTGAAAATATGTATTTTTTAAAAAATTATTGTTGTCCAAAGATATGAAATAAAGTCTAATTATATTAAAATAACCTACTCAATAATTTTATGTTTAATAGAAAGGGAAAATGTACTATTAAATTATATAATCATGAATAGGCAGTGATGGAGAAAATGAAAAAATTTAATTAAATAATTATCAAATATGTAATTTAATAGAAATTTTTCCTTGAGAAATCATAATAAAAAGTATACTGAAACATAAATTTTATACAACTTTGGTAACTTTTTTAATGGAATCCTTATGAAATAAATAACATGAAAATAAACCTTATTTATTTTGAGAATATTGATATTCAAGATAAAAAATATCAAAGGGGATGTATACAATAATTATGAAATAGTATAGGTGTATAACATGACATATGCCTCAAAGAAGAAACTTTGAGATGAGAAACCCTTAGAATGATCAGAATATTAATGTGAGAATTAATAAATAAATAAATGATGTGTAAAAATTTAAAATTCTACTAAAAAATATTAAATACAACCTAATATTATTAAATGTAATTACATTCATAATATTATAATATCATTGACATTGAAGAAGTAGTATTACCCAATGAAAAGAAATTTATTTATGGAATTCATTTCCACTTGGTAGTTTTCAAGTCAAATACCCTTAGATGAAATAATCTAAAATAAAAGAAAACAAAATCCACAATGTGTGAATGATACAAAATATTACACATAAATGGGGAGGTATTTACCGTATATAATGAAATTAGGTTAATACCATTTCAATATGACTCAATGAATTGAAATTGAGACAAAATCACTTACCTAACTCTTCTATTAGGAGTAAAATTCAAAAAATTTATTTATAATGGTTTCATACATGTTTCTAATTTTTAAAATAACCAAATTAATGATTATAATATCCAATATGATCCTCTTATAACATTTTACCACATTTCTCTGAAAAAGTATTTTATTATTGATTTTAGGGAACATGTTAAATTTTTTGTTTTATCATGTGTGCTTTACCATGAATGTTTTGGTTTTTATATATGGGAAATATTTAAATCATATGAAAAAATATAACATTGTTTTAAAGGTCATATATAATCCTTAAATACATTTTTTTAAAAAAATATAGAATTTTTAACACAGAAAATAAAACACATCTCTTTATAGAGATAGTAGGTTACACGCGTGCCTAAGAGAGAATATCAATACCTTAACAGGAAACATGGTAAAAAAGGGAATGAAATATTAATTTTTCATAATTATTATTGTGTCATTTGTTTGAAATATATTCATTATATCCATAATTATTACTATTAATGTTAATCAGTAAAGGAAAAAAATTACATTGGTTCAAGAGGTGGTAGTATGTTGTACACACAAGTGGTGACTTTGTCTCCTATTTCATATAGAATGAGATGATTAAATATTATTATATAAAAAAATACATCTACATATATTAGATAAATTTATTATATTATATCGAAATTGTTAATACATAATTGAATGTTGTAATTGAAAAATTAAAATGAAAGTGAATGGTTAAAAAATTGCCTTCTCGAAGAAAACTCTTATTTAGAACTCCTATTAAGTACACTAGGGTTGGAATTTTTGGAAGAAAAGAAGATTTATAATGTAGATATGAGTTTTTTGAAAATATATTTTATGGTGTGGGTAATGAAAATTGGATTTAGATGTATGAATAGGTGAGGGGATTGAGTTCCCTTTTATAATTGAGGAGATATATTTTTCTAAATACCCAACACTATTCTATAATGTGAATTCAAACTCACCCTAAGGGAATAAAAATTTGACTAATAATGTAGAGGATGGATTTCATGTTATATCCAAATTTCCACCGTAAAAATCAAGTTATGAACATGTTCTTCATTATCATCTATGTTTTTTTATTATTACAATTTTTATATCCCACCACGGTAATTAGTTTGTTTAGTCCTAGTAATTTATACATTAATAATAAAATACATTTAATCCTATTAGATAATATGAACCTAATAATCCAAAATATTATACACAGTTTATCATCTAAAAATTCGATATGTGTTGAAAATTTATTTTAACAAAAGTGCATGAAACCCCATGAACATTAATTTAACATTAAATGTGATAAATAAATGTTAGTGTTTATACTAATAATGAATATATATACATATATTTAATATATTATATAATATTAATTATGATTATTCCAAATATGTTATTAATTTTTAAAAATTAAATTGATATATGTTGAAGAAAATAATTTAAAATGATCACACAAATCACATCATAAAATATTTGTCAAGAAATGCATTTCTCAAGTAAAATATGATCTTACATTAAATATATGACAAGTGATAATAATTATATAGATTTTAATTCATATATATTGATTTATAATATATATAATAAATTTAATTCATTTAATTTATTCCCTATTAGCTATAATTTCATACAATTAAAATCGATGTACATTATGTAGTTAAAAATAGTTTTCAGAAAAATGGAATATTATGCCAAAAAGAAAACATATACCAACAGTGGGTATTAATACAATCGAAATGTTATTAATTATTTTTAATATTACTAAATAATAATTTTATTTAATTTTACATCTAATTCAATAAATAAATATACTTTTAAATTTTAAAAATAATGAAATAAAATCACAATTTTACAAAAAGTGGTATTTTCCAATATTCACAAAAAAAAATCATACTTTTCAAGAAAATAAATTTTTTTTACCCAATGATAATTTTAATATGATGATTTCAAAAATTGTTTTAATTTAATTCAATAAAATTATTATTGTGTTATTAACTAATTATACTATTTTCTCATGAGATTAGTAAAAACAATTTGGTACCAAAATGTACTTTTTTTAAGAATAAATTGACTTTACTAAAATAAATATGTGATTCAAATCAATAAATTTGTATTGATTATGACTAATATATATTTTATAATTTGGATAATCATATTCGTACCTTCTAATGAAAGGTATAGGTTATAATGACCCTATTTAAATAATATATTCCATGGGTCGTTTAGGATTGGTGTTTCTTGTTGTATATGATATCAAACATAATGTTTTGTTTTAAAATATTATGGTTTCATGTAAAAAAAGATATAAGATAGAATAAATATATTTTAAAAAATTATAGTTTAAAATAATAGGGTTTACATTGTCCCTTCCTTAAATAAATAACATCCTTGTGATTTAAACATGCAATTGGAAATCAGAGGTTTGAAATTTAAAAATTCTATTATTTAAATCCCACTTCGTAAAAAGGGATTTTAAAAACATACACATAAAAGTGGGATTGGGAAATGAGAAGGACATTTAGAATAAAGAAAAATGAGAGTTTCATGTTAGATAAAATTGGGGGATTTCTAAATATATTTACATTGATAAAAAGAGGAAATTATATAGGGCGTGACTAATATCATTAATCTCAAGAATGTAAATGACTAGAAAAAAATAAATGAACTCAAAACCATTAACACACAATGAGTTAATTATCCATTTTTTCTTGTATTTTAAGCTATTATGAAAACTTTTTTTCAAGTTACATTTCCTATTGTTTAGAATTTATTTTACTCTCTATGAATATAAATATATATATACATGATATGTTTTTATTACATTAGAAAACTTTCATCATTTGGTTGTTCTTTGATCAACATCAACATCAATATTTACACTATGAAATGAATATCTACAACGAATTTCTATGCCTAAATATTTAAGATTAAAATTTCACATGGAATAAGATATATAAAAGTGTAGAATGTATTTCTATCGATCTCAATGTATTTTCCAAAACTTATATTATTATAATAAGATATCTAATACAAAAAATTAATAATTATAACTCAATAGTAACACCTCTGGTTATACATTCATGTTTATCTATCAAATCATTTATAAAAAAAAGTGACCTAATAGCTAGAATACAAGGTTGGCCAGTGATATGCTTTAAACCCTTATCACCCTTATATTCCAGGTTCAATCCCCATGGCCTTTCTAGATTTGGATGGTTACCACTAGAATATTGGTTTCTTTTTTAATAAACAATATTATTTTAATTCTTATATGATTCCCAAAAATTTTAGAAACACCCTTAAATTTAATTTTATCATCAATTTATTTGTTAAAAAATATTGGTTTCTATACCAATTATTTTTTATATAAATTCAAATAATATTAATTGACTATTATTACATCAACATCAATCAATTTATTATCACTAAAGGTAATCAATTAAAATAATATTATATCAAAAAAATACAGGAGCATTATTTCTCAAATAACCTTCTCACTATAACATAAGTGATACATTAGGGTCACATATATCTCAAACATCTATTAAAACATAATAAATTTTTCCAAGGTACATTCATCACATAAAAATATGGAATTGGTATCTGTTCCATTAAAATTATTATAAACCATATAATTTTAAACTAAAGATGGTTCCTAAAAATCAAAAACATCCCTAATCTGAATAATTAATAGTAAATTTTTGGATATCAATATTTTCGAATACCAATTAAAAGTTTGTAAAAAATGTGTATTATCCTAACCATATTTCCTTGGATTTTCAATCATGGTGCACAGTCAGGACCGTCTTCATGCACCAATTGATAATCGAGTCAATTCCCAATGTGGCATTTTAAGAGTTATTACCCATTGATAAAACAATTCCAGAACCACATCCTCTTGTATTATCTAGACATGGTCACATTTCTGAGACCCCACATGATATCTTCCTCAACAAAATATTTGAATGTTAATATTTAAATATCTTTAAGTTAGATAATAGGGTTATTATACCTAGTATATGTTTTCCTGAATCTCATTCTCATGTTTAATACTAAACATTTTCTGATAGAAATAATAAAGATCTATACTGTAGTAGGTAGATTTTGTAGTTATATTATTAAATTGGGATTGAGACTAGTGGTCAATTTAGAATGTAATTAATTTTTTAGGAGTCATGGTTAACTATATATATACCATAATACCATATTATATTTTAATATTTTTAATAAAAAACATTTAAAATAAAAAAAATCCTTATGTTTAAACTCATTTAATGATTATTTCTTAATATAATTGGGAAGGGAAACAAAATAAGGATGTTAATAGATACTTATTAAGAGTTACATAATGTGAAAACTATCATTAATAAATAAATAATAACAAAAATAAAATAATCAACCCGAAAAGGTAAATATATTAAAACAAATTCCATTTAATCTCAAGTATGGGTAAAGAGTACATCCATGGATAATAGCTATGAAGATATATTATCGAAACAATAATAGAATTCTACATGAAAAAATGATTAATATTGGACATCATGATTCCATATATCCTAATATCTATATCATCCCTACCTTTCATGTGAAATAATAAAAATATAAGTAAAACCCAACATAATGATAACTTACTAATTCACCTCATGGGTCTATTGATTCGTCATGGTGTTATATAAATCTAGGTATCCCAGTCCCTGTATGTAAAATTAATTCCTTATATATCTAACTACATATTTAATTCATGAAAAATAAAACTTCTCAATAAGTATACATATTGAATGAATAATAAGTAATATCAATACTTCTATAGAAAATCATATTAAATTCATAAAAAACACCATTTGTATAAATTATATGATGTTTAAGAAATAATAATGTCAATTATAATTAATAAAGATATTTAGGGGTAATGTAATTCCACTGATCAAAACAAATTCAATATTTCATGTTAAGGTAAATTATTAAACCAAATGAAAAAAAAATTTCAATTCATTCTCTTGCCAAACTGATCATAAACCATTTTGAATAATAATAAGGTTGTTATTATTTAAAATTATATCTAGTTTATTATTTTTAAAATGAATTTAATTTTTAAATGGTGAATATAAATACCATAAAAGAATCGTTAAAATCATTATTTAGAAAAATATACTTTTATCTTTTAATATCAGTTTTAAAAATACCATAATAAACAAAAATATTTTAAAAAATACATTGTTTAAAAATAAAATTTTATATTAGTAAATAGGGATTCAATGAAAATATTTTCCACGGTCAAAATAAATTTCTTTTGGTTGGATTACGTTAAAAACAATGATTCCTTTCAATTTTATTAATTGAAGGCAAAAGATTGTTGTTTTGAAAATAAAATGTTTTGTCCTTTTTTAATTTTTTTAAAATTTTAAATTATGTGTAAAAAATAAATTATATAAACAATGTAAAATATTTTTCACTGATTTTTTTAAAAACATGGATTTAGATAAATTTATTTTCCCCCATCGAGAGAAATGAAGTCATATTTTATTTAAATCATATTTCAAATCATTTTAAGTACCAAAGAGTGGAAAATGGTACTATTATATGAAAACAAAATCAATTACCAGAGGATACGATTATTAAATGGGGTTATTGGATAATTGTCTAATAACATCCTTAAATGGAAATTGATGTTTAATTCATCTTGAATAAAATGAAATTGAAACTTAAATATATTATCAGTTTGGAAAATTTTGAATAATAAACCAAATGAAAGGAATAACACAAAATAATTACTTAAATTCCATAAATATAAATATATTAATGATTAAAAATATCTATATTTATGTATATAAAATTTATAAAATTTTATTAGTGTATAACATGACATATCTCCCAAAGAAGACAATTTGAGATGTGAAACCCTTAGAATAAGAATAATGTTGAAGTGAGAATTAATCAGGGAATTGATTTTGTGAATCAAATGAAAATCCATATAAAACTAGTATAAATAAAATAAAATATAAAACAATTATTCCCACATTCAATATTATAATGTTAAAGACAGTTGAAAAGTAATATAACCCAATGAAAATAAATTGAGTTATGAAATTAAGTACCAATCGATAATTTTCATGTAAAATCCCCATAGATGACATAATGAAATTAAAATTGAAAATAAAACCATTTATGAATGTTTAAATAAATTATACATAATACTTATGTAATATACAATATATTATGAAATTATGTGCATAGATTTATAATATGCCTCACTGAAAGGAAATTTAGGCAAAATCCATTACCTCTAGCCTCCTTTTGGTTATGTAGGCAGTAACCTCCTTTATAATGGGTTTAAGAACGTTATTAATTTATTAAAAAATTATAATATATTTAATAGCATCATATATTACCATAAAAAATTATTACGACAATACTTTTAATAATAATTTATTAATATAAATTTTTCTCGTGTTAATTGACTATTTTCTCATAAATGTTTTTTCATAAAATTCACAGTTTTTGTGCATATTATATATAAACATAATATCTATAATTATATTAATTTTTTAAATATCATAATTACTCATTTAATATATTTTCATAACCATTATTGAATTTTATACATGGATATAAAATAACATTAAATAATGGAGACGGTAGGTCGTACCTACACAAGGGTGATGATATCATTCTATTAATTCGTAAAAGGGTGACTAAATTGATGATTTTTTATTTTTTAATAATTATTAACATGTATCATGTATAATTTATAGTCATTATATGCACCACTATGACTAACCTTCTGAGTCGGTGATGGAAACAAATTACATTGGACTCTGAGGTAATAGTCCTCCATACACATAAGTGATGTGTCACTTTCCCATTTGATGGAGTAAAAGATGTCTAAATATTATGACACCAACATATTAAAATATATATATAAGATAAATAAAGGTGATATATTGTTGTAATTTTAAATAAAAAATTTAATCAAGTAAAAAATATTTAAAAAGAATGATCTTCGTTATAATGATTTACATCTCTTAGAGAAACCAACTTTGGGTCTCCTCTAAGGGATAGTAGGTTTTGTGTTTTTGGAATCAAAACATCTTGGTATTGTGGATATGTTTTTTGGGGATAATTTTTTGTTGAGTATGGTAATGGAAAATGTCATGATACGTGTGAATATGTGAGGGGAGAGATTTCACTTTTATAATTTAAGAGGAGTTCCATGTTATTAGAAACAAAAAATTATTCAATAATGGGAAGCACTCCGACACCAAGTGCCTAAATATTTCATAAATAATTTTAATTTGGGATTTTATGGTAACTTGAAACCTCTGATAAATTAAAAGAAACATATTTTAAACGTTTTGTTTTTCTTTATGATTTTTTATTTTGTTCCTTAACTATTTTATTTTCCTCCAAAAAATTGGTTTATTTAACTTAGGTAATTTGACCATTGAGGCAAAAATAAATTCATCCTTATTAGATAATTTTGAAACACTAATAAAAAATATTAAACCCAAATTATTAACTAAAAATTATAAGTGGTTGGAGAGTTAATGTTTACAGGAGTGTATGTAACACGAATAACATCGTTTTAGATTGAAAAGCATTAATTGTTTTTCCTTCATTAATATTCAATATGATAAAAAACTTATTTGATGATAATAAATTATATTTATTATTTAGATTCTATAAAAGTGAATATTTTTTATCAAATTTAACTCATATATTTTTTATACTTTTTTTAATATCAACCCATACATCATTCATAAAAAACAGTTTTCAGGAAATGCATTTTTGAAGAATCAAATGATCTTACATTAACTATATAGAAAATAATATTATCCTTATGTGGATTAAAATTAATTTATTTGTAGATTATATAAATATAATTTATTTAATATAGGTCATTCATAATCAGGGGACACTTTTATTAATTTAGATGGATAGCTGTTATGAATCTAGAAACATTTTCTTGAAAATTGAATTTTTAAGCTTGAAAATAATCTTATAAAAAATTTAGTTATAAAGTTATTTTAAGTGTAATTAATTATTCTAAATATAAATAAATAATATTGTTGTTACATTAAAATAAAATTCCAATCCTAATGGTACATTTTAATTAGTTAATTTATTGAAAATAAATGAGAGTTTTGCATAAATAGTTTTTTATTTCATATCTACTAAAAAACAACTCTTTTCCAAAAAAATCACCAAAAAATATTTTTGATATAATAACATAAAAAATGAATTTAATTTTGTGAAATTAATTTGTCAGCGGTTCTAAAAAAAATATGTTATTTACCTATAAGGACCTGGCCTTAAACATTTACATAATATTTATTTAAACGAATAATTCTCATTGAGGATCATTTCAGGTTTAGAGTTTTAGAGAATTAGGTCGTAACTATTACATCTCAATAGATTACAAGGTAGACACTTCTAAAAAGCTTCCATTTTTTCATAAAATATAAACTCTTGAAAAAAAGTGTCATGTCTAGTTCCATGTTTTAGACGGCATGACTTTTCCTTGATCCCATCCTTGACCCTATTTATCTTTAAGTCCTGTGAAAAAATTTCAAAACTTGGGATGAGAATAAAAGGCTCAGTAAGGGTTATAAAACAAATAATGAAAACATTTTTTCATAAATACATACAAAACATGAAATCATTTACTTTCCTCATGAAATCATAAGATTTATGAAAGACACATAGAAATCATTAATCATAAAGGTAACTTGTGGCATCAATATCATACTTACATTGTAGATATCACAGCTACATAGGGAGTTACTTTGGAATACCCATCATAGTATATTCCCTAAAAATATTAGGAGAAACATTCATGTTTACCTCTGTTACATTAACCAATTCATTGGAGAGCTATCTCGGGCTCACCCGCCCTAGGTTTATCACAGAACCACCCGTATACCTAAATAATTCCCAAGAACCATAACATGATCATAACACATAACATAAGCATAAAAGAAAGATAACATTTCCACATTGAAAAAATAAAATATCATTTCAAGATATTAAAATAATAAATCCATTCTCAAAATCATTTTCAATACCAAAAAACGTAAAAAGTTCTTATGGAATTTATTTTTCCTTTTAAAAACATTACAGCTTGTTAAGGAAGCCAAAGATCAAATAATACTCGTGGTGACGGAAAGGTCATTGTCACCGCTTACGTAACAAAGCATTCCTTTTTGTCATTTAGTAAAACTATTCATATAAAAATATTCCCTTTGAATAAAATGATAAGTCAAAGGGGTTTATACACCATATAAAATAAAGTCGTATATAAAACTAAAAATCCCTCAATGAGAGGAGATTGAGACGAAGTCCCTTACCTCGTGTCCGACTTGACTCGATCGTTCTTTAATCTCCTAAATAATAAACTAAAGTTAATTTACACTTTCTTAAGAACACTTTTCAAGTTTATTATTCTTTCAATATCACTTCTTACCGTGTTATAAACATTATTCAATCATTTAAGTTAATAAGGTTTATTTTGTCGATATTTGGTACTTGAGTAAAAAATGAACACAATATATTTACAAGTTTTCTATGTGGTAAAAAATTCATTATATCCAGAATGATATTAATGATTTGGATATCATATATATCATATATATATCCAATATATACATGTTTTTATAATAGTACATAACATTTAGAGGTAAGTAATGAAATGCACCGTTCATGGAGACGGTAAGCCATACGTACGCATGAACGCTACTTTCATTTCTATTTCTTATTTTAATGGAAATAAAATATAATGATACATAGGTATATTATAATTCCAGTATAATATCATATATAATATCTTTAACTCCATCCTTTATACATCTCACATAGGGCATTAACAAATCAAATCACTTTGAGGGGGCGGTAGTCCGCACTTCCTCAAATGAAATTATCATATTTACCCACATTGGAAACCATAAAGGCATGCTATAAATGGAAAGTACAGAAGAATAATGAAATCATAAACATGATATATATCATATATAAATACAGTTCCATCGTAATGGCCACCATGAGAGGTGGTAAGATGTCATTGAACAATCATCGTTTCGTGAGGCCTTAGTTTTCCATCCACAGAAACATTATGTTCTTCATCCATTACATAGATGTGTGTGAAAGTTTAGTTAAAATAGTTCTCATAAAAACATCATAGTATATTGAGGATACTATTTTTGTTACAAAATAAAGGAATAAAATGAGTTTATGGGTTGGATAAGTAAAATAAAAGAAAACAATTTAAGAGAAATCGTTACCTTTAATTTGGGTAACTCCCTTTGGATTGAACCAAAGGACTTCTTGAAGTGCCTTCTGCCTAGGGTAAGGATTCTAATAGTAGGATAGGGATGCTGGGAGATTAATTGGGAAGAGTTCGATCGAGCCAAATGGCTCCAGAGGTGTGTGGAATTGGTTATAAGTTGTATCCTTTTATAAGGGAGAGGAGGGGATCTTTAGGAAAGTATGAAAAAATTATTTTATTATATAACGATATTCGGTTTCTAAAGGTCCAAAAATTATTATAGTCAAATTCAAGATGACTCATGGTCTAAATAAAATCATCCAATAAGAGTTGGACATGTTTTGGATAATATTTTAATCATTATAATCTTATTTATTTAAATAATTTATTAATGAGGTAAATACTGCATCATTAATGTTTCATGAATAATTTAATTTATACGATGTCTAAAAATTATTAAAAAAATAATATCATGTAGGAAATCGTTTTAGATTTAAAATTAATATTTATAGGCAAAAGTATAATTTATATGACCCCTTCGAAAAATTAATTTACTAAATGATATTTTCTTTTGTCATATTTTCCATTACTTTAAGTTAATTAATCTAAATTGTCCTTATCACTCCCAAGTGGCTCAATGGGGTTCCAAAATCGACCCAAAGATACCCATGGTCGTAAATGACTCAAAAAAAGGTTTGGAAAAGTGTTAAGGTAATTTTGAATTATTATAATATTTTTTTAACCTTGAATTACCCAATTTACCTTTAACCGCGGTAAATAAAAGTCAATAGGTACTGTTCAACAAAAATTATTTTCATCTTATTGAACCACATTTTACTTCTCCAAAACAACCACGTATGTCTCATTTTTGAAATTAAATTCTCAGAAGTGGTAAAATTGCATTAAAATGAAAAAGTCAGTTTTTTATCTACTACTTAGTGGTTTCACTATTCATCTAAAATTGAAGTTTTTCAGAAAAATTCCAAAAATTCAGCCTAAGAATTATTTGATATTATGAATTCAAAATTGATGTCTATTTTTCCAAATTTAAAACATAAAAGTAAAATTAATTAATTTAAAAATTAATCCCTGTTGTTAAAACAAATAGTGTGTTTTTAAGAAACAATAACTATCAAAAGATTGATATTTGTTTATGTCCAATTTCAAAGTGAAATTAATTCCAATGAACAAAATTGAATTAAATGGTAAAAATATATTTTAATTTCACTTTAAAACTAACTCAAATGATAATCTAACCATATAAATAAATTAGAATAAAAGGCACTTTTGAATTACAATGTGATATTTATCACTATTCATTTAAAAATGAACTTTATCAGAAAAATACCAAAAAATACCCAAAGTAAAATTTGATATCCCCATTATAAATAAGGATTTTATTTTGTCAATTAGAATGTATTAAAGTGACAAATACTATATTTAAATAGGGTTCTCCATTAAAAGGCGATAAATCTGCCTTTTAATGCAAATTATGCTTAAAATTAGATTCATTCACATTTTAAGCCTCTATATTTTTATTGGATAATGTAAATACATTTAATAATAATGTATAATCATATTTTAGTTATTTTTGTTCATTCCTTCCAATACAACGGCTATTATTTAACTACAATTTAAAATAATAATATTATATTATTAGTGTGCCATGTAAGTTTTCAAAGAAACCCATTGTTGCGTATCCAGTACGTTATCGAACATAGAAACCCCTTTAAAGTAAAAAATTAATATATAATTCACAAATATTAATAAATATTAAATATGTCTCTGGTAATCCCACAACAAAGTCCATGGATATATTTTCCCATTTCCACTCTGACACCGGTAAAGGCTGAAGCATTCCTTTCGGTAACTATCGCGCTGCTTTAACCAAATGACATGTCAAACACTTTACAGTAAAATCAGTAATATCTATTTTCATTCCATCCCACCAGTAATACTCTTGAAGATCTCTGTAGATCTTAGTACTTCCAAGATTAACTGAATATGGAGAACAATGAGATTCACAAAACAACTCATTCTTCAACTTTGAATCACAAGGAACACTATAACTCTTTCCAAATCTCAAAAACACAATCATTATCATTTTTAAAATCAAGAAACTTACCCTTCTGAACCAACACAACCTTTTTCTGCAACTCATTGTCTTCCTTCTATGCTTGCTTAATTCTGCCTGATAGATATGATTTCACTAACACCTGAAACAAAACAGAATAATTTCCTGAAACAACAACTTCTATGCCAAATTACATCAAATCAATAACCAAATGATCTTGTTCCAAACATAACATGGTTAAGGAAGTATTACTTTTTCAACTCAAATCATCAGCCACTTTATTTGCTTTCCCCGGATGATAAAGGATCATGCAATCATAATCCTTGATTAATTCCAACCATCTCATCTGTCTCATGTTCAATTATTTCTGAGTGAATATATTCTTCAAACTTTTTTGATCAGTATATATTTCACACTTCACCCCATACAACTGACGCATCCAAATTTTTAAAGCAAAAAACAACAACAACTAATTCCAAATCATGTGTAGGGTAATTTAACTCATGTGGTTTCAACTGGCATGAAGCATAAGAAATTACAAGATCATTTTACATTAGGACACAACCCAATACTTTCAACAAAGCATCACTATAGATAACAAACTCACCATTTCTGGAAGGTAGTGCCAAAATTGGAGCATTCACCCATCTTCCTTTGAATATTTGAAAACAATCATCACATTCTTTTGTCCAGATGAACTTAACACCTTTTCGAGTTAACTTAGTCATTGGACAAGATAGTCATGCAAAATTTTCAATAAACCTTCGATAATAACCGACCAAAACAAGAAAACTACGAATCTCGGTTATATTTGTAGGTCTTGGCATTCTTCAGCAACTTTCATTTCAGTAGGACCAACAGTTATGACATTCTTTGAAACAATGTGACCAAGGATAGAAATTTTTTGTAACCAAAACTCACACTTTCTAAATTTCCCAAATAGTTTCTTTTCATTTAAGGTTTTAAAGAAAACCCTTAAATGAATATCATGTTCCTACTTACTTTTGGAATAAACAAAAATACTATCAATGAACACAACCACAAACTTATCCAAGAACTCACAGAAAATTATATTCATAAGATCCATGAATATACCCAGTGCATTAGTTTACCCAAAAGGCATAACTACAAATTTATAATGTCTATATCTAGTTCGAAACACGGTATTTGGAACATCTTCTTCCTTTTCTTTCAACTGATGGTTCCCCGACCTCACGTCAATCTTCGAAAAATACTAAGCTCCCTGGAGCTGATCAAACGAATCATCGATATGAGTCAAAGGATAATTATTCTTAACAGTGATGTTATTCAATTATCTATAATCAATGTAAAGTCTCATTGAACCGTCTTTATTTTTAACAAAAAATACAGAATCACCCCATGCTAATGTGCTAGGTCAAATGAAACCTTTATCTAATAACTCCTGCAATTGCTTCTTTAACTCTAAAAGTTCAATTTTCACCATTCGATAAGGTGGTTTTGAAATTGGATAAGCATTAGGAACTAAGTCAATAGTAAATTCAGCTTCTCGATCTGGTATAATACCAGGAAACTCATCAGGAAAAAAATCAAGGTACTCGTTTACCACAGGCACATCATTAATCTGAACAGTTCCTTTGTTTTCAACAGTATATGCAAGGTAACATTCATTTCCATCTTTTACTAGTTTATCAGCATCCTGATATGTTATCAATAGCAAGGGTTCATTTTTGTATACAAACTGAAAATATTTCTAAAAAGAAACCTCTTTAGCTATGCAGTCAATCTTAGCATGATAAACATAAATCCAATCCATTCCCTAAATAATATCAAAATCTACTAGAGGCAAAACAATACGGTTTTTAGGTAGATTCTTTCCGAACACAAGGACATGAATGTTCTTATGTTTTCTTTGTGTCTCTAAATTTCCTCCTGGTGTTTTTACCATATGTTCTGTATTCATATCTTGAGATGGAATTCCCAATTTACTAGAAAACTTCTCAGAAATGAAAGATTGTGTAGACCCTGAATCAAACAACACATTGGCATAATCTGAAAAATGAAAGAGTGTACCTGATACAACTTCATTTTATGGCCCGACATCTTCTGACATAGTTTCAAAGGATTTCACCACCCCTTTCTTCTTGTAGTTTGGCTTCTTTCCTTAGGTTGAGTTCTTTTTTGAACACTCTGACCCACTTCATAGCACTTAAAACATTTTACTGACTGTAAATCAGATTTTATCTAACCATTATCCTGATCTTTTTCAGTGCAATTACGAGCCTTATGTCCCATTTTACCACAATGGTAGCACTTACCATAATTCAAAAGACATTCCATAGCATGCTTTTTACCACAATTTTCGCAAACTGAAAACTTATGTTTCTTACCATCATGCTTTTTTTGAAGAGTTTTTCCCTTTTTCCTGCCACCTCGACCTCTAATTTTTTTTGTTTGACAAATAATACCTGATCATCAGCAAATTCCATTTCCACCTTCTCCGCACAATGAAAAAGTTTTCATAACTTTTGAACTCATGAGAAACTAATGACCTTCGATACTTTGGCTTTAATCTTGAGTAAAAACGATAGATTTTACTATCATGATCCTGTATGAAATTTAGGGCATACCTTGCAAGTCAAGTGAATTTTTCTTCATAAGCATCCATTGAGTTATCATCCTGACTCAATTCCAAGAATTGTTTTTCCATCCTAATATGAACCATGTTAGGAAAACATTTCTCAAGAATCATACCTTTGAATTCATCCCAATCAAGAGCAAAAATCTCATAACTACCCCTGATATTTTTCACCATCTACCACCACTGATCAGCTTCACCTTCAAAATGGTAAACAACGAGACTAACCATTTGATATTCTAAACAACCCATGACATCGAAAATTTCTCCAGTGCTTTAATCCACCCTTCAGCTAGCACAGGGTTAGAAGATCCTCTAAATAATGGGGGATTTTGCCTCATAAAATGCTCCACTACTGTCATGTTTCCATGTGGTTGATCTGGATGATCTCGTGCATGGATTCCACCACCATTTATAGCTTAAGTTAATTGTGTCGTCACTACAATAACTATTCAGTTCCGATTCCTACCATATCATGTTGCTAATTTGGAAGGTTGTCTTCTTCCTGATGTCGTCCCAACATAGCTGAACTATTTCCTCTGTGGAAAACCATTCTGAACATGTAAATATCTTAGGCAAACAAATATGGTAATCTTTAAATGCTATATGATTTCAATATTAACATAAATTACTTTATGGATATTAATTTAACAATAACCTAACTCCTAATGTTTTCTAAACTGACCTCTGATACCAACTATAAGGACCCAGCCTTAAATATTTACATAATATTAAATTAAACGAATAATTCCCATTGAGGATCTTTTCAGGTTTAGAGTTTTATAGAATTAGGACATAACTATTACATGTCAAAATATTACAAGGTAGACACTTCTACGTATCTTCCATTTTTTCATAAAATATAAACTCTTGAAAAAAAGAGTCATTTCTACTTCCATGTTTTAGACAGCATGAATTTTCCTTGATCCCATCTTTGACCCTATTCATCTTTAAGTCCTGTGAAAACATTTCAAAACTTGAGATGATCCTAAAAGGATCAGCAAGGGTTATAAAACAATGAATTAAAACATCTGTTCATAAATACATACAAAACATGAAATCATTTACTTACCTCGTGGAATCATAATATTTATGAAAGAAACATAGAAATCATTAGACAAAAATCTAACTTGTGGCATCCATATCGTACTTACATTGTAGCTATAACAACTACATAGGGAGTTACTTTGGAATACCCATCACAGTATATTCCCTAAATATATTAGGAGAAACATTAACATTTACCTCTGTCACGTTAACCAATGCATTGGAGAGTTATCTCGGGCTCACCTGCCCTAGGTTTATCACGGAACCACCTGTATACGTAACTAATTCCCAAGAACCATAACATGATCATAACATATAACATAAACACAAATGAAATATATCATTTCCACATTGCAATAATAAAATATCATTTCAAGATATTGAAATAATAAATCCATTCTCAAAATAATTTTCAAGAACAAAATTCGTAAAAAGAGGATATGGTATTTATTTTTCCATTTAAAAACATTCTGTCTTGTTAAGGAAGCCAAATATCAAATAATACTCACGATGGAAGAAAGTTCATTGTCACCGCTTACGTAAAAAAGCATTCCTTTTTCTCGTTAAGTGAAACACTTCGTATAAAAATATTCCCTTTGAATAAAATGAAAAGTAAAATGGTTTTATACACCCTATAAAATAATGTCGTATATAAAACTAAAAATGCCTCAATGAAAGGAGATTGAGACGAAGTCCCTTACCTCATCTCCCACTTGACTCGATCATTCTTAATCGTTTGAATAATAAATCAAAGTAAATTTATACTTTCTTAATAACCTTTTTCATGTTTATTATTCCTTTTCTATTACTTATTACAGTTTTATAAACATTATGCAATCATTTAGTTAATAACGTTCATTTTGTCGATATTTGGTACTTGAGTAAAACATGAACACCTTATATTTACAAGTTGTCCATGTGGTAAAAGATTCATTATATACATAATGATATTAATGATTTGGATATAATATATATCATATATATCCAGTATATACATGTTTTTTATAATAGTACATAACATTTAGATGTAAGAAATGAAATGCACCGTTCATGGAGACGGTAAGCCGTACGTACGCATGAACATTACTTTCATTTCTATTTCTTATTTTAATTGAAATAAAACATAATTATACATATATATTATAATTCTAGTATAAAATAATATATAATATCACTAACTCCATCCTTTATACATCTCATATATGGCACTAACAAATCAAATCACTTTAAGGGGGTGGTAGTCCGCACTTCCTCAAATGAGACTATCATATTTACCCACTATGGAAACCATTAAGGTGTGCTATAAATGGGAAGTACAGATGCATAAGGAAATAATAAACATTATATATATCATATATAAATATAGTTCCATCATAATGGCCACCATGAGAGGCAGTAAGATGTAATTGAACAATCATTGTTTCGTGAGGACTTACTTTTCCATCCACAGAAACATTATGCTCATCATCAATTAGATGGAGGTGACTGTAAGTGTAGTTCTAATCATTCTCATAACAACATCCTAGTATATTTAGGATTATATTGTTGTTACAAAAGAAAGGAATAAAAAGAATTTAGGGGTTAGAGAAGTAAAATAAAAAAACAATTTAAGAGAAACTGTTACCTTTTATTTGGGTAACTCCATTTGGATTGAACCAAAAGACTTCTTGAAGTGCCTTCTGCCTAAGGTAAGGCTTCTAGGAGCAGGAGAGGTATGTTGGGAGCTTAATTGGGCAGACTTTGGGTGAGACAAATGGCTTGAGAAGTGTTTGGAATTGGTTATAAGTGGTCTCCTTTTATAAGGGATATGAGGGTCTCTTTAGGAAAGTGTGAAAACATTATTTTATTATATAATGATATTCGGTTTCTAAAGGACCAAAAATAATTATAGTCGAAGATAAGATGACCCATGGTCGAAAGAAAATCATCCAATCAGAATTGAACATTTTTTGGAAAATATTTTAATCATTATAATCTTATTTATTTAAATCATTTATTAATGAGGTAAATACTGCATCATTATTATGTCATGAATATTTTAGATTATTTGATGGTTAAATATTATTAAAAAATACTATCATGTGATTTTTTTTAGCTTTCCAATGAATATATATATGAAAAAGGATAATTTATATAACTCCTTCTAAAAATTAATATACTAAAAGATATTTTCTTTTGTCATATTTTCCTTTACTTTAAATTAATTAATCTAAATAGTCATTATCACTCCCAAGTGGCTCAATGGGGTCTAAAAATGACCCAAAGATGCTTGTGGTCGTAAATTACTCAATCAATAAGGTTTGGACAAGTGTTATGGTAATTTTTAATTATTATAATATTCTTTTCACCTTGAATTACCCTATTTACCTTTAACTGTGGTAAATAAAAGTCAAAAGTTACTATTCACCAAAAATTATTTTGATCTTATTAAACCACATTTTACTTTTTGATAACAACCATTCATGTCGGATTTTGGAAATTCAATTCACAGAAGTGGTAAAATTTTATTTGAATGAAAAGTTAGTTTTTAACTACTACTAAGTGGTTTCACTATTCATCAAAAATTGATGTTTTTAAGGAAAATACCAAAAATTCAGCCGAATAATTATATGATATTCTGAATTAAAAATTGATGACTATTTTTCCAAATTCAAAACATAGAAGTGGAATTAATTAATTTAAAAATTAATTCCCATTTTTAAAACTAATAGCGTGTTTTTAAAAAACAATAACTATCAAAAGACTGATACTTGTTTATGTCCAATTACAAAGTGAAATTAATTCCAATAACCAACATTGGATTAAATTCTAAAAATATATTTTAATTTCACTGTAAAACCAACTAAAAAGATAATCTATCCATATAAATAAATTACTTTAAAAGGCACATTTTAATTAAAATGCAATATTTTTCACTATTCATTGAAAAATGAACATTATTAGAAAAATACCAAAAAATTATCCAAAGTAAAATTTTATGTCCCCATTCTAAATAAAAATTTTATTTGGTCAATTAGAAAGTATTAAAGTGACCAAAACTATATTTAAAGAGGTTTCTCCATTAAAAGGTGTTAAATATGCCTTTTAATGCAAGTTTTGCTTGAAATTAGATTCATTCACATTTTAGGCCTCTAACATTTTATTGGATAAAGTAAATACATTTATCAATCATATATAATCATATTGTAGTTAGTTTTGTTCATTCCCGCCAATACAATGGCTAAGAGTTAACTACCATTTAAAATAATAATATTATATTATTAGTGTGCCACGTAAGTTTTCAAAGAAACCTGTTGTTGCGTATCGAGTACATTATCGAACATAGAAACCCCTTTAAAGTAAAAATAATATTTAAATCACAAATATTAATAAATATTAAATATGTCTTATTCTTC
This sequence comes from Viscum album, assembly GCA_963277665.1. NCBI lineage: Eukaryota > Viridiplantae > Streptophyta > Magnoliopsida > Santalales > Viscaceae > Viscum > Viscum album. The sequence goes on along the minus strand of OY728137.1, from coordinate 449,359,448 downwards.
ATTTACTTGGGATGTTACATTACCCATAGATATGGTAAAATCATTTCTATTGAAAATATTTTTTTTATAATTAATTAGATTTCATTAAAATTACTTTGACTATAATCAATAGATTTTTATTTACTAGTCCCTAAATATATATTTCATAATTTTTTTAATCAATTTATACCTAAAAATTAATGGTGACATTTAAATATTATATTCCATATGTCGTTTAAGATTGGTGTTCCAGGTATCACATGTTGATGAACATAATGTTCGTATTTTCAAATATCAGGGTTAAGTATAAAAAAAATATTGAAAAGAATAATTTTTTTTTAAAAAAATATAATTTAAAATCTCAATTTTATAATCATTATATGATAAATAAATCCTTAATCACATAAAAATATTTGGTGACCCCACATATATTTATGACATTGATAAAAAATAATTAATTCACTAATATATAATTATATGAAATGAGAAGCCACTAATAAACATATACTCAATATATAAACGGATCCAATGTCATCTCCACTAAAGATATATTGGCCAATAGTTGGGTCAAAAAACTTCCTGAATAGTCTGTAACCTTTTTTTTAATCATTTTTTATAATAACCCTATTAAGTATTGAAGGGGAACCCTTACATGGCATGTATGATTCATGATATTACTGTACGTGAATGCATGAAACGAATTCATTAAAGACTATTACTGCTTGAAACTACCACTCCCCATCATCTTTATCATGATCATCTGTCCACCTCTTCATTCATTTTCAACTAGATATCTTTTGATGAGGTGCTAATGCATAGTACCAATGTAAAATGACATACCCTCTCATTCTTCAAAATTTGTTAGCTCTACGATGGTGAAAAGTCCATCATCTAAATATTATTCTAGGGTTGTTTCTTATCGGATATATCTACTTTACATCCATAAATCAGGTGGCTCAAAGGCCTTGAGGTGGCCTGAGGGACTTAAAATGGCCCAAAATCCTAACTTACCCAATGTCTAGGTGGCCCAAAGGACATAAAGACTCTCAGACCAAAATGGTGGCTCAAATATGATTTTTTCAAACTACTACAACATCTAATAGTAACTTCTACAATACTACTACAAAATCAGGGAATTATTCCTCTTCCTAGATTCAATCCTCAATCTCGTGGATGCACTTCGAGAGTCCTCACCAAATAGAATAAGCCTCATGTGAAAATGTGGGTTTCTAACACTAAATCCAAGTGGGGGGACCAAACCCATGGGAATTACATGTTCTATATCTAAGAAATGGCATTGAATTGAACTACTCATAATACACAGAGTGTTCGAGTCTGGTGGGGCTTAATCCTCTGCCGGTTTCCATGGAGAGTGAGTGGTAAATCCAGAGGGTACCACTCAACTATCACCCCATGGGACACAGAGTATGTCAATTCATTATAGCTAACTCATATTTTCATGATACATTATTTATTGATTTAAGAAAAGGAGAGATTATTTATATTTCATTCAATGATATTGATAAACACATCACACAGCCATTATTGAAATAAATATGTATATTATAGTATCATATTTAGGAATATAAAAAAATTCCATATTCTATCTCAGTCATGAGTATAAATTTTAAAATCATTTTATGAGAGGAAAAATTCCATATTAGTCATATGTTAATCTATTTAATAATCTTTAAAATACCCTATGAAGCCCTAATTTTTTTCAAACTCATGGTAAGATTAAATAAGTTATAGGGATATGATTATGCTAATGGTATGTATCATTTAATACTCAATTAATGGGGATTAGATATGACACACGAACCTCTAGTATACCAAATACAATGTGCACTACACTCCATATGGTATAACTTGTGGCTCACGTATAAAAAAATACCCTTTTGGTGTTAAATAATTAAATTCCATTTAAGATTCTCATCTCACTATAATCAGCACATGTCATTAAGACATAAAATACTCCAAGAGTTCCATATGTTTTGGAAAAATTAATGTCATACATTATGACATAAATAATAAAATAACTTCTTATTACTTATGCATCCAATATAAAATAATGATTATGTTAATATTTCATTTTATATAACATGACACATTTTATATAATCTTAAACTCCAAAAATAATATTTAGAAAAATATATATAATTCATATATTTTATCATATCCCATATGAAAAATCACCATAGAGGGTTTATGTTTTATATATTATTATGTTATTATTTAAAATTTAATATCATTATATAATTATTTTCATATTTATATATGTTACAATTTGATAGTTCCCTACAAAAAACAACAAGTTTTTTTATTACCATATATAATGTAAGAATATTTTAATAACTGTGTGATTAGGATTCCTAATCCCCCATATAATCTCTTTAAGAATAATATTAAAACTTATTTTATCAAACTATCTAGTGTTATGTTGTCAAAAATAGTTATTTTTAAAATATCATTGTACTATTTATAAGTTCATCACTACCAATGATATATTTCTATTTCAAATTCAATATGATATATTTTTGTGACAAAAATATATTTGATTGGTTTATATTAACATAATTTTTTAAAAATATTACTTATTCTGTTTCAGGATATAAAAATATATTTTACATTGAATTTTAAATGTTTAATAATTTATTTATAACATATGGAACTTCTCTATGTTAAATTAAACTCCAATAATCTTTTTGATAATACATTCTCTATAAAAAAATTGTAAAACACATAATCTTTTATGATTCAAAATAAATTTAATTTTCTTTCATTCTAATAATTAAAAATAAATTTTTTCAAACCACATATCTTATAGTATTCAATGTTTTCGAAGAAATACTAAAGAAACCAATTTTATAATCTATATTTTCAAATTTCTAGTGAAGAGAGAACGTTTCTATATATTTTAATAAATAAATTGGATACAATTTTTTGTATTGTATAAGTCATATTCTATGCTGGTATTATATTTCAACATGAGATATAAATAAATTTATTGAAAACCATGTATATAAAAATGAAATATATAATTTGTAATAAAATAATACATTGATCAAAATAAATATATTTTAAATCAAGAGAAGAAAAATGTGATACATTGCATTTACATTACTATTTTATCCATAAATAAATACACTATATCTATATCCTTGAGGTAACACCACTTGTATTCCTTATTTGGATTCATTCTTAAACTCATTCATAAATTATCCCTTATTTGAGAAAATGAGTATATTTTAAAAAATTGTTAAATATATAGTCGGTATGATAAACCCTTCAAAATATATGAATTGATCCATATAATATTAATAATTAATGTGACACCCCAGGTAAATAAAGAATATGACATTTTTATATTTATCCCTATTTGTGAAAAAAATATTAATATTACTTTAAAGGGAACGTTATGCTTGATGGCGTACCAAATACGCGACAACGAGTTCCTTTGAAATCATACGTTGCACTCTAATAATAAAATAATATTATTTTAAATGGTAGTTAACGCCTAGCCATTGTAATGGCGGGAAAGAATAGAACTAACTAAAAAATTATTATGTATGTTTGGCAAATATTTTTACTTTTTACAATAAATGTTAGAGGATTAAAAATGCGAATGAATCCAATTTTAAGCGTAAACATTCTAATATTATTTAAAATGTCAATTAACCGCCTTTTGATGGTGAACCACTTTTAAATCCACTTTTTGACAATTTTATGTGTTATATTTTACAAAATAAAATTCTTCTTTAGAATCGGGACATCAAAATTTACTTTTTGTAAATTTTTGGTATTTTTCAGATAAATTTCATTTTTTAATTAATAGTGAAAAATGTTGTATTTTAATTCAAAACCTCTTTTTATTATAATTTATTTATATGAATAGATTATATTTTTAATTGGTTCTAAAGTTCAATTAGAATATATTTTTACCATTTAATCCAATTGTGGTCATTGGAATTAATTTCACTTTGAAATTAGACTTAAACTAGTGTCAATATTTTGATACTTATTGTTTAATAAAAAAACGCTATTTGCTCTTACAGAGGGAATTAATTATTAAATTTATTAATTCAACTTATATGTTTGGAATTTTTTAAAATAGAATTCATTTTTGAATTCGGAATATCAAATGTAGCTTAGGGTTATGTTTTGGTATTTTTCTGAAAAACTTCAATTTTTGATGAATAGTGAAACCACTAAGTGGTACTTATAAAAACTGATTTTCCCTTTAAATGAAATTTCACCACCTCTGTGTTTTGAATTTCGAAAATCCGACATACATGGTTTTCATTAGGATGTAAAATGTGGTTCAATCAGATTAAAATAATTTTTTTGTGTATAGTAACTTTTATGTTTTTAATCGCGATTAGAGGTAATTCGTGTAATTTAAGGTAAAAATAAAGTTTTAATAATATGAAATGACCTAGAAACATGTTCTAACCTCATTGGATGAGTCATGGACGAGGAAGACAATCAATGGGTCAGCTTGGGGACCCCATGGAGCCACCTTACTTGGAAAATGACATTAATACCTTTTTATTTAAAGTTAAATTTAAAATGTCACAAACATATGTTGTTTTAATAAAACAATGTTTAGATGGGGTTATACAAGTCATATTTTTTACTATAAATATTAATTAGGATGATAAAAATATTTCCTACATAATAATATTTTTTTATAATTTTTAGACATTAAATAAATTAAATTATTAATGACAGCATGATGATGCAGCGATTACCTCATTATTTAACGATTTAAATAAAATGAAAAGATAATGTAAAATCTAAGACCTACACATGTCAAAAAACTATTGGAAGTGTGGATTTAGAACCCTTATCACCTTATCCTCAAAATATATCAATGTGGGACCTTTAAAATCTGAAAATCAGTTGAAAATAATGTAACTTTTTTGACTTTCCAAGAGTGCCCCTCCTCTCCTAAAGGCCCCCACCTCTACCACCTTACACACACCTCTCAAGACATTTTCTCTGCCAACCCCTTCCCATTTCATCTCTCCACATCCCTCTCTTCATCACTGAAGCCTCACTTTGGGAAGAATCCCTTCCAAGGAATCCTTTGAGCTCAAATCAAAAAGAGTTACCTGATTTAAAGGTAATGTCGTCCCTTGTGTTCTTTTGTTTTATTTTGCTTCTCCAACCCTCTAAACACTTTTTATTCCATTATTTTGTAACAACACTAGTATATTCAATATACTAGGATTTTTTTTATGTGAAGGATTCGAGCTACACTTACACACACCTTTGTCTAATGGTTAAAGAACATACTGTTTCTGTGGATGGCGAATTTCTGCATCACGAAACAATGATTGTTCAATCTTCTCTTAACAGCATTCATGGTGGCCATTATGATGTCATTATATTTTCTATA